>OX621196.1:9850132-12769499 GCA_951640565.1 Petrophora chlorosata | reverse complement strand
TTTTTGTTTTAACATTATTTACCTGATATTAAATTAAAATGTTTATAAACTCTCTTTCCTCTTCTCTTTTATTCATTGAATTTACCTTGAACTCCGCCGCGATCCTTTCAATTAGTCATTTATCCTGGTGACATCATTTCAATCCCTCACTGTTTGCTAGAGCCAATAAATAAAAATATTCCACATTTTGCCTAACATATTCTGTATAACAATTTTGTGGGTAGTGCTGCAACTGTTATGAGCAGGCGTGTTAATTATCATCAATTGAGCGACCTGCTCCTCTCGTCACTCATCATCATCATCATCATCATCATAATCGTCAGCCTATATCAATCTTCTGCTGGAGACAGGCCTCTCCCAAAGCACGCGACGAGCTCGACCTTCGGTTTTTCTTCAACTATCACTACCAACAACCCTGCGAGTATCGTGGCTCCATCAAGGCACTCAATTACATATAAAAATATTATATCTGTATGTTCCAGGGCCAGCTTACCAGTGCGCACCGCGCGACTGCTTCAGCGGTCGCGGACGCAGACGCCTTCGGATGCGGTCAGCGAAGGCACCGCGTCACCGGCGCCGGCGCCCGCCTCGCTGCTCCAAGACGTGGTGGACATCAAGACACTGCTGCTGCAACTCAAGCGGGTCCTACAGGAGGTCAGTATCAGAAGACGCTGCATGAGGATGTGTTTTTGTTGTTGACTGCTCTGGTTCCACGTGTTGTATTTGTCTTGAAAGAAAACCTTTTTTTGTGTATATATGCCTTTTGAGTTATGATAGTAATATATATTGTCAGACTGCAATAGATTTAAGCTTTTCAAGACAGAGCTTCATTGGTGAAACCATCAGCATCACTAAAGATCAGTTTATTATAATTATTTACTCGTAGTATTTGCGTCACTGTGATTTTTCTGATTGATGTTAGTAATGTTTTCGTTTGAATGAATTTTGTTACAGTAATCACTAATTGAATTAAGATAGATCCAGTAGTTACACTTTCATTAGAGTCATCAACTTCCTAGCAATTGTAAATAATGTGTTTACATTGTCTGCATATCGTTTAAATGAGCATGAACGACTTGTTTATCATCGTGTGGTAATTAGAGAGAAGATACGGTATAGTTTCCCCTTTGTCTGATGATTGGTGCGATGGCATGCACTTACACGCACTTCTAATCGAGTCTTACATCTTAAGTGCTAGTTACCATTCCCATGACATTCCATAGCAAAAATTATAAAATCATCTGTGAACTCTGTAGTCTCTTTTAGTCTCTGTAGAGTGAGATTCATCTAAATCTTTTCAATATACCCAGGTTTTTGACTTAGCATGCCATGTAGAATTTATTTTCTATATAAAATTGGTCCAACACATTGGTATTCACGGGTCCACATGATACATTGGTACTTTCAAATCCTCATAAATTACTCCCAATTTTATTTGCATTTGCTAGATGTATGTATGTATAGTTTGTTTGTGTACTTACACTGCAACCAAGTAGGTATAATTGCTTGTACTGGACGTGCACTTAGGATTTTGTTCGCGTGTTGTAACGTATATGTTTATTTGGTTGCATCGCCTTGTTTGCCGCACGCAGCCCGGGGAGGAGCGACATTCGATGAGTGTAAGTAACGCCTTCGCAGTTACAGCTGTACGTTTGTAGACCAGTAGGTAATCTTGGGCTGAACTAAACATACTTAGATGCTGTGAAGACGCTTGTGGAATTAAATAAATTCACTTTTGCAACATCGTTTGCCAGACGAACTTGGAAAGCATATTCTAATGAGAGAATAGGTTCCCTACTGGTCTGTAAATGTACTGTGCGATTATGCACCGTTGCCTGTTTTACGCTTGTTTGCACAAACACACATCACATTGCTCATTTCAACAAGCTGTTATATCTTATACACTGATTTGCATGCAAAATGATTATAATCTTATTGGGGTGGAACGAATACGGGAATACTGCCCGCTGTAACATTATATAAAATTAGATATTGGGAGTGCAGAAGCAGTTGAAGTTACAGTTCTGATTAAGCATTCCAAGCATACATAAGCATGTGCGAATGCTCACAGCATTACTGTTTAATGAGCTTTAGATGCCTCGTATTCAATAGGCCAAGAGGCTCCTGATTGCGCAATATTCCGAATTCCTAGTTAATTATTAAAAAGAGAAGCGGAAACCTTAAGACAGCATAAACATCGGTTTATATAGCCAGCTAGACGGGTCATTAGAAATCGAGCACCTTAGAAAAGATCGAATTGAATTATGTAAAATTAAAATCACCGATTTAGTCGCGTAAAGGTACAAAAAGTAAACATTAACGATGGTAGAGTACCTACTAACTAATGTAAAGAAATTTAATTTAAATTGTTAATTAGTTGAAAGACAAGATCCTCCACTACATAGCAAACATGTCATGGCAATACGTACAATAACAAGCAAGCATTTCTACATTAGGTGAATCAAGTTGATTTTCCTGCGCGTACGCGTCAGTTGTGTTACTGTGTATGTGCAATTAGAACACATTTACATAAATAGAAACTTTGTTGCTAGTGCTTGCGGTCGGTCTGGTTACAAAACTATTCAGTTGTAACATAGTCCTACGAGTCAGATATAAAGATTTTATTACGCTAGATGCTATAATTTACAGTGTAGAAAAACCAAGCTCGAGCTCTATGTAAATATTTAGGTTAAACAATATGACATATTATTATATTCAGGCCTATGTCGTCCCACTGCAGGGCAAAGGCCTCCCTACCTTCCTTCCATTTCTCGCAGTCTTGAGATAGAATGGGCCAATCTATTGGGAATGTATCCAGCTCGTCTCGCCATCTCCGTCTTGGTCTGCCGCGTTGTCTACGTTCATTGTTGGGAACCCATTCGGTTGTTCTTTTGGTCCAAAGTTCTCTACACATGCGCTTGACGTGCCCAGACCAATATGATATGACATAATAACAAAATATTTGAAACTTGCGAAAACAATCGACAAATCACAACAACAACTTAACACATATGTTGTCATAAGTACATCCGTAATAAAAATAATTTTAAAACTAAAATAAACATTAACATATGATGTCACTATGATGTACATATACAGAGAGTAATATAAACACGTAAATAGAAATATAATTGATGTGCAATTTAAGCAAAATCGTGAGATCTGTCTACACAGATATGAAATACCATAACGTGGAACGTGCCTTCGCGTGCTCGCTAGCTTACGAGAAAACATAAGCGAACATAACGATTATAATCGGCTGTTATAGCATGCTGTCTTGGGATAAAAATAATGATGAAATATGCGAGAAGGCCAAACAATTCCCAGATGACGGCGACCTATAACATCGGTTTAAAATGGTTCGAGAACAAGTACAAGGTTTTTAGTAAGAGCAAAGTTAAAGCAATTTGCAAACTTTTACAAAATATTGTTGGCTAGTTGAAAACTGCGACTTCTTGCGCGCGGTATTTGGTCTTATCGATCCGTCGGAAACCACGTTAAATTGGCATTAAAATTATCTTATAACTATGTGCCAAATTTAATCGATATTGGTTCAGCCATTTTTTTCGTGAAAAGGTAACAAACAGACCGACAAAGTTACTTTCTCATTTTTAATATTAGTGTAGAGTGGATTCTACATCTTCTAGAATTAATTTGCTTTATCTCGCTATTTCTTCTAAAAGGTTAATGAGTTTGTTGATATACTTGTTTAGAAACTAGGTTCTAGATGTTTTGTCTGTCGCAGTCTTGAACTTTAGAACTTGTATAGTAATATGTATACCTACAAGGTATTTTAGTGCATAAGTGACGGGCGAAGTTTCATTCATTTTATTTTACTTTATATTAACCCGAATTTCAAATTATTCCGCGTGCTTATTCACACCATATTTAATGACTTTATTTGTATGGACGTCGAAACAAAGATTGCGAGATAGCACCGTTAGCATAATTATATTAGTTACTTACTAATTTCATTATTGTTCTTTAACATGGGATATACCTATAGTATCACCAGTAGGTAGTCTGTCATGGAATAGGTATTAGTTCTAACGAATTGGTGGTGGAAAATTATAGCAACATAGATTTTTCATAAAGTATATAAATGAACCTGATTTAGTAAAACAAAACCAATCAGACAGCCTCTGGGGTGTTTGGGCAGGTTGGCTCAAATCTCATACACCACTGAGGATGCGGGTTCGATTCCCGCGACGTGACAAATTTTTGTGCATAGAAGAAAAACGCAAGTTGTTTCGTGTCTGGGTGTCGTGGGACCATGGTCCTCATAGTTCCTGATACCCTAGTTACAGGGGCAGGATCTATGTATGTGATCATTGGGCGTATTTTATTTATTTTATTTAATCTATAGTAGAAAAGTGCAAAACGCACTTAGCATCCAGCTCCTACCCCGCCTTATTATTCGTAGATATCATCATTACCACAACGCTACGCAATCATTTTGGGGATTCAATTCGATTCGACGTCTCGGTTTTGGTCTCACATAACGTCCTTGGAGATAACCTAACGCGACTTTTCGTCCCATAGAGCGAAACTCTCGACCCGTTGTTGGCGGCGTGCGCGGAAAGCCCCGCGCGCGGCAACGGGCGCCGCCCCCCCGCCTCACCGCTGCACCCCGACGCCTGCGCCGAGATGCGCCGCCAAATACTCTATCTGCAGGTGAGTGACGTCACGAGATGTCTCTGAGACCTCAAAGTCAAAGTCAAATATCATTTATTAAATAGGCACAAGAGTGCACTTTTAAAGGTCATAAACACGTGACCTTTAAACTGATACTGATTGAGAGGTGTGTGTGTTGCTATACGTGATAATCTAGGTCAGGTTAGGGTCAAAAGGAATATTGTAATAGAAACAGATACAAAGCACATAAGAGTCAAGGAATAGGTTCGAAACAATCGAAACTTACAGGCAGAAGTTGCCCGGTACGAAGGACCAACACCAATGACGCAAAAGGTATAACCAAATACTAAATTATAAGTACAAAATGACTACTTCCCAAAATGACTAAAGAATATCCCTACTTATATTCGAAGCGGTCCCTAACCTCCCTAACCTTCAGCTGCTACAAAAGTTTGGCCCTTCGAGGCAGAGGCAAATCAACTTAGTTTAAATCAACTTAATTTACAAGATATACTAACCTACGAATTACTGGGCATAATGAGACTTAATATCTCATGTCTCCTAGCACCTAGTAAGAACTGCAGGGAATGGCGCAATCGTCTAACTCGAACAACGATCCCGATCGTTTTCAATTCCAAATTTGGAAGGGGTTAGCATCTTTCATTCAGCAATTGTGATTGGGATAGTGATTAGGATGCGGACTTTGAGTGGAAAAGTTCGATAATTCCTCTGACAAATACCAATCACAAAACATGTTTTTTTGTGTTTATAATTTGTTTTGTGTTCAATATTTTGCATCGTAAACGTAAGATATCCATTTTTTTTTAAATGATGGAATGGGCTGACGTTTGACAACAACTCATCTGATGGTACGCGTAGTTGCGGTCTAAGAGATAGAGAGGTGCCTATTCATTCTTGTCTTAAAGATACCCAGGTGGTAATTGGAGGGAAATAAGGATTCCGGTAGAGAATTCCACAATTAGGTATTAAAGTAAGGCTCCAGAGTAAAGCCCCCTGATTCGGGCAGCTGGTAAATAAGTGTCAGCTGCCTGCTACAGCTGCCGTGACTGTTATTCCAGGGCCAGCTGGAGGAGCGCGACCGGCTGGTGCGCGTGCTGCAGCAGCAGATGCTGCGCATGGCGGAGAGCCACGAGCCGCGCGCCGACGACACCTGCAACGTCGCCACGCAGACCGACAGGGTAACTACACCGCTACACTTACCACTGGAACTGTTTTAAGTAAATTAAATATACAGTTTTATTTCAGGCTACTTGTTCCCCGCGGTTTCAGTGGCGAGAAAGAACTTTCAGTTTTTCCCAAATTTGCCGAGCAACTTTTCCAATTTTTCTGTCCATAAAAAACTATTTCGAATTATTATGAATATTAACATAACATATAACGAATTGGCTAATTTTTCAAGAAAATTACCAGTTCGGTCCAGCCGTTCTCAAGTGATGCACTTACCACGAACGGCCATTTAATTTTTTTTTAATCCACTATGGATTAAAAAAAATTAAATGACCGTTCGTGTTGTGTGTTTGAGCAATTTTTCTTAAATCTATGATGTAAAGTACCATATTTCATGGGAAAGAGGGACTTTGGGGTAAGAAACGCAATTTGTTTTCCTTCTCCTAGACCCCCTACACTAGAGTGTGTTCTGGGTAGAACGGCTTCAGTCAGTGGTCTAACCAGAACAGAGGAAAGAGACGCTAGACACTGTTGGGTTTTCCTGCACCATAGCTTACATATACGGCCGTACACTCAGAGGCGTTCTATCTGAAAGGGCCACAATTTATTGTCTTCCATAGGAAAATATTTCGCGTCGCTTTTCCCCAATTCTAGAAGGCTCCTCCGCTCCAGTTCCTTGTACCCTGCCTCCTATATACTACCGGAATGGAGGAACGTAGAATTTGAGAAAAGGGACGCGAATTATTTTCCTTCTATACTCACTACTGGAACTAGTTAACTAAAACTTGGGAAAAGAGACCCTGTTTGATTTTCATCTCTCTGGTTGTGAGTAGATCTCCAACGGGAGACATTCTAATTCAAACTAGAGCAGTGGGAGAAAGGCATCTGTTTTCCATCTATCTGCTCTGTTATTGGTCAATCTGCTAGTATATCGAGTCACTTTCAATATTATTCATATTGTATTGTATAATATACAACCGGCCCTTGTGTTTCGCCTTTGTTGACTATGAAAAGGCTTACGAGTGTCAAACACTGGGCAGTTTTTCACTCTCTCCGTCGTAGTGGCTTTGATAAGCGGTATGTGGATATCCTCCGGGAGCTCTACAAATCTGCAACAATGCGGGTGCGAATGCATAGATTGTCAGACTTTTTACCAATAGGGCGAGGAGTAACGCAAGGAGACACCGTCTCTCCGAAACTCTTGGCGAGGGAGAGGAGGCCTATACCCAGCAACGGGTGGACACGTGCTGAAATGATGATTGTATAATAAAAATGAAGTGTCTTAAAGTAAAATAAAACTTTTATTCCATCTCACAAAATGACTGTTGCTACTTACATTCATGAAAATATTAATATCTCATTTAGACCAGATGCAAAAAAATGGACCTACAATGGAGGTACATCTGGACTTTGCTATTTTGACATTAAAAGTCCTATACCCGTTGAAATTAAATCAGCGAAGCGTTTCTAATTAGTCTTTCATTGTAATCTAAGATAAAAATCTGCAAGTTAACTAAAATTTTTACATTAATGAACGTGGAAAATATAATTTCTAAAAATAGCTGAAACAATGAAAAATAAGAACATCAATAACTATAATTATTTGTTTCTAATTATTCGAATGATATTTCAAAGCAAAAATAATATGATTATTATACATTTTTTACTTCTTTTTGGAAGTCTAAAACAATTTTTCCTAAACCATTTTATTTAATTTAAGATTTCATTTAGAACTGCTGGCATATTTGTCATATCGTTTTATTCATCAAACCTATGTCCTGTTACATTTCAGTTGCGGCCGCCTATGACCACGTCGCTAACGAGTTCTGACAATTCAGGATTAGTGAGGTAACCACACTTTGTAATAACTGCTTCTGGCAACAGAACACAGTATTTATACTTATTAGCTTTAATTACACACTTATATTCACTTTTATTAACATTTGTAGAAATGTTATATTTCATACTTTCCACTCCTTAGTCATTGTCATTACTTTCATACCTATTATATTATGAACATCATTTGCTTTTACAAACATGTTTACAAGTAAGTTGCTTTGTATCAACCTTATTATGTTTGTGTATTTATTCATCATTATTTATTTATTGTTTTAGGTTTATCTACGCATCGTTAGAATCAATACTCAAATCAGTGCACTCATCTATAGCGCTATTATATATTGCACCAATATATCCATCTCACTATTTCTCACAATGCAAAGAACACTGCAGTAGTATAGTGTCTAACTTCACCATACCACATTGGATCATAGTTCTTAGGGAGTATATGAACAAAAAGATGACTTTTGCACCAACATCCATGTGTCGGATCACACTTTCCATTTCTCCCTATTTTACAGGCATTTTCTTTTAATTTATTTCGATTATCTTTTACTGTCACGTCGTGGGCGCTGCGGGATGGTTACAAACATAAAATTCCACTTTTTTGCATGAAAAAAGCTGTCTGGTTTGGACTAACTCTATTCTATCTATATTATCAGACTACAGTACTGTAATGGTACAGTCAATCTGTCACAATTCAATGTGATTTTTAGATCTTACAGTCTCACGTGCATGTTTTAGTGCAATCGGTACTGTGTCCGTCAAGCGCCCATGTCCACATCTATCGAAGCATTTATTACAATCATCGCCATCACTTCTCCCTTCAATAATGTTCATTCGATTGTTAATTCTTCACATGCTGCTTTAAACTCGATCGTTGGTTGAACATTTGGATTTGGGACGGTGCAGTTTCCACTTGGGCTCGAGGGTTCGTCCGTCGGATCAGGTAGCGTGGCTGGACTGCTTGCTCGCTGTTTGCCTCTTGTGTTCCGTCAATGTGTTGTGCTTACTGCATCTTTTGTACCGAGGGCCCGGGGATGTTCTTATCTCCGATAGGGATGTCGACGACTACTGCCGATTCCTCAAGTGATCTTTGCATGTCTCTCTCGACTCTCGGACTGATACTAAATTCACTAACGGTATTAATATGCGGTTGATCGATTTTGGTGCTCATTGTTTTAAAATTATCAGCTTCGATAACTTTTGTTCTGAAAGTAGTATTTTAATATATATTTTATTATATTTAATATTTTAAATCTCTTGACGAAATTCTTGCAAGAGTCAGAATAAAAGTTTTTCAGTGTATGATAAATATTGAGCATGCTTATCGACCAGCTTTTTGATGATGGGTGCAAATGGGACCGCAATATTTAATGAAGTCATATGAAAAGGTGACGTTAGGTCGATAACTTAACAACTTTGCTCTAGTATTATGAACTTTGAGAAGAGTCTTTAGAAGTCACAATAAATTCAACTGAAATGGCACGCGGAGTAAAAGTACCTAACTATAAAGTTTACCGATAGCTTATTTAGAACTGTATTTCAGGTCGCAGCAGGTTACCATCCTGACAATACTATGCTTGTAGCACAAAAGTTGTTCAACTGTCGGTATTGATTCGACTATGTAGAATTGATTTCATTGTCAAGTCGAGGTTCGTTTGTACCCTGCGTAAAGTGCCTTTAATTTTGTTAACTTGCAGGGTGTCTAAGGGTGCTATTTTTGCAAGGCATGATTTTTACAATGCTCCAAACCGGTGCAAACGTTTTCAAACTATTATAATGATTTTGAAGAATGTCGGTTTTATAAAAATATCTCATAGGAAAATAATCTCTTATGTGGTAAACGTTATATGTAGATGACAGAGTAGATTTTGTATTTATGCGTACAGACAGTTGGTAGGTGGCGGTCAATTCAAAATATATCACTAGAAAAGCTAAGAGAAATCTAAATTCATCAAAGAATTTCTTAGATTTAAGAAGTCCTATTGTGGTGAAATCTTTGACCATTTTTTTGTATTGTAGAATTTTTATATCAGTTTGAAAATGTATTTAAACATCGGTGAATGAGCAAATTAACAATGCACTGGCACGACCATTTCGCGTAAACAATTGGCTTATTTTAATATCGAGACGAGAGTAGTGTTGGTTGTCTGTGGGTAGTCGTGTGTGTTCCCAATTGAGTTGTTTGATTTGAAATGTAGCCTTTAATGTACTTTGATTATGAAACGATTGTCTGTTACACGCTGCCTCGTCAGAACGTAAAGGTGAGAGGGTAGACTTAGAACAAACGTTTCACAATGTATATAAAGACGAGAATACAATAAAAAGAGGTGTACATAAAACAAAACTCATTACTCATAAAGAATGTACAGATGCTAACAAGCATAAACATGTAAATATTGAAACGAAAAGAAAAATGTCTACAAACAACTAAACTAATACTTAAATTTTGTTCTCCAGTTGGAATGAGCAACCGAGCGCGAGGAAACTGCCATCGTACAGTGAAGCACAAAAAACTAAGAGACCTGTTCCCAACGGGAGTGTAACCAAAATATGTCAGTGCGGTGCGAGAAAAGTGAACGGAATTACAGACGAACAGACAGACAAGCGGGACGCCGTGCATCTCAGGACAAACAGCCGGGTCGGGACTAAATACCTTCAAGCAGTTACAAGTAACGCTGAGAACAGGCGCTATATCAAAAGGGACTCTTCTGTAGGGGAAAAAACCGATCGGAAAATGATGTATTCGAGCAGATCAAAGTCGATAGAGAACTTTCAACACCAGACTTACTTGACGGAACCTCCACTTGCGAAGAATATTCTCATAGAGGAGACACCAATCATCAGACATCACCACACGTCGTATGGAGATCTCTACAACGGACGCATCAGTAGCAAAGAAAGCGTGAACGGAAACAGACACAGCCCTAGTCTGAATGGTCAGTCAACGGATACTGACTACAGTTCCGACGGTGGCTACAAGTCCCTACCATCCTCAATTAACTGCAACACGAGTTCCCCTAAAAAGATAAGTGGCATCCCGAGAAGGTCTATTGAACAAAAATTCATATCCACTAAACACGTCAAAGCGAGCGCTATCTGAGCACGTGTGAACATCGTATGTGAGCTAATTGTGATAGTTTCGGATGAGTTTTGTTTCTGGAAGCTGACTGGTTTTGCATGAACTACAAGAAATACATTTGACTAATTTTGATTATAGGTATATCAAGCCATTCTATAAAAAACCCCCGACACATTAAAACATGTCTAAGTACCACCGCTAGAAAACCTGCATTCAAATAAGAAAACCGCATCCGAATCGGGTCACCCGTTTAAGAGATACGGTGCCATAGACATAGACAGACACACAGTGGTCAAACTTCATATACTTTTTGCGTCGGGGGTTAAAAAACGGTTGTAGTTCGTGCTAAATTAGCTAGCGGGTCGTGTGCGGTGTGTGTTGTGTAACTGTGCCATCTCATCACATAAAAGACGAATGAATGTTCTAGAATGTTTTTGTCTTTCCTGTGGTCCCGCAGTAGTCACGGTGTCGCTAGAGCAACGCTTGTTCGCATTTATATCATTTCCGCTCGACGTGGGGCTAATCAGTTAATTAGGCTACGTTTAGTTAATCGATGCCAAATTATAATCGATAATTTCATTCGATATCATACGTATTTAAATATTTTACATCGGATGAGACTTCAAACTAAATACAGTTATTATTTGGTCTGAAAATGTGGACATGAATCCTAATGTCCGCGCTTTCAGACTATTTTAGTTTGATCAGTCAGACTAAGTGCGAACTTAGTCTGACTAAAGTTCTTAAGTTTGTGCTCTCAGATAACAAGTTGTTAAGTCTGTTGATCTCTATTTTTTTCATTTGACATGAAATTGTAATGTTTCAAATTGATCGCTTAGTGCATTTCTTCGTTTTGTTTTAACGAATTTGACCACATGTAATGATGACTAAAGGGTCATAGATTGTCCTGAATAGGAACCGATTTTGTAGATTTAATTTATAAATTTGTATACATACAGGCGATAATTATTATCTTAGATTTTCTATGGTAGACAAACTAGTAGATAAAGCTGTAATATGTGATAAGAGTGGCTGTAAGAACTTATCTGTTTGTAATTTAACCTTGTATCTTCCCTATTATTGTAATCAACTAAATGTAATCGAAGCATTATGTATTGTATCATTAATAATAAACATAATCAAAATTTGTAATACCTTTTGGTAATTTGTTTGCTTGTTGAAGTTGTTTAGAATCAGATGTTAGTAGGTATCAAATAGGTACAAAGATCATTCGCTTTTAAGGCATTTTGAAGTAATCCAGACGTCATTTTTAAAGCATTTTTGTCGTTGTAATGTAACTTAGTGTTAATAAAATAGAAAGATGTTATTCTACCGAGCCTAACGTTTCACGTATCCTATATTGATACCTAACGCGGTAATTTAAAACATTCAATTTACTATTATTGTGTGTATACTTATGGCTACTTTATCTTAATTCATTGTATTGCGCTTTCCTATGTTAGTAATAAGTCGAAGCCCACTAGCTTTAGTGAAAATTGTATTTAATTTAAACATTGAAGTTGTTTCAATAAATAATATTAATTTTGAGTTGTCTAGTTTGATTTTATCGGTGTTTACCCAGACCAGTAATTACGAAAGTAAACATTGATAAATTTACTGAGAGCCATAATGACTCAGTAACTCAGTAGGTAATCATTATGAAAATAAACATGTAGTTACATACCCGCAGAGACATGGATAAGTATGTAATTATAATAACATCAATCTCTGGCCGTCTTATCAACCACTCTAAAGGAACTCATAAGTTCATAACCCAATTAATAGTTGAGTTCTTACAGATTTTTAAATTTTATACCGCACCCACTCGGAAAGTGTCTTATTACTCGTTCATAAACGGGTTACAAAGTTCGTAATTTCTCCCTTAAAAATGTGCGGCGGGAAAAGTTATATGGAATTTCATTACTGCCCTCCGAAGCAGGGCAGGAATGTTGTATGAAAATCCATTACTGCCCGGCTAGCTTTCTTTTGTTTTTTAGCAGCGAACATAAAAAAAAAACACACGTCAAACCTCAAAAAGGTCTTGTATGAAATAATTAGAAAAAAGAGGCGGGAAACATACAAACCTCAAATTTCAAAAAGGTTTTATATCAAATAATTAGAGAAAAGAGGCGGTTTTTTTTTGTTTTCTATTTTTAATGAAATGAGGATGGCAACCTTATTCTGCAATACGAAAAAAAAAGCGCGGCCATTTATTTCGTTGCGTTAAATTTTGTTTTAACTAAATTGATAATTTAACAGTACCTAGCTTTTAATTTTCTAAATAATTTTATTTTCCTCGTAGGTGTAGTATAAAGCACTATGTATCACTCGGGAGAAAGTTCTATTTCTGTTCTCGAGTTTCCTTTAAGCCCTCCGCTGCGCGTCGGGCTTAAACATAATAGATCGTTTTCTCCCCTTGGTGTACAATGTACTATTCTTATAATTTGAAAGTTAAGTAATGAAAATGACCAACCTGGACCTAAATAAAGGAAGACTTAGGAACTTTGACTTTCCCAATAAATATTTAGTACTCCCTTTAGTTATTTTTAAGTAATGTCTCTAATTTACTGTTTACAATAAAGCTTCTACTTAACTATTTTTTAATTACGAACAATGGAACAAAAATCCGTAATAGATTAAAAAAACTAAAAACCACGTTTTTATTCATTTCGAATTGGTTGTGAGCTACTCTGAAAGTTTCAGCCGGATAGCTCTAATCGGGAAGTGCTCGAAATTTGAGTTGAAAGATTCCACCTGGAACGACAGACACAAGAAAGTGACTTAATAAAAACATAGTAAAAATATATAAAATACACTCGAGAGCAATGAATCCGGGTCACTTAAAGAATGTTAAAAATCTCGGAAACTAAAAATGATAGGTTAATGCAATAAATTGTATTTAATAGACAATGTAATACTCCTTAAATGAAAGTAAAAAAAATATGAGTCACCATACATTTTATTAACACAAAATTACATAAAGAAAAAAACTGCTGATCTCTCCTTAAAACAAAAATAGGAAACATAAAATTTTTGAACTTTATTACGATTTTCTTGAATTTTAATACTTCGTATTGCCTCCTCGTGCTTCCATTACTGCGTTTACGCGGTTTGGCATGCTGTACACCAAGTTCCTTATACGATTTTGGGGAATATTCTCCCATTCCTCTGTGAGAGCAATTTTGAGCTCACGAAGCGTGATTGGGGGAGGGTTTCGTTGTTTTACGCATCTGCCTAGCTCGTCCCAAGCATGCTCGATCGGGTTGATATCCGGGCTGCGCGCTGGCCACTCCATACGAGTAATGTTCATCTCTTGAAGGTAGTCATTCACAATCCTACCTGTATGAGGTCGGGCATTGTCATGCATAAATATAGCATCCTCACCTAAATTGACCATAAATGGACCAACGTGATCATTGAGGATTTCTTCCACATATCTTACGCTAGTTAAAGAGCCGTTTTCTATGATCACCAGCTCTGTGCGACTTTCAGAAGAAATTCCGGCCCACACAAGTACAGACCCACCACCGTAGGCTACTTTTTCTTCGATGCATGCTTGCTTGAATCTTTCCCCTGGTCTTCGATACACTCTGTGTCTTCCATCGTGCTTGTAGAGCATAAATTTTGATTCGTCGGAGAACATAACTTTTGACCAATCTTCAATACTCCAATTTACGTGGCTCTGGGCATATCTTAGTCTCGAAATACGATGCCCACGCTCCAGTTTAGGGCCGTTTGCAGGTCTAAGGGGTTTTAAGTTAGATTCAGCAAGCCGACGTCTTACTGTCCATGCACTTGGGTTACTTCCTCCGAGGCGTCGAAACTGATTGGTGAGTTCAGTTCCTGTGAGAAAGCGATTTCGAAGCATGGTGTTCACCAAGTATCGGTCTTCTCGTGCTGTGGTACACCTGGTTCTGCCCGTTCCTGGTCTGCGTAGGTTAGAACCAGTTTCTTCGTAACGTCGGAGAACTCTTTGTACTGTTGACAGCGACACACCGACAGTCCTGGCTGTATCGCGCTGACTCCGGCCGGTTTCCAGCATTGTAAGTATTCTGGTGCATTCTTCAGGCGTAAGCGACATAATTTCAGCTTGAATAATGAATATAGAGCACTATCAACATGGTTTATGTACCCACATAAATGACAGATTACAAACAAAAGCAAAACCAAATGCTGTAATTTCGTAGTTCCATCTTCGAAAGTGGCCCTTTTTCAAATTTGATTTTTTTATGATATAACTTTACAATAACTAAGAAGTTTTAATACCTTCATTTAAGGAGTATTACATTGTCTATTAAATACAATTTATTGCATTAACCTAGCATTTTTAGTTTCCGAGATTTTTAGGATTCTTTAAGTGACCCGGATTCATTGCTCTCGAGTGTAGTTTCGGGTGCTGTGTGGACACCGCCTTGATGACTTGACTCTATGTATAGTTCATAATGATAGTGTTCAGTCCCGAATATATTACGTGATTTGAATGACCATAACAAGCTACGTTCGTCCTAGGGTGGTATAAGCAAGTCTGCTTATTCAGAGAGGATGCGGTGCGGGTTCGAAGTGTTGGATCCTTGCATAAGGCAAGTATTTGTATACAGAAAATAAAGCCAAGCATTTCTTGTATATCGATGAGGGACCAAGTTCCCTAAATATATAAAATCCTAGTTAGGGGTTAGGAATCGTAATTTATAATCTATGTTTGTGATCGTTTCAGTAGCGGGTACGATTCCCGCGGCGAGATAAATGTTTGTGATGCACAGAAAAAAATAACGCCCAAATAAATAACGCCCAACGATCTCATACATAGATCCTAACCCCTAACTAGGATTCCCTGTATCTAGGGAACCAGGAACTATGAGGACCATGGTCCCACAACACCCAGAAACGAAACAAATGATTGCGCTTTTTTTTCTGTGCACAAACATTTGTCCCGTCGCGGGAATCGAACCCGCAACCTCAGTGGTGTATGAGATTTGAGCCAACCTGCCAAACCACTACACCACAGAGGCTGTCAAAATCCTTCTAAATCTAATTTATCATGGAATCCTAATTTATAATCTATGTATGTGATCGTTTCAGTAGCGGGTTCGATTCCCGCGGCGATATGTTTGGGCACAGAAAAAAGTGCAGGTATTTGATTCGTGTCTGGGTGTTGTAGGACGGTCCTCGTAGTTCCTGGTTCCCTAGTACAGGGCATCCCAGTTAGTGGCCAGGATCCATGTATGTGATCGTTGGGCGTTATTTATTTATTATCGATTGCAGTTATGTTGTCGGCATGCCCTTTACGTAATAATATACCTAGCTACTCTCATACATTAGTTATAAACAATTTGTTAACGCTGAACCTTGGCCAGTCGATAAGCGTGGATCGTGGCCGTCATTCTGAGCCCGTGGCTCGAAGCGGGCCCGTGCGTGTTAGGAGCGACGACTTTAGATTCTACAGCTACTGTCTAACTCTTATACAGACTAGAGTGTACGGTGAGTGTACGGTAGTCACCGTTATAAGGTGTCGCCTCGATTCGCCGAGAGACTTGAAGGTGGGTGCAGTGTTCGTTTGTTTACTAAACTGTGATAATTATGCCGGATGCCACCAAACATTGCTAAAATGTAGATAAAACGACTGAGCTAACTTGTTTCGTGTCATCAAATCCATGCCTATATTAGGTAAAAGAGGTAGGTCTTTTACTATCTAAAAAAATATTAAACAGTGCAATATACAATACCAATTACCATATTAAGTACCTGAATAGGTAACTCTTTTATTTTATTTGTATTGTTTTATTTATTTGTATTTGAAAATGACTATTTTGCAACTGCGATTAAAAAATGATTTGAGTTATTTACGTAAATAATTGTTTACACTTAGTGAATAAAGAAATGTTAACACACATGTTTGAAAATTTGAACTAAAATATCTTTTTCAGTAATAAATATACGTACTTCATGCCTAAGCACCTTTCCTTCGTTGGTATTTAAGCTTGCGAGTATCCGTTGCAATGCAAATACTGTGATTTCGTCGTTCAAAATGCTAGGGTTTGGAAAAATCTATTTTTCTTATAAAGTAGGAAAAAAAGTGGGAAACGAGCAGTGTCGCAAGATATACATTTATTTAAGAAAACCATATTTTTTTAATAAATTACTTATTTACTTCTACTACAATGTCCTTCTTGCAATCAAGAACTTATTTCGTACATTTCATAAAATATATTCATTTATTTATACTTTTAAGAAATTTACAAATGTCACAAAAAAAAGAAACTATTAATAAGATACTAAACTATGTACAACTAGAAATTTATATACAAGTGCATTTATTTGGTTAAATAATAGTGTACCTACGAGTAACCGTGTAAACTTTTGCCTCAATGTAAGAATATACCAACCTATAAGACTGATATTTCATAAAAAAACAGGATCCACATCACAGGAACAAAGCACTCAAGCAGTTTTAGGTCGGAAGCTGCTTCGTCATATTTGGTAAACAAGTACATTATAAAAAAAAACTGACTTTAATATTGATGTATCTTCGAAGTCCAAGGTCGAATATTGATGAAATTTATATGGGACCACTTCGTAAATATGACCCAGCATGAATTTTCCAAATCGGTTTATAAATGACGGAGTTCTAAGGTAACAAACATAAAAAAATACAGTCGAAATCAGAACCTCCTCCTTATCTTACGTCGGTAAAAAAGATAAATTACCATGGAACTGCATGTTTGAAATTTAACTTTTTGTGCTACAAAGGAGCGCATTATTACGTGGTAGAGTAAGGACGGTGACGTGGACACTGTATCGCGGGTCGCGCTGATAGCAAGAGTCAAGACTCCCGCAGATAACAAAGCTTGCAATCGCGCTACTTCGTTTGATCTGTCCCGTTCATAAGACCGGGATCATCATCATTAGCTTATATACCCACAGTCCCACATGCAGTTGCGACACAGGCTTACTCTTTAAGAGTGATTTTGAGCTTCTATATACCTACTCCAGTATGCAGTATGCAGTATCCTCTATATCTTTATACTCCAGTATGCACATTTTAATGTGTATTTTATCACGCGCGAGTGTGGCTCAGAGGGAACTCGTGCGCCTTTCGATCCGACGCACCTGGGTTCGAATCCCGACTCGACTCTGCACCAATGACTTATAGTTAAGTGCAGATTTTGCACGCTCGCTCTAAAACGGTGAAGGACAACATCGTGATGTAACCCGCTTACGCGCTTTGGAGTGGTAGGCTCTGGCCGTGGTTGTAATACCACCCACCGAACAAAGCCATGCCGTTAAGCGACCTAGTCGTGTTTCGGGATGATGTTCGGTGAACCATCGGGGAGACGGGTCTGCGCAGTCGCTCAACTGCCGTCTCTCTCTAGATCTATGTGCTCCATCTTAGGCCACATCATCGCTTCACATCAGGAGAGATAGTGGCCAAACAGATCTATTAGGCGTAAAAAAAAGACTGAGTTCTCGTATCTACCTAAAAACCAACTCTCGAGAGGTGAAAGTAGTTATGCCGCCATTTACTTATTACCTCTACAGACGGACGGTCGGGCTATACCTAAATAGGTATAAGATTTTCTACATTTTTTATATTATATGTTACATTAATGTTGTTATAATATTATTTGTTATCAAAATATTCACGGCGACAACTTTTCTAGTTTATTGTTTGTCGGTTGATAACAAATAACCTTGTTAACTGTTATTAATTAACTACAGTCACTACAGATTCAATTGTGTAACACTATAAGAATTGTGACATAGGTAAAAATAAAAACTAACCAATCTATTTTAAGATTATGAAATTGTTATTATATTTTTAAATATCCCACACTAATCGGTAACTGGTAAACTATGTATTTGAATCGCGAAAGTTTACAATTAAAGTTGATTTTATTTCAATAGGTAAGGTCGTACATTTTAACACCTTGACTGGGTATACAAATCATAATGGGATGATTTTTATTGATAATTTTTTTTTGTCTTTTATTATTAGATAGGCAAACATTTGACCGCTGTCTCACCTGATGGAAAGTGATGACGCGGTCGACGATGGATCATGCTTGCCTAGCATATACCGATTCACTCTGGACTTGAAGACACCTAGATTGTAAGTATCGGGAAACAGAGACGCTGGTAAGGTGTTCCATTCCTTGGATGTTCGCATTATGAAAGTTGAAGCGAAACGCTTTGTTCTGGCAGGTGGAATGTCAACCATAAATGGATGCCGAGTTTCCGTACGTCTTGTTGTCCAATGGTAGAAAGGAGATGGAGGAATTAACTCATGTAATTCCATCGCACACTCACCCTGATGTACTTACCGATACTTGCCACATAGACGAGTGTACACACACAGTACATTTTACAAACCACGGTTTAGGTAGATAGATACATTCACAATCAACACAACTGTCGTAACTAAATGAGGCCAGTAAAACCGACCAAATTATGCAACGGATGCACATCGTACGATTTAACTAGGTTACTCCACAATAAGCAAAACGTCGTGGTCGGTTAAATTGATAAGTTGTTAATAGGTATAATAAAGACCTTTATATTCAATTATGTCACATTTTTTTTTATCTTTAATAGATTCCGGTTGGTGACAAAAACAAAACAGAAGCGGGCCTACCGTTATCAGTTCAAATTAATAACTTAATTCTTATAAATAAAGTGCCATTGACCCTAAAATATCAGCGGCGCGTAAATCGGAATTGACAGATCGGCTAGAAAGAGGTTGCAGTCGCGATGGTGACTCCGGCAGGGAAAGGACGTCGGTCGCGGATCGCCGAGGAGCTGTATACGTACTGTGCTTTCTGGATCGCTGCGTCCGCTTTGCCTGCTTTGGCAATTTCTTATGCTGGTAAGTGTTTTTTTACATATTTCTGTTTCCACATAAATACAATCTGGGTGTGTTCAAATCAAGAGTGAACAAGCAACTACTGGGTAAGCGTGCTACATCTTCGACCATATCGTCGCTTCCCATCAGGTGAGATCGTGGTCAAACGCTGACCCCTCAGATGTAAAAAAAAGAAAAATATTTGTGAATAATCAAAACAAGTGGCGATTACCCGAAATAGGTACCTGAGTACCTTACCACAAGATATATCTAAAGAAAAGGTTGCCTGGAAGAGATCGCCCTTAGCGATAAGGCCGCCCATTGTAACACTTTCTTTAATTGTTTTTATGTAATGTCTGTAATTTAATGTTTGCAATAAAGCGTTCATCTATCTATTTCAGTTTCGTGTTTAGACTAAATATTATGAAACTATGGCACCGATTGATGCATTCGCATTGAAATGTGATAATTATTAATTTCATGGGTTACTTTAGCTGGCTAGCTGTACTTTTATAATACTGTCTACTTATAATGTAATTATAGTCTCGTCACTGAGTTACATAAAGAAATAAAACAACAAAATACTCAGAGTGCAATTTTCTATTGTTCTTCAAATGAGTCGGTAAACAATACTCTAGGTACATTAAGAGAACTTTATCGCCAAGCCACAACCGCGTTAGGCGTTTGGCGTTTGGTTTCGGGTTGAAGAATATTCAGTAGTAAACTTTTTTCTTTTGACATTTTGTTGAAATTGCGATATTATTTTTGCATAAGGTGAGGAACATGAAAAACTCAGAATTTTTGGCGCTTTATGAAAGTGATTTTCGTTAAAAAATGTGTCGAACAAAAGATTCATTTTGCTTTTTTTCTTTTTTTTAGGGTAATAAATCTATGTTTGGCCAATATCTCGCCTGATGTGAAGCGATAATATGGCCTAAGATGGAGTACATAAATCTAGAGAGAGACGGCAGTTGAGCGGCTGCTCAGACCCGTCTCCCCGATAAACGTAAAAGCACTTTGTTTATTGTTTCCAGTGGTAAGACTAAGCAAGCACCTATGGCTGCGATTACTGTCGAGCAGATACCCAGACCTTGAATTCATCAGGACGGACACGGTGCGGTCACTGCTCGACACACACCGGAATCAAGGAATCATCAATGTTTTACTTTCTGTTAACGGTGAGTCAACTTATCCAAAAAACTCGCAAAGTATTACGAAGTAGAGAAAATTTAGTTAGAAATCAAGCTGAAACTGCTGCCAGAGAAGACCTTGTTCTCGTGTATTTTTTTTAAATCTATATTATTTGGGGGCTTTTGTACATTAATTAGTACATGTCAGCCCCATCATTTCTCATGTCATTATAGTCAACCGCTTGTGTGCCTATACTAAAAGTGAACATTAACAAAGGTGACAAAGACATTCTAAAACCAATCATAGTTTGCTTAGACGTAACAAGATTTTTGTTAAAAATTATGTTTTTCAAGACAAGCTTTAACAAATTCGTAATCGGAAGCGCGAGCAGACAGTAGAAATGAGAAGATGAAGAGAAGAAGAGAAATGAGAGAGTAAAATGAGCCCTAACACTAGTAGTATACAATTATCCGTCAAGGAGTTCCATTGCCCACTTTCAGTCTCCATCATCAGATCAGCTGTCTGTCACCATAATATTACATTGTCATCAGACTTTGACAAGTATGCATAATTTCAACTCCATAGAATAAGAGGAAATGGTTCTGACTCAACTTGCAAGATTTGACCCAAACATTGCAAGTTAGTAAGTTAGAGAGCGAGTGTGGGAGTACGTGCGACTTTCGATCCGACGCACCCGAGTTCGAATCCCGCTGGCCCCGCACCACTGAGTTTCTTAAGTTATGAGCGGATTTAACACTCGCTCTAAAATCGGTGAAGGAAAACATCATGAGGAAACTGGCATGTCCAAGAATTTATAACAAAAATTCAAGGACATGTGACATCCCCCACGCACTGGGCCGGCGTGGCGGATTATGATCCATACTCTTTCTAAGAGGGAAGGCCTGAGTCCCAGCAGTGGGAACGTAATGGGCTGATGACGATGATGACAAGTTATATAAAACTATGCTAAATAGGGCGCAGCAGTTCACGTCGGCTTTACAAATTTCAGCCTATTACCTCAATATTACAGGAACTTTAGACGCTGAACGTATCAAGAACGAGCTTATTCAGCATGTAATCGACAAGACCGACAGAAATGGCGAACTTATGTTCCCTCGTCTGCGTCACCTGCTGGTCTCCTGCTGGGGAAATTATGCCTGGGACGTCAACATAGCGTTTAGACCGGATAACCACGTCATAGTCGCCAATGCGGTGTACAGAGGACGGCCAGTGGGCGAAAACAATATACAAGTAAGTTCTTAAAACTACGCACCTTTTTCAGTAACATTCTCAGCAAGAGACTTTTGACAGCCTCTGTGGTGTAGTGGTTGGGCTAGTTGGCTCAAATCTCATAAACCATTGAGTTTGCGAGTTTGATTCCCACGACGCGACAAATGTTAGTGCACAGACCAAAAAACGCAAGCATTTGTTTCGTCTCTGGCTGTTGTGGGACCATAGTCCAAGTAGTTTCTGGTTTCCTACATACGAGGAATTAGTAAGGGGCCAGGATCTATGTATGTGATCGTTGGGCATATTAATTATTATTTTTATTTATATAAAGCCGGTTACGAGCCCTCATATAGGAATGGCAGGCTCTATTTCTTATCTGCAATAGCATCTTTAGCTGATTTCAAGCTGGGTAACTCTCTCGGCCTCAGTCACTACAGCGTTGTAAAAAGTGATAATTCTAAAGTTCCTATTAAAAACATTTTTAGTTATTTGATCAAATCCCTGATCTTTAATGAGATTAATGACAACACCACTGGAATATAACTGACATGTGATAAGTTTCATGATATATTAATAAATAAACACACAAACGTTTTTATTCCAGGAATACGTCAGCGACATCGTATCAAAATACTTCCCAAGCGACCAGCCTCCCTGGCAGTACATCATTATACCCTGCGTATCAACGGAGCCCAAATACTACATCCTAGTAAGAGTACACCACCTCCTCCTCACTGGAGAGAAATCCCTCAACATCGGTGACTTGTTACTAGTTGAACAGTTGGGCCCAAACGAGAGAGTTTCGCCACAATACTATACAGAACAGAGTCCTTTAACAAAACTCTTTCCTACACCGTCTGCCATACCAGAACTATGGGGAAAGCTAAATGAGAACTTATCGAACGCTTGGAACGAATTCGTCTCAGAATACGATCCAGTAGAAAGTCCAAGGGCTTTGAAGACGTTGCCTGGAGCGTTCCACGTCGCTGGATTGGTGTTGATATCAGGAGTCAGTGCGTTGAGAGAACTTACCAAGAAGTCCAACGGAAGAAACGGGTCGGAAGCACCTTTCACAGCGACGACACTTTTGGCTGCTGTTCAAAGGGAATGCAAGAGGCGAAACTTGACCATTTCGAAGGTATCTAAGAAATCCTACAATACCAGTTAATTATATGGCTTTATAGGAACATGATTGTAAATACTTTTTCTTTGATTTCAGATCATACTTTCTCCACTTGTTACAGTAGACCCGCGTAAATGGCCCAAACGCACATTCGGGGCTGCACTATCATCAACCCGCTTGTTCTTTAAACTTCCACTGAGCATGCGCGACGAACTCAGAGCTTTACTGCAGTTAAGGAGTACTGGTCACGTAAAACTTACGCACACATTAACATGGAAGTATGCTGAGTTGGCGCAGCTATGTGTGCGTGCGTCGAGTGAGGCGTGGCGAGGGATGGTGGATATGTACAGAGCGCCTGCGCAACTGTGGACGGATACGATAAGGGTAGATGATGGGCAGAGGCATCTGCTGCAGACGGTGTCGTTGTGTGGGAGAAAGGTCAGTGAAGGAACCTCATGAGCCGATTGCGAATCTGCTTTTACGTTTCGGGATTACTTAGGCTTAATGATTGAAACAATTTCATCAACATTCTTTCTATTTTCTTGCCCAATGCCGAGTTCAAAACTAAGACAAAATAGATTTCCCAGATTGCCTCTAACGTAGTTTTCTCTGCTTCCGTCCTGTATAAATTTCCTCTACATTTCCAGGTGGCAGCGTGGTCTAGGCCTGTATCTCGTGCCGGCATCGAACGCGCCGCTCGAGCGCTCGGCGTTTCATCTACTGACGTAGCACTATACGCCGCCACGGAAGCCCTACGAGCCTTCCTAGAGAACGCACACACTGACACACCTGATGTCATACTGACAACAGCAAGAGCCGCGTCAGAGGAATTTTTGTTCGCTTTCGCTGAGGGGCAGGGGAAGTCTTACAAGAAGTCGCATACGGGAGGTAAGGTCATTCCTATTTTATTTACCGTATCCGAGAGGAGACCTCTAGAAGTAGTAGTCAAAAGTGAGAATGAATGATGATGTGATGATGTGAATGACACGAAACAAAATAAGAGATTTTAAAAAGCCGATTTGAGACGATACCAATAAGAACTCTGCTAAATGTGAGCTCATCATGTTCAGTTGTGCGACTAGATAGATAGACACACAATTTATTGTTCACTTTAAAGAATAAAACAAGTAGGAACAAGTAGGATACTTACAATGGTGTAAGAATGGGCGGTCTTATCGATTAAAGCGATCTTATCAGGACAAACTTTGAATGGGGAAGAATAAAGTAAAATAAAAGGACAGCGCGGCGGACTAATCAAATAAAGAATCAATGTAACTAATACATTTTTTACAGATTTGAAGCAACCCGTGTTTTAACATTATTGCATTAGTGTAGAAAATAGGATTGACATTACTTTATTTATTTATTTATTTTACTTTAACACCATTTAACTTTTCAGGTATGATCTGCCTCTCTCTACCTGTTGGTGCCACACCGCGGAGAATCGCTTCTGTAGTGAAACAAGCGTGCAACCGGCAGGGCGCGCTCGCCGGCGCCTGGGCCGCCCAGGCCCGCTGCGGAGCCCTAACCAGGGCCGTGCCTTCGCCCTTCGCGAGACTGACACTCAACATGTTGTCCAGAAGATACGCAGTGTCGTATGCGGAGATAGACGCGCCGGCGCATTCAAGACAAAGAACTACTTTGTGGGGACAAACGGTGGATGCTGTGGTGTACTGGAGACCGCCCCAAGCAAATATCAGTAAGTTATTTAATGGTGATTTTATAGTTTTGTGTTCAATGACGCATTTTTTGCAAAGTTTTCAGAACATATCAACTACATATATATATATACACTCGAGAGCAATGAATCCGGGTCACTTAAAGAATGTTAAAAATCTCGGAAACTAAAAATGATAGGTTAATGCAATAAATTGTATTTAATAGACAATGTAATACTCCTTAAATGAAAGTAAAAAAAATATGAGTCACCATACATTTTATTAACACAAAATTACATAAAGAAAAAAACTGCTGATCTCTCCTTAAAACAAAAATAGGAAACGTGAAATTTTTGAACTTTATTACGATTTTCTTGAATTTTAATACTTCGTATTGCCTCCTCGTGCTTCCATTACTGCGTTTACGCGGTTTGGCATGCTGTACACCAAGTTCCTTATACGATTTTGGGGAATATTCTCCCATTCCTCTGTGAGAGCAATTTTGAGCTCACGAAGCGTGATTGGGGGAGGGTTTCGTTGTTTTACGCATCTGCCTAGCTCGTCCCAAGCATGCTCGATCGGGTTGATATCCGGGCTGCGCGCTGGCCACTCCATACGAGTAATGTTCATCTCTTGAAGGTAGTCATTCACAATCCTACCTGTATGAGGTCGGGCATTGTCATGCATAAATATAGCATCCTCACCTAAATTGACCATAAATGGACCAACGTGATCATTGAGGATTTCTTCCACATATCTTACGCTAGTTAAAGAGCCGTTTTCTATGATCACCAGCTCTGTGCGACTTTCAGAAGAAATTCCGGCCCACACAAGTACAGACCCACCACCGTAGGCTACTTTTTCTTCGATGCATGCTTGCTTGAATCTTTCCCCTGGTCTTCGATACACTCTGTGTCTTCCATCGTGCTTGTAGAGCATAAATTTTGATTCGTCGGAGAACATAACTTTTGACCAATCTTCAATACTCCAATTTACGTGGCTCTGGGCATATCTTAGTCTCGAAATACGATGCCCAGGCTCCAGTTTAGGGCCGTTTGCAGGTCTAAGGGGTTTTAAGTTAGATTCAGCAAGCCGACGTCTTACTGTCCATGCACTTGGGTTACTTCCTCCGAGGCGTCGAAACTGATTGGTGAGTTCAGTTCCTGTGAGAAAGCGATTTCGAAGCATGGTGTTCACCAAGTATCGGTCTTCTCGTGCTGTGGTACACCTGGTTCTGCCCGTTCCTGGTCTGCGTAGGTTAGAACCAGTTTCTTCGTAACGTCGGAGAACTCTTTGTACTGTTGACAGCGACACACCGACAGTCCTGGCTGTATCGCGCTGACTCCGGCCGGTTTCCAGCATTGTAAGTATTCTGGTGCATTCTTCAGGCGTAAGCGACATAATTTCAGCTTGAATAATGAATATAGAGCACTATCAACATGGTTTATGTACCCACATAAATGACAGATTACAAACAAAAGCAAAACCAAATGCTGTAATTTCGTAGTTCCATCTTCGAAAGTGGCCCTTTTTCAAATTTGATTTTTTTATGATATAACTTTACAATAACTAAGAAGTTTTAATACCTTCATTTAAGGAGTATTACATTGTCTATTAAATACAATTTATTGCATTAACCTAGCATTTTTAGTTTCCGAGATTTTTAGGATTCTTTAAGTGACCCGGATTCATTGCTCTCGAGTGTATATATAGGAACAGCGTTATTGTCACCGAAAGACAAGAAGAGGGAAGGCATTGGACCTCGATTCAATAGCTTAGAGGAAATAATTATGGCATGGTGTACTTGTACTATCTTCGATTCTTGCTCAGGAACTTTTGCGTTAAGTCAAATGTTGTTGTTTTTGCAGACTGGGAGTGGGACACCCCAAGGCTTTCCCCCGATCTTTCCACTGTTCAAAAGACCGTTACTTATATTTAAACAAACACATGACACTTAAATAAATTTGTTTGCCCATATTTAAATGATGCTGGCGTTTTTTTCAGGCATGTCCCTGACAGTGATCCAGTACGCCGATACAGTCCGTATATCAGTAATGACGGATGCGCGGCTCTCTCCTTCCCACACCATCCCCGCGACGCGCTGGCCGGTCGCCGTCGACCAATTAGTTGCCAAAGTCGACCAGGAGATCGCCAGAATATCGGCCCAAAGCACTAACGTTCCTGTTATCGTCACCACGCAAGATAACAGAGAAGAAGAAACTCTATTGTCTTCTCTGGAAGGTAGTAAATCAACTGGCGCGCTTCGTCCGCCGCAGCCGGATGTTGTCAGCCCGCCGCCAATGAGAAGGCGTATCACGCAACATTAGTCGCTTTCACTGACCAATAAGGTTCTTTGAATTTTTTTTGACGTGTAGTTCTTAGTACCGAAACTGCGGTTAATTGGTCAGCTTTTTTGTAGACGTGTTAGACTGATATTTAACATTTTGAGGTTTTGCGAAAGGTTTTTGTATTAGCTCATTTGCTGAAATTACCACCCAGTGTCAGTTACTGTCCCGTGAAAATATTGGACTTAAAAAATTACTAGATATTTATGAAAATATTAGACATTTGAGAAAATTTTGATAATTTGAGGAGACGTTGAGCTTAACTGCATAACGGTGACGAATGCAGTAGGTACCACGCACCCAAGCAGGGCTGTCCTTTCTAACGAATCGTAGTTCTGGTTGGCATCAACTTTAGCTGTGTCTTGACATGGTGACGTCGGCAAATGAAGTCTAAGAACTATAATATACGAAATAGATAGATTTTTTTCACGACTCTGGTTTGACCACAATGTAGCCATTTTGTTTTTTTCTATGGAATATTTGCATAAAATTAAATGTCGTTCTATTCGAAATTAGAAACAGTTTTGGTTTCAGTGCTAATATTACCTTAGCTCTTTAGCAACTAATGACTTGAAATACTATACGAAAAAGATATTTTAAATGATATTCGAAATTGTAGAATTAATTATGATTCACTTCATATGAAATTTCTTACAAAATTTGTACTTACGTTTGTAAATTCAATTTGTTTTTGTTTGTGTAGCGTGACTGTTATTATGTATTTTTTAGATAGGCTTAATTTATAGTATAGTTTTTAGTTGTGAAATCTACTGCTTGTAGAACGGAGTACTGATAAGGAATCTATTGGAATCAGGCGTGACGTTGCGGTTGTCTCTCGTTCTAGCGTTCGGCGAGTCGACACCAGAGCCCCAATTCACTATGACAACTTGGCGATTCCTTGCTTCAAAATCACATCGATCCCTTCATTAATAAACGACATCTCTATGATACATTCATATATATGACGCGTCATAGAGAATACAAATTTCACAGATGTCGTTCATTAATGAAGGAATCGACGTTTCCTCGAAGCAAGGAATCGTCAAGTTGTCATGGCGAATTAGGGCCCTGATGACGCCACGCGTAGATGGACACGTTCCGTACGGGAAGGGTTGTTAGTAGGTCTTCTTTTATTTTTTTTACATTATTTACTAAATTATTTTTTATACATTAGGTATATACCTTATTTTTATATACAATATTAAACTCATTATCATATTTATTTTAAAAAATAGTAGAGGGAAATTTATTTATATATATATATTATTTATATATATATATATATATATTATTTATATATTTTTTTTTATTTAAAAAAATATACATATATATATATATATGTATATTTTTATTTATTTCACGTTTACTATCTACCCCCATACATATTATATTATTCAACAACAACCTACATAATATTCAGCGAAATTACACTACATATATTTTCATTGCGTTTCAATACTGAGTGATAATTTTGTAAATTACCTGAATTACGCAACGAATATACTAGTAGCATATAACTTATTTTTAAAATGTTTAAAATGAAACAGACTAAAAATATGCAAAAGCCAAATTCTTAGCTATAATTTTAGTGACAACTTGAGGGACTGCGTAATAATTTATATATTACTAGCTGCGTCCTGCGGTTTCCCGAGATAAAAAGTAGCCTATGTGTTAATCCAGGGTATAAGCTATCTCGTAAGCTTCGTAATTTCAAATCCATTGAGCCATTACAGCGTGAAGAAGTAACAAACACACTTAAATACAAACTTTCGCATTTATAAGTATGATTTACATGACAATTTGATCTCTCGTGCCTTAATAATAAAGTTCATTTTGAACTGACAACTAAATTGTCTTCACTTTGTCGGAAACAGTTACTACCCGACAATGTTGCTAGAAATAAAATATGTTTTATTCAATAAAATATTTATTCAATACATACTGTGTCACTTTTTCTTACTCTTCTTTTTACTTCCTTTCGTCTCCTGTTCCTTTCTTTTCTTCTGTTCCTTTTTGACTTCTTGGTCTACTTCCATGGTCTGGTCTTCTGGGACGTAACTGAAGTCAGGGATGTGAGGTTTGATCAGTTGGAAGACCAGTTTCCTGTGCTGCAGGTTAGAACTGTCCAAGCTGAGGCGCACGGTTAATTCGTCGAATGTTTTTAGAACGACGTCACCGCATTTTTGGATGTGTTCCTGTGACAAAAGAAAGATTTTGAGAAAAAGGTTCACTCCAATCTCAATAGATGGCGTACACGTCACCTTTAAGATGGTTCAATAACGGAAGAAGAAATTCGACACTCGAGTTGGTGACCACCGTAGCTAATAGAGCGTCCCGCGCTGAGGGAAGATTGGGTTGCGGGTTCGAGTCCCAGCCGGTGGTCGAATTTTTTCTTTCCGAAAAACTTTGTTTGAGTTTTTCGCTTGGCATTCGTTAATGCTTCATATACATATTACTGGGAAATTACACACCAAACAAAAATAATCAGTAGGTACATGAAAACTACTTTAAAACTTAAGTACAATGGGTGGACTTATCGCTGAAAGCGATCTCTTCCAGTCAACCAGTATAAGAACCATTGTTACGAATCTGAATTTATTTTTTAAATAATTGCCTGATAAAATTATTATTTGGTGTTAGACTGTAAGCTTCATCATCATCAGCCCATCACGTTCCCACTGCTGGGACACGGGCCTTCTCTCACAGAGAGAGAATAGGCCATAATCCACCACGCTGGCCCAGTGCGGGTTGGAGAATGTCACATGTCCTTGACTTTTTGTGAAAAATTCTTGGACATGCCGGTTTCCTCACGATGTTTTCCTTCACCGTTTTAGAGCGAGTGTTAAATCCGCACATAGCTTAAGAAAGTCAGTGGTGCGGGGTAAGCGGGATTCGAACTCGGGTGCGTCGGATCGAAAGTCGCACGAGCTCCCACTGAGCCACACTCACTGTAAGCTTACTAATTGTAAACTAAATAAATAATAATATGATAGTGGTTATTATCTTAAAGTAACACCGTCCATATAATAATTTTGTCTACATTCCTTCACTTGTGGGTGGTCTGGAAGAGATCGCTTTGAGCGATAAGACCGCCCATTGTGACACTATTATTAAGTTAGTTGCTATTTAAGATTTTAATAATTAATTTTTAGAAATCAACAAAAACCGACTTCAATGTATCTTCGAAGTCCAAGGTCACACATCGATGAAATTTATATGGGACCACTTCGTAGCTATACTGAGCCCGACGCAAAAAGAATTTTTCAAATCAGTTCATAAATGACGGAGTTCTGAGGTAACAAACATTAAAAAAAAAAAACAATCGAACAGAGAACCTCCTCCTTTTTTGAAGTCGGTTAATTATTTATGTATTTTGGTGTAATAATAAAGAATTATTCTATTCAATAACTACATACCTCTTCATTGTAAGTGAACTTGTCAGAAGGCAAGTAAATGGGCCCCTCCAGCCCGTACTTGGGTATAAGTACTTGCAACGCGTTCCGTTTCACTGCCAGCACCACTGCGGCTTCCACTTCCACACGGCTCTTGAATAAAATCTGAAAAACATACAATAAATTCAAATATTACCTACATTTGCCATTAGAAAAAACAAAAACGTAGTTGAGATGTGTAATTGATAATATTTCATCATCATCAGCCCATCACGTTCCCACTGCTGGGACACGGGTCTTCCCTCATAGAGAGACCCATTAATTAAAAACTAAAAAGTCAGTGGTGCGGGGCCAGCGGGATTCGAACTCGGGTGCGTCGGATCGAAAGTCGCACGAGCTCCCACTGAGCCACACTCGCTCTGATAATGTTTATTAATAAAGTATTTATTCATCTTCCACAATTTGCTGGTTTCTAATTAGGTAAGTACTTAAGTTTAAAATATGATGGGAATATGTTAAGCTTATTATTCGGTGGAAGAAAGAAAGAAAGAAAAAAAGAAAATTATTTATTCTTGCAAAATTGCACACAACAACACACAAATACACGGGTCCATTAACAAAAAACAATGTTTACAATAATTATAATGCGTCCGTGTACGTAGATAGCTGCCGTGCACAGTGTTGCCAGAAAAGGTTTGAGCTCAGCTTAATGTTGTGATTTTGAAGAGCACAAGGAAGATTCAGGATAAATATGTAGACATTACAAATTATTATTATTATTATTGAAATGACATTGAAATGGAAATGTAAACCTTGATTATTATGACATAAATCCCAATTTGACTTACTAAGTCAAATTGGGATTTAATATTTTATTATATCAATTACTTTGTTTTATTTTACCAATTAACTATGTATCTATCAATGTAAATAACATTCTGATTTTTAATTATGTAAATTGAAATTGACTATAGTGACTAAGGACAGACTACTTGTGACATTAAATTAAATTAATAATGTAGATACTTATAATTAATTAGAATCGGAATGTTGAATAATATTGAACTATAATAGAACTGCACTCATTATGCAACACCCTTACAGGGTACATACTTATAGCATACTTAATGACACTATTTTAACACCTGTCTGTAATAATATATGTATGAGCATTAATAAATGAATAAATGAATATGAATAAATGTACTGTATTGACAATATCTAAGTCGGGTCGGTGGTGGTAATACGCCTGCGTATTGCTTACCATCAGGCAAACGACCAGCTAGTCTCGTCACTCAGTTACATAAAAAAAGGTATTTGTTACCGCAATAAGTGTTGCTTACGTGCGTATTGAGCGCGACGGACGCGCGGCCCGCGTGCTGCGCCTGTCGGTGTCGATAGTTAAGGTTGTCGCACAGCGAGTCCGCAAACTTCGTGTCGAGGAGCGTCGCGTGCGTCGCGTCGCATCCCACGCACGCCGCCAGCAGGCGGTGCACTATCACGTCGGCGTACCTGCGACAAAATACCGTGCCCACCGGTTACAACATGCGACTTTTTGCAACGGTGCACAAAACAAACGCGCGTTTATTCAACTCAATTTATTCATCTTTTGACATTTCATAATGTTCTAAGATATGTCATAATGTACAAAAAATACTAATATTTAATTGCAAAATAATGATTTATCGGCAAAAGCCTCGCCAATACATGTATATGTAGAAATTATTAATGATTCAATTACAAAATAATGATTTATCGGCAAAAGCCCCGTCAATACATGTATATATAGAAAAAAATAATGATTCAATATAAAATAATGATTGTTTTAGCTATCCGGTTTATATAAACCGGATAGCTAAAACTGACTGGACTGGGCCAGACGCGAATTAACATCAATGCGGCTGAAACATCGCTAAGGTCTCATACGAAGGCATTAAGACTTGAACTATAAAAGCAATGGACCAACAATATAGGATAGAAAGAAAGATTCTTTGTCCAGCAGTGGGTCGTCCCGGGTTTTTGTTAAGTCAATTTAATGCATATTGTAATAAAGTATAAAAAATAAAGATTAAGAAATATTATCCTACCGACTGCGCCACTTCTGCTAGCCAATTTATTCCAAACGAACAAAAATACGTTTTTCGCTTGTACAGTCTTATGTTTGTCCATTATTTCGCCTGATGTTAAGCAAAGGTGTAGCCGAAGATGGATGGAAAGAACGACGGCAGTTAAACGACTGCTTCGACCGGTCTTAATGACGGTACACCAAACATCATCCCGAAACACAACTAGATCGCTTGACGGCTTTGTTCGGTAGGATTACATCCGCGGCCGGAACCTACGGTGTATGCAAGTTTACTTTATACTTTATTTACCGAAAAATTAAATAAATATATAAAAATATTACACAGGAAAACAATCGTTAACATAATAAACAGGTGGAGTAATACAAAATATAAACTCATGTTAGTGTTACGAGGTATGTGAGACTAGACTTGGAAGCCTGTATTTCGGAAACAGCAAAAAATCTTCTTTGATGTTGATACAGCATTTTCAAATAGAGTAGACGGCGTGTTATACAGTTTACCTTCTTATAGGCGAAGTGAAATGCGTATAAATCGGACACGCCAGCCCGTAATGGTAGAAGTCGTCCCTCGCCCTCGTCCCACTCGAGAAGTAAACCGCTTGTTGCATGCAGCGCGTCGCCATGATGCGAAGCAACGTGTTGAAGTACGGACGGGAGGGGATTACAGCCTCATCGAGAGACTTGGAAAACGACTTGTTTGTCGACACATCTAGTTCGAAGCCCTGTGGAATTGATATACATATTAAAAACATCTGCAGGGCGATCATGTCTGTTGCAAACGTCGCATGTTGCGAACGTACATGCAATAGAAAATTAATTAAATCGTTAAAAAACGATCCCGTAATTTTTATACCTCAATTTGAATGTGCTCCTATCGATAACTTTCAAGGTGAACCGGAGTTAACCCAACAAATTTACAAAGCGAGATTGTGCTATGAATCATTATGTAAACGCCCTATCAATTCAATTTTACTATGTAATACGTCTCTTGTCTATAGTTTTGATTGAAACAGAAAACTCGCGATTTGAAGTATGTTGTTTTTGACTATAATTGTTTCTGTCATTGAGATTAAAACCAAATTATATTTTATCGCAATTTTAGGAAATGTTTATATCGATATAAACTTTTGGTTGACAAAACTTATTCTTATTTCAATGGAGCTTTTACTGACGTTGGATTGCAACGAATGGGTTATGTGATCGCTAAAACCATCATCGAAACTGGTTTCTTATTGAAATTAATTGAAATAAAAGATACATTATCGTTCTGCTTTTATCAGCTACTTTCTAAATGACAGTGAAAACTATATCAAAATCCATTGCGTGGTTTGAAGTAAATAGAGAAACAGAAATGAGGACACGGATAGCGACTTTGTTTTGAACCCCCGACGCAAAATGGGGTGTTATAAGTTTGACAACTATGTGTCTGTCTGTGGCACTGTAGTTCTTAAATGGTTGCACCGATTTTAATTTTTTTCATTTGAAAGCAGGTTTTCTAGCGGTGGATGTTTTATCAAAATCGGTTCAACCGTAATTTTAAGTTTTTATAGGATTTTTGTGTCGGGTTTTTTTAAATTTTAGTTTACTAATTATATAATTTTTATACTATTTAGAAATACGTCGTACTGACCTGCTGCTTAGCCGCCTTGAGGAACGTAACGAAATATTCCGGCGGCGGCGACGGGTGCCGCCGCAACAGCGCGCACTGCGGGAACTCGGCCGCCAACTTCTCAGCAACACTTGTGTTGGCGAGCAACATAAACTCTTCCACCATTGAGTTAGTGTCCACTATCTTCTTCGCTTGCACTTCTATAGGGTCGTGAGTTTCGGAATCCACCTATAAACAATAACCCTTTTTAACAGACTTCAAAAAAGGAGAAGGTTCTCTATTCGATTGCATTTTTTTTTATGTTTGTTACCTGAGAACTCCGTCATTCATGAACCGATTTGGAAAATGCTTTTAATTTATTTTTATTTATTTATTTATTGAACGCCAACACGATGTACATTATTAAAATTAAATGTTACTTAATTCTAAGATAGTACATGGTTAATGCCATCGTAATTATAGGCGAAGACTGCTTACAAATATTATATGGCGAGTATTGAATTGCTTTGATTAATTGATTTAAATGAAAACGTTTTACAGTTAAAACATTTCAAATATAGTGTTGCTAAAAAATATAATTAATTATAAATATATGCAAAATTTAATATAACCTGTCGTCATGAAATTGTAAAATTGTAAAGTGAATGTTAAAAATAATAATAATTAATTTTAATTCATTCATTTTAATAAATAATTTCATCGATATTTGACCTCGGACTTCGAAGATACATTGGTTGAAGTCGGTTTTTTGTTTGATAAAACGTATACTTGTTCACAAAGAAGTTATCGACTTCCTAACTTTTGTCACTTTCTAACATTTTGACGTAAGTTGAAGGGTGACAAACGATTTTAACGTTTTAGTCTTGTCGTCCGTTTAGTGGCGTTTTGCGTAGTGGAACAAATGAACCAATAGCTAATATGAGACACTACGACAAAAGGGTTTGAATTTATTTATATATAATTTATTTGAAGGCTGGAACGGTACAGATCCGCCATTTTGTTCTAATTTCAAAATTTCAAAATGGCGGCCCTGGTACATGCCCAGAGTGTCATAGTGAGAGACAAATTTCACTGCTTAAATATTTGGGTGAAATTGTTTTTATGCTACTCACGCCGAGCAACGTAATTTTCACACGTTTTAGTCGGGTCATGTCGACCTCGGCGCAGAGAGCACTTCTTCGTTTGTCGTGTATACCATGGCGGTCAAGGTTAAGCGCGCGTTTTACTAACGTACTTAGTACGGTCAGTGACGAAAGTAACTGAACATTTGTGAATCTTTGATTGACTACTCCTTCAATATTTGTCTTATTTGTCTTATTTCTCTAAATGTTGCATTCAAAAATTATGTTAAAATGCTGTGCGAATAGGGCAATTGCAAAAATTGCATATAATTTATATACTTTCGGTAGTATTAACAATTGAAAGATTGCAAAAGTTCAGTTACTTATGACGCTGTACTAACCTGGAAGCGTATCTCAGGCGAAGCGAGCAACAGCGCTCCGTTGTCAAGCCGCCTGCGTTTCAGTTTCTTGGCGAGTGCGTTCAAAGTGCGCAGAGAGTCGGCGACCGCGTCGGAACGCGACGCGTCGTCGATCGCTATCTGAGCCTCTTCGTACGTCATCGCCGCTGCTGACTGGAAATTGATATTGAGGTAGGTACATTAAAGTAAGTCCTAAGTCCTTAGGTGTTTGTACGTACAAAAACGGACCCAAAATGAACGATCTAAACAAATACCGCACACATAGGCCCCTAACTAGAATTCCCTGTATGTAGGGAACTAGAAACTACGAAGGTCACGGTCCACCAACACAAAGACACGAAACAAATGCTTGCGCTTTTTTTTCTGTGCAGAAACCCGCATCCGCATCCTTCGCGGATCGAACGGACCCGAATCGAACCCGCATCCTTTGCGGATCGAACGGACCTGAATCGAACCCGCATCCTTTGCGGATCGAACGGACCCGAATCGAACCCGCTTCCTTTGCGGATCGAACGGACCCGAATCGAACCCGCATCCCTTGCGGTACGTATATGACATTAGAGCTGAACCAAACCTGCCCAACCATTAACCATAGAGGCTATGGTAATATGCGTTAAAATTTTAAGTACCTAGCATTTAGAGATACCTCAGAAAAGTCCAAACTATACTTATTTTATAAGCTGCACCCTGGAGTTTCACACGCGCGTTAAATTTTCCGGCATTAATAGTACCCTACTTTTATTATAACTAAAAGAACATCCTATATACACAGCTTTACAAAATAAACGATACTCTACTCTATTTTGTCCTATTCCAGGATCATAAATATTACAAAATTTCATCAAAATCAAATAAATAACAAATCATATCGATAAAAGTAAATGATATCAATAAAAGTGACTTACTTTAATGACACTCTTGTGGAACTTGGTAGAGATGACATTGGCGTTTTCGTCAATCTCCCAAACGCACGAGAACGCCAGTCTCTCCTCCCCGCCGCGGAGCGAACACAGGTTCGAACTCAGGAGATCTGGATGAGAAGAATAAGGCACTTTAATGCCCGAGCCACACAGGAAGGGCCGGGGCGGGTAGGGCCGAGGGGGGCGCAGGCTCTGTTGTATTGTTTGAAATTGTTTAGAACATATCCCACAGATGTCGTCAATACAAATTATAATGGTTCGCTACAAGCTGGACGCGATTTCCACATTATGGGCATTATATTTAAAATTAAATTAAAATTCATTTATTTCTCTTTTTAACAACTTTGTGAGACCCTAACTAATAAACTAGGCTGTTTGGCCTGTGCCTTAATAGTTAAGTTTCTTCCCATTATGTTCAATTTCCTTTTGTTACACTAATTCATCATGGTTCAATTCATAATTGTTCGCTACAAGCTGAGATGATTTTATCCATCGATTATGATTATATCTTTATACATACATACACATAAACATACAAATTATTGGATTAAGATAAAATTTAAATGCAAAGTTTAATGTTTTTGATGTGTTCGAGGCCGAGGCCCTAGTTGTCACTAAAACCACAGAAGAGATAATAAATAGTACTAGGTAAAGAAGAATCACTCCGTCAAGACACCCCGACAAATAGCTACTCTCAGAATGCAGCAATAAGGCACAATCTAGGTCGCACGCGCGCCGATCGATCCTAAACACTTTACTGGTTTACTGGTGGTAGGTTTCTTTTATGCGAGAGGCCGTCTGGGTGGGTACCACCGCTTTGCCAGTTATTCAGCCGTCAAGCAGTAGTGCGCGAGCATTACTGTAGTCCAGTTTGGAGGGCATTGTAGCCAGCGAAATTATTGAGCATTATGAGACTCAACAGCGAATTGTCTCAGGGTGACGAGCGTAGTGAAGCGCTGTAGGATTTTGCAAAACAAAGTTCTGGGTGGTGCTTTCATTGTTATAAGCAGGCGTATTGCTTACCATCAGGCAAACGACCAGCTCGTCTCGTCATTCAGTTACATAAAAAAAAAACAACAATTGCTTACCTGGCACCATATCAATCCTCCTATCTACTAAATACACGGTAGTAGATCTTGAAGCGGCTTCTTTATCCAAGGCCGTATTAGGGCGCACGAAGTACGTCACATCTGCGATATGGACGCCCACTTCGTACTTCTTGAGGCCTTGTGGAGTGGTGCCATCTATCGGTCTCGCGTGAAGCGCGTCGTCGATGTCGGTGCAGCCGGGCGGGTCCACGGAACATATGGTTATGTCTCGGAGATCCACGCGTTTAGCGCGCTCCTGTAAATATATAATGGAAACTTGTGAGGTGTTTCTTAATTTGAAAACGTACACTGATTGTTTGTTGAAAAATTTAGACAATTTCACATATTAAACTGAGTTTGTAAAAAATATTTTGTTTATTTGGGCCGCGTTCAGAAATCACCCAGTTAATGTAATTATTACCCTAACGCCGTTCAGAAATGACTCAGGTGAACTTAGACATTTACCCTGAGCCGTTCAGAAAACCAATTGGGGAGAGTAAAAGTTCACCTGACAGGTGAAAATATTCACCGATAAAATAGCGGGTTACGATTCTCACCTGTCAGGTAATAGTTGTCAGTTGTCATTTTCCTTTACATTTTGCAATATTTTTACATTGATTTTTTGTACATACAAATAAAATAAGCGATTCGTGTATTTGAAGCAAAATATAAGGTAAAATTCCGATATTAGCCAAAATAACGCAGTTAAGTCAGTCAGTTTTAGAGCAAGTGTGGCTCAGTGGAAGCTCGTGCGACTTTCGATCCGACGCACCCGAGTTCGAATCCCACTGGCCCCACACCACTGACTTTCTTAAGCTATGTGCGGATTTAACACTCGCTCTAAAACGGTGAAGGAAAACATCGTGAGGAAACCGGCATGTCCAAGAATTTTTCACAAAAAATCAAGGACATGTGACATTCACCAACCCGCACTGGGCAAGCGTGGTGGATTATGGCCCATTCTCTCTCTATGAGAGAAGGCCCATGTCCCAGCAGTGGGAACGTGATGGGCTGATGATGATGATGAACGCAGTTAAATCTGATAAACAAAAGCGCGGGAAATCTCAGTCTTGAAAATGATTGGTTTTGATTGATTGACTGGCTTATTGTATTACTCGATGCCCGTTCAGAAAGGCGTTAGTTAATTTTTAACTTGGCATATCCCTGAGATTAACTGACAAGTATTCACTCGTGAACATTTAAGGAGATTGTTCGGTAGAATAAGAAGAACATCAAATTAACGAAAAGATTTTTAGGGAGCCGAGGACACTCACGGTACGGCTGGTTCACCAAAGTTAAAGTCGCTCCGCCGGCTATGGAAAGGGCTATGCTTAGAGTATCTCTGAAGGATCAAATCCGTAACGAGGTTATCCGACAGAGAACCAAAGTCATTGACATACTGATATCATCGCAGCTCCCAGCATGACGTGCTTCAAAACACGACTTAAACGCTGGCTTATCAAGCAAACGTTCTATAGTTTTGATGAATTTATGACATTGCCGTAATTTATATATTTTATACTCCTGACATTTTTTAACTGATCATAATAATTATGATTGTTACATATTAATTATATTTTTATTTATTTTTTTTTTCTCCCCTTTGTGGGATTTGAATTTAATTATAATTGTGACATTACGAATATTATATTCTATTATTTTATTTTGACATTTTTATTCTAAATTTCATATTGAATTTAATAATAATAATAATTATGATTTGACTTGTAAACCCTATTTATCAATAAATGAGTATTTGAGTATAGCCCACATAATTAGTCAGCTGAAGCGGCAGTGGGCCAGCCATATTAGCCGCAGAACCGATAAGCAGTGGACTGCAATAGGCTGATGATGATAATTAACAGCTCGCTTTTTTCGGTTCGCTATTCCTCATTATAGCGCTTTTTCTCCTTAGATGTGGCTTAGCTGGACTTAGCACGTGGAGTTAGGTTTTAAGAAAATTGCGGACAAACATAGTATAGTTAGGTATATACAAAAGGGTCGAATATGTAACCACTTATTTTGAAGGTCAGTTAAATAGTTTGAGTTATTCTGCCACCGCTTAGTCAGTTATTCTCCCGCCAAGCAGTAGTGCGCAAGCATTAGTGTGTTCCGGTTTAATGGGCATTGTTACCAGCGAAATGTTTGACCTTGAGACTTAAGAGCTATTGTATCAATGCCGCAAAGGATTTTGCATACCTCGTGGTGCTATGAGCTGCAAGGCTTGTGTTGTGTTGCTTACCACCAGGAAAGACCTGCTCGTCTCGTCAATCAATAAAATAAAATTTTGTTTAAGTAAGTAAGTTTTTTTTTTATGTAACTGAGTGACGAGACGTGCTGGTCGTTTGCCTGATGGTAAGCAATACGCCATAACAATAACAGCACCACCCAGAACTTTTTTTTGCAAAATCCTGCGCGGCGCTGCACTGCGCTCGTCACCCTAAGACAATTAGCTGTTGATTCTCATAATGCCCAGTAATTTCGCTGGCTACAATGCCCTTCACTGACCTCTTTAGGTATGGTCCAGTCGGCGGGCGGCAGGCACGCTAGCACGGCCTCACTGAACCGCGCGTGAGGCACGTCGTGTTCTAGAAGTATCACTTCATTCTCCGCGTCTTTGTCGCCTGGAATAACAGACACGCTTTACTCTGTGGTGGACCCAAACCACTATCGTTCCCGCTCCGCTTATGAAGCTTGGACCACACACCAAAATCACGCCACCTTATATCGCGCGACTCCGGCGCACGCATGTGTGCGTAAACTCGATGCCTGTTTAAATAGACCTGCGAGCGGTCCGCGACGGCCACTCGCTCACACGCTTTGTTGCTGGCACACGCCTATTACTATCGCGCTCTCTTGTATTTGTTTACATTATTTTCGTAATTTTATTTAGTTATTTTTATTCAAAATTTTGTACCTTCTTTTTAACTAAATTAAAATCAAGTTAATGTTCGCTACGCTGTTTTCATCCTCATCTAAATTCTTCCATTCATTCATAGTAAATTAAATAATAGTTTAAATTAACTCCTCCCCTCTGGTCCGGGTTCGATTCCCTGCTGAGCGAGAAAGAGGTTTAACCAAGCCTCTTTAACTCAATTAAACTGCCCTGTCAAACGGTAAAGTTAAATATTAAGCGAGAGAAGAATTATCTCATCACGCCTTATCATTCTGAGTGCTGGGGCACGGGCTTTCTCTCATAGAGAGAGTATGGGTCATAATCCACCACGCTGGCCCTCCAGTGTGGGTTGGTATATGTAACAAGTCTGAGTTTTTGTAATTTTTGGACATGCCATATAGTCTCTTAGGCATGCCGTATAGTCTTTCAATATTGTAGTTCAACGACTTATGTCGGCTTTCTTTTTCTCTAATGTTTTAGAGAAGTTTTATAAATTACCACATAAACCTGTAGGCGGCTGTACACCGTCACCGAGGAAGGCCAAGACGAGCCGAAGACAAGAGTATATATCTGACATTTCGGAGACGTGACATCAGACATACCTATAGGTCCCAAAGCTCTGACGAAGTGTCCGAGCGGATAGCGGCTGTTTCTCGGCCACGAGTCCAGAGCGACAAGTATCCGCTGTGACGCGAGGATGTCGCTCTGTCTCGTTTCTATCCGCACTCGCGGTATGCGCTTCTCAGCTGGCGTGAAGAGATGGCGGGTTGCACCTGAATTAAAAAAACTGTAACTAGTAAATGCTACTTCTTGATATGCCTTCTACCTGTTTCTTGCTAGATGGCGCCACAGGAAAAATACCCTGTGTCGCCATCTAGTTCTAATAAGGGGTCATTTCTAAGTAAGCACTTGCCTGCCTCTCACTTCAACTGCACTTTCTTTTAGGACTGTTGATATCTTGCTTTTTCTATTCTTTTTAAATAAGGTGTTATCTAGATTTATTATATTTCCTTCTCCATATTTCTAGCTATTTATATGCATATTATTTCCGTACAATTTTATTAACTAATACTAATAGTATGTTAATAAAAAACAGAAAAACACATTACGCATTTATAGATTTTGTTACGATAGAAACCCTAAAGATCTGCTACACTTCTTAAACACCAACTCAAGCCTATACATATATAGATATATATATATAGGAGATATAGGAGTTTCCGACTTAGTTACTCCTAATATACCACTTACCTGGGAATTTACTCGGCATCAGTATGCCGCAGTATTGCCTCCACTTTCTCCTTATAATCCCCACCACTTTCCCAGTTGGGGTCACCTCGTCGTCATTTGGATCAACTGGTTTCACCGCGCTAAGGAGGACTGCTTCTTCCTATAGTAAACATTGATAAGTTGTCACTTATTTATAATACAACTTAATAAAACAAATGAGGTTTTAATCTTTCTTCTTTCTCACGTGGGTTCCGGGCCTTCCGAAGCACAGTAACGTTCAGATGTAAATACCACACAAACTGTCACTCATCTAAGTGCTGCCAACGATGCTTAACTGATCTATTACAAAATGCTAGGCAAGTGACGCAACAAGCGCTACGAGGTATTAACCATTTATTTAACTTTTGACATATATGTTAAATCAACATGTTAAATCGATTAAAACTTATTCATAAATAAAGTCGATTGTTTTCATAAATCGAATCAGTAACGCATTAGGACATCACTAATTGAGCTGTAAAAGTTAAATAAATGGTTGGACGGAGTAAAGTGGTGCAAGATTCAAGTAGACTGCCCACCCGGTAGGAAGCAGGCATGGTCTACATTAACACCACGATGGGTACTGCCAATGTGTCAGATTACCACACAATTTAAGGCCATCACCCAGCGTGTACTTATGGGTCACTGTGGTACATTTTAGTTTGAATCTAGCAGCACAAAATACTAAGGAACAGAAGCAAAAAGAAATTTAAACGAATAGCGACGCTTGCTATGACGCAATAAAATTCAATTCAGCTCGCGTAGCGCTGCATACCTACCAGTCATATTAACCTACAGAGCGCCTCTCTATCACATAGCTCTTATCTCTTCTGACGCGGCACGTGTAACGACGCGCGACCCGCCGTCGGTGTCCAGCTATGTACTTGTAGCTTCGTACCTACAGTGCGGAGTGCGCTAGGCCTGCTAGTAGGGAGAATGTATTACTAACAGTGAGATTGCCTGTCTACCTGTAAAACATCACCAGGGTCATCTTCTACTTTGTCTTCAAGCACAATGTCACTTGGTCTTCTCCATTGTTCTTCCGGGAGTATCTCAACGGCTACAATGTCTCCATCTACAGCCCTGTTGATGCCCATGTGTCCTTGAAGAAGTATCTGTTAACAGTGGACACATAAACAGGGTGTTTACTGTCTCTTATTTTTATAGTTACTCAAAATACATTTTCTCTCTCACTCTCACATACACACACACACACACCCCCTCTCACACAAACACACAACACAACCTCATAGTCACAACCTTTCCATTCCAATATGTAATTTAGTATCTGTGTAGACCTTAACTTATAAATTTCAGTATAATTTGTACAACCGAAGGGTATGCAGAAATCTACGACACAACAATAACTATTATTCTTAGTGTAGGTTCTGCGCGTTAAGAACATAGTTTTTACGAGTTACTGCACATTAAGTTGTTAGTGTAAGGAGTAAATATGATACTATGACATTTTACTATATTTTTTTGGAAATAAAATATATTATATTATTATTAGTATTATTACTATAGACCTTTGTATTAACTATTTTCTATGAGAGATAAAATATAAATTTTTGCATATATAAATTAATTGTCACAGTTTACCTCGAAATACCACAAGGTCCCATTATTTTACTCTCAGAAAAGTTAATTCATCTAAATTTTAAACATATACAAACAATACAATTACTTATGTTAGAAGTGGTATTAGGAGAATACAAAATCCTGTTAAATTACCTGTTTCTCAAATCCAGAGACAGTAGCAGTGCCTTCAAGAAAATTGTCCCTTGAGGCATGGAAGGTACCTTGATGAAGTTTCCCGCCCCTGATCCCCTCATGTATTTGCACTGGAGTCAAGTGGGCCGGATACAAGGCGTCTTTGGAACAACTCTCAGGCATCACATTTTTGGACAACTTGTCAACGAGTCCCAAATGTCCAGTTACATTTTCTACATAGTCTTTCACTGTAAAACATAAGCATCCCATGATGATAATCCCATATTTCTTGACAAAAGCTCTTAATTAATTGTTATAATATTAGCTTAAATTTCGCTGGCTCGGCCACCTAGAAAGAATAGTTGAGGATCTGGCTGTGAAGCGAGTGTATTTGGGATGGCCGAGTGGCCGACGACCGGTCGGCCTTCCAAGTACCGCTGGAAAGACGAAGTGGAGAAGGACTTGCGTGAACTCCAGGTCGAAGAATGGCAGGAGTTGGCCCAAGACAAACTAAATTGGCGTCTTCTATTGTCGGAGGGCAAAACTCACTTTGGGTCACTGTGCCACCCTAGTTAGTTAGTTAGTTAACTTAAATTTATCTTACCAGTACAACATGCAATGCCTTCTTCCAGAGCGAGCTTTCTATTATTCTCATCATCAGTAAGCAGCACAATCTTGGGTGTGTGATTAGCAACGCTGTTGATGCTAAGGTGAGACTCATACCAAGCAGCAGCTCTGCGGATCGCTCGGTCATTCCTGTCATTTTGCTTCTCGCCAGCTTGACGCTCAATGTATGTGTCTCTAGAATAGCAAAGGCAACATGATATATCTGGTATGATGAACCAATCCATTTGCTGTTATTCACTGATTTTAAAGTTTACATTATCTGTGACACCAGCCTCAGTTACCCAATCAGGTTGTCCATCCTGGACAAAGGCCTCCTCCAATAGACGTCATTGATCTCTAACTCACCATGTTTATATTCTTTTATTAAAAAAATATATAAAAAAACTCACCATATAGCTATATATTAATAATAAAATACATAGATATCCTTACAAATACTTTTACAATGAGTTCGCAAGATATTCCTAAAGTTTTATTTTACTTACTTATGGTGTTCATTAACAAAAGAATAGAACTTTCGTTTGTTATTGCCAACTATTTCCAAAAGCCTCTGAAATATGGCAGTGTTCTGATGCTTCACCTCCTCCAAAACTGTCTGAAGAATTATGACGTTTTTGAGAGCATCTTCTTCCAATACATCTATTTGATGCAGTACCACGTTACTGTCAAGAACTATGTAGTGCGGATAATTAAAAAGGGTGCATATTGACCCTGGATTCGCCTCTAACACAAACTCATCATCCTTATGTGGACATACATTGCACGCGGCCGAACCGCATAGCAAATCATCGCGTAAATAATGCTCCCTTACAATCTGAAACAAAATCAATTAAAATTATATAGAAAGTAAATAATTTATAAATAATCATCTTCTTGTTCATGTAAACAAATATAACCTCACTTTCAATATATTGCCCCGTTTCGTTTTGGTAAGAAATGTTTTTGTAGTCCACATGTTGTGAAAATTACTGAATGGTAAAACATAAAAGTTATAGTACTTTCGCAAACAAAGTTTAAAATAGTTTTAATTCAAAATATTGAAAAGGTAAACAGAAACACTCGCCCCTCGTCGCACGAAGAATGTTCATCAATGTTCTCAATGTTCCAATCTTTTGATTATGATTTTTAGCATTAATAATATTGGCTCTTCACGGCTTTTACTCAAAATTTAGCGAAGATGTCGCTACGAGCAAATGTATTAAACAAACAAAATTGTGAAAATTGCTTCGAGTAAATATTTAATCTGTGAAAACTTGTAAATTTGCTAAAAAGTACAGAGTAAGTAGTGAGTAACTATTGTTGACTGGAATTATTGGTGAAAATGGCGTAATATATAGTATTACGAGAATCAGTTAATAAAATACAATACTTATACAACGAAGTGCAAGCTGACGAAGAAGAACGAAATTACGAATGCTATTATTAATAGCCGAAATAGTTGGTATTTTTTTTACTTCTTTTTTAAAATTTTATTTAAAAATATATATTATATTGATAAATATAAATTATAACAAGATACTATAAGTATATGTTGTTGTTGGTATTTTGAATATTTTGAGCATCTCCAATGCTTTAATATCGTCGCAACTCTAACAAATTGAGTGCAGCCACACGTATAATTCAGAATTATGGCACTGCAAAATACAGAAATGTGTGTTGTTAAAGCTGGTACTTAACCTAACCATAAACAAAGACTTATGTGTTTTGTTTTGACAAACTATTCCTGTCTCGTCGTTCGGCTACCTGGCCCTAATGTTTATCCAGCAATATCGTATTTTATTTATTTATTTAAAAAGGTCTACCAACGATTGTTACAATATTGCTTACGCTAAATTAACATTATTAAGGTATGGTTCAAACGTATTGCACAATCAATTATAAGTAAACACCATATTATACACATTAATAATTTATATAGTTCGTAATTTTTAAAATTTCGCGATTCGAACACATAGTTTATATCTGCTGCTCTAATTTACTGAAAATGTCGCCTCTAAATGTGTGTGTCTCACCTGGGGTCATGCATGCCCCATAGCTACTACTTTGACAGGGGGCAGATGACACTATGCTTTGGAGATGCTCAAAACATTGAAAACACCAACTCTCACAGGTATTCTCTTTCGTCATCATTTTAAAGCTGGCAAGTTTGAACTGACTATATTATTATAAATTTTTAAGCGAAAGTTCAAAAGGCATAGTTATAGTAATTTATTGTGAAATAATAGGCATATTGTCACCGAGCATTATTAAATCCATACACTCTTGAACACTGTGTTTCATGCTAAAATTAACAATATTTCAAATTTCTATTAGGGTAGTATAATCTCAAAACCATTTCAAGGCTTATGGATGAAACAGATATCTTTATTTACCTACTGTTAGTTTATAACTTATGCTAGTAGTGACATCTACACTGTTTGCGTATTCTTCCCTATTGTGATGCTATAAGTATAATGCAATGGCAAAAAGTCATGGAACGCATCTGTCAAAAGCACACTTAATGTGAGAATGTCATTGTCAATGAGTAGTCAAATTGTCAGTTGTCATTGTTATTAATTTAATTCAAGGTCAGTCAACTCAGTCATCAGTCCATCTTTCTTGCTCACATCACTTCATAGCATTCCTCAATGCCTAGATAAAAATTGCCTCAATGCTTCATAGAGAAAAGCAAAACAAACTACAATAAAGGTGAAGATAAAATTGACTCACGATTCAAATAAAATGCATAAATATGTGTCCTCTAGAAATACGAAACAATGAATTTAGGAAAAAAATGAGTACATTTAAGTAAGTATTTTAATTTCATATTGATTCTCGCGTCTTTTGGCGTTCGCGAAGAAGCTATTTATTAATCTACACCAAGGTAAGCATGGGCGTAGAGGTTCGTATCGTAGAATTGGATAATGAGTGTGGTCTGCGTCCGTCGCAGCTGCCGGCAGCGGCGGTGGCCGATAGAGCGATGTGCGGCGAAACGAGCGGGACTTTGGAGCGGCCCATCTTATCAGTTGTCAACGTGCGGGCCGAGTAGAGACCGCTAGCGCTCGCCGGAGACGGCGGCGGCCTCGGCTCTCGCAGTCTATTAATACTCGTTACTGAGAACAGTGCTCAATTATTTTTAAGTTAAGAACCAAAGACCCTAGTGCCTACGGTGACTTACGAACGCAAGAAAAATCAGTTATCATTAAATTATGACACAGTAACATTTTTTAATCGTCACACTCTGTTCTGACAACAGCAAACATGCCTTCACTTAAGGAGAGGAGTATCAGAAGTCCGCAGCAGCTATGGGAAGCGGTGGCATCAATGTTGGTACATTTTGTGGAGTGCACATTTTTCAACTTAGGTGTAACGGTGGCGAGGCATCCATGGAAGACCATAATTGCAACGCTGACCTTTGTGATTCTAAGTGGGGCTGGCTTGATAAGATTTCATTTAGAAAAGAACCCCCTTAAGTTATGGGTTCCACCAGATTCAGATTTTTTCCATGACACCAACTGGTACATTGATACATTTGGCACAGGACTCCGGCTGCAGAGAATAATTATCTCAGCAGATGATGTGCTACAGCCTGAAATCTTGAAGACTTTACACAATGTGACTAATGAAATAAACTCTTTACAAATCCAGTACAAAGATGAAATAATATCCATACAAGATTTGTGCTTCAAAGTTCCTGTTGTTAACTTCAATAAAAAGACAAGAAGATCTGTGACAGAGAGTAGTGGTAGTGTAAATGATGACAGTGAATTTTCAGATAACACTCTGTGGGTGGGTGATGAATTCTATTGTGATTTTTTAAAAGAGTTTCAATTAGTGTGTCTGCAATATAATATAATAGACTTATGGAATAATGATCTTAATCAATTACACAATGTTACTAAACATGACATAGTTACAAAAGTGAACAAAGTTAAGGTCAACCCTACCACAGGTCATCCTTTAGATTTTACCAAGTTACTAGGAGGTGTCAAACGTGACGAAAGTGGAGACATAGTAGCTGCTAGTTCAGTCATTTTGACATGGTACACTCAAGTGGACATGTCCAAAGTTGATTTGAATGAAGTAGGCAATTTAGTTGGAACTGAAGAATGGGTATCTATTCCTTTAGCTCTATGGGAAAGTAAATTTCTAAATTACATGAAATCTCTCTCAGATAGTTCGACACATATCAAGTACTTCTATGAGGCAGGACGAAGTTTTGGCGACGTCAGTGGCGAAGCTATGTTTCACGAATTAGGTAAGTTGTTTATTGGCATTTTGCTCATGTTCTTTTACGTGCAGTTTAGTCTGTCGCGGTTTAACTGGCTGGAGATCAAATTGACTCTCGGCAGCGTCGGATTGTTGTGCGTTGGGTTGGCGTATTTGTCCGCGGTCAGTTGGTGCTCCATCATGGGAATATCCTTCGGGCCCGTACATTCTTCTCTTCCGTTCCTTCTCATGGGTCTCGGCATCGACGATATGTTCGTCATGAATGCATGTTGGCACAACTTATCGCCTACCGAGGCTAAAAAAAGTCTTCCCGTTAAAGTAGGCTTGATGCTCAAACATGCTGGAGTGTCTATAGTCATTACTTCCTTCACTGACATCGTTGCTTTACTCATTGGTGCCATAACAATACTGCCGTCACTAAAATCTTTTTGCGTCTATGCAGCTCTTGGAGTATTCTTTATATTCTGCTATTCGGTTACCTTCTACGTCGCCGTGTTCACGTTAGACCTTAGGAGAATTGAGCAAAATAGGAACGGGATTCTTTTTTGCTATGTTCATAAAAAGCCAGTACGTATTTCTTCTTCTAAAACAATTTTACAGAAAGCTTTCGAGAGTTTTTATAGCAAAACTGTTTTTACGATTCCCGGCAAGGTGGTCGTTATCCTCTTTGTCTTAGTAGGAACGGGTTTCAGCATTCAGGCAATACTCCGGTTGGAACAGAGATTTGAACCTAAGTGGTTTATCCCTGATGATACATATTACAAACAATTTATCAATGCCTACGATCACTTTTATCCTGACGAGGGACATATGGCGATGGTGTTCTTAGGGGAAATGAATTATAACGAAGAGTTTTCGAATCTGTATGAAATGATGCAGCAATTGAAAAATGAATCTTACGTTGACAATGTTATCGCTTGGGTGGAGTATTTCCATCGCTATGTTCTAAAAAACTACGATCGAGATTTAAACAACGGGACAAAATTGACCGAGAGCGAGTTCAATCGGTATTTAAACAGGTTTCTGTTTAGTCCTATCGGTGGCAGATTTCAGACTAGTTTCAAATTCTCTGAAGACCTTCACTGTGGCGGTGAAATCAAGAAAATAGAAGCGTCGACCATGTCTTTCCAATTTCCAAAATTCCAGGGACCAGAGGAATACATTCCGGTAATGAACTACGTTAAACACATCGTTAAAAGCACAAATGTTACAACGGGAGACGGTTATCGCAGCGTTTGGTCTAAGGTCTTTGGTAATTGGGTCACTGACGAAATAATCGCCGTCGAAGTCGAGAGGAATATAGAACTAGCATTACTGTGCGTTATGTTTTGCACCGTCATCCTTATTACCAACCTCCAAATGTGTTTGTGGATCTTTATTTGTGTTTTGTTGACGCTTGTGAATGTTTTAGGCTGCATGCAAAGATGGGGGATGACCGTGGATATTGTTTGTTGTATTGGCCTCGAACTTGCAATAGGTCTTTGCGTAGATTACGCGGCCCACGTGGGTCATACTTTCCTTACTGTGTCTGAGGGATCTCGAAGCGAAAGGGCGCTCAAAACCGTGACTTCGATAGGTACGGCAGTATTATTGGGAGGCGGGTCTACATTACTTTCACTATCGCTTCTGAGCATGTCGAAAGCTTACACATTCCAGTCCTTCTTCAAAATATTCCTGTTGGTGATTTTAATCGGCTTGTTCAATGGTTTGATATTCTTGCCCGTTGCGTTGTCGCTGGTCGGTCCTGACGCTTACAAACCGAAGGAAGACAAGAAAGAATATGAAATGGAAACTGTAGAGCTTAACGGCAAGCACCATATAACTGAAAATCTCACTGACGGCGGTTGACTTAGGTAGGTATCGAAACTTGGGATGTGACCATTGTGATATTATATATAAAGCAATAGTAAATTGTAAGTGTATAGGCATATAATCTAAAATGTAAGCTGAGGTATGATGTAAATTTTTACAATTTCACATCACTGGGTCCTATAGGTGAATAAATATAAACTCAGATACTCGGGAAAAACTTACTTAAATCTTAAAGGGTAGTAAGATCATATTTTTAAATGGCCTTAAGTTATTTGCAATATATACTGTATATATGTTTATATTCTTGTGACGTAAAACTATGTTATTTATACAGTTGTTGTTCAAATAATATCGAACATGTTTACCTATTTTGCAGGTTACAGAAATGCCAGGAAACTGTCAATATTATCATGGACCAAATATACAAGGACTGTCAATCCCATACAAAAAATCGTACCCCCTGAAAGAACTTAAAATGCGGGCAATATCCAGATGGCGCTGACCTTTAGCCTGAAACTATTCGAATCGGCAATTAGCGCGGATAAATTTCAATTATTTCTTCGGTAATATAGACCAAAAGTGTCCTAGTTATTTTTAATAATAAATATTATTTGAATTATCTGCTTTTACGATATTGCTTCAAGTGAGATAAAGACCAGCGTTGATTATGCAGAACGATAGATGGCGTTGTGATACCATTCGATAAAAAGGAAGGTAACATTCAAAATTACGCTTGATAGCTAGCCTAGATGGCGCAAATATGAAGAATGAGTCGTGCATGTTAGAACTAGGTACGTGAATTGATTACGTGCTACGAAACGTAAATATATTCATTATTAGCGTTATTAGGTAATCCTGATACAAATGCGAAAGTAAATCTGTCTGCTTGCTGCTAGCGTGAGCCCGAACTTCCCTTAGTATTCTGTGGTGCTATATCAAAAACCTAGATACTCTATCACAAAGACGAAGTATATCTCTATCCACTGAACTGAGTCAATATAGCGTTCTCTCTTTTGCACTTTTGTATGCAAATGATAGGGACAGGTGACTGCTTTTTGAGATCAGTGCGCAGTGGGCGTAAACAATTGCAAAAAACGTATAGATGGGTTTACATGGCGTTATTATACGGGGAGTAATATTCGACTTCCTTATATCACAGAATTATGTCTACAGTTTTACCAATCGAAGAAAATATTATCATTGTTTGTACAATAATAATAAGTACCTATTACGACTGTTTAAATAAAAAAAAAGTATAGGTTCACACGTCTTTTTTTTATTAATATATCGTCATTTATGTATTTACAGAACCAATTAACAATTATGTACAAATATATAGAATGATAAACACTAAACTAACCTACAAAAAAATTAAAAAATGAACACAGAATTTAGGTCACCGTCCGCGGGCAAGGTGCCCAAAAAGCTGGCAACGTTACCTCGTTGAATGGCCAGACTAATTCGTTGGCCGAGGTACGCGCCAGCTCTTTGGTCATAATGTATTAATTAATCAGTATCTAATACATGCACACAATGGATTCTTCTCGGTTGCCTACAAAAACTCGCCTTAGCGAGATAGCACACGCTAAGCGCCCAGTAGGACGCCCGATGTTGCGGTTTAAGGACAGCGTCAAACGCGATATGTCGTCCTTCAACATCGACTGTTCGAAATGGGAGAACGAAGCAGAAGACCGTGACCTTTGGCGAAAGTCTATTGCAGAGGGCATTACTTCGCAAGACAATACTTGGTTTAGGCTCCTTGAAAGCAAACGTGCAAAAAGGCACGACCGGATTAACAAGCCCACATTAGCTATAGGATCGCAGCATTTAAACATCTGCACACGGTGTGGCCGGATTTGTTATTCCCGTGTCGGCCTTTTGAGTCATGAACGGAAGTGCCGTTCAATTATTGTTACTCCGGACGCTGATTAAATCATCTCTTTAGATGGAACAGGCCTATGATGATGAATTTATTTGAGTCTTCATCATATCATTCAAGGCAAGGTGGGGCATTTGCCCCACCCTACTATCTGACCCGAAGCTAAGATTTTTTAGGCACTTGCACAGCTCATTTAGTACTTTACGAAGAATAAAAACTTGGTTAAGGTAAACAATGACCGAAAACCGTCTTGTCAGCCTCTGTATGAAGAGTGGGCATGGAAAGAGGGTTCTAGAAGAACAAAAAAAATTAGAATACGAAATTTTAGCTAGATTTAGCCAGAACCCTCGCAGGTTATTATTGAAAAAAGGTGTAGTGCAGTATATAAACGTATCAGTCAGTATATAAAAAGCATGTTTGATTACCTACTACTTAGTTTATTTACTTTTGCCCCATCCCATAAAAATGCTGGGTACGCCCATAAAGTCGTAGCCGTAGGTTAAACAAGAACAATAGACGCGTCCGCACGGTGCAGTGGCGTTTCGCCGCCATGTAAACGCTTTCTTAGGTTTCTGCCAACCAATGTCACTGCCAAAGTCAACGCTGTAATTTTTCTGGTAATAACACAGAATACTAAGGGACAGAAGCATCATTCCGCAAAGAAATTTAAACAAATAGCGATTCTTGTTATGACGCAATAAAATTCAATTCAGCTCGCGTAGCGCTGCATACCTACCAGTCATATTAACCTTCAGAGCGCCTCTCTTTCTATCGCATAGCTCTTATCTCTTCTGACGCGGCACGTGTAACGATGCGCGACCCGCCGTCGGTGTCCGGCTATGTACTTGTAGCTTCGTACCTACAGTGCGGAGTGCGCTAGGCCTGCTACTAGTTTCTTCAAATTCGTGTCGACCCTTACACAAACAGTCGTCGCGTCAACTGTCTAGAAGTTGTCGGCTCTTCTATCAACATCAAACGCGTCAACCGACTGTATGATTTACTAGACTGTGGTACAACTAAAGACAATACTACAGATTTATACCACAAAACACAAATAAATAAATAAACACAGATAGGTACAGAAATCAATCTACATACAAAGTGCGCTCGAGCAACGCACACAAAGATACCGCTCACGGACACGGATATCTCAGCACAGTTGCAGTGCGAGCGCGAGTGCCATCCGCTTGAGACACGCGTCTGGGAACTTTTTGACAGCCTCTTTGGTGTAGTGGTTGGGCAGGTTGGCTCAAATCTCATACACCACTGAGGTTGCGAGTTCGATTCCCGCGACGGAACAAATGTTTGTGCAAAGAAAAAAAAAATCGCAAGCATTTGTTTCGTGTCTGGGTGTCGTGGGACCATGGTCCTCATACTTCCTGGTTTCTTAAATACATGGAATCCTAGTTAGGGGCCAGGATCTATGTATGTGATCGTTGGGTGTATTTATTTATTTATTTTGTGCAAAAATCGAGCAACAGCAAAGTAGCATGCAAAACTAGTACAAGCTGTGTAAGCCTTGTGTTCAATAATCTAATGAGGAAGATGTAAATGTTGCATGTTTTTGTCTTCAAAAACACTTTATCCAAAAATAATGATAACTGCGAAAAAATTATGTTGATATCTTATAAAGTTTTTTTTAAATCAATCTATTTTGAACTCTTCAAAAACTTCCTGCGCCGTCTGGTAACCGTCGTGACGTCACACCGCCGGTGCCGGGTCGCAAGCAGGGGGCGCGCGCATTCAGTATAATAACCCTAGCGCGACCGCCGAGCGTAGGTATGAAAAGTGAAGTACATACATGAGATTGACTTCTGTACCTTTTTTGCGTTTATACTAAGTACTAGCAGAGAATATTAAGGGCTGTCCTTTAGTATTCTATAAAAGCATCACTCCGCAAAGAAATTTAAACAAATAGCGACTCTTGCTATGACCCAATAAAATTCAATTCAGCTCGCGTAGCGCTGCATACCTACCAGTCATATTAACCTTCAGAGCGCCTCTCTATCGCATAGCTCTTATCTCTTCTGACGCGGCACGTCTAACGACGCGCGACCCGCTGTCGGTGTCCGGCTATGTACTTGTAGTTTCGTGCCTACAGTGCGGAGTGTGTTAGGTCTGGTACTAACTGCATCCAGCGTTTTTCCCGCGAAGTCAATTTTCCGGGATAAAATGTACCTACCTATTCTGTCCTATATCAGGTAGAACCTATGTACCAGGGCTTTCAATACCAGAATCCCGGGATCTTTTTCAATACCGGTATTGAAAAAGCAATACCGTTATCCCCGTATTAAAGTATGACATTAAATTTCAATGAATTCGAAATTGAAATTCCATTCACCGTGTTATTTCGTGTGGCATGCCGCATGATCATGGACGATACGAATGTATAAGTTTTTTTTATGGAACAGTGATAAGACGAGCATGTCGTTGGCCTGATGGTAAGCGCCACGCCTGCCCATAATAATTGCAGTGCCACCCAGAACTTCTAATACCTTAAAAAGCATTGCGTAGCACTGCATTGCGCTCATCACCCAGAGACATCGGATATTAAGTCTCACATGCCCAGTAATTTCGCTGACTACAATGGCCTTCAAACGGGAACACAGTAATGCTTGCGCACTACTGTAAGTAGACTACTAATACTAGGGTGACCATGATTTTTTAATTAATATTTTGGATTGCAGCACATTATTCACACTCAATATGAAATCCCTTTAAAGCAAGTAAAAGAGTATCAGACCTCTTTGGTATACCTACAGCTCCGTCATTTTGAAAATATGCATCTCATTTCGGTGGCCAATGATGAAACATGACTTGAATCGATAGAGTAAATGATTACAAACAAAAAGTATTCAGTGATGAAATGTCATAAGTGATATATCTTCCGAGATATTTGGGTTAGAAAATGTAAAAAATGAAACATGATTTTTTTTTTAATTTAATGGATTAAAAATACAGTAGTTTTAATATTCTTTTTATAAGTCTCTGTGTTGGTGCACTGACTATGGATGGTCCTTTGTACAACGATGATGGAGATGTAAGTCCTGAATTATTTTCTTGCGTAGTAGATGTTCGAGTTCGTCGCACATCAAATTTTGTTGGTGTTTTCACCTTTAACTGTTCTGGTGAGGATAACACATCTGGAATAAAATAAAATTTTAAATAAAAACAAAGACATCGATAATTCTGCCTAAAATCGATACAATATGTTTCGACTTAATTTATTGCGCTGGTGATAAGTTGTTTAAAAAATAAATTGTATAAGCATAATTTTCTAAAGTCGCTACAACCAGGCCTAGCGCACTCCGTACTGCAGGTACGAAGCTACAAGTACATAGCCGGGCCACGATGGCGGGGCCGTGCAGAGTGCAGTGGGTTGCCACTAGGGTTTGCTCCCGGAAATTCCCGGTACTGGATTTTCCCGGGAATTTCCGGCATCTTTCTCCTTTATCTAGTACCGGAAATTACCGGTACTGGTAATGTCCGGGAATTTCTGGTATCTTTCTCCTTTATCTAGTACCGGTACTGACAACACAATTCCCGGGACTTTCGGTATTAATTTCATAACTATTTTCAAATATTTGCTCCATATTGGCATTCATTTGAACCAAGGTCATGGCAGATACGAACACATGCATGGAATGGACACTATTGAATATCAAGACACTATGAAACTACAGTTGAATCACTTCTCATCACTTTTCATATAAATCAAAAACTAAGTTTTTGATGTATATGAAAAACAAAATGTTATTTCCTTCATATTCTTACAGGTTCAGAAAAATGTGCCAATTCGATTTTTTGTCCAAAGAGCAGCACATTCCATTTCATAAAAAAAACGATTTTAGGCCGAATTGTATGAACATCAATATATATCAAAATTTACCCATACCAGTTATTGTTCCTTATAACCAGCGGGGTCGGATCGGATTGGATTAAAATAATTAAAATTACTGTCCGATTACTTTAGATACAAAACATTTTTAGAGTAGATTTTAAAAGTGCAAAACTAAAGTGGGACTGGGCGAGCACGTGGTTTTCATACATCCGGAGAGGTAGGTAAGAATCGTCACTCAATGGGAGCCTCAAGACAGGCGGAGACGACGTGGCCGGCCTCGGAAAAGGTGGCGTGACGATCTCGAAACCTACCGACCCGGATGGATGCAAATAGCTATTAACAGAGATGTTTGGAGGGACACAAGCAGTGCTATGACTAGCAGTGGGACACAATAGGTTCATATAAAAGAGTAGATTACATTAGTAGATACACGGTCCATGCTCAATTTAATTTGATAAGAATAAGAATTATTTATTTGCTAGATTACATATTGGAAGGTACATATTATTCTTAGAAATGGTGTTACAGAGTACATAAGTCATTGTAATCAGTCTGCATGCAGACATGCAAATATTTATTTATTTATGTCACTACAGTTTATAAATTCTTTAATGTCATAAAAACAATGAGACAAGAGCCAGTCACTTAAACGTTTCTTAAATTTACATCCTTCTAATAATTGAATGTCCTTTGGTAGCCTGTTATATAAATAAATACACATATTATAAGCATTATTTTTATAGATTTCTTTATGAGAAGGGGGTTGATAGACCAGGTTTACAAATTTTACTCTTTTTTGCCGAGTTATCACTTCGCTGCGTTCGCTGCGATTAAAAAAATGCTTACCCATTACTATGTCCACATAAGCACTTGTCCGAGTTGAAGTTCCCTCTTCAACTTCAACACATTTAAAATGGACTGGAACAGCAGGTCCAATTAATCTGCTTCTTTGAATTCCTTTGTGGATATTGGTGGGCTGAAAATGTGCAGCACATATGTACCGACATCTCAGTTCTTCAGTTGTAAGTGAATCCATGTAGACATTTCCTAAAAAGTGGAAATGCAATTTATTTCATGATTTACCTTATCTCCTAGTCACTGAACAGCCTAAATTTGTCCTATTAATATATTTTAACTGTATTAAATCAGTGGTTAATACATCTAGCCTAGATACTCTATCATTGTTGTCTGTTTTCTCCAGAAAGAATTTCTTGACCAAGGTATATATTATTATGTTACAGTCAAGAGTCAAGACTCTCTTTCAGTCAAAATTACTGGTCAACTATTGACTAAATATATCACTGCAAGCCACACCTTCATCGTCCCACTCCCTCTTGCCCATGCAGCCTTAGCACGGACCAGAGATAAAAAAGATTGCCCTGTTTATATCTATATTTGAGAGATAAAATTACTTCTCTCCCATAAATACCATGGAAACAGAGGACAAAAGAAATTTGTCCTCTTTTGACGTTGTGGAAATCTTGTGGAAATTTGTCTACATAAAATATGTATATTCTTAATAAAATGTTAATAAAGTAGTTCTAATCTGATATAGGAAAGGAAAAGGCTATCCAAGATCCTTTGAGGTGAGTTTAATTTTTATTTGAAGGCAAATATGTAACATGCATATATTATAAATTTTTATGTGTGTCCAAATCAGTAAAGATGTGTGGTTAATCTCAATATATACCTATATATATATATGTATGTACAAATAGCACACTCTACAACATTACCTAAAAATTGCATTCCATTACTGGAACTCATATAATGTCAGTTTAAATTAGACATAATATAATAATGACGGAGAGAAGGGCTTTTTCAATGTGGATATAATATCCACAGGCTACCCCGTGCTCGGAAGGTGGACTGAGAGGTATCACGAGGAGAACAGTTTCCAGTCCATGCTAAGGGTTGCGGAGTGTTAAAAAGTACTGAGTCAGAGGCTCGTAAAGGAAGTCCTGAAGCTAGGTCCGAGTAGTGAAGCAAAATACTCGTCTACTTCGTAGCTGTCTTGGTATTTGGGTTAGAGAGTGTGAACTTATTAGACAAGGGCTTTTGACCGGAATTTCACTCAAACTGCTTATAACCGAAGGCTGCATTCAAAACTATTTCATTATAGATATAATTATATCGAGATACATACCAGAATTTTGAATCCAAAGTATTACGGTCTTGATCATGTACTGGGAATCGAAACATTGAAATGTTTTGACTTGTGTTATCACTTGTAACATGGACTAAATTGTAATAAGCGCACTTTGTATACGACATTGTATGTACACAAATCCAAACCAAAGTCCCAAACGAAAGCTAATATCGAAATCCAAAACACATGCACGGGTCACAATTTAGGCGTAATCAAAGTCCAGTAGGCGAGCAGTAGGTAATCGTTGAAATAAAGAAACGGAGAAATTATGAGGAGAAATCAAGCGAAAAACGAAGCGAAACGCATAAAGTGCACATTTGGTTTGATGGTTGGCGAATGGCGATGGAGAAACGAACCACAGATAACACAGATTAAATATAATATTACGCAGAACAGTGACAGGTAAAAAAAATGGCTATATATTACACCGGCTTAAAATGTCGTACGAAGTGGGCATTTTTGACAAAAATTATTATAAATAAAATGGAATAAAGAAAATTATTTAATAAGTTCTGCCACTGCGTGTTAAATGGAACGTAACGTTTTTTTATTACTATGGAAGATAGCGCCATCTAGCCGTTTTTATTCGTATCACTACAATTGAGAGTAGTCTCGTTATCATTCAAAACCGCCATTTTAAAATGTAAATTTTGCAATATTAACATTTTGATGCACTTAGCGACATCTAGCTCCTAAGCAGGTACTAAATAGCCGGGTACGGTCTTTTGTATGGAGATTGTTAGTCCTCTTGTATATTTAGTCCATGATATTATGAATGTTAAAATGTTCTTAACTTAAATTATACTCAATAAGTAAATAGGTATATACTACCTATTGTAGGTATAATATATAATTATACTAGACATTTGCGTCATAAATTTTAACAATGTATTGTTTAAATGACCTACCTGCTAATTATAAATGAAGTCTATAAATATATGTATTTAAGTAATATTTATATTTAATTCTCATAGTTAGAAACTCAATTGTAAATCAAGATAACTTTGTCACATCTTTAACTTTGTAACATCGTTGGAGCAATAGAAACCGAGATATTCGCGAAAATCTGTTTCTTTTTACCCCTGGCCTTTTTCTTTATAACTTACGACGCAGACACGAGATTTTATGAGACTTGAGACAACTTTTAGAAGTCAAAATGAAGGTATATACGAAAATTCAGCTAATTATCTCTCATTCCGAGGTTGGCCCCTTTTTTAACCGACTTCAAAAAGGAGGAGGTTCTCTGTTCGATTGTACTTTTTTTTTAATGTTTGTTACCTCCGAACTCCGTCATTTATGAACCGATTTGAAAAATTCTTTTTGCGTCGGGTTCAGTATAGCTACGAAGTGGTCCCATATACATTTCATCGATATGTGACTTTGGACTTCGAAGATACATTGAAATCGGTTTTTGTTTTTTTCTAAAAATTAATTATTATACTAGTAAATTTACGCGGTAGGAGTCGCGGGTACCGGCTGCTAGTGATTATCAGCCTAATGTCTTAGGCTGATAATCACTAGCGGCCGGCAGCGGCTCTGTGGTGTAACGGTTGGGCAGGATGGCACAATTCCCATACACTGAGGTTGCGGGTTCGATTCCCGCGACGAGACAAATGTTTATGCACAAAAAATACAAACATTGCTTCGTGTCTGGGTGTTGTGGGACCATGGTCTTCGTAGTTCCTGGTTCAGATACAGATAATAATAAATATTACAAGATTAGGGGCTAGGATGTATCTGATGGTATTTAATAAAATCGAACACAAACTTGCACATATATAATACTAATAGGATTTTGTTTGTGAACGTTTTTATATGGAACTGAGTGATGTAACAAGCAAGTTGTTCACCTGATGGTAAGCGCCACGTCTGCCTATAACAATTGCAGTGCCACCCAGAATTTTAATATATGTATAGCCATAAAAAACACTGCGTACATACATATATTTTTAGAGCGAGTGTGGCTCAGCGGGAACTCATGCACCTTTCAATCAGACGCACTGACCTGGGTTCGAATCCCGACTCGGCCCTGCACCAATGACTTATAGTTAAGTGCAGATTTTGCACGCTCGCTCTAAAACGGTGAAGGAAAACATCGTGATGAAACCCGCTTACGCGCTTTGGAGTGGTAGGCTCTGGCCGTGGTTGTAATACCACCCACCGAACAAAGCCATGCCGTCAAGCGACCTAGTCGTGTTTTGGGATGATATTCGGTGAACCATCGGGGAGACGGGTCTGAGCAGCCGCTCAACTGCCGTCTGTCTAGATCTATGTGCTCCATCTTAGGCCACATCATCGCTTCACATCAGGCGAGATAGTGGCCAAACAATAGATCTAACAAGGGTAAAAAATATATATATATATATATATATATATATATTCTACATACCTATATATCGATGACTGCGTAGCACTGCATTGCTCTCATCTGCCCGAGACATCAGATATTAAACGTATAAGAGTGTAGGCAAATTAAACAAAACACTAAATAAAATTGTTATATTGTTTTTGATGTGTTCTACCAAAAGTCCCTAGGTAGTATAGGCACAATACTTAAAGGTCCATATCATGTAAAGTTCCAATTTTACCCGTACTATAAAGCGCTAGCTAGGCTGAAGGTTTCCGGTATGTAGCCGTCGACCCTCGAAGTATTTTTTTTAACCTATTTGATCCCACTGCTGGGCAAAGGCCTCCCCCATCACCTTCCATGGATCCCTCTCCATTGCGATCCCAGTCACTCCAGAAAGCGTCCAAATCGTCCCGCCAACAACCTCGAAGTATAGGTTCTTAGGCCGCGTTCAGAAATGGGTAAATGTTCACGAGTGAATACTTGTCAGTTAATCTCAGTGATATGCCAAGTTAAAAGTTAACTAACGCCTTTCACGGGCATCGAGTAATACAATAAGCCAGCCAATCAAAACCAATCATTTTCAAGATCGAGATTTCCCGCGCTTTTGCTTGTCAGATTTAACTGCGTTATTTTGGCTAATATCGGAATATTACCTTAAATTTTGCTTCAAATACACAAATCGCTTATTTTATTTATATGTACAAAAAATCAATGCAAAAATATTGCAAAATGTAAAGGAAAATGACAACTGACAACTATTACCTGACAGGTGAGAATCGTAACCCGCTATTTTATCGGTGAATATTTTCACCTGTCAGGTGAACTTTTACTCTCCCCAATTGGTTTTCTGAACGGCTCAGGGTCTAAGTTCACCTGAGTCATTTCTGAACGGCGTTAGGGTAATAATTACATGACCTGGGTGATTTCTGAACGCGGCCTTATTTAAAAATTGTTATTTTTTAAATAAACACTTGACAATAATGGTAACAAAATACTACAGTATTTATATTTCTCATTTATAATAATAGTGTGATATCACATCACACTATTATTGTTAATGCGAATGTTTGTATGTAAGTGTGTTTGTTTCTTCACGCCGAAACTAACAAACGGATTTGAGTAAAAATCGGAATGGACTTTAAGAATTACCTTAAATCGCTGTATAAACGCATAGGTTACTTTTTAAACACATAGGCGAGACACTGCGGGGCGCAGTGAGCTGTATTAAAATCGGCAAAATAACTGTATTATAGGTACCTACTCGTAGGTAGAGTAGAGGCACCGAAATAGTCAGTCATCTGCTGACCATACCACAGAACAGATAAACCGTACTATACTTATCAAGTTGACATTGCCACAGAATACTCAATAGTAGTAGTAGTAGTGGATACCGTCACACATCGGCATTGCGGGTAACGAGGAGGCAGACCGGGCGGCGAGACAAGCCACGACTGACGGAATTCCATTTAATTGCTTACCGTTACACAGTGAACTGGTGGGTAAAGTTAAAGATATGTGCAGATATCAATGACAGGAGTATTTTGATGAGCGGTCGCGGTCCAAAGGAATATGGTATAAAACAATCCAGTGCGAGCTCCCTCGCTACCCATGGTTCGATGTGATGACCATTAGCCGGAAGCATGTCGTCGTACTACTAAGACTTCGTTCAGGACACATTCCCTCAAACAAGTTTAAATTTTTAATGGGGATGTCGGATTCACCAAACTGTTGGGACTGTGGTGTGGTTGAAGACGTTCAACATGTGTTGCTGGAATGTGTCCGGAATGAGGCATTACGTCAGAGTTCCTTGTTGGTCGATGGCAATATTGGAATATGTAATAGTGTTTTGGCTTATCCTTTATCGGATGAGGCCAGGACACTAATTAAGTTATATCTGTTCTGTTTAGAATAAATAAAGATGATTTGTATTACGGGGGTGACATTGTCAAAGATTGACAAAACCCTTCATAAATAAAAAGAAAAAAAAACGCATAGGTTACTTTTTAAACACATAGGCGAGACACTGCGGGGCGCAGTGAGCTCTATTAAAATCGGCAAAATAATTGTATTATAGGTACTCGTAGGTAGAGTAGAGGCACCGAAATAGTCAGTCATCTGCTGACCATACCACAGAACAGATAAACCGTACTATACTTATCAAGTTGACATTGCCACAGAATACTCAATAGTAAAAACATTGCAGATAATTAGTATTTATGATTGTGACAATGTGGTATGTAATGGTCAATTTTGTTACAATGCGTTATCGATCATGTTATCAGGAAAGCGGAAATAAGTAGATGTATACAATATAAAAAATATGTTATTATTATGGGGACTAGTAGTATTATTCGAGAGCATATACCTACTTTGTGCAGTATAGATGAGTTTATACCTACTCATTAATACTGCTCAAAGTATCAAAGTAATAAGTGTGAGTATAATGTTTTTGTTATAAATATCTAAAAAAATCAATCAAGCAGTTACACGACCAAAAAAACTGTGTTAATTCCGTATACCCAATATTTAACTTGTCAGATTCATCATTGTATCAGATTTTTGTAGTTTTTATTTAACTCTATTATTAGGTTCTTCCCGTTTCAGTACAAAATATCCGCACTATACTAATATTTAATAATAATAGTAAGTATAGTGCGGATGCGAAAGTAACTTTGTTACCTTTTCACGACTAAACGGCTCAACCAGTCTTGTTGTGGCACTGAGATAGCCTGTAGCCCGGAGAAGGACATAGGAAAATTTTCATCATAATTAACACGTGGTTCCCAAGGGAGATCACACGCGCACAAAGTCGCACAAAATCCTATATTTTTGAAAAAGGCTTTACAATAAGAAAATTTTGAATTAATCAGTAGATTAAGCGCCTCTGTTTTCTGTTTTTGAGCAAAATTTTCTTATTGTAAAGCCATTTTCAAAAATATAGGAATGAACAAACATTCAATTAAAGACATTGCATAAAAACAATTTAAGAAAGTGTTACAATGTGCGGCCTTATCACTAAAATCTCTTCCAGGCAACCTTTGGATGTAGATCAAAATGTTACAGTAGGTTATCTATATCTACCTATATGCTTATTACATTGCCATAGTCCAGTAAATCACGACAGTGACATTGCATAGAGTATCTCAGACAACGTAAGCAAATAATCATAATTAACTCTGCGATAACATATCGAAACCTAGAAATTTGGTTAATCCTTTATATGTATAATTACGGATTAAAACTCGACGATGTTATGATACACGTAAGTAATTTGCGAAATGATTTCCTAAATTCCTGATTCTATCTATAACCGGAACTTTTTTAATTGACCCTTATTACGCACTTTTTTTTTATTGATTAATACCTAATCATAATTAATGATCAAACGAACTTACCAAGTGAAGTTCGATCAAAATTATGTGAACGGCTTCATTCGACGCGATTTATAGTTAACATGCTGTAGTTATGCCTCTAAGCACCGGCCTTGCACGGATTTTTAAAGATTTTACTGATTATTTTTTTTGCTGGCAACACTGTGTTAGTTTCTAAACGACTTTGTTATTTCCGTCCAATCTCCACCTCGCGCTATTTTGTCGCCGGAATTTCTTCATTTAGTTCAGAGTTCACCTAACCACATAATTATTTCACATTTTATTTAAAAGGGTTTAAGGTACAATTAAATTTGTAAGAATTCATTCGGGTGGGTGTATATATAAATCGCGTCGAATGAAGCTGTTCACATAATGTGATCGAACTTCACTTGGTAAGTTCGTTTGATCATTAATTATGTTTCACGGCTTAATTCTTTGCGATTTATAGTTAACATATAGGATGTTTAGAGAAACTCGAAGAAATGTGAAATAAGTATAAACACATAACAATGTTTTATTTATTAATCACCTGATAGAATCGACTTACCAAATTGTATACTATCATTAACGATGTCTCTTATTATAAAATCTAGCAAATACTGCGGATGATTCACTCCATCCAGCAGTTTTTCATAATTATAATGTCTATATTGACACCGACCCTATTGGCTGCAGAAGTGGCTGCATGCCGCGTACTGTGACCGCTGAAGGTGCTTCGGGATTATTTTTCCAAGTAACATATGTAGGACACTTCGCGTTACATCTGCTGGCAAATAAGTCAATATTTGGATAGCCAAAACTATTTATAATTTTACTAAACGCGTAATCAGCTAATTCCCATTCAATATTTTCAATTTTTTTACGAGACAAGAAATCTGCATCGTAGTTTTCTTTAGTATTAATATTAAGTTGCAAAAACATACATTTTACGCCTTTCACACAACATTCAAATATCTCGCGATATATGTATTTAGATGTCTGTAGGTACTGGACACTACCCATCCTGTTAATGCATGATATAGCTGTAACGTTATCTAACCGTAACAATGTTTCTGAATCATTAACATTTTTTGCAAAACACTTCAAAGCCAAAAAAGCTGCTTTCAATTCCAATTCATTTATGTGCAATATCTGCTCATTTTGTTTACAGTGACCCGGTGGTGGACGCATCCGAAAAAAAATCCAATTTATAATCATTTGATCTAAGGGGTGACTGTCCATTGTTAATGTTAGACAGCAACCAATGCATATCGGGTTTCAAACTAACTGGAATATTTATAATTTTATTATAGCTCGGGTCATTTAATAAGCATCTATATGTATGATGTTCAAACTCCTTCGTATACATACCCATGAATATTGTATTGCTGAACAAGCAGAAATTAGACCAATTAATCTTTCAAAATCGCTTAATTTATGTTTTTCAATGTTCATAAAGTTTTCAATTGTATCCTTAATTTTTAATTTCTTTTGATCTGGTAATTTTAAAATCATGTTTTGCGAGTCAAAAACAAATTACAAATATTTACACAGTGTTTGGAGTGAAAGAGCTTCTTTCTCGGTTCAACTGAAAACCAAGACATTCTAATAACACTATTGTTGAATTTACATTTAATTTGCAATCATGATAAGTTGAACCGATACACAATATGTCATCCAAATAAATTACAGATGTTAAACCGCGCAAGCATACATTTTCTATGACCAGTTTTAGTAATTTCGTAAAGAGGTACGGCGCTGTACACAAGCCAAAGGGTACACAATTGAATTCAAATAAAATATCGTTATATTTGAACCGTAGGTATTTTTTATGAGACTTGTTTATCGGAATCAAAAAATAAGCATCCTTAAGATCTAAAAATGCCATGTAACAGTTGCGAGTGACTAAATTTTAAACAGGTCGATAGTCCTCCATTTTAAAATGACCCGTATCAATAAATTTATTTAAACGTTTCAAGTTCAAGATGAACCTTTGATCGCCGTTTGGCTTGGGCACTAAAAATAGTTCTGATAAAAACTGTGTATCATCATGTTGGCACTAAGATATTGCATTAATTTCTAACAATTTATTTATGGCTCTCATAAAGTCTAAGTTTTTTTCCTTATATTTAAGGTAGTCATTTGGTGCTGACGTTGGTGACGTTGGTTGACGACGTTGGTGCACTTGTTTTGAAAAGGAGTCGAAGTGAAAGGTATCTTATAACCTTCGATCCATTCAAGTATAATAGGGTCGCTAGTAATTTGTAACCATCTATGTAAATAGTATTGTAAGCATAGGGTACCTCGTTATTTATCTCCGCGCTGACCTCCTCGGCGGCGGCGAGCGGTCCTGCCCCCCTGGGACATATGGGTGTCCCTCAAGCGCCAATCGTATATCGTGTTGAGCTCGGATTAGGGTGTAGATTCACTGCGACAATTTCTCGTCAATGTTGCCATATATAGTCCCATTAAGTTTATCTCAACTCGTAGTCATCGTATTTTGGTATAAATTAATGAGATTAATTCGATTTCTTGCCAGATTCGACAATAATTAGACCGTATCTTATTAGTCACAGTGAAGCTATACCTTAATTCGACCTCAAAACGATATACGATTGGCGATTGAGGGACATATGGGTAGGGGGGCTGGCGCGGTTGCGGCGGCGGTGGCTGCGACGCTCGGTCGCGCTGCGTGCGCGCACTGAACCTCGTGACGGGACGCTGTGTCATGCCACCTCGCGCGGCTCGAGCTTCGCCCCTGGGGTGGGCCTTGCGGTGTTGGGAGTTTAAATTATTGTTCCTCTTAACAAAGTTGTTCTTGTTGAACTGTCTTTTGTAGAGCCGGAACTTTTAAATCGTCGCCAGTTTTTTGAATAGTCTTAGCTCTTTTCTCTGGGAGCGGTCACTAATGCATCTTGCATTGCAGAGTTCACTGCGGTCAACACAAAATTTCTACGAGTGCGAGTTTTACAGAAATGGCTATCACACAAGAGGCGACAGGCATCGTTTAACAGTTTCATAACGTTCTGTTTTGTGTCTTCTCACAAAACTCTATCCATTGTTACCGCAAGTGCAGATAAGGCAATGCCTATTTCTTTTTGTTTGGCGAGTATAGACGAGTCCCGTTTTATTAAGGCTTCAGGTAACGCGGCCCTGGTTTCAGGGTGTAGCTCAGGAGCTAAAAGGAGATCGCAGTTGCTGGGCGTCGCTCAAAACCGGCTTTGTACAATAGATGCGAACAATGCGTACGGCGAGTGGACATCGTCATACCTGGTTCCTCGGCTAATTAATAATCTAACTCTGGATTTGGTTAATGATATCACGCCACTTAACATTAAAGTTAAACGTAAGGCTCACTTTCTGCAACACATTGAATGTTAAGATTGCTAAGAAATGCACTTACCAATTTTCTACCTTCATAGATAAAGTTATGAATGATTGTGTTACCTAATATCGATGAAGACTAAATATAGTATTGAACACAAACCTCAGTCTCTCAGGCCTCAGCTTACGAATACCATGCAATTTGCTATTGTTATGTTATATTTAAATGATAAATAATTAAAAAAAAAAAATCCTTTGGCAACAACTTTTCCTTAATATCTTACTGGAGACCTTTGCTTAGAATATCTTGCCATCGAGTGGCAATATCTTTGTGAATAGCAGGGCCTAGGACTATGTCAGCCTTTGGTGCATCACCAAGCAGTTCCAATATGTCTAGTTCAAGTTCCTTTTTGGTGTCCATCGCGTGTTCAACAGCAGGCGTAGAGTCTGCAGTGGAGGTGGTGGCGATGGGTGTCGCGGCGCGCCGGAGCGACGCGGGTGACGATGGCAGCGGCGAGACCGAGCCCTGGAGCGGCGAGGGCGGCGCAGCCACGTGGATGTCAGCCCTGGTGACGGCCGCTGCGAGAGCAAAACAACTACTTATGTTAACACACAATGTCATGACGGTATCTGCCCAGGTGTGGCAGTAACGCATCAATGTTGCTCGCATAACATTCTACATATGTAGTCGTTTTAATAGTGTGTAAAGACACAATTCTATGACAGTATCTGCCCGGTTATGGCAGTAACGTATCACAATTCGACTAATTTACAATCAAATTCGGTAGACGTGCGAAGGCCTGAGCACGGAAACACGGAATGAAGAAATCCCGCCGACAAAATGGCGCGAGGTGGAGATTGGACGGAAATAACAAAGTCGTTTAGCAGCTAACACAGTGTTGCCAACAAAAATATATCGGTTGTTAAAATGTGAGATTTAGGTACACCTCAAAAAATATAAAATTATAATAAGGCGATATCCAAATTCACACAAATAAATAGAAATACATCATTGTAAGTTTGTTTCTAAGCAAAGTTACATAATAATATTAATATAATTAAATGTCAAATTAAATCATTTATTTCAATGTCAAAAATATTCGAATAACATACAATATCGATACAAAAAATCAAATTAAAATAGAAGAATGTCATAATTTCACTTTTCAGAATTAGTCATAGCTACAGAACGATTGCTCAACAAACCACCGCTTCAGTCTTGCCTTTAAGCACTGTAAGCTGGGAGCTGCAGAGATACTCTCCGGCAACTTGTTGTACACAGTCGGACCCATAACATGCGTTAACATATATAATATTTATATAGAATAGCTTTATAACTACATAGGTAAATCTATCATCAGTATATAATATACGGGTAATTAGGTAGGTAGGTAGGTAGGGGAGGTGTAGACCTACGCCGCGCGCCGTGCTCTTGAGAATATAGTGTGATATATTTTATCAGTGTCATACAAAATATCTATATAGCTTATTATTATTAGAATAATAATAAGCTAATTTAGCTAGTTTAGCTTATTTGATAATCTTATACAATGTAAGATTTTATCGATTCTGAAAATTCTTTAAGTGATAGAAAAGATATAGGTACCTACCTAACTACATCATAAACCGCAATGAGAAACTTCTTTATTTAGATAATAATAGTTTATTTGCCCGTCGTAAATTAATAAAAAATACATATGAAAAGGTCTTGAACGAGTTTCTCATTAAAAAAACATGCTACACAATACACAGTTAATTGATGTACGAATACATCATCAAAACACATTGTGTTTCTCAGATCAAAAGAACCACAATAATTAATAGCTTATACCCAAATGGACATCCATACTATTACCACAGGACAAATTGTATCCCAATTTAACACGTGGTTCTCGAGGGATCACTATATACAAAGACAATCCGCGTAATGGGACCAGAAGTCTACAACAAGTTATCCAATGACATTGTTAACACATGTAACATAAATATATTTAAAACAAAGTTAAAAAGTTGGCTTTTAAAGCAGTCATTTTACTCCTATAAGGAAATTCTAGACATGAAACCTTTATAAAGATATAAGATTTAATTATGATTTATTTAATTATATTAATGGACATTTTAAATTATTATTATTTTATTAATATACAAGTTTCATAGTAATTATAATATTTTTGTAATAATCTTATGTTTACTCACTTGTAATGAATAATTATGAATAAATTTATGTCTATGTCTATATTCAAAGCGCACGCAGGTAGTATTGTTTAAATGTTTTTTGTGTCGATAGGAACAAAGTCGCGATTGGTGTTGTGTAAAGTGTAGGTACAAAATGTGGTTGGTAAAATACATGTTTTACTAGCTGACCTGACTGACGTCAGTTTTTCCCGAATTTCCCAATGCTCCGGGTAAATTTCCATAAAAAACCGAATTCGGACTATTAGAAACATCAAAAACAAATTGCCAAGTCGGCTCAGCCGTTTTAAAATGATGCGCTTACCAACGACCAACGAACAGGACTTATTTTTTATTTCTATATAGAAGATTGTATCAAAGTATTCCCTTTCGAAAAAAACACGAAACAATATTCTGCTCTGCAGCGGGAATCAAATCTGTAACCAATGTAATATATATATATATATATATATATACTAAATATGTTGTACCTACCTAGTTATAGACTGACTAAAACGAATAAGTCTTTTATGGGCAACTGTGTAGTTTTTATAATAAAATTCCAAAATATATAACGGAGCTCACAGAAAGTAAATTCAAATTACGCGTTAAGAATGTTCTAATGAGAAAAGCATACTACACTGTTTGTAATTACATAGAAGACAAAGATGCTTGGAACATTCCACTTCTGCAAAGTGCAAAACTGGTACATAAGAAACATAAAATTGTAAAACCCCAAAAAAATTTAACAAAATCTCTAAAAATATATGCCCCTCAGTTTCTTGCCGTATCTTCTGAGTAGTGGTTCCTTTTCCGATACGGTGGTAGAGTCATTGTGATAATTTGACGTTCATAAGTGCGTATGTGATGCCAAAATAATTATAGAGATTTTGATTTTATTTGATTTGATAGCTGATATCTTGACTTTGAAAAAAATAGGAAAGCATGTCTTCCCATTTCTTTCCCATACTCAGATTGAAGTCCGGGCCCAGAAAAGAAACGTGATAACTTAATCTACCAGTGCTTCGCCCGCTAGGGAAGATAGCACAGAAGCTGTATATATGTAGGAGCCTGCAATGCACTTCCTATATTATGTCCTTACAATGTGAGACGGTAGGTATTCCGACAAACGATTGGAAGCAGGATGAGAACGATCTGTTCCTGATTAACTCGCAACTACACAGTTATTATGGAATTGCTCTTTGATCTGCAGACTCAGGTCGGTAGGTACATGTGTATCAGTTAGATAGATATACCTAACTACGTAAAATAAAAAATAAATAAACCTTTTATTCAGACAAGTACGTTAAAATAAACAGTAATTACCTAATCATTATAATATACAAACTTAAATTAATTTAAATTACACGAGTTGAATTTTAATTGAATATATAATATAATATTATATATATATTATTATTATTTTACATTAATTTTTAGGCTCTAGACACCTTCTAACACGTCTGTATGCCCTTTGGCAAAGGCCTCCTCCAACTCCTTCCACCCATTCCTGTCCATTGCTATCCTTGTCCATAATCTCCCTGCTGTCTTGTCTATATCGTCTCTCCATCTTTTGCTCTGTATTCCTCTTTTCCTAACCTAACTACGTATTAAAGTGCAAAAAATCTACTATATTTTTTCGAAGTAAGTGTCGTGTCGAAATAAAAAACTGTCGAAGTTCAGAGGGACACCGATTAAAAACCTTTTAACTTTCTCCGTCTTATCTTTGAGATCGTCTCTACTTCTTATCCATCCATCAGACCCATTAAACCCATATAATGAGTCCGATTAAAATGCAGATATTTTATGCATTTATTCATAATGCAGTAGAATCAATAGAAAAGCATAATATATGTACCTATCAACGTTATATATATTATCAAACGAATAGAACGAAAACCAAAAGATACCCGACGACTTTCGACTCTCCATTCATTAAACTTAATCGACAGAATGACAGCCTTTCTATACACTTACATAGAAATTATAATGATGACTTGTAACAAGAATAGCCCGTAATGATCTTTTTTCCACAGCTACCAAATCAAGCTACCAAAACCCAAAAACAGGTAGAAATCAACAAACAATAACGTACAAAAATCTTAAAAACTTTTGCTGTCTCACTGCTGGGCAAAGGTCTCCCCCATCTCTTTCCACGCATCCCGATCTCTCTCTCTGTCGAGCCAGTCCTCTTGGCATAGGTACATCGAGATCATCTCGCTAGCGCGATCTCGAGATCATCTGGCGAATCACACAGTAAAATTATAATTATTACTGACAGTCAGTACTTTGTATTAGAATTTCCAATATTTTGTTATATTAGGTAGGCCGGTCGACCTATAAGTACAAGATATTTCGGCTACATTTCATATGTAAGGAAAAAACTAAGGTACATCTTAATACTTTGGTACATATGACAATAAGAAGAATGACTATTACTTTGTGTTATAACTGTGCATATTGGGTTGTGCCAAAGATCCCAAGGTAAGGAACAGTCAGCATGCTCTTCAAGCAAAATTAATGTGTGCTGCGTAAACAAGTGTTTTTGGTTGTTTTTGTTTAAAGTGGACGTGAGACTCGTGAGTAGGTAGTGGTCGGTTAACCGGCTGAGTCACCCTTATTAAGGATTTATAAGATATTATCTCTAAATATTTATAAAAACATTTTTTTTTATTCCATGCTGGCGGTCGGTTGATCAACTCTACAATAATAAAAAATACTATACCTAACCATTCACTTTTACGGGAATGTGACGGAAAGTATTTATGTTAGGTACCTGTTTTGTCCAGCCAGTTTACAAAAAACAAAATCTATATTCTTAGGTACGTATTGTAAAAAATCTAATCTAGAATCATAAGTAGGTAGTAATCTACCAACTTACGCATTAGGTGCCTATGCCTACCTCGATACGATAGGAAACTATTTATACGATAAGCATTAGGTAGGCAGTGTATTCGCAGCAAACGTTATCATCAGATTCAATCAAGGTTAAATAGAAAGTGTTCCTGTCACAGAAATCTAAATAAAAAGGTACCTACTTTTATTTAGATTTCTGTGATTCATGCCTTTGACTGCTTTACACAATCTACGGAACTAGGTACTATTAGGCTACTATTGACATATATTCTACCGATAGACAGGCGCATTCATGAAAACCATTTGTTCAAATGCTGGTGAGTTAGACCTAAAGTTCGCTGCAGCGCTAAAACTTTAGTTATGTCGTCTAACCAAACTATTAAAACATGCAGCGCTAGATCGCTTATAGAGTTTAGTTTACTTGCGACAAAAAGGTCGTAAGCGTTATGAAATTCTTGGCGCTTACTCGTTTTGTTCAAGATAGTGTAACAACATGGCGTCCCTATAGATTTTACACCACAGAAGTAACAGCTTTTGTACCTACAAAACTTCATTAGAATTCATACTCCATTTAAAAATTAATTTATAGATAAATTCATTATATTTATAGCATTGTATGTAAAGTAGAAAAGTAAAGAAAATGAATTGTTATGCGTTTATTTCAGTAAAGTAATTAATTAATACCTATCTTATTATACATATATATGATATTATATACTAAAAAGAAATCACATAAAATAAATATTAAAAATTTCATAATTCCGTCACATTTATTTTTTTAATAATGCAACACAGTGTACAATAGTTAACTACATATAACTATAGACCTGTAGGGTGTAGCAAAAAACTTATACCTATAGCATATTTCTGATACATTATATAAAATATAGTAGTTATATACTAGTTTTTTAAGTATATTTTTTAATTTTCAAAAATCTAGTAGGAACATATTATTTCTTTCTTATATTATTTAATTACAGTCAAGTGCATCTCATGAATTTATTACGTGCTTTCATTTAAAAAAACATGGACTGTGTACAATGACAGTTTCACAAAACTGTCATTGACTGTGTAGTAGCATTTTTGTTAAAGGAATGTTCTGCGTTTGCATTGAGATCTGAGGTTTTATCATTCGTTTCATTTTTAATCAGTTTCGGAATCGTGTTATCATTTTTTATTGACATGTATTGTGGGCCTCTTCTAAACAGTTTTAATTTGGGTTCCGGTAATATTAGTGTGTTGTCTACGTGGATTTTTATTGATTTTATATACATATGTAGATTGGGGTGTTCTCTGACAAACACTGCTGAATCGAGGATGTATATGGGGATGGCAGTGTAAGAATTTTCTGTTGGATAGAGTGGGGTCTACAGCTGACACGTTGGCGGATGTTAACAATTATGCGAAGGCATTTCTTCTGCATTATGAACAATTGTTCAGCGTCGGTGCTGTTACTCCATAGTAACACCCTGTATCTAAGCCACGCGTATTTGTAAGCATAGTAGGCAGTTTTTGCTGTATCTATATTGATAAGAATTGATAGCGCATAAATAAATTGGGACCATTTGTCCTTGGTATTTGCAATATGACCTTTCCAATTGAGGTGCGAGTCAATTTTGATGACTAAAAAGGTATTTATAGTCTTTAACTTCCTGAATATCGAGGCTATTTGTTAATGTTGGATAGATCTACTTTATTTGATAGGGCATAAATTGATTTAATTAGTTTTCTTGGTGTTAATTTCTAAATTGTGAATTGCTAACCATGTTTTGATATCAGAAAAAGTTCTGTTTATATTAGAAAGGGAACTTGTTAGAGATGTGCATTTAAATAGAAGGGAGACGTCGGCCGTCTGCAAATAATATGCAAGGGTGTGTTATTTTCGGTAAATTGTTTATAAATATTAAAAAGAGAACGGAACCTAGGACACTTCCCTGTGGAGTGGATTTGTTTGTTGTACGAATGTCTGACCTAACTGTTAGTAATGTCATGCGTCATGTTGATAGTCAATTTGTACAAACTGTTGTCTATTATACCTATATAAGTAAGATTTAAGCCAATTTAGTGGTTTACCCCTTATTCCGATTCAAATAATTTTGTTAAAAGTATGGAATGGGGAACTTTATCATGTCGAGCAGTAGTTCAACGGAATAGGATTTATCTTTTAGGTGACTTAGAATTTTCTGTATGTATTAATTTATATAGTGCTAATTTGGTAGAATATTTTGTACGAAAACCATAGAATAAAGGAGCAGTTGTTCAGTATTGTTGTAACCGTCAAGAGAGACTTATTAACCCTATCCCAGTAGAAGTGTCCCAGTGAAAATAGTAGGAAAAATCAGGCATGTAGGAATAAATAGTTATACAGTCCACATCGAGGGCCTAGATCCACAGTAGGGGAACACTCTTAAGAGGGAACGGCACGCTGAAATTTTCATACAAAAAGAGAAAACGTTTTTCTACCCCTAAACATTAACCAAATTCGATGAAATTTGGACATGTAAGAGATGTTACCATTATTAAGGTTTGTAGGTTTTTATTTTTTCGATAATTCCTATAGAATTTGAGTAAATGGACCCAAAAAACTCGATATTTACTTGAAATTTTTTTTTGAAGTTTGGAAGCTGTTAACTTTAAAAATAGACATAAACTTAGAAAAAGGAAAACCTGCAAACCTAGTTTATTCTCCATTTATGAAATTGAGACCAAAATTACCAAATTTGGTAGAGATTTAGTGTGGTAGAAACGTTTTCTCCCGAAACGCTAATTTTAACAAAAATCTGAAATTGATACGAATTTAGTTAAATTATTATTATTATTATTATTATTTAGTTAATTGATTTAATTTAATTTACGCATTTTCTGCGAGACCGTAAACCATTATTCAACTACCTAGTGCTCGCTGGCCGCGGCTGTGCCATATTATCCTATATGCCTATAGCGAGTCCACTCGACTTTAGGAATTTATCTGTCTGCGGCGAGTGCAGCGACACGATCCTCCGCACCCGAAGATGCTCGAAGCTTGCCGCGCGTTCAATGACGAAACAGCGCGGAAGGCTGAGGCAAGTGAAAGATAGTAATACCGTACTAGTAATATAAATTCCACAGTTTGTGAGGATGAATGGATGGATAGATGGATGAATGCATGTATATATGAATGAATAGATGGATGTTTTTTACACAATCACGCAAAAACTATTAAGCGGATTTTGATGAAATTTAGTATATAGGTACTTTAAGTTTGGGAAGTACGAAACTCGTAACATTAAGTAGGTACTGGGAAAGGAAATAGGCTTCTTTTTATCCCGGAAAACCGCGGAGCGCTGCTATCCTGCTAATATTATAAATGCAAAAGTTAGTGAGGATGGATGGATAGATGTTTGTTACTCAGTAACTTAAAAACTACGAAACGGATTTTGAAGAAATATGGTATGTAGGTACTTTAAGTCCTGCAAAAGGACTTAAAAATACTTTTTATACCGGGTGAAACCGCGGGGCGCTGCAAGTTATTTATTAATGCGAAAGTCTGTGTGTCTGTGTGTGTTTGTTACCACATAACACCAGAATAACTGAACGGATTTTGATGAAATATCTAAAATTAATCATTAAATAGTACGTAAAATTAATATAGTTACCTATAAATTCAACTCTATTACTCTCTCTATGAGAGAAAGCCCGTGTCCCAGCAGTGGGAAAAAATGTTTTGTTGAGTCCTAGACTACAACGAGATAGGATAGGATGAAGAGAATACGAGAGGGACGTTAACGGAATTGGAGCGGGTTGGTAACAGGATAGGAGGAGGATGGTAACGGGATAGGAGCGGGACGGTTTCGGGTTAGGAGAGGTCAGTAACGGGACGGGAAGCAGGACGGTAATGGTAAAGGAAAAAGACATGCTCTGGATAGGAGCACGACGAAAGCAGGAGCGGGACAGTGAAGGGATAGGACGGGGACGGGATCGGAATAGGAGCGGAGCAGGAGCAGGAGCGGGATTAGGACGGGATGGAAAATTAACGGTAACGAATACGGAATCGATTCGACTATTTTCGATGTCGTTTTGTAGGTTCCTTTTCGAGCTATTATGTCCCGAAAATTTAATATGGTTTCGTTTACAATATCGGTATCGATTACATGTTGCATTTAAGGAATTTGTTTTGTGTGCAATGTTTTGCATCGTAAGATATGAAACCGAATCGGTCGACAACGAGTTGTCGGGAAGTTCTGAATCGGCCCGCAGGTTAGATTACTTCACTACGCGTACGAAGTAGCGGGCAACAGCTAGTACTTAATTTTATAATAAAAAGTCACAAACTGAAAATAAAAATCACTACTTTTTAGCCTCTCTTGCCCGTTTCAAGTTATTTGTTTTTGTTAGTTTTAGCTAATGATCTAGCAACTAACCGTCCAATTAACATCTGAAAATAACTGATAGGTAAATTAAAATTGATGTCCATTGTTAATTAATTAGATGATTAAAAAACAAATCCTATATATAAAAAAAAATCTACTGCGGCGCCCCCGGCGGCTTTTATATAACGTATCTTGCTACAAAGTGAAACCATTGCGTGCAAAGTTTCGTATCGTTGCTGTTAACTATTGAGGAGTTCTTTCGTGAGATGATAACTTTAGTTCCAGCATCAGGTCATAATAATAATCACGTAAAGCTATCATAATAATATATGAAGGCCTACACAAAGTTTCATGTTCATACTATTAGCCGTAGAGGAGTTCCTTCGTGAGACGACAACCCTGGCACTAAGTTACGCTTATCATAATAAGTTTTTTAACGAATTCGTAATGGGGACCGCGAGCAGATTAAAATGCGCCCAAACACTAGTAGTTTACAATTATCCGTCAAGGAGTTCCATTGCCCACCTTCCTTCTTTATCATCAGAGCAGCTAACTGTCACCATAATATATAATATATTTACTGGTGGTTTCTCGTATGCGAGAGGCCGTCTGGGTGGGAACCACCGCTTTGCCAGTTATTCAGCCGCCAAGCAGTAGTGCGCAAGCATTACTGTGTTCCGGTTTGAAGGGCATTGTAGCCAGCGAAATTACTAGGCATTATGAGACTCAACAGCTAATTGTCTCAGGGTGACGAGCGCAGTGCAGTGCCGCGCAGGATTTTGCAAAACAACATTCTGGGTGGTGCTGTTATTGTTATGGGCTGGCGTATTGCTTACCATCAGGCAAACAACCGGCTCGTCTCGTGATTCAGTCACATAAAAAAAAATGCATTATGTATGCAAAATTTCAACTTCGCATGACAAGAGGAAGTGGTTCTGATTCAACTTGCAATATTTCGTTTGTTCTCACTAGTTCTATTTGTTCACTTGTTCGATCATGTGATCGAACTAGTGAGAATTTTAAGAATGGAACTCGTATGATTTTGCAAAATTGTGACAGATCAGGCTTGTGACCGACTGGTACTACCTAACTAAATGATGTAGGTAATGACCTAATCAGCGCTAAAGATTACGGTGAATGACTTAATAATATTCTTGTTGCCTATAAAGTTCACTAGTTTGTACGTCGTACCAACTAAGTATAAATAAACCTGTTAAACCAACCCAAGGTTAATACCAATAACCAGTAGACAAAAGTCATCAAAACAAATTGTCGAGTTAAATAGTAAAAATTGTATTGCTTTATTTGTATGCCTCTACATCTGTGTAGAGAAATCGAATTCAGAAAAGTGGTGGTCCGAACAGTCGCTTAGTGACATTCAAATACTATGAACCAATTTATTTAGAAGACAGCCTCTGTGGTGTAGTGGTTGGGCAGGTTGGCTCTAATCTCATACACCAATGAGGTTGCGGATTCGATTCCCGCGACGGGACAAATGTTTGTGCATAGAAAAAAAAGCGCAAGCATTTGTTTCGTGTCTGTGTGTCGCGGGACCATGGTCCTCATAGTTCCTGTTTCTCTAGATACAGATAATCCTAGTTAGGGGCCAGGGTATGTGATCGTTGGGGCGTATTTCTTCGGTCCATGCATGCTATCCTTCCAAATGTAATCAGATTTTGAGTTCAGAGACCACAAAATTAAGAGTGCTGTCATTCTATGTCTGAGACCATTGAACTATATGTACTACGTAGTACATACCTATGTCGCAGACACTGAGCTATATGATATAGCACAATGTCTGCGTCATAGGTCATTTTAGCAAACAATGTACCATTGTCAATGTGCAAACAAGCGGTGAATCCTCTTTCTCTACGTCACAGAATTTGACAGCCTCTGTGGTATAGTGGTTGGGCAGGTAAGCTCAAACCTCATAGTGTTATAAGGTTTGAGCTTACCTGCACTGAGGTTGCGGGTTCAATTCCCGTGACAGGACAAATTATTGTGCCCAGAAAAAAGTACAAGCATTGTGTTGTGTCTGGATGCTGGGACCATGGTCCTCATAGTTCCTGGTTCCCTGGATACAGAGAATCCTAATTAGGCACAAAATAAAATAATAGTACTAGTTAGGGGTAGGGGCCAGGATTTATGTATGTGATCGTTGGGCATATTTAATTTAATTTATTTATATTTATAATAATAATAGTATACAAGCTAAGTAGTACGTAGTACTACATAAGTCACAGCCTGGTGGTGGTGGTCGTATTTTTTGATTCTGCATAACATAACAGGGTGACGAGCGCAGTGCAGCGCCGCGCAGGATTTTGCAATACAAAGTTCTAGATGGTGCTGTTATTGTTATGGGCTGCGTATTGCTTACCATCAGGTAAACGACCAGCTCGTCTCGTCACAGTTACATATATATAAAAAAAAAAAAAAAATATTGTGCGCACGCGCCGGTGATTGATCACAAAATAAACAAAAGAAACAATTTGCTATTTAAAAGTTATTCACTGCCCTATGCACGATGCGTGATAATAAATTGATAATGCACAGTATAAATAATGTAAGATAAGAATCTTGATTTTCCTTCGTCTTTGTTTAGGTTGTACTGTAGGTACAGTGTAGATGTACCTACACACACAAATACCTACCTACAATAAAATTGTTCCAGACTATGTACCTATGTAAACACACATACATTTTACAAATGTATAATTCTAAATTGTATATGTATAATTTTTGTGTATAGGTATGTATAATTATTAATTGTAATGCCATGGACTAAATATACAAGAGGACTAACAATCTCCATACAAAAGACCGTACCCGGCTATTTAGTACCTGCTTAGGAGCTAGATGTCGCTAAGTGCATCAAAATGTTAATATTGCAAAATTTACATTTTAAAATGGCGGTTTTGAATGATAACGAGACTACTCTCAATTGTAGTGATACGAATAAAAACGGCTAGATGGCGCTATCTTCCATAGTAATAAAAAAACGTTACGTTCCATTTAACACGCAGTGGCAGAACTTATTAAATAATTTTCTTTATTCCATTTTATTTATAATAATTTTTGTCAAAAATGCCCACTTCGTACGACATTTTAAGCCGGTGTAATATATAGCCATTTTTTTTACCTGTCACTGTTCTGCGTAATATTATATTTAATCTGTGTTATCTGTGGTTCGTTTCTCCATCGCCATTCGCCAACCATCAAACCAAATGTGCACTTTATGCGTTTCGCTTCGTTTTTCGCTTGATTTCTCCTCATAATTTCTCCGTTTCTTTATTTCAACGATTACCTACTGCTCGCCTACTGGACTTTGATTACGCCTAAATTGTGACCCGTGCATGTGTTTTGGATTTCGATATTAGCTTTCGTTTGGGACTTTGGTTTGGATTTGTGTACATACAATGTCGTATACAAAGTGCGCTTATTACAATTTAGTCCATGTTACAAGTGATAACACAAGTCAAAACATTTCAATGTTTCGATTCCCAGTACATGATCAAGACCGTAATACTTTGGATTCAAAATTCTGGTATGTATCTCGATATAATTATATCTATAATGAAATAGTTTTGAATGCAGCCTTCGGTTATAAGCAGTTTGAGTGAAATTCCGGTCAAAAGCCCTTGTCTAATAAGTTCACACTCTCTGACCCAAATACCAAGACAGCTACGAAGTAGACGAGTATTTTGCTTCACTACTCGGACCTAGCTTCAGGACTTCCTTTACGAGCCTCTGACTCAGTACTTTTTAACACTCCGCAACCCTTAGCATGGACTGGAAACTGTTCTCCTCGTGATACCTCTCAGTCCACCTTCCGAGCACGGGGTAGCCTGTGGATATTATATCCACATTGAAAAAGCCCTTCTCTCCGTCATTATTATATTATGTCTAATTTAAACTGACATTATATGAGTTCCAGTAATGGAATGCAATTTTTAGGTAATGTTGTAGAGTGTGCTATTTGTACATACATATATATATATAGGTATATATTGAGATTAACCACACATCTTTACTGATTTGGACACACATAAAAATTTATAATATATGCATGTTACATATTTGCCTTCAAATAAAAATTAAACTCACCTCAAAGGATCTTGGATAGCCTTTTCCTTTCCTATATCAGATTAGAACTACTTTATTAACATTTTATTAAGAATATACATATTTTATGTAGACAAATTTCCACAAGATTTCCACAACGTCAAAAGAGGACAAATTTCTTTTGTCCTCTGTTTCCATGGTATTTATGGGAGAGAAGTAATTTTATCTCTCAAATATAGATATAAACAGGGCAATCTTTTTTATCTCTGGTCCGTGCTAAGGCTGCATGGGCAAGAGGGAGTGGGACGATGAAGGTGTGGCTTGCAGTGATATATTTAGTCAATAGTTGACCAGTAATTTTGACTGAAAGAGAGTCTTGACTCTTGACTGTAACATAATAATATATACCTTGGTCAAGAAATTCTTTCTGGAGAAAACAGACAACAATGATAGAGTATCTAGGCTAGATGTATTAACCACTGATTTAATACAGTTAAAATATATTAATAGGACAAATTTAGGCTGTTCAGTGACTAGGAGATAAGGTAAATCATGAAATAAATTGCATTTCCACTTTTTAGGAAATGTCTACATGGATTCACTTACAACTGAAGAACTGAGATGTCGGTACATATGTGCTGCACATTTTCAGCCCACCAATATCCACAAAGGAATTCAAAGAAGCAGATTAATTGGACCTGCTGTTCCAGTCCATTTTAAATGTGTTGAAGTTGAAGAGGGAACTTCAACTCGGACAAGTGCTTATGTGGACATAGTAATGGGTAAGCATTTTTTTAATCGCAGCGAACGCAGCGAAGTGATAACTCGGCAAAAAAGAGTAAAATTTGTAAACCTGGTCTATCAACCCCCTTCTCATAAAGAAATCTATAAAAATAATGCTTATAATATGTGTATTTATTTATATAACAGGCTACCAAAGGACATTCAATTATTAGAAGGATGTAAATTTAAGAAACGTTTAAGTGACTGGCTCTTGTCTCATTGTTTTTATGACATTAAAGAATTTATAAACTGTAGTGACATAAATAAATAAATATTTGCATGTCTGCATGCAGACTGATTACAATGACTTATGTACTCTGTAACACCATTTCTAAGAATAATATGTACCTTCCAATATGTAATCTAGCAAATAAATAATTCTTATTCTTATCAAATTAAATTGAGCATGGACCGTGTATCTACTAATGTAATCTACTCTTTTATATGAACCTATTGTGTCCCACTGCTAGTCATAGCACTGCTTGTGTCCCTCCAAACATCTCTGTTAATAGCTATTTGCATCCATCCGGGTCGGTAGGTTTCGAGATCGTCACGCCACCTTTTCCGAGGCCGGCCACGTCGTCTCCGCCTGTCTTGAGGCTCCCATTGAGTGACGATTCTTACCTACCTCTCCGGATGTATGAAAACCACGTGCTCGCCCAGTCCCACTTTAGTTTTGCACTTTTAAAATCTACTCTAAAAATGTTTTGTATCTAAAGTAATCGGACAGTAATTTTAATTATTTTAATCCAATCCGATCCGACCCCGCTGGTTATAAGGAACAATAACTGGTATGGGTAAATTTTGATATATATTGATGTTCATACAATTCGGCCTAAAATCGTTTTTTTTATGAAATGGAATGTGCTGCTCTTTGGACAAAAAATCGAATTGGCACATTTTTCTGAACCTGTAAGAATATGAAGGAAATAACATTTTGTTTTTCATATACATCAAAAACTTAGTTTTTGATTTATATGAAAAGTGATGAGAAGTGATTCAACTGTAGTTTCATAGTGTCTTGATATTCAATAGTGTCCATTCCATGCATGTGTTCGTATCTGCCATGACCTTGGTTCAAATGAATGCCAATATGGAGCAAATATTTGAAAATAGTTATGAAATTAATACCGAAAGTCCCGGGAATTGTGTTGTCAGTACCGGTACTAGATAAAGGAGAAAGATACCAGAAATTCCCGGACATTACCAGTACCGGTAATTTCCGGTACTAGATAAAGGAGAAAGATGCCGGAAATTCCCGGGAAAATCCAGTACCGGGAATTTCCGGGAGCAAACCCTAGTGGCAACCCACTGCACTCTGCACGGCCCCGCCATCGTGGCCCGGCTATGTACTTGTAGCTTCGTACCTGCAGTACGGAGTGCGCTAGGCCTGGTTGTAGCGACTTTAGAAAATTATGCTTATACAATTTATTTTTTAAACAACTTATCACCAGCGCAATAAATTAAGTCGAAACATATTGTATCGATTTTAGGCAGAATTATCGATGTCTTTGTTTTTATTTAAAATTTTATTTTATTCCAGATGTGTTATCCTCACCAGAACAGTTAAAGGTGAAAACACCAACAAAATTTGATGTGCGACGAACTCGAACATCTACTACGCAAGAAAATAATTCAGGACTTACATCTCCATCATCGTTGTACAAAGGACCATCCATAGTCAGTGCACCAACACAGAGACTTATAAAAAGAATATTAAAACTACTGTATTTTTAATCCATTAAATTAAAAAAAAAATCATGTTTCATTTTTTACATTTTCTAACCCAAATATCTCGGAAGATATATCACTTATGACATTTCATCACTGAATACTTTTTGTTTGTAATCATTTACTCTATCGATTCAAGTCATGTTTCATCATTGGCCACCGAAATGAGATGCATATTTTCAAAATGACGGAGCTGTAGGTATACCAAAGAGGTCTGATACTCTTTTACTTGCTTTAAAGGGATTTCATATTGAGTGTGAATAATGTGCTGCAATCCAAAATATTAATTAAAAAATCATGGTCACCCTAGTATTAGTAGTCTACTTACAGTAGTGCGCAAGCATTACTGTGTTCCCGTTTGAAGGCCATTGTAGTCAGCGAAATTACTGGGCATGTGAGACTTAATATCTGATGTCTCTGGGTGATGAGCGCAATGCAGTGCTACGCAATGCTTTTTAAGGTATTAGAAGTTCTGGGTGGCACTGCAATTATTATGGGCAGGCGTGGCGCTTACCATCAGGCCAACGACATGCTCGTCTTATCACTGTTCCATAAAAAAAACTTATACATTCGTATCGTCCATGATCATGCGGCATGCCACACGAAATAACACGGTGAATGGAATTTCAATTTCGAATTCATTGAAATTTAATGTCATACTTTAATACGGGGATAACGGTATTGCTTTTTCAATACCGGTATTGAAAAAGATCCCGGGATTCTGGTATTGAAAGCCCTGGTACATAGGTTCTACCTGATATAGGACAGAATAGGTAGGTACATTTTATCCCGGAAAATTGACTTCGCGGGAAAAACGCTGGATGCAGTTAGTACCAGACCTAACACACTCCGCACTGTAGGCACGAAACTACAAGTACATAGCCGGACACCGACAGCGGGTCGCGCGTCGTTAGACGTGCCGCGTCAGAAGAGATAAGAGCTATGCGATAGAGAGGCGCTCTGAAGGTTAATATGACTGGTAGGTATGCAGCGCTACGCGAGCTGAATTGAATTTTATTGGGTCATAGCAAGAGTCGCTATTTGTTTAAATTTCTTTGCGGAGTGATGCTTTTATAGAATACTAAAGGACAGCCCTTAATATTCTCTGCTAGTACTTAGTATAAACGCAAAAAAGGTACAGAAGTCAATCTCATGTATGTACTTCACTTTTCATACCTACGCTCGGCGGTCGCGCTAGGGTTATTATACTGAATGCGCGCGCCCCCTGCTTGCGACCCGGCACCGGCGGTGTGACGTCACGACGGTTACCAGACGGCGCAGGAAGTTTTTGAAGAGTTCAAAATAGATTGATTTAAAAAAAACTTTATAAGATATCAACATAATTTTTTCGCAGTTATCATTATTTTTGGATAAAGTGTTTTTGAAGACAAAAACATGCAACATTTACATCTTCCTCATTAGATTATTGAACACAAGGCTTACACAGCTTGTACTAGTTTTGCATGCTACTTTGCTGTTGCTCGATTTTTGCACAAAATAAATAAATAAATACACCCAACGATCACATACATAGATCCTGGCCCCTAACTAGGATTCCATGTATTTAAGAAACCAGGAAGTATGAGGACCATGGTCCCACGACACCCAGACACGAAACAAATGCTTGCGATTTTTTTTTTCTTTGCACAAACATTTGTTCCGTCGCGGGAATCGAACTCGCAACCTCAGTGGTGTATGAGATTTGAGCCAACCTGCCCAACCACTACACCAAAGAGGCTGTCAAAAAGTTCCCAGACGCGTGTCTCAAGCGGATGGCACTCGCGCTCGCACTGCAACTGTGCTGAGATATCCGTGTCCGTGAGCGGTATCTTTGTGTGCGTTGCTCGAGCGCACTTTGTATGTAGATTGATTTCTGTACCTATCTGTGTTTATTTATTTATTTGTGTTTTGTGGTATAAATCTGTAGTATTGTCTTTAGTTGTACCACAGTCTAGTAAATCATACAGTCGGTTGACGCGTTTGATGTTGATAGAAGAGCCGACAACTTCTAGACAGTTGACGCGACGACTGTTTGTGTAAGGGTCGACACGAATTTGAAGAAACTAGTAGCAGGCCTAGCGCACTCCGCACTGTAGGTACGAAGCTACAAGTACATAGCCGGACACCGACGGCGGGTCGCGCATCGTTACACGTGCCGCGTCAGAAGAGATAAGAGCTATGCGATAGAAAGAGAGGCGCTCTGAAGGTTAATATGACTGGTAGGTATGCAGCGCTACGCGAGCTGAATTGAATTTTATTGCGTCATAACAAGAATCGCTATTTGTTTAAATTTCTTTGCGGAATGATGCTTCTGTCCCTTAGTATTCTGTGTTATTACCAGAAAAATTACAGCGTTGACTTTGGCAGTGACATTGGTTGGCAGAAACCTAAGAAAGCGTTTACATGGCGGCGAAACGCCACTGCACCGTGCGGACGCGTCTATTGTTCTTGTTTAACCTACGGCTACGACTTTATGGGCGTACCCAGCATTTTTATGGGATGGGGCAAAAGTAAATAAACTAAGTAGTAGGTAATCAAACATGCTTTTTATATACTGACTGATACGTTTATATACTGCACTACACCTTTTTTCAATAATAACCTGCGAGGGTTCTGGCTAAATCTAGCTAAAATTTCGTATTCTAATTTTTTTTGTTCTTCTAGAACCCTCTTTCCATGCCCACTCTTCATACAGAGGCTGACAAGACGGTTTTCGGTCATTGTTTACCTTAACCAAGTTTTTATTCTTCGTAAAGTACTAAATGAGCTGTGCAAGTGCCTAAAAAATCTTAGCTTCGGGTCAGATAGTAGGGTGGGGCAAATGCCCCACCTTGCCTTGAATGATATGATGAAGACTCAAATAAATTCATCATCATAGGCCTGTTCCATCTAAAGAGATGATTTAATCAGCGTCCGGAGTAACAATAATTGAACGGCACTTCCGTTCATGACTCAAAAGGCCGACACGGGAATAACAAATCCGGCCACACCGTGTGCAGATGTTTAAATGCTGCGATCCTATAGCTAATGTGGGCTTGTTAATCCGGTCGTGCCTTTTTGCACGTTTGCTTTCAAGGAGCCTAAACCAAGTATTGTCTTGCGAAGTAATGCCCTCTGCAATAGACTTTCGCCAAAGGTCACGGTCTTCTGCTTCGTTCTCCCATTTCGAACAGTCGATGTTGAAGGACGACATATCGCGTTTGACGCTGTCCTTAAACCGCAACATCGGGCGTCCTACTGGGCGCTTAGCGTGTGCTATCTCGCTAAGGCGAGTTTTTGTAGGCAACCGAGAAGAATCCATTGTGTGCATGTATTAGATACTGATTAATTAATACATTATGACCAAAGAGCTGGCGCGTACCTCGGCCAACGAATTAGTCTGGCCATTCAACGAGGTAACGTTGCCAGCTTTTTGGGCACCTTGCCCGCGGACGGTGACCTAAATTCTGTGTTCATTTTTTAATTTTTTTGTAGGTTAGTTTAGTGTTTATCATTCTATATATTTGTACATAATTGTTAATTGGTTCTGTAAATACATAAATGACGATATATTAATAAAAAAAAGACGTGTGAACCTATACTTTTTTTTTATTTAAACAGTCGTAATAGGTACTTATTATTATTGTACAAACAATGATAATATTTTCTTCGATTGGTAAAACTGTAGACATAATTCTGTGATATAAGGAAGTCGAATATTACTCCCCGTATAATAACGCCATGTAAACCCATCTATACGTTTTTTGCAATTGTTTACGCCCACTGCGCACTGATCTCAAAAAGCAGTCACCTGTCCCTATCATTTGCATACAAAAGTGCAAAAGAGAGAACGCTATATTGACTCAGTTCAGTGGATAGAGATATACTTCGTCTTTGTGATAGAGTATCTAGGTTTTTGATATAGCACCACAGAATACTAAGGGAAGTTCGGGCTCACGCTAGCAGCAAGCAGACAGATTTACTTTCGCATTTGTATCAGGATTACCTAATAACGCTAATAATGAATATATTTACGTTTCGTAGCACGTAATCAATTCACGTACCTAGTTCTAACATGCACGACTCATTCTTCATATTTGCGCCATCTAGGCTAGCTATCAAGCGTAATTTTGAATGTTACCTTCCTTTTTATCGAATGGTATCACAACGCCATCTATCGTTCTGCATAATCAACGCTGGTCTTTATCTCACTTGAAGCAATATCGTAAAAGCAGATAATTCAAATAATATTTATTATTAAAAATAACTAGGACACTTTTGGTCTATATTACCGAAGAAATAATTGAAATTTATCCGCGCTAATTGCCGATTCGAATAGTTTCAGGCTAAAGGTCAGCGCCATCTGGATATTGCCCGCATTTTAAGTTCTTTCAGGGGGTACGATTTTTTGTATGGGATTGACAGTCCTTGTATATTTGGTCCATGGTAATGCCAAAAATAATTGTAAATTTGACTTGCCCAGTGTAACAAACAATGTTATAAGGCCAATAAATAATTCTATTCTAGGTAAGTATGAATGAAAATTAATCAAATCTTATTATTTGTTTGTCGTAGCATGCCTGCCTAGGTTAGGTTAGGTAGTTAGGTAGACACTTACTGAATCACTTGTGTTATGGTAGCATCGATCGTTTTGCATTGTAAACAAAACGATGACACATATGTACCTACCTACAAGTAGGTTCTTTTAAGTAGATGCCTAAATAGGTACGTATGCGTCTAGACTTACTATGTTCAGCCAGGCCTAGCGCACTAAGCTACACGTACATAGCCCGACACCGACGGCGGGTCGCGCGTCGTTACACTAGCCAAGTCAGAAGAGATAAGAGCTATGCGATAGAAAGAGAGGCGCTCTGTAGGTTAATATCACTGGTAGGTATGCAGCGATACGCGAGCTGAATTGAATTTTATTGCGTCATAGCAAGAGTAGCTATTATCTTGTACTATACCTACAAGTATATTTTTTAACATGATGTCCTACTAATACTAGCGAAATTAACTTCGGTGGATTCATTCTCCACAAACACCAGTAGCTTTTTAAATGTGTTGCAGAAAAAGAAGACGAAAAAAAATGTTTAGAGCCCTTGAATTTGGGTTACAAAATACCTTAACAAAAGTTATATAAAACAAATATACAAAACAAATGAACGTTCTTATTTCTGTACACTATCGTCTATACATTTTAATATTGTCTCTTTATAGCATACGGTTGTCTGGAAGAGATCGCTGCTTAGCGATAAGACCGCCTATTGTACTTATCATAAGAAAGTATGTTCAAAGTGTAATTCCTTCTTAAGTGCAATAAAGTGTTTTCAATTCTATTCTATACCACATAGTTTGTACATGCCATAAAATGATAGATTGATTGATTGAATATACTGTAGTAGCCACAGAGATCTGATTAAAGTACTGCCTTATGATCTCTGGTAGCATGAAGGGTAATATTTAGTTTTCTTTGATGAAGGTAAGGTGCGGATTTGTAGATACGCAAAATAGTTAGGCCAACCGGTTCGACTTAATTGGCTGCTGGTTTTTGCTACCGTACCTTTTATTTAACTGTTCACTACCCAAGTTATTATTAGTTTTTTATTAATACCTAACTTACTACTTCCATTCTACGGTTTCGCCCGAGTTTTTCCTTCACCTACATATTTCGGAAACTTATTTCTTAGCGAGAACTTAGAAAAAAGGAACATAGATACATAGGCATAGACACCTAGGCACCTAAGTTGAACGGGTAGATTATAAAGTATTTTAATAATTACTTAGATTTTTTTTAAAGAGACTGATAAGGTTATGAGTTATTTAAACCATTTTGCCATTAATTGCTATTTAAACCGTTTCACAACCATTTGTCCCGTCGCGGGAATCGAACCCGCAACCTCAATGGTGTATGTGACTTGAGCCAACCTGCCCAACCACCACACCACAGGAGCTGTCTGATTTATAATATTATTTGTGTAATAGTTCGTACTATTATGTCTTCTCTGGTAAAAAGCTACTATTGCCGTAAGTAATACCATTGACTAAATTATATACAAGTATATTTGGTCCATGGTAATATTTAGTTAGTATTCTTTGCTATTGCTCAGCCTGCCTGCTATTAATTTTAGCCGGCTTCGAGCTGTAAACTATTTATCGGCTTTTATGTAAATTTTTTATTCATACTTGTATGTTAGGTCGAATGATAATACAGAGACGAATACTCATAAAATACCTATGTAAAATACAGGTTGTTCTAAAAATAGGTGTAGCTGTCGTTATTTTTAAATAACCTGTTATAAACTTGCGTAAATAAATTCTCATCTAAGCTGTAAAAAATGTTGTGTTCAACTATGAAACATAATAAGTTACAAAACATTATTACATTACTAGTTATGCCAATTATACATATTATATTGATCTAGTATAATGAAGTCGTTGGAATGAATGAATGTATTTATTTGCGTAATATGTGGTGTTATAAGTTGAAGCGCAGGTCAAATTAATAGATTAATTGCACATAGCGATAAGGCCGCTCATTGTGCTCTCACTATTATTTGTAACTGTAAACTTTTGTTTCTTATTTTGGTGACCAATAAAGAGTAAAGAGTATTATTGTATAGTAATGGTATCACATATTTAGTCAGAATTATTTATAACTGACAAGCGAAATTTTAAATTAATAAAAATTTAATTCTATATTATAGTTATAACACAAAGTCATAAGCAATTCGTTGATATAAGATGTCAGGTAATTTAGAAAAAATAATATACAATAATTAAATTTGGTTAATAAATTTGTGTTGAAATTTTCACAGTTGATTCAGTTTAGAACCGCTCTGCAGCCCTACCACCAACTTTTACAAAACAATGACGTTTCAGGAGCGTTTTATTTCAAGCTTACAATCATATTACTCCAATTCGTAACACGACCTTCCAAAAACAATATGATTTTATTCCTGCGAAGTGACGCGAAAGAACAAATGATATTGTATAACTGCTTAAGAGAGAGCGAGACAGCACTCTATTTTCATATAGCGTTACCACATTTGCAAGTCGCGTCGTATGGAACACGTTCCGAAGCACGCATTTATAAAGCATGTTCTTTTCTTTTTTTTTATATAAAAATAAATTTCCTAAATGATAGAATTCGACTAGATTAGACAGGAGAACATTAGATAATTTTTTGAGAATTTTTAAAAATAGCTCCTACAGCTCTTTCGATAAAGTTAAATATATAAAATCAAATAATATTTAATTATAACTTACTAGCGACCCGCCCCGGCTTCGCACGGTTATTAAACATATAACCTTCCTCTTCAATCACTCTATCTATTAAAAAAAAACGCATCAAAATCCGTTGCGTAGTTTTAAAGATTTAATTAAGCATAGATAGGGACAGAGAAAGCGACTTTGTTTTATCCTATGTAGTGATAGTGATGATACTCTCCTTACTATTATAACTTATCTATTTTAAAGAAATATGAAGATAAAAATACACACATTCACAAACTTTTGCGTTTATAATATACTAGCTCCGCCCTGCGGTTTCAACCGCGGTTTCCCAGGATAAAAAGTAGCCTATGTGTTAATCCAGGGTATAAGCTATCTCCATACCAAATTTCATCAAAATCCATGCAGTAGTTTTTGCGTGAAAGAGTAACAAAGGTACATCCATACATACAAACTTTCGCGTTTATAATATTATTATAGTAGGACTAGCTGCGCCCTGCGGTTTCACCCGCGGTTTCCCGGGATAAAGTTAAGCTATCTCCATACCAAAATTCCCTAAAAAATCATTCAGTAGTTTTTGCGTGAAAGAGTAACAAATCTTTGTTACTCTTACTCTACATCCATTCTTACAAACTTTCGCGTTTATAATATTAGTAGGATCACAGAATACTAAGGGACAGAAGCATCACTCCGCAAAGAAATTTAAACAAACAGCGACTCTTGCTATGACGTAATAAAATTCAATTCAGCTCGCGTAGCGCTGTATATATACCTACCTACATTATGTTAACCTACAGAGCGCCTCTCTTTCTATAGCATAGCTCTTATCTCTTCTGACGCGGCACGTGTAACGACGCGCGACCCGCTGTCGGTGTCCGGCTATGTACTTGTAGCTTCGAACCTACAGTGCGGAGTGCGCTAGGCCTGGTAGGATATACCTACCGTTGCTGTCGCTGAAAATATGCGATGGCGATTTTCTAAATTGTTTTCATGTGATTTTATTGTGATTCTTCGTGATTTTTAGCGATGATATCAAACCATTTTTGAAAATTCGATTCGGGTTATTCCTGTCCATTAACTATTGTTTGCTGGGTCGCGTAATATTGTTTCATAAGGTTATTCTCCACGTTTCAAGAGTCCACTTTTCAAGACCAACCAACCAACCAGGTCAACTTGTTTTCGGTTGTTCTGTAATTTTAAAGTCATTGCTCTCTCTACTCTCTCTAGCGCAGAGACAGAATTTATACCTATATAGTACCTGCCTACCTATACATATAGGTTCTATGTGGCTTTAGTATTTGAAATATAAATTTTGGTAGGTAGTTAACTAAAGATAGGTAGATAATGAAAACAGAATTTTCTACATTTATATAAAATATATTTAATGATTAAAAATAATGAATCCTACTCTGGTGTACCTCGACACGATGTAGATTTCTACTTAACTACTTAGTTAGTACCTATGTTTACAAGGGTATAATAAATTTGTATTATTTAAAATAAAATACAATACAAGTAGGGCCCTATTAACCTATGCCTAGGTGCGCCAGTTGATAAGCGCCATATTTGCCCATAACAGTTTATTTAGCCCATTGCTTATTTGTTAAACAACTACCTACATATCATTATATACTTACATCATTTTATGTTTAAGTAAATACGTACCTAAATAAGAGTAAGTGGTAATAATCGACTAACAATTAGTTTTTAATTAATTCATCTTATCATTATTTATACAGTTGTCACAAAAACCCAGTCGGACCCGTGAAGAGATGACATAAGTTCTATTAGGTAAGTACCTAAATAGATGCTAATAAAAATGAAAAACAAAAAGAATTTAATTATATTAAACATATTTTATCATTCAATGAAACTAATGAAATATTGGATAGTGCAGCTGCAGTGTCATAAAAAGCACGCCAGGCGATAGGCGCATTAATTTTTTCCTCGTCGCCCGCCCGCCGGCGCTATGTAGACAAGCCTTGGTAAAAATAATTATCTTAAACAAATGTTATAGAAAGAAAGAAAGAAATAAAAACCATTAATTCGGCATACGACAAACAAATAATACAAAAAGTATATGTGCCGAACATACGTGTTATAACTTTTTTAATTTTCATTATGCTTAATTAAAGTTACTTACAATTTTTCACATCATAGATTTGAAAACAGTTATGAAATATCTTATCCTAATTGGTCTTTCAATCCTTGAAAGATCGGTTTTGTTACATATTATATGTTATATTTAGCACTAAATTGCATAATACCTAAGAAAATAAAATAAAATTAAATCGTGCGATTTTCGTCTTCTCCCTGGCGTCTGAATTTTTAGACCGCCCGAAGGTCTCCGACATGTCCTAACGACTATTAGTTGGCCTACAATGTATTATCGTGAGAATGACCATGTGTATTAAAAAGCTAATAAAACTTCCTTTAGCGAGATGGATCTTAAGATAACAAATTAACGTTCAAAGTTAAAAGGTGACACACGTCCAGACTTGAGGCTAGTGGTAGGTAACATGTTAGGTAGGTTCTGGTAGAAACCACAAAATCCTATTTATTTTGTGTAATAACCATTATTTCAAGTACCTATATTTCTAAATTTTTGGATAGACAATATCACTATGATCTTAAATTATTAATGACAAAGCGGGACAAAACAATCACTACGATATTAAAAGTAATTTTTGGCATTTTTACAGTTTATTTAACCTACCTATTACCTACATATGGCATAGGAATAAATAATAATTCTTATGCATACGGTTCGAAAATGTGATTTCGAACCTACGAAGGGTAGGGTGCAGTCATAGTTGATATCATAGTATGAGAATATTTGTCCCCAGTTCAAAAACTGTTGCTTGGTAGTCAAGGCGGCATTCTTTAGACATTTTTGTACTTTTAGACAGATCTGGGCATGACTCGGACCCAGAAGTTGGGTATGGTTGTGATGATGCCCTGGATTCTGGGCGCCGGCTTCTTCAGAGGACGTTCATCTGCCGTGGATACGTGGAACGCTTGCATGAATGCCGTGAACACTTGGAACATGGTCTGGCGAGCGTAAGTCTCTCCCGCACACAGTCTTCGGCCTGAGAAAAAAAGAAATAACATTCATGTAAAAACTTGCTCAAATGTAGTGCAACGTAGATATATAGTTTTTTAACGCGTTGCTCCTCCAGGCCGCCCGTCTGGCACATTTACGAATCAAGAGATTAAATGGGGTAAATCTGTGATCCAGAGGTGTGCCCTGAACAGTCAAAAGATAACACAAGTCGACCTTCACCTCTTAAATATTTACCTACCTAAGTTGGGGAGCCTAAAAAATCTACAAAAAGCGGAACTTAAACTTCGAAATAATCATACAAAAATAACGTGCGACCCCAAAAATACGGCGGATAGAAAAGGTTACACTAATAAGGGTAATTACCGAACAGAATTCAATAGTAATTTGGTATTTACCTTCGGAAAAAATCACGAACAACAACAAAAATAATTTGGAATGTCGTTTCAAAAGATTATAAAAAACTCAGTACTTTTGCGGTAACAGCATATTTTCTTTTTAGGTATAAACATATACCTACTAAGGAAATAACCCTATTTTGTAGAATTGTTATATATAATTTTGAACATTATCAAACCAAATTAATCCATTTTCATGCGCAGCCTCGCAAGCGTTTTCAAACCTTATTAATGTAGGTACTTAGTACAGTAGAAAAGCACAAAACGAGTTTAATATCCAGCGAAAGGTTTTCTGGAACAAGTTTCTACCTACATTCCACTGATACGACCTTAGAGTATACATAACTAAGTTATATATACTCTAAGCATACGACAGATTTCTAATCAAATAACACCGGGCGCATTTCTTCTACGAGTCCAAGCTTAGGCAGATTGTTTGCGTATCGAAGCAAAATAAATATTAGTCTGTTTTGACATGCCGACGGTAATCCGTCAACTGCTTAGTAACATACAAATTACCATCAATGTACTAAATGTTGCACTTAAGTGTTAATGAGGTTAGTAAAATTCCATAGACGTAGAGACTAGACTCATTCGATATATCGCTAGAGTGCTACAAAACCGCTAGTTGCCCCTTTTTCTGCTCTACATGTTTGTGGAATTCGCTTTGTTTTTTTAGCAACTGAGAAATGACACGATTCTCGTTCGACGAGTGTCGTTCGTCTGATGGTAAGCGCTTATAACAGTTTCAGTGACACTCAGATAAATTAACTCTCATATACCTACTCAGTTTTGTTGTTGGAGCCCAAGAACCACTTTGGGGTCACCGCGCCATCTTCGGTTTAAAGAACATTTATTCTCTTTAAGAAAATTACAATTTCGCTTATAAAGAGAACTTATTTTAAACTTATAAATTTAAAACAGTGAGCATGCATTAACTAGGTACTTAAGTCTAAGGAAACTTAAAACATAGGATTCAAGCAGTGCATTAATCATTTGTTCTTAACTATTATTATTACATTTTCCTGTTTCTTTTTTTTTTTTTTTAAAACAAGTAGGTTTAATTACTAGAATACTAATTTTAGCGGTCATCTTAAAGTAAGTAAATATACTCAGTAGATAATTTCGCTTGCTACAATTCCCTTCAAACCCGAATGCCAATACCAAACCGCATTCGCATTCGCCTGACAATCCGTTCAGCAGTTTTCGAGTCTAATAGGATAACCAGGTAATAAGTTAACAAACATACCTTCAAAGAAACAGACAAAGCACCTTCGAAATAGTCGATTAGTGTTAGTTATTCAAAAATATCTTTAAAAGTCTAAAGTAAAAAAGTATAATTATTAAATGCTCAAAATAGGCACGAAAATGATGTCTATATTAATAATTTCTATATGAAAAAGCATGTCTACATTGTCTACCCATTTCTTCCCCATACTCAAATTGAGGCCTGGAAAAGAATTGCGAAATCTAGCTCTACCAGTGCTTCAGAAATACACCAAGAAGATAACACCAAGAATCTCTGCTTCAATGTACACAACTGGTTTAAGTAGTTACAGTTTTGTATTAGCTATAGCACAGGTTATAGATAGTTGATTACGAGTTCCTGCTTCGGTTCACCCACAGATACTGATCTCTATGGTTTCACCGCACTATCTCCGCCGCCGCTCGCCGTACCGCCAAGGTACTGCCGGCGCGGGCGCGGCGGTGAGCCTGTTCCGCACGCGGTGAAAGGCGGGCATTTATATGTAGGTACATTAAGTGTAGATGACTAGACGTTAACCGTGTTGTCGCGCTCGTAGTGAACAATTAACTTTTTGTATGGGGCTTGGTGCGGTCAGAGAACACTTCATTGTTGGTGCGGTGCGACTGTACCAACCACAGATATCAAATAATCTTATTATAATCAAAATAACCTTATACTTTAGATTTTTGCGGTACCAACTGAACTACTGTAGTAAAACAATAGTTTTTCAGAATACATTTGTAAATACAAATACAAATACAAAATGCTTTGTTGTACCAAACAAAAATAATCAATAGGTACATGAAAACAACTTAAAAACTAAAGTACAATGAAGAAGTGACATTTGTTTACTTCATGAAATGCTAGTCTACGTGGTTTTTTGTCTCCTCTCCTATTATGTTTTGCGTGGCGTGCACAGAAATCTAAATCTAAATTTGAGTGGTGGCGTGACTGATGAAATTAATGTCGCAGACAACTATCCTAAGCTAAATTGTGTCATCCTACAAATTGCACTACAGATATTCATAAAATAGTTACCTATTATACCTATTATACAGAAACTACACCACGTATGTACTTATGTAGTTGACATTTGTATACAAATCTCATAATTTATCCTATAGACTTATACACTAGTTATTTATGGCCCAAAAATATTTTTCAAAATGGCTGTAGGTATGTCAGATTCCATACAAATGTTAGATGCTCTTTGGCATAAAGGTACCTAGTTAATAATAATAGAATTTGCAAGTTCGAAGATGAGCTAAATTCATCCGAGATTGTGGAGATTTAGTGGATATAGGTAGGTATGTAATATACCTATGTTCCAAAATTTGGAAATCGTGAGGTCCTAGTTCGGAACAAATCACTATCAAAACATATCGTGTATCGTAAAGCGTTATAGGTAACGTCTGGGGGCCTACTCTGAGTTGCTTTCGTTCAATCGTTCGTGCGGACTAAAAGAGACACTCTTAATTCTTATGCATATCGCTGTCCCTTTCATCAGACTGAACGACGAATCAGAGTAAGGCCTGAACTGTTGAAGTACCTACCTACCTACTAGCAGGGATGGGTTGCGTAAGCGCTTTACAAAACTGAATTGCACAGTCCTTTCACAAAATCGTACCTAGGTTTACCACGCGCCACAGTTTAGGGCCACTACCGGCGCAGCACGTGACCTGCGCAGCTTACAATTTTGTATCCATTTTTGCTACTGCGGAGGTCACGTGGTGCGTCGGTCAGCGGCCATACATTTTGGCGCAAATTACCTATCTGCAAGTGCATTGAAGTCACCCAGCGCATCACTCTAATGCGTTGTCCTACAAATACCAAACGCCCAAGTGGGTCCGTTAGTTCTTCAATCATCATCATCAGCCTATACGAGTCCACTGCTGGACATAGGCCTCTCCCAATGCACGCCACTGAGCCCGATCCTCGGCTCTTCGCATGTAATTACTGCCAGCCACTTTACGCAGGTCGTCGCTCCATCTGGCCGGAGGGCGTCCTACACTACGTTTGCCTAAACGTGGTCTCCACTCTAGAACTCGTTTACTCCATCGGTTATCGGTTCTTCGACATATGTGACCGGCCCATTGCCACTTCAGCTTACTTATTCGGAGAGCTATGTCGGTTACTTTGGTTCTCTGTCGGATCACCTCGTTGCGGATTCGATCCTTCAGAGAAACCCCGAGCATAGCTCGCTCCATAGCTCGCTGAGCGACTTTAAACTTATGAACCAGTCTCACAGTCAGTGTCCACGTTTCAGCGCCGTATGTCATTACGGGTAGGACGCACTGATTAAAGACTTTTGTCTTCAGGCATTGTGGGATGGTTACCGTTAGTTCTTACCAGCTCCAAAAGGCAGCGACTTGTCTTTAGCCACGCAGATCTCGCCGTTGACTATGAACCGCTCGGGGCGGAAGTTCTCAGGGTCACCCCAGAGCTCCTTGTCCATGTGCAGCATCACGAAGTTAGGGCTGACCATGGAACCCTGAAATAGGACATTAAGTAGGTAAATACTTATTTTATTCCTATTAACGCAGGCGTCATATAAATAAATACGCCCAACGATCACATACATAGATCCTGGCTCTTAACTAGGATTCCCTAAAGAGCCAGGAACTACGAGTACTATGGTCCCACAACATCCAGACAGGAAAGAAATGCGCTTTTCTTTTTTCTGTGCACAAATATATTTCCTGTCGCGGGAATTGAACCCGCAACCTCAATGGTGTATGAGATTTGATCCAACCTGCCCAAATCTACAGAGGCTCACATAAAATAGGTAAATTAATCTCAAAATACGAAATGTTATAGGAACCGAAAATCGGAAAGGTAGGTATGAAGTACCTATACGATTTTGTACCTATCTTTATTACTGCGAAGGTCACGTGGTGCGCCGGTCACCGGCCATAAAGTTTTGCGCAGGTTATACTTAGTACGGGTTGGGTTTATCGAACTCCATAACCACAATGGGAAGTCACACAAGTAACCGCCCTGCCTCGCTGTCTTACCTCAGGCACGTCATATCCAGCTATCTTGGTATCTATCATGGCTCGATGGGGAACTCCTAGTGGCACTAGTGTCTCATGCCTCATCATCTCTCGAAGACACGCCTCTGTGTACGGCATACTGGAAATTGTGGAAAAAAAAGTAAGTAGTTGTCAAGTCTTCTCGTCGTCTATAATTATGTCGCAAATGTCTGGGGGGCTACTCTGAGTTGATTTCGTTCGTGTGGACTAAAAGTGACACTCCTATTCGCTGTCCTTTTCATCAGACGGAACGAAGATTCCTCATTACGAATCAGAGTACTTGTGGTAGGTCTTTCGTATACGGCAGGCCTTCTGGGTAGGTACCGCTTTGCCAATTATTCTGCTGCCAAGCAGTAGTGCGCAAGCATGTTCCGATTTGAAGGGCATTTTAGCCAGCGAAATTAATGATCATTTAAGACTTAATATCTAATGTTTCGGGGAGATTAGCGCAATGTTACGTAATGCTTTTTTATGGTATTAAAAGTTCTGGGTGGCACTACATTTGTTGTGGGCAGACGTGGCGCTTACCATCGGGCAAACGACGTGCTCGTCTCATCAGTCAGTCTCGAAAAAAATGAATACCTACCAATAACCTAAATCAGAATAAACCCTGAAGACCAATAATCTTCGTGCAGTGCCTCCTAAGTCCTAATTACCTACGGAGCCGAAATGTATGTTTTGGCTCTGTTATGCAGTTTTTATCAAATACGGCCCCGAAACTCCTTTGAGCATTTTTCGCTATTCCTTACAGTTTTGCTTCAGACATCCGTGCCCACTCGAAAAATTCACCCTGTTAAGGGCAATTTCCAAACTTTATAAATTTTGATGAGTACTTTCTTTTACTAAACACTGACAGCAAGTGTAGGTACCTGTATGTACGATATACCTACAAAGGTAATAGGTATAAGTATACCTAATACTCGTACCTATGTATATCTTGCCCTCGCATGCACTAAAGAGAGTGGCAACTGGCAACAGACCTTTGTTCATTGATATATATGTATACTACGTATGTCGGTAGAATATATGTCAATGCCTTTGTTAATGTCGTTGCGAAATCGATCTCGCGATACTTACAGATCGCGAAATCGCCGCCATACGCGTAATCGTAACGAATTGGTGCTCACGATGCCAAAGGGATAATCAACTCACAACAGAGGCAGAGCGAGAGGCTTAGTAGGAGCACGTGCGAATCTTGCTGGCCCTGCACCACTGACTTTCTTAAGTTATGTGTGAATACTCGCTCTAAAAACGGTGAAGGAAAACATCATGACGAAACTGGCATGTCCAAGAATCAGCAACCAGCGCCAAAGCGCACGAGCTAAATCTATCTATAGATACTTATGTACCTTCTTACATAAAAATTTAACACAGTGATTGAGAAAGAGATAAAAAATGTGACATCCACCAACTCGTACTGGGAAAACTTGGTGGACTATGGCCTAAATTCTCTCTATGAGAGAAGGCCCGTGTTCCAGCAGTGGGAACGTGATGGGCTGATGATGATGGTAATGAACTTTTGATGAATTTTTTATTCCATGTATATTAATGACATTACAAAATATTGTAATTAAGACTTGCCTAGAATGCCACTAGATGCCACTTTATTATTATGGTGAATAAAATATTATATTCTATTCTATTCTATTGAACTGAGACTTACTTCTTCCTATCGTCCAGGTTGGGCAATCTATCCCTCCCGACGACGCGATCGATCTCCTCGTGCACCTTGTCTTGTATCTCGGGCTGCAGCAGCATCCGCTCCACCAGCATAGTGAGGACCGCCTGCACGGCCGACGCTGCGGGGAACATGTAGTCTGTGCAGGTCAGGACTAGCTGGTCGACTGGAATGTAGGAAATACACGTTTTAAATATCATTTAAATAAATAATTATGTGTTTGTATTTTTTTATGATGCAATGGGCTTCTGTTTGACAACTCACCTGATGGTAAGCGTAGTTGCGGTCTAAGGTGGAGCACGTTTGCCCATGAGGTGCCTATTGACTCTTATCTTAAAGAGGCCCAGGTTGTAATTGGAAGGAAATAAGGATTCAGGTAGAGAATTCCACTCCTTAGCAGTACGTATAAATAATGTAAAACTCAGCGAAGCGTTTTGTGCGGACTGTTGGTATGTGCACAACGTATGGGTGGAGTGCTTAGAGTATATATAACCATGTATACTCTCAGGTGGATTGACTCTCCTGGCCTGGTGGTGCTGAGATGGAATGGGGATGAAGGAATCAGCTGATGCAGGTCTTGTGCATACTCCCCGAAATGCAGCCTGTAAAAAATCGATAGGCTAGCCACTTGTCTTCTGTGTTCAAGGCTTTGTACCTTCTTACCATCAAAAGCGTCATCACCAATTATATGAACACATAACATCTAGAAGAAGACAGCAGTTGAGCGTCTGCTCAAATTCATCTTCACTGATGGTTGTCGCGAAGGCTGTCAATAAGCTGTCATAATCACAGCAGCATCCCCGATCCACCCCAGACCCTACTGCCTTGAGACCTCAATGCTACTGCCACTATTCAGTCGGGATATCATCCGGATTTCGAACGCCTTGTAAAAAAAATAACAAGTGACAATCTGTTAAATATTTTGTCAAGGCGTTTAGAAATCCTACAAATATTATAAGTGCGAAAGGATGGATGGATGTTTGTTACTCAATCACGCAAAAACTACTGAACGGAAATTGATTAAATTTTGTATGAGGGTGAGGTCCTGGAAATGGACATAGGATACTTTTTAACCCGGAAAACCGCGGGTAAAACCGCGGGGCTCAGCTAGTCCAGTCATAAAAATACAACATAAACTGCGACAATAATCTAAATGACTGTTATGATTGGCAATATGATGAAGGGCCACTATAAACGGTACAGTGATGTCAAGAGCCTCTTTGGTGTAGTGGTTGAGCAGGTTGGCTCAAATCTCATACATCACTGAGGTTGCGGGTTCGATTCCCGCAACGGGACAAATGTGTGTGCAAAGAAAAAAAGCGCGGGCGTTAGTTTTGTGTTTGGGTGTTGTGGGAGCATGTCCTCATAGTTCTTGGTTCCCTAAATACAGGGTTCTTGTTAGGGGCAAGGATCTATGTAAGTGATCGTTGGGCATATTTTAAGAAAATAAAGAGAAAGAAGGAACTGTAAGTTGTAACCTGGTAACTAATGATAAGGAAGAAGACGGCCTGAAATTATCATCACTACTATTCACTACGATTTTTCGTAGTGATTGCAATTACTAGAAGTTTGTGAAAATTTTATAAAGTTATTGCAGAATAAGACTGACATTGCACTTATGGCAGACCTCTCCCTCTCCTACAAAAGAAAACCCTGCTCAAACGTGTCAAAGACTAAGTGGTCTGACAATTTAATAACTTAGATAAGTACTATGTGATTACAGAATCACTGACATTGTTGACCTCTCCCATATAAAAAGCTCAACCGTGTCATGAACCAAGTTGTGATAAATTTTATAGCTTCTTCCTGTAGCAGTTAGATAGCTACTGCAAATGTATGATAAAAAGTAACAATCAATCATATAAAAAAACAGAGAAAAAAGAGGGTAAGATAAAGGGCACAAACATTTTTGACCAGGCAAATATGAAGTAGGTATTTGTTTATCAGTAGGTCTAGCGCACTCCGCACTGTAGGTACGAAGCTACAAGTACATAGCCGGACACCGACGGCGGGTCGCGCGTCGTTACACGTGTCGCGTCAGAAGAGATAAGAGCTATGCGATAGAAAGAGATGCGCTCTGTAGGTTAATATGACTGGTAGGTATGCAGCGCTACGCGAGCTGAACTGAATTTTATTGCGTCTTAGCAAGAGTCGCTATTTGTATAAATTTCTTTGCGGAGTGATGCTTCTGTCCCTTAGTATTCTGTGTTATCAGTTAAACATGTACCTAACGTACCTACTGCAGTCGAATATGACCTACATGATTGTTACAATATACATTGCATTTCGTGATAAACTTATCACGAAAATAAGGACATTGCAAAATAAATTAAATAAATTATTCTAATTAATGATGAATGAATGCGACCATTGACGTTCTCTTGGCTCACCGCCAGCAGAATATAACAAAGAACAATAAATTAGAGACTTGTTAGTAAGATAGCGGAAAAGTTGATATTCATCGTCGTCATAACGTTACCGTCCGTTGTACTGTTAAATATTCTGTGCCGTCGCACAAATACGCGATCGCTCGATGCCAAGAATATAGTGTCCCTCCATGTCCTGTCATGGCCTCCGCCAAAGACGCGACTACTACGGAAAATCAAGAAGGATGCAAACAAGACAATGAATAAACAAAAAATAATATTAATAGGCCAGGGGCGACTTTGAGCCTTACCCCGAGATTCTCCCTGGGGCTAAATGAGACCCGCTGACCCCCGGCTTGCCTTAACTGGCCGTCCGGAGGTGGAGATGCAAGAGCTAAGAACTAAACTCCAAGGGTGGAAGTGTTAAGGGGCATAACGCCGGTAGTAGCGTATAAGTGAAACTGCAGCACACCTCTCGACACCCTTTAGCCACCCACACCAACGTTGCCCCTCTCGTCGCTAATGAACGGCGGCCCTTACAGGGGGCCCGTTTAGTGGGTGGCGAGTCACCACCTGCCAAAATATTTTCTTATGAGGTGGAACAGGCAGGTGCCGAGGTCTCATATCATAGACTGGCTCTCATCCATTAAAAATTCACCTCAACAGCCCAATTATAAGTAATTTTCATATCTTCAATAATAGTCCTCGCACTTATCGGGGGCTGACTTTGATTGCATCTTCTTAATGATGCACTTAGAGACAGTCCCCGATAAGTGTTGCCCATTACATATCTAAATTAAATGCTCTAAGAGACCTCTACGTGTTGGACTCGCAAACCTTCCAAAGGACCGGGTGTATAACCCGTGAGAAAGAGCGACATAATATTAACATTATAATGCATAGTAATAATAATAATACATAATAAAAATCATATTATTAATAATATGTTATTAATAGTAATGTGTTATTAATAATAATGCATGTATACCAATTATGTAGGCTACAGGCAGGAGGATGCAAGGAAACCAAAATGCTTTGGTTCTAAATTTAATTAAATATAAAAATTACATTTTAAGTTTCCTACATGCTAAATAACCTAATGGGTGACAACGGTTCGATGTGAGAACCAGAAGTGACGGTGTGGGGGAAAGCTATATAATGTTAAAAGTCAGAAAGAGAGGGCATGATGAGCTGCGTCAGCGCCTCGTGACTCGCTCCTGCGGGCAGTTGGTATGCACCACGACGTCATACGTAACATCTCCCTCCCGAAGATCAGCAACTATTGGCGGGCTTTGGCTGACAGAGTTGCTGGTACGCTGCAGTGGGATCAACCCTTACATGGCTGGGGTCAATTGCCTTATCTTGCGCTATCTGTGCATAGGTATGTGTCCGGCGATGTATTCGGATTCCACGATTCGATTTCCTTTTGTAGTAATATTCATTACAGTTCGACGAATGACGACACTGTAATCTGATAACGAGTGCACCTGCACACGTTCTCAATGGGAGTTGTAGAGTGATATAACTTGAAACTTGATTTTGTAATTTGGAATATACTTTAGTTGTGATAATGGTGAACTCGGCTGTGGTGAGATACACTTTTCTTTTCTGGGTGCAGGATATCTTCATCGGTTTATTCTTTCGCTTCCTGAGTAAGAGTAACGGAGTCAGCGACTCAGCGTGCAGGATAAGATATGTTCTTGCTTCGTGATCAGCTGGTGCACGAAGTGTGAGTCATGATGACTCTCCCGGCTGGTTTTCTTCTCGCAGAAATACCATGAGATTTTTACTTCGGACATTCTGTCTCTATGTACATAGAATCGATACTAATGGTTGCACATACTACATAGGGTAGGAAAGGTATTAGGTGTAGGTATATTTTATAAGGAACAATTGTCAATTTTATAAAAATTGTAAAGGTCAGGCAATAGGCAATTCCTTCGCTAAAGTATCTGTTTAACTAGATTACATACCTAGCTGTTCCTAAGTTTTAGGTTAAGAACTTTGTCTTTCAAGTAGGTAGGTAGGTATAGTAGGTATTCCTAACTAATTAATCTAATAGTATAGCTAAACTAAATAATACTAACTCTAAACTATCGAACTACTAATTATCGAACGAAGTGTGCTTGATGCACGAATAAATGCTAGTAAAACTAGCTAGTTTATTTCATTCGATAAAAAATTCTATATATATTACCTAAAATTAAAAGGAATTTTGCCAAGTGGGCATAATCTCCCTATTGCTATTACTATGTTATATTTAATTAACTACTTGTACCTTTGTACCTACCTACTACAAAATGTATCTAAAAGCGGGAATGTCAAGACATGCATTCCTTAGACAGCTTGATAGTTGATATGACTATGATATATAAGTATTAAGTATTTCTTATTTTCCCTAAGGACTTTGATGGCATTATTATAGGTATCTTTTTTAACAATCTGTAAGTTTAATTAGTTATTAAAAATTGAGAAAATTAAAAATGTTAATTAGGCTTTACCAAGATTTGCTTAAAAAGTATAATAGTTCTATATATTTTTAAAATTATTCTGCTTCTTATCAATTTTATATATGTAGGTAATATGTATACGGATATAGTTTATATAAAGCTATAGTTTATAAAGATCATAGTAAAAAAAGGGTTAAATAACATTTTATAGGGTCACGGTCATATTGTATTGAAAAGTCAAGTTATCAGTTTCATTCGTATTTGGCGGCATTTATAAAAACTATGTAAGTATATATAGATACAAATAAGAAGGTACTAAAAATATAGGCAATAGGAATCTTTAGTTTAGTCCGTTTTAATATATTCTTACCAATTAAGAGATATACTACGACAAAGAAATGAAGTTAAAATGAGAATGATGTTGAGTACTAATTACTATTAGTACAGTACTAATTGTGTAAAGTGAACTTGAAAAAATTCTAGGTGGTGATCTGTAACTATGGTCAAAAGGTCATCATGATATGTGAAAACAAAAGTACTTAGAAAGAGGATGACCTATGCTCTCAATGCTAACTCTTTTTCTTAGAAAATATGCTTGAGCATATTTGAAGAAATCATTAGCAATAGCTTTTTATGTGTAGTTGGTAGAAAAGTACATTTCCTACTTTCGTTTTTCATCACATGAGGTTCATGGCTGAACTTTTGAACTTGTCACAATTCATAAAAATTATATATTCTATACTTATTGAATGATCTATAGAAACACAATGTAAAATTCAGTCGGGCTGCCTAGTAGGTACTTCAATTTTACTTTGGCTATTCTATACATTCGAAAATAATTATTATATTTAAATTTTGTTTCGGAATAGATGTACCTACCCATTTTATTACTCTTAAAATATAACTAATGAGATTAAAAAGTATAAGACAGATTACATTATTATCTGATACAAGTTGCAATTCCGAGAGTTTAATAAAAGAATGAAACTGCTCACATTCTGAGTCACTAATGCAACAATGTCTTATTCTGTAAGTCGATATTTGATTCCCCTTGTTTTAATATGTCATAACCAGTCACATTCCGTCGACATAATACCTAATGAAAGCTATAGGTAAAGATGTCATGTTACCTTATTCACTAGATTCCGAGAAATATGGCACGGTTATAGAATAATTATATTAACGAGCTTCGTGATAAATTGTTAATACTTATAGATATACATTCGATGTTAGAGTTTTGTGATAGTTATAGAGGACAATGGGGTAAAAGAATCTCGTACCTTGGGATATATATATATAACTTTAGTTTCACAGTAATTAAGGGGTCCGAGATTATAAGATCATATATATTTTATTAAATTTTATTAAATATTAATATAATATATATCTTAATAATAAATTAATTAATAAAATACTAAAGATAAATATCTGCTAAGTTCAGAATCTGTACGTGTCTGTACCATGAAGTCTGGTGGTAAAAAGGTCTCTATTTCTCTACTCCGGAAGGGTACGTTAGGGTGAAATAGGATTCGCAAATTTTCGTGAAGTACCTGGCATATTAAATTGTGATTACTGTGAGCAAAGAATCTAGGCACGAAGAGTGAAACTTTTCCTATTAAGATTAAATTAAAATTTCAATAATTTAATTTCGTTGATGCTATAAGGTGGTTTTCCTCCTTATAATTCCTATCTATAATTTTGCAGGGGAGCAATAAATATTCATATAATTAATAATATCTATATAGCCATAGTTTTTATAAAATTAAATATAAAAATGTATATAAAGTGTAAAATGTAGTTTAAAGTAATATAAATCCTCATATCAAAAGAGCCAAATCATTATAAAGCGAGATTTAAAGCGATTTCGTCTCGTTGATAAAATTAAATTAAAATTATTAATTAACGATTGTGTAATGCCATCCCAGTTCTCTGGAATTCCGTGTGAATTATCAGTTGTGCGCCGGATTCGGTTACTTCCCAGTTTTAAAGGGTCAAGTTGCTAGCAGCGAATATAACATTCTATGCATTTGTCTAACTAACCAGGATCACTACGACAAAAACCTATTTTTTTTCTAGTCTTCTAAAATCTAACACATTTCTATTTTTATAATTCCTATGATATATAATTCTTATACCCTAGGGAACCTCGATTGCCTTGATTGGAAAATCTTGGATACTTATGTGTAACACATTGAAATATAAAAATCACCTATATTTAAAGGGAGAGCAACCATAGTATTCATCTAAGGTACTCACATGTGCATTTTGGTATCTCTGCAGTATCGATGTCTGGATACACCTCCTGGTCCGTAGCACTGTAGATTCGAAGAATACTCGAAGGCCTAACTAGCGACCCTATTTTCGAGTATCCTACCACGACTGCGCCAATTATGTAGGCTACAGGCAGGAGGATGCAAGGAAACCAAAATGCTTTGGTTCTAAATTTAATTAAATATAAAAATTACATTTTAAGTTTCCTACATGCTAAATAACCTAATGGGTGACAACGGTTCGATGTGAGAACCAGAAGTGACGGTGTGGGGGAAAGCTATATAATGTTAAAAGTCAGAAAGAGAGGGCATGATGAGCTGCGTCAGCGCCTCGTGACTCGCTCCTGCGGGCAGTTGGTATGCACCACGACGTCATACGTAACATACCTAATAATATAAAATATTAACAATAAATTCACAAATAGGTACTAAATATGTAATACAAATAAATATTACAAATAATTTAAATATTTAATGTGTATGAAGTAATAATAAATAACATTTATTAGTATAAAATATTTATAAAATATAACTATGTAAGTAGTAGAAGAAAGGGCTTTTTAACTTTTACTTTTCACATAGCATGGATACAGTGACGAGCGCAGTGCAATGCAAGTCCTGCAGAGGAATCGTCTAACTCGAACACCGCTCCCGATCGCTTTCAAAGATATCTCATGATCAGTACGTAATTGCAGTTTTGTGTGTGAAATTGTCTTGAACTTTTCTGCTCAAAGTCATCGTCCCACTCCCTATTCCCATCACGATCGTTATAAATGATCGATATCACAGTTTGAAGTATGCTAACGCCTTCCATACCTATTTGAAATTGAAAGCGATTGGGTGTTCAAGTGAGACGATTCCACTTTTGGTTGGTTGGCATTGGCTCTGCTAGGTAAGAGACAAGTGTACCTATCAAGGCTTGGAAGATAACCTACTGCTGCAATCGTATCACCTTTTCTTCTTTACCTACATAAAAAGGTATTAGCAAATTAATTAGTTACTTAAAGATGGTTGAATCCTAATCCCTAATTAGTTAAGATCCATTAAAAGTCAATAATCAAAAGATATTTATTAAATACGCATAAAATGCACTTTTAAACGTCATACACCTACTTTCAAAATTGTAACTTCAAATATCATGTCTTTGAAAAAGATCTAGTAAGCATACTCAAATTGAAGTCCAGGCCTAGAAAATAAATGCGAAAACTGACTCTACCAGTGCTTCGGAAATGCGCCCGCTAGAGAAGATAGCACCAAGAAACTCTGAGAGGATATCTCTTTTTTTAAATCTTTTAAAATGTCTAAATATATAACACTAAACAATGAGGTATAAATGACGATTAACATAATACAATATCAAACTAGAAGTGCGAATGAGATGTCCCATAGTCACAGCAAAGAATACTATGTCAAAGTATCAGTAACATGAAAAATAATTTAATTTTAACCTAGGAGAACATGCATTAATTTGCTTAGCCTTATATTTTATGAACGAATAATGTGGACCGCAGTTTGAATTTTAGTAGTAGCACAGAATACCGGGTAGTACCTACTACCTAACTAATTAACTTATGTACCTACCTAGGTACATAAGTTAATAAATAAAAATATCTAGGCCCTAGATGTTATCAAAATTAACCAATGCTTTAATGGTAACTTAATGATTTTATTCGAAAGCCACTTGTAACCTAAATTGTGCTGTCGATTAGGTTTAATGCGTTATCATTAGTAAGGCACGTGGAACTAGGTACCTATATCTTTTCGTCGTGCACTGGAGTAGTTAGGAGCGAATTCTACTTGTCGAACAGGAGTTCGACTCCAGTTAACAGTCAGAGCCCTAATTCACTTTGACAACTTGGCGATTCTTTGCTTTAAGGAAACGTCGATTCCTTTACATCTACGAAATTTGTATTCTCTATGACGCGTCATATATATGAATATATGAATGCATCATAGAGATGTCTATATTAATGAAGGAATCGACGTGATTTCAAAGCAAGGAATCGACGTGATTTCGAAGCAAGGAATCGACGTGATTTCGCCAAGTTGTCATTGTGAATTGGGGCCCAGGAGAATGAAAACGGGAGTTCCTCAGTTTCTTGCCGTATCGTCTGAGTAGTGGTTCTTTTTCCGATACTGTGGTAGAATCATTGTAAGAATTAACGTTGACAAGATGCTAAAACTAAATAAAGAACTTTTAACTTGAACTTTGAGTTAAATCTCGCTAGAATCACAAGTTTGCGGACATAGCATGACGTGTGTTATGACATCCATCATCTGCACTGTGTCAAACTTTTCATGTGTCTTCTTGTGTCAACTTCTCACAAACTTTTAACAAATTCGTAATCGCAACTGCAAGCAAATTAAAATGAGCCCAAACACTAGTAGTTTACGATTATCCGTCAAGGAATTCCATTGCCCACCTTCCGTCTCCATCTGCTGGCTGTCACCATAATATTGCATTTCAACTCCGTATGATAAGATGAAGTGGTTCTAATTCAGCTTGCAAGATTCCACCCGGACAAACATTCTATACATTGCAAGTTAATTAAAAACTTGTGATATGAAGATCCGTACTCCAGTCCTACCTAGTAGAAATGAGGAATAGGTAAAGGTTCGTAACTAATAGGCAGTCATTCAAGGTCAAGGGTGGCCACTTTGCCCGACCTTCTCTTCTCGACCTAATATGCTAGAAAATAATAGTTCATAGATTTTTTTTTACAACGATCTGGATCATCGTACTTTACCTATACAATTTAATCGAAACAAAATATATGTGGCAAAATTTTGGAACCTCCAACCAGGGTAGGTAGCAGTACCTTTTCCCTTATAGCACAGAATACTAAGGTACTTAGAGTGAGAAAGTTTAGTTCTTAGATAGCATATGGGTTACATTTTGAAGACAATAATAATGGCATTCTTGGATTTTTGAAAAAATGTCAGGTAATTTCAAAAAAAATACAAAATCGGCTCAATCGATCCTATTTCCCATCAGAATTGTGACCCCTAAAGTGACCCTGGAGGTCCCAAAATTTTGCCACACCTGTATACAATAGTTTTATAGTTTTTTACATGTAAATATAATAATACACCTAATAAAAAAAAATATAATCACCAAAAAAATTGTAAATGATCACCAAAGTAGTCTCCACCAAAGTAGGCACACTCTAGGGGTAAGAGCGAGTTGGACCACACAAGAGTGAAGTGCGGCATTTCGATTTGAAGGTCATTTCCTAAATTTGGTGGTCTTTTTCTAAATTTGTTCTGCCGATACAATTTTTGGATGATGATGATGATGCATTCCTAGCCGTTTTCGGCTACGGCGACTGACTTAAGTTAAGTTACTGTACGTGTTTGGTTAGAAGTTTATCTATTTTTTTGTTTTTTTATTTGTTTAATTTTTGGATAGAAGAGAAGTGTATGGGATCTCAAAGATTATTTTGATAGTCATTATATCTTCCCCATAAATAACTATCTGTACTGTAGATCATAGATACATGTATACCTGAGTAAGTGGATTTGTCCTTCTGCCTCTGCTCTTCTTTCATCTTCGTGATGTACATGTCGATAAAATGGCGGTTGTATGATTCGTCGTGCGTTTCCATCACTTCGCGAACTAGTTTCTATAACCAAACAAAATCTTATTATAGCCTACTAGCGACGCCCCGCGGTTTCCCTCGATAAAAAGTAGCCTGTGTTCTTTTCCAAGTTCAACTAAATTACATCAGTTACCTAAATCTATCCGTACATTAGTTTTTGCGTGAGTAACAAACATCCATCCATCCATCCTCACAAACTTTCGCGTTTATAATATTAGTGGGATAGCTAAGTCTAGATTAGGAGCCGCTACCGTCGATAGCTAACCGCTATACAGGCTATTACAAAAGTATATTCCAAAACAGTATATACCGGAAATAGGTATGTCGTGCTTGTCGTATATTACGGGATAATCGAAAGAATAATTAATTGTTAAAAGTTAAAGTTCATCTAGTTTTTCAAATGAATTCAAACTATGAACAATTTTATTATAATTTTTTGGGGAAATTAATTTTGCTGCTCATAAGGAAGAAATGGGCGTATTTGTAACCTACTTCTGAAAAGGAGGAGGTTCTAAATTCCACTGTGTTTTGTTGTATGTTTGTTACGCGATTACTCCGTCATTTATATATTAACTAATTTAGAAAATTGTATTTGCGTTGGGTTCAGTATAGCTTCAAGGTGGTCCCATATAAATTTCATCGATCTTGGACTTCGGAGATATATCCATCGGAATTGGAGGCGGTTTTATGTTTGTTAAAAATGAATTATTCTAAAGTTGTTGTTTGTTTTGCCATTTTTTCAGTCATGTTTTTTTTTTTATATAACTGAATGACGAGACGAGCTGGTCGTTTGCCTGATGGTAAGCAATACGCCAGCCCATAACAATAATAGCACCACCCAGAACTTTTGTTTTTGTTTTGCAAAATCCTGCGCGGCGCTGTACTGCGCTCGTCACCCTAAGACAATTAGCTGTTGAGTCTCATAATGCCCAGTAATTTCATGTTAACATAAGGTACAAATTTTAACATATTTTATTTGTATCATGTGTTTACGACCTTTAAAAGTGCACTTTTGTGCCTATTTAATAAATGATATTTGACTTTGACTTTGATAGACTCGTGAAAAAATTATTATGATAAATGCGTTTTACGAAACAAGCTTAGACGTGTTTCGTTGTACTTTTCGGATTACGCGCACTGCTTCGAAGCAATTCACCCATTACTTTTACAATTGACATTGAAACAACAGATAAATAAGTATGTATTTTAGGTATGCACCGTTTCGTAGCACGTGAGTTACGTCGTTAAAAAAATTGTGATAAACTTTTATCACAACTTAGTAACGTTTCAGTGGCAATCGAAATAATTATAATTCTGTGTTGAGTTTGTTTGGTTTATAATTTCTTTGTTTGAAATAAAATATTAATATGATATCAGAAGGAAAACGAGTAAATAACTCATTTTTCTTTCTAACAATAATAATGATTATTTTTATCTAAGAAATGACCTAGCACGTGACTTGAATGATAATATCAAATTTATATCTTGCTATCAACTACTAGCTGACGTTTTCAGTTTTGTCCGAATTTCCCAATTCTCCGCGAACATTTCCAATTTTTTACCAACTTCAAAAAGGAGTAGGTTTTGAGAAAAAGAGATTTTGTCTCTCTCGAACGAATCCCAAAAAGCATAATAATATTTTGATCAAATTTTATACTAGACTTACCGTAAAGAAATCCAGAAGGTACTGATTCCCCTTCACCAAAGAGTTGTACCCGCTGTAGTTGGGCATCACGCCTCGCAGCCACGGCGTGAGGGATAGAGCTCCGCCCATGTCGTTAGAGCTCCTTTGGAATATCAGGGTGCCTTTCGCCAACTCCCAGAGGACCTGTAAATATAAGACATAGTAATTGCGTATGCTGAGTCGAAATCTTTCCCTGATAAATAACATACATAGATATTGGCCCCTAAGTAGGATTCCCTGTATCTAGGAACCAGGAACTACGAGGACCATGGTCCCACTACGCCCCGACAAGAAACAAATGCTTGCGCTTCTTTTCTGTGCCGTCAACATTTGTCCCGTCGCGGGAATCGAACCCGCAACCACGGTGGTGTATGAGATTTGAGCTAACCTGCCCAACCACTACACAGGGGTTGACGTTATAGCATACTTTTAACTATTACTTTAATTTTTTTTTTGAATGTAAGGAAATAAGTAAGTTTATAACTACCTCATAATCTTTTCTCGGCACCGTCATCTGAGAGAGCACGTGGACGATCCCATTAATGAACGGAACAGCGAAATAGTGAGGCAAGTACACCAATTCTCCTTTCACCACTTCCTGTAGATATCACATATCTGATGTAAGGAATATTTCCTGTAAGATTCACATCATTGAGAAAATAGCCTTAACATCAAACGTATTCTTTTAATTTTCATTTTATATATGTAAGTAGAAAACCATTCAGCTGTTTTGAGTCGTTTTGGATAAATGTATATAATAGACCGATAGCTATACACAGATAGACAGTATTGTCTATCGGTCTATACAGTCTGTGTGTAAGTATTCAAGTATACACACACTAAAACCATTTCCTGACATCGCGCAACATTTCAATGTGTTGTATTTATGGTTTTTGTTTCAGGTATCTTTATTTTAGTATGTTCAGTGTTGTGTGATGTCCTGAATAAATGTATTTTCTTTCTTTCTTTTCTTTCTAAAATACTCAAACAGTCTCCTGAAACTACTTAATCTATATGTAATAATAATCTATAAAATCTACTGAAATCGTGTAGGCGTATCTCGATTGGACATTAAAATAACAGATAAAATCTTATTATTAATAATATTCTTTATCAGATAAAATAAGATAAAGATCTGATCTACATAAACATGTACAGAATTACTGCAATTAAACGTACCTACAGACATACGTAGGTATAATCATGTTTAAACGTGCACTGCACATGTGACCTTAATCAATTACATTACAAATAATTTTTCTCCTTGTCCCTTACGAATAGTACCTATGTTGTGTATGTTAAATATGTCTTACATTTTCAGCTGGGTATTGTGGCCCGTTCAACCTCATGTCAATCATTTCCTTGACCTCCTGAGCCACCACTGCCTCCAGGTTGTCGCAGCGTCTGCCGAAGCCGAAGTCTCGAAGATAACGGAGCGAAAACCGCCTCTGGACGTGCCAGAAGTAGCCGTCAGTGAAGAATATGCCTGGAGCAATGGAGATACATTAAGTGTCTTGTTGGTCGGGACTTTGGATTAGGACTCTTAAGCTGGGTATCCACCAAAGAAAAGTTGCTAACTTCTGTGTTGTCAACACGTGTTGGTGACAAAATTATCTTGTGTTAGCAACAAAAATGGTAAACTAATGTAGAGAACCGTGTTTCCGTTTTTGAGTGTAGGTCCGTTGTCCCCGCAGGCCTTGTCCCCTACGCTACGGAGACAACAGGACGTCATTAAATTTATTTTTTATACATTATTGGCTTGCGTTTGACCACTATCTCACTTGATGGTAAGCGACGATGCGGTCAACGATGTAGCACGCTTGCCAAGATAGTACCTACCTGTTCACTGGAGATTTGAAGATTCCTAGATTATAAGTACCGGGAAAGATCGACTCCGGCAGGGAGTTCCACTCGTTAGCGGTGCGCATAATGAAAGTGGAAGCGAAGCGCTTAGTGCGGCAAGTACACCAAGTCTCCTTTCACCACTTCCTGTAGATATCACATTTCTTGATGTAAGGAATATTTTCTCTATGATTCTTGATATTATTTTATTGAATATTCTTTACATGAAGACATTCTTTTAATTTTAATTTTATAATCGAACATTTTCGATTTCATTCTTGCGGGTTCGGTCGATGGCAACCGCGGTTTGCGCTGAACGCTCACATCGCATTTCGTAGTCAAAGCAATTATGTAAGTAGAAAACCATTCAGCTGTTTTGTGCCGTTTTGGATAAATGTATAGAATAGACCGATGATTTCACTTTATCTTAATTTTCATACCATTGTTCCCTTTACGGAGATACAGCCACTAGGTTAGGTTATGTTAGAACTGTGACCGCTCAGCGCGAGTCGAGCGAGCGAAGCGAGCGTGCCGTGGCAGAGGCCGACGAAGCGCCAGAAAGCAGATTTCCCATATAAAGTTTACATTACTTACTATATCAGCGGAAACAGAGTAAACGGACATCGGGACGTATTTTTAAATATTTTATTAAAGTACTACTGTCCCTGTTAAACGGGGACACGGCTTATGGGGACAACGGACCTACACCATGCTGCACCTACTGTTTTTGGCGGTAACATCAAAAGAACGCGCTTGTTGCCGACATTAATTCGCTCTGTGGATACGCTCAGTTGCGAACATTAGTTGGAAACACAGACATGTCACTTGGGCGAACGAATTAATCGACACCTTAGGAGTATACATTATTAACGATTCGAGGTTTGGTCGTACCCAATATTTATGCTTCCGTTTCTATTAGCTTAAAATAATAAATACTGCGGCTGCCGTCATTGTCGTTCGAAGACATTTTACTAACAACATGGACTAAATATACAAGTATATTTGGTACAAATTATTAAAGTATAATTATAAAGTACAATTTATTTGTATATTTGGTCCATGCTAACAATAATGTTGGAGACAAAGACTCCTATATTTTATCTTTGGTTGGAGACAGCTAGTTGTCAACTAAAATCGGCTTACTTAAATCTTAGGCTCCCCACACACGGCAACGTAACATCACAGGTTAAAGTCGGATTAAATAGATTCTTGTATGAACATTACCACTAACTTGAACCACACAATAGTTACTTACCTAATATACCGACTGTATCGCAGACGTAGTAGGTATACTATTTATTATAAGTATTCTGTCTGGATCTAACTCCACAGAATAAATAATAGTAAGTATTCCAGCAGAAAACCACAAGTTTGGTTCTACTCGTATGAAAGTCGGAAGACTTTTGGGAGGTAGGCCCATTTGCGCTATCATGCCATCAATTATTCTGTGCTTGCCCTAACGTGAAATCGCGGTTAACATGACACCACATGGTATGCAAATGACACCTACTTAATCTATAAGTAGGTGTCATTTGCATACAAAAAAATCAAGTAACCCACGGGTTATTCTCGATTTTACAGATTTGGCGCAGATTTTTTGTACTAAATGGTATAAAATAATAAATAATAATAAATAAATACCCTTGATACCAATATGGGTCAATAACAATGGTGATAATAGAATATCCGTGTTCCAAGTTCAAGTTGAGACTTGAGACACAGTATTTACTAACTATGCTTACGAGTTGTTCTTTCAACTCCACGCCTCCACGTTTGTGTTTATATCATGAATAAGCACTGAAGTTGTTAGTTGTGTATTACGAATAACAAAGGAAACTACCAATCACAGCCAATATTTGAGCGCCTCTGTGGTGTAGTGGTTAGGTTGGCCCAAATCTCATACACCGCTAAGGTTGCGGGTTCGATTCCCGTGACGGGACAATTGTTTGTGACAGAAACAAAAAGCGCAAGTATTTGTTTTGACCCGTGGGACACATAGTTCATAGTTCCTGGTTCCCTAGATACAGGGAATCCTAGTTAGGGGCCAGGATCTATGTATGTGATCGTTAGGCGTATTTATTTATTTTATTTATTATTTTTAATCACTCTAATATTATAAATGCGAAAGATTGTGTGTTACTTCGTGACTGTAACGGCTCAACAGATTTGAGTGATATTTGGAATGGAGATAGCGAAACCCTCAAAGTTCAAAGTTCAAAAGTTCTTTATTCAATTTTGGCATCACCTACGCACTTATGAACTATGCCACTGATAGGCTACTGTTTATCCCAGGAAACCTCGGCTGAAATCGCGGGGCGCAGCTAGTAAATTCATATGGTGGCTGTACACTCTCGGCGAGACAGATCGAGACAAACCGAGAACAAAGTGTACCTACATCATACAGGGAAAGTCTCGGTGCGTCTCGTCGTACTTCGCTCGCGTCTCGGTAGCCTCGAGCGAGGCATGCATGGCGAATGGCGAGAACTTTTGGGCGAGATTGTAATTTTTTTTACGGTGCTGAAGGTTAAGACGAGTTTGCCGTTCGCTTGATGGTAAGCGCCACGCCTGCCCATAACAATTGCAGTGCCACCCAGAACGTTTGATACCAATTAAAGCACTGCGTAGCACTGCATTGCGCTCATCACCCCGAGACGTCAGATATATGGCCAGTAAATTTCGCTTTACTCGTGGTAGGTCTCCCGCATACGAGAGACCTACCACGAGTAGAGACCTACCAAGAGCAGATACCTACCACGAGTTGTACGATGTGCACATGACGTTTAAAGTGCATTTTTTGTGCCTATTTAATAAATATCTTTAGACTTTTGACTTTCGAGTAATCTGTGGTGTAGGTACAGCGCGAGGCGCATACTTAGGTAATATTGGTCTCGTCTAGGTGCAATGTAGGTACTATAAAACTGGGTCAAAGTACGATAAACTAAAATAGACACAACCGATAAATACACAAATACGTAGCACGATTAGATGCCAAACTCATTAAGAAGCTCCTACTCTACCAACAGCAATAACGTATATCTTTATACTTATATAACACCTTGTAAAATTAATGTTTATGAACACCAGTCTCTGCCATAAACATGTTTACCGAGGAACATGACTGGTGAGTTACGATACGAGATGCTGTTTTGTTTTCAATGACCATAAAATGAATAACTCCGTACAGGAGGACAATACATACGTTTAGCGTCTAACTACATTTAAACGGTATACAAAGTATGGTAATAACTCCGTTATTTATGTATATTGTGTATACGTAACATGCAGTAAAATGCAAATTTATGTTTTTTACACTGTTCGTAATTATATAGAAGACAAAGATGCTTGGAACATTCCACTTCTGCAAAGTAGCCAACTGGTACATAAGAAACATAGAAAAACAAAAAAAAATACAAAATCTCAAGAATAGCCCCTCAATTTCTTGCCGTATCTTCTGATTAGTGGTTCTTTTTCCGATACGGTGGTAGAGTCATGGTGATAATTTGACGTTCATAAGTGCGTCTGTGATGCCAAAATGAATAAAGAGATTTTGATTGATTGATTAATTGATCATCTATGATAAATACTTTTGAAAATTTGGAATGTTGGTTCATCTATGTTTGGTATCTTTAGCCTTACTTAATATTATAAACGTGAAAGTTTGTATGTATGGATGTATGGATATTTGTTACTATTTAACGCAAAAACTACCGAACCGATTTTGATGAAATTTGGTTTTGTGATACTTTAGGATTTGGAATAGCACATAGGCTACTTTTTATCCCGGAAAACCGCGGGTGAAACCGCGAGACGCAGCTAGTAGATTATATATGTCACAAACAGTAAGTAGGTATTATGGTTATTGATTCGTACAGATGTCAATGTTTGATGAAGCGCAAAAATAAAGTTTGTAGAGGTAATATTAAAAAAATGATAACTAAGTACGTTTTCAGGTATCGAAGTGACAAACGATTTTAAAAACAAAATGAAAGCAAGCTCCAATACACTCACCCAACTTCTTCCAATAAGACCTCAGCCTGAAAAGGATAATGTCCATTCGTCCGTCAAACTCTTCCCTGTACAGCATCTCTTTGATATCCGCCGGGTCATTGAGCACCACGGTGGGCACCGGTCCCATGAACAGCCCGATGACCTTGCTCTTGTACCGTTGACCTATCTTCTGGAACGCCAGGGCGAGGTTGCTGAATTCGTGGGCCAGGACGATCCAGAATGCGCCGTAGATTGGCAGGCTCGGTGGACCTGCGGATATCGAGTAGATAATAAACGCGTTGTTGTACTTACAGACTAAATTAAAAGAAATACAAAAATCCGTTCAAAATCCAGCCAAGAGCGAGTCGCCTCGCGCACTAAGGGTTCCGTCTATAAAACGGCAAAAAAACCATGTCTGTTGTATGGGAGCCCCCTTAAATATTTATTTTATTCTGTTTTTAGTACTTATTTGTTTTTATAGCGGCAATAGAAATACATCATATGTGAAAATTTCAACTGTCTAACTATCACGGTTCATGAGGTACAGCCTGGGGTTATTCCCAAAGTACTCCATTCTTTTGTTCCAAGAAGATAAGAATCCCATACATTAATTCTCAAATTACTCCAAAGAAATATTAGTATATTTTTTTTTTATTTTTTTAAGTTGCATTTTACTCCACGTGTTGCTGGTTTTATTCTCAAAATACTCCAGTGATTTTGCAGCATCAAATACCTAACTACTCCATCTAGATATTATAAAATTATGTTGAAAAGGTACAGTCAGTCACAGTATTTATAAGCACTGTACCAAAATAATGCAGACGAAAGTTTTTTTTATTGTGTTAGATGTTTACGTCTGTAGTAATTGGAGTAAACCTCGTCACACCACATATTTTTATTGCATTATATATTACCTATTTATTAAAACGAGTGTGAAAGAGACAGTTCCAAAGTCAAGCTGGAAAGCAGTGTCGCTATCACTAGCGCCGCCAGTATCGGTTCACACACGCATAGCGCGATCAATGTGTTTAGAGAGAGGATAGTAGAGTATTGTTTATCTATGTTTAAGTAAGGTGCAATTCACTTGCCTTTTTTGTAATAAGCGGATTATGGTCATTATATACATCAAGGTTAAGTTGAATTTACGGCACAAACAGAGTGCTATGAAAAAAAAGTGTATGTATAAGGACCAATCTGACGACGTTGGGGCCACTGGACCAAGTATCGAAGTCCCGGAGAACAGAAGAATTTAAAAACGAAGTCAAATCTATTTCATGGACGGAATCTTTTGGAGTTGTCCCATGCCGTTTCATCAGCTCTATTCGATACATCTGGACGTGGGTAGCAATGAGAGTCAAACTCTAACATGTCCAGTTGAGTTTATTTTTCTACCCAATAAAGAGCAACATACATACGAAGTTAAATAAATAAATAAATGCTCTAAGCAAGACATTTCCAAATGCCATAACCAAAGGATGCAAATTTCCACTTCAAACAGGCAATTCATAGAACACACTTCTGCTGTAAACAGAAGCGCCGACACTCCACAAACAGGGACCTGAAACTGGCTTTGATTTTATTTTGGTACATTTCTAGAATATTATTTTGAAATTAGGGAAGAGTCTTATTGTTTTTATTATTCAAGTTTGATGCATTTTATTATTTTAGGTAAGTTCTTATATGTTTTTTTTAACTATCGTGTTAATTTTACTTTTTATTCTGATACACAATTATTTTTCAAAATATTGTGGTTGATTTATTCAAAATTATATTTAATCTAATATATGTATAAAATGCAATTTATATTAGTAAATATAAACAATTACAAACCAGTTACTGTATTTTATTCCAACTTTTCCTCGTGGTATATATTTTTATTAACAGTTTTGCACCTGACTGTACGTCAACTATCTTTTGGAGTATATGTAGGTATATAGGATGCAGCATAAAACCATTTTTTTTTTTATTAATAATCAATATACAGAAATGGTTGGAGTAGTTTGAGAACGAATATACGGTTTATGAACTCATTATACTACAACTTATTACCTAAACAACCCTTTTGAAACTAGTACCTACATAGTGTGGAGTACTTTGAGAACATTTTTATATTCTCATGGAGAAGAATGAAACTTAAATTATAAAATATATTTTTGATATTTTTTTCGTGGAGTAGTTTGAGAAAGTTTCTTGGAGTACTTTGGGAATAACCCACAGCCTGATGACAGACGGACAGACAGACGGACAGCGGAGTCTTATTAATAGGGTCCCGTTTTAGGGACCAGTAGGGACCAGTTCAGGCAGAGGATGGCACATGGAAAAGAAGAAAGAACAGAGAAATAGAAGTCTTTGGGTACGGAACCCTAAAAACGAATTTAAAACCACGTTTTTATGGATTTAGAATGCATTGTCATCCGAGTTGTGAGCTACCGTGTAAGTTTCAGCCGGATAGCTAATCGGTAAGTGCTCGAAATTTTAGTTGCAAGATTCGACCCGGAACGACAGACAGACAAACAAAAAAGTGACTTAATAAAACCGTGGTAAAATTAATGAAATTAATAATGCTAATATAAAGTAATAATAAGTGGTCTTATCGCTAAAAGCGATCTCTTCAATTTATCATAATGTTAATGGACGGGGTGGTAAGGGAGAGATGCTACTTACGTATGTAGTACTAAGTATTTAAATATAGGTAGGTAAGTAAGTATAGGAATCTAATACTAATACTAATACTAACACTAAGTACTAATACTAAGTATACTAAGTTAAGGCACCAATTTGTCATAATAGAATGTTATTAATTTATTACACTTTATTATCTATAAAATATAATATATCGGTCGGCGAAAAAGTTTCTTCGTATTTGGTATAAAAATTAAAGACATGTTTTTTTAATAATATATATGGGTGATTAAATAGTGCAGTTCCTGAGCACACTCTCCATAGTGTATTCGGTAGAAAACCGACCGGCTGGCAACTTCACGTCGATGAGCCAGACTTTGAAGTCTGGTTTCCACCAACGTCAACGTGTCGTCGTTAATGAGCTTCTTAGCACGTCTTTCAATCGTTGATGCATTCCTAATATATAAAGTCCTATCCTAGCTACTTAATACGATATTTATCTTCAAATGACATCATGCCAGTAATGCTGACCTCTATTGCGTCAATATCTACAAAAAACTACATAAAAAGAAGGAACATTGTATTGAAAATACATCATAATATATCATTAATCAATTATGAATATATTAACCTAAAAAAATATATTAACCTACGAGAATCTCTAAAGACTAATATAAACTACTTACCTTCTAAAAAATTTAGGTATCTAGATGCCACGACGACACGATCGATGTCGTATCGATCGATACCTTGATCAACGTCGATCATGTTTTTGAAACCCTCAAGATGGATTTCTAACAACAAATCATTTTCTCTCTAATTCTCTTACGGTTAGGGTAAGTAGTTGTCATAGGGATCTAAACTCATCCTGTATAGGTGGGTTGTTCCTATTATCCCCCAGTTTTCGGCCCCAGTGAGGGACATCCGCAAAATGTTTCCCACTTCAATACATTTAGGGGACATATTGAATCATTTTTTCAGACGTCCCCCACTTTATAAAAGTTCAAAATTAGGACTACGAACTCTGTAATAGATATTCTACGTCAGTATCTACAGCTAGTGAGTTATAGTTTTACAGTTACCCTAATTTAGGTTACTCTGATGATTATACGTATTATTCTTTTCTTCCTGTAAATGCCCTTAGAAATGCATGGATTGCACGAGCTATGCCAGCGCTCTTACTGAGACACGTGATTTACTACATTCTAGAATCTAATCATCGACAACCGCTCATGTAAGTAACCAGTTTACCAACGTTTACAAAATTACTATAATACATAGCTCAAACTAGGATTTTCCTTGAATTGAAGTCAAACGTTTGCCATTGAGATCAAGACACTAGGGACGCTCTATATTTTTAAACAAACTATGCTATCGCTATCAAAAAAAGAAAACAAAAGTAAATTAAATAATTGAGAACCTTTTACTTTTTTTGTTTAAATTAAATAAAAAGTGTAGTTTTTTTTATTTAATGTTTCGGCAAACAAGCAGACGGCCCGCCTAATGGTAAGCGGTTACCGTCGCCTATTGACATCTGCAGCACCAGAGGCATTGCTGATGCGTTGCCGACCCTTAAGGACTCTATTAATTCCCCTTTTAAATGACTCCATGTTGTAGCTCAAAGGAAAACCGACGAAGATAGGTCGTTCCACATCTTACAAGTGCGAGGAAGGAAAGCAGTGTAGTATTTTAAATCAAACATATCAATTAATCAAATTTAAAAATATCAAATAATTAAATACAAAATCAAATCATACAAATCCTAAATATTTTTGGCCAGAATTGAAGTGGTCGTGCAAACCGGTTCAATCGTATTATTAATTTTGTTTACTTTTTACTAATTTAGCTAAATAAGCCCAAGCCAGTTTGTCACGTGGACGAAGTATAAATATACCTAAGCATTACAATTTTAAAATGGCATTGCATGGTACCATCTCGCATTTCTTTTTTCTTAGTTCATTTCATTGTAAAAATCCGTAATTTTTAATTAAGTGCTATTTGTGGAGGCTTTTAATTGGCTTTTTTAAATTAATTTGTATAATTATTTTGTAAGAATAGATGTTAGCCCCTCAATAAAATAAAATAAAATAATGAAAAAAATTTTACTGTAGCATTAAATGCAAAATAAACCACTTTCTAATTTTACTCTCGCTTCTTGAAGCATGAGATGCCATTCGGGGGAGGCCTTTGCCTGGCAGTTGGACACTATAGGCTAGATAAAAAAGAAAACAAAAAAAAATCTTAAAAGTAAAAAAAGTAATTAAAAACAAAAAAAAACGATCTAGACTAGAAGTACTTATTTAAATACCTGCCGCGATCAAACTTTATATCCTGCGCAATATTCTAACCACATAACAGTCACGCAATATACGACTAGCGTAGGTAGATATAGTTACTAAATAATTATATACTATTAATTCGTATATAATTAAATAACTTATTAAATATTATTTCACAATAAAAACTCACCTGGAGGAAAATTCGGCGGTCTCTTATAGGCATTGTTGTAGGTGTACACAATTAAAAACGGAACAAAAAGAACCGCGACTATCGCCGCGATCATTGCTTACGATTTGACAGCAACTGAATGAGGGAGCTGATAGGTAGCAAGCAATTTTATGCGTCCCAACTATATTATAAGTATGTATAGTAATTATCATTTGTTAATATAATCAAAACAGGCGGCGGCGGGCGGCGGCGACGCTCTGGGTGGAGAGTCAAAAAGATATGATTGGTATTGTAATTTAGGTAAAAGATTTACATTATATCTACAGTCAGCTGCGCTGATATGTATACACTCCCAAGTTTTGACGGGGTCGAGGTCGGGACTTTATACATAATATTGATAAATTGTATACCGCATTCTGACAAATAAGATGACTACATATATTTGAAAACTGTTTGCGTGCACTTGTCTTTGAAAGTTATAAGTATATATATATATATATATTAATATATATATATATTATATATATATATATATATATATATTGTGTATATATATATATATATATATATATATAGTATAAATTTAAAAACTTGGGAGTATATATGTTGCAGCCAACTAGCTTAATTCGCCGTTCAATCAACAGCCTAGCCCCTTTACTAAACAGCGCCGTTCAACTAGCGGCCTGAATGATATTCAGCCATTTGATCAAACAGCTAGGCAAATGACTTGGATAGATGACGCTTAATTACTTGCCTAGGCTGTTCATTTATAAAGCCTGTTTTCCAAAGTTTAATGAAAAATAGTACAATCGAAGAGCGTAGTGACAATAATAATGAATATAGCTGCAGCCCTCGGTAGGTTAGGGTGCGGCGAACACATACGAATATAATTTAGTACCGAAAAATAATACGACGGTTCACAATCTTTCGACAGTTATGTATAAGCATTAGCCAGCCAGTTTATTAAATGTTGTAATAGACGCTATGGCTGAATATCATTCAGGCCACTAGTTGAACGGCGCTGTTTAGTAAAGAGGCTAGGCTGTTGATTGAACGGCGAATTAAGCTAGTTGGCTACGATATATCAGCGCAGCTGACTGTACCTACCTAGCTATTAGGTGATAAAGGCAAAGCTATCACTATCACGCTTGTACGTTATCCAATCACCTATCTACTTACCTACGTTTTTAAAATAATGTATAATGCATCGTTGAGGTGATAATTATCAAAATTGTAGTTCACACGAATATATCAATATCTTAGATTTTTCGTCAATCGTACATTTGATAGCGAGTGTAGCTCAGTGGGAGCAAGTGCGACTTTCGATCCAACGCACCCGAGTTCCAATCCCGCTGGCCCCGCACTACTGACTTTCTTAAGTTATGTGCAGATTTAACATTCTCTCTAAAAACGGTTAAGGAAAACATAGTGAGGAAACCAGCATGTCCAAGAATTGACACACAAAAATTCAAGGACATGTGACATCCACCAACCCGCACTGGGCCAGCGTGGTGAATTATGGCCCATAATCTCTCTATGAGAGGAGGCCTATGTCCCAGCAGTGGGAACGTGATGGGCTGATGATGTGTATATTTAATATCAAACCTGAACTTTACCATTATCTATTCTGTGCTGGAACATAAGTTTATGGAAATGGCAAGTATAAACATAAATAGCCTCCGTTTGACAGCCTCTGTGATCTTGTGGTTGGGCAGGTTGGCTCTAATTTCATCAACCACAGACGGTGCGGGTTCGGTTTCTTTGACGAGACAAATGTTTGTGCACAGAAAAAGCATAAGCATTTTTATCGTGTCTGGGTGTTGTGCGACCATGGTCCTCATAGTTCCTGGCTCCCTAGATACAGGGAATCCTAGTTAGGGCCCAGGGTCTAAGTATGTGAGCGTTGGGCGTTATTAATATATTTATTATTATTATCTATATTGTAAACAGCCGCCCTGAAATCCAACACACCGGGTGTTGGATGGAGTCCCACAACCGACAATCACCGCTCGGCCACACCCACTATTTATTTATTTACCTATGTATCTATAAATCTCAACTAAATAAAACATTTCAGACTGACCTTTATGAGACCATTACTAACTTACATACTTACAAATTATCTTAAAATAACAAGATTACGCAAGACAATAATATCCAAGAAAGACAATAAGATGGTTGACAAAAACCTCATAACCTCTAGGCCATGTAGAGTCGCATTAAAACCCTAAGTGGGTCACGCGTGGGATTATTCCCGAAAACCTCACTGGCCATCGCCACTGGTGGGGATTTCGGGAAAATAAAATTCCCAAAACCCCCACTGCAATAGACACGCAAGTCCACTGGTGATTTGGGAATAATTGTCAGCACGTACTACTAAAATATAATATAATACTTACTTTCTACTGATTTTTGATATTTTTAATACTCTCACAGGTAAATTAACAATATAGAAAATAGGTTTTATTATTATACTAGCGACCCGCCCCGGCTTCGCACGGTTATTATACATATAAACCTTCCTCTTCAATCACTCTATCTATTAAAAAAACCGCATCAAAATCCGTTGCGTAGTTTTAAAGATTTAAGCATACATAGGGATATAGGGACAGAGAAAGCGACTTTGTTATATACTAAGTACACACACCAAAAGTGTCTAGGGATCAAGCATTTTTATGCGGATTTCTTGAGATTGAGATGTGGCTTTGTAATAAATTTATGATTTTATAAATTTATATGGATCCTTTTTGGTGCATTTCATAATTTGAATCAGGAACTGTGAATCAAATTCGAGTAAAAGATGAAAATCAGCTGTCAATATTTTCCCTATAAAAACATACAACGCATTGAAGACATTATTAGTGCTACTGTTTCCCTACTACTGATTAAAACCAACGTTATTATGGAGCGGCGACGTCATTTAAGCAGGGAAGAAATGCTCAGAGCCGTGGGAATGATAGAAGCTGGTTCCCGGCAACGTACTGTGGCTTTAGCTCTGAATACAAGTCAGAGTGTTATCAGTCGACTTTGGACACGTTACCGAAGCACTGGTACCGTGGCTGAGCGCCATGGAGGACGGTATCGCTGCACCACACGGAGACAAGACCGATACATTCAAATCTTAACTCGAAGAGCTCCAACAATAACCGCCATGATGTTAGCCGTGAGGCTTCATCACTCTTCAGGGAACTTAATTTGCGACCAAACAGTCAGAAACCGCTTGCATGAAGTGAACCTTCATTCCCGAAGACCGCTACGGGTACCACCTATAGCAATGCACAATCGTAGGATTCGATATCAATGGGCTCTTGAACACAGAAATTGGGCAGAAGAACAATGGCGTTTCGTGTGCTTTTCTGATGAGTCTCGTTTTGGTATGAGACCGGATACAAGACGTATACGACACTGGAGAACCCCTGGACGCCAACAGCGATTAAAATCCTGCCAGGAAGTCCATCCTTATAGTGGTGGAACCATCATGGTATGGGCGGGTATTTGGATCGGCGGAAGAACTGAGTTGATTTGGATCAGAGGCAACCTCAACGCTCAAATTTATGCTGAGACGATTGTATCAGACGTCATCGTTCCTCTACAAGTGCAAATCGGTCCCTTATTTCAGTTAATGCATGATAATGCACGACCGCACACCGCAAGAGTTGTAAGACAGACTCTCGCCGCAGCTAACATCAATGTCCTGCCCTGGCCTGCTCAGTCGCCAGACTTGAACCCGATTGAGCATGCATGGGATATGCTACAGAGAAGAGCTCTGCCGAATATGGAGGGTATCCAGTCGCAAGAAGACCTTTTTTTGTTGTTGCAACGAACATGGGCGGCCATTCCACAGCGTGATTTGGATGAACTCATTTTGAGTATGCCAAACCGATGTTCTTGTGTTGTTAGTGTTCGCGGTAGAAACACGGATTATTAATTGTTTAAGTTACCCAATAAAATTTTAAAGAAACTGTTATTTCAGTCTTTTTTTCGAACTTTAATGTTAGTGGTTCAAATGTCAAAAATCCCTTTATTAGGAAAATGGCAAATTTCTTTATTAATGCAAAGGTGACTTGGTTTATCGTTACTGTGACAAACGAAAACACTTTATTTGATGAATCCTTAAAGAAAATTTTAATTAATATCAATCAGGAGAAAAGTTATTGCAATAATTATTTTTAGAAAAAAACAAAAACCGACTTCAATGTATCTTCGAAGTCCAAGGTAACATATCGATGAAATTTATATGGGACCACTTCGTAGCTATACTGAACCTGACGCAAAAAGAATTTTTCAAATCGGTTTATAAATGACGGAGTTCTGAGGTAACAAACATAAAAAATAAAAAAAAATAAAAAAATACAATCGAACAGAGAACCTCCTCCTTTTTTGAAGTCGGTTAAAAATATATGTTGATCCCTAGACACTTTTGATGTGTGTATTTAATAATTAATAATATCTATCGGAGTAAAGATTTTAGACGGGTTTTTCCCCGAAATTTCGACTTGTGGGGATGGTCAGTGGGGATTTCGGAAATAGCTCGTCACGAGTCGCCCAAAGAGTACCTACAATAATATCAGCTATTTCTACAACATAATATAATATATAGATAGTAGAACCCTACACAAATGGTACAAATAGAGTAGCTTATCTATAGTACAATCTATTTACAGCTTGTCTATGTCAAACAGGGATCAAGAGGTGGATGATCAACGGTCATTGATCTACAGATTCCCAATAATAGGTAGTTAGGTTCGAAAAATATGAGGAAAACGTTGTATATATGTTACGGCTAACACCCGAAGTGCGGCTACACCTAGTTTTAGCCGGTTAGAACTAGGTGTAATCACTTACTCTTGGCTACACCTAGTTCTAACCGGCGTCGCATTATTTTTCAGTAGATTATAATCTATTGAAGTGATAGATTATAATCTACATTATATTATATCTAATATACATGTTCGCGGCGTTGGGGTGGCCCTAGGGCCACCCCCGCCGCACCTTAACCTACCGAGGGCTGCAGCTATATTCACATGCGGCTGCACCCAGTTCTAGCCACTATGATGAAGGCTAAACCTAGTTCTAACCGAAGATAAGTAGGATATATCTAAGTTTAACCGCATGTAACCGGCTGCACCTAGTTGAAGCCGGCTAAAACTAGGTGTAGCCGCACTTCGGCTTTTAGCCGTAACATATATAACAATAAATTCATTTATTTCAGGTAATAATACAGTTAACAAAATAAAAGTATCAGAGGCCCATAAAATATGTACATACAGACTAACATAATTATAAACAAATTATAAAAACACTATACACAAGAATAATTTCAAGAGCGAGTGTGGCTCAGCGGGAACTCATGCGCCTTTCGATCAGACGCACCTGGGTTCGAATCCCGACTCGGCCCTACACCAATGACTAAGTTAAGTGCAGATTTTGCACGCTCGCTCTAAAACGGTGAAGGAAAACATCGTGATAAAACCCGTTTACGCGCTTTGGAGTGGTAGGCTCCAAAGTAGGCCGTGGTTGTAATACCACCCACCGAACAAAGCCATGCCGTCAAGCGACCTAGTCGTGTTTCGGGATGATGTTCGGTGAACCATTGGGGAGACGGGTCTGAGCAGCCGCTCAACTGCCGTCTCTCTCTAGATCTATGTGCTCCATCTTAGGCCACATCATCGCTTCACATCAGGCGAGATAGTGGCCAAACATAGATCTATTAAACGTAAAAGAAAGAAAACGGTGTAACCTCTTTGCACTGCCGGAACACTATTCCCTCGGGCCAAAACTCGGAAACCAGTATAAACACCTTATATTCTAAGTAACTTTTTACTAATTAAATAGGTTCAAAGCATTTTTAACCTTACAATGTACCTATAGATATGATATGTATAGTTAAGTAGGTACCGTTCAACGTAATTGAATGACGAGTCGAGAAGAACGTTCACTTTTTTGTTATCATGTAATTTTGTGTGTATTGTACATTGAGCTGTATTGTAGGTACCTACTATTACAGGTTAGGTAGGTACCTATCCATCTATTTGCCGAAACTCTAACACCACGACTTCCTAGACTAGACATAGTCTAGTCTAGACATAGATATATATATATATATATATATCTACTGCATATTTTATATAATCTCATGCTTACGTCGTAGTATTGTATAATCCGTTCAACGATACTGCTAAGTACCCATGTTTAGACTTATTCAATTTAAAATCTTTAGCCGTTTTGTAAAATCCCTAGCAGTCACCCCATTCCTCCGTGGTCTGACTCGCGTTTACCTTTAGTGTTTAAAAATTGCGAAGCGAAAGATGTCCTGAATATAGCCCACGACCTACGAGGCAGAGTAGAGAGAGCGAAGGTAGGAGGTGGCGAGCGAAGGTGGCTTCCGCAGTGGAGCGAGAATCGAGTAGGTGAAGCTAAATATGAGTCTCGAGCATCGACCATCCTACCATCGGACAACAAGACGTACGGAAACTCGGCATCCGTTTATGGTTGACGTTCCTCCTGTCAGAACAAAGCGTGTCCCTCTCAGCGTGTTCCTCTGAGGTTTCCCTTCAAGTTTCATAATTCGAACGGCTAAGGAATGGAACACCTTACCAGCACCTTTGTTTACCGATTCTTATAATCTAGGTGTCTTCTAGTCCAGATCGGTATCTTCTAGTCACGCATGATCCATTGTCGACCGCATCGTCACATCAGGTGAGACTGCGGTCAAATGCTTGCCTAAAAGGTAAAAAAGAGGTGACAAGCGAGTCTTCTGGTGGAGAATAGTTCACTATTTCATACCCCCGGGTAATTTCGCAAAAGGAACTAAAATTGCACTTAGCTCCATAACGACTGACCGGATTTTGATGGAATTTGGTATGTTACAGGTAGTTTAGGTCCTCGAATAGGACGGGATACATTTCATCCCGGAAAAGAACAGTTTTCTGAATAAATAAAAAACTGAATTACGCGGGCGGACCAGTGGGTATATTGCATAGTAAAGTTATATTTTTCAAAAACGGCATATTTTTGAACGTTTACCTACCTAAATATTATTATTTTTTACCACGTCACTAACGCTTGTAGCGTAACAAGCATGTATTCTTATATTTATAAATCGAATTGTAATTCATACCAAATAAACGTTTACATGTCCACACATGCATAGAAATAGCATTAAGTCGTCTGCAGCATCGCTGCTTGAAAATCGATCGCACCTTATTTAGATACTACAATAATAAAATATTCTTCTCGACCGAGAACCTAGACACGACTCGACTCTGGATGGCAAAACGTGGCAAAGCATGGAGGAGGCCTTCATTCAAATATGAGTTACCAAAAAAACATAATTTGTGATATTTAGGGTAATAAAAGGCTATTTTATTTTGTTTATTATAATATTATATTGTTATTAGTGTTTAGTACGTACTTGTACTATCTGTATTATTAGCAAGTATTCAATGCAAACCTATTTAAGGTTTAAAAAGTGTTAGTTTAAATTGTAAAACTGAGTTAAAAAGAATTAAATACCTATCTAATTATTGAGATATGTGATTTTTCAATTTGCGTAATGACTAAAAGTTAATTATCCTCATTATAGCATATGTAAGATTTGCTATTAAGTGGATAGCAGGCTTATTAAGAACAATTTTTCAAATGAGGACCAAATTACGTATCTTGAATTTGCATGCAGAGAACAATTAGAACCAATTTGATTTTAAATTATTAACGGCAGCGCTAGAAAGCTTTTGTTAGAAATTTTCATTTCCACGTCACAAGAAAACCGATCGGCGTAAAATGCGTTTCGTTCAAACAATTCAGGATTTGATGCTAAAAAAAGATTATGATTTTGGAAGGTCTGATATCAATCTTTCCAATTTTCATCCGCAGTTCTTTGTGATACTGGCAGCTCAAGGAATATTTTTCGTCAGAAGAGATTCTTATTTAAGGTAAGTAAGGACACCGGTCTACCGTCAAGTCTACCATCGTTAAGAAGGTATACTTATGATAGTAGGCTTTCGTGTTAGAAGGGCATGTTAGCAAAATGGGTGTTTTATTATGGATTTCATTTTTATTTATCCTCAATTTAATAACGACGGCGAAAGCGCGAAGCGAAGCGATGGTCGTGATGGGTTAGAAGGGTAGGAATCACAGAAATCGAAACAAAAAGGTGCCTTTTTATTTAGAGATCTGTGGTAGAAACATTATAAGTTGTAAGATTTGAACTGCGGCTACACATAGCCTGTTAATATACATAATATTTAGGACAATAATAATAATAACTTATTAACAGTATCACTATTAAGTTTATTCAACACTTCACTTCTAATATAATGACTCATTTCACGGCGTATTACTATAGTCAATTTCATACCTACCTATGAGATATGCAGTGCAGATATATAATGATTACTTATAGATAATAAATAATAACATTCTTGTAAAACAGTTTGGGTATAAAAATTTGGATTAGAATATTTATGTGGTAAATGTCAATCATTAAAAACCATTAGTCAACCTAATCAGCAAAATGTTCCACCAATAGCCCCTAGAAAGAAAAAATACTAATCAGATCGTCCCATTAGCAATATGACTTTTTGCTCGTCTCTTAAGTACCTACCTAACTTAACTAGGTCCTTAGCATATTTAAATGGCAGAAAAAAGTCAAGGATTCGCTAGCACTTTCCCAGGCTAAGATTTGTAAAAGTGCACCAAAACCTTTAATCTATTTATGCGCGTTATCTACGAGCGTTTTTAATACCATTCCAGGTTTCTAATGCCATTTTACAGTATTGGCATCACTATAGTAGGCGTTGCGTTAGAAAGCATAAACATTTACCATGGCGTGGATACGTCTGACTATTCTACAGCCTGCGAGTCTTTCTGCTACCTTGTCATGCTGGGGTCAATCATCACGGTTTACTCCGGGTTTCTGCTGAATAAAGAGAAAATTATCAACCAAATCGAGGAGATGGACGCTGATTTCAAATACGTTTGCAGTTTAGCGCCTAGATACAGGTGTGTTGCCGAACCAGAGGCATTGCCGATGTCCACGTGAAAGCAGGAGAACTGCAAATACTTGTTTTGTTTTTTGCTTTCAGGGAACCATTTCTGGAGGGTCAACTGCTCGTGTGGCAACTGTTCGTTGGTTGGATTGGCTTCGTCGCGATGGTTGGCTCCATGTTCATGCTGTACCCAGTGTTTCTGCTGCTTTATCAGAGCCTATTCGTTACCCAGGACGAGCACATGGTCAGGCCCCTGGTGTTCCCCCTGTGGCTGCCTAAAGACGACCCCTACCGGACACCGAATTATGAGATGTTCTTTTTAATTGAGACATTGTATTGCTTTTTTTTTACTCTATCGTTTGGTGGTAAGTTGATAGACCATATTTAGTGAGATTATTCTGTGACGTGAGGTTATTTACCTAGCGAATTAGGTAAAATGACGAGGAGCACTGCGCGAGGAAACGCTTAGTAGGTAATTTCTTTGGCGATATTATTTTTCGATATACCGAAACACATTACCTACGGACAATTCTAAATACACAGAAAACTAAAAAAACCGGCCAAGTGCGAGTCAGACTCGCGCACGAAGGGTTCCGTACATTATCTATAAAAACGGCAAATAAAATCATGTCTGTTGTATGGGAGCCCCCTTAAATATTTATTTTATTCTGTTTTTTAGTATTGGTTGTTATAGCGGCAACAGAAATACATCATATGTGAAAATTTCAACTGTCTCTAACTATCACGTTTCATGAGGTACGGCCTGGTGACAGACGGACAGACGGATGGACAGCGGAGTCTTAGTAATAGGGTCCCGTTTTACCCTTTGGGTGCGGAACCCTAAAAATTATCTTACTAATTACATTTGTATACGACGACTGCATAATAACTGACGCTCCACTTCTCAAACCAAATTTTGCTTTACTAACTTGATTATAGAGCTAGCAACTATTTCAACTTTCAGGCTACGTCTACACTCTATTCCATTTCCTGCTGCATTACTATGTCATGATGGACATGATCATATTGGACTTCAAAGTCATTTTCGAAGGCTTGGACGAGTCTGTAGCGACTTTGCCAAAGGACGACCCTCGGAGAGTCGCTGTGCAAATGGTTCTTAACAAAAGGCTAAAGAGGATTGTGAACTGGCATCTCTCTGTATACAGGTAGGTAGGTAAACGTTCAAATGCCGTGAGGCCACATTTGTTTACTGCTTTATTATTTTAGTCGCTTGGGTTGCCATCAGAGACGCACTTGTGAACGTCAATTATATTATCACCATGACTCTACCATATAAACAAGCGCGATATGTGGATATGAAAGCGTCAGTTTTTCAAATATCCATTAATGCCGTTTTACTTTTTATCAAAATCGTCCCCAAGACTCCTTTGACCATTTTTCGCTATTCCATAGTTTCGGATGTGGCCCACCACGCCCACTTGAAAAATTCAACCTGTATGTTCAGGCACAACTTCTTTGTTTTTCAGTATAACTTGTACGATGTTCGACCTTGGACATCGAAGATTAATCAGAAAACTCTTTAGAAGTCGGTTTTCTTTTTCTAATAAAATTTTATTTGTTTTTGGTCCACTCTCCGTTGTCAGTATCAGGGGCCAATTTTTTTGTTTTTAACCAACTTCAAAAAGGAGAAGTTTCTCTAATCGATTGTATTTTTTTTAATGTTTGTTACCTCTGAACTGCGTCATTCATGAACCGATTTTGATTTTTATTGCGTTGGTTTCAGTATAGCTACGAAGTGGTCCCATATAAATTTCATCGATATTTCTCCTTTGACTTAGAAGATACATTGAAATCGGTTTTTTTGTTTGATAAAACGTATACTTGTTTATAGCGGTTCTGGTTCCGCCCAAGATATGCAGTTTCCTGGACCCTTAATAACTAAACCACTCTTGTTCAAGGGCTCTGGAGACAGTATCGTCAGTGTTTCGGCCCCCGTTGGTCTACCAAGTAATGCTGAGCTCGGTCGCTATATGTTTGATTGCTTATCAAATAGCTGAGGTGAGAACAATAACGACTTTTACGATATAAAGGCCATCACCGGATATAATATTGCAGATGCCATGCCGACCGCTATCGACAGATTCTGTCACATACAAAATACTTATATACCTGAATATTTTGCATAAAAACAGCTGTTGTAGCATGTTGTAAGACTGGACTGAATGTATCAGTGTTCTGTTCCGTGTATACGGATACTATGAGATTGTATGCTATGATCTGCCCCCGTACCCATTTATCCCTCAAGCGCCAATCGTATATCATGTTGAGCTCAAATTAAGGTATAACTTCACTGCGACTAATGAGATACCGACTAATTATTGTCGATTCAGGCAAGAAATCGAATTAATCTCATTCATTTATACCAAAATATGTTAACTACAAGTTGAGATAAACTTAATGGGACAATAAATGGCATCCTAAAATATTGTCGCAGTGAATTTATACCCTAAACTGAGCTCAACGCGATATACGATTGGCGCTTGAGGGACATATGGGTACGGGGGCTGCTCTGTATAATTAGCCTCTGTGGAATAGAGGTTGGGCAGGTTAGCTCAAATCACATACTGAGGTTGCGGGTTCGATTCCCGTCCGATTTGTTTTATGTCTGGGTGTAGTGGGACCATGGTCCTCGTAGTTCCTAGTTGTCTAGATACATAATATTCTAGTAAGGGGCCAGGGTATTTGATCTACATATTACGTACGTGTTACGTATTATACCTACATATTTTTATTTTATTTTTCTCTGTTATTTGTAATGTACCTATAGTATGCCTATTGTTATAGTTTAATGTAATGTTGAGTGTGTGTCATGAATAAATGTCTTTTCTTTCTTTCTTTCTTTACCTATGATTTATAATGTACTTACTTACAATCATATATTTTTTTTTAGAAATTGGATAATGGTGGTTTTGACCTTTTGTTCACAATGCTGGGGCTTGGAGCTGTCTTGCAACTTTGGATACCTTGCTACCTCGGTACTATCCTGAGGAATAAAGTAAGAGACTTAAATTTCCTTATAATCACACATGAACGCTGTTTGGCTTTAAGTGAAAACTGAATGTGTCCTTCATAAGCGTACCTAACTATTCGTCAAATTCACTGATGGATATGGACAATCTCTGACTCCAATCTCTGAGTGAAAGCTTCAAACACTTTTTTTTCCATTTTTGCGTCATAACTGTCTACTGATATACCTACATGCGCAGAACTTTAAGCCACTTGTATCCAGTTCAAGCAGAGGTAGGGCCTAATTTATATAAGGTCCTGGCCGGCAAGGCACTACCTATTTCTGTCTAAAACGGTAGATGTTCTTAAAGTTCAAAGTTCTTTATTCCGTTTTCGCATCACAGACGCACTTATGAACGTCAATTATTACAATGACTCAATGACAATATGTTTCTTATGTGCCACTTGGCTACTTGGCAAAGTTTCATGCATCTTTGTCTTCTATGCTTCTATGTAGGTAATAACTGTGTAGTATGCTTTTTTCGTTAGAATATTTTTCACACGCAATTTGAATCTACTTTCTGTGAGCTCCGTTATACATTTCGTAATTTTATTGTAAAAACGTACTTACTTCATCAACGAGTGTCAGGAGACCTTTCCCCCGAACACGGATTGCCATTGAAGTTTGGACAGGACATACCTGAATTTTACTTTTCCAGGGTTTTGCAGTAGGAGACGCTTGCTGGACTTGCGGCTGGCACGAGACGCCACTCGGCCGCATGATCCGCGTGGACATCGTCATCATGATACTTCGAACGCAGATGCCCATCTTCATCAAGTACACGGGACAGCCCGTCATACAGCTAGAGACTTTCTCTGCGGTGGGTATATCAACACAAACCTATCTATGTCGTAGCGAAAAATCGACCCTAGTTGTTAAAATTCAACTAATTTTAGAAGTAGGTATACAACCAAAAGAATATATAATATATATAACAAGCAAAAGATAAGAAAAGTATTGAATAGAAGTTTTTAATATTGAAATAATAGTATTAATCTCATCTTGATTTTGTTTCAGATAATGAGTACATCGTATTCTTATTTCAACATGTTGAGGCAGTCAACAACAACAGGAAAATAAATCGGTTTTTTTTACCTTTGTAATGCTGTTCTTGTAATATGTATAGTGCAAATTAATTAATGTATTTATGTTGATACCTGCATGACTCAATAAAGACAAACATCTCTCGAAAAAAGAGTTGTGCTGAAAATCAGCCTTGCGTGAGCTGTTAAGGCTTACGCAGTTCAGTGCTGAGCCTACCACTATTGCTGCTGTTTTTGTGTTAATTATTATAACTTTATATTGTCTTTCTTTAATTCGAGTTGGGCAATAAATTATTGCTTTATCTTACTAATACTATAAAAGTAACTCTGACTGTCTGTCCGTCTGTCGCGCTTTCACGCCGAAACTACAGAACCGATTTAAATGAAATTTGGTACACAAATAGTCTTGAGCCTGAGAAAGGACAGGTTACTTTTTAATGCGAAAAAAGGGTTGTAAGGAGGTTGAAGTATGCAAAGTAAACTAACCGAGCCCTAGCTATATACGTTTATTGCCTAATTGTAGGTAATAACCGCATATAACAAGTATATAGTATAACTATTGAGGGCGATAGTAACGGAATTTGAGGGAGACGGTCCCGCGTTACGAGAGGTCGGTAACGGGATAATGGGCATAGAAGCGGAAGCGTATTGGTAATAGGAAAAAGACGTGATCTGGATAAGAGCGGGACAGGACATAAGGGATAGGACGGGTACGGGATCGGGGTAGGAGCGGAGCGGGGGCTGGAACGGAATTGGGGTGGGATGAAAAATTGTTGAGAACAGGTTAGATTACTTCACTACGCGAACGAAGTGGCGGGCAACAGCTAGTTCTATATATATAAAAATACAAAAGATCGAATCAAGCACTGAAGGCAAATGTACTGGGTACTAACATTTCACAGAACTCATTTATAAATCAATGAACTATACCTAGTTTTCTATGAGACCACTTTTATGTTGTTTTAAAATATAATTGTACAATATCACATGGTTTTATTTTCTATCTACAAAAACAATTAAAATTAATAAATTTATAATTTACAAAATAATCTTAGCAATATGTTCACAATATTTCAATGTCGCGATCCTTTATGTTCAGGTAATAAGAAGTACAATGTAACTGGTCCTTTGGACGTTTGAACTATTTCCGAGTGTTGAATCAATTGGGTCGCTGCCAATCCATATAGTAGACAGGGTATTCCTGTAACAAAAATACAATACAATAGTTTTTGATACTGAATGCAATAGCGCATGCTAGGCAAAATAATTAGGAAGAAAAAACATGATATTGCTTGGGCAGGGTTCGAACTTAGGGAGAGGAGAGGTGAGGTAATAGGAGAAGAGTTTTTTACTATACACCAAATACACAGGAAAACAATAGTCAACATATTCGCAAGAGGTGGTAAAATGGGCGGCCTTATCGCTGCGCAATTGCATACAGGCAACCTTTGGATAGACAGGAATTTGAATAAGAAAATATTTATCAGTGGTGTTCATAGGAAAAGTCAATAATATGTAAATAAGATGCATATTAATCAGCAGCATAAATAAAAATTAAATGCTGTTCATTGGTAAGCTGATTACTAATACGGCTGGACAGATATGGCAATTATATTCTCGATAGCTACAATCTAGGAATCTTCGAGTCTCGAGTGAACAGGTACTATCTTGGCAAGCGTGCTAGATCGTCGACCGCATCGTCGCTTACATCTGGTGGCATAATGGTCAAATGCAAGCCAATTCGATATAAAAAATAATAATTGAATGTTCGTAATACTCCGAATAAGGCTTTTATGGAAAGAAAAATTGGAAAATTGAGAAATTCTCGGAAAAAAGTGCTTTCTAAATAAAAACTGTAAAGGGCGCGGGCGAAACCGCGGGGCGCAGCTAGTGATGTATATGATTTCCCGATAGGTACCAATATAGACTTATTGAAGTGTACATTGTACAATTACATACCTAGATTTGTTGTCTTGATAATCCTCATGAATCTATCTGATCCCTTCAAATCCTCCGCTTCTTTCTTGGAACAGTGGTATTTAATATAAGGAAAGCAGCCAGTCCTTAATATCTGGTAATTCGACTTCCCTACAAGCCAGTTGAAGTTGGACATGCCGAACTGGTCATCCTTGACACTAAAGTACTGAAAAATAGGTGAATAGTTAGGTGAATAGGTAGGTTAGAAATTTTGTAGTATAACGATTTTGTTGCGAGTTTAAAATTGGCATAACCATTGCGATACATCAAGCACAGATATTTTTTGTGACTGAGCATTAATATTAACATGTCGCTTATCTAGGTGACAATGCTCGCCTATAACAATTGCAGTGCTACACAAAACTTTAATACTATACAAAGTACTGTGTAGCACTGCATTGTGGTCATCACCCTGACATCCAATACATCAGATAGTATTAAGTCTCATATGCCTAGTAAATTGGGATGGCTTGGGTAGATGCTGGTGGGGGAAATGCACAATACACCCCATGCAGGATGTCAGGGCAGGACTTATCGCCCCCTCATTGAATAAGAATAAGAATGCCTAGTAATTTCGCTGGCTGCAATACCCTCAAACTGGAACACAGCAATACTTGGACACTACTACTGGGCGGCAGAATAACTGGAAAAATGGTAGTACCAATACCAACCAATACAATCCAGACGGCCTCTTGCGAGAGACCTACCACCTGGTAAAAGTTATAGATGCTTACACCTAGATTATGTACACTTTACGAAAACTAACAATACATTTATAGCGATGTATCCATTTAATTAGCGTTCTAATTCTACGGATGTAACCAATGCTGCAACTAAGCTTTCCGTTAAATGAAATGCATAGAATAATCTGCACAATGTAGCTGTTTTATAGAGAATTTAGATAAACCTTGTACTTTTCTATATTCTTTGATATTACATTTAAAAATTATATAACTCATTACCAATATAATTATTCTGTGATAATACCTTCACAAAATACGAAGTCCAGTGTGGCTCCTCACATTGCAACAAATACGAGGTGAGTACCTCCGAAGACGTGGGTTTTGCAGAGAACAGCGCAAAGCGTAATGTTAGTAATTTAAGTTTTTCAAGCATTTTCATAATCATTTTATTACTTCTTGTCGAAGCGACGCGTGATCAAAATGCTGGCCTATATTTTGGCCAAAGGATAAGCATTGCCACTCAACGTGGCAATGCTGCCCGCATTTTGGGATCGTTGCCCACTGGTAGTGGTTTATTAGATTAGATTTTTCATAATTAACACATATTTTAACAAAAGCAATACTTTTTTACATTGTTTTTAGGTTTCTACTTTTTACAATTTACATCGTCTTGTTACATAACCAGCTGTTCTGAGGCTGTTACTTCTGTTTTTAAAACTTTGACTTTGACGTTTACGTGCATACTTTCTGCCAGACAATGACAGTACCACAGACTGTGACAGTCGGATTTACGGAAGGATGTATGAGGTAGAATTTTCGGCCAATGAATTAATAGTGCGCGAAGGGTCACGTCACATTTAGAGAATATATTTATACAGAAAGGTATTTGTAAAGCATGAGATTAATACTTATTAATCCCATGTTATTGATTTAGTGTGCCCTACAAACTTATCTGACCCGACGGACAAAAATTAAACTAAGCACCTGTGGCCTCCACTCCTGTATCTAATCCAAATAAATATTACTTATCTAAATACTAAGGACTTTAGGATTTAAATAAATATACTAAAAGGTATCATATATAAAATACTTACCATTACTTTAAAAATAATATGATTATGACTATGGTAACGTTCACCAACGAGTTTTAACATAGGGGCAATCATTATTCAATTGCATAATCTTAACTCCACATTGGAGGAGTAAGTTTGTTCTTCGATATTTACAACTATAATAACTTATTAAAATAATACATTTTGCAACAAAAAAAACCGATTAATTCTGATGTATCTTCGAAGTCCAAGTCAAATATCTATGAAATTTAATTGGGAATTTACATGTAAGCTATACTGAACCCAACACAAAGATTTTTCTAAATCGGTTTATAAATGACGGAGTACTGAGGTAAATATTAAAAAAAAATACAATCGAATTGCGATCCTTCTCCTTTTTTGAAGTAGGTTAAAATAGCTGCATATCACCTTTTGTAGCCCTTCGAATTACTTCGACCTTAGAACAATCTAACTTCACTGTAGGTTATTTTAGGTTAAAATAACAGTCATATTATAAAAATATTTAATGTCTATCAAACTTTTAATATATGGAATTGATACAAAAACTATGTCTATTTTTATAAAATTTACATTGAACAACATAATATCAAAAATCAACATAACATCAGTCCGACAGTGGATGTTGCTTAAAAAACTAAATGCTTTTATCTCATACACCAACGAGGTTGCAGGTTCGATTCCCGCGACGAGACAAATGTTTGTGCACAGAAAAAAAACGCAAGCATTGTTTCGCATCTGGGTGATGTGGGATTCCTGGTTCTCTAGATACAAGGAATCCTAGTTAGGGCCCAGGATCTATGTATGTGATCGTTGGGCGTATTTATTTATTTAAATATTTTAAATTGATTTAACGTTTGTATGTTTTTATTTAACTACATCCGTATTTATGAAAACGACTTGGCTAGGTGAAGGTCAGCAACCAATCAAAACTCCACATTAAACGCATGCGTGGATTCGAGGAATTCTGATAGGTTGCTGTGCTTTTCTTAGCTAAGTGTTTCTAGAAGTTAAGTGTTGTTGTTATTCATGAATACGGGTGTTAGCTATGATGGCGTTGTTTGGTAGTAATGCAATTCTGATTTCGATAAGCAACAATCACAGTCCTTACAATAACTTCCATACGCAAACTAAAATAACGTCATATCTTATATTTATCTTATTTATCTATAGTATGCCACTTTCCGATAGGCCTGTCAGTGCGTTTCGTTTTAGGTTTCAAAGGTCCATGCACAAGGATCGACGAAACCCGCGATACGCCTGTCAGTGCGATTCGTTTTGGATTTCGAAGGTCCATACAAAAGGATCGACGAAACCCGCGATACGCCTGTCAGTGCGATTCGTTTTGGGTTTCGAAGGTCCATACAAAAGGATCGACGAAACCCGCGATACGCCTGTCAGTGGTTTTCGTTTTGGGTTTCGAAGGTCCATACAAAAGGATCGACGAAACCCGCGATACGCCTGTCAGTGGTTTTCGTTTTGTTCGAAGGTCCAGCACAAGGATCGACGAAACCCGCGATACGCCTGTCAGTGCGTTTCGTTTTGGGTTTCGAAGGTCCATACACAAGGATCGACGAAACCCGCGATACGCCTGTCAGCCGATTTCGTTTTGGGTTTCGAATGTAAATGACAATGTTAAGGAATTGTTAACTAATTTGATGGTTTACAATTAACTATCTCCTTCATGCATCTCCAAAACAAAGCGTCAAAAACTTATTATCGGCGTACAACAACTAACTTAACATTAACAATTCCCTTGTTACAACTTTTACACACTCATTAATTCTATGCTGCATTCTCTAAACCTAATTAGCACCTAACCTACCCTAGCGCTAAGTTAAAGTTAGATGTGTCTAATTTCGTATTTTGAAGCACCCGCTGTAAACTCCACTTATGAACTTATGACTATCCATATTCTACGCGACTATCTGTCACTTTGACGTAAGTTTAGGTAAGATACTTAATTTTAGCGAAGTCAAACGTAATTTTAATTTATGGAACGCGTTCTATAAATTAAAATTACGTTTTTTTTAATTTATAGAACGCGTTCTATAAATTAAAATTACGTTTCCACGTTCGAATGTGAAACTTAGTATGTATATCAAATACAAATATACTGCAAGTATACATTCAATTTTCAATACCAAATAAGTACATTGATCGGGAATCGGACAGTAATAAAAAAAAATTAAAATGTAGTTAGAACGAATGTTTGTCGAATCCGAAAGATCATTGAATCAATATTTTTTTTAAATAATAATAATTTATATTTTTAAACCCATAAATAAAATCTAATAATTCTGTAATTTTTTATCTGTTCCGTAACACGAAATGCACGGTGCATGACGTCATATCAAAGTAAATATCGTGTGCGAAGCTTGTATTAATTTTATATTTTGCTTTTTATCTAAATCAAAACTATATATTTTTCATGCCATGACGTAGGTATAACCAAAGACAAAGTATATTTTATCTTTGCGTATAACCTTAAAATTCACAAAAACGTCTAAATCACTTTGCAAGTTTGCGTTCGTAGAGCTTGTCGTTTCGTTTACCTGCGTGAGATGTCATACGTTCTGAGGTGACCTTTTGCGCGGCAATATTGTAAACATAACATTTAAACATAGTTTTAGGTACTTTTAGGACTTTATTTAATTAAAATGTTATTTTTCATGGCTGTATATATACAATATTACTAGCTGACCCGGCAAACGTTGTTTTGCCATATAAATTAAAAAAAATGTTAAGGGCGAACAACCCTTATCACTTAGGGGTATGAAAAATAGATAGTAGCCGATTCTCAGACCTACTAAATATGCATATAAAATTTGGTAAAGATCAGTAAAGCCGTTTCGGAGGAGTAAGGTAACATTGTGAGACGAGAATTTTATATATATGATGGTTAATTATAAACACTTTCTAAAAACAGTTCGTACCCCTATTTTACTTAATTTAAAGTTAAATTTTGGTTTAGAGAATGCAACACAGAACCAACTTCTAAATATATTTGGTACGTTACTAGATATATTCTTACACATAAGTTTTATTGCCAGTGTTATCTATATTTTCATTGTTGCAATATTTTTGATTAATTTTCAGTGCTGATTTATCCACTGTAATTTTTTATTTGTATTCTGAAAATTAATAAAGATTTCAATTGTCAACAATTTTAATCGATTAACTCAATAATGCCACATTAATAAAATTAAAAAAAATCTTAAAGCTATATTCGTCTTTGGAAAAGACCATCTTATATTTCTATTTAAACTTCATTACTGTTATCAATTAAAAAACTTTCTCGCTAACACTCACAACTGTTTCCTGTAGTGGGAACTATGGGGTTAGCACAAACATTTCGACAATGCCTAACATAAACCTATCGAGATTTACATACATCAATAATCATGACGTTTTAAGATGTGGGACTCCTTTGTCACCGTTTTTTTGTTTTGACTCTTAAAAGTTTAGTAAGTTTTTTTTTAATGTAACTGAATGACGAGACGAGCTGGTTGTTTGCCTGATGGTAAGCAATACGCCAGCCCATAACAATAACAGCACCACCCAGAACTTTGTTTTGCAAAATCCTGCGCGGCGCTGTACTGCGCTCGTCACCCTGAGACAATTAGCTGTCGAGTCTCATAATGCCCTGTAATTTCGCATTCATAAGTGTCATTCATAATTGATATAAAACGGCTAAAACTCACGGTAAAAGTCGAAATTACTTCGACCAGGTTTCGGACATTTTAGAAGTCCTTCTTCTGGGAGACCAAGCCGCGGCGTAGGTCGCGAGCGTTCGCACGTAACGTCACGTGATGTCACGCGACGTTACGTGACGTTACGCGACGTTACGTGACGTTACGCAACGTTACGTGACGTTACGCGACGTCACGTGTCATTACGTACGAACGCTTATATATAGGCGTTTTATATCAATCACTTATGTAGTGTCAAAAGTATAACCAACCAATACCAACAAACTATGACAGATATTGAATCGCTAACAAAGGAGTGCCGTATCTTAAAGATGAGTTATGAATATTGATAAATATTGCTAATAGGATGCTTGCATGAGAGTTGGGCGTACAAAATAAGAATAGGATCGATTACGTACACGAAAATGATTCGTGCTCACCCCACTGGAAACTTGGAATGAATTAAAATAACAATTATCATATAAAAGCACATTCCTTCAAAGGCACAAACAATTTAACCTATTTATCTTATTATAATATTAAATAGAAATATGTATCATTATAAGCCCCAATTTCTTGACACAACACGTTTTCTTGTTTATAAAAAGTACTCTAAACGAACTCCAAGATTAAGAATTTATCAGTAGCACTAAGCTTATTAGTCCGGGGCTTACAAGAGTACCGTGCGACAAGAATCTGAATGAACGCAGATGACATTTAGTGACGGCGCTTTTTTTATCCACGTCTAGGTGACATCAGGATTTCACGATTTATCGATCGAACTCTGATTACCTAATTCTCCATGACATGTCGATTTATCTACATGACAGGAATTACGTTATGGTGTGTGTATGTCAATAATTTACCAATAGGGTGGACTCTATGTCAAAAATTGACCAATAAGCAGCGACGCGCGTGACGTCAGATAGTGGTTGCACGTACTCAAGCGTACTGCGATTGCGTTCCGTTTCTCCAAAAATAAGAAAAATAAACTTTGAAATACAAATAAACTACGCAATTAATAATGATTATTATATCACTACTTAATGTTTACAGGAGTAATCTATCGTAATAAGTAATTTCCAGATTTTTCGACAATACATGCATATTCCCTATTGTATAGTTTTATACATCTCAATTTTGACGCACTACAAGATTACTGGTTTTTTTAAACATGAGTCTATCACAGGATATGTGAACTAAATAGCCTGTTTACAGGCATAGCTATTGCTAATATTAAGATTTCCCTCATTTTTGCAGTAGAAGCTATCACTAAAGTAATATGAAAGTACACGCCGTTCCAAAAGAGTAGACAAATTGAGGGCGCCATTTCTTGCATTTATGACAAGGAAGCTAATCAGTTCTGGTATTCTGCATATTTTATTTTGTCTCTCAAATTCAACATTTACGTTGACATTGATTAATTTTGATTTATTTATTATTCATGGGAAACTATTGCTGACATTTGGGCGAAAACCCATTACAAAATAGCCGGTTTGACCAGCTGTGAACCATTGGCAACACTCTAAACAATATGACAAAATCGACATATTCTTTTGGCATATCTTTGAGAATTGAAAGTTGCCAGTAAAATATTTTCGAAGTTCCTATTTAATTTATATATAATTTTTCTGAACTGACTATACATCTGAAATATAATATAAAAACTATAACATTGTGTCGTACTTTTCATCTTTTAGAACAAAAGTTGTTCAGTCAGAATTCCTGTTGTCATTCGATGTGGCTCCTTATGATGTTGGCAGCGTCTACCAATCCCATATCTTCGAGGATCAGCGCCAAGGACTTCGACGTAATGTCGTCTCTGCATTCCTGGAACGTGTTCAAAGTTAATTTAATTCTAAGTAGTATATAAACTATAGCGATAACTATAAATTAAAAATTTTAAAACCCCGGGTACAATCAAACAATAAAACATGTCTAAGAACCACCGCTAGAAAACCTGCTTAAAATAAAAAAAACCGCATCCAAATCCGTTCACCCGTTTAAGAACTACGGTTTCACAGACAGACACACGTAGTGGTCAATCTGACACCATCCCTCCTTTTTGCGTCGGGCGTTAAAAATAGACAGACGCGGTTTCTTTTTTTTAACCTTAATAGATCCATGTTTGGCCACTATCTCTCCTGATTTGAAGCGATGATGTGGCCTAAGATGAAGCACATAGATCTAGAGAGAGACGGCAGTTGAGCGGCTGCTCAGACCCGTCTCCCCGATGGTTCACCGAACATCATCCCGAAACACGACTAGGTCGCTTGGCGGCATGGCTTTGTTCGGTGGGTGGTATTACAACCACGGCCAGAGCCTACCACTCCAAAGCGCGTAAGCGGGTTTCATCACGATGTTTTCCTTCACCGTTTTAGAGCGAGCGTGCAAAAATCTGCACTTAGCTATAAGTCATTGGTGCAGGGTCGATTCGAACCCAGGTGCGTCGGATCGAAAGGCGCACGAGTCCCCGCTGAGCCACTCTCGCTCCAACGACTTCATTCCATCGGATGAAAGAGACAGCGCTATGCATCAGGTTTTAAGTGGCCCTTATTCTATGATGGATTCTCTAAACCACTGCGGGGACACGGGCCTTCTCTCATAGAGAGAGTATGGGCCATAATCCGCCACGCTGGCCCATGGATGGTGGGATGGTGGATGTCACATATCCTTGAATTTTAGTAATTAAAAATCCTGTACTTCCTGTACCTCCTATACCTCCGTCTCTCTCTCATTTACTGGTGGTAGGTTTCTTGTTTGCGAGGGGCTGTCTGGGTGGGTACCATCGCTTTGCCAGGTATTCAACCGCCAAGCAGTAGTGCGCAACCATTACTGTGCTCCGGTTTAAAGGGCATTGTAGCCAGCGAAATCACTGGGCATTATGAGACTCACCGGCTAATTGTCTCAGGGTGACGAGCGCAGTGCAGCGCCGCGCAGGATTTTTTAAAAACAAAGTTCTGGGTGGTGATGTTATTGTTATGGGCTGGCGTATTGCTTAAGATCAGGCAAACGATCAGCTCGTCTCGTCATTCAGTTACATAATAATTAATTTTTAGAAAAAAACAAAAACCGATTTCAATGTATCTTCGAAGTCCAAGGTCACATATCGATGAAATTTATATGGGACCACTTCGTAGCTATACTGAACCCGACGCAAAAAGAATTTTTCAAATCGGTTCATAAATGACGGAGTTCTGAGGTAACAAACATAAAAAAAAAAAATACAGTCGAACAGAGAACCTCCTCCTTTTTGAAGTCGGTTAAAAAAACCGCACGAACGAATGAACGAAAGCAACGCGCAGTAAGGCTCCAGGAGTTAGTTACCTTGACGTGCAGGAGCAGCGTGAGCGCCGGGCTGGGCTGGTTCTGGAACCAGGAGAGCAGCGCCTCCGCGCGCAGCCGCCGCGCCAGCTCGCGCCACGCGCCCGCCGCCTCCACGCGCGCCGCCACCTCCCGCGCGTACCAGCTCAGCTCGGCCAGGCCCGAGTTCTCCACGTCCTGGGGAGAACGTACTCATGTTTACTTTATTTATTTATTTAATTTAATTCATTAATTTAAAGACCAATTACATTAATTAAATCACAATACTGTCACTTACCATCAGGTGACATAGTGGTCAAACGCAAGCCAATTAACAACTAAAAAAAAATAATCGTAACAGTAAAATGTCAAGAAAATAATACATAAGAAAGGAAGTAATAATAATAATGTATGATGTGACACTTGATGTTATTATACTCATGAGTGGGAACGAATAGTGTTAAACAAAATTTTGTGCGGCACTGCACTCGTCTTTTCTAGACTATGGCTTTTAAGTCTCATGGCGAACAATATCGCTGGCTACAATGCCCTTCAAACCTGAATGCAGTAATGCTTGCATATGGAGCACTGCTGCTTGGCGGCAGAATAACGTACAAATCGGTGATACCAACATTGATGGCCTCTCGCATACGAGCCATACCAGCTAGTGTTCCTGCTTGGCGGTCTACATTTACTGACCTTGTCGTTGATCTCGACCTTGTTGCCAATACTGACCTCGTCCCCGGAGTCGGGCTCGTCCTCGGGCTCGGACTTGACCTCGTCCTGGCGCGCGGGCGGCACGGCGCCGCGCAGCGCGTCGCGCAGCGCCGGCTTGTCGCGCGACAGGCGCCACGCGCTCTCGTTGTGATCTTCGTGTTTTAACGGGTCCGCCTGACATGTGAAAAGATTTTTTTAAACCAAATCAAACAAAATGTTGTTACAAAACAATATATTTAATTTCAATAGGGGATCGGATAGTAATCGTGAAAAAAATCGAAAATGTAGTTAGAACGAATGTTCGTCGAACCAGAGAGATCATTCAATCAATATTTTTGTGAATTAATAATGATTTATATTATTAAATCAATAAATAAAATCTAATAATTCTGACATTTTTAATCTGTTCTTCATCTCAACAATCACAGCGCATGACGTCTATTGTAGGCAAATGACGTTAGTCAAGCTTGTGTTTATTTTACGTTTTTGCTTTTCATAAAATGTGTTTTTGTAATTTTTTTTGTTCCATTACTACAATATCGTCCCCAAACTTCACAAAACGTATTTAAATCACTTTGCAAGTTTTATTTCGAAAGTTTGTCGTTTTCTACCTTCATATGACGTCACAAAATTTGAGGTGACCTTTTGCGCGGCAATATTTGAAACATAATATTTAAACATAGTTTTAGGTACTTTTAGAGCGTTATTTAATTAAAATAGTATTTTTCGTGGCTATATATATTAATTGTAGTTAATATAAAACACTTTCTGAAAAGTTGTCCGATCCCCTATTATAAGGCTCGCATTTCATAAATCCCAAAATGTATCATCAGGGCTAACATAGTTTCTAAAATACTTACTAATATTATGGATTGTGCAAACATTTACAATAAAAGTTTTTTTTTTTGTATAATCCAAAGACAAGGCTACAACAACAATTCTTAAGTTTTGGTAAAATGTTTTGGTAAAAGCCATGCCGTCAAGCGACCTAGTCGTGTTTCGGGATGATGTTCGGTGAACCATAGACGGGTCTGAACAGCCGCTCAACTGCCGTCTCTCGTCCGTAAAAAAAAAATGTCGTTCTTTACGTGAACTTTTTGGTTTGACTCTAGAAAATTTCCATATGTGTCCAGAAAAATAGACAAAATCTAAGAGCGCCATTTTTTTCATTTATGGCAATACCAGTTATAAGGAAACTAATCAGTCTCGATACTCGCAAGATTTTATATTTCATTCTGCCTCTCAAAGCCAACATTTACATTCACATTAATGCATTCCTCGCTTTGTTAAGGTAAGTGAAAAACACATTAAAAAGTGGTTAGTTATTAGTTGTTCAAATGTTATAAGGTTTTGAAATGAAATGAGTTTATTACCGGATTTTAATATCTAACAAACCAGCACGGGAATCGTGCAATAAGAACAAAGATCGCGATCGTTTTCAATTTTAAATTTGGAAGGCGTTAGCATCTGTCAAACTGCAATATCGAACATTTTTAGCGATCTTGATTGAAAAAAGGATTGGGACGCGGACTTATTTGACGATGCGGTCGAAGATGTAGCACGCTCGCCTAGAAGAAACCTGTTCACTCTTGTCTTTGAAGACGCTCAGATAATAGCTATCCGGAAACACAGATGCCGCATGCAGAGCCGTTCACATTAAGGTCTAAGCAAAGCGCTTGGTGCGAGCAGGATGGATGTCAACTATAAATTGTTGACGGCTTGCCGTACGTCTGGTCGTCCGGTGATGGAATGGGGATGGCGGAATAAGTTCGTATAATTCCGTCCGAAATGCATCCGGTAAAAGACTGATAAACTGGCAACTTTGCGCCGATGCTCAATTGCGTTTTGATAAATAAAACGAAAAGAACGTTACCTTTTTCTCAAGCAACAGTTGGACCATTTCCACGGAGTTGTCGTCCATAGGTCTGCCGCACACTATCTGCAGCGCCGTGTTACCGTGCCCGTCTACTGCGTCTATATCGCCCTGAAACAACAATTTTATAATGAATGTTAGCTCACATGTTTACATAGTCTTTTGTTTTTTTTTTACTAATGTATATTATCTTTTATTTTACAAATATTTGTAAAAAAAAAAGATATAAGGACATGATGTTATAAGTTAGATCACTAAACTGTTTGTGGCATCGTTAGCTGTTAAACGGGTGAACCGATTTGGATGCGGTTTTTTTTATTTGAAAGCAGGTTTTCTAGCGGTGGTTCTTAGGCATGTTTTATCATAATCGGTTCAGCTGTTTTTTACTTTTTATAGGATTTGGTTATGACGGTTTTTAAAATTTTAGTTTACTAAAATTCGCTTGTTTATTAATGTTTTTTTTACTAATACAAAGTGTCTATATTCCATAATGTATGGTATAATATGAAGTTGAAAGCCTTACCCTTTGTTTTAGTTTATCACTGTGTGCAGCAGTAATGAAGGACTTTTTATCGTCTTAGTTAATTCGGAGCCAAAAGCTATCTATGTGTTCGTTAAGCGTAAAAAAATAATGTATGTATGTGTGTCTCACCTCGTGTACATACTGCAGCAGCGCGCGCGCAACTTGCGGGCGCGCGTCGTACGCACACAGGTGCAGCGGCGTGCGTCCCGCCGCGTCGCGCACGTTGTAGCTGGCGCCGCGACGCAGCAGTGCGCGCGCGCAGCCAGCCGCCGAGTGCAGCGCGCACAGGTGCAGTGCCGACTGCTTCTCTAAAGTCAAAAGATATTTATTGAATAGGCACAAAACATGCCCTTTTAAACGTCATATACACATAACACCCCTTTTGGCACCACATTAGTAGTCATTTAAGCTTAATTATCTCTTCATATTGCTTATATGTTTATTTTTTCTTATTGCAATTATGTTTTCTTTTCTTTCTTTATTTTGTTAGTGTATAACTGTGTTTGTCAAATAAATGATTTTCTTTCTACTTAAAATGTCTTGATTCGAAAAGGCATGTCTACGTATTTCTTTCCCATACTCCAATTGAAGTCCAGACCCAGAAAAGAAATGCGAAAACTGACTCTACCAGTGCTTCGGAAATACGCCCGCTAGAGAAGATAGCACCAAGAAATTCTGCGGGGATGTCTCTTTTTTAAATCTATTAAAATGTCCAAATATATAACACTAAATAATGAGGTATAAATTACGATTAACATAACACAATTTCAAACAAGAGTGCGAGTGAGATGTCCTAGTACTCAAAATTCAAAAGTTCTTTAGTCATTTCTGGCATCACAGACGCACTTATGAACGTCAATTATAACAATGACCCTACCACCGTATCGAAAAAGAAACCGGGCAGTGGTTTCTTTTTCCGATACGGTGTTTAAAGCGCTTTAAAGCGTCGTACAGCTGGCAATCGCTATCCTCCTGACTAGTGATGTTACGCGCTTGCTCTATTTCACTCTACCTTCAATATTTACCATCTTTAACAGCCTTTTAACCCTTATTTGCGGCCAGATTTAATTAAGCAACCGTATATCATAACAAACAGAAAACAAATAGCTTTAATTTGATATATAAATAATAAATGTACGTCTTTATGTATATTGCCGTGAGTGGACGATATTATATTTAAAAAATAAGTGAATGATTTTTTTTCCGAAAAGTCAATTAAAAATAATTTAATTCAAAATATTAGCAGCCTCATTTTGATAGGCAACACGGTAGATATATATTCTCCTAATCATAAATATGCGTAACCATTTAGATTTTAGCAAACACTCGATGAGCGCACTAATTCTGCAGCCGGATCTTAGACTACTAGAAAGTAATTAAAAAAAACTTTTTTTTTTTTTACACTTTATAGATCTATGTTTGGCTACTATCTCGCCTGATATGAAGCGATGATGTGGCCTAAGATGGAGCACATAGATCTAGAGAGAGACGGCAGTTGAGCGGCTGCTCAGACCCGTCTCCCCAATGGTTCACCGAACATCATCCCGAAACACGACTAGGTCGCTTGACGGCATGGCTTTGTTCGGTTACTTACCAATGTTGCAAGCGTTGAGGTCAACAGGCACGTTGTTCTTGTCAATAGCTTCCAGTAGCGGTTCCAAGCACGCCTTATTGTATCTGACAGCGTAATGAATAGCGTTGTCTTCGTCCACGTCTTTTGACATCGGATTGCATCCTAAAGTACAATTTTTCTTTAATTACACGATTTGCTGTAACTGTTTCTAATACATGTGGAACATCAATTATAAGTATAAGCTTCCAAGTGCGAGTCGGTCTCGCGCACGAAGGGTTCCGTTTCATAATCTATAAAAACGGCAAATAAATCATGTGTGTGGTATGGGATAAATATGTATTTTATTCTGTTTTTTAGTATTTGTTGTTATAGCGGCAACAGAAATACATCATCTGTGAACATTTCAACTGTCTAACTATCACGGTTCATGAGATACAATCTGGTGGCAGACGGACAGACAGACCGACAGACAGACGGACAGCGGAGTCTTAGTAATAGGGTCCCGTTTTACCCTTTGGGTACGGAACCCTAAAAATCAAATGCTGTTCGTTGGTAAGGCACTTCTCAGCAAAATTTTCAACAGCTATATTTTTTTAACCATGTAGATACAAAGCTGAAACTTTAATTGGTAAAAGTAGCAAATAGGTAGCTATTAGTACTATATACTTCAGGAAAATCTGCGCCCTCCATGCTAAGCAAAGTGGCCACCAGCCGTCCTGATATCAGAATGGCTGATCATCTTAATTTTTAAATTTCTCAGAATATATCATGGGTAGCAATTATTTAAGGTAGCAAATAGTAAGCAATTGGTAGCAATTCTTGAATATACACTCAGTGCCAGACGCCACAGGCGATCAGCCATTCTGACGGTAACCTTAAACGGGTGAACCGATTTGGATGCGGTTTTTTTTATTTTAAAGCAGGTTTTTTAGCGGTGGTTCATAGACATGTTTTATCATGATCGGTTCAGCCGTTTTTTACTTTTATAGGTTTTTTTGTTAGGGGTTTCTTAAATTTTAGTTCACAAATACTTTTAGTTACCAAAATTCGTTTGTTATCATTTTTTTCGGTTTTTGATTTAAGATTGGCATGTGTTTGGCCACTATGCCACCTGACGCTAAGCGACGATGCGGTCAGCGATGTAGCACACTTGCCAAGATAGACCTCTTCACTCTAGACTTGAAGATTGCAATTTACAGTAATCTTTAAATAATTCTACTGGGCTATTTACCCTCTACTACTATTTGTTTTACTATCTACCACATATTGCATTATTATATACTTCTTTAACCTTATTTATCCACCTGTTATTATTATATTAGACTTATTTTAGACTTATTATATTAGACCCTAAAACGGAAGAGACTGAACCCCACGACACAGGTCACCCTAGTGTGGGGTTCAGGGTTCTCTAATGATACCACCAGACAAGTGCTAATTTTCAATTGATATTCTTTTGTAAATACTAGGTGTAAGTATCATACTGTTACAATGTATTTTAAGATTCAATAAACGTTTATTATTATTATTATTATTCTACAACAACCTACGTAATATTCAGCGGAATAACACTAGATATTACTGGGCATTATGAGACTCAACAGCTAATTGTTTCAGAGTGACGAGATCAGTGCAGCGCCGCGCAGGATTTTGCAAAACAATGTTCTGGGTGGTGCTGTTAGGGGGCGTCCATAAATTACGTGAGGTGTTTAAGGGGGGGAGGGGGAGTCAAATCTCATCTAATCTTACGCTGGAGAGAGGGGAGGTCTCGGCAAATATCACGCAACTTTTTTTTTTTATGGAAACAAAAAAAAAACTTGGTCCATTTAATCCAGATTGTACATACTTAAGATTTAATCTTAAGCGTAATCGTTTATTACATTATAATTAAACTCTCAGCAATATTGATTACTAGTCTTAACTAGTCGTAAATAAAAGCACGACTCATTTTTTTTTTTTCTTTTTCAATAACAATCCAACGCGTTTACGTAAGAAATTAACCCACATTTTGAAAAATCTTACGTGAGATTGGGGGATGGGGGAGAGGGTTGAATAAAAACTCACGACATCTCACCAGGTGGGGAGGGACAGAAAATTAAAAAAAAACACCTCTCGTAATTTATGGACGCCCCCTTATTGTTATGGGCTGGAGTATTGCTTACCATCAGGCAAACGACCAGCTCGTCTCGTCATTCGGGTACATAAAAAAAAAAGATATTTTCATTGCGTTTCGGATAGGCTCTTACCTTTAGCAACGAGTAGAGACACGATATTAGGCGCTCCATTGACGACGGCGAGGTGCAGTATAGTCTGTTGTTTATCATTGACATAATTTAAAAGGTGAGACATCTTCACACTGTGGATGACCTTAACTATGGCCTCGAAACTAGGCTGGTTGCTGCATAGAGTCATGTGAAGGAACCTGAAACAGATGAGCTGATTGTGAACGCCGAGCGCTCAGAGGGAAAGAGAAAGATATACTCTCGCTCTGGCTTTCGACGAGAACATAATCTCATGGAATCAGCTCTTGGGGATCAAGTTAGTGTTTTGTAACAGCTAGTATGTAATTTGAGCAAAGGTTTTTTGGAAAGAAAGACGATTACCATCTGGGACAACAATCAAGTATTTAATTCTACGAAGAATTCATTATTAAATAATACGTTCAATATATTATTTTTTAATGGATAAATAAAATCTATGAATAATTTATTATTCGTAATAAATCGTCGTAAATAATAATCTAGATAAGCTGTGCGGACCGTATTGAGAAAGTTTTACCGAAACTAGAATAGTAGTAAGTGGTAGCAAGTAGTACATTCGCAATTGTTTCAAAATAACATGCATAGAAAATACATGCAAAAAGATTTTTTGTAAAGGGCCTGCTGGCCAATTCAGAACCCCACGACAACATACCGAATCGATTCGATTGGATAACGATCTCGTGTCGTAGGTTTCTATTCGAGCTATTCAGAACATCCGCCCCGAGGATTCGACACGGTTTCGGTTACGATATCGAAATCGATACGACAACGTGTTGCATTTACGGAGTTCGTTTTGTGTGCAATACTCGCAGAAAATTGTATTATTATCTAGACGATATAAAAATGTTTTCAAGTTATCAAAATTTATTATAAAAACGTTTATCACGAATTAAATTATAATCAACAATTATAAGCGCCAGATATTGGTAGAAATAAAAAAAAACAAGAGCTTCGTAAACACCCACCTGCTGATATCCACTTAACATTAATGTTTAATCTATGCTTTTGACATTGACAAACCGCCAAATTTAAATGTCTATCGCAAATTGTTTTCTTTATCATGTTTTAAAATTATTAAAAGAAGATCGAGCGAGAAGACGAGCCTCATCAAGATTCGTTAGAAATGTTAAGTAAATACCAAAATTACTATTACATAGTATCACAGAGTACTTTATAATAATTATATAGGTACAGTGATTTTATTTCGGTAGATTTATGCATCTTATTAAGTAATCTTATAGTAGTAAGTAAATAGTCCTAAAACAATCAAAGCGAACTTAACCTACAAATAAATACTAGACTTGGTAGGTACTTTATTACATAGAATTAGTTTATGTTGAATCTTACTGTGAGTTTTATTTTATTTGTAGTAGAAAATGTAGTTTATTTAACAACACACGGAATATACTCGGTATTGACGGTCAAATCTAATGCTTTCGAGTGATATGTTGCACTCGATAAGTTGTCGTGGAAATTAATCGGACGTTCGAAGACTTTGCTTCGATATCTGCATTGTGAATAACGTTCTCGGTCGATAAATACGCGTTTATCGTACGGTTACGATTGGTTATCGACTACGACAATTTGAACGTCGATTCGACTATTGTGAATTTAAAATATTTTGAATCGTACGATATCAAACCGAATCGATCGACAAATGAGTTGTCGTGAGCTTCTGAATCGGCCAGCCGGTTAGTCAACTCCGAAACTATGGGAAATAGAGAAGAAAATTTAAAGAATTCATGATCTCGATTATGTCAAAAAGTAAATTTGCATTATTAGACTTTTTAAATATCTTTATTCAGCTGAGAATAGAAACTGTTTTTTAATAGTATATAAATAAATAAAAATAAATATAAAAAAGAAAATATTCTATACATGTATTTATATAAAAAAGCATCTATCTATCTATCTATCTACTATGGGCAACAATTTTGCCCACTAAACTCAAAATCGTTTCTCCGCAAAAGTTAAAAATTTAAATACCCCGATACGATAAAACATGTCTAAGAACCACCGCTAGAAAAACTGCTTCCAAATAAAACGACCGCATCGAATCGGTTCACCCGTTTAAGAGCTATTTTTTTTTTTTACACTTAATAGAAATATGTTTGGCCACTATCTCGCCTGATGTGAAGCGATGATGTGGCCTAAGATCGAGCACATAGATCTAGAGAGAGACGGCAGTTGGGCGGCTGCTCAGACCCGTCTCCCCGATGGTTCACCGAACATCATCCCGAAACACGACTAGGTCGCTTGACGGCATGGCTTTGTTCGGTGGGTGGTATTACAACCACGGCCAGAGCCTACCACTCCAAAGCGCGTGAGCGGGTTTCATCACGATGTTTTCCTTCACCGTTTTAGAGCGAGCGTATAAAATCTGCACTTAACTATAAGTCATTGGTGCAGGGCCGACTCGGGAATCGAACCCAGGTGCATCGGATTGAAAGGCGCACGAGTTCCCGCTGAGCCACACTCGCTCTAAACTCGCTACGGTGCCACAGACAGACATACATAGTGGTCAAACTTATAACACCCCACCTTTTTGTGACGGGGGTAAAACAGTAACTGCGGTGTGTATGCAATGCAGCCCAATAGTTTCGGAGTTAGCGATCCACTTGGTTCACAAAAAATCACACTGTATAAAAACAAAGCAACAAAAAAAACAACTCACGTGCTTTTATATAACTACAAACTTAACATAAATAGCACTAGCTATTACTATGATATGCGACTAAATTCACTATACATTTATGTTTACAACTTGCTTAGTTCAAAACACTTTTGACGTCGGCTCTGGGCTCGATCGCAAAGGAGAAAATCAAATATCTAAGCATCAAAGTTTATAATTTTAATATACTATTTCATTTCTTTTTGGTTCTTTCAAATTATTATCATCTGTTACTTTAAATGCACAGTGTTTCTGCGCAGTTTCATTTTCTCCCCTATTTACTTTTTAAATACATTCCACATACCTTCAAAACCACCAACTTTTCTAGGGCGAATGATGTTCGCACGCTTGTGCGCAGTGATATATGACATATCATGACAGAAGGCCCGGCAAAGGAACAATAGGTGAAGTAAGGTAAAGTAAGCGTCTCTCGTCCAATGATATGATGGCGGTCGAAACTGGATCCGATTGGTACATGACCGAGGCAAAAACTTGAGAAATGATAGGCTTTACCCAACACCGGGATGACGGGATGAAAAAGGAAGATGATAGGCATACTTACTATTTAAATTTCTTCTCGACAGCGCTCCAGATAAGGTCTAGCAGCGCAGACGCCGATCGAAAGCGAAGCACACGGGGCGTACGCGTCGTACGCTGGGCGAACGCTGCGCGTGCGACGCACAGATGTAACGTTGCTCGCACTACGCCTGTGCAACGCATTGCATCGTGCACACAGAATGCTAAGCGCATGCGCCGCATACGTCACGACCGAGCGACGTTTGCGCTGCGGGTAACACGCAAAGGCTTGCGGCGCAATAGTTCGATCGCATGAAATCATGTGTTTCAACCCTTAAGCATCACGAGTACAAATCCGTTACGATAACGCGCATGGCGACATTTATAGTTTTAGAAAATAAATTGGTTGAAAACCAGTTCCAATATATTTCAGCGGATTTATTGGACAGGATGTTACAGCAACAAGCCTTTACGTTCTTAAGTAACCTAGCACCGACGGCCAGTGCCGACTCCAAAAGTGGCCGGAACTAAGCAAGTTGTAAACATAAACATTATAATGAACATAACCGGATATTATAATAATAACTTACGTGTCGCCGTTGGAGAGCCGGATATCAAACAGCCTCTCCAGTTTGCCCCTGACTTCTTGGTTCTTGTTGCCTTTCTTGGTGCGTATCACTTCGCATAGCTCTTGCACTAGCTGTAACGGAAACGGAAACATGTATGGTTTCAATTTGAAAAACAAAATGGCGCCACAGATAAAGTTGAAAAGCAAGACTTTTTAGATCCTGGCTGTAAACTAAATAGTATGCTAAGAAGCAAAGCAAAAAACGAATACCATCTACTATCGTAAAAAGGACAAAACCTTTTTAGTTACTTTAGTGAAGTGTCAGTTAATCCTACTCATAAAGAACACAAGAACATAGTGTCTTGACCTTAAAAGAGATATTAAGAAAAGTTTTGATGGACCTTCTTATTTATACTCTTCTTAGCAGTTTAATTTAAATTACTTATTAGTCTAGATCGTAATTTTAATAGCGGGTCTTAATTGAGTCGAGTCATTAGATAAAAAGAAATCTAGTGTCGTAACGTGAAACAAATATCGAGAAGCAGCAACGTCCTAAATGACGTCATGTACGATATATCCTAGAGTTATATCCAGGATTGGTACACACCCACACGAGAAAAAAAATCATTTTGTATAAAAAAAAACAGACTTCAATTCTGATGTTTCTTCGAAGTTTAAGGTCGAATATCGATGAATTTTTGTATGGGACCACATTTAATGCTGAACCCAACGCAAAAAGAATTTTCCAAATCAGTTTATAAATGACAAAGTTCTGACACACATAAAAAAAATGCAGTCGAATTGAAAAACTCTTCCTTTTTTGAAGTCAGAAGACTGACCTTCTTTACTTCTAAAGCGTCGTCCGGTTTGTAGAAAGCGGGATAGTCTGAGCTTCCCCTGGCTTTCTCCGCAGCATCCGTTTGGCCGACGGCACTGCTTGACGGCCGAGGAGGCGAATCCGACGGCTCAACCTAGTCAACAAAAATTGGTCAATACCATGCACATACAAAATTCTTTATTGCATACCAGTTTACAAAATAATTAATTTTTACAAAAGAACAAACACCGACTTCAAATTATCTTCGAAGTCCAAGGTCAAATATCGATGCAATTTATATGGCACCACTTCGTAGCTATACTGAACACAACGCAAAACGAATTTTCTAAATCGGTCTATGAATGACGGAGTTCTGTGGTAACAAACATAAAAAATACAATCGAACAGAGAACCTTCTTCTTTTTTGAAGTTGGTTACAAATATAAAATATTTGAATGGGTTACATTACATTATTCGTCTGTGTCTGTGTTGTATAGTTTGTAAAAATTGCTATTAAAGTATTTTTTTTTTATGTAACTGAATGACGAGACGAGCTGGTCGTTTGCCTGATGGTAAGCAATACGCCAGCCCATAACAATAGCAGCACCAGCAAGAACTTTGTTTTGCAAAATCCTGCGCGGCGCTGCACTGCGCTCGTCACCCTGAGACAATTAGCTGTTGAGTCTCATAATGCCTAGTAATTTCGCTGGCTACAATGCCCTTCAAGCCGGAACACAGTAATGCTTGCGCACTACCCCTTGGCGGCTGAATAACTGGCAAAGCGGTGGTACCCACCCAGACGGCCTCTCGCATACGAGAAACCTACCACCAGTAAATACCACCAGTAATATCGTTTTGAGGGTATTAATAATAATATATATTATGTGAGGATGAGGGTGTTTGTGTGAGGGTGTGGAAGTTTTCGCTTATCATCTATCATTACATACACTCGAGAGCAATGAATCCGGGTCACTTAAAGAATGTTAAAAATCTCGGAAACTAAAAATGATAGGTTAATGCAATAAATTGTATTTAATAGACAATGTAATACTCCTTAAATGAAAGTAAAAAAAATATGAGTCACCATACATTTTATTAACACAAAATTACATAAAGAAAAAAACTGCTGATCTCTCCTTAAAACAAAAATAGGAAACATGAAATTTTTGAACTTTATTACGATTTTCTTGAATTTTAATACTTCGTATTGCCTCCTCGTGCTTCCATTACTGCGTTTACGCGGTTTGGCATGCTGTACACCAAGTTCCTTATACGATTTTGGGGAATATTCTCCCATTCCTCTGTGAGAGCAATTTTGAGCTCACGAAGCGTGATTGGGGGAGGGTTTCGTTGTTTTACGCATCTGCCTAGCTCGTCCCAAGCATGCTCGATCGGGTTGATATCCGGGCTGCGCGCTGGCCACTCCATACGAGTAATGTTCATCTCTTGAAGGTAGTCATTCACAATCCTACCTGTATGAGGTCGGGCATTGTCATGCATAAATATAGCATCCTCACCTAAATTGACCATAAATGGACCAACGTGATCATTGAGGATTTCTTCCACATATCTTACGCTAGTTAAAGAGCCGTTTTCTATGATCACCAGCTCTGTGCGACTTTCAGAAGAAATTCCGGCCCACACAAGTACAGACCCACCACCGTAGGCTACTTTTTCTTCGATGCATGCTTGCTTGAATCTTTCCCCTGGTCTTCGATACACTCTGTGTCTTCCATCGTGCTTGTAGAGCATAAATTTTGATTCGTCGGAGAACATAACTTTTGACCAATCTTCAATACTCCAATTTACGTGGCTCTGGGCATATCTTAGTCTCGAAATACGATGCCCACGCTCCAGTTTAGGGCCGTTTGCAGGTCTAAGGGGTTTTAAGTTAGATTCAGCAAGCCGACGTCTTACTGTCCATGCACTTGGGTTACTTCCTCCGAGGCGTCGAAACTGATTGGTGAGTTCAGTTCCTGTGAGAAAGCGATTTCGAAGCATGGTGTTCACCAAGTATCGGTCTTCTCGTGCTGTGGTACACCTGGTTCTGCCCGTTCCTGGTCTGCGTAGGTTAGAACCAGTTTCTTCGTAACGTCGGAGAACTCTTTGTACTGTTGACAGCGACACACCGACAGTCCTGGCTGTATCGCGCTGACTCCGGCCGGTTTCCAGCATTGTAAGTATTCTGGTGCATTCTTCAGGCGTAAGCGACATAATTTCAGCTTGAATAATGAATATAGAGCACTATCAACATAGTTTATGTACCCACATAAATGACAGATTACAAACAAAAGCAAAACCAAATGCTGTAATTTCGTAGTTCCATCTTCGAAAGTGGCCCTTTTTCAAATTTGTTTTTTTTATGATATAACTTTACAATAACTAAGAAGTTTTAATACCTTCATTTAAGGAGTATTACATTGTCTATTAAATACAATTTATTGCATTAACCTAGCATTTTTAGTTTCCGAGATTTTTAGGATTCTTTAAGTGACCCGGATTCATTGCTCTCGAGTGTACATCTGCCTACAAAATGTGCAGGCAGCTAGGCAGGAATTAGGTTAACGATTTAGGGTTTCTTGATAAATAATTAAAAAAAAAATGATTATTAATTGTTTTCATGTTTCTAGTTAGTAGCCAAATGGAGTACAAATTATTTTGATTGATATATATTTTTATTTTTACGCTTAATAGATCTATGTTTGGCCACTATCTCGCCTGATGTAAGCGATGATGTGGCCTAAGATGGAGCACATAGATCTAGAGAGAGACGGCAGTTGAGCGGCTGCTCAGACCCGTCTCCCCAATGGTTCACCGAACATCATCCTGATATATATAAACAGATTCTGTTATAAATTTAAAAAATATTACCTTTACACGGCCCGAGTCGGCCACCAATGTTGACCGAATGAATCCCATTTCGTTTGCCTGAAAACAAGAGAGAAGTTAACATTTTCAATAATCCTACTGTATTATAATCTCTAAACACTTAGTATAAAAGTAAGTCGCTATCCGCGTCCTCATTTTTGTTTCCGCGCTTACTTGTTCTCAACCACGAAATGGATTTTAATACGGTCATTTATTTTATTTTTTACGGAAGCTTAATACGTACAATACTTTTTAAAATGCGTCCGTTTCGTTCATTGCTTTGTAAACTGCATCCGTAGGAAGGACAGGGTGGGACGCTAGTATATAATACTATAAATGCGAAAGTTTGTATGTCAATGTGTCTCTTTACGCCGCAACAGCAAAACGGATGAAATTTGGGATGGAGCTATCTCCCTCCCAAATTTCATCCGTTGTTTATTCCTATACCACAAAATATAGACTAGTACAGAAGGCAATCTCATGTATGTACTTCACTTTTCATACCTACGCTCGGCAGTTGCGCTAGGGTTGTCAACTTTGGCTTATGCACAAAAAAACTATCGTAGTAGTGGCCCTCGTATCTAGTTGTTTGATTTATTATAATTATTAAAGTTTTTATGTAGACAAAAAATGCAATTAATTACATTTACATCTTCCTCATTAAATTATTGAACACGGAGCTTATACAGCTTATACTACAATAAATATCTAATATAAATTGTTAAAATATGACAAGGCCACAAAATCATGTCCGCTTGATCGGCGCAGGGCCGGGGGCCGGGGCGCTTACGTACCTAACTAACTGTTCTGTGTTACGTGAAAACGACCCATCGAAATACAAGTAAATACCTACTTACCTCTCTGAAACAACTGGTAGCCTAAAGATGACAATTCACCGTTTAATGTTGAATTTAAACAACCGTCCACTGAACAGTTATAGTAACTTTTGCTTTGTTGCTCCATTTTTGCACAAAAAAAGTTCACAGTCGCGTGTCTCAAGCGGATGGCACTCGCGCTCGTACTGGTCTCAACTGGTTCGAGATATCGTGTCCGTGAGCGATGTCTATGTGTGCGTTGCTCGAGCGCACTTACTATGTTGATTGATTTCTGTACTAGTCTATATTTTGTGCCTATACTGCGTATAGGTTACTTATTAGCTATTAGCACGTAGGATACTGTTTGTTCCGGAAAGCCGCGAGTGAAACCGCTGGGCCCAACTAGTAATTATATATTTACAATGATTCCTAAAACAATACCATGATAGAATTACGACACATTATTAAACATTTATAAAAATAAGTTTTTGTAGAAAATATTTTTTTCAAGACAAACTTTTAACAAATTCGTAATCGGAACCGTGAGCAGATTAAAATTAACCCAAACACTAGTAGTTTACAATTATCCGTCAAGGAGTTCCATTGCCCACCTTCCGTCTCCATCATCAGATCAGCTGGCTGTCACCATAATATTGCATTGTCATCGAACTTTGACAAGTATGCAAAATTTCAAGTCCGTAGGATAAGAGGAAGTGGTTCTAATTCAGCTTGCAAGATTCCACCCGAACAAACATACATACGTTGCACATTAACTAAAAGCTTATAAAATATACATATCAGTCATTGTTGATTTATTTTTTCTTATTGTAGTTTAATTGACGTTCATAAGTGCGTCTGTGATGTGAAAACTGAATAGGACTTTTGAACTTTGAACTTGAAACTTACTTAAATAATTGTCTCATGATTTGTTTTTATCTTTGTCATGTTCGTCCTTGTAGTGTTCGATTTTATTAAAAAGTTAAATATATGTTTTTTTTTAATTACCTCCGCTGGTTGCATGTCATCCAACGAACTGAATGAGCCCATGTATCCTGAAAAGAAAAATGAAAATATTTTATAATGTAATTTAATGACAAGACGAGCACGACGTTCTCCTTGTGGTCAGCAACACGCCTATAACAGCTGCGTATCCTTCGCGACACGGCTCTGCGCTCGTCACATGTAGACAATAGCCTAGCAATCTCATAATGCAAAATAATTTCGCTGGCTACAATGCCCAAGAAACCGCAACACAGTAATACTTGCGCACTACTGCTTGGCAACAGAATAACTGGCAAAGCGGTAGCACCCACCCAGACGGCCGGGCGGCCTCTCGCATTCGAGAGACCAACCACCCAGTAGTATGTAGTTGTGGATAATTACTTGGTTTAGCGCACTGGTACATGAGGCCCTTTTTTTTCCCAGGCACTTAAGAGGCAATGCATTTTTTGTCACTTTTAGATCTATATATGTTTAGCCAATGTTGTATGTATCCTAATAGGGGATCGGACAACTTTTCAGAAAGTGTTTTATATTAACTACAATTAATATATATAGCCATGAAAAATACTAATTTAATTAAATAACGCTCTAAAAGTACCTAAAACTTTGTTTAAATATTATTGCCGCGCAAAAGGTCACCTCAAAACTTGTGACGTCATATGTAGGTAGAAAACTACAAACTCTTTGAAATAAAACTTGCAAAAAGATTTATATACGTTTTGTGACTTTTGGGGACGATATTGTAGTAATGGAACGAAAAAATTAGCAAAAATACATTTTATAAAAAGCAAAAACGTAAAATAAACACAAGCTTGACTCACGGCATTTGCCTACAAATGAGGTCATGCGCTGTGATTGTTGTTTTGTTTGAGATAAAGAACAGATTAAAAATGTCAGAATTATTAGATTTTATTTATGGATTTAAAAATATAAATCATTATTATTTCACAAAAATATTGATTGAATGATCTTTCTGGTTCGACGAACATTCGTTCTAACTACATTTTAGATTTTTTCTCGATTACTGTCCGATCCCCTATTATGCATGTGTGTTGCTTGGCTGCCAAGTGTTGCTTTCAAGTTTGGGTGATTTTCAAGGGCTTTTTTGTGAGATATATTTTTCTAAGAGTTCTTGGTGTCACTACTTGGTGTCACGCCTCGGACTTATTTGGATCAAAAAATCTATGATGGTAATTTTTTTTAAATAGGCATAAAAAATAATTTTTTTAGTGGTCTAAGTAATATTTCATAAATGTTCGTGAAGTATTATTATTTAACATGCTGTGTGTGTTTTATTATATATGCATACACAATAATACAGGTACACTTTAATTGAGACTTTTATGAGAAAATCACGGTGTTCCAGACCAACAGACGTCACAAAAATAAATCAAAGTGACGTCACCATTAGCGGGTAAGAGGACAAAACACTCACTCGCAATGTCATCCTGAGTGAACAACGGGTTATTGTCTTCCATGATTACGTCTCGTGTCATCGTGTTCAGTTCCGTGGAGTCCAGATGCAGGTGAGGCAGGGCCGGCGCAGGGGTGGGCGCCGGGGCGGGCGGGGGCGCGGCCCACATGGGGCTGGCGGCGGCGGGGCTCAGGAACGTGCCGAGCGCGCTGCTCAGAGCGCATTCCCCGGGAGAGGCCGGCTGGAGGGGTAGCTGTCAAACAAACACAAATATACATGTAATCATTTGACTTTTACTTTATCTTTATTTTTAACCGACTTCAAAAAAGGAGGAGGTTCTCTGTTCGATTGTATTTTTTTTTTAATGTTTGTTACCTCAGAACTCCGTCATTTATGAACCGATTTGAAAAATTCTTTTTGCGTCGGGTTCAGTATAGCTACGAAGTGGTCCCATATAAATTTCATCGATATGTGACCTTGGAATTCGAAGATACATTGAAGTCGGTTTTTGTTTTATTCTAAAAATTAATTATTATTAAGGAGAATAATAAAGTGTTTATCTATCTACCATTATGAGGGTTCAGCTAACAGCCGTTCTCAATAACTTAGGAGTGCTACGCTCGTTCATCCTTGGTTGAACTTTCATACTTCTCATATTACTATATTTTATTGGTTTAGTTTAATTATGTATATGTTACGGCTAATTGCCGAAGTGCAGGCGGCCACATGCGGTTAAACTTAGATTTAACCTACTTATCTTCGGTTAGAACTAGGTGCAGCCGCACACCAATTAAACGTATAAGCACTCGGTAGGTTAGGGTGCGGCGGGGGTGGCCCTTGGGCCACCCCAACGCTGTGAACATGTATATCAGATATAATATAATGTAGATTATAATCTATCACTTCGATAGATTATAATATATATATAAATCTACCCAAAAATAATGCAACGGTTCACAATCTTTCGACAGTTTACAATCTCGCGTAGGTTTATCCGCATGTGGCCGGCTGCAACTAGTTGTAGCCAGCTAAAACTAGGTGTAGCCGCACTTCGGCTATTAGCCGTAACATATATAACAAATACAAAACTTTTTATTGCAAACCACTTTACAAAATAAATAAATAATATTAGCACAAAATTCCTTACAATGGTAGTACAATGGACCTGTGAATGAATCTTAAACTATAAATCAGGTATAAATAGTAAAAACTAAGTTCTTAATATTCTACTATTGTAAAAACACAAGCTGATCTTGGGAAGACGCTGTCTTTTGTAACACAGTTTTAATAACTAAAACAAAAGGCAGAGTTACAACAACCACATGTAACACATATTTTTGCAATAAAGAAATTTGTATTTGTATTTGTATTTGTAATGGGCGGTCTGTTCGTTATAATAATTTTGTGACTGAATCTTCATATAATAGTCTACACACACGCACACTTAACACTCATCACTTTCACTCATAAACATCTACAAATATAGATAATATATTTTTATATTTATATATCGATAATTATATACTCAATACACACGACTTTCTACTTATAATTAAATCCTAAATAATGTAAATCCGCCGCCGCAAGGCACATTCTAAAGCATCTTCTGTAATTAGTTGATTATTAATAAAAAAATAAAATAAAAAAACTATAATTTTTTTAACAAAAGTGCTTAAAATAATGTTTATTGTTATTCAGTCAGAAACAATATATAAGGAAATATTGTTATCCGAGAAAAAGAAATCGTAGCAAACTCACCTGCTGAATAGTGAACACCGGCATTTCCTCTTTAACATCGTTAGGCTGAAAAAACATATTTTTTTTTATGTAACTTAATGACGAGACGAGCTGGTCGTTTTCCTGATGGTAAGCAATACGCTAGCCCATAACAATAACAGCACCACCCATAACTTTGTTTTGCAAAATCCTGCGCGGCGCTGTACTGCGCTCGTCACTCTGAGACAATTAGCTGTAGAGTCTCATAATGCCCAGTAATTTCGCTGGCTACAATGCCCTTCAAGCCGGAACACAGTAATGCTTGCGCACTACCGCTTGGCGGCTGAATAACTGGCAAAGCGGTGGTACCCACCCAGACGGCCTCTCGCATACGAGAAACCTACCACCAGTATTTTAAAATAAGATACATAAATAAAACACAGAACATTGTAATCAAGTCTCAGAGAAGATCCCTTTGTACAGCAAATAAGTGAAAATACTTACATTATTACATAATACTGTGATTGGCAGTTCATTGGTGATCGATCCACCTGTAAATAAAAACAAATTATACAACATTGTCGATGGTTCAACACGGGTGAAAAACGATTCATTTAACACGAGATTTAGGCGCCCTAGAAACGCGAGGCCTGAGATATAAGAAGTCTATAATTTTTATTCACTCGTAGGTCTCTTGTATGCGGGAGGCGGTCTGGGTAAGTACAACTACTTTGCGAGTTATTCTGCCGCCAATCAGTAGTGCGGAAGTATTACCGTGTTCCGGTTTGAAGGACATTGTAGCCAGCGAAATTACTGGGCATATGAGACTTAATATCCGATGTTCCTGAGTGATGAGCGCAATGCAATATATGTATGTAATGTACGTAGTACTTTTTACAGTATTAAAAGTTCTGGGTGGCTGTTATGAGCAGGCGTGGCGCTTACCATCAGGCGAACGACTTGCTTGTCTCATTACTCAGTACCATCAAAAAAATCTCACTGTTTTAATTTATTATACGGGAGAGCGAGCGGGAACTCAAGCTACTTCAGTAACTCAAACGGCCTCAACGGAAGACCAGCGCTGGTCGCACGACCAGCACAACGCTGAGTTGAGGCCGGTTTGCAACAATTACCTATTTTATTTATTTACTCTGTCAGACTTCATGTTTTTTTTTCTGTTTGTTTTTCATGTCATATGTTCATAGTTTATAAGTTGTTGCAAATAAACGTTTCTTTCTTTCTTTACTTTTGATTTGACGAACCGTGGTTCGAATCATGCTAGCCCCAATAGCTTTCGTTATGTGCCGTCAGCCACTGGGCCAACATGGTGAATTATGGCCCATACTGTGAGAGACCGTTTCCCAGCAGTGGGGACGTAATGGTCTGATGATAATAATATCGTATACCCACCATTGGAGCTGTCAAGCGATGAATAAGATGAGTTATTCTTCCGTTTCTTGATCGTCTTATAAACTTGTTCGGCTTTGTACGTGAACTCTTTAGGCTCGCTGCATCGCCCGTCGGACGGTCGCACTAGTTCTATGAAAACCTTCACGTCTACAGCCGTCTGTGGGTCTCGGTATGCTGGGGTTCTGTGAAGCAGAAGAAATATTATAACAATCAGCAGGACGATCGTGTATCTTTTATTTCAATAAATTTCAATTAGAAACCAGTTTTGATGATGGTTTTGCGATCACGTAACCCATTTGTTGCAATCAAACGTCAACGAAAGCTCCATTGAAATAAAAATAAGTTTTGACAAAGTTTATGTCGATGTGATCATTTTCTATACATTTCCTATAAAATTGCGATTATTTAACAATTGTAGTTAGATGATCGCATTTTATCGATTGAATTAAATTTCTATTGCACGTAAGTCTGCAACATGCGACGCTCGCAACAGACTTACGTGATCGCCCTGCAGTTCTCTATATTTTGAATCGAAATTTTTATTTGAAATTATAGTATTTTATTTTTATTTTATTTTCACAATTTGTTCATGTTTATGTTAAAGTCAAAAATCATTGATTAAATATGCACAAAAATGCCCTTTATAGTTCATAAACAGATAATACAAATCGTATTAAGAATATGTTAATAATTATATTATAACTTAGGTTACCTACCATGACTTTGTACCTAAGCATGTCTTTTCCATACCCAAGCTAAACTTAATATTTATATTTTCTCCTTGTCTAATCCAAACATACACACCTATATACAGTCATTTTTACATGCACACACATAATACACGTACATACACACACTCACACACTTTTATACAAACTTGAATGCTTTGCTAGAGAGCACTAAGGACAAAATTGTAATAATTAGGAAGATCTGTCATTGGTCTATAATATAGACATACATACTTATGCTATGTTGTCTATGTTATAGACTCTATATTAACATAGCTCTATATAACTTTAACTTGGTAAGAAACATTCCTGATGGGAAATATCTAGGTAGGTACAGCTTATACACAGAAATACATATGTACAGACTTATGCTATGTTAATATAGAATCTAAAATATTTTTTTCCCTTCATTTCAACAATTTCACTGTGGCTTTCAAACTTTTACACTTATGCTTGGCGGTTGAATATGTGGCAAAGGTGTGGCCGACTTTGTAGAAGAATATTACCTACTTTTGTTTTTATAACACCCAACGATCACATAGATCCTAGTCCCTAACTAGGATCCCCTGTATCTAGGGAACCAGGAACAATGAGGACCATGGCCCACAACACCCAGACACGAAACAAATACTCGCACAGTATTTTTTATCTGTGCACAACATATGTATGTCACGTCGCGGGAACCGAACCCGCAACCTCGGTGGTGTATGAAATTTGAGTAAACCTGCCTAACCACTACACTACAGTGGCTGACTTGATTACCTGCATCTGCACAAGAACCAGACGCGCAACAACTGCTTGCGTATTTTTTCTTTAGACCCGTTATTCCGTGGCAAGAATAGAATCCATTATGTTAGTTCACTGTTAATAAACTTTCACTATATTTTTAAATCTTTGTTTTTTTAAAAAGGCTGATTCTTTAAAAAGTAAACTGCCGGGGCCATTGTTACCCGTTAAACATCTGTGTGGAAGTAATAAAATAGCAGATGCGCACCTTTCAATGGTTTCTCTTATGCGAGAGGCCGTCTGGGTTGATAACATTGCTTTGCCAGTTATTCTGCCGCCAAGCAGTAGTGCGCACGCATTACTGTTACAGTGTGAACTGCATTGAATTCAGCGAAATTACGAGGCATTGTGAGACTTAACATCTGATGTTTCAGGGTGATAAACGCAATACAATACCCAGTACTTAGAATGTTATTAAGTTCTGGGTGGCACTAGAATTGTAATGCGCAAACGTGGCGCTTACCAACAGGCGGACAACGTGCTCGTCTATTGCTCCGTTGGTCAAATAAGATTTTTTGATAAAAAATATTTTTTTCAAGACAAGCTCAACAACAAATTCGTAATTAGAATTGCGAGCAGATTAAAATGAGCCCAAACACTAGTAGTTTACGATTATCCGTCATAGAGTTCCATTGACCACCTTCCGTCTCCGTCATCAGATCAGCTGGCTGTCACCATAATATTGCTTTGTCATCGGACTTTGACAAGTATGCAAAATTTAAACTCCGTAGGATAAGAGGAAGTGGTTATGATTCAACTTGCAAGATTTGACCCAAACATTGCAAGTTAAATACGACGCCTAGAAAGGCTTAGAAAGCGTTGGCGGGACGATTCGGACGCTTTCCGGAGTGACTGGCCTGAGATCGCAATGGAAAGAGATCCATAGAGGGATATGGGGTACACCTTTGCCCAGCAGTGGGATCAAGTAGGTTAAAAAAAAAACAAAACATACCTGAACACAATGGCGTATTGGTGATGCACGTCACTTTGCAAAAAGGTACCAGTGTCTGACCACACCCGCTGCCCATTCTCGTCCTCCTCGTAGAAACGAATCATTATATTCTCTGAAAACAATACACTAGTAAACAACGGGAACAAAACGGTCGAAAACACACAAAAGAAAAACATCATAAACAAATAAAAAAGAGAAAGCAATGCCCGAGTGTCGTCGGACAGAAGAATTTTTAACCCCCGACTCAAAAAGGAGTGTTATAAGTTTCACCGCTATGCGTGTCTGTCTGTGGCACTGTAGCTCTTAAACGGGTGCGATTTGGATACGGATTTTTTTCATTTGAAAGTTTTTTTAAATGTTTTATAAAAATCGGCCGTTTTTTACATTTCATAGGTTTTTGTGTCGGGCGTTTTTTAAGTTTTAGTTACTGGTACTGTTAGCCTGTGTCGTCACAGTTTTGGTCAAAGGCAGCCTTTAGTCAAATCAGTTTATAAATATTTAAAATTTAAAAAAGTACTAGTTTAAAAATGACGGAGTAATCGCGTAACAAACATACAGTCGAATTGAGAACCTCCTCCTTTTTCAAAATCGGTTAAAAATACATACTTTTCTTTTTTAAACATACATTTATCATTAGGTTTAAGTTAGGGCAGGCCTAGCGCACTCCGCACTGTAGGTACGAAGCTACAAGTACATAGCCGGACACCGACGGCGGGTCGCGCGTCGTTACACGTGCCGCGTCAGAAGAGATAAGAGCTATGCGATAGACAGAGAGGCACTCTGTAGGTTAATATGGCTGGAGCTGAATTGAATTTTATTGGGTCATAGCAAGAGTCTATTTGTTTAAATTTCTTTGCGGATTATTTTTGAGTCGCTTAGTATTCTGTGGTTAGGGTATTAATTTCGTTCCTGAGTCACGAAATCATGCAACCGTCACGAATCGTGACGCTTTATTTTATCGATCACATCGTATTTTTTTTTAAATTAATTAAAACAAGTATACGTTTTAAAGTTTGAAAACTATCGTGAGTCAAAATATTCATTATAAATATAAACGGCTACACTCACGTTATGATTGTGTCGGAATAACTCCGACCTGGTTTCGGTCAATTAGGATGTCCTTCTTCCGGGAGTTTACACTTTGGAATCGCGGCGCAGATTCCAAAGCCGCAGTCTGCGCCGCGATTCCAAAGCGTAAACTCCCGGAAGAAGGAGATCCTAATTGTCCGAAGCCTGGTTCGTCTTATCAAACAAAAAAACCGACTTCAATGTGTCTTCGAAGTCCAAGATCAAATATCGATGAAATTTATATGGGCCCACTTCAGCTATACTGAACCCAACGCAAAAATATTTTTCCAAATTGGTTCATGAATGACGGAGTTCTGAGGTAACAAACATTAAAAAATTAAAATATAATCGAATAGCGAACCTTCTCCTTTTTGAAGTCGGTTAATAATGACAGATAAATATGTCGCACCTTCGGTGCTACAAAGTCACAACAGCTCAGTTTTGAATTTTACAGGAGAGGACTTTGAAGATTTTTTTCGCATTTATTGCCTTATTACTGGATGTCTAATTGTAGTAGGTTTAAAATCTTTATAAAATTGATGCTTTATTGTGTTTTCTATAGTTTCATGTCAAAAGTTTAATTCAAATTACTAAAATTATTCTAATAAAAGGCAAAACAAAAAAAAGTGTCCTGAATTGTGACTTTGTTGCACCAGGAATTATTTAGTTAAATGAATTATGCCTTATTATTTAGGCATTTCAGTCAGCCTTTTTGCACTCGTCTACATCATTTGTGTGGCTTTAGCTCCAACGCACGTCATAATCTCGCAGGCGCGGGGGCACAACTGTCTAATCAAACTTTGTTGGCCCAAAACGAATGGAAAAATGCACCAATAACCACAAAGGCACTCGCGCCATTTAGTTTATTTTTCCGATACTTTCGCGGGTGTTTTTGTTGCCCAGATATAGGCATGGCTCTAAGACAATTTGGCATACTTAACTCAATTTTGCAGTTTTGGCTATTTGTGACTTTGTTGCACCGAAGGTGCGATGTGTAACATTGAACCAAAAAACGTTCGTATGGAGCAAGTATAATCTACTACATAAGTACCTACCTATTAAGTGCCCGTTAGTTTACGTATTCACGATCTTATTTCGACAAAGAACTTCTTGTTTCTTACCTATTAATAAACACTCGGTTGGACTTAAGTTTGCCTAAAGTGGTAAAAAAATGCGTATAAATATTTGAAAGCTGAAGCGTTTCGTTGACTGATATATTTCTACACTTGACACTGTTCTCACTAAGTGGACACAGACGAATTCGATAACGCAGGAACATGTATTTTTTTTATAAAAACTTATGATATGCGTTCCCATTCAAAATGTATTTTTGGCACATTGAGGCAAGTAGGTATGTCTCAGAGCAGCCTACTTGTCTCAGGGCGACGAGCACAGTGCAGCGCCGCGCAGGATTTTGCAAAACTAAGTTCTGGGTGGTGCTGTTATTGTTATGGGCTGGCGTATTACTTACCATCAGGCAAACGACCAGCTCGTCTCGTTATTCAGTTATGTATATTAAAAAAAATGTGTTTTGTCACGTTTTTTACTGACACCTACTACCGGATTTTCCTTCAATAAATTGTTTAATTTATATAAAAGAATTTCGCGAAATTACTGCGGCATACGATTACAATTCAATTGTTTCGGCAGGCGTGGCGTTTACCATCAGGCGACAACGACAAGCTTGTTTCATCATTTATATATATATATATATATATATATATATATATATATATATATACACAAATATAAATATATGTACAATACTATGAGAGAAGGCCCCTGTCTCAGCAGTGGGAACGTGATGGGATGATGATGATGATGTAACTTCTATCAAAGATTGATTATCAAGTCGTGGTAGGTTTCAATATTTTTTACTCGTGGTAGGTCTTTCGAACGCGGGAGGCCATCTGGGTGGTACCACCACTTTGCCAGTTATTCTGCCGCCAAGCAGTAGTGCGCTAGCATTACTTTGTTCCGGTTTGAAGAAAGTAATTTCGCTGGCTACAATAGCCAGTTGCAAAATTAAATGTAATTTCTGGGAATATGTATCGAAGTGATTACCGCAATGCAGTGCTACGCAGTATTTTTACGGTATTAAAAGTTCTGAGTGGCACTGCAATTGTTACGGGCAGGCGCGGCGCTTGCCATCAGGCGAACGACTTTCTCATACCAATTCCATAAAAAAGTGGCTTACTTTTGTTAACTTTCTCGACCAGAATAAATACATCTTCTCCTCCCCTGGGTCGCCCGCAGTACATGCTTATCCGACATATCTTCAAGTCGTTGGTCGCTGCACTCTCTGGAACCACGTCATACTGATTAGTATTACATCATCGGCGATGATTTATCGCTTTTCATGATAAATATAGAGCTCTAAATTGCAATACAAAGCGTGGCAAAAACGTACAATCGAGACAACATTATCAGTATCGCCAAAATGTTTAAAACAGGTGTGATAGCGGTCAAACGCAAGCCTATAAATAGTAAAAAAAAACCTTTTTTATACAATTAGAAGTAAAAGAAATTAAAAATGAACACAAGTTATGAAAACAATGACTGTTTTTGTGTGTTGCGGTATTTTTTTTTTATCCCAGTACAAAATGAAATAACTATACTTTAGTCACTAAAGTGGTTTGCACAAAACTGATTCCTACATTTCGAACCTTGTATTTTGTCTCCTCTATGTCTCAAATAATACTGAAGTAAACATTATGAGAGCGAGTGGTAGAACACGCGACTTTCGATCCGACGCACTCGAGTTCGATGCCCACTGGCCCTGCACCACTGACTTTCTTAAGTTATGTGCGGATCTAACACTCGCTCTAAAAAACGGTGAAGGAAAACATCGTGAGGAAACCGGCATGTCCAAGAATTAATCACAAAAGTCAAGGACATGTGACATCCATCAACCCGCACTGGACCAGCGTGGATTATGGCCCATACTCTATCTATGAGAGAAGGCCCGTGTCCCAGCAGTGGGAACGTGATGGGCTGATGATGATGATGAAGTCTCAACAACCCCCGCCCCTAGACCGATTTAGCTCATCTTGCAAATTCTATTGTTATTAACCGAGTAATCGTTCGAAACATATCATCAATCAAACATAGATTCATATACACACATACGCTCGCCCTCACACACACATATAAACATACAATTCCAAATATCAACATCATAAGTACGCGAAAATGACTTTCCCATCCAGATACCGAATTTTCAATTTTCTTTTAATTTAAACCAACGCGTCGCGCGGATTAGAAACGTTGAAAAAACTAATTAATTACTTACTCATATTATGAATGGGGTCCGAGAACACCGGGTCACAGATTTCCTTCCCCGTTTCGATGTCGTGTGCGCTAAACTTCAGCCGAACAATATTCAAGTTCATTGATTTCGCCATAGTTTCACAATGAGCGCGAAGCTAAAAATAAATTTAAAAACATTACGTACCGCACCCGCTACAGTAGAACATTTTCTGATAGCTTAATCGTTGGTCGTGCTTCCGCGCTTGTATCTAGAGCTGATGTGATTTGACGAGAACCACACTACACCAGTAACTCAACTGACTGATCTACAGACTTTTTGGCGTGTAGTGTAAAGTGAAAAGTGATACAGTTCGATTTTGTTTTATTTTCCAAACAAGTGTTATTTTCATTGTGTTCGTAAACGTGCACGAGTGTAGGCAATTGAAACAAAATAGAGAAAGATATTGCTTTTTATGTTCTCCCAAAAAGTCCATGAAAAGCTTGAATAAAGTTCCACCGCTTTATTGAAGCACTAGGAGAGGGTCCGGCTTGTTACTGATGACCTTCATTCTTAACAAAACAATAATAAACGGAATATTAAATTATCAAATAAAAACTACGTAAGACATGGCGGTATGGTCCTAGAGACTTTAACCTGCCCAAACGGGCAAACTTAAAAAAATTATTGGCTACAGCTAGACCATGTGCGTAACAACTCATTTCGGTATCCCGCCATGTTAGCTATGCGCGATGTAGTAACGAATGGACAACCCTAGCGAGCATTGACAAGATTCATAATTATGAAAATTTATTATATTCAATTCTCGAATTTATTGGCCGTGAGCCGATAAATGCGGTATATTTGCTGTTATTGTAATATTTATATATTTATTTTAATGGTAAATATGTATGTTTAAAAATAAAACATTTTTTTATATGTATGTTTATTATATTTTTATATTATTGTATGTATTTCAATTATTTACTATTTTATTAGTGTGTATTTTATGTAATTGGTTTATGTCTTTATAAACCATCGTCTATGTATTTTTGCGTTATCTCTCTCCCTGCATGTCTGGAAGATATCGCATTTAGCAATAAGACCGCCAATTGTTACACTACCGATAAGTTTTTATTGTTACTTTACTAATTTGTTGTGTTTCAATAAAGAGTTATTATTTTTTTTTTTATATTCTTTTAATTTTTAAAATACCACTTACGGGATTTTTACTTTCACAATTACACTTCCGAAAACCAACAAGCGTAGGTACTAGTACCTAGTACCTTTAGGTGTCTAGGTATAGTGATTGAGTCTGATTCCAAGCTACAAATCTCAGAGAATTTTATTCTTTATAATTAGAATAAACTCATCGGCTTAAATGCTAATATTTTACGCCCACATAGTTAGAGTTCATATTTACTTACTAAATGAATGTATTTTGCCCGGAAATAATCTATAATCTATCATCACTTCTCCGTCTTCTATTCATAAAAGACCTTCTAGTATAATCCTTTAATTAGATTTGATTAATTAGGGTAATGTATTTTAACTAAGTATTTTTTTGAGAATTTAATCTCCATTAAGTTAATTTATTATTGACACATTAGTTATCTATAAAAAATACTTAGGCTCTAGCTTTCTCAAGTGCAAACAGCCCTCGAAAGAAAAACGTTAGGATTTTTTGATAGCAGAGTTGGAGGGGCTTGTTTTGAAGTCTTTATTTATATTTTATGTCTCTATTTCTTGGTTTGGTCGTAAGCTGGGCACAAAGGCTCTAAAATACTTGACCTTTGGATCAATAAACTATGGAGTTATGAGGCCAAAGCTACGCACAATGGTTTGTTATTTCGATTAAAGTATTTTGTATAAACGTACTTGTGTTTAGAGCAGCGATAAGTTCGACGAACAAAGGCGTTTTGTAAACACATGTACCTATTTATAAACATCCTGCGATGTAATTTAAGTAACTATAGAAGCTTTACCTATGTACAGTCACGAAAAAAGCTTAAAATTTTAACATTAACACACAACTAACGTCAATATTTAACGGGAGGATTTATAGAGAAACGTTCAACGTCTTTTATCGCTGACGGACGTAATCACACCAGCATCATCATATTCTTAGGATACCAGAAAAAGAATAGTGTCTAAAAACGAGCTGAGCAAACAAAATTCCTTATTCTTATAATATTTTTAAGCATTAACGAATGCCAAGCGAAAAACTCAAACAAGGTTTTTCGGGAAGAAAAAATTCGACCACCGGCTGGGCTTTTTCGCTTGGCATTCGTTAATGCTTAAAAATATTATAAGAATTAATATGGGTTCGCGTCATCACAGAGCAAGTATTTAATTGCAACATTGATCTTGCTCGTTGAGAAAAAGGTTCACTCCACTCTCAATAGATGGCGTACACGTAACCCTTAAGACGGTAAAATAACGGAAGAAGAAATTCGACATTCGAGTTGGTGCCCACCGTAGCTCAATTGGTAGAGCGTCCCGCGCTGAGGGAATATTGGGCTGTGGGTTCGAGTCCCAGCCGGTGGTCGAATTTTTTCTTCCCGAAAAACCTTGTTAAAATCCCTTATGAAAAAAAAAGTACCTATCGCTATTATTAATATTAGTAGATAGCCGGACACCGACGGCGGGTCGCTCGTCGTTACACGTGCCGCGTCAGAAGAGATAAGAGCTATGCGATAGAAAGTGAAGCGCTCGGTAGGTTAATATGACTGGTAGGTATGCAGCGCTACGCAAGCTAAATTGAATATTATTGCGTCATACATAGCAAGCGTCGCTATTTGTTTAAATTTTTTTGCGGAGTGATGCTTCTGTCCCTTAGTATTCTGTGCTATTGTTATTATAATATACACGTTTTATACAGGGTAATTTTTAAATACCAGAAAGCTCTGCCCATTATTCCAATCGCAGATCAAAGCCGAGTGCTTATAACAACAGCTATTTAACTCAGACTCTTATACACATTATGTCATAAGGTATGTTACTCATTAATACACAAAGAAACCATCTCGCAAACAAAAGATACATTTACATTTGTATGGAGTGGTAGGCTCGGGTTGTGGTTGTAATACAACCCATCGAACCAAGCCATGCCGTCAAGCGACCTACTCGTGTTTCGGAATGCAAAGATGTTCGGTGAACCATCGGGGAGACGGGTCTGAGCAGCCGCTCAACTGCCGTCTCTCTCTAGATTAATGTGCTCCATCTTAGGCCACATCATCGCTTCACATCAGGCGAGATAGTGGCCAAACATAGATCTATAAGCGGTAAAAAAAACATACCTCTTTTGCATTTAGTTTGTCCTTATACTGCTCTGAGTATTTCTTAAAGAGCAAGTTGCTTACATCCTTCTTGGCTGTGTGTATTATACCCATACCTGGAAACCTAAAATCATTTTTAGAATTAAATTAAAGTTAAAACAACTAAGCAAGTACGCTAGATCTATCAATACATAACTCGTCTTAGTGAAGAGATCGTAAGCTATAATTCGATAGATTTAATCTATGTGGGCGACGTAATACAATGTCAGAACTGATCAAGGCAATTAAAATGTTCCGGGAAAATGTAAGGAAAAACCAAGTATTGGCTAGAGAAGGCCCATGCCCCAGCCATGAGAACGTCATGGGTTGATGACGATCGACAAGACGCTATCGCTTCGGCTTTAGTTTTACAGAACTGCTAACTTTTATATTTTGAACTAAAACACCGTTGCAAACATGTAAAATGTAGTCGAAGGAGGAGCTTTTGAATCCATACAAATTTGTTTATTTATCTGAATATACTCTCTCTATGAGAGAAGGCCCATGACCCAGCAGCGTGAACGTGATGGTCTGATGATGATGATGATCAGAATATTGTGATGATTCTTAAGTACGCTAAGCTGGTGTATGCTTTCTAAAGCAATGTATCCGATATCAATACAATATCATCCCATCCAGCACCCCTACCCATATGTCCCACAAGCGCCAATCGTATATCGTGTTGAGCTAAAAATAAGGTATAGCTTCACTGCGACTAATGAGATGCGGTCTAATTATTGTCGATTCAGGCAAGAAATCGAATTCATCCCATTTATACTAAAATACGATGATAATAATAATATGTTGAGAAAATCTTAATGGGACAATTTATATGGCATCATAAGACATTGCCGCAGTGAATCTACACCCTAATCTCAGCTCATCATGATATACGATTGGCGCTAGAGGGACATATGGGTACGGGGGCAGGCCGGGCGCACATAGCTGTCAGAATAATTCTAATTCTCGCGGAATGGTGTCATCGTCCACCGCGTGCATAAAGCGCTTACTCAATACTAGCTTTCGCCCCGCGGCATGATTATAGAGAGATTAAATCAATGCTATTTTACGATTACATTTAACGTTTTTCTATAACGACTCACATAGTGTAGTGTTTTGTTTTAAAATCAATTATGTTTGCACAAAATCGTATCGTAACGAATATCTTAGCGTGACCAGGAAGAGCGTAATAGTTAATAGTAGGGCAGAAAAGAATACCTACTACGCGGGCACAACCGCGGGTGTGATATAGTAAGATTCATGGCACGTTTAACAGTGCAATATTGAAGTACGTCATCATTTTACGGCTGTTGTCTGCGTACTTCATTGGTTAAGGAAAAATCTTACTTAAATTATCATCAGGGCCTATTGTATGCTTATTTTCGATAACTCGCTTTGTCATAAAGATGTAGCTCGAGTGCAAATATAGGCGATGCAGAAGACAATCATATTCATTATCATATCGTTACTAAGAACAAAATATAAGGTCTGTAGTGGGTTTGTAAAACGGTCCAAACGTTTGTACTGGAGCATTCGTAACAAGAGTTTTCTAAAGTTCTCTTGAAAGAGTCTTGCTCTGGGATTGGCGCCTTACGTTTACCATAGGCAGTAGAAACTTACCCAACTTTGTAGCTGCCACGTTCCGGCACGGCGTAACTGACATCTCTGTCTTGTTGCTCGTCTTCCAGGAGTTTGTGAGGGTGCTCCACTGTGCTATTGTGTTGGGCCAGTCTACATCTGATCAGAGCCCGGCCAGAGTAGTTCACTAGCTGTGACAAAGGAAAGAAGCATATGTTAGCTGTTCAAATCTTCGAAGACTGGTAGTACGAGGTTGTTGAATGACCAAATTGGAAACTAGGAAATAACATTTAAATTGGCAATGGTCGCGGGAGCTTTATTTTGTAGAAAATACGTAGGTATTACACCATCGTAATACACCATTCCCTTTAGTAGAAAGTAAAATAAGTTTTGCTTAAAGATTGGGAAGAAAATCACCCTACAGTACAATCGAGACCAAAGTTCGGCGAGTTCAAAAGTGGAGACCGCAAATCGGCCATCGTAATGTAGTGTAGGACGCCCTGCGACTAGGCAGAGCGACAATATACCTACACAGGGCACCTGGCAGAAACTGGAGAAAGAGTGCCGAAGATTGATGTAGGTTGATGATGATGATGGGTTGTAGGTACAGGAAGCACAGAGTGCTTATGATTTATAATCTATTTTTAACTTACCTCGACAGTAGGATGTGTTTTCGATTTCATACTAATACTGGACTTTCCCAGTAGACAACCATGCGTCCCGACCATTTCACTGACATAACGGAACCTGAAGTGATTCTGAGGCTGCTCCACGATCCGTAACATAGGTTTGTTTCCTAAAAACATTGGATAATGTTTATTTTATATATTTAATTATAATTGGTGAGTAGGTTTTGATAGGAAAACCTGATTTCAAAAAATGAATAGTTATTATATCCTATAATAGACAATATCTTTGATAACAATGATCCCAGCAGTGAGACTGTAATAGCCTGATGTTGACTGGTGATGTGATAGTACCTAATGATCATTCTAAGAGCAATTAGTGAACAAAAATCATTAAGTAAATACTTTAATTGATTAAATTATGATTTAGATTCAGATAGGCTTCTATCAAATCTTTAAGTAAAATGAGTAATACCAATATTATACCTAATAATGCTTAGAAAGTTACTATTGGTATTTACAACTGAATGAGATTAAATGTTTTATGTATATATTTTGTTATCTCAGACGACTGAGTTTCTGAATGTCTGATTCGTTTTAATGGTTGCTTATTATTTAATCACTTATTATTATTGAATAATAATAATTAATAACTGGAATAAATGCACAAACCAAGAGAAGACAAGTACAGCTAAATCAACAAAAAAAAAACAAATGGACTACTATAAGCTCATAATTCATACTATACTAAAGCGGAAGCATAGACAGGTGGAATTTTTATTATAACATAGTTGAGTCATGTTACAAACTGAAACATAAGCTTCACTGCTTCTGCTTATTGTTCAGTGTGTCTGCCAGAGCAAATAGATTTGATTTTAAGTTTGTTTAAATGGTTAAGACATATCATCCATCTGTTGGCCAACCAAAGAGCACTGAAGTCTTTGTGTTTATGCTTTGGTGAAGCTCTTTTTGAGGAAGGTATAAGTGCATATATTTTATACATTCATATTTACAATCTAGGGGGTCTACTCTGAGTTGCTTTCGTTTGTTCATTTGTGCAGACTAAAAGAGACACTCTTATCATAACACTGTCCCTTTCATCCGAAGGAACGAAGATCCGTAATTACGAATCAGAGTAAAGCCCCAGGACTGGTTGTGTGTTCTGAATAGGAATTTATAATTAATTTTTTATAGCAAATTGGCTTGCATTTGACCATTATGTCACCCGATGGATTATTTGCAATTTTTTAATTTTAATATAATTTAATACATGCCAATAACTCTACTCATGTGGCAACACCCTTACAGGGCAAATGTATTTAAGACAAGATTGATGAGGACACCATTTACATCTGTAATATAAATGTGAGCATATATAAATGAATATATAAAATAGTTTCTTATTAGTGTGTAATAATTAGCCTGTTTTGCGAAGCCTGGTGCCTGAGGTAGGCACCAGGCTTCGCAAAACAGGCTTAGCATAATTTACTTGTTAATAATTTATTTACCTATTTTGTACCTTTTTTGCGAAGAAAATAAATGCTTATTATTAAAAAAAAAATTATGACACCAATAACATGAAGTTATTACAAAGTGATAAAAAATACAGTAGCTGTCTTTACAGTGCCATGTGGTTAGGTCATTTAAGTGAGCTGCGCTTATCAAGTACTCAGAAATATTGATAAGAATATTGTTCTGTTTTTATAGGGCTAAAAAATATAGGCACCTATTGGTGATGGGCACAGAAATCTAAATAAATACCTATTTATTTAGATTTCTGTGGTGATGGGTGATGACAATTTAGACATAATGATAGCCAAATGCCAAAAATGATCAAAGAAGTAAGCTGGGTATTAACCAATTTTTTTTTATGTTCACTTACTTTATTTATGATTTATTTAGTTGATAAATAGAACCAAATGATTGGAGATGGTGACCACACCATCTCCAATCATTTGGTTCAGTTGTGCACAGTGAGAAAGTTATTATTTATGTCAGTAAAGTGCAATAAAAATATAATAATTTATTTTATTATATTTTTATTGCACTTTACTTTTAATTTTATAAAAAATTTAATAAAAGTAGGTACATTCATAACTTATTCTGTATTTAAAAAAATCTTTGATTATTGTACCTGTTAGTGTATAGGATCTAGGGATATTGAAATGAAGATAACAAAAATAGGAAGTGAAAATTGTAAGGAGTTTCCCGCTCCAGTGCGACGTGCGACCTTCAACTTATTTGAACTTACCATTGCTCACAAAGGTAAAGAGATTATTTTCTGCGCAACTCAGTCCCGTCAATGTTGTGGTTAGCTGTGGGACTTGCTGCGACGGCGAACTATTTGGAGACAGAGTCGTATACGAGAGTGGAGAATTCGAGCATTCGCTCATTTCGTGGTCGCTAGAAGACGACATTTTCACAACACTTCTGATCTCACGGCTAGTCAATATGCATAATAACGATAGCGTAACACTTCAGTTTATTTCTGTAACAAACGCTGCTGATTACAACTCAGTTATGGTGGTAATTTCTCACTCGCACACAACACTGCAAAGTCAAACAAAACACACCAAATTGAAAATTCGCAAAATAACCTCAGCCTTGTTGCAGAAACGTCAAATACGATTGGCTCATTTGACAGACAGACGAGAATCTGATTGACGCGCTGGAGACAAACAAAATAAAAGGACGAGCTTCGATTGGTAGAATTGAACTGGAATATCGTTCTGTGATAGGTCAATTTCATAGAATGGGGAGTTTTCAGTTTGCCATATGCTAGCTTTAAAAACTGCATTTTATTTTATAACTAGCTGCTGCCCGCGACTTCGTGTGCGTGTAATTTGATTATATCACGATCCCTCGAGAACCACTTGTTATTTGTAATAAAAACTATTCTATGTCTTTTTTCCAGGCTACAGGTTATCTCAGTGCCAAATCTCATCAAGGTCGATCCAACTGTTTAGTCATGCTTGAAAAGATAACAGACAGGTAATCGGACAGAGGTACTTTCGCATTTATAATATTAGTGTGGACTACTGTGGTGTAGATTATGTAAAGCCGGATTCACACTATTAACACGTGTCGTGTCGTGACGCATCAATAGGTACATCATTAACTATCGCATTAATCTGATAGTAATACTCGTAATTTTTAAGATCAAGGTTTTCCGAGTTTTGTTTTTCAGATAAATTTCGGCTAATATTTAAATTACAATTTTAATTTTACTTCAAATACACGAAATGCTTATTTTATTTATAATGTGTACTAAACATCGATGCAAATTATTGCACTAGTAACTGACAGGTGAGAATCGTAACCCGTTTTTTCATTGGTTTCAACATTTTTAATTCAGGTGAGCATTTGCTTTCTCTGATTGGTTTTCTAAACGGCTTAGAGTAAATGTCAAAATTTACCAGAGTGATTTTTGAACAGCCTTTGGACAATAATTACATTCACATGGAATTTTCTAAACGTCCCCAAATGATTAATTATGCTTCCAATACTTCGGGAATATCTATAAAGTGGTCACACTGTTTTTTTTTTTACTACATTCGAAACTTCCTATGACGTTACCTACTTGTTGGGGAAGAACCTAGTACGATGACTCACAAAAATCCCCACAGCCACAGAAGAGATAAATAAAATGTACTAAATTATATAATACGACTACAGTATGTCATCACGCAAAACAATTATTGGGTTTAGTTTAGTTTATGTATATTGCTCCAGTTTCAACCATGGTATAATGGTTTTATTATTTAGGTCTCTTGCTGGATTTCAGAACAAAATATACTAAAGATCGACCTCTGAATACGTCATTGCAGTCTGGTATTAGGTAGGTAGAGACTATGTGGCATACTGGAGAATTTCCGATTTCTAACTATACTTACACTATACAGAGTATACTTTTATTTCCGGAAACCATTAAATCGCAAGTTTCTGAGAAAATTCAATAAACTTTTTAACCTGAAGGTTCCAAAATTTTACCACACTATATTAAAATTTGTTCATATGTGTATGAGTGTAATAAATGAAACATTTTAGATAACTCACAATTTAATTTATTCTAAAATATATCCAATACCGATTTAACACCTTCACAACACTTATGATCTTAATTTAGTTAGTTCAAGAGATTCTCTCAATAACATGATTACATAAAATATATATGGAATGATTTCTAGTCTAGTTTATAGCTTTATCATTTATTTCTTATAATAACTTAAATAATATTCAAGTTGTTAAAATGTTCAAAGAAAAATAGATTATATGAACAAAACTTAACCTGACTTTAACATGCAGTTTAACGTTTACGAAAGTAGCACTTAGTTAAAAACTTGACAAATCAAGTTACAGTTAAGTTGACAGGTAAGTTTCAGTGGTGGAAAAGTCTGAGGTTGGTGTGGGCCAGAGTGATTTTGTGTTCGTTGCACGCGTCAATGACTTCTTGGTCGTTGTTGGAGCCAGATGGACTGCCGATGTATTCCACACCGCTCTGAAAAAATAAAAAAATAAAACTTTTAGGAAAACCTCTGTGGTGTGTTGGGGCCTACCATATGGTGCTCGAGGGTTTGATCTCTCGCGTCATTATCCATGCTAATCTAAAAAAACCTAGTGTACTGACTCACATGGATTTATAGTGGACCTGTAGATTAAATGAACCCGCAGTGTATTTACTTACACGAACCTATAGTGTACTAACCAACATGAACCTGCAGTGTCCTGACTTACATAGACATGTAGTGTACTGACTTACATAAACCTGTTTTGACTTTAACGGTTTGAAGGGCATTATAGCCAGCAAAATTACTGGGCATATGAGACGTAATATCCAATGTCCCGGGGTGATGAGCACAATGTAGTGCTACACAGTGCTTTTTATGGTATTTGAAGTTTTCGGTGGAATTGCTATGGGCAGGTTTGGCGCTTACCATCAGGCAAAAGACTTCATCATCTCATCACTTATGTAAAAAAACACCGTTTGCAGGTGCAATGTACTCATTTCTGTAAGGACTGGATGTATGGACCAATAATGTACCGACTTAGGATCTGTACCGACTTACACGGACCTGCAATAGTAACTTATGTAGACCTGTAGTATACTGACCTGTACCGCCCTGTCTATATTGTCCCTGAACGGGAAAAAGGCGTCAGAAGCGAGCGCCACCCCGTCAAATTTGTGCAGCCAAGCCTCGCGCTCCGCCTCCGTTAGCAGTGCTGGGGCTTCGCCCTCGAACAACGAATTGAACTGGTCTAACGGCAGATCTGAGCCTGCAATTTGAAAAAGGAATCAGATTTTTTCAAGATATGGATTAACCTCTTGATCCTCGAATGCATCCCATGGGGGGTGATGTATCTACTTTTTCATCTGATGGTATGTGACGATGCGGTCGGTAATGTAGCACGCTCATCAAGATATTATGTTTTAGAGACCTTATCGTCACATACCGACTTCGGTTTTTATGTATTTAAATTGGGTGTTTTTATATATGTATTTTATGTAGTTACAGGTCAACAATAACTTGAAAGTGGGTGGATCTTACTCCATTTTGTGTGATTATTCTGTACGTTTTTTTATCCTCTATCCTTACTAATATTATAAACGCACAAGTTTGTATGTATGGATGTATGAATCTTTGTTACTCTTTCACGCAAAAACTACTGAATGGATTTTAGTTAAACTTTACAATTAAATAGCTTATACATCAGAATAACACATAGGCTATCTTATTCCGGGAAATCGCGGGGTGCAGGTAGTATTTTTTTTAACGCTTAATATATCTATGTTTGGCCACTGTCTCTCCTGATGTGAAGCGATGATGTGGCCTAAGATGGAGCACATAAATCTAGAGAGAGACGGCAGTTGACCCCCCCGCGACGGTTCACCGAACCTCATCCTGAAACACGACTAGGTCGCTTGACGGCATGGCTTTGTTCAAAGTCAAATATCATTTATTAAATAGGCACAAAAGTGCACTTTTAAAGGTCATAAACACATGATACAAATAAAATATGGTAAAAATTGTAACCTATGTTAACGTGACTTTGAAAAAAGGTAAGTATGTTTACCCATTTCTTTCCTATACTCAAATTGAAGTCTTTGTGCTGAAAAGAAATGCGAAAACTGACTCTACCAGTGCTTCGGAAATACGCCCGCTAGAGAAGATAGCACCAAGAAACTCTGCGGGGATGTCTTTTTTTCAGCTCTTTTAGAATGTCTCGAAAATAACAATGAACAATTACGTATAAATTAGAACAGGGGATCGGACAACTTTTCAGAAAGTGTTTTATATTAACTACAATTAATATATATATAGCCATAAAAATACTATTTTAATTAAATAACGCTCTAAAAGTACCTAAAACTTTGTTTATATATTATGTTTCAAATATTGCCGCGCAAAAGGCCACCTCAAAACTTGTGACGTCATATGTAGGTAGAAAACGTTAAACTCTTCGAAATAAAACTTGCAAAGAGATTTAAATACGTTTTGTGAAGTTTGGGTACTATATTGTAGTAATGGAACGAAAAAAATTAGCAAAAATACATTTTATGAAAAGCAAAAACGTAAAATAAACACAAGCTTGACTCACGGCATTTGCCTACAAACGACGTCATGCGCTGTGATTGTTGTTTCGTTTGAGATGAAGAACAGATTAAAAATGTCAGAATTATTAGATTTAATTTATTGATTTAAAAATATAAATCATAATTGTTTCACAAAAATATTGAATGAATGATCTTTTTGGTTCGACGAACATTCGTTCTATTTACATTTTAGATTTTTTCTCGATTACTGTCCGATCCCCTATTGACAGAATGTCAAACAAGAAGTGCGAGTGAGATGTCCCATAGTACCGCCCCGCCGGTACAGGGAAAGTAGGCGAAAACAATTCCCTGTTGTAGCTTAATAAAAATAGTTTTTAATACATATTATAATATGTATGTTAGTCTGTAAGGTATATATAATATGGGTCTTAGAATTACTTTAGTCATTAATGTAACTATTGTTTTGTTAAGTTACCTGAAATAACGAAGTAATAATAGTAAAAATAATAGTCATAGTATCAGTAACAGAAAAGTGTAAATAAAATATAAGTAGGTATGACAGTAGCAGTAGTGTTCGTTGGGTGGTATTAGGGCCTATTGAGGGCCTTCCTGCGGGTTCTGGTCGGATAGAGCCTCTATCTGAGACGCTATCTGGCAGGACACTCGTAGGAATGACTTCTTTAAAAAAATTTAATTAAAAAATAAGTATTTACTAACATAGCCTAAGAAATTTACTAACAAAAATGGATCTTTTATCTGAATAAAAATTTATTATTAAATTGATAAAGTGAATGGTTCTCACCGACAGTTCCGTTGACGTAGTTGTCGATCGCGTTGGCCCGCACGGCGCGCGACACGCCCGCGCGGAAGCGCATCGCCTGCACGCGCGGGTGCGCGCGGAGCCGCCACAGCGCCGCCTTGCCGCCCGCCAGCCGCGTGCAGTGGATGCGCGACTGCTGCCCGGCGCCGATACCGACCACCTACCAACGAAAATCACTACTAAGGTATTTATACCACACCCACTCGGAAAGTGTCTTATTACTCGTTCATAAACGGGTTACAAAGTTCGTAATTTCTCCCTTAAAAATGTGCGGCGGGAAAAGTTATATGGAATTTCATTACTGCCCTCCGAAGCAGGGCAGGAATGTTGTATGAAAATCCATTACTGCCCGGCTAGCTTTCTTTTGTTTTTTAGCAGCGAACATAAAAAAAAAACACAAACGTCAAACCTCAAAAAGGTCTTGTATGAAATAATTAGAAAAAAGAGGCGGGAAACATACAAACCTCAAATCTCAAAAAGGTTTTATATCAAATAATTAGAGAAAAGAGGCGGTTTTTTTTTTGTTTCCTATTTTTAATGAAATGAGGATGGCAACCTTATTCTGCAATACGAAAAAAAAGCGCGGCAATTTATTTCGTTGCGTTAAATATTGTATTTTATTTTCCTCGTAGGTGTAGTATAAAGCACTATGTATCACTCGGGAGAAAGTTCTCGAGTTTCCTTTAAGCCCTCCGCTGCGCGTCGGGCTTAAACATACTCTCGAACAGAAATAGATCGTTTTCTCCCCTCGGTGTACAATGTAATATTATTACCTTAGTTTTTATGCTGAGTCGGAACCTTTTCCTGACATCGCGCAACGTTCCATTATACTATAATTATATTATGTATTTATTATATATGTTATTACATGTGTTATTTTTTTTTCTGTTGTATGTATAGTATAATATTATTTGTTATGTGTAATATAGTATTATAGCTTAATGTAATGTTGCGTGTATCTGTCATGAATAAATGTATTTTCTTTCTTTCTTTCTTTCTTTTAACGAGTTAAACACTTTTTAACCGACTTTAAAAAGGAGGTTTTCTGTCCGATTGTTTTTTTTTCTAAGTACTCCGTCATTTATGAACCGATTTGGAAAATTCTTTTTGCGTTGGATTCAGTATAGCTACGAAGTGGTCCCATATAAATTTCATCGATATGTGACCTTGGTCTTCGAAGATACATTGAAGTCGGTTTTTGTTTATTCTAAAAATTAATTAAGGTGGTATCTTACGGTACGTTTTTCATACAAAATTCAAAGTTCAAAAGTTTTCCATGTATACTACAATTATCTATAAAATCGGCAAAAAAATCATGTCTGTTGTATGGGAGCCCCCTTAAATATTTATTTAATTCTGTTTTTTAGTATTTGTTGTTATAGCGGCAACAGAAATACATCATCTGTGAAAATTTCAACTGTCTATCACGTTCATGAAATACAGCCTGGTGACAGACGGACATACAGACAGACGGACAGCGGAGTCTTAGTAATAGGGTCCCGTTTTACCCTTTGGGTACGGAACCCTAAAAAATGTAGATTTCCCTATTTTAATTTAGTAAAATAACTTTACTGGATTCTTATTATGCAAGTGGACACAAAAATGCACTTTTACTTTTTTTTAAACGACCTGTAAAAAGGCATCGTTTGTGACACAGTCAACAAGGCCCAAACGGATGTTAGGAATTAACTTGCTTGTTACATTTAAGTTTTAAATTAGGCCACGCAGTAACTATTAGGTTATCTGTGGTTATACTGAAAGTCTATCTTACCTGTCCATCCCTAGCATAGCAGACAGAGTTGCTCTGCGTATATTTCAGTGCAATAGTCGCCACGATCAGATCTCTGATAGCGCTCGCTGGTAACTCTTTCTTGGCTGTGACGACGTTAGAGAACAGATCGGGAGTGATCTTGGCGTCGTTGCGTCTCTGTTCTAGCGTAAGGCCGTAAATAGTCTTCTGCTCCATTAGATCAGGTTCGTAGGATGCGTCCATCTGAAGGCCAAATTAACATTTTAATTTGTTTCATTGATCGAGCAAATCAAGTCAAAAATGTTTATTAAATAGGCATAAAAAATGCAATTTAACAAACGTCACATACACATAATACAAATGAATTAAAATATGTTAAAAATTTCACTTAATATACCATGACTGAAAAAAAAGGTAGGCATGCCTACCCATTTCTTTCCCATAGATGTATGTTTGTAATTTGTATGTATGTATCACTACATAGTATAAAACAAAGTCGCTTTCTCTGTCCCTATATCCCTATGTATGCTTAAATCTTTAAAACTACGCAACGGATTTTGATGCGGTTTTTTTAATAGATAGAGTGATTGAAGAGGAAGGTTTATATGTATAATAACCGTGCGAAGCCGGGGCGGGTCGCTAGTATAAGTATAAAAGCTTTTAATGCTCTCCCAAAGAATATCAAAAAGATCAATATTAAATCGTTTAAAAGGGAATTATTCTGTTGGTTACACAATAAAAACTATTAATCTATAGGTGAGTTCTTAAATAGAGTGTAACTATTAAATCAACCGTACTTATTACTGTTCTGTTATATTAAAATGTAAGATTTCTTATTTCATTAATTTAATTAATTTAATTAATTTAATATAATATAAAACTGGAAGACCACTCACTGACTGACTGACTGACATATTGACAGAATTGATCTCCCACTTGCCGTTATGGTGGGGGGTAGTGTTTGGTACCGTTGGATAGAGGATGTTTTGAAACCAACCAGAAAAATCCGAAATCCATGGAAAGGTGTCTCCGAGATGGAACTGCTCAGGGGATCTCGGAAACTATAAATCGGATGGGGGTACCGCTTGAACTAAATATGCTCAAAACCCTGGGCCATTTTTGAAAATTTGAAAAAAAAGATGGCCGCCATACAAAAAAACATGGCCGCCATACAAAATATAAATGCAAATAACTTTTGTACGGTTAGTGATAGGTATAGGGTGCTCGACCAAATGTCATAGAGGACGATGGGGGAAATTTGGAAAAGTTGGAAAAATTAAAAAAAAAGAAAAAAAAATGGCGGCCATTTTGAAAGTTGCTCCGATCCGACTGAAATTTTGCATCGGGGGGTTGTCTGGGTCGTAGACTATGATTATGAAAAAAAAATTTGGATTCCGCCATTTTTCAAGATGGCTGCCATACAAAAGTTTTTTTTCCGGAAAAATAAGCCAAACAAAACTTTTGAACCGTAGTCGATAGGAAGCGTCTATAAAAAAAAAGCAACACCCCCCCACGCGAGCTGCTTTAGCAGCTCGCGCACGCCACAAAATCACTTGGATTCCGCCATTTTTCAAGATGGCCGCCATACAAAAGTCTTTTTTTCAGAACAACTGAACTAAAATAACTTTAGAACCGTAATCGATGGGGAGCTTTTATAAAAAAAGCATCACCCCCCCCACGCGAGCTGCTTTAGCAGCTCGCGCACGCCACACAATCACTTGAAATCCAGCTTTTTTTCAAGATGGCCGCCATACAAAAGTTTTATTTCAAAACAAAAAGGGTAAACAAAACTTTAGAACCGAACTCGATAGAAAGCTTTTAAAAAAAAACAGCAGCCACCCCCCCACGCGAGCTGCTTTAGCAGCTCGCGCACGCGGCGAAATACTAGTATAATATAAAACTGAAAGACCATAATAGCGACAGAAATAGAAGTGGTACTTGCCGTTATGGTGGGGGGGAGTGTTTGGTACCGTTGGATAGAGGGTGTTTTGAAACCAACCAGAAAAATCCGAAATCCATGGAAAGGTGTCTCCGAGATGGAACTGCTCAGGGGATCTCGGAAACTATAAATCGGATGGGGGTACCGCTTGAACTAAATATGCCCCAAACCTTGGGCCAATTTTGAAAATTTGAAAAAAAAGATGGCCGCCATTCAAAAAAACATGGCCGCCATACAAAATAAAAATGTAAATAACTTTTGAACGGTTAGAGATAGGTATAGGGTGCTCGACCAAATGTCATAGAGGGCGATGAGGGAAATTTGAAAAAGTTGGAAAAATTAAAAAAAAAGAAAAAAAAATGGCGGCCATTTTGAAAGTTGCTCCGATCCGACTGAAATTTTGCATAGGGAGGTTTTCTGCGGCGTAGATTACGATTATGAAAAAAAAATTTAGAATCCGCCATTTTTCAAGATGGCTGCCATACAAATGTTTTTTTTCATGACAAAATAGGTGAAAATAATATGCAAATAACTTTTAAACGGTTACAGATAGGTATAGGGTGCTCGACCAAATGTCATAGAGTGCGATAGGGGAAATTTGAAAAAGTTGGAAAAATTAAAAAAAAAGTAAAAAATATGGCGGCCATTTTGAAAGTTGCTCCGATCCAACTGAAATTTTGCATAGGGAGGTTTTCTGGGGCGTAGATTACGATTATGAAAAAAAAATTAGATTCCGCCATTTTTCAAGATGGCTGCCATACAAATGTTTTTTTTCATGACGAAATAGGTGAAAATAATATGCAAATAACTTTTAAACGGTTACAGATAGGTATAGGGTGCTCGACCAAATATCATAGAGGACCATAGGGAAAATTTGGAAAAGTTGGAAAAATTAAAAAAAAATAAAGAAAAATGGCGGCCATTTTGAAAAATGCTCCGATTCGACTGAAATTTTGCATCTGGGGGTTTTTTAGGTCGTAGATTACGATTATGAAAATAATTTGGATTCCGCCATTTTTCAAGATGGCCGCCATACAAAAGATTTTTTTCCGAACAAAGAGAATAACTTTAAAACCGTAATCGATAGGGAGCTTCTATAAAAAAAAAACAACACCACCCCACGCGAGCTGCTTTAGCAGCTCGCGCACGCCACAAAATCACTTGGATTGCGCCATTTTCCAATATGGCCGCCATACAAAAGTTTGTTTTCAGAACAAAAAGGGTAAACAAAACTTTAGAACCGTAATCGATAGGAAGCTTTAAAAAAAAAACAGCAGCCACCCCCCCACGCGAGCTGCTTTAGCAGCTCGCGCACGCGGCGAAATACTAGTCATATATATAAAATTCTCGTGTCACAATGTTAGTTACCTTACTCCTCCGAAACGGCTTTACTGATTTTTACCAAATTTTATATGCATATTCAGTAGGTCTGAGAATCGGCTACTATCTATTTTTCATACCCCTAAATGATAAGGGTTGTTCACCCTTAACATTTTTTTTAAATTTATATGGCAAAACAACAATTGCCGGGTCAGCTAGTAATTTTATAAAATTGGCATTTAGATTATGATGATTATTTTGACTCATTGACTTATAAATAGGTAATTAAATTGTTGATTGCATGTTATATTATAATCTAGAATAAATAATTAAATTAATAATGTTGCACACCCAAATAGGGTAGATTGTATAGGAACTAATTTATATTTATGTAACACCTACCAAACCTACAATCTGGTAACAATAAATATTTCATTCATAAGTGTCATTACTCTGAGTATAAATGAATGTCATAACTTTACTGACTTAGGTGAAGTAAGTTTAATGAATGTTTGCTTATCTATCTATAGTGTTCCCAGAAGGCTTATCGACATTACGACGTTAGGTCAGTGACATCAACGTTATCGGTGTGACATGAATTTTATTATTATTGTAGTATCTGCGAGGTGGTGCACACTGCACATAAATAGATACTCTATCGATGATATCTATTCGCATCGATAAGAATGATCAGCGCATATCGACTGAAACGCTACTGATATCATGATCAATAATATCACTTCCAAGGTCTAAAATCAATTCTGTATATACGGGTATTCACCGTGAGTTTAGGTTGTTTTGATTTCCTCATATTTCCTAACCGTTACTAGCGCCATCTTTGGTAAACCAGTGACATCTTTTTGTTATGTAGATTATTTGCGCGTTGTCCGCGTTAGTGATTCTGGGACAGCTTAGACTACCCCTTACTAATTCTACATTCGGTATTAATTACTTTAAACACGCAGCAATTTTGTTCATAGCTTTGCCCTTACTAAGCCGATTTTGATTGAAATTCACTTAAATTTTAAATGCAAATATAACCCCAAATAACAGTAGGATACCTCATAATTATTCATTGTAACGAAAAACAGATAATCAATATCGATCTACAAATATCTTGATTTCCTATGTAAAATGTAAATCAATTAGATCTAATCCCCTCAACAAATGGTATACATATAAAATTGTGATTGTTATTCCATAGGAAATATTGATGACATTTGAATAAGCCCACTTTTTGTACACTCGGGTACAATAGTGCGAAAGAAACAATGGCTGTCACTCAGAGGGGTAGGGGGTTGACCCCCTGTCGAAGGTTTGTGTTTAGATATAGTCGCTATATAGGTAGGTACCTAGATTATCGCTAGTCCATACCCGGCACATGTTGTCTTTATCTTTCTTTCTTATATATAAAATTCTCGTGTCACAATGTTAGTTACCTTACTCCTCCGAAACGGCTTTACTGATTTTTACCAAATTTTATATGCATATTCAGTAGGTCTGAGAATCGGCGGTTAAAATCAATAAATTAACTAAAATAATAATAATAATTTAACTAAATTCGTATCAATTTCAGATTTTTGTTAAAATTTGCGTTTCGGGAGAAAACATTTCTACCACACTAAATCTCAACCAAATTTGGTAATTTTGGTCTCAATTTCTTAAATAGAGAATAAACTAGGTTTGTAGGTTTTCTTTTTACTAAGTTTATGTCTATTTTTAAAGTTAACAGATCCCAAACTTCAAAAAAAATTTCGAGTGAATATCGAGTTTTTTGGGTCCATTTACTCAAATTCTATAGGAATTATCGAAAAAATAAAAACCTACAAACCTCAATAATGGTCTCATCTTCATCGAATTTGGTTAATGTTTAGGAGTAGAAAAACGTTCTCTCTTTTTGTATGAAAATTTCAGCGTGCCGTTCCCTCTTAAATGATTGTCTTTTGTATTTTTTTCGTATCGTGTGTTTATTTGGTGTGCAATAAAGTGTTATTATTAGTGTAGATACTCTCTTCACGAGAGAAGGCCCGTGTCCCAGGAGTGGGAACGTGATGGGCTGTTGATGATGATGATGTTGATGATGAAAGTGTTATTGTATTGTATCTAACCTGTAGAACGCAGTAATTGCCTCCCTTCTTCTTCTTCAACACTTCAAGTGCTTCGGCCGAGTAGCCAGGCGCGATGATACCGTCAGACACCTCCCTGCGATTAACAATTAGTTTTATAATGAAAATGAACGTGATCTGGACATATTATTAATAACATATAATAATAATTACTAATTAGATCTCTCGTATGCGCGAGGCCGACTAAGATGGTACCACGGATTTTCTAGTTACTTTGCCGCCAAGCAGTAATTTGAAGCATTACTGTGTTTCGGTTTGAAGGAGATTGGAGTCAGCGAAATTACTGGGCATCGATTTAATATCTGATGTTTCAGATGACGAGCGCAATGCTACGCAGTACATTGCATGGAATTAAAAGTTCTAGGTGGCACTGTATATGTTAGCAAGCGTGGCACTTACCATCAGGTGAACTAATCCATCGTCTCATTGCTCAGTTGCATAAAAAAACTCATATGGAATACTATTAGAATATTGATCTACGACTAAAAATCGGTAAGCGCCATCTAGTTCACAAAGATGGCATCTACAACGTTAAATAAAGTTCATGCTCTGAAAGCTTACTCTGATTCGACGAATCTTCGTTCCGTCGGATGAAAGGCATAAGTGTCTCTTTTAGTCCGCACGAACGAACGAAACTCGACAGTAGACCTCCAGAATAGATTATCGATCGTGACGTACCTGGAAATGATCTTGGCAGTGATGAGGTCACATTCGTCCGACAACGCGACGAAGTCCCCGAAGGAGCTCATCCGGTCGGCGCCGCGGGCGCGCGCGTACGCGCTCGCCAGCGGCGTCAGCTGCGGGAGTAGGTCTGACACCATGCATACTGACGCCTGCACAACAAAACAATTTATTTATTTTATTAATTGTAATTTATATATTTGTTGTAACCTTTTTGACAATAAACCATTTACTCATTTATTTTGACAGTAAACAATTTATTTATTTAATACTTTATAGCACTATTACAAGTAATGTACAAACGTAATGCTAAAGCATTTTCTACCAATTATCCAGTGACGGTAAAAGAAAAATACGAAGCGTGCATCAAATATGTAAAAATTTAAAGGGGAAACAAAATAAATATCGTAAAACATAATACATATTATCGTAAAAAGCATACATTATTTAAATACAATATATATAAACAAATACCTATTATTGATAATTAAATAAGATATACTTAACTAGATAAAAGAAATAGGAAAGGAAAAGGCTATGAAGATCAATTTGACGGCTTACTCACTTTTTGCCAGTTATTCTGACGTCAAGCAGTAGCGCTGTGTTCCGGTTTGTACGGCATTCCTCTTCCTATTGTAGGGTTGTCATGTTGTGTTAGAGAGAGAAAGAGAGAGATACTTTCACATTTAATAATGTTAGTCAAAGTAGGAAGTAGGATAGGATAAATATTTTTTTGAATACAAAACATTACGAACCATAATTACAATCGTGGGCCCCTAGCTATCAAAGCCAAGGATTATAAATGACTCCACTGTTCATTCATATCTTCAATATTTCTTAACGTTGATCAATCCTTATAATATATATAATCCAATATAAAATCCAATTATATTACTAGGAATAGTTGGTAAATACCTGTTCTTCGTTCAGTTGGAGTCCAACAGCCGCGCCCGCCGGCGACACGTGTTTGAAACTGGCGGCGGCTGGCAACCCTAGCGCTTCCTTTAGCTCCTTCACAAGCTGCCACGCGTTCAGTGCGTCGCAGAGATTGATGTATCCGGGGGAACCGTTCAGGGTGGTGAGAGGCAACCTGTCTCGGTTCGTGAACACTTGGGCTGGTTTCTGGTGCGGGTTCATACCTGGAGGTTATGGGAGGTTAGCAATTGTGTTTAGAAGACGGAATGAGTATGGGAAAGAAATGGGTAGACATGCTTACCTTTTTTTTTTCAGTCATGAAATTTTAACTATTTTTGTTGATTTAAATTATGGTGCGAATAACGTTTAGAAGTGCATTTTTTGTGACTATTTAATAAATATCTTTCGACTTTTTTGTAATAAAAAGAGTTGTTCACTTCTCGTGCTTGTATAGTGCGTCATACTGAGTACAGGCGGACTTAAATGCCACTTATAGATAGATAGATAGATAAACACTTTATTATTCACCTTAAAAATAGAGAAAGTACAAGTCAAATGTTTACAATGGTGAAACAATGGGCGGTCTTATCGCTTAAAGCGATCTCTTCCAGACAACCTTTGGATGGAGATGAATAACGAAACTTACACAGACGGTGATGATAGAAATTATAATAGACATACTAAGGCTAACCCTAACTTTAAAAAAACAGTAAAATTGCATTCAGCGACATTGTAATTAAACATTTGTTACATAAAAAGCGTTCATAAATTGCTGCAGAATAATGAACCTAGCGGTTGTTCTATGCACGAAATCAAATTAAACAAAATTTTAAATGAAAAATATATTTTCATAAAAAAATTAATAACCACCCCGATTTAACCACCTTTTAACAAAAAAACTGCATTAAAATCGGTCCATTCGTCTGGGAGATAAAATGCCACAGACATAGGTAGGCGTCAAATAATTAAAACACCCTCATTTTGCGGTTGAAAAAATGAAATTAATTATGCTGGGTACAGCCCACACTCTCTGAGAGAAGGTTCCCAACATTGGGAACATAATAGTGACAATAATGATGATCTCACCATATCTCAATGTCATCTGGGCCTGCCCGCCGGAATACTGCTTGCGGAAGTAATCAGATATGGCGGTGTCGTATTCAGAGGTATGTGTGAACGCCTTTAGCGCTAGCTTTTGTCTGTAATCATAATAAAGATATGTAGGTATACTTAATTAATTATACGTATTATAAAGGAAATTATGAATTTGTGAACTGTACTAGTTTCTCATATACCAATTGTTTAAGTTTTTAACAATAATCTATCTAAGTATGTATAATGTATATATGTCGCAGCCAACTAGCTTAATTCGCCGTTCAATTAACAGCCTAGCCTCTTAACTAAACGCCGCCATTCAACTAGTGGCCTGAATGATATTCTATATACTGTTGAATGGCGGCGTTTAGTTAAGAGGCTAGGCTTTTAATTGAACGGCGAATTAAGCTAGTTAGCTGCGACATATACACTGTATTTGCCAAATTGCGTAGAGAACCAGTGTAATAATCGACCAGCATCAGTCTTTAGTGCATAAGTTAACAGTTTAAAACACAAACGAACATTTAAAATCAAATAAAACGGATTTTACAAAGTGTTAAAATATGCATGTATCAACTTGATGAGCTTGTGCTAGTGCATCATCAAATAATATTAACAATAAGAGGCTCTCGCTAGACGGTTGGATCAAGGGTCAGATGCATGCGGCAGTAATCCTTGACACGGCACGTATCAGGAGGTCTCTCACTCTGCAGTCCTAACCACCGGTAGTTTGGGCCCTGCCCCGCTGCCGGCGGCACCCTATGTTTAGGTTGTGGGGTATGTGTTGTATTTTATGTTATTTTACAATTTTAGGAAAACTTACATCTAGGTCTAATAACTAGGATAGGTACTTCAATATTGTACTAAGGGACATTTACAAGTTTCCATATATAGGCGACAGATTATTTACAACGTGGACGGAACCATAGAGATCTGATTAAAGTAGAGATGAAAGGGGGCGTGGTGCATGTGGCCGCGACCTGTCAAAATTCACCATGTCGCGTGAAAATCAAATCAGTCACAAACAGTCTGCGGTATAGGTGCGGCCGGAGGAAAAAATTAAAAACGCCTGTTTGTTCAGGCAGTATGTGCGTGGAACTAAATTAGTTGAGAACACGCAATTAATAGCGCGCTAAGCGACTCGTCCGCTTTAGATGCATTTCTGGGATACCGCGGTAGCTCGAGGACCTCGCGGTCGTACATTAGTGATGTAACCATTTCTCGCTGCTATCGATAATAATCCTGATTCTGACGCCTAGCTACGGAGTTTCTTACCTTTAGGTAGCATTAAATACTTTTTGACGTGAAGTCAAAAGTGATGCGAGTTCAATTTTGTATTATTTTCCAAAACAAGATTTTCTTCGAGTGATAATGTAAAATACCGGTGGATTATTTACCAATAATAATTAATGCCCCGCTAAAAACTTAAATCTAAGAAAGATAATAAATATGTGCATAATAATAATTAGGGAAGGGGTGGTCTAGAGGGCGTTATTATTAACTCATATCATACCATCTTTTATAAAGTTGTATCGAAACATTTTATCGATTGTGTAATACACTAGACGCGTGTATTCGTGTAAATTTTATCGATTTGTCAATGTAGTTGTGATGTCGTGCGCATCTTGTGATTGACTGACTGCTAGTGTGAGTAGCCAATGAAAGCGCTGTGCGAACGCGTTGTTGTGTGAGTTGATATGTTTTTATTTAGTTGCATCTGTAATTGTAAAACTGGTGGGAAGAAACGGGCGACATGCGGATTTATACAATAAAATATTCGATGCCATATCTCCTCCCTTTCAATATCTGTGGACGGAAAACAAAAAGCATGCAAGAAAAGATAGACAGTAATACATAACAAACTATAAAGTAAACAAACTATAAAGCGTTTGACGACATCTCGCCTGATGGAAAGCGAAGACTCGGCCTAAGATGGAGCACGCTTGCCCATGAAATGTCTATTCACTCAAGACTTAAAGAGACACAAGTTGTAGTTGTTTTATAGAAATATTGTAAAAAAACTTAGAAGTAAGAATGTAAATAAATAATGTGAATAATAATAAAATATCAACAAACATCACGGACGGTACGCACGTAGCGTGCGCGTGCGTTGCAAGTTGCAATGCATGTTGCAAATAGTCTATACGCCGCTTACCTACTACTGAAACTATAGTACTCATTAAAGTCTAAATTAAAGTCAGGCCGATGAGATGCGTTCAAACGAACGCATCCTGCGGCCTGACCTTTACATGCAAGTAGATCGCCAACGCGGCCGCCATCGTCAACACACGTAGACTCCTTAATTTGAGCGTAGCATTATGAGTTACAATACAGAACATATTTACCTGATTTCTATTCTTCGCAAGACCTAATACATAGAAAAATAGACGTTAGCATGATGAATTTAGAAACCATAATTTGAACGACTAAAATAGTATTTACCTGGTCTCCAAAGTGGTCTGATGATCCTTATTAGTTTGAAGCTCGTTCACAACCTTTTCATAGTCGCTTGGGTCACAGATAACTGTTACTCTGTCGTGATTCTTCGCCGCTGCCCTGAAAAAGGAAGAAAATACATACATGAAAGACATGACAAACCCTTTTTAACAAGACCCTGTATTGTGTTATGACAAACAATCGAACGAAATATCAAATTGATGTAAGTAGATACAAAAATTCGACATGCGTTATTCCGCTGTTTCTATAGGTTGTCTGGAAAATATTTCTTCCAGCTTTAAGACCGCCCATTTTCACATATGTACATTAATTTTATTGTTGTTTTAATCTTTACAATTAGATAATTTAGATGCTATTTATGTTTTTTAAAATATCATCGTCACTAACGTCAAAATCAACCGGGATATTTACCATGTTTTTGATTTATAGAGAACTCGATATTTCCAAAGTTCTTCGTGATCATGGCGCTTGTAACTGCGCCATTAATTTTAATTGAATTAAGATGCTTCTATATTCTGTATTGTGTTATGTTTTTTCTATTTAAGTTCATTTAGGAGTGACAGACGTTTTTTACAGTCTTCAAAAAAAGGAGTAGCATCTCAATTCGATTGTATTTTTTTTTTGTAACCTCAGAAGTCCGTCATTTATAAACGGACTTGGAAATTTTGCATTGAATTCACTATAGCTTCAAGGTGGTCCCATATAAATTTCATCGATATTTGACCTAGGACTACAGAATTGAAGTCGTTTTTTTTGTTATAAAATATTATTTATAAAAAGTTTACCTGAGTAGCGTGACTCCTCCGATATCAACGTTTTCCACAGCATCAGCGATGGTAACATCGGGCTTCGACACGGTCTGAACGAACGGGTACAGATTGCACACCACTACGCTGATCATGTCAAACTTCTGCCGGGTCATGTCAGCCTGGTCGGACGCTGTCAGCCTGGAATGAGGTAAGAAATTATTAGAAAATGGAAGTAACGCACATAATAAATACAAATACAAGCGAATTCCAGTCCAGTAAACTAAAATTTATAAACCTATAAAAATTAAAAACGGCTGAACCGATTTTGATAAAACATGTCTAAGAACCACCGCTAGAAAACACACAAAAAACTGCATCTAAATCGGTTCACCTCTTTAAGATCTACGGTGCCACAGACAGACACACATAGCGGTTGACCACTTATAACACCCCTCCTTTTTGCGTAGGAGGTTAAAAATGGAAATGTCGCACATAATAAATACAAATAAAATACATACGGTCAACGATCACATACATAGATCCTGCCCCTTAACTAGGATTTCCTGCATCTAGGGAATCAGAAACTGTGAGACCGTGGTCTCGTCCACGGTCTCACAAACCCTACACAAAACATACGCTTGAGCTTTTTTTATGTGCACAAACATTTGTCCAGTCGCGGGCATCGAATCGGCAACCTTAGTGGTGTATGAGATTTGAGCCAATCTGCCCAACCAAAAGTTAGCTCTAGATATATCAACAAAAGTTCGACGCCTTTATCATGAAATAAAAGGTCAATATTGTGAGATTTGACTTTGACCTTGATTTCATCTGACTCTAGTGTACAGCCGAAGCTGCCGATATGTACGTAAACGTAACAGAACGTTAATCTCATCTTGAAACTATAATGATCCGCTCAATTACTGTAACTAATTGTTGCTATACAATTTTAAAATGAAATGTTTGAAAGTACTAGGCTTGGTTACAAAATTAGCCAATTTAATGAAAATCAATCGTCAAGGACTTTTTTATTGCGAACTAGCTGCGCCCCGCGGTTTCAATCACGCTTTCAAGGGATAAATATTAGCCTATGTCCTTTTCCAAGACCTAAAGTACCTACATACACTCACTTGGTGAAACTGGTAACGCATCCAAGTACAAGCAATCCCAGAAAACACTTCTTATGAAATTGTCATTATGTATCTTATATATTTTGTATATTATATTATTATGTGCGTTCGTCATCACACCATCAGCCCATCACGTTCCCACTGCTGGGACACGGGTCTTCTCTCATAGAGAGAGAATGGGCCATAATCCAGCACGCTGTTCCAGTGCGGGTTGGTGGATAACATATGTCCTTGAATTTTTGTGATCAATTCGTGGACATGCCGGTTTCCTCACGATGTTTTCCTTCACCGTTTTTGGAGCGAGTGTTAAATCCGCACATAACTTAGGAAAGTCAGTGGTGCGGGGCCAGCGGGATTCGAACTCGAGTGCGTCGGATCGAAAGCCGCACGAGCTCCCACTGAGCCACACTCGCTCTTATATTATTATGTACGTTCATAATTGGAATATATTATTGTATATTTAATATAGATAACAGTATATGTTATTATACTTTGTACTCTTTGTACATACGTTTGTTTATTATGTAATTTATGTTGACACCCCCGTCTCTTACAGTTTCTTTAAGTCCTCTCCATCCAAAGGTTGTCTGGAAGAGATCGCTTTGAGCGATAAGACCGCCCATTGTAACACTAGGTTTTAAGTTTGTTATTGTTCTTTTTGATATTATTTTTTCTGGTGGCGAAACAATAAAGAATTATCTAATCTAATTTAGAGTAGTGAGTGTGTGGAACAAGCTTCCAGAGACAGTAATAAGTGCTCCTACAGTGAACTCTTTCAAAAATAGACTTGATCAACATTGGACTAGTGCACTGAAATGACATACACGCATCAGCTTTGAACTGCTAGTGTATGAACAATAATAATAATACCTAATTTCATCAAAATCCGTTCAGTAATTTTTCCATGATGGAGTAAGAAACATCCATTCATCCTAGTAGATAATAGGATTAGTAAGATAGACCTATGTTTGGCCTCTACCTTCGCCTGATAGTGGCCGAAGATGAAGCACTTAGATATAGAAGACGGCAGTTGAGCGACTGCTCAGACCCGTCTCCCTGATGGTTCACCGACGACCATTTCGAAACATGACTAGGTCGCTTGACTGCATAGTTTTGTTCAGTGAGTGGTTTTACAACCACAGCCAGAGCCTATCATTCCAAACTTGTGAGAATCCCTGAACCTGATGATTATCAATCAATCTTTTAGCTCAAACTCTTGATTGATATGGCATATAGCTATAGGTGTAGCTATAGTAGTCATTACGGAAAATTTAATTTCATTAAATTAATAAAATAATACACCCAACGATCACATACAGACCCTGGCCCCTAACTAAGATTTCCTGTATCTAAGGAACTATGAGGACCATGGTCCGAAACACCAAGACACGAAACACAGAAATACACAAATAATTGCGCTTTTTTCCGTGCACAAACATTGGTCCCGTCGCGGGAATCGAACCCGCTACCTCATTGGTGTATCAGATTTAAGCCAACCTGTCCAACCACTACACCACAGAGGCTGAAAAAATTGTATTGATCAAGACTCCTTATGATAAAATATTTGTATCTTCTTACCTAGACAGGATACCTGCATGAACAGCTGGGTGCAAAGTCTTGACTCTTCCACCAAGCATTTCCGGGGCCTTAGTGATGTCTGAGACATCCAGCACGCTGAGCCCGGCATTGCGGAGCGCAGTGGCTGTCCCGCCGCTGGCAATCAACTGGAGCCCTACCTCTGACAAGCTCTTGGCAAGCGGCAGTAGGCCAGTCTTGTCTGACACGCTGAGGAGAGCTAAAATGCAAAAGATATAATATAAAGCATGGCAAGCACTGACAAGCGTGTGGAAAAAAATTACTCAGTTCCGTGACACTTACAATATACTGACTTTAATAAAACATAAATAAATATAACCCGCTTACGCGCTTTGGAGTGGTAGGCTCTAGCCGTGGTTGTAATACCACCCACCGAACAAAGCCATGCCGTCAAGCGACTTAGTCGTGTTTCGGGATGATGTTCGGTGAACCATCGGGGAGACGATCACATACAGTCCTATGCAGTGTGCAGACGGTTTTGAGCAGCCGCTCAACTGCCGTCTCTCTCTAGATCTATGTGCTCCATCTTAGTCCACATCATCGCTTCACATCAGGCGAGATAGTGGCCAAACATAGATCTATTAAGCGTAAAAAAAAAAATTACTAAATGTTATCTCACACTGACTTGCAAACGCCCTTACAGGGCTCATGTACCAACATAACATATAATTTATAATTTATGTGTGATAAATAAATGTACATGAATGAATAAATAAAATAATATTGTATTTGAAATTGTAGTTGGGGATCTGTCTACACAGTTCTCAAAGCTATATCTATGAGCCTTAATTATCACGCTAGCAATTTGCAAACTGACTGTATAAATAATTCTGGATGATGGAAACAATACAAATTTGCAACTATCAAAATAACACCAAAATTAGTTCTTATCAAATGATAATAAATTAGTGAATGGGTACCTAATTAGTTTCTAATTGGACACGGGCCTTGTCTCATAGAAAGAGTATGGGCCATAATCCACCACGCTGTTGCGGTTGCGGGTTGGTGAGTGTCATATATCCTTGATTTTTTGTGATCAATCGAAGTGATCGGCTATGCCGATTTTCTCACGATGTTTTCCTTCACCGTTTTTAGAGCGAAATCCGCACATAATTTAAGAAAGTCAGCGGTGCGGGGCCAGCGGGAATCGAGCTCGGATCGTCGGATCTAAACTCCCACGGGCTCCAAGTGAGCCACACTCGCTCTGTATATTATATTGAATATAAAATATATTATACATATAATGATAAAAACTCACCTAACTTTCCGTTGGAGGCCATGTCCGTTTCTTGTAAATAGTTTTATTGAACTGACGATATTGAGACAATTACTCTCGACCGGCTTATATCACCATGACCTTACGCAGGGGTTCCTGATAACAGAGTCAACTTGTTTACTGATTGGACTTATCATTAAACTAGGGTTGTCAACTGCTGATTTTTGTTTGTGTAATATTGGAGTTTTTATGTGGAATTGTGATGGTCTTAATTAGATCATAGCTAAAGCTGGGTCCAAATAATGTATTTATTTTATAGCGCTTGGGTCTTACACACGTTCATCTCGTGATAGGTCTCTCGCATGCGGGAGGCTGTCTGGGTAGGCACCACAGCTTTGCCAGTTATTTTGCCACCAAGCAGTAGTGCGCAAGCAATACTGTGTGCCGGTTTGAAAGGCATTGTAGCCAGCGAAATTACTGGGCATATAGAGACTTAATATCCGATGTCTCGGGGTGGTGAGCAGAATGCACTCCTATGCAGTGATTTTTATGGTAAAATGCTGTGGGTGGTACTGCTATTGTCAAGGACAGGCGTGGTGTTTACCATCATGCGAACGACCGGGTCACAAACATGTATCATGTTGATATTTAATAATTAGCTTTATTGTAAACTGAACTCCCTAAAAACTAAGTTACAGCAGGCCACGCAAGAGACGGCGGGACGAGCTTGACTCCTTTGACAATGACTGGCAAACAAAAGCACAGGACCATAAACAGTGGAAAGATCGAGGTCTTTGCCGAGCAGTGGGACACCGCAAGCTAAAAACAAATGAACAAGAACTAAGTCAGCTAGAGATTCTTCTTCTTTTCCCATGTGGGTGTGTGGCCAACCCTGGTGGTTTTAGACCGCCTGAAGGCTTCCAACATGGCCTAATGACTGTTGTCCTAAGACAACAACTAGCGTGCTCCGAAGCATGGTACCGTTCACATGTAAATACCACACAAACAGTCCAACCCATCCAAGTTGTGTCCGATGCGAATGTTGCTTGACCTAGAGTCCTAAAAGATCTGTCACGCACAGCTAGGTGAGCTTTGCTACAAGCACTAGTGATTAATAAAAAAAATTATGTCCATTTATAACCCCTGACAACCCTATTATTATATTGTATTGTTTACGTCATTGTTGTGATGAAAATCTTTAGATATATTGCGGGACTTAACAACAAAAACAAATGTTACATAAACATAATTAATTTCATTAGGGTCAATCAGTTGAAACAAAATTATATGATAACTGGAGCAATAATACTCATTTAAATTTAAAAAAACAATTAAATGTCTATATTCTCTAGATATGCAGCTATAGATTTAAGCGGACATGAGTCCCAATGGACTTACAATGCAAGATGCAGAAAACCGTGTGATGTGGAGAGAAAAGACTACGAAAGTGGACCCTGGCTGACGCAGGGTATACTAACGCATTGCAGGTTTTCTAGATATGATGAATTTAAATTTAAACAAGAATAACCCCCATTACCACTTTTTACTTATTCTTTTACAGTAGAGCTGATGTATGTAGGTATAAGTATTACATATTATGTTTATTTATTATTATATAAGTATTTTATGTAATTCAAGTCTATTTATGTATTTATGTATTTTGATTAGTTAAAGGACGGAGACGGGGCAGCCTCGTGAAGTAACTCATTCTTATATCATGCTGAGAGGGGCTGGATTATTTAGGTGTTAATGTTGTTTACTGCATTGTAGGGATTCCTTGACATTACTCATCTTTTGTTTGTTTGGCATTATACAGAATGTGTTTACTTTGCTATTAATTTACATTAATAATGTTATTTTGTTATCTTAATCCCAACATTTCGTTACATGTATATCTATCTGTGGTCAACGATGTTGGTTTCACTTATATTAAGATTTTATTTTTAAGTCTGTTAATTAAGGTACTAGTGAAACTGTTTGCTGATCCTTAAATAAATTAAAAAAAAAAAAAAAAAAAAAAAAAAAAAAAAAAAAAAAAAAAAAAAAAAAAAAAAAAAATGTAGTTAAAATTGTAGTGTAATATTGATCTCTTGTGCTTTTTATATAAAATGATTGTAACAGATGAACACCACCATCCATGTTTGTATGGAAAATATCACTATAAACAATAAGACTGCCCATTGTAACATGTATACATATTATTAACTTTGTCTTTAACTATCCTTTTTCTGTACTGTTGTATTAACATACCCAGCCTCACTCTTCAGTATATAGAAACAAAATGTGGAAGAAACAGGCCTTTTCTGCAGTGGGACAGCACAATATGAAACCCAACATTTTGATCGATACAAGGTATTTAAAGTAGGCAAGTAGCCACATAAGAAACAATATTTTCAAAAACAAACATAAAATATTCTAACAAAAGTTCTAAATAAAAAAGGCCCTTAGTTTCTTGCCGTATCTTCGGAGTGGTGGTTCTTTTTCTGATAAGGTGGTAGAATCATTGTAATAATGGATGTTCATAAGTGCATCTGTGAGGGCAAAACTAAACTTATAAATATGAAATGCTGTGGGTTATATAAAAGAAACAATAGATAAGATTAGCCCAGGATTATTAAAAGTAGCACACTAAAAATAAACATGTATGATTTAGGATAGAATAGAGACAACCTGTTGATAAATCTGATCTGAAAGTCCAAATGGTTTCTATATCGTTGGTATGTAAGTATGAAATAAGCTTCTACATTTACTTGGATAACCTGAGAAGTTTAGGAAAACCGGTTCGAATAAGTTAAGAGATCACACGCGATTCAAAGCAGACTTAGTTCTTCTTCCTACCTAATTTTTATATGAAAAAATATACAAGTCTGCTTCCTGAATACATTAGTAAAGCCTAATATTAAAGTTTTTTAAAACAGTAACTGAATGTAACGAAAATAAACAAATTCGATTAGCTATAAATTGGGTATATTCTGTTAGTCGTATGTGTATAGCATAAACAATAGTTTATTCATACCAGCTGATAAAACGATGACGTCGTGGAAATCTTAGAATAGAAAGAAAATAATATGATACAAAACAAAATATTAGAGGATATATGAAGTTTCAAGAAAACATTTAAATAGTTAACCTATTTTGAGTGATTTTGAGGAACAGGCAGTGTTACCAGCAGCAAAAAAAGAATTAAGAGTCCGAGATTGAAATAATAATTACCCATAATCCTGGACTTTTTCCCGACTTCGGTATATACTAAATAATTCAAGGGCGTAAATGGCAGGTATCCTTGAATTTTTGAGATTACTTCACGATGATGTTTTACTTCACCGTTTCGATATTTATTGGTAGGGTACTAGCTTATTCCTGTCATTAGCGAAGACTCCAGAAAAAGACCATCACCATTTTAGTAATATCTCCCCAAGATATTCCACCAGCTCGAATCGTCGTTCTCCAATCTATTTGGATGTCACGTACCTACCTCTTGTATTATTTTGCGACTTAAACTATTTAGCTATGAATCCGTACGGTAGTTTAAGTTTAGAGGTAGGTACCTATAAGGGAAACATAAAATTATTTGTTTCGTTTTATGCTTTCGTTTATGCGCCTTGTTTTGTTTTATTTTTTCTCTGTCTCTGTATTTTAATCTTACGTGTGCCTTTTTCATTTATTTCTTTGTAGTTGTCGAATAACTGTTTTTCTTTCTTTCTTCTTTATTTTATTAGTCATAGATCCTTCGTGTTTGGCCTCAAATGAAAGGGCTCAATGAGTAAATACGTCATACGAAACAAGTTCACACAAATTTTAAAATCTGCTTTAACAAACGCGGCGCGCAGGAGAAACGGAACACTCCCTCGCGTCCATTCGCAAATGTTTATCGAATCCGAGAGAACATTCAATCAATATTTTTGTAAAATATTAATTTTTTTTTAAATCAATTTATAAAAAAATTAATCATTCTGACATTTTTTATCTGTTCCGAAACACCAATACAGTGCATGACGTCATTTCAAAGCTCAGATAAAGTATTTGGCTGTCTACTCAAAGTTTCAAAGTAAATGCCGCGTGCGAAGCTTTGCAAGTTTGCTTTCGTAGATCTTGTTGTTTCGTTTGCCAGCGTGTGACGTCATACATTGTGAGGTGACTTAAAACATTAGGTACATTTAAACATTCAGGACTTTATTTAATTAAAAAATAATTTTTATATACATAAATCCCCTATTGCAACAGAATTATCATTAACAGACGCCGCGCCGCGTCGCTGTAGTTCGCATCCACATTCATGCGGGAATGAAGTTGTACGCATGCTGCCGATGCCATACGACACGTGCTAAGGTGAATCAAATACAATACTCATACAATGAAATGCAAGCTTAAACATCAAGACGAAGGAATAGCTAGAAGGGTTGTATTTTAAATATTTTGAGTATCTCTAATGCATAATGTCGTCACAATTAGGTGTCCGAAATTACTTGGTGGAGCTGGCAGCACTGGACGATTCTGACATTCAGATTTGGGGTGTCCACTTAAAAATATCGATATTTATGTTCGATGTTAAACATCGGGTTCCAGGATCGATGTTAATCGATATGTCGCTTGAAAACTTCCATATTTTTTCAATAACGAATACTTTCCACAAAAGTTTAATGTTACATTTTTTCAGTCAAACGCAAAAAGTTTGCAGTCCTAGATTTCGTATGTGTGAATGTAGAATCACAGACCAGAGTAACATAGCTATACTAATAGCATTGAGGTCTCACACCCTCAATGACTAATAGTGATTTTCTATGAGTAAAGAGTGAGAATGAGTAAAAGTTAATAAAATGAACCCACAGAACCCACAGACTACTTCGAGAGTGAAGGTTGATCGATTGATCAGGATAAAATACTTTAGCTGCTCACTAACAAATGTCACTATCTGCTAATGTCATTTATTTTTTTATTTTAAATTTAAATCATCAATTGGTGTTAAAATTTCTCTTCGTTTTTATTGTAATTATAAGTCAAAATTAGTACTTTTAATAGATACGACGACGGGCAGGATATAAGTAAGTAACTAAGTTCAAGATTACATTTATCTGGCCCAAATACCAGGCGAGACAAGATAGAAAAGTCGAAAGACGAACTGAAAATGCCTGGAGGAGCTATTAGTCCATTAAAGAGCTGATGAAAGGGGACCATTCGATGTCACATAAGCGAAATTTAATGGACATGTGCAGTGCATCCTTCCCACTTTGACTTACAGTGAGCAAACTTTGTCATTGACAGACATATAAAAGTCTAAACTCAAGGTTTGCCAACGTGCGATGAAGCGCAGCATTCTAAGCTTTAATCAAACGGACTGGGTCCGAAACACTGAACTGAGCTCACGAACTCAGATCGCAGATAATTGTAGCTTTGCAAACCGCTAAGCTGAAGTGAGATTGGGCTGGACACGTCTGTCGTATGCCGAATGCGCTGAGAGCCAAGTTGACTACAGACTGGAGGCCAGACAACGCAAAAAGACGGCGTGGCAGACCGAGAAGGACATGGCGGGACTAGCTTGACAAATTTTGTCCAGACTGGGCGCAACTGACGCAAGACAGGGACGAGTGGAAAGAATGGGGGGGAGGCCTTTGCCCAGACATAAACCGGTAAAATAATAAATTATAATAGATGCGAAAAAAAACTGCCGCTACAGCAGACGGTAGAATCCCTCAATAGGCGCAAATATTATAAATTTATAAGGATTCCACACGTGACCAAAATGCTGGCATGTATTTTGCCCAAAGAATCAGCCTCTCTGTTCAGCGAGGCGACGCCACCAGCTTTTGGGCACGTTGCCGGACGACGGGTATCGGTTGAATTATTTGTAGGCCATTCACCACCGATACCCGTATGTACATAGTATTTAATATCTTTTTTTAGTTTCCTTTACTTTTCAAATTATTTAGCCTTTCATTTTGTTAGTTTTTATGATTTTGTGTTGCAAAGTGTAAAGTAAATAAAGTAAAAATTACTATTGCTATCTTTTTTTTAAGTTTGCCCGTTAGGGCAGGCTAAAGTCTCTAGGACCATACCGCCATGTCTTACTTAGTTTTTATTTGATAGTTTAATATTCCATTTTATTATACTTTTGTTGAGAATGAGGGTCAACAGCAACAAGCCGGACCCTCTCCTAGTGCTTCAATAAAGTGGTGGAACTTTATTCAAGCTTTCCATGGACTTTTTGTGAGAACATAAAAAGCAATGTTTTCCCTATTTTGTTTCATTTGCCTACACTCGTGCACGTTTACGAACACATTATGGTTAATATTCCACCGATATTACACATGATCACTCGAAATAACACTTGTTTGGAAAATAAAACAAAATCGAACTGTATCACTTTTCACTTCCCGCCAAAAAGTCCTATTGCTATCTGTAAAAAAAGACTCGATGTATCTAAAAACAAATATATCGATATATCGCATAGAGTATATATTTGTCAAAATATCGAATCAGTCCGATATATCGTATGGCAAACATCGAGTAAATTCGATATATCGATGTTAAGTTGTTAAGTGAATATCCTAATTCAGATTTCACAATATTCAATATTCAGATGACGGTTTATTTGATATTTTGTTTGTACTACTTGATGAGTTTTGAGTTTGACGCGAAATAGTTATTTATTGACATTTGTTCGGTTTTGTGATTTTGTTGGGTTTTTGTACCGTTATTTACTTGTTAAGTTTTTAACCGACTTAAAGAGAAGGAGGCTCTCTGTTCGATTGTTATTTCATGTGTTAGTGTTTATTGTTGAAACGTTAAATGTCTCTTTCCAAAAGAAAGGCAAATTGTGTTTTCGGATGCAGTGACTTGGGTAAGTTAAATGAAATAATCATATTTACTTAATTAAAAATATATTTGCTAAAGTACTTATGCGTAATTTAATATATTACGGTACTAGTGCTGAATGTAGATAGTCTCATCATCTCAGGCATTGAAACATTGAACCGAACATCTAATCTTTCAAGAAATCTTTGGAACCCTACTATAATAATGTTAGCCATAAACTAGGTGTTAGCCTCCATGGGCCGCCTTTTATATGTCCATGCAAACATAATATAATATGTTAAATATATAGTTAATAAGTACCTATGCGTAATATAATATTATTATATCAGGCAAATGCAGGCTGATAGCATTATTGTGATTACTTTCTTTTACACTTTGTTGGAGCTAAGACATTTTATACTTTTTTTATGGATCTGATTTATATGAAGAGCAAGTCGTTCGTCTGATGGTAAGCGCCTCGCCTGCCCACAACAATTTGCCACCCAAATCTTTTCATACCATAAAAAGCACTGCATAGCACAGCATTGCGCTCATCAACTCGAGACATCAAATATTAGTTCTCATATGCCCAGTGATTTTACTGGCTACAATGCGCTTCTAACCGGAACACAGTAATGCTTGCGCACTACTGCTTGGTGGCAGAATAATTGGCAAAGCGTTGGTACCTACCCAGACGGCCTCCCTCATACTAAAGGAAATATTTGTTACGACCATTTTCCTAATACTTAAAAGATTATATGGGATTCGCCTCCTTACATGTTAAATCAAACCATCAGATACAGAAGACTTAGATGCAAACATAAAATCAGTTATCTTTAAAACTTTAACTTGAATGGATAATAAAGAAGAAATTTTTTATTTTAGTACTAGATGGTCTTTAGGTACAAATGTTGTGTATAGAAATAATTTTAGCCTGTACTTTACAGTATCTCCTAAATTTATTTTTAAATATTTACAGGTGCATATATGCATAGATTCCCTCATCCTACAAGAAAAGCTGAATTGTTCATGTCATGGATGTCAACCGTGGGTGATCGATTAAAAGATATTGAGCCTGACAAGATATTTAGGAACAAGAGAGTTTGTGATTATCATTTTATGCCTGAACACAAGTTTTCAAGTCACCGATTGTACCATTATGCTGTTCCATCATTACATTTTACTGGTAGGTTTCAATATTATGTTATTATTGTTATCAGTTAATCATACAAGTCATCAAATCGATTTTACTATTACAGGTATATTTCCTTCTCTTATTACTGCAGTGCAACTGGAACATAATTATTGTCAGCCAAGAATGTTGTTAATGGAGACAAGGCCCACTGAAAATGTTGATATCTCTCAAAATGAGGAATCTTTAGATGGAGGTATGAGATATATTGACAATTACCTACTGTACTATTTACTGACTTAAATCAGATATTAATAACTGTTAATACTACTTACATAAACTATAGAAAACTACTGCGTACCTAATTAATTTTTAACTACTATGACTTTACATATCGCACCTTCGGTGCTACAAAGTCACAACAGCTCAGTTTTGAATTTTACAGGAGAGGACTTAGAAGATTTTTTTCGCATTTATTGCCTTATTACTGGATGTCTAATTGTAGTAGGTTTAAAATCTTTATAAAATTGATGCTTTATTGTGTTTTCTATAGTTTCATGTCAAAAGTTTAATTCAAATTACTAAAATTATTCTAATAAAACGCAAAACAAAAACAGTGTCCTGAATTGTGACTTTGTTGCACCAGGAATTATTTAGTTAAATGAGTTATGCCTTATTATTTAGGCATTTCAGTCAGGCTTTTTGCACTCGTCTACATCATTTGTGTGGCTTTAGCTCCAACGCACGTCATAATCTCGCAGGCGCGGGGGCACAACTGTCCAATCAAACTTTGTTGGCCGGAAAAATGCACCAATAACCACAAAGGCACTCGCGCCATTTAGTAGATTTTTGCGATACTTTCGCGGGTGTTTTTGTTGTCCCGATATAGGCATGGCTCTAAGACAATTTGGCATACTTAACTCAATTTTGCAGTTTTGGCTATTTGTGACTTTGTTGCACCGAAGGTGCGATATACAATTTTTATCTAGGGACTTCACTATACTTCATTGTCTATACTTCATTCATTCGAATTCCTGTTTAAGTACCTACCTACCATTGAGGAATGACACTAGACCTCAATGCTACCTACCTACTGTTACTGTATAGGATTAGTGTTGTCGGCATTCAAACATGTAAAAGTCCGAAACCCATTCAAAAAACACCCAAAACTACCCTCTTTGTGTCATTGTCGCTTTTTATGTTTTAATATAAGGAATAATATGAATAATGATGTTAAAGCATTAAATGTGGTCTCAGTTTGTATCTCTGCCTGCTGATCACCAGGAACAATGAACAACGTAAAGCACGAGCAAAGCGAGCGCCTGAATTTTACGAAACTCACTTAATCTATACTATTATAAAAATGGAAAATAACCAATTCTGTACATTGAAGATAATTTTGCAAAAACAACTGGGATGGACTAATTAGAGGGTGCTGAACACGAATCTATGGTTTTTAGAATTGTTGTCTGTTTGTTTGTTTGTTTATTTGTTTGTTGGTGTGTTTGTTATCTATAGACTCGAAAACTACCGAACGGGTTTTAATGCGGTTTTCAGTGTTTAATAGCCTACATCTTGACTTAAAATCTGGTGTATGTTTCATAGCGCTGTGACATAGCAATGCTGAGATATCTTATCATAAGCGTACGAAATCATGCAAAAAAAGCAAATTCCCACATGTTTAGCTTCTATAGACTTGAAAACTACCGAACGGATTTTAATGCGGTTTTCATTGTTTGATAGCCTACATCTTAACTTAAAATCTGGTGTATGTTTCATAGCGCTATAACATCACACTGATGAGATATCTTTACATAAGCGTACAAAGTCATGTAGGAAAAGCGATAACCTACATTTTCCGACCGTAACTGTTAGCTAATTTTCACACTGCTAATTCTGAGTAATGAGACTAACAAGTCGCTCGCCTGATAGTAAGCGCCAAGCCTGCCTATAACAACTGCAATGCCATCCATAACTGTTAATACCATACAAGTACTACGTAGCACTACATTGTGCTCATCACCTTGAGACATCAACTGGAATGGGTCTTTTTTGTGGAGAACACGTTGTCATTGCACGTGAAGAGAATGCGCCTTCGTTTAATTGAAAGTCAATCTGATGAAGTCAAACGCTTAAATTCTTCTAAACACTATTTAGCTGCCGCCGCTAGAAATTCGAAGAACGCGAAAGAACATGACATTCGTCTCTCTGAACATATAATGAACCGATTTTGACTATAGTACCTATCATATTTTAATGGCTTGAGGTGACTTTCTCCGATAAAAGCTATAAAGGAATTTATCAGTTACCTGAAACTTTTATGGTTTACATTTTATCCCGGAAAATGGCAAAAATCCGCAGCATAAACCATTTGCTGTGGTCCACGCGAACGAAGTCGCGGGCAAAAACTAGTTCAAACATTAAAAACATGACTCGACAAGTGCCAGACTTTTACAATAAAATTACTTTATAGAAACTTTTAAACGTGACTGCAAGATTGGAATAGATATTGAAAATTATGAAGTGCGAGCGAAGCATCATTTCACAATTAAATCCATAATTCAAACATTAGATTGGCAATGCAAGGCTGATGAGGAATTGAGTACATTTACAGATATTATTTCGTCATCATTATCATAGTGTCATTACGTTTCCACTGTTGCGGAAATCAATGGGTTAAGGTACAAAAATACCAACTTATTATAGCGAACGTAGCGACTTCTCACGAAATAGAAAATTCAAAGAAGAAGAGAACAGAGAAAAAAATTGCAGGTTCCAAAAGTTAACGGGGCAATAAAGTACGGTCGGAGCTGAGGTATGAATGAGGTACAGTCGGGTGATAAATAGTATGAAATCGTACCTTTTGGCACAATCTGGCAACGCTGGATGCTATTGGCATTACCATTGTAAAAAAATACGTGACATGTTAATGTTTTGATGCCATCCATCCGTCTCACTGTCAGACTGTCAGTGTCAGTATCATATCATAGTTTAAATAATGCACGTGGTTGTACTTGTAAATTTAGGATATATTTTCAAACAAACATACAGTTCTCTTAATTTTCAGATGAAATGTCGCAACCAGGCCAACCCGTAACAAAACCTCCTGGTAAGAGTTGGCGAGAAATAAACCAGGAGAGGAAAGCGTTGAAGCGTCAGCGAAACGAGGAGAAGATAGTCAAACGGGAGAAGCGAGTTGCTATTGAGAAAGAAGTTGAAGAAAAGGCTAAAGTGGAAGCTGAAATCGAGAAGAAATACTCAGAGATTTCGACTATTAGCATAGCCGTGCCTGGGTCGATACTGGAGAACGCCCAATCCGCAGAGTTACGCACATACTTAGCCGGTCAGATCGCTCGAGCTGCTTGCGTGTTCTGTGTCGACGAAGTCATCGTATATGACGATATCGGTGATAAAATAGATACAAAAAAATCGAAACTCGATGAAGCTGATGGAGTCAAAGTGGCTCGTAAAAGCTGCGTTCAGTTGGCGCGAATTCTGCAATATTTGGAGTGTCCACAATACTTGAGAAAGCACTTCTTTCCTTTGCACAAAGATTTGGAGTTTGCTGGACTTTTGAATCCCTTGGATGCTCCACATCATTTGAGGCAGTCTAATGATTTTAGGTTCAGGTTAGTAAAACCCTCTGATAAAGTAAACTGAGTCGACTTTTAAAACATTTAAATTTGATTACACAACACAAATATTCTTGTTTCCAGGGAAGGAATAACAATGAATAAAAAAGTTAAACCTGGTAAAGGTTCTCAAGTAAATGTTGGATTGCTGCAAGATGTTTCCACTGACAAACTGTTGAACCCTGGCATCAGAGTCACTGTACGGATGCTGCCTACTCCAGAAGGCAGTAAGAAGATTAAAGGGAAGATTGTGAGCCTAACTACTCCCAGAGCCGAGACTGGTGTATACTGGGGTTATACAGTAAGAATAGCAAATAACTTGAGCCAGGTCTTCACTCAAAGTCCTTACAAAAAAGGGTAGGTTTTTACACCCAGCTTTCATCTATATTAATAAGTATCAAAAATATTCATTAGAGATAATATTATTACTTCTACCAGTGCAAAAACTTTACTGATAATTGTTTTCAGATATGACCTAACAATTGGCACTTCTGATAGAGGAACCTCTATTGATGAAATACAAGAAAAGGAGCTCAAATACAATCATGCTCTTATAGTTTTTGGTGGCTTGCATGGCATAGAGACCGCTTTAGAGAGTGATGAGCAACTTCAAGTGGATGAAGCTAGCTTACTCTTCAACCAATATCTTAATGTCTTGCCTAACCAAGGTTCACGGACAATACGAACAGAAGAAGCCATCCTTGTCACATTATCTGGGCTAAGAAGCAAGTTAAAAGCTAACAACGAACCTATGGTTTTCAAAGAAACTACTGGCATTGCTAGCAGCTCAATATTCGCTAATCAAAAGGGAGATTCCAATCAGACAAGTGCTGAGAATTTGATAGATTTAAGTAGATTTGACTAAAACAATTAGTATGTAAGAAAATTGTTTTTTATTTGTTAGGTACCCATTACAAAAAATATAGCTTGGAAGCCCTTTGCCTTAACCTAGAAACCTACTCTAGTAAAAATGTGATGTTAGAAACAAGTCAATTTATCGGTTTTCTATAGCCTGCTGCACTGTATCTCGCAATAGTTTGATGGTAGAGCCTTGATCTGCTGCTCCAATCACTGCAGTTCCAGAGACTATCATGTTAGCACCAGCCTGAAACAGAACAACATTGGCATTAAATTATTGGAACAGAGCAATATCAAAGAAGTCTTAAAAGATGTATGAAATATTGTTGCTGATCATAGGATTATATTAATGTAGCCGGTATCTTATGGCTGTTACTGATAGTACAACTTTTTATTTAGTGTGGAAGCTCGGTGTCCTTTTTTAAAGTTATAGTTCATATATAATTTCTTAGATGGCTGTGCTCATCATTTGGAGTGTCAATATAAATATGTACAAGAATTGAAAACATTAAATAGTCTTACATTAGCACAGCAGCCAATAGTAGAAGGTCCAACTCCACCATCTACTTCTATATCCAGATTGGGGTAGTGGTCTCTCAAATATCGCACTTTCTCCATCTGGTTCTCCATAAACTTTTGTCCCCCGAACCCTGGCTCCACCGTCATTATGAGAACCATGTCTGACATACTGATGTATTTTTCTACTTCTGATACTGGGGTCCCAGGTTTGATAGCTACGCCTACCTGAAAATATTTGAAAAACATTAGATACAAAAGTCTACTAGTCAAAAATGAAAGCTACATCCCCATAACCAATGAAAATAAATAAAGCTCAAGGTAATGATTGATATTTAGAGGGAATGATTCAAAATTAAGACTTTTAGTCATAGGAATAGCCTTCAGCCTACTTCTGGCATTTTATTAATATCTTTTTAGTAACTTATGTTGCATTTTTACAATATTTGCATATATATATACCGTTCAGTACTGTGAGATTAAATTAGCAACAATTAAAAGTAATCAATGATCATTATTTCTAAAGAGTATAATATACAGTATTGGGTATAAGCTTATCACCTTCATTCCGTTCTCTTTGATTTTTCTGCAGACTTCTTCTACATTTGTTACAGGTTCTATGTGGAATGTGTACTGGTTCACTCCAGCTTCAGCCATAGGTACAATCCACTGCAATAAATATAAAGGTTATGTATGGATTATTTAGCATTCATTTTTTGGTTAAGGAATTTGTCGGTAGGGTAAGTACCATAAATCAAAATCTAAAATTCAGTGCTCAAGTGAACACTGAATTTTTCTTGTTAACATTAGTTGTTAGCACAATTTTAATACCACTCACACTAATGAGAACTGACCTGTTCAGGCTTGGAAACCATCATGTGAGTCTCAAAGAAGGCAGTCTTAATTTTTGAGCGTAGACACTTCACTATCGGGTGTCCGAACGTTAGGTTGGGGACAAAATGTCCGTCCATAACATCCAAATGCAAGTAGTCTGCACCATTATCAAGTAATTTCTGAGATTCTTCGTACAGTCTTGATAAATCAGAGTTGAGAATGGAAGGTCCAATTAGAGCGCGAATGTTACGGCTCATTTTGAATTTGTCACACAGAGTTTTGAGTTATTCACGGTGATATCGGTGCTTTAGTTCATTACAGTGCGACAAACACTTAATGAATGATTTAAAAATGTATACAATGAACAAATTCAAACAAAAATGAGAGAAAGGTTATCTTGATACCGCGACCGCGTTTGTTATCACTTATCACTGAAGTGAAATGTCAAACAAAACACTCAAACAAATTGACAGCGACAATTATAATTTTATTATTGTCAGTGTCAGTGTGGTTTTATGAAAAATACATTGAGGTCTCACACCAATGGAAAAATATAAAAAATGACTGCATGGATTGTGAATTTCTCAGAGGAATAGTTATTCCTCTGAGGTGCATTTAGTCAAAGAAAAAATATCATTTAGTCCATTGACAGGATCTTTATGATTTAGCCAGACCTGCGTAAATATTTTCTATTGAAAAATATTTGCTTGCGCTTTTTTCCTGCAGACAAACATTTCTCCCGTTACGAGAATCGAGCCCGCAACCTCCGCTAAGGTGTGAGAATTTTTCTCTTGTTAAGCGTTATTACACTGAGCTCGTTAGTTAGGTTTAGGCATTGACAATAATATCGATATGTAGTCATCTCTTGCTCCATTTTGTGAGTATCTAAAAGTTTTCTGTTATTATACCTAAGTTTAAATTTTTTATCATCATCAGCCCATCACGTTCCCACTGCTAGGACACGGACCTTGTCTCATGGAGAGAGAGTATGGGCCATAATCTGCCACGCTGACCCAGTGCGGGTTGGTGGATGTCACATGTCCTTGAATTTTTGTGATAAATTTTTGGACATGCCATGCCATTTCATTCACCGTTTTTTAGAACGGTGTTAAATCTACACATAACGTAAGTCAGTGGTGAGGGGCCAGTGGGATTCGAACTCGAGTGCGTCGTATAGGAAGTCGCATGTGCTCCCACTAAGCCACATTCGGCTTTACAATTTTTTATTCAGGTAATTGAGTGAGGAGATGAGTGAGTCGTTCGGCTTATGGTAAGCAACATACCTGCTCATTATAGTTGCAGCACCACCCAGAACTTTGTATTGCAAAATATTGCGTGACGAACGCAGCAGTGCGCTCTTATGTACCTACGTAGATCCTACCTTCCGTTGCCTTCATCTCGAAACCAACAGTTTGCAACCATCTAGATTTTTTTAAATGAAGGTTTTCTTATTTTAATTTGATCAATAAATTTAACCTAAATGTTAATGTTCATCATATTATTATTGTTAAATATTTCGCTTATTTCTATTGCTGAAGGTCATGGTAAAAACTACTGCAGTTCTAGCAACTGCAAAAATAACAAACAGCTATGTAAATTCCAGGTAAAATTAGATAAATCGAATCTCGTAATTTTTTACCTAATTATTTGTGTAGAACTACAAAATTTCGTCAAAATCCGTTCAACGTTCCGTAACAAACATTCTCACAAACTATCGCATTTATATTAACACTAGCTGCGCCCCCCGGTTTCAACCGTAGTTTCTCGGGATAAAAAGTAGTCTATGTGCTTATCAAGGGAATAAGCTATTTTTAACCGACCTCAAAAAAGGAGGAGGTTCTCTGTTCGATTGTATTTTTTTTAATTTTTTTTTATGTTTGTTACCTCAGAACTCCGTCATTTATGAACCGATTTGAAAAATTATTTTTGCGTCGGGTTCAGTATAGCTACGAAGTGGTCCCATATAAATTTCATCGATATGTGACCTTGGACTTCGAAGATACATTGAAGTCGGTTTTTGTTTTTTTCTAAAAATTAATTTTCATTCCAAATTTCACTCAAATCCTTGGAGCCGTTACCGGGTGAAGAAGTAATAAACACACAAAAAAACTTAAATAAAACTTTCCCATTTATAATATTAATGTGATTAGTAGGTAGGTACCTACATTATACAGAACTGTATTACATATCAAATGTGCGAGACGTCGAAAATCACCTTTATCACGCTTATATACAGCAGCTAAACGAGTGTGGCTCAACGGGACCTCGTGCGACTTACGATCCGACGCACCGAAGTTCGAATTCCGCTGGCCCCGCACCAATGACTTTCTTAAGTTATGTGCGGATTTAACACTCGCTCTCGAAACGGCGAAGGAAGACATCGTGAGGAAACCGGCATGTCCAAAAATGTAATAACAAAAATTCAAAAACATGTGACATCCACCAATCCGCACTGGGCCAGCGTTGTGGATTATGGCCCGTAATCTCTTGATGAGAGAAGGCCCATGTCCCAGCAGTGGAAACTTAAAGGCTGATGATGATGATAAAGCAGCTTAGAGTCAACTAATAAAAAAGATCCTGCGTATTCTTTCTTACTGCCACAAAATAACCAATAGTACAAGTAACTGCTTACAGCAATCGCAGAACCCAGCCAGGCATTGTTTGGACCTAGAGAAGTTAATTAAAACTGATAATGAGAAGAAAGCGATACTGGACAAGTTAAACAATAGACGGAACAAAGTTGCAGCCGGTGATCTCAAGTCCTTCCCTTCCGCTGAGAGTATGCTGAAGTTGGTGAGAACACCTATAAAATTCCTCTTTATTAGATGTTTCGAAGGTTCCTTAGCTAATCTGGGGGTTTGGGACCACGATCCTCGTTATGGTTTCGTTAACGTTGCTATGTGTCCGTAATTCTTAAATTGATTAAAAACTTTTGAACTTTGAACTTTCTTACAGGGAATCTTAGGTAGGAAATAAGTATGTAGGGGCCAGGATCTATGATTGTGATCATTGGGCGTTATTTATTTTTTACTAGCTGCGCCCTGCGGTTTCACCCGCGGTTTCCCGGGATAAAAAGTAGGCTATGTGTTGATCCAGGGTATAAGCTATCTCCATACCAAATTTCATCAAAATCCATTTAGAAGTTTTTGCGTGAAAGAGTAACAAAAGTACATCCATTCTTACAAACTTTCGCGTTTATAATTTTAGTAGGATTTAAGGACAGTGCCTTTAGTTACCAATTTGGACCCATGGTAAAGGTATGTATAAGTTAGTTAAGTACTATAATCGTCTAAGCATTCTTTTGTGGAAGCATTCTGGTTGATTTTCAATTCCCGGGGTCTTTATATTCGAGATGATTGTATAACGTGGTATAACTTAAACTTATACCTATTATGTAGAGGTATAGTGACATTATCTACCTACATGTTGAAATGTAGAGATAAGAAAACCCCATAAGATCAAAAGAGAAAATAAAAAACACCTTCCGGAGTATTTTCGTGTAGTTTGGTCCAACGAAAATGAGTACCTATTAATTACCTACCCATTATGAGTATACCTATGTATTTAGGTACTTTATTAAATGTATTTGAAAATAATAATCTCATCTGAAGGCTTGTAAACAACAAAAATTCCTCATCCGCCCTCATCCACCTCGCATACATTTGTTTTAATATAATTAATAGACAAACAAACACACGGCCCCCCTGGATGGTAAGCGGTTACCGTCGCCTATGGACACCTGCAACACTCGGGGCATTACTGGTGCGTTGCCTACCTTTAAGGACCCTTTTCACACTTATTTTAAAGTGGCCCATGTTATAGCTCCGCGGGAAAACCGCGGGCGGTAGCCTATTACATATCTTGCAGGAGCGAGTGTGGCTCAGCGGGAACTCGTGCGCCTTTCGATCCGACGCACCCGGGTTCGAATTCCGACTCGGCCCTGCACCAATGACTTAGACTTAGTTAAGTGCAGATTTTGCACGCTCGCTCTAAAACGGTGAAGGAAAACATCGTGATGAAACCCGCTTACGCGCTTTGGAGTGGTAGGCTCTGGCCGTGGTTGTAATACCACCCACCGAACAAAGCCATGTCGTCAAGCGACCTAGTCGTGTTTCGGGATGATGTTCGGTGAACCATCGGGGAGACGGGTCAGAGCAGCCGCTCAACTGCCGTCTCTCTCTCTAGATCTATGTGCTCCATCTTAGGCCACATCATCGCTTCACATCAGGCGAGATAGTGGTCAAACATAGATCTATTAAGTGTAAAAAAAAAAAACCATTGATAATAGCTAGGGTTCTTCAAAGCGTTGGTAGAGGTAGGTATATTTTTATTCATCTCATGACGTAGACAAGACACTTATTTCAGCAGATATAAAGTTTATAGTTCTATTTACCTAACATTACGAGATAAACTCGTAGCTAGGTGTTATAAGAATTCCTACGAATACTCTATACTCGTACCTAGGCGCTGGGGCGCTAAAGGTCGGGCTGGCTCTGTTGTGAGGCAGACAAAAGAGTCCTATAATTTGATTTTACCTTTGCAAAGGAATGGAACACAAAACTAGAGCTGTCTGCACAAAGATGGGCGAATCAATGTGTCAAAAACAGTTCGCCAGATGTAAAAGACGCTTGCAGAGACCTTGGTAAGTATGTATAAACAAACAAATTGTACGTAAAGTTCTGAAAAAATGCCCTTCAGTTGCAGGCAGTGGTTTTTCCCGATGCGGTCGTAGAGTCATTGTAATAATTGACGTTCATAATTGTGATGCCAAAACTGAATAAAGAACCTTGTCGAAGCAACGCGTGACCAAAATGCGGGCCTATATTTTGGCCAAAGGATAAGCATTGCCATTCAACGTGGCAATGCTGCCAGCATTTTGGGAACGTTGCCCACTGGTAGTGGTTTATTAGATTAGATTAGTTATTAGTATTTTTAATTTGTTTTTGTTTGTGTTTTTCAATTATCTGTTTGTTTCAATAAAATTGAATTTCATGGTAGGTACTTAGGTTAGAATTGGTGGTCAACACATTTTTTTAGGAAAATCAGTGCTCAGTCCCTAATCGCACACACGTAAATGAAACATCATAATAATATACAAAGAACCTTTGAGCATAATAGAATTTTCACTTGAATATTCCTTTTTCGAGTAAGGCAAAATACTACTATAGGTACTGGGATGGCCTTATCCAATTAAACTTCGATAATCACTAAGCCGAGTGCTGAAAAGTTATGTGCTTTAAAAATCTTATAACTATCTTTTTTTATGAAATTGTGTGACAAGCAGTTGGTTAACCTGGTGGTAAGCAACACACATGCCCACAATAAAGTATTTGAACTCTGAACTTCGAATCCTCTAAAAACGCTGCGGCTTTAGGACAATATTCTGAGAAAAGGAAAATGACATATCCAAGAATTAAAGTTTTACTCGGGGTAGGTCTCTCGGTTCCGAGAGCCAGCTGGGTAGGCTTATCACCGCTTTGCCAGTTATTCTGCCGCCAAGCAGTAGTGCGCAAGCATTAGCGAAATTACTGGGCATATCAGATTTTATATCTGATGTCTTGTGGTGATGAGTGCTATGCTATGATTATGGCTGTGTCTCAGCTGTGGGAACGTAATGGGCAGATGAGTGGGAGTAGTAGGAGAGTTAGGAGCCCTAATTATGATTATGATAATTACAGATGGTACAAGAGTAAGTGTGGGTCAGAACATAGCGACGGTTTACGGGGAGTCCCCCGGACTCTTGCCTGCGGCGTTAGTCGACATGTGGTATATGGATTTGTTAAACATTAACGGGTCCATTCTACCTCGATTTCGAGAGTAAGTAGTAATATGGAAAACTGCCGCTGAACCTCGCAATTTAACATCTCATTTAGGTTACCTTCAATCTCTTGGAGTAGGATGTCCTGAAATGGCATGTATTTAGAATGTCCGTATCCTGTTGGTATTCAATAAACGAATCGTTTCGTTCATCGTTTTAGTTACGAACATTTTTAACATTTTCATAAATATTAACTAGGTACAGTCAGCAACATAAGTAGCTGAACTTTAACAATCTTTCAATCGACAATAACACTGAAAGTATACAAATTATATGCAATTTTTTACAATTTCCCTATTCGCATAGGATATTACCAGACTTTTAAATGCAACATTCGGAGAAATAAGCCAAATATCGAAGATGTAGTCAATCAATGATTCATAAATGTTTACCTACTTTTGTCGCTGACTGTACCTTGTAGTATTGTATAAGTACCTAGGTACTACCTACTTAATTAATTAGACGTAACCAAATTACTGTCCAACCTAGCCTTTATTTGGTACTATTAAGTATTCTGTGCCTTTATTCGATTTTATGTACCTATCTAATATATCGACTAGTACTTACATACCTTATTAGGTACCTTAATTGTACCATATATCAAACGTATTTAAGACAGTTAAGTTATTTTGAAGTTTGAAGATTTTATACCTATGTGATTCAAATGCAGGTCCAATGACGAAGGTCCACACTATGACTACTTTACGCAATTGGTTTGGTCAGACTCGAGTGAAGTTGGCTGCGGCGGAGTTAAGTTCAAAGTGAGCATGCATTTTGTTTCATTTCAAATTCGCAATTATCACCTATTCCTAATTACCTACAGATTATTTTTAGTCTGGCGCTTAGAAATAATTTGTAGGTATTTACCCGCTTAGTCAGCAAGTAGGTAGAAAAGGTGTGTGGAGAAGAAAAGAGCAAGTATAGATTCCTCACATTAAAAGTCACATGCCATTTCACAAAGAAATAGGATAGACATTGGTTAGATTATTTCCTTTCGGCTTATATCTGGCATCTACGTGTCGGCTGTACGAATAGGAGTCGACACGCAGATGTGGTAAGCGCTAAAATTCCGCCACAAGGTCGAATCCGTACCATGTGTTGAAAGCTATTGAGAGTTACACGTTTTTCCTAAATAGCATCATTGTAGACGGTCTACCCTACAGAAAGAATTCCGACCGAGGAGCCTTTTGCTGGTGCCAAAGCACGGCCAAGGCATTTATTGACACACTGTAATAGGAGGATAATTGCGCAAAGCGATCCATTCCAAACTTAAGGAATGATACAACCAGGAACTCTACATTGCTTTGAAGTATTACCACATTAAATCATACCCACCACCACTTCATTCTAGTAACATTCCAGGAACGTTTGCAAGATGAAGACAGAGGCAAAAACCGTACAATATACAGATTGGTTTGCAACTTCGCGCCCTCTGGTAACATAGAGAACAAAACTGTTTACACTTTTGGCGCTCCTTGCTCAAGGTGCCCTGAAGGCGCCGCTTGTGACGCGATCTATGGCGCTCTGTGCAGTTAGTTTTTCTATGTATCTTTGTAAACAAGCGTTAAGATTAAAAAACTAGAGCTAAGACTTAATTATCAACAAAGCAATCTTTTGCACCAGAAAACTCTTGACTGAATCTTATACAGTCCTTTCCAGAACCGGATAAAAGAGCTGAATTGTCGACTTGACAAAAAAGGGTACAAAATGTTAATAGTTTCGATTGATCTTAAGGAAGTATTTATAATATTACAGGTAAACCAAAAACATTCAATATTCAAGAAGAAACATTAAACCGTACTGCAATGGTAACGGATGATTACTTAAAAGTAGAATTTACAGCAAATAACGAAACAACCCAAGTCATTGAAATAGAAGGTACTGATATCCCTGAAACAGTATCTGAAGAAAACTATGCACCATTTGATTATTTTTCTCATTTACATGAGTTTACAAGGCAATCTATTACAATAACTTCAACAGCTAAACCAGAATGTAAAGACGTTCTTGCCGTAGACGACTTTATTGACCTTTTACGAAAGAGACTAAGCAACGACCATGTGTTCAAAGAGTTGCTACTAGACACGAAGACTACACAAACTTTCCCTGATATGAATTTTACCGATGCAAGTGTAGCAGCATTTGTCAATAAAATTTATAGTAAGAAAGTACCATCAACAACGACAATAAGTACTGAGAATGAGTTACTGAACTCTACATTACTTGTTGATTTGGTTGAAGCTGTTATTTTTAGAAGTGGTGGTACGTTACTTTCAACTATTATACATGTACATCTTTTTAATTTGAAGTTAAAGCAAAATTGTTAATCTAATTGAAATATTTTTTGTTTTAGACAAAGTACCTGTAATCGAAATAGTGGAACAAAGTACGCAGTCTATGTCTGACGTTAATCCAATAAAGATTCAAGCGGAGTTAGCACAAATTCAACAGAACGATGACTTCACTGGGCATTATTTTTTCCCTGAAGAAGACGAAGAAAGCAGCGCAAGTGAATCGACTGAGACTTACTACGATGGATCTAATTTATCAATAGCAGATGTAATAATGGAAATTGAAGATATTAAAAGAAATATCGTAACTAAAAACTTTTTGGATGAAATCATGGAGTTAGAGTCATCTACAGAAACTCCTACGTCCGTTGTTTTTCTCTCACCCGATGATATGAACGCACACAAAAGTGGTCATGAAGTTATGAAGAAGTTTTTAGAAGAAATTAAAGATAAAAGTAGTCGGTAGTACAATCTGAGTAAATGCTGAAATTATTTGTAACACGATGAGGTCTTTTTTTATATGTTTATGGTAAACATATTATATAATTATACATCAAGTATATATATATATATATATATATATATATATATATATATATATATGTTTTCTAAACTGCGATGCACTTTTGTAGCGTTATGGTTAACCTAGAATAGACTATCATTTTTATAAGTGGTTGCTATGTAGTTACAATGTGAAATAAAATTCGAAAAGGAAGTAAATATTATATTCAAGAATTATTTGCCATTACAAGTTGTCCAGATTAAAAATTGGTGGTAAATATTATGTAGTAACATGTCCACGTAAAACTATAATTCAAAATTGTTATTAAATAAAATCTATTATTTATTGATTTAGCGTTACTACACGAACAGTGACGTGGAACTCTGAAAACACTGTTTGAAATTTTATTCATCATTGAATAATATAAATTTTCTTTAGCGTCCTGACTCTTAGTGTTTTTATTTTCCTTCATACTACTGCAATCTTTGTTAAGTAGTTGTTCATATTTACTGATCTGCCCTCTTTTAACTCGACTATAATCTTCATAGCATATACAGTCATTATTTTTATTTCGAGGTATCTTTGAATCTGCTATGCCTCTATTTGTAACGTGACTAATTTCAGTAGAGGATGGTGACTTTTCAGTTAGCGCATCCTGTAGTTCTAAACTCAAAATTTTATCTTGATCGTCTAAATTTCGCCTTTGTACATTTAATGAACGTCGTTCGCAGTAATCACCATCTCGGCCATCGTCATCTCCTTGTCCATCGTCTTCTCCTTCTGCTTTAGATCCGTCCGAGTCACTATCATCAGGCGTTGTTACAGCCTGTTTGTTTCGATTCATAAACTCTCGCGTACATGTAGAAGTTCTAGTACAACCATCGACATAGCCTGGTGGTGTTCTAGAACCAATATCCAGTATAGCCAAGATACCTCCCCCTGCGTCCCCAGGTACTATAGTTTGACCGTCAGGTCTTGTCATCATTATAGCTGTCCAAGTACAGGTTAGTTGTCGAGTACAGTGTTTCATTCTAATAAATGGAGTGTTAGCTGTGAGTGTTGTAGTAGAAGTGACTGCCGTTGTGGTAGCTGGTTTTGTCGTGGCGGCTGCTTTCGTTGTAGCTGCCGCTTTCGTCGTAGCGGCCGCTTTCGCGGTAGCTTTCGCGGTCGCTTTCGTCGTAACGGCCGCTTTCGCGGTCGCTTTCGTCGTAGCGGCCGCTTTCACGGTTGCTTTTGTCGTAACAGCTGCTTTCGGTGTTGCTTTTGTTGTAGCTGCTGCCCTTAAAGCATCGTACGTATCTCCTATACGCCTAGCTTCGTAATCAAAAGCTTCTTGGGTACTTAACTTTCTCAGATACATTAACTCTTTAAACGAAAGATATTTTTCTGTGGCATGGTCACTGTGATGAGCATCATGGATTATTTGGTCTTCCAATTTTATTGTAATTGATTCTGTTGGTAACTTTGCATATGATGTGGTCCTCCGTGTTTTTCTATTTCTCTTATTACCTAATGTGGTGTATCTAAGTGACTTTAATTCAGATGGTCTCTTGTAATTAAACTCGTCCATTTGCCAAAAGGGTTTAAAAGTCATCTGGTCCTCGAAGTCTCGTCTTTTTCTTTCGCTGGAATAGAAGATACCATATGAATCTTGAGGTCGTCGGAAGGTCGTTTGTAAGTTACCAGCAATGTCTTTTACCTGATTACTTATTTCAGATTCTCTAGCTTTGTTATGAAGGTTATCTTCCGAATCATGATTGTCGAAATTTTTTCGTTGAGAAGAGTTTTCTTCGCCACTTCGCATTCCTATGTTAGGAAATAGGTCATAGTAGTTAAATTGAGTGGTTTTACTTGCATCCTGTACGTCACCCTGTGCCCGTCGCTTTGCGCATGGAGCTGGCATAGACTGTGGACAACTGTGACTTGGGCAAACTGGGCATTTCATGTTGAAGTCACATGGTAAAGGTGCACATGGAGTAGAGCACGTTGTCTGTGTATTGCATGGGCACACATCATGGCTAGGAAGAGCTGGAGATAAAGGAGGCTGTAAGCATGAATTACATGATTGTGTATTTAAACAAGAATTACATGAATGAGATTGCCCTCTTGTACATTGATTTGTGACACAGTGTGTAGTGCAACAGTTCATGTCATGTGCTTTTCCTCTACGCGTACAATGCTGGCAATTGGGCACGTAGTCATTCTGAATTATTCTGCGAGCATTCGGTGCCAAGATCATGTCATGATCATTGTTCGAAAACGAATAAGCTGTAGTTGTTAAATCGTATCTTCTGAAACCTTGTTCGGATATGGTTTGAGCCGATTGAAAGTTTTGAACTGGCTCTTGTGGCTTCGTGGTTTGATATCCATGATACATTCTCGAATGGCCTCTCTCAGGAGTGAATGGGTTTGCTTTATAATGTTCAGGGTCGATCATAGGGTTAAGTGGACTCTGCATGTGGAATGAGTCTCGTTTTAACAAATTTGCACCTAAAATAGTCAAATTATTTTAAAATTAGGCATCGGTTTTGACACCAAGGCAAAAATGTTATAAAATAAAAATTGCTTAGAATTTCTTACCGTTAGAATTGTTCAAATACACGTGTCTCGTTTTCTGATTTCTTTGATCATTAATTTCACTACTCTTCAAACTTATTTGCTTTAAATTATTCGGATCCAGTTCTCGCTTCGCTGAATTGTTTGACAAATCAAGTATCCTAAGTAAACTGCTCAATGAAGAGCCTTGGACGCTTTCCGTTGCTGAAAGTAATCGATGCGATTAATACATCGAAAATTGATAGTACTGCTTCACAGCTCCCTAATTGAAAATAACCGAAAAATTAACTAATCAGTAGAGTTTCGTTCTCAACTACAAAACTACGAAAAAGATTTAATCAGTTCAGGTATAAAATAAAAAAGAACAACAATAATAATAAGAAGAATGCCGCCTGCGGGTAAGGTCCTAAAAGGCTGGTGATGTTACCTCAATCACAGCCCGGCTATTTCCTTTACAGATCGATTCGGTAAGCGCCAGATTGGTCACCTTTTATTTCTTGCTAGTACGCGTTCTTATATCTTTATAAGAAGTAAACACTTTACCAGTTTCACCGGCCTGCTTGCATAAGCCCGGGAATTCGTTGTCGGGCTCCAGGAAGTTAGGGCATTGAGTCGCAGGATATCCTACAGCGTACACCGGCTTGCCTTGATTATTCCCTTTGGGGGCAAAGTTGCAAATGAGCCGCTCTACAACTGTATTCAACTCTTGGCTCTGTGAATAATTCATCTGTTTTTATATACTGGTTCAGAATTAGAGGACACAATATCAACACAATTTCAGATTTTTAATAAACCACATACCTAAGTCCACATCGCTTCCGCGCCACAACCTATCTCTTCTTCTGAGGTAGGTTCTACATCTATCATGTCTATAAATCACAGATTTAGATATCTACTCTAAATCTATGCTTTAAAAAAATATTAAAAATGAAATAATAAATTGTAGACGAGTAAATACTAAGAGACACACTTACAAAAAACTTTCCTTTGCCGCATCCCACATGTTCTGTGTCTGCCCAAATCAATTGAGTAAAATATTTCGTCTTATCATCGCGCGTCCTGAAATCAAATGTTTTTCATTATTCTTCTGAGGTTGTTCTGAGGTATATTAGTACCTACTCAATACTTACTCTGCGCTTGTTCTTATATAATTGGTATAAGATCACTGGCTTGCCACTCCAGTGATCTCTTGGCTGTTTAGGAGAAATAATTTAATAGGTATCATATGGACTTAATACTAACTGATTGTAATACATGATGCTGCCAGTGTAATGCAGTTTCAACATAAACCACATGTCTACGAAGCTTTTGACGTTGAGCCCCGGAGTTGGGCCTAGTACCGAAGCTATGGTCTGTCCGACATGCATGCCTACTGTAAAAACATAATTATTTTTTCTATGGGATGAGCGGCATCAGTTCTTCCGATGGGAATCGTTCTATGGATTTTATGATTTAGATAATAGATCACCTAATGCAGTTCATATTTAAAGAAGGTTATGGTAGCTGTGTCTCGAGACGGGTGTCAATATTCTTGGTGTTTTGCTTCTTTGTCTGGCTTAAACGCATTTAGGTTGAATTTAAAACACAACAATATCTTATAAACCGGTTTATATAATAGCATATTATTGTAATTGGATAAATTGGTAAGGAGAGACTACGGTATGTTATATTTACCAAGATCTCTGCATTCATCTTCCTTGTTTGGTCTCACAGAGGGATCACATTGGTCTGCCCATCTCTGGGCAAAATTAGCGAGTTCTGTAGACCACCGCTGTACAATGAATTAATTTATTTATCAGTTAACCAATAACTTTTGAGAATACGAGTATATTCAAAAGATATTTATGAAATAAGGCAAAAAAAACGACTTTTAACATCATATTATAAAAATCAATTAAAACACGTTATTAATTGTAGCATAAAATATCATGACTGAAAAAAAGGTACCTAAGCATGTCTACCCATTTTTTTGCCATACTCAAATTGAAGTCAGGGCCCAGAAAAGATATGGGAAAACTGACTCTACCAGTGCTTCGGAAATACGCCCGCTAGATAAGATCTACCAAGAAACTCTGCAGTGGTATTTTTTTTATCTTTTAAATTATGATTGCTACCTAGTCGGTGAAACTGCAGAATCAGTCATTCCTTCAAGGTTTATGCACCACAATATAGCGTCAGTGTTTCAAACCCCATTCATATTCTGTAGCTTTCGTCATACATACCTCATAGATCGAAAATTTAATGACTATTTACAACTTCTTTTCAGTTCGATGACATGTGTGTGACTGTTTACTTTCTATCTCAATATTATAAGGTTCAAAAACAGTGATTATAAAAAGTATTGTAATCTTGTTTAATATGAGTGGAGAGCTAGGTATTAGTTTCCTATATCGAAAGAATCAGTTTTTTTAATTTCATTTACTCGCGACTTTGTTTCGTGGAATTAAGTTTACAGCAATTGTCTGAACCTTTTGTGCGAATTCAGAATGCACAGCAGTCAATCTCAGTGAACGGTCACTCGAAGCGTTTGGTGTTCAGCTAAATATGGTACGAAACGCTGCGAGTGAGTGTGACCTGAGGAAATCGCTCAACTAAGGGCGCGTTCCCCCTATGTCGTAACGGTTAATTTATCGTCGGACGACTATCGTCTCTAGCTGTTCCCATTATAACGACTGTTAGTCGGCACAATTTTGTTATCGTTTAGCGACTATCGTATCTCGCTGTTCTCATTGGATCGCGACGACATTTTATCGTTTCACGGCAGTCGCTTTGTCGTTTGCACATCAGTACAAGCTACAACTCTACAGTCACTTCTACGTTCTCTTGGAGATCAATAGTGCGTTTATGTAGTGGCCACGAGAGATAGTCGCGTCAACGACACATGATTTGCCGTCACGATTAAATCGTGACGATATGTTATCGTTTTACGACTGTCGTGCTAGCCGTTCCCACTGTCATGACAATCTGTCGTCACCGCAAAAAAAGTCGTATATGACAGTCAAGCGTGTCGTCCTTTATGTGAACACCTCCATTTAAATATATAGGCCACGACACTTAAAGAGGATTATTTTTAGATATTGAAAAAGGTAGGTATACTTACTACTTTTCTCATATTCCCCGCCGATGGAAATCTATTCAGGCGACCGGTAGCTACCAAGTTCCTTCTGGCGTTAATTCTGTTAATGACTTCAACAATGTCTCCATCAGTTAACAAGGCTCCTTTGTCGAAGCCCCTGCATTCAGCGCTCGGCCCTCCAATCTGAATGTATTAGGTATTTGTAGAATTAGCATAAGTACTTAGATTAATCAGTTCTATTATTATTACGTATTGTAGGTACATTTAAATACAAAGTAGGTTTAAAATGACCACTCCTTGGCCTTTAATTAATTTTGTCTAGAGTAGGTATCTTATCTTGTTAAGTTGAATGATCAAAGCTAAGTTCTTGGTAAAATTCTGAGGAACAACGATTTAATTATTTGTGTACTATACATCTGTATAATAAAGGTAGCTGTATAAGGAAACTACTTCGAATTCATGTTTGAAATATCGAGTTCAGCTATATTTTGCCCTGTTTACGTCTCTGATTCAAATAATTAGATTCGCAGATTAGGATGCAACCTCAAAACGTACCGAATATTTACAGAGGGTGTGGTTGCGGCATATCTCACAATACCCGCTCCTATAGCCTTGAACAAATATAGTACAAAATAATAACACGAGAAATTTTACAATTATCATGATCAATCATTTAAAAAATATATTAAACATTCATTAAAACGTAAAATAATAAACCGTTCCTAAAAATAAATATGACTGCAACGCGGCCCTCTGGATGTTGCCGAGGAGATTGCCTATTGTCATTTAAAATGGACTATTTCATATGTGTTGGTTATGTTTTTTATGTTTCATATTTTAGTATTTACAATTCACATTTGCGGAGTAAATAGCGCTCCGAGAGGGGCAAATAATCGGGATCTTGCGAGTTTCTCAAAAAGAAATGTTCAATTGCTTAGCCTTAAAGGTAATAGAATTATCTCTACTTTACACACAAAGGAATGTAGCGAGTAAGTATGTACTCGTAGATAGATAGATAGGTACATCTTTGTACCGTATGTCTTCATGAACTGAAATAGTTGGATAAAGAGAACCGGTTAATATAATTTATTTTTGTTTTACAGATGGGTCAAGAAACAATGCTTCGGCTTTTCGTACTCAGAAACCCATGTTCCAAATTTTAAGAAATCTCACCACATCGCGAAGCAGTAACTTGAAATCCAACGTTTTTGATAAAATGCTCGCCGATGAAATGTTACTAATTAAACAAAGATTTTTCGAAAAAGATTTGATTCACGCGTCGACAGGTAAGAGAGCTAAACAAGGTACCGCACCTACACCTACTATAGAAGTGCAACAAAAATGGTCCGTGGTGGAACTCTTTAAGAAACCTGTTATCGATGAATATAAAGAAAATTCTGTAGATGAAAATGAAATAAAAACCAATAGAGAGAATATAGACTCAGATCTGACACATGACATTCTTAAAAATAATAACAACAATATATCTGAGAACAAAATACTAGAATTAAGAAGTCTACCATCGATGGATGCTCATATGCATGACCCTCCTTCATCAAAGTGCAGTTGTACTCGACCGTTCCCCGATCATCATAGATGTACGCACACTACTACACAAAACAGTGTCTCTATATCATACTCGCTGTATCCAGTATACATGCCATACCAATCTTACATATTTAGCGATAACAATGTTAATCCATACGAAAATATTTACTATCCAAGACTTGAGGATATAAAACCCCACAGAAAAACAACTAAACGTCGGAAAACAACTGCGCATCCTGAAGATTATTTGTACTATGACGACGATAAAAGTAAAGAAATAGATGAAAATGAGAAAGTGCTGACAAAATTCAAAAGTCCACAACTCGTAATGAATGTTGAATATGATTTAGTTGACAAAGAACCCAGCGGCAACGAAAAAAAAGGGAATGCTGGTATAAGTAATCTCCATCTCGTAGAGGACTTGAACGACGTGTACGATAATGAAATTAAAAAGAAATGTTATTGTTCCCATTCAACTATCCCATCGCCTTTGTACAATGTATATATTTATTTGATTGTGCATGTATTTGAACATTTTAGTCACAAATTTTTTTTGCCCGAATAAAAGTCAATGTCTGAACTCTGTACATTATTATTTAATAAGTATCACAAATTGTAGTGCCGAACATGTACCGTTATGTAGAAAAAAATCGACATAGGTACATGTTTTCTCATAGTGACACTTGAAATCCTTGATCATAGTGTAGTAAGAGTATATATACCTATCTACCAATGTTTGACATGATTTCACATGATTATACTACCCCTTACTGTTCAGTCTTGATGAATCACCTGTATAAGTATAGGTATTTAAAAGCCACTTCTGTAAGTATGCTAAATCTTCGACCACATCGTCACTTTCCATCAAATAAGGGCCACGGCACACCTAGTCCGATGTAGCCGGGTTTGGTACGTTTTGCTCACAACGCGGCAACGAGGGGAAGATAAAGCTTTCTCAACAGCATGATGAGATCTCAATATTTTGTCTACCAGGGCTGCCAAACTAATAATATATCACAAAAATATTTCTTAGCGCGCACAGCCAAAAAGAACGTAAGTGCTAATACCGCAACATGTTTCTGAGCTTAGGTATAGTTCTGGAAACTTCGTGATGACTGATGAATCAAAGGTCATCATCATCATCATCATCAGCCTGTATTCGTCCACTGCTGGACATAGGCCTCTCCCAATGAACGCCACTGAGCCCGGTCTTCGGCTCTTCTCATCCAGTTTCTTCCGGCCGCCTTTCGCAGGTCGTCGCTCCACCTGGCCGGTGGGCGTCCTACACTACGCTTGCCGATTCGCGGTCTCCACTCAAGGACACGTCTGCTCCAACGGTCGTCCGTCGTTCGAGAGATGCGACCAGCCCATTGCCACTTCAGCCTACTAATTCGATCAAAAGATTCGATTAATTGAATCAAAGGTATTCAGACTAAATTACGGCATCACGGAAAAAAGGCAACAGACATCCGAGAGGTAAACAAAGCATGTACAATAATAAGATAGTGGCAAATGGCACCCCTACATCTCCTCATATCGCGGTAATATTTTATCGGGATCCAAAACGTAGAAAAGAAATAGCAGTACTCCCAAATCTCGCAAATGTACCAAGGTAGCTATATAACTTAAAATACTAACACTGAATAGCTACCGATATAGCTGAAATTACTCGTTTGCAGACGGTGCCGAGGAATATCAATAAAAATTCTATTTCTATCGTGCTATTACAGATTTTTCTTTCTCGTGCACAATCAACAGATAAACCGGTAGGTACACATACCTACCTACATCACATACACTCGCGATGTTCTCACATACACTCTCTTTTCTATATTTTGTTTAGCTTTAATAAATCAAACTTTATTTAGGATCCAATATCGATCGATATTTTACATAGGTAACTATCTCGCCTGACGTTAATGACTGAAGATGGAGCACATAGATCTAGAGAAAGACAGTAGTTGAGCGACTGCTCATACTAGTTTCCCTAATGGTTCTTTATTAACCGACTTCAAAAAGGAGAAGCTTTTTTTTATGTGTGTTACCTCAGTACTCCGTCATTTATGATCCAATTTCGAAAGTTCGTTTTGCGTTGGGTTCATTATAGCTACGAAGTAGTCCCATATAAATTACATCAATATTTGACCTCGGACTTCGAAGATACATTGAAGTCGGTTTTTTGTTTGATAAAACGTATACTTGTTACAGAATATTTTTTTTATTATACAACTGACAGCATAAAAACTGCTTAAAAAAACAGGCCGTTCACCTGATGTTAACAACAGTCTGCCCTTAACAGTTGCAGCGTTACCCATCAGAACTTTGTTTCGCAAAATTCTCCAGGGCACTACACTGTGCTCGCCCTGATACAATAAGCTCTTCAAGTCTCAGCAATTCCACTTGAAGTAGTAGATCAAATTCAGTAAAAATATCTAAAATCAATTTTAGGCTTCTTATTTAAAAATCACAAGGCGATAGATATTAAGGTTTTTTGATAAGCGTAGAGTGCTTTCTTCACTTTATGCATATTATGAGTGGCTGCGATGTCTGGATCTGATATCAAGCCTATAATTTATGTTCTTGAACTTGAATATGTTTTTAATACAGAAAAAATCTGCATTTTGAAAGAGTTTCGATACTCCATTAGCTAAGATATAAAGTATCATAAAGAAAAAAATAACAAAGATAGATCATAAAGATAAAAATAATAAATAAATAATAAAAAATATATATCATAAAGGTTTTTATGTTTATACTTATAAAATGAACGTGTTTTCCTTTTAGCTAGATTTAGTGCGGTTAGCCTTACGTTTAAATAACTTTTCAGACTGAGTAACTTTTTACTCTATACTTTTGTTTGAAGTGTTTGAAGGTTGTCGTAGCCTAAATACTTAGCAGTTGACTTGAGGTGAAAGAAATGCGATCGCTCATCAATTGTAAACAGAAGCGATGATTTCATTTGAACAAGCAAATGTAAAGTTTAGCTTTTGCTTGGTTTCTTCGTCTTGTCTGACTTCGGTTAATCCACAGATCGGCGGAAGAAATAGCTTAAAAAAACTGTACCTAATAGTGGTACTTAATTATTACTAGCTGCGTCTCGCGGTTTCACCCACAAAAAGGAGCCTATATGTTTATTCAGGGTATAAGCTGTTTGTTGTGGCGTGTAGAGGGAACAAATATACTTACACTTACACACTTACATACAAACTTTCGCATTTATAATATTAGTGTGATTTTAAAACATCTTCTCACTTGTAACGTCTCTTTTGGTCTCTTTCTATACTTCTATTCTAGTCTCTTTCTATTAGAATTTTATGTTGATGACATGTTTTTCGAAGCTTTCTGTAAAATTCTAATAGATAGAGGTTACAATAAAAATCCGTCGTCGTCAAATGTGAGATCCCAAAGTGGCTACAGTAGATACAAGGCAGCAAAATAAGTGATATTTTTAAGGCGAAAGCGCTATTTTGAATCTTGAGCGCGATTTATGTATGTCGCCCGAGAAAAATATTATGCGGCCAAAGGTCACAACACTCTATAGAGATCTCTATAGTTCGCACGTTTTCATTTGTTAACGGCTAACTTCCATACAATATTTTTGTTTGATCTTTTTGGTCGCGGTACACTTAGGAACAATATACATATTCCTAATTCGAAATTTATTAAAGAATATGAAAGTCTCCTTTAGAAAAGACCTACTTTGCTCGTACTTGTTGAAGAATCAATCATCGTTTCTCGAACAGGTGATTAGTTTGCTAATTGTACATAAATAAATTCTGTCCTAATTGAAACATAAATAACTACATGTATTTTTGTCTGGTCTAGAAAGTTTGCTTCGCATTCATTAAAAAGGTAACGTGTCAAACAAGATGGAAGACGTGTCTAGATACCGAACTTTAGGAATAAACACTGGACTAGCTGTTTATTGGGTTTATAGGGATGTTATATCTCATATCTTTATATATATTATAGGGACTGTTTATAGGGACCGTCCATATTATGTGAAGCGGAGATGATCGAAGTGAGGAAAATACAATGTCCTAATTTACAATTGTTGCTCAAACTCTTTGAGGTAATATTATTATGTACTTCATTTGTCTACAGTATCGTTATAAACAATGCAGTGGTACAAAGTTCTTTTTACGGTATTAAAAGTTCTGGGTCGCACTACAATTGGTATGGGCAGGCGTGGCGCTTACCATCAGGCGAAAGACTTGCTCGTCTCATTACTGAATACTATAAAAACAAAAACATCACAAATGTGAAATTGAATAAAGTTCTCTAGGGCGACCTGATTTCTGATTAATCCGTAGGTAGGTATCAGGACCGCTCCAATTGAATTATTTGTAATTTTTAACAAAACAAAAGCCACTGTATAATTTCCGTATTTATACCTCCGGTGGACCGGCGCGGCGTGTTTATGTAGGTACATAAGCACTTGATGTCTGATGAGCAATTTGATGAGACTTCAAGTCAAATTTTCGTTAGGTGCGAAATAGGGAATTAGAATCTCAAGTAGGTACCTTTTGTATTTGGTATTCAATGCGTTGCTTTCGTTTAGCTGCGTGATTGCAAAATATGTAATGTGCGGCATTAGGTAGGTTACTGAATCGAATACGCAATGAAGGGAATGAGTAGGATAGAGCGCACTACATCAATCTCCATTAAAAAAACAAAGATAAATTTCTGTTACATCAGGCAATAATACCTTAAGTTAATGTACAGGGTGGGGAAAATTTTTGGCCCCTTAAGGTATGGGAATTGTTTTTTTTAAATTTTTGCCAAAACTTACGATTTGATTTGGTAAGTTACTTTGAGAAAAGTGTTCCTGGTTGGAAATAGAGTCGATTAAGATAAACTTGTTTTTTTTGACAAATGTAATTTTTTGGGCAAACCATACTTATTTTCAAAAAACTAAAACTGGCAATATGTTTTTCTTCAAAATAAAATAGAAGGTTCCTAAGAACAAAACCTTCTTACTACAAAAGAAAATATAGCTACCCTTAAGGAGCCCAAAATTTGCCCCAGCCTTTATAGTGCAACGTAATCGCGCACAGCGGGTCTAATGGTCCTTTAAACCTTACTTTGTTTTAGTTCCGGGAATATGAATTCCAACTCTGAATCATCCGTGACCTCTACACTACAGTATACATACTATTGGCACTTGAGGGACCAGTAGGTAGGCTGGCTGATCACATTTCAGCACTCGGTAAATAAAATAGGTTACGGGTCTGAAAATGCAAATAAATGTATGCAAATTACTAAGAACATACTTTTTAACCGACATCAAAGAGTTAGGAGTCGGCTTATTTCCATTTTCCCTTGCTCGTTTTCTCTTTGGACGTGGCTAGCAACGACTAAAAATATATCATTATAATACATATTATGGATGTTACTATCAAAGCCTGTACTAGGAAATTCTAGGTTATACCTGTCAATCTTCGGATTTACCAACATTAGTTGGTAAACGTAATGATTTTTACTAAGCTTGATTATTTTCCGGGCTTTTACCATCAGAATTCGGTAAAAGCTAGGTTTTACTAAAGGTTAGTAAATATTGGTTTTAAAAAAATCGGATAGTATCAGTAGTATTTAACTGCAAATCAAAAAAAGACCTTTCGTAGATAAAATATGCCCATTTCCCATTAAAAATACTGATTGCACAGCAAAATACTTTTACATACCTCAAAACATTATTATCGGTGGTTCGTGACGCATCGCTATTTATCTAAAAACGCAGCTTTTTCTGAAGGCATCTGTTTTTACTGAATGACTTTGTTACAACTAGAATGGTGGAATAGACTGAAATTATTACTGATCTAAGATGAATATCATTTGAAACTAGGTCTAACTAAATAAAACGCGCTTTAACAAAATGGAAATTCTTTTTCTGGCGGTTTGTCGGCCGCTGCCGGGGCACGCTTCATAATATCAACATTCACAATATCAACACCACTAAATCAACAGTTTTTTTATAGCAACAGCTTACTAAGTCAGTGGTTCACGAGATCAACACTTTCTTATGTCAACAAATGACTGTATCAATAGTGTATAAGGTAAACAGTTTACTAGATCGACAGTTTAACATATTACTATCTGGTGATTTCAACTATAGTATAGTTCGAGCTTTTACAGTAACAAATATATTGTAATTAAATGAATATACTTATATAAATGTAAATTAAATCAACAAGTCTGGTTTTATTGTCTTTCATTGTTCTCTAGTAAATAAATAATATTATGTACGTATAACCAGGCACCTAGCGCACTCTGCACTGTAGGTACTTATAAGCTACAAGTACATAGCCGGACACCGTCGGCGGGTCGCACGTCGTTACACGTGCCGCGTCAGAAGAGATAAGAGCTATGCGATAGAAAGAGAGGCGCTCTGTAGATTAATATGACTGGTAGGTATACAGCGCTACGCGAGCTGAATTGAATTTTATTGCGTCATAGCAAGAGTCGCTATTTGTTTAAATTTCTTTGCGGAGTGATGTTTCTGTCCCTTAGTATTCTGTGGTATAACTGGCTAATTAGTTTTGAGCGCGGTTATGTTTTACCCCGACGCAAAAAGGATGTTATAAGTTTGACCAGTATGTGTTTCTGTCTGTGGCATCGAGCTCTTAAAAGGGTGAACCGATTTTTATGCGGTTTTTTTATTTGAAAGCAGGTTTTCTATAGGTGATTCTTAGACTTTATTAAAATCGGTTTAGCCGTTTTTTTAATTTTTATAGTTATTTTGTGTCGGAAGTTTTTTTAAATTTAAGTCTACTGAAATTATATTGTTTTTCAATTAAGTATTTAATTTCTTATTTTTATTTCACATTGGGCTGGTAAATATTTACTTAATTTAAAAAAGAGCAGGTTCTCAATTCGAATTTTTTTTTTAATGTATGTACAGGTATTTTTTTTGGTTAATTTTAATGGATGGGCTCCATTAAATTTAATTGAAATAAAATTGGATATAAGATCAAATGAGATAGAGATAAAAACACCTGCAAAAGGCTGTTTCATATCAACAAAGGCAATGTTGATATAGAACGAGAACAAAGGGCATTGTCGATACGGGCGAATATGCTAGCCTGAAGGTTCGCACGGTGTTCCGGGGAGGTGAAGGTGACGCTCTTCCGAGCATACTATGTATTATATTTTTAATTTTTTTATATCATGATGATATTCTAAAGAATGCCAAATATACTTAAATTTTTGAAATCAGTAAACATTTTCTTACTATAATTATGACAAAACGTTCTAAATGCACGCTCTAAAGAAAAATGTGACGTATATAAGCCAATCCTTTCTAGTGGTATTTCAGCTGTACTAGCGGCAAGCTACAACGCTGCTAAAACAAATTGTGATTTTCATCATAACCGTGTAGACGGAGGTAGGTACTTCATGCACTGTTTGCTGAGATAAGGTATCATACAATACCATACATGTTGTGTGCAGCGCGGAGTGGAGCAGACTAATCGATGTCGCTCTTACGGTACTCAAGCGGGATTGGCGCGATGGAGTAGAAAATCTGATGTCTCGTGGTAGGTAAATGAAAAGATGGAAGGTTTAATCTAATGGAATCAGGCGTGAGGTTACGGAGATTCATCTTAAATCAGAAACGAAATGAAAATATGTAGTGTAATTCAGCTGAATATTAAATTAAAACCCCCACGCTACTTTTTTATAATAAATATTACCAGCGACCCGCCTCGGCTTCGCACGGTTATTATACATATAAACCTTCCTCTTCAATCACTCTATCTATTAAAAAAAAACCGCATCAAATCCGTTGCGTAGTTTTAAAGATTTAAGCATACATAGGGACATAGGGACAGAGAAAGCGACTTTGTTTTTTATACTATGTAGTGATATATAATTAGTTTAATATTGTATATAAAAATAAGTTATATAATGTATCTATAATTACTTTAGTGAATAATGTTAACTAAACAAAGAAAGCCCTAACAACAACCTGTCCTATACGACACGTGTTTCGCGTCGAGGCGAGGCATCAGGTGTCGACTCGCCAAACGGTAGAACGAGCGCATTGCTCTCGTTCTAGCTATTTAATTTAAATTCATCTACCCTCATATATATATATATATATATATATATATATATATACACAGGGTTACAGGAAAAGTCGAGCTAGATCCGTTGAGAGCGTGGAGTACCCATAATTTCTGACTAATTTCACTATGAAACACCCTACCCTAAACTTAACCCTTTTCGAGATATTCGACTTTTAATTTTTTTATTGAAAATTGCCGATTTTTAGGCTAAAAAATTTTATTTTGGTTATTCTCTATGTCTGATTATTATTATTATTACGTTTTTAAATGTGTAATAAGATGCTTTAGGACGTCAATCATTAAAATAGTACATAAGTTTATTGAGTAGACCGTAGTACACAAGTGAAAGTTAAGAAATAAAAAAAAAATAGAAAGTTTATTTTTCTCTAAGGCATATCTAAATAAAATATTATTGCAATTGTTTGGCAGATGTTGTTTAAAATATCTACGTTTCATAAGCTATCTAACAAGGTATAACAATCTAGGGTTTGTATTACATTTCGTGGAAAAAGAGTATTTGGGACGCTCCAGGTAGTAGTTCTAACGGTCACGCACCTATTGTTCTTCAAGTCAAAGCGCACCGTGCGAGCGAGACGAGTTACGATTTATGTAGGTGCTATTGAAAGAAAATATGTGTAGAGACCGGATAGGGTAGGGAATACAACAGGGGGTATTGTTTTGGCAGTTTTGGTTATCAGTCTGCTTTTGTGCTTCGTACATAGTAGATGTGACATCGTTTTGCTCTTTTCTGTTTCTCGATTTGGCTGTGTTTCTGGACTGTTTCTTCCTATTTCTGACTACTGCGCTTGTTTACCGGACTCTGATTTGTACCTGTGATACGGAACTGTTGAAGATGACGTCCTACACACCTGAGGAATATGCTGACATGCTTATTTGTTACGGATACTGCGATTGTGTGTCTGCGCAAGCTCGCAACGAATACGTAACTCGTTACCCCGGTCGTCGAGTGCCGGATGTGGCTGTTTTTGACAGAGTTTATCGAAGACTTCGAGAAACTGGCTCTGTCATGAGACGAAATACTGACATGGGAAGACCACGAATTGACGACGAAGAACGGGACAATGAGATAGTGCAACGCTTCCGAGCGGATCCGACTACTTCCGCTAATATTGTTGCCCGTGATCTGGGACTTTCGCAATGGAGAGTGTGGTTTACCGTGCATACTGCTGGCCTATACCCATACCACTACACGCCGGTACACGTTATTGAAGAAGGAGACCCCGCGAGGAGATTGGACTTTTGCAGATTTATGCTAAATGCTGATGTAGAAGACCCAGATTTTTTAAGAAATATCTTGTGGATGGATGAGTCCAAATTTGATAAAGATGGCATAACTAATTATCACAACGCCCACTACTGGGCTCCAAAAGAACAAAGGAATCCTAATAAGAAAAGAGTAAAAGGGTCCCAACGAAGATTCAGCGTGAATGTGTGGATGGGCATTATCTCCAATCATTTGATTGAACCTTACTTTCTCCCGGATAATTTAAATGGGGAAAGCTACGAAAATTTCCTGAGAAGAGACTTGAGTAATTTGCTGGATGATCTGCCACTCAACCTGATCAGGGACATGTGGTTTCAACACGATGGCTGCCCCGCCCATTTCAGAAGAAGTGTGAGAGACTGGCTGGACACAAATTATCCTAACAAATGGATAGGACGAGGTGGGCCGTTGCCATGGCCAGCAAGAAGTCCGGACCTAACCCCCATGGATTTTCATGAAAAATCTTGTATACAGCGAGCCGAATCCAATTTCGTCCGTGGAAGACTTAAGAGAAAGAATTGTGGATACAGCTAATAAAATGAGGACAACGTTGACTACTGGAGTAGTGAAGACTGGCCTCCGTAGAAGGATGCGACAATGTATCAGAAATAGAGGCGGCCATGTTGAACATGAACTGTAGAATAAGAAAAAGTTGTGTTGAAAACCTTAAATAAATGACATTTCATGCTTATCTATTGTTTTATTTTACTTATTAGGGCTAAGTAAAAATTTTCTTCTCCACTGTCGCCTATGAAACTAAATTTTATTCAATGCATTTGATTAAAACCCTAGATTATTATACCTTGTTAGATAGCTGATGACACGTAGATATTTTGAAAAACATCTACCGAAGAATTGCCATAATATTTTTTTTAGATATCCCTTAGAGAAAAATTAACTTTCTAATATTTTTTTTATTTCTTTACTTTCACTTGTCTACTACGGTCTATTCAATTAACTTATGTACTAGTTTAATGATTGACGTCTTAAAGCATCTTATTACACATTTATAAATGCAATAATAATGATAATAGGACACACACAAAAAACAAAAATAAACTTAGTAGCCTAAAAATCAGAAATTTCCAATAAAAAAATTAAAAGTCGAATATCTCGAAAAGGGTTAAGTTTAGGGTAGGGTGTTTCATAGTGAAATAAGTCAGAAATGATGGGTACTCCACGCCCTTAACGGATCTAGCACGACTTTTCCTGTAACCCTGTATATATATATTATATATTATTCTAACAACCTAAATAATATTCAGCGGAATCACACTACATATTACTTACATACACACACACCCCCTCACACACCCTCACTCTCACATGCACACACCTACAAATACACCCCCACCAACACGTAAATACCCATACATACGCGCGTACGTATCCCTTTCCTTCTACTTAATGTTAAGTTTAATAATTGTTAGGTTAATTTAAAACAAATACATTTAAATATTTTTGTACTACATAATAATTTTACCTACATAATAGTTTGTAACTTGCACATTTTTTGGGAGAAGCCACTGGCTCTCGAAACACAGTTTAAACTAGTTCGAGAGTCTATGGATTCAAAACTACTCTGTAGAAATATCTATTATGTCACAATAAATTATTATTGTTATTACTATGTACATGCCGGGTATCGGTTGAGCCAACTGAATGGCCTACAGATAATAATCTATTACTTAATAAGTAATAGATTGTTGAAGAAATAATGTTATTGGAGGAACGAAAATTATTATTTAATAAATAAATTCCACATTTATTTAATAACATAGTAGACTTGAATAAAAAGAATAAATCATTAAACTAATCAAATAACCCGCCCCAACTGTACCTGGTGAAAAATATTTTTTTTTCCACTTTTGGCTACTCTTTCTGTATACGATATATTAATTTCTTGGGAAAATAAACTGTGTTACTGTAAATATTTTCATTGCGTTTCAGATGGGAAGTTATTAAACTTTAAATCACAAAGATATGTACATAGTACATGCGGGAAATTTTCAAACAAACATAACGCCAACGCTTTTGCTATGCTTCAGTTGCAGCGAGATTCCTCTGCCTTTTTTAATCGATTTAGAAAAAGGAGAAGGCACTCTATTCCATTTTTTTAATGTTTGTTACCTCAGAACTCCGTCATTCATGACCCGTTGGGGGAAAATTATTTTTGCGTTGGGTTCAGTATAGCTATGAAGTACGAGATATAAATTTCATCGATATTTGACCTTGGACTTCGTAGATACATTAAAGTCGGTTTTTTTGTTTGATAAAACGTATACGTGTTATTCGTTCAAGATTGTATTCTTGTATTTTGTTCATTTGATTACGAGATAGTGTATCTAGCAGGAAAATGTATCTTTGAGGAACAAACCCGCTTTCTACCAAACAGTCTACGTATGCCATTGAACACAATGAACTTTGAAATATAAATTAATGTGGGCTTTGATATTGACACCCTTTAAGCCTTCCAAGTCTTCGACTTCGTCACAGAATAATTAATTAATAAAATTAATTAATAAAATTATTTAATAAAATTAATTAATAGGTGGTCTCTAACAAATATTTGATTCCCTGTATCTAGGGGAACTACGAGGGCCATGCTCCCCAACACCTAGAAACGAAACCAATGCTTGCGCTATTGCTGTGCACAAACTGTCCCGTCGCGGGAATCGAACCCGCAAACAATACATCGCTGTATGAGATTTGAGCTAACCTGCGCAACCACTACACCACAGTGACTGACTATTAATTGTACAAGTAACATCGTCTTGCCTATAATTATATTTGTACTGTAATTTTGTAAATCTCTCAGGCTTCCCGTTATCCACTTAAGCTTCTTCGTACTAACAATGCCATGTTCACGACGTATATACAAGTATACATAATAGTGTTATGTCGTCAAGCTTTTCTAAAGATGAAACAATATTTTGTATTACAAGATATATATTCATGTCAAAGACCCTTGAAGATTGTTTTTTTATAGATCTGAGTGATGAGTTTGAACCTCTGAACTGTTTTGCCTCGAAGGGCGTACACCAATTGGCATTCAAGCCATTCCATAATCCGGCACAGCGCCGTCGAATTGCAGCTTTTCGCCGCCACATAATATCCACAATTGCATATTTAATATGAGATGAGCACGTCGTTCGCCTGATGGTAATCTTCACGCCTGCCCATAACAACAAACCGGAACACAGTATTGCTTGCGTACTACTGCTTGGCGGCAGAATACCTGTCAAAGCTGTGGTACCTACCCAGACGGCCTCCCGCATACGGGAGACCTACCACTAGGGACCAGTACCAGGCAGAATTAATACAATCTTCAGTAACCAGGTTTAATATTATTATGTGTTGTTGTTTCTGTAAGTTCTATTGAAAAATACTTCATCATCACCCCTACTAGCTGGAATATGGGTCTTATCTAAGGAATCAGACATCTTATAGGAAGAAGGATTTTTTTTGTTGGTTTTTATTAATTTGGGACGGTAAATAAACCGAATAATAAAAAAAACGTAATTCAACGATGGTGGTAGGTTTTAGGGGTCATAACTCATAAGCCTCTCTGTTACGACATTTCCCTTTTGTGTGCTACTTGCAGTTCTTGAGGTTTATATACCTAAGTCATTCAGTTGTAGCCAGCGAAATTACAGGGCATAAATATGAGAACTCAGCGTAAGACGCTCGCAACTTAAATTCGAAGCGCGGCTAAAAAGTCTGAATATTGCTATCTCTGTTTAGCTGAGTACTGGCACCTTAGAGTATCATCACTATCACTACATAGTATAAAACAAAGTCGCTTTCTCTCTCCCTATATCCCTATGTAGGTATGCTTAAATCTTTAAAACTACGCAACGGATTTTGATGCGGTTTTTTTAATAGATAGTGATTGATGAGGAAGGTTTATATGTATAATAAACGTGCGAAGCCGGGGCGGGTCGCTAGTAATTATATAAGTTATGTATACTCTAAGACTGGCACTGCAGCGCGTCCCGCGCGCGCGTTTTCGTCTCTCATCGTGCCGTGTATGTGCCGATCATTCATAACTACCTAGGTACTGGAAGTAACTATTTAGTAATCTGTGACAAAGGCCCGTCGAAGCATTTCTAAGATGTTTATTATTTACGTTACTGTTTTGTTTTTCCACCTTAATATCTGATGTCTTGGGGTGTTTGTTGATCGCATCGTAATGCAGTGCTAAGCAGTGCTTTTTATGATATTAATAGTTCTGGGTGGTACTGCAAATGCTATGGTCAGGCAGCATCGGGTGAACGGCCTGCTAGTCTCATCACTCAACTCCATAAAAAGTCCGCCCAGGAAGGTACACCACGTACATATCTAAAATTGCCCAACCTGCCCAACCACTACCACTACACCACAGAGTGCAAACACGTGCCGTCATCCGTCTAACGAGATTTTGCATTGCTGCCAACTAATATCAACTAATTACAGCTGGGTCAACATTTAATTTAGCGTCTACTTTTTCAAATTAGTTAGCTAATCTAGAAAGTTTATGCAAATTACGGTTACATTAAGTTCTGCGCTTTTTAAGTATAAAACAGTGTAGTGCCACGAGACCGTTAGCGAACTCCAGGTTTAGTGACGTCATGCGAGGGCTATAACCACGCCTTTAATTGGACCCCCGCCGGCGATGCTCGGTATCAGTTAATTAACTACGTTTATAGGAAGAGACATTTTACACTTGCCGAAATTAAAGGGTGATTGGGACGAGAGTGATGAACACCCTCATTTCAAAAGAGAGACTAATTGCATTAGTGACGAACGCTGTTTGTGACGAACTGCATCTATGACGAACGCCGTTTGTGAAAAACTTCGTTTGAGACGAACGCCGTTAGTGACAAACAGCATATTGTGAACTACGGCGTTACCGAGTGACGAAATGCGATTGTGACATGGACAGTATGCTCCAGTAGAAGTATGTTGTCTATAATTACTTTGATGAGAAGTTAAAGCACGATACTTGTTAGAATCTCACAAGAAGTAAGAGTGTAGGTACCTATACATACCTATATAGCTTGAAATACATACATTACTATTACTGGGTCTATCTCCGAACACATTACAAGTACATTTATGTTAATACTAGCTGCACCCTACGGTTTCACCCACGGTTTTCTCGGGATAAAAAGTAGCCTATGTGTTAATCCAGGGTATAAGCTAACTCCATACTAAATTTCGTCCCAATCTGTTTAGCCGTTGCAGCGTGAAAGAGTAACAATCATACATCCATACATTCCTACAAACTTTCGCGTTCATAATATTACTTATATAGTAGGATTTAATTAACTACCTCCATATGTAAAACGATAGGTACCCGACGCGTGGATAATTAATACCCTTATGTTATTAATTTTATTTTAGTCGTCTCGAGAAATGTCGGGAAATATTGTAATGATGCGGGACCGATGAAGTATAATTGTTTTAAACAAAGCTACTTTAATTTGTTTATTAAATCTAACTAATCAACATTTTTAGCCTAATTTACCGAGTTTGTTCTTTGCTGGCCAATCCGCGGAATGACCGACTATAACAAGTTAGGTATTTATTAAGTTGAAATTCTAAGGTTGAAACGTGTGCACGCTGGCACGTCAATATAAAGCTTTAAATGGACTGACTATCAATTTCAGGAAACGAGAGTATGCACACACATAATAAATCCGTGTAATTATATTCAAAATTGCACTTATTTGTAATTTGATGGTGATTTCGGCGCCGCTAAAGTAACCGATGCCTTTACGTGTTCTCTACCGTGTTCGTGAGTAGTGCCGCAATAACTGCCCAATCGTTGAACCAAAGATAAAATATAGTAGTTTTTCTTTGCGTTGAACCATCATGGGCGTTGACTGAACGACGGCCCACAGATAACAGCGAAGTACAGTGACAATTAGGAATAAAAATATACAGATATATAATGCATGCACAAAACGTAGCGCGCTCTATTCGAAGGCGAGAGTCACAGATATCTAAAAAATGTACCTATAATTTCAATTTATTTATTGCAATCATATATACATTACAAGCACAGGTATTAATGAGAAAATCTAATCTAATAAGAAAAGCATACTGTACTGTTCGAAATTATATAGAAGACAAAGATGCTTGGTACATTCGACTTCTGCAAAGTGTCCAACTGGTAGATCTACATAAGAAACATCATCATCATCATCAGCCCATCACGTTCCCACTGCTGGGACACGGGCCTTCTCTCATAGAGAGAGTATAAGAAACATAACTTTGTATAAAACCAAAGAATTGTAAACAAGTCTCAAAAAAAATGCCCCTCAGTTTCTTGCCGTATCTTCTGAGTAGTGGTTCTTTTTCCTATACGGTGGTGGAGTCATGATGATAATTTGACGTTCATAAGTGCGTCTGTGACGACAAAACTGAATAAAAAGATTTTGATTGATTGATTGATGAAGTGAAGGAGATATATTAGATTTCTGTGGCGAGAACCTATCAGCCCATTTTTTGTACTTAGGGATTTTGCACGACGCTCAGTGAAAGCCTGGGAGCCTGAAAAAAGAAATAAGCGCTAATCAATAAAATGGCGCTTTAATATAAACTTACACCTACCTATACCCAACGACCTTTTTGAAAATGGGGCAAGTTACGAAGTATCTACTATTATATTCTGTTATGTAGGTATTGTTTTAGGCATTGTTGGTTTGAATAGACGTGAACCAATTGTGCAGTTATTCTTGTTGACTGTACTTGAAGTAGAATGTCAAAATATCAAGAATTGTGGCAAACTGAGATATGATTTTATTGATTTCGTTTTGATTCAAAATGACGGTTGTACCGAATTGGGACTAACCCATTTGATTTATGCATATTGCTTTGTCAACTGTTTCTTCTCTAATATCTACACAGTTTTCCTCTGAGAGTTTTCCTCATGATTTGTTTCTGGAATTGTGTGATGAGACGAGCAAGTTGTTCGCCTGATAGTAAGCGCCACGCCTGCCTATAACAACTTGCAGCGCCACCCAGAACTGCTTAGTACAGCATCACCCCGGTCTCACAAGCAGTAATTTCGCTGGCTACAATGCGCTTCAAACCGGAATATAGTAAGTAATGGTTGCGCACTACTGCGTTAGTAAAATTGGGCGTTTAGCGAAATAATAAATACACGTGATATCTCACTGCACCCCCCCCCTCATTTTGATATTACATGATTTTTTTCTCCCCCCCTTTCGTGCCTGACGTGATTAATGGACGATCCGATAGAAAGATTTGAAAGGTTATAAAGAAGGATCACAATTGACGGCTCTGGAACACCTTCCCTATCTTATCTAGCAACCCTTGCACGTAGGAGTCCCGGGTCTAAATGATCGCTGGACTTGCTCGGTTTGTGCACATCATTATGCTGACCTTTCAAACCTGCTTTGAATAAGAGGACATAATGCGGAGTTACTTGTATGTACAGTCCGACCATTGAAACTTCACTACATGGTAAAAGAGATTTTTTTTATGTATTTATTGTAATCATAATATATAACATCCTTACAGCTAAAAAACATGCCAATGCGATGCTATAGGTACCTTATTTAATATTAAATTTTAATTCAAATAATTATTTTCCACAAAAATTCGAGCCACTTCTGAGAGTTTCGACAGGCTACAGTGAAAAATGTCAATCTCCTCCGACAAGAGGTTAATAAGTCGTATGGCGCGTGACAAGGGGGCAAACTTGAGCAGCCCCCGTACCCATATGTCCCTCAAGCGCCAATCGTATATCGTGTTGAGCTCAAATTAAGGTATAGCTTCACTGCGACTAATGAGATACCGACTAATTATTATCGATTAAGGCAAGAAATCGAATTAATCTCATTCATTTATACCAAAATATGATAACCAAAAGTTGAGATAAACTTAATGGGACAATAAATGGCATCATAAAATATTTTCGCAGTGAATCTACACCCTAAACTGCACTAAACAACACGATATACGATTGGCGCTTGAGGGACATATGGGTAGGGGGGCAGGTTCGTTCTAGCCACGGGAACCTCTAGTGTGGCGGGGCGGCAGCGCCGCCAGCACCTCTATACCATCACCTCTCACCTTTACGTAACTGAATGACGAGCTGGTCGTTTGCCTGATGGTAAGCAATACGCCAGCCCATAACAATAACAGGTAAAATATTTATTTAGGAAAGTAGTATTTATCTTTTTTATATAAGTACTAACTCGGCTTCAGCCAAAATTTCCCGGTATTAAAAGTTGTCTATGTTAATCCAGGGTATAAGCTATCTTTCTTTCAAATTTCATCTAAATCCGTTTAGCCGTCGCGGCGTGACGAGGTAAGAAACACACTAACATACTTACATACAAACTTTCGCATTTAAAATAATAATATTGATGCTAAAGTTTGCGAGGATGTCTGGATAGATGGATGGATGGATGAATGGATAGATGGTTCGATGTTTGTTACTCAATCACGCAACAACTACCAAACGGATTTTGTTGAAATTTGGTATGTTACCTACATACCAAATTTCATCTTTCATTTAGGTCCTGGAATAGGACATGGGGTTCTTTTCATCTTGGGAAAACGAACAGTTTCCAATGGAACAATAAATTGAATTCTACGCGGACGGAGTCGCGAGTATGATCTAGCAAATAATAGTTATATTAAGTTTATTATACTCAAGACTGGGTCGCTGTACTCATAAAAGTAATAAAAGGAATTTGTGTAACCGACATTTCCATGCAGAGCTTCATATCTCAGATTTTAAAGGCTATTTCCGCCGGACTCTCGTTTATGCCAACCATAATGTTCATCCCTTATACTTTACTATGGCAAGTCATATTCCAAATGGGGTGGGTGTAACCGCGCTGGTTATTTTCATGGCAATATTTCGCAGTGGAAATATCCATAAGGTCAAAAAGCAAATTTTATACACATACTAGCTGCGCCCCGCGGTTTCACTAGATTGCGACGTAATGGCTAGGGTTTGTTCAAAGAAATTTAACTCTAAGTTGGGCTTTATGATAGGACACTTAAGATCGTATCAGTTTCATTGGGACGCAAATTAATATTACGGAATAAAGTATGAAATTGCCGATTTGTACAACAAATTTGAAAATCATTTTTTCTAAGATGTAACATATTTATTTAATAAAAATATTTACCCTCATTACCTTTCTATACCTACATTGCTGCCATCTAAACGGAAGACTTCATATTTTATACCATTACGATAGAACTCTGGGGATCTAGATTCGACAAACTGTGTCTGTGTGAAAGCATTTTGTACTGCCTCCTAGGAAGTAAACTTTTTATCACGTAGAAAATTGTCCAAATCACGAAAAAAAGGTAGTCCGTTGGAGCAAAGTCTGGCGAGTACGGAGGATGACGTATGGTTTCTAAATGCAGCTTCTGTAGAGTTACAACGGTTTCTAGTGTAGTGTGAGGTCTTTAAGTAGGACGGAGCAATAACGGTGAAGATCGATTCTCGAGTCGGGGCTGTTTTACTGCCAGGTTAGGCGAAAGTCCTGCTCATCACGTCAATCAATAAAAATACAAACAAAGTTGGAATATAGTGATGTATCACTATCACTACATAGTATAAAACAAAGTCGCTTTCTCTGTCCCTATATCCCTATGTGTGCTTAAATCTTTAAAACTACGCAACGGATTTTGATGCGGTTTTTTTAATAGATAGAGTGATTGAAGAGGAAGGTTTATATGTATAATAACCGTGCGAAGCCGGGGCGGGTCGCTTGTTTATTATAAATACTTATACCTACTTCTTTTAATGTAAAGCCCATTTTAAATATAAAATACTTTTTAAATTACTTTAACAGCTCGTTATTTGTACAGTTCATAAACTTTACCATGTGAACCTACGAGAATGTTCACGAGTTGAATAAATTACGGTTTTGCTTATTTAGTTACGTTTAACTCTGTCAGCCGTTTCGCAATAACCGAGTACGTGAAGACTGAGGATACGTCGCGCGAGCTGGGGGATGAATCTAATTATTAGCTTGACTAGTACACTCTATCTACCTTCGATCATATATACCCCTACCTTCCTACATAAGGCACCTACCTAGGTATTTAGGATGGTACTTTAAATTATTCTCTGCTCTGATCGAGTGTGCCGGGAATCTTGACTGTTGTGTGAAAATTTAACAAAGTCTAAAAAAAAGTGGTTTTCTTGAAAAAGGTGCGGCTGTCGTCCTTATCTTACAGTAGATGCGCTTTTAATGTCGCTGATGTCGCTTTTAGCGATAAGGCCGCCCATTGTAACACTTTCTTTAATTGTTTTTATGTTATGTCTGTAATTTAATGTTTGCAATAAAGCGTTCATCTATCTATCTATCTATCTAGATGGTCCCTTTGTGCAATGAAACACGGTATTATCTATATTTAATTATTTAACTTGTTTAAAATCAGAGAGTACAGTATTTCGCGGTAACCACAGAGTAATATTTTTATATACCTACGGACAGTGGTGACCGGAGTCACAGCCGGAGGTAAAGAGAGCGTAGACAAAGTAACCACTGATAATCTAGGTTAGAGATACAACCAATATTATAGTGTCGTTGAGAGCATAGATTATAAAAGTAATTTTAATAGGTTTCCCCAAGAAGAGCGAAGCAATCTTCATGTAAAGATCTTTGACTTTAAAGTCTAAAATGGATAAACTTTCAAATAATACATGTATGTGCATTGTGCATAGGTATCTTAGTTCGACATTCTTTAACGACTGTGATCGTTTCATGACGACGTAATATCACAGAATACCATTTCAAACTTTATAGACTCAAAGGAATTCTAGAGAAGCGCGCGTAAAATTCCAAGGTGACATTATATTGAAAGTTCCGCACAAACGCTTTGATTATGTACTCTGAGAGGTTAATTTTTAAGTTCAAGTTTAATATGTAGAAGCACAAACTTATATTTTTTAAGTTGTCAGAGCACATTTAAAAAAACCACCGTCCTTCCAAATTATGTTAGTCCTTTCTGTTCAAAGGTTGTCTGGAAGAGATCGCTTTGAGCGATAAGACCGCCTATTGTTATGCTGATTACTGTGAAATTTACTTGTTTTTCATGTACCTATATTTAAGGTTTTTTAACACTAAAGTGTTTATCTATCTATCTATCTATCTATCTCTTGTCTAAATACTCGTAGTATGAAGCGTATAAAGTCAAGTCGCTCGGGCTTGTTTGGTTATTATTATATACTTATATGTAACCATATAACCATTAGAGCGAGTGTGGCTCAGTGGGAGCTCGTGCCACTTTCGATCCGACGCACCCGAGTTCGAATCCCGCTGGCCCCGCACCACTGACTTTCTTAAGTTATGTACGAATTTAACACTCGCTCTAAAAACGGTGAAGGAAAACATCGTGAGGAAACCGGTATGTCCAATTTTTCACAAAAAGTCAAGGATATGTGACATCCACCAACCCGCAATGGGCCAGCGTGGTGGATTATGGCCCATTCTCTCTCTCTATGAGAGAAGGCCGGTGTCCCAGCAGTGGGAACGTGATGGGCTGATGATGATGATGATGATATAACCATGCTATAACCGTACCTATATGGTAGTTTTGAAGTAATATAGTATGCTATATTATATTGGCGTAATATATACATTCTCGTATAATCTTATTTAACTGAGGACTTTTCTCTTTATTTTACTTAGTAATAATCATGAAAAATAGTCATGGAAACTCTTACCACACGTCACTCACAGGACTAGTTGTATTTATTTTGTGCAAAATACTTCGTTAAGCCAAGGCAATAACAGCGATCACACAAACTAAACGATCTTTTTTCGGTATTTAGATAGGATTATTTGGGAACCCAAAAGATAAAACTCTTTAAAAAAAACAAAGGCCAGACGCCCGGCCTATATAAAGGAGGATGTAATCTTTACAAAATCCCTTAAAAAATATTTTTGCTACATTTTTTTGAGATTTATGATGAAGGTTAATTGTGGACCGCTGTTCTGTGTTGTGAACCAGAAGTCGACATCCGTTGTATTTATTATATTATCTGCTTATCTCAGCAATGTTTTTCTAAAATTTCTTTATGTAAGAAAATTCTTTTACTTTGAGGTAAATTGACGCGGCTAAAGGCCAGATGTTAATCCATTGTTAGTACGAGAAAAGTTTTTCAATTATACCGTGTCTAGACGACGTGTTTTACGCGCGTTTTGAGTAGTGCCATCACAAACGCATGTAAAATGTATTTATTTGTTGTGTCCTTATAAGGCGACGCGACGGCGCGCGGCGGGCGTCTTTCGCGCGCTGACGTACGCTCAGAACTTAAAAAAAATTGAGTTGGACCAAGCGTTTGTCGCTTGCGTAGGTACCTACCGACAATGGCAAAGACGCAAAAGAAAAGAGAATAAACGATATAATAGGTATGGTGCTTCAAATGTTTAACCATCTTAAAACAGGAGAAGATTTAAAATTCGACTGTATGTTTTATTATTATATCTTTGTTACGGGATTACAAACAAAACAATAACAAAAAAATATAGGTAGGTACTTGATACGTAAGGACCAGTTTCGTGTGGCAACAGCTCGCCGCGCTGCCGCGACTCCACGAGGCGCCGACGCAGCATAACGTTTCCTCTTTCATTTTTACGATTGTTTCCCCCAGACTTCGGTTTCTCACATCGAACCGTCGCCACATATTTTAGATAGTAGGAATAATTTTGTATTTTTAATCTAATTATATGATTTAAACCTGCTTTTGGGTTTTATATTGCATCCTCCTACCTGTAGCCTACATAATTTACTAAACGATCGAGTTGCGTCAACTGAACGTTCTACCCTGATTTAAGGAACGCGTTTGGTTCAGGAAATTGTACTCACATTGTAGGTATTGAACACAGCCCCGGGAATCTCGCGGCGCAGGCGCACTGAATTGGGTTTTGTTTTAGCACTAACGAATTTCACTGACCAATTTCTAACATACTAATTTAAAAAAATAAATATTTTTGTATTATTTTTTACATTTTCTGACTCAAGTATCTCGGAAAGTATATCATCTACGACATTTCATCACTGGATAATTTTTGTTTGTAATCTTTTACTCTATCGATTGACACATGTTTCATCACTGGCCGCCGAAATGAGATTTTTCAAAATTTTAAGTTTAATGTTTTAGTTTTGTTTATAATTATTTAACATGTATTAGAATAATTTTGATAAATATATTGAATTTTAGGCACTATGTACATACTAATAGTTTCCTTATTAAATGATGGAAATCGCAAAACAAAAAAAAAATATTTAATGTACATTTTGAAAATTTCAAGTAGATAATAATTAATTAATGACATTTTTATAATAATGACATGCCTAATATAACGTACAATGTTATAATAAATAAATTGAAATTGAAATTGAAGCTTGTACAACCAACTTAATGATATTATGATAGTAAGTTGAAAGACAGTTTTTTATGTGCAGAGCATGAATGTTTTCACGGTAATATTAATAATTGATTGACTACATGTAAGACAAGAAAATGTGTTGATGTTTATCACCAATAAAAAGTTAAAACTAAAAATAATATTAATAAAACAATTTCAACGATCCCAGTTCCATCGTAAAAGCAAGTAAAAGCGACGTCATGTGGTTAAAACTAGACTACAGTGATTTATCGCAAGTTCTGAATTCATCATCGCGTAACTGTAACGGAGGATGTCTGTAGGTATATTGATAAACATTGAAAATTAAAACATACATACATTACAGTACATTGAAAATGACTGTTAAATTAATTGGTATGTAGGTAGTCACTTAAGTAACAATAATCAAAGGTCTTAGATTTTTGTCTGATTGCAGCTAACCTACTACTCAAAACATGATGGACATAATAGCATTTTTTTAAAACAGTAGGTATACAGTTTTTGATAAATTACAATAGCTTATTTATACAGAGTCGAAATAGTATAATATAAGTTGTAATCTGTCAACTGTATTGTGTATGTGTCCACATCTAGCTCAATGTCTTTGTCTGAGACAAATTATAGTGAGCGAGCAAAGTCGCGAGCCTAACGCTAGTTTCTACATAAATAATATATTTTGATATGACTAAAATTATATCAACAACATCCCGAGGATTATTTATAGTTGATAATATATAGAGTACTTATTTAGGCAAATGGCACGGACTATGAAATTAAAATTGCTTTGTGATATTTTTACAAGCTAGAATGTAATAAAATAATAAACATTTTTATTTAAGACTGATTGGGAAACGTTTTATTTAAACTGAATACTGGGAGAGTCTTGTCAGTGACGGATAAAATCATATGAGCGTATATAGTTAGGTATTTTCGGTTTAATAAGGATGAAATGGAAACCATAGGTAAAAATATAATCACTACGTTCTAATAGAAACCTTGACACAAGTTACTCATATGTTCCAGATAGGGAAAGATATCACATAGCTTCACTAGTAAGCTCTTATAAAACAACCAAATAAGTTTTCCCAGAAATCGCGAGGGTCACGCTCGCGGCGGTGCCTGTGTGGCGTGATGAAAATAGGTAAAACAATCCTTTATCTTTGGGTAAAACAGAATATGGCTGTCTACTCAAAGCAGAATATTCAAGAGGACGGACAACTGATGGGTACCATACATCCTGAGAACCCCTTCTCCGCGTCAACACATGTCAACGTGATTTACGTGCTGTCATAGAAAACCATTTATTATTGTGTCGGAAAACTGTCTCATTGGTACCTTTTAACTTTTTTGCTGAGAAAAGTTATCAAGAACCGTCCGGTGGTTACCAAGTAAATTCATATGAGAATACGCAGCGCAGAATTTTAGCTCGGCCTGTATTTTTTTTACTCTTTATGGATCCATGTTTGGCCACTATCTCACCTGATGTGTAGCGATGATGTGGCCTAAGATGATGCACATAGATCTAGAGAGAGAGGGCAGTTAAGCGGCTGCTCAGGCCCGTCTCCCCGGTGGTTCACCGAACATCATCCCGAAAAACGACTAGGTCGTTTGACGGCATGGCTTTGGCTGCATAAGCTTCTATCTATTGTATTCGATGTTCTAATGAGAAAAGCTTACTATACTGTTCGTAATAACATAGAAGACAAAGATGCTTGGAACATTCCACTTCTGCAAAGTAGTCAACTGGTACATAAGAAACATGACATTGTAGAAACCCAAATTTTTTTAACAAAATCCCTAAAAAATGCCTCTCAGTTTCTTGCCGTGTCTTCTGAGTAGTGGTTCTTTTTCCGATTCGATGGTAGAGTCATTGTGATAATTTGACGTTCATAAGTGCGTCTGTGATGCCAAAATGATTATAAAGAGATTTTGACTTGACTTAAACTTTTATTATAGGATCAAACTTTGTTGAAGAGCGAGCACTCCCGATAAGGTCCGCCTGGGAGGATTCACTGGCTCCTAAAACACGCTTAAGAAAGTAATTTATTGCTATGTCCAAACAACAGAAACTTTGCTTCACTTAAGTACTTATTATCTTAGACACTTCCACGGTTTCTACCAGTTCGGATACCTATAACAATTTGTAGTAATTGGGCCTGTTTTCTCTTTATTTTATTTAACTCGTCATCTCTACATCTTCATAAATAAAAACAAAATAATACTTTTAAGTAATACCACAGAAGACTTATCAAGGGTGAATATTTTAAACGCTTTAGATTATGTTTTCGTAATTTTAGTTTGTACATACGAAACTAAAATTACGAAAACATTAACTAAAGAGTTTAAATAATAATTCAACATCTCTTAGCAGAGTGGTCTTAAGTCAACGAAAGAAAGACTAGGTATATATAAAGCGTGGAGCCAAATGCTCAATATATATATATATATATATATATATATATATATAATTCATGTAATACATAATATTATATTCTAGGGATTTTTCGGCGGCTTCGCTTACCTAAAGCAAAGAAAACTATTACCCTAAAGCGTCGATGGACCAGCCCTCAAGCCACAAGTCCGGACTAAGGAACATTTTCTGAAGTGCTTAGGGGTCTGAGGTCTAAGGAAAACTCTACGAGTGAGTCGGACCATGGAGGAGTTGGGTGCTGCTAGGGATTATAAAATAGGCACGTCTGAGCGTGGGTTGCACAGTAATAGCAGACCCACGATACTCCATACAAAGTCGCCGAGCTAATTGTCTAGTACTATTACTGGCGCACCGTCGTGTCCGCACACGTTTTGTGTGTGTGCGTAATTATTGTAGGGTTGAGCTAATACGAATCGAGCGCGACAAGAACAACGCTATACGTAAGTAACCTAAGTGTTTCTCTTTCACACACACTATCTCTTGGCTGGGAGACGCGAAAAACCAAAAAATCTTCGATTCTTATTTGTGTACGTGGTTTCTTTGCAGCCATACACAGAACAATAACGAACCATTTTAAAAGAGATAGGCAGACCTCCGTCAGTCAGGTCATGTCTGATCCTGGTCAGCTCCACCGTCTTCAGCCGTTCTCCGTCTTTTTCTCAGTATCTTTCGTCTATATGTCAAAGTCAAATAGTCAGCCGGCCTGCTCTACCTCTGTAAAGCAGGTCGTTGTCGTCATCCAAAAAGGTCATAACAACCTCAAATAACATCAATTGATCGCACATATAAAATAAACATTTGAATCTCACTCATTAGTCATTCGCAGCGAGCGGTGACAACCGAGTGACGCAAGCACGGCTTTGTCCATTTTTTCATCGGTTTGTTGCGGGTGACGAAAAATTAGTGGGGGGGGGGAGTGTCGCTTCTTTACGTAGTAATATTTAGTTTTCTTTGATAATAGTACGTACTTGTCGAACGTGATCATTTACCTGTCTTAAATAAGTACTGTTTTTTAAAATAACTAGCGGTTTTATGAAACAGCGGATTGTACAATCCAGCTACGACATACCACAAATGCTGACTATATCATTTTAATCTACCACGATTTTGTAACGACCCATTTACTACCCTATAAAACTGGGTACTCGTACCAGAGAAATGGAGAATTGGTTAGAATGATTGTCGACACATTTTTATAGGAAAACAACCAATCGCACACACGTAAACGAAACATCTATATACAAAAAACGATAACCTATGTCACATTTATTACTAGTCTGAATAATTTAGTTAAACGCCATTCATAAATGTTAAAAATAAACCTTACTATTGCAAGACGATACGAATGGATTACTGAATGATCACATGGTTATATGACACTGAAGTGCGGAATTCGACGCGTTGACTCAACTTACTCGTTGTGCCGAATTCCGGCAGATACAGGTATGTCTACGCCGTTGACATAAATACGATTGTTCAATCGTATGATCGCGGCGTGTCTGCCACATCTTCTCCGCCATTCTAAACTATTCTCTATTTCTCTGACTCGTACAAAAGCTCCAGAATGTATCACACATGTAAATCTCGCTCACAGGGACTAAGCAAATAGTTTTTTCGTTTTGGCAAACAAACGTGTTTTCCTTTCTCGTATTACTGAAACAACTGATGCTTTCGTCACCAAAAATATTCAAGCTTGGATATCTCTAACTGATCGTTAAGCGATATTTTTTTATTTAAAATCCTTCGTTATGTCAATTTAAGACTTATTAATATGTAGAGGATTGTTATCATGACAGGTTGAAACAGGTAGAAACCGCTGCAAGTTTTAAGACCGCCCAAGTTTTGCATGCTGTTTTTTGACGGTATTACTTACCCGTGCTATTTGTTTAATGTTTTTTAATGAAACTGAACGGTGGGACGAGCAAGTCGTACGCCTGATAGTAAGCGCCGCAACTGCCCAATGTATGTATGCAATGTGCAATGAATTGGTAGATATTGTTTATGGATTAGGGTAGATCAATAGGTACATGTATTGTACATAATCTTGCGGTAGATATATGAGAAGGTACACTTACTTACCAATTTAGGTGCGAGTAATCGCACTTCCCGCACCATGTTTTCGACCTCTGGGATATTGAAAGCGCCCTGAACGTGCCCTGAACTGTAATGTAATCACCTTACCAAAAGTGAATAGAATAGGCCTGTGGTAATATTTAGAGGCTTATGAATGCGATGGACTCCTCATCGTCAATGACCTCTCTCGTAACCATTAAATGTATTATTAGTTATGTATTATTAGATTCATTAGTTAGTTGTAATACCACCCACCGAACAAAGCCATGCCGTCAAGCGACCTAGTCGTGTTTCGGGTTGATGTTCGGTGAACCATCGGGGAGACGGGTGTGAGCAGCCGCTCAACTGCCGTCTCTCTCTAGATCTATGTGCTCCATCTTAGGCCACATCATCGCTTCACATCAGGCGAGATAGTGGCCAAACATAGATCTATTAAGTGTAAAAAAAAAAAATAGTTATTAGTGAGAAGAGCGGTCAAGGTCCAGTCACAGAATCTACATAATAGAACAAGGTTCAGTGCTTAGTCAAAGTCGTCAAAGCCGCCGGCCGTTTGCTTTCGAAGTTGTAAATATTCAATGTATCTGTGTAGGTATGTACACATGTGTGTGTGTCTATTTATTGTTGTTTCTGTTCAGATTCAGATTCTTTATTGTTTCCATAGGTTTATTGCTGGACCCCGTCGGGCACAGCAAAATTAGAAGAAAGGAGAAAGAAAGAAAAGACATTTATTTGACAACCACAAAATCAATTAACAGCAAACGAAGAAAACAGATATACAAAACAAGAAATAAATATATAAATGGTATAAAAAGTCGGCTAAACTTAAATTACTACAAGAGAATGCAATTATATAATATATTTCAAAGTCGATGGTTCATTTTTAGCAATTTTTTATTTTGGTATTATTTATATTTTTGTAGTTTTCTAATTATGCAGTTAGAAATGTTTGTGTATAATATTTGTGTATTTATTAAAATTGATTCGCTATTATTTACACCATACTTGCGTATGGTGTGTGTTATGTCCATACACGTGTACCAACTCGTGAGGAAACGCTACTCTTCAAAAATTCTTCTCTCGCAATTCACAGATGTTGATAATGGTCGATACCAACCTGAGTGTTTGATTGAGTGTGTCGCCACGAGCGCTAGCTCAGCAGCTCACAAACAAGGCAAAGTATTAGGTACTCTCAGTATCTATTAAGTCAAACAACGCATACAAACTTGCTTTTGTTTGGAACTTTGCTCTGAATAGTTTATGTAGTTAAATCACATAAAGGCGGATATTATTTGAGTCAAGTTCCAACAAAGTTTACTGTTAGACACGCACACAAATTTATATTTTAATATATTTACGGGCTTTTTAACAAACATTTTTTTAAAGTTTGGAAACTATCGTGAGTCGAAATATTCATTATAAATAAAAACGGCTACATTCACGTAATGATTGTCTGCGCCGCGAATCCAAAGCGTAAACTCCCGGAAGAAGGACATCCTAATTGTCCGAAACCAGGTCGGAGTTATTCCGACACAATCATAACGTGAGTGTAGCCGTTTATATTTATAATAAACATTTTTTATATAATAAATTGAATTACAATCTAGCTTAATCAGACTAATTAAATATAACTGAAATTTTAAAGTAATTTAAATTTGACACTGCTAAGTAGAGTAAATTTAAGAATATTATTAACTAACTATACATTAGTTAGCTTAACGTGATCTCTAAATTGTTTAATAAATAACGTTTTGATTTTTACCTTTTAATGGCGTTTATTCACCAGATAATCAAAGACTTTTCGTATTAATAAATTAACTAATTAGATACAATATTAATTAGTATAGGTATGTATTGTAAGAAATTATCTTAAGTAAAGTTTTAATTTTATCTTAGAGCACCTTTAGCTTAAGTGATCAATATCTTACTGATAGGTTGGTGAAACAGCCCCTCAGTTTATCCGTTCTGTTGGAATTTCCAGCATATTAGTATTCGGGACTTGTTTGAGATTTGAGATATTTTGTGTAAGGAGGACAATATAATTGCTCCACTTGAAGCTATCGACATAATATATGTCGGTATAGGATAGATCATTTTTGTCGTATGGTTTTTCCATAATAAAGTACTACAAGATTTAATATTGTTGCATACAAACAGTAGAAGGAAGTCAACGAATACATCGAAAAGTTTCTTTTTCACAAAATGCTAACACGTGTACACTCCGAGCGCTCGCCACGAATCGACGGAGATCATTATTTGTTTACAAATGTTCAGTCATAAAATGCAATAAATTAGCAGCTAGTCATGGCACGTCAAAGTTCGTGAGCATAGTAAATGAATCAGCGGGCAATCTGGCGCCCGCCCTGACTCGCTGTACCGCTGTAGGGCAGACGAAGTCCCGCCGCGCGCCATCCGCCCGCCTCCGGAGCGCATCGCGCCCGCTCAAACTTATAACTTGTGAACACTAGATAACTGCGACGTTCGCTTTCGCTGTAGTGATTATTCGAGTTATTAGGCTGAGCTCATCTAGCATTCTTCAGTGCTCTGACGTGTAAGCTATTCTGTAACTTTTGAAGTAGTTTTTCAGACAAGTAAGTTCTAGCATGAAACCTCAGAGTAAAGTGCACAACAAAATTAAGGTGTAAGTATATTTTATGTTTAATAGTGTTACTACGATTATTTTTTTTAATTATAAGATTTAATGGGAACCTAATAACAACATGAGCGATAATAATAAATTATTTATAGTATAAATTATATTTATTTATTGTATTTATTTAATTACGCGGTGTGTAAAATCACAGCCGTTTTCTGGCAGTGAGTTCCAACAAAAACTAACTAAGCCACTTCAATACAAAAATAAATTATTTGGTGAACCTTATTAGGCCTTGCCTGACACCTCAAACGCTTAAGTAATAAGTTTTAACTTATTTTTAATTTAAATCGTACCTATATGACTGTGTTCGTGATTTTCGTGTATATATCATATGATGCCGTGCTTCTCTGAATATGTTATTTTATGTATGACATACGAGTAAGTAATAAATAATAATAATAGTAACTGCTAGGCCTTTGCCCAGCAGTGGGACACTAACGGCTAAAATAATAATAATAACTGAGACAGTCCCCGATAAGTGTTGCCCATTACATATCTAAATTAAATGCTCTAAGAGGCCTCTACGTGTTGGACTCATGTCCCCGCGCAAGCCTTCCAAAGGACCGGGTGTATAACCCGTGAGAAAGAGCTACATAATACTAATAATACGGGTAACATCCCGTACTTAGGTAATAGATATCTTAGTCTAAGTAAATTATGTAGCAGCAAATATGTAAGCTTCTATAGTAATATTTAGTTATCTTTGCTTCTAGCTTCACATAATTATTTAACTATTCGAGTAGTGTCTCACATATTTGTCATTAACCACAGTTTTATTTTATACTAGCTGCGCCCTACGGTTTCCCAGGATAAAAAGTAGCCTATGTGTTAATCCAGGGTACAAGCTATCTCCATACCAAATTTCATCAAAATCCATTCAGTAGTTTTTGCGTGAAAGAGTAACAAAGAGGTACATCCATACATCCATTCTTACAAACTTTCGCGTTTATAATATTAGCAGGATAAAAGTTGTATAGGGGCAACATGCAACATCATAGCCTGTAAAAAAACATTAACTATAATCTGTTTTTTTATGTTGATTTCCCAACAAGAACTTTATTGACCTAGCCACCTACCTACCTACCTACCTAGCTACCTACTCGTGTTTCGGGATGATGTTCAGTGAACCATTGGGGAGACGGGTCTGAGCAGCCGCTCAACTGCCGCCTCTCTCTAGATCTATGTGCTCCATCTTAGGCCACATCATCGCTTCACATTAGGTGAGATAGTAGCCAAACATAGATCTATAAAGTGTAAAAAAAAAAAGATCAAATTATATAAAGAAGAAACAATCTGTTTTTTAAATAATGTTAACAATTTTGTCTAACTTTACTTTAATATATTTTTATTAAACACAAAGAGTACTTAACAAAAATATAATAAAGTAAAAAAATAAATCTTTCGGTCCTATTACCGGACCGGTATACCGGTCTCGCCATCTAAAACTGGAATCTGTGTTTATAACTCTAGCTTCAAAATATTAAAATTGTAATCACGTAACCTCTTAAGCTAAGTATTGATAAGGAAAGCACGTCATTCATTCAATAATTCTTTACAAGCTCGGATCTGAACAAACATGAATTATTTTATTTGTAATATTATCGGTCATTTCGGCTGGATTCTTTATATTTACAACTTTACTAACGAAAGTTTCGCAAGACATGAGAAAGCTTTTGATCGGGTCTACAAAAGCATTGCTCTAGGTCAGCGGTATCCAATTTTTTTTAGCTATGGAACCCTAAATTATCTACCTAATTTTGGCGGAACCCCAACAAATATTTTTAACCGACCTCAAAAAGAAGGAGATTCTCAATTCAACTGTATGTTTTTTTTAATGTTTTTTGTATGTTTGTTACGCGATTACTCCGCCAATTATGAATTGATTTTGATGATATCGATAAAAATGCCGGCCAGCGTCGGCAATTCTCGGAACCCCAGTGACCCGTTCACGGAACCCTAGGGTTCCGCGGAACACCTATTAGGAACTGCTGCTCTAGGTAGCATTAAACAAACATATTTACTTTATATTTAACTAGATGCGCCGCGCGGTTTCACCGCGTAGAATGCGGTTTATAGTTGCTCCCTCGGGAACTGTTCGTTTTTGAGGGATAAAAAGTTAGAGATCCAGATAAGCTATCTTCATTCCAAATTTCATCCAAACCCGTTGCGGCGTGAAGGTAACAAACACTAACACACATACATACAAACTTTCGCAATTATAATATTAGTGTGACATTAATGTTAATAGTCGAAGCAGGGAATTCTATTTCATTGTTTAAGGGAATTCTATTTCATTGTTTAAGCTTATAGACATTTTAATTAATTGTCTTAATAATATTATAATAAACAAGAATACGTACTAGATTAAAAAAATAATTTGAAAATCACGTTTTTGTCGATCGATTACGATCGAGAATGCAGTGTCATCGAGTTGTGAGCTATCCTGAAAGTATCAGCCGGATAACTAATCGGGAAGTGCTCGAAGTTTGAGTTGCAAGATTCCACCCGGAACGACAGACATACAGACAGGCAGCAGACAAACAAGAAAGTGACCTAATAAAAACGTGGTAATATGTGTGTTTGACAAAAATCTACAATATGTAGGTACAGAAGAAAAAATTCAAGCAAAAATTTTTTTCAATCTAATCAGACATAAAAAAACAATCATAATGTGAAAATTACAAAAGCACACTTAATGGATAGGTCTCGAAAGTTTCAAAGTTTGATCAACGTTGCGAGATATGTCGAGAAACATCTGAGCTTTGAAGACGTAAACAGTTTACAAACTAAATTAAATTAAAAATTATTTATTTCATAATAGTACAATTACAATTTGTTGCGACTCTAGCCACCAAAGTAGGTGTTGACACACCTGTATCTTGACAGTTAGCTTCTTCCCAGCTTTGTTCTGGCTCACTCTACAGATATGCATAATATATTATATAATATGTTTATTGTTAAGTTTATTGTAAATTCTATGGTTTGTTGTTTCTTCAAGCTGTGACGGCTCAACGAATTTGAGTGAAATTCGGAAGGGAGATGGCTTACTTTTCGGGAAACCACTGAAACCACGGGGCGCATTTAGTATTGTAATAGTTAAAACTGTAATGTAAATTCATCATTCAACGGTTGAATAACGAATGTTACATTACAGTTCCTAATATTTAAAAGCCAGCTTCAAAAAATATTTATATTATTATTTCATGTTGCTTCTGATAAAGACTGCATTGGCTTGGCTTCTTTCTGGTGAAAAAAAAAACAAAATTAGTTGTCTAAAGTGAATTTACCTTCATCATCATTAGATAGATAGGTATCGTGTAGTAATCACGACATTGAGACATGAATTCTGTAAGTTATGTATTAAGTTGGACAGAAACGAAAACTTTACCAATTAGTTCAAACAAGTTAATCATCATGAATATCAGCCCATTATATTACGTACCCAGTGCTGAGACACCTGTCTTCTCTCACAGAGAGACAGAGAGAGTATGAGACATAACTCACCACGCTGGCCCGGTGCGGGTTGGAGGATGTCACATGACTTTGAATTTCATGATTCTTGAACATGTCGGTTTCCTCACGGTGTTTTCCTTTATTATTTTTAGAGCGAGTGTTCAATTAAGGCCAATGATTAGGCCGGAACACCGGTACGTGAGACAGAAAGTCGCACGAGTTCCCGCTATGCCAGACAATGCTTAGAATAAAATATTCACGATCAATACACCACCTACATGTATTTATTAACAAAGTTATATAAAGAACAATGACTTAACAAATTGCTAAGAAATCTTTTACAGCTAACCTGTTAATTTTGCGAGTGACAAAAGCAATCTACATCTATCTGGGTGACATTAGGTACAAGAGTCAGGTGATCGCTGATTGTTGGTTACCTAATGGGGAACCTATTCATATTATGATGACGATATTGATATGCGGGTCACGCGACTTACTTCAATCAAAATATCATCAGCGAAATGCAACAATGTTTTCAAAAGAATTTTCGTAAAGAAAGTTTTCTTCGGAAGCAATTAAAATGGCGTCAGAAGCAGCCTGGTCTTTGCGCAAAAAATTCACTCGTTGTTAAGTATTATTCTCTAAGTCAATGACTGTATAATCTCTTAATTAAGTTAACTGGCGAAACACTTCACACAAGTTTAATCACGAAATCTCCAAACTTTAATGCCTTAGAACTTAGTTTCACTTCCCCTCAGTTTCCCTTGTCTTATAAATGCTATACAGGACAGGTAACTCAACATTTGGCAAGTGCGGTGTTTGCTTTGGTTTCTTGCTAGTTACTTAGACGGAACAACTGCCTGACTGAATGGGTGACATCAATGTAGAATCTCAACCGTTGGAAGTCGAAATAATTGCAAAAATGTATTTTTTTTCCGTTTTCTTTAGTGGGTAGCGAATAATTAAGTATACTGATATGAAGTTTAACCAATTCGACCCGTGCGGGTACAGTTCCGAGGGGTGAGTTGGTGACTGACCCATGCTAACGAAGGATTATTTGAATATCCACTCAGAGGGATGGAAACAGGTTTAATGTTCTTATGTTCTGTTCTTGAATTGTATTGTTTTTACTGCTACTAATTCTAGAATCATAAAATTTGAGACGAATGTTCCTTTTACGACGTAGTTGTGTACATATAGGCGCTACGTGTACTATTCATTAATCTGTGATATAGGTACTAAGAAAGGGTTTTGAAACTACTCTCAATGAGTGAAATTTTTACAAAACTAATTCATACCTCCGTTCTGTTCTACATTAGTCCAAAACATAGATATATCAAACAATTATAAATATGGTAGGTATATGGTACCTATATCCATACATAATATATTGATTGTGTAAAGTATAATGTAAGTAGATTGCGACCGCTAAGGTCTAACTAAGGAGTGGTCGACGTATGGCCGACGTATCGACACATTAGCAAATTATTTACAGATAAACGAAGGCAGATTAGGTACCTTCTAGCATAGATACGTACATGTATTGTACATGTACATTTATGTATTTCATAAATAAATTCCTAATCCTACTACCTAATATTATATATGCGAACGTTTGTATGTTTGAATGCTTGTTAATCAATCACGGTATTTACTGAACGGATTTGATACAATGGCGTCTATGTTATAAGTGAAACCCTTATCTAGTGTCTGTCTATACAATTGGATACTGTTAATCTCGGAATAGTTCTTTAGAATTATTCGTCTAAGTTCTTTAAAAAAATAGTTCTGTAGAAGAACTACCTATAATTAAACCTATTTCTACGTGGACGGAATCGCGGGTATTGGCTAATAAGTTAAAGAATTAAAGTAATTGCATAAATTAACTATATACCTACCTACTAGCTTGTACCTGCAACTACGTCCGCATTTTTTGAAGGTTTCCAACCAAAACCCTGGTTTCCGGCGCGAAAAAGAGACGAGCATGCTCTGCAGAAGAAACGGTTGAGTAGATTTTCAATTTTTTCTCGCAGAGCGACGCGCTGTTTCGTATACTTATGCGAACAAGGGGCTATGAGCAAGGGTTTATTAGGACAGGCTATTACTCAAGACTGTTGCCTCAGTCAAGTAAGTAATAAATAATATCAAAATTTGTTAAAGGATCTCATTTTCAATCAACACTCGGATATCGCATTCCAGGGAAATCTTTCGGATTCCGCTAACACGTCAAGACCCTACTTACTTAGGGTGCCGTGCCGGTCTACCGAGAATGGGGTGCAGAGCGGACCGTAATGAAGGATATTAAACCAATACTTGCGCGTGTATTTCCGTTCTATACAAGGCAGGAAAGTAGCCATAGGGAACTGCTCGAGTGTTTTTGGAATCGTGATTCACAACGTGTGTATAAAACCGCTAGTCATTTTACAAAACAGCACTGTTAAGTAAAAAACCTAAATAACGCTTATGTCATTACGTTACGTTTGATAATACTGCTATCCACGTTTAGACGTAATGTAAAATCCCTAGCAGTAATGTAAAATCTGTAGCCGTTATTTAAAACCCCTAGCAGTACCTTATTTCTCCGTGGTCCGATTCACTTGGAGTTTTTATAAAAAGTGCAAAGCCAGAAGCTTAGAAGCAAGAAATTGCATATCATAATGGTACGCAACTGTCTTGCAAACGTTGTTAAGACGGTACAAGAAAATTATAAAATGCTAATGCAACCGCATGCTAATGCAGACTTTCATCGTTTTAATAGTTTAATTTTTTGAGCGAAGTACGCCGCCGGGTCCGAGGTCCATATTACCTATTTCACTGTTTATGAATGATTTCAGAAATGAAGGGGCTTATATCACTTGGTCTCAAAAGTTATTTTCCACTCTTGCAGCCCCATTTCCTATTTCATCTTCTTTTTATCTACTTAATCGCGGCAAAATGGACATAAGCTTTTTAAAGCTTTCAAAAGTAGCATAACTACTGAACAAACACAGAGACCCTCCGCGTTTTGTGTACCCAGTTCTCGAAAACATTTCAAATTATTCTTCACTATCAACTAATAACACATCCCGTGAATTTCTGGGATGTTTCATGCATTAATGTATGAGCTCCAGCTTGGATTAAAAACTAAGTGGGTGGTTTGGTGCGCCAAGATATAAGAGATGTGGATTTTGGTAACATAATAAGTATTTCGGGGTAAATTACTTAAATATTAAGTTATTTACCTTAAGTACTTCACCCTATTCCACAATTCGGCTTCTCTATCTATTCTGAAAAAGCAACATTTCGTATGACTGTGGTGGAAGGAATGGTCAGTGACAATGGTGGAAAAGGTACCTACTCTACAACTCTATTACTTATCAGCGTTAAAAAAACGCTGGTCATATATAGTGGCAACATATGTGGGTTTGTCTCGCCTGTTAAGCGACGATGTGGCTGAAAATGGAGCACATAGGTACATAGATCTAAAACTGCTCCGACCCTTCTTTCTTGATGGTACACCAGATATGATTCCGAAAGCACCCGGAGTAGAGGTTACCCCATTATTTATACCACATTATAAATAGCATTAAAACCAACAAATCACCAGGAATTGATAAATTACGACCTATTGACATAAAAACTATATCTGACAAAATTACACTAGCGATCACCAAACTGATTGCTACCAGTATTACACAAGGCATTTACCCTATCGAACTAAAACTGGGTATAGTAAGACCTATCTATAAGAAAGGGAAGATGAATGATTGTGGAAACTACCGACCCATTACCATTTTACCTATCGTGGATAAAATTGTTGAGAAATATATCTGCAAAGAAATTCATAACTTTTATAGAAGGCATCAAATTTTATCAGAAAATCAGTACGGTTTTCAGGCTCGAAAAAGTACCACACAGCTATTATCAGTCTTCACTGACCATGTCAATAGTAGTCTAAATGAGAGAAAGCATGTCCTAATGGTTTTTATTGATTATAGTAAAGCGTTTGACACCTTAAGGCATGACACACTATTGCAGAAATTAGAATATAGTGGCATAAGAGGGCCCCTGTTGGCATGGTGTGCTGACTATTTGAAAAATCGTTCATATCAGGTAAGAGTAGGTGAAGAAAAAAGTGAACAAGTGATGGTCACAGAAGGCACAGCGCAGGGATCGGTGCTTGGTCCTCTCCACTATCTGGCATATGTCAATGATGTAAACAACATCATCACAAAATGCACGATTTACCAATACGCCGATGATACGTGCCTGATCGCAGAGGATCGAGATGTTGCCGTAGCTCTTAGAAAACTGCAAGATGACTTTACGTTGATCACTAAGTGGTCACATGATGCTGGTTTAGTACTAAATGCACAAAAAACGAAGCTACTCCACATACGCTCATCTCATAATAAAGCTCAGTCAGGAACCAAGATACAATTAATAGCACATGACCATGCCTGTCTACACGGTGCTAAATTAGTATGTGATTGCAAACCTATCGATCAGGTCACACAAATCACATATCTGGGCCTGACAATAGACGATCGACTTAACTGGTCAGCTCACATAGATGTAGTCTGCAACAAGCTGCGTGCAATTCTAGCTAAATTTTACATTCTTAAGTATAAAATTCCTTATTCAGTTTTAATTAAAATGCACAAAGCCCTTGTAGAAAGCATTATAATATATGGAATCAGTAGTTACGGACGTACGTTTCACTCATACTTAGATAAGATTTACAATCTACAAATACGTCTCCTTAAAAGTATTGTGCCAAGAAAGATTAAGGAGAAATTCCGCAATAACATACATGGATTATTTCACTTTTGTAAAATAATCAATGTACACGACAGAGTACAGCTCTCATTACTATTAGAAAATTACTTTAAATATGACGATTATACTTCTCATAAAATTAACACTCGACAAGTTACAAATAAAAATCTAAAAACAATTAGTGCTCATAACTTTTATGGTGAGCGCACTACAGACTTTAACTTACCTAGATTAATTAATAACATTCCAAAAGAAACGAAAGACAAAATTAACCCTATAAACATCAAAAATATATTAAAAAAAAGATATTTTTCGCAATAAAATCTTAACAAATGTACATCTATACATATAAATACAAACAGATTATTAAAATATTATATAAAATCAAGACTTAAAAAGAATAAAAACTAACAAACGTATATATTTCATTAACGGACCTATCAAAAATTAATAGCGCAAATATAAAGTTCTAGTAAAATCTAAATATTAAAGAAATAATTAACAACCTTAAAATGGAACAACCTGTACCTATAACTCTGTATTCTGTGCCTATACTTAATGTCATTTCGTCCTTGTCACTCCTGAGAGTGACAAGGACGGAAATAAAGTCATAAAGATTGCATTGGAGCGGTCCCGAGCGCAGCTATTGTTATGATTTTTATACATATTATAGTCAATACTACCTACTATTATATAATGTTACTATTTTAGAAGTAAGAAATAGAAGAGGAATGCGACACCCAAGACAAACCTGTTTAAGGTTTATAAGGTGTTAGATATATATGAAAAGTTGTAAAATTTATAGAAACAAATAAAAAAAAAATAAAAAAAAATAAAAAATTTATATCAGCAATAGAAAAAATAACTGAAAGAAAAGTTATTTATTCATTTGGACTATCAACATAATTAAATGCGAACAGTTTTGAACTTAAAATTAGGTAGGTGTTACACATAGTTCTAATTATAGATAGTCTATTACTCTCATCGTGCTCCTTAGAAAGTGCATAAACATTTAGATTCATCATTCATTAATATTTTATTTAGTTATCTAACTAACTAATAAATATGTCAGTAAAGTTATATAAAAATAAAGTTACTTGCGTTCATTTTTTTTAAGTTTTGTTGAAACGCAATATACAGCGATATATATTATATTCAGCGGGATTACACTATATATTTTCATTGCGTTTCAGTTTTGAGATGAATTTTCGCAACGTCACGCCTGATTCTATTGCATTTTTTTAAAAAGTTCTTAAACCTATACACAAAGATGGTAAAACGTCAACAGTAAAATCCATGGATATAATATAGTTAGTATTCTTTGATATAATAGACACATGTGAGTCACATAATGATTGATTATATTTTACATCCATGCACAAACAATTTTACTGAAACCAAATACAAAATTAAATTAGATTCCCATCGCAATGCTTTTTTCATCTCTCCTTTGTGAAAATTAAGTGCTATCTCAAGTTTTCCATGCGAGTCGTTTCTTGCTATCAATCGAAAAACACAAATGTCTGTACGGAGTGGTTTAGATTTAGGTATTCGAACAAACGGTACAAAGCTTTTGGCATACAGCCTAATGTTTTTTTTTTACATTTCACGTGCTTGATCGTTTGGTCGGTAAAGTTTTGTGATAAATCTGCTATGGATGAGCAGATAATATTTATTATAAACTTCTTATGGTACCACAAAAATCAAAGGATATGTTGTTGCTTTGGGGACGTGGGGGGGAGCGAGCAGAGAAATGAAGATTATGTGTGGAGTGTAGTTCGAATCTCGCTGGCGATAGGACTTTTATTAGTCGCTCTATTACTGTAAAAAACAACATGAGGTAACCAGCCTTTAGAATCAAAATCATTAAAGAAATGTAATATCCGCCAAGTCATATTGGGCCCGCGTGGTGGGTTAAGGCCGTTACTTTGTCCCTAACAGAATGTCTGTACACGCAGCTGGAGGATTCTGGCTGTTGATGGTGTCTCCCCAAGATTATCAGCCTAATAGCGTAAAGTATGATGCTAAATCTATTGTTATATTTTAATGAAACCTGTTAATGTTTTTTATATCATATCAAACGTACAGCAAGTCGTCATCAATTTATGGTTAACATACCTCCTGCCCTGCTCGCACCAAGCGCTTTGCTTCGACTTTCATAATGCGAATAGCCAAGGAGTACAACTCCTTGCCGGTATCTGTATTTCCGGATAGCTATAATCGATATGGTTTCCAGAGAGCTATAAGCTTGTCTTTAAGACAAGAGTGAACAGGTTTCTTCTACTCGAGCGTGCTACATCTTCGACCGACAACACCAGGTAAGGTAGCGGAGTTCGATCAGACATGTTCATTTACTCCCATTGTATATACGTAATATCTAACAAGTAACCTCGGCGTTTTGTAGCAATTTTGATTAGATATTCTGTGCTGTACCACAGAATACTAAGGGACCGAAGCATCATTCCGCAAATAAATTTAAACAAATAGCGACTCTTGCTATGACGCAATACTATTCAATTCAGCTCGCGTAGCGCTGCATACTCGTACCTACCAGTCATATAAACTTACAGAGCGCCTCTCTTTTCATCGCATAGCTCTTCTGACACGACACGTGTAACGACGCGCGACCCGCCGCCGACGGATTCCGGCTATGTACTTGTAGCTTCGTACCTACAGTGCGGAGTGCGCTAGGCCTGCCATCAGGCTAACAACCAGCTCGTCTCGTCATTCAGCTACATTAAAAAAAACTAAAAGCTTCAGTTGACCTTCGACAAAAGCTCTCATACATTGATTGATCATGCCTTTACCGTAAGTGATAGTTAGTATTATTTGCCTCTAACTCAAAGATCTATAACCAAGCCTAGGAAGTACAAATCAATTTATCTCTGTAATAACATTCCTCTGCAGTTAGAACTTATGACCAGCTGAGCCACACTTTTCCCGATGCGAATTATCTTTTGTTTACCGTCTTGTTTTCGTTTCTCCGCGTCTCTTTACGAGGTACCTTCTTACCTACTAGTGAGCAATGTCTGTAGGAAATATGTACCGTCGCGTTAGCGCCGGCACCAAAGTCAAGATTTTTGCAAGCTTTTGTTTAACTAGCAATGTATGTAACCATGTTTGTTCGGGTGGAATCTTGCAAGCTAAAGCAGAACCACTTACTCTTGTCCTGCGTAGTTAAAATTTTGCATACCTGTCAAAGTCCGATGACAATGCAATATTATGGTGACAGCCAGCTGATCTGATGATGGAGACGGAAGGTGGGCAATAGAACTCCTTGACGGATAACTGTAAACTACTAGTGTTTGTGTCTGCTCGCGATTCCGATTACAAATTTGTTTAAAACTTGTCTTGAAAAATATATATTTCGACCAACAAAAAAAAAACTCTACATCTGACACTTACTGCTAATGGCCCAAAAATGGGATGTTAATCGAATTCTTTAGTGAGGACGCCTACGCATATATTGGGGAATTATGTATCTATCTACCTAAACCTCGCTAGTTGTCAGGCTCAGTTGAGGGTTAGGCCTAAAAACCATGTAAATCGTTATTTGGTAATCAGTTTTTATTACGGATGCGAAATGTCAATATAAAAATGACAATAATACAACAAAGCGTCAATACGTGGGAAGGACGGCTTTTATAGCGAGGATGATATTTTAAATCCAGACAGAAGTGAAGGATTCTAGAGTAGAATCCGAAGCGCAGCGAGGAATAAGTTGAGTCCTGGGCGCAGCGAGGGTTTTAATATACGTCGAGGAAAATTAATTTTGCAGCCAAATGATACACTATACCTTTAATTTTCATCTATGTATGAGAAAATATCAGTTTCACTAACGACGGAAAATCGGGTAACACCGTAACACACATAAAAAACCTCCTACACCAAAATTAAAGAACCTCCTTTTAAAGTCATATAATTAAAAAACAATCCATAAAACCGAGTAGGTATACACAAATCAATGAAAAACCGAAAACAAGACGCTGGCAAATACACAACGTGTGACGCCAAATTCCTCAGAAAGAGGAAAAATAAGTATGGCATAATAAAGGACGTACACAAATGAAAGAAAGAGATGTAGTCTGCGTGTTTTATCATTTGTTTTTTTTTTAATAAAGCCTGCGCGCCGCTATTTAACCGGCCAGTAGGTAACTTTTTTCATTGGAACCATTGAGGAATGACACTAAGACCTCAATGATTGGAACAATATATTTGTTCGATCTCTTTGGTCGTGGAACACAGGAATAATAATATTCATGGTTCCTTATACGAACTCAATACAAATAGATGCGATGAAAAATATATTATCGTGATTTCAGGTGGTTTCGAGCACAAATGAATTTTTATTCCCGCTTAAAAGAAAACGAAATCGAAATACTTTATCTTTGTTCCATTGAGAAATAAAACCATATAATTCCCAATTGTACACATAGGTAATACAGTTGCCGGTCTTATCGCTTGACGCAATATTTTACAGACAACCTTTGGATGAACTTGTTTAATGCAAAAAAGTAATTTTCTCATGTAATTTTAACATTAAATCCTGAAACCGTTCGTTAGTTGGCAAATGATGATGTACATCTGTTTCCGGGTCCATAATGCTATATGAACCCAACTGGTGCTATATCAAACGGATCAATTATAACAGCCAAAGTGATTAACTTACTAATGCCACCAGACTCCTAAATCTGGGTAATTTAGTTAATTGGCTGCTTTCAGAAGGTTTCGCAAGAATTACCTAACTTCCGATTAGGTACCTACCGTTCCACTTAGTATAATATTTTTGGAGAACAAGCTTTATGGGCCATTGAAAGTTCTCAAGTCGTACTTACTGAGATAGTCAAGGAAAATAGAAGTGCGGTCGGTTCTCCTGCGACCGGTACTCCTACAGCCGATTCTATTTCCTCCGGAACTTGGAAAAGGCAGAGTTTGGAAATTTACGTGATTGTCGATTGGGTTGGAGCAGTTTTGAACTGTGATAGTAATGGTCAGTTTGAACTGGTTTAGCTCCGTCGTCTTCGACATATTGTGTTATATCATCATCATCATCAGCCCATTACGTTCCCACTGCTGGGAATCGGGCCTTCCCTCGTAGAGAGAGTTTGGGCCATAATCCACCACGCTGGCCCAGTGCGGGTTGGTGGATGTCACATGTACTTGAATTTTTGTGATTAATTCTTGAACATGCCGGTTTCATGACGATGTTTTCCTTCACCGTTTTTAGAGCGAGTGTTAATTCCGCACATAACATAAGAAAGTCAGTGGTGCGGGGCCAGCGGGGTTCAAATTCGTACAGACAGAAAAAAATCTAAAATATCGTGAATTCATTTTTAGTACCCTCTAAAAAGTTCATTCCGGTTGGTTATCAAAAACATTTTCAAACTAGCTGCGCCTCGCGGGAAAGCACTTTCAGTTTTATTTATATAGAAAAAATAATTATAAAATTGGTTCGGCCATTCTCAAGTGATGCGCTTACCAATGATCGATATTTATTTTTTATTTTTTAACCGAAAATAGTGAAGGTTCTCTATTCCATTTATTTTATTTTATTTTTATGTTTGTTACCTCCGAACTCCGTCGTTCATGACACCGATTTGGAAAATTCTTTTGCGTTGGGTTCAGTATAGCTACGAAGTGGTCCCATATAAATTTCATCGAAATTTGACCTACTTGGACTTCGAAGATACATTGGAGTTGGTTTTGTTTTTTAAAACGTACACTTGTATGTATAGTTGTAACGGAATTGTGTTAGTTACAGTTTTATAATGGTATAGATAGAAAAGAAGAAAAGCAGAAAACCATACCATCAATATAAATAGATAGATAAACACTTTATAGTTAAAAAACCTTAAAAACAGGTACAAGAAAAAAAAAACATTTTACAGTAATCAGCAAAACAATAGACGGTCTAATATACTATCTACACACAAAAAAACACTACTTTGCACCGATATACAGGGAATAACATTAATGTGTAGTAATACTGAAAGGTGTGTATGGGTATCTAGTCATGAATCATCGGGTAGAATATACAACCAAAAAAACACTATTATATTTTCCATACAAAGTTTAAAAATTATTTATTTGAATTATTTTGGACAATCCTAACAAGCTGTGGCCTAGTCGCGGTAGTACGGGTCATTGACCGAGCTACTTTGTGCCTAGGCACAAAACAGATTAGTACAGAAATCTACATACATACAAAGTGCGCTCGAGCAACGCACACATAGACACCGCTCACAGACACGATATCTGGGCACAGTTGGGATGCGAGTGCCATCCGCTTGAGACACGCGTCTGTGAACTTTTTTGTGCAAAAATGGAGCAACGAAAAATAGGTTATTATAACTGTTTGGTGGACGGTTGTTTAAATTCAACATTAAACGGTGAATTGTCGTTTTTTAAGCTACCAGTTGTTTCAGAGAGGTAAGTAGGTATTTGCTTGTATTTTGATGGTTTGTTTTCACGTAACACAAAATAGTTAGGTAGGTAGGTAAGCGCCCCAGCCCCCGGCCCTGCGCCGAACAAGCGAACATAAGTTTGTAGCCTTGTCATATTTTTACAATTTAAAATTAGATATTTATTGTAGTATAAGCTGTGTTAGCCTTGTGTTCAATAATCTAATGAGGAAGATGTTAATGTAAACTAATCGCATTTGTTTTGTCTTCAAAAAAACTTTATTCAGTTATAATATTAACTGCGAAAAAATTATGTCGATATCGTGTACAGTTATTTTTTTTAAATCAATCAATTTTCCTCCCAAAAACTTCCTGCGCCGTCCGGTATGAAATGTATGAAAAGTACATACATGAGATTAACTTCTGTATTTATCTGTTTTGTGGCCTAGGCGCTCTGTCTTTGAAAACGCCGAACATTTTACAAGGGCTTGATTTCGAGTCTCAAATACCGGAATTTCATACTGAACGGATCTTCGGACTCGGTCGTTTCCGTTCCGGAACCCACTCGTAAAAAAGGGTATTTCCACATTTTTACACGACTGCCCAAAAAGGAGTATTTCAGGGTTTACGTATGTATGTATTTATTTATTCCACCATTACTTCTTATTGCCTGGACAGATTTGAATGCATTAAAACCATAATAAAAACATAGGTTTAAGTTTTTTTTACCATAGTTTTTTTGCATGTTCCGGAACCGGTATACAAAAAAATCTCCGCGAACGTACCCGACTTAGCCTTGCCTTGATTAGTTTCAAATTTTTATCCAACTTGACGTCTTAGAATTCATATTCAGAAATAACCTAAAAAGAATTTCCGAAACGAAAACGGTCCTTTTCGGTGGAGTTTTATGGGGCGGCGTTAGAAGGTAACTTTGTTTGTGCCGCTCGACCAATGAGGAGCAGCGGCTATTATTTATTAGGATTACATCTTTATGATTGGTGCAATACGAAACAAGGCTAGCGAATCATGAAGCGGCGGCAAATGTTTGATAGCTTTAGTGTTTGCCGCGTTTTGTCAAAGATTAAACAGGTTTATTTCTGAAAACTGACTAAGTAAAGACGCTTTATTGATTACTGACTTACGAACACTCTTTTACTATGCAATGAAATCAAATGTTGGAAATGTCTTAACCATCATTATCAGCCTATTACATTCCTACTGTTGAAATTCATGCATGATGTTTTTTACATCCTATTCCTACGGTGGTTGGTGACCTCACGTATTTTTTAAGAACATCAGCCATGCTCGCTCTTATTAGGCGTTTACACTGATTAGATCCTTATTCCTGAATGTTAATTGGAGCGATGATGTTTAATGCTGTAATTAATAAGTAAGCATTAATAAAAATAAAAAAATACCCTGCCAAAAACATTATCACTTGGGATGATTTAAGGATTCCGAGGATACCCCATACATCCAAATCTGTTGAGGCATTTTGTAATAAAAAAACGCACATACATTAACCCCGAAAACATTATATTCCTTTTTTGGGGAGTCGCGTAAAAAGCAGTTTGCTTGAAAGTTAGTTGTAAAGTAAGGTTGGTAGGACAGCTGGCTTTGCTAACTGAAGATAAAATTTGTTTGTCAGATCTGTACACGCGGCGCACTAATATTCTTTGTCACAAGTTCATTGCTCTTTATCAGCTGATTGTTAGGGTTGAAATGAACTTGATTACCAGAAATTTTTAAATTATCATATCTTGTGATTTTAAAAATTTTCTGGTGATTTGCACTTGGACTTGAATTATTAATAAGCTTCTATATGCGTGGTTTAATTATTACTACACATTTATGTTACACGTTGTATAATATAATTTATAAGTTAGTTTAGTGCTTTTTTTTTTATGTAACTGAGTGACGAGACGAGCTGGTCGTTTGCCTGATGGTAAGCAATACGCCAGCCCATAACAATAACAGCACCACCCAGAACTTTGTTTTGCAAAATCCTGCGCGGCGCTGCACTGCGCTCGTCACCCTAAGACAATTAGTATGTGTGTGTGTTAGTTTAGTTTATATAATTTATAAGTTTAAAATAAGTTCTCTTTATAAGCGAAATTGTAATTTCTTAAAGAGAATAAATGTTTTTTAAACCGATATATATGTACTATGTCTATGGTATTTTGTGACTGCACTAGAAGCAAGGCAACTGTACACTTTTATTTTCTGACAACAGTTATTTGTAGATAGCGTTAGTATGACTGACTGTTTTGACGCGTCGTTGTAAATTATTTGCGTCGATGCTAAAATAAAACCGTATTTTGGTGAAAAATTAATACCAACATAACACATAAATCATGTTACCTCGTTTTTTTAATTTTCAACCTGTCGTAGGCTCACCCTTGGGATATAACACCGTGTTTGAAGTTGACTAGGTATAACCATTCAAAGTTGAAAGTAGGTGTTGAAATTAAGTTAAAGGTATCCCAATGGAAATCAATATTGGGCAGCCATATCTACTGTTGGTATCTGTCTGTCTGTTGTTGATGTCTGTCGAAGTCCGTAGCTAATTATCTCGGGGTGGGGTTTGTGCCGTAGCGGCGTAGGTGGAGTCACAAGTTTTATTTGATTTCTCTAACGGCAGTCTTAATGCTAAGGGGTCTTCCATTATTTATATGATTTTTTAGCAACTTTCTAACGCGGGGTTGGTACGTGATACCCTGGTTGTGGCGCCGCTTTTCAGTTTAGACGAAAAATTAACGCACGTGATATCTCACTAGTCTCACTACCCTGGTGATTTTTAGTGATTTTTTCCGATCCCCTTCTCCCCCTTTCAAGGATCACGTGATTAATGGACTGTCCCTAAGCAGGGATCTCTGCCAGACGACGGTAACCACAGGCTAAGGAAAACAATAAAATACTGTGGTCATTGATTGTAATTACTAAGGGGCTGGCATAACTGTATCACGGCTATTATAATTTGGAGCCTGGCATGCCTTACTCCCATGTGCAGAACAAAGGCCTCCCATTCTTCCACGCCCCGCAATTTTTAGCTATTGCTGTCCAGTCTGGACTGAAATCACGGCTAAAAGAACAATACAATACAATAACACTTTATTGCACAACAAATAACATAGACACAATATTAGAAATAACAGTAATTATACCAGTTTACATGTCTTGATTAATTTAAGTTGCCTTCTACGACATTTCTACTTATGAGACCTACAACACGATACAAGCTTTAATTTTTACGAAAAAAGTTCCAGTAGCCACAGTAACAAATATAATTATTTAGGTAGATTAAGAGTCCTTAGGAATGAGAATGAGAATCCGAAATGTGTTAGGCACAGACGTGGAAATTCGAGTTTATTCGCTACCGTCATTTTGCCATCGACATTTTGACCATACAACAAATCCCATAATTATCTCACGCAGTATATAGAGACGTTGTCTTCACAATATAAATGAAATATTGGATAAATATTAATTATTTAGATATCTTTACGTCACTGGATGCCAAAGCACGTCAATTAAATTAATTTAATTTTTCAAGTCAATTAGGTTAAGTTTGAAAATAAATTAACTATATTTAAATTCCATACACCAGTTTACCACACCTGTCAAATGGCTAGTTAAAGAGTATAGTTACTAAGAAAAGTATTACTTGTGTTTAATAAAATACAGCATATAAACTTAAAGACTTGTATGACATGCATCCTATACCTAAATAATAGAATAGAATAACTGTTTGTTATAACACCAAAATACAGAAATACCTAATTAAAGACTAAAATAACAATTAAATTAATAATAGTCTCAATGGGCGGTCTTATCGCTAGAAGCGATCCCTTACAGACGACCCACAAGTGGAGGACAAAATATATATAGACGGTGTTACTACGTATGTAATAGTTAGTATTATTTGGTGTTACCAGTGTTAATAAGACAATTTTGTAGGTAGGTAGGTAAATAACGTGTCTATCCACTCTTATCTAATTAAAATTATAATAAAATATGTAGGCTAGGAATAGCGTTTTAGGATTTGGAAAATAGGGCTCACGTGTAAGTCCTTGGCGAAGTCCTTCGATATAGCTGTTTTAGGTCACAATTCACTTTCCACCATCACATTGTTTACTTTTGATGTATTTAGATGATGCACTCGCGGCCGCGGTATATTTTTGGAAACGTTTAGCGTCGTTTCTTTTGCGTGAGATGAGCGCGGAGCGGGAGTTTTTTAGGAACTGATTTTGAAAGGAAGAATGAGTGAGTGAGTGAGTGCGTGAGTGTTGACAGATAAAATATGCATATTTAGATATAGATAATAAACTATTTAGAACTAGTTAAGCGGCGCGTACAATATACATAAACCAAAGTCAATACATAAATATTATATGTATGTGAGAAGAGAAGATTCGAGACTACGACCGCAGTAGCCACTTTTATATCCTATTAACCTAAAACACTTATGACGACCAGACGAACCCATCTAATAGGCAACTTTTTATAGAATATGAGAACCCATTAAATCAAATCTATCAAAAATAATATTGTCTATAAAATTATATTGGTCGTAAATGAAGCATTGGTTAGGGTTACTCCTTCAAGGCCGGCAATGCTATGTAATCACTACCGTAGACAATGGCTGTAGCTAGCAATTAGGTTGTCTTCTTCATCCATCTTTAAACGGCATTGAATAATAGGTAGGTACTAATTATCCCCGTCGTCAATTGTTCAATGTTTCTCGAAAGAGGATTGTACTAGACATCCCCGCAGAGCTTCTTGGTGCTATCTTCTCTAGCGGGTGTATTTTCGAAGCACTGGTAGAGTCTGTTTTCGCATTTCTTTTCTGAGCCTGGATTTCAATTTAAGTATGGGAAAGAAATGGGTAAACTAAGCTATAAACTTTAACGTATTTTTAATTTGATTTGTAATTTGTGTTAATGGTGATTAAAAGTGAATTTTTGTGTCTATTAAATAAATATTTTTTATATGACTTTGACTTTGACTATGATCATCAACTTTTATAAATTATGATCAACCCTATGTTATACATATTAATTCTCCATTTCTCTACACGTTGAATAGTGACGATGACAGTAGTTTCGTGTATAGTTTCTTGTATAGTTTCTTGTAATTACTACTTCTGTGTTCCGGTTTGAAGGGCATTTTAGGCAGCAAAGTTACTGGGCTTTATGACTGACGGGCTGGGTGGCGGAACAATTGTTGTGAGCCACACTCACTCTCAAAAATGCTTGCATGCTCCTGACAAATAAGTCACACGATACCAACCACTACACTCGGTGTATCTATCGTTTATCTGCCTAAGGAATTACACTCTCTTCTCTAATCAACAATCCGTGTTTATTGATGGTAATTTTCTTTGAAGCGATGCGTGCTCGAGTCGTTGTGAGTCATCTCTGAAGATAGCTCCAAAAGCGGGACGACTCTTTGATCTTGTATACCTGCACGTACACCAAAGGTTAATGAGACAAACTGCCATATATCTGTCGATAGAATATGATAAAAACAGAGATTTGGTCAATTCCCTAAGTGATTTGACCAAATCACGGAGTATCTTAAAATAACAACACGATTTTATCAATTCTCCACCAGGGATTTCACGAAATCCCTAGGGATACGGTTTATAATTTTAATAAATGGGCTCTGGCCAGAACTCTCCGCGCTTTTTATATACCTACACTCACTCGGGTAAGAGCGAGTCAGACCACGGAGAAGTGGTCCTTCCATGATTATACCACATTATACCGTGATTTAGTGGTATTTTGGTCATTTCACGGAACCAGTTCTGGTATTTGTTCAAATCACTAGATGTTGTTTAGGGAAATGATAAAATCGTATTACTTTAACATACTCCGTGATTTGATCAAAATCTTGATCAAATATCAGTTTTCATCATTTGACTGCGACATATCTACTAGTTAAGAAGGTAAAGTATGAACTTATATCAGGTGGTAGGTAAATTGCTTCATTATAGTAGAGCCATAGGTATCTACTGAGCTAAAACTATTTACCCAGTCTGAAAGTGCCATAAAACCTTAATTTGCGAAGCAATTAGGAAATAGTATCAAGTTCAATAATTCTTAATTACCTACCTGTCTAGACCAACAGACAAATTATCCCAAAGTTCTTCAATTATGTTGATATATGTTTTCTATGAAGCTTTGTTTTAATGAAGTTTACGTCTCTCCCAGATATTCAAACAAGCCGACAAAAACGCTTAAATTCGTCGATTCGTGTTTAGTACCCTCTAAAAAGACCATTTCAGTTGGTTCAGTTGGTCAATATCTTCAAAATACACACATTTAAGATATTTCTGAAGAAACCACGGATTTTAGTAGGTATAGAAGATTTATGTACCTAGATGTTATTATTATTAGTCAGTATGGATTAGTATGGATTCTTTAGACGAATATAATGTATTCTTATTGATATTATAGTTTCTTAAAGATTATGAAAATATGAATAGCGTATTTTAAAATTGTACTTACACATTTTTGGTTCGGTCATTCCGAAATTATAGAACTTGATAAATTGAGCAGCTGTTCGATTCATGTAATGTTTTTAAACTATAAATTTGAATGTAATAATAATTTTTTGAGAAATTTGCCGCTGCTAGAAAAAGACAATACAGTACTAAGTACCTGGATAATTAAAACAAAGTAATATACAACAGTATTTATATACTTACACACACACATCCCCTCACACACCCTCACCCTCACATGCACACACCCACAAATACACCCCCACCAACACGTACATACCCATACATACGCGCGTACGTACCCCTTCCTTCTACTTAATGTTAAGTTTAATAATTGTTAGCTTAATTTAAAACAAATATATTTAAATATTTTTGTACCACATAATAATTTTACCTACATAATAGTTTGTAACTAGCACATTTTTTTTGGGAGAAGCCACTGGCTCTCGAAACACAGTTTAAACTAGTTCGAGAGCCTATGGATTCAATACTACTCTGTAGAAATATCTATTATGTCACAATAAATTATTATTATTATTTATTTTATTAGAACTGAAGATTTATTCCTCGTCATCCCATTGCTCAGTTCCATACTGTATCCACTAATCTCTAGGAAACTCTTATTTTTTTCTCGCGACAGCTATCACTGGTGGCTACTGGTGGTTTAACGTATGCGAGAGGCCGTCTGGGTGGGTACCACCCCTAGAGTATATACATATAACTAGGCATAGAGCGCGCGTATCGTGCTTGTCGCCCAATGCGCAGCGTAGGCAAGTAAACTAGTGATGGGTAATAATAAAATTGTGCGCCGTGACACGGACACACGGTACCTATTGTTGTGTATGTATGTTATGTCTTGTGTACCTATAAGTGTCATTTTAGTAAGTGAACATTATTTATTTTAATGTATGAATGTATAAGATGCATATGTATTACCTATGTGAAATATGTATGGGATATGAAATAAGAAAGTCAAAGTGATGCGTTTACCAAAGAACAGCATTTAATTTTTATTTATTTATTATTTATTTATTTATTTTGTATAAATGCTTGTTGTGCTTACAGCAGCGCCAAAGCGCACAACGAGCTAAATCTATCTATGATACTTATATTTATATCTACTTATGTAAAAACTGAATACAGTGTTTAAGAAATATACAGAAACGCATATAAAAAATATCGACGTCTGGTACCTGAGCAATCAGGGCGTTGAGTAAGGTTACGGCTTGGGCTGTCGGTCGGTGCATACTGCGCGGTCTGCGTGCGCACCGGTGGAGCCGCGAGCAGGCGTCGCGCGTGCGGCCGCCGCGACCGGTCCGGAGCCACTAGTGACAAGCGGGACAGAGCGGTGGGGTTATCTATGTGATTATTTAAGAGCAGGTAAAAATGCAATATTATTGCACATTTACGCCTGGATCTCAATGTGATTACACCTACCATGCCGACAACAAATAGGGAGGGATATAAAGATATGGATAATATCCATACAGCTTTTTATAAAGAAAGCGACAGAATTTCTTCTGCACCTTTTCAATCATGACGTTATATTTGTCTTCGTGGGGATCCCAGATAAGCGCATTATATTCTAACTTACTTCTGACGTATGCGTAATAAAGAGAAACAATTGTGCTTCTGTCATGAAATCGTGCTGACTGTCTCATAACGAATCCAAGGGATTTGTATGCGCGGTCACACAGCTCGATGATATGCGGATTAAAGGTCAGCTCTCTATCTAGGGTAACTCCTAAGTCACGAATCTGATCGACACGTTCCAGAGGGACTCCTCGTATGCAGTAGGAGTTTGAGATGGGCGCACGCGAGCGAGTAAAAGTAATGGTTTTGCATTTAGATGCATTAAACTCCAGTTGATTGTATTGGTTGTATATAGATTACTAGAATTTTAAATCAATATATACTCGTAAAACTACTAGCGCTTATGGATAGGACGAAGCTATGTTCTCACCCGTGCCTACTGTTCCCACTTAGGAACACGCGCTGTAAACTCTACGGTACCACCGCTTTGCCAGTTATTTAGCCGCCAAGCAGTAATGCGCAAGCATTACTGCGTTCCGGTTTGAAGGGCATTATAGCCAGCGAAATTACTTGGCATTGTGAGACTCAACAGCTAATTGTCTCAGGGTGACGAGCGCAGTGCAGCACCGCGCAGGATTTTTCTAAACAAAGTTCTGGGTGGTGCTGTTATTGTTATGGGCGTATTGCTTACCATCAGGCGAACGACCAGCTTGTATCGTCATTCAGTTACATAAAAAATGCAGTGCAGCTTTTGTTTGTAGGATACAACGACATTGCGAGGAAGCGTAGAGAAAATAAAAGCCCTTTTAACAATTGAAGATCTACGTTTTGATGAACAACGTGGAGACATTTAATACGTCTCAATAGTAAACAGTTACGTATTATTATTAAATCATTTAGAACAAATAATTAATTAATTATTAATTTAGAATAATTATTTTAAGTAAGTTTGCATAAAGTTTCGGATGGTGCTGCACCTGTTATGGGCAGTCGTATTGCTTACCATCAGGCGAACGACCTGCTCAGTGCTCGTTTCGTCATTTAGTTTTTATTTTTTAGACAGTGAGGAATAAATCCGTCATAGATACCGCGGAGCTTGACGAAACCTCCTCCCTCAGAACTAAACTGTTGCTATATTTCATGCAACATCATTACAATCAATCTCATCATCTCAATAGCTTATTACAATTATTATTACTAATTATATATATATGCATTTATTATTATCTATAAATTTTATTTTATTTTTACCTTTTTTTCTCATAATTTAGTTACATAAAAAATAATTAATGATTTGCATCGGGCACACAAATTTCAGCGTATATAGGCCTCTCCTCTATGCTTTGCTAATCTCGGCAGTTGTCCACGTTTTTTCCGCCTCCTCACTATCATGAGGTCGTCGCACTATCTGCGAATTAGTCGTCCCTTCGTCCTTATTTTCTCTCGGGCTCCATTTTTTAGGGTGCCCACGCCCTATTGGCCATTTATTCATCTCGCGATATGTCCAGCCGGCGTCTATTTCAAGCAGCGGAGCATGCTCACTGCGTCGATGACTTTAGTTTTTCTTCAGATCTCCTAGCTTCGTTTTAGATATTTTAAGCTGAGACCATTTCTAACGATAGTTCGCATGCATAACAAACTAAAACGAGAAAAATACGGACGCTGAGCCATCGTTTTACTTTAGTTAGTAAAAACAATAGTATAACTTACGAACTCGCGCTCTGTCTTCTCACGCAAAATAACGGAATGGGAATTATTACGTATCCACATACTAAGTAATATTTTATTTATGTAATCCACCCAATTGAGTTTGATGTGGGCAGCGGTTTACAAATAAATTGTTTGACGCGGGAAGTGAAAATAAACATGAGGATTATAGAAAATGGGAAAACAAACAACATTATAAAACATTCCAGCCATTCCGCGTTCCAGCCATTTTTAGCCGACTACAGCAAAGCCAAAAGGAAGGGTTTTGATTTAGCAGTCTATATATGTATGTTTGTATATACGTATGTTCACTGTAGAGCCTAAAATACTCATCCGTTATTAATGAATAAGGTGTCAATCGATTCGTTATTATAGTCCGAGCGACGAGAGGCAATATTTTTAACCGATTTCAAAAAGGAGAAGGTTCTCTGTTCGATTGTATTTTTTTAATCATTTTTTATGTTTGTTACCTCAGAACTCCGTCATTTATGAACCGATTTGGAAAATTATTTTGGGTTCAGTATAGCTACGAAGTGGTCCCATATAAATTTCATCGATATTTGACCTTGGACTTCAAAGATACATTAAAGTCGTTTTTTTTCTAAAAATTAATTATTTTTGTTAAATCCCTGGTGGGTAGTCGGTTTTATTATTTATTTACTTGTTTACTAATAAAGAAGTTGAATAGAGAATATCCAATACAGAATATAGGTAGGTACTTAACTAATTGTGAAGTAGATACGTAACTAAAAGGGTTCTAATAATAATATTGGTTCTAACAGGTGCTATACAAACTATGAAGTTGGCGAGGTTAATTGAATGGGTTAATTGCAAGGAACTATGGTAAAGAATCGTGCCAGAAAACAAACTCTGTTTTTAAACAGGAACTGATGGTTTGCCGAGGAAAGTGATCCTGTTTACCTACTCGACCGTGTTTTGTTTACTTAGTTCCTGGATTATTCGTTCGTTTAGTTTGTTAGTTCTGTAGTTTACATGTAGATAACTATAGCAGTAAAAAAATTAGCATTTGTTGCTCAGAACTTAGATAAGATTAGATTAGGTATAAAACTGCAGTACAGTAAAAGAACAAAGGTAGATTATAATCTAAAAATAAGTGTCACAATAGGCGCTCTTATAGCTTAAAAGCGATTTGTTCCAGACAACCAGGTGAAGAGAGGAATAGAGCGGTGGACGGTGGCTTTCAGCTAACAATTTAACATCTATATACATAAACAAAACAAGTACGTAAACTATGTTCATTAAAATAAGATATATATATGTTACTGTAAAAGCCCGTATATTGGTCAAACCTAAGATCTACCAGTAACACCTAAGATTTACCAACTTTTTATGGTAAAAGTCCGAAATGTTCTGCTAACATTTAAAACTTTTACCAGCATTCACTCGGTATATTTAAGGTTTTACCTCAGAGACACGGTAAATATTAAAAAAAATAGTCAAGTCTTGACACGTTTATTCTTAGTGTAGGTTCTGCGCACCAATTAATGTTTTACACTACAAGCCCAGCTTACTAAAGAAAAAAGAAAACTAAGTTATATATGTGTACCGTTTTTGGTAATAAATATTTTTTTTTGGTAATAAATAATTGTTAGTTGACGTGTCGGCACATGGCCTAATACTCACGGGCATCTACTACTTTAAGGCCAAGTCCTATATAGGTGCGACAACGAGCAGAGTGAGGAGAACCTTACGTTACTAGTGACCACCACAACGACCACGGCAGAGGCCGGCGAAGCGCTAGAGAAGAATTTTATTTTATTAAACGCGTTTTATCTGCATAGTTTGACCTACTTTTAACTTATATATACTCGTATATATATATATATATATTCATCTTAGATCAGTTGTAAATTCTAGTTGTAACAAAAATAATACTCATTGTTTTATTCCCAAAACCAACATTTACCAACCGTCATTGGTAAAACTTAGCATTTTCCAAACGCTAAAGGTAAAAGCCCGAAAAATAGCCTCTCTTTTATAAAATCCTTACATTTACCAACCCCGTTTGTGTTAGTAAATCCTAAGGTTTACTGGTAAAACCTAAGATTTACCAATATACGGGCTTATACAGTAATATATAAATATTAAATTTTAATAAATATCACATTAAAACGAAACTTAGTAGAAAGGTTGAAACTTAGTTGAAACCTTAGCTTAGTATAAAATGTTTTGCTTATCTTCTTTTTATTTGCGGAGAGCCGAAGTTGGAGGCGAACTTTGGAACTTAGGCATATTTCCACTCTAGAAGTTATTCAGCTGGTATAAGCAGGTAGGTATACCGAAAATGGAATCCACATTTTAATAACCTTCAAAAAGTTCTATGTGGGTTGGTTAATGCTGTTTCAGTTGAGGTTTCCAACATGCCTAAAAGAGATCTAGCTTTTATTTACGTCTTATATGCTGGGCCAGCGTTTGACCACTATCTCTCTTGCGTGGGAATTGATGATGTGGTCGAAAATGATTCATGCTTGACGTGTAAGTATCTATTCACTCTTGATTTGAATATACTTACCCAGGTTTTATTTAATTTTTAAATACAGAAGCAAAGTTATGTCGTGTGTGTGTGGTCAACCCCGGTCGGAGTTTCTAGATCGCCCGAAGACCGCCGACAAGGCCTAACGTCTGTAGTATGTATATAGTCCGATATCTATGTCTTGTATTACGAATGTTAGCAACAATTGTTGCACATTATATAAATGGTCTTTAGTGTAGGTAGATGTTTTGCTGTCATTCTTACTTGGTCTCTTGAATTCTTTACACACCAAATTGGACATGGAATGGGCTACCGCCCGAGGTTTTTCCGCAGAGCTATAACATGGGGTACTTTAAAAGAAGGGTGAAAAGGGTTCTTAAAGGTAGGCAACGCACCAGTAATGCCCCGAGTGTTGCAGGTGTCCATAGGCAACGGTAACCGCTTACCATCCAGGCGGGCCGTCTGCTTGTTTGCCTATTAGTGCGCGCAGTACAAAATGGGACGCGCTTGTACATTTTGTACCTGTAATGCATTTGCATGCATTTGTTTTTCAAAGTCAATGTTAGAACTTAGTGATTTTATGTCACTAGCCGCCAACCGCATTTTCACCCGAAAGTGTCACGTGCAATGAATTAATAACTTCAAGGATACTCCATAAGAAACTACACGCACCAGTAAAGTGCCCATATATAGTGGAAACATCCAACCACCAACTAAAACTTTACAAACTTTTAAGGGTAAACATGTCATGTCTTTATTCTATATGTAGGTATAGAAGTGAACGTAGATATATTTGCATGCCCATGACCTTTCCGACAGGGATTACGAAGAAACGATGGCCCAATAGCGTGCGCCAGGATATCTTGTACAATAGATTAATCAAATTTTTATTACAAATTACATTTTTTATAGGTAGAATGGAAAGCGCCCAATCTGTCTCTTGAGGACGAGTGTCTAATTTACGAGCGTCTCGTTTGCTAAAGAAAAGCTTTTGCTGGTTTACGCAATGATAACGTGCAAGATGCTAAGAATATAATTCTGAACTAGGATATATGGATAATTAGGATATTGAGAGCGAGAGTGACTCAGTGGGAGCATGTGTGGACTTTCGATCCGATGAACCCGAGTTCAAATCCCGCCCTGCACCACTAACTTTCTTAAGTTATGTGCGGATTTATTACTCGCTCTAAAAACGGTGACGGAAAACATCGTGAGGAAACCGGCATATCTAAGAATTAACCCATTTTGGTATTGCCAGCCTCTTCCCCAGTGTTGCCATCCATGTCCATAATACACATTAGTGTGAATAATTTATTCTAGATATTTATGTAAATGTTGTTTTTTTAATTAATTAAAACTTATTTAAAATGGTCTTTATTTTTAACCATCTTCAAAAAAGGAGGAGGATCTCTGTTCGATTGTATTTTTTTTGTTTTATTTTATTTTTATGTTTATTACCTCAGAACTCCGTCACTTATGAACCGATTTGGAAAATTTGCGTTAGGTTCAGTATAGCTACGAAGTGGTCCCACATAAATTTCATCGATATGTGACCTTGGACTTCGAAGATACATTGAAGTCGGTTTTTGTTTTTTTCTAAAAATTAATATATTATTATGTTTTGTTTGGTCCGTCATTGTGACTATATTAAACTGTTTGAAGATATTTTTGGTTTATAGTTTTAAACAAATAACAAACATAACATAACATTAATCAACACTACACGCACACTTCTGCAAATAAACTCCGATACAGAGTTGTTCGTTGACAGTTGGAAATCTATTATATCAACCTGTATAATGTACTGTGGAAATGTGTAATTTTTAGGAATATTTGACATTAAATTATTTATTTATTTTAATACTGTAATATTCACTGCATTTATTATTTGTTGACATTAACAATGTTATAACCGATCTCTTGATATTTAAATATTGCACAGTAATGAATAACTCTGGCATAATTTTATAGCATCAATAATGTATTTATATTAACTGTAATTATTTCATGAATGTTAAATGTGTAATACATATGTATAAATAGTTTTCCGTTCGTATTACAAAAAATAAATTTGTATTTGAATTTTAAAATAAAAAAAGTCAAAACTCAATCAAGATAGGTACGTGTTGTAGGTAGCTTAACAAATGATTTAAAAGATCAAATATCTTGGTAATTCAGAAAAAAATATTCCAAAAATTCAAATTAACGAACGTAAGTACTGATATTTTTACTCTCAAAAACAAGATGGACCGTTACACATAATATTGGTGAATGTTTGTTTGGGATATTTTATTTTCACAAATTGTTCCTGTGGTCCATTAAACGATTCTATTTTAAGCATCGAGCCTGCAAAGGCAACATAAGCTCAAACGCAAACATAATTAAGCCTGAAGATGTTTAGCTCCCGGAATGCTCAGCGTTTCGCGATGGTTATGGACACATTACGCTTTAGATGAAACTCCGGGTTCAAAGAGTTTTCTGGCGATTACAACATTATAATAATGCAATAGATATTTTCCTCATTATCATCGCTTTTATATCCTGTGTTTGGATTAATGTTGTACGATGAGCTGAACGTTTACTCTCATTATTAAGTATACCAAATTCTTCATTTGAATAGAAATGTCCTGAATAGTGTTGATATTCAAACAAGGTTTTTCGGGAAGAAAAAGTGTTGGTATTATAATACGCGCCACAAAAGATGAGACTTGACAAACCACGTGGTTTGACTTGCGCAGTAGACGATTTATAGGTATCTTTAGCGGTATGAGGTCTGAGGCGGGAAGGGATCGGGGATCAAGAAGGCAGCGGAAAGAGCGCGGGAGGTGCAAGTACGGCACTGCGCATGCGTGTCAGTCCTCCTCACCCCGTGGACGCACCGCTTGACTCCGCGGTACAATCGAGCGCAACTTGTGTTTATAAATTTCTACTTTGTTATAGTTGTGTTGTATACGAGTGTAACTTTGTGCAATCTTAATTATGCCTCGAGGTGAAACATTAAGAAGACAAAGTAGGAAGATGGTTTACGACGTTTACACTTACATCAAATATTGGCAGTGACAGTGACTAGGACAATCTGCCTTTTTTATCCTAAATTTTATTATTTAGTAATAAATCTATAACAGGTTTAAAAAAATTAATATAGTATTGCTACACACCTACCTAATTCTGAATGTTTTCAAAAATCCCTGAGTAGATATACAAATTATGGATAACTATTTCGTACACGACTGTACCTGCGCAGGCTCCCCACTACTGACGCTTGTCAAGTCTCATCATTCGTGGCGCGTATTGTACCACGTTTTTTAAGTCACTTTCTTGTTTGGTCTGTCTGTTGTTCCGGGTGGAATCTTGCAACTCAAATTTCGAGCACTTCCCTATTAGCTGAAAATTTATCCGGCTGAAATTTTCAGGGTAGCTCACAACTCGATGACAATGCATTCTAAATCCATTTATTAGTATGCAATGCCGACCTAAACTCAAAATATGCATAAAAACGTGGTATAGGTATACATTAATTTTAGATAATTAGATAAATTTTAAATAATCTACCACTTTCTTTAATGTAGTTTATTTTTAAAATCAGTTAACGTTTCTACGAGCCCAATTGGGAATATTTGATTAGTATTACTCTAGGTTTAGTATTAATCTATACCTTACCTATACCTAAAAGGTAAAGGTACAGATTTATCCAAATTACTGTATCATCAGCGCATTCTACTGTTTTATTTGCAGAGGGTCTAGTAAATATTCTAAATCTGCCAACCCTAGTACAAAATACTTGAGTTTTGTGACACCAACCGGGATATTTGTCTATTAAAAACGTTAACTCTAGCTAGTTTACCTACATACTTGCATGTAGAGTTTGTGTCGCCTTACCCTTTTGACATCGAAACCGGTTTGAAGCAGATATTCACATTATCTCAAGGGGAATGTATTAATTTGAAGTTTAATTGCCAATGTGGACTAGGAGTGTAAATCAGTCGGTAATTTTTAGTCATTTTATGAAATGGCTTTTGATTTCGATGTAGCTCTGTTTTCTCAGAATGATGGTTTCATCCTTAACTAGAAAGTCCATTCCTTTTTGTGAAATAAAAATAAAATACTTGTTTTTCATGTACCTATTTTTTAGGTTTTTTAACAATAAAGTGTTTATCTATCTATCTTGATGTTTTTTTTTCAATTTTCTTAAAATGTTGGTCTAAGGATCTTTCTGCCTCGCTGTTCAATGGCAATGAGCGGGGCAATGCTGACAGCATTTTGGTCAACGGCTTTGACCGGTTTCAGTTACACATTGCGCAACAACCCTTGCCCAACGACCCCTTTTCCCCCACTCCCATGTTAATCTGGCAGTAAAGGTTCCTACATCAGCAATACCGGTTTTGAAGCGAATAGTAATAGAGCATGGAATCTCATTATTATGAAACAGTTTCATTCGTTTTTTAAAATAAAAAGATAGCTATAATAAACGAACATACAAACTTAGAACTATTTAATTGCTTTCAGCTGTAGATTCAAGTATTATTTCAAAGGATAAGTTTTCACATTCATTAAAATTCATGAGCAATTAAAATCGCAGTGCAGCTTTCCACAACCCTAAGAAAAACAAGCATAACCCAACAAAGTTGTGAAAATTAAAATGTTTGAAGCTAAAAACAGCTACTAAGTTTGGTCTCTTGACGCGAAGGTAAATGTGTTTCACAGTGACTATATACGTACCTAGATATATTTTATTCTACCGGTGTAACCGACATTATTTTATTATGCCACACATTACATTTTTTATACGGCTAAATTCAATTGAAAGCTTTTGATTTAATAAAATATGTCGCTGCATAGATTTTCCTAGTTTAAAAAGTTAATTTACTTTAGTGTCTGGAACTTGAAAGTGCCACTTTATCTGTTTGTACGAAAAGGCACTTTACGAGTATGGTACTGTGGGGATCTTTCCCACATTATAATAAATTATCTACATCTTATTTAAATATTTATATATTGTCACGGTTCTACTTATATAAACATTTTAATTTATTTAATTAAATATATACTTTTATTTACATACCAAACATCCATAATAATATACATCATCTCACTCACAATCATACGTTCATCTCACTTACACCATTCACACTTATTTAATATAATTCACCTACAATATTTAATAGTATTTACATTAAATCTACATTATTCACGGACGAAGTGGCGCGGCATCCGGCAGTGCATTGGAACCGAGCGCGTGACGTCAGAGGCTGACCGGACCGGTCCTCTTGACAATTCAAACGCAAGGCGCACTGGCCGGCCGCGGCGCTCGACAGTCAGCTGTAATCGCTACTGCGACGCGGATGCTACGCTACTTTGCGCTCATCGCTCCCGCCAAAATTGTTATTGGTATTAATTAGCTTTTACTTCCATATTCTTTATTTCTACTGTGCTTGTTCTACCTGTGCCTTTCTTCCTTCTGATTTGAACTATAAATAAACTATATTGTGACTATTGTGAGACGTGTTGTTGTGGAATAAACAGTGGTGAACTTTAACCGGACGTTTATCATTCGCTTCATACCTCAAGCAACAACTACGACAAAACACCGTCTACACTCCTACAACTGGTGACCCCTGCAAGGACGCTCAAAAAGGTACGAAGTGGACTACAATGAGTGACAGTGACTCGGCAGAAACAGCCACATCGGAACAAGGCACCTCCCAGCCGTGCACAGCGCGTAAACAAAAAGTGCGCGTTTCCACTATGCCGTCCGACGTTTATAAAGTCGGCATACGAGTTCCACCATTTTGGCCGGAGGAGCCAGAGATATGGTTTGCTCAAATTGAGGGACAGTTCGCCATCTCGAATATTACTTCGGATACAACCAAGTTTTATTACGTAACCAGCCACTTGGATCCTCAATACTCAAAAGAGGTAAAGGATATAATAACTTGTCCTCCCGCTAGTAACAAATATGAGAAGCTTAAAGGCGAGCTGATAAAGCGACTGTCAGCGTCTCGCGAGCGGAAAATTCAACAGCTGCTGATGCATGAGGAGTTGGGGAACCGGAAGCCATCACAGTTCCTACGCCACCTTCAGAGCCTAGCCGGAAATTCCGTCCCTGACGACTTCATCCGGAGTATTTGGTGCAGCCGACTACCTAACAACCTACAAACGCTAATCGCATCGCAACCGTCATCTTCCCTGGAAGCTGCAGCTGACCTGGCCGACAGAGTGCAAGACATCGTGGCGCCGAGTCTTCAAGTGGCGTCAACTTCATCGGCTGTTCCCGTTCCTGGTTCGATGCAGGCAATGGCTAGCGAAATCGCCGAGCTGAAGGCCGCCGTCAAAAACCTGACCATGCAGCTCAACAGGCAGCCCAGACCCCGCGACCGTTCCAACAACAACCAACAGCGCAAGCGCTCCAGATCGAGGTCCCAGTCAAGTTATAGGAAGTTTCCGGTATGCTGGTACCACAGTCGTCATGGAGCCAACGCCCATCGTTGTATCAAGCCGTGTGACTTTGAGAAGTCGGAAAACTCTCAGGGCGGTCGGTAATGGCGACGAACGATTGCCCCACTTCATCTGGTCGCCTCTTCGTTACCGATCGCACATCGAAAGTCCAGTTTCTTGTGGACACCGGAAGCGACGTCTGCGTCTTCCCTCGGTCTGCTCTTCGGGAACATCGGGTCAAGACCAGCTACGAACTGTCGGCTGCCAATGGAAGCGTCATCGAAACCTTCGGATTCCTGCAACTCAACCTAGACCTAAGCCTTAGACGTAACTTCCCTTGGAACTTTATTGTTGCAAATGTTACTAAAGCTATTATAGGGGTAGACTTTTTGAGTTATTATAACCTGATTGTTGATGTACGTAACAAACGTTTAATTGATAACGTCACTTCTTTATCATCTGCTGCGTACATTGCTGACGCACCTGATATATGTCCAGTGAAAATACCAACTGGCGATACGTGCTACCATAAAATCTTATCGGAATTCCCCGAAATCACTAGACCGGCTGGCACGCCACACGTTCATAAACACAACACTGTGCACCATATACGCACCACACCAGGCCCTCCCATCTCTTGTTCCCCCCGCAGGTTAGCTCCTGACAAGCTTAAGATTGCCAAACAGGAGTTCGACTTGATGTTGAGTAACGGTACAGCCCGCCCATCTGAGAGTCCATGGTCTTCTCCGCTACACTTGGCGCCTAAGAAAGACAACGGCTGGCGCCCCTGCGGGGATTACAGACTGCTCAACGCTCGGACCATCGCTGATAGGTACCCGATTAGACACATTCAGGACTTTGCTCACAGTATTTCTGGTTGTACTGTCTTTTCGACCATTGATTTGGTAAAGGCGTATAATCAGATCCCTGTCAATGAGGAGGACATTCAGAAGGCTGCTATTACAACACCCTTTGGCCTATTCGAGTTTCCTTTTATGAGTTTTGGACTTAGAAATGCAGGGCAAACATTTCAGAGGTTTGTAGATGAGATGACCAGGAATCTAGACTTTTGTTACTGCTATTTAGATGATTTTCTTGTATTTTCACGCACGAAGGAGGAGCATGAGAATCATCTGCGACTACTTTTCGAGCGCATGAAAAAATACGGCATAGTATTGAACACTTCGAAGTGTGTCTTTGGAGCCTCAGAGGTAACGTTTTTAGGCTACCATATTTCTGCCGCGGGCACTAAGCCACTTGAGTCAAAGGTCCAGGCCATTAAGGAGTTCCCTGCACCAAAAACAGTCAAGCAACTTAGGCGATTTTTGGGTATGCTGAATTTTTACAGGCGGTTTATGCCCAATGCTGCTAAAGTGCAAGCCCCCTTAAACGCCTTGTTGGCTGGCTCGGTAAAGGCTTCACACCCCATAGACCTGTCAGGTGAAGCTCTTATAGCCTTCGAACAGTCCAAGGAAAGTTTGTGCAACGCCGCTTTACTAGCACATCCCGATTGCGAAGCCAAGCTCGCCTTGGTCACTGACGCAAGTGACTTGGCACTGGGTGCAGTGATCCAGCAGTTTAAGGATAATTGCTGGCAGCCACTTGCGTTCTTTTCGCGAAAGCTTAGCCCATCTCAGCAAAAATACTCTCCCTATGATCGCGAGTTACTAGCAATTTATGAGGGAATCAAGTATTTTCGACACATGCTTGAGGCAAAAGACTTCGTCGTCTATACCGACCATAAGCCGTTGTGCTATGCATTCCATGAAAAGAAGAGTAACTGCTCGCCACGACAGTACAGGCACCTCGACTTCATCTCTCAATTCACAAGCGATATCCGGCACATATCTGGTAAGGATAATGTAGTGGCCGACACGCTGTCTCGAGTTGATGAGATACAGAATCCAGTCGATCTCGGAGTGCTTGCCAAGTCTCAGACTTCAGACGCCGAGCTAACTTCGTTTCTCCATGACGAGCCCACATCGCTCCGTTTGGAGAAAATCAAAGAGCCCGGTAGCAAACATGAGATTTACTGTGACGTAAGTACTGGCACTCCAAGACCATTCGTGACCAAATCATTGCGAAAGCAAGTATTCGACAGCCTACACTGCTTGAGCCACCCTGGCGCTAACGCAACAGTTAAGCTTGTTGCGCAGCGATACGTTTGGCCGGGACTCAGAAAGGACTGCCGAGAGTGGTCGCGAACATGCTTGGCCTGCCAGCGCTCCAAAGTAAATCGTCACGTGTCCGCCCCACTAGGCACCTTCGATTTGCCACGAGCTCGGTTTACGTTTGTGCACATAGACCTCATAGGCCCTCTTCCAATCTCCAATGGCTACCGTTATTGCCTTACAGCTGTAGACCGTTTTACCAGATGGCCCGAAGCTATCCCTATTGCGGACATCACGGCTGAAACGGTAGCCAAGGCGCTATTATCAGGTTGGATTGCCAGATTTGGTGTCCCAACTGACATCGTAACCGATCGTGGGCGACAGTTTGAGTCCGCACTGTTTGAATTTCTATCGAAAATAGCCGGATTTAAACACCGCAGGACCACAGCCTACCACCCAGCTTGCAATGGGCTAGTGGAGCGATTCCACCGACAGCTAAAGACAGCGATAACTTGTCACGCTGACAGCAGTTGGACAGAGTCGCTACCACTAGTTCTCTTGGGCATTAGAAGTGCGGTGAAAGAAGACCTGCAGTCCTCTTCTGCAGAGCTTGTTTACGGTGAGCCGTTAAGACTCCCAGGTGAATTCTTTCACCACACCGTAAACAGCACTACAGATTTCACCGACTTCACGGCCCGGCTGCGTTCTATTGTAAATAAATTGCAACCCGCGCCCGCTTCACGGCATAATAAGCACACAATTTTTGTATACAAGGATCTTGCCTCGTCAAGCCACATTTTTCTTCGGGAAGATGCGCTGCGAGGAACATTTCAACCTTCGTACACTGGCCCTCATGAAGTAGTACAGCGTGGGGACAAGTTTTTTAAAATACTAAATAAGGGCAAGGCCGTATCAGTATCAGTTGATCGCCTTAAACCTGCGTACATTTTAGAAACATCACCACCACGTGACACACCTCCCGAAGATCAGTCTAAACCTACGGAAGAAAACCCTATTCCGGTACGTACTACACGGTCTGGTAGGCAGGTTCGATTCCCAAATTACTATCGCCCGTAGTGACGGTCTCTGGAGGGGAGTGATGTGGGGATCTTTCCCACATTATAATAAATTATCTACATCTTATTTACATATTTATATATTGTCACGGTTCTACTTATATAAACATTTTAATTTATTTAATTAAATATATACTTTTATTTACATACCAAACATCCATAATAATATACATCATCTCACTCACAATCATACGTTCATCTCACTTACACCATTCACACTTATTTAATATAATTCACCTACAATATTTAATAGTATTTACATTAAATCTACATTATTCACGGACGAAGTGGCGCGGCATCCGGCAGTGCATTGGAACCGAGCGCGTGACGTCAGAGGCTGACCGGACCGGTCCTCTTGACAATTCAAACGCAAGGCGCACTGGCCGGCCGCGGCGCTCGACAGTCAGCTGTAATCGCTACTGCGACGCGGATGCTACGCTACTTTGCGCTCATCGCTCCCGCCAAAATTGTTATTGGTATTAATTAGCTTTTACTTCCATATTCTTTATTTCTACTGTGCTTGTTCTACCTGTGCCTTTCTTCCTTCTGATTTGAACTATAAATAAACTATATTGTGACTATTGTGAGACGTGTTGTTGTGGAATAAACAGTGGTGAACTTTAACCGGACGTTTATCATTCGCTTCATACCTCAAGCAACAACTACGACAAAACACCGTCTACACTCCTACAGTACATAAGTGAAAAATATCACTACAGGGCCGGTTCCATACCGAGATGCAGGTTGTTAAAAATTTCCAGCGCTAACTACGTTACAATTTATTAGATACTGGGGAAATATCACCGCAAATTCACGAAAATGTCGTACAGCTCGTAGCGTAAGGTTTTTTTCATAATAGTCTATCATTTAACCAGTTGCGTTGCCTCCTTGGTAACAAGGTCCATTGTTTGTCTATTGTATACGAATGGGCCGGCAAAGTAAACAATAGAGAAACGATTGCGCTTAGTTTTCGGCATGATTGAAAGTTTACAGTCTTATCAGAAGTCTATTGGTAAATTGTAATGAAATTTTGTAGCGTTAATATATTGTCATTTCACATAATTGGATTTTTAATATATACAATATTATACATAATAAATAATAACTGAACATTAGCACGCTGATAAAGCAATTAAACATGTGAAGCGACTAAAACATTTAAGACCTATGTGTTATATAATTTAATGCAAATAAATATATTTCGAATTTGGAATCTGGAATTTGGAATTTAAGCTGATGTTTTTCTTAAACGCAATAAATCATGGAGAATTAAAGCAAGTTTTTCAAGTTCTGGAAGGGCATATAAGTTTAATTTATAGTTATTACAAGTACCAAGGCTATAAGCTACAGACCAGAAGTATTGAATGAAGTAGTCGAAGAATGAAGTATTTGAAGCTGTAATTATTAACAAATATCTTTCTCACTTCTGCGTGGTAGGTATTTACATCAAAACGTGATGAGGGGCAAAAGTCGCGAGCAAATGCAATGCTAGCAGATTTGGGCCTCAACCTGCTCGTGACGTGTTTTCCTACACGTGACATGACGTTATGAAAAGTGAAACACAAACACAAGGTTTTTCTTGTTATGTCGGTAACTATTTTCGGGTGTGATTTACATAAGATATGAGTGTCCTTTCTGGAGAAATTTTCTGAATGATGGTTAAACTTCATCATATCCACAATTTTAGAACTTCTGCAAATATACAAGACAGTTGCATCACAACAAGACAATTCTTTTTTTTCTTTTCTTCATCTTGTTAATTTAAATCTTGAAACCGATAGATGTCGGTTAAAATTATAATTTACAACAGTGTTTTTATTTTCGTATTTTCAAAAGTCTGTTAGTGCGCTGGTCAAAGCGATTTCAGCACCTATTTTTGAGCACCTAAGGTATTACCATTTCGGTATCTATTATTATTTTAGTTTGGTGCACAAAAAGGAACCAAAATTATTCAACTTTATTCCCTTTTGAGCGCCTTAGTTGCGGTAGCTTCTATTGATGGAATCGACGCGTGACCAAAATCCTGGAACATAAGAATATTTTGCCTTAACCTATCAATCCAATGGGGCATTGCTGCCAGCATCGAGAATGCGCTGCCAACTGATGGTGGGCTGGAGCATTTGGGCTATCTATAGACCCTTAAAGGCCAAAAGGTAGTCCAATTGTTAATCGTGCATATTAAATACAGTTATTATTTTTATGTCTTAAGATTAAAAACTACATTTTATATCCTTCTGCCATACATCTTCCATTGAGATAATATAGAAAACCTAGGCACTGTAACCTAAAAGCTCGTCATTACCCAATGCTCAATATCCATTAAAGAATTAAAAATTTGGGGGCATGAAAGAATTAAAAAAAGAAATACTATAAAAATAAGAACTTACAAACATGTTATTCCTAAGCATAAAACACTACTGGTAGAGTCAGAAGTAAATAAAACCTAAACTAACTTGTATTGTGAAAATGTTACATCTCCTATCAATTACGGTCTGTAGAGTTTTTTAGAGCGAGTGTGGCTCAGCGGGAACTCGTGCGCCTTTCAATCCGACGCACCTGGGTTCGAATCCCGAGTCGGCCCTGCACCAATGACTTATAGTTAAGTGCAGATTTTGTACGCTCGCTCTAAAACGGTGAAGGAAAACATCGTGATGAAACCCGCTTACGCGCTTTGGAGTGGTAGGCTCTGGCCGTGGTTGTAATACCACCCACCGAACAAAGCCATGCCGTCAAGCGACCCAGTCGTGTTTCGGGATGATGTTCGGTGAACCATCGGGGAGACGGGTCTGAGCAGCCGCTCAACTGCCGTCTCTCTCTAGATCTATGTGCTCCATCTTAGGCCACATCATCGCTTCACATCAGGCGAGATAGTGGCCAAACATAGATCTATTAAGTGTAAAAAAAAAAAATAGAGTTCTATACAAATATAATTGATATTGATACGTCATACACTGAAAGCCCGACCACCTGCGGCACTCAATTATACGTATGTTAACTGTGTGCTCACATGCTCGCAATGCTCGAGGATCTTTACATAGAAGATCGGTTATGTAAGTCACATGCGAGTACAAGAACGCAATCAATAAGGTGATGAATGCAGTCACCGTGACCGAAATCGGCCGGGAATACATCATCATCATTCTCATCATCATGCAAATATGATAGAGATTGTAGGGGCTCTTGCCACCCCTACATAAATTGATTGATTGATGATTGATAGTTTGAGTCCGACGCGGGATCGCGGTGTATAATGTGTGTAATGGTGCGGTGTGTAATGGTGTGTGTGATAAGCACGTGTTAACTGATCCAACGCTTTATTCGAACTGATTTGCCGTTGCCGTTACCGTAGGATAGTTAGTCTTTAGTTTACATTAGTTTGCAAATCATTGTCTAATTTTTACATAATTGTTTTATCACCTTGTATCATCCACCTCATCTCATCTGGCCCTCGGGAATATGTACGGTTCCGTAAACCGCACAGCGCATATTCCCACGGGTCAGCAATTTTGTAATTCATTCATTAAGTTAAATCAGTTCGAATAAAGCGTTGGACTCAAACTATCAATCATCAATCAATCAATTTATGTAAGGGTGGCGAGAGACCCTACAGAGACGATAAAATAACATGAAACGTAAAAAAACATATTGACATAATAATATAACAATTATAACAATTTCAGGCAATAATACAGTTAACATTATAAAAGTACCAGAGGCCCGTAAAAAATAACTTTACAAACTAACATATATATATACCTACAAATTATAAAACACTATACACTAGGATAAGGGGCATTTCGGAAGTACCCTCTCTGTAGCACCGAAACACTATTCCCTCGGGCCAAAACTCGGGAACCAGGAACATTTCCTTATATTTTGCAGGAAGCCGGAGCAAGTACGACTTAAAACTCGAAATGTGTTCCAATTTCAGTTTTGAAGATTCTAGCCCTCGACGTAGCTTGACGCTGTTTCAAGGACTAGCTCCTTCCTACCAATTCTTAATACATAAAAACGCCAAGTCTGAATAGTTGAAATAAACAAAGAGAAATGTGTAAAATATGCTTTTTGGTGTAAAATATGCTAGAGTAATAAATAGTTTAACCGTACCTGAATTAGTTCCGAAATAGCTTTTGAGCTATTTACATACGAGTACATTCAATGATGAAACACTTTGTTAGAGCTTTAACAGGCGTGTCAATTTTGTGCTGCTGAATTTTGCATGGTCCTCGTAGACAGCACTCACCCATAACATTTCGTTTCATGTCAATTCACGTAAAATGTCTCAAGAATATTTTGTTGCTCACTCAATGCCTAATCATATTTATATTTTCCCCCGTAAAGGAGCGGTATTTCCATTGGAGTAACTGTAATGCAGGGTGACGTTGCTTATACTCAATCTCCTTCAAGCATCGATGTTTTTCTGCCAGGTACTACGAGTAGAACATATCACACTAAGATAATAAATGTGAAAGTTTGTGTGTAAGTTTCCTCTTCACGCCGCCACAGCTGAACTCCAACTAACAGCTTAACTGATTTGAAGATACTTTTACAAGATACGTTTTTCCCGGAAAAATGTACCGGTTTCTGGTGAATTTTCCTCCTACACGCACTAAGTGCTATTACGCGCACTGCTATAGAGTGGAACTCCCTGCCAGAGTCAATCTTTCGATTGCGATAGGAATTATCAAATCTCGAGTGAACAGGTACAATCTTGGCAAGCGTGCTATATCGTCGACCGCATCGTCGCTTACCATCGGGTGACATAGTGGTCAAACGCAAGCCAATTAGCAATAAAAAAAAGTCCATGCGAGTGAAAACGCATGGCGCAGCTCGTGATTAATATATGTATTGCGATGTGCAATAGACTAACCTTCAATTGTTTTTATTTATATGTTAACTAGCAACCCGCCCCGGCTTCGCACGGTTATTATACATATAAACCTTCCTCTTCAATCACTCTATCTAATAAAAAAACCGCATCAAAATCCGTTGCGTAGTTTTAAAGATTTAAGCATACATAGGGATATGGGGACAGAGAAAGCGACTTTGTTTTATACTATGTAGTGAAGTGATTAGGTGATTATAATCACATACCAGTAGGTACTATATTTTTAGTGACCAAATCAATAGGATGAAATACGATGCTTTATGTAATTATAATTATAATAATGCTTAATTTTGCTTTTTTTATTTCTGCTTTATCTCACAAGCTATATACATATGTATGTAAGAGTAATTTATATAATTTATTGTAAAAAAAAAATTGAATTTTTTCGTATTCGGCTCGGTATTAGGGATGAAAAATATCCTATGTCCTTTTACATCATCTAAAGTACCTACTTAGTAACATACCAAAAATCATCAAAATCAGTTCAATCGTTACAATTCCTAACCTGCTGGCCGATTTAGAACCCCACGACAACATACCGAATCGATTCGATTGGATAACGATCTCGTGTCGTAGGTTTCTTTTCGAGCTATTCAGAACATCCGCCCCGAGGATTCGACACGGTTTCGGTTACGATATCGAAATCGATACGACAACGTGTTGCATTTACGGAGTTCGTTTTGTGTGCAATACTCGCAGAAAATTGTATTATTATCTAGATGATATAAAAATGTTTTCAAGTTATCAAAATTTATTATAACAACGTTTATCACGAATTAAAATATAATCAACAATTATAAGTGCCAGATATTGGTAGAAATATAAAAAAACAAGAGCTTCGTAAACACCCACCTGCTGATATCCACTTGACATTAATGTTTAATCTATGCTTTAGACATTGACAAACCGCCAAATTTAAATGTCTGTCGTAAATTGTTTTCTTTATCATGTTTTGAAATTATTAAAAGATCGATCGAGCGAGAAGACGAGCCTCATCAAGATTCGTTAGAAATGTTAAGTAAATACTAAAATTACCATTACATAGTATCACAGAGTACTTTATAATAATTATATAGGTACAGTGATTTTATTTCGGTAGATTTATGCATCTGTTAAGTAATCTTATAGTAGTAGGTAAATAGTTCTAAAAGAATCAAAGCGAACTTAACCTGTAAATAAATACTAGACTTGGTAGGTACTTCATTACATAGAATTAGTTTATTTTGAATCTTACTGTGAGTTTTATTTTATTTGTAGTAGAAAATGTAGTTTATTTAACAACACATGGAATATACTCGGTATTGACGGTCAAATCTAATGCTTTCGAGTGATATGTTGCACTCGATAAGTTGTCGTGGAAATTAATCGGACGTTCGAAAACTTTGCTTCGATATCTGCATTGTGAATAACGTTCTCGGTCGATAAATACGCGTTTATCGTACGGTTACGATTGGTTATCGACTACGACATTTTGAACGTCGATTCGACTATTGTGAATTTAAAATATTTTGAATCGTACGATATCAAACCGAATCGATCGACAAATGAGTTGTCGTGAGGTTCTGAATCGGCCAGCGGACCCGAAAAGATGTTTCTTACCTAATCATGTAAAGTAACTTAAAGAAAATCCTGATGAATGGCATACATAAATATCAGTTCCAAATGTTTAGTAATTGTTGAGAAAAAATCAGGTTCCTGACGCCAATATTTTCAATTCGCGGTCTTAATACATAGGCTACTTTTTATCCTGAAAAACCCCGGATGAAACCGTGACGCGCAGCTAGTGCCCTCCATGTGTCATTGGTATTATAATTTTATGATGTTACAGGAAATTTAATATAGCCGACGTTAGACACGAGAAGGCATCGTGATTAAGGTTTCTGATAAAAATAAATGCTGGAATTGGGTCTAACAGAATCGTCCTTTCAAGCTCCTTTATTTTTCGTATATATTCATGATGTTTCATTGAGCATGTAAATAAATACTTCAGAATAATATATTTATTCGGGGGAAGAAGATTATCTTCTTCCCCCGAATCCTCCTATTTCTTCGGCAAAATCTGGCATTTTGCCGAAGAAAATATGGCAATATCGAGTTTGGTAAACAATGAAATATTGCCATCAAAAGTTGCAAAGTCGCCTGCCTTTAAGTATCCTTTGTGAGCTGAAAACTTCTACAAAATGGAAGTTTAGGTCGATCTTTTGTACGTAAATATTCTTTTAAAGAGTTATTTAGGTACATACCTCATCAGTTATTTAATTGAAAATTTCTTAATCGTATTCCGTAGAAAAACTACCTACACGCCAAGTTTTGGTTCTGCAGAATTGGTAGAAAGGTTTCAGACTTCATATACTGTGACTTTTTTGAAAAGCAGTACCTAGTATTTTTGGGTGGGCTGAAAATCATTCTGTGGAATGCAAATAAGAGCGTACTTTTTTTGTATAGAATAGAATAGAATAAAATGTATTGTTCAAAACTGTGTAGGTACATTCAAGGTGTCATAGAATTATAAAAGTAACAACAGTTTATCCTTACGAACGTACAATAATAATAATAACAAACTAAAAATCTAAAAGTTATACATAGAAATCGTCGTACATTTACTAAAACTATTTACAGCATACGAGTGCTAATAGATGTACATTCAAAATATTCTTTAATATCATAGAACACTTTTTCTACTTACCATGTTTTGTATTTTTTTTTTATTGCCTGTCGTTCACATTCATACATTGATCCTGAGTCCTGACCCCTTAATATATAGGATTCCCTGTATCTAGGGAGTCAGGTACTACGAAGACCAAGGTCCCACAACACTCAGACACGAAAAAATGCTTCCGCTTTTTTTCTATACACAAACATTTGTTCCGTTGCGGGAATCTAACCCGCAACCTCAGTGGTGTATGAGATTTGAGCCAACCTGCCCAACCACTACACTACAGTGACTGACGAAATGATTGTATTTAATTTGTAATATTTATGGATAAATCTCTTGATCACAAAAAGCAATTGCCCTAATGTTCGTTGTTTCATAGCATCATTAATCATTCAGGTATGACAAAACACAGGAACTGAATGTAGATAGATAGATGAACGGTTTATTGAAAACTTAAAAACATTAAATAACAAGTACCTATACATTTTATAAAAAAACCGACTTCAATGTATCTTCGAAGTCCAAGGTCAAAATCAAATAGTCAAATATCGTTGAAATTTATATGGGACCACTTCGTAGCTATACTGAACCCAACGCAAAAATAATTTTCCAAATCAGTTCAAGAATGACGGAGTTCTGAGAAACGAACATTAAAAAATCTGCTTTTTTCAGGAAGTCGGGTAAAAAAAATTAAAGTAAGTGTTACAATGGGCGGGCTTATCGCTAAAAGCTTCCCAGGCAATCTTTGGATCGATAATGTACATATCTCATATTATTTTTAGCCTAAAATGTCCTATTGAAGAGCCAAGATTTCCACGTAGGTACAATTGAAGCGTAATGACATCTTCAGTGTCTTCTTATTGAATTGTTTCATTTGTGCAGTCTCAAAATAAATTGATAAAGTTCAAAGTTCAAAAGTTCTTTATTCAATTTTACCACCGTATCGGAAAAAGAACCACAACTCAATACGAAGATACGTTAAGAAACTAAGGTTTTTTTTTAGAACTTTTATTACAATGTAATAGGTAAAAGGATGTTTCGAATGTTTTTTTTTACGCTTAATAGATCTATGTTTGGCTACTATCTCGCCTGATGTGAAGCGATGATGTGGCCTAAGATGAAGCACATAGATCTAGAGAGAGACGGCAGTTGAGCGGCTGTTCAGACCCGTCTCCCCGATGGTTCACCGAACATCATCCCGAAACACGACTAGGTCGCTTGACGGCATGGCTTTGTTCGGTGGGTGGTATTACAACCACGGCCAGAGCTTACCACTACAAAGCGCGTAAGCGGGTTTCATCACGATGTTTTTCTTCACCGATTTAGAGCGAGCATGCAAAATCTGTACTTAACTATAAGTCATTGGTGCAGGATCGAGTCGGGATTCGAACCCAGGTGCGTCTGATCGAAAGGCGCACGAGGTCCCGCTGAGCCTCACTCGCTCTGATCTCAAAATCAAATCCAAACCATTGACTGCTTTACTTAGTGGTTGAATAAATTAAATTTTCTCCAGGCTAAGCTAAGCTGAACATTGATTTCTCCGGATTCTTGGTACCAATTCGTGCGTGAAGTTCAGTTAATTAATGAAGTAATCTTTCGAGCAAGCTCCAATTCAACAGACAGATCGTCAGGTAGATCTCTAATTACTCTGAACTCGTCATTATTTCATCAGACTCTAGGTTTATTGTTATGCTATGTATTTTATGTAATGACTATAGTGTATGTATATTATATTATTTATTATAATGTTAAATTAATTTTTTTGTTAATAACACCGTCCATATATGTATATTTTTTGTCTACACTCCTCCTCTTGTGAGTTGTCTGGAAGAGATCGATTTGAGCGAAAAGACCGCCCATTGTGACGCTAGTATTAAGTTAATTGTTATTTTAGTGTTAACTGTTTCTGTATCATAATAAAGAGTTATTCTATTCTAGGTATATAAGGGGGCTTTATTAACCGACTTCAAAAAAGGAGGAGGTTCTCTGTTCGACTGTATTTTTTTTTTTATGTTTGTTACCTCAGAACTTCGTCATTTATGAACCGATTTGAAAAATTCTTTTTGCGTCGGGTTCAGTATAGCTACGAAGTGGTCCCATATGAATTTCATCGATATGTGACCTTGGACTTCGAAGATACATTGAAGTCGGATTTTGTTTTTTTCTAAAAATTAATTATTAAAAACATTTTTGTTAATTACAACAGGTTATATTGATATACCAATATAAATATATACTTATAAGACGATCTACTTATCCTACTACTGCGAATGTTTGTGAGGATGGATGGATGTTTGTTATTTAATCGTGCAAAAACTACTAAACAGATTTAATAATAACGCCTAACGATCACATTCATAGATCTTGGCCCCTAACTAGGATTCCCTTTATCTAGGGAACCATGCAGGAACAACGAGGACCATGCCCCACAACACACGAGACAAATATAATAGATAAGAATTTACCAAGTATAAGTACTTAGATGTAAATAAATTTTCTAATTATTGTATACCTGCTTTGGGTTCTCTAAACAAGAAAAGTTTTACGAGAGCTCATCAAAAATACGTAAGCCTGGAAAGGGAAAGTGCACCTTTTTCACGCGTTACTTAGTGTTATATGGGTGAGTGCGAAAAGATGTCCCTAATTTGGCCTCATTTTTTAGACTTTTTGAGAAATAAAATGAAATTACAGGTACTTTATAAACTTACTTAGGTAATATGTATTTTTATTTTTAAAATCAAAACCTATTGTAGAGTTATTATTATTTTTAACCGACTTCAAAAAAGGAGGAGGTTCTCTGTTGGATTGTACTTTTTTTTTAATGTTTGTTACCTCAGAACTCCGTCATTTATGAACCGATTTGAAAAATTCTTTTTGCGTCGGGTTCAGTATAGCTACGAAGTGGTCCCATATAAGTTTCATCGATAATTGACCTTGGACTTCGAAGATACATTGAAGTCGTTAATTTGATCATTGATAACATTTATTGTAAAACTACCTCTGCGCCTTCTGGTTTAACCCGCGGTTTTCCGGGATAAAAGTATCCTATGTCCTTTTCCAGGATCTCTGAAATCTACATACCAAATTTCATCAGAATCCGTTTGGTAGTTTGTGCGTGATTGAGTTACAAGCATCCATCCATCCATCCTCACAAACTTTCGCATTTAAAGTATTAAATGGATGAGGTTTTAATTTGACAGGCATATTTTTCGAAAATGATATCGGTTGATACTTGTAGCCTATAAAAAATATCATAATAAATAGCTGTGCTAATTTATTGTGTAATTTAAAGATTTGGTTCCTTGACGTTTGCGTCAAGGAACCAAATCTTTAATAAAAAAATAAATAGCATTTTGTGGTTCATTGTGAAAAACTTCATTGTTCGGTTTCAAATTATAAGTGTTGCTGTACTAGAAGCAATTTCTCTTCAGTCACTTTAACGAACAGTTTTTGACGAGGGCCTCGTGTTTTGATGGATGGAAGTTGGGACACCTTTTTACTATGTATATAATTTATTATAGCATTGCTTTTTATACGTAAAGCATACTACTCAATAAATGAATATGTTAATGACAAAAATGCATGGCCTGTATGCCCTAAGCCCCATGATGATGAAGATTAACACATCAGTGTGTGCATGATGTTTATATTTCATTTCTTCTTGGATTGTACAATGCTATGTGAGATGTCTAATGTAGTTAGTCATTCAAATAAAGCTATAAAAATTGTATTTGAGTTGGAAGTGACTAGGTTTTACAGTCATGCTCACTCAAATGTCTTTGCTTGCGGCGGCTCTGTGTGTCGGGTCACTCCCTTCCCTCCAATATGGTTGAGGGGGGTGATGGCTGGTCCACAAGTCATACTCGTGAACGGGTGCTGCTTGCGGGGACTGGTCTGTTCTAGTCACTCCTACTGCTACTGTCATACCTACTTATATTTTATTTACACTTTTCTGTTACTGATACTATGACTATGGGACATCTCACTCGCATTTCTTGTTTTACATTCTGTTAATTCTAATTTATACGTAATTGTGCTGAAAAAAGACATCCCCGCAGAGTTTCTTGGTGCTATCTTCTCTAGCGGGCGTATTTCCGAAGCACTGGTAGAGTCAGTTTTCGCATTTCTTTTCAGCACTCAGACTTCAATTTGAGTATAGGAAAGAAATGGGTAAACATACTTACCTTTTTTTCAAAGTCATGTTAACATAAGTTACAATTTTTAACATTTTTTATTTGTATCATGTGTTTATGACCTTTAAAAGTGCACTTTTGTGCCTATTTAATAAATGATATTTGACTTTGACTTTGAAAATACATTTCTCTCAGTTGGATGCCAAAGCTTTCCTTTTACTACGTATCATAAATCACCATAGATTTATATCCACTTTTCCATTTCAACGTGTGTTATATGTAGGTACGTAACATATCGCACACGTCGATATGTCAAAGTTGTGGGTCTTGACTCGCAGGTACGCTTGTCTTTGCAAGTCTTCTGGCTTTGATAACTTTTCATTAAGCACCGCGATACTGAATTTTTTATAGATAAAAATCCCACAATTTAGCTTTTCAACGTTCTACGTTGTAGATAGATTCTGATACTTGGTTGGTAACCAATCCATCAACCAAACGCTTGTAATCAAGTCAGGTTGTCATTTCCGGTATTAGTCCTTCGGTTTTTCTATTGAACTATCTGGACCCGCCGCGCCGCCCGCCGCCCGCCGCCGGCGCCGCACCACTGGACTCGCGACAGACTTAAACAATCAGCACATCAACATTCATCAAACATTACATTTTTAACCCTTAATTCCGCTGCTGCTTTTATATAGCGAAAAATTTCGGAGCATCAAGGGATATTTTTGTTAAAGTTAGAAAGTTCATCTTAAAAGGATTAGGTGAATTTAAAAATATTAACAATAATTATGATTTTTTGTTTTTTGGAAATTGTACATGTATACTCGTCATTTCTTAAAAAAATAGGGCTCAACTATTAACTTTCTTTTCCAACAGGAATGCGGAACATTTTGGAACATTGGAATTTGGAACATTTTCGGATAGAAAGTTTTAAGATTTATCTTGACTTTGGTAAATACGATTTTGTAGGTTTGGAGAAAACCTTTCTTTTGAGAAACGAGTCGATTGAATCCAACTTATTTTATTGAGGAATCTCAATTTCCTTAGGCTTTTGATAGAAAACGTATGGCAAAAGGTTTTTGAATATATATCGATTACGGTGGGTACGATAGGTAAGTTAAAAGTTACTATCTAGTCGATTAAGCTTATCAGCCAGTAGGTATAAGTTTTTTAGAAATGACAATTTACTTAATGACTGTTTGATTGTCTTTTCACCAAAAAAAAACGAGTTAATTTCCTAAGACAAAACCTGTATAAGTTTAACAGAGAGCCACTTAAGCCACCCTTGTTACTCTAACATTTTTCACCTGCAAATTGACACCTTTCAATTATCCTCAAGAGCAATATTTTTTAATACGTACCTACCTTAAAATTTACATACTTTTATTGACTTAACGCATCAATCGTCTGCGAGTTATTGTCCCAGATTTAACGTAGTCCAACAAAAAGGTCTATCGGTATTTCTAGCTAAACGAGTCTAACGCATTTGCAGAAGATCTATTGTTGCACGCGTTGTGTGGCCTGTAGCGCCGCGCCGTCTAGTTGGAACCACGTCGCTGGGATCAATCGCCAGCGACAGCTATGGTGGTGCATTTTGGAAGAAGTTCGGGCCAATAACTCCGCCGGACCTAAATGAACACCAAACAGTGACTTTTCTAGATGAATTTACAACTGATGGGTCTCCTGTGGATTGGTATCATGTGACCATGTTGTTTATTGACTTAGCCATTCATCCAATAATTCATTTCTAAACAAAAAAACCGACTTCAACTCTGATGTATCTTCGAAGTCCAAGGTCGAATGAAATTTATATGGAAACGCATTGTAGCTATACTGAACCCAACGGAAAATTTCGCAAATCTGTTTATAAATGACAGAGTTCTGAGGTGTCAAACATTATAAACAATATAATAGAATTGAGAACCTCCTCCTTTTTTGAAATCGGTTACAAATGGGCCTCGTCGCTTAAGATGATTTTCCGCACGTAGCACATAAAACGTAGCTCGAATTGAGCACTCATATAGATTTTGATAGGAAAACTTAATGATTTGTTTATTCAACATGATGATTTGCCGAACATTAATTATGATTGATTTATGAAGGGTAGCCAGCGAAATTACTGGGCATTATGAGACTCAACATCTGACTGTCTCAGGGTGACGAGCGCAGTGCAGCGCTGCGCAGGATTTTGCAAAACAAAGTTCTGGGTGGTGCTGTGCTTACCATCAGGCAAACGACCAGCTCGTCTCGTCATTCAGTTACATAAAAAAAAACTATAACCTCCAAATTTGACAGCTGTAGCTTTGCCGACATGACCGCTATAGGCTGTCAAAGTTCGAGCGCCTTTATTGGAAAACCCTTTACACATACCTACCTATATCTATATATTCTCCACGCGCGGACCGGTCGATGACGTGGCATTAATTCATTATTATTGTTTTCTCATTATTGCGCCAAGGGAGCCTTAAAGTGATGAAGAAAGCTAGACTGTCTAATTCTGAGGGCAGAGGCAAAAAAGAGTACTGTTGTAATGGACTCACACGATTGCAAATAGTCTGTAACTACATGGCTTGACGAAAATTTCAGAAAATTTTCGCTTTTGGTATATCACATTGTAGCATAAAGAATGAGCCCGTAACGGTAGTATTTAGGCTTTATTTAACAAAATTCAACATATTAATATAAAGACACTCAATGACACAATGAACCCTGACATGTATGTTTTATTTCCTTTTTCATGACATGCAATGTGATGCGAAGGAGTTTGCATTTTATTATCACATTCTCCTGGGCTTATTTATTGTGTCACATAGTCAGCCAAATGAGCAGGCGGACGGCGTGCTCTCTCAGAGCGACGCAGAGGCTCCGCTGTCATATTCTGTGGCTGAACAGTCTCATTCTGGGAATCTCGTTGGCCATCTGTGTTTCTATCATCTCCATCGATTGCATCGATGAACTCATCGTCATCATTGGAATCAGCTTCATCCATTGCCGTAGAAGAATCCCCAGCAGGAGCTAAGTGTCGATTGGACACAATTGCTTCTCTTCCACTGCTCAATCTCACTCGAGAATGTTGAGGATTACTTTCCAGTGTCTCTACTTCTTCAACCAGTGGATCATATTTACTATTTCGGTTATGGTTTCGCATTAATACTTTCCCTGGAACGTTTAGCCACGTGGGCATTGACTGACCATTTGAGGATCTCCTGGCATGAGAGAACATCCGCTCATGGGGCGTACAGTTGGTAGCTGTGCAAAGAAGTGATCTTACAGAATGCAGAGCCTGAGTTAAAACTAACTCCCATTTGGTTATAGGCAGATCGCGGCTTTTCAGAGCCAATTGTACTGTTCGCCAAATAATTCCGTTATATCTCTCTGTTTGTCCGTTACCTTGAGGGTTGTACGGTGTGGTATAGCTTGTAGCAATACCCTTCTGGTGAAGAAAATCTTTCATCTCTTTTGATAGAAAAGAAGTACCACGATCTGAGTGTACGTAAGTCGGCATCCCGAAGATGGAAAATAAGTCAGTCAGTTTATTAATTACCGTGCTGGTACTCAAATCTGGGCAAGGATATGCAAATGGGAATCGAGAATATTCGTCCACAATAGTGAGGATATATCGATTGTTTCCAGTGCCATCTGAAGGAAGTGGACCTTTAAAATCTATCGATATCCTTTCGAAAGGGGCTACCGCTTTTATTAGTTTTCCCATATTTTGTTGAAAACGAGGTTTTACTTCCGCGCATATAGAACAATTTGCAGTAATGCGTTTTATGTCTTCGGTGGAGTAGGCTAAATTTTTGCTTCGGACCCAATGGAGCATTCTTGTTACTCCAGGATGGCATAAAGTTTTATGCAGTTCTTTGATCGCATTTTCTGAATTATTTATAGAAGCAGCTAGTGGTGCATGGGCTCTTGATAAAGCATCAGCTGCTATGTTCTCTCTACCTGGGCGATAAACTATATCAAAATTATATACAGAAAGTTCTAATCGCCAACGTTGTATTTTGTCGTTTTTTATCCTTGACGAATGCTGCTGGTTGAACATGAATGCGACTGATTTTTGGTCGGTTATCAGTTTAAAAACTCGTCCGATAAGAAACTGTCTCCATTTTCGTAGACATTCAACTATAGCCGCGGCCTCTTTCTCTATGGCTGGATGATTCCGCTCACTGCTGTGAAGACTTCTTGAGAAGAAAGCAACAGGTCTGCCTTCTTGCGACAGAGTTCCCGCGATAGCGCAGTCTGAAGCATCTGTTTCAACAACGAATTGTATTTTGTCATCGATTGCGTTTACTGCTGATCTGGCTATCTCTTGTTTTAGGGTGCTAAAAGCATTTACAGCCTCCGAATCTAGAGGGAATGTGCCTTGTGAGACGAGGGACTGAATCTTATGAGAGAATCTGGGCACCCATTTAGAATAGTGAGCGAATAATCCTAATGCTCGCCGAAGCGATGCCGAATCTGAAGGCAGAGGCAACTCTAATAGTGGGCGGAGACGGTCCGAGTCGGGTTTGATTACTCCGCTGTTTATGGTATAGCCTAGGATACTTATCTCTTTTGATGAAAATTCACTCTTATCAAGATTGAGTGTAAGATTATACCGTTTGGCAATATCGAGGAAACGCTGCAGTTTTTGATCGTGGTCAGCTTGAGTTGTTCCACAGACCGTTATGTCATCTAAATATGCGTATACTCCTTTAAGTTTCTCTTTCACAATCATGTTATTGATAGCTCGTTGGAAAACGGCTACTCCATTGGTGACTCCAAAAGGTATCCTTCGAAATTGGTACAAATTACCTTCTGCTTCAAATGCTGTATAAGGTTTTTCTGTTTCAAGAATTGGAATCTGATGGTAGGCGCTTTTCAAGTCAATTTTACTGTAAACGCGATGTTTAGCTACTTTAGAGACCATATCTTCAATACTTGGCAGAGGGTAAGCGTCCAGTTGAGTGAATCTATTTACTGTCTGAGAGTAGTCTATACACATCCTTCTTTTATGATTTTCATTTGTTGTTACTAGCACTTGAGCCCTCCATGGCGACGAGCTAGGTTCTATTATCCCTTCAGCTAGTAATTTCTTTATCTCAGCTCGGATAAACTGCATGTCACTATCTGAGAACCTTCGTGACTTAACAGCTATCGGCTTGCAGTCTGGCAAGAGATTCGGGAATAAGCAGACTGGATTGATATTAGCTTGAGATAGTGCACATAATTTCAACGGAGCCCCAGATCCACCGAAATACATTTCTAATGTCTTGTGTTTCTTAAGAATATCATGGCCAATTATGACGTCCGTACATAAATTCTCAATTATCAATAAGTTCGCTTGAAAACTATGACCTTGCAAATCAATATTGACGGAACACAATGCGTCTATCTTTGTTTTCAGATTTGAAGCTGCCATGCTGACATGTTGGTAACACGAGCTCGTTCGTAGATTATGTTGATGAACCAGGTGACTGTCTATAAAACTTGCTGTACTCCCTGTATCAATCAATGCTTTGGCTGTGAATAAACCGTCTATTTTAATAGGTACCATAGCTTTATCCAGGTCAGTTGTAGCGGCTACGATACATGATAGCAATTGCTGGGACTCTCCATTTTCCATGTCTTTGTTTTGTTCGTCTAGGGCAGTAAAAGCACTCTTTTGTGGCGCCGCAGCCACTACACTTCTGCATACTTTTGCGAAATGCCCCCTTTTTCCACATTTAAGGCATGTTGATCCAGCAGCAGGACAGTTTTGCCGTGCATGTTTCTTATTTCCACAGAAATAGCATAGTTCTTGGATATGTACTCTCTGTTTGTTAATGGGGACCGCATTGACAAAAGAACTAGTACTGGCTTGCTGGTAATTATCATTAAATATTCGGGCCATCTCTAGAGCGCGGGCCTGCTTGAATGCGTCGTCCAAAGTGAGAGTACTATTTTCCAACAGTCTTTGACGTACTAAGGATGATGAAAGACCGGAAATGAAAGCGTCTCTAATAAAATCGCCAAAAATGATTACTACTCTATCTCTATGGTATATTATTATCTATCTCTATGGTATAATATTATCTATCTCTATGGTATATTATTACTGTATCCAAACGCACGTAACGCACAAAACGCACACTTAAAAATCTCCTCCCCCAAACCCCGCATCCTAAATATCGTCACTTCCGAAAAAACCAGTACCGCGCGCGTACGCCGATCACAACTCTCTTACGAAATCACACTAGTCCTCACTCCGGGGTGCCGTGATCGGACACCGAAACCTCAAAAGAAGACCTTGTGAGGAGAAGAGCAGCAAAAGAACCAGCGACCTCGTAAGTCCCTTCCTCTATCCTCACACATAGCAAGCTTTTTCATATATTACTTTACATTTGCTCCGGTCGTGTCGATGTGTCAATAAGCTTTTATTATATCAAATAACCGGTGTCATATCGAAACGGCATATCAATGGAATTAATCTATAAAATGATAGGTATGGAATTCTGATTAAAAAAATAACTATCAAATTGGACGTGGTAGCCGTGAGGTGGATATTTCCTTTTTTATGTAACTGAATGATGAGACGTGCAAGACGTTCGCCTGGTGGTAAGCGCCACGCCTGCCCGTAACAATTGTAGCGCCACCCAGAACTTTTATCATAAAAAGCACTGCATAGCGCTCATCACCCCGAGACATCAGATATTAAGTCGCTTTAGTCGCTAAATTTTGTTATATTATTAAATAAATAATAATTTATTTTATTATAAGTATTATTATAGGTATGTTTTACCAAAAATCTTCTGAAATTAGTGTTTTTCACGCCGCACTCTAAACTGATTTAGGTAGATGTGGAATAGAGATAGCTCATATCCTGGATTAAAACATAGGCTACTTTTTATCCCGGGAAACCGCGGGTCGCAGCTAGTAAACGTTAAAAAATTTAATATTAGGTAACATCATTAATCGTCGTTTGTATGCCATTCCTTACAACAAATAAAATTGCTTTTGCCTAGACACGTAATGATCTTTGATTAAAAAGAACGCCTTTTTGTTCGTTAACGCGTCGAAGTTGAGAAAATTGAGACATAATGTCGAACATTTTCAGAATTTCATAGCGACGAATTCCAAGTTTTGCAAAAGTATGTCACACGGTAACGTATACTCTTTCAGCTATTATATTGCTTTTAGCTGATTGTAAAGTTGAATCCTTAAAAGGTATTTGTATTGATTTACTGAGTTTGTTTTCCTAAATCAAAATGGCATGTAATTGATTCCGCTAACATTTCCCAATAAAGGTCTACATTCTGGGAAATACCGGAACTTCGAAATTTTCGTAGTTAGACATAACCCACGACTGTAATCCACTTCACTGCGTATGGAATGTAGAACAGTTAATAATTCCATTCTATTCCATTATAATAAAGCTAAAACTAAATAGGCTACTTCCAAACATGAAGATACTCGTAGCTGGTGGTAGGTTTCTCGTATGCGAGAGGCCGTCTGGGTGGGTACCACCGCTTTGCCAGTTATTCAGCCACCAAGCAGTAGTGCGCAAGCATTACTGTGTTCCGGCTTGAAGGGCATTGTAGCCAGCGAAATTACTGGGCATTATGAGACTCAACAGCTAATTGTCTCAGGGTGACGAGCGCAGTGCAGCGCCGCGCAGGATTTTGCAAAACAAAGTTCTGGGTGATGCTGTTATTGTTATGGGCTGGCGTATTGCTTACCATCAGGCAAACGACCAGCTCGTCTCGTCATTCAGTTACATAAAAAAAAAGCTCAAAAGTTTCAGTCCAACGACATGTATTGTTGTATTTTTGAAGACTGATTTGATTTTACGACTCCATTTTTAGAACACTATTGAAATTATACATTTTTGCACGCGACTCCCACTTGCAAATTACAACTTCCTAGGTATATTATAAAAATAATGGTGTAGTTAAAGTGTTACTAATTTAGTAGAGTCGCGGCTTAAAATTAATAGCCCACGGGTTTTTAATAAGATAGGCGACTGTGCCGGTGTACTCCGAAGTTTGATGAGAAAACTATGTAGCGGGAACCTACCTATCCTTAGCTGAGTTAAGTGATGTATGAAATTAGTCACTGGATTATGTCGGAATTCGGTATAATGAGGCCCTTATAACTTTCAATTCAATGATTTGTCATTTATTTTTACTCTCGGTTATCTCACAATATAATTAGTCTTGTTAATTGATTTTGGCGTTTCCACTTGGTTAGGTATCTATTTACTTGTGACTTGGTCGAACTGACTCATAAACCTTACAAAGTGAACTCCGACATGCTATTATTAGACAAAACGCAGTCACAAAACTTTGATATTACTCTACTCCGACAATACTTTAAGCCGAGATGACTTAACTGACCCTAAGCTTTAAGAATAAATTCTACTCTACGTTATTGGAATACATAGTTTGCAGAATACCAGTTTAGTCAAAATAGCTCGACAGCATCTTGATATCAAGCCTACGGCCTACGATCGAACTAAATAGACCAATATTGTCAATTTTCATATAATTGAGTTGCGATCACATAGTTCAATAGATAACAGTAGAAAATATCGAGTTGAGCTTCTGATGATGACACGTTATAGGCGGTTAGGCTGACATTATAAACCTATAATATTTGATTGCAGACGCGAGACCGTCGGCACACATTCGTTTTTAAATAAAATATTATGTACCATATTACTATACTTTTTTATGCTTCTTGTACCTGAACAAGGAGCTTGTCAAAATAAAGTAATATGTACTAACCGCGTGTAGAGTTTGTAGACGCTTTGTAGAGAAAAAAAAAAACAAAACAAGAGTATGTGAACAAGAGTGAATAGTAACGGCGAAAGAAATAAATAAAGAATCTGTTTAATAATAAAATTGTAAGAACAAAACAGTTTAACTTACGTGCCATTGTAAATAATTATATTTCCTTTTTTTATTTAAATTCTTGTACAGAACTACTGCTGTTGTTCATTATTCTGCCGCAAAGTATGATCACTTTGTATGTAGGCATTTTCTTTCGCTTCAGTTTTTTATCAATGAAATTTTCCTATAGTTGTATAAATTTAATTTATTTTCAGCCCTGGAGTTTAAAAGTACCACTTTAGTCCGCTTTGTATGCAGCATACGTACTATTTAACGCACTAAGAAGTGAAAAAGTTTATTTTATTTACGCGAGGTCGCTATGCCAGCGCTGGTGTTGGCGCCAGTCCTATAGTCTTAATGTAAATCAGCCTGAAGTCTGGTACCGCCATGCTCATAATAGGCTATAACTAAAAAAAATATTAGGCTATATTTTCTGCCGCTGTGGATAACAAAAAATAGCTAAGTATAATTCCGCTGGTCATTATGAATTTTCGTGATTAGATAGAGCGTAACCAGACCTAGCGCCATCTGCATACCGCCGGGGTAGGCGGTATCTTTTCGCTTGTATTGCCAAACAGAAAGACCCAGGAAAGATATCGCAAATCAACAATGTTTCTCTACACATACCTGTAGCGAGTATATTTGCACAAATTTGATTACGTACTGTTTAAATTGTTCTTAATTTTGTTAATCGAAACTTCAATGGAAGATGCAAGTGTTGTAATTAAATTTGTTCGCAAAAGTTCTGAGTAAACGCAATCTCCTTTGTGTTTTAAAGTTAGATACTGCTTACATACTAATTAATTCATCCAACAAAATAGCACACTGCAGTGTTGCTATTTTGCTGTATCAGTTTTCAATTTAAAAATCACGCTAATATTATAATGCGAAAGTATGTGTGTTAGTTTGTTATATCTTCACGCTGTACCAACTGAACGGATTTCAATGAAATTTGAATAGATTTTTTTAGAATGGAGATAGTTTATACCTTTGATTAAAACAGGCTACTTTTTTTCTGGGAAACAGCGGGGAGCAGCTAGTTAAAAAATAATACAAAACATTATCGTCACAGCATTCTGCAGTTAGAGATCGCAGATTCTAGTCCTGCTCAAAATCATATTTTTTTTTATGAGTTTTTAGTTTTTCTTTCAGGTTACATCGTGAAGTTGTACGTTGAAGAAAGGACGAGATATATTTGGTTTGTTTAGAGTTTAGATGAATGATACTCGCTTTTAGCCAGCGGCTAAAATCGGATGTTGATGGTATGCATTTGCGTTACTCCCGAATAGATTTACTGGCTAGCCATTTAAAAATAGCTACCGTTTACTGATTTACTGCCAATTTCCGGTTTTCAGTACCCGATTTAGTAGGTACTTCAACAACAATAATTCGCATGTACTTTATAGGTAGGTAGGTATCTCAATCATGCCGCAAAAATATTTGTAAATGCAATAAATACATAAAACAAATGAAAGCTTTTAAAATTCTATTATTAAAATATCTAGCGTAGGTACATTGTGGCCAATTATTCATTGTGGCCACGGTTATTCATTGATTAGCGCATAATGCGGATACATACATTGTTACTTATTTGTTTATAGGCTAGTAGATGTACTCTACATCATATAAATAGGTGTTCTTTTAGAGCTCTCTTAGTTATTTAAGCTTATTTGGAGGAAAAAAATATGAGTTTTAAATTGTATAAAACGAAGGTAAAAAAGGTCTGTAGGTAAAAAATTTGAGAGTTGAAAATAGTTGGTACTATACTGATGTACCAAGCAAAGTTATATCTTTTTGACGGTTATGTACTCTCGTCTGAAGCTCTCGCCATGCCTCGCCCGGGACTCTCAAACGGAATGTTTCAATCGTCGGGCAAGGACCGACAAGAAGCACCATGGACGTGCGAGCGTTCCCTGTACACTCTCGTCCTTGGCCTATCTCGGTCTGTCTCGCCGCATAAGTACTTATTTTCATACCGTTAAAGGAGGCAACATTCTCGTACCTAATCGTAGGGAAAATTGATTGAATAACACAAATCAACTCACAGCGGGTTACTCTTTCATTGGTATTCTCTATGACGCGTCATAGAAAAAAACAAATTTCGCATATGTTGTATATATACGTGATTTGCATTTGTGAAGCAAAAAATCGCTAAGTGGTCATAGTGAATTAGGGTCCTGACCTGAACCCAAAATGACGTGGACAAAAATATTATAAAAATAAAAAATAATCCGCAAAATTTAATATTACCTACGGAAATTTGAGGACGTACGTATATTGTTTACCTACCTATAGGTATCGCTCCTTTTACCTACAGGTTATCCTATGGTTTTGCGTAGTTTGTCATGTAGTTACATTTTTGATGTTGATACCTACTTGTGCTTGATTAATAGGTGCTCATCATCGTTATCATTATATTCCCACTGCTGGGACACGGGCCTTCTCTCGGAGAGAAAGAGAGTCTGGGCCATAATCCACAACACTAGCCTAATGCAGGTTGGTGGATATCACATGTCTTTGAATTATATTGATTCCTGGATATGGCGTTTTCCTCATATTTTCCTTTACCGATTTTAGAGCCTAGTTAAATAATCAAATTATTTAGATACTTTAGTACTTGTATGTCTTTGAGTTTGCCTATCTTTGCATCACCATAATTCATAAATAATAATAAGTCATCATCATATAAATCATTATAAGTCATTTACTTGAGCATATTCAAATTTTGAATAGTAAATGTCCCACAAATATTGTTCTAAAAACATTTAAATAGGTGTTTTTCTTTCCGTTGACTGGTCTTAAAGGGGTAACCGTTTGTCTTTTTTAACTGCCCTGGCCTTTCGAGATTCCTGTTTATTATGCAAAGGTAATCATTGTGAACGGTCTCTCTTTGCTTTTCCCACAGAACGTGGGTTTCTTGGCGTAATTGTCATTACGCTTTTATTTTTTTAAGATTAAGTAAAGAAAGTAAGCCAGATGAAACACAGTTTGTGGAATATCTTATAAGTCTTTCATCTACTATATTATTATTACGAGCTGAAAACAGGCTTAGGATGTAGGCGTTTCTTAAAAATAATATGTCGTATTTTTCCGAATTTATCTCTCTTGATATTTCATAGGTGATCTTTGTCTTTGTGTTGTCGTGTTCAAACATAAAACTAAGTGATTTTTTTATACCCAGCAATAGGAACCTATCCTTAGGGTAATATAATATATAAATATATACTTAGGGTAATGTTTTAGTTATGTCTAAAATTTACATACTTTTATATTATTTATCACGTTTGTTTATTTATCGCGTACCTATGTGTTCTCTTTCCTTCTTCTTAATGTAACGGTTCAGTTCGGTTCGCTTCTACTACTAATTGCTTCACCCTATGAGTCATATATATGTTATAACATCTAGTTTGCTTATAAAATGACATGTACCTATTTATTTATGATGCAATGAATGATTTAGTATTGAGTAATATTAAGTTCAATAGTTGTTCAGCTTAATTTAAAACAAAAAAATGTAAATACTTTTGTAATACATATGAATTTACATATTTAATAGTTTGTAGCTAGGACTTTTTTTTGGGAGAAGCCACTGGGCTCTCGAAACACAGTTTACACTAGTTCGAGAGCCTATGGATTCAATACTACTCTGTAAAAATATCTATTATGAAACAAAAAATTACTATTATCTCTATATATATCTACTATTACTATTATATCGCTCCTTTTCACGGGTTATACCAAAGGACCGGGGTCCTTTGGAAGGCTTGCGCGGGAACATGAGACCATCGCGTAGAGGGCTCTAAGAGTATTTAGTTTAGACATGTAATGGGCAACACTTATCGGGGACTATCTCTAAGTGCATCATAAAGAAGATGCAATCAAAGACTGTCCCCGATAAGTGCAGGACTATTATTATTATCTGTTAGGTGGTTAATATAGCAATTATCAAGAGCGATACTTAATCAAGATGTGGGATATCCATTTGTATATCCAAGTGCGTTCTTGCTTGGGATGATGGAATACAACACCCTTGAAATCAGGCGCCTCGTCCCTCTAACAAAATATATTTTTAACGTAATAGTAGGCCGCAGGTGCAATCCACCTTTGTTAGAGAGTAAACATAGCAGTACCGGACAATTATCGGAGGGCTCGACGGCACAAGTTGTTTGCTGTGCCGTGGTGCAGAAGTGAGTTGGGCCGCCAGGCTCCTCTTCCGCGCGCGCTTCGCCTGCTAAACGCTGTGCTACGCCGGTACCAACAACTGGATTTATTTGAATGTTCGCTCGTAGAGTTTCACAGAACGGTAATGGAGTTTGTGGAGGCGTCCACGAATATATGTAATATTAAATTTTTAGGTAATTTCAAATTCTTATGTTGTTTATTTTAGGTGATAATTTCTATATTAAATGTATTTTTTTAACCTTGGGTGGGCGAATTGGGAAACTAATGCTCACTCAAAGGTATAATATATAAATAAATAAATAAAATAAATAAAGATGGCTACCATTAGATACCATAATTGTTTCATGATGTAATACATCGTTGTTTGTTTGTAGGAAATCAATTTTGGATGAAATAGGCCAACGGGTAATCTTTCACAGACTTTAATGCCATTGTTTCAGATTCCTATTGCCTCTCAAACAAGTTCCTCAATAACTTAATTGTGGAAATGATTGATGAACACTGTTCACAGATACCAGAAAGGGAAGACCACAACCGGGCTTAAGTTAGAGGGCCGGCAACTTATAACAACGATACCTCTTATGACGTGAACTTAAAACCATTAGTTGAACTATCAATCTATGAATTCAACTACTATTTACAATTGCAATAAAAAACCTATTAAACAGAACTAAAATGTATATAGAACTAAAAATGATATACAAGTGGTGTCCATGAAGCAAGGTGCCAAGAACGCTGGCTGCATTCCAGCGTTGAATGACTAACGCTAATCTTTGAGTTTGAGCAAGGAAAGAGCCAGCCCTTTTGTCACCTGCGCTGCGGCTTCAACAAGACGAGAGTATTTTTTTACATATATATACCTCTTCATTAGTTCCGTTAAAATGTTTTGAATTCCCAATTTTTTAATAGTTTTACCTATAATTTTAGTGCAAATATTTGTGACCATAATTACACTGTTAACTCCTACCATTCGATTTGGATAAAGGTCTACCAAATTGAATACCTAATGTAAACTTGGCTCCATTTATGGCTCGGGAGATAAGCGTCATAGTCAATCAGAAGTAGAGACTTAAATATTATAAGTATGGTATGAGAATGGCAAAGAGCAAACAATTTGTGAATGTTTATTTCTGAATTACATTATTATTTTAATATATTTATTTTAGTCATACACATTTCCGCTTACAGAGAAGTTACCACAGCTCGGTGTGTCGCATTTATACTATTAAGTATAAATGCGAAAGTATGTATGTTTGTTTCCTCTTCACGCCGTAACTGCTAAACGGATTTGAGTGAAATTCGAAATGGACAAAGCTGGATTAATATATAGGCTACTTTTTAATCCGGGAATCCGCGGGTGAAACCGGAAGCCACAACTAGTTGATCCTATATTTCATTTACGATTAATTCATTGATGCGCCAGCTGTATTTAAAAAATCAAATAAGACATGCGCGAACTTCTTTTTCTTATAGCTGGAAATGAAATGAGAAGTCACTCGGCTGCAAAATAATTTTTCCTTGGGCGACGTATATTGAATCCCTCGCTACACTCTGGATTATTCTGTAGAATCCCTCGCCCTAGAAATATTATTTTGCTGCCTTTTATTTAATCTACTAAAACATAACTCTTATTTGCCTACCTACATTTTATATGTAGGTACTTTTAGATGCTTACTTGAAAAGGAGTTTGTTCGTATGAAACTAAAGTACGTACAGACCTATTTACATGTTTCACTGAATAATGTGTGTATATTCTGGCTGCGCATAGGTAGACAGACACCTAGTTACTTTTCTATTTTTTATTGCGTATTTCTTTCTGTACAGACCTTCTTCTATCGACTATCCTTTTAGGGAATTGTCTATTTTTGTAGATCGGTACGTTTTTTCGTAATTTATGTTCTACATGTTTTCTCGGAACCATATCTTCCAGCTTCCAAGCTGTCGGTTCCCGTTAGACCCTTTTCAAAACTCCCTTTGCTTGCGGTTTCCTTATTATTCTAATCTGTCTAAGTACATAGCGCATATTTAATATTTTTTTAAAGTTTTTAATTAATGAATATTTGCTTTTCATATACGGGGCAAAAAATCCTTTGTTCTCTTTAGTATGAACTGTAAAATTTTATGTCCACTACGTGCAGCCGCAATCTTGAAAGTATCGATACGAAAATATTTGTTAAAACAATTTCTAATGATAATCACTCGAACTCATATTATAATATTATCAAAAAAAAAACATATTGTCCCAAAGTAAAAAAAAATCCCCTCAGTTTCACTGACCGTATCTTCTGGTGAGTGGTTCTTTTTTCTCTACGGTGGTAGTCACTGTAATAAAATGTAATAATTGACATTCATAAGTTTAGTGCGCCTATGATGCCAAAATTGAATAAAGAACTTTTAAATTTAAACTTGAACTCGGTGCTCATGACATCATCCTAGTTAACCACCGTAGTTAGCCTACGAAACTAGCAGCTTCATATATAGTCATTCATTCTACTTCAACTTCTTGTATATGGCTTTTGCGGGGTTCCCACAATGTCAATGGCGTGGATAGAATGGGGAATAAACGATGGAGTTTGATCGGTATTTTTGCAATGATCGGTTATCTTCAACTTCATGTAGTCTGTAGTCATTCATTCTCCACTTTGCCAAAGTGATCACTACTTGAGCTGTCAACAGAGATACTCGAAAGGCCCGCAGACCCGTCTCCCTGAAGGTTAACATGATGGTTATGGTAATGATAGTTGTCTTGTTTCAGGTGATGTGAGAAATGAGTTTCACACGCATGAATAATTGCTTAGATCAAATAAACTGCTACACATAATGATATATGAATCAAAAGTAGAGGATTATGAAACCAGCGCGTATGATGCCACCACGCCGGTGACAGCCGTGACTAATGCCGAAGACTTGAACGCAACGCTCCTGAACTCATCATGGCCAGACTACGAAACGGTCTGCAACCCCAGTGCTGCCCCCGAAGACTTTATGAACTCTCCCTTTTTCCAAACATGCATTTACATAATGTACTGCACAGTATTCATAATAGCTCTCCTAGGCAATGGACTGGTGTGTTTCATCGTGCAAACGTCGCCGCGAATGAAGACCGTCACAAACTATTTCATAGTGAACTTGGCTGTGGGTGACATACTGATGACAGTATTCTGTGTTCCGTTTTCATTTGTTTCGATGTTGGTGCTCCGATACTGGCCGTTTGGAGCGGTCATGTGTAAAGTAGTGAACTATTCGCAAGCAGTTTCAGTGTTGGTTAGTGCGTATACCCTTCTTGCCATTTCAATCGACCGATACATGGCGATAATGCGACCCCTCAAGCCGCGGCTTGGGAAGACAGCCGCTAAAATGGTAGTAGCGGCCGTATGGGCAGGTGCCTTAGCGACAGCCGCGCCTATATCTGTAGTATCGCAGCTGAAGAGGCCGACAGACTGGCACCGGTTTTGTAAAGCGTGAGTGCCATTTTTATGAATAGTGGAATACGAGTGGCATTCAACTAGTACACGATGCATAATATTTACAGAGATATTTGCCTCGAACAGTGGGAGCATGCAGAGCAAAGCGAGCAGTACACGTGTGCTCTGCTCGCGTTGCAGTTTGCGCTGCCGCTGAGCGCGCTGGTGGGCACGTACGCGCGCATCGCGCACGTGGTGTGGGGCGGCCGCCCGCCCGGGGAGGCGCACTGCGCGCGCGACTCGCGCATGGCGCGCTCCAAGAGAAAGGTATATACGCCCAACTAATGGTGGCAATTAAGTGTATAGCGCTATAACACAACGCGCTGTTTTTACAAGCTTTTATTAAGCTTTTATTTCAAATCAATTCTTGCAAGTTGAATCTGAACCACTTTCTCTTATTCTACGGAGATGAAATTGCATACTTGTCAAAGTCATCGCACTTTGACAAGTATGCAAAATTTCATCTCCGTAGAATAAGAGGAGGTGGTTTATTGATGATGATGATGATGTGGTGATTGTCATCGGACGAAACAATATTATGGAGACCGCCAGCTGATCTGATTTTGCAGACGGAAGGTGGGCAATGGAACTCTTTGACGGAAAATCGTAAACTGCTAGTGATTGGGATCATTTTAGTCTGCTCGCAATTCCGATTACGAATTTGTTAGAAGCTTGTCTTGAAAAATCTTCTTACATAAGAAATATAACACGCTACGGCGGCTCTCACTATGCGCCATAATATAGCGCGACAGCGTGGCAGCACCGGTCAGCACTGTAGACGTCGCGACGATTGATTTCAACTTTGGCCATGTTCATCAATACCTTTATCGTACTATTAAGTCATACGTGTTTTGTAGATATACGTCACGTCACCATATTACATCCTATAGACCAGATTTATTTAGTTGTAAAATAGAATATACTTTGATCATCCTAGGATCGGTCTTGGTTCGAAATAGAGTACTTAACGTAAATACACAACCATTATTATCTCTCGTTATTCACATTACGTCTGTATTTAAATAAACTAGAGACACACTGGTAAATAGCTCAGAATTTATTATAAATATAAATGGCTACATTCACGTTATGATTGTGTCGGAATAACGTGAGTGATCATAACGTGAGTGTAGCCGTTTATATTTATAATGAATATTTCGACTCACGATAGTTTCCAAACCTTAATAGCTCAGAATTGTTGTAAACATATCAAAGTTCAGACCTTTTGTTGAAAATAACATGAACCTAGAAGCGGATTTAAGAAAACAGACTATTCCACATATTACTGATGTGGAATGGATAGTAAGTCTTGAGAATGATGTAAACATCCGTCACACGTACTCTCGTAGGCGTAGATAATCACTCTCCTCTGATTAGAAGTTCGTTTGAGGAGTAAATATTCGTACATATTTCAGTGAAATCAAATTATGAGTACAAAGAAGTTTACACACACAGTTTGAACTTTCGCGTATTGACACATCTTTATTACAAGCTTAACAAATAGGTTCTTCCCAGACATCCACAGCCCATTGTTCCCCCGACCTCCACGAGAAATAATTTTCATTCCATTCGACATCCACATACATATGTACGGTCAGCATAAAAAGCTTCTGATGATATTTTTATGAACTAAGTACACATACCTACCATTTCCGATCATTTAACAGATGATACTCGTATACTCCGAAACAGTTACACAATCTATAAAAAAGGTTGATATAATTGCATAAAAAAATAAAGCTGCGAATAGTATAAGTTTTCATTCGAAAGAAACATATATTTATTTATTTAATCAGCACGGATATACCAGTTACATTAATCTATACTTATAATAAAACTGTAACGAAGCGGTTACTGTACATTGAAGATATTTTTGAAAATCAATTTTTTTAGGAGTATATGGTAGCAACAGAACCCAAAAATACAATTTTTAAAATTTTTGTCTGTCTGTCTGTCTGTCTGTCTGTCCGGGATAAACTCAGAAACTAGGGCACGAATTTGAATGCAGTTTTTTGAAATATATTCTGTGGAGTCCGGCGCTACACATAGGCTTTGTTTCATCAAAATCGGTCCAGTAATATTGAAGTTATGACGGAATTTAGGAAAAAATATAGGTGTCCACTATAAGTTGAACCACGGAACATACCGGACCCTTTGTGCACATGGCTCAGCTTATACTGGTTTATTACTTACCTTCGGAGTTTGTAGAACTAAGGTATTGGTTCACACGATGGTATTCTAAAAAATGTTTTGTGGAGTCCTAGGCTACATAACAAACTTTGTTTTATAAATATTGGTTTACGAAAACTGGAATTATTACGCAATTTAACAACGTTGAGTACCTACCGATTAGCAATTTTAGTATGAAAGTTTTCGTGAGTTTGATTAATTATAATTATAAATATTTAATAAAACGGCTAGGACTCACGTAGTTTGTCAAATTAGTCGACCTAGGTTTCGAGCATGTCCGATGCTCTTCATCAGGGGCGAGTTTACACTGCGATATCGCGGCGACTATTGGCAGTGCCGGTGGCGGTGGCTGGTGGAGTGGTATAACGTTGAGTACCGTTGCAAGGCAAATTAGCTGTTTAAATCGAGCCACCCATAGATAGCACGTCTTATCAAGGGGCGTTTTTCTGACTCGCGGTGACGGGTTTTATGGACATGGCGCTGGACCTGCACTGGAGCTTTTTTTTTTAATCAGTTTGCAAAACGCTTTTTTGCTGATGCGATTATGTCGCCTTGGCAAGTAGTAGAGGAATTTTATCTAGCGCTTCCCAATTTTTTTTAGCTATGGAACACTAAATTATGTACCTAATTTTGGCGAAACCCCAACTCATATTTGTAACCGACTTTAAAAAAGGAGGAGGTTCTGTTTTTTTTCTATGTTTGTTACGCGATTACTCCGCCAATTATAATTTGATTTTGATGATTCTTTTTTTGTTTGGTAGGTCATACTTCAGAGGTGGTCCCATATAAATTTTATCGAAATTGATTCAGCACTTTTGCGCGGGTCAATATATCGATAAAAATGCCGGCCAGCGTCGGCAATTCTCGGAACCCTAGGGTTCCGTGGAACAACTATTAGTAACTGCTGGTATAGACGAACAAAAAGCATAGCAACACCGTACCGGGCCCGGAACGGCCGCGGCGGCTAGCTTGGCACCACGGCGCGGCGCACCGTCACTGTCAGTTTTGCGTACGAATCGTAAAGGGTCCATGGCATTTCCCCCCGATGGCAATCCCACCCGTGTTATTTCCACCCGGCCTCCGTGGTCCCGTAATATGTTTTTTTAAACTGAACGATGACATTTGATACGTATACTCGGTCAAAGAAACTATAACACATTTTTCACCAATTTTAAAACATCCCTAAAAGAACTTGCTAAAATGTATATATCTAAATATAAAAATAATCCACTCCCTCAGACACAGACACACACACACACATCACACCTCGAAAACCAAAAACCTATGAAGCTGTTTGGTATGTAAGTTCTATAAGGGGATCATTACGAGAGCGGACAAAAGGAATGAGAGTTTATGTTTTTAAAGATAGGGCTATCAATTTTGGTAATTAGGATTGGGAGCGGAACGGGATGATAACGGGATAAGATGGGCATGGAAATGGGATAAGCGCGAGAGTTACAGAATAGGAGCGTAATGGTAACGATATAGGAGCGGGACTGGAGCAGGAGCGGAGCGGTACGGTAACGGGATAGTAGGGAGCGGTAACGGTATAGGAGAAGGACAGGATCAGTCCAGAACGCGGCGGTTACGGAATACAACCAGGACGATAACAGGATACGAGTGGGAAGGTAACAGAATAGAAGTGGTACGGTAATGAAAAAGGAGCAGGATGGGAGCTGGAACGGGAGTATTTTGGGACAGAAAATGGTCGGAAGCATGATGAATTACTACTACACTACGCGTACGAAGTCGCGGGCAACAGCTAGTTAATAATATACTATAAGACCAATAGAATCGAATTAAATATCGTTAATATTAAATACTATTAAAAACTAGCGATTTCAGTAAACTAAAATTTAAACTGGGACACCTGATAATATATGCACCTAACCACTAATGTACCTATTTAAACTAAGTACTTGAACTGTACATGTAGTCTAAATAAAGAATTTGAATTTGAAAAAATAACCCTCGACATAAAAAACCTATAAAATCTCAAAAACGGCTGAACCGATTTTGATAAAACATGTCTAAGTCTAACCACCGCTAAAAACCTGCTCTCAAATAAAAAAGCCGCATCCAAATCGGTTCACCCGTTTAAAAGCTACGGTGCCACAGACAGACACACATAGTGGTCAAACTTATAATACCCCCTTTTTACGTTGGAGGTTGTTTCTTGGAGGTTGGTTGTTGGTTATAATCATTTTAGCATCACCACAGACGCACTTATGAACGTCACAGACGCACTTATGAACGTCAAATTATCACAATGACTCACCGCACCGTATCGGAAAAAGAAACACTACTCAGCAGATACGGCAAGAAACCAATAGGCATTTTTTTTTAGAGATTATGTTACAATTTTTTGGGTTTCTACAATGTTAAGTCTCTTATGTACCAGTTGGCCACTTTGCAGAAGTGGAATGTTCCAAGCATCTTTGTCTTCTATATAATTACGAACAGTATAGTATGCTTTTCTCATTAGAACATTCTTAACGCGTAATTTACTTTCTGTGAGCTCTGTAAAAAAATAAAAACGTTACACGTTTTTTCATTTAATAAAAACAATAGTAATAATAAATAAAATCCTTACAGGTAGTCCAAATACCTACATAATAATTGTGAAAGTCAAGAAGTTGAGTTACATTCTACGTCATTACGCGTAGTTTCCTCTGTGGCCTTGTTGTCGTTACGCAGTTATTTCGCTTCATACATTCATCAATATCACTGATGTATATTATTTATACAAATACATTTGTACAGAAAACTACAAGTGGTGTTTATGTCCGCTCACAGATGGTCAAGATGATGGTCACTGTCGTCGCCGTGTTCACCATCTGCTGGCTACCTCTCAACGTCTTCATTGTAAGTATCGATAGACGATTCGATTCCTTGAGTTGAAGCCGATTGATTCGAGTGAATCGATTGATTGATACATTCAGCACCCCGCATTTAGCGAATAGGCCGAGTTATTTGTGGATTGTGGATGTTTACGAGATGCCACTTGTAGCTCCGTTCTCTATCTATGTATATCTACCCTCTGTTTATTCGATTACACTCTGTTTATTCGAATCCATTAAATGTTGTCTTTGAAATGCGGTACTGTAATGTAGCTTAATCACTAAACTTAATCATGTTGATATACTTATATATACGCTACTGGCGGCGCCTATTGATACCTTAATTGTAGTGAGTGCGGGTATGATATCCAAATTGAATAAAAAACTTAGAAATCTATATACATTTTAATCTTTGTAACTAATATTTCATCTTCGCTTACGTCGGTTTTTTTAGTGAGCCGTTGTCAGTTTTTGCAGGCAAAATGCAGTCTTGTCTTCCTACTAATATTATAAATGCGAAAGTTTGTGAGAATGGATGGACGGATGGATGGATAGATGTATGGATGTTTGTTACTCAATCACGCAAAAACTATTGAATGAATTTTAATCCAATTTGGTACGTAGGGATTTTAGGTCTTGGAAAAGGACATAGGCTAGTTTTTATCCCGGGAAATAGCGGGTGAAACCGCGAGGCGTTTCATCTTCATAAGATTGATATTTGTAGAGTTGAAAACATTTAGAATCTCTTAGGATTACAAAAACCCTCTTTCAATATTTAACGAAATTAAATTATTATTATTTTATCATTCTACAACATTAAAGAATCAATTGGGGTGTTTAAGGTTTTTGTGTTATTTCTCTAACGCGTTGTATATATATATTTGTCTTTTTTATACGTTATGAATTTGTACGTTTTTATGGGATCAATGTTATTGTGTTTCGTAAGGAACACAAAAACATAGTCTTCGCCTTAATAGAGATAGCAAAAAACGTGTTTATGGACAATATTCTAAAGCTCAAATAATTAGGCTAGATCGTAATGTTGATGAGGAACTTCATTCTTATTAAGACACTTCATTAAGAAAAAAAATGAGTTTTGTGTTGACTCTGTAAGCGTCTATGTGTGAGTATGTAGGTGTGTTATTGTGTGAAAGTGTGTGGAGCTATCTAAAACAGAAGTTGCTACGAGTTACAAATGATAGAGGTCTCTACAAATTCCCGGCCACGTTCCTACAATGTTTGCTTGTTGTTGTTACCACAAAACAACTACTTGCTTTGTTTGTTTCACAATGACATTGACACTGTAGTGTAGACAAATCTACAAATTGTAATTAGTGTGATGAAATGTATAAAACTGTATTTTAACTTAATTAATAGAGCTTTGTCGCGCTCCATCACGTTTTCGTTTCACCCAAGTTGGACTTAGAAACAAAATTAAATTCTGCCTGTGGTTTGAGATGTGTTATTGTATTAATATCATTAAATGTGAAACTATTAAGCCACAGGCGGAATACTAGAACTGTGATATATGAAAGGACTTTACTATTATTCATTTTACGATTACACACACTTAACAAATCATCTGTGGATTAGATAAACGTATATGTAAGTAACTACCATTCTCCCGTGACTTTTTTCGATTCAGTTCACATACAGTCTATTCACATACACACACATGGACACAAACATGGACAATTGATAAAGTCATACTCTTCTTTTATAAAATCATTTTTAAAATTCTATCCAGTATTTTATATTCGTTGTTACCCAACGAATTGTGATTTATTGATGTAACATACACTTACCTCGTCTACGTATTTTAGGTTGTGACTTAAGTTTAAGCGAGCTTCGAAACCCCTATCAATTTTCCAGTTTTGAGGTAAGGTAAGAAAACAAACAAACAGACAAAAAAAATAAAACTATGCATATTTTATGATTTAGTGACCAAACAGATAAAATCAATCCCAGATAGTTTTGCCAAAATATCTTTGATCTTCAGACGTGACTCAGATAGTTATATAATAGTACCTATACATTACCTATTATTTATTTTAATTTATATTGTGTAGTTCTAAACTTATTATGTGTGTACGCAGGTTTTATGGACGATACACGAGCAAGACGAGGAGTGGAGCCGGTGGCCCGGCATGCCATACGTGTGGTTCGCGAGCCACTGGCTGGCGATGTCGCACTCCTGCTACAACCCCATCATCTACTGCTACATGAACGCCCGCTACCGGAGGGGGTTCAAACAGGTGAGTCCACACTCCTGCTAAGGCTCTATCATGTACTGCTACTTGAACGCGCGCTACAGGAGAGGGTTCAAACAGGTGAGTCCACACTCCTGCTAAGGCTCTATCATGTACTGCTACATGAACGCGCGCTACCGGAGAGGGTTCAAACAGGTGAGTCCACACTCCTGCTAAGGCTCTATCATGTACTGCTACTTGAACGCGCGCTACAGGAGAGGGTTCAAACAGGTGAGTCCACACTCCTGCTAAGGCTCTATCACGTACTGCTACATGAACGCGCGCTACAGGAGAGGGTTCAAACAGGTGAGTCCACACTCCTGCTAAGGCTCTATCATGTACTGCTACATGAACGCGCGCTACCGGAGAGGGTTCAAACAGGTGAGTCTACACTCCTGCTAAGGCTCTATCATGTACTGCTACATGAACGCGCGCTACCGGAGAGGGTTCAAACAGGTGAGTCTACACTCCTGCTAAGGCTCTATCATGTACTGCCACATGAACGCGCGCTACCGGAGAGGGTTCAAATAGGTTAATTAAACTAAACTGCAAAATTTAATTCCACAAAAAAGCTTTTAGGGAGAAAAAATCGATTTAAAAATAATAGTTCTAATAACTTTGAAACTTCTAGACTGGATTAAAAAAATATTCTATCTTTAACGGGGAAGATAATTATTTAGGTTCTATAACTCCTGCATCGAGTAGTGCATATTACAATTTATAGGTAGGTATGTATTTGTACGATACCTGATATAAAACTTGTATGTTTCAATATTTCATTTGCACACGAGTACTGTAGTACATAGTTACTTTTCTTTGCTAATAGTTTCTATTGTCTTCTAGGCTCTCCACTGTGTTCTCCGTACGCGGTCTGACACGCCCTCGCGGCACCGCTCCAGTCTGGGCGAAGGAATACCCATGTCAGGTGAGGTAAACAAATTTTAATGCTTGTTATTACTTGTAGTAAAACTAGGCCTAGCGCACTCCGCACTGTAGGTACGAAGCTACAAGTACATAGCCGGACACCGACGGCGGGTCGCATGTCGTTACACGTGCCGCGTCAGAAGAGATAAGAGATATGCGATAGAAAGAGATGTGCTCTGTAGGTTAACTGTAGGTTAACTCGTAGGTATGCAGCTCTACGCGAGCTGAATTGAATTTTATTCAAGAGTCGCTATTTGTTTAAATTTCTTTGCGGAGTGATGCTTCTGTCCCTTAGTATTCTGTGGTACAACTCATAAATACTTTAATAGAAGTGCTTACCATTTCGGGATGACAGTGAAAACAGCAATACTGAATAGGTACGTGCTTATTGAATAAAGGCCTTATTTATTTATTTTTAAATGAAAAAACTCTATGGGTTTCGATTTTTACCTACAGTACTAAAATGCATGTGCACAGGAAAAATACGCATGCATATGTTTCATGCGTAGTTCTACGTATGGAACTAATATCATTATGTATAATGCTAATATTGGATAAAAAAGTTACACAATTCATACGAAAGTCCAAAGATAGTGTTGACTCTGTTGACTGAACACAAGACTAATCAAGAGTCAATTTCACCGCAAATTATAAGATATGAAATTCGCTTTCAAATCCAATAAAATTACGCTTATCTTTTACGCGAATTAACACTTTCGCTTTAAGTTTTCAATAACATTTAAATAACGGGTCTTACCTTGGTACTCAAATCCTGACTACGATGAATTTAACTAAAGTGCTTCACGAATTAAACTTGCGATTCAGCGACAGTTGTAGTTGATTTTATCAGATGTTTCGAGATCTCACAATAGATCTTTGTTGGAAGGATAAAATTGTCCCCGGGCAGTGGCTTTGCAGCTATAGAGGCTGGTTCGGATTACACGAGCCCATAGCTTTGAAAATATAATAGTCAAAGTTTTAAAAGAAAATGTTTTCTTGCTTGTAAAATTTTACCTACAAGTACATAGGCAACTAAATTGTTCATAAAAAATAATTCTTATTCTTATTCATAATATATTTTTAAGATTGTTTACGATTTTTGATATTATTAAAATGTACCAAAAACATTTATTTTTATAAAACTAAACGAGCCTGTCGTTCGCCTTATGGTAAGCAACACGCTGCCCATAACAGTTGCAGCATCACCCGGAACTTTATATTGCAAAATCCTGCACGGTACTGTACTGCGCTCGTCACCCCTGAAAATAGCTCCGTCTATTGTCAATCAATCAATCAAAATCTCTTTATTCATTTTTGGCATCACAGACGCACTTTGAACGTTAAATTATCACCATGACTCTACCATCGTATCTGAAAAAAAAGACGTGTGGCACTCGGACACTGCCGCGGTAAAGCTATTGCATAGCATTCGGAGTGGGGGGTGTTAGGTTATTTTCGTTACGGAATTTCTGGATTCGGTCTCCACGCTCAAGGCCCGCGATAGAAGCTATGCAATAGCTTAAAAGAGAGATTTTAGATATTGCGTTACAATTTTTTGGTTTTCTTCGATGTTATTTTTCTTATGTACCAGTTGGCTACTTTGCAGAGGTGAAATGTACCAAGCATCTTTGTCTTCTATATAATTACGAACAGTATGTAATTTTCTCATTAGAACAGTCTTTACGCGTAATTTGAATTTACTTTCTCGGAGCTCCGTTATACGAGTACATTTTGGAATTTTATTATATAAAAGTACGCAGTTATAGTCACATAACGCCCAGTAATTTCGCTAGCTACAATGCCCTCCAAACCGGAAAACAGTAATGCTTGCGCACTACTGCTTGGCGGCAGAATTACTCGCAAAGTCCCAGACGGCCTCTCACATAGGAGAAACGTTACCACCTAATAAATAATTTAAGTTCAACTACGTTTAGATTAACCTTTTTTGTGCAACTTTGACAAATAATTACGTAATATATTTTTTTGTATTACTGAGTGATGAGACGAGCAAGTCGTTCGCCTGATGGTAAGCGCTACGTCAGCCCATAACAATTGTAGTGCCATCCAGAATTTTAAATACCATAACAAGCACTGCCTAGCACTGCATTGCGCTCATCACCCCGAGACATCAGCTATTAAGTCTCATATGCCCAGTAATTTCGCTGGCTGCAACACTGTAATGCTTGTGCACTACCGTTTGGCGGCAGAATAGTTGACAAAGCTGTGGTACCTACCCAGACGGCCTCGTGCATACTAGAGACCTACTACGAGTAACCAAATGGAATATTCAGAGATCTTAATTAACATGCAACACGCGTTAACTTTCTCCACGAAAATAAATACTATTTTTATCAAAGCTGCGTAGAACTCGACAAATGGATGCTATGCCTTTTCAGGCGCAGGTTACTGAGGGAAGGTATATCAATCATTCCACCTGAATTGTACCTTTGCAGAATTAATGGGTCTCCTTACGAAGCGGAATCTTTCATTATACTCGCAAATCCATTGTATGTTGACCTGCTTATTTCACATAACAATAAGAATGTGAATCATTGTAGCTAATGGCACAATGAAAATATTAATAAATATACTTACAACAGGTTCTGGAAAGTTATTAGCCTAAAACCACGGCTGCTTTAAATTAGGTTGTCTAAGTACTTTGATAGGACTAGAATGAAGATGTTGATTCTTTATAAATAAACAAGATAGATAGATAAAAGCTTTATTGCAAACAACAACAAGGCCCTGGCCGTGGTTGTAATACCACCCACCGAACAAAGCCATGCCGTCAAACGACCTAGTCGTGTTTCGGGATGATGTTCGGTGAACCATCGGGGAGACGGGTCTGAGCAGCCGCTCAACTGCCGTCTCTCTCTAGATCTATGTGCTTCATCTTAGGCCACATTATCGCTTCACATCAGGCAAGATAGTGGCCAAACATGGATCTATTAAGCGTAAAAAAAAACCATTAAATTATGGACATTACATAAAAACAATTAAAGAAAGTGTTACAATAGGCGGCCTTATCGCTTAATCTCTACCAGGCAACCTTTGGATGGAGAGGAATTATCAAAATGTTAAAGACGGGGATGTAATTATGATAAAGATATAAACAATGTCAATAAAGTGACAGATTAAAAAAAAATCTAAATACCACGTTTTTATGCGCATTTTGAGGTTAGGTCGGCGTTGCATACTTACTAATAAATAGATTTAGAATGGATGGTCCTCAAGTTGATACCCTGCTTGAGCTACCCTGAAAGTTTCAGCCGTATAGCTAATCGGAAAAAGCTCCAAAGTTGTGTTGCAAGATGCCACTCACTGACAGACAAACAAATGCCTTAATAAAAAAACGCGGTAGTAAAATTAAATGCTGTTCGTTGGTAAGCGCTGGTAGGTACTAGCAGTTCACTAAGTGTTCTACTCATTGGGGAGTCAAACTTCTCTGCTATCACTTTAAGAATGCTGTTAGGGCTGCCCCTTAACATGTACAGCCCCCCGATTCAGAACCTCACGATAACGAATACCGAATGGATTTGATTGGAGATCGAGGTTCCTTTATGACCTATTCCGCCTCGTGAATACGATACGGCTTTGACTACATTATCGGTATCGATTACGTGTTGCATTAACAGAATTTGTTTTGTGTGCAATATTTTAAATCGTACGATATCAAACCGAATCAATCGATAACAAGATATCGTGAGGTTCTGAGCTGAGGGACTTGCTTTTCTTTCGCATGATGGAATGGTGTTTGGGTGGCCTAACAGTCAGAGTACCTACCCCAGTCCGGGATTTTGGGATACAGTTCGGGGTAGTATGTGTAGCGTAGCTCGCCGTTCGGCACAGATCTGCCACGTTAAGCAACTTTCACTGCAGTCACCACAGGGATGGGTGACCATTTGTGTGGTATTTACCTTTTTTTATCGAACTGAGTGATGGTAGGAGCAAGTCTAATGGTAAGCGCCACGCCGGCGCATAACAATTGCAGTGCCAGGTAGAACTTAATACCATAAAAATCACCTATGAGTGCTACAGTGCTTTAGTGGCACGATTATACCGTCGCCGCGTCGGTCGTGCTTTTTTTTCTTAGTACAACAGCCGTTGGGTCAAGTCAGAGGCCGTCGAGCGGTTTGTGACTCCGAAATCAGGATTGGCCACCAATAGCCTCACACCCGCACCCGCAAGTGCGATAGAAGTAGTTTACTGTGTTCCGGTTTGAAGAGCATTGTAGCCAGCGCGCAAATTACTGGGCATTATTACATACTGGACTATATGTCTTAGGGTGACGAGCGCAGTGCAGCACCGCGCAGGATTTTGCGAAACAAAATTCTGGGTGGTGCTGTTATTGTTATGGGCTGGCGTAGTGCTTACCATTAGGCAAACGACCAGCTCGTCTCGTCATTCAGTTACATAAAAAAAAAGTTAGGGGTGGCACTAGTCATATGTACCTATAGTTGCGGAATGTTGAAGTTCGGAACCTACCAAACTTTCTCAAAGAAGGAATAAAACCTGTTCTCCACCGTCTTATAATTAAATCTCAGCGTCGGTTCCATAAATGTGTACAGCTATTTGGAATTTACGAACCGTTCCCTTAAAAGAAAGTGATTACATTTAAATTGTTTATTTGATTACCCTTTTAGACATTATCAGATTATCCTTTTCACAATCTGGCGCAGGTAATCGAATACGAAGGAAAAGGAGCCGGTAAATAAAAACCTAATTGGGAAATTGTTTAACGACTTAGAAATTTATACCTACTTACCGGAGCTAATCAACAACAAAATGGTAGTTTTAGATTTTATTTCCTATTTTACAACCGACTCTCATAATATTAAATAATCCATTTTCTACCTCTATACTTTACCTAATTTAATTCCTTACAATTTTGTCGTCCGCAATATTTAATTAACGCTAAAATTTGTACCTATAGGATTGAATTAGGTCATAAATTATGCGAATTAATTATAATAACTAACTTTTGCCTTTTAGTGCCAATGTAATAGAATCAGGACGTTGAGGAAATTCATCTTAAAACTGAAACGCAATGAAAATATATAGTGTAATCCCGCTGAATATTATGTAGGTTGTTGTTAGAATAATATATGTATGGGGGTTGATTGCAAATGTAAAATAAATTAAAATCCAGAATTCTCGTCCCATACATATTATATTATTCAAACAACAACCTACATAATATTCAGCGGGATTACACTACATATTTTCAATGCGTTTCAGTTTCAACCTTTTAGTGCCACTATAAAATTACTACTACTTTCCTACGTGTTATCGATAATGTTTTCTGGTATTGTGAGGAAAGCTGATACAAATATTTAATACCTGTTACAGAAATGATGAACGGCAACGGGCGTCGAGGGACAACGAGCAGCTGCGGCAGTCGACTGAACCGAGCGCCAACTTGCTCGTCATGTACGTCGTTTCGAAGAGGCGGCTTGTCTTGCAACGCGAGGACAGTGGTGGCGCCGCCTGCGCCTGTGCGGGCGCTGTCCGTGCGACCACACTTCAACTGAACACTTCTAAGTGAACTTTCTTCTTTCTTTCTCGTGTGGGTGTGCGGCCTATCCTGGTGTCGGAGTCATTAACCGCCCAAAGGCCGCTGACATGGTGACTGTTGAAGCACGGCAACGAGCTGTAAATACCACACACGGTCACCCATCCAAGTGGCAACCACAGCGGACGTTACTCAACCTGACAAATCTTTTACGGCGAGCGACGCTACGAACGTTACAATTTACTTTGAAAGTGATTTTTGTACGAGTACTTTATTGTGAGTTAACAACGATATACCTAATGAAAGTGAGGCAAACAATTGCTGAAACCGAACGCCACCTAGAGCCGATTGACGTGCGTACGGGCGACCCAGCTTGTAGGTATATGACTGGTGAAATACACGTTGACGCCACCTGTGCCGGGTTAAATGTCTGCTGAATACTCCAAGGTATAATAAAATTGGCATAGGTAGGTAATCAATTGAATCGTGCACCGTCCGTGAACAACGCAACGTGCGTATAGAGGCGCCAATTTTAGTACTGATACCGCTATTGAGTGTTTGTGACTCAACATCTCAACTGCCCCCTAACCCATATGTCCCTCAAGCGCCAATCGTATATCGCGTTGAGCTCAAATTAAGGTATAGCTTCACTGCGACTAATGAGATACGGTCTAGTTATTGTCGATTCAGATAAGAAAACGAATTCATTCATTTAAACCAAAATATGATAAGTACAAGTTGAGACAAACTTAATGGGACAATATATGGCATCATAAGATATTGTCGTAGTGAATCTACACCTTAATCTGATCTCAACACGATATACGATTGGCGCTTGAGGGAGATATGGATACGGGGGCTGAACTTCCTAAAGTGATTTAATCACTGTAAAATGAAACTTGTACTATTAGGTATTTTGTGACAAAACTATGTTTAGTATATAATAGGGACAAATATTAGCAATTTGTTTGTAAAGCTCGTCGCTCGAACTTCCAGCGTCTTGAACAGCGTCGTGCTCATTTCAAGTCCATGAAGTGTACAGACTGAATTGCAACAACGTAATTGTACTAGATAATCTAGGTATATTATATATTTTAGCACAAAGTGCATGCGTAACCGCATTTTAATTAATTTTACCACGTTTTTATTACGTAACTTTCTTGCTTGTCTGTCTGTCTTTCCGGGCGGAATCTTGCAACTCAAATTTCGAGCCCTTCCTGATTAGTTATCCGGCTGAAACTTTCAGGGTAGCTCACAACTCCATGACATTCTTAATCCATTATTAGCATGCAATGCAGACCTAACTTCAAAAGGCGTATAAAAACGTGGGTTTTAGATTATTTATTAATCTGTCACTTTCTTGCTTACATCAGATCCTTAGAAATTCAACCGAATTAAGAACTCGGGCAGTTTAATTATTGTAATATTGAATTCATTTTGTAATGTTGAGTTCTTTTACTGTTTGCTATTACAATTTTGTTGATTTTGTGGACAGATTAAGGTACTTAGATTACAAGATACCACCTACTTTAAATTATTGATTTAAATTCGTTCTGGAATTAACTTGCCAGACAGACATTTTAATTACGAAGTTTTTATGCTCCATTAAAAGCGGTCATAGTTTGCTAATGGTTAAAAGTTTAAATCCAAAAAAATACCTTAATGCGAAGGGGGTTGACCATTAGGCCCATTTGAGGCAACGTTAAATCGCGGTTATCCATGTAGGTGTAAATTTTCATACAAAAAATCAAGTTAACCCGCAAGTAAAAACCTCAATGTCACGTTGGCGCAAGTGGCAATTAGGGACTTCATTTTTCTATTTCAAATGTAAAAATGTTCATAAAACTTTGTGAAATAAATCATGAGAGTTTTGATGAGTTTTTTATTTAATTTCGAAACATATTTCCCTAGAATAATCTGGAAAAAAGTCATATTTGCTATGTGTGTGATCAATTTCTCAATTTGTGTGGTCAATTTTTATTAATTACATATTGCAAGGTAGACAGTTCGCTCAACTGCTGTCTTCCTCGTATCGTTATTGTCATAAGTAGCCAGCATTCGTTTCTAAAGCGTAGATATATGTGTGGCATGGATAGGTATGTATATATATGAGGATATTGGATAGATGACTCTCAGAGCCTGTTCCTTTTACGTGTCATACATTTAGCCGATATTAAATATGGGATTCTGATCAGAATCACCTAATCCACAAACCTACAAAATTTCATTCATTTTGGAGAGTTCGGGTTCCCGACCATCCAATTTTAGAGGCTTATTATAGTAATTAAAATAAATAATCCTGTTTTTTATTACTAAGAATGTTTGTAATCCTCTACAAATAGTTATCAACGATTGAACTGTGGTTTGAATCTGTAGGGTACAAAAAAGCTACTACACCAAAAAGCTTTAGAAAAAATGTATTCAGCTTCTATTTAAAAAAACCAGAAATAGTTCTTATGATTATTATTAGAAATCCTTATATTTCTAGGAATACGTGGAGTCGAGACAAAGAAAAGTAAGTTAGAAGTAAAAAGAATAAAGCAAACATCAGGAGATGAGCTTACATCAAAGCAACGTTTCAGAGACATGCCTACTATGTATATTGTTAAGCTCGGTCAAGTAGTGTGAATGATTTTATACTTTGTAAGTATGTTTAAATTATCGGATCCTGGCCCCTAGGCCAGGAACCGATAATTTAAACCTCCTAGTTAGGACTAGGATTCCCTGTATTTAGAGAACCAGGAACTATGAGCACCATGGTCCCACAACACCCAGATACGAAATAAATGCTTGCGTTTTTTTTCTGTGCACAAACTTTTGTGCCATCGCCGTCGCAGGAATTGAACCCGCAACCTCGCTAGTGTATGAGATTTGAGCCAATCTGCTCAGTCAGATGCTGTCAAGGTAGATATTTTATACTAAGCTAACTTCTTCTTCCTAAGTCGGGCACTCTTGTCAGAGTGGTCGTGGTATAAAAGATGGTGCATGCGTTGACTCTTCAGCGTCGTGGTTTTCCTTAGCGAGGGTTACTGCTATCGCAATGCTTCTCCATTTCTGGCGGTTGGCAGCATTGCGAGTACACTGGACTATGGTGGCTTGAGTTGCAGTCTTGATAAGAAGCTAACAGTAGGTAGGTTATAGACTCAAGAATCCAGAATTCAATAAGAACACAGTGTTTCATTATTTGATTAAGAAATTAAATTTATTGTTTCAACAGTACTGTTTATCTACTTAGGAAATAAGCCTAGTTGTTTTTGTTACAGTGGCGTAGCGTAGGTACATATCAACATATCTCTTACCTACGTCTACGCTTCGCCACTCTTCAGTAAAACAAAATAAGCACATCTACATTTAACAGCTTTTATTCTTTTATGAAAGTTAAATTAACTTTTGCAATAGAATGTTGTCCGTATCCAGTAATGTTGCTAAAATTGAATCGTAAACTACAATTTAGATTGCTTGAAATAATCATTGAACCTTTTGATGTAAACGGACGTCTGTTTCGTTTCTTTGGAAGCGGAAACGTCCTGGCGTCGGTAGGTGTACAAATATTGTTGTCAGACTTGTCAGTCTCTTCGCACATCAAGTCCCTACTTAATCACTGTCTTTCAAACATTGTTTCTCGGAACATCTTTGTTCGTTTAGACGTTTGAAATGTTAGAAAAAGAATGTTCATGAATTCACGAAGAATTCTTTTCAGATATATTGTACATTTCATTTCAATTTACAAGCAAAATAACAAGTGTTATGCGGCTAGCCATGACTAGTTTTTGAATACGGGCCACTTACAAATGCGGAAGGGGATACCCTGGATACCTGACCCGTGATTTAAAATCGTTTAGGACAGTTGGTAGGTAGGCACGGAGAAACTGCCTGTGGGCATAGTTTGATTCGGGCTATTTTCCCCCTTACCCTGATTTCAGTAGCTAAGTATTAAAGCATTTAATTTTATGTTAATACTATAGATTATTGTATTTTACAGATTATGGATTGAATGAATATAAAAGAGATTTTTGTAAGTGTAATTTGGCCTGACTAAAAATATTAAAAAATATATTTTTTCGGAAAACGAGCCCGTAAAGTCCGCCAATAAAGAACATATTAATTATTTTGGTTTTATTGGGTCATTTCAGTTGCATAAAAAGCTTTATAGGACAATAAAATGACCAGCCCTTCGAGCATAATTGATATTTACGACAATGTTCACGCGTTGTCGACGGGGAATTTTCCTACGCGACGCGAGAATCTTGAAATGTGTGACAAGGCTATTATAACCGTTTTTAGGGTTCCGTACCCAAAGAGTAAAACGGGACCCTATTACTAAGACTCTGTCTGTCCGTCTATCTGTCCGTCTATCACCAGGCTGTATCTCATGAAACGTGATAGTTAGACACTTGAAATTTTCACAGATAATGTATATCTGTTGCTGCTATAACAACAAATACCTACTAAAAACAAAATAAAATAAATATTTGAGTGGGGCTCCCATACATCAGACATGTTTTTGCCGTTTTTATAGATAATAGTACGGAACCCTCCGTGCGCGAGTACGAATCGCTCTTGGTCGGTTTTTATAGCTCCCTGTATATGATACTCGCGACTGCTTGTGACTTCGTTCACGCCGACTCAATAAAATGTAGCCTATGTCACTCAGGGATACGTTTAGAGTTAGCTATCTATAAGTAAAAGAATTTTTAGAATTGGATCAGCAATTCCAGAGATTGATTAGTAGGTAGATCAGTCAGAGGTGAGCATGAGACTTAATATCTGATGTCTCGGGGCAATGAGAGCAATGCAGTGCTACACAGTGCTTATTATGGTATTAAAAGTTCTGAGTTACACTGCATTCGTTATGGGCAGGCGTGGCGCTTACCATCAGGCGAACGACTTGCTCGTCTCATCACTCAGATACATAATAAAAAATAAAAAAAAAAAAAAAAAATACAACCGAATAGAGAACCTCCTCCTTTTTTGAAGTCGGTTAAAAAAAGATTACTCCCTACAAACAAAGATACAATATCACCTCTTTATAATAGAAGTATAATTAGAATAATAATAATATAATTGTATTTCAGGCAATAATAAAGGTACAGCGAAGTAAAATTATCAGAGGCCCATATTATAAATACCTTAGAGACTAACATATAACATTATAAATATTGTTTAAATTCAAGGGGAAGCGCAGATGCCTATATTACAGGCATACGCCTAGCTTAGGCATCTGAAGTTCAACAACTGCTAGTGTAAACTATTGTGTTTGTATAATTATTGAGGCCAGTATGTTGTTAAAAATGTTATTTGAAATTTTTTTGGTAAATCAATTATATTATATTATTATTATTTATATTATTATATATATACAATTCACATGATAATATTAAACGATGATATTAAATTCTAGGGATTTTTCGGCGGCTTCGCTTCCCTAAAGCGTCAATAGACCACGCCCTCAGGCCAAAAGTCCGAAGTATAGATTTGCACATAGCTTTTTAGCCAAGAGAAGTTTTCGCCCGTGTCAAATTGCTTGGTTTTGGTAATGTGTGCATTCAATCACTCCTTACTTCAACAGGCGTTAATTTGAAGCATTCTAAACTGTCTATTTTGCCTTTCAACGAGGAATAGGCTATTTTAAGTAGGACCGCTGATGAATTTCGAAATAGTAAACATGATAAGCAAATAGATTGTAATGGCATCACATAAATATGTGCGTACCTGTTATCTAAAGACTAGGCACACGTTTCATTGGCAAGTATGTATGTCAGGATCAACAGATGAGGAAATATCTTTTGGTACTCGTATGGTACAACGTGAGAAGACAGAGTTGACCCCCAACTTTACTGACTCATCTTCACCACTGAACAACTGAACAGGCATCTCACAATAAAATATGCAGTGTGTATCTTTTTTTTTTTTTTTTTTATTGTGTATCTATAACAGATTAAAATAGATAACCGAATATTATCCAGTTACTTTGTTTAAATTGTTACTCGTACAGATCCCCGGGAATGGTACAGAGATGTTCCATTGTGGATGAGTAGAGTTTGTATACTGTCATCAAATTATGCATGCAAGGGATTCGCTGTGACTACAAAATGACGATCTAATTCAGCCCCTGTACTCTGAAAAAGTAATTACGACCTTCGTTCTGTCGGATAAAAGGGACAGCGCTATGCAATAGGCATAATAGTGTCTCTTTTAGTCCGCACGAACGAACGAACGAAAGCAACAGGCATCTCACAATAAAATAATGTGTGTATCTTTTTTTTTTTTTAGTGTGTATCTATAACAGATTAAAATAGATAACCGAATATTATCCAGTTACTTTGTTTAAATTGTTACTCGTACAGATCCCCGGGAATGGTACAGAGATGTTCCATTGTGGATGAGTAGAGTTTGTATACTGTCATCAAATTATGCATGCAAGGGATTCGCTGTGACTACAAAATGACGATCTAATTCAGCCCCTGTACTCTGAAAAAGTAATTACGACCTTCGTTCTGTCGGATAAAAGGGACAGCGCTATGCAATAGGCATAATAGTGTCTCTTTTAGTCCGCACGAACGAACGAACGAAAGCAACAGGCATCTCACAATAAAATAATGTGTGTATCTTTTTTTTTTTTAGTGTGTATCTATAACAGATTAAAATAGATAACCGAATATTATCCAGTTACTTTGTTTAAATTGTTACTCGTACAGATCCCCGGGAATGGTACAGAGATGTTCCATTGTGGATGAGTAGAGTTTGTATACTGTCATCAAATTATGCATGCAAGGGATTCGCTGTGACTACAAAATGACGATCTAATTCAGCCCCTGTACTCTGAAAAAGTAATTACGACCTTCGTTCTGTCGGATAAAAGGGACAGCGCTATGCAATAGGCATAATAGTGTCTCTTTTAGTCCGCACGAACGAACGAACGAAAGCAACTCGGAGTAGGCCCCCCAGGTATCTACTTTGTATATGGCATCTACATCTATCTATTTTCCGCCTACCTATGGTAAAATAGCACTGTAAGGTTCTGCAAATGAAGTGCATATCCACTTTTTACCTCTACATCATTGCAGCTTTCTTCCGGATATAGTCTCTAACTTTACAGAGAAATGCTGCAACTCTTCTCGCACGTATTGTAAGATAACAATTGAAAATCTATTTATTGAAGTATCTAAGAATTCGAACCGACTGAAGTATCTTCCTTTTATCTAGTTTTCTTGAGTTTCCTGAAAGTAATTGCACAGAATAGATAATAGTGGTTCAGGTATGAAAATGGTTTAAATGGAAGAACTTGAAACAAGAACTTGCCCGCACTTCTAAAAAGGTTAGCAAAATTACCTACACTTTTCGGTAGTGTAGTGTAGTGATAAAATATTGAGATCAAAAGATTTCGGATATAAATCTCTATGACCTTAATAATACGTCGAAGTAGGTAGGTACTAATACGGCTGAATGTATAATTACTTTTTGATTGAGTTTAAAAGCTTTCTGTTTATGTTTGCCAAACACATTCGGCCGCCATGTTCAACAACACTCGATAGATTAAAATAGATTTTCACCAGCAATTTTGTAGGTATAATGAGCGCGAATAGTACTTAGTAAAGCCAGACCCCCGACACTCCATACAAATTCGCCGAGCTAACTGTCTACTACTACTACTGGCGCACCGGCCTGTCCGCACACGATTTGTGTGCGTACGTAATTATTGTAGGGATGATCTGAGGCAACTGAGCGGGACAAGGACAGTGCGATACATAGGTAACATAAGTGTTTTTCTTTATATATTCTTTGATAACATGCTATCAAGGTATAATTATTCTTCTTTTTTAATTTTTATAATTTATAATAAATGATTATAAATAAATGATGAATGAATGATATTATAAATGACACTGACATTGCACAACTAGCTTGACAAAGCGTCCATAAGCATATCGCTGTTACAGTATCGTGGTATGCATATGAAAAATGGCAAACATTGTAACGTCCTCCAAAAACTTTAACTTAAAAAAAGCGCTTGTACAATTCAAAGCAATGGATTTGTATGAATAAAGTCATGCGTGTCACGGTCGGGGCTTTATAGACTGATAGAGATCGACGAATTCGTGATAAAACAAACAGTGACTGTGTTTTCGTATTTGTACAACGTTATCGTAGTACGTGTGCTCGCTGCGTGGAGACACGCAACATTTGAATAGGTATACAGTCTACCAAATGGGATAGGTATTACCTGCCGCCGTATTATTTCACTTATTTTGTTCCATTTAGGTATAAGTTTCACTATTATGACGAACATTATCCTATAGTGGTTGGAAAAATAATCGAGACACAACAAAAATAGGACAACACGTCAGACATGTCACATGACGTGTGAAGACAGACACTAGATAACAAATCCTATCCAACTAATATTATAAACGCAAAAATTTGTAAGAATGTATGGATGTATGTTTGTTACTCTTTCACGCAAAAGCTACCGAACCGATTTTGATGAAATTTGGTATGTATATGTAGGTACGTTAGGACTTGGAACAGCACACAGGCTTTTTATCCCGGAAATCACAAGTGAAACCGCGGGGCGCAGCTAGTAATATAATAAAAATATACAAATTACGAGATTCTTTATGTCGCTAATTATCACGGAATGTTTACACGACTTATACTCGTATCAAGGGCACATATTTAGGTACCTAAAAGGTATAACCTATCCTACTAAAATCATAAATGCGAAGGATTGATAGATGGATGGATGACAGTTACCTACTCCATTACGCAAAAACTTACTGAGCGGATTTGATGTTTGGTATTCAGGTTCTTTAGGTCCAGAAAATATCATAAATATTCAAAGACATGTGACATCCACCAACCCGCACTGGGCCAGCGTGGTGGATTATGACCTAATCTCTCTGTATGAGAGAAGACCCGTCTCCCAGCAGTGGGAACATGATGGGCTGATGATGAAAGTCCTAAAAAAGGTAATTTTTATCCCGTGAAACTGCGGGGCGTAGCAAGTTATGAACCTAAACACGGAACACAAACAACGATCCGGCTACTTACCTTGTATTTGGATCTCATTAACATCACATTTTGCTCCGGCTTTTTGCTTAATAATATTTAACATAAACATATTGAGCATCGGTAAACATGATGTTAGGTATGACTTCACACAAACGAGAATAAGAAGCTTATTTCGTGCCACAATACGTGAACATAAAATGTAAATACAGAGCCGTAATTTTTACGAGGACTTGGTGACTGAATGAAATATTGCCGACAGAAATTACGGGAGATAAAATCTGATTTATTTATGACCTCTAACAGCCGTCAGTGTCTCGTAAACAGGTAGTATACTGAATACTTTGTAGTATACTGAATAATAAGGAATATGCATGTATTTTTTTGATTGCATGAATAGATTCATTATTGAATACTATTATTGAAAAAAAATGTTTAAAAATTCTACGGCATCATTATCAATAAAGTAATTATATTATGAAAATTTTAATTAATTTAAGTCAACATAAACGCGCCATTTCCGCGTCAAATTGTGGGAACCTAGGATCTCCTCATTGGTTTATCTATGCTACCTGTGTGCGTGTGTCAATAACTTACCAATAGGGCGGACTCTATGTCAAAAATTGACTAATAAGCAGCGAGCCGCGTGACGTCAGTTTCTGGTTGCACGTACTCAAGCGTTTTGCGATTACGTTCCGTTTCTCCAAATATAAGAAAAATAAACATTCAAATACAAAAAACTACGCAATTAATAATAATAATTATATCACTACTAAATGTTTACAGGAGTTATCTATCATACAAAGTAATTTTCAGATTTTTCGACAACACATGCATATTCCTATTGTCGTGCTTTCGCGCTTGCTGATGGAAATTTGCTGATATTAAGCCTACCCCAAAAAGTCTGCCTATACGAGCCAGGGTTTGAGAAATAACTCCAGCTGGCTGACAAATAACCAGGGATGTTTCGGTACTGGTAGTAAATACTGACATGGGCGTTCGCGACCCTTAAATGCGTACTATTGGAAATAGATAAAATGCCTAACGGGATCCAAGTCCACAAGTTTTCGAACAGTTTCGGTAGTATTTTTTCCAAATGATAGGTAATAATATTGCATGACTATTTCCAATTTCTAGTATAATAATATACCTAATGTTATAGATATTTATGTGCGAAACCGGTTCAATTTTATTGTATAGTTTCTTGGATACAATAATTCATTTTATAACAAAAAAGCCGACTTCAATTCTGATGTATCTTCGAAGTCCAAGGTCGAATATCATCTGTAGCTATACAACCCAACGTAAACATATTTTCCAAATCGGTTAATAAATGACGAAGATCTGAAGAAAAAAACATAAAAAATACAATGGAATTGAGACCCACCTCTTTTTGAAGTCGGTTATCTATTTTAATCTGTTATAGATACACACTAAAAAAAAAAAAAAGATACACACATTATTTTATTGTGAGATGCCTGTTGCTTTCGTTCGTTCGTTCGTGCGGACCAAAAGAGACACTATTATGCCTATTGCATAGCGCTGTCCCTTTTATCCGACAGAACGAAGGTCGTAATTACTTTTTCAGAGTACAGGGGCTGAATTAGATCGTCATTTTGTAGTCACAGCGAATCCCTTGCATGCATAATTTGATGACAGTATACAAACTCTACTCATCCACAATGGAACATCTCTGTACCATTCCCGGGGATCTGTACGAGTAACAATTTAAACAAAGTAACTGTATAATGTTAAAGGGGTCGTAATCAGGATTGACTTGTAGGGCTGATTACGGGGAGAAAAACGTTGAAATACAGACACAAAAGGCATTTCTCTTGGTCTTGTTCCGCGGTTTAAGTTAAGTAAAACAGTCATAACAGTCACCAGAGAAGCGACAATTTATTAAATGACGATTTAGCTCAAAAATATTACCGATACTGAATTACCCTTATCAATAAAATTGTCGACTGATTTCTGTTATTATTCAGATGTGTATCTATCTGTCTTCAGAATACATATCTTCAGATATACTAACAATGCTTGTCGCTATAAAGCCTATGAACTCGGCAATCGAGCAATTACGCACATTTTCATTAATTTCTTTTTCCATGGGAAAGAGGAAATGAATGTGAGTGATTTTTCTCGAAGTTACACATATGATATACATAATGTTAGAAGTAAGAATTCAAGTTATTATATAGTCGTAGAATTGAGACAGTATTTTTATCTAGTCGTAGAATTGAGACAGTATTTTTGTCTAGTCGTAGAATTGAGACAGTATTTTGTGTAGTCGTAGAATAAAAAAAAAAAAAAAAAAGTATTTATTCATCTTCCACAATTTGCTGGTTTCTAATTAGGTAAGTACTTAAGTTTAAAACATGATGGGAATATGTACTGTATTGAGAATATCTAAGTCGAATCGGTGGTGCCTGTAGTAGTTATTCAAACTGTGTCACAGACACCAACGCCCCCCGCAAGGATACAGGTCTAAGGTACATCAACAACGCTTATTTATAAAGCTAGATGTATTTGGAAGAATGCTTCTAGTTTGCGCACGCATTGCATGTGTATGTGATTGTGTGTGTGAGGGATGGTGTGATAGTGTGTATATGTGTGTGATGGTGTGTGTATGTGTAAGTGTGTGAGAGAGGGTGTGAAGGTGTACGTGTAAGTGTGTGAGAAAGGGGGTGAAGGTGTATGTGTTTGAGTGGGTGTGAGTGTATATGTGGCCGGAACAACAGTAATGAGAATGCCTAAGATGGTGATTTAATAAGTTTTTCTGTTTCTGTATAGGTCTGTTTTAATAGATAAGTTGTAATTTTATTTTTAACTTCGTATAATGCTAATGGATAAATGTGGAGGAGTTTATTGAACTTGTTGTACAGTGGGCAACTAACACTTTCAAATTGCCTTTGAGCTAGAAACGTACGGTGGGGGTTGGCTTGAATTGAGACACTATTTTTGTCTAGTCGTAGAATTGAGACAGTATTTTGTCTAGTCGTAGAATTGAGACACTATTTTTGTCTAGTCGTAGAATTGATACAGTATTTTTGTCTAGTCGTAGAATTGAGACAGTATTTTGTCTAGTCGTAGAATTGAGACAGTATTTTTGTCTAGTCGTAGAATTGAGACAGTATTTTGTCTAGTCGTAGAATTGAGATAGTATTTTTATGTAGTCGTAGAATTGAGACAGTATTTTGTCTAGTCGTAGAATTGAGACAGTATTTTTGTCTAGTCGTAGAATTGAGACAGTATTTTGTCTAGTCGTAGAATTGAGACAGTATTTTGTTTAGTCGTAGAATTGAGATAGTATTTTGTCTAGTCACAACCTATTGTACTATTTTGTATACTCTTACCTATTGCTATTTCATACACTGAGGATTTCATCTCAGAGATACAATTGACGGGAGATATTAAACGCCGAGAGATATCAAAATGTTGCGTGTTTTGTTTTTGTTTACATACAACCTATTGTATTATTTTTGTCTACTCTTACCTATTGCTATTTCATACACTGAGGATTTCATCTCAGAGATACAATTGGCGGGAGATATTAAACGTCGGGAGATATCAAAATGTTGCGTGTTTTGTTTAATTTGTTTACACAAACCTATTGTATTATTTTTGTCTACTCTTACCTATTGCTATTTCACACACTTATATTTTCATCTCAGAGATACAATTGGCGGGAGATATTAAAAGTCTGGAGATATCAAAATGTTGCGTGTTTTGTTTTTGTGTTGCAATCTTGTTTCTTTTTATGGTACTGAGACGAGCAAGTCGTTGATGATGATGGTAAACGCCACGCCTACCTATAAAAATTGCAGTCCCATCCAGAACTTTTAATACCATATTTTATGGTGCTACGCAGTGCATTTGCGCTGCGTAGCACTGCATTGCGCTAATCACCCAGAGACATCAGATATTAAGTTTCATATGCCCACTAATTTTGTTTACATTTTTATTTGCGTGTATTTATGATACTTGCGTATTATGAGACAGTGTAGGTTAAATAAAACAGAAAATGTAGGTAGGGAACCGAAAGTGGTAGACAAAAAAATAGTAGATTGTATCATAAGGGAGCAAAATAATATTTTTACGGCGAGGGCGCTTTTTTGAATCCAGAGCGAAGTGAGGGATTCTAGAGTAGAATCCTGAACGTAGCGAGGGATTCAAAGTACGTCGCCCGAGCCAAAAATATATTTTGCGCCCGAGTGATACACTCTACTTTTCATCACCCACTATGAGAAAATAAAAGCGCCTCATATTTTATTGTAATATTATTATTTAATAAAACATAGAGTAACAACTAAATTGAAATTAAATAGTATCCTTTATTAAAACAACTAAAAACTTATATTTACATTTGTGACTATGGGCCGTCGTACCAGCCAGTCTTTATTCAAACAATATTTGCGTTCGATTTCTTTGGTGCTGAACACTAAGATGTTCCAAATTCAAAAAGTGCGCGGCAAAGATAATTGCGGCGCACTTATAAAGAGGATTAAAAACTCATTACTGCCCGCTAAAAGTTTCTTATAGAAAACACCACCTTTGGGTGCACATAAAGGCGAACCAAGTCGTCCTTTTCGAATAGATGGGATGAAAAAGGTATTAATATAGTTTTATCCGCTCTAGGAGGGATCTAATACATAGAAAATGTGACAAATAACTAGACATTTTCTGTTTTATATAACCTACGTTGTCACATAATACGATGGTATCACAATATATCACAATATAATGGTCACAGAAACCACAGCAGACACTATAACCACAGAATAAACTAACCACTTACCAAAATGTTATTCTTTTTAACCGACTTCAAAAGGAGAAGGTTTTCAATTCAACGGTATCTTTTTTAAGAATAAGAATAAACTTTATTGTGTAAAACTGTGTATATTTAAGGTCTTAAAATAAATATATAAAGTAACAACAGCCGTTTCGAATGTAATTTTCTACAATACGTATAAAAACATTACAAACAAACTAAAATGAATTAACATTAAATATTCGCACTCGAACAATTCGTTCAGATTGTAATGAACTTTATTTATTAACCATTCTTTTTAATGGTACTTACCGTTTAAAGATTTTAAATGAGATGGCAAATGATTATAAATTCTTATGGCACTGATAAATAAACTTTTATGATACATGGTGTTATTGATTTGAGGGATACAGATGTTTATTTGTGTTTAGTGCGTAAATTATCAGCACGACTATATTTACATAAAAAAATATATATTTTAAATTAATATATATAAATAATTGTTTTTAACAAAAACACAGATTTCTAAGATATAAATTCCTGTTAGAGTTAGGAATTTTTTGTCCCTGAAAATGCTACGAAGTGAATTCGTGTTTTGTAAATTATAAATGTTTCTGAGGCGACATTTCTGTAATGTTCCAATCAATGTTTATTCCAATCAATCCCTTGGTTGCCGAAATCATACTTTTATATAACCAATATTATGTCGCTCTTTCTCACGGGTTATATACCCGGTCATTTGGAAGGCTTGCGCGGGGACTTGAGTCCAACACGTAGAGGCCTCTTAGAGCATTTAATTTAGATATGTAATAGGCAACACTTATCGGGGACTGTCTCTAAGTGCATCATTAGAAGATACAATCAAAGACAGCCCCCGATAAGTGCAAGTACTATTATTGAGGATATGAAAATTACTTATGATTTGGCTATTGAGGTGAATTTTTAATGGATGAGAGCCGGTCTATGATATGAGACCTCGGCACCTGCCAGTTCCGCCTCATAAGAAAATAACCAATAATATTATTATTAGGCAAGTATATAATCAATTGGTAGGTATTCCTCTAAGTCTGCTCGCGTTTTACTGCTTCCTGTTCCAAAGTTTAATAGTAAATGAAACCCTTATAAACACGCACGAAAGAAGGGCTACCACTTCAAAACTTTTGAACTTACCTTCTTAGGTACCTATTGGTTTGCTTCATTACTTAAGCCACCGCTATACTACCTGTAGCTATACTACCTGTGGCTATACTACCTGTGGCTATACTACCTGTGGCTATACTTGTCTAGGTTTCTTTTTAATTCGATTTTTTTTATGACTTGGGAGTATCCATCTCTGAAGGAATCTGAAAATGATTTATTAAAAATCAATCTGTATTTAACTGAATATATAATATGGGGATTAGTTTATAAATAACTTAATTGTGAAAACATTTATTAGAGCTAATTTGCTATTTTAAAGTTAAGTCGTCTATTCTCCAATTCTCTAACTAAACCTACTGCAAAAATCACAATTTTTTCACAAAATCACCGACATCGATTTGCTAAAAATAGGACCAATAGAATCCTTTCAAATAAAAAAAGAATTTTCTATATCAGTTTATAAATGACGGAGTTCTAAGGAAAAAAACATAAAAAAATTACAATCGAATTGAGAACCTTCTCCTTTTTTGATCTCAGATAACTATTGCGATCGGTCATGTATATAATAGAGAAAAAACCTGTTTTCCATTGCTGTATAATGTACTCTTGTATGCTGTACATACTCTTAACTTTATAAACAAGTAACCTAAACCTACCAAGTAACCTTTATATACCTAAAGTAATTATATGTAAGGCTTGCCATTAATGGTTATTAATAATTAAGATCTGTGGCAGTCCACAGATCTTGATCGACACAGTTGTCGATATATAAAATAATCTCTAAATTATAAAGTTAAGTCGCTATCCGCGTCCTCATTTGTTTCTCCGCTTACTTCTTTTAAACTACACAACGGATTTTAATACGGTTTTCACTTGAAGTTATTTTTACGAAAGGTTAATATAAAAAATTAATATAAAATAATAATAATGTATACAATGTTTTTTAATTATGTTTTTGTATAGTTGAGAAAAAAAAAATTTTTTGTTATTAAGTCGTCAAAAAATTACTCTACCTATATTAAAATAAATGATCATAATAGTAAATTACATCCGTGCGAAGCCGGGGCAGGGCGTTAGTGTAAAATAAACAAAACATTCCCCATTATAGAGGCAGTAGAATACACAAAGCGAACCCATACCTCTTTCAACATAAATTACGATACCGATAAATTGTATTGGTAACATGATTAATATTGCGCTTCATGCCAACGTAGACATACACACAGTGTAATACATATACAGTAACACCACCTGCTCAGTGTATGCAAAACGTAAGTAGGTACTTTTTTATATATTATTTAAAGTCATATAATATGTGAATTTAACAATATAAATAGTAAGACAAATATATTAAAGCATTCACCTATTTATCGGATGTGTGACAATTATAATGATGTCAAAGATAATTTTGATATTTTCAATCATAGTTCGCTTACCTCAATTAAACGTATTATTCGTAACTTATAGAATGTGTGCGACACGTACTGCGCTATTGCTAGAAATAGCATCTTAATTAGTTAATTTGTGCATGCCAGGTCCATTTTTATTAAAAAAAACAGCTGCCCCGGCAAACGTTGTTTTGCCATATAAATTAAAAAAAAATGTTAAGAGTGAACAACCCTTATCACTTAGGGGTATGAAAAATAGATAGTAGCCGATTTTCAGACCTACTAAATAATGCATATAAAATTTGGTAAAAATCAGTAAAGCCGTTTCGGAGGAGTAAGGTAACTAACATTGTGACACGAGAATTTTATATATATGATACGCTAACTATTTAGGCTGTTATGTTAAATTAAGTTATAATGTATTACATATATGTGTATTTTAGTTAGTTAGACGAGCTGGTCGTTTGCCTGATGGTAAGCAATACGCCAGCCCATAAAAATAACAGCACCACTCAGAACTTTGTTTTGCAAAGTCCTGCGCGGCGCTGCAATGCGCTCGTCACCCTGAGACAATTAGCTGTTGAGTCTCATAATGCCCAGTAATTTCGCTGGCTACAATGCCCTTCAAACTGGAACACAGTAATGCTTGCGCACTACTGCTTGGCGGCTGAATAACTGGCAAAGCGGTGTTACCCACCCAGACGGCCTCTCGCACACGAGAAACCTACCACCAGTAGAACAGTAGAACCACCACCAGTAGAACGGATCGGAGACAGTGTGTAAGGATTGGCCACATGGCTAGTAGCACAGATTCAATTCGATTCGGTGTGCCACAGGGAAGTATTCTCGGGCCCTCACTATTCCTCCTCTATATCAATGGTATTCACGATATCCCAATAAAAAACGTAGACATTTTATGTTATGCCGACGACACTGCATTGATTTTTCACGGACCAACTTGGCAATCGGTGTGTTCCTCCACCGAGAGAGGTATGGGACTGATTTCCCACTGGCTTCAACAAAATCTTCTTACGCTAAACACTAAGAAGACAATGTATCTGTGTTTCCATAAGACTTATGCCTCATCACCTGACATACAAACACAAATTAGAGTTCACAATGAACTCTGTAGTAAACAAATACCCTGTTTCTGTGAGTCATTAACACGTATGTATAAAATACCTTGGAATACTTGGAATATTGACGAGAACCTTAGTTTCAAAATGCATATTGACGCTCTTTCAGCCCGAATAAGAAAGGTTATAAATGTAATGCGAAACCTTCGTTGTGTAGCAAGCTATGACACACTTCAGTCTGTATACTATGCACTATGTCAATCCCTGATAGTCTACTGCATAACATGTTGGGGTAGTGCTGCTAAAACCTTTAATATTCGGGCTGAGAGAGCACAGCGCTCAGTTTTAAAGGTCATGCTACGAAAACCTTACAGATTCCCCACTATAAGCTTATATAAAGACGCTAAAGTGCTTAGTGTGCGTCAACTATTTATACTTAAAACTTCCCTTTCAGTGCATAAATCAGTATTATCATCTTGCGACCACGACATGCCGGTAACTCGCAGAGTATATAGACTCACTAACCCAAGCGTTAATACTAGATTTGCACAACGTTTTGGAAGTTTTGTAAGGACATTGGTATATAGGTAATAAAGTCGCTAAGTACTGTGACATTAAAAACAAAACGCTGACTCAAGCAAAACATATAATATATAAATGGCTATCTACATTATCATATGATAAAACAGAAGATATTTTAAATGTACAATACTAGAATACGTTTCATAAAATTTTTATATTATATTGTATCTATATCTATATAAACCTATATATTTGAATTTTATAAGTTATACCATATTTATAAGTCATGCATAATTTAAAATGAACATTTATATTTATTTATTTACAGAACCTTAATTTTGTACCAAACTATTGATTTTATCTAAAAATACCTGAAATACCTTGTCAATCTAATGCTGTCCGATGAATAATTTAAGCTCAATTTGTGTTTCAAAATTGTGGTGTCCTCGATACAGGCTTGCCTAGTGAGGAGACTAAAAGATATTTATTAGTTAGATAAAAAGTGTCTGCAATTTGTAGTATGTAATTATATAATAAGTAATTCCTAGTTTAAAATGTACCTACCTAGCAATGTAACCTCACTACCTTATTGCTGTAATAAAATTATGTTTCATTTTTTTCATTTTCATGTACTTTAGTTAATTTTTAACCGACTTCAATAGAAGGACGAGGTTCTCAATTCGATTGTATTTTTTATTTTAGTTGTTTGTTTGCTATCTCAAAACTCCGTCATTTATAAACCGATTTGGAAAATTATTTTTGTGTTGTTCAGTATAGCTACAATGTGGTCCTATATAAATTTCATCGATATTCGACCGTGAACTTCAAAGATACATCAGAATTGAAATCGGTTTTTTTTTGTTATAAAATGAATTAGGTATAGAACACTTAAGCACTTACTTAGGTATTTGTAAGTTTCCCTTTTTTTCTTTATATGTTTACTTGACTAAAAAAACAAATTATGGAATGTGTACTATAGAAACATCCACAACCAATGTCTAAGGCACTATACCGAACCACGGGAGGGCACTGCTGACCTGTAATACAGGTTCTTCAGAACCTGCCACAGGCACCAGTATCTTACAAGACTAGGTATATTAGTACCTAAATTAGTCATAAAATCTTGACATTGTTAAAAACCTATTGCGAGAGAAAATAAACGAATTATTTTATTATAAATAACTAACTCTACTCCCTACTTACTAAAACTAAACTTACTACTTACAAGGAGAAGCAATTGGACAACCCATAGACATAGACCATTAAAGGCCTATAGATACCTCAAATGCTCCAACCCACTACCAGTTGGCAACGTACGTATTTACTCAGAACTTAACACCTGTTCATTATGTATGTCATCATCATCATCATCATCAGCCCATTATGTTCCCTTGGGACTCGGGCCTTTTCTCATAGAGAAAGCATGGGCCATGGGCATAATCCACCACGCTGGCCCAGTGCGGATTAGTGGATGTCACATGTCCTTGAATTTGTGTGATTAATTCTTGAACAAGCCGGTTTCTTCACGATGTTTTCCTTTACCATTTATAGAGCGCGAGTTAAATCCGCACATAACTTAAGAAAGTTACTGGTGCAGGGCCAGCGGGATTCGAACTTTGGTGCGTCGGATCGAAAGTCGCACGTGCACCCACTGAGCCACACTCACTCTGTGTAGGCATGTAAGAATGAATAAATGAATACGAATATGATTTTTAAAATGGAAGCGCGCTAATGTTCTGGAGCTCGTCTGGGTTTCATTGACGCGTCGTAGTCATTTTTGCAGTCGAATCACGACCTACATATTTATTAGCTTACGAAATTTGTCAACAGAATTATGAAGTAGTTATTTTTCAGTAGACACAATTGTCAGTACCATCGCGAACTAAATATTTTTAACAGACTAAATTTGTCAGCAGTATCACGAACTACATATTTTTCAGCAGAAAAAAATTGTCAGCAGAATCACGTACTAAATATTATTAAGGGGCGTTATTAAAACCCAGATGATCTCCAGCAAATAGCAGCGCTCTTCTACTTGAAATGTCAGGAAGGGTTCCACTTTTCTTTTGTCCAAATAAAAAGTGAAGCAGTAAAGTGCAAGCATAACTGGGCGATGGGCGATGGGCGATGGGCGATTGGCGATGAGCGCAGTAGTGCTACACCGTGCTTTTTATGGTATTAAAAGTTCTGGATTGCACTGTAATTGTTATTGGCAGGTGTGGCGCTTACCACCAGTCGAACGACTTGTTCTCCTCATCATTCAGTTCCATAAAAAACTTTGTGTTCCATCTTCGGCCACATCGTCGGTTTTTTTAATGTAACTGAATGACAAGACGAGCTGGTCGTTTGCCTGATGGTAAGCAATACGCCAGCCCATAACAATTACAGCACCATCCAAAACTTTGTTTTACAAAACCATGCGCAGCGCTGCACTAGGCTCGTCACCCTAAGACAATTAGCTATTGAGTCTCATAATGCCCAGTAATATGGCTGACTAAACGTCAGGCAAGATAGCGGTCAAACATTGATATACATAAAAATATATCTAGTCATGGCACTGCAGCCTTACTGTTATGGGCAGGGTAGATGTCGTGCGATCCTATGTACCTAATTACATAAACTGGTGCTATGACAGCAAGCTTTCCAGAAACTCAATCAATCATTTTATTTTCAAAAATATAAAGTTCCCTAGCTGACCTAACCTACTTAAGTACCTATATTAACAATTAAACAAATATAATAGTGCGAAAATACACATAGAAGTGTCGTTAGTAGCCGTACCAGGATACTCTGTGTTACAATTTTATCTCCGACTCACATGCTAACGCTAACTTGGCGTGAAACGATTATGAAAACCTCTTTTTGAGATAATACCTAGTATCGCTCAGATTATAATTGACAGCTGTTCCCTAAACGCGAGGTAGATATCAAAGGGGTTTGTGAACTTTATCTTGTAATGAAGGCCTGTTACAAATAAAAGCAGTGAAGGCTTTCGTATTTTATGTATCGAAAAAGCATACACAAAACCAATGCCTTATTTAACAAATTTAAATGTCATAAGTATATATAACAGTAAATTATTATTGAATCAGCCATACATATTATACTATTGTAACAACAACCTAGGTACATAATATTCAGCGGAATTACACTAGACATTTTCGTTGCGTTTCATAAATAATAAAATGTAAATAAATGAAATTAATAAATATATTTATTAACAAATTATATTTTACCATGGACTAAATTGGTCCATGATTTTACTGTATATCTGTTGTTTTTCGTCAGTGGTCATCTATGCGATCACTAATCTGCTTTGATATTTTAGTAAAACCGTTAACTAACCTTCAATTAATTAACGTAACCGAATCCCTAAACACCTGGAGCTCAATATCAAACAGTTTTGTATAGTAAATCCCTAATGACTCTAATGAGGGCTGGCTTGTTAACAAACGCTTTAGGTACTATGCCTTTATCCTATAATATGTAAATACAATCAACGTGATTGTTAAGTTTCCTTGTTACCTAGGTTGTTAGGGGGTAAGACACGCATTCTTCACCGCCATCTAAAATTCGAATCAAGTAGCCAGTTGGCACTTACAACGTGGTGCCGCAATGGCGACGTTAAATGAACACAGTAAGGCAACTTTCCAGAAATAATAATAAAAAAATGCTTGGCTTATTTATTTATTTTCAACCGACTTCAAAAAAGGAGGAGGTTCTCAAATCGACGGTATTTTTTTGTATGTTTGTTACGCGATTACTCCGCCAATTATGAATTTATTTTGATGATTCTTGTGTTGTTTTGTCGGCCGTACTTCAAAGGTGGTATACATTTTACCGAAAGCACTTTTTGAAAAAATAAAAAAAAAACAAAAAATATAAGTTTAGTCTTGAAGTCGGTTCGTGTTATTTTCTAAAAAACAATTATATATATCGAAATAGTAATCTTGATAGTGTTTACTGACAATACCATACAATATATATGTATGTTAATTCTAAGATATCTTTTTTTATAGATCTGATTGATGAGACGTGCAAGCTTGCCTTATGGTAAGCGCCACCCATAAGAACTGCAGTGCCACCCAAAACTTTTCATGCCATAAAAAGCACTGCGTAGCACTGTATTGTGCTTATCAACCCAAGACATCAGATTAAAAAATAATTATATATATACACATATATTAATATACAGGTATATTAATTCTCATATGCGCAGTAATTTCACTGGCTACAATGCCCTGAAGGACATTGGACTGGTTTGAAAACCAGAACACAGTCATGCTTGCGCACTACTGCTTGGCGGCAGAATAACAGGCAAAAGCGGTGGTATCCACCCAGACGGCCTCCCGCATGCAAGAGACCTATCACAAGTAGATCATCACATATACAAGAGAGACAATGTTTCTTAATGATAATATTATAAAAAGGTCTTTGACCCTTAAAGCTCCCCCAGTTGTCGGCATTTACCAGCAATTTTGCTAGTACGGAACACCAAAACTATTTTACTCAAGTGTTTTGTCCAAAGCGCCTGCATAACAGACATAACATCAGTGGGTGTGCGGTACCTACTTTGAAGTGAGGTTGTTCTACCACCGCGTCTAATCCCGGTTCTATCGGTGCCTGGGGACGCGGGCTACACAGGGACGAGCTTAATGAAATCTATTTGCTGCGAGGAACTTTAAACAGTGATAAAGTTGGTTTCCACAGCCAGGTAGCCACATTGATTAGTGCAAGTGAGGGCTCGTCATTTTTTTCTAAACCCTAACCGAACAAACATTTGATTATTTCTACCTAATGTAAATGCATAGGATAAGACAATAACACTGTAGAAGTACACTCGCTCTAGAGACCTTTAAGTGTACGATAATTGCCTACCTTCTGGCGCACCAATTAATGGTTCGATCAATAGCGCTTGCGCCTCAACGCACGCTCGTAAGGGATTGTTATGACAGATCAACAAATCATAATATCAACTTTCATAAAACGTTTTTATCTAGCTAGATCTAGGTGCTTCACCTTCAGCCACATCGTCGCTTAACATCAGAGATAGTGGCCAGACATAGATTTATAAGCGATAAAAAAACGCATAATAAACGCTAGTCAAAGTGGCAACCGGCTTTATATTAAAGTGGTTTTAGGAGAGAAATTAAAAAGTACGACCAGTCCAGTGAAGCCGAGACTAGCAGGTCAGTGGTTAGATCAATCTGCCCGCGAACTTGTTTATTAGAACAGAAACAGGAATAACCCTGTTCTAAAATGCACAGCTTAATATACTGGCCACGTAGTAAACTTTAGGTACCTTTTTACGGGTCAATTAAATTTATGAATGTTAATAAAGCGTTCCCTTATTCAAGGTTTTCACAAGCACCGTATGGCTTGGTGCTACTTCGATGCTCCTCGCGGCGTCGCGATTCCTCTCACGGCATCGCAATACGCTTCGTGGCGCTGCTTGATGATGCACGGGTTCTCGTGAAAACATCTCGCCTCTTTCCTTCTTCTCTCTCTCATTCTATCTACTTTTAAGAGGCCGAGTAATACTTAAAGAAATATATAGCGGCCTCTTCGACCCGCGCAGTTAAGTTTTCAATCATATTTACCTACGCATTTTAATGCCTTAAGCAAGCTCTACCGCAGTTTCGGATCTTACGTTCTGTCCCACCAAGGTGAGAGAGAGTCAACCACGCGTCTAAAACCCAACATATCGAGGAATTTCGGGTCCCATAAGAGCCACCATCGCTTCCTGGGGATCAGTGTCGCATGTCGTGCCTTATGCGTGCGTTTAAGATCCTACCACAAAAACTAAACAATCGTTGAACACGATTTACATATTATATGATATTGAGTAGGTACAAGACTCGACGTCATCGCATCGACAATAGAATCACTACGTTCTCGCACCAACGTTGACAATGACAATTCACCTAAATGTTATTTACATTCATGAATTCAGTCTAGTCTCACTTTAATTTTCATAAAATATCATAATGGTTTTCTGTATATTTACTCTGCCCATTGTGGTAGCGAGTTTTCTAACCACTTTTATGATATTACTTTATTGATTTCCTCGCCATCTATTGTTGTTTATTGCAAATGATATTTAGTACAAATTCTCCTAATATCTCTTGCCATGAGAATTAGGTATGTATTTATTATTGGCGAACTCGGTTATCAAAATATGGCTAATTTACCGATTCCCGCTCTAATAATTTATGAATATTGGGTTTATCCGAAGTAATTTCAGTGGAATCCATACTTACCCAGATCCAAATGAGAAACTTCCCGCATAAAATTTCATTCATGAAAACGAACGAAATTACTCCAGCGAAACGTCAATAATCAAATTTCTTACCCTGTCGAGCGAATTGCAATAATTAGGTCAGTATATTCAGAAGTTTTTTGTCTGAATTTATATGTGACATAAGACATGACCTAACCATACCTAAACAACGGACGGCGATGACGGTAACGTGGTCAGAGTACAGCAGTTACAGTTTTGACTGAACTTCAAAAAATAACAAGGTTCTCAATTCAAGGTGTATATTTTTTCTTTGTAATTATTCCCGCCATGTGATCCCATAATTTTATCTAGTGATGAAATTAGAAAAAAAAAACCTGAAACGTCTGATTTTGTATCATAACTTTCTTGTTTTTTTCTTCTAAATCACATGACAGCTTAAGTTCAAGTTCAAAGTTTTTCATTTCGTTTTGGCATCACAGACACAATTATGAACGTCAATTTTATTAGATACAATTACTCTACCACCTTATCCAAAAAAGAAACACTACTCAAAAGATACGGCAAAATAGTGAGGGGCATTATTTTTTACTTTTGTTACAATAATTGGTTTGTTTTTGACAATATTATGTTTTTGAGGTGCCAGTTGGCTACTTGGCAGAAGCGGAATGATCCATGCATCTCTCTCTTCTATGGTAATTACTAACGGTATAGTATGCTTATTTCATTAAAATATTTTTCACGCAATTTGAATTAAATTGAGTGAGCTCAGTTCTACATTTCGGAATTTTGTTGTAAAAACAGTTAAAAATAAGCTTCCTTAAAAATGCAAAATGTTTATTTGCATTTTTAAGGAAGCTTAGATTTGTTTATTTTCCTTACAAATTCAATTTCTTTTCAAATCCGTAATCAAAAAGATCAAAGACTGTCTGATCTGTCACTGTCCCTGTCTGATCTTTTCGAAAGACTGTTACCGTTGTTAAAACAAAGGAAGTAAAACAAAGGGCACACTTAGTTAAATGTACCTGTTGTCCGTTCTTCACTTTTGTTTTTCGTGGCACCTTTTTCATTGATTGAACCTTTTGTGGCCCAGTGTTTAGCAAACATTATCTTAGCATTTAAAAGCGCAATGATTTGTTTAATGCCATTACATAAATAATTTACCCATCGACTCCTAGTGCGAATCAAATTATGGGTAAACTAGCTACCTACACCCGGCGGTTTCCCGAGAAAAAAAGTAGCCCATGGACTTTGGACTTTACCAGGACCGTTTGGTTAAAATCCGTTTAGTAGTTTTTACGTGATTGACTAACAAACATTCATCTTTCCATCAATACTCACAACATTTATATATAAATGGGATAGTGCTGGTGCTATGGTCGGGGTTTATTTAAAGTGTCATCCCTACATTACTAAATTAAGCGCCCAGTAACGTTGGCCCAGTGGTTAAGGCGTCGGGACGTACTTCTAGAGATGCAGGTTCGATTCTTGCACGAGTGATTTCATCTTTCTTCTTTTTGATAAAATTGCAGCGTTGGTAAGTTGATTGTACCTACCTATCAACCAAAGCCCTGTGTGGAAACACACAGAGACTGCAAGAAGGCGGGCACGATCTGCGACGCTAGGACACGTATCTAAAAGATGTTTCCGTGCTAGTCCGCAGAGCGGCCCATCCCACAGCCTCTGTGAAGCCAAAACTTTCGGAAATTCGGTATTTGGGCATGCTATCTCCCAGGTATTCTTGGCCTCAGTCAAATAAGCTACATCGAAACTGCCTAAAGCAGGTGCAAGGATCTTTTCTATTAATTTGTACGTACCATGAACGGAGAACAAGAGCGCCGGCAGAGCTACACTCGAAATTTTTCGTATCCCTAAGCCCCCTAATCTGATAGGTAAAGAGGCTTGCAACCAGACCCTGTCATCCATGTCAACATTCAAAACTGATACTAGCGTATTTTTTACGACGTTGTCCATGCTAGCAAGAAGCTCACTGTGTTTCCACAGCTGACAAAATCGTAAATTATAAGTAAATTTTGGAACGAATAGACAGAATCTAATAATAATCTATATTTATTCTATCAAAGCATTTCCAACGTTGCACTTTTGTTTGTTAACAACCGTTGAAAGTTGCCTTTTTCACAAAAGTTTGTTCCGAATCGAGTGATCGCCCAGGGGCCATTAAGAGTTATTCAACTTTGTACAACGAACGCGAAAGTGCATCATATCGTTTTCGACATAATTAAGTCAAATAAGCCAAACGTAACTTGGTATATTTCACAAAATCAATTAATTGCAAATTACAAACGACCTCTAAATGAAAATAAAGCGAGAATACGGTTCTCCAGTCTCTAGTAAGAATAATATATATCATAATACCCACTTTAATTACTTAAAACAGAGTTGATTTATAAATAGAGCGAGTGTGGCTCAGCGGGAACTCGTGCGCCTTTCAATCCGACGTACCTAGGTTCGAATCCAGAGTCAGCCCTGACCAATGACTTATAGTTAAGTGCAGATTTTGTACGCTCGCTCTAAAACGGTGAAGGAAAACATCGTAATGAAATCCGCTTACGCGCTTTGGAGTGGTAGGCTCTGGCCGTGGTTGTAATACCACCCACCGAACAAAGCCATGCCGTCAAGCGACCTAGTCGTGTTTCGTGATGATGTTCGGTGAACCATCGGGGAGACGGGTCTGAGCAGCCGCTCAACTGCCGTCTCTCTCTAGATCTATGAGCTCCATCTTAGGCCACATCATCGCTTCACATCAGGCGAGATAGTGGCCAAACATACATAGATCTATTAAGTGTAAAAAAAAAATTAAAAAAAATAATACAATACAATAATACATTTGACATTATTATTACATTGTGACATTATTATTAAGTTAGTTGTTATTTTAGTTTTTAATTATTTCTGTATTTTGGTGTTACAATAAAGAGTTATTCTATTCTATCCTATTCTAATACATTGACACCGAAACAGGACAAAGAAACATATACAAAAAAGGTCTTCTATTCTATCGCTGAGAGCCACTTCCAGATAACCTTTCGATTGGATATCATCTGGTATAGATTGGTCGAGGTAGAATAAATACGCCCAACGATATACAAACATAGATCCTGGGGGCCTACTTCGAGTTGCTTTCGTTCGTTCGTTTGTGCGGACTAAAAGAGACACTCTTATGCCTGTTGCATAGCGCTGTCCCTTTCATCCGACAGAACGAAGATCGTAATTACTTTTTCAGAATAAGGCCCCTGGCCCCTAACTAGGATTCCCTGTATCTAGGCAACCAGAAACTACGAGGACCACAGCACTTAGAGATGAAATAAATGCTTGCGCTTATATATTTTTGTATAATAACATTTCTCCCGTCGTGGAAATCGAAACCGCAACCTCAATTGTGTATATGTGATTTGAGCTAACCACTACACCACAGAGCCTGTCAATAACAAATATAGATAGAGACTAAAGAAAAAGATAATGGAAATACGCTTTTCACTTCTCATTTACACATCGGATGAGATTCCAGAAATAAAGGCCATGCGCAAAAAAATAATTCCAATAAACATTGTCCAAATATACGAAGACAGACAGCGTCTCATCCGTTAGTGATATTCATCAACCAAGCAAATAAAGTTACACCCATGTTACATCAGACGTTTTACGACCTTTCACTGTCATTCTAGTATCCTACTTCAACTAATATTATAAATGCGAAAGTTTGTGAGGATGGATGGATGTTTACTCAATCACGCAAAAACTATTGAAAGTATGGAGCGTAGCGTGCGAGATCGCAATGAAAACTACACTTCCACTTAATTCACAGTTTATTACGGAGATATGAAATATTTACAGTTATTTTGAAGGCGAACGGAAGGGGGAAGTCAAGATAAGAGTACAGAGCAAAAGATTGAAAGAATAGAGTGAAGAGAATGAGAGTTATTCGAGGGTGAAAGTTATTGCGCAGTAATGGCGTAGAGACACAGGTCCGGCGTGCGTACGATTCCGTGGAGGACTAGCGCAGGCGCCGCGCCGGCCGACTGGGGGCAGGTCTCAGATCCGCGCCACCCGCGCGCGCCTGGACGGGTTTCTGTGTAGTGTTGTGCGTAGTGCTAGTGATATGCCGCCACAGAAGTATGTAGGTTCTTTAGGTCCCGGAAAAGGACATAGGCCACATTTTATCCCGGAAAACCGCGGGTGTAGCCGCGGTACGTAGCTAGTAATTTTAGAAACCAGCTGTGCCCCGCGGTTCCGCCCGCGGTTTCCCGGGATAAAAAGTAACCTATGTGCTATTCCAAGTCCTAAAGTACCTACATACAAGAGTAACAAACATACATCTTTACATTCTTACAAACTTTCGCGTTTGTTATATTAGTATGATTAGTAAGATGAAACATTCTCTTTGTGTGTGGGTGTGTGTTTGCTACCACTTTTCTCCATAACTGAACGGATTTTGAAGAAATTTGGTATGTAGATTGACTTTAGGTCCTGGAATAGGGTTCAGGATACGCGGGTGAATCCGCGCGGCGCAGCTAGTTGTTGATATGATAAACTTTTAGATAAAGTCACTAGATACATGGAAAGTATCTTAGAAAAAAAAGTTGGCTAATTTACACAAAACTCGAATCTCTGTAAATAACACATAATAAGCGTTGCATCACGTTGCATCAAGAATAAAAAATAAATGGAGATAGGAGTAGCCAGAGTCATCATCGGCGAGCTACACCTAGTCGTCAGTAACAGATCTTCTAGATTAAGCAATGTTCACAGCGGTCACAACTTCAATGGGTGACCGTTTATGTGGTATTTACATCTGAGCGCTACCGTGCGTCGGTCGGTCGGTTGTTTTCTTAGGACAACAGTCGTTAGGCAATGTCGGAGGCCTTTAGGCGGTTTAATAACTCCGACACCAGGGCTGGCCACACACCCACACGAGAAGAGAAGAACTATGTTTTAGAACAAATAAATAAATAAAATAAAAATCAAACCTCTACGTGTTTCGCGTAGCATACGTCTACGAGTCTTAAGATTCGTAGCATAACGTCTACGCAGTCGAAATTAGGAACTTTTCTCAGAGAGGGACTAACGCGTGCTCAGACTAACATATTATGGCCCTTACCCATACTTATTTGGGATCATTTACTATTGGAATTCTCTATGTGTTTTGTGTGTTATCGCCGAATTATCATTTTATTGCCGTACTTTGTAATTAAGTAATTAATTAATTTATTTTATTATATAATATGGGTCTTAAAATTACTTTAGTCACTAATGTAACTATTGTTTTCTTAAGTTACCTGAAATAAAGAAAGAAGTAATAATAACTAGACCGCCTCTGTGGTGTAGTGGTTGCACTCGGTGGTTTATGAGAATTGAGCCAACGATTCGATTCTCACGATGGGAAAATGTTTGGGCACAGAAAAAAAGAAACCATTTGTTTCGTGTCTGAGTGGACTATGGTCCTTGTAGTTCCTGGATTCTTAGATACAGAGAATCCTAGTTAGAGGCCAGCATCTATGTATTTGACCGTTTGGCGTATTTATTTATTTAATTGTGTCGACAAACTTTCAAGAAATGTTTTAGATATTCCTTCATTCTGCTCCTCTTCCATTTGGAGGATTAACATCCTAATACAAATATACAAAACACTTTATTCTATACCAGACTACAGAAAACGCTTGATAGATCTATTTTTGGCCTTCATCTCGCCTGCTGTGAAGCGATGATGTGGCCTAAGATGGAGCACATAGATCTAAAGACGGCAGTTGAGCGAATGCTCAGACCCATCTCTCCGATGTCTCATATTATAATCACATTCAAAAGAAAAGTCGCTTTCTAAAACTGAAACCAAAATAAAATGTATGCCACACATTCCTATCTATGTGGTTCAACCAATATTTGCTGATCAAAGGGTACGGACACGAGGATAATCACAATAATTGGGCTTAGTTAATTAGAAAACACTTTAGTGTTCTCAGCATTACGTGCTATAGACTCCGATAATATCCTCTGACAAAACTGAACTTACCAACACGACAGAAGAGATATTTTATTTTTATTTATATAGAACCTACTTGGTAGGTAGTAGGTACCTTCTTTATGACACTAAGCAATACTACGAGCAGTATTAAGATAGTAAGCGCAACGCCTGCCCAAAACATCTGCGGCGCCACCCAGAACATTGTTATGCAAAATCTTCCAAGGTACTGCGCTCGTCAGTCGTCACTCTTGAGACAATAGCTCTTAATACACATAATTCCCTATTATTTCTCTGGCTACTACCAAATCAAATCAAATCACAATCTCTTTATTCAGTTTTGGCGTCACAGACGTACTTATGAAACAGTAACACAGCAATGCCTGCTCACTACTGCTTGACGGCAGAATAACTGGTAAAGCGGTAGTATGTACAGTCATCGACAAAAGTAGCTGAACATTTGTGAATCTTTGATTGATTACACCTTCAATATTTGTCTTGTTTCTCTGAAAGTTGCATTTAAAAAGTCAATATCCTGTGCAAATATGGTGCATGTAATTTGTATATTTTCAGTGTTATTTTCAATTGAGAGATTGTAAAAGTTCAGCTACTTATGTCGCTGACTGAACCAACCCCGACGGCCTAATATACGAACACAGAAGAAATAACCTGTACCTTGAGACTTTCAGTCCGCCAAGAACAATGGTTTATAGGCACGTTCCAGCCCCACAACATTGAAGTAGGTACATTTATTTCCAATCAGAAAAACAGACACAAAATCTTGTCTTTCAATTCAAAAATGTTACAAATATGAATCTTTGTTCCGGTTTGAAGAGCATTGTAGCCAGCGGAATTACTGGGCATAAGAGATATCTGATGTCTCGGTAGATGAGCGTAATGAAGTGCTACGCAGAGCTATTTATGCTATCAAAAGTTCTGGGTGGCACTGCAATTGTTATGAACTGGCGTGGCGCTTGCCATCAGGCAAACGACTTGCTCGTCTCATCACAAAGTTCCAAAAAAACACCACGTCTAAGATTCTTACAGGATTATTATATTGTTACAGTAGGTATACAGTGTTTTTATGAATAAAAACTTTTTATTCATAAACCCATCGTTAAAAAGTAAGGCGTCTTAGACCATCTAGATATGGCGGTTATTTATGGTTGTTTTTAAGTGTCTCTTAGTAATATCAAAAACAAGCACTCACTCTTTTTGGATACCTTGATATACAACTAGCGGTTAACGATGTGGGTTACTCTTAAACCACTATGCATGCTAATATAGTTATAGCACAGAATACTAAAAGGCAGAAGCATCACTCCGCAAAGAAATTTAAACAAATAGCGACTCTTGCTATGACGCAATATAATTCAGCTCGCGTAGCGTATACCTACGAGTCATACTAACCTACAGAGCGCCTCTCTTTTTCTATCGCATAGCTCTTATCTCTTCTGACGCGGCACGTGTAACGACGCGCGACCCGCCGTCGGTGTCCGGTTGTGTACTTATAGCTTCGTACCTTCAGTGCGGAGTGCGCTAGGCCTGGTTATAGTTAAGTTTCTTAGAAGTAACTGTTTGTTGACCCAAATAAATAAATAAATACAAAGTTCGACACGCACACACTGTAGAAGGTAGGTTAAAAAATGATTGAAACTCTAACACATCTTGGTATACATTTATTTACAATTATTATAATTATGAGGAAGTTCAGATTAACACAGAAAACCCTCATAAATTTACAAATATATTTCGGATTACGAAAAAATAAGTTTCAAATTAAATTCGAATACAATTATTTCAGACAAACTTTAGACATTTACATAGTATTTTCAAGAAAGTATTTGCTCGCTTTAGCCCAATCACGAAAACATCTGGAGGCCAGCTGACACTTGTACGATGAAAGAAAAACATTATATTTTCAACTAGCTGCTTCGCTATACAGTTTCGCCCTCAGTTTTCACTTTTATGTCGTGAAATGTAATTCGTTTACGTATTTTCATTAACATTGTCTGTAAGCTTCAAACGGGTTCTTACAGCTAAGGCTGTACAATCTGAACATACACTAGTGAATTGCAAGCCACAGACTAAGCATTCGCTTACCTTTATCCCTAGTCAACACGAATTCTAGTTAAATTGATAAAATAATTGATATTTATACTAAAATATCAAGTATATCAAGAAATTAATGCTCTTATTCTTGCTCTGTTTCTATATTTTTTTAAAATGGATCTGAGTAACGAGACGAGCAAGTCATTCGCCTGATGGTAAGCGCCACGCCTGTCCATAAAATTTCAGGATTTTGATGGAATTTGGTATGTAGGTACTATTAGGTCCTGGAATAGGACATGGGCTACTTTTTATCCCGAAAAACTGCGGGTGAAACCGCGAGGCGCAGCTAGTAATTTATAAAGCTTTTTACTCTTAACTGTTTTTACGGATAGCACAACTTTCAAATTACGCTCGCTTTTTGATCTAAAAATTTAATGATCTTCAATCGCAAAGCGTGAAGACGTCTTCAATATCCGTTGACTGCACTTTATATCCCGTGCAGCGGTCAAAGTTTATATAAAAGAGATGAGCTCCAAACTCAATCACTTGGCTGGAAATGCAGGGAGCAACTGCATATACAACGGCAGCGATCTCCATACACATGCTGTGTTTGCTTTACTTGTTTTATTCTCTCCTCTTGCACTTGTTATGTGCGTTTTGTTGTGTGCAGTTTAGTCAAAATAAATTATTTCCTTCTTTCTTTCTATATACCTATACGTTTAACTATTTTGCTGATTTAAGAGGGTAGCCAATTATTGGAAACATTTCAACCGGTTTCAACTGTAATTTGAATGACAAGATTTTACTTAGTTGCAGCTTCGATGAAATACTATGAATGGTGTTTAGTGGACACTTAAAGTTTTAGAACGCCTAGAATAATGTCTCAGAACGTTTCGAAATTGTCGGTATATAATAAAACATAATATATATATATATATATATATATATATATATATATATATATACTATATATATATATATATATATATACTATATATATATATATATACTGATGAGGCTGACTATATTATATACTCAGCGGAATTACACTAGATATTTTCATTGCGTTTCAGGTTTCAGATTAATTTCCGCTACGTCACACCTGATTCTATTAGATTCCATTTTGTAGTCAACAGAGCCTATAGCCAGACCCCCTGACACTCCATACAAATTCGCCGAGCTAACTGTCTACTACTACTACTGGCGCACCGGCCTGTCCGCACACGTTTTGTGTGTGTGCGTAATTATTGTAGGGATGATTTGAGGAAATCGAGCGGGACAAGGACAGTGCGATACATAGGCAATGTACCTACCAACTAAATAACTATTCAGATATTGTGGGGCGCACACTATGCTACGCACCCTACAGGCAACATAAGTGTTTTTCTTTATAACTACTTTGATTACTTCCTATCAAGATATAATTATTCTTCATTTTTAATTCTTATAATTTATAATTTATTTCAATTATCAATGTCACGAAACACCACTATTTATAATAACCAGAACAAAAATCAATATGTAATATAGGTAGGTAGGTACATTGTAAAAGTGAAGTCAGAATTTTCAGTCACTTCACAATAACGAAGTTATTTCGAGTTCAAGTTTTCATAAATCATGGACATTTCGAACCAATAATCAAAAACTTCTAAATCTCTTTGCCTAGACTTGTTCAGATAAAAATAGTGATGTAACATCAACATCATTAATAAAATGAGTAGATAGTCAAAATAAAATAAGGAACATTTGAATCACATTCACACGCAGCGATCGGTGACAACCGAGTGACGCAAGCACGGCATTACCCAGGTTTTTACCCATATGTTGCGGGTGACGACAAATTGGCGGGGGGAGGGGCAGAAGCAATACTCCCAGTATTGATTCTTTACGTAAGTAATAGTTAGTTTTCTTTGCTATAGCTTTTGGTTTGTTGGTGCTCGGAAGAAAATTAGGTTCCACATGCCTACGGTAAATGTTAAAACCACGAGTGAAATAAAGGGATGAAAAATTATTTAAACATGCATTTATTAAGCACTTGTTTTGTTAGTTTTGATAGCTTCCCCTGTTAAAATTATAGTGGCATTATCAATAAGTATTCGTTGTAACTAGGTCGTTCCTTAGAAAAGAAGATATCAGATATAGTCTCATTTACCCAGTAATTTCGTTGCAATGCCCTTCAAACCGTAACACAGCAATGCTTGCGCACTACTGTTTGGCGGCAGAATAACTGGCAAACCTACCCACACGGCCTCCCGGACATGACAAATCTATACGAGTAACAACATTCACTACAAGATAATTTTCAACTTTAAATTGTACTTTACCACTTTTCACACATAGTTTCACTTCACTATCTAAATACTAAAGTTTAATGTTCATAGACTCACAACACAATGTCTATTTTAGTTCGAAGCACTTCTGTATACGTTTAATATTACAAAGTCACCATATTCTCGCAGTTCAGACTCAAGATACTTAAAGTCTCTCCAAGTCTCTAGATCGCTCTCTGAATAGTAATTGTCACAAAGTAATTTATTTTGAACAGCCAGCAAATTCAAGACAACATTGAATGATCTGACTGTCGATGCAGCCAAATTTTGTCGAATCTTGTGTAGTTTCAAAATAAAAGATATTCTTGCCATCGTAACTTCATTCTTCACTTTCTCTAGCACTGTATTAAGCGCTAGAGCGCCATTGAATGAAGTTCACCAAATAATCTGACATTTAAAAAGCTGAAAACGCAGACAAAAACAGTTAGTTTGGTCTGACAACAAACTGTCTGGGATCACGTAGTACTAGTACTACTAGGATGGCGCAAGCGACCTAAAGTGAGTCTTGGCCTCCGACAATAAGAGTCGCTACTTGGATCTGTCTTGCGCCATCTCCTTCCATTCCTTGACGTGGAGTTCGCACAAGTCCCATTCGACCTCATCCTTCCAGCGATACCTAAGACGGCCGACTGGTCGACGACCGTCCCAAGTATGTACGCAGCTCGATCTTCTCCCGTTCTTTCCAGGTGGCCGAGCCAAGAGTAGAGATCACATACTAACTATTTCTTAATCTGTGTCACAATTTCATTCAACGGTTCTTCTTCTATAATGCCTCATTTTCTCTCGTAGTTCAAGTAAAGTCCGTTCTCACTGACAATGACCTGGCAGGTACCGCAGACACGTCTGGTTCGATCAGCCTAAGCTGTCTCAGAGACACACAATTAGCGCAGGTGCCGTTCTCGTTGTCAGCACGCAGATGCCGGCACCTGCAGCCCAGGACAGTACGCCGGCGCAGCGTAGAACCGTTCAATACGACTTTCTCTGTGAAATAAAGGAGAAATTAGAGTTCGAAAAAGGAGTTAATCTGAGTTTTATAATGCGGACAGCTAAAACATGGAACACATTAACAGCGTCTTGATTTCCCGACTCTTATAATCTGAATGACTTCAAATTTTGAATCTGTATTCTGTAAATACATATTATGTAGGTTGTTGTTGAATAATATAATATGTATGGGGGTACATAGTAAAAGTATGAGTAAAATAAACTAAAAATAAAATCTAAATATATAAATAAAATTCACTCTGCTATTTTTTTATCTATATTTGCATAATATTCAAACTTGATTCCTACTGGAATGATTGACCTGTTAGAGCCCTAAACCGCGAAGATTGGAAGGAGGGAATAGAGGCCTTTGCCCTGCAGTGGGACATAAATGGCTTATAATAATAATAATAATACATAATATTCAGCACTACACACACTAGATATTTTCTTTGCGTTTCAGATGAGATGAATTTCCGCTACGGCACGCCTGATTCTATTAGATTCAAACTTTGACTGAATTTTGACTGAATCTTCTTGGCAAGCATGATCCATCATCGATCGCGTCGTTACTTTCCATCAGAGCCCCAATTCACTATGACAACTTGGCGATTCCTTGCCTCGAAATCACTTCGATTCCTTAAGAGATCTCTCAGATTTCGTTTATTAATGAAGGAATCGACGTGATTTCAAAGCAAGGAATCGCCAAGTTGTTAGCGAATTGGGGCCCTGATGAGACTGCGGTCATGCTTGCGGTAATCAGGTGTTTATTACATTTATGGAGCCGTTTGATTACTAATTACCATAAAGGAAAGGTTTATGAAATAAAAATAAGAGAACAAGATTTTGAACTTGAAGCGGAAGAAAGTAGGTAAGAAACGATATAACGTTACCCGACCATAGGGAAATTGTGATGTAAGACTTAACTGCTCTGAATTAATGTAATGTCTTGTGTTTTATCGTCACTATACGATGTAAGTAGGTACAACTAATTACAAACGGGATCTTGGTCGTTTAAGACTCTTGGGAATAACAGCTTTTAATGCTAACAGGGCTAATTGAAGCAAAGCTCTTAGAAGCAGAAGTTTTTTACTACAGCTATTCGGTAGACCTAGGAGCCCAATTTATCCAAGAGCTAATTATTCAGCGTGACTAAATTCAAGATAGTCTACTTAACCCGTGGTAGGTCTCTCGTATGAGGGAGTCCGTCCGAGGTACCACCGCTTTGCCAGTTATTCTGCCGCCAAGCAGTAATGCGCAAGCATAACTGTGTTTCGGTTTGAAGGGCATTGCAGCCAATTAAATTACTGGGCATAAAAGACTTAATCTCTGATGTCTCGGGCCGATGAGCGCAATGCAGTGCTACGCAATACTTTTTACGGTATTAAAAGTTCAGGCAAACGAATTGCTCGTCTCACTACCCAGTTCCATAAAAAAAACCTTACATCTCCATAGATCAGTTCACGTTTAACAGAGTGTGGTAGACCGTATTGTGACGTCAGAAGAGACTTGGTGTTCAGATTTAATTGCTCAAAACTTAAATAGAAATCGGTCTAAACCCTATACCGCTTCGTCGGATTTTCCAACAATGGATTCGGATAAAATTCGCATGTAGACGGGATACGGTGACAGCACACAATATACAACAGCCTATAAAAGCAATATACCTAGTTCCCATCCGTTAATAAATAGTTACTAGCAAACTTCAAAGACTAAACTTGGTACATACAATCATACAAGAGATGTCCCGTTTTCCGACTCCTATTTGTAAAGGATTTCCGACAAATCGCTAAAAGGTTGAGAAGGGTTCTAGTACTACAAATTCTACTTCCTACTAATACTATAAATGCGAAAGTTTGTAAGGATGGATGTATGTAACTTAATCACGGAAAAATCACTAAACGGATTTTGATGAAAATTACTTAATAATTATACTTTTCATAGTAGCTAGTATTAAAGCTTTTTCGATAGTATACGAAAATAGAAAAATCGCTGTTCGATTCGGAAAAATTCAATGAGTCAACGACCGCGGCCCGTGACAAATATAAAGCTATGTTCTAACCGGTTACAATTGCGTGCTCGAAGCTCGAAAACGTACTTAAGTGCTCTGTTAACACAATCATAAATCATGCTCAGTGCTCACATTTGTAATGTAGATAGAGTACCTTTATTGTGCTATTAAGGTGAAGACACTGAAGACCTTTCACACTTAATCACTTAAAGAGAATCGTGTGCTTGGTATTCTCTGTTACGCATAGGTATATACATATGTCTCAGGGATATGATAAAAACAGGGATTTTGTCAAGGGAAATGATAAAATCGTGTTGTTATTTTAACATCCTCCGAGATTTGGTTAAAAAAATTAGGGAATTGACCAAATCTCTGTTTTTTTATCATTGTAGTTGGTTAGTGAGTGTCTATGCTGGACCCACGAAACCCTTAGCGAATATTTTTAATGTTCTTTGGTCTGAGCGAAAGGAAAGTCTCAAATGTTCACTTAAATGGTTTATATTATTTACTATATTAATTGGTTTATAAAAGCATCAATTACACTGGTTAAACTACATATAACTTCATTTTTTGGTAAAACTAATGGTTATTGGTAATGGTTGAATAAAATGGTTTGAGCACGCGAGGTGGCTCAATGGTAGTTGTTCGCGTACTAATAAAAATAAGTAAAATTGTGGTAAAGCGATTGCGGTTAATGATATATATCAATGGGTTAATGCAACTAAGTAACAACACACAATCGCTGAGCTGTTCGGTTCAAACCCGAACAATCATATCCCTGCGACATATACCTACATTCTATAAGTTCTATAATACGATAATAGTAGTATGTTATTGGGCATTCTGCCTCAATTTCCGCTCCTCCAGGTTCACTGCGTTCACCTTCCGTCGCTACAATTGATGCAGAACGCCCAATAAACATAAGCGGTCCTGACGGAAATAAAATGTTCTCTATTTTCAACGCAACGCGTTCAGTTTCATAAGTCTAATTGAGAAAAAATATTTCAAAACTAACCTGAATAATAGGAAAATGCAATGTGATGTTGTCTGCGCTGATTCTATATTTTCAACGCAATGCGTTGATTTGATCGTATATTTTCAACGCAACGCGTAGATTTGGCTCTATATTTTCAACGCAGTGCGTTGATTTCATATTCTGTTAATCACTATTACACGCGTTAAATTAATTTGATATAACTTTAGATAGACGATCGAATAATTAAGACGATTTCTTGATTATGAATGAGATTGTGTCGATCGGCTCACAACAATTACATAAGTTATTACAACGAGTGCATGTATGTGATAAACGCTCATAGATATTTATAGACTACAAATCTCCATTTCATAATTGCAAAAACATCAAATCTTATTAAACATAACTTGATGGTTTATTTTTCAATTATTTATTTGATATCTCAATGAGGATGATTTTAGATTGTGTCATGTCGACATCACAAAACCATCTTTACAAGATAATATTATATTTAATCGAGTATGAAAGTTTGACTGTGATAAAACGTTCATAGACTTAAAGACTACTAATCTAAAATTCAAGGTCTCATTATATGTAGATACCATATTATAAAATATTGTAAATTAACCACGAGGTTATGAATGACATGTTTTACAGCGACCTAACTCCTAGCTTGTAGATACTGACTATGGGGACCAGTTTAGTTTGCGGAGTGTTCGTATAGTGGCAAGACCACAGTACAATTACCAAAGGAAAGAAGAGTATGTACACACATTTGAAATAGGTTCCACATTTTCGATAACTCGTAAGCTAATTTTTTTAAATGAGGTTTGTGTCGTAATATTCGATACTACTCAGACGGTTAGTTTAATCCTAAGTTCATATTTTGTAACTATAACAAAATTGAACATGCAATGTCAAATATTACAAAAGATACCAAAACATAAAATTTGATGTAATTTCATTATTACGTAGGTAATTATAAAGAATTATCATATTAACATAATGGTATATTAACGTAAGCGAGGTTTTGTATAAAGCAAAACTTCTGTTATACTTTTTAGCTGTGTCAAATCAGTTGAGTTGAACACAGTGTCGCTAAGAAATGACGAATTAGCACAATGCTTCTAGGTATTCCAGGCGTGAGAACTGGAATATGATATTTTAGCTCGCTAGTATTACGCCTCAGTTTTACTTGTTATTGTACTTTTTATTATTATATTTATCAAATTAGTATTAAATTTCCTTTTAACTAAGTGAATAATTACTTATTAATTAAGTTTAAGTTTGTTTTCTCAATTAAATGCCCCAATATATAATAATAACGTATAAAGGACTATTTCATATTGTAATAAAATGCAAATGGCTTTCGGTTTTACCAACAATTTTGCAATCTACATACATACTTATATGCCTTACAAAACATATTTACATACCAACAAACATTTTTTATGTCTTTGCAATATATATAATTTGTGCATAGACAAAGTCGTCAAAATGAAATATATTATACAGAATGTTTAAATTAATGTATAATATCTAAATTCTAGTAGTTTTAGTCAAAACCTTAACCTGTTAGATATATATAAAAGTATTTTCGCTCGATTATAACGTAGTATGTAGTACCTACTAACATACATTTTATTTGTTGTATTTTTAACTTTTACATCAATACTTTCACTTGATGTCAAATCGAGAGCGTAGCGAACACACCAAGCCTAAATAGAGGTGGTATATAATATTTGTGTAGTGAATATATTAGAAAATTATAATATCAGTTGATGTAAAAGATTGTTTTATCATCTCAGAAAAATAAATGTTATTACAACTATAATACATAATAACCCGAAATTCTTAATAGAAAACAAAAAAATCTTACTGTATTTCACTAACATCTAGGGGTGCCCAAAAACTTTGTAATGCAATTATATATTATGCTAATATGAACTGGTTTTCTGATTAATTTAATAAGTATTTTTTATATGTATATACTTTTTATTATCCTTAAAAAGTATAACTATCTTAAAAATAGTAAGTTTTTTTTTTTTGACATACCTGTCCTTAAATAAAATAGTGATCATGAATGAGCTCAATCGTTAGCGTCCCTCTATGTAGGTAAAACAAAAAGCTTTGCTTAGTTCAATAATTTTAACATACAAAAACTGCTTGTTAAACGTCATGTGACATCCCTAACAAGACTTGATGATGAAACATATTTGATCCATATAAAATCATTTTACTCGCTCAGTTGCGTCATAAGTATTCGGTTTTTCTACTGCTCTTCACCTATCCTCCGCGCTCCATAGTGTGTTGGTGTGATCAAGATACTTCGAAAGTTAAAGTGTTTTAATTAAACTTCTGATATTATGTACGTAAGTAAGTTTTTTTTTTTACTTCGATATTCTAACTGGTTCCTGAAAAGTGTTATGAATATAATGTAATTAACTTCATAATGTTTCTTAAAGTGTTATGCACAATCGTAAAGCCATTGTTGTTATAGTTATCGCGCTGAACAGAATTCGAATTGCGTGTAAGACTTTCTCAAATTTATGTTTATACTCACTATTACTATTTTTTGACATTAAATACGATTTCCATTCAATAAAAAAATAATTCAGGAATTGTTTCTTGTATTACGTTGTGTTATCACGTTTGTCACAAGTGATTACAAAAATAAATTATTTTGTTTATCGTTATAGGTCTGATTCTGAGACCGACGTTCAACGCTGTGAGGAGAAAAAAGCCACTCAAAAGAAAAGGAAATGTTCTGAAATATATCGGTGAGTAGTATATATATATATATAGGCCAAATTAACAGTTAATGTGATACAAAAGCACTTACATAGGTTTATGTGAAATATACAATCTATATTATTGCACAGATGATCGTGTCCTCTTTCGTTAAATAGATAAATAAACACTTTATTATTCACCTTACAAATAGAAATTGAGTACAAGTTAAATGTTTACAATGGTTTAACAATGGACGTTAGGTACCTTCGTAAATATTTATTATAAGCATTAATATGTACTAATGTTGAATTTTTTTTTTTTACATTTTAGTTCTGATTCTGAAAACGAAGTTCGCTGCGAGGAACCAAAGACGTACAAGAAAAAAAGCGCGCCAAAAAAAATTAAGACGTCGCCGCCGAGGTGAGTAGTACAAAATACTCGTATTTTACCCCATAACTTCTGAAGTTTAATAATACTTTGATGGTCTGTACCACCATGTTTGTATATGTATGTAATGTATGCTTTACTCTTGTGTGTTCCCTTTGTGTTTTTGTTTTAAATTTACAATTTCTTATAAAAATAGTTATTAACTTAACTGAATATAAAGAGTGTTTAAAATGGATGATGAAAATACTATCAATAACGTCCTCTTAAGAAAAAAATATATTTGAAATTATTCGTTTTTCTGAGAGTAGTTGTTGTTTGAGAGCATTATGGTATTACATTTTTTTTTTTATTAAAACTTTTTTTTATTTCAGTTCTGAACCCAAAAAAGAAGCTTTGGCTACGGGGAACTACGACGTGTTCGGAATTTTATCCGAGAAAGACGAGAGCAGTGCTGCAACAAATACACGTCAGAATACGAAGCTCGTTACCAGTATATCCAGTCGCGTGGCCAACGGTGTAGTTCGACGCGCGCTAAATTCAGACGGGGAATACTACGCAGAGTTCCGCGTCTACACTGCCGCTGACGCTGCATCCAAGGCCGCTGATCGCTGGAAAAATGCTGTTATTTGTGTGAAAACACACATAAATACTGGTTCCCCTCAATGGGAACACCTACAACAAGTTATAAATATAACTAAAAAATATTTGCGGGAGGCAGATCCAAAATTTTACAGTAATTTTATTAATTTTAAGTAAGATTTAAATAAAGGTTCTTACATAATTGACTTTAATCATTATTTTTATTATTAGGTAGGTGAGGTGCATATCATTTACTTAGGTATCATTACTTAATTAGGAATACTATTTACTTAGGTCAAGATAATTGTGCTACATAGTTAGTGACTATAATCATTACCTTGTCTTAGCACTCAACTATATAATCAGTCCTTGCGCGGGTAATAGTTAGTTAAAATCAAATTAAATTAAATCTAAAGTAAAATGCCTCAGTAATGAATTGTATTTAAGAATTAAATACGATAGGTAAACAGTTTTAATTTGCTTGTACACTTTCTCCAGCAACGACTTTAATTTAGCTCGTTCTTAGATAAAACTTATTTACAAACCTTAAATATGCCGTTCTGTACTTCGTGTTCAGTTGATGTAGTCGGAAGGAAATGGATGGGTCATTTACGAAGCAATGCTCATAAAAATAACTGCAACATTCCTATACAAGATGGTATTGTTAAGATAGCATCCGCGTTTAAAAACCGTATCGTTTCTTACAAGATATTAGCAATAGATGATTATGAAACTTGTTTGCCTGAAACCTTCCTGTGTAGCATAAAGCATAAGATAGAAGATCTTTTGCGAACCTCAATTGAGAAACACATAAGTATCAAAGTTAATTTTGAACACTTTTGTCAGTTCTTGCAGTTCAAGGATGATAGTCAGGAAATCAAGTCATTTGCCACTAAAAATAGAGTCTTAGATCAGAATTTTAATTTTGATGAATTATTTGAAAAGATCATAGCCAATATGAAGAAAAAGTTAGAAGAATTTCAGAGCCGTGATAGCGGATGGGCTTATATATCTAACTTACACTTCGAAGTAAATATCAATAAATATAATCCCTTGAATGGATCTTCATATATCAATTTACCGTCAGTTATTAAAAACAAAAAAGCTTGTATTAATATAAAAAACGAAGATGAGTATTGTTTCTTATGGAGTATAGTAGCCGCTCTTTATCCTGTTAACAAAAATAGCGACCGAACGAATTCATATCCTCATTTCAGTAAAGTGTTAAACCTTAACGATTTAAACTTTCCCGTTAATTTATCCGACATTCAAATATTCGAGCGCAATAACAAAACCATTTGCGTAAATATTTACTCATTAAAAAATAATAAATCTATCTCAGGTCCGATTTACAAATCAGAGAATAAGGAAGGGATACGAATCAATTTGCTACTATTGGAGCAGGGTAATAGGACTCATTTTTGTCTAATTAAAAACTTAACGCGTCTTGTTCGTAGTCAGATTACAAAACATCATGGAATGCTATATTTTTGTGAAGATTGTCTTCTTTTTTTTACTTCAGTGGATTCTCTTGATGCTCATTTATGTAGCGGGGTGCTAACGGAACTTCCGAAAGAAGGTTCGACTCTAGAATTTAAAAACTTTGAACGCAAGCAGGATGTGCCGTTTGTTGTTTATGCAGACTTTGAAACACTCCTTTTGCCGTATCAGGGCTGTGAACCAAATCTAGATAAGAGTTTTACTCAAAATCAACAAAAACATGTGCCTGCAGCATTTGCATACAATATTGTTTGTTCATTCGATAGTAAATTGAATCGTTTCGTACAGTATCGTGGGACTGATTGCGTTACTAAATTTATCGAATTACTTATTAATGATATAAAAGAAATTTATAAAACTCTTAATCATGAAGTGCCAATGATATTTACTGACGATGATGCAATGACTCATGCAAGGTCGGATCGTTGCCACATTTGTGATCATTTTATAATATTCGAGAAAGTAAAAGATCATTGTCACCTAACAGGACGCTATAGAGGACCTGCACATCAAATTTGCAACTTACAATATCGTGTTCCTAAACGTATACCGATATTTTTTCATAACCTATCCGGTTATGATTGTCATTTATTCATAAAGGAGTTGGGTAACTACCCTGGCCAGATTAAAGTTATACCAAAAAATAAAGAAAACTATATATCATTTACAAAATTTTTTTGGATTAGTGACGATCAATGCGCTCAGATACGTTTTGTTGACTCTTTTAAATTCTTAGGTTCTAGTTTGGAGAAATTAGCAAACGGGTTACAAAAAGCCGACTTTGTCAATTTGACAAAACACTTCCCAAATAAAACCGAACAAGAGTTAATGGCTCGTAAAGGAGTGTATCCATACGAACATATGTCCAGCTGGAAGTCATATTTAGAAAATGAACTTCCGGCTAAAGAAATGTTTTACAGTTCATTAACTGATCTAAATATAACCGATGCAGAATACAAACATGCTCAAAATGTTTGGTCAACTTTTGATATAAAAAATATGGGTGAATATACAGACTTGTACAATAAAACGGACGTACTTTTACTGACTGATATTTTCGAAAATTTTAGAAAAGTTTGTAAGTTGCATTATCTGTTGGATCCTGCATTTTATTTGACAGCTCCAAGCCTCTCCTTCGATGCGATGTTATTGAAGACAGATATTAAATTGGAACTTATAAATAATCTTGAAATCATTCGAATGATACAAAGTGGAATACGAGGGGGGATTTGTTTGTGTTCAAATAGATATGCGAAAGCTAACAACAAATATATGGAAACATATGACGCCTCTGAACCAACATCATACCTTATGTATATAGATTGTAACAATCTATATGGATATAGTATGTGTCAGCCTTTACCAACATCAGATTTCAGGTTGTTAAATGCCGACGAAATCGCTCTATTAAATATTGCAGATGTTTCAAATGATGCTGAATATGGGTTTATTCTAGAGGTTGATTTATTATACCCGAAATACTTGCATGACGATCACAACGACTTTCCGTTTTGTGCTGAAAAGTCTTTGCCGCCAGGAGGGCGCACTTGTAAGTTGATTCCAAATTTATACGACAAATATGAATATGTTATCCACTATGTACATTTAAAAACGTGCTTAAGTCATGGATTAATACTGAGCAAGATCCATCGTGTTATTACGTTTAGGCAGAGAGCTTTTTTAAAAGAGTACATTGAACTAAATACCGAGCTGAGGAAACAGGCTGTGACACCATTTCAACAAGATCTTTTCAAGTTGTTTAATAATTCAATTTTTGGCAAAACTTTGGAAGATACAGAAAAACGAGTTAATGTCAAGATAATAAACGAGTGGAGTGATACCAAAAACAAAACAAAAAAGAGCGGTAGTGCAGACCGATTAATTGCATGGCCAAACTTTCATAGCGTTTCGATTTTTTCTGAAAATCTCGTTGCTATTCAAATGAAACCCGAGAGAGTGTTATTAGATAAACCGATATATGTAGGATTTGCAGTGTTAGAGCTATCTAAAAATTTAATGTATGACTTTCATTATGCTGTTATTAAACCTAAATATGGCGACAGGGTCAAACTTTGTTATACTGACACCGATAGTTTTGTTTATGATATCGCAACGGAAGACTTTTATCAAGACATGAAACAATCATTGATACAATACTTTGATACAAGTAACTATGTTCCGAAAAATCGATTTAACATTCCTTTAATTAACAAAAAGATTCCTGGATTATTCAAAGACGAGATGCAGGGACAGATTGTAACAGAGTTCATTGGATTGCGTTGTAAATTATATTGTATCAGAACAGAAAATGATATCATAAAAAAAGCCAAAGGTACCAAAAAATGTGTAATTCGAGATTTATCTGGAGACGATTATCGCGAAGTATTGTTAAATAATAAGGTTGTACGTAAAAAGAACGTTTTGTTTCGATCAATAAAACATGAAATATTTACGCAGTCTGTGAATAAAATTGCGCTCTCAAACACTGATGATAAGCGTTATATATCCCCCGATAAGATGTCTACAAAGGCTTGGGGACATAAATCTCTATTTTAACAGTTTATTTAGACAACTTGTTGTGCTAGATACCTATAATAGTTATGACTTATGTTAATGTATAATAAAATGTATTGAAACTTAGAAAAGTAAGGTGTTCGGATTAAATTGTTTTAAACAATAATTAGTACCTACTCATATGTATACTTAGTATATAAGATGTAGATATGAAAATAAATTATGTATGAACCAAAGTCATGGTGTTTTATTTTCAATTATATATAATAACCTTTTAAATTAATAACAAGGCAGGTTTAAACTTGATCAAAACGATGATGCAGGGGAATGATTGTAATATAAGTAAGTATTGTCACATGTTTGAACTTGTTCGAACATGAGGTGGCGGTGGCGGCGGCAACACATGCAAATAGTATTGAATTACATGTCTCAGTAGCTTACAGTTTGAAAATTATTCATTATAATTATATCAAGTAATCATTATAAAGGAATAATTCGTGAAAGAAGGTTGTGTTAATAAGAACATATTTCATTCAGATAAAACACATTGCTTCAGTGATTTAACAATCTCTTTATAACTTAAGTGCTTTGTCGTCTATATTCAATTTCCACTACCTGGTAAGTGTGATTTTTTGTTATTATTATAATTAGGTACCTACATACATACTACATACCTGCTTAATATGTTGTAATTAAAACTTGTTTATTTTTTTGTTCACAGCTAAATAATGAACGCTCAGTTGGATTCAGACCCGTATTTTCTTCAATGCGCACAAGATCCTTTGGCTGGATGGGATGAATTTGAAACAAAAATGAGAGCTGAACAAAGTAATGAAACAGCTGGAACGAGCACATCAGTTGAAAAATCATCTGGTGCAAAAAAAGGAAGAAAAAGGAGCAACATGGAAAGTGCATCATTCGTTATTAGTAAATCACAACATAGAGGACACAAAGTTATAAAACTTCAAGTTTATGACTTTGATCAAAGTGCTAATGCGTATTGTGAAACTGTCAGAGTACAACATGTAGTTGTAAATCCTTTTCTTGATGAAGTCTTAAACCTAGCCGAAAGCCTTATTGGCAAAGTTTCTAAAAAACTATGTGAAGAATAGAAAGCTTAAGAAACTTATTTGAATAGTAATATAAGATATATAAGCAAAATGTAAATAAATTATTATATTATAATAAACTAAGAATTTAAATATTCAATTTACTTGTTTTCATTAAATCATCCAAGTAAGCTTCCTATGTTACTTAAGTATGTAGGTTAATGTTATGTACCTAGCATCTATCATTTTCGTATTAGTCGTATAGAAAAATAAATGGAATAAGTTATTATAATATTTCCTAGGGCTATATAAGTCATGTACATAAGAGAAAATGTTTATTTTTTATTGTTATCTTATACAGTCTAAACATGCTATTTGTTAAGCAATCTCTTTCACTGCACTTACCAAATATTAGCATTGCATCTAAAAAACACGATGGGTTCAGACATGGAAAGCTTTTGCCAAATACGATACGATGTTTAATATGCGGCCCTTCCAACTGTGGTAAAACAAATCTATTGATAGGTTTGTTAATACATGAAAATGGTCTGAAATTTAAAAATATCTATGTCTATTCTAAAACTTTATATCAACCTAAATATATTTTTTTAGAAAATGTGTTGAAGTTGGTGCCTAAGGTAACATTCTCAAAATTTAAAGAAAATGAGCACGTGTTAAGTTCTGTAGAAGCTAAACCTAATTCTATTATAATTTTTGACGACGTGTCTTGTGAAAAGCAGAACAACATACGAGACTATTTTTGCATGGGAAGACATAAAAATATAGATAGTTTTTATTTAAATCAAACATATAGCAAAATACCAAAACAACTCATTAGAGATAATGCAAATCTTATAATTCTTTTCAAACAAGATGATATAAATTTACGTCATGTATATGATGAGCATGTAAATACTGATATGACCTGGAAAGAATTCCGAATGTTATGTACAGAAATATGGAAAGTTCCATATAACTTTTTGGTTATAAATAAGGACTGCGAGAAAAGTATGGGATGCTATAGAAAGAACTTTGACACATTTGTTGTATTTAGTAACTAATAGTCTGTTTGTTAGTACTAATAGAGAAACAGGGGTCTTATATGATCATTTTTAATTCTGACGTCAACGAGTATAGTCTTTAAAACAAAATGAGTACCGAAAAAGAATTAAAAGAACAAATTATAAAATCTGCTGAATGCGTTAAAAGAAAAGTTAAGCAGATGCGAAATTTAGAAATCGATAGCAATAATGTCATTGAGACAATGTTGAAGCCAATTACAGAACCACTACAAAAAATGGCGTCAAGAAACGTTCCACTAAGACCCAATAATGATAAAAATCAGAATCTACATGATTTGTGTACAAAAAAAGTAGAAAAAGATGATGTCAAATTGCAGTCGTCAAATTATTTTGATATGAATGTTAAAGCTAGCAAAAATAATGAAACTCCTAGCGACAACATAGACATAGAAGAAGAAAGTTCTGAAGATTCGAAGAGCAGTAATGAAAATCTAAACGAGAGTGAAATTTCCTTTAAATCATTAGACTCTAATGATTATTCTTGGTCATTATCTTCGGAAGTTTATAATATTCCCTATGGCGTTAGATTAGATCGGGGGAAACTGAAAGTTGGAAACGCACGTATTGCTCTAACTTCTGATACAATTACTGTTGCTAATTCCATGTATAATAAAACGGTGGGTTTACACGAACTGTTATTTAAAAAGGTTCCAGATTTAAATGTGATATCTGAAAGCGATTTGAATAATTATAAACAAATTTTATTAGATACTAATGCTCACCGACGAGAATTCAGTCCAAAAAAAGCTATAAAAAGTAATAAAGGTACAAAATACCTCTACATTATTAAACCGTTATTTAAACATTGTAAAGAACATACAAGTACTGAAAGCCTAGTGCAAGGTTCTGGATTGTCATTACTAAAACAAGTAAAACCTAACGTAGACTTTGTTTATTGGGATGATCCGAATGAACTAGTTGAAAGGCTAAAACTATTAATTGCCTCGCACGATGCTGGAAACACCGGGTTGGATAATGAAATAATTTCCATTATCGAAGAATTACGTGAAGCGGGTGTAATTCATTAGATATAAATTAAGTAAAAAGAAATTTCTTCTCAGTTCTGTATGAGTTGTCAACTGATAAACACACATTATGAATATTGACAAGTTTGGACATCACGTTCACAAACGAATGCGATCAGCAGAAACGTCTGACTTGCTTGATAAAAAATTGGTAAAACTTTTGAATGGTGAATGTGATCTGAAATTGAATAGTCTTAAAATTTCTAAAATACCATTTTCTAGTGATGATGTCATAAATAAACAGTATGTTGATAATATTATTACAGATTTTTATTCAAAATCTGAAATAGATATGCAGTTTGAAATTATAAAAAGTCAAATTCAAGCATTATTGCATCAGTCGCCAAACACGGTTCACAAGAAACACGAGCAAACCTATACCGTTAACCAATTGATATAAAAATGAGCAAAGAAGCGATAGTAAATGAAATTCACCGACAAGCCCGAAAAAACTTTAAACGTTGTCATGTGATTCTAAAAGGAATTGATGATTTGTGGCAAGCGGATTTAATTGATATGCAAAATTTGAAAAAAATTAATAAGAATTATACGTTTGTTTTAGTTGTCATCGATACATTTTCTAAGTTTGCATGGACTATTCCCGTTAAAAATAAAACTAAAAGTGAAATTTCAATAGCGTTTGAAAACATACTAAGTGCTGGTCGTAGACCGAAACATTTACAAACTGATTTAGGAAAAGAATTTTACAACGACTGTTTCAATAATTTAATGAAAAGATACAAAATTAATCATTATTCTACATATTCGGTAAAAAAGGCATCAATTGTGGAAAGATTAATCAGAACTTTAAAGAACAAATTATACAAATACTTTCATTTAATCGGAAACTATAAATGGGTAGGGAAACCATTAAATAAAATAACAGATGATTATAATGATACAGTGCATCGTATAACAAAATTTAAGCCTTTGGATGTCAATTCTTCAAATGAAATGCAGGTTTTGAATAATATTATAAAATCTCACAAGGTATCGAAGCCTACGAAAGTTAAATTTAACGTAGGAGATCAAGTGAGAATAAGTAAATATAAGGGAATTTTCGAAAAAGGTTTTACTCCTAACTGGTCTACTGAACTGTTCACGATTGTTAAAGTAAATAATACAAAACCTGTTACTTATGACATTCAAGATCAACGACAACAAAACATACTAGGAACGTTTTACGATCAGGAACTAATGAAGACACAACACCCTGGTGCTTATTTAGTTGAAAAAGTCATAAGAAAAAACGGTAACAAGTTATTTGTTAAGTGGTTAGGTTTAAAGGACAGTGAAAATTCGTGGATTGATAAAAAAGCACTTCTATAAAATTATATAAACGAAGAACTGTTTCAGAATTTATTATTATTCTAATATCAATGGAAGGAGGTGGACTTGTGGATAAAATTATTAATAAGTTACCGTTTGAGCTACATTTACCAGGATATAATTATTGCGGACCTGGTACTAGATTACGGGAACGTTTATTGCGTGGTGACAAAGGAGTCAACGCACTAGACGAAGCTTGTAAGCAGCACGATATAGCTTACACCAATTATTCAAATCTAGAAGATCGACACAAAGCTGATATAGAGCTTGTGGCGTCGTCATCCACATAATACTTACCAATCCTTGAAGTCCTGAACCTGAAACATAAAAATAACAATTAGTAAAACATACACAATAAACATAAATAATAAAACAGAAAGCATAATATAAAATACTTAATTACACAAGCATAAATAGAAAATAATACTTACCGTAATCCGTCAAAATATATTACGACGATGCAATGGATACAAACCTGCCGAGCGGAGAACAATAGAAGGCACAGCGACCGTCCGTCGCCCGCGCCGCAGCCGCAACGCACCGCGCCCGCCAGTCTGCAAGATCAATTGACGCGAGACGCATGACAGTCGATTCGGCACCGCTAAATAATAATCCGCGCGAGTTAGTGCTTACCATATCGTTCTATATTATCTAGACTTTCTTCTTGTTCTATTCTCTGACTCTTGTGTGCTGTGCTTCCTTCTCACTGTGACTATCTTCATATTAACTGTACTTGTGTTTACCTCAAAAATAAATTATAAAACTTTATGTGCTGTGTTGACAATTATTCTACATCAACCCACATCTGGTGACCCGCATCTGTTCACATCTGATGACCTACGCAAGTGGATACGAAGACTACAGAGCTAAGTAAACAACATAATTAGTGAGAATCATGACCGGCGAACATTCCAGAGCATCCAAATCGCAAGATAGCGAATCGGCCGGAGGAACTGTTTCCACTACACCATCCGACATTTTTCGAGTGGGTGTAAGAATTCCACCTTTTTGGCCGGAGAAACCTGCTGTATGGTTCGCGCAGGTAGAAGGACACTTTAATTTGTCTGGAATCACAGACGATAAAACAAAATTTTATTATGTCATCGCACAACTGGATCATCGATATGCAGCCGAAGTAGAAGACATTATCGTGTCACCGCCAGCTACGTCGAAGTATACAACGCTGAAAACAGAGCTGATCAAACGACTATCACAATCCCGCGAAAAAGAAGTCAAGCAGTTAATCTCGCATGAAGAGATGGGTGACCGCCGACCTTCACAGTTCCTTCGTCATCTACGACAGTTAGCAGGACCTGAAGTGCCGGAAGAGTTCCTGAAAACAATATGGACTAGCCGTCTCCCCACCCATGTGCAAACAGCTGTTGCTTCTCAACCACGCGCCGACTTGAGCAGCCTCGCAGACCTAGCTGACACCGTGTTAGATATCGTCAGTTCAGCCCCTCAAGTCGCAGCCACATCTTACGCTCCAGGCTCACCTCTTGACGTGATGTCGAAGCAGATCGCAGACCTCACGAAGCAGATAGCGACACTTACTTCATCGCAAAATCGAAGATCAAGATCGCAGACGAGGAACACTGGACGTGAACGAAGCAGTACCCGATCACAGTCGAACTACAGACGATTCCCGCATTGTTGGTACCATGCCAAATTTGGCGATAAGGCCAAGAGATGCACCAAACCTTGTGATTACGTGCAGGGAAACGCTCAAGGGAATCGGTAATGGCGACTAACGATTATCCCTCAACACCAGGTCGCCTTTTTGTAACCGATCGCCAATCTAAGATGCAGTTTCTCGTTGATACAGGAAGCGATCTCTGTGTCTTTCCTAAGAGCGCATTACATTCAAGCAGACCTAAATCCGATTACCTCTTGTACGCAGCAAATGGAACCTCAATAATGACGTATGGGTCCATTCACCTTGTACTGAATTTGGGACTTCGTCGCGAATTTTCCTGGCGTTTCACGGTGGCAGATGTCACGAAGGCAATCATCGGGGTCGACTTCTTAACTCATTATGGTCTAATAGTCGACGTTCGCAATCAGCGCCTTATAGACAATACCACAACATTAATGTCAGCGGCTGTGTTAGCAACATCATCTGCCACTATATCTTCGGTGAAGACAATGACAGGTGATACAGCATATCACAACCTCCTTCGTGAATTCCCGGAAATTACTCGTCCATCTGGTTCCCAGCCCACTCCATCGCACAATACGGTTCATCATATCAAGACTACGCCAGGCCCACCAGTCTATTGCACGCCACGAAGACTTGCTCCTGATAAGTTGAAAATAGCAAAGGAAGAATTCGAAGCTATGCTGAAATGTGGAACAGCTCGACCTTCGGACAGCCCTTGGTCATCACCCCTACACCTCGCACCAAAAAAGGACAACGGGTGGCGACCTTGTGGGGATTACCGCAGACTTAACGCTCGAACTGTGCCGGATAGATACCCCATTCGACATATCCATGACTTTGCACATGAAATTTCTGGATGTACCGTCTTTTCAAAAATTGATTTGGTGAAAGCTTTTAACCAAATTCGTGTAGCCGAAGAGGATATTTGCAAAACAGCAATCTCAACTCCCTTTGGACTATTCGAAATGCCATATATGGGATTTGGTCTGAGAAATGCCAGTCAGACGTTTCAACGATTCGTCGATGAGATAACTAGAGGCCTTGACTTCTGCTACGGATATTTAGACGATTTTTTGATATTCTCATCTGATAGAATCACCCATGAACAACATCTATGTCAGATATTTTCAAAACTGCGAGAATACAACATGGTGATCAACGTAGCCAAATGTACATTTGGAGTATCGCAAGTGACATTCTTGGGATATACTGTCTCAGCGGAAGGTGTGAAACCTCTAGACGAAAAGGTAGAAGCCATCAAGAACTTCCCTACACCACAGACAGTCAAAGAGCTAAGACGATTTTTAGGAATGATCAACTTCTATCGTCGTTTCATTCCCGGCGCTGCAGAACATCAAGCAGCGTTGCACGCTTTACTTACCGGCTCAGTTAAAGGATCACATCCTGTTGACATCTCAGGTGAATCACTAGAAGCCTTTGAAAAATGTAAAAAGAGCCTCTGCCAAGCAACTCTCCTATCACATCCAGACCTCGATGCACGACTAGCCCTAGTCACTGATGCGTCGGACACCGCCATGGGAGCAGCCCTGCAACAATTCAAAGATGGCAGTTGGCAGCCTTTGGCCTTCTTCTCTAAGAAATTAAGCCCATCTCAGAAGAAGTATTCACCATACGATAGAGAACTACTCGCTATATACCAATCGATCAGATATTTCCGTCATATGCTTGAAGCCAGACCATTCACGGTGTTCACTGATCACAAACCTTTGTGTTTCGCATTTGACTCCAGGAAAGAGAACTGTACTCCTAGACAATTTCGATATCTAGATTACGTATCTCAATTCACCACGGACTTACAACACATTGCTGGACGAGATAACGTAGTAGCCGATACACTATCTAGAATCGAAGCTCTATCTTTACCAGTGGATCTAACAATTCTAGCCGAGAAACAAAAGACTGATTCAGAGCTAGCCGACTTACTCACTGGCACTACATCTCTGCGTCTAAAGAAGATCACCATCCCTGGCACCAAAATAGAAGTCTATTGCGACCAGAGCACTGAAATCTCTAGACCATATGTTCCACGAGAGTTGCGACGTAACGTATTCCAAAGCCTACATTCGCTCAGTCACCCTGGAGCTAATGCCACAGCAAAATTGGTATCAAAGCGCTACGTATGGCCCAGTATCCAGAAAGATTGCCGTGAGTGGGCAAAGGCGTGTTATCCGTGTCAAAGAGCCAAAGTCACAAGACACGTATCTTCGCCGCTTGGAACATTTAAAATACCGCAAGCCAGATTCTTACACGTGCATATTGATCTCATTGGACCACTACCAATTTCGAATGGAAATAAATATTGCCTCACAGCCATTGACAGGTTTACTCGATGGCCTGAAGCGATACCCATCCCAGATATCACAGCGGAGACAGTAGCAAAAGCCCTTTTAACAGGCTGGATCGCACGTTTTGGTTGTCCCTTGGAAATAGTGACAGACAGAGGAAGGCAGTTTGAGTCTAACTTATTTAAATACCTGTCTAACATAGCTGGCTTCCAACATAAAACTACGACAGCGTACCACCCAGCCTGCAATGGATTGATCGAACGCTTTCATCGACAGTTAAAAGCCGCGATTGTATGCCACGAAAGCGAAAGTTGGACAGACGTCTTACCTTTAGTATTACTTGGGATCCGCAATACCTATAAAGAAGACCTGCAAGCATCATCAGCAGAACTAGTATATGGTGAACCTGTCAGACTACCTGGTGAATTCTTTGAACCAAATGCACAAACGACGACCGATATAACGGACTTCACAGCCCGTCTTCGGGACTTCGCAGCGCAAGTGCAACCACGGCCAGCTTCAAGACACAGCCAGAAAGCTATATTCGTTTTCAAAGATTTATCCACCGCAACTCACATATTCTTAAGAGATGACACAACACGCGGAGCTCTTCGTCCAGTATATACAGGACCCTATAAAGTAATCAGAAGAAACGACAAAACTTTTAAGATATTATACAAAGGAAAAGAAACGGAAGTATCTATTGACAGGATAAAACCAGCATATTCACTTACCGACACGCCGACCAGCATTCAGATCTCCAGCCGTCCTACCGTAGAACCTCCACCTGTTAAAGAACGTACAACACGATCAGGTAGAAAAGTCAGGTTCCCAAACTACTATCGCCCGTAAGACGGTCTCTGGAGGGGAGTGATGTGGCGTCGTCATCCACATAATACTTACCAATCCTTGAAGTCCTGAACCTGAAACATAAAAATAACAATTAGTAAAACATACACAATAAACATATATAATAAAACAGAAAGCATAATATAAAATACTTAATTACACAAGCATAAATAGAAAATAATACTTACCGTAATCCGTCAAAATATATTACGACGATGCAATGGATACAAACCTGCCGAGCGGAGAACAATAGAAGGCACAGCGACCGTCCGTCGCCCGCGCCGCAGCCGCAACGCACCGCGCCCGCCAGTCTGCAAGATCAATTGACGCGAGACGCATGACAGTCGATTCGGCACCGCTAAATAATAATCCGCGCGAGTTAGTGCTTACCATATCGTTCTATATTATCTAGACTTTCTTCTTGTTCTATTCTCTGACTCTTGTGTGCTGTGCTTCCTTCTCACTGTGACTATCTTCATATTAACTGTACTTGTGTTTACCTCAAAAATAAATTATAAAACTTTATGTGCTGTGTTGACAATTATTCTACATCAACCCACAAGCTTATGAATATGGCTAAGAGGAGGATGAAAGCAAAGAATGCTACAAAAGGGGAAAAGTTGGCTTCCTGGTTAGTCAATAAAGTAATGAAAACAAAAGTGAAAGTAGGTGCAGGTGTAAAAAAAATTAGTTCCGTGATCGGTAGAATAAATAAGCATCTTAAGAAATTTAAACCAAAAAATAATAAATCAGCTATAAAAATGGCACATATGGTAGCTAAGAAGTTATTTTCTAATAAGAAGGTTATTTTACCTCGAGTTATACCAATCCCAAAAATTGGTGGAATATTACCTTTAATACCAATATTTGCGGGTCTATCCGCATTAGGCGCCCTGTCAGGAGGTGCAGCAGGTATAGCGAAAGCAGTTAATGATTATAAAGTTTCTCAAAAAGATCTACAGGAATGTGAACGTCATAACAAAACTATGGAGGCTATTGCTTTGGGTAAAGGCATGTACATTAAGCCATACAAAAAAGGAAACGGGTTGTTTTTAAAGACTTCAAAAAACTAAATAAAAAGCTACCCAGGCGTGCCCTTACAGATTTAGATATCTTGCAACATGCGAGTGACATACCGTACTTCAGAGGAGTTTACATGCGAGACAGGTTACCGAAATTTCCTAAAAATATTGAATGTGGTATAGTCAATTTAGATAATAGCGATAATGAAGGAACTCACTGGGTAGCTTATGTAAAAGATAAAACATATTGTGAGTATTTCGATAGCTTTGGTGACCTAAAGCCTCCTTTAGAGATAATTAAATATTTGAAAAATAAGGTAATTTTATACAACTATACTAAGTTTCAAAGTTTTGACACTGTTAATTGTGGACATTTATGTTTAAAGTTTTTAAGACATTTTTGGAATAAACGTATAAATATTGTAAAACACCATAAGTAATAATCAGTAGCAACATGTCTTTCACACTGTCTATATCGAGCTGCACTTCAACATCGGTTACAAATTATTCACCTGCTCTTCAACTTGATGGTGAATATGAATGTGGGTTGCTGTACTTCTCCACGTTTAATTCGATACCTAATATCGATAGTAAAAATAACAAATTTTACTATGGTAATGATCAAGTTGTAGAAATACCTGAAGGTTCATATGAGCTCAATGATATTAGTGATTATTTAAGGGAGAATGTTATAGATTGCAGTTTCAATTTGAGTTCTAACAATAACACCTTGAGAACTTCAATTATATGTTCTAAAGATATACATTTTGAAAAAAGTCCATCACTTGCAAAAATATTTGGATTCGGTGAGGAAACCTTAAAAGCTAATATATTAACAGAATCTCGATTGCCAGTCAACATTCTATCATCAACTGTGCTAAGGATCGAATGTGATATTATAAAAGGATCCTATACAGACGGAAAACCTAGTCATATTATTCACGAATTCGCTCCAAATGTACCTCCAGGTTATAGAATTATTGAAATTCCGAAGAATATTATTTATTTTCCTGTTAGTCAAAACTCTATCAGTTCTATATCGATCAGAATAGTGGACGCAAAAAACAATCTTGTTAATTTACGCGGTGAAGACATTCAGTTATATCTGCATCTCAAGAAAAAATGATTGATTTCAATAAAAACTCGGTGACCACCTCAAAAGCCGTCACTTCTAGACACATTATCAAGAAAAACAGACCTAAAATTAAATTAACAAGAGAGAACAAAAAGTTTCTCAAATTAATTGGATTATTAAAATGAGTATATTAAATATAGTTGAACCTCTTGTTCAAGACAATTCTATTCAAAGTATTGAATATCACTCATATAAACCTTATGTAACTAGTTTTAATGAAAACGATGAGATACGAATACCAATCAATCAACAAGATTTGTATATATTACCTTCAGCAAGTACGTTGTATTTGGAGGGCTGTGTCAATGTGTATAAAAAAGATACAAAAACCAAAGCAAGCAAAGTACATTTCACAAACAATCCAGTGCTTTTCTTTTTCCAAGATATTCGCTATGAACTTAATGGAGTAGAAATAGATAAAATTAAAAATGCTGGTATAACTACTATCATGAAGTCTCTATTATCTATGAATGACAACGAGTCTAAGATGGCGAAATGTTGGGGGTGGGACATCAACGGTAATACAAGCAAACATGAGGGAAATTTTACAGTGTCAATACCTCTTAATAAAATACTAGGATTTGCAGAAGATTATAACAAAATTGTTATGAATTGCAAACATGAACTTATTTTACTTCGGAGCAATACGAGTCTCAACTCGCTAAAGTTAGACACTGGAGAAGTTATTCAAGATATAGAAATAAAGCAAATTACATGGCGTGTTCCTCATATAAAAGTGTCTGATCGTGAACGAATTAATTTACTTAAATGCTTAGAAAAAGATCGTTCCATTAATATAGTGTTTAGAACTTGGGATCTTTATGAGTATTCTGCACTTCCACAAACCACCAAACACACCTGGTCAATTAAAACATCATCTCAAATAGAAAAACCTAGATACATAATAGTTGGTTTACAAACTAATCGTAAGCGAAGAGCAGAAATTGATATGTCTCAATTTGATCACTGTAATATTAGTAACGTTAAAGTATTTTTAAATTCTTGTTATTTCCCTTATGAAAATATGAATGTCAAGTTTCAAGAGGACAAATTCTCGATATTATACGAGCAATATGCAAAATTTCAACAGTCTTATTATGGACGTCGTCCAGAACCGTTGTTAAGTTACGACGACTTTAAAAATAAAGCTCCTTTATTTGTTGTCGACTGTTCACGTCAAAACGAAAATCTGAAGTCAGGACCTATAGACGTACGTGTTGAACTTGAGTCCGATTCCAATTTTCCAGAAAATACTACTGCATATTGTTTGATACTTAACGATTGCATTGTAGAATATAAACCTCTGAGCAATATCATTAAGAAAATATCATGAATTCAAAATTGGTTATAGTTGATGTTCAAGGTTTTAAAGATTTATCTAATAACTTCATTGTAAGCGAGTTTGCACTAGCCACGGATGAATATACACAAACGTTTTTAGTGAAACCACCATTTCCATTTTCTGATCTAACACCTGTCGAAAAGAGGCATGTAATGTGGATACAAAAAAACCGTGGTACTCGCTGGCGTGAAGGATATATTGAATGTCATGAGCTCAAACGCATAATCGCACCTTTTTTGGAAAATAAAATTATACTCGTGAAAGGCATGGAAAAAATTAAATGGGTAAAAACAATATGTAACAATTGTTCTATTATAGATATTAGTGAAAAAGGTTGTCCTAATTTATTTATGTTGTATAAAAAATATAATTTTAAGGACGAGGCATTATTAAATTGTATGTTCCATACAAAAGTGTGTGCATTAAAAAATGTAATTATAATAAAAAAATGGTATAATGAGAATACGAATTTGTTTTTGCTTGACGAAATCGAAAATAAAATATTAAAATTTAAAATTTAAAATAATGTGTAAAATAAATATATGTGATTTAAGAAATACGTTTTAAGAAATGTGTTGTACCTATTTAGTTTTAAATGTGTATTCTTTGATAATAAAATTGATGTTTTCAGTACTGTTTGTTTTATTTATTGTTAGATACTTGAATTCGTCACATACCTATTATGAAATAAGTGCTCTCAATTCAATGAAGTTAGTGTAAATGAGTAACACAACAGCCAGTTGACTATAGTAAACAGGACGTGTTGTGAGCGTGATTTCTAATACTGATAAAATTAATAACTTTTGATGGAGCTCAAGCAGCCTGCTCACCCTCGTTATACTCTTCAAGCAACACGTTTGCAAAGTTTTGACTCCTGGCCTCAAGGTTTAACTCAAAAGCCTCTAGACATGGCCGATGCAGGATTTTTTTATACCGGACTAAGTGATAAAGTTCTTTGTTACTTTTGTGGTGGAGGTCTTAAAGATTGGAACTCTGGAGACATGCCATGGGAAGAGCATGCAAGTGTCTTTCAACATTGTCCATATGTTTTATGTGTGAAAGGACAGAAATACATAAATAAAAACAACAACGACAGAAGAAAATGTGATCAATCTGGAAACTCTGACACATTACAATTGAATCAAACATTTGAGAGTGCTCAAAACATGAACAACTACAAGAACATGACTTGTAAAATTTGTTTAAATGAAGAAATTTGTATGTGCTTTATACCTTGTGGTCATGCTGTAAGCTGTGCAAAGTGTGCACTATCTTTAAATAACAAATGTCCTATCTGTCGGCATAAGTTTATCAAAGTAGTAAAATTATATTTTTAATTATTAACCTTCTAAATTGTTTCATTGACATACCGTCTCCTGTAATAATGATAGGCAAGATTGAAATCAAAATACCTTAGAACCAATAACACAAAGATAGGTTTTATAAGTACAGTTTGCGTAACGCGTGTGATAGTGATCAACAGAATATGAAATCAACGCACTGCGTTGAAAATATAGAGCCAAATCTACGCGTTGCGTTGAAAATATACGATCAAATCAACGCATTGCGTTTGAAAATATAGAATCAGCGCAGACAACATCACATTGCATTTTCCTATTATTTAGGTTAGTTTGAAATATTTTTTCTCAATTAGACTTATGAAACTGAACTCAGAACAGCTTTGTGAAACCAACCCCGGTATTGGGCATTCTGCCTCAATTTAGTTTCCGTCAGGACAAAATATGAAATCAACGCAATGCCTTGAAAATATAGAGCCAAATCAACGCTTTGCGTTGAAAATATACAATCAAATCAACGCATTGCGTTGAAAATATAGAATTCAGGTTAGTTTGAAATATTTTTTCTCAATTAGACTTATGAAACTGAACGCGTTGCGTTGAAAATAGAGAACATTTTATTTCCGTCAGGACCGCTTATGTTTATTGGGCGTTCTGCATCAATTGTAGCGACGGAAGGTGAACGCAGTGAACCTGGAGGAGCGGAAATTGAGGCAGAATGCCCAATAACATACTACTGATAATTATGAGGAACTTACGTGCAATATTATGGTAAACTAGCTACGCCCCGCAGTTTGCCTGCGGTTTCTCGGGATAAAAAGTAACCTATGTGCTATTGCAAGCCCTAAAGTATCTACATACCAAATTTCATTAAAATCGGTTCGGTAGTTTTTGCGTGAAAGAGTAATAAACATACATCCATACATTCTTACAAACTTTCGCGTTTATAATATTAGAAGGTGAGGCTCGATGTTAATCTGCCGAATGCTACGCCGGTCATGACGTTTTTGTAATGTAACCTGATCAAATAAGGTCATTTTAACTAGGTACATTAGGTATAATACATGAAAATGCTCGTCTATAGGTACGTTAACAATACGAAACATTCGGGTCATGCTTCCCCTGCCTGATAAGGCTTGAAGGCCTCTGTATACATTGAGTGCCTCAGCCGACGTGAGACTTTTTGTAGGTCCGATTTTTTTCACTGTCGTTTGTGTTTCGTTACCGACTTTTTGTAGGAAATGTGCGTTGCAATATGAAACACAGTATGTTTCATTTTCACAGATAAAAAATCTTTAAGCAAAGACCTTTTTATATTTTTACTCGGGCACTATATCCAGAAAATTCTTTATTGGTTTCTACCAATAAAGAATTCCAAAGATATCCCTAAAATTCTATATTGGTTTCTATACCTATAAAGAATTCTAGAGATATAGTGGTTGAGCAAAACTATAAAATCTTCGGACTGTCAGATTATTTAACGCCAAGTTAACTCAATGCATAAATTGTAAATTAACTTAGTACCTTTAAAATGTTACGAGCTCGCTAACTTTCATGGTAATAAAATAAATTAAAAACGAAAGGATTTTATTACCTGAGAGAGGGACTCCTTCACAGATGCTGGATCGTTGGAAAGAGCGCGCGGTATTTAAGTTCTTTGAACAAAGAAATCCTCCCAGGACCTGTCATAAAAAATAGGTAAATTAATTAATTGCAATGAAATGTTGGGAAGGTGCTTCTCTAGTGAAAACGTAAACGTAACCTCAAAAATTACTGGCAATAATTAGTGAGGTTACCCCTATCAACTTAGTACCTAGATTTGTTAAGTGATAGTATATAGGTAAGTAATAGCACGTCGTCATCATCATCAGCCCATCACGTTCCCACTGCTGGGACACGGGCCTTCTCTCATAGAGAGAAAATGGGCCATAATCCACCACGCTGGCCCAGTGCGGGTTGGTGGCTGGCCCAGTGCGGGTTGGTCGCTGGCCCAGTGCGGGTTGGTATAATAGCACGTAATAGTTAGTATTCTTTGGTGATAGCCCTCTAGAGTACGAAGTATAAATAGGTAAACAGACATTTGTTTTAATTATTTGTATTTGTCAAAATCTCTTTTATTCTGAACTTAGTAGATACTACAAATGCGTTAAACTCAGGCACAGTATAAACATAGACGCGAATAAATAATAATAATTAATTTTGTAACAAAAAAACTGACTTCAGTTCTAATGTATCTTCAAAGTTCAAGGTTGAATATCGATGAAATTTATATGGGACCTCGTAGATACTGAACCCAACGCAAACCCCAACCCAACGTTTTCAATTCGGTGTATAAATGACGGAGTGGTAACAAACATTAAAAAAAAAGAATTGAGAACCTCTTCCTTTTTTTGAGGTTGGTTACAAAAAGATACTGGAACAAAAACTTCGTTACAAATACCGATTATTAGATTTGTTTATACGTTTTTGTAATAAAATTCCTAGATATATAACGGGCTTACAAAAAGTACATTCAAAATACGTGTGAAAACTACCCTAATGCACATAAGAACCATACATATTGTAACAAACAGTTTAGGAATGTGCCCCTCAATTTCTTGCCGTATCTTATGAGTAATGGTTCTTTTTCCGATACGGTGGTAGAGTCATTGTAATCTACGTTCATAGTTGTCTGAGATGCCAAAATTGAATAAAGAACTTTTGGAATTTATCTATCTATACCAGTGTGACAATGTCTATATGAGTCAGCGTAATGTAGGCATTGATTAATGGATATCATACATTTTCGCTACCGCCTCTCTGAATACCTCCATTTAAGTGAAAATCTCGTGAAGTGCCTAACATTGTTTGGATATGCATCATTACCTACAACACATCATCACATACATTGTCTAATAAAAGAGCTCGTTCATTTACCCAATTTAATTAACTTTCGTAATGAAATTTCCACAATTCGTTGATGATATTGAAATAATAACAGAGAAGCGAAATTAATCACGGTGAAGTTTGCATGTACGTTGGTACTTAACTTACTGTAAATTACAAACCTTAGGAGTAAATATTGCTTTTTTATTTCTAGTCTAGACCAAATAAATGTAGCTTTTAGTCTAGACTAACATTATTCTAACAGCTTTTTTTCCACATCGACTCCATCGTCCGTTGCGCTACGCCATCATGTGTGGCGCAGCGAAGCAGTAGTATGGTGAATTTTTTGGTGTGGTAGGAGACAAAAGAGACCAATAAAAGAAACGAAAAATGGCACAACTGAAAATCAGCGCGCTATAATGGTGCTTTATGCTGCGTTGTGACTTTTATGGCCATAACTTTGTTACCTCCTTTATCTTTGTATAAGCATAGTTATTAATAAACGTATTTTTAATCTGAAACGCAATGAAAATTTATGAATCACACACATTTTTTTTTTAATTTATTTATGTAAATTTTACAATTGTTTCTATCTAACCTTTTAAACCTTAAATAGGTTTGTCTTGGGTGTCGCATATTATAGATATTTTCATGAATTGAATGATCATGATTGAAGAATTTCCGCAACGTCACCCAACGTAATAGGTATTGGTCAACCTAGTAATTATACCACATATATTCGATCGTCTATTAGCTATTTAACTCATTTTGTTTATTGATCTTTGAAAACAAACCTAGTGGAAAGACAAAAGGACTAAACCTCAAGTTAGTTTACTAAAAAGTCAGTGAACCGTAGATACCTATATAGTTTATCAGTTAATGCTTTTCGTAAAGAACACAAGAAAATAGTGTCTTTGCCATAATAGAGACAACAAGAAAAGCTTTGATGGACATATTGTTAACGGTATTAATATTAACCTTTAAGGTAAGTATTCTTCGGGTTTATATGTAGTACTATTATTTATTCTGTGGTTTTACTGTACTTAACAGTTTTTTTAAGTCAGTTAATTATTATAGATAATCTTGATTAGACTAACTTATGAAAAATAACTGGCATAACAAGAAGCGCATCGAAGGCTATCGCATATCGCATTACTTATAATAGGGGATCGGACAACTTTTCAAAGTGTTTTAAATTAAGTACAATACATATATATATCGATGAAAAATACTATTTTAATTAAATAACGCTCTAACAGTACCTAAAACTGTGTTTAAATATTATGTTTCAAATATTGCCGCGCAAAAGGTCACCTCAAAACTTGTGACGTATGTGGGTAGAACACGACGAACTCTTCGAAATAAAATTGAAAAGAGATTCTAAAACGTTTTGTGTAGTTTGGGGACTATATTATAGTAATGGAACGAAAAAAATAGCAAAAATACATTTTATGAAAACCAAAAACGTAAAATAAACACAAGCTTGACTCATGGCATTTGCCTACAAATGACGTCATGCGCTGTGATTGTTGTTTCGTTTGCGATGAAGAACAGATTAAAAATGTCAGAATTATATATTGATTTAAAAATATAAATCACTAGCTGCGCCCCGCGGCTTCGCCCGCGTAGATATTGATGTGTCGCAAGTAAGAAAAGTAGTCGGCTGCGTTGTTATGATTATTTCCGAATCTATCATGATTCTGTATTTGCGAACTGGCTTCAATTGTTAAGCACGTTTTCGACGATTTGTTCTCGTATTTGCCGTGCCAAACATGGGCTGCCGTATAAAATATACGAAATTGCTTAAACAGGCATGCCCCATCACCGATTATTATGGAAACGACGACAGTGTATTGCACTATTACCTACGTCATTCACGTCTATAGGTACTCTATTTTTTCGAACCATGGAATACAATTTTTTCCATATAAAGTTTAAAACTCTATTGCACACATTGGATTTAAACCAAGTTTTGAGTGAATTGAACCAAGCAATAAAATTTTCCGTACAAAGTTTAGAACTTTATTGCACACCCCCTAGGGGTAGTATTAAAAAAATACATGTTTCATTAATTAGTTTAAAGTTTATTTGTACCGAGTTTTTAGCGAATTGAACTGAGGAATAAAAATGTTCCATACAAACTTTACCACCATCTTTCACCCCCTTGGAGGTTGATTTTTAAAAATTAACATAGCTTATGTTTCAATTCAGTACTTAAACTATCTTTATTCCAAATTTCATCAAAATCCGGTCAGTAGTTACGGTGATACCTGGTAACAAACATCACACACACAAACTTTCGCATTTATAATATTATTATTAGGATTATTATTTCACAAAAATATTGATTGAATGATCTTTCTGGTTCGACAAACATTCGTTCTAACTACATTTTAGATATTTTCTCGATTACTGTCCGATCCCCTATTATTTTTAAAATGTGAATTAGGTAGGTACGTACAAGTACATGTATTTCTACCTACTATGAAAAATCATTGGTTGACTATCTCGAAAAAAGAATTAATTTATCTTTTTCGACATGACTTCTTTATTTTGTTATGTTGCGTACGAGTATAAAATATTCATAGACTGTCGTGTAACTAAGTTTTCTGCTTCAATTTACCTATATGTCGTCGCGCGTGGTTTCATCACTGCCTGTGTCATACACAGGATTTTATTCCATTAGAATAAAGGTAGATTTTTTTATGTTATTGAGTGACAAGTTGTCAGGTCTTTCATCTGATGGTAAGCAACACGCCTGCCCTTAACAGTTGCTGCACAACTCTGAATTTTGTTTTTCAAGGGGAGTATTGGTCATTATTAGCTACATAACGAACTGAACTCTGAGATTGATTTACTTTAGGTACCTGCTTTCAAAATTTTATCCATCCTTACCTTCCGCATTTATACTTAGGTAGATAATATTAGTAGGAAGTAGGACTGGTAAAATAATGAATATAACGCAATAGAGACCCAAAGTTTTGAGTAAAGGTGGGCACGTCGCATCATCCCTTTTAATGGAGCCGTTCATGTTACAGCGTGAAGGGACAATGTGCCCATATGTCATCATAGTGCCTTCCGCGAGTAGTTATTAACCCATCGGGTGTCACCTTAGGGTGAGAGCGTTATATTTTCCTTTCTATATTTGAATTTACTGGCGGTTAACGCGTCTTTCTATAAAGCAAAGTTGCCAAAATAAAAATCAGTGAAATATTGGAGTCATAGGTTTTCGACGGCAAACACTTAACACTACTCCATACATTTTTTCTCATACTTTCTATTCGCTTAGTAAACCGAGATATTAGACTGGGTGTGCGCAAATTACGTATAAATGGGGTTGTAGCAGAAGTTAGGACTCACCTGTTTGAACCCTCTCCGGTAGCGCGCATTCATGTAGCAGTAGATGATAGGGTTGTAGCAGGAGTGCGACATCGCCAGCCAGTGGCTCGCGAACCACACGTACGGCATGCCGGGCCACCGGCTCCACTCCTCGTCTTGCTCGTGAGCGGCCCACAACACCTGGACAGGGACATTCAACATATTGAGATAAGGGTAAGTTCCGGGTCACGTAGGACTAGATTTAAAAGAGTGTTTACCATAAACGTGTTGAGCGGGAGCCAGCATATTGTGAAGACAACGACCACAGTCACCATCATTTTTATCATCTGCAGAAAAAGATTATTATATTAATGTAATGTAAGCCGTTAAAGGCGTTCAAATAAATTCTGAAGAACGAATAGCATTGTCTTTTTTACCTACACTTTGGCCTCAAATGTCACGTTATTGCACGAAACCAAGTATCAATTACCAACCAACCTTCCTCTTGGAACGTGCCATGCGCGAATCCCGCACACCATGCGCCTCGCCGGGCGGGCGGCCGCCCCACACCACGTGTGCGATGCGTGCATACGTGCATACCAGCGCACTCAGCGGCAAAGCAAACTGCAGCGCCAGGAGAGCATAGGTGTAGTGTTCGCTTTGCTCTGAGTTGTTCCACTGCTCGCCGCACACGTCCCTGCAATAAGAAATCAGGTATTGGACAGAACTATACAGTTGTAATTATTCATAAAAAGTAATCACAGATAAACTTACACATCACAAACCACATGCCAATCCGAAGGTTTTTGTAGCCGAGATACCACCGGTATGGGAGCAGCAGTGATCAGCGCCCCGACCCACACTGCGGCCACAACGAGCTTAGCGGCTCCCTTCTCCACTCGAGGCTTGAGTGGCTTCATGATGACTATATACCTATCGATAGATATAGCTAACAAAGTATACGCACTCACTAGCACAGACACGGCTTGCGAAAAGTTCACCACCTTACACATCACGGCACCAAATGGCCAGTACCTAAGAACTAAAGTTGACACTGACGAAAACGGAACACAGAACACCGTCATCAGAATGTCTCCCACTGCTAGGTTCATTATGAAATAGTTAGTCACAGTCTTCATTCGAGGCGTGCTTTGAACGACGAAGCAGACCAGTCCATTGCCTAGCAGGGCCACTATGAACACGGCCCCGTATAGCACACACACGCATAAGTTGAATACTGCTTGAGCGAGCAACTCATCTGGGGTCGATTGGAATTCGCATACGAACGCGTGTGGAGGAGTGGTGTTGTGGAGCGATAAGTTGAAGTCTCCATTGTAGAAGAAGGCCGTGGAGTCTTGTGCGAGCTGACTGTCGTTGTCTGCTGATAGTTCAGTGGGATACAGCATCCTCCGACGCGAAGCCTTTAGCGGTTCATGTTCACATCACATTATAATATTCAGTTGCTATCAGCTTAGTCTTTAGCTACTCTTATCATAATTATGAGAGACATTGCATCTATGGATGAAAACCTGAAAATAAAGGGTACAATTGAATGCTTCTGTGATTAGGTATGAAGGTATTTTTTTATTTATTTATACTTAAGCACAAAACAGTTTGTACATGGAGGACTTAATGCTAGATAGCATTTTCTACCAGTCATCCAGGACGTGCAAGAAAAAATGGTAGCGGTGCAGTAAAGTGTGTAATGGGAAATAGTAAACCACATAAACTTAATATATACCTATAGCAAGCCTTATTATAAAATATATACTTAAATATTTACATACTTCAAAAGGAAGGAATAGGAAGATAGCTTTTTTAGTTTAACGAGCACATCAGTGAGGTCTATAAATTAGTTTCTGACGACGACAGATTCATTTTGCTAGCCCGCATCTATTAGCAAGATGATGAACGCTTGAACACGCATACTTCATGGGTCCATTAACGAAGTATGTAAAGGACTACTATCTCAAAGACTACTGCCTCGTTTATCTCGAGGGTAATATCATAAAGTGTTTGCTCCTTGAGCAATATTATTCGCAGAGCTATGACCCCTTTATTTCACTGCAACAGAAACGTAGTTCTAGTAGTGCCTAGACTGCCTACGTTAATTTATGAAGTAGGTACTTAGTGTAATGCATGCGACTTAGTGTAAACATGATGTTTAAATTATGTTTTAGTACCTACTTTTTATATAAGGAACTGGCTGTACCAGGCATGCGTTGCAATGCCAGAGTTTTAGAGCCAGGATTTTTTGTTCTCATTTTTATTTATATAGATTCACTTCAGACTACTATATTTCGTTGTAAGTCAAAAGACAAAATTTATTTATTAAATAGGCACAAAAATGCACTTTTAAACGTCATACACACATAATACAAATCAAAATCAAAATACGTTAAATATTGTAACGTACAAAATGTCATATCAGGTAAGCATGTCTACCCATTTCTTTCCCATACCTACTTAAATTGAAGTCCGGGCCTGGAAAAGAAATGCGAAAACTGACTACCAGTTCTTCGGAAAAACGCCCGCTAGAAAAGAGGCACCAAGAAACACTGCGGGGATGTACTTTTTTTAATTTTTTTAAATTTCTAAAAATATTACACTGAAAAGTGTATAAATTATAATTAACATAACACAATGTCAAACTAGCAGTGCGAGGGAGATGTCCCATATGGTACAAGAAAATTAGGGGTTCACTTCGGAATGAGAGAAAGTCAGCTATAAAGTTGTATAGACCTTTATTTTGGCACCCTAAAACTTGTCTCAAAACCTACTTATCATAGGGTGTTCGCGACTACAGATATTCCAAAGTCAAAGGTAAAAAAAATTTACTCATTTATTGCAAATATCTCGTTTCCTATGGGTTTTATGCTATTTGTAGACAAGTTTTAGGGTGCCAAAATAAAGGTTTATACAACTTTATAGCTAATTAATTAATCATAGCTATTATTATTAATCATTGTTATTTCTGTACAAGCAATATCCAGTGTTATATCTAAGGCAGGGATCCTAATTTCTTAAAATTGTTTACACCGAGGGAGGGCCCTGGTGACATGTAATACAGGTTTTACAAAAACCTACATCATGCACCAGCTCTCACAAAGTAGCATGTTTTTTTAAAAATTATGTATAACCCATGACTGTACCTAAATCTTTGTGAAGAGAAATAAACAAGTTTTATTATTATTATTATTATAGCTGACTTTCTCTCATTCCGAGATAGTTGCCCTAATTTGACTAATTTTCTTGGACTAATAGTATCAGTAACATGAAAATAGGAGTAATGTATTAATAGGTAGGTATATAGATACAGCAGCAGTTAGAGTGACCAGACCAGTCCCCATAAGCAGCACCGGTTCACGAGTATGACTTGTGGACCAGCCATTACCCCCCTCCGCCATTCCAGCCATCCCCCCGACTGTGAAACCAAGTCACTTCCAACAAATTTTATTAAAATTTTTACGTGTTTATTGTACTTACTACATTCAACAATCTACTCTACAATAAATGTCTCATTATTGTTATTTTAGTTTACACGTGCCTATTTTACGGCGGCTGTTCAAAGCTAAGTAGTAGCTAGTAAAAGCCTAGGTATTCTAGGCATAAAGGTCTGATAATACAACCTCCACAACACAAACGATCTCAATCTCGTACATAGTTTGAAGGTATTTTATAGGAACCTTCCCACTTAAGTACACTCTTATCTACTGTTAAACATGAATTCCTTCTATTAAGGAAGACAACACTAAAGGATTTATAGGTACTTATTTCATGTTTTGAAATTTATCACCTACCTACATTTACAACAAAAAATATGGAAGAAAAATGTATAAAATGATAAAATTAATGAGTGTGGCCGAGACTAGTGCGTAGGGCGCCTAACAATCCGACACACCCGAGTTCAAATCCTCGGCCCTACATCAATGCCTTTGGCACGCTAAGAGGTTTTGGCACGCTCGCTCTATAACAGTCTAAAACGCGGTTTGGAGTGGTAATAGACTCCGTTCGCCACGATTGCAATACTAGCACCAAACAAATCTTTCGTCAAAGACTAGTCAGCCTGTTAACTAACCTAACCTAACAACGGTTAGGAAAGAAAAACTCTTAAAAGCAGACTAGTCCATTGCCTAGTAGAGCCAATATGAACTCGGCTCCGTATAGTAAACACACAAATATAATACTTTAGGCAAAAGAATACTAGAATATAAAAAAGAAATACTTTAAAAGAAGGTTTACAGTTATTCCTTTAGGAACTGTTAGTTTGAAGTACTTATTTTGCCTTCTTCTTAATTTTATTGTTCTTGTTGGCTCTTGAACTTTTTGCTTTATTTCTAGTCCCTGTTCAAAAACTCACCCTGTATACTTAGAGAACTTAGTTAGGTACTGCTAATGCTAAGTATACTCTATACCTTTACAAGTCCAGCTTTGAGAGCTTTCCACTAAAAACTTAAGACCAAGTTCTGTCGACCAAGGTTCATTGACCGTGGTCACGACAAGACTGAATTCAAATAATTCATTAATAATTGTTTAATAATTGTCAGGTCGAAACGTCGAGGTAAATAAAATTAATGTTTTTAGCGCGATTAAGTCCCGTTTGAGCGAGTGTGGCTCAGTGGGAGAACGTGCGACTTTCGATCCGACGCACCCGAGTTCGAATCCCGCTGGCCCCGCACCACTGACTTTCTTAAGTTATGTGCGGATTTAGCACTAGCTCTAAAAACGGTAAAGGAAAACATCGTGAGGAAACCGGCATATCCAAGAATTTATAACAAAAATTCAAGGACATGTGACATCCACCAACCCGCACTGGGCCTGCGTGGTGGATTATGGCCCATACTCTCTCATGAGAGAAGGCCCGTGACCCAGCAGTGGGAACGTGATGGGCTGATGATGTTGAAGTCCCGTTTTACTATCATAAACTATGAGTTCGAATCGCGAAAGTTTAAAAAAAAAATACTTTAACTTAAGACATACCAATTACCGACTTACTATATTAACTTTTTAGCAATTAACTATAGATACCTTTTAGTACCTATTGTAAATGTTCTCAACCCCAAAAAACCTAAGTCCGTAGGTTTAAATATAAAAAGATACCTACTTACCTATATTTTATCGAAGTAAGAAACCCTAAATGTACTTTTAGCGGAAATCACAATAACATATCTCATTACATATGAAAACTATTCTTATTAAATTTATAAATAAAGTCTATCTATAAATAGGTTCATACACCGTTCGTTGTCATGTTACTCGTCTTCATTCCAAGGTCGAAAAGACCTCCCACGTGTTACTGTAAAATTAAACCTATTTTTTATATTTAAGTAGGTACCAGTAATAAGTTAAAGAAAGCACCTGTATCATTTAGAAATATATAATGTAAACAAATTTGACCGGGCAATAGAATATTCTACATCTTTTATTTGAAACTCGCAAACAAGCTTCCACGCCAAAATGCCAATTTATGAAACCTTAAATTATTTTCCGTGTTTTAATTAACGAATTCTGACATCTTGAAAGTTTGCCATCCACAAAGTAAAATTAAAATTTAATTTTTCATTTTATTTCAATGTTTTGTCAAATAGTCCGAGATCCCACTGCATGGATTTACCAGTCCATCTGTTATATAATTTAAAAGAAGTTTTCATAGATAAATTTATAAATAGACGAATACTTTTGACTTTTTTTGAATGACTCTATGAGTAATGATTTACGAGTGGATAATATTGATATTATACCAAGCAACGCAGTGTCTATGTCTAAACGAAACCACAAAAACAAGAAACACGAAGTGTGAAGGATATTCTCCTTTTGTTACATAGGAATGTAGGTACTTAGAGTTTTGGGAAAGGAAAGCTTTTTATTACAAAATGGGTGCTTGAGTGTTACCTACAAAGTTTGATGATTATGTTTCTTTTGTAACGAAGAGATTAACTAAAAAGTTTTATTTTACCCAAATGTTGAAAACTTTTTCTTAATTAGGCATTCTGTAGTTGAAATTAGGCTGTTAAGCTTCTTTTGAAGCCATTGTTCTTTTTAGTGCCGCGTAGGGTTTGAATGAGAGAGGCTTAAAGTGGTTTACTTTTACCTACTTCGACCTTACCCTTACCTTATGATTTACTACCCAATATATTAGAGGATTTAACACTTGCTCTAAAAACGGTGAAGGATCTTAAATCCCGTGATCTAAAATCTAGTGTCCCGGGTACGAGGTTTAAATTGAGGTCAAGGAGAAACTGCTATTTGCATGAACCTCAAAGTCTAAAAAAACTTTTCACTAAAAAGGCCGCACGTACTTTTATTTGAGTAAATGTGTAATTTAATATAAGCCTTTTCTGAGAGATAGAAATTGGAAAATATTCTTAGTAATTGATATAATATAATACGCTCTGAATACTTTTCCGGGAAATCCACGCTAAGCTAAATCGTTTCAGGCGGCAGATAATGGTAACGCGCTAGTTGCTCTCTTGCATACTTACAATAGCCCAATATAGAACATTACCTACCCTTTTAAGTTCGTACTCAAAGGTGTACAACGGGTGTAAAACCTTTTATATCTCTCGGACCTTTACAACCGGCTGCCAAACTGCGGGGGCCATAAAACGACCAGTGATGTGGTAGTTTATGCCTCATATCGGAGGTCTTGAGGGGCTGTTCCCACATAAAGAGTCATAGCTGCCACAAAAGGAACGTTTCGTGTGTTTAGGACATTTGAGCGTGATACAAAAGCAATTTGAGGCAGATTAACATGATTTCATAAATTTGGAATAACTACACCGTAACTCCATCCGCGTAGGAGCCGGTTTATAGTTATTCCCTTAGGAACTGTTCCCTTTTCCGGAATAAAGGTATTATTATAACATAACTGTTATTTTAAGTACATCTACCTACATACCAATTTTTTTTGATTGGGTTTACCAACAATAATTACATCAGTACATGCTTAAATAAATATGCGATAAATATAATAGCTAAATGCATAATATCTTATAGGTTAACACCGCCTGCAAGAGTAAACTAAATTTATAAATTGAATAACATAAAAAGTACTAATAAATGTAATGCTTGATTTCATCTGTGTAGATTAGGTTAATTTCATGAAAATATAATGATTAATGGAAAAAATAATCAATCACACTAATAGACATTATAAATGTGAAAGTTTGTATGTAAGTGCTAGTGTGTAAGTGTGTTCGTTCACTTAGTTCCCTCTTCACGCCCAACGGCTGCACGGATTTGAGTGAAATTCGGAATGGAGATAGTTTATATCCTAGATTAACACATAGGCTACTTTATATCCCGGGAAACCGCGGCTGAAACCGCAGGGCGCAGCTAGTGATCATATAAATCTCTGAATCAATTTACCGAGTTGCTAAATTCCGTATAAAATCAATATGGGTGTACAAAGTGTTTTAAATCTGGAATGAAATCTCATTAATTAGGTCAGCCAATAATGAATAGTCTCATTAAAAATTTAAGTCAAAAATGTTCGTAACTTCCTTAAAAAAGTAGTCCGGCTTACAACTCACTCGAACGACGGGTGGAGTGAAACTGACTAATTTCGAGCCATGCGGCATGATCTAATCGGTGTATTACAGCACGCGCCATAGGTGTAGTGTGTATAGTTTTAGAGAAAATCGCTTGTTAATCTCCGTAAATCTCTGTTAATCTCTGTTAATCTGTTAACCTCTGTTAATTGTATACCCGGTCTCCCCAACTATTATTTATTCTGTGGTATAAGTAACCAGAATAAAATTCACTTGCGTCAAACTGAAACCTAAAGTAAAATTCAATTCAGAGTTTGTTATGGTTTGCCTACCGCTATATATATAACTAAGAATATCAGTGCTTGACAGTACTCAGCTTCCCTATTGGGTACTGAATGCCCGAAGCTCTCATCTCAACCGAACACGTATACGGTATTGTTCTTTGAAGGCTGCATAGAATTGATGAATGCGGGCTGCTTGTTCTGACCGAACACAAACATGGGTCTGTGGTTAAACTACCTAAAACGTAATAGTTAGTATTCTTTCACAGAATACTAAGAAATATAATAGAATATTTAATATAGATAATAGTATATGTTACTATAGTTTGTACTCTTTGTACATACATTTGTTTATTATGTCATTTATGTTGACACCCCCGTCTCTTACAGTTTCTTTAAGTCCTCTCCATCCAAAGGTTGTCTGGAAGAGATCGCTTTGAGCGATAAGACCGCCTATTGACCGTAAATTTGCAGCGAGTAAGTGCTGGAACGATTTACCACCGCCGTTGCGAGCTCTGAAAGTAATTTGTACATTTAGGAGACACATGAAGCTGCATCTAATGAGATGCCAAAAAGTGTGAATCCACATTAACACAACACAAAATATTGCACCTCACCGGGTGCAGTTTCATTGTTGTCACTTACGTATTGTGTACACATAGTACATAATATGTAAATAATTACCTATTTAAGAATGCAAATAAATGTTACCTATAAATATATATATTAATTTTATAAGATCTTAGCTAGATTAGGTATTAGGTAGTTTAGTTTTAGTATAGTAAATAGATGTAGTTACCTACCTCTCACAGTCCTGGTGGTCTCGTTCATTTTTATTTTCTTTTTGATATTGGTCCATATTTTCCAAAACATTATAGTGCGTTTGGATTTGCTTGCGCTGTCTCGACCGATTCGTCAGTATAGGTATAGCAGGCTTTACCCTCCAGCTTAAGCTGGTTAATTACTGTCTGCTTGCTTTGCTGCACGTTTCGAACGAGGTTTGCATAACTGTATATATATATATATATATACCACCAACCCGCACTGGGCCAGCGTGGTGGATTATGGCCCATCCTCCTTCTATGAGAGAAGGCCCGTATCCCAGCAGTGGGAACGTGATGGGCTGATGATGATATATATATATATATATTTTTTTTTATTGTGTTTTATGTTTGTTTTTTATAGAATTTTAATGTTTGTTTCTTATTGTTTTAATGTTTGTTTTTTTATCTTCGTCTGATTGTTCGTGATGTCATGGGAAGGGTTCCGACTGAAAATCAGTGCTAAGGTACCTACTTAAGATACCTTAGCGTATGCTGAGTCGGAACCTTTTCCTGACATCGCGCAACATTTCACTGCATTGTTTTTATTGTTTTTTGTTTTGTGTTTATTTTAGTATGTATATATTCAGTGTAATGTTGTGTGATGTCCGGAATAAATGTATTTTCTTTCTTCTTTCTTTCTTTCTTTTTATTGTAACACTATAGTTTTAAAGTTTGTTATTGTACTTCTACAATGTTATGTTTCTTATGTACAAGTTGGCCACTTTGCAGAAGTGGAATGTTCCAAGCATCTTTGTCTTCTGCTGCTTTTCTCATTAGAACTCTCTCACTCAGTTCTAAGCCCGTACAAAGTTACAGCGCCATTAGAGACAGGCCCATTAAAAACGCATCGCTGAGATTGTACGTTTCACGCTACTTTATTTTCACTTATCTTTCTAGAAAGTTAATAAATCTCTTTGAATGATGAAATAGTAGATTGTATTACAAGGCAACAAAATAATGTTTTTACGACGTGGGCGGTTTTTTAAATCCAAAGAGAGTGAAGGAGTAGAGTAAAATAAAAGGTCGGCCGATGAATAATTATACTTTTACGGCCGAGTGATAGACTCATGAAAAGAGCCGAGGAAACCGGCGTGTCCAAGAATTAATCACAAAAATTCAAGGACATGCGACATCTACCATCTCGCACTAGGCCAGCGTGAAGGATTATGGCCCATACTGTCTTTAGGAGGCAAGGCCCGAGTCCTGGCAGTGGGAACGTGATAGGCTAATGATGATGATGATACACTCATAGAATTAGGAAGAAAAACTCTTTGGATACACTGCATTTTTCATCTCCTTTAAGAAAATATAAATAAAGGGAAAGAGAAAATATTTTTAATTTTTTAAATACGTGAGCCGACCTTTTAGCACTCCAGTAACTTTTTCGTACAATATTTTCCGTTAGATCTTTCGCGAAACACTAATTTATGGATTTTTCCACCAAGTTATTGAAGAGATAATTATCGTTTTTCAAATATATGGGATGAAAGTTTTAATGCAGCGCATAATATTATTTGTCTGTAAGTAAGATTTAACTTGTCTTTATTTTACTTTTATTGGTAAAGAAGCGAACACTGTTGCTATTCAAGCAACTGGCGGCTCTATCTGCGGCGACGACAGCCTTTATCTGCGACTTTACGTAAACTGTTTCAAAAATTGTTACTCATATGAAAAATGTTTATTAATTATAACTTTTCAAAATATTCCCCTCCAACCACAATGCACTTATGCATTCGAATGAACCAGCTTTTGCGGGAGGTCAAAAAATTACTTGTAAATTTTCGTGAAATTACTTGAAGGTTAACCCTCGTTTATAATCATAAAAAAATCATGGCACGAAAAGCTTCCCGCGAGACATATAACATAACATTGTTGCAAACATATTTTTTTTAAGTTTGCCCGTTAGGGCAGGCTAAAGTCTCTAGGACCATACCGCCATATCTTACGTAGATTTAATTTGATAGTTTAATATTTCATTCATTATACTTTGAATGAGAATGAGGGTACAACAGCAACAAGCCGGACCCTCTCCTAGTGCTTCAATAAAGTGGTGGAACTTTATTCAAGCTTTCCATGGACTTTTTGGGAGAACATAAAAAGCAATGTTTTCTCTATTTTGTTTCATTTGCCTACACCCGTGCACGTTTACGAACACATAATGGTTAATATTCCACCGATATTACACATGATCACTCCAAATAACACTTGTTTGAAAAATAAAACAAAATCGAACTGTATCACTTTTCATTTCCCGCCAAAAAGTCTTGTTGCAAACAAAAGAAAGGTATCAGATAATCTTTAAAGATATTTAACAAAAGAACTACACAATAAACATTGGTGAAAATCATTGGCCACGTATGTCACTTACCTAAAATGATACGAGTATATATCTAAACTAATAGTAGGTATTATAAAGAGGAAAGATTTGATTGTTTGTTTGCATTGAATAGGCTCCGAAACTACTGAACCGATTCAAAAAAAATATTTCGCTGTTGGGAAGCTACACTATCACCGGGTGACATAGGCTATATAATACTTCAAAAAAATTAGGGATCCTTACTAAAACTCCAATAATGTAACCCAAGGTGTAAATAAATTACCTAAAATATTCTTTACATCACGTGCGCTGCGAAAACTATTGATGATAGAATAAAATAATATACTAAGACTTTGCAGAACACATAATTATTTACAAAAAATGTCGCAACAACATATGTCTAACTATTATAGTTATGCCACAATAAGTGTTCTTTTATTTTAAAAATTTTAGTGAAAGGCTCTATATATGTACCTTGGTATTAATCCTTATCAAAATAAACTTCATATTCAAAACTGCTTCAATATCTTTATATAACTTTTTGAATTTTTCAATTCGAACATTCCATTCGAAAGATATCACGAGTTTAAAAATGTAAGTATTAGAAAAAGTTGCGTGGTAGCCGCTCACCCTGCACGGCTAGCTATGCGTCACTGGGGTACGGGCCGTACGGGAGGGGAAATGTGTGTGTATTAAAATTTTTAATTTAGAAATGTTTGCTAAATAATGAAATGATTTTCACCAAAGACATTTGCATTGAAATAAGCCGTCAATTCAGAATATATAGTTTCAAGAAAAAAGAGATTGTATTTATTCTATGACTAACAATTTTCTGAACAACCTAGGTAGGTACCTGTAAAATCGACGCCACTGAATTATGCACCAGAACAATAACGCAACCTTTCCCGACGCACAAACACAAAAAAAAAAATTAGACGACTTCTTTCGTGGGATAGACGCTCACAATATAAGTTGTGAAAAATGGTTACACACAAGATATAACGAAGTGAGTTATATTTATTATTCATGCTCTTGAAACTACAACATAATAAGTATTCATTTTTATTTATTTATCTAAATGTAATGTACTTTGTACTAGAAAGGTGTTAAGAATGTCTTACAAGATAGATATATAGGTACGGTCAACGACAAAAGTTGTTGAACATTTGTGAATTTTTTATTGGCTAAAACTTCAATATTTGCCTTATATCTCTGAATTTGGCATTAAAAAAGTATGTTAATATCCTGTGCGATAGGGAAATTGCAAAAAATTGCATATAATTTCTATATTTTTGGTGCTATTGACTATTGAAAGATTGTAAAACTTCAGCTACTTATATCGCTGAATGTACATGTGACCAGATAATTGCACAGGCTTGTAGTCATAAAATAATACTGTTAGAAATAAAATCATTATTTTACATTGGAGGACGCAGAAATTAAATAAATTGTATAAAACGATAACACGGCTTTAATAGAATTAAAGTAAATGACACTAATCACATCACACTAATATCATAAATGCGGAAGTTTTTATGTTAGTTTGTATTAAGTGTGTTTGTTCCTTCTTCACTATGCAATAGTTGATCGGACTTATGCTACCTATTATTTCGGGAAAACGCGGGTGAGTCCGCAGGTTGCAGCTAGTTTTTGGGATTCCGGACCCAAAGGGTAAAACGGGTCCCTATTACTAAGACTCCGCTGTCCGTCCGTCTGTCTGTCTGTCCGTCTGTTACCAGGCTGTATCTCATGAACCGTGATAGTTAGACAGTTGAAATTCACAGATGATGTATTTGTGTGGCTACTATAACAACAAATACCTACTAAAAAACATAATAAAATAAATATTTAAGGGGGCTCCCATATAACAAACGTGATTTTTTGCTCGTTTTTATAGTTGATGGTACGGAACCCTTCGTGCGCGAATCCGACTCGCACTTGGCCGGTTTTATTGATATTTATTTACGCGTATTCCCAATCGCGCCACTGGCATTTTGACAACTCCAAATATTAGCTTAAAATAAATGAATATTCATAATTAAAGTCCTGTTAATTCTAGTTAATGTAAGGACTTATAAAGTTAAATTTATACATAGTTTTAACTCTTTGTATTACCAATTCAAATTACAACAGTTGTCTATAGGCATATTAAAATTTTAAATTTACATTTTAAAACAGACCAATTCCAAGCCCAAGCCAAAATGAAAAATATAATAAAAATATGTAAACCACAGCGTCCCTTTATCACTACCACCTGGGGTTGGTTCCCTTCACATCTGTTGGAATTTCAAAACATTTTCCGCCAAAACTCATAACCTTAGTCAGTGATATACGGGTTGGTTAGTATTAACCTCCATTAGGTAGCGAATTTTTTATAATAATCTTTTTGATAAAAGCTGTGACAAACAAGCTCACAGTACGCAAAGTCTGCCTGATCGTAAGAATTTCACAACTATCTACAACACCCAGGAGACCCAGGACATTGCCCATGGGTTCGTTGCTTGTTAGAAGTATTTACTCCATTATTGTAGATAGTTTCGCTCTTAGGGTTTCCTTCTTTAGATAGTTACCGTGTACCTAGAATATCTAAGTAATGTGTACTGTCATATCTAGTGTCTGTCTATCTATGTAATAATACTTTCAATTTCATCAGCCCATTATGTTCCCACTGCTGGGACACTTGATTCTTTCAAAACAGGGTTTTCTTTTTTAAATTTATTATAGGTTTGACTGCTATCTCACCTGTTGTTAAGTGACGATGCGGTCGAAGATGTAGCACATACCTAGAAGAAACCACTCTTGTCTTAAAACACCCAGATTATAGCTATCCGGAAACTCAAATGCCGGCAGAGTTCCACTCCTTGGCCATTCGCATTATGAAGGTTGAAGCAAAGCGCTTGGTGCGAGCAGGAGGAATGGGTATGGGCTATAATCCATCACGCTAGCCCAGTGCGGATTGGTGAATATCACTCATTTTTTTTTTATTCTGGGTCTTATCGGTCTTGTCGGTTTCCTCGCGATGTATTTTCCTTCGCAGTTTTCGCAATTTTTAGATAAACTCATTGGTGTACGGCCAAGCGGAAATCGAACACTGGTGCCTCGATCGAGAGTTACACGAGTTCCTACTAGGCCACAATCGCTATTACAATTTGTGGAAAGATATATAATTCAGATGTCATTGATCAACATCATCACAGTCTGATTAATGGAAATTATCTGGATCAAGAAAATACTCATTGTGTAGATTCTACGAGTCGCTGATGATGTGAGTGACTCATACGAGTGGATAAGCATTTAATCTAGGTGATCTAGGTTAACCGAAATAACACACTCAAAACTAAGCTAAAAGCAACTACTCTGGAAGAAGATTATGCCTCAAGTAATATATAAAAAGCATAAAAGCGAGTTTCAAATCCTTCGTGCCCCGGCATCCAGCGAAGTGTAAGGAGACGTTCCTGGCTCCTGAGTCTTAGCCCGAAGGCCACGAAGAATCAAAATCAAATCATTTATTAATTGAAACATTTGTTACAAAAATTAACTGGTGGAGCACGTGAAACCTAAACTAGGCTTGTGGCTTGTGATATAGCTTCCAGGCCTCTTTCGTCGGAAGTACAAAAACATTATGTTGTATTGTGTTGTGTTGTGGTGTAACAAGTGAGTAGAAGACAAAGTATTCCGGCGCTACTGGGAGGCGAAGCCGAAATTAAATCCCAAATCGTAGTTTTTAACCGACTTCAAAAAGGAGGAGGTTCTCTATTCGGATGTTTTTTTATATATATATATGTTACCTCAGATCTCCGTCATTTATGAACCGATTTGGAAAATTCTTTTTGCGTTGGATTCAGTATAGCTACGAAGTGGTCCCATATAAATTTCATCGATATGTGACCTTGGACTTCGAAGATACATTGAAGTCGGTTTTTGTTTTTTTCTAAAAAATAATTATAGTGTTTATAAATTATATGGGTACCTACATAAATATGTTAGTCTGTTAAGTATGACATATTTTTATGGTACTCTGATGCTTTTATTTTGTAACTGCGTTATAACCTGAAAATGTTTTTTTTTTAAATGAATTTATTATACATAGTAATTATTATAAATAAAGAAAAAAGAACCAGACAAATTCATATTTACTTCATGAAAAATTTTAATTGAGGCCGTATTTTCATTAGACTTTAGCAAATAAATCAACGTCAATCCGCAGAATTTCGTATCACGGTGTCTGCAATAAATTTTGTCGCCTAAATAGGTGTCTTGTACCATAAAATATTGCTTTCTCATCATTTAATTACCCTGAAGCCCAGCTATGCTTTCAGCCTAGTATGTATTACTTAGTAGGCCGGAAGTACCTATAGCCTATAGCTAAATGAGTATAGGTACGTAAGCATAGTACATCGTAGTTTTTAAACATCGCGTTAAAATCTTCTATCTTTCGCAATAGTTACTACATCTCCTTCTGTGTATGTTGGTATAAGTATTTGTTAGTTTATATTTATTAAGTTTATTTGGTTTTTCTATATATAATTATATTTATAAGTATTTTATGTATTCAATTCTATGTATGTATTTTATGCAGTTAAATTTGTATTGTAATTTGGATTTCTTGTTTTATTTTTATATAATAAGTAACACATGAACACCACCGTCCATGTCTTTTATATGTTATTCCTCTCCATCCACGGTTGTCTGGAAGAGATCGCTTTAAGCGATAAAACCGCCCATTGTGCCCTTATATTGTTAAGTTTGTCTTAAGCTATTACTTTTTCTTTATTGTGGTGTTATCAATAAAGAGTTATTCATTCGTTCATTCAGTAAGTATAGGTACTAGGTAGAACGCCTATCCATATGAAATGAAAATCTGGATTATATCGCTCCTCACATGCGGAGTTTATTCTTGTTTTGGAATAGTCTAATACGAGTATATAAATATAAACGAAGAACAAAATTCAGAAAAAAAGAAAGTCAGTAAGAATTTCACAAAGAAATTCAGTCCTTCAGGCGAGAAAATCCTCATATTGCTGGTTTAAAGGTCCTAACCCAATTGGAAGGCTTGGCTCGGTAAACTACTGCCAGTTGTCTAAACACCTGTATCTTTACACTGAGAGTTCATATTCTAGGTGCAAATTTAGGTAGAAGTAACTTTATTAAAGAATTATAAATGAAGCTGTATTTAAACACTTGGATTGGCTTAGTTAAGATGTCTAAGAGGCAAGATTCTTACTGAGGTAGGTACTCATTGAACGTTAAGTTATTGTTAAGTTATTCTCGCTTTACAGGATCACTCATCTATCGTCTACATATCTACAGGATCTACAATGTGCGCGTGAATAGCTAACTTATTCCTTCACAACTTAGTTAACTTCAAACTTAGTTTGTTAAGAACATACTCAAAAATTGTTCTGTACCACAGACTGCAGTGCAGCGCCGCGCAGGATTTTGCACAGCAAAGTTCTGGGTGGTGCTGTTATAGTTGTGGGCTGGGGTATTTCTTACCATCAGGCAAACGACCAGCTCGACTCATCATTCAGTTCAAAGTAAAAAAAAAACACAGAATGATTGTTTAACTGTGTCTATACTCAATAATAATTAATTTTTAGAAAAAAACAAGAACCGACTTCATTGTATCTTCGAAGTCCAAGGTCACATATCGATGAAATTTATATGGGACCACTTCGTAGCTATACTGAACCCAACGCGAAAACAATTTTCGGTTCGGTTCATAAATGTCGGAGTTCTGAGGTAACAAACATAAAAAAAAAAAAAATACATCCGAATAAAGAACCTCCTTTTTAAAGTCCGTTAAAAATATTACAGTTTCCAATTTTAAAAGTTGGAACTCATTACCAGTCTACTCTCGCCGCCAATGGCTGCAATTTCAAATTAAACTGTTACCAAACGTTTCGCTCCCTTGTGCCCCATTGCTAAACTCTACTGCGTCACAACATAAACAGAGTTTCAAACGATTGGACTCACATTACAATGTGTCTTATCTCCGCTGCTGTTTTGTAAAATAACTAGCGGTTTTGTAAAAATCCTAATAGGACATAATTAGGTATATAAAAACAATTTCATCCTCTGCGGGCAGTCACGAGATTCCCCAGAGATATTTCCTGTGTCATCCTTTTTACGAAATGGAGATAAAGGAAAACTTCTAATAACTTCTAATTCTGTCTTTTAATTAGTTTTGGTAACGTGCTTATTGTTTTTTTGCATGATTTAATAGATTATTAAAAACAACAAGTAGTATTTAAGTAACGTGAAAGGAATGAGTAATAATCCCAAATTAAAAATACATAATAGTTCCGTTACATAATCCGTTACTTAACTCCATGCATACTTTGTTACTTAATTCCACCCTAAGCTTGACTGGAAGAGATTCCTTTTAGCGATAACTCTGCCCATTGCACTCTAGTTTGTAAGTTATTTTCATATATTTACTAATTTCTTCAACGTTCATATTGTTCATATATCATAACGTTAATTTTAATAAAATGAAAATAAATTGTGCAAGATAATATAAATAGTGTCCATTAATAGTGACCATCACAACATAAACACTACAAATAAAAATAGAATTGCATTACCAAGGCTTAGACTCAGTAAAACGAATAAGTCCTTCATGGGCAATAGGGGATCGGACAACTTTTCAGAAAGTGTTTTAAATTAACAACGATGAATATACATATATAGCCATGAATAATACTATTTTAATTAAATAACGCTCTAAAAGTACCTAAAATTATGTTTAAATATTGTTTCAAATATTGCTGCGCAAACGGTTACCTCAAAACTTGTGACGTCATATGTAGGTAGAAAACTACAAACTCTTCGAAATAAAACTTGCAAAGAGATTCTAATACGTTTTGTGAAGTTTGGGGACTATATTGTAGTAATGGAACGAAAAAATTAGCAAAAATACATTTTATGAAAAGCAAAAACGTAAAATAACCACAAGCTTGACTCACGGCATTTGCCTACAAATGACGTCATGCGCTGTGATTGTTGTTTCGTTTGAGATGAAGAACAGATTAAAAATGACAGAATTATTTTTTGATTTAAAAATATGAATCTAATGATTCATATTTTTTTTTCACAAAAATATTGATTGAATGATCTTTCTGGTTCGACGAACATTCGTTTTAACTACTTATATATTTTTTCTCGATTACTGTCCGATCTCCTATTGCGTTCGTTTTTACAATAAAATCCCAAAATGTATAACGGAGTTCACAGAAAGTAGATTCAAATTGCGTATGAAATATTCCGCTTCTGCCACGTAACCAACTGGCACATAAGAAACATAATATTGTCTATAAATATTGTAACAAAAGTTCTAAAAAAAATGCCCTTCAGTTTCTTGCCGTATCTTCTGAGTAATGGTTTTTGCGACACGGTGGTAGTCATTATAATAATTGACGTTCATTAGTGCGTCTGTTATGCCAAAAATGAATAAATAACTCTTGAATTTTAAACTTCGAATATAATGTTTGCAATAAAGCTTTCATCTATCTATCTATCTAATTGATTCCGCGTGCTCAGTATACACAGAAGAACAACTTTTGTTTAGTACTTAACTTTTTTGGCCTTGGCCGTCATAACTTAAGTTACATCCAAGGTTCTGAAAAGATCTTGAACAAGTTCTAGGGCCGTTCTATTAAACGCCGTCAAAATGAACATGCCGTCACAATGGCTGAACTAAATTTAGCAACTTTGTACGACCTCTTGGCACCAAGAAACATTGCTTAAGTACTTTAGGGACCTGGAAAGCTCCAGGTCCTTAAAGTACTCACTTAAGCAGTTAATAACCATCGTCACACTGGTCGACACCTCCTTTCTCCCATACGCAAGAAGAGAGCCATAAGCCATGATCCACTAGGCTCTTTTGGACAACAGTCGTTAGGCCATATCCGAGGTCTTCGGGCAGCCTATAAGTCCGACACAAAGGCTACCTATAACTACTTAAGTAATAGTTAGTTTTCTTTGCTAAGTATAACATATTTAGTTTTTTTTGGTATAACCATACACCCATACAAAAAAGAAACGAAGATCAAGTCACTGACAATTTAAAGCCACTACAAAAATGAGGAGAATATTTATTAATTACTTAGACCAAGAAAACCGGTACTGCGTGCCATATTGTTAAACATTGACGATTGACGTTTCCAAAGTCGTTTCCCTGACCTCTTGTAGGTAGGTACTTAATTCAATTGTGGGGTAGATGTCTATAGGCCCTCACTTTCACGATAAGCTGAAGGGACTAACGGATGTCGGATATCCATGTAATAGGGGATCGAACAGTAATCGAGATAAAATCTAAAATGTAGTTAGAACGAATGTATGTCGAACCAGAAAGATCATTCAATCAATATTTTTGTAAAATAATAATCATTTGTATTTTTAAAACAAGAAATAATTCTGACATTTTTAATCTGTTCTTCATTTCAAACGAAACCACAATCATAGCGCATGACGTCATTTGTAGGCAAATGCCGTGAGTGAAGCTTGTGTTTATTTTACTTTTTTTCTTTTCATAAAATGTATTTTTGCTATTTTTTTCGTTTCATTACTACAATATAGTCCCCAAACTTCACACAACGTATATAAATCTCTTTGCAAGTTTTATTTCGAAGAGTTTGTCGTTTTCTACCTTCATATGACGTCACAAGTTTTAAGGTGACATTTTGCGCGGCAATATTTTAAACATAGTTTTAGGTACTTTTAGAGCGTTATTTAATTAAAATAGTATTTTTCATGGCTATATATATTCATTATAGTTAATTTAAAACACTTTCTGAAAAGTTGTCCGTTCCCTTATTGTATTAACCCTAAACATGTCCCTGCTCAAAAGCTAGTATGATTATATTATTATTCTGTGTCAAAAGGCAGAGTATTCGCAGTTTAAAAATGGGATGTGCGGTTCACAGAGTGAATATTTTAGTATAGCTTCCCGCGGTTTCGTATTTATCTCGCTTTCCTTGGAAAAATTGAAATTATATCCTTTCTTGGCAAACTTCTAAAATACACAAACTGAACGTAGTACCTACCCCTAGTTTGCCCAAAGTAGTTTGGCATGGAGATTTGTGAAGAACTAATATATTTTGTCATTATGTCACAAGGGTTTACATATAGGATGTAATATTATATTTAAATATATTTTAGGTAAGTATGAACCTTTGCTTCTTTTATTTAATTGAGTAGGTATACTAGGTATCATATATAGGTATATAGGTGGTGTGTATACTTACTTCTATTATTTTATTCTGTGTGTGTCTTATATTTTATCACATACGATGAGGTGATTATGATGGTGAGTGAATAAATAGTTATTTATGTCGATCTTGCTACAATAAAATTATACCCCTCCAAAGCAATTTCAGAGCCAAAACCTGTTTGCATAATATTAAAATAATTAACTAACAGACTGCATGCATTATCATGCCGTATACGAGTAGGTACATTCTGTTAAATCGTAGGTATACTCACTGAATTTCATAGTTTAAAATTGCCACATATTTTGACCAAAGTACGTAAGACTCAGTTAGTTCAAAATTATGATCTAATGATTTTCCGTCATAAAGAATTCTTTTAGAATGTTTTTTATCGCGATTATATTAGTTTGGCTACATTACGTTTGGTAACCAGTATTAGTTAAACATCTTTCTTTTTCTTGATATTTTTTTGGAACTTTAAGAGGGAACGGCACGCTGAAATTTTCATACAAAAAGAGAAAACGTTTTTCTACCCCTAAACATTAACCAAATTCGATGAAATTTGGACATGTAAGAAATGTTATCATTATTGAGGTTTGTAGGTTTTTATTTTTTCGATAATTCCTATAGAATTTGAATAAATGAACCCAAAAAAACTCTATATATTTACTCGAAAATTTTTTTTGAAGTTTGGAAGCTGTTATCTTTAAAAAATTACATAAACTTAGAAAAAGGAAAACATACAAACCTAGTTTATTCTCCATTTAGTAAATTGAGACCAAAATTACCAAATTTGGTTGAGATTTAGTGTGGTAGAAACGTTTTCTCCCGGAACGCTAATTTTAACAAAAATCTGAAGTTGACACGAATTTAGTTAAATTATTATAATTATTATTATTTAGTTAATTTATTTAATTTAATTTACGAATTTTCTGCGAGACTGTAAACCATTATTCAAATATCTAGTGCTCGCTGGCCGCGGCTGTGACATATCATCTTAAGTCGCTCAGCGACTATGCCAGTCCCGAGGTAAACTTCAAAAGTACAAACCTACAAACTCGACCAACAATTTTATTACATATCAAAGCTAAAACATACGAATAAAATTTTACCGAAACAATGTCCGTTAATAAAATTGTTTCATTAAATAACCACAAATGTCTACTCACCCCTAATCCGACAATATAATCCATCAATCACACAAAGTTTGTAGTCAATCAAAGGAAGTAAAATTCATTTCATCCCGCTAAAGTTACCGCGGAAACATCTGTCGTCAATGAATTATTTAACAGCCAACTTGTTTAATATTCACAAGTGAACTTTCTTCAAACCTTTGGTCCCTACCTACTTCTTTTGTTTACATAAATCACGGCTAACAAAGATTGCAATGCGAGGTAGTGCGAGGCCGACCGGCGCGTCTACGATATTGAGGAATTTCAGGATAGTCGGCTAGATCAGATGTGAACAGACGGCCGCGGTAGCGCATGCCCGCGATTTTTCATGACACGTTGAGTAATTGGAGCTACAAAAATGGTGAAAGACGCTATAGTATTTTAGCTTTTAATAGTTTTACAGATAGATGTTAGAATGAAATTTAAGAAACGATTTCTTACAATACGGGACCAACAGCGAAAAATTACCTTCGGATGAACAGAACTTGGACTTGTTTATATTACCTACTTTATATTATGTAGTCTAGTTGGTATATGCTAGACTAAACATTTTGAGTTTAAACTCAATCTAAGTAATAGGTATCACTACCACCCGACATTAGTAATGGCATCAATTTAATTAATTGATTTAGATGTTTTAGCATCTAAAATTTAGATGGTTTGATGTTTTAGTAGAAGTGATGTGATGGTATGATGCTATAATATTAATGTAAGTAATGATATTATTTATATAGGAGAAATACAAACTAGCATCGTAACACAGGTTTATCCTAATACGAATGCTGGTGATTATCTTATTTTAATGTTTTAGAACTACGTATACGAGCTATTTTTATACCATAAAATAAAGCTATTTATATTGTATTGCATTGTTTTTGATGAAATATATAATTGAATTGAATTGAAATTGAATTTAATCTATGATAGGTATTGTTGTTTCTTTTGTGTAATGTAAAATATTGTACTATTAATTATTCTGAGGCAATAGCAACTGTATTCTTTGATTGACGGTTGAAAGATTTGTCGTAAAAGTGAAAATTAAAGTTCGGTGATACCATAGGAATAGACAATAACAGTTCACTACTACATACCTGATACTTACACCGTCCCAGGCGAGTTTTCCATTTGACACCCCTTTCAAACCTTCGTGCAAAAACCGGTGGCCGGAACACAGCTGATATATGTAGGTGCCACGCTCAATCAGGACCAACTTTTAAATAAAATATTGAAACGTATATTTTTATGTGACAACTCAATATATTCATTACTTGGCAGTCCAAAAGTCATAAAGCGAAAGAGACGTGTCGTGTCGTATAAATCTGAAATGAGTTTAGAACTTCTATCCTCTTAAAAACTTTGGAAATTACTCTTGAAAATACGATTTCAACATTTTCAACTTTATTTCATCAAACCAACACTAATATTAAAAATGTGAAAGTTTTTATGTTGTTTGTTTGTAGACTGAGTAAAACGAATGAGTCCACCTATCCACGGAACTTCTAAACCATGCCTAGAAAGGTTTCTTTAGTTATCGAAATCTACAAAATGTTTCATTTGGTGAAAATGATACACTAGCGTTAGATACTATATAGGTAGGTAACAGATGGTCAGTAAACATTTCATTTTGCCGATATAACATTACACCTATGAATCAAGATCAAGACGTGTTCACATATTACAAAAGTACCTATTTTTTTTCTCATACCACAAGAATTTGGCTAACGTTGGAGCCCAATCTTACTATCTAAATAAAAACAAAGGATATCGGCTATCAAAATCTTTTTTGTTGGCGAAATAATTTCGGCAAAATCTCAAAGTCAACGCCGCTGAAGCTTCCAGTTCTTGTTCCAAATTAAGCAAATAAAATATAGAATTTTCTGGCAACGTTTCAAGAGAAGGCGTAATATCTCCTTGAAGTATGTCCTAAAAGCTTGTTATCCGATACGTACATCTCACCCACACAAACGAAATATTTTATAAAGACAGAAAAAAATAGATATTAAAATAGTAATATAATAAATAAATAATATATCTTCAAGTCTCGAACGAACAGGTACTTACTTACCTATTACTTACAAAATGTAATCAAAACCCTAGTTTTTGTTTAATTGAGTAACAAGCACCTTACATCCATACATCCATCCATTACAAACTTTCACATTTATAAAGTAGGATGGCGGCATATTGTTGGTAAATTAGGTAGGTACTTCAAAAAGGGAATTTTTCGTTTCTCGAATTTCTTAAGAGACCCTCCGTTTCTTGATAATAATATACCTTATAATATACCTACATATAGATAACTTAACTGTTGTATGAACGTACGTATCTATCTATACGTATGCTTATAATAATTTTATTCCGCAAGCTTTTGGCTATGCACTATTTATCGATTTTATTAACCTACGGAATGTTATGCCGTGGGTATTCTGAAAGAAATTGGCTCTAAGTGGAGTAATTCATATGAAAATATGCCCGCCAGATAATATAACAACCGTCTTAATCAACTCTGCCTTTTACCCGACTACCGCGAACCAAAAAGAGGTTCCGACTACGTTTTACTCTTGTTTTAAACTTTTTAGAAAGCACCACAAAAGCACTTACATGTCGTACTCGAGATTTAGATTTTACAAAAAAAAAATTCATCAATAATATTATAAATACATAAAATAAAAAATAAATACATATTGGTAATTAGACAAGATATTGTTAAGTTGGTACCTATAATTTTACGTAGGTCTCCTAAAAATATCAGATCAAAATATTTGTACCTTGTTAGTATTTGAAGTATACATACTTCTGTTAAAATATTCAAAGAGCCGTAGATTTATTACGCATAAATATTTTTTGATAGATGAACTCAACGTTTATTCACTTTCCACGACCTTTTTTCCAAGAGTAGATTGACCTACGAAAAGCCTATAGAGACGGCAAACCTTTAGAAAGTTATTGGGATTTTATGTAGAAAGTTATTGGTATTTGGGTAAGTAGATTACCTACCTACGCGTTGTCCGTGTTATCATCAAAATAAACTATCCATGTTTTAGTGTACATGTTTTTTGTAACTAAGTATGAGATGAGCAGGTCGTTCGCCTGATGGTAAGCATCACGTCTGCCCAAAACAGTTGAAGCACCACCCAGAACTTTGTTTAGCAAAATCCTGCACGGCACTGAACTGCGTTAGTCACACTGAGGCAATTAGCTCAAGTCTCATAATGCCCAGAATAGTAGTGGTAGGTACGTCTAGAACAGGGGTCGCCAAATGGCGGACCGCGGTCCGGAACCGGACCTTTTTTTTGTGCGGACCTTAAGGAAACAGTCACTGCAATTGTTAGGGGCAGGCATGACGCTTACCATCAGGCGAAAGACTTGCTCGTTCCAACACTTAGTAACATAAAAAACAGTATAAAATAATTTACTTGTGTTAGCTACTTTCCAGATGCAAATTATCGATTCCAAGAAAATACAGTTTTAAAACACAAAAACACGGAAGTTTTTTCAAGAGTTTGTGTCTTCCAAGTCAGTCAGTGTTTTTCAAGATGAAATGTATTACAAATAAATTTCGGAGTAGCCTTACCGATGAACATCTCCAAGATTTAATGACAATAGCCTACACCAACTTTACTTCAAACTTCGGAGCTTTAAGGGGCTTTAAACCTTACAGACCACGACGGTCATATTATTTTAAGAAACGGTCTCCAAATGGAAGTAATTGGTGACCCCTGGTCTAGAACAAATAAATTACTTTGCACAATAACTAGCAAATAGCTAATAGTAGGTAGTCCATGGCTCGTACAGAGTGCTTTCTGATTCAATTTTTTAGACCAATCTCAGTATTCGAGTATATAATACTTGTATAGGCAAGTCATTGAGGCAAGTACTTACGTAGGTACCAAAAACGAGACCAACTTTACATATCTTGCTCCAAATATTATCAACATTTTTCGAATAATTTCCCTTGTGGTTCAAGGCAAGGAAATACGTACTTACCGTATCATTATCGTTGGTCCTTTTCATTCCAAATTCTCGAAATCAATTCCAGTTGTGTTTTAAAGGATCTTGTGAGATAATCGTACTATTAACTTTTTGAAATAAGAAAATGCGGATTCATACAAGAAAAGCTAAAGCTTCAATGTCCTTTTACTCTTTTGCATCAGTGTCTAACACACCGGAGTTCAATGGAGTTTTGCCTGTTGCAATAAAATAGACGTAATGTTACATGATAATTTTATTTAACTATATAAATATATCTAGGTACTTTGATCTTAAAATGTTTATTTACATAATAAAAAAAACTTAGCATATTATCTGGTCTAATAATATGATCGAAGGTCAGAATAAATATCAAGTTCCCGTTAGAAAAAAAATACATAATATTATTTCTAACTCATATTTAATATATCTTTGTAATGCTCTGTTTTGTAAGTTTAGAAGTTAGACCTTCTTTGGAAGTGCGATAGTAACAGTCTTCACTTCCAAGTACTGGTCCACGCAGTGCATGCCGCTGTAACAATTAAGACATAGTTTAAAACAATGAAGAATTCCCTTCTCTCTCAGAAACAGCAGACTACCTGAGAACTGAGATTTTTTTATGAAATAACTAGTAAGTGCACTTACTTTTCGCGACCTATGCCGGATTCTTTGAAGCCGCCGAAGGGTACTTGAGGACCGAAACCCAAATAATTGTTTACCCTGTAACAAAACGTCTTTAATTAGAAACACTCGCAATACGACAAATTACTTTTCTACACCTACTGAAATCTTTAAAATCATTTGGGGCATCGCTATTACTCCGTCCGTTCTATCGTCAAGCTAACTGAATAGTATATTTTAGGTTTATAGTGTTTCCTTCAGACGTGTAGTCAAGGTTTGTATAACATTGAATTGCAAAATCACTTTATGCATAAAATCGCTGCTGTTAGCGATTGTACAATGCGAAGTATAAAATGGTAGCTCCGAGCACATTTGTGCAGATTTTCTTCAGAATCAGATTCTTCAGAATGTTCTTCCATTTTTTCTTGTTTTTTATTCTATATATGTAACTACGACGCTGTTTTATATTATAAGTCGCCTTATGAATATAACACAGCAAGGCACAGTTCCAATCAGTCAGGAGTCAAAACTGCTTTGAGGACTTCAATGGAAACTTGTATTTTATTGTAAGCATATTTTCAGTGATAAGTTTGATCCCTATATCACCTGATTTTGAGAGATGCGGTCGTCAATATGGAATTCTTACCTAGAAAGTACCATGTTCACTTGAATACCCCAAATTGTAACTTATTATATTATTATTAATATATATATTACATATATATATACATATATATATATATATATATACTATACATATATATATATATATATATATATATATATATATATATATATATATATGTATATATATATATATATATGTATGTATGTATATATGTATATTCTACAAGAATACGAACACGTGGTTAACAATTGAAGCGAGTTCGCAATACAGACTCATGATAGATTCGGAAATAATTATAACAGCGCAGCCGAATACTTTTCTTACTTGCGACACATCAATCTCCACGCGGGCGAAGCCGCGGGGCGCAGCTAGTTTATAATTTAAATTATGCGTATGCAACATCTGCTGAATGCAATAGAACTGCTGTAAAACTGTATTTATTTATGTAAGTAGTTGTACCAGACGGTGCCAGCCTCCACGTGTTTGGTGAATTGCAGCGCGTTGGTAATGTTGGTGGTGAAGATGCCGGCGGCCAGACCGTAGTTAGTGTCGTTGGCGCGATCGATTACTTCCTCGAGGGTATCGAACTTTAGGATACTTTGCACTGGGCCGAAGATCTAGAATTACAAAAACTGGGTAACAGTCAATCATTTGACAACTCATCAATTTTAAATAGACAGATACACAGTATACTTCATACAATTAAATATATGGTATCTAATTCTTCTGTCTTCATCAAGTTCTACTATTAATTACGTTATTAATAATGAATATTATTTTGTTATTAATTATGTTTTCAACAGACATAGTCGAAGAACACATAACATAGTTATTCGTTATGACAGCCTCTTTGGTGTAGTCGTTGGGCAGGTTGGCTTAAATCACACACACCATTGAGGATGCGGGTTCGATTCCCACGAGAGGAAATTGATTGTGCGTTTATATCGTGTCTGGGTGTTGTGGGACCATGGTCCTCGTAGTTCCTGGTTCCCTTGATTTAAGAAATCCTAGTTAGGGGCCAGGATCTATGTGATCGTGGGATTTATTTATTTTATTTATTATAGGTATGTTGCTTACCTCTTCTTTGGCGATGACCATATCATCCGTGACGTCAGCGAAAACTGTCGGTTCTACGTAAAAACCAGTTGTGCCTATTCTTTTCCCTCCAGTCATCAGTCTTGCGCCTTGCTGCTGTCCCTTCTCTATGTATCCAAGAATTTTAGTCAACATGCTTCCGTCAATCTAGAAAAAAAAATTATAGTCATTATATTCAAATATGAGTTTTTGAGCGAGTGTGGCTCAGTGGGAACACGTGTGACTTTGAATTCGACGCACCCAAGTTCGAATCCCACTGGCTAAGGATATGTTATATGTGCACTCGCTCTAAAAACGGTGAAGCAAAGCATCTTGATGAAACCGGCATGTCCAAGAATTAATCACAAAAATTCAATGACATGTGACATCCACCAACCCGCACCGGGCCAGCGTGGTGGATAATGGCCCATACACTCTCTACGAGTGAAGACCTTCCCGAGTTCCGAGTCTCAGCAGTGGGACGTAATGGGCTGATGATGAATTAGACTTTGCCATTGAAACATTATCTCCCAAGGACAATAATTTTGATTGGATACTCATATCAGCAGAAAGGTAGTAAAAGGAAGTCATACCAGCTTTTTATAATATTACTATATCTTTGCTAATCTTGGCATAGCTCAACTTCGGTGGACATTGGATTTTATCGTGCGTGTTATTATTGTCGATTCTAACTTTGCCCGTAATATCATGGAAAGTTCGAAAGAAGCGACATAGCAAGCCTATGAAAATTAAAAAAAAACTAGTCAAATAGAGCGGCTTTTCGTTTCTGGTTTTTTGTACTTCTGTCAGGCTTTTCAAGTTCAAAGCAGATGTGTTGTTATTTTGTAAAACTATTTTACTGCTCACCTCTTTAGTCATTGTTATAAGATTCTAGTAGATACCTGAGGCCCATGTTGGCAAGAAGTGTCAGTAGGGCATCCAGTCTTCAGGGTCTTCGCGTATTTGGTTGCTGCCTCAACAAACTTGTCGTAGATGCCCGACTGCACATACAAGCGCGATGCGGCGATGCATATCTGGCCCTGGTTACCGAAGACTCCATGAGCTGCGAATGGTACCGCTAAGTTCACTGAAAGATAAACGCACGATTTGAGCCTCGTTTAGTGACCAATTTTGACGATTTCTTAAATTGCTATTAATGAAATTGTTTGGTAATCATATACCGTCGGTTCCCATACCCATATAAACGGGCGCTTAAGGTGGTTAGGTTAGATATAAATAATAGGTACAATCTTATCTTATCTGATTTGACAGTCTAGGCTTATTGCAAAGTAATAATGACTTACAATCAGCATCATCCATTATAACTAGTGGACTCTTGCCCCCCAGCTCGAAGGTCACGCGTTTCAAGTTGTTTGCTCCAGCAGCTTTCTGGATCAGTTTGCCAACCTTTCATAGAAAACATCTTTAGATAATTATCTGTTCCAATACTAGGGCATTACATTTTATATTTCAGTCTTGTGGAGTATGTATCTATATCTCACTACATGGCGCCGTGGAGTATGAATTTGCTTTTATAGGTGATGTAACATGTCAGTGTCACCGCCTATGAATAATTATTTTATTTGCTTTATGTACATTTTGTTTACTCTTGTTATATATTTGTTTATATATTTATGTTGTATTCGTCTCTTACCTTACTGTTCGTGATGTCACGGTCATAGGTTCCGGCTGAAAATCACTACTAAGGTATTTATTACCTTAGTTTTTATGCTGAGTCGGAACCTTTTCCTGACATCGCGCAACGTTCCATTATACTATAATTATATTATGTATTTATTATATATGTTTTTTTTTTCTGTTGTATGTATAGTATAATATTATTTGTTATGTGTAGTATAGTATTAAAGCTTAATGTAATATTGCGTGTATCTGTCTTGAATAAATGTATTTTCTTTCTTTCTTTCAAAAAAGATTTCTCGAAAGGTGTTTTTATTTCATTGCAAATTGAGTAGGTACCTCATTCCATCCATGTACCTGCTTCCATATCATCAGAAGCTGTGTCAACGCAACAAAACAAGTCCTTTGATAACCTACCTCAATAGATCCTGTAAAGGATATCTTGGCCACATCCGGGTGGTGTGTGAGAGCGACACCTGCGTCCTTTCCGAAGCCGTTCACTACGTTGACCACACCCCGGGGTACACCAGCCTCCTTCAGGAGTGCCGCTAGAGCTAACGCAGTTAACGGAGTTTGCTCTGCTGGCTTTACTACAACCGTGCATCCTAAAATCAAAAATTTGCATGATGTTGTTAAGTCCAGTGGTTTTACAGATCAGTAAGAGTTACACGAAACATTATTGTGCACTTTTGTCGTATGTTTCTGTATTTTGGTGTTATTAACAATTAAATCAATAATCTAAAGGAACTTATAACAAAACTGCGACTAACGAGGCGGCTACTGTACAATGAAGATTTTTTGAAAATCTATTTTTTAAGAGTAGTATTTTTTTTTATGTAACTGAGTGACGATACGAGCTGGTCTTTTACCTGATGGTAAGCAATACGCCAGCCCATAACAATAACAGTACCACCCAGAACTTTGTTTTGCAAAATCCTGCGCGGCGCTGCACTGCGCTCGTCACCCTAAGACAATTAGCTGTTGAGTCTCATAATGCCCAGTAATTTCGCTGGCTACAATGCCCTTGCTTGGCGGCTGAATAACTGGCAAAGTAGTAGTAGTTTTTTATTTTATTAGGGAGCAACAGAACACAAAAATACAGTTTTAACACTTTTCTCTGTCAGTCTGTCTGTCCGGGATAAACTCAGAAACTAAGGCACGAATTGAAATGCATTTTTTTAATATGTTCTATCGAGTCCGGCGCTATACATAGGCTTTGTTTTATCAAAATCGTTCCAGTATTATTGAAGATATGATGCAATTTTGGAAAAAAACATATATGACCACTATAAGTTGACCCCGGAACATACCCTTAGTGCACAAGGCTCTACAAAATCTAAAATTGAGAATTATAGGATGGGTTGACATGCCGTTTTCTAAAAAATGTTTTGTTCAGTCCTAGGCTACAACGAGATAGGACGGGATCGAGACAGGAGCGCAACGGTTACGGGATACGAGAGGGACGTTAACGGGATTGAATCGGGTAGGTAACAGGATATGTATATATAAACATGTCAGATTACCAGCTAGTCAATCAATATTTTAAAGATATTAATGTGTGGTACTAGTTGGGTTGGTAAAGCTTTACGTCAATGTCATACTAGATACTTACAAGCTAGGTAGGTACTTAACAACTAAGTATACATAGGTAAGTAGTACATGCTACGCTAAGTGAATGCAAAAATCGTTCTAAGCATTTTGAAACGCCTCACACTTTATTGTACATACCTACATAATGGAAGCTGTTTTACAACAAACTAATATGGTTTATTTAAGGATACAAGCAGATTATGCAGGCAATTAGTTTAAAGCAATTCTAAGAGGAAACTTTGTAGTTTTCCTTCATATTTGCTTCTAAGGCCTAACGGTAATGACCATTATTTATCATTCATCATATAGGTACCATTTACCATCGAGCAAGTTATTTTTAGCTATGACTTCGATTAGAAGGATTGAGATGCTTTTTATTAGTTTAATACGTTGAATATTTTTTTTTGTGTAAAATATTATAATTTATAACAAAAGCAAAAGTCTATCTGTAAAAGTTAGATATGCCAAGCAACACATTAATCAGGTAAATGAACTAGTCGAAAATATAATGAGAAACACGACTAGGTCGTTTGACGGCATGGCTTTGTTCGGTGGGTGGTATTACAACCACGGCCAGAGCCTACCACTCCAAAGCGCGTAAGCGGGTATCATCACGATGTTCTTCTTCACCGTTTTAGAGCGATCGTGCAAAATCTGCACTTAACTATATAAGTCATTGGTGCAGGGCCGAGTCGGGATTCGAACCTAGGTGCGTCGGATCGAAAAGCGCACGAGTCCCCACTGAGCCACACTCGCTCTGAACTTATTTTAATTTGTTTGTATGATGTGTATATGACGTTTAAAAGGGCATTTTTGTGCCTATTTAATAAATATATAATATTTCTTGACTATATAAAAAAATAACCTTACCTGCGGCTAAAGCAGTGCACACTTTGCTTATAAACATGATTATTGGCACATTCCATGGCAATATAAGACCGCATACCCCCACGGGCTGTTTCAGTGTATAAGAGAATAAAGCACCATCTGAAAAATAAATACTGTTTATTATTTGCACTTACTTACTAAAGCGAAAAAGACTACAGCGCGCTCTATAAAACGAACGAAGTTAGATTCAGACTTTTTACTAAGTACTAAAACTCAATCAAATTGTGGTGAATTCATGACAGCGCACTCCCGTGACTTGTAAGGAGTTTTTAGCGATAAAACCAAAGAAAACTAACTATTACTTACGTAAAAAACTCTCCTAATTACTCCACTATTAGGTACTAAGCTATTGACTACTTCTAAGAATGTATTATAAATAGTCAGATGATGTTAAAACTTTGTCTTTATTACCTACGGGAATGGTTTCACCCTGAATTTTGTCTGCCAAACTCGCGAAGTATCGGATAGTCTTCCCAATTCCACTGAAAAACATGTTGGCGGTGTTGACCGTCATGCCGTTGTTGTAGGACTCAAGTTGTTTCAGGTAGTCCAAGTCCCTCTCGACGAGGTCGGCTAATTTGCACAGGAGGATCCCTCTTTGAGATGCGTCCAACAAACGCCATTCTGAGTTGCGGTGGAAGGCCCGTTTCGCGGCGCTCACGGCAGCGTCAATATCAGCCTGATAAATACACAAGGATAAATACTGAATAATAAAATTGTCGGAACGGTATTTCAAAGATGCGGGTTTGAACTCCGCTGAATTTATTAGATATTTTTATTCCCTATGCATTTTTTTACACTCCATTTGGCTCTTGATGCGATTTTTTGATATAATCGCGTGTGCTGTTGTAGGATACAAAAGCGAAAGTTTTTAACGTTATTCAAAAAGTATTGTTTTGTGACATAGGTCTAATTTATACTTAAAAATTGAGAACTCGTCTATACCTTTCCGCCCTCTGCGACCTTCGCTATGACAGATCCATCGTGAGGGTAGTACGTGTCAAAGGTCTTCCCGCTTTTGGCGTCCACCCATTCATTGTCTATGAAGAGCTGCAAAATAAAATTACGTATCCCTTATTTGAATTTACTAAAGGAATAAACAAACAGACATACTTTGTTTCATAATAGTATACAAATATTCAGAAAGAAGAATAGTGAAATTGCTCGAGCAGGATTCAAACCTGCGTCTTCGGAATACCTTGACAAGAGCTTGATCAATGGTTGACAAATGGTTACATTGACAAGAGATGACGTAGAATCATAAGAAAAAATAAAAAATAGAAGTAATTTTTTTGCTCGGGCAGACGACTTGGTAAAGGCCAAGTTGGTAAACGCCTTCAGACATAGGAAAGGTATTCCGAAGACGCAGGTTGAATCCTGCCCGAGCAATTTCAATTTACTTCTTTCTGAATATTTGTATCTAAGACTGTAGGTAAACATGCGAAAATGTGATAATTTATAACAATGCGTTATAAACAATCAATTATTTGTTTCATACTATTCTTACTTATAGCAAATAAAACTAAATATTCTTTATAGGTACCTCTTTTCATCCACACATACCTTAATTAGCCTATTTGATTAGTAGATAGATGTATGTTGTGATGTATGTATATCTACAGCTTTGGTAAACACAACTTTAAGCGATAAGACCATTGTTACGCAATTGTAAACATTTATCTAGTATACAGGTCTAGTATACCTACCTACTTAATATATTATTATCTTTAGTGAACAGTAAAATGTTTATCTATCTATTATATTATAATATCGAAGTAGCTGTTACAGTTAGTAGAAAAAATATACAACTATAATGAAATTTATAGATATTGTTATAACATACTCGTACCTATCATAATTATCTGGCATGCATGTTGAATTGATCCATAGATTTTATCATTGAATAAATAAATGATCATGAAGTGATCCATAGATTATCATATTATCATTATATAAGATATCATTTCATATGATAGCTATTTTTTTTAAATTGAATGCTTCGAGTAGATATTTTATCTGAAATTGTATGTAAATACGTAATGTCACTGAAATGTTTGTCTCTTTCGCCAACAACATAAACTCGGATAAAAAACAGATACCTACCTAAATAAATGTAAATAGTAATAAGTGCCTACTTCTCGACATTTCTACAAGTACAAATTTTTCAAACTTAGTAGGTATATGTAATACCACAGTTTTTCACAAAAACTTACCATATTATTTAATTAAAAACATATTTTCATTTTATTGCTTTAAATATATAATAATAAATGGCAAGAGGCCCGACGCGACGGCATGACGTTAATTCCTTGGAGCGGTGGAAAACCGTTAGTGTGGTACGCCACTTGTGCCGATACTCTAGGGCCGTCCCACCTCAACGGTACTTCAAGGGTGGCAGGAGCGGCGGCAGAAGCAGCAGAGAGCCTCAAGCGGAGGAAATATGCATCACTCGGCGAGGGATACATATTTCTTCCGTTTGGGGTTGAAACTATGGGGCCTTGGGGGGCGAACGCGCGGCTTCTGTTTAAAGAGCTGGCCAGCCTCATAGAAACAACAGGTGACCAAAGAGCTGGCGCTTACCTCGACCAACGAATTAGTCTGGCCATTCAACGAGGTTACGTCGCCAGCTTTTTTGGCACCTTGCCCGCGGACGGTGACCTAAATTCTGTTTTATATTTAACTTCATTTTTTAATTTTGTTTTTGGTTAGTTTAGTTTTTGTCATTCTATATACTTGTACATTTATTGTTAATTGGTTCTGTAAATAAATAATAATAATATGTATAATAATAACACAACAAATACATAATAGTAATATATACACCTACTTACAAAATTTGCGCTAAATATCCATTAAAATAATTAAATTCAATGGTGTAAAAATAATGTAGAGTCTCACCTTAGTGTATTTAATTTCTGGCGCCATATTCACTTAAACACTATAACAACAAGCGACTAGCACTTCAAACTCCCAAACGCGTTATAAAACTTCAGCTTATCGCAATGATAAATATATACAAAGTCATGTTAGGGTACTGGCACACAGCGTAAGCGCAGCGTGACACGGTGACTTCTTATCATCGCACGCATCGAGAACGCGACATTAGGTACCTAAGCAATGCTACGCTCGCACTACATAATAATATACGTTATGTCAAAGAGCTTTAAATGTCATAAAAATAATAAATTAACAAATAAAAATGTCAAAATACAACAACTAAACCGATTTTGATGAAATTTGGAAAATAGATAGTTTAATTTCTGAATGAATATATAAGCTAATCTAATTTATGAAAATAAACCCCTAAGGGGGTTAAACTGGCTGGTTAAGTTTCTATGGAAAATTTACCCCTAGGAGGGGTGCAAAGGAGTTCTAAATTTAAAAACCATATTCAAAAATATCTTCACTTCTTACTACTAATTATTCTGTGACTGTATATGTGCAGTGCATAAATCCATACCTTTTGACGTAGGTCATACCTCCACTGCGTAAGTTTCGCGTAGGTACTCCTTATTATTGAAATCGCCTATGCTACGCCTATGCCAATATGCCATAGACTTTACCACTATTTCCACTGCAATCATGATGTGGCAAAACGTGTGAAGCAGGCTTCTCGTACCTCTGGATTCGCAACTATACATACATACCTACTCGTAGCTAGATCGCATAAATTAACATTTTTATGATCACACCAAAATTGACAACAGGAAATAAGTCAAGCACATAATTTATGGATAAATAATACATTATGTACCTAAGGACTAGTAGTGCTAATAGTGTATTATTAGAGATATTCCAGGTATACCTACCTGCAAATCTACTGTCTGTGTTCGAGAACATGCATGTAATGACCAAAAACTGTAAAAAGAGTCCATATGAAGTTACCTTTACCACAGAAGACTTAATGGTTTGAAATAAATCACTCAAGACTTAATAGTACCAAGGTACCTTTACTGAAGCGTTCGGTAGGGGAGAGAGTACCTACCTATGGTGTGGATCCGGCTGAGAGACCGGCATTAGCCGATGACACTTAAAACTACTTGAAGCGTATCTGAAACTTGTTATTATTATATATTTAGTATTATTTTATATTAAGTAGGCCACTATCACTATATAATTTTAAGTAGGTACTTAACATTTTATTATATTAAGTATTACCTGTAACGTTATAGCAAATATATAAAATAATGAGCTCCCAGTAAATTCAGCCAGTTATTTTATGGAACTGAGTAATGTAACGAGCAAGTCGTTCGCCTGATGTTTTAATTGAAATTGAAAGTGAATTTTTTATCAATTTCAATGCTACCCAGAAATTTTAATACCGTAAAAAGTATGGTCTGTCTTTTCATGGTCATAACTATTTCAGTAGATACGATTAGGTACTTATTATATATTTTGGGATAACATAAGTGACTCATTAATGGTTTTTTAAGTGTTGCGATCAAGGAAGTTGCCTAGTCACGGCCTTCATTTTTATAATATTTTTTATCCATGATGAATTTTGCGTCAGCCACGTCTGTGTATGGCCGTATGGCCTTGACATACCTACACGATGAGTAGTTCATCATGGATGTTTTTAGGCCTCCAAGCAAAGTACTTATTCATGCACGTCAGGGTTTGCCAATAACAAACTAAACAAAATAATAATAAACAAAATGATAATAGGTATGCGAGAGACATCGTGAGGCGCAACTAGTAAAAATACTTATACTAATACTTACCAAAGAAAACGAAATATTACTACGTAAAGAAGCGACACTCCCACCCCCCCGCTAATTTCTCGTCACCCGCAACAAACCGATGAAAAAATGGGCAATGCCGTGCTTGCGTCACTCGGTTGTCACCGCTCGCTACGAATGACTAATGAGTGAGATTCAAATGTTTATTTTATATGTGCGATCAATTGATGTTATTTGAGGTTATTATGACCTTTTTGGATGACGACGACGACCTGCTTTACAGAGGTAGAGCAGGCCGGCTGACTATTTGACTTTGACATATAGACGAAACATATTGAGAAAAAGACGGAGAACGGCTGAAGACGGTGGAGCTGACCAGGACCTGACCTGACTGACGGAGGTCTGCCTATCTCTCAATGGTTCGTGATTGTTCTGTGTATGGATGTAAAGAAACCACTTACACAAATAAGAATCGAAGATTTTCTGGTTTTTCGCGTCTCCCAGCCAAGCGATAGTGGGTGTGAAAGAGAAACACTTAGGTTGCTTACGTATAGCGTTGTCCTTGTCACGCTCGATTCGTATTAGCTCATCCCTACAATAATTACGCACACACTCAAAACGTGTGCGGACAGACCGATGCGCCAGTAGTAGTATCTCTTACTAGTCTGTGGCCAGTAGTAGTACTAGACAGTTAGCTCGGCGAATTCGTATGGAGTGTCGGGGGTCTGCTTATACTGAGCAGTAATAGCTATACAATAATAGCTATTATTACAATAATAGCTCAATGTCGCTAGGTACCTAAATTTTTACGACAAGTGCCTGTTTCGTCGAATCCTCTGAAAGGTGCAATATAAGGGCCTAAATTGGCCTAATGGTTTGGTGTAGGTAGGTACCTAATGTAAGTGTTCTTCTAAAAACATTTTTTTTTTATTATTATTTATAGGCTTGCGTTGGACCGCTATCTCACCTGTTGTTAAGTGACGATGCGGTCGAAGATGTAGCACGCTCGCCTAGAAGAAACCTGTTCACTCTTGGCTTAAAGACACCCAGATTATAGCTATCCGGAAACACAGATGCCGGCAGAGAGTTCCACTCCTTGGCCGTTCGCATTATGAAGGTCGAAGCAAAGCGCTTGGTGCGAGCAGGAGGGATGTCAACCATATATTGATGACGGCTTGCCGTACGCCTGGTCGTCCGGTGATATAATGGAGATGGTGGAATAAGTTCATGTAATTCCGTCGCACACTCTCCGAAATGTATCCGGTAAAAGACCGATAAACTGGCAACTTTGCGCCGATGTTCAAGACTCTGAAGCTTAGTTTTAACCAGCGCATCGTCACCAATGAGCTTTTTGGCTCTTCTTTCAATGGTCTCCAAGGCTTCCAGCTGGTATTTGGCGGAGCCATCCCACAGGTGAGAACAGTACTCCATACACGACCGGACGTGTGCTTGATACAGGGTTAGAAGCTGTCCCGGTGTGAAATACCGTCTCACTTTGGCCAATATACCCAGCTTTTTTGCTGCTACTTTAGCCTTGGACTCTATGAAGCTGCCAAAGTTTAGGTTAGATGACAGGGAGACACCTAATAGCTCGAGGTGATTTGTTATCGGTACATTTCGGAAAGTGGGAGTCAGATGGAATTGACTCTTCTTTGCGGAGAAAAGACACGCCTGGGTTTTTGCTGCATTGAACTTGACAAGGTTAGCATCATCCCAATCGGATACGGCCTTCAATGCCAAGTTCATGCGATCAACCATGGCCTCTCTTTGAGAAAGGATCTGCTCTCCACTGGTCCGCGAATTGGATATATATCTCTCTACGACTGTGCTGTCGTCTGCATACCCAAAGATACCGGGTTTTAGCAGATCGTTAATATGCAGCAGGAAAAGAGTCGCAGAAAGAACCGACCCCTGAGGAACCCCGGCATTAATTGCCAATTGATCAGACGAGCAGCCTTCAACGACTACCCGAATTGATCGGTCCCTCAGGAAGTCCGATATCCATACACATAGTAGGTAGGCCATATGCTGGAAGCTTGCTGATGAGGCCATCATGCCATACCCTATCAAAGGCCTTCGAGACATCTAGAGAAACCGCAAGTGCTTCTCCTTGCTTCTCAATGGCCTCGCTCCAAATGTGAGTGGCATACGCAAGAAGGTCCCCAGTTGACCGGTTACGGCGAAAGCCATATGTCGGTCACTGAGAAGTTCATTCGCTTCGAGGTATTCCAGGAGCCTGTTGTTCAGTACACGTTCCATGCTCTTGCAGAGTATGGACGTTACTGAGATTGGCCTATAATTTGAAGGGTCGGCACGACTACCTTTTTTGGGCACAGGTTGCACGTTAGCCAGCTTCCAGGACTTTGGCACTTGACCAATCTCAAAAGAGAGACGAAAGAGGCGTGTCAATACTGGACACAATTCAGGCGCACAAGTTCTCAGAACTATGGCTGGAATACCATCAGGACCACTTGCTTTATTCACGTCAAGATCGCGCAACGTTTTGCGAACTTCCTTCTGACGGATGCGAAAATTCAACATATTGTGTGTCTCGCATCCACTAGGAGCAGTTGGAGGTTTCGCGTTACCAGCATCCAGACGTGAAGATTCCGCAAAAGAGAAGCAAACAAGTTTGCCTTCTCTTTAGCAGTGTGAGCAAGTGACCCGTCAGGTTTCAGCAGTGGAGGCAGTGAGGGACGGCAGAAGTTCGTTTCGACTGATTTAGCTAGGGACCAAAAAGCTTTGCTTCCCGCAGGGTATGAAGCTAGTTTGTTCCCTATTAGACTAATATGCTCAAAACGAGCCTTCCGCATAGCTTTTTTGCAGGACTTGGCAGCCTTGTTAAAGGCTCTCTTCTTGTCGTGTATATCCTTAATATTCTTATACTGATGATCCATACAACCGATCGACGTCGATCGTACCTATATATAATAATACCTACCCTTAACTTGAAACAGGCGTTGCCCTGTAAATCGTAAAACGATATAAAAATGGCGCTGCCTTTACTTAGGTACCTACATTCATGCAATCATTAGTTACAACATAATATTGAATAATAATCTAATCAAATCAAATCAAAACGTAATCTAATCAAAGCATAATCCTTTTAGTTTTGATTTAAAAAAATATACCAATATATTGCCCGTACTTTTGATGTTGGTCTGGTAGATTTCTAACTTTTAGTGAGGTGCGCTCTCATGCAAAGTTCGCAAGAATACATTTAACTTTTTAAATAGCTATTTGACTGAATAACATGAGCTGATAAGGTAAAGGTGCTAAAACGAAATCGAAATTCTTTTATACCTTTTTTCGATAACATTTTCTTCATAATGTTTGTAGGTAACGTACCTACCTATTCAAGGGACATAATTCACAGTCACTGAACTAAGAAGAGTAAGAAGACTTACTATACATATAGATTTACTTATATAAATTCAACTTGAACCTAATAAGACTTTCCAGCGGGAAGTGAAAAGTGATACAGTTCGATTTTGTTTTATTTTCCAAACAAGTGTTATTTCGAGTGATCTTGTGAGTGAATATTAACCAATATGTATTCGTAAACGTGGACGAGTGTAGGCAAATGAAACAAAATAGAGAAAACATTGTTTTTCAGGTTCTCCCAAAAAGTCCATGAAAAGCTTGAATAAAGTTCCACCACTTTGTTGAAGCACTAGGAGAGGGTCCGGCTTGTTGCTGTTGTACCCTCATTCTCAACAAAAGTATAATAAATGGAATATTAAACTATCAAATAAAAACTACGTAAGACATGGTGGTATGGCCCTAGAGACTATATATATATAAATATATATAGATAGATAGATAGATAGATAAACGCTTTATTGCAAACATTAAATTAAAGACATTACATAAAAACAATTAAAGAAAGTGTTACAATGGGCGGCCTTATCGCTAAAAGCGATCTCTTCCAGGCAACCTTAGGATGGAGAGGAATTATCAAAATGTTAAAGACGGGGATGTAAGGTCTACAATAATAATAACAACATAAAATGTCAATAAAATAAACTACAATACAATAGCAACATTCTAAATGCCTACATATAAACATACATATACATATATTAGGTACACATAAATACATATTATATTGTAAACATATATAAATAATGACTCAATATATATATATATATATATATATACATATATACATAATACAACATATCATAGCAACAAAATAACCAAAGAAACATCAGCAACCCTCCAAGTAGAACTTCTTCACTTTCTCTTTGAACACCTGCAATGAAGGCGCACGTCGTATAGGCACGGGCAGTGCGTTCCAAAGGCGAACAGCTTGAACGGTAAAAGAGCGGTCGTAGAAAGTGCTACCGTGTGAGGGTGTCTTAAGAGCACAATTTTCCGATGACCTAAGAGAGTGGGAGTTGGGAGTATGTAAGAATTCAAAGCGTTCTTTAAGATAGCGCGGGGTGGAGGGATTAAACAATATATTGAACAGCAAGGATAAGATGTGAGCATTCCGATTTTTATATATATATATATATATATATATATATATATATGGTCCTAGCCTGCTATAAGGGGCGAACATAAATAAAAAAATATTGAACCTAATAAAAAGCAAATGATAAAGATATAATATGACTACGAACTACGATCGTGATCCCAGCGTATAAATAAATACACATAAAAACGGTTCGGCAGAGATCGCTTTGAGCGGTAAGACCACCCTTCCGAGTTGTGGCATGAATTTTATTCTTCGCGCCTTAACTTACTTACTATACTAACCACAAACAATGATGCGCTGCGCACACACATAAAAGATCAAAAGTAAAAATGACAATGACAACCTGACAGCAGCTGTCAATTGTCGAGCGAGGTAAACTTAACAGTTTTGAGCTTTTGAGTTTAAGAAAACTATCCATTATTCCTCTGCCTCTGGCTATAAAATTACCATTTAATTATTAGAATAGATCGAATCGAAGATAGAATATCGAAGATCATTAATCAATTCATTGTCTCTGTTGTATATATATTTGATCCTAGTTAAGGGGAAGAAACTGCCTGCTGCAACACAGTGATAAACTAAAGCAGTGGGCAGAGTTTTAAACTTTATATTGTGAGATTTTATATTTTTGTTTTAAGCCACATTTTTTCGTGAAGCCTAGCGTGATCGTCTTTCGTGAATTGTAGTGATTCGTCTAACATTCATTTAATTATGAATCAGGGAATCAGAACTATGAACTAAAACTGTGCAGTTTACCCTCCCTATCCACTGACTCTGACTGACACTGACTGATAGCAAAATCAACAAATTAGGGATGGGCAAAGGGATCAAATATATCGTATCGATATTTCTCAAATATATCGATATACATTTACAAAAAATATCGATATATCGATATATCGATATGTTTTCCCGAAGTGGTTACTTATAATACACTGTGGAAAATTTGATATTAAATAAAGTAAATACACAATCTGCCATATTTATTATTAATTTAAAAAACATATATGAAACAGTTATCTATTCAAACCAGTATTTATCTGAAATGGACATCAGCAGCACTCTTTGTTTAATGTGCTCCCCAGTTAGTCTGCTTCTGTTGTTTGGCAATGTTAATTTAACAACTGAAGCAACCCTTTCGGATGATACTGATGAAGGTTGACATATTAAATATTTCAGAGCAATTTCTGAAAGAACCGGCGTGAAATGTCGGCAATTCACCCAAAATTTTATTGGATCTGACTTCCTCTCTAGAAGAGGTTGGTCTAGATACTGCTTAAGCTCATTGGGGACAGAGCCAGAGCTAAAATGCGTTAGTGGTGATCATTTAATTGTGTGCGTTTCCTCGTCCCCCACCGAAAATGACAGACTTTTGCAATGGGAATGAGTGCGCGTCACCAATCCAGGCTGGATACTTTATCTGAGAGTCCAGGCGAATGATACTCATACAGTCTACCAAGCCTTTTCGCGAAGCTTGATTAGAGCTGTTAAAAAAATATCGGTTTTGATATCAGGAAATAAATATCGAAAATCGATATATCGAAAAAAATAAAATCGCCGATATATATCGGTTATTTTCTGAAAAAATATCGATATTTTGATATATCGATTATTTTTACCCAAGCCTACAACAAATTGAGTCTGGGTTTTTTTGGTGGAAAGTGGAAACTTTTCACTATTGTTTTGGTTGCAAGCTTTTCTGTATTTAATTTTGCTTTTGTTTGTAACTGTTCTATTAAATATAGTAACATTCTGTTTCTTTTTCACAAATTGCACGTATCAATAATCGTATCGCTATCGCTGTGAGCTCTGCAAATAATGGAAGAACACCACTTCAACAAGTTTGCTCTAAACTTTGAAAACAATTCGGTAAGCTGACAAAATTAATTTATTACCTTTTTTAAATGCCAGGTAAGTATAAAACGCTCAACACCACGAAGCTTTCAAGTTAACAGATTTAACTTAACAAGTTTGTTATTATAAAAAGTGGGACAGTTTTTTGTTTTTACATGAGAAAGCACTATTCAATGCCTATTTACCTCTAATTTCTGCAGCCTAGCCTAGTTGAGCTTAGGTATTACATAAAAAGACAGTAGGTATACAGTCACACACACAAACACCAATGTTAGATATTTAGTTAACAAGTTGAAGAATTATTGGAAAGTTGTTTGAATATCAATGAATAGGAGCAGCGGAGCGGCTAACAAGTAACTGCATCTAAAGACTAGTCTTTCATTAAAGTATTTGTAAATTGAGCCACATCCGTACCTACCGAATAAAAATGTTGAGTCTGCTTGCATGAAGTGATAAATAGGTAGGCAATTTTCTGAATGAGTTACCAGAGTCTAGAAAATACAATCGAGTAATATCTTATTTTCTGATCAAAAATTATAATAATCTGATACATCTGCAAAACTTGATAATTTGTCAACAAAAATTTCAAATATCAATGCACATATTGCAGTAAGGAGGGAATAAAATGCACTAAGTAACTTAACAGCACACTAGCCTGCTGGCATACTATTAAGTAATCTAATTACTCGTTTTCCATAAATAGGATCATAACAAACCAGTTTAAGTATAGTAAAGTTGCAGTTCTGTTCTGTCAAAGCAATTCCATCACCGCATAAAAATCTCTAGCACCTGTCCCAGTGTGAACACATTTTAAAATTACAAAATTATCCAAAATATTTGGTATTTCAACCATCATGGCTATTAATATCGCAATGATGCAGATATTCAGCGGAAATTCTAACACTATACTAAACATGGGTATAGTTTTATTGACATTCTTCGAGTCTTACATCTTTCCATTTGCCATATTAAAATGGATTGTTGTACTAACTAAGTATGGTAGTCTAGTCCACTTTTTACGGACTGAGAAAGTTAAGCCAAGGCCATTATGTTCTCAATATAAATATAAGTTGCAGCTTATGACAGTGTGTAAAAATAATATGGTGAATGTGCACGAAATTTCTCATGTGAATATGGTTGTAGATTGTAATGGAATTCAGGTGAGTCTTAGCAGTTCATAATATAAGTACCTTATTATATTAGTATCTTGATGCAAAATAAGACGAAGACTATTCCTATATAACTAGGCTGTCACTGCTACAGAATCATTTGCATATTCACAATATCACACACAATTTTCTTGCACAAAGAACATATGAAAAGTGATGTAAAAACATGGTCAATATGGCGTGACATGCATAAGGTAGGGTTCTGTAGCAAACGCTTTTCTAGTCATATATCTGAATACACCATTATATTTTTTTATAATAGAGACCTACATTGTAAAAATAATTGTATCAAAATGTACATACAACACATAATTTACTAGCTGTTGCCCGCGACTTCGTTCACGTGGATTCTAGTTTACCACTGATGAAGAAACTTTTTTGTAGATTGTGTACAACACATGTTATTTACAAAATCCCTACTTCGTTCGCATGAACAATAGTTTAACGCTAATCGAAAGACTTTTTTTAAAGATTATGTACAATACATTTTATTTACAAAACTTCCCTGTGATTGTCGGAAGAAAGCATGTATAGTCTCTTGAATCACGTCACCTGTGAGAAGGCTACGTACAGCTGTCCGTGTGAGAAACATCCTGTTCTCAGATCAACACCGGCAGTCTCGAGTATCTGGTCCTTCGACTTGTTGACCGTCATTGCAAAGCAGAAGCTCACAGATAAGTGCATGAGCTTGAATTGGAACGGAAAGTAGTTCGGGATAAGGAGGTGCGTGATATGAAAACTGATTATCCAGCACCACGGCCTGTCAGTATGGAGTAGGTACTTCTCCCATAGTTGCACTGGGCGAGAGCCCACAAAACACCAATTTCACAGCAAACAAATGGCGCAGACATTCATAATTGACTCTGTGATGCGAAAACTGAATAAAGAACTTTTGAACTTTGAACAGGCTTATGGAGGCTACATAGAAAGTAAGGGTGTTCAACACGATTGACTGTTCTGAGGAACGCAAATAAGTGACAGAATGACAGAAATGAGGACAGACAGTGTGTATTAGCAACCGTAAATAGTAGCATTCCTTGTTACTGGTGTGAACGGTGTACTTCCTGCCCAAAGGATGCTCTTTATAGACAGCCAGTGCCCTCTAAACTGGTTGACCACATCGTCGCGTCGTCTATTAAGTAGATCAGTTTGTTTGTTGTTAAATAATGGCAAATCGTCAATGTTAGAGTTTTGGCAAAATCATCCCCTTACAAAACCTGAAAAACGCCAGAAATGTGGTTTGGCGAAGGTTTTCGTTCATTTTCGAGGTAAACATCCAAGTTTAAATGTAGAACGCATCGACAACGACATCGAAGCATCGACGTAAAGTTGCCAGCCTGTCGGTATTTTATAGGATACATCACGGTGAGTGTGCGTTGGAATTATACGAGCTTATTCCTCCATCTCCTTTTTATCATCGGACAACAAGACGCACGGAAACTCGGCATCCGTACATGGTTGACATTCCTCCTGCTCTAACAAAGCGTTTTGCTTCGACCTTTATAATGCGAACAGCTAAGGAATGGAACACCTTACCAGCGTCTTTGTTTCCGGATTCTTATAATCTAAGTGTGAGTGAATCGGTATGTTCTAGGCAAACATGATCCATCGTCGACCACGTCGTCACTTTCCATCAGGTGAGACTATGGTCAAATGCTAGCCTATTCGGTAATAAAAAAAAAGGACGGTGGGGTGCCGGTTATACCGAGCATATCAGGTAATGTTGGCCTAAAGTAATTTAAAAAAAAGTTTTAACACACCGATGTCGTGTATTCCATAAAAATATCATTTGCAAGTTTTAATTTTACCCCTAACGCCATTTAGTTTCTATCGTATTAACAAATTTTCAAGAGTTAAAATTAGCTCTTTTCATGTAAAGTTTCCGAGGCATTTTATAAGACTTACGCTGAAACGCTGAAATTAAGTTTCTTCAATGATATTTTTTTATGTAAATAAAATTTTACATGTATGTATTTCATGCATTTTAATAGTCTATACAGCGTTTCAAATTCAGACTAATTTTACCTATTTCCTGTCCTCATCGCTTAAAGAAGCTTATCATCAAAAAAATCTCGGACCCGTATTCGTTAATTTTTAATTATAAGTATTAATTTTGAGTTTTAAGATTCTAATACAATCTAATAACTTTTTTCCATACTTACTTCACCCCCCATTTAATCCTATAATAAATAGATATTTCAAATTTTTAATAGCCTATATTTTAAGTTGAGACAAGCTATCAAATACTGAAAACCGCATTAAAATCCGTTCGGTGGGTTTCGAGTCTATAGATAACAAACACACAAACAAACAGACAAAAAAATCTAAAAACCATAGATTCGTGTTCAGTACCCTCTAAATAGTCCATCTCAGTTGGTCTTGCAAAAATATCTTCAATGTACAGAATTGGCTTTTTTCCATTTTTATAATAGTATATAGAATAGATGAGTCTGTGAACAATTAGGACAGACAGACAAACGGATAGAACGATTTTTGTCGCCGACTGTACCACGAGCCCTCACAACAGCCCTCTAACGGTGTCTGGTAGCCATCAAGTGGCAATAAATACAGCCTTGAGGCTATTATCCCTAAACATGACCTGCTGTAAAAATACAACCAGTGCAATAGAACACTATGCCAAATAAAAACGTAGGTACGATACTAACTTTTACGGTCGTATATTAACCTGACTGGTAATAAAATGTACAGTTCGCGTTAAGCTACCACATTTTTGTAGTATATTTACTTATTCGAATTTCCGACAATCCAGTACGTACGGTATCTATTCTATTCTATACCAAAGAAAACGAACTATTTCTTACGTACTATACCATCTTATAGATTAAAAGAGCCAATTCTGTACATTGAAGATATTTTTTGAAACACCAACTGAGAACGACTATTTAGAGAGTACTGAACACGAACCCATTGTTTTTAGAATTTTTGTCTGTTTGTTTGTATGTTTGTTTCTATAGACTACTGAACGGATTTTAATGTGATTTTTAGAGTTTGGTAGCATTAGTCCCAACTTAGATTAGAGAGCATACAGCTATTATACAGTATTACAGAGATACAGCTTGACCTCTTCGTAGTAGTCGCTCTCATATACTGGGGCGGTCTTGCTAAGATGGTCTTGGAAAAAATAAGTTTTTTTTTTTTTATGTAACTGAGTGACGAGACGAGCTGGTCGTTTGCCTGATGGTAAGCAATACGCCAGCCCATAACAATAATAGCGCAGGATTTTGCAAAACAAAGTTCACCCAGAACTTTGTTTTGCAAAATCCTGCGCGGCGCTGCACTGCGCTCGTCACCCTGAGACAATTAGCTGTTGAGTCTCATAATGCCCAGTAATTTCGCTGGCTACAATGCCCTTCAAACCGGAACACAGTAATGCTTGCGCACTACTGCTTGGCGGCTGAATAACTGGCAAAGCGGTGGTACCTACCCCGACGGCCCCTCGCATACGAGAAACCTACCACCAGTAAATATGGACATATGGACTTCCTCTGTCGTTCACGCAGACGAAGTCGCGGGAAAAAGCTAGTTAAATGTAAATACGAAATAAAGCCTATGTACCCCTTTTAACTTTAGCGCTCAATCATATAGAATAGATAAAAGTACTACTACCACAGACAATTAATAGTACAAGACTGTGACGTCGCACGGCCGCCGCCATGCATTTTAGAACGCTAGGGAAAATGTATTTTCCGTATTGTAGTGAAAGGAGTAGAGAAACTCAAAGCGCAGTAGCGCACTTTCATACTTCTCATTAGGCCCATATATGAATTCACTTAAAGGTTCAATGCACTTATATGTCAGATAAAACCCAGAGGAAACAGCGTTAAATATTTCAACTCTATACAGCATTTTTACTATTACTTTAAAATCTTGGCTACGATACTTGCCGTAGTCGGTGTCCGTACATACTTATTCTGCTATAAAAGGACATTTAGCTGACTTGTTCTTGATATAAAATTGTCTGAGATAAGTGAGATAAAAAATATTTTTCTAATTTTGTGGCTGCAGAATGTTCTAGTCTTCTTCTCGTAGTACCTAACTTAATAGTTTAATGTTATTTCAGTTGAGCTACTGTGGACAGGACTGCCGGCGGATACCACCAGCTCTTCAAAAAATGTACGGTGCCAAAGTCAGATACTTAGATTTAAGGTGAGTTACCGAACTTTGTTTCAGTATTCGAAATAAAAGCCCAGAGTACAATATTTTTAGTTCAGAAATGAAATTTAAATAAAGCTAAAGGTCGTTCGGTTCGGTTGATTTACGCTGAAAAGTAAATCACAAAAAAATAAAATGTGATTTTAATTTTTTTTATACTAGAGACAGGTAGGTATGTTGGTAATGTAAACATCCTAAAATGTTGTGCATTAAGGTATGTATGTGCGTTGTTTCTAAATGTTAAATCTATCTACCTATGTAGTGTCTAGTATGAGTTTAAACCTCTGAACTGCGATCTGATGCGATCTGATGCGATGTGAGATCGAATTAAGGTATAGCGTCACAGCGACTAATGAGATACGGTCTAATTATTGTCGAGTCAGGCAAGAAATCATTTATACCAAAAGACGATGACTACGAGTTGAGATAAATTTAATGGGACTATATATGGCATCATAAGACATTTTCGCAGTGAATCTACACCTTAAGCTGAGCTCAACACGATATACGATTGGCGCTAGAGAGACATATGGGTAGGGGGGCTGTTTTCCTCTAAGGGCGTACACCAATCGGCATGCGAGCCATTCCATAATCCGGCAAAGTGCCGTAAATCAAAAATATCGTTCAAGAAAGTGTGTTCTGAAGAAGCTAAAAGAATATTGTAAATTGCACTTTTCTGTTTATCGTCATTAGTCATTACCAAAACCTTAGAATACCAAAGGTACGGAACATACACCAATAAAACTGAATTCATTTTCAATAACTCACACCCGGAACAACCTTTCTCAATCAAATAAACTCCACGCAGACCGAACGAACATAAATTACTTTTGCGGTGTCTATTTTAATACGTAGACCGAACGGACGTCTGTTTGTAAATTTACTGAACTCGGGCTTAGAGACTAATATTATTATGTCTAGTTGATAATGCAGATTCCATAGATAAAGTCGTGGTGCGGAAGGTGTGGTGTTTTAGTTATTTTAGTTCCTCTCTTTGGCTATGCACTATACTTAGTTGTATTTTTGGTGATTGTAGGACATTGCAATACTTCAAACTGCGCCGAATAATCTATGCCTGTGTCTGTCACCAAAATCTTATCCACATTCAATGAAATCTTGTCCACATTCAATGAAATCTTACCAACTTCAATGAAATCTTCTTATCCACATTCGATGAAATCTTATCCACATTCAATGAAATCTTATCCACGTGCAATGAAATCTTATCCACATTCAATGAAATCTTATCCATATTCAATGAAATCTTACCAACTACAATGATATATTCTTATCCACATTCAATGAAATCTTACCAACTTCAATGAAATCTTCTTATCCACATTCGATGAAATCGTATCCACATTCAATGAAATCTTATCCACGTGCAATGAAATCTTATCCATATTCAATGAAACCTTATCCATATTCAATGAAATCTTACCAACTACAATGAAATCTTCTTATCCACATTCGATGAAATCTTATCCACATTCAATGAAATCTTTTCCACGTGCAATGAAATCTTATCCACATTCAATGAAATCTTATCCATATTCAATGAAATCTTACCAACTACAATGGTATCTTCTTATCCACATTCAATGAAATCTTATCCACATTCAATGAAATCTTACCAACTTCAATGAAATCTTCTTATCCACATTCGATGAAATCTTATCCACATTCAATGAAATCTTATCCACGTGCAATGAAATCTTACCCACATTCAATGAAATCTTATCCATATTCAATGAAATCTTACCAACTACAATGATATCTTCTTATCCACGTGCAATAAAATCTTGTCCACATTCAATGAAATCTTATCCATATTCAATGAAATCTTACCAACGACAATGATATCTTCTTATCCACATTCAATGAAATCTTACCAACTACAATGATATCTTCTTATCCATATTCAATGAAATCTTACCAACTACAATGATATCTTATTATCCACGTGCAATGAAATCTTATCCACATTCAATGAAATCTCACCAACTTCAATGAAATTTTCTTATCCACATTCGATGAAATCTTATCCACATTCAACGAAATTTTATCCACGTGCAATGAAATCTTATCCACTTCAATGAAATCTTATCCACTTCAATGAAATCTTATCCACGTTCAGTGAAATCTTATCCACTTCAATGAAATCTTATCCACAATCAATGAAATCTTGTCCACATTCAATGAAATCTTATCCAGGTTCAGTGAAATCTTATCCACTTTAATGAAATCTTATCCACATTCGATGAAATCTTATCTACATTCAACGAAATCTTATCCACGTGCAATGAAATCTTATCCACTTCAATGAAATCTTATCCACTTCAATGAAATCTTATCCACTTCAATGAAATCTTATCCACGTTCAGTGAAATCTTATCCACATTCAATGAAATCTTATCCACTTTAATAAAATCTTATCCACATTCAATGAAATCTTATTCACATTCAATGAAATCTTATTCACATTCAATGAAATCTTATCCACGTTCAGTGAAATCTTGTCCACTTCAATGAAATCTTATCCACTTCAATGGAATCTTATCCACTTCAATAAAATCTTATCTACTTCAATGAAATGTTATTTACATTCAATGAAATCTTATCCGCATTCAAAGAAATATTATTATCGCACTGTAGCTATCTTTGCTTCAAAGATCGTGCCTTCCTGTCAAAAATAGACTACGTTTTATGACAGAGACTTTGGGAAAACGGAAACTGTACTCGATCCCTCCTTCACGCCGAAGATTTTATCGCAAAATTCGCGAACACGCCTTGCTTATGCAAACGAAGTTTGATCCTATTTAGGATAATAGCTAATTAAATTCAATGACAGTTTGTAGACTCGATCGTTAGCCTGGATCACGGGCCAGTGATTTATCAGTACCTTAACTATTTCGGTATGTTACACAGGACACGTTATTTTCTATAGGTTCAAAAAGACATTTTTTTTTACTGGTTAGATGCTCGCGTTTGATCACTATCTCACCTGAAATAACAGGAAGGCACGATCTTTGATAGTGCGATAATAATATTTCAAGACAGTAAAACATTTATGTTTTACGGGTACAAAAATAATCTATTTTTGATCACTATGGAGGCACCAAAAGGGCAAAACGTTTGTTTTAAATATGCGGCGAAGTGATTCAACCTACGTCAAATATTCATCCTAAGCAAACGGACCGCTAACCCATAATACCACATTTATATCTGCAGTTACAACAGCATAGAAACGCTGAAAGGCTTGGAAGATTTCACAAGGTTGGAAGAGCTGATACTGGATAACAACAAGCTTAGCGACGCTGTCGTATTCCCTTATCTACCGAGGTTGAAGACTCTCTCCCTCAACAACAATCAGGTACGTTTACATCTATTTATAACACGCGATTTGATACTCTACTACAACTACTTTATCTAGTTATTGATAATCTATGTTTCGCTACTCGACCGCAAAGATTGAAGCATCTAAAGGTAGCTCAAGTTACAACACGAGATTGGGAGAGCTCATACTTTATTAGATTTACAAGAGGGAAAAATCATTCGATTTTGTCATGTTCAGAAACGATATTTGGCGTTCCTATGGGTCATACATTCCTGTGCAGCGATAATCTATAGAAGCAGACCACAATATGGCACATATGTTGCTAATGGTTCCATGGTTCAAAAAACATTACAAAAAATATTATCGATATATAGTTTGTGTATGTGTGTTTGTTACTTCTTCACGATGTTTCGAAATTTGGGATGGAGATACATAAGTTGATGTTGGATTCTCACATAGGCAACTTTTTATCACAGAAAACCGCGGGGCTCAGTTGGCTTGTATTTTAATATCGGGAAAAAGTACGACAGCTCACGGGCGAAACCGCTGGTGAAAAGCTAGCAATTGAATAATTCTCCCAACAAATCAATGCTAAAAACCCATAACTGTATCACAAAATAATTAATGTAGGTATGATTTATTCAGTACCTTTGTACAGTAGCACGATTGTCCACCCCATTTGCCTAAACTCACCGTTATGCCTTTTAGACCGGATATAATAATGTGCGCTTTTGTTCCCGCCATTTAAACGTTTTAGACCATAAAGTGGTGTTCCTATTCACTTTTGAAAAGTTTGACCCAATTGTACTTTGTATTTAAAAATCGTAACGAGTTAAATTTTGTTGGTTAATTGTGGTGGGATGAGCCTGGTTATCTCGTGGTTATTTGGTTATGCCTATAATACTCATAAGAGGTGTTGATAGAGTCCTTAAGGGTCGGCAACGCATCAGCAATGCCTCTGGTGCTGCAGATGTCCATAGGCGATGGTAACCGCTTACCATCAGGCGGGCTGTCTGCTTGTTTGCCGACATATTAAATAAAAAACAAAAAACTTAGAACATAAATGCTCCTAATGGAATTAGACAGACGTTATGAGTGGTCCAATAGTTAAACTGCGCACTCCTCCACCGTAATAATCATTAACATTTTGTCTTTTATTTAAAAACTAGCTGGGCGCCGCGGCTTCACCCGCGGTTCCCAGGACAAAAAGTAGCCTAAGTGTTAATACAGGGTATAGGCTCTCCATTCCGCGTATCTATATTCCGAATTTGACTCGAATCCTTTCAGCCGTTGCAGCGTGAAGAGGGAACAAACCTTACACACTAACACACTAACACACTTACATAAAACTTTCGCATTTATAATATTAATGTGATAGTGTGATTGCTGCAGAGGGGCGCGAGTGTCTAGTTTAAAATTTCTACGCCATTTGCGCTCTGGACTCATGTCATGTACCTACTAGGTATACTTTCTCTTTTGAGCAGGCTTTTTGACAATATTTAAGCAGGACCTAATCTAGCTCTATATTGCGTTTAAGCTCGTAGCTAATATGAAAACACATATTTTTTATCTGATAATAACACAGAAATCTAAATAATAAGGTTACCTTATTATTATTCCCTTATTATTAAGATAATAACAACAAAACAAGTATACGTAGCATACGTATCAACAACCGTTTTCAATGTATCTTTGAAGTCCAAGGTCAAATATCGATGAAATTTATATGGGACCACTTCGGAGCTATACTGAACCCAACGCAAAAAGAATTTGAATTTCGGAGTTCTGAGGTAACAAAAATAAAAAAATATACAATCGAATAGAGAACCTTCTCCTTTTTGGAAGTCGGTTAATAAAATATGGCTAAATAATCAACTATAGTTTTCACAAAGGAACCGCTAAGTAAAAATGTCTGAACCATAACTTCCGGTCACCAAAGTCGGAAAGTTCCATTTCATTTTCCTTCGAAATAGCGGTAGCTTTTCAAGTGGACCTACTTTTCTAAGCGAGTTTCATTTGAACGTTTTGATTCCTTTGAAAACTATTTAGCGGAAAAACCCTGTACTAGAAGCTCTCTTCAGATTGAGTAGTTTGGGTACTACAGTCGGCAGCAAAAGTTGTTGAACATTTCAACTAGTAGCAATTTAATATCACAGAATAATAGTTCAAGGTAATATTAAGTTTTCTATGTTAGTTTTCCATTTTTCTGATACCGAACACTAAAATAGTCTATTGGCTTGTTCAGATTATCGGGCGAATAACTCGCCGAATTATTCGTAGACGAATACGACGTGATTTCATATTCGTCATCGAATTCAACATGGATCATAGCAGCGTGGATGACGTGCGTCTCGTTGATTGATTCGCAAATGTTATGTTATGTTATTTTGTATCAATATTATGTTATTTATATATTGTGTTACGATCCGTGGTGTCACCGGGCGGCTCCTACGGAAGATCAGCGCTGGTTGCTTCAGCCGGCATTATGCTGAGTAGGGCCGTTTTGTAGCAATACCTAGTATTAATGTTTAGTTAAGATGTTTTTGCTACAATAAAATTATTTCATTTCATTTCAAATATTTTAACCTGAATTTTTTGCACCAGTTAGAAGGAATGCTTTTTTTACGTCAGTAAAACTTCAGAAAAATTACTGTTTTTTTCCTGAATATGTACTTTCATCGCGTTTATAATATTATACGGATCCTTAATGGAAGCATCACCAATGGGTTATTTGCCCTTGGTTCTAGGAGTATTCTTAACCTAGCACATGGCCTGAAGTGGGGCTTTAGAGAGAACTAATTTTTCTAAATATGAAAGGAAGAAAAGAAAGAAAGAAAAAACATTTATTTGACGACCACAAAGTAATACACTAACAAAATATGGAAAGGAAACAGAATTACAAAAAGAAAAAATAAATACATAAACAGTGTAAAGAGATAATTAAGATTAAATGACTATGTGGTGCCAAATGGGGTTTTCGCTCAGCACAAATGTGTCAGTATTTGACACCCGACGCTGGTTTTCAGCAAAACCCCAAGGCGTGCGGATCTTTGGCTTCAAATATAAAATAGAAGCTAAAATAGAAAAAATAGAAATCTAAAATATCTATAGCGTTGGTTGAAGCTAAGCTTCAGAGTCTCAAGCATCGACGTAAAGTTGCCGGCCTGTCGGTATTTTATAGGATTCATAACTGTGAGTGTGCGATGGAATTATATGACCTAATTCTTCCATCTTCTTTCTACCATCAGACAACAAGACGCACGGATACTCGGCATCCATACATGGTTGACATTCCTCCTGCCCGAACAAAGCGTTTTGCATCGACCTTTTTAATGCGTACAGCTTAGGAATGGAACACCTTACTGGTCTTTGTTTCCCGATTCTTATAATCGGGGTGTCTTCAAGTCTCGAGTGAATCGGTATCTAGGCAAGCATGATCCATCTTCGACCGCGTCGTCACTTTCCATCAGGTGAGACTGCGGTCAAATGCTTGCCTATAAGTATAAAAAGTAGGTATTATGTGCTGGCGAGAAAACCCCCGCTGTATATTACTCTCGTCATTAATGAGTGTGTAGTTAAACATGCAAATGAGGATCCTTTATCTGGGTCAACTCAACCTTCGCCCCGAGCCAATTACATCCGTGCAGACACAGGGATGCTTTAACTTAATTACATCTTTGAAATTTATACATATTGGATCTATTGAAGTTCAGCCCTGCGGATATTCCCGTAATTTCCCCCTTTTCCATGTGAATTTCGAAAATTCTATACAAGTCTAGAAAAACATACATAAAGTTTAGATGGCCAGATCCAAATTCGTACAAATAGCAATTACTTAACAATAAAGGCCAACTAGCCTAGGTAGACGACGGAATTCTCCATAATTTTATCCAAAAATTGTACACGGTTGTATAACTTATTTTTCGCGGATCTTTCTTTCATCGTCGGCGTTAGCGCATATACCTATTGTCCGTCGTCCACGCAGGCCTTTACTACGTAGTAATATTTAGTTTTCTTTGCCTATACGAACAAAATAACAATAATGTATCCTAACACAACGAATTAAATTATTCGATAACACAATAACACTTTATCATGCCAAAGACACTTAATTATATTATAAGTTATAACAAACACTTGACGTTCCTAGATAACAGAGTTGGACTGTCTAGTAGAGAAGATATCCGGGCGGTGTCCGTCCCTCACATATCTGTCCCTGCTAAGTAACAAGGCATGTCCGAACGAACTCTCCGACAGCGATAAAGACGACTCAGACTACCAGAGATACAGGTAATGCCTTAAGATATTACCCGGTATCTTTCTTCTTCACTTCATCATCGCCTTTCTTCTTCACTTCATCGTCGCCTTTCTTCTTGAATTCACCATCGCCTTTCTTCTTCCGCAATATTGGATTTCGTCATTTCATTAATATTTTGAGTCAATCGTCATCGTGTAACTGACAGCATAGATTTACAGCTAAATCTTAAATTTGTTTTGTATGCGCAGTCCAAAATGTCCCAGCGGGTGACCGGATGGTAAGCTTGCCTACGAGTATAACTTTTGCAGCAACAACTACAACTTTCTTTTGCAAAATTTTACGCGGCACTGCACTGCGCTTGCCACCCTGAGAACCGTGGACTATACAGGCTGTGTATTATGTGTACCTTTACCTTTAATAGGTCTATGTTTGGCCACTATCTCGCCTGATGTGAAGCGATGATGTGGCCTAAGATGGAGCACATAGATCTAGAGAGAGACGGCAGTACCTACACTACCGATCTACTTATCATGTACTATGCTGCTAACTGGCGATATTTGAACCTCCAGGCCTGAAAACGTAGTACAGTAAGTTAGGTATGAAACTTATAGTAGGTACGTGGTATTTTTAGTCATAAAAATAGTAGGTGGGTACCAATATAAAAAAATATCTAAACAATTTCGCTTAGAGTAAGTAAGGAATAGATATTTCCAGTGCACTTTTCAGACTCAGACTACATCATTCAGATTATGAACAAATATTATTTAACTTGCTTGTTTATTTCCATATAACTTTTACCAGGCCTAGCGCACTCCGCACTGTAGGTACGAAGCTACAAGTACATAGCCGGACACCGACGGCGGGTCGCGCGTCGTTACACGTGCCGCGTCAGAAGAGATAAGAGCTATGCGATAGAAAGAGAGGCGCTCTGTAGGTTAATATGACTGGTAGGTATGTAGCGCTACGCAAGCTGAATTGAATTTTATTGCGTCATAGCAAGAGTCCCTATATGTTTAAATTTCTTTGCGGAGTGTTGCTTCTGTCCCTTAGTATTCTGTGCTTTTACCTACTTCCACCCCGTAGACGTAGATAAATGTTTTCATTACCAAATTATTCTTGACGAAATTAATTAATAGGTAAGTACTCTCCGGTTCCAAGTAAATCAGTTTATCTACTCACAAGATGTCTAACGCTGTCTCTTAATGTAATTTAGGCCTAACATGTTTGGCTTTTGTTGTGATATTAGCTTTTGTTCTCAGTTCTGATTGCTTTTGAAAGCGTGATCCTAATGTACAGTGATGTTCTAACGTTTGGAAGTGCCGAATTTTTATGAACAAACAGTTTATGATATTGAATGCATTAGCGCATGATAGGCGAAAATCTCAAAATTAGAAGGAAAAAAATCCCAGTGGTGTCGGGACGGTATTATGAAGACGCAGATTTGATCCCTGCTCGCGCAATATCATTTTTCTTTAAAATTTTAATACAAAAAGTTTTAAAACAATCTGTCGGCTTGGTGCCTGCATAAATACTAATTAGGGGCTAGGATCTATGTATGTGATTCTTCCCTGTATCTAGGGAACCAGGAACTGCCAGGACCGTGTACCCACATCACCAATACATGAAACAAATGCTTGCGTTTTTATTTTTCTTTGCACGAGCATTTTTCCCTTACCTCAGTGATGGTGATTTGAGCCAACCTGCCCAACCACTACACCACAGAGGCTGTTATCAATGTTCTAATCAAAAACACTGTTCGACTTAACTTTCTAAAAAGGACTGATGACAGACTGCGAGCCACCTTAATATAATAACAAGCGAGTTGGAATGATGGCAGTAGTACATACCTACTTAGTTTCGGAGTAGATACACCGTAAAATTTAGTGATAAAATAAAACGTCCTCAGGAAGTTCCTTCTATGTACCCCCACAAGACACTACCAACATTGGAAACCATGCCGTCTAGCAACCTACTAGTCGTGTTTCGGGATGTATGTTCTGAGAGATCGCTTTGAGCGATAAGACCGCCCATTGTGACACTAATATTAAGTTCGTTGTTATTTTACTTTTTAATTATTTCTGTATTTTGGTGTTACAATAAAGAGTTATTCTATTCTATGTTCTGTGAACCATCAGGAAGGCGAGTCTGAGCAGACCCTCGACTGCAGTCTTCCCCTAGATCTATGTGCTCCATGGTTGCTTAACATCAAGCGAAATAGTGGCAAAACTTAGATCTATAAGCAGTTTAAGAAAAGGTTCTTCACATGCCGTAGGTACTTCGTCATCTACAAGCTGCCAAGCCTACGTTTCCTGGACTCCCGTCGTGTATCATCCAAGGAGCGGAGTGAGGCAGCAACCAGGGGCGAGTTCATGAGGGTGCGACGCCCCCCGACAGATGCCCCTGACGCCGGCTCTGTAGTGGCCACAAGGAGGGGCCCGGCGCTCCGGCCGTTGCCTGTGGACTTTGGTGCTTTAGGCAAACACAAAGGTACATCTTTTTAAAAACAGTTAAAGTTGGCTCAAAACAGTGGCAGCGGCGGCGGCGCTACAAGGCGAAACGTGTGGTGAGTGAATGAATATAGTTAGAAGGGCTATTCCCGTTGAGTCACACCCCAATGTGTAACACTGTGACACAATGGGAAATTAATTCCTCTTAAGTTACATTGTTTCGTCATGTTTTCCTGTAGTTTTTAAAGCTAGTGCGGATCTATATCCGCAAAAAGTGGGCAGCGGGATTCGAAGTCCGGTGCGTCGGATCGTAAGTTGCACGAATCAACGAAAACGAGCAACACTTGCACAAACACCCAAAATGTATTTAGACGTATTATTCTTAAGTTATTGAGATTAACGAAACATATTATCACTCTCAGATAAAAGCTACTTTTGTAACAATTACTTAAAAGAAACCAAATTGTTGTTCCAGGTGCCTACGGGAAATGTCTCTACAAGTACACAGGCAAGCATTCAGAAGGAAACAGGTTTATAGTCAACAGCGACTTGTAATGCACCTATGTTCTATATCGACGATGTACGATGTATCAACATGCTATTAATTAAAATAAGCTTATACAGGTTGTGGCATGGGATCCTCAGGGTAGTACCTTTTCCTTTCCTTTGCAGTGAAAAAGTTTTATTGATATAACACATCGGGTAAAATTTGGAGATAACTAAAACTGCATTTATGGAGTTTTGAAAGAAGGTACTGAATGTGTTTCATCGCCCTAAATAATTAAAATAACATTTGTGTAATCGCCAATCGCTACGGTTTAGTTTATAATTTCGGTATCGATTACGTGTTGCATTTAAAGAATATGTTTTCTGTGCAATATTTTGCATCGTAAGATATAAAACCGAATCGATCGATGAGTTATCGTGAGGTTCTGAATCGGCCCGCAGGAATGAATGATTTGATTTTTGTGGGGTACATTGGGGAATTCAAATTTTGAAAAAAATTGTGGGCTGTGATCACCATATTGTAATGCTTCTGGTGTTGGATATTTCCATAAGACGACAGTGACCGCACACCATTAAGAGGGCCAAATGCTTGTTTGCAACTGTTCGTCCCACCAGCCATGATCGTCCCACTGCGTCCCACGAAGTTTCCTCTTTCCACTCATAGCGATGAGCCCTTTTAGCCCAGTCGCTGCAGACGTTGAGCTTATCCCCATCTCTGGTTGGGCTGCCATGACATCTTCTGTGGCACCCAGATGTCGCGAGACGTTCTTTACCTAGAAATACATAAAATAAAAATTCCAAACTTCGATAACTGCCATAAATGTAAATGATTCCAAAATATAGTTCTTAGTGTATTTAGTTTTAAGTTATAAGTAATTACAATGAGCGAGTGTGGCTCAGTGGGAGCTCGTGCGACTTTCGATCCGACGCACCCAAGTTCGAATCCCGTTGGCCCCGCACTACTGACTTTCTTAAGTTATGTGCGGATTTAACTCTAAAAACGGTGAAGGAAAACATCGTGAGGAAACCGGCATGTCCAAGAATTTTCCACAAAAAGTCAAGGACATCTGACATCCACCAACCCGCACTGGGCCAGCGCGGTGGCCCATTCTCTATGAGAGAAGGCCCGTGTCCCAGCAGTAGGAACGTGATGGGCTGATGATGATGATGAATTACATGAAATGATTGTTATCATTTATGAGTACAAGCATTATAATTATACTTGTCTAATGAATCGATATGACTATAATAATAAGTAAATTCCAAATTCCGTCCAAACTATTGAATGTTAACCTAGAGGTTATTAATAATTTGTTTCTTGCCAAATTCAAAATATATTTTGTTACATACTTTTGATTATATTGTGGTTGTTTTCGTTGTTATAACTTTAGATATTGTTATTCATATAATTGGTATATACTATATAGCTCAAAGATTGTATTACGGGATACACAATTAAGTAATGTAATCTATGAAATGTTTTGATAAAATTATAATGTAAGTACATAGTTTGTTAATTAATTGTTATATTATTGCCAGTAATGTACTATTAGTTATTCTATGCCAGTAGCAATAATGTAATGCCATTTTATTATAGCATTTATACTTATTATGTTCCATTTTAATATAAAAATATGAAATTTATTTAGTTTTTTTATTGACCACAATACAATACAATAACATTTTATTGCACACCAAATAATATATACACAATAATGAAAAATAAAACTACCACGTTGTTCACTTACCTACCTATAGGAAAATTTGGGATTTATTTATCCTTCTAGGATTGCTTTTTTTTATGTAACTAAATGACGAGACGAGCTGGTCGTTTGCCTGATGGTAAGCAATACGCCAGCCCATAACAATAACAGCACCACCCAGAACTTTGTTTTGCAAAATCCTGCGCGGCGCTGCACTGCGCTCGTCACCCTGAGACAATTACCTGTTGAGTCTCATAATGCCCAGTAATTTCGCTGGCTACAATGCCCTTCAAGCCGGAACACAGTAATGCTTGCGCACTACTGCTTGGCGGCTGAATAACTGGCAAAGCGGTGGTACCCACCCAGACGGCCTCTCGCATACGAGAAACCTACCACCAGTAAGGTTTCTTACTTTTCTCGTTCTTTGTGGGAAGTTTAGATAAATATACACAAAAATAGTTATTCATAAATGTATTTTATTCATATATTGAATATTACGAATGAACCAATGAAACTTTAGGAATGCATTATGAAGGGTAGTAGGTACATGATACATAAAAATAAATTATTACTAAAAATGTCCTATATCATACAATTTTTACTGAAACGGTTTATCTGATAAACCTTTTATTTTATTAATTAAATGTACTTTCGACCAAGCTCTATTATGTACAATATTTAAGTTAGATACCTAAGTACAGTACCCGGCAAGGCAAATCTTAATTAAAAAAAATCTGGAGCCACAGACACTACACGCGCATTCAAGTTAAAAAACTGCCATTGTAATGAAGAGAATTTCTTTCTTAATTAGAAATCAACGATGAAGCCAGCTTGCGCCAATTATGAATCGCCTCAAAGGATTATGACATAAAAAGAAACTGAAATGAAAGTTGACCGTTTGGGGTTGACCCCAAGATATTTTCAATGCTAAAATTAAAAGTGCAGCTAAATGGGGTGTACTACGTTCAGCATGTTTACCTTGCCGGGCGCTGCATGGTATTGATAGATATTTACATCTACAAATAAATGCAAATATTGGCTTGCTCTACGACGAAAGCTAACAGATTGTTATAAAAAAACTCGTCATTTTAAGCTGACTGTGGAATTTGCTGCAAAGGCAAAGCGATTGGAATTTTTAGGCACCACGTAGATATCAAATGAACATTAATAGAAGTGCAAGATAATCTCGTAATAGAAGAAAAAACTCGGGATATTTACTACGAAATATGATATTTTCTTGTCTTCATGATTACAGAATGTTACTTCGTTATCATTGCGCTAGCAAATTGCCGAAATATCGAGAACTCTTGTCATAGTAAATCTCGAGTTTTGGAATCTATTTCTAGTGATAGTTAGCGGGGCTGTTTGAAAACTTAAATCTTTTAATCTCTGGTCAGTGTAAATAATTATACATTTTGGTATAATGTCAAAATCACTGCTTCTCTCAAATACCTACTTTTTCATCGAAATCATTATTGCGACATGGTACGGTCAGCGACAAAAGTAGCTGGACATTTGTGACTTTGAATACACCTTCAATATTTGTCTTATTTCTCTGAATGTTGCATTTAAAATCTCTGTTAATATCCTGTGCGCATAGGGAGACAAAAATTGCATACATATATTTTTTTCTTTAATGCATAATAATTATCTAAGTACATCTAACACCCGAAACAGTTTTGAACTAGTTCGAGAGCCTTTAGATTGAAATTCATATGTAGACCTATTATGCAAATAAACTCATTTATTATTATTATTATACTTAATTTGTATATTTTCGGTGTTATTGACAATTGAAAGATTGTAAAAGTTCAGCTACTTATGTCGCTGACTGTACTAAAATGTGTGTTTATGACTACATAGTTATAAGCACCATCATAGCATGGCCAGTGTATTCCGGTACAACCCGATGTATGTTCGTATGATACGTTTATTTCAGATGTAAATGCACCCCATGACGCTAAATGAAGGTAACTTATTAAAATTCGCGGTAATAATCATTACAAGTCCTATGATAACAAAGTATCAAGTATGATCGTAATCAGGAATCCCAGTAAATTAGATTATATTACGTTACATGTTATGTTACTGTTAAAGTTATCACGTTTGCCTACAATGATATAATCTAATGGAATCAGGCGTGACGTTGCGGAATCATTTGAAATCTGGAACCAAATGAAAATATCTAGTGTACACAACAATTTTCATTGCTTTTCAAATTTTAGAATGAATTAATAACCGAATTAAATGAGTGCTCAGCTAATTGGGAAATATCCAATTAAAATTCGTTGATTTAAAAGTTGTCCAATTATTTGTTTGTTGTCCAATTACAGTAACAGAATAATGTGATTTCGTTTAGCATCACGTTTCATTCACGTTTTGTTCTTAAAAATAAGAATCATTTGTGCAAGCCACCATTTTGAATAACAAAACAATTTTGCATAAATGTATTTTGTTTTTAGTATTTAGACAGCATTATAATATCGAGATGAGCTTTGCTTATATAAATAGTAGTGCAAAGTGAAATGATAATCATTAATTGACTAATTAATTGATTAATTAATTGATTAACTAACTGAATTATTAATTGATTAATTAATTAATTAATTGTTTTTATTCCCATATGAAGAGAAAAAAGATATAATAATATGGAAGAGGTAGAAAATATTGGTCTGCCACGGATCATCTTAGGGAAAAACATTTACAATGTTTATAACCAATCTGTGTGAGGAATAGAATCTTAGTCCACATGGTTAAACTGTATGATGCGATATAAAAATATTGTATGAGAAATATTTGATTTTGTGCATGATTAAAGCCGTTAGAGCGATTTACGAAAGTTTAGAATACAATTAGGCGTCGTCTATCACATAACCTAGGACTACAACCTACAACAATATTAGTTTACAATATTTCTAGTTCATTTTGCTGACATTAGGGCAGCGCCATACAGCTAGCGTGGTGTACACGGCGGCGATACTTGTGCATTTTAAAATCCTTTGTGAGAATAAAGGGTTGTAATGAAAATGTTTATTCACATAGTTATTGATAGTATTGTTAGTACACTAAGGTACTTAATTGAGAGTTTTTAAAAGCTTTATCAATTAAATTCTTTTGCCCTCTTTTTCTTTTGGTATGTCATTGGTGGAATATTTTTTCACTCACAATAATTCTTCATTCATAAGATATTTTAGATTTGTGTATGTAGCAAGGTTGATATTTGTTATTTTTTTATTTATTTGTATGCCGCGATGCTTGTTTTACGGGGAAGTTTTAATTTTTAATCATGTTTTATTTGATAATACGAATCGGATATTTGGAAACGGATGGTTAAACACAACCTGCGTACCACTGGCACAAATTAGCACAAATTACCTAAAATAATTTACAAATATTTTATTTTAATCTTAAAGATACAGGGCTTAAACTTGTTTTGAGACAATCTTTATAAATAAACAATGTATTGTTACAAAGATATGTTTATACAAAAGGTACAGAGTTATTTAAACAATAATGTCGTTATGTACACATAGAAAAATATATTAACTGTTAGATAAAAAATATCCATTTTGAAAAGTATAAAGGTACTTAATTCTTACTACTGTTATGTAGTTTCGACTGAAACTTTGGTTAAATTCTTAGTTTTTAACAAGCGGATTAATACGAAAGCAATATTATACATACGAATCGGTAAACGAGTGGAATGTGCGAATCACAATCGTTAAGCCTTCTCTACACCAGTCTTCGGAGAAGATGGCACGACTCGGCCAATAAGGGTTCGGACAGTAATCGAGAAAAAATCTAAAATGTAGTTAGAACGAATGTTCGTCGAACCACAAAGATCATTCAATCAATATTTTTGTAAAATAATAATGATTTATATTTTTAAATCAATAAATAATTCTGACATTTTTAATCTGTTCTTCATCTCAAACGAAACAACAATCACAGCGCATGACGTCATTTGTAGGGAAATGCCGTGAGTCAAGCTTGTGTTTATTTTACGTTTTTGCTTTTCATAAAATGTATTTTTGCTAATTTTTTCGTTCCATTACCACAATATAGTCCCCAAACTTCACAAAACGTATTAGAATCTCTGTGCGAGTTTTATTTCGAAGATTTTGTCGTTTTCTACCTATATATGACATCACAAATTTTGAGGTGATCTTTTGCGCGGCAATATTTGAAACATAATATTTAAACATAGTTTTAGGTACATTTAGATAGTTATTTAATTAAAATAGTATTTTTCATGGCTATATATATTCATTGTAGTTAATTTAAAACACTTTCTAAAAAGTTGTCCGATCCCCTATTGAAATGTTCACCCATTTGTGACCCAAGACGTCCTCGGCTGTAGGCCTTGTACCTACACTATCTTTGCCTAGAGCCGTTTGGTGTAAATGTAACAAATATTAAACCGCGACATAATCTACTTTTGTCATATTACCTAATTTTACTCAATATACAAATGTGCAGGCTTTCAAATTAAATGGCACAAAATTTTGTAATCTTTATCAATGCATAGTCTTATCAATGCTCACAACTCGCACTTGATTTTATCATAATACTAATAAAATGCGAACATATATCACATTCCTATGATTATTAACTAAAAACTTTGATATCTCTAATGATTTTTAACAGGTGAGAGTAGTATGACTAATTTTAAACAATATTATTCTATATTGAACATGTTAGTTTTATATTGAAAGTAAAATTGGACATGAGAAGACGCTCCATCCTGGCAAAGTCTTTGTATCTTCTTGTCCGTACAGCGTTTTTTTTTTTACGCTTAATAGATCCATGTTTGGCCACTATCTCGCCTGATGTGAAGCGATGATGTGGCCTAAGATGAATGATTGTCAATCTCGTAATACATATCATATGAACATAATTATACTGACTAGACTTGGCACTTTATGTACTATGTACATATCACTAATTTCTGGAATGTAAGACATGATACTTGCTTATTGTATTTAAGGCAAAAAATGTGCAAAAGAGCATTTTGTGGATTTATTTTCTCATCTCCAATCAACCTGATAAATATAATTAAAAGTCAAAAGTAAATTATAGTCTAGAAATCATGTTAACCCGCTTACGCGCTTTGGAGTGGTAGGCTCTGGCCGTGGTTGTAACCACCCACCGAACAAAGCCATGCCGTCAAGCGACCTAGTCGTGTTTCGGGATGATGTTCGGTGAACCATCAGGGAGACGGGTCTGAGCAGCCGCTCAACTGCCGTCTCTCTCTAGATCTATGTGCTTCATCTTAGGCCACATCATCGCTTCACATCAGGCGATATAGTGGCCAAACATGGATCTAATAAGCGTAAAAAAAAATTTTTTTGCAGTGGCTGCATCGGTGCATGCAAACTCATGTAGAATAAAGTTTTCCATTTACTTACCACTTGCCACTGACTTGCGTTTACAGATAGTCTTGCGCTACGCAGTCAGTAGCAGTACAATTAGTTATAATTATGATGATATGATAGTTACCAGAAAACAACAAACTGACTATGGACCTAAGTACCCCGATCATTAGAGATCCGGCCGCAACACTCTTAAGTCATAACGTAAAAAATATAGCAATAAATCATTAATTAATTACAAAAAACATACGTCGAAAAATGCTTATAAAAATTGCATTACAAAAAATAAAATAACATTTCATAAAGCTTCATACGTAATTAAATACAGGGTGTAGGTAAATGACGGCGCCACAATAAAAGAAATCATACATTCAGTAAAAAGCAACTCGACTTTGGAAATATCTCTCATATTAAAATTTTCAAATTTTTCACATATAACTTTTTCTAATTGACCAAATAGTTTTAAATTTCCTTAATTTCAAATTAGCGACCATATCAACTTATATAAAGATAAATTTTCACAAGATAAGGCCCTTATTAATAAACGCTGTTTAAAACTGTAATGTTTAACACTTTATCTCTTTCTAACATATTTGTTTCAACGTAAGTTGAACAGTGAGAAAACATGTTAAACATTTAACTTTATTTACCGTAAGGCCCTAAGTTTAAGCTATTTACTGAAGACATGATTTCATTTAACGCGGCAACACTCACACCCAATATAAATACAAAAGTCGTATATCACGAACAGCACTCGTCACTCGTAACACGACATAAACTAACTGAAACTTGTCCACACGTGTATATTTCGTCTAACTAAAAGTACACGTAACTCGAGTACTCTCTGGAGCCGGGCCTGCCACGGGATAATGACCCCAGCGGCGCGGGCAGTAAGGGCTACACTTGCGTGACGCAGTGCGCCAATTTCTCCACCTCGGCTTGAAGCGCTGCGCGTTTTTCTGTCTCTTGTTTCAGTTTCGAAGTCAACTCTTCGATCGCCGATTTGAACATTGTGTTTTGTACTTCTAGTAGCTTCTCCAAGTTTGATATCTGTGAAAAAATTACACATCTTATAATATCGTGCAATCTGGTAATTCAATAAATAAAATACGCCCAACGATCACATACATAAGCCTGGGAACCAGGAACTACGAGGATCATTATCCCACAACGCTAAAACATGCGCTTTTTTGTGAACAAACATGTCCCGTCGCGGGAATCGAACCCGCGACCTCAGTAGTGAATGAGATTTGAGCCAACTTGCCCAACCACTACACCACAGAGGCGAAAATTGCGATGGATGTTTATTAATGAAACACGCAAAAATTACTGAACCACTGAGTACATGAGATCCTGAAATGAGATGGGACGAAACCTGCCCCCCTACCCATATGTCCCTCAAGCGCCAATCGTATATCGTGTTGAGATCGAATTAAGGTATAGCGTCACTGCGACTAATAAGATACGGTCTAATTATTGTCGATTCAGGCAAGAATTCGAATTATCATCTCATTCATTTATACCAAAATACGATGACTACGAGTTGAGATAAACTTAATGAGACAATATATGGCATCATAAGACATTGTCGCAGTGATTCTACACCTTAATCTGGCTGCTCAACCGCTATTCATAACTTGCTTTACCACAAAAATCGTCGAAAGTTATAACATTAAATTAAAATCTTAATTTAGATAATTAATTTTTAGAAAAATCAAAAACCGACTTCAATGTATCTTCGAGGTCCAAGGTCACATATCGATGAAATTTATATGGGACCACTTCGTAGCTATACTGAACCCGACGCAAAAAGAATTTTTCAAATCGGTTCATAAATGACGGGAGTTCTGAAGTAACAAAGATAAAAAAAAAATACAATCGAACAGAGAACCTCCTCCTTTTTTGAAGTCGGTTAAAATGACTTAGTGCGCGTGTGAGACGATGTGTCTCGCATCAGACATTACTTACCCTATTATTAAGTTGTGCGATCAACGCATCGTTTCCCTCGCTTTTATCCACCTTGTTGACAGCATGCAATCGCCTCTCTAGCGTATTTGACGCGCTTCTTTCTTGAGACTCCCTCTTCTCTATTTTATCCTCTTTCTCTGTCCTCTCAAGCGTGCTCGTTTTCTCGAACAAGCCGGAATGTCTGGTGTTTTCGCTCTGTTTTTCTGTGGTGGTGACGGATTTCTCGGTTTTGGCGTTGGGAGATCTCTCTGTGACTATTTCTGTCGTAGTGCGTACGGAAGCGAGCGGCGGGGCGGGCGCGGGGGGCTTCTTTATTTCTTCCAGCATCGATACTAACGTTCGACCTGGGGATTAAATGAACATTTGATTTTGATAAACTAGGTCAGTAATAACATAAGCATATATCAGTAAACTAAAATTAAAAAAAAAACCCACAAAAAACCTACTAAAAGTAAAAACGGATGAACTGTTTTTGTTAAAAACATGTCTAAGAATCGCCGTTAGAAAACCTGCTTTTATATGAAAAGACCGCATCCTAATCGGGTCACCCGTTTAGGAGCTACGGTGCCACAGGCAAACATACATAGTGGTTTTTAAAATCATAAATTTTTAATGTACAATTTTTAATAATTTTTTTTTTATGATGTTTATGTGACGTTTAAAAGTGATTGTTTGTGCCTATTTAATAAATATCTTTTGACTATAAGAAACAAACCGGCAGCAGTAGGCGAAGTTAAGACGGGCGGCTTGGCGGGCAACGAGTCGGGGTCCCGCGCGGCGGGGGACACTTCCTTCTTGGCGTTGGAATCCAATGAATGGCGCACTTTTGTCTGGAAATGAAAGTTTTATCACCAAAACCTAGAATAGGGGATCGGACAGTAATCGAGAAAAACTCTAAAATGTAGTTAGAACGAATGTTCGTCGAACCAGAAAGATCATTCAATCAATATGTTTGTGAAATAATAATGATTTATATTTTTAAATCAATAAATAATTCTGACATTTTTAATCTGTTCTTCATCTCAAACGAAACAACAAACACAGCGCATGACGTCATTTGCAGGCAAATTCCGTGAGTCAAGCTTATGTTTATTTTACGTTTTTGCTTTTCATAAAATATATTTTTGCTAATTTTTTCGTTCCATTACTACAATATAGTCCCCAAACTTCACAAAACGTATTAGAATCTCTTTGCAAGTTTTATTTCGAAATGTTTGTCGTTTTCTACCTACATATGACGTCACAAGTTTTGAGGTGACCTTTTGCGCGGCAATATTTGAAACATAATATTTAAACATAGTTTTAGGTACTTTCAGAGCGTTATTTAATTAAAATAGTATTTTTCATGGCTATATATATTCATTATAGTTAATTTAAAACACTTTCTGAAAAGTTGTCCGATCCCCTATTAACAATGAATTTTTGTGATTAATTCTTTTCGGTTTCCTCACGATGTTTTCCTTCACCGTTAATTAGGTAAATACAAGTAGTAATATAATTTGAAGAATCATAATTATTCTCATTTGAAGAATCATAATTATGTGTACTGCTACGGCACATAAACAGCGGTTAATCAGAACCATTTTAATTTAGTTTTGTTTCTGCACTATTATATTACAATAAAGAGTCATTCGAAATCGCAGGCGATTTGTCGAAGATAAAATGGAATATTTATTTTTGACAAATCACCTGCGATTTCGTTCGCATAGTCACAATAAAATATTCTTTAATTCACTCAATCAGATCAATAGTTTTTTTTATGAGATTGCCTCTTACAAACATACTCTTCATAATATTAGTATGACGGCGCGTTTGTTTTGATATTGAATGAATGGTTTAATTCAGTCTTATTTTTCAAATGTTTCGTTTACATAATTTGAGATTTTATTTAATTTTACATCACTGTTACTCTGAGATTAAAATTTGATTAATTGACATAGTAAGATGGTAATCTGTTGATTTATTAGACACTCATTTGACTATTTCCAACCAGAGAGAACGCCGTCGTTCGAGTGGGGTTGCAAGCAGCGCCAACGATTAGTGGTGGGGAGAAGGCTTGGAGGCGCGTGCGCGCTTGTAGAAGGACACAGTCTGTAAACAGTTGTGGCGTTGTGCGCACGCTCGCAAATCCACTATCTCTGTGTTGTTTTATGATATTGAGATACGTAATGAAGTGAAGTTTTTATAATAGTGAAGTGAATATTACTTAGTGAAGTCTTGTGAAATTACAATACATAATTCGTTAAAATAAATACGGCGTTCGTATTTCATACTCGATTTCCCACATCTTGACACCCATGATGACGAGTGAACGTGATGGAGAGCTCGGCGATCCGACAAGTATTTACTTATAAGACAGTGTACAATTTGTTATTTTCAATAATATCTTTCTCTAGGGTTCTCGTTTTCTGAATTATTTTTGATACTTAGTCTGTCTAAGTCAGAATCAGAATAAATAAGATTTTTCAAATTATATTACTACTTGTATTTACCTATTAAACGGTGAAGGAAAACATCGTGAGGAAACCGGCATGTACAAGAATTTATCACAAAAATTCAAGGACATGTCACATCCACCAACCCGCACTGGGCCAGCGTGGTGGATTATGGCCGATACTCTCTACGAGGGAAGGCCCGAGTCCCAGCAGTGGGAACGAAATGGGCTGATGATGATTGTCCTATTGTATTTTTAATGGTCTTAAAAATTACCTCTTCAAAACTCTCCAAGACGGATATTCTGCTGCTGATTGACGATGTGCTCTTTGACATTTCCATGGAGTGGGTCGACCGCGTCTTTCTTTCTTCTTCTAGACCAACGTCTAAGATTCTGAAAATAATACATCACAATTACAGATTACAAGTAAACTTTTATTAAACAAATCAATTGAATAATATTAATTATTATTAATTATTAATTACTAATTTTTATTAATTATTAATTTCAAACACTAGCACTTTTCAAAATCTATACCTATATGTATACAGATTGAATTTTTAAACATCTCTATGGTAACTATCCTAACCGTTAGAGATAGAATAATTTGTTGTAAGGAATCCATCTAGAGTTTTTCAAACACACTAAAATTGCATTTTTGGATTTTTGAAAAATTCCTAATTTCTGCCGACAGTCGATATGAACAATTTTTTTTCACGGATGTCGATTCTGCTTCTAGTAAGTAACAAAAAAATGTATAGGCACATGTTTCTAAAGCAGGTACAACTTGACGAAAATCGATACTATGAAATGAAATGAAATTGTTTTATTTGCTTGGAACATGCTAGGTTCGTATACGGTTCGGCATGTTTCACCAGAAATTGGCATGCAAAATTAAAAATAAATAAATTTGTTATTAAATTAATTCATACAATTTTACAATAATTATAATATTAATGACCAGAAACATTTCAATTTATTACTCAATATTGAAATTAAATTATTCTTAATGTCTATTCGCAATAATGTCAAAATAAATTGTATTGAAATTGTCATGTCATTTGTTTTAAATTAAATAATATTATATTATATACACATGTCATACAATTGCAATATTTAAAATAAGATATATATTCAATTAAATTCAATTTATTAAATAAAAAAAATGCAATATCTTAATTGTAGTATTGTATAAAAATAGCTCGTACATAATTCTGACACATAAAATAAATATAAGATAATCACCAGCATTCATACTAGGATAGACCTGTGTTACGATGCTAGTTAGTATTTTCCCTATTTAGACAATATAATTTACTTACGTTAATAAAGATATTGTAACATCAAAACATCACATCACATCATCATATTATATTAACTACAATTTTCTAGCTTATATTATACCGATGTATAATAATGTGAAGTTACCTGTCGGTGCTCCCGCCGCCCGCCTTGCTGCCGACGCCGGGCTCCGCCCCCGCGCCCCGCGGCTTGCCCACTTCCACAAAGCTGGTCTTCTTCGCTTGGTTCAGCTTTAGCTCCTCCATCCACGGCGCGCGATGCTTCTCCCACTCGCGGGTGCGCGGCTTTATCTCCTCGGACAGAGGCGGCTTCTCGGCTGGCGCTGGGGGCTTTTCTGTGGGTACTGTGAGAAGAGAGAAATTATTAATTTTACTGACTTCAATTCTGATGTATCTTCGAATATCAAGGTCGGTAGCTATACTAAGCCCAACGCAAAAATAATGTTCCAAATCGGTTCATATATGACGGAGTTCGTAACGAACATAGAAAACAATTAAAAATCTATACAATCGAACAGAAATCCTCTTCCTTTTGAAGTCGGTTAAGAATACAATCGAATTGAGAACCTCTTCCCTTTTTTGAAGCCGGTTGGCACAATATATTTTGGGAAAGCGGGAGAAATAAACAATATTAAACAATATTTTAAATTTGATTCTGATGCTAATAAATTATTAGGTTAAGAAATTAGTGATCGTCGAGATTTCGCTGAATTAACTCGCCCCTGATGAAGAGCATCTGATATGCTCGAAACCTAGGTCGACTAATTCAACTATGAGTCCTAGCCGTTTTATCTATATCTGTAAATATAAAACGTATAAGGCACTGATCCCACAACAAGAGACATCGCCACAGAAAAGATAATAAGAAGTACTGACGTAACATAGATTTGTTTTTTGTTTTTACGTCCAACGATCACATTCATAGATCCTGGGCCAGAACAAGGATTTCCCGACCCGGCCCTGCACCAATGACTTATAGTTAAGTGCAGATTTTGCACGCTCGCTCTAAAACGGTGAAGGAAAACATCGTGATGGAACCCGCTTACGCGCTTTTGGAGTGGTAGGCTCTGGCCGTGGTTGTAATACCACCCACCGAACAAAGCCATACCGTCAAGCGACTTAGTCGTGTTTCGGGATGATGTTCGGTGAACCATCAGGGAGACGGGTCTGAGCAGCCGCTCAATTGCCGTCTCTCTCTAGATTTATATGCTCCATCTTAGGCCACATCATCGCTTCACATCAGGCGAGACAGTGGCCAAACATAGATATATTATGTGTAAAAAAAAAAACCACGAACTACGAGGAGCATGGCAAGCACCCACAACACCCAGACGCAAAACAAATACTTGCTCTTTTATTTCTGTGCACAAACATTTATCAATTCACGGGAAACAGTGACCGCGGAACTTAGAAGTCAGATCTCTTGCTCTTGTGGGATCGGCGCCCGAGATGTAGTGAATTTGTTAATCATACTCTCTTGATAAAATATTACGGACATAATAAAAGGATATAGATAAACGCATAAGGAAATTTATGTCATGTAGTGGGTGGCGTAAGCTTTTATAATGATGAAACAAGGATGTAGAAGCGTGTCACGATTTTTATTACCGCTACAGTTACTTAGAGTCACAAGGCCGTTTGAACGATTTGTTTGTTTTAAAATGCCAAATTTATTCTTGGGCTACCGCGACTGTTTTTTTACATTATTATTATCATCATCGCCTTAAAACAAATAAATACGCCCAACGATCACATACATACATCCTGACCCCTAACTAGGATTCCCTATATCTAGGGAACCAGGAACAACAAGGACCCACAACACCCAGAAACGAAACGCTTGATCATTTGAGAATAAACATTTGTCCAGTCACGGTAATCGAACCCGCAACCTCAATGGTGTATTTGATTTCAGCCAACCTGTCCAACCACTACACCACAGGGGCTGTCTTTAAATACCCAGATAATTGTAAGAATTAAAATATTATCAATACGAGCAGTTATTAGATTTCTACTGACAGGATCGCGGATTGAAACACAGTAGGATAAGCCAGTGAGGAGAATAGGTTAAACCACGCTAACCAAGCGAGTTTAGTGGATGTTACATTATCGTTGAATTTTGTCGACTATATTTTACAACATATTGTTGAATTTAGTCTAAATATAAATTTAGAGCGAGTGTGGCTCAGCGGGAACTCATGCGCCTTTCAATCAGACGCAACTGGGTTCGAATCCCGACTCGGCCCTGCACCAATGACTTATAGTTAGGTGTAGATTTTGCACGCTCGCTCTAAAACGGTGAAGGAAAACATCGTGATGAAACCCGCTTACGCGCTTTGGAGTGGTAGGCTCTGGCCGTGGTTGTAATACCACCCACCGAACAAAGTTATGCCGTCAAGCGACCTAGTCATGTTTCGAGATGATGTTCGGTGAACCATCGGGGAGACGGGTCTGAGCAGCCGCTCAACTGCCGTCTCTCTCTCTAGATCTATGTGCTCCATCTTAGGCCACATCATCGCTTCACATCAGGCGAGATAGTAGCCAAACATAGATCTATTAAGGGTAAAAAAATATATATATATCTCGCCTGATGTGAAGCGATGATGTGGCCTAAAATGGAGCACATATATATATATATATATATATATATATATATATATATATATATATAAATAATCACGTGATTAAGTAAAATTAACTATTTAATAATGTTTATATAGCGATTGTGTAGTACCTTCGTGTCCGTTGCTGAGCCCTATTTGTTGCGGCGTCTCGTCGCGGAAGGCCTGGCTCGGCGGGCGGCGGCGCGGCGCCTTCACTCTGCAACCAATATCAACACTATAGCCAGAGTTTAAAACATTTTTCAACACACGTGCTAGTGAAATGGCTCTTATTGCACCGCTTTTTTTTTTTAAGTTTGCCCGTTAGGGTAGGCTAAAGTCTCTGGAACCATACTGCCATGTCTTACGTAGTTAATATTTGATAGTTTAATATTTCATTTATTATACTTTTGTTGAGAATGAGAGTCAACAGCATCAAGCCGGACCCTCTTCTAATGCTTCAATAAAGTGGTGGAACTTTATTTAAGCTTTCCATGGACTTTTTGGGAGAACATAAAAAGCAATGTATTCCCTATTTTGTTTCATTTGCCTACACTCGTGCACGTTAACGAACAGATAATGGTTAATATTCCACCGATATTACACATGATCACTCGAAATAACACTTGTTTGGTAAATAAAACAAAATCGAACTGTATCACTTTTCACTTCCCGCCAAAAAGTCTTATTGCACCGCTTTTAGGTTCATAGTGCAGTTTATTACCGCACTAGTGCTTTTTAATTTATATTTATTTTTAAATCTCAGTAGTTTTTATGTCTAAAAATAATAAACATTTTTGGATAGTTCAGGCTAAAAACAAACAAGCAACATACAACAACAAGCAGTAGTGCGGTAGTGCGCATGCATTACTCATACAACATGTTTTTGTACTCCGACGAAAGAGGCCTGGAAGCTATATCACAGGTCACAAACCTAGTTTAGGTTTCAGGTGCTCCACCAGTTAATTTTTTTGTGACTAATGTTTCAATTAATAAATGATTTTGATTTGACTTATCGTCACTCAATTACAATAAAAAAAGACGTGTGGCACTCGGAGACTGCCGCGGTAAAGCTATTGCATAGCATTCGGAGTGGGGGGTGTTAGGTTATTTTCGTTACGGAATTTCTGGATTCGGTCTCCACGCTCCAGGCCCGCGATAGAAGCTATGCAATAGCTTAAAAATTATGTTATTAGTATACAATAAAGAGTAATTGTATTGTGTTGTAACCTGCTAGCGCGCGGGTCGCTCAAAATTGTGTTGCGTTCGATTTTGTCAAACGTGTCGGTGGAATTGGCCGCATTGGTGGCGTTGGCCGCGTTGGTCGCAGGTTTGCTGACGCCGCCGCCGTCGATGCGATCCCATTCGCCGCTGCTGCTGCTACCGCTGTTTGGTGACGATTTATCCTTGTCTCTGGAAAAATTAATTGATAATTGAGATTATTCATTCTTGTATTGTTTTTTGCTTGGCATTACAGCAGATGATAAGCAAATACTTAGAAAAGAGCACATGATAAAGTAAAATTTAGGCACCAAACTAAAACATTATTATATAAGTGTGGTTCAATGAGAGACTTGTTCATTCACCAATTTACTAACGCAGGATATGATAAAACATTAAAATCGGTTCAGCCTAAGAACTAACATCAGTCTAAGAAACCTGATTTTATTGAAAAAACCCGCATCCAAATCGGTTCATCCGTTTAAGAGCTATGGTGCCACAGTCACACATAGTGGTCAAACTTATAACACCCCTCCTTTTTGCGTCGGGGGTTAAAATCTATACGCTTTGACAGATTCTGTTTTCCTAGCCGGCAGCGCCCCCACAGACTTTACACAACTTAGTAGTGCTACACTACTAACTTTTACATAACTTGGTAGTGCTAGATAACTTGATAGGAGCCAAGATGCAAGTGATTGTTGGAATTAATAGTGTATAACCAGGCCTAGCGCACTCATAAGCTACAAGTACATAGCAGGACACCGACGGCGGGTCGCGTTAGAAGAGATGAGAGCTATGCGATAGAAAGAGAGACGCTCTGTAGGTTAATATGACTGGTAGGTATGCAGCGCTACGCAAGCTGAATTGAATTTTATTGCGTCATAGCAAGAGTCGCTATTTGTTTAAGTTTATTTTCGGAGTGATGCTTCTGTCCCTTAGTATTCAGTGATATAACTTACTTGTCTGACGAAGATAGCATTTTGTTTTTCAGCCCGCTGAACAATCCACCTACACCTGAAGTGGGGGTGGGGCTTTTCTTCAATGGCACAGGGGGTTTCTTTACCTGAAAAAGTAAATTTATTAACATAATGTATATAAGTAAAGTATATGTATGTATTCAAAATTTCAAAAGCCCTAAGCTATTTCTTTTTTATTGGGATTGGGCATGCGTGACGAAATCTCGCCTGATGGAAAGCCAAGATACGGCCTTCCATCAGGCAAGGTGGAGCACGCTTGCTCATGAGATGCCTATTCACTCTAGACTTAAAGACACAAGTTGTACCTGTTTGGGAACAAAGAATCTGGTAAAGCGTTCCACTCCTAAGCACTCCGCATGACGGAAGAATCAGCGAAACTCTTAGTACGGATCGGCGGAATATTAAGGAGCTTACTTTATCGTCGTCAAGGTACCATAGAACCTTTTACTACTAAATGAAACGAAGATATACGCAGGGTAGCTGGTAGCGACTGAAGAAGGAAAGCCGCGAAGATCAAGCTCAGTGGCGTTCTTTAAGGGAAGGAGTGGACTGATGTAGGATGATGATGATGATGAAGCTTACTACTTAACGGATGTATGTGTGTATGTGTGTATAACGGAGCTCACAGAAAGTAGATTCAAATTTAGTGTGAAAAATATTCTAATAAAAAAAGCATACTATAAAGTTAGTAATTACATAGAAGACAAAGATGCATGGAACATTCCGCTTCTGCCAAGTAGCCAACTGGCACATAAGAAAAATAATATTGTCAAAAACAAACATAAAGTATTGTAACAAAAGTTCTAAAAAAATATGCCCCTCAGTTTCTTGCCGTATCTTCTGAGTAGTGGTTCTTTTTCCGATACGGTGGTAGAGTCATTGTAATAATTGACGTTCATAAGTGCGTCTGTGACGACAAAATTGAATAAAGAACTTTTGATTGATTGATTGAACTTTATTTATGTTTGTACCCGCATGACTCAATATCGACCAGCATCTCTCCAATAAAGGGGTATGCTGAAAATCAGCCTTGCGTGATCAGTTGGGCTTATGCAGCTCAGTGCTGAGCTTACCCCTATTGCTGCTGTTTTTTTGTATTTTTGTGCTGATAAATATATTATGTTTTAATCTAAACCCTATGTGCACAGTGTGGCAATAAATCATTTCTATCTTCTTCTCTTTCTTCTTTCTACTGTGCCTGAGCTACTTTTGTGACTCTTCCACTTTTCAACTTCTTAACCAGCTAAAATAAGTGGTACAAAAGTAGACAGCATGTTATGTTAGGTATCGTTTGGTAATATTTCGATATTTTAATATAGTCATATAAACACTGAATTAATGTTGGAAATTAACTTTTTTAAGCATAACTTTTTTAGCTTGATTCAGTGTAATGGTAAATCAGTGAGACTCAACAGCTAATTGTCTCAGGGTGACGAGCGCGGTGCAGCACCGCGCAGGATTTTAAAAACAAAGTTCTGGGTGGTGCTGTTATTGTTATGGGCTGGCGTATTGCGTACCATTAGGCAAACGACCAGCTTGTCTCGTCATTCAATAGGGGATCGGACAACTTTTCAGAAAGTGTTTTAAATTAACTACAATGAATATATATATATATATAGACATGAAAAATACTATTTTAATTAAATAACGCTCTAAAAGTACATAAAACTATGTTAAAATGTTATGTTTCAAATATTGCCGCGCAAAAGGTCACCTCAAAACTTGTGATGTCATATGTAGGTAGAAAACGACAAACTCTTCGAAATAAAACTTGCAAAGAGATTCTAATACGTTTTGTGAAGTTTGGGGACTATATTATAGTAATGGAACAAAAAAATTAGCAAAAATACATTTTATGAAAAGCAAAAACAAAAAAGTAAAATAAACACAAGCTTGACTCACGGCATTTGCCTACAAATGACGTCATGCGCTGTGATTGTTGTTTCGTTTGAAATGAAGAACAGATTAAAAATGTCAGAATTATTTATTGATTTAAAAATATAAATCATTATTATTTCACAAAAATATTGATTGACTGATCTTTCTGGTTCGATGAACATTCGTTCTAACTACATTGTAGTTATTTTCTCGATTGCTGTCCTATCCCCTATTACATAAAGTTAAAAACGAACTCCAAGCTTGAGAAACTCAGATTGGGTACAACAATAATAATTGATAAGGTACTTTTGACGTTACGTCGTGTACTTGAGAGGTCTAAAAGATAACTCGAACTAGAATAATAATAAATAACAGCGATAATTCCAATTATCAATTAAAATTAATTAACTTAGATCGTTAAACACATTAAAGTGATAAGTAACTTCTAAGCAGAAATATTTACGAACATGGCGTAAATAAAAGATTATTTTATATTTTGTAATTACAAATTACAAGATTTAGTGTAAGTGGTGGTAAGAATACTATAGATAATTAATTTTTGGAAAAAAACAAAAACCGACTTCAATGTATCTTCGAAGTCCAAGGTCACATATCGATGAAATTTATATGGGACCACTTCGTAGCTATACTGAACCCGACGCAAAAATAATTTTTCAAATCGGTTCATAAATGACGGAGTTCTGAGGTGACAAACATAAAAAAAAAACAATCGAACAGAATTTTTTGATGTCGGTTAAAAATAAAATAGACAGGCGTTGACCATATAAAGTAATTGCGGGTTGTAGCCATATTCGTTAACTGCGGGTCGGGAGGAGATGAAGAAAGCGCGATTGCAATTGGACCGGCAAAGGGTATGAACTTCTCCAACAGTAATGCTGTTCTACTCTAACAACTCCGACACTAGGGTTGGACACGCCTAGGCGAGAACAGTAGAAGAAGAATCTAACATATGGCAAATGCAGGATATATTTGGTAATACCACAGAATACTAAGGGACAGAAGCATCACTCCGCAAAGAAATTTAAACAAATAGCGACTCTTGCTATGACGCAATAAAATTCAATTCAGCTCGCGTAGCGCTGCATACCTATCACTCATATTAAACCTACAGAACGCCTCTCTTCCTTTCGAGTGATGGATGCCAATAGGCGCGAGTTAGAGGTTTTATCCTGTCGTCATCTTAGAGATGGATCGAACCTGGCTAAGACTGGTAAGACCAAGGTAAATACTCAGAGGCAGACCCAACAGTGGGATTGCTATGGGTGATGATGATGATGATGATAAATTAACTCACTTGTTCAATAGTTCCATCGGTGACCGTCTCGCTGTGTATTAACTTGTCGGACTCGCTCTTGTTTGTGTGCGTGACTGTACTGTGCGTGCTTGTCTCTTTGCTGATAGAGTTTTCTTTGTGCATACTGTAAATATAAGAATAAGGCGTTGAAATAGTTATTAGCTAGACAATAAAGAAATTAGTGCTATGTGTGTCTATACTATAGAAGTTATACCATAGATTATGATCTATACTATAGTATCATCATCATCAGCCCATTACGTTCCCACTGCTGGGACTCGGACCTTCCCTCGTAGAGAAAGTATGGGCCATAATTCATCACGCTGGCCCAGTGCGGGTTGGTGGATGTCACATGTCCTTGAATTTTTGTGATTAATCCTTGAACATGCCGATTTTCTCACGATGTTTTCCTTCACCGTTTTTAGAGCGAGTGTTGAATCCGCACATAACTTAAGTCAGTGGTGCGGGGCCAGCGAGGTTCGAACTCGGGTGCGTCTGATCGAAAGGCGCACGTGCTCCCACTGAGCCACACTCGCTCACACTATACACTACACACATACTATAGTATATATCTATACTATCCTATCCTACTAATATTATAAATGCGAAAGTTTGTGAGAATGGTTGAATGGATGGATGTTTGTTACTCAATCACGCCAAACGGATTTTGATGAAATTTGGTATGTAGGTTCTTTAGGTCAGCGAAAAAGACACAGGCTTATTTATCCCGGGAGAGTGCGGTTGAAACTACAGGGCGCAGATAGTAGATCATAATCTTACAAAGTGTCTTTCTATTAACAAGTTTACAGCGTGCATAAACAAAATGTATGGTTTGAGATTTGTGTGACGTCACTGTCAAATATAAAAAGCAAATTAACCTTCTGTGTATACTTTTACTCCTCTGTGATGCAGTTTAAAAATAATAACATGAATATGTAATGATTTTAACATCGAAATAAATATCAATGGATCTTATGTAATTCTTAACCTTACATAAAAAATCAACACGCTCTCAATACATTCAAATAGCTAATAATGAAAGCCGACCAAATTCAAATGCCGTTCTTCATAGAGTATACATACCAAAATATCCTAAAAACACATTTAAATGGTAACATTAGAAAATCCTAGCCTATCCAAGTTTTATGTAAGAGATTAGCTAACTAGTAGGCGGCCTGTTGTCACAAAGCGGTCACCGTCGCTTAATACTATAGAAATTGGCAACACCAAAGGCATTGCAGAAGCAAAATCAAAAGTAACGAATAATGAAAGAACATTCAAAGGTAAAACAAAACATAGGTAAGTATGACATCAACATTAATGACTAAAATGAAGTATTAGGCAACGGTCACTTTCTCAAAATTGACAAAAGATTTCAATAACTCAAATTGCCCAACACCATTAAGCTCTTTGTTAACTAATTATGCCAAAAAAAAGACGTGAATGGCATACCGCTTTAGGTAGCCAAGTAGTTAATTATAGTGGACAGATGTAATTCTTCAAACAATGCATTATAGACTCTACCAATAATGTTAAATTAATATCTATATCGTTGAAGGTCACAATTCTAAGGTGCGCGTTTAATCACATGTGTGATAAGCCGTATCGGTGTTTTTAATGCAGAAATGTTATCATGTGTAGTAAAAGCATGCGCGTGGATTTTGCACATATTCTTTATTTGAGAGTCCAATGTCTTAGCAGTGGGCACGTAATGGAGTTATGATGATTAGAGCATGATTGATGAGTGATGAAATACAGCGGTTTTTAGCTTTTCAGCTGCATAAAGGAAAAGGAAACTTAGTGCAGTCTAAAGTAAGTATATCATCAGACAATCAACTTTCATGGTACACAATCCGGTAGTATCTAGGGGAATTCCCTAAAAAAATGATAAATTTAATGTTATCGCGTAAAAACACAATGACACAGATAATATCATTATGTTTTAACTTAACAGCAACAGTGTAATTTTTTGGTTTTAGTATCTAAGAGGGTGATCTGCAAAATGTCTAGGAAATGTAAGATAAGGTGCTTACCTTATTTTAGAGGTTGTGAGTTCCTTAACGGAGGCCGTTTTTTCGGAATACTTGTTGAGTACGGGATAAATAGAGTTCGTCTTTGAGGGCGGCCGGTCCGGCTTCTTTTCTTCCACTTCTGCCGCAACTGAAGTTAAAAAATACACCAAATTATCACAAAGTTCTGTCTGTTTTAGGGATTTTATGAATTTACAGATTAGCACATATTGTGCCTTATTTTAAAGATTATAAGGAATTAAATTTATTGGTTTATTTGTGGTATTGCACAGCAAAGTTTACAAACAAACTGAGATGATCTTATAAGGTGATGTTCATCGATAATTACTTTAAACGCACGTAATGCATTATTTATAGATTCCTCTATAGATAATTAATACACAATCACGTCATTTTTCTACACACCATAGAGGAAAACGTACACTTTGAACTCATCTTTCATAACAAGTAATATTTTGAGATAAATTATATTTTATATTTAAAATAAATAATTTGTTTATACACAAATAATACACAAAACAAATGCTTTGAACACAACACTCACTTTCGACACCCATTTTGGTAGTAAGTTAGAAATCTTGTTCAAAATATGTCAAACCCAAGGAAATCCAGTGTAGACATTACACCAACGCTGTGTTCAGTGAGGCAACTAGTTCTAAAAAGACGCGGGCGAGCCGAGTTACACAAAATCACGACTCCGCTTGCAACCTTCGCGAGAAATGTCAATAGCAAAACATCGGATACTAAGCGTTGGTGTGGAGGTGGCGGCCGTCCGGCCTGAGGTGCTTAGCTTATCTCCGTACCTTAATTAGGACAACAGTTAATATTATCTTGCGGTGAATTTAACTCTGACACAATATACACATGGATTAGAGGATTTTTCATGTTGGGCGTGAGTTGATATATTAGCTTAAGTGACAATTCTTTTTTTTTACGCTTAGGTATAGTTCTATATTTGGCCACTATCATACCTGATGTTAACCAACGATGTCGCTAAAATTGGAACACACTGATTTAAATGATGACGGCAGCTGTTCCCAGCTCCCTGATTATTCACCGTCATCATCTCAAAACACAACTAGTACGCTTGACCATTACCACTCCAAAACGCGTAAGCGGGTAACACTTGAGATAATGGTCTGGTGTTTAAAATCGAGAATTATACATTACAATTTGTTTAAAATATCTGCAAATCAAATTGTGCAATTATTGAAATTTATTGAAAGTTCAGTTTAGACCTCATAGAGCATCAGCCTGTCTAAACATTCTTTGTAATGTAACTAAAGTGCCTTAGCGAAAACGGCCGACAGGATCCTCACACACCAGCGGGCGGGACTGTTTACAAACTTAACTACATCTACGTGTTACTCTACAATGTCTACTACAATACTATGTATACTCTGTCCACTGCCACAGAACGTGGCCATCGTAAACCATATAATATGTATATACCCAGTGTTATTGTTGACCTTAAACCACCTGAGATGATGTACTGCGCGAGTATGGTAATTTTTAGAATAGACTGAACACAGAATAGGTAGCAGTATGTAAGAACAGTGGTATCAGTGCCGCTGAGCTGTGTTTGATATTATGTCATTAGTTATGTAGATATTATGTACTATGTAAGAGTATATACAGTAATGTCCTGTCTAAAATGTTCAAGGTTCCTGTGATTTCGATACTTATTGGCTAGTCAAATTGAGCGTGTTGACTTGCAGATATGGTATAATCATATACAGGTATCGTAGGTAATTGTATATATATACATTTAGATAATTAGATTGGCAAACTTCGTCGATTGTTTCGACTGTTTTATTATCAGGCCTTCTCATAATATTAAACAATATTCATTAAGAATATTATAGCTTGAAACGGACAGTTTTTTGCATATTTTTCGTAGGATATAAAGAAAAAATAGCAGTGGGACAAATCCCTGAATAAAACATAAGCTTTGAAATCCAATGGCTCGTTCATTTGGGTTGCGTAGGTAGTGGACCGACTCATAGAATCTGTATTCTCTTAAAGCGTTGAAAGAAGGAAAGAAAGAAAGAAAATACATTTATTTCTGACGCCCAACGATCACATTCATAGATCCTGGCCCCTAACTAGGATTCCTGTATCTAGGAAACCAGGAACTATGAGGACCATGGTCCCACAACACCCAGACACAAATGCTTGCGCATTTTTTTTCTATGCACAAACATTTGTCCTGTCGCGGGGATCGAACCCGCAACCTCAGTGATGTATGAGATTTGAGCCAACCTGCCCAACCACTACACCACAGAGGCAATCATAAAGAAAAACATCAAACACAAAAAATAAAACACAAAACCAAGTTACGTTTTTCCTTCACCTTCTTTAGAGCGAGTGTTAAATCCCCACATAACTTAAGAAATTCAGTGGTGAGGGGCCAGCGAGATTGGAACTCGAGTGCGTCGGATCGAAAGTTGCACGTGCTCCCACTGAGCCACACTCGCTCTCATAATGTTTACTTCAATCCTATTGGTTAAAAAAACCTTCCTTGTATTCTTGCCATTATAAATCTACGGGCAAAAGTGTCTTTGTCCTTTATTACGTTATCATTAACTAGTATCACAGGAAATCGCTTTGTAAAATTACATTCTGTAACAACATTGTTGAATAGAAGTCCAATCTTCATTACTTCTCATAACTATGAGCCAAAGAGGCCAAGAAGAACTGTAGTTATTCATGTGTTCCATGACCCATATGCTATAGGGAAACATGCTTACTATAAAAACCTGAAACAATGGGAACGATTCATAGTAGGTACCTAGTACATTGTATAGTATGAAACATTTGCCAGAATTATTTTGGTACCTTTTATGTACACATAATAAACGACTTCAAGTCCCTAAATAAAAATAGAATTAAAAAAAAATAAAAAATTGTACACATAATGTGGTTAACAGATCACCCGTAAGCTTTGTTTATTAAAAATGTTTTTAATTGATTTATCAATAAATTCTCTTTAGTTACGTTTGTTATAGAGACTGGTTTTAGTCGGCTTAAGCCGACCTCTTCGATAGCATTTCTTCGTATGTCGAGCATAGCCGACTTTGGCAGTGAAAGGGTTAAGTTTGTGGCACTCTACCAAGATCTGCAAGACTGCGCTAGGATCACCCTGAGACTAATATCCTATCTAATATTTCTTTGATTTCTAATATCCTGCCTGTTCAATTGAAATCGATTTCTTTGTTATTTTTAACCCCCGACGCAAAAAGTAGGGTTGAGGATGTTATAAGTTTGACTACTGTGTGTCTGTCTGATGCACCGTCGTCGCTCTTAAGCGGGTGAACCGATTTGGATGCGGTTTTTTTTATTTGAAAGCAGGTTTTCTAGTGGTGGTTCTTAGATGTTCTATCAACATCGGTTCAGTAGTTTTTAACTTTTCATAGACTTTTTGTGACGAGGGTTTCTTAAATTTTAGTTTACTTAAATTCCGTATAACAATATTTTATTACTAGCAATCAAATCAATTTGCCACACAATATGCAGATATAGAATAAATAGATTATAAAGTTGTGGATGTGATACATAATCGCAATATCAATAAATGATGATAACGTAATCTTTTAAAGTGATTCATTATTGTAACAGTTATTTTTATAGCAGTCGGTCATATAGAGTATCGTTCCTAGAAATGAATGTATTCAATTTTGGTGTTTGTAATAATCAGAACGACACGAATTGTTTTACGATACTATTAGTAGTGAGTTTGACTCAGTGGGAGCATGTGCGACTTTCGATCCGACGCACTTCGTTTCTTTCGTTCGAATCCCGCTGGCCCCGCACCACTGACTTTCTTAAGTTATGTGCGGATTTAACACTCTCTCTAAAAATGGTGAAGGAAAACATCGTGAGGAAACCGGCATGTCCAAGAATTAATCACAAAAATTCAAGGACATGTGACATCCACCAACCCGCACTGGGCCAGCGCGGTGGCCCATACTCTCTCTATGAGAGAAGGCCCGTGTCCTAGCAGTGGGACCGTGATGGGCTGATGATGATGACAAGCACTTTATTTTTTAACATGTATATTACTTCTAGGACAGGAATACACCGTACCAGATAGACTACCTACGTTTTAATCTATATTACATATTTTTTTACTACTTATTCGAAAAAAAAATTTAATCCCAAAAAAGCTAAGTGGTAAAAATCTAATAATCTAATAAAACTGCACATTGATAAACCAAATAGTGCCGACGCCAGTCTACCATTCCCTTTATTTGTTTCTAAAGTAACAAAGCATACACTAACCGATGTTCCACAAAGTCAAGTACTGACCAAATATTTGTTGAACATTTCAATATTTGCCAAGTTGCGACAATCTTCGCATTTATGTTGGATATTTACTGCTTAGTAAGCCTGAAAGCTAAGATTCTTACAACGTTATACTGAATTTTTTAAAGTTTAAATTAACTAAATATTTATTACAACTGTGTTGTAAGTTCAGCACCCTTAGCATGGACCGGAGATAAACATTTTATCTCCTGTTTATATCCACTTTTTGTTTGACGAATGTGGATAAAACAGGGGAGAAATGGTTTTGTCTTCGGTCCGTGCTAAAGGGGCAGAAGTTGAAAAAAGAAATGGCAATAGCTTAAATGTGACGTCTCAGTTTAGTAGCGACATACAAGATGACACAAGCTACGTACAAGAAGTTTTGCTAGCAAGGGACAGAGCTTTACCATTTAATACCTTTGTTGTTAGTTGAGGTATCAAAAACTACTTACAGATCAGTTTTCAGTATCTTCATTTGAGTTGTTGATACAAACTTCTTTTTAACCCCCGATGCAAGACAGAGGTGTAATAAGTTTGACCACTATGTGTGTCTGTCTGTGTGTGTCTGTGAAACCGTAGCTCTTAAACGGGTGAACCGATTTGGATGCGGTATTTTTTATTTGAGAGCGGGTTTTCTAGCGGCGGTCTAATTTTTTTCACGTAGTCTATCGCATCGGATTTTGTACTGGGGGCCTACTCCGAGTTGCTTTCGTTCGTTCGTTCGTGCGGACTAAAAGAGACACTCTTATGCCTGTTGCATAGCGCTGTCCCTTTCATCCGACTTTACTTTACTTTACTTTATCAGAGTAAGGCCCCTGGTCCCGCTGATCGTGTGAGACTCACCGGCGGGCAGTAGTTGCACGAAGTTGTCCGGAAACAAGCCGACGCGGCCGTGCAGCTCGCCGCGCCACCAGCCGCGGTCCGGCGCGTCCTTCGACACGATGGTGACGACATCACCCTCCGCCAACGTCAGTTCGTCTTCGTTCACGGCCGAGTATGGAAACAGCACGCGACATTGCTCCTTCACTGTTAAGAAATAAGACGGTTTTAGCTTGGCAATGACGACGATCATAGTACACATCAACACCTTCCTTCCTGCCTGTGCACCATGATCCCATAACACCCAAACACGAAACCAATTAATGCGCGTTTTGCTCGCTTGTGTGCGCTAATATTTGTCCTGTAGCGGCAATCCATCGAGCCGAAACTGCCGATAAGCCCACTACTCTGGGAGGCCAGCTATGATAGCTATCAGCTAGAATTCATTGAAAGAGAAAACCCTCTTCATCATGCAAAAGAAAGCATAAACACCTATCTCCAGGATCAGATCGTTCCATGTTTCTTGCCAGGCCTTTACTTCAATGGACAGTTGTTCAGAGATGCGGTTCAGTTTACTCTTGAGACGGGGGCAGCGACACCTTTGCCAGTCCTTCCGCATCTTTCTCTTCTCTTTACGCATAGCTTCAAGATGCGGCGGCAATTTCATTCGCATTTTGATGTCGGGTGCTGGTGTGGAAAGCATAGGTACATACACTTTCCAAAGGGTATAGAGATAAGCAGTATAATTTGTAATTTTTCACATCTTTTGAATCATACTGCTGAGACATGAAACGGAATGCTATGATCATCATCATCAACAGCCTGTTCGAGTCCACTGCTGGACATAGGCCTCTCCCATTGCACGCCACTGAGCCCGATCTTCAGCTCTTCGCATATAGTTGCTGCCAGCTGCTTTAGCTACGAAAACTATGATTGCATAACAAATAGAAAAAATTTGGTGTGTGATTTTACTCAATTTTAGTCTATTCTATAGTTCATTACGGAAAATAGATGCGTCAGAAAATAGTTGGTTGTGAAAGTTTACCACAATAATTTCTCAAGGTTAAGCTCACGTTTCGACCTGCAAGAAAACCTCTGTAGTAATTTCTGGCGGACAAATCTGCAAGAGTACTCTCTCTGCGTAGCAAGTGTGAGTTTAGACTTTCAAGTAAGTATTGGACGATCTGCCGACATTTACTGCAAGTGGAAACACGCCCTAAAACAATTTGCATACGTGCGATGCGTCATCCCGCATAGCATACGATTTGTAGTCTAGGTAGTTCTTATATTTGAACGAAATGCTATCTATCTTTACTTATAGCTTTAACATATTAGCGTTTTACGAATATGTTTCTCTGTATGTATATGTTTTTGAAGACCCTGTCATAACTTAATATCGGATTTTTCAGCACAGAATAACTGGTATGTCCTACAATTAGCAAAAATATACAGTGCATAGTCAAAGATATGAACTAGACCCGTTGAGTAATATTTTAAGATATGGTATCTATCTCTAGGAAGAAAAGTCAGCAGTAGACCTCAGCAAAGGTTACTGAATATATTATTAGTTTTCTCAAATCTACAACAACCTGCATGGAATGAGACAATGAGTCATCTCGCATACCTACAATACAAAGAGTCATGTAAGTAGTACGGTGAGTTGAACTGAACGTGTTGTGTTCATAAACATAATTCTCGATAGTTTGTCCATTCATTTTGGAAATGAAGGTTTGATTTTAGAAGGAAGTGAAAAATAATGGAGATCCACCTTGTTTTAGCCAAAACTGGTATTTTTTGGATTTCTAGTACATAATAGTAGATCATTAATCATATAGGTTTATGAATCATAGGTGTTCTTAAACGTGCACGATTGACGCCAATTGATACAAAGTTGCGAAGAAAGATTTTAATTTTCTCACAAAATCTCCGTTTCTTTACAAGGAAAAACGCAGGAAGTAAGTGGAGTAAATAATTTGCCAGGCTACTAAGTAAATGGATCTTATGTATACTTGAAGCATACAGATAAAATTTTAAAATATTGGCAATTTCTGGATGTATAAACCATGCGGTGCGAAGCCACAAAGTAATTAATACAAAAAACTGCGCCTCGAAGTCCCATCGTAAAATTCGTAGATACTGAATAAATCAGACTCAACTCCCAAGCTGCATTAAAATGTGTCATCGCATACATTCATGCAGCACAATCAGTACATGTGAACGTGTCGTGTGTTCATAATCCTCGATTGAGCTTGTTCATTCGCGCGCTAACTCAATCAACGTTCTAATGGACTCAATTGTGTGGGGACTCGCGGTGATCACTCCGATTGCGGCGATTCCCCCTTTTGTTTGAGCTGGGCTGTCAGGGTTAGAGTTGAACAACCTTAGTATTTACGCTCGGTTATAACTTTGGAGAGAGCTCTACTAGTTAATACTAGCGACCCCTTGCAACGCACGGGTGCAAATAAGAAAGTATTATAATCTTAAACCTACCTCAAATAATTAATTTTTTGAAATGAACAAAATCGACTTCAATGTATCTTCAAAGTTCAAGGTCAAATGTCGATGAAATTTATATGGGACCACTTCGTAGCTATACTGAACCCAACGCAATAAAAAAAAACAAATCGGTTGATAAATGACGGAGTTCTAAGGTAGCAAACATAAAAAAATACAATCGAACAGAGAACCTTCTCCTTTTTTGAAGTCGGTCAAAAACTCCCCGAGAATCGTAAAAATCGTACGAAAATCCATGAAGTAGTTTATAAGTTCGCCTTTAACGTACACGCATCTCTCTATAGTTGGTGTTGATACAGCCAAAAATGCAAAATCGAATGCTATTAAGTAATTGACAACCTACTTTCTTTAATGCTTAATTAAATGTGAAGCAAAATTTGAATTTGTATCGTTGAATTAGCATAATCGTTAATAAAATCTGCAGTTGATACTTTTCTTTTCGCTGTTCAAAAATTATATGGCCAATACTTAGAAATGTAATCCGGTTTAACCCATCAGAGATCGCTGTCAATGTGTGTATTCTTCCATAGTTAAAAGAAGTTATATGGAGTCAGCCAAATCACGAGGCGCGAACGCAATGCGTATTGCAGAGCCGTGTCCTGAAGTCCAACGTGGCGCAAAAATGTGCACGTGTGGCGTATACCATCAAGCAAACGACCTGCCCGACTTGACAATAAATTAAAACATTATTGCTATCATCCGCCCCTTACATCTTACTTCGTTACGCCTCCTTTAGAAAGGTAGTATGCTATAATGCATCTCGCAGACCCAGACGCCTTGGTGGATACCATGGCCACAAATGTGATTTATAAATTTTTTTTCTTTTTCTACAATTTTTTTAGGAATTTTTAGTCGAGACGACCGTGCCAGCCCCATTAGTACATGCACATTTATTTATTTAATACTGTGTAGGAGCGACCAAAAAGAGTCTTAGCAATGTCTGACGTAGACACTGCTAACACACTCTGGAATATCCCTACATCTAAATAATTTAATCCTAAATCTCTTAATTTACTTCTAATCGATTCACTCCGGGCACATTCCATCAAAAAGTGTTGAGTGTCTGATTTATACAATACAACAACAATTTATTGCACACCATTAAGATACATTTTTGAAATTGCACAATGGGCGGTTATGGCTAAGCAGCGATCTCTTTCAGACAACCTTAGAATGGATAGGATATTATAATTATTATCTAGTGGTTGGTGGTGCAGCAATATCAATATTTGGTTTCCTCACTATTATCATTTGCCATTATTAGAGAGTAACTCTATGTGTAAAAAGTAAAGTAGGTACATATATTTACCAGGTTTGGGAGGCAGCGCAGGCGCCGGCTCAAACGGCGGCGCTGGTGCAGGTGGGTCCAACATCACAACGAAGTTTGAGGGAAACACGCCTACGCGTCCTTGCCGGCGGCCTTGCCACCAGCCCTCTTCTACCTAAACAAGAAGTTATGAAATTAAAGTTTTATGGCGAAACGAGCTTGTCGTTTACCTGATTGTAAGCAACACGCCTGCCTGTTACAGAACTTTGTTTTGCAACATCTTGCGAGACACTGCACTACGCTTGTCACCCAGGCAATAGCTGTTAAGAACCAAAATGCCCAGTAATTTGAAACAGTGCCCTTCAATTTCGAACCACGTAATGTTTGCCCACTGCTTGTTAGCGGTTAAATAACAAAAATATTAAATGTACAGAATAATTTTATTATAATACAAATTCTAAGAAGGCACACGACTCTCTTCTTTTGTCTTAGTTTTGGAAAAAACCAGTTAATCGTTATCTTCTTCCCAGTAATTGTCGATGTCGATGATTCCATTCTTCTATGTATTCAACATTAGTAAAAACATTTTTACACTGTACAACGTAAATTAGGTAGTTTCAAATTTTATGAGATCAGAAAGTTCTAGACGACTTCTTCCAAAACTATATTAAAAACGGAAACTTCTTGCCTTCACTTATTTAAAGAAAATAAATCACCACCTGAGTCAGTACAGCAGTAAGACCAATCAATATCGCATAATAGCATTTGAGAGCGTAACATCGAGGTTTTTAACGCAGTATGAAGTACATAGATCTTACAATCACCAAATAAATACAGTGCATTAGACAAAGACACTAAAGCAATAGTTAAATCAAATTTTGGAAGAAAATCGGTAGTAAATTTCTATATTTTTTATGACTGAAAATAGATGTTCTCAAAATAGCGGTATAACAGGTACTTACAGCTACATAAATGTTTAGAAAGATTTACTAGCTATATTTTGAAATTAACTTTTAGTTTATTAAAAAACTACCAACAATAATTGATTGTCATGCGAAGCCTGGAGACCAAATGAGCAGTATTTATCCGATGAATGTTACATAATAATTTAATGCAATACTGCGTATAATGCTTATTGTTTTATTGTCTAGATAGGAATAGATCTAAACATAGAAATTCCCTAGGTTATGTCGTAAACTAATCGTGACCATGACGCAATCTAGTCTAGGTTCTACCACAACTATTATAGTAGCCACAAATCTGCGCCATTATTTCACTGTATGTATGAACTATAGTTGAATTAGGATATTCTCCGTTAGTCCCCAGTTGGTTTGAAAAATAATTCACTCACAAAATATTGCTGCTCGTGTCAGCGCGTGGGTTTAGAACCCGATAAAAGTGCAAAGGGATTCCCTCGCACAATCGCGAAGGAATTCATATTTAACATGATGCCCAAGATGTTATGACTTATGCGACAAGGTTAAGAAAATGTAGTTATTGACGCGATTTTGTCAGAGTACTTAAGCATTAGTTGCAAAGTATCCGAGATTAGTTTGTCGCTCCGACCGAATAAGTCGTCTGTATTCGTGATTATATTCAAAGTTCAAAAGTTCTTTATTCAATTTTGGCATCACAGACGCACTTATGAACGTAAATTATTACAATGACTCTACTATGACACCTTATAGGAAAAAGAACCACTACCCAGAAGATACGGCAAGAAACTGAGGGATATTTTTTTTAGAACTTGTTTTATAATATATTTGTTTTTTATGAGTGTTCCTACTCTACATTTCTTCTATTGTCTATAGAATTATGGTAGAAAAGTTACTAAGGTCGATCATCACAGTGATGTTTAAAGAAATAAATAACGTTAAACAATCATATACATAGACGTCCAGACCCTGACCCCTACATAGGAATCACTGTATTTATGAAACTAGGATAAATGAGACAGAAAACCTGTATAAGAAACACTTGCGAATAGGTATGTTTTATGGCGGGTATCGAACCCTTCCGTGTTGAGCCAAACTGCTCAACCACTACACCATGGAAGCCGTAAATATGGCATTTCTTACCTCTCCAAGTACTTCGAGCACGTCGCCGACGCACAGCGGCAGCTCGTCGGGGTTCGCGGGCTGGTAGCTGAACACCGCGCGGCATCTACCCTGGACCCCGGCGCCACCCGACCTGCGTAAACAAAGCCTCGTTTTACATAGGTCCAGGAAGAAACTGAACTTAGCTATGAGCTATGCTATAGCTGGTGCACTTTCAGATACTCTTGCAATATGCAAGCTGGTTTGGAGAACACATAAGTAGTAAGGTGATCGCCGCTTCTTCGTTCTCAGACCCGCAGTGGTCATTTGCGAAGCTCACTGCCGCACTTCGGTAAATTCTCTAAAGAAAACGTTTTAAACTAAACTCAAAGTTCGAATAATAGTCAGTCGAAAGCGCTACAAATTAATCATATATTCATAGTTAAGGAGTTGTTATTACCCCGCCACAACACTTCTGTGGTAGATCACTTGTTTGATTCTTCGACACACCATAAAGCCTACCATTTACAGCATTCAAACTAAGATTTAAAAAAGACTGACGTCGATATATTGTAAGTAATATCTAAATGATCTCTACACGTCGCGCGCTATGCATGAGAGAAAACACACTAAAATTAATTTGATAGTCAACGGCAAACCGGAAAGCGAGCCGTCAATTATGCGACAAAGTATAACCAAACCAAAATACAGTACACTCTTAGTTTCATATTCGGTGACAGATAAGCAGAGGTTTTAATAAAATCCAATAACAAAGAAGTCACAATGAGCAATATAATTCCTATTAATACAAACGATTAATTGCATTTTCAACCTTTACAATAATATCCACATGTTTCAACGTACATAAGACGTCTTGTACTCATCACTACAAACGCACAGAAGTCCCGACACTACGAAAAGAGTTTAAATCTTGCACCGACCTTCACGACTACCCAAATAATTTACAATATTGGGCAGACTGTGCCGAAATGGCGAAAAAATATGTCACTAAGGGCCACACAACAAACACTGGCTGGCAGCGGAACGCGTGTCTTATCGCTATCGCTGCAGATAAGATAGCGGGCACAATCATTATTTCTACTAATCGAAAAAGTATTAAAACAAGCGTATCAAACAGTTTTACAAAGAAAACCGGTTGCGGTACAGTGAGCGACTTTCGCTCTTATCCGCTGCGATCTTTCTTGGGCGTACCGGATATCATAATACTTTGATGAATTAATTATCATCACGAGAGATTTTTAACTAATAACATAGAACCTTTGTTGTTAGCATGGACTACTGCTAACAAATTGCACTTTATGCAAAATATATTTTTTTTGTTATATATATAAATGTTGAGGTAAATAAGCAGACGGCCCGCCTGAATGGAAAGCGGTCACTATCGTTTATGGACAATTGGACACCTGCAACACCAGAATGATTGCCGATGTATTGCCGACCGGAGATGGGACCGTAAGAAGGGCAGAGTGAGAGGGACTGGCTTCCTGCACCAGCGCCATAATACATGATTACGTACGGGGTGACCCACCCCCGGTTCTCCGGTGTTTTCTTTAATTCTTTTTACATACTGCAATTACTGAACCTAATAGGGAAAGAACTGTCACTATAGACACCGTCTATTTAAATAGGGAAGATGAATTACCGAAACGAAAAGACGACATATGATGATCTCTTTGTCTGGAGTAAATTTAAACACACTCTAATCATATCACATCACATGTTTAACCGGAAATAAACTTGGCATATCGTTGTTTAATCATAAAAATCTACAAGCTGCTAGAAAGCTACAACCCCACCTTATGAAAGCAGAACAGATTCAGAACTGTCTGAGTTGAGTATTGGTGTTTGTGTGTATATTTAGTATGTAACATTGGGCTCTTTTTCTCAATCAATGTCACTATAAACTAGAAATTATATATATGCTCCTAGTACATACGTCAACTAATACGTGACATCATTGATTGTGTTAACAAACATGACTAACAGTTAACACATTCGACTAATGGAACAAAATCGTAGCTTTGCGTATGATTTCCAGTTCAAACTTACTAGGACTGGGTCTGCGTAAAATACATAACTGGTTGGATATACAACCAGGATCCATGGCCTTCCATCAAAGGTTAAGAATCAAGTATTACAAGTGACATTTCTTTACTACCTATCTCAACACGAAAATATTTGCAGACTAATATTACTTCCATGGCATTAAAGCCATACCGCCAAGCGACCTAATCGTGTTTCGGGATGATGTTCGGTAAACCGGTGTGACGGATGTGAGCAGTCGCTCAACTGCCGTCTTTTAGATCTAAATGCTCAACTTTCAGCAACATCGTTCCTGGCCAAACATATAGATCTAATAGAAGCGATTTAAAAAATCTTCGCAAATATTAGTCACGTAGCGACGATTGTCGTAATTCGATCTCCCGCCCTTCCGTGCCGGAGTAGTTAAGCCGACCTTTTCAAACGACCAAGTCACGAGGGCTAACGTACCCAAACAAAACTCTATTAAATATTCAAACAAGCGTTAAATATAATACTAGATCAATAAAACAAGGAGCGCTAAGTAGGTCAGTGAACTAGAAACCACAGACACATATGGTAATCTTATATATCGTGTAGCGAACCTGTTTTAAAGCACTTGCCGAGATCCGAGTAGGATGTCGAATACGCGACTAACTGTAAACCTTAGTAATGAACTTTGACACAAATGCCTAAAAGGTCATGGCGTAGCTTACTGGCAGGACTTTGTTGTTTTCTGCCCTGTTGCCTTATGACCTAGCTATAACTTCTGTAGGCCTTCAACATGTGACGTCACAAATCGAGAGTAAATATCAGGTTTAAATCTACACTATTATTATAAAGAGGAAAGATTTGTATTTTTGTATGTTTGTAACGAATAAACTCAAAAGCTACTGGACCGATTTCTAAAATAATTTCATCATTAGATTGCTACATTATCCCTGAGTAACATAGGCTATATTTTATTATGCCGACGCGAACGAAGTCGCGGGAGGTTGCTAGCTCATTATAAGGCAAATAAATTAGTAGCACATAGCTAGACTTGTTGGTAATTTTATTATCGTCACTATTTCGCCGCGTTTTTATCTCAAGACCATGGAACTTCTGGATCTGGCAGTGCTCAGTGGAGGTTTCCATCGCGTGCAGGGTCCCTTTAAATATCTGAATTCAGTTTTAACAACTCAAAATCAATATAGTATGTAACACTATAGCTGTGCCCGCGGATGAAAGTATCCTATCTGTTATTCCAGGACCTGGAGTAACACTATACCAAATTTCATCAAAATCCATTCAGAAGTTCGGCGTGAAGAGGTAACAAACAGACTAACACACAAACTTTCACATTTATAGTATTAAAATGTGATATTGCGATGAGCTGCCATCATCAGATGCAGAGGAAACGAAAAAGTCGTCTTGCTGTTGCTAATGTCGGCGTAGCTAGTCGTACCAGCCAGTCAAGCGCGAGAATGTAAACAACAATAGGTTTACGCACTTACCGGTGTGCATAACACACCATCAATTAGTGCTACTAGAATTAATCAATAATCAATTTATTGGTATAAACAATACAAGTCAAATTCAAAATTAACATTAAATAAATAATTATTACATTAAAATGTGATAAATTAAACGTAGTATAAGCAATTAGTTAAATCAGTGACAATTCATAGATAAGTAGTCCATTCCAAATCTCTCTGATAGAGAACCCTTCTATTATAGCTAACTATCAGGTATTCAATTAACAGTTTATAACATAATCAGCATAAACCAGTTACTATTTTTATGATTGTTCTGCAATTAAATTGATAGACACAGTTAACCCAGTAGCAATACAATTACATAACTCGTCGATCCATCTGTAAAATTAATTTTAGTTTTCACTAAAGCCTTGTCTGCATGTAAAATCATAATATGGAAATTGTTGTCTAGTTCCTATTTCTACAATATAGTGGAACAAGCTATTTCATTAAGATGAACATTGTCTATAGCTTTTTTCTGAGATGTGAGAGTAATTTTTTGAGTTACTTTTAGATTTCACATCCATATTTTCGATCTCTCCAAAATCATATATACTATATTTATTCATATTATGTTAAAGGGATCACTCAAGAAAGTTCAATGACTCTACCATCATGTTTGGGATATAATATATAGTCATATAGTAACACTGACCCCAGAGACAAAGTAGGATTAGATTACTCAACATACTATAAAGTCTTCTGTGATATAACTCACTTTGCAACACCAGGCTCTGTAAGCACAGACACAAAATTGTCCGGGAACATGCCCCGCCTTCCTCGCAGCTCGCCTCGCCACCAGCCTCCAGATAATCTGTCCACATCTCGCAGCACATCTCCCGGCCTGACTGTCAACTCATCAGGCTCTGATGCATCATAGGCATAGTTCACCACGCAGGACACTGTTGAGCAAAATATGTATTCATAAAAGGTCTATATGAAAATTCCCACTCAACTACTATGCGCATTGAGTAGCTTATCATTGAAACATTTTTGGAAAAAGGACAAGAAGGATAATTAATAACAGGTCCATAACAAAATTCCCTAAGTATGAGTTCCAACAAGTACTTGTATGTTTTTTTCTATATGGTTCTAGCTTATTAATAATAATAATACCCTGACACTTGTTCCTTTTTGGATCAGTCAAAAGCAGCCATCATTTTACAGATACTATTTTAATAAATCCCATCCTACTTTAATATGAATGTGAAAGTATCTGTGATTGAAAGTTTGTTCAATTTTTGGATTTTGTTTATTGAATATTTCTTTGTAGATCCCGGTATAAGACAGGAGATACTTTCTATCCTGGAAAATTTACCACACAGGTGAATCTGTGGGGACCAGCTAGAATCTACACATTGACATGTTGTGAGTTGATGTTTTTATAATAATATATACCAGTTGAAACTCTCAACTTAGTCTGCAGATTCCATAAATCTTACTTTAAACACATAAATAAATATATGTAATTCTCTGGCCCTCTATCTCTGTGCAAAAATTCGTTACCATAGACAAACAAACAAACACACTTCCACGATTATAATATTAAATAAGGCCTTAATCACTGAACATATCTTATATGTTATACAACTGTATAACAGTCTTAAAGAAGTCATCTTAAATAAAATTATTGTACGTAAATACATACAACAATTTTATTTATCACATGTACAACAATTTTATTAATTTTTATATGTACATAACTACGTACAACAATTTTATTTATCTATTCAAGTATGCTTTTCTAAAAGACTGGCATAAACCTGGTTAAGGATTAATAATAAAAATTGGTAATTTAAAATGTCAGTTAAACAATCAAATTGATAAATGTTGTGAATCCCTCCATTCTATATTTCATTATTTATGCTAATCTCACTCTACATCTGAGATAACAATTTTATGATAAGTTAATTTTATTTTTTACCATAATGGATGTTTGCTTGCATCAATTCAGAGTTTGCTTTTATTTATCTATACTCTCCAGGATCCGATTCCTATCCCTACTTTAATGTAGTACTAAAGACAATCACAACATGACCCCATTTTACAAACAACCTTTGCTTAGAAGTAAGTTATTTTATCATCAACAAATCTCTGATAAGGTCTGACTAATAGACAATGATTCCAAAGCGGCGTTTTGTTTATTAAATTGTTTTACTTGACATGACATCACAAAACAATAAATGACTCATACAATCTAAGGAGTAGTTAATCAAGGGCAGGAATACCAGAATATGATTATTATTCTGGTATATCCATCAAAATGCATATTTCGATCGCATATTTTAAAAATAATATGTGACTTCAAGACGTTACTGTATGATAAGCTCGTAAAGTCGTGATAAGCCGATTTCCGTTGTTCGACACCCGAAACTATGTCACAAATACATTTGCAAATATCGTACATGCAGCACAAGTTTTTGATATCATACGATTCATACGTCAGCCAAAATTGTGTCGCAACACCAGTAAGGTACAGTTAAGCATACACAAACAAGAATAGGCCTTCTCGAGTGACTTGGTACTCACCCTTTTGATTTGCATTCGTCTCCATTTCCGACATCGCACTCAAATCACATCATCACTTGATAACATGTAAATGCATTCACTAAATGCGCATTTCTAAGTGATCACCGCGTTTTAACTTTATTTTTAGTAATTTTTGGAACAAGAAATGTAAGCGTGTGGAGATTTCACTGTTTTTGATTGATGTCAAACTGACTTTTACTACAAATCTGTATGTTAGGCAAAAACAAAACTTTGCATTCTGCCAAAACATATAGATAAAAAAGTGTCGGTACACGATCAAGTCTAGTATCAAAACTATTAATATAAAATTATTGTGGAATGTTTATGTCTAAGTATAGTTTAAAAAGTACAAAAAATATCTCAATAATTTTAAAATTTGGGGATGTCACAATCAATATTCAAAATCCAAGCAAGTGGCGACGTACTTGTTGGTGGTGACTGTGACTATATGTTGTGACTGAACGACTAGAGTGATGAGATGACTATTATAAACTTTATAACTTCCTATCCTAAGATTTAGTATAGTATTACGTCTTTGTTCCTATCTAATATTTGAAAAACTTATGAACGAGTAGCGAACGATGGAACGACTCGAGCTACTTTTAGCTTCAGTTACTCGAATTGAAATAGCTGTTGATTCGAGTCGCAAGTCGAGTTGACTCGACTCGACGTGTCTGTCTGTCTAGCTTGAATTTGAATGTTGGTGTATTATATATGGTGATCTTAGAGTATACATAACTATAGAGACACACTACATACACACTACATAGACTCTAAGTTGCAGTGGGGTCCTCATATTGATGCTTTATCTGGAAAACTTAGTTCTGCTGCATATGCGGTTCGTAAACTTAGGCAATTAACGGATATAGCTACGGCTCGGTTAATTTACTTTGCATACTTCCACAGCATAATGTCATATGGCATTTTGCTGTGGGGTTCTGCTGCGGATATAGATACTATTTTTATATTACAAAAGCGTGCGGTTCGCGCGATTTACGAGTTGGGTCCACGTGACTCGTTAAGGGATTTTTTTAAGCAAGTTAATATATTAACTTTACCTTCTTTATATATTTATGAAAATATAATGCATGTTCGCAAAAACTTTCAAAAATTCAAAGTAAATAGTGACCATCATAACATAAACACTAGAAATAAGGATAGGATTGTTGTACCTAGGTATAGACTGACTAAAACGAATAAGTCCTTTATGGGCAACTGCGTACGTTTTTATAATAAAATTCCAAAGTGTATAACGGAGCTCACAGAAAGTAAATTCAAATTACGCGTTAAGAATGTTCTAATGAGAAAAGCGTACTACACTGTTCGTAATTACATAGAAGATAAAGATGCTTGGAACATTTCACTTCTGCAAAGTAACCAACTGGTACATAAGAAACATAACATTGTAAAATCCCAAAAAATTGTAACAAAATCTCTAAAAAAAAAATGCCCCTCAGTTTCTTACCGTATCTTCTGAATAGTGGTTCTTTTTCCGATACGGTGGTAGAGTCATTGTGATAATTTGACGTTCATAAGTGCGTCTGTGATGCCAAAATGATTAAAGAGATTTTGATTTGATTTGATTTGATAGAGCACGTGTTCCTAAGTGGGAACAGTATGCACGGGTGAGAACATAGCATCGTCGTGTCCACAAGCGCTAGTAGTCGTAAGAGTACTAGCAGTATGAGCGCCCGTTGCGAGTTCTTAGCAGATATATCTTAAAAAAAATGGTTAAATGTGTAATAAAACCTTGTAAAAACGATACTCGGAAACACACTAAACAGAATTCTAACATCACATTTCACCGGTAAGCCGATTTTTAATACTTTGAAGTTCAAAGTTCGTTTCGTTTTGTTTCGCGGGGGTGAACAAGACGAGAAACGTGAGGGCACATGTACCGCCCGCACTAGTCTTGGGTAGGACACGGTTTTAAAATGAGTTTGTAAGAGGCGCCTCTTTTTTGTACTGAGCCAGTACTGTGTACCGCTTCAAATGAGGCGAGGCGTTCGAGGTCTATTGAGCTCCTACGGTTCAAATGAAGCGATATCCACTTTTGTACTGGTGTCACACTTTTCCACTAGATAATGAATCAGGAACTACATGCGATATTACAATTACCTAAAATATCCTACCTACTATTATGAGTGACAATTATTATGAGTCGCTTATGCAAGTAGGTGCTAATACTTATAGTAAGAGATGATCATAAATTCTTAATGTTGAAGCGTAATAAAGTTGTGGTTATCTAAATAAGAAAAATATAATATATATATATATATATAAATGTGAACATTTATTCTTTTTATCCATACTATATATACCTACTATTAGGAGAATGCTAATATTATCTTTGCTGTATTCTATATATACAATACGACTCATTTAAGTATACCCAAACCCACTTACTGATGTGAAAGTAAAACTTGTCTACATATTTTGGATAGTTATACAACAGTTCGTATTTTGTTCGGAGTTTCGGGCGAACACGGTCATATTCGACGTTCATTCAAACAACATCGCGTGAGGCAGTGACAGAGAGAAGAACAACATCACATTCACCCTCTTTGTCATTTCCATCGAACGAAAATGTACTGTCGCGACTCTCCGGCTCGTCGCCTCATTGAGTGAAGAGTAGATAGATAGCGGGACCAATGAGCATGAGCGGGACATTCGTATTGAAGTCTTACATTTTTTCATTTTGAGCCGCTCTTACAATTTTCTGTCGCGTACGGGACAAATGTACTGGTTCATGTAAGTCCTACTCAACACTAGCCCGCACTGCCCCGCAACCCCGCTCCGATTGCCGACTCAAATAGTGATGTGACGCGTACGGCCTATTTGATAATTATGTGTGTAATGAGTATGGCGAGCAATAGTTTACACCGGCACATTATCTGCACTTGCGATTTAAAATTCTAGTAATCTATAAAAATTAAATGCTGTTTTTCGGTAAACGCATCACTTGAAAACAGCTGGACTGATCTGGTAAATGTTATTGTGATGATAATGTAAATAGAGATTTCTGACTTTTTTATTATATATCCCAAACATACATATTTTACATAGGTACTACACATGAATATTTTTTTTTTTTACGGGCGAATGCCTTTATTACTCAAAACAAACTACACTCTACTTACAAAACTAAACTAAATACATACAAGGAGAAGCAATTGGACAACCCATAGACCATTAAAGGCCTATAGGTAGCTCAAATGCTCCAACCCACTACCAGTTGGCAGCGTACCCAAGATGCTGGCAGTATTGCCCCGTTGGATTGCAATACTGATACGTTGAGCCAAATAAGTCCCAGCATTTTGGTCACGCGTCGCATCGATCAGGCGCTCTGACAGACTTTTGAAAATACGATGAGCTCCCGGTCCCCACGGACCCAAAGTCTCCACACCAAACGGCTCAAATATGTAACCGCTACCGAGGTTAGCATATTTCCGCCGCTTGAGCTGCTCGGCCGAATTAGCCGCCGCGCCAGCCTTATTCTGCGTCTCCGGAAGATGTGACGGCGCCATAGTATCGACGCAAGTAGCGTCCCACACTAGAGGCCGCCCCAACTTCCAGGGGATCAGGGTCATACCATCAGGCCTTTTACCATCGTCACGCATTAGACCATTCGGTTCGAGAATGGCTGCAACGTTAACGCTGGTAAAAGCCCGGCGGATGATATCGTTAAGACTGGCGTGACGCGAAATTCGACTGGCACTTCTGGAACATGAGAGACCGTGGTGACCGAGTTGATCAACTGCAGTACCACACTGGCAACGATGGGCTTCATAACACCTTGCACCCAGACGTAAGTTGATAGCAAGACGGAAAGCAGATGGGTCTAATAAATTGCCAGTATTAAAAGAGGGGATAGCCTGCAACCAAAGCCCTGATTCCCACACAGAGACTGCAAGAAGGAATCTTATACATTCATACATTAAAATAAATAATGTTCACTTACTACAATTACACGTATAGGCATTAGGCACACAAGACATAACATATATGCACAACAATAGGTACCGTGTCACGGTGCACAATAATTAGCCATTAAAATTTGGAAACTATCGTGAGTCGAAATATTCATTATAAATATAAACGGCTACACTCACGTTATGATTGTGTTGGAATAACTCCGACCAGGTTTCGGACAATTAGGATGTCCTTCTTCCGGGAGTTTACGCTTTGGATACATTCAGTCAAGTCAGTCTTTTATAAAAAATCATAGTAACCTCAGTACCTAACTATAGTTTTATTGGTGGGTCATTTGATCATTAAAAAAAAAAATCACGTTAAAAGACGTGCAAAGCCAAATCCCACCAGTGGGGAGAAGGAAAAAAAGAATAAAAAAACAATTTTGTTTATTGAAGGAAACAAAAGAAGACTTTGGCAGACAGTGAAAAGTGATAGTTCGATTTTGTTTTATTTTCCGAACAAGTGTTATTTCGAGTGATCATGTGTAATATCGGTGGAATATTAACCATTATGTGTTCGTAAACTGGCACGAGTGTAGGCAAATGAAACACAATAGAGAAAACATTGCTTTTTATGTTCTCCCAAAAAGTCCATGGAAAGCTTGAATAAAGTTCCACCACTTTATTGAAGTACTAATAGAGGTTCCGGCTTGTTGCTGTTGACCCTCTTTCTCAACAAAAGTATAGTAAATGGAATATTAAACTATCAAATAAAAACTACGTAAGACATGGCGGTATGGTCCTATCGACTTAACCCTGCTCTAAGGGGCGAAGTTAAAAAAAAAAAGAAACAAAAGATTTTTTTTTGTTAGAGGAAAATGAGGAAACAAAATAAGTTTGTGGGAAGGAGGCATTAATATCTATAAGGGGAAACAAAATAATATTGTGATAGATGAATGCACAAAACTTTTGATAAACATTATTTATCATAATGTTTATCAAAAGTTTTGTGGCTTGATCTGAGGTAAAAGTATATATACTTATTGGAATCTGCACCATTAATGTTAATTTAGTTGTGATCAACAAATCCATTTAATAAATATTTTACTAGACCAACAAGTTGTAGAACACTAAACAAATTGAAATAATTCTATGCACATAAGTTATCCATGATCAATGCTTAAGTGGACCAACGCTATCAGGAGGAATGCCAAGCTCCTCGTCAGTGTAGTTTCTAGGATCAACATATGGCCATTCTCCCTGTAACAAAAAGGAACATTTATTGAAGATTTCTTAATTATTATATAATCTGACATTAAAATTTAAACTAACAACACTCCTGGTATCTAATTTTATAATGCTACCTTCTACTAATAAACAGCCTGCTACTTTAATTGGTTGTCTGTATTATACTATAGGTAACACATTACTGATTATTGCAAGCTAATTCTATGAATTAAGTAGGTATAGAGAAAGTTGTATTGCAATTTGAAAGATTAGGGCTGTGCTGCTATTTATCAGGCTTAAGCAATTAGCATAGCGAGATTGAATTCTTTATGATAATGCATAAGCTCAGATTTCAATGGTGTAATGAACTAAAATAAGAAACTATCACATAATCATTAAACCTACATAAATATGCTCCGGCTCTGTTGCAATGTGATAAAGGATCCACCACCAAGCTAATCCTCCAATAACATTAGCAAACATAGTGTGTTTCTTAGATGCCAATGGGGGTGGCGTACGGTAGGACCACACACTGAAAATAAAAAACAACAACACATAAATCAAGTAGGTATACAAGTTGATTATTAATGTACTTAACCTTATTTTGTACAGAAAATTGACATAATGAAAATCATTGTAATTATAAATGTAATGTAGCATTGATATAAGTAAATATATCATATTTTCAAAAGTCTGTCAGAGCGCCTGATCGATGCGAAGCGTGACCAAAATGCTGGGAATTATTTGGCTCAACGTATCAGTATTGCAATCCAACGGGGCAATACTGCCAGCATCTTGGGTACGCTGCCAACTGGTAGTGGGTTGGAGCATTTGAGCTATCTATAGGCCTTTTATGGTCTATGGGTTGTCCAATTGCTTCTCCTTGTATGTAGTTAGTTTAGTTTTAGTAAGTAGAGTGTAGTTTGTTTTCAGTAACAAAGGCATTCGCCCGTTAAAAAAAAAGGAAGTATATGTAACAGTTTCACAATTTTCATAGACTCTAACATTTTTGTAAGATGTTAATGCAATAACATTACCCAAGATCTTGTGGAGATTAGTAAAAAGTTTATTTTGATCTACGAGAGCATATCCCTGTAGCAAAACTTTTGACTAATAATCAGTGCTTTTAGTACAAATAAATAGCTACAAATAGCAGGAAACGTTGAGAAAACGCAAATATATCACTATTTTTATAATAATCAGTAGAATGACATAACACCTTACCCATGGTCATATCTTTTAACTTGTTTTAAATTATCAGCTGCATTTTTAAGGCTTCGCTGAAGTATAGCCCTTGAGACCAGCGTTCGAGTCAGCATTTTTTAACCTTGTATGAGAATTCAATCGATATCTCTACGATAGCGGCAGTAAAACGCTGTTATAATCTTGAAATGAAAATTTTTACGCTTTTGGGTTTTTGTTGAAGTTCCGACGTCTGTCATCTACTCATGTCAATTCGCAGCTGTCAATCTGTCATTAAGGTGTTTGACAACGAAAATAATGAATTGTTCCAAAGAACACCTGCAGGTATATTAAGCATAGCACAGTAAGCCATGTTCATTAGAGACAAAGTTAAAATTTTGTCTTTTGATTAGAGAGGTGTTTTTTCAGCTACCCACTTATCTATGCAAGTACCTCTAGTGGCACAGATCGAAACATCTCGATTAAACGAGTCGCAAAAGTGGTTCGGAGAAAGCGCGCTCTCTTTTCGTTTTATTGAAGCTTTTTGATTGCCTATATGCCCATGGTTTATAGTCTGTCAAGAAGCTATTGAAATTCCTGACATTTACGTTGATGAGATGGCGTTGTTATAAAATAATTTGAAAATTGTATTATCTGCGGTTGAAATCACAAGATTCACAAGTGAAACGAGTGTTGTGTGCTCTGTGCTAGTCTGTGGTTGTGTGTGGAGATTACTGGAGATTTAGTTGTGACAAAAGCGCTTGGTAAGTAGTAATGCATATCAATTACAATTCATAAATGGTATGTTACATGTCAAAAACTTATTATTTTGCTGTGTGAACTACCATAAAATTAATAAAAACGTGTCAAAACTAATGTATTGTAATGTTAGTTTGTACATAATGTACTATGAATTAACTATATAGCATGATTATTTACGAACAATTTGGTACCAATATATCATTGTTTAGTTAAGACATCGAAGTAAGCAAAGCATTCGTTTACAAATGAGTCAAGTGGCATGACGTCATGGCGGGCGTTCGCCGGTTCTAATTGTATATAAGGCTCGCCATGCACGACAAAATATTGTCATGTAAACAAAGTGAATTTGCTAACTTTTGTCATGATTTTTATTTTGTTTCCTTGTTTTTTTTTGTGTTTTCCCCTTGCTTGATGATTTAATTTTTAACCAACTTCGAAAAAAAAGATGGTTCTCAATTGGATTGATTTTTTTTAAGTTTGTTACATCAGATCTCCGTCATTTATAAACCGATTTGGATATTTTTTTGCGTTGGACTCCGTATAGCTATATTAGGTAAACATCGGAAGGGTAGTTTCTAGTACTATTTCTATACAAATAGGTAATAAGAAGAAAACCTATTTATTAATTTGATTTATGTTTATTAATGTTTTTGTGTTATGTTTGCATGTTAGCAAATATAATGAATAAAGAAAAGGAAGGAGGGCGAGGGCGAGGTGTTGGCCGAGGCCGAGGGCGAGGGAAAGGCCGAGGGCGAGGTGTTGACCGCGGGCGAGGACGGGGACACGCGCCTCGTTCCTTATTTCAGGAAGAAAGGTGTGGTATATGCTTTGCTTATTCTGTTATTCTTTAAATATGTTATGCATAGGTACTTTTCATTCACAAAAAATGAATTTTCTATTTTGATATACGTAAACAAACGCTTGAATAGTCTAATCGAATCGCCGCGTGCCTGGCTAGCAAGTGACAGACGACCTTTGTTTCTTAACGAGCGCGCCGCCCGCTTCCCAAACGTAAACTCGTTTTATTGCTCTTTTATTATGGTAGAGAGCCGAGGTGCTGTTTTTATCGTTTTTTGAAGCTTTTGTTTGGTCGATTAATTAATTTAAAGTTTGTCGTATATACTGCAAAATAACCTGTACTAAATACTGATTACATCATATCGGTTAGCTTTTCTGTATTTTTTTTATACGGCATATCTGATCAAACCAATCTACTGCATAATATCGACAGTACATATAACAATGTACAATCTCAATTTATATTGTCCTTTTTTTTTCAGTGCGTCGGGACAATCTTTGGACAGTGGGTTAGCGTATGTATATAATTCATGGTTTTGAACGCATGGTATTTTTAAATTGTGCATACATGTATATAATATTAAGTTATGCAATTTTACTTTTACAGTATCGCAAAACAGAAAACTAACGAGGCGCTGACCCGAAAACGTATTCTGTCGCTGCCAGCAGAGCAGCAGGCAGAGTACAAACGGCGGAAGTCAGTTAAAGAACTGAATATGGGTTTCCTGCCAGGTGTACCGGAAACGGCGTCGAAGAGGAGACAGAGGTAAATTTATTAAAATATTATGATGTTCATCTTTATTCCTTTGTTTTAACATGTTGTCTGGAAGAGATTATTATTATTATATTATTTTTTATGTTTGTTACCTCAGAACTCTGTCATTTATTAACCGATTTGGAAAATTATTTTTGCGTTGGGTTTAGTTTAGCTACGAAGTGGTCCCGTATAAATTTCATCGACATTTCACTTAGGACTTCGAAGATACATTGAAGTCGGATTTTGTTTTTTTATAAAAAATAATTATTATTGTTAAAAATTTATCATTATTATTATTGTTATTCTATTAATTATCATCATCGTGTGTTTCAATAAAGAATTATTTTATTTTTCATGTTTTATGATTTTATGTTCTATTAACATGTGGTATAATATTTTCCTAGCTTTCTTCCCTTGGAAAGCGGGAACCAGCTCCCTCTAGCCTCCGGTACTCCGGCAGTATTGCCGACTCCCGTACTTCCGCCTTGGGCTAGAAGGTCAGCGCCATCGCTCATACCAGGGCCGAGGAGGCAAGTAAAAGAACAATTGTATAAATTAACTAGTATTTCGCCGCGTGCGCGAGCTGCTAAAGCAGCTCGCGTGGGGGGGTGGCTGCTGTTTTTTTTTAAAAGCTTCCTATCGATTACGGTTCTAAAGTTTTGTTTACCCTTTTTGTTTTGAAATCAAACTTTTGTATGGCGCCCATCTTGAAAAAAAGCTGGATTTCAAGTGATTGTATGGCGTGCGCGAGCTGCTAAAGCAGCTCGCGTGGGGGGGTGTTTTGCTTTTTAATAAAAGCTCCCTATCGATTACGGTTCTAAAGTTATTTAAGTTCAGTTGTTCTGTAAAAATGACTTTAGTATGGCGGCCATCTTGAAAAATGGCGGAATCCAAGTAATTTTGTGGCGTGCGCGAGCTGCTAAAGCAGCTCGCGTGGAGGAGTGTTGCTTTTTTTAAATAGACGCTTCCTATCGACTACGGTTCAAAAGTTTTGTTTGGCTTATTTTTCCGGAAAAAAAACTTTTGTATGGCGGCCATCTTGAAAAATGGCGGAATCCAAAATTTTTTTTCATAATAATAATCTTCGACCCAGAAAACCCCCCGATGCAAAATTTCAGTCGGATCGGAACAACTTTCAAAATGGCCGCCATTTTTTTTTCTTTTTTTTTAATTTTTCTAACTTTTCTAAATTTCCCCCTTCGTCCTCTATGACATTTGGTCGAGCACCCTATATCTATCTCTAACCATTCAAAAGTTATTTACATTTTTATTTTGTATGGCGGCCATGTTTTTTTGTATGGCGGCCATCTTTTTTTTCAAATTTTCAAAAATGGCCCAGGGTTTTGAGCATATTTAGTTCGAGCGGTACCCCCATCCGATTTATAGTTTCCGAGATCCCCTGAGCAGTTCCATCAAGGAAACCACTTTCTGGTGATTTCGGATTTTTCTGGTTGGTTTCAAAACACCCTCTATACAACCGTACCAAACACTCTCCCCCACCATAACGGCAAGTCGGAGATCAATTCTGTCAATATGTCAGTCAGTCAGTCAGTCAGTCAGTGAGTGGTCTTCCAGTTTTATATTATATTAACTAGTATTTCGCCGCGTGCGCGAGCTGCTAAAGCAGCTCGCGTCAGTTATTTTTAGGGCTACCTATCGACTACGGTTCTAAAGTTATCTAAGCCTTTTTGTTCTGAAAACAAACTTTTGTATGGCGGCCATCTTGAAAAATGGTGGAATCCAAGTGATTTTGTGGTGTGAGCAGTGTGGGGGGGGGCGGCTGCTTTTTTCCCCTAGACTACGATTTTAAAGTTTTGTTTGCCATTTTTTAGTATGGCGGCCATCTTGAAAAATGGCGGAATTTATGGAGTGCGAGCTGCTTAAGCAGCTCGCGCACTCCAACAAGGACGGAAGACGAAACTCTTTGTACGTAGTACAAGAAGTTTCTTCTTGCAAAACAAGTTTTAATTAAATTAATTTAAAAAGTTTTTATGACAAGCTTTTATGATCTAGCTGCCACATCATGACGAAGTTTACAACGGGCTATCACAATTCAATGTATGTACGAATGTCATGTCTGTCCTATTCTCTGTTGAGGAGTTCCCTCGCCGGAAGTCAATCCTGGGTGTATCAGCCATTTAGAACAGGCTATTATGGTTAAATTTATTTACAAAATGTTGTGTCTGTACTATTCACCGTTGAGGAGTTCCCTCGCCGGAAGTCAACCCTGGGTGAAGCAAGTGAAGCAGTCGAATACAAACCTCCACCTTTAGAAAGTCGGTTACAAACAAAACAAGAACCGACTTGAAGATTAAACTTATATTTTTTGTTTTTGGACTTTTATAACAATCTTGGATTTTTATGGCGTAAGCGAGCTGCAAGCCATTATAACAAAATTATCCTAAAAATGGGGAAATTAGTTATATTGGCAACACTGCTCTTCATCATCTAAAATAAAAATTAGCCCACTCAGACTGCCAACTGTCCCTAAACTAATTTTACGCACGGACACACACAGAATTACAAACAAAGAATACACATTTCCCGCCCTTTTTATTGAGTACAGTATCGATATTTTTGTTTCGATACCATATCCCTAGTAATGTCTTGTAATTTGTAATCTGATGTTTACAATCAATGTACAAAAGTCCCAAAAACCCTCCGAAATCAAACAAGATATCAGGTATACAAATGGGTCTTTACATTCCAAACCTAGGCTAAGCTCCCGCGCAGCCTCGAATATATCGTGTGCGTGTTTTAAGGCTTGCCAGCGCCATCTAGTTACGCGTTTTGAACTAAAACATGAGCATAGCCTAATTTTACTCTAAACAATCAACGATTTATATATATATATATATGTACCTGAGGACATGCACTTTTAGTTTAATGTTTTACGTACCTACAATAAATCATTTATCTATTTTATGTATTATAATGACAGAATATGAAGGTGCGATATGACTCCGTAAAGAAATTTAATCAATTAGCGACTTTTGCTACGACGCAATAAAGTTCAATTCAGCTCGCGTAACGCTGCATACCTACCAGTATTGGGCAGGTTGCGGGTTGATTCCCACGACAGGAAAAATGTTTGTGCACAGAAAAAAAAAGCGCTAGCATTAGTTTCGTGTCTGGGTGTTGTGGGACTGGGGGTGGTGTGATTTTATACAAATTTACTCTATGTGCGTCCAGTGGTCGCCGCGATCTCGCACTGGCAGTGTAAACTCGCCCCTTTATGAATAGCATATGTCCAGCATTGGATTGCAATAGGCTGATGATGGTGACAAAGGTGCAGTTGTCAATTGCGTCACAGAATAATTAATAGTAGTTGCAAGAAGATATCCTATCTATTATATCCTACTTAGGATAGTAGGTATTTAGGTAAGAAGTGTAAACATATACAACACTAAACATTTACCTACCCGGAAGATATAGCTTTAAGCGATAAGACCGCCCTTTCATCATCAGCCCATCACGTTTCCACTGCTGGGACACGGGCCTTCTCTCATACAGAGAGTATGGGCCATAATCCACCACGATGGCCCAGTGCGGGTTGGTGGATGTCACATTTCCTTGAATTTTTGTGATAAAGTCTTGGACATGTCGGTTTCCTCATGATGTTTTCCTTCACCGTTTTTAGAGCGAGCGTTAAAATCCACACACAACTTAAGTCAGTAGAACTCGGGTGCGTCGGATCGAATGTCGCACGTGCTCCCACTGAACCACACTCGCTCCGCCCTTTGCGACACTTATATTGTTAATTTTGTCTTTTTAATTTTATCCTAACATAGCCTATGTACCTAACTACATGTACTTTTAGTTCAAAACCTACAGGCCTAGCGCACTCCGCACTGTAGGTACGAAGCTACAAGTACATAGCCGGACACCGACGGCGGGTCGCGCGTCGTTACACGTGCCGCGTCAGAAGAGATAAGAGCTATGCGATTGAAAGAGAGGCGCTCTGTAGGTTAATATGACTGGTAGGTATGCAGCGCTACGCAAGCTAAATTGAATTTTATAGCGTGACCCTGCTCCAATGACTTATAGTTAAGTGCAGATTTTGCACGCTCGCTCTGAAACAGTGAAGGAAAACATCGTGATGAAACCCGCTTACGCGCTTTGGAGTGGTAGGCTCTGGCCGTGGTTGTAATACCACCCACCGAACAAAACCATACCGTCAAGCGACCTAGTCGTGTTTCGGGATGATGTTCGGTGAACCATCGGGGAGACGGGTCTGAGCAGCCGCTCATCTGCCGTCTCTCTCTAGATCTATGTGCTCCATCTTAGGCCACATCAGGCGAGATAGTGGCCAAACATAGATCTATGAAGCGTAAAAAAAGCATGACCCTTATGACCTAGCCAATAAGGGTTATTATAAGTTTGAGTATCTCCGGCTGTATATTTTTTACGCCTTCGATCATTTTGATTCATTCCCAATTCCTATTCGTTCGCTTACGTATGTTATATTAAACTCTTATTAGTCTAAGTAATAATAATTAATGCTTGAGGTTTCTAAATAAAGTTTAATCACAGAACACTAAGAAACATAAGCATCACTCCGCAAAGAAATTTAAACAAATAGCGACTCTTGCTATGACGCAATAAAATTCAATTTGAACCCCCCGCCGTAATATTATTTTGTTGTACCAATTACAACCGTAGTTTGAAGCATTTTAGGTTGAATTTAGATTGTTACTAAATAAGTAGCTTCACCGCTAATCCGTCGGCGCTGCTGCTAACTTTCTTAAATACCTATTCTAACGTTCCACGTTACTTTCTTAATTATTTCGTCTCTTACTTCATAAGAACCTTTTCCGGACAATAACAAACACAACAAAAAAAAAATTGGCGAAATTGGTCCAGCCGTTCACGCATGTGACCGCATGATGCCGTGACCAAGGAAAATAAGTACCTATTCATAACACAATACCTACTTAAATATAGGTTTATATACCTACTGTACAATTTGAGGTCTTATCGCTAAATCATGTTTGTGTATAAAAAACATTTATATCTAGGTACTTACCTACTTAACCCTAGAAAGATAGTAGGTATGTGTAAAATTTTCGCATGCACGTTCGAAATATTGCTCTATCTTTTTAAATAGTGCGAATCCGTTGCTGTGCGTTTAAGACATCTCACTCAATCAATCAATCAATCAATCAAAAGTTCTTTATTCAATTTTGTCGTCACAGACGCACTTATGAACGTCAATTATTACAATGACTCTACCACCGTATCGGAAAAAAAACCACTACTCAGAAGATACGGCAAGAAACTGAGGGGCATATTTTTTTAGAACTTTTGTTACAATATTTTATGTTTGTTTTTGAAAATATTATTTTTCTTATGTGCCAGTTGGCTACTTGGCAGAAGCGGAATGTTCCATGCATCTTTGTCTTCTATGTTATTACTAACTTTATAGTATGCTTTTTTTATTAGAATATGTTTCACCCTAAATTTGAATCTACTTTCTGTGAGCTCCGTTATACATTTTGGAATTTTATTGTAAAAACGTACACAATTGACCATGAAGGACTTATTCGTTTTACTCAGTCTAAACCTAGGTACTGCAATTCTATCTTTATTTCTAGTGTTTATGTTGTGGTGGTCACTATTCACCTTGAATTTGTGCAGATTTTTACGAACATACATTATATTTTCATAAATATACAGAGAAGGTAAAGTTAATACATTAATTTGTTTAAAGACTTCTCTTAATGATTCGCGAGGACCTAACTCATAAATAGCGCGAACCGCCCGCTTTTGTAAAATAAAAATTGCTTCTATATCCGCGGCAGACCCCCACAGCAAAATGCCATATGACATTAACAACAAACCAACAAAACTAAAACGCGACTCAGCACTCCCGCGGTGGTGACATATGAAACCGATACACCGCGGGTCATCGCTTCGCCTACCGAGTCACTGCAGGCTGTTGACCGAGTGACCCCTCCGTCACCCGTCGTCATACCTCAGCCTGTGACGTCAGCTGCTGCTGCACCGCCACCTCCATCCCGGCGTCAGAAGCAGTCTTACGCCCAGGTATCCCGAGCCTCGCAGCCAGCAACATCAGCTGTGTTACGAACTACTTCTGCAGCTGCCCGTAGCCTGACCAACGACGGCTTCACGCTCGTGGAGAAAAAGCGCCGGCTTCGACAGATTAGCCGTAGTCATCGTGGCACCGCCACGGTTACAACTTCAACGTTGCGTGTTGTAACCCCGACCATCAAGATATACCTCTCCCGCCTGGACAAAGAGACGAAAGGTGAAGAAGTCCTTCGATACGTCCGGGAGAGAATAAGCATGTACCGAAATTCGCGTGAGGAGTCCATCAACCTGAGTTTGTCGCGGCTGGAGCAGATTAGGACCACTGACTTCAAGTCCTACGCGCTCCAGGTTCCAGCGGAACACGCGAAGATGTTCCTCGCCCCGGACTTCTGGCCTGCAGGGATAGTCTACCGCCGGTACAGGGAAAGTAGGCGAAAACAATTCCCTGTTGTAGCTTCATAAAAATAGTTTTTAATATTATAATATGTATGTTAGTCTGTAAGGTATATATAATATGGGTCTTAGAATTACTTTAGTCACTTATGTAACTATTGTTTTCTTAAGTTACCTGAAATAAAGAAGTAATAATAAATAATAAATAAATAAAATAAATTAAGCTGTGGAAGTATGCAAAGTAAACTAACCGAGCCGTAGCTACATATATCCGTTAATTGCCTAATTTTACTAACCGCGTATGCAGCAGAACTAAGTTTTCCTGATAGAGCATCTTTCATCTTTAGCCCATCACGTTTCCACTGCTGGGACACGGGCCTTTCTCTCATACAGAGAGTATATAAAAATCCACCACGCTGGCCCAGTGCGGCTTGGTAGATGTATGTCCTTGAATTTTTGTGATAAATTCTTGGACATGTCGGTTATATATCTTTAGGTAAACCTGTTTTATTAGAAAAAATGCCAATCATCGCGAGATATAACATAACATAACATAACATTTATTTATTTCTCCCACAAAGGTTTACAGTAGGTATATGGTTAAAAATTTTGAGTGTTAGTAGCACTTTGAAAACCTGTTTTGTGGGAAACTGGTGCCTGATGTAGGTCTAAAAGACCTGTATTACAGGTCACCAGACTCCCACTCCGCGGATTAAACATAGGTTGCTAAAAAGTAAAAGATGTTGTGATACCTAGTACGTTAAGAGATAATAAACTTTACTTATGTACATATACTTACATATTAATAATTAATCAAATTGAATAAACAATAAATGGAAGGAAATGTAGCTGTTTACACATGGTGAATGTGTATTGTGCATGTTAGTGTGAATCAAATAAATGTGATGCGTGTGGATGTATGTGCGTAGTGTAGTTAGGTGTGTGATGTATGTAATGTTTGATGAGTATATGTGTGTATAGTGTAGAGCGTGATGGTAGTGAGCACAGTGCATATGATTGAGGAGGTAGTGATCTAGATGTTAACTTTCCGCTTTAGTTACAATAGGCGGAATAGAACATCCTCTGTGGCTTGATAATCAAGTGTTTTTAGCCAGGTAATTACTGACTTTTTGCAACTTGATTTATGTAGTGGGTAAATGCCTAAGGTTTTATTTAATTTGTTGTACACGTAAGGACCAAGGAAGCAAAAGAAGTTGTGAGAAAGGCTAGAATGGAAAGCTGGCTTATGGCAGACAGTGCCTTTCCGTCGCTTATCTTTTACCAGGTTAGGGTCGTATCCAAGTAAGGAGTGCTGTTTAAGAACAATCTGAAGTATAAATGACTGTCTTACTGTGAGCACCTCCCAATACTTGTATAGGTCGGTTGTAGGGAAGCGATATGGAAGACCTGCGCTGACTTTCAAAATGGCTCGCTGAGCTGATATAATTATGCAGTACCTAGAAGGATTGTAGTATGCTTGCGCACTACTGCTTGGCGCCAGAAACACTGACCGGTTGTACCTATACTATATGTTTATGTACCTATGTACTCCATCCAAAGGTTTTCTGGAAGAGATCGCTTTATGTGATAACACCGCCAAATAAATTAAAAGCGGTATTATTAACATTTACCTTTATAACCATTTATTTATGACCGATTAAAAAAACACAGTACCTACTTAAATATAGGTACTACTGTACAATTTGAGGTCTTATCGTTTAATCCTTTTATCAAGTTTGTGTAAAAAAACATTTATACCTAGGTGCCTACTTAAAATACAATACAATTAGGTACCTAAATCTAAATAGGTCTAAATAGGAAAACTTGAAGTTTCTTGCTTTCGCACTTTGGATAGGCGTTATAATTATATTTGTTAAAGTGTGTGCCACAGACAGACAGAGCATATATCACGGACGATGTTAAAATAACAACATGGTTTTATCATTTCCCTAAACAACATCTAGTGATTTAACAAATACCTGTCGCCAGAAAATGGGGATACCAGGAATTTTACAAAATCCCTACGGATACGACGCCGACGTACAGTTTTAATAAATGGGCTCTCGCCAGAACTCTTGCTTTTTAACGTAATAATCTAATAAAATACATTTGACATGGACACTAAGCGCACAAGAGGAAAAGGTACCTACGCGTCAAAACACGTGCCAGTCAATCCTATCAAAACGCACCCATCCCCGCGCCACCACGTGCACCCCTTTCTTTTGATGTCGCCGCCCACGCGCCGCAACTGCACTAAATAAAATACCTACCAATTATAAAAACCGTGTATTTTGTACCTACATGTGCAACACTAAGGCACAAAACAGATAAGTAATCTGTTTTGTGACTAACCCTTCAGATGTCTAAGACTGTGCAACCCACGATTTCAGCGGTGGTCCCATATAAATTTTATCGAAATTCATTCAGCACTTTTTGAAAAAATAGCAAAAGCAAAAAATATAAGTTTAATCTTCAAGTTGGTTCTTGTTTTTTTTTTAACCGACGAGTTCTTGGATATGCCGGTCTCCTCTTGCAGAATCTCTCTAATTTATTAGCTAAACTGTTTTCAGATGCTCACAGGGACTCTGACTTTTGATTTAGTTCCATGTCAGTACCTCATGACATGGAATTATCACATACCATGACACTAATTTAGCATGTTTAAGTAGATAACAACATGAAACTGACACATAGCTTTAGTTAAAACTCTACATTATAAAATTATGATTTATGATGACTTACAGGACAAATCATTACACTCATATAATTACTATAGTATATATGAATGTATACATAGGTACCTAAATAGGTTTTTGTTTCAGTTCTTTAATATACCTACTTACTATAAACCTAATTCACCAACCTAAGTCAACTCGATCGACGCCTACCCAAGAATCGAATGCTATTTATGACATACATACATAAGTACCTACTTAAATAATAATCAAAGGCAATGAATGTAATCGATGCGCCTAGAATATAATATCTATGTTATTAGATGACAAGAAGTGTCTTATGTCGTTACCTAGGAGAATATATACCTATCTAGGTACCTACTTAATATTTGAATATGATTCTTACATTAAAATTGTCTATAACTTACCTACCTGAATCACGTACGAATTTTGGGGACTATGATTAACGACATGTAATATTTAATACCACGAGTTCAGTTCTCAGCCGAGGATCTACATCATAAATACCTAGGTACATAATTTTTTCTTAAACGTCGAATATGGTCGCTTATGCAACTTATGTAAAATTAGCTTACTGGGAATAAGTTTTGGATAAAGATCACTTTTCTAAATCTTATCGCCTCGACTCCAAAAACACTCTATAAGTTTACTAAACTACCACTCCTATATTGTAACAAAATGAATTTTGTACACGCGAGCCGGACGACACCTTTGCTTTTTTGCTTGCTCTAATACATAAGCATCTAACGTTTACCTACTTAAAATTGAAAGCAAATGCTGAAAATTGTATGTGACCTCACGAAATATTTTAAAAATATAACAAAAATTATAGACACATTAACTTTAATCTTTAATAACAATATTTCTATAAATGTGGTTATAAAGTTGTATATATTGACTACTCATTTTCCGTTATCCGTCGTCAGCACAGCCGGAGTAATAGCATAGAATAATTAATTATACAAGTACAGAAGGCTCATATGTGAGTGTCTCTAAAACAGTTAAATAAATAGCGACGCAATAATGTGCAATAGGGGATCGGACAGTAAGTGTTTAAAATTAGCCATAATGTATAAAAATAATAATTTAATTAAATAAAGTCTTAAAAGTAGGTACCTATGTTCAAATATTTTGTTTCAAATATTGCCGCGCAAAAGGTCACCTCAGTCGTATGACGTCACACGCAGGCGAACGAAACGACAAGCTCTACGAGAGCAAACTTGCAAAGTGATATATATTGTGAAGTTTAAAGATTTGAGGTATGTTGGAGAAAAACTCTGCATCGGCTTTTATAGCGTAAAAAAGCGCCCTCTCGCTGTTTCTCGACGAACTTCCTGGTCCGCCAGTCTTCCACGTCGATTCAAGGCGCCACGCTACGGTCGATATTAACGCTTGCTCGATCCCGTAGATGGCGCGACACTCCGTACGCGTAAACACTGTGAATGTCGAAGCCACACAAGTAGGGTGTACGGATTGCAGTACAGTTCAGTCTAACACAGTAAGTAATCTATAATTCAATAATCTAGTAGTATACATTATGGTTCCGGATTTATTCTGAGGTTCCGGTACAGATTAATAAATAGTTACATTCCATTTTGAAGGACATTGCAGCCAGCGAACTTACAGTAGATTAGTAGATACCTACCTATTCTAGTCTATTAAACATCGAAACCTAATTTTTAACCGACTAATTAACCGAATAATGATGCAGTACCTACTTATGTAGGTACTGCATCATTTATCTAATGATATAAATTACCTAAGTAGATACACCATATATATATACAAACTAGTATTTCGCCGCGTGCGCGAGCTGCTAAAGCAGCTCGCGTGGGGGGGTGGCTGCTGTTTTTTTTAAAAAGCTTCCTATCGATTACGGTTCTAAAGTTTTGTTTACCCTTTTTGTTCTGAAAACAAACTTTTGTATGGCGGCCATCTTGAAAAAAAGCTGGATTTCAAGTGATTTTGTGGCGTGCGCGAGCTGCTAAAGCAGCTCGCGTGGGGGGGTGTTATGCTTTTTAATAAAAGCTCCCTATCGATTACGGTTCTAAAGTTATTTAAGTTCAGTTGTTCTGAAAAAATTACTTTTGTATGGCGGCCATCTTGAAAAATGGCGGAATCCAAGTAATTTTGTGGCGTGCGCGAGCTGCTAAAGCAGCTCGCGTGGAGGGGTGTTGCTTTTTTTATATAGACGCTTCCTATCGACTACGGTTCAAAAGTTTTGTTTGGCTTATTTTTCCGGAAAAAAATCTTTTGTATGGCAGCCATCTTGAAAAATGGCGAAATCCAAATTTTTTTTTCATAATCGTAATCTACGACCCAGAAAACCCCCCGATGCGAAATTTCAGTCGGATCGGAGCAACTTTCAAAATGGCCGCCATTTTTTTTTCTTTTTTTTTAATTTTTCCAACTTTTCCAAATTTCCCCCATCGTCCTCTATGACATTTGGTCGAGCACTCTATATCTATCTCTTACCGTTTAAAAGTTATTTGCATTTTTATTTTGTATGGGGGCCATGTTTTTTTGTATGGCGGCCATCTTTTTTTTCAAATTTTCAAAAATGGCCCAGGTTTTGGGGCATATTTAGTTCAAGCGGTACCCCCATCCGATTTATAGTTTCCGAGATCCCTTGAGCAGTTCCATCTCGGAGACACCTTTCCATGGATTTCGGATTTTTCTGGTTGGTTTCAAAACACCCTCTATCCAACGGTACCAAACACTACCCCCCACCATAACGGCAAGTCGGAGATCAATTCTGTCAATATGTCAGTCAGTCAGTCAGTCAGTCAGTGAGTGGTCTTCCAGTTTTATATTATATTAATATACATTTGTATATGTCACATCATACGTTTGCTTCCGTAAACCTATGTATTAATTAATTACTATTACTTCTTCTGTGTAACTAAAATGCAATCAAAATAATTCCACTTATAAAAAGTCCAAAAAGAGATTCTCGCTCAGGTGAATTCGAACCCGGCTATATTGACCTTCGTAACCGTGTTTCACACCGCTAGGCCACCTGACTGTTAAAGGAAATGTCGAAAATTGTGTATATATAATTATAGTCTCGAAAACCGTTTATTTATTAAGTAAATCTCGGAAATTACTGGTTCGATTTACAAAATTCTTGAAGTAATAAAAAGCTAGTTTATCCTTGAGAAATAAATGCTATATATATTATAATAATATAATTATAATTAAACACGAAATGACCGTATCTATGAATTTCAAATAAGCATATTTAATATATATCGGCGTGCGCTGCCAAAACGCCTTAAAATTCGTGTTTATAATGTGTAGCCAAATTATTTGTTTTAAAGTGCTCTATAAAAAAGTCCGCGACACGATATATCTATCTAACATATTTGAGCAGGAATTAAGGTATTTATGTTTAAAGAAAAGAAGAAATTCAAAGCCGTCTTTTTCGATGTAATTATTAGATACAACATATTAATCCTTATTAAATTAAATACGTTAATCGTGAAGGAAATTTTGTATAGATGAAATTTGTCCTTTGAACCATATAAATCGAAACTATAGTTTAGGAGATAACGTGAAATGAATGAATGCCTATCTATAGTAACGGCACAGTTTATTTAATAGTTTGTATGAAGCTGTAACCATTTGCCGGTTTTCTATGTATTTTAACCAAATCTCGTAAACTACACAACTTATGAAGCTGAAATTTTCAGAGGAGGTTCCCGGTAGGGTGTCCGTATGCGCCGAGAAAGGACAAATTCACAGGGCCGGATCGAGGTGGTGAAACGGGGGTTCGAAGGTTAAATATATGAAATTTTCATGTTTTTTCAAAGAAAAGTATTAACTCTATATCTAGTATCGAGTAGCACTTGTAATTACCCGTGATCGACTCATACACGCCGACCCGCTAGAGCGTCGACGAATGGCTGAAAACTCGATTTGAAAGTGTGGCAAAAACACAATATTTTACCGAAACGCCCCCGGGGCGTTCAAATTTTTGTTTTTTTTATTTTTTTTATTTTTTTTATACACTGCAGGTTACTGAAAAAATTTTTGTACTGCAAAAAGACGGGTACGGCAAAATCTCTCGAACAAACCGATCGTCCAAATTAGGGTCCGACAATTTCAAAATTTTGTGTTGTAATTTGCGGCGGCCATTTTTTTTTCAAAAATCGTAATCGGCACCCCCGTTTTACTCGAAAATGAACCCCATATTGTCACGTGACATGGACATTTTCGAAGATACGACCGCCATGATGGCCGCCATTTTGTTTTTTTAACATTTTCGATTTTATTGCTGAGAAAAAGGACATTTTCTATACGAATACATATAAAACGTTATCCCACCGGTACTCCTTCATAGAAATACTTAACGTTAGGCGCCTGTTTTCAAAAATCGATATCTCGCAAAGTAGCCGGCCGACAGAGATGAAAATGATCAAATGTCATTTTCACTAACGTCAACTACCGGGTAGTGTGAAATTTCTATTCAAAATACCATTATTTCTACTTTTCATGTTTTCGGGGTAAATCTCCAAAATTACCCTAAAAATGGGGAAAATTTTTGAAAAAGGCAATACCTCTTGTTGTCTGCCATGACCGTCTCATACAAGTCGAGCAGCTCCGATGTGTGCTTCTGCCTCGAAAATAGGTTTGAAAATGTGCAAATTTCAATCGTTTTCCAAAATGGCCCCCGCGGCGTCCGCCATGTTGTTTTTATTTTTTGATATATTTTTTTTTACACATGCCAGGACATGACTGACGTTTTTGTGTCAAAAACGTATCAGAATCGCGAAATCGCTTGAACAAACTAATTTTTCAAAGTAGGGTCTCGTAGTGCCCGTTTTTCGAGTTGAAATATTCGGCAGCCATCTTGGTTTTTTTGAAAAAAAAAGTTAAAAAATCGAAATGAGCGTAGACGGTTTACTCGAAAACGACCCCCATATTGCAACTTTTGATACATTTTTTTTGAGATACCACCATGGTGTCGGCCGCCATTTTGATTTTTTGGAAATTTTCGATTTTTCTGTCGGGTCGATTTTGATTCTCTATACGAATATATATAACACTATATCGCACTGCTTCTCCTTCATGCTTAGAATTTCTGTCAATGTGTTCGTTTTGTGGTGGTAATTGAGCTTTATATATAAGGGAATCGGACTAGTATTTCGCCGCGTGCGCGAGCTGCTAAAGCAGCTCGCGTGGGGGGGTGGCTGCTGTTTTTTTTTAAAAGCTTCCTATCGATTACGGTTCTAAAGTTTTGTTTACCCTTTTTGTTTTGAAATCAAACTTTTGTATGGCGGCCATATTGAAAAAAAGCTGGATTTCAAGTGATTGTGTGGCGTGCGCGAGCTGCTAAAGCAGCTCGCGTGGTGGGGTTTTGCTTTTTTTTATAAAAGCTCCCTATCGATTACGGTTCTAAAGTTATTTAAGTTCAGTTTTCGAAAAAAAGACTTTTGTATGGCGGCCATCTTGAAAAATGGCGGAATCCAAGTGATTTTGTGGGATTTTGCTGCTGAAGCAGCTCGCGTGGGGGGGTGTTGCTTTTTTTTTATAGACGCTTCCTATCGACTACGGTTCAAAAGTTTTGTTTGGCTTATTTTTCCGGAAATAAAACTTTTGTATGGCAGCCATCTTGAAAAATGGCGGAATCCAAAATTTTTTTTCATAATTGTAATCTTCGACCCAGAAAACCTTCCGATGCAAAATTTCAGTCGGATCGGAGCAACTTTCAAAATGGCCGCCATTTTTTTTTCTTTTTTTTTAATTTTTCCAACTTTTCCAAATTTCCGCCATCGTCCTCTATGACATTTGGTCGAGCACTCTATATCTATCTCTTACCGTTTAAAAGTTATTTGCATTTTTATTTTGTATGGCGGCCATGTTTTTTTGTATGGCGGCCATCTTTTTTTTCAAATTTTCAAAAATGGCCCAGGTTTTGGGGCATATTTAGTTCAAGCGGTACCCCCATCCGATTTATAGTTTCCGAGATCCCTTGAGCAGTTCCATCTCGGAGACACCTTTCCATGGATTTCGGATTTTTCTGGTTGGTTTCAAAACATCCTCTATCCAACGGTACCAAACACTCCCCCCCACCATAACGGCAAGTCGGAGATCAATTCTGTCAATATGTCAGTCAGTCAGTCAGTCAGTGAGTGGTCTTCCAGTTTTATATTATATTAACTAGTATTTCGCCGCGTGCGCGAGCTGCTAAAGCAGCTCGCGTGGTGGTGGTGTTATTTTTTTTTATAGAAACTTCCTATCGATCACGGTTCTAAAGTTATCTAAGCTATTATGTTCTAAAAACAAACTTTGTATGGCGGCCATCTTGGAAAATGGTGCAATCGAAGTGATTTTGTGGCGTGCGCGAGCTGCTAAAGCAGCTCGCGTGGGGGGGTGTTGCTTTTTTTATAGAAGCTCCCTATCGATTACGGTTTTAAAGTTATTTCATTTTGTTCGGAAAAAAACTTTTGTATGGCGGCCATCTTGAAAAATGGCGGAATCCAAATTATTTTTTCATAATCGTAATCTACAACCCCAAAAACCCCCCGATGCAAAATTTCAATCGGATCGGAGCAACTTTCAAAATGGCCGCCATTTTTCTTTCTTTTTTTTTTATTTTTCGGACATTTCCGAATTTGTCCCATGGTCCTCTTTGACATTTGCTCGAGCACCCTATACCTATCTCTAACCGTTAAAAAGTTATTTGCATATTATTTTCACCTATTTTGTCATGAAAAAAAACGTTTGTATGGCAGCCATCTTGAAAAATGGCGGAATCCAAATTTTTTTTTCATAATCGTAATCTTCGACCCAGAAAACTCCCCTTTGCAAAATTTCAGTCGGATCGGAGCAACTTTCAAAATGGCCGCCATTTTTTTTTCTTTTTTTTTAATTTTTCCAACTTTTTCAGATTTCCCCCGTCGCCTTCTATGACATTTGGTCGAGCACCCTATACCTATCTCTAACCATTCAAAAGTTATTAACATTTTCATTTTGTATGGCGGCCATGTTTTTTTGTATGGCGGCCATCTTTTTTTTCAAATTTTCAAAATTGGCCCAAGGTTTGGGGCATATTTAGTTCAAGCGGTACCCCCATCCGATTTATAGTTTCTGAGATCCCCTGAGCAGTTCCATCGTGGAAACCACTTTCTGGTGATTTCGGATTTTTCTGGTTGGTTTCAAAACACCCTCTATACAACCGTACCAAACACTCCCCCCCACCATATCGGCAAGTAGCACTTCTATTTCTGTCAATTGTCAGTCAATGCCCATCCACTTTTATATAATATAACTAGTATTTCGCCGCGTGCGCGAGCTGCTAAAGCAGCTCGCGTGGGGGGGTGGCTGCTGTTTTTTTTTTAAAAGCTTCCTATCGATTACGGTTCTAAAGTTTTGTTAACCCATTTTGTTCTGAAAACAAACTTTTGTATGGCGGCCATCTTGAAAAATGGCGGAATCCAAAATTTTTTTTCATAATAATAATCTTCGACCCAGAAAACCCCCCGATGCAAAATTTCAGTCGGATCGGAGCAACTTTCAAAATGGCCGCCATTTTTTTTTCTTTTTTTTTAAATTTTCCAACTTTTTCAAATTTCCCCCATCGCCCTCTATGACATTTGGTCGAGCACCCTATACCTTTCTCTAACCATTCAAAAGTAATGAACATTTTTATTTTGTATGGCGGCCATGTTTTTTTGTATGGCGGCCATCTTTTTTTTTAAATTTTCAAAATTGGCCTAAGGTTTGGGGCATATTTAGTTCAAGCGGTACCCCCATCCGATTTATAGTTTCCGAGATCCCCTGAGCAGTTCCATCGAGGAAACCAGTTTTTGGTGATATCGGATTTTTCTGGTTGGTTTTAAAACACCTTCTATACAACCGTACTAAACACTCCCCCCCACCATATCGGCAAGTACCACTTCTATTTCTGTCAATTGTCAGTCAGTGACCTTTCAGTTTTATATAATAACTAGTATTTCGCCGCGTGCGCGAGCTGCTAAAGCAGCTCGCGTGGGGGGGTGGCTGCTGTTTTTTTTTAAAAGCTTCCTATCGATTACGGTTCTAAAGTTTTGTTTACCCTTTTTGTTCTGAAAACAAACTTTTGTATGGCGGCCATATTGGAAAATGGCGCAATCCAAGTGATTTTGTGGCGTGCGCGAGCTGCTAAAGCAGCTCGCGTGGGGTGGTGTTGTTTTTTTTTTATAGAAGCTCCCTATCGATTACGGTTTTAAAGTTATTCTCTTTGTTCGGAAAAAAATCTTTTGTATGGCGGCCATCTTGAAAAATGGCGGAATCCAAATTATTTTTTCATAATCGTAATCTACGACCTAAAAAACCCCCAGATGCAAAATTTCAGTCGAATCGGAGCATTTTTCAAAATGGCCACCATTTTTCTTTCTTTTTTTTTAATTTTTCCAACTTTTCCAAATTTCCCCTATGGTCCTCTATGATATTTGGTCGAGCACCCTATACCTATCTGTAACCGTTTAAAAGTTATTTGCATATTATTTTCACCTATTTCGTCATGAAAAAAAACATTTGTATGGCAGCCATCTTGAAAAATGGCGGAATCTAATTTTTTTTTTCATAATCGTAATCTACGCCCCAGAAAACCTCCCTATGCAAAATTTCAGTTGGATCGAAGCAACTTTCAAAATGGCCGCCATTTTTTTTCTTTTTTTTTGAATTTTTCCAACTTTTTCAAATTTCCCCTATCGCCCTCTATGACATTTGGTCGAGCACCCTATACCTATCTGTAACCGTTTAAAAGTTATTTGCATATTATTTTCACCTATTTTGTCATGAAAAAAAACATTTGTATGGCAGCCATCTTGAAAAATGGCGGAATCTAAATTTTTTTTTCATAATCGTAATCTACGCCGCAGAAAACCTCCCTATGCAAAATTTCAGTCGGATCGGAGCAACTTTCAAAATGGCCGCCATTTTTTTTTCTTTTTTTTTAATTTTTCCAAATTTTTCAAATTTCCCCCATCGCCCTCTATGACATTTGGTCGAGCACCCTATACCTATCTCGAACCATTCAAAAGTCATTTACATTTTTATTTTGTATGGCGGCCATGTTTTTTTGTATGGCGGCCATATTTTTTTTCAAATTTTCAAAATTGGCCCAAGGTTTGGGGCATATTTAGTTCAAGCGGTACCCCCATCCGATTTATAGTTTCCGAGATCCCCTGAGCAGTTCCATCAAGGAAACCACTTTCTGGTGATTTCGGATTTTTCTGGTTGGTTTCAAAACACCGTCTATACAACCGTACCAAACACTCCCCCCCACCATAACGGCAAGTCGGAGATCAATTCTGTCAATATGTCAGTCAGTCAGTCAGTCAGTCAGTCAGTCAGTCAGTCAGTGATGGTCTTCCAGTTTTATATAATATTAACTAGTATTTCGCCGCGTGCGCGAGCTGCTAAAGCAGCTCGCGTGGGGGGGTGATTGCTTTTATTTTTAAAAGCTCCCTATCGATTACGCTTCTAAAGTTTTATAAGCCATTTTGTTATGAAAGCAAACTTTTGTATGGCGGCCATCTTGAAAAAAAACTGGATTTCAAGTGATTGTGTGGCGTGCGCGAGCTGCTAAAGCAGCTCGCGTGGGGGGGTTTGCGTTTTTTTATAAAAGCTCTCCATCGATTACGGTTCTAAAGTTATTTAAGTTCAGTTGTTCTGAAAAAACGACTTTTGTATGGCGGCCATCTTGAAAAATGGCGGAATCCAAGTGATTTTGTGGCGTGCGCGAGCTGCTAAAGCAGCTCGCGTGGGGGGGTGTTGCTTTTTTTTTATAGACGCTTCCTATCGACTACGGTTCAAAAGTTTTGTTTGGCATATTTTTCCGGAAAAAAAACTTTTGTATGGCAGCCATCTTGAAAAATGGCGGAATCCAAAATTTTTTTTCATAATCGTAATCTACGACCCAGAAAACCCCCGGATGCAAAATTTCAGTCGGATCGGAGCAACTTTCAAAATGGCCGCCATTTTTTTTTCTTTTTTTTTAATTTTTCCAACTTTACCAAATTTCCCCCATCGCCCTCTATGACATTTGGTCGAGCACCCTATACCTATCTCTAACCATTCAAAAGTTATTTACATTTTTATTTTGTATGGCGGCCATGTTTTTTTGTATGGCGGCCATCTTTTTTTTCAAATTTTCAAAAATGGCCCAGGTTTTGGGGCATATTTAGTTCAAGCGGTACCCCCATCCGATTTATAGTTTCCGAGATCCCTTGAGCAGTTCCATCTCGGAGACACCTTTCCATGGATTTCGGATTTTTCTGGTTGGTTTCAAAACACCCTCTATACAACCGTACCAAACACTCCCCCCCACCATATCGGGAAGTACCACTTCTATTTCTGTCAATTGTCAGTCAGTGACCTTTCAGTTTTATATAATATAACTAGTATTTCGCCGCGTGCGCGAGCTGCTAAAGCAGCTCGCGTGGGGGGGTGGCTGCTGTTTTTTTTTAAAAGCTTCCTATCGATTACGGTTCTAAAGTTTTGTTTACCCTTTTTGTTTTGAAATCAAACTTTTGTATGGCGGCCATATTGAAAAAAAGCTGGATTTCAAGTGATTGTGTGGCGTGCGCGAGCTGCTAAAGCAGCTCGCGTGGGGGGGTTTTGCTTTTTTTTATAAAAGCTCCCTATCGATTACGGTTCTAAAGTTATTTAAATTCAGTTGTTCTGAAAAAAAGACTTTTGTATGGCGGCCATCTTGAAAAATGGCGGAATCCAAGTGATTTTGTGGCGTGCGCGAGCTGCTAAAGCAGCTCGCGTGGGGGGGTGTTGCTTTTTTTTTATAGACGCTTCCTATCGACTACGGTTCAAAAGTTTTGTTTGGCTTATTTTTCCGGAAAAAAACTTTTGTATGGCAGCCATCTTGAAAAATGGCGGAATCCAAAATTTTTTTTCATAATTGTAATCTTCGACCCAGAAAACCCCCCGATGTAAAATTTCAGTCGGATCGGAGCAACTTTCAAAATGGCCGCCATTTTTTTTTCTTTTTTTTTAATTTTTCCAACTTTTCCATATTTCCCCCATCGCCCTCTATGACATTTGCTCGAGCACCCTATACCTATCTCCTACCGTTTAAAAGTTATTTGCATTTTTATTTTGTATGGCGGCCATGTTTTTTTGTATGGCGGCCATCTTTTTTTTCAAATTTTCAAAAATGGCCCAGGTTTTGGGGCATATTTAGTTCAAGCGGTACCCCCATCCGATTTATAGTTTCCGAGATCCTTTGAGCAGTTCCATCTCGGAGACACCTTTCCATGGATTTCGGATTTTTCTGGTTGGTTTCAAAACATCCTCTATCCAACGGTACCAAACACTACCCCCCACCATAACGGCAAGTACCACTTCTATTTCTGTCAATTATATGTCAGTCAGTCAGTGAGTGGTCTTTCAGTTTTATATATATAGAATTAATTCCATCAACATTAAAATTTAAAAAATGGGAAACAATTTGAGCATCTTATGAAACTTTTGTTTATTTAACTATATTTTTAATGAACAAATATTATTCATGTAATGACAATTGATCTCACAACCTCCGAGCTATGAGTCAACTTGCCCAATCACTACACCAAAGACTGTCAATAATAGTTACTTTGTTTATTTTAGAGATTCTTCAATCTTATCCGTGGCTGGTCCGTCACGGGTAAATTCACCACACGTGGCTGGCCCGTCACGGGTAAACTTGTCGCCCGTAGCTGGTCCATCATGGCTGGATGGGCCAGCGTCACCTTGGCGCGTTTTTGGGTTTTCACCTAACAAGTAAAAATAAGATATAATGATAATGCATAACCTATTTCAAATTTAACTAGGGACATTATTTTAAGAACGTAATTTTATTTTAGAATGTGCATAACGCCGCCGCCGGCGCCGATTGGAACTGTGGATACTTGCCCATTATTCCAAAGCCCGCCAGGTAGTTTTTCTCGTAAGTGAACACTTGAAATTTCCAACTGTTTTGTCGTGTAACTTATTCAGAAAATAAACATTAATTATGAAATATATTATCATTTTAGATCCACGGACACCAGGCCAAGTCCCATCACCTGGTAAATTACATATAATAACAATAAAATTATGAATAAATTATAGGTTAGTTATATAAGTTCTAAACATAAATACTGTTTCAGGTGATTTTGTGGAAATAGGCGGATCGGCCTTAAGTCCGGCGTTGTCCGTGCAATCCGCACATCTTGGTAGGTATAGATAAAGTATTTAAAGCTTTGATATCTCCTTCAAATTGCGAGTGTTCGCAAGTGAAATAGTTATAAATTACGTTAAATTGTTTGTTTTATATTGTTTTAGTTACGGATAACGATGCCGGGAGTGACGTCGACGAGAACGATTTACAAGGCGATGCCGACTTCGATACATTAGAACGTAGAGTTCCAACGTTGGCCACTGACAGCCCGGCACTATTACCTGAAAATATTGACCCAAGGATAAACAACGAAATAAGACTGATGGACATGAATGACGACATTGCCATGCGTAACTTGGTACCTACCGATTGTCTCTTTTTTGATTGGCGATGTGACCTGAATGGTTTCACCGGTGTTAGAGAAAACTTTACGGGAACTCCAGGTCCGACATTTCCAATGTCAGAGGTGGAGAGTCCTGTAGATGTTTTCTTAAAGATCTGGGACCAGGAGATTATGTCGCTGATAGAAAGAGAGACAAACTATTACGCAGGGCAATGTCTAGACGGCTCCAAGACGACATCAGGAGTTCGAAAGTGGCAACCTACCTGCGTAAACGAGCTGTACGTATTCTTCGCAGTTCTAATCCACCAAAGCCTCGTCCCCATCACTGTAGAAACTGAATACTTCTATCCCTCTTCGCGCTTGACAGCCATGCCCTTCTTCAAAGAAGGCATCCCGTACCACAGATTCATCCCCCTCAAAAAATTCCTCCATTTTACGAACAATAACAGTTTAATCGACTCCCTTTCCCTAGAGCAGCGAAGACTCTACAAAATACAACCGATCATCGACCACTTGAACGACAAGTTTCAGACGTTGTACTTGCCAGGCCAAAACATCGCTATAGACGAGTCCCTTCTAAAGTGGCACGGCCATCTGTCTTTTATTCAAAAGATAGCCACGAAGGCGGCCAAGACTGGCATTAAAAGCTATGAACTGTGTGAGTCAGAGACCGGGTATCTATGGAATTTTTTTATTTACGCAGGCAAGGGGGCTACTTTTGACAGACAGACTGACTTACCGACCGACCGACCTGACGACACTGACCGACCCATTGACATACAGACTGAACGACCGACCGACCGACCGAACGAACGACCTGACGACACCGACCGACCCATTGACAGACAGACTGGCCAACCGACCGACCGACCTGACGACACCGACCGACCAGACAGACTGACACTGACTGACAACCAGCCGGCTGGAGTGACTGCCAAAATCGTTTATGACCTCGCCAGTCCTCTATTTCATAAAGGCTACACGCTAGTAATGGACAATTTTTATAACAGTCCATTATTAGCGCGTAGCCTTAAGCTGAAAGGGACTGATTGTTACGGTACACTCCGTCTAAATAGAGACAATGTACCGGTTAGCATGAAGTCCATTTCGAAGCAGCAATTGAGAACTGGCGAGGTCATATCTTCAACAAGCGGTGACTTGAATGTTATTTTGTGGAAGGACGCAAATCTGGTAAGCTTGATATCCACATATCATAAAGTAGAAATCGGGGCCACAGATAAGTATGGAACGTGGAAATATAAGCCGCAAGTAGTTTTAGAGTATAACAAAACTATGTGGGGCTTGGACAAGAAGGACCAGATGCTGTCCAACTTCCCACTGGAAAGGAAGAGGAACAGCATCTGGTACAAAAAGCTTTTTCGGAGGTTGCTGAACATTTCGGTGTTGAATGCTTTTATCATTTACAAATGTAAAGATAAAAGCATTACGCACCGAAATTTCAGACTCCAAGTCGCTGAGGAACTTCTGAAAAGGTTTTCCAAGTCATTCCGTCCCGCATCCGAAATCACCACCACCACCACTAACGTAACCCGCCTACTGCCGTCCAAAAAAGGGCACAAACCCAGACCCGTCCTGGACCAACACCATTACTTAGAAAAATCGACACTGCGCAAATGTGTTTGGTGCTCTTTGAATAACAAGCGCTCTAGAACCACATGGATGTGTGACGTGTGCGAAGTTGCTCTGTGCGTTGAATGCATGAAACCATATCACACTGGCGTACGTCCTTCAAGTGACTAGACCAGCGTGATACGGTTAGGATTGTTGTACCCAGGTAAAGACTGACTAAAACGAACAAGTCCTTTATGGGCAACTGCGTACATTTTTATAATAAAATTCCAAAATGTATAACGGAGCTCACAGAAAGTAAATTCAAATTACGCGTTAATTAAGACTGTTCTAATGAGAAAAGCATACTATACTGTTCGTAATTACATAGAAGACAAGATGCTTGGAACATTCCACTTCTGCAAAGCAGCCAACTGGTACATAAGAAAAATAACATTGTAGAGAAAAAAACATATTATACAGTTAGTAATTACATAAAATACAAAGATGCATGGAACATTCCGCTTCTGCCAAGTAGCCAACTGGCACATATGAAACATATCATTGTCAAAAACAAACACAAAATATTGTAGCAAAAGTTCTAAAAAAAAGCTCTTCGTATCTTCTGAGTAGTGGTTCTTTTTCCGATACGGCGGTAGAGTCATTGAACTAATTGACGTTCATAAGTGCGCCTGTGATGCTAAAAATGAATAAAGAACTTTGACTACAGTTCTAAGAAACACGGCTTATATTTCCACCACCCATACTTTATCTTCCGAGTAGTGGTTCTTTTTCCGATACGGTGGTAGAGTCATTGTAATAATTGACGTTCATAAGTGCGTCTGTGATGCCAAAAATGAATAAAAAACTTTTCAACTTGAACTTTGAACTACATGTTGTAGTGAAGTTCCTATAGCTACCTTCTGACTACATCATCAGATTAGCTCAATGATACTTTCACTTTGTGTTGCCATCGAACTTATACAGGGTGTCTCAAAAGAAAGTTCACATTTGTTTTGGTTATTGCGTGAACGCAACTATTCTGAGGGGCGCGGGGGGGATGTCAATCGGTAGCCTGGCTTTTGGGAATTTAGTCGCTATGGAGCGTTTCTCGGGAGCGGACCGTGCGTTGTGCGTACGCGAGTTTTATAAAAATGGTAATTCGGCGACTGTAGCGCGTAGAAAATTCTGCAGCATTCGACATATTCGTCACTTGAATGATGCGCCAACCACTCGACTCATTGCAAGATGGGTCGAGAAGTTTGAAGAGACCGGTTCAACACTGGACAAACCAAAATCCGGGCGTCCAAGATCTTCTAGAACGGTCGAAAACGTAGACAGTGTCGCCCAGTCTATTCGGGACGATCCGAACCTTTCAATTCGGAAGCGTGCTGTGGCCTTAAACGTGCACAGATCGTCATTATGCCGCATTTTGCATAAAGATTTAAAACTGCACCCGTACAAAATTCAGTTGGTGCAAGAATTAAAGCCTCAAGATGCTGGTCAGAGGCTTGCCTACGTAAACCAGATGATTGAGCGCTTTCCAACGTTTACCAACATCTTGTTTTCGGATGAAGCCCATTTTCATCTTACTGGCTATGTTAACAAGCAAAATTGCCGCTACTGGAGTGCAACCAATCCAAAACAAAAACATCAGACACCCCTACATTCGCCTAAAGTCACCGTATGGGCCGCAATGTCGGCGCGAGGAATTATCGGCCCTTACTTTTTTGAAGATGGAAGGGGACGCACTGTTACAGTGAATTCAGAGCGTTATGTGGAGATGTTAGACGACTTCTTCGTGCCTGAGCTGCAAAACTTTCCCGGTTATAACCAAAGAACATGGTTCCAGCAAGACGGAGCAACTTCACACACGTCCAACAGGTCTCTGCCAAGAGTTCGTGAAATTTTTCCTGGAAAATTGATCTCCAGAAGGTGACATAAGTTGGCCTCCACGCAGTCCCGATTTGACACCTATGGACTTTTTCCTGTGGGGTTACGTCAAATCCAAAGTTTACGCCAACAAACCGACTTTCCTGGCACAATTAAAAGAAAATATCCGTCACGAAATCGCATCCATCACGGAGAATACCTGCCGAGCCGTCATAGGCAATTTTAGTGCTCGATTAAACGAATGCCGTGAACGCAACGGCTTACATTTGGACGATGTAATTTTTAAATAATAAATTCCCGAACAGTGTACTTTAATATGTAATAAACATTTTTTCAATAAACTCCTTACTTCTTTTAAAATTATGGTTTTAAATATGACATTTCTTTTGAGACACCTTGTACATGTATGTAAAAATTCAGCTAGATTAGATAACTGAAAGTGGTTTAATATTCAGATGCAATATTTGGTCCAAACAAAAAGCTTTTAATAAAACATTTTGAGATACCTACTGTGTTTTACAACACACTATGGGCTGCCGCATTTTCTACATATTTTAAAATGGTTGTTTACAGCTCTTTGATTTGATACCCATTACAATGAGATCTGTAGATTTATTTCTAGTCTAACCAAAGAATACTAAAGGAACAGAAGCATCACTCCGCAAAGAAATTCAAACAAATAGCGACTCTTACTATGACGCAATAAAGTTCAATTGAGCTCGCGTAGCGCTGCATACCTACCAGTCATATTAACCTACAGACAGTGGCGTAGCTAGGTAACCAAAGGCCCTGGGGCAAATAATAAACAAGAGCCCTAACTAAACTATTTAAAATCGTTTGTTCTACTTGCGGGGAACTCCCCGCAAATTTCAAACAAAAATGTTCGAGACTTGTTTGGAATTCCCCTGTATTTTTTCAAATAAGTTGCCATTATTATAGTCGCGTTCCTGGAATCTGGTTTATTTATATTCCGAATGTGGCAGAAACTTTCACTTAGTTCAATTTATAGTTTGTAAGTCAGAGTCCGAGTGGCCCCCTGAGCTTGGGAGCACTGCCCCGTCTAGCCCACCGGTAGCTACGCCACTGCCTACAGAGCGCCTCTCTTTCTATCACATAGCTCTTATCTCTTCTGACGCGGCACTTGTAACGTTTGGGTTGATACTTGTGTTGTGATGAAATATCAATTTGAATAGTTCAAGTAATGTATCTCTACTATCTATTAGGTACTATTATTCTCATTCTGTGAACAATAACTTTTCAAATGGTAGTATACCTACCTAGTAATGTTATGTAAAGTTATGTAGGCACATTCATCCTACTAATGTTATAAATGCGAAAGTTTGTGAGGATGGCTAGCTGGATGGAAAGAAAGAAACTTTATTTTGATTTAGTCTCCGTTTCTATTAATAGTAGTTGGCGAATTAAAAAGTACCTGTTAGGTCTCAAGTAAAAATATTTAGATAATAAATACATAACAAAGCTATACCTGACAATACCTAGTAAACCCTATCATCATTTGTTAAAACAGATCTTGTCAATGCCTACTCAGGCAAATACGATACGAGAGACATTGATAATGTTAATAAAAAGCACAGACTATATAATAATACCTAATACCTACCGTAAAATGAGGCTACTTTGCTCCGGTTTTTGCTCCAAAATTTGATAAGTGTGACTCACGTAAAATCCTTCTTTAATACGGTTTTTCAGAAAACGTTGAGTGGCTCATTTATCCTTCTAGATGCAATATTTAAATGACAAACATAGTTGTTTAATTTATTTATTTTTATTTTTTTTATTCAAAAATGGAGCAATGTTGCCCAGCCTTTTGGAAACATTGCTCCTACATTTACCTTGCACTAAAACAGGCACATTTAAAAAACAGAGGCAAAGTTAACAGCCGCAGCTGTTACATTACTCCAAAAATAAATAGTGATGAAGCAAATTTTGTGTCTTTCTCGTCATGTTGATGTGGTTTGAATGAAATAAAACTCAAAATGTACAAGGAACTCTTTTATTTGTACTTTCTGGATAAATCAGTCTTAGAATCATTTTCTCTTAAGTCTAATAAACTATTAAAACCACCAAAGGCCACATAAGTGTCAAGAAACATGTAAACTTTTAGAAAAAAAAATAAAAATTTCTAACACTGGAAATTAGAAACATTAAAAGTGACCAACTAAAAATACCATCTAAAAAAACTTATGAGTATCAACAATCATATTATTATTTTTAATAATTATTGAGATCTTAGGTCCCCCAAATTTGATCGAGTTCAGGAACAGCATAAAATTCACGTCGACCAATTTTCTTCGGTGCAGATATACATCCAAGAACTTCTTCCCAATTGTATTGGATCTCATCCTTTGGTTTTGGCCATTTCCAATATTTGAGAGATCTTTTCATTGAGGATATGTACGGTCCTTTATCATTAATTTTCGTGATGATACCTGGGAAAACCTCCCCTTCGTATGTGAAAGCTACATATTCTCCTTCTTTCTTTATGAGTGGTTTTAGATTTTTTGTTTTAGAACTTTCCTTGTCAGTGCCTACGTTTGTCTCTTCTTCTAACATTGTCTCCAGCATATCATTTAATGTTTCGTCGTTTGAAGAGTCATGAAGAGATATTTCACTCTCGGCATATGTACTGTCGCTGTGAATTCTTGTACGACGGGGTTCTGAAGTCGACGCCTGGGCTTCCATTTCAAAACATGGCTCCTCGTTTTCTTTGTCCGCCTGTGAACTATCTATCAGCTCCGTGACACTTCTTCCCGGAATAATGTCGAGTTTCGTACGCCGTCTTTTCGGGTTAACGCCTCCAGTCCATTCCACTCTCTTCGCTTGAAGTGTTTCCAGGAAAGAATTTTCTGCCGCAGTCTTATCAACAGGTTTAGGCAATCTCTCTAATAAGGCATTTGCGTCGGTCGGATAAATCCCACATTTTCTGAAACCGGATTTCAAGTTTTCTTTTCTATTTTCTTCTAAATCGCTAAGAAGTTTTTTAAGTAAGACTGGGAAACTGCTCTTTTGAACAGTTTTTTCCCGTATGCCTTGTTCGCATTGCTTCCATGTTGTTAGAATTTTCCGCCATGCAACTTTCATTGGATGAATGAAGGCGACATCGAGGGGTTGCGTCAAGTGGGTGCTATTCGGAGGAAGACACACGAACCTTATATTATTGTCTTTGCAAGCTTTAAGAACATCCACTGAAATATGTGACGATAGATTGTCGCCTATGAGGACTTTAGGGCCTTCCTGTTTTTTGAGCTTTGGCAGTACAAGTGCGAAAAACCAGTCATTGAATATGTTCATGTCAAACCAACCAGAAGGACTACAATTGTAGCGAGTATTTTTCGGCCCATTTTCTGTCCAAGTATTCCACAGCTGCTTAGATTTGTAGACGACGTATGGCGGAAGTAACTCTCCTTCAGCACTTCCAGCAAACATGATCGATGTAGAACTTTTGGATGTATCTCTTATAATTTCGGGGTATTTGGTGCCTCTTCTCGTCAGAATCTTTTTTTGCCCAGGGTCATCACATAGATTCGTTTCGTCGTAATTCCAAATGTTCTCTGGAGGAACATCTTTTAACACCTCCGCTAAATTTTGAATATAATCTGAGAGAGTTTCCCGATCAATGCCAGCTCTACTGCGCTTTATATTAGCAGCGAGGCGCTGTGACAATTCAGTATTTCTTTTCAAAAAACTCGACACCCACTCCAAGCCTGGGCAGTTGTTTTTAAACTTGGGAACTCTTCTCCCAATCTTTTCCAGATAAGATTGTATTACAATGCGCAAATCGAAACTTGTAATAGGAAAACCATGCTCGCTCAATTTTTGTATGCATGATACGAATATTTTTTCTTCTTCCTCTGTAAATGTAGTAGGTGCTCCTGGTGGCCTTGGTGTTTCGTTGCACCGTAGAAGCCTGAGTTGGTTTATTAAAGTTCTTCGTGGAATCCTGTACATTTCACTAGCTTTCCTTTGCGTTAATTCTTTGTTTTCTATTGCTGCTAGACAATCTCGAAGAGTCTCTTGTGAATAATTTTTATAATTTCTTTTAGGCATTTTCCTTACATAATTCCGAGGCATTTTCCTACAGAAAAACGATTTGAATTTAGTATGAGCTATGTGGCAGTTACAATGGCAAGTATTCAAAAACATAATTGTAACTTTGCTCCAGGAGCAAAATATCCCCAAAAATGGCGCAAAGTAGGAACGACAAAGTAAAAGAGGTTAGAAAATTAAATTAATGTACATATTTTCTAAATACTAGTTGTAATTGTTAGCTAATTACATACCTACTTGCATTAAACCCTCCTTACCTCAAATATCCAAGTACATTCGTCGATGAAGGTGGATTTTGCAGACTATTTTTTTCTTTACGAAACGCACACGTTTTAATAATGGCTGATAAAAAGAAAAGAAATGTCAGAAACCGGAAGTTCTCATTCAGTGTTGCCAATTTTATAAATCATTTATCGGATGCGTTCAAAAAATTTTAGACGTCCCTGTATATTTAGAGATTTAATCGAAATAAACTTTTTTTAAATTTGGAGCATATTTACCTTCACGGAGCAAAATAACCTCATTTTACGGTACTAATAAAATTCATAATTTATATCAGAATAAAAGTTTTGAGTAGGTAGGTAATTCTTTGTTATATAGTGTGTATACATATTTGTGTTAGACGTTAGACAGTAATACCACGTAATACTAGTCGTAAAGCGGCGCGGGTGGCGGCGGGCGCATAAGTGAAAAACGTGCGTCACGGGCGGCGCGCGTGAACCCACTGAACTCCGCACGACCCGTTGCTGGTGTATGTACTTGTAGCTTCGTACCTACAGTGCGGAGTGCGATAGGCCTGGTCGAATGTTATTAATTTACTTGTATTTTGTTGTGGTATGTTATTCGGCCGCCATATTGTATTTTTAAATGGCTAAATATAATGTAGCCCGGACAAATGAGACGACCAGCGATAGGTACTTACCTCATTTTTTGTAATCGGTACGTGTGTCGCACTAATGTTGTAAATATGTAATATCTAATTTTGTAAATATGTGATACTTAACTAAATTTGATAAACAATAAAAAGTTGTAATTAAATAATTATTTTATTTTTATCCTCAATTAAACTCTCATATACATAATATATATTCAACACAATATAGTCAATACAATGAAAGACTATTCTACACACGTCAAGTATTTCTAACACAAACATTGAAATATAAACAATAACATCCGTGAATTGACGGCCTTATATTGCACGCGATAACGGTCATATTTTACCGCGTTCGAATTTTTGAATCGCGCTGTGGTATTATTGTTCGTATTTCAAAACTTTTCACGAACAATAGTAAATATTATGGTGTCGTTTGTTTCTTACTGAATTGGGCCTCATTTTAAGACCGAAAAAATAAGGGGTCATTGCTTTAGCGAAATTAAACCTATTTTGTTAAATAATGGCCTATTACAAAAAAACAAAATATGTATTACAAAACACATTTTAAAATGTTGCCTCTTTTGTCTACTTGAAATAACAATCATAAGTTGCCTATCGTTTCATAGAAACTTTTTTGTTTACAACCCAAATACTTCGACACTCGACACCCGCCGCGCGGCATAACAGATGTTCAATGTGCCGCGCTGAGTTGGTGACGTATCAGTGGCTACAGGTCAATGATTAGTGCTCTTGTCTCTCATCTACGCAGATCACATCACAGAATGAGGTCAGTGATAAATGGACGTGAGACTGTAGAGTGCGGAGAGCGCTAAGAAGAATGAATAATCGGAAGTTGTAGAAACAGATAGATAGATCATCTCCAGATCCAGATTTCTATAACCATTCCTTTTGTATTCTGTGCTATAACTTTCATAGCCCACAGCACAAAGTACTGTGCTGTGGGGCTTTTTCTTTTTAATTATTTTATTATATATGCATTGCCCTTTCACTACTCATGGAGCTTGAGCCACCTACTTGTCTGTTAAGTATATGGATATATGAAAAACCCATACAGGTTTTCTTTATTGACAGCAGCGGCCTCTGGCTCAGACACCTTCACAGATAACTTCGTAGTAGTGGCGTAAGTGAAGGCATAAAATAAAGTGTAGTCATCGAGTACAAGCCAAAGAAAATAATATCTAATCATACCTATGGGTAATTACTTTCATGCTCCTTGTAGCAATATTTTCAGGTTATATGAGAGGAGAGGACTTCTGTCGGCGCTACCGACTACGCACTTTGAAAATTAGTAGTACCTACATACAGCTATTCAATATTGAAAATATGTTTTTTTTATTTATATTATAAAATCGATAGACAAAAGCATTATATAATTTAAAATAAACAAAATATTTAAAACAAATTTATTGTTTTGCTATAGTTTATTACACCTACATCTAACATGTTGAATTGAAATTTACACATTGCACTTACTCATAGATAGTGTTTCATTAATTTAATACTTGTGAGTAAGTACATCCATCTAATATCTTTATGAGAATCACTTATTTTGGGCTTGATCTTGGCAACAATGCCTAGGTCTACCCCTTGACTTTCCATCATCAGGTATTGCTGTATCATCATAAGGGATGTTTTCTAATTTCACTGTGTCTTCTGTTAGCTTAGCCTCTGAAACAAGTAGTTCCAAATGTAGAACTCTACCATAAATATGATAGCCATTTGTTAAAGGCATGTAAGTAATTGACAAACTGTACATACCAAACACACCAGGTTTTATTTCTCGAGCCTGAATAACTTGGGTCCTTAATTCTCTTTCAACATCTTCACTGAATTTGAGCATCTGTAATTATGTGAGTAAAATAATATCATTTAAAGCTAATATTATTGTTCAGCAGTGTAACAAAGATTATGAAAGATTTATCTCACAGCTTTTATAGACTCTTCATCTGTGACATGCTTGTTTTTACTAAATTCCTCATTTATTTTTAGTCTGGCTGCTGTGAGTGCCCTTTCATCCCCTTCAAAGACTTTAAGCCTTGTCCTGTGTAGTTTCTTGAAACTTTGTAATACCTGTTAGAATAATAACAATAAAATAATATGATATAGGCTGGACTAGTTTGGATTTTAAAGCATGCTTGCTCAACCATTCCCCATTCATACACACATTACATGCATCACATTAGATGATCACACAGACTCAGATCAGTAGGTATTTTTTTTAAATTTTATAATTGATTTAATATACGATAGGAGTAGTTTAGTTTTAACCGGCAAATCAATACCGAACGGTGCATACAGCACACAGGAACGTCATAAATCATCGCAAAGAAATGTCAGTCTACAATGCAATGCAAGGATTTCGTTTATAACTTACAAGCTGCCTTGTGCCACTCATAATTTCAGGGAATTATGTAACTTAGTATTTAGGAATTTAACTCATCTACAACGCCATTTGTGATTCCTCCTCAGATTTAGAACTCAAGAAATATTACATAAAAGTTGATTCATTGCAGCTAACAGAAGGTCTAAGACAAACAAATAAGAACTAAAAATAATCAATAATGCATTAATTTATAACAGCAAAGCAACAAATTGTAGATGGTAGCTGGTAAGACACTTCAAAATATATTATTGTATTGACAATTTGACATGCATGGCATTGATGACACATTGACAGTCGTGTCATTGTGCAATGCTAAAAATACCATGAAAATCATGGAACATTTCAGATTAGTCTGTTTAGCTTTCACATTACAACGATCTACGCAGTAAACAAACATAATAATACTCAGATAAAGTATCCAGCCTGGATTGGTGACGCGGACTCATTCCCATTACAAAAAGTCTGTCATTTTCGGTGGGGGACGAGGAAACGCACACAATTAAATGATCACTACTAACACATTTTTCAATCGCGTCACTATGCACGCACACAACAAAAGAAGCAAACACTAGCTTACATTTTACGCACACAATCTCATTCACAAACAGAGACGTTGTATCGGTACACGATATTTGAATGTCAATCACGTAAACTACTTCATGCTTGATACTATCGATATTGTGTTATTGATAAACTCTGCTAAAGCATGGAAGACACATAAAAATAAAACAGAATTCTTAAATGACATATCATGTTGCTTAAGATAATAATAACTATCAAAGCAAGTTCGAAAGTTCTTTATTATTTTTTGGCATCACAAACGCACTTATGAACGTTAATTATTACAATGACTAAACAAACTAAAAAAACATAAAATATACTATATTTTATGTTTGTTTTTGACAATGTTATATTTTTGTATGTGCCAGTTGGCTACTTGGCAGAAGCGGAATGTTCCATGCATCTTTGTTTTTTATGTAATTACTAACGATAATGATAGTCTATGTAATTACTATAGGCGATGATTTAAAATTAAACTTGCAATAACGTGAAATAACATTGCAAGAACTATTGCTGTATATGTATATGCTTCTTTAGAGAAGCATTCTAGCGAGGCACAATAGTTCTTGCAATACTTTCTTCCATTATTCCTACCCTATAGGGAAGAACAGGCAAACTTTTTGGCAGTTGTCGCTACAAGCATATACAGTAAACAAACAAATGTCAAAATTGTATTTTGCAAAACAGTTATGAAAAACAATTGTTGACTGACATTTTTGGTAAAAAATGGCTTAATATAGTCATTTCAAAATCAGTGAATCAACTATAAAACTAAAGTGAAAGATTAAATATCAGGATATAAAGTAACTAGAAAGGTTGGTATTTTGAATGTTGTGAGCATATCCAAAGCTTAATGTTATTAACATATTTTGAACTGTAATAGAATTCAAAGTCAAATATCATTTAAACAGGCACGAAAATGCACTTTTAAACGTCATAAAAGTGTAATACAACAATTATATTTTTATCGACATATTTTTAAACATATTGTTTTTATCGATATCTAAATTGGTTCTGTCCCAGCACTAATTTCACTCCGGTTTTTTGAATGTGTTGCTAACGTTCAAATAATATAAGTGCCTATTTTCGATTAGGACATTTTCATTAGTTACTCATTATAGTAGATTTTTCCCGCGACTTCGCCTGAGTAGACGACATACAATATAGTAGTCTTTTTTCAGAGACCATTTTACCTCCCATATGAGAGCGCCAACCACCAACCCAACCGGTTTTGATGTAGGTATACAAGTGCAGCAAAATTTTTTTTACAAAACTTTCTCAATGCAAGAGAAAAGGTACCTACCCTGGAGGTCCCAAATTTTTGCCACACCTGTATACCCTATAATCAGAGCTGGAACTTATAATACTAAACGCTGAAAACCAATTTAAAATCCATTCTGCAGTTTTCGAGTCAACAATTAGGTATTCAAAATATAATAACATGTAGGTATATAAAATTGTAATGTATAACAATATTTATTAATAGTTTCAGTTTCATTTGACTTTCTTATAACGTGCAGGAAAACAGAGCTTTGGCCGCCTAGATACATGAAAATAAGCTAAAAATGTTATCCGAAATATAACTTTTTCTATTTAGTTGCAACACTATGTGAGTTTATGTGACTAACAATAATTTTCAAATTTTCGCTATTTTAGTGCATTATTAGATATAAAAATACATACAGATGAAAAGTTACGTTATCCTTGGTGTAGTTTGAAGTTCTTGAAATTTTTTTGCACCAATACCTATGCTGCAACTTGGCATTTTTTAAGAGCTCTTTCGCCCGCTACGACAGTTGGTGAATGGCGCGTGATGCGCGTCAACTAGTTTTATATAACGTCGTGGATATTTTTGTCCTTGACGTTTGGCAAAATTGGCGAGAGGCATTTAGTGTAAGACCTCAATGGCGAGAGGGGTAGGCCTGTCCCTAGATAAAAATTGTATGGCCTGTCGTGTCGACTCCGTTTGGCTGTCTACTCGAAGTAATAATATTATAAAAATTTACACACGTGTCCCACAAAAATAAATCATTCAAACTTTACTGACAGTCCATTTATGAACGCATTTTTAATCAAGCATGAACTCTCAGAGTAATAGTGTCATTACTCTGAGCATGATTTGAACCTCTTTATGAGAGAAGGCCCGTGTCCAAAGAGTAATGGCCCGTGTCTTTCGTGTAGCTGTCTACACTTCTTGTATAGGACAGTTATAATAATACTCTTTGGTCTACTCGAAGAATTCAACTGGTGAAATCATTGTGGTCTCACACTACACACAGTGTCATTCCTCAATGCTAAGATTTAGTATAGCCTCAATGGGTGAAATCTTACATACTTTTTTTCTTCTCTTTGTGGGAATTGGCTTTGCACGTCTTGTGCATCTGCCAGAGTTAAGTTTCGTTCGATGGAGTTCAGTATGAGGTTGAGGTTAATTACAGGGCTTACACCATGTGTAAGACCTCAATGGCCTACACACTTCATACATTGTTGAATTTGAGTCACGGTGACGTACATACCCCATTTCCGGTTCAACATTCGGCTCGTAGTATTCTCCTCTGGCAATAATTTAAAAATAATGTGAATATATAAAGTATATATGTATCATTGAGGAATGACACCCTCAATCAAAGAAAAATACTATATTAAATCTTTGCCCTCAATGATATGTATTGTGGTTAAATCTCAGAGGAGTGTTCTTCCTCTGAGGGTTAAATCCTTATCTTTGTAAACTTCTTCTGAGTTTGTAAACGTAATGATTACCAAAGATATAACTTGGCGCTTACATTCTCTCTGTTTGTACCAAGGTACCAAACCAAATTGAGTTTTCTTTTCTATGTTACCAGACAGCACCAGCATTGCTGGTGTAGGTAAAATTAGCCGATTTCAGGTAATTTTGGCCATGACCAGGTTTTCGACGCCGTTCTCTGCCGGGAAATTTCGGGTAATTTTATAAAGCTAAAATCGTTTACAAAAAAAAGATGTTTATTTTTTTATCTGGTGCATACTATACGTACGGGACTTCGCTTATTACATAGTGAAGTGCTACAACAAAATAGATAATTTATTAATTCGGGAATCCTACGATAACGAAGCAATAATTGTGTGGGGCTCACATAAAATTAAAATTTCCGCTTGAATTTATACAGGTATTTATATTGTGGCAAATGAGTCATTTAAAGTTACGATAACATCAGATAGATTTCGGAGAATATAAAAATTTCGTTATTAGACTTTGAAAAAACTTAGTAAGGCCCATAAAAGTAATTTGTTCAAAAAAATAATTGGCCTTAATTGACCCTTTTTTCCATAAGGAATGTTTCCTCCAAAATCAAATCTTAGAATAGAATAGAAAACGCTTTATTGCACTTAAGAAGTCTTAAAGTAAACAGTTCAAGTACTTATATTAAGTTTGTTTTTGAGAAACGAAAAAGTTTGAATATGAGTTAAAATCAAATGCCGTTAGTTGAGACGTATCCAAGGATGCCTTATATAGTTGTAATCGGTCAATTCTGTGCAATTATAGACATATACACATGCTGCTAAAATCATAACTCTTCCAAAGTCGGATAAAACGAGTAATATTTTTTTTATTTCAGACTTTTTCTTGTATGACTGCCGGCAACACTGGACAGCAGTTGACAACTTGACATTGACAGCATACAGTTGACAGCACGGCATTTCACGGCACATGCATAGCAAAATTTGTAATTGTGACTTTTGTTAATTATTTACCATCATTAGAAAATGAATTAAAATGTACAAAATTTGGAGAATCCATATGTTCTATGATTCTGTCCTTTATAAACTCAAACGTGGTCTATTATATACGGATCTCTAACATAAAACATACCTAGGTACCTACCAGTTAAAAACAAATGTAATTATTTTCCATAAGAACCTCATGGTTTCATTTTTCATGCAAACTTTTCGATAGGTATATCTGGGAAAATGGTGTCATCGCTCTGTATCCTGGAAGCTGTTGCATTCTTGGTAAGTATGTCTAACAAAGAACACCCATGTGTCTTATAGCTCACATTGATGAACAATTTTACTATTTGTATCACTTTCAGGATCTTCTTGCAATAAGTCTTATTGTACCACTGATAACAAGCCATGTCCGAGAGCTGGGAGGCAACCACATTCATGTGGGTCTACTTGGTTCTATTTATGCAGGATTTCAGTTGGGTTCGGGACCACTTATAGTAAGCTTCACCAACTTTTTTTATCTAAATCTTAGCTTATTGACTTGTTTTCATAAAATACTTATTTATGTTTACTGTTCAACATGCTTCTCACAAGTGAAGATTAAATTCAGTTTATTTTATTTTATTAACTAAACAACATTTATGTTATGAACTCAACAAAACTTTGCTTCTACTCCACAGTTTTGTTTGATTTCAGGGAAGTTTGAGCGACTTAAAGGGAAGAAAATCAATTTTGATTATGACATTGGTTATATGTAGTGTTGCTTACACTGTCAAGGGATTTACAAGCTCTATTTTCATTATATTAATTTGCCGAGCGGTGTTAGGTGAGCTATTTTATAGATTAGAAGTACCTTTAGCTTAGAACATTATATAGGTGCAATTTTGTTTATTCTGCAATACATTTCAGGTCTGTTCAAACAAACCCAAATGCTTACGAGAGCAATGGTGCCAGACTATGTAAGAAGTGCACAGAAACAAGGTGAAGCATATGGCAAGATGATGGCCATATCTGGTGCTGGGATCACTATGGGCCCAGTTATTGGGGGCCATATTGCAGAGGACTACCCAGAATGTGGATTCACAATGATTGCATGTATTGTGGGTGCCTGTTTCCTTATTAATGCAGGTTAGAAGTATGTTATGAATTTTATTTATCTGGCCGCATGACACACTAGTGTCACACGCCATTGTGTCTACTTCAGGCACCAGTCTTCACGAAACAGGCTTTTCATACATATAATATGTAAAAAAAATATTATTATGTTGGCATATAATAATGTTTTTTTTGCATGTTTGTATTCTTGCAGCAGAAGACACCACGCTTTTGATATTTCATATAAATTATTGTTTTAATTATTTCAGGTTTGGTGTCATTACTCCCAAATCTACTTATAAAAACAACAAAGAAGTCTAAAACCATAAAACCTCAAAATGTTATACAATATGTAAAGTGCACTTTAAAGCAATCATTTTTAGAACTGTATAATATTAAGTGGTCTCTATACTGGGATGTATTCATGTTTAAAGGACTAGTTGGATTTGCTATGGGAATATATTACTCCAACTATGCAACATATTTAAGATTTGCATATAAGTTAACACCAAAGTACATTGGCTACATAATATCATTCCAAGGGGTTGTGGGTTCATTATCAAGTTACTACATAGGTTTTATAAATAGTTTTTATATTCATGACAAAGACTATAGTGAGAGGAACTTTCATGTGTTTCTAATGCTGAGCACTGCATTGCTAGGTATAATTTTATCTCTCAACATTTACATGTATACATTTTGGTTGATACCATTAGCTGTTGGTAATGCTGTGGGTAGGCTGATAACTTTAGAAATGGTTTTAAATAGAAGTCGTGGTGATCATAGAGGGACACTGATTGGTGCATCAAATAGTGTGAGATCACTGACTGGAGTGGTATCTCCTATGGTGGCAGGCTTGATAGGTGAATTTTGCGGATTACATTATGTTATTTATGCAGCATTTTTATCAACAGCCATTGGTGTTGTTTTGAGTTACCAGCACAAACATAAAAGATTGAAATATGACTAATTCACAATATTGTTTAATTTAATCAACTGTTGAAAATAAATTGATATTTTTATCATGGTTAAGCATTGAAGTTTTATTGATTGAATAGGGTAAATGATTTACTATTTGTGACTTGCTATCTCATTATTTGATTCAAATATACAACAAACCTTCACACAGCACACTGTCCAAAAGTACAAGCGCTGTCATAGATTTCCATAGTACAAGCTCTGTGCTAAACATAGTTATGAAAACTTGGTATCACTTTATTGATGAAAGGGTAGCTTTCAAGAAACTAATAAAAATGACAATTTTATTTATTTACAATCTTAGTAAATTAACAACAAAAGAACTAAACTATTCTAGAAATGCTAACACAATCATTCTCTTTCCAAATTCTGCATCTGCTTTTTCCTCACATCTTGAATAAGTTTTTGAATGTCTTTTCGGTCTTGCTCGTTTTCTGGCGGAAAGATTTGCCGTTTAGTGTTGGTTACCCACTCTTCGAAGTATTTTGGCTGGTTGAAGACGAAGAATAGAGCCACAGGGAACGCAGTGTACATCGCCATCCGGCCTACTTCTAATTTCCAATTACCCATGGTTAGTTTGTTGAAATGCTTTCAGCCTCAAATGGTGTGATTTAATCAATTTAAAATAAGATAAAATACTTAGTTCAGACCGAATTTGTAGTTTTTTGATTACTGACAAGTGACACTGTCAGTCTGACATATTTGACATGAGAAACAATTTTTGTTTTAAAGTTCGCCCTTTAGGGCAGGCTAAAGTCTCTAGGACCATACCGCCATGTCTTACGTAGTTTTTATTTGTTAGTTTATAATTCATTTATTTTACTTTTGTTGAGAATGAGGGTCAACAGCAACAAGCCGGACCCTCTCCTAGTGCTTCAATAAAGTGGTGGAACTTTATTCAGCTTTCCATGGACTTTTTGGGAGAACATAAAAAGCAATGTTTTCTCTATTGTGTTTCATTTGCCTACACTCGTGCCAGTTTACGAACACATAATGGTTAATATTCCACCGATATTTATACAATTTTTATCTAGGCACATGATCACTCGAAATAACACTTGTTCGGAAAATAAAACAAAATCGAACTATCACTTTTCACTGTAAGAAAACTGAACTGAAAAGAGATACAGTTCGATTTTGTTTTATTTTCCAAACAAGTGTTATTTCGAGTGATCATGTGTAATATCGGTGGAATATTAACCATTATATATTCGTAAACGTGCACGAGTGTAGGCAAATGAAACAAAATAAAGAAAACATTTTTATGTTCTTCTAAAAAGTCCATGGAAAGCTTGAATAAAGTTCCACCACTTTATTGAAGCAATAGGAGAGGGTCCGGCTTGTTGCTGTTGACCCTCATTCTCAACAAAAGTATATTGTTATATTAAATGGAATATTAAACTATCAATTAAAAACTACGCAAGACATGGCGGTATGGTCCTAGGTCCTAGGCACTTATTGAACAGGATCGTACTCTAGTAGAACGCGATTACGCGATAATTTGTTTATTTTTATTTTTGTGTAACTGAGTGATGAGACGAGTAAGTCGTTTGCGTGATGGCAAGCGCCACGCCTGCCCATAACAGAACTTTTAATACAATAAAAAGCACGGCGTAGCACTGCATTCTGCTCATCACCCCGAGACATCAGAACTCCTTTACGCATAATTGTAAACTACTAGTGCTTGGGCTCATTTTAATCTGCTCGCGATTCCGATTACGAATTTGTTAAAAGCTTGTCTTGAAATATATACTTATACTTCTACAAAAAAATATATTTTTGAATCAACTTACTATTAATTATAACTTATTTATTAATATTTATTTTATTGCCCCACACCAAGGGACTACAGCTGTACCTACTCAGATATATACCATTACCATATACCTATTTACTACTCCGATTATATATATATGTAAGGTAATCACTTTCTCGCGCTCCCATCGTCCTTTATATGCCGCGTATTGTTTACCTGACGCTCCACTGGAAAGAGTTATTGAAATTCGTGACCTAGGACTGACCTTAGATAGTAAACTTGACTTTCGAACACACATGACGAATATATGCAAAAAAGCTAACAAAACACTTGGGTTCATAATGAGGGTGGCTTCTCAATTCAGCGACATTCAAGTAGCTAAAGTGTTGTACAACGCCTACGTCCGTAGTGCTCTTGAGTTCGGTGCAGTCGTCTGGGATCCTTATGAAAGTAAGTATTCCCTCATGATCGAAAGGATCCAGCGTAAGTTTGCGCGATGGCTGTACAAACGAGCCTATGGATACTATCCCTTTTGTATCCATCTGTGTTCGTAACAGGTATGGTCGGCTTGGGCACATTAGAACTGCGACGTAAACTGCTGCTTATAGTGCACTACTATTCTTTGCTGCATAATATAGTAGACAACCCTACTGCACTGGAACAGATGGCACTGCAGGTGCCACGGCGCGGCGCTGCCGTCGCGCCGCGCTGTGCGCCTCGGCTCTTTGCAAGGCCACTCACTCGTACGTCCCGCGCACGGCTTGTAATCTTCATAGACTAAAAACTAGACTTGAGATGACCTTGAAGCAAAACGATAAGTGACAGTACCGCTCCCCCCGACCCGTCAGTTTCTCCGCCGTCAGTCGCCATTTTGATTTACATGTCAAATCAATATTTGTCATTGTATTTTCTGTTCCATACTTTCTGCAATAAATGTGCGATTTGTACCTTCAGTGCGATGTATACTAAATGCTGTGTACCAGGTTGTTCAAATTCGCGACAGGACGCTTTTTTACATAAATTTCCAGTGTGTGAAAAAAGAGTCAAAAAGTGGTTCGACTCCATACATTGTGATTCTTTGCGTAGCAAAAGCCTGAGCTTACTCAGCTTCAGGTGTGTCACAGGCATTTCGAGACATGCTTTGTGACTAGACATGCGCAAAACAGTGCATTGAAAAGTAATGTGATATGGCATCACATTTCGTACCGAGTAATATTTCATTACTTCATCACCCCAAACATCACCTGAGATGGTCGCGTCGGAGGGTCCGGTTAATGTACAGCCAATATTTGGAGGCTAAATAATGTACGGCCTGTATTGCACACCCTATAATTCATGTACATGGCTTCCAAATGTTGGGGTGAGCAATCCAGGCCGTACAATAGTGGATGCGAAATAACAGTCCAAGCCGATTTTGTACAGCCGATATTGCACAGGCAATAATCCGAAGCCGGAAGTAGTTTTTTTTCAATGTACACGAATTATCAGGCTGTGCAATACGGTACGGCATTTATTGTCACGGACAGATTTTGTACAGCCAGTATTGTACAGCCAATATTCCGATTCCATTGTTATGTCAAAGTCGAGGCCTCGTTTGGATATGCCAGTGCTCTTTTTGCACAGACTATAGAGTCTGTCTAACGAAGGTAGACACTCGATTTTTTTCTAACTTTTTACATGGCCACACTAAAGTGTTTCCACCTCCGGGCATTGTGCTCCATAACGGAGAAAATTCAGGATCCCAAGGTATGAAATATTTGTTAATAATAAATTGTTTCTCACGTTTTAGTGGACTTTTTTATTTTATTTTTATCGACTTAGTTTCACTCCAATGTAATTTAATACTATACGATCTTTTTGTATGTACATTATGTAAAAAAAACAACTAAAACGACTTATAATCAAATAAATAATTTAAAATAAACCATTGTCATTTAACTTATTGATTTATTAATTCTTAATCGAAAAAAAAAGTATTTACTTGAGTTAAGTCCCAATGTTTTTTTTTCAAAGATTAGGGAAAACCGGAATCGGGGTATGGCATTTCCCTGATGTTTACAAGATGGCGGCATATATAGTATTGCTCAAATATTTTGATACTTTAATACATATTTTGTGGCTCTCAACTTTTATCCCCTTTTATTAATAATATTGTCTTCTTTTATGATATCAGAATAACATTAATAGTTTATTATTATACATTGGGGAAAATAATCAATACTCAATACTCAATTGTTTATTGCAATCATATATGTATGTACATTTGAAGAGGTCTTATAAAAAGGTTAGTTAACATATATGACCCTGACAGGGTATGGCAATAGGAGTAATAGGAGTGAGCAGACCAATCCATTAAATAAACTTTGGTATTTTATAGTCATAAAAATAATTAATTTTATTAGTATATTGATTTAAAATATCTATTTACTTGTCATTAAAAAATTCGTGTAAGTTGTATAAGCATTGGTTAATTAGGTATTGTTTTAATTTTTTTAAGAAAATTGATTCGATATTTTCAACTTTTATGCTGTCTGGAATTTTGTTGTAAATTTTTATTGCCATGACGTTTGGGCCTGAGCTATGAATTTTTAGTTTCGAGGTCGGTAGCACGAGGTTGTGTTTGCTCTTACTGGCAAATCTTCGTACTTGGTCTATTTTTTTTTAAACTGGCGGTTTCTTCAACAATCATCGCATGTGCACTATAATTTAATATCGAATTGTTCTATTATAGCAAATCAAAAGGAAGTAGCAGAAGTTATCGAGAAAATGATAAATTTAATCATGAAAAAGTTGTTATGGCGCTTACTGCAGTACCCATGTCAGTTACATTACTGCGTGGCGGCAGAAAAAATACATACCTATGCCTAGATCTATATCTAGGTCTAGGAAATTTATATTCTATATTATTTATATATATTGTCTTATTATGGCTTTTGATGATGGTGATGAATATCAAAGTATCAAATTACGTCATTTCAAGTATCCTATTAACTACCGGGTTGCCATACTAATACTTTTTGAATTCTACTACTACTACTTCACTCTAACAGCCTATTCTGTACATTAATAATATTTAAGAAAAACCAAATGGGATCAATCATTTAGAGAGTACCTACTGAACACGAAGCCACGGTGTTTTGAATTTTATCTCAATCTGATATTTTATCAGAAACTGCTGAACGAAATCTAATGCGGTTTTAGGGTTTGGTAGCATTAGTTCCAACTTAGATTATAGGGTATGCTACATCAAAATCGGTTAGGTTACTACAAAGATGCAGCTTGACTTCTTCGTAGTACGCGCTCTTTTATACTGTAGAGGTCTTGGTAAAAATACGAATATGGGCTTCCTTTGTCATTCACGAGGACAAAGTTGCGGGAGAAAGTTAGTATAAAAATAAAACACTTGTAACTTCTTATTTAAAATTTTAAGTTAAAATTGATGCAATAATAGTAAAAAGTGCTCTTCTATTTTCCTAAATATTTTTTAATGATATGTTTATCAAATTAGGCTGACCAGCCCCAGTACCCATATGTCCCTCAAGCGCCAATCGTATATCGTGTTGAGCTCGAATTAAGGTATAGCGTCACTGCGACTAATGAGATACGGTCTAATTATGGTTGATTTAGGCAAGAAATCGAATTAATCTCATTAATTTATACCAAAATACGATGACTACGAGTTGAGATAAACTTAATGAGACAATATATGGCATCATAAGACATTGTCGCAGTGAATCTACACCTTAATTTGAGCTCAACACAATATTCGATTGGCGCTTGAGGGACATATGGGTAGGGAGGCTGGGCACAGAATAATTAATAGTATCGGTGCCCTGGCCGACACGCCGCACATAGGAGTATCTGTACAATAAAACCGGTTAAAAGTCAACATCAACAAGTTACTCTAAAATCCCTTCAAACCGTATTTTGTTCAAGTTCGATAACCGGTCTGTCAATCGGCACCGGTAAAACTTCTACCTGCTCTTGCGTCTAATCGTAAAGTCAGTCGCAACCCAGTCAATGTTGGAATCGCACGTCTTTGTTCGTGACGCTATTTTTTGTTTTATTTACTTCTCTTGGTTTTGTGTTTTCGTGTGGTTGTATTCAGAAAAAGCACCTATTGAATATGGAAGCGGAAGGTATGTACCGCCTTTAAAAAGTATCTTTATTGTTGTATTGTTAACATAACATGTATACGAACCATGTTTTAATAGGTCCTATTTGGTTTTTTTTTTTCACCCATAATTTTTAGTTAACAGTGTTTTTGTTTAGGTGTCTGGCCTTGTCGAGCTACACTTCTTATATATACTTGAAATTTAAGCTAATGCTAATCATGATTTACAAGAAAATTGACCGCCCTTGTCCGCCATTTTGTTTTTTATGCATTTGAAGTGAATGGTATAAAAAAACATTTATTTTAAAATAGTAATTTTTTGTTCTTTCTTTTGTAGGTTCTTCCGAACCCGTCAGGGAATTTACCAGAAGAGCATTATATGACATCTTGAAAGAATTCAAAGGGAAAAAATTGGATGAAAAGTTATCTTTAATGGAAGAAAAACTTGTAGAAATGACTCAATGTCCAGCTGATCAAAAAACGGTTTTGAGTCGGGCTTTAAGGTGTTTCAAGAGTGATTTTAAGAAAAAATGGGTAGCCGGTAGCTACAAGGATGACCGTTTCTTGAAAAACAATGAACTATGGCTCGCATCTTCGATCGAATTGCCTCAATGGTTTGCTGCAGAATGCATCCAAAAACCAGGACGACCATCGAAAATATTCGAAGAGTTAAGTGACCGTAGTAAGCGTCGAAAAACAAAAGAACTGCGCGAGCAGGTACCTGTCGAGGAATTGACGTATGCAGCTGGCGTGAGTCAGCGCACTTCAGGTAATAGTGACGCATCAAAATTAATAAAGGAAATGACTTCTACGCCAACCAGAGCTACAAAATTTCGCAAAATGATAACTTCTGCTCAAAAGCAAACTATTAAAAAACATACACCAGAAGAGGCACTGGCAATTTTTGTTGAAGGTGACTTAAGTCGAAGACAGTGGGAAGTAATACAAGGGGCTAACAAAAGCATCTTCCCCTGCTATTCACTCATAAAAAAGGCCAAAAACCAGTGCTACCCCGAGGAACAATCGATTCAAGTGACTGAAACCTGTTCTGAGATTGAACTACAAGCTTTACTTGATCACACTGCATTGCGTCTGTATAAATACGTAGCTGAGGTTGTTGAAACATGTTCACAGGAAGAGAAGCAAAACATGGTTTTAATTTCAAAATGGGGATGTGACGGAGCGCAACAGTCGCAATATAAACAAAAATTTGTAAACATTACTGACAGTGATGCTAATATTTTTCAAAGCTCATTTGTGCCTTTAAGATTAGTTGTAATGATTGACGGAGAACAAAAGAAAATCATATGGCAAAACCCAGTCCCTTCCTCTGTTAGATTCTGCAGACCCATACGCATACGATTTATTAATGAATCGAAAGATGTTACCAAAGATGAAATAGCATACATCGAAAATCAAGCTGCAAATTTAAGAGAAACAGAATTGTCTACTCCTACTGGAGTCGGTAAAATAAAGCATACCATGATGCTAACAATGATTGACGGAAAAGTATGTAATGCCGCAACTGACACTGCATCCACTATGAGATGTTATATTTGCGGAAAAACGTCCAAAGACTTTAATAAATTAACAGAAGCAGAGGAAGTTAATGAGGAAGCACTGAAGTTTGGACTCTCGATTCTTCATGCTAGAATTCGTTTTTTCGAGTCACTTTTGCATTTGGCTTATAAATTATCATTAAAAAAGTGGCAAGCGCGGACAGCCGAAGAAAAAAACATTGTTAAAATGACAAAAGAAAAAATTCAAACAAGTTTCAGAGAAGAAATGGGTCTCCTTGTAGACATTCCCAAGCCAAGCTTTGGGAATACTAATGATGGTAATACGTCCAGAAGATTTTTTGCTGACCCGGAATGCTCTTCTCGAATTACAGGGATCAATGTAGATTTAATTAAGCGATTTAAAATAATCCTGGAAGTAATTTCGAGTGGCAACAGCATTGATGTTAATAAATTTGGAACCTTTGCACATGAAACTGCTAGAATGTACACAAATTTGTATGGCTGGTATCCTATGTCACCAACTGTACACAAAGTTTTGATGCATGGTGCCAAAGTTATATCTGCTGCGATATTACCTATTGGCCAACTATCGGAAGAGGCAGCTGAGGCCCGCAACAAGCACATAAGATATTACAGACTAAATTTTGCCCGAAAATTTTCACGAGTGGCTTGCAACAGAGACATATTAAACAGGCTGTTACTAAGCTCAGACCCATATTTAAGCTGTAGCAGACCAAAGCAGCACAAAAAAAGCAAGCCATTTTCACCAGAGGCAATCAGTCTAATGATCGCAAGCACTCCACCTGTACTTCCTAATGAAAATGATAGTGACGAAAATATAGAAGAAGACGAAGATGACGAAGAACATGAAGACGAACAGTTTGAGTCTGACTAATCATATTTTTTGATGGTAAATGTATATTTTGTTCAAATAAATGTTTTATATCATTAAACTTTGCCTTTCATTCAATGATATTGCAAAAAAATACAACAAATAATTTTGACCGGTTTTTTTGTACAAATACTCCTATGTGCGCCGGCGCCACGCTGCCGGCCGGCGCGGTGCGCCATTGCGTTTGCTGCAAGGCCACAATAACAACTTCACGTATGAACGTTTAGGCACAATCTAGTAAATCATTAGCTTTATTTTCGCACGCAGCGATCGGCGACATGAAAGAGTAGGCTATTATAACAGTAGGCATGAAAGATCTCATAGGGACTGATTACTGATTGTGATTTATCAGTTCAGTAGTAACTATATATTAATCTGTGTGTAGGTTACTCGCTCTATGAGATTTTTCTAATCAAATCAAATTATTTATATGCGAGAATACATAGATTAAGTTCTTAACATTAGCCACAGGCACAGTATTCAGTGTGCAAGCAGACATGCTAATATTTGAATATTAAACTAAGTATAATAACATTTAAAATTATTGCAAAAATAGGTATTAGGTACATTATGTATATTAATTATTATAATTTATATTACATTTATCATTAAAATTCTTTAATAAATAAAAAAGTCGTTTAAAGCTTAATAGGTATACCTATCTACTTGTAGTTTTAATACTGAGCGTGCATTAGTAGGTTCTCTAGGTTATGTATTGAGGGGTCTACTAAAAATTACGCTGGTTGGTGATACCTATGGCATAATTTCTGCGTGGAAAATACCGTGTTGGGAGCTCAGCAACGGAACACTAAGACTTATTAAATAATAAAAAAATAATTCAAAAATACCGATTTAATATAAGAATATCAGTAACTAAGTATCTACGTACACTAAGACATAGCGTAGGGTAATAGGTAGTATTTTTTCTTTGGCGCAGGTATTAGAATATCTTACCTATCGATATTTCGTTAGGAAGTGTAAATAATGATAGGTTGTCAATTCTTATTCTTTTTTTGAATAAATAAATAATAAATAAATTCTGTCACTATTCAAACATCCAAATGTTATGTACAGTAGGTACTAGGATTTATTTTATTACTCATTTTAAAGAGCAATGTTTAAGTTAATATAGGCACTTTTTGCTAGCGCCTGACATTTTCTCCAATATCAGCGTTGGCATAGTTTGTATAGGTACTTTGCGGGGTGAGACAGGCAGGCTGAGTACATAGCACAGAATAATTTACAAATTATAATAATAATTACTAGTAAGTAATAAGTGCATAATAATTATTGCTAGTAACAAGTATCTAGGTACATAGCTCCGTAACGAGTGAATGGATTTTGATGAAATTTGATATGTTCTTTGGTACTGTACTTAGGTCCCGGGTCATAGGCTACTTTATAAATAAACAAATACGCCCAACAATCACATACATAGATCGTGGCTCCTAACTAGGATTCCCTGTATCTTGGGAACCAGGAGCAATGATTATCCATGGTCCTACAACACCCAGACACGAAACAAATGGTTGTGGCTTTTTTTCTTTGCAAAAACATTTGTCCCGTCGCGGGAATCGACCCCGCAACCTTGGTGGTGAATGAGATTTGAACCAACCTGCCCAACCAATATGTCGGAAAAACGAACACTTCCTTATGAAACTAATATATTTAAACCGAAGTCTACGCGAAAGGTATTGCGGGTACAAGCTAGTATGTAAGTATATAAAATAAGTTACTAAATTCGCAAGCAAAGTTAGGCTGCAATATATGTTTTCTTTCACACACCATTAAAAAAGTGAGGACTGAGTTTGGGAACAAAATAATTAACAGATAGGTATTGGGACTTAGGTGCCAATTCGTACGTTTTTTTTAAACGATTTAAATTATAATACACTTTTTCATATAAAAGCAGGATTTTATAGTTGAAATTAAAAGTCCAAAGTATAAAGTATAAAACCGAGAAATAGTGAGTATGAAGCTCTTCCAATTCATAAAAAAATATCTGATCTAACCGATAGAGTTGTTGAGTTGGAAAACCAAATAAAAGAAATTAAAGCGGATCAACCGAAGTCAAAATTGAGCCTACCAAGGAAACCATCTATCGCACAACCCCCGCGAAGCCGGTTTGATACCGAGGAGGCTACCCCTAGAGCTGAGCCCAAGTCACTCAATCAGTCAGTCACTGTAGTTGATGAGACAAGAAACGACTATCCTGTAAACGAGATCGCTATTGACCAAACAGCACAGTGGACAAACGTGACTAAGAGGCGCCCCCGGCTAGCACCCGCAGGTGTGATGCGTGGTGCAGCTGAACCAGGTGCGACGAAACTGGAGGCGGCTGAGCGCCGGCGACTGATCCATTTGTACTACGTCAAGGTCGGTACCACTGAGGCACAAGTCCATGACCACCTGAACTCTATATGCGAGGACAATACATATATTGTAGAAGCACTCAAGGCCCGAGGAAACTACGCATCGTTCAAGCTGGATGTCCCCTCTAGGCTAGCAGACGATATAATGTCGCCCACAAACTGGGCCAAAGATATATGTGTTAAGCCTTGGAGACAGGCCTTTCGTCTCAGGGGTGAAGAAGGTCAGAGACGCTAACTCTCATAAAAAGGTACATATATACTACCAGAACTTCAGGGGCTTGAGAAGCAAAACTGTGACGTTTTACAATAATGTTGCGGCGGAAAACTACGATGCCATTGCTCTTACTGAGACCTTTTTAAAGAGCTCTGTAACTGATGGAGAACTGTTTCCCCCGGGATACGTCGTGTTGCGCAAAGACCGTGCTGATGACGTCGGCTGGGGAGGTGTCCTTCTTGCTGTGCGCAATATATTTACGGTGAAGCAAATAACTGACGTCGATGGCCTCACCGATGACAAAGAAATATTATTTGCTAACATAATTTGGAAAAATTTGAAGTGTTTAATTTGTGTTGTGTACATTCCACCTAATTATAGTGAAACGCAGTACTTAGATGTTATAACATGTATAGAAAATGCTGTGTGTAAATATTCGGCACATACTGATTTTTTAATAGTGGGAGATTTCAATCTCAATTCTCGTAGTTCGAACGTCTTGTCACAATTTGATAATTTTCTCGAGTTTTGTAAATTACAGCAGCGCAATAATATTGTAAACTCTCATGGCGGCTTGTTGGATCTTGTATTAACTAATATAACGAATGGTGAAGTGTGTGTGTCGGAAGGGGTAGATCCGTTGGTGTCGCCTGACCTATACCACCCTCCGCTCGAGGTAATGCTTTCTTTGCCCCGCGGTGCGGTCGTTACTATTAATTCTCTTCCTCCTGTTAGTAACTCTTCTTATGCTCCTGACTGGGATTTTAATAAAGCAGACTTTTCCTCTTTGTACTCTAATATATCTGCGATTGATTGGACAGATGTGCTTAAGCAACAGGACGTTGATACGGCTACGGAATCGTTCTATAAAACACTAAATAAAGTGGTAAGTAACGACGTACCTAATAAGCAAAAACGAGTTGTATTGCAAAATCGACAATATCCTCCCTGGTACACTTCAGAAATTATTAATAAATTAAAAATCAAATACTTTCATTTACGAAAATTTAAAGAGCTCGGCTTGCAATTTAATCATGAAGTATTTAAGTATTATAGAAGCCATATTAAAGAACTAATTGACTGCGCGTATAGTCAATATATGGCAAGGGTTGCTTCTAACATCAGTCGTGAACCTTCAAAATTTTGGAAGCATGTGAGAGAGAGGCGGAAGCATAGAGCTCAGTCAAATGAGTACACGCTTGATGGAGTGACAGTAATAGGGCAGCAAGCGGTTGCAGCCTTTGCCAACTACTTCAGCTCGGTATTCCTCAACGAAATCCCAAAACTGGACCCAGATGCGGCCGCACTAAGCTCTAACTCCGCTGACTCACGCCTTGTGAGCGTAGATAGAGTTACTGTGGCAGACATACGCCGCGCTGCTCGTCGACTAAAACCATCGTCAGCAGCTGGACCTGATGCTATACCCCCGTTTCTTGTTAAAGACTGCCTGTCCGCACTGGAAGTACCTCTTTGTCACTTATTTAATGTCTCGCTCCAATCATGTTATTATCCAAATAGGTGGAAGATATCTAGGGTAACGCCAGTGCCTAAGATTACATTATCAACGGACATTACAACTTTTAGGCCTATTGCTATATTATCCGTATTCAGTAAAAATTTTGAGTCTATTATTAATTGGTATCTCACGCGTCAGATTGAAGTTATCCTTGATGAATCACAGCATGGCTTTCGTGTAGCCCGCTCCACAACCACGAATCTTACTACCTTCGTCGACTCTGTAGCGTCAAATTTAGACGCGGGCAAACAGGTTGATGCTGTATTCCTTGATTTTAGGCGAGCATTTGATATGGTGGACAATGATATTTTGCTGATGAAACTTTCATCACTTGGTGCATCGCCCAAGTTTTTAAAATTTTTTGCAAGCTATCTTAGGGATCGTAGGCAGTATGTACAGATGAAACCGTATCGATCAGATGAATTCTACACAAGGTCAGGAGTGAGCCAGGGTAGCACTCTTGGGCCTACACTCTTCCTGGTCATGATCAACGATCTCCCTAAGGTGTTGAGCTCATCCCAATGTCTGATGTTTGCGGATGATCTGAAGGTCTATCAGAACGTTAGTCAAGTCTCGGATTGTCTTAGATTACAGCAGGATATCGATTCGGTGGAAATGTGGGGCCGGTTAAATCATCTTTCATTTAATGTCACAAAGTGCAAGGTATTGACATTCACTAGATCCAAAACACCTATAACTGTAGATTACACACTAGGACGTTCATTGTTGGAGCGCGTAAATATTATTCGTGACCTCGGTGTAATTTTGGATACTCGCCTTGACTTCCGTGAGCATATTAGCACAATTTGTAAAAATACTAATAAGACGCTGGGCTTCATAATGAGAGTAGCTTCGCAATTCCATGATGTTAGCATTGCGATCATGCTATATAATGCTTTTGTGCGGAGCAAATTAGAATTTGGTGCTATTGTCTGGGATCCGCGAGAGGCCAAATACACCCTGATGATTGAGAGGCTCCAGCGAAAATTTGCCAGGTACGTGTATAAGCGGCGTTACGGATTTTACCCGCACTTATATCCGTCCTTGTTTGTATCAGGTATGATCGGAGCAGATACGTTGGAACTAAGGAGGAAATTTCTGCTAGCCATGCACTATCTCTTAATACTGCGTGGTAAAATTAATAATTCTACTATTCTAGCTGCCATCAGTTTTTATGTTCCCGATAACTATGTCCGGGTTGGGCACCGTCGGCGACATCCACTATTCGCGTATTCTGTCCAGCGTACTCAGCACGCCAACAACGCACCTACACTGCGAGCTATGCAGATCCTTAACGCATTCACACAGGAGTTCCAACAAGTCGACATAATTCATGATAGTCTTAGTAATATTGTTATAAATTTAAAAATCTTTCTTAGTTATAGGTAATAGTTAATATTTTATGTATAGTTAGTGTTTAAGATAGTTAGCGTTTTGGCCTGTGCTGTAAGCTACTATCGTGTATTTTAATAAATAAATAAATAAATAAATAAATGAAAGTTTGTTACTTTTTCACCGTTGTGTGAAATTTGGAATGGAGATAGCTTTGACCTAAACCCTAGATTAACACATAGGATAGGTAGGCTTTTTATCCTGAGAAATGGCGGGGCGACGCAAGTTTACAATAAAATACAATTTTAATAAAAACGAAAAAACTCACATAGCGTACCTACCGATAAGAACTGTTTCTAAACTACGTAGTACATTTAATTGCGTAAGTGTAATTTTCTGTGTTTGTTTTTGCCGTGTTTATGTATTTTATCAAAATTTGCTAAGCTAACATTGCGTAGGTAGGTACCTATACTGTTTTTATCTAAGCTACGTAGTAAATATGTAAGCGTTTTTCGCGATTTACGTCTCCATTCTTCGTATCTCTTATAATTTTGCGAAGTGATAAAAATAATAAATAATGTAGCTATGGAGTTCATATGGAGTGTCATTTTCCAGGCAGGAAGTTCGCTATTTTTTTTATTCGATTTCTCAGCTACATGTATAAAAACATTCCCGCGTTTTTTGATTTTTTTACACTTTTTCGTGTTTCGTATCATTTTACAAAAAGAAAGTATTATGAGAGGTTGCTATGTGTATACATAGCGGTTCCTAATCGACATAAGTGCAAAATTCTCGCGCTCACTCCGCTCTCGTAACATTAAATAATTTATCCTATTTTTTCAGAATTAAAATAGGCATTTTGCTTTTACACGCTCCGCTCACTTATAGATGATTATCCTCCGCTTGTTAAAAAAACATCACCTATCATAGTATATACTGTATGTACATAGTACTGATATGCCAAAACAGGTCTCATAGTTTGGGTACCAATGTTCTGAAACCAGTAATAAAAAAATTGTGTCCTTCACTTAAACCAGAGATAGTTACATTAAAATAGTTACAGAAACAGATTACTAAAGAGTTTGTTTGTACTTAGTAAGGATAATTATGATGGCATGCAGTTTTATGTATAGGTGGATAGATATATTACTTGTATGTGGCAGCGTCTGAGCTAAGTGAGTGAAACATTTTTGCGCTCCCTCCGCTCGCGTTATTTTTCCTACGTAAGTATGTAACCCCTATTATTTTGTAGAATGATAGTACGTACCTAAGAAGTTACTTAACGGTTTTGAATCCTCGCGCTCGCCCCGCTACTTGCGTACCTTATTAGAATATAATGAATAATAATTATAGAATTGTCTTACGCCTATGAAAGTTTCCAAGATCGCTACGCAATGATTTTCCTCTTTGAGCGTGGCTCAAAAAATCATGAAAATTGCTTAAGTGTGTTTTCAGAAAATCACGGTCAAACAAAAGAAAGTATCGATTTACATAAGGGTTGAATACAGAACCTATTGTTATAATTTATAAGGACATATACCTAGATTATGTAGGTGCCTATATATACGTTTTATTTGTATTCCTTGTTAAAGAGTACCTAGTTATTTTTGTGCAATTGCCATAATATTTATTTAATATTTTTGTGCTGGCAAATTCAGGCTGGGCCGGCAGAAACCCACGCTACGCCACTGACGCAACACAATGTTATAATTACCGATAACAGTTGTTATTGCAATCTGATACTCTCAGCCGGCACGCTGTTAAGTTCCTATTGTTTATAGTTTCGGTGACCAGCGACTTTTGTGTCGTAAATAGGTTTTCTAAGCTGCATAGCAATTAATGTTCTTTCAGATGTATGCACTTGTATATGTCTTTATAACTTAGAAGCATTATTAAATCTTTTACAGGTTCATCATCATCATCTGTAAGTCCCAGATGTACCCGTGATAGCATATTCATTTCTCGAAAGCAGTGATGACTGTTCATACACTGTCGATATAATGTTTAGCTTTTCTTGTAGTTGATCAGGTTTCAGTTATATTTTAATAACAAAAAAAATTATGTCTTGGATACTTTTTTTTTCAATACCGGGATCTTGGGATCCTGGTATTTGTGGAGACCAAAACGGTATTATTACCGGTATTATACATCTCTGGTATTTGAAAGTCCTAATTACATCATACAAATAAACAAGTAGGTATAGGCACATTTTATAAAAACTGACTTCAATGTATATTTCTAAATCGGTTCATAAATGACGGAAGTAACATAAAAAATATACAAAAATAAAATTGAATAGAAAACCTCCTCCTTTTTTGAAGTTGGTTAATTACATTATGCAGAACATCAAGCAAAATTGGTTTAAAAATCTGCCTTAGAAATCGCGCAGACGAGACGCACGGGGTCGGAACACTGTCGATTCGCAATCGCAACAGCATTAGCAGACAGCCGCCGCAGTTTGCATTCGTGTGGCGTGCCAAGCGATGGGGAGTAGTGTACTAAGCTCAGATAAAATATTCAGCAGTATAAATATTTGGCTGTCTACTCGAAGGTGCTAAGTGATGAATTATAGCATTCATCGAATTTTGCAACTAAAATTAATTTGATTAATGCTAATATACATTTAGCAGCATATTTACGCTGCGAATACTAATTAATCCAACATTAGTTGTAAGTTTGAGAAAATGACATAGTTGTCTTTAAATTTTAAGATCTTTTCTGCAACTGGGTGTAAATCTTGCGTGTGGTTGTAGGGGGAAGTGGGGCACATGAATGAAAATTAATTTAAGTACTATTTATAATAAGTATAATATACCAGCTATTAAAAATTAAAAAGAATACAAAAGTTTGAATTTATAAAAAGGTTAATAAATTATATTGTCTTAGTGAAAAATGGGAAAGCCCCATATCTATGAGAATGTTCATGAAACAAAAAAGTAGGTGAAGTAGATTATTCCATATATGAGAAATATTAATTCAAGCCAAAAGCAATGGGGCAATTCAAATGCCCCATACCTAAGAACATTTTATGATTATAGTGAAACAATGAGATGCTTAAATTTTTTTTAAATGGAACTGAATGACTTTACGAGCTGGTCGTTTGCCTGATGGTAAGCATTAAGCCAGCCCATGACAATAACAGCACCACCCAGAACTTTGTTTTGCAAAATCCTGCGCGGCGCTGTACTGCGCTCGTTACCCTGAGACAATTAGCTGTTGTGTCTCATAATGCCCAGTAATTTTGCTGGCTACAATGCCCTTCAAGCTGGAACACAGTAATGCTTGCGTTTTACTGCTTGGCCGCTGATACTTAAGTAAAACGACACAGAAACATATACATTTTACGAATAATTTAATTTTCACTGGCAAACATATTTGCACCGTTGAAAGTGCAACGGCTAACTGTAGGGCGACGGTGATTATCACCAGACATATATTATATATTCACTCGCTAAAGTGATTAATATTACCACGTGGACGAACGTTTGCTTGCTCAGAACTGTTCAGAACACTAAGTGAGAACGCTGCATGACGCGAACTTCTGTGATGTGCAGAAATTCAGCTTACGACGACGTGACGACCCAAATGCACGAGAATTTAAAGTGTGAAAAAAATTGTTGATGATCACGCCACTTGAGCTTAGTGCGGAATCGGAGGCATGGTCGTACTTGCGTAGTCCAAATAATATGAACAACTTTTGATCGGGTACGGCGGTCTGGGCCAAACACGTTCGATTGGCTGCACTTGAGTAAATAACGATAAATTAATAATCTGTCTTTTTTTTAACTCACCCATTTAACGTTTGGGCAGATTGAAGTCTCTAAGACCATACCGCCTTGTTTTACGTAGTTTTATTTGATAGTTTGTAAAAATTATAATAATTTCTTTCGTATATCGTTGTTATGAGGGTCATCAGTAACAAGCCGAGCCCTCTCTTAGTGCTTCAATAAAGTGGTGGAACTTTATTCAAGCTTTCCATGGACTTTTTGGGAGAATATAAAAAGCAATGTTTTTCCCTATTTTGTTTCATTTGCTTACAATCGTGCAAGTGTACGAAACACATTATGGTAGATATTCAATATTACATATGATCACTCGAAATAACACTTGTTTGGAAAATAAAACAAAATCGATCTGTATCACTTTTCACTTCCCGCCAAAAAGCCTTAATAATCTGTGTTTCAAAGACTCGCTTGAAACAAACGAGGCATCGCGTTGACAGCTATAGAAATGCTAATTTTATCTATGGATGGCTTCGGATTATTGCCTGTACAATACTGGGTGTACCACAATCGTCACGGGCTGTATTTCGCATCCAATAATGTACAGACTGGATTGCACACCCTGACATTTGGAAGCCATTACATGAATTATTGGCTGTGCAATAATGGCCGTGCAATATCGACACGGACCGAGTTTGTACGGGCAATATTTGCCGTCCAGGAAAAACCAGCCGAGTATTTGAAATCCGATGTACATGGAATATTGGCTGTACAATATCGGCTGTGCAATTTTGGCCGTACATTATTATGGTCGTACAATATAGTCTCCCGCGTCGGACGCACTATCTATCACTTGTGTGATATTGTAATGAAATGCTCGAATGCAATAGCAAGTGATAGTTATAGCGCATATACATGAGATAGCGAGTTACTTATTTTTTTGTGACTGGAGCGAGTACATCAAATCAAAATAACAATATCGTTTTGAGCGAGAGGTTCAAAACATTCAAATATTACGGGCGGGGGCGGTGCCAAAATAACCTATTGTCGCCTTAATTTTCTAGTAATACGGTTTTAAATGGAAGTTCAATCAAGTGGCAGGCAGGGCGCACGTGTGATGAAGCTCGCTTCCTCTCTCTCAGACGCGCGCGCGATTAGTGTCAGTGAGGCATAGACTCGATAGACATAATTAGTGGTGGGCGTTATAACAAAAGCTCTAGAAATAAGCAGGCTTTTGTAGAAAAGCTCAAAAGCGTGTTGTTACAAAAAAGCTCTTTTCGTTGCCGTTGTCGCGTAACTCGCATTCAAATCGGTTGAAAATAAATTATTAATGCCATCTAGCGGAATTTTAGGAAACTATCATGACCTGACCTATTCAAAAGACAATAGAATGGATGATTGATTTTATAACAATGGACTTTAGTAAAGTGGTGACGGTTACAGAGATGGCGCCAGTTTCTTCGTATTTACAGTACAAAACGTTGGTGCTAAACGGCTTATTCAAAAATATATTATTTGGTCGTATTATCTTTGAACTTTTATTTTCGTGATTCGATCGTATTAAAAATAATGCAACGAGAAGACACCCGATTAAATTAAAAACTTGTCATACGGTCGTGTTACCTTTTAAATAGTAGTCATTGTAATTTATTCGTATTGGACAACGAATGAAAAAAGCTTTTTGCTTTTAGTTTTGTTTATGTTTTCAAATGCGCGTCACCGTCGATCTCTATTTGATTTGCTTTTGAAGTTATAGTTATACGTATACCTTGCGTAAATATTAACTTTTATGACTTATAGTATAGGAAATATTGATAAAGTAAAGTGTAAATATTGACTTTTGAAGTTATACGTGAACCTTGTGTAAATATTAACTTTTATGACTTATATTTATTGACATAAAGTAATTAATTGTGTAAATTTATAAATATCTTATCTGTAAAAATACCTCGTTACAACAACACCGATGTGTGGAACTATTTCATTCAGAACCCTACCAATAAAAGTGCAGAGTGCATATATTGTAAAAAAACTATCATATAAAACAAAACCTGTGTTAAAGTGTGAAAGGAAGTTCACTGATTATTTTTTATTATTTAGATATTTAATTTCTACGCTTTAACTACGCGCTACTAACTTCACGTAAAATACAAAATTAAGACGAATTTTAATACTCATATAAGTAAAGTACGAAAAATTAAACGTCAATGCTCACACAACGGCACCTGGAGTAAAAAAAACTTACATATGAAAACAGTAAACAACGATTACAACGAAGAAAAACACAACGAAAACATAACGTAAGCGGCAACATAAGCGGCAACGAAAAAGAAGCAGAAAGCAAAACAACGAAAGCGTCTAAAACAACGAAAACGTAACATAAGCAGTAAGCAAGTAAAACCGCGGACAACGAAAAAAAGCTGACAACGAAAGCTTTTAAAAAAGTCTGCTTTTTTCGGATCGCGCAACGTTGCCGACGTTGCCAACGGAAAGCCGTTATTCCCAAGTTTAGACATAATGCAACGAACAGAACAGTGCACTGTGTGATGCTATGGTGTGATGTGTAATGTTTAATTTAGTCGAGTAATATGTAATGCTACAGTACTCGATCGGGTAATATTACGCGTAATGCATCAATCACATTACTTACACATGTCTATTTGTGACTCCCAAGTCACGTCTTTTAAGCAATGCTTATCCAACATTGTTCCTGGAATCGGAAATTCGCAACGGGACTCAGCTGATGTCACCTGCGGGTAAGTGAATTTTGATGGTCAAATGTACGACACATCTCTTGTGATATGTGGTAACATTCATCTAGCATACATTCCTTCATAATATGAATGTGTTGATAATGTTTTTTCTTTAGCCAATGTAATTAAATCGATGAGAATGTTAAGCACTTTCAATTAACCTAACAAAATCAATGCTCACATTTTATACATACTACACGACAACTACCTTTGAATGAAGGTGATTAGTCAGCAACACTCATTGCTGTTATAAGCTTTAGCCTAGATTTACAAATCAGTCAAATCATAGTAATCACACAAATCATACTAGATATATAGAATATAGAAATAAAAACCCTTCATTCTAATGTACCTTGCAAGGTCATGCAATGAATCCAAAATGGCCTCTCCACATATAGATAGACTCCACATTACATGTTATTGGGAACTTAGACGTATAGATTATACTAATTTATGTTACTATAATTTATGTTTATACTTGCAGAAAATGTGAATCCTGTTGCTGAGCAAAAAAGGAACATGTTGACCATTCCTACTGTAAAGTGCCTACAAAAGAACATACACAAGTGGAGCCTATAAACAATGGTAAGGAATAATTTTTAATCATTTATCATGACTCTATTGGTATTGTGTGTATGTTTGTATTACAGTGCTATTAACAATTACCATATATATGTGGCCACGGCCATATATATGTGCCCTTAGGCCATCATTTTGTAAGTATTTCTTTATTACAAAAGTTAATTGTATCTCTATAAGGCAAGTTCAATGCTCATAATTATTATTGTACAAAATTATGTATTTTTGTGTAATGGTTCAACAATCAAACAGTATTTGAATTTTTAAGAATAATAACTTCTCAGTAACAAATATTACCTACTCTTTAAATTATTATAGATACAAATCAAAACAATAACTAATGGTATGATTTCATTTTTCACAGCTCACTATCCCGATGGAAAAGAAGTCAGCTCGACATTGAATAATACAGCTGAAGTGGTATCCTTTTTCGATTACCTATTTGATAGTGTGAATGGAAGTGCAGTCTTCACAAAAAGATCGAAAGGAAAAAAACTATGTTCTGCTACAGCAACCAGTGTTCACCACAAATTCTGGGCTGAAGCAATAACGAAACTAGAGAACTTGAAATTCATTGACAAAAATGGACGGGAAACATACATTCCTAGTGTAAAGAGAAGTTTTCAGAGGTTATGGCAGTTCCTTAAAGAAAAAAACATTAAAATAATGAGACCGAGATACATAAACTCAGACGCAATAGAAAAATATTTTGGTCAAGTGCAATCATATAATTTTAGGGATAATAATCCAACTTACCACAACTTCAAATACACCTTTAAAGCCCTCTTGATTACAGGATTCATAAAGTTTCACCACGCATCATTCAACTGCGAAAATGATGAAAGCAACCAGCTCTTAAAAATAAAGTCACTATTTGACTACAAAAATGCAAAATGCAGTACAGAAAATGAATGTGGTGAAAATATTGAATCCTGTATAGAGACTCATCCAATGTCTATGGAAGCAAGGCGTGAGCGTCTAAATGTGCAGTCGCGTGCTTATACTGCAGGGTGGTAAGAAAAGTTATTTCAAAAAATAATTGCGGTATATGTAAAAGCAACCTCGTAGCGAATACCACCATGTCACATACCACGATGTCCACAAATGGATTTCTCATAAAGAATACAAACAACTCAGTCAAAAGAAACTCACCTACCCCGCAGAGCACATTTTGAGGTACTTTGGCATGATATTCGGCGAAACCAACAAATATTTAGAAACAAATGCTCATAAAATAAATCTATCAAAAGAAATAAAAGAAATCCTTAAAAAACATGAGTTTGAGCGAATATCATGCCAAACACTCAGAAATATTGTGATCGACGCCTTGCTCACAATTGTTGTAAAGTTGTGCATTCATAATTAGTGCAATGTAATAACAAAAATTTTAAAGGGCACTGATATAATCAGGTTGGAAAGAAGAGTACTTCCAGAAATGCAACAGAAAGCGTTAAATAAATACAGAAAGAAATTAAAGAAAAAAAAATAAATGATCTCGTTTAATTTTATACGTTGTTTTTTCTACCTTCCCTCGTTAGTAATATACCTAGGTAGTCTTAGTAAATATTTAAAATAAAATGTAAGAAGATATTCCTGCACGAATGTTTGGCATGGGCATAATACTTAAACTTGTCAGTGCCTGTTATGTAGTGCTAGCGGTAAAAAAAAAATGAAATGTCATATATCGTTTTGCTACAACCAATCAGGAACGAGTTACAAAGTCTAGGGAACATTGTTCCTCACATGTCCGTCTGATACGTAGTATCTCTAACTAGTCTGTGGTCCCGCGCCGGTAACGCGCCCACTGCGCGTGCGCGCAATATGCTCGGCGACATGATAGTTCAGCATGAAAATAGACATTTTTACGGATAGAATTGGAGATTTTGTTAAAATTGCATATTTATATTTAAATTTACGTTGACATGCCAAACTTGTAATCATTTTTTATTAATTGACATTGTTATTAATCGACATTATTATTAATTGACATTATTATTAATTGACATTATTATTATTTTTATTATTATTTGTATTCCAACATGTAATTGGCCTGCTACACGCTTTGGTTGTACTGCTGTAAGTGTAACGGGCACCTGAATTGAAATAAATAAATAAATAAAATAAATAAATAAATATATAATTGTATACCTAGATATATAATTGTAATACTTGTACCTAGTCCCTAAAGTTTTGTGACTAAACAGATTCCTAGATAATTATACCGTCTTATTATTACATTACAAGTCTTCGTCTCATCTGGGTACACGCAGCTTGGAAAATTGCATCGCTATAACAGGAATTTGCGCCATGTAATAGCCCCATTATCCTTGCTACAGCCAGCCAGGTAGGAGTCCAATCTAAAACAATAGTTGCAACAAAAATAAAATTCAAAGTAGAAAATGAAGGCTTCGCTTTGTTTTGCATTCGCTTTTGCGGTATCTCGCTGATGAGATGCAACTTTGTAGCGTACTTTGTTTATTGCTTCTAAATTGCATATTCGAAACTACTGGATACACAGTAGCTTTTGTCTATTAGGACTTGTATATAAAACAAGCTCACCGTATCTAGCAATCTTTTGTATGGGTCTTCAAGGAACGGGATTGTTTTGAGTCGAAAATTAAAATTCCGTATCAGACATTTGATGAGAGATCAATATCGATCGATATTGATGTTGATCGAGTACCTAGTTAATATGTAAATTGTTATTTTTAGACAGAAAAAAAATATTTAATTAGTTATCGGTCAGTGATATAGTGCCACAGTGGTGCCACGCATGACCATGAATCGGGGGCGCTCATGGAATTAGAAAATACAACCTGCTGTGACATTAGGTAGGTAGATAGATACAGTTATTAGTTATTACAAGATGACAGCATTAGCTCTAATTTTCTTTTGTCGCACTATAGGTACAGTCTAGTGTGCTGAAGGTATGTATTTGAATTTATTTTTTAGTTTACCTACTAATACTACGCAGTACTTGTATAATAACCTGTAAAGTTAAAAGTCTAAGCCTAAAGATGAGGGCTCCAATATAAATAGCAATTGACCACCCAAGTTTTATTATGTCTTTTACGAGTACAATCATACCAGCCTGTGTTGTCCTTGAGCCTTAGCTAAAATAAATGGTACCTAAGTAGTTCATAATAGTGACGATTAAACATAGTCACGTAAAATATAAATTTTGTCACGTTTATGATTTAATTAATTGTATTCATCATCATCATCAGCCCATTACGTTCCCACTGCTGGGACACGGGCCTTCCCTCGTAGAGAGAGTATGGGCCATAATCCACCACGCTGGCCGAGCGGGGGTTGGTGGATGTCACATGTCCTTGAAATTTTGTGATAAATTCTTGGACATGCCGGTTTCCTCACGATGTTTTTCTTCACCGTTTTTAGAGCAAGTGTTAAATCCGCACATAACTTAAGAAAGTCAGTGGTGCGTGGCCAGCGGGATTCGAACTCGGGTGCGTCGAATCGAAAGTTGCACGTGCTCCCGCAGAGCCACACTCCTCTTCAAAAATATATCTTCTCCATAAATTGAATTCATAAAATTGATTTTGATTACATTTATCTTCATCTGAAAACCATACATGGCGTATTTTATAGGTCAGCCATTCCGGACCTTTTAATACCCTGCTGACATGACTTGTGGAGCTCAATACCTACCTAATACGCGGACCGTTAAAACTCCTTGCGCGGCGGACACATAAAGATGTCCTTTCTAGGAGTAGGATTAATTGATCACCCGCTAGTCCCGCCGGCTTTACGGATACAGGTCCCCGGGGCTCTGTTGGACACGCTCGTAAATTGTCATATTAAGTGGCGCTTAATTTATCTACAAATCGGCTTACAACTGTTGCATTTGCATTAAGACATTATGAACTAAGAAATTGAGCTGTGGCCAGGAACCGGGAAAGCTCGCTTAATGTTGTGTGTATCGAGTTTCGCTTCCGTGTTTGGTGTACAATCACAAACATTAAAACAATAATTACCTAGACGGCACTCGGCGCACTGCTTCCGACTCACGCAATAGGTTGTTTCAAGAAATTCATGGACCATATCGGATAGAGGGCGAGGCGCAGTCGCGATCATTCCGGACGATATTGGTGTCTGCACGGTGGAACACCACGGCGGCTGTAATAACATGAAATAGTGTAGCGGGAGCATTACCTATCAGATGCCGTGTGGCCGGAACGTGCGCCGTGCTAATGTGGACCCGGCACGATTCCGATTTGTTATCTCCGTTGGAACACAGACATTGCACTGGAAATGTTTTGATACAGTAATGCACCACATTAAATAACTGCTGTTTAGAGCGCTTACTAACCTATCTATGAAGTTATAGGACTCTAGATAGTACTATGGTGTAGGTATACGTATACGGAAATGTGCAATGACTGGTTGCAGTGCGCCTCAGTTGCAACTGCATCATGTCACGGCAGCATTGCACAATTTGATAAGTAGGTACTTACCTATGTGTTTTGTTACTGCACAATATGAATTATTAGTGTTTGCTTGTGCCAAGCTATTACTTCTAATAGGCGCTCGTTTCTAGCCTCACGTTGATATTCACGAGCCGAAGAGAAGTAAAATGCTCGTTCCTTGTGTTGCACTTCGTTCAGATCGTTTGACTCCAATTGAGCTTCCGTAAATCGGAAGGATCATGGAGTTCTTTGTGATTATTAAGGTCAATGGCGTTGTTGTCGATATATCGGACTAGCCTAGAGATATCTTAGAAATATCTGGCTATGTAGGCTACCTACCTACTATTATTTCCTCTATACACGTTACATACAGTTTTTTCAACTACAAACCTATATGCCTATACTTACGTCGCTAAAAACGGTTGGTATGCGATGTACTAACGGACTGCACTGTACTTCATTTTCTCATACGAAGTTACTAGCTTATTATGGTAAAGGTTCCTACCTACTTTGCATTACAAAAGATTTATCATTCAATAATCGTTCAAGGTGAAATGTTTATTATAGAGGCTTTTGTTGAAGTCCCGAGCCGAACGAACGCTGCGGGAGTCGGTGTTGATTCAAAATGATTTCAATTTGTTCCATTGCATAATTTGGGAAACCTTTAAAAAATTATGTTGCATTTTAAGTGGTAGGTATCTATTTATAGCTATAGAGATACTAGATAAGTTCTTCCCAAAATATTATGTAATTTCGACCTTTGTATTGGTTGCACTTTGCAATCGCCGCGTGTTTTGTCAATCGAATATTCTCCGAACTTGTCGATTGTCAGAAGGTTCGATCAAGGACCACTTTTACGAAACTTACGCAATTAAAGCGGCTGTCATATTCGTTGTTATAACATTGCTGAATTAAAATAAACAGCGAGGCAGGTTGCAGAAATCTCCAGGAAATGATCAGTGCTTTGTTTCCTTTCCTTTCACTGAGTGCTCCGAGCTATGTTTTGATTTTAACACCTGCCTTATCTTTTTCAACGATTTAAGAGTATTTTTTGAAGAGTAGATTTTGAATAGTAAGTACCTTCACCGAATGTTTTGTTTTTGGTATATCTACGTAATATCTAAGGTAGGTAAGTAATATAATTATTTCATCACAATCTGCTCCATTTGTTGATCAACATGCTAAGAAGCACTTGTATCAATTTATGCATTCTTTTTCACATTTTCATCGCCGATGGCACGTGCTAGTCAATCGAACACGATATTTGTCCATGTGTCAAGCACATAAAATATAGAATAGCATATAGGACGTAGGTACTTACGTAAACATAATATTGAGTATTTCCTGAGTATCCTGGTCATCCATAGCTGTCATCTTTGTAGGTAGTGTCATGTCCCTTAGTATTCTGTGGTATTCTACCTACTTTACATAGATAGATCTTTGGTCATCTTTCGGCTTCATATTTTTTGCACACGTCTCCCAAACCTGATTTTCGGGAGTAACATAATGATGAGAACTGCGCGACCACAATACTCTTATTCTCAACTCAAAAGGCACTTTATGGCAAAAACAGGAAGCTGACTTGTTGTATAATTTCGCGGACCGGTGTTTGAGGCAGTAATGAACCCTACTATGCCGTGCTTTAGAGCCGGGCCCTTTTAATTCACAACCATTTTAAAGCCCATTACCTCGATGTAAGGAGACGCAAATTGATGTAAGCAGCATGTAATTTTAGCTTTGATATAAAGACTCTTACCTACTTATAGGTTCGTCGTTATCTTGATCTAGAAGTACGGGACGTGATGTAAACAAGTAGGTGGCACCTAGGTATATTTAAATTTTAGTGCAGTGTGTTCATTTCGGAAAACACCCATGTATCATGTATCTGCCCTAAAATAGGTACGGTATTATCATCAGCAAAAGTTAAATTAAAATCTATCATCATCACAACTTAGCAAGTAGCATTATTATTCTCTAGTTGTTGTTATTAGCATGGACCAATAGGCCCTGCTTCTATTCGTCTAAAGTCAGTACGTACCAACGTATGTTTTTACGCTTAATGCCCATGGCAAATCGATTATCTGTCAAATTTGTTGATCAGAAACTCATACCAACGTTACAAAAAGAATCAGTTCTCGATCACCAATATCGATATCATATAATTTGATTCTTTGATATTCAAATTCGAACGATGCATTTAAATTCACTTGGACAAAGTTCAATGATAACGATCATTTGGCTTTAGTGCTGGGATAGTGCCGTTCAATAATGTTCAATAATGAGCCGTGGAAATGACAAACTACCCTATTCCATCACCGCCTACTTACGGCCATCGGCCAGTGTAATGAAGCTAAGGAACCTTAACATCCGTATCCGGAATCTATGATTTATGGTTCGCATTGTTACAAGAACTGTACTGAGCTTTTCCTGGGGGATATTTATTAAGTTGAATACGGTTTAGTGATACTAGGTGGAGCAGCTCTGCTATGCCCTTGGCTCACGCACTTTTGCGATTTTTGCGTAGGCACTGATACCTAATTTTTGTCTAAATAATTAGATTTTACCCATAGAATTTGAAAGCTCTTTTCATTTCTAATTTATCAATCTCTGATTTGACTTAAGGTAAGTAGGTGCTTCTTACACTTTACCTAGGTACTCGTATTATGTCTGGAGGCACTATTATGTTTATCTATACCAAAACAAAGGTCACCTTATTCCCTTATTCGTGTTGGAATTGAGGGAATTGAGGCTAAAGACCACCCAGGAACAACCCAAGGAAGAAAACACTTAGTAGTCAATTTTTTATTTACCTAGGTTGGTTAATTAGATACACTCAAAAATTAAGAATTTAACAACGAGATATATGTACGTAAGTAGATAATGAATTATGCTAGTCAGTAAAACATAACGAATACAGTATGTATATCTACAATAAGCACATTTCTCAGGCCCTTTACGCTTCCGCTGATAAAGTATTTTTTAAATTCGTTACGTATTTTAATACATAAGTATGTTCATCGTTCAGTTATTGTTCATCGTCATAATCTCAGCGTCCCGTTAACTTCAGACCCGCTTCAACGGGTCATTCATGCGAGTGATTGATGTATTCTGTATTATTGCTCCCTAAATTGGATGAGCTCGTGTCAGATTAAAGATATTAATGCTGTAATGGTATATTTATTGCCTTCGAATATATTACATGTGAGTAGTAATTTATGGCGTTTAACTGCAGTGCACTGCATGCATTAGAGTTGTCAGGTAGAAGCAAGGCTATGCTCTTCCCGGAAAGTCATGTTGATCGAGACATAGGCACGACCTGCGAACGACCACCATAGTTGAAACTAAAGCTGAGCCCAAAGACGAACCCGACTACCCAGCCAAACCGTTATCTACGGTAGTTTTAAAGTGAGTTTTTGCTATAAGTTACGCGCTACGACGACCACGTAAATTGTATGAAAGAAATTACGTAGAGGTTGGATGATTCGTGAACTCGCCGCTAGGGGCTTACCTACATTATATCAAGCATTGAGGTCTCACACTATAGAGGGATAATTACGAAGTTTTCCGACCTAAAAAGGATAGCGCTATACAACAGGCTCTTATAAAGAACGAGGTACAACTATTATCATAATAATATTGTCTCTATCGAGTAACCCATTTTCTTAACATTGGTCATGACATGTTAAGTCAAAATAGTGGCCCGGCAGGGTCAGCTTGTGGTTTTTGAATTTGTGTTGTGGTATTTCTTATTAGTTTTAAGTGAATCTTTGTGAATGTGTACTAGAAACAATTTAGAATTGAATGTGAAAAAATATTCGGGTGTTCCATTCATGGTGAACTGAAAATTGTACCGAAAGATTAAGTTTTCAAACGTATGTTTTTTTCTTGTGTTTATTGATGTTTTTCGGTAACTATAATTTATGTGGATGTAACTATACATCGGGTTCGACTATTAAAACCTGCATTTGGCTTGATATATTCAGTTTTCGGTGTTATTTTGTTAAAACAACATTGACCAGTTTCGTGTGTCAGTGTGGCCATCGTATAAACATTTCAGTTCCCATTACGTCGGGTAACAAATTGCATATTTGTGTAAAATGTTAAATGTATTAAAACTGTGCCTTCTTAAACCATTTAATTAAGATATAGGTAATAAAAGTAGTTAATTATTATAGTTTTTATTTAATTTGAAATTAAAAAGTTAAAGTTTAGTAAGAAGAGAGTAGAATTGTGTTAATAGTAAAGGCATTCGCCTCTTATGTAAGATCATATGTTGTAAATAAGTTCTTATTTTGTGTAGTAAATTTATCTTACAGGTCCTTGCTGTCGATTACTATGGCCAATCATCCAATTCCATTGATGGATCACAATCCTACAATAAAAATGTAAGCAACGAATCTCGGATTTCTAATCCTAATTAACGCCACATAGTGAGAACGAGTTCATGAACGTAGACTTCATCATTATGTGAACGTCAAGGCTGTTCAGGACACAAAAGGACAAACCGTTTCGGGTTAGTGTAGTGAATTGACAGTTATGTATAGTTAGTGCTATCCAATACGGTGGTATGGTCAATGTAATAATTGACTTTCATAAGTACGTCTGTGATCTACTCCGACAGTGTGACATTTAACTGAGACACTATACTATTTAGAATACTTCAAGTGGTTTTTTTAACATTGTGTTTATCTATCTACCTATATCCTAAGTATCAGATGTGCTGCAGTCTTGTAAATTATGTTAAAAATACTAGTTCTTCTATTGTAAATTTTACCTGTATGGAAATAATAAATGTATGTCTATTGTATAAATGTGTCATATATTTTAGTTGATTATTTTATTTACCTGACTGGTTTAAACCTAGATAAAACCTGGTTAACAACAAAATATTAATGATTGCATAAGAAGCATACCGTAAGGAAATGTAGTTACCGCAATTTCATTCGAGCTCTGCGTTGTAGCGCCGCCACTACAACTTCAGAAAGTCGTAGGTAGTTGGTCTGTAAAAGGTACGAAATCTGTACTATTATTCTGTGGCCACACTATAACGTATTCATTACTCGGCCACCTAAAAGAGACCTTCACCTTTTGATCTGTTTACAGGAGTCTATCATAAAAAGTAAATTCTAGATTTTTCGACAACATATGCATATTCCCTATTTCCCTATTCTTTCACTCTGGGGTACAGAATAGTACAGATGTCCTACCTTTTACAGACCAACTACGAACTTCTGAAGTTATAGTGGCTGCAATGCAACGCAGAACACGTTACATTTTCATTCAAGCGAATGGGAGAATTTTTCATAGGTATGGTAAACACTCCAAAATTACTGTCAAAAAACTATTGCTTTCCAAAAGTGTTACGCTGTCAAGGACTCTATAGTGTCATTCCTCAATGTTGTCAACCCATTGAGGTCTTACACTATAGAGGGATAATTACGAAGTTTTCCGACCTAAAAAAGGATAGCGCTATACAACAGGCTCTTATAAAGAACGAGGTACAACTATTATCATATTGTCTCTATCGCGTAACCCATTTTCTTGACATTGGTCATGCCGTGTTAAGTCAAAATAGTGTCCAGGCAGGGTCGGCTTGTGGTTTTTTAATGTTTGTTGTGTTATTTCTTATTATTTTCTTATGAATCTTTGTGCTTGTGTACTAGAAACAATTTTGAATTTAATTTTAAAGTATGGTCGGGTGTTCCATTCTTGGTTGCAAGAACCGAAGCGAAAATTGTATTAACGGTTTAAGTTTCCACAGGTAGGTGTTTTTCTTGTGTTTATTGATGTTTTTCAGTAACTATAATTTATGTGGATGTAACTACACATCGGGTTCGACTATTTGAACCCTGATTTTGGCTTGATATATTCAGTTTTTGGTATTATTTCGTTAAAATAATATTGAGCAGTTTAGTGGTCAGTGTGGCCATCATATAAACATTCGAGTTCCCATTACGTCGGGTAAAAAATTGCATCTTTGTGTAAAATTTTAAATGTAGTAAAATTGTGCACACATAAACCATTTAATTAAGATATGATAAAAGTAGTTAATGACTAAGGCTTTTATTTTGGAAACTACAGCTTTCCCCAAGCTTATAAAAATATTTGGATAGCGGCTACTGGAAGAAGAGATTGGGAGCCAACAAAACATTCGAAGATATGTTCAATACATTTTAAGGACCATGAACTAAAAATTAAAGAAAAACGAACAAGACTAGTTCGTGATGCAGTACCGACAGTGCATGTAAGATTTATTATTTAGTTGTTTTTATTTAATTTGAATTATCTCTGTGATTTTGCAGTTGCACATCATCATCATTATCATCATCATCAGCCTATACGAATCCACTGCTGGACATAGGCCTCTCCCAATGACAGTAGTTAAAGTTGATGTACTTGGAGAAGCTACTAAGTATTTTCCCTCAGTTTCTTGCCGTATCTTCTGGGTAGTGATTCTTTTTTCGATGCGATGGCATTGTCATTGTAATAATTGGCGTTCTTAAGTGCGTCTGTGATCTGCTTCGACAGTATGATATTTAACTGAGCATATTGTCAAAAACAAAACATAAAATATTGTAATTTGTTACAAAAGTTCTAAAAAACATGCCCCTAACTTTTTTGGCGTATCTTCCGAATGGTGGTGGTTCTTTTTCCGATAGTTAGAGTCAGTGTAATAACTGACGTTCATAAGTGCGTCTGTGATGCGAAAACTGAATAAAGAACTTTTGAACTTTGAGACACTATGCTATTTAGAATACTTCGAGTTGTTTTTTTCATGTACTTTTAAGGTTTTTATAATATGGTTTTTTATGAGCATTGAGGTTGCGGGTTTGATTCCCGCTACGGGACAAATTTTTGTGACAGAAATAAAGCGCAAACATTTGTTTTGTGTCTGGGTATTGTGAGACCATGGTTTTCATAGTTTTTCCCTAGATACAGGGAATCCTAGTTAGGGGCCTTTTTGTTTATTTATTTTATTTTTATTTCAACATTGTGTTTATTTACCTATATTCTAAGTTTCAGTTGTGCTGTGGTCATGTAAATTATGTCAAATAATTATAGTTCTTTAATTATAAATTCTATCTGAATGGAAATAATGAAGTTTATTGTATTAATGTATCATCTATGTATTTACTTTAATTATTTTTATTATCTGACTGGTTTAATCCTAGACAAAAAACTAGTTACCAACAAAATATTAAAATGATTGCACGAATTTCATAGATTTTGTTGCAAAGGAATTTCTCGGAAGACTGTCTATGAGGCTTTAAGTATTGTATTTATACATTCACTATGAAGCGTGCCGTAAAAAATTTAGGTACCTATCGCATCTCGTTCGTGTTCTGCGTTGTAGCGCCGCCGCCACTATCGACATCACATGCATATTCCCTATTAATGCTGTAATTCGTAAATCATCGTGGTACTTATCTTTCACTCTGGGGTACAGAATAGTACAGATGTCCTACCTTTTACAGACCAACTACAAACTTTTGAAGTTATAGTGGCTGCAATGCAACGCAGAACACGTTACATTTTCATTCAAGCGAATGGGAGAATTTTTCATAGGTATGGTGAACACTCCAAAAATACTGTCAAAAAACTATTGCTTTCCAAAAGTGTTACGCTGTCAAGGACTCTATAGTGTCATTCCTCAATGTGTCAACCATTGAGGAATGACACTAGACCTCAATGTTGTCAACAATGCCCACGTTGACGGCGACATCGACGTCGACATCAACGTCAACACCGACGCCAACATTAAATAGAAGGGGGCAGTTCATTGAGGTCTCATTCCTCAATGGGGCAGTTAGTCCGTGAACCTGTGTTTGGTGCCAACACCGACCGGGGTCGACTACGACAATTCGACGTCGTAATGACTAACATACGCTAACGCTCAGACAGACCAGCGTCGGACCAACAAAGTTGGACCAAGCTTCATGCAACGTTCCACCACTTTCCTGAAACGCTAGGGTAAAGAAGTCAGCATAGTAGCTAATCAGTTGATGACTCTCACTTCTCACTCATGCACAAACAATGCGAAAATTATAAAAAAAAAACGATAAGTCAAGGACATTGAGGTCTCACACTTTCCTCAATGGTCAAGGAAGACATCATAACTCAGAGGAAGAACTAGTGTCATTTCTCTGAGGGAAGAACACCATTGAGGTCTCACACACTCTTCCTCTGAGCAGCATAATTTTCATTGAGGAATGTAGTGTGAGACCTCAATGATAATTTTTAATTCTACATCTTTGGCATAATGCCATTCATATGCCACAAACCAAAGATAAAATATAGTAGTGCCACAAACTCAGAGTAAAGAACCTCAGAGGAAGAAGTCTCTGAGGGAAGAACACTGAGAGAGGCCACAAAGATTAAAACAATGAGTCACTGACTTTGGCATTGAGACAATCATTGACTTTGATATTTAGTTGCGATTGACATTTGACATGACAGTCAGGTCAGTTGTCAAATGAAAAAAATCAACAAATCACCGGAGTCACCAGTAAAACAGAAAACAAAACATTGTACTGCATATTTACGTATTTATTGCAGTTTCGTTCGCGCAGTTGTCCACATTTTTATTTATAGAAATATAAATCAAGTACAAAGCTAGTTTGCAAAAGAGTTACAATCATGTCTAACCTCAAAAGTGTTTTAGTCGACCAAATTGTACAATCTTGCTTCGATTTGTATCACAAACTGCCCAAAACTGGAAAGCCTATAGAAAAGGAGTGGACAGTGTTATCCTGTATCGTGAAATATGATAAACACACTGAAAATATTGAAGTGGTTTCCTTAGGCACTGGTTCTAAATGTATTGGAGCTACGAAAATGTCCCCAAACGGCGATATTCTGAATGATAGTCACGCTGAAGTATTCGCGAGACGTGGTTTCTTACTGTATCTCTTAGATAACATTGAAAAAACTTTGAATGATCAGACATCTATATTTATCAACAAGAATGGACAGTTTAAACTAAAAGAACACATAGAATTCGTGTTCTACTCTTCTCAATTACCCTGTGGTGATGCCTCAATAATCCCCAAAAGTGACAACAATGAACAATATGGTGAAATATTGCAGCCACTTAAACATAAACTCGAAGGAACAGAAAGTGACAGTAAAAAACCTAAACTTGAAAAAGACATACACAGAACTGGCGCAAAATGCTTACCTGAGTCTGTACAAGACCCCAAAGCTCCAGGTTCAAGATATCACTTACTCGGTCAAGTTAGAACTAAACCTGGTCGAGGTGACAGGACATTGTCAGTCTCCTGTAGTGATAAAATTGCTAGATGGATTCATTTAGGCGTTCAAGGAAGTCTTCTACACTTGTTATGTGGACCAATACATATTAAATATTTCATTTTCGGAGCCAGTGTGCCATATTCCGAAGAAACTTTAAAAAGAGCTCTTTTAATGAGAAATGACAATGAGTTGAAATTGAAAAATGTACCTAAATTTTATCAAACAACATTACCATTTTCAAATATTAGAACAGACAACAATGAAAGGCCTGCTGCGGGGAGTATTGTGTGGATAAAATTGAATATACTGTAAGTAAATGTTAATAAAATTGTATTAGTCATTCCAGAGTCCTGGAATATAAATACTTACATTTTTTCATAAACATAACCTTCATATCAGATTAGTATTAAATAAGCACATTATAATATTTTTTTATCAATCAGCACTCATTTCATTTCATTTAATTTTAATTTACCTACCCAACAGTTATACCTTTTAGACATTATTTAATTTTTACATGAATTATGGTTAACCGGTGGGTATCACAAGATCGAATTCGCAATAGCAGTAGCTGCAGCAATCCCAAGTGGATAAGAGTATCTTTACTGTTGAGAGATTATACTCTTTATACATACCTACAATATTCAAATTTTTATTACGTTATTGGTGTACAATGGCGTTATCAATCAATACATTATAATTTATTGTTCTAGGTTATTAGAAGTTGCAGTACAAGGAAGAAAGCTGGGAGTGACAAAGAAAAAGGCTGCATTACCAAGTAGTTCTTTATGTATAAGCAAATATAATATTTACCAGAGATTCATGAAGCTATTGAGTAAGAATAATGAACTAAAACAAACCATTTTAGGCGACGAAGATATTTTATGTATACCTTATAATAAGATGAAAAGAAAAGCCACAGACTATGCAGAAGAGTGGTTAAAAATTAAAAGAGTTTTTTTCAAATCATGGACAGTCAAACCAGACATGTGGAATTTTTGTATAAAATAAATTATAAACACAGGTTAATATATATTATTTATGGGTAAAGTGAGAAAATTTTGTGGAAATGCCTTTACTGTAGAGTATAAACTATATCACTACATAGTAAAAACAAAGTCGCTTTCTCTATCCCTATATCCCTATGAATGCTTAAATTTTTAAAACTACGCAACGGATTTTGATGCGGTTTTTTTTTAATAGATAGAGTGATTGAAGAGGAAGGTTTTTATGTACGAGTATAATAACCGTGCGAAGCCGGGGCGGGTCGCTAGTACTATATAAACCAGTGATTTTGTTACACATATTATGTATGTAACATCAACATTTTTGTCTTGGCCTTACATGAAATATAAAAATGTCATTGTAGCCATAAAAATGGGTAAATTATATAGAAAAACATAAAATAAACTATGTAGGTACATACTATACTCAGAAGTGTCACATAGTGCAAGGTCACATAGCTCAATCGCAATCTTTTCTGAGAAAAAAAAAATTGTACCAAAATGTAAATGGATGCTGGTAGTAACTATTATCAAAATAAGTTCCTAGTTGTATTACACAGCTTATGCATTTGTTTTTCACTTGCGCCTGGAATTTTGGCTGACGCCATTTTACGTTGGCGCAATTTTGTACTAATAATAATTATTGTGTGAAGCAAGTAGGTACTGTGTAGGTACTAGAAATTAAATTTTTATGTTTCCTGCCGTCGATTCTAACAAAAATCTCACAAATATACCAACGGTATCGACACTTGGCTTCCTCAATCTAGGCTTAGCACCGAGTGTCAACTTATCGTCAAACAGGTAGAGCTGCTGAGACAGTCCATTACTGCATTTAGGATTATAATTTGTCATCAGATCAGTTAAGGTGAAACTCTACCTTAGAAAGGCGAAGAGATGCGAGCAAAATGTATCAGACAGTCTTGGCGGAAGTACCTTTTCGAATTCACACAGCGTATTATTATTATTTTAGAAAGAAATGGCGTCATGCTAGACAACAACTCACCTGATGGTAAGCGTAGTTGCGATTTAAGGTTTGCCCAAGAAGAGCCTATTCACACTTGTCAAAGAGACCCAGGTTGTAATTGGAAGGAAATAGGGATACCGGTAGATAATTCCATTCCTTAGCAGTACGTATAATGAAAGAGTCAGCGAAGCGCTTTGTGCGGACTGGTGGTGTGTGCACAACGTAAGGGTGGAGTGACTCCTCGCGTGGTGGTTCTAACTTTTCGGCCTATCTGTGCTCAATCTAGGTTACCTGCCATCATCCAACTGTTTGTGTCGCTGACGCCCGACTTCTCTTTCCCGTACGTTTGCCCTCGTCAGAATAGGGCTATGTACTTTATATTTGCTAATGTTAGTCAACTCTTGTTTGCGATTGGGCCACGTCGATTACTACCAGATATATCTTCGCAACGCTTCTTCAGTCAGTGAAACTTCACACTAAGGCTCCCCTAAAAATTGCGTAGCACGACGTACCTTACTTACGCTATACTAAAACAGGGTCATTGACGGCTTAACAGTACCTACCTATTTGATTTTTGTTTATGAACAAAAAATGTTACAAATCGCTAATGGAAGCAATGACAATATCTTGATGAGCTTTTTATTTATCTGTTCTCGACCACACAGCTACTACATCAGTAATTGTTTATATTTTACTAGCACAGCTCCGCGGTTTCACCCGTGAGTACAATTGTCCGGGATGTAATGTATTTTGTATAATGCTATCTTCTTTTCAATCCCTTTAGCCTCTGCGGCGGGAAGGATAGAACAAAACACAATTACCCACAAACTTTTGCAATTTTAATATTAGTGTGGTAATAGAGTGTCACACTATAATACGATAGTGTTTGAAGTGTTTGTAGAAGTTTTAATCTCATCGTCGTTAGGTATATTATTTTTATCGCCATGTGTAGCTAAATATTCTTATGGAAGTTTCAGCGAAAGATATAAATAATTAAATGCGAGGTCCACTAAAGCGGTCACGTCTGTGCTTACGACGAAGTGTTTTATTCATGGGTGTTCTGGGATATTGTTTCCGTAGTTTTTGGTTCCTGAGATACATAAATATCTAGTTAGGAACTGGAGTGTACTCTATGTGATCGTCAGGTATTTACATACTGTCGTTATTCTATGGGTTATATAAACTTTAGGTCGCTGTTATACAGGTACTCGTACCTTTCGTCGCCTAACCCACGACTGATTCAACGCAGTATTATTGGATCTGTGTCACTGCTCATTAATTAAGTGCCATACGGATTGCATTAACAACGTGACGAAATTAAAGCCTACTCAACGTCCGCTACCTACTTGTCTTGCTACTTCGAGATTTGTTTAGTAATCGTTCCCATCTGGCGTGCTAACATCACAGCAGAACTTGTCACGCTTGGCTGTCGGGGTTTGATACGGCTGATTGTTATTGCTGTATCATTTTGTTATATAAAGTATGTTTGTATCTATGCCTATTAGTATTAGCTAGCATCGCATCTAAAGTATCGTCCCCACTAAGTGCCGTAACATATTTTAGTGTTGGTGTAGCCAGCCAACTGGCATAGTTTGAACCGTTTGTTTTCGTTCGAACTCGTAGCTTTATTTAGCTGTTTAAATAGCTATTATATGATGAAATTTGAAAAAATAAATACATATATTTTTGCAGAATGCGATATATGACTATCTAGCTATATATATGAGCTAGGTTTTCAAAGTAAGGTCTAATTTTGTCCGAGATTATTCAGACATAAACACCTATTCTATTTTAATGTAACAGTAATAGGTGTGGTCTATGACTTCAAACCAAGTTTAATCATTATGTTTACACCGTGAAGGGTTCCAAAGTATCAAAGGTAAAAAAGATAGGAGTAACTATGTACCTACCGATAATGTGGGCGGGCGTAAGATGATGATGAACAAAGGAAGAAACCAACGACTAACTTTCTTTTAAACTGACTTATCTGACGTATCATAAGTAAAATATGACGAGATAAATCTCAAATTAAATGACGATAGCCTTTGTGCTGCCAGTTTTTACTATAAATCACACCCACGCCTACAATGCCAGTGTTTAGGTCCCAAAGTCCCAAATACAAAGGACCACCTGTAAACAACAACCACAAACTGTAATGCTAATTGCATAAAGCAGCTTCGTTGCACTATATCGTAATGATATTTTAACGACTTTTCTTTGAGTTACCAATACAAGTATCGAAATATTTACTTAGACAAGGTATTAAAGCGTTAAGATATGTTTAAGGGATCTCTATAGGTTCCTTTGAGGATGCGTATCGCTGGATAAGAGCATTACAGTTAAGTAAAACAAATGGGTGTGCTTCAAAACGCCTACTCAAATATACAAGGAACAGATTATTGAGTTATTGATTATGGACATTGAGGATTATTACGGGGAATATTGGTTTTATGTATGAGCCGCCAGTAAGATATCAAAGCTCTTTTGTATGACGCTATTTACTTATACTTCTTCCGCTTCTGGAATTACATAGTGTGTATGGTGTTAAAGTGATCATATTATTATCTCTTCTATATATATCATATATATATATATATATGTATAAGTATATGGTAAATTATTTAGCCTTTTCTAATGTGCGCCAAGGAAGCATAAAATATTTTAGTTTTTTTTTGATTATCTTTTTTTCTTTAATTCTCTTTCGAACTTTACATGCGAGTCAAATATGGTGAAGGATTTAAGTAGGTAGGTAGAAAAGATTGGTAATGCTATATATTATCCTGGGTTCTTACAGGTAACAGATTTCATTCGTAATTCGATTCAGGCTTTTTAACCACCGACCAAGTTATCAATAAACTATTGAGCACTTAATTAAGCTAAAGGTAACTAAGAGATAAAATTTGATTTTCATCAAGTTCTTTTAATATTTAGGTATACCTAATATACCTATATAATTTTATTATTAATTTCAAATATTTATAAAGCATAATTTAACTTTGTTTATCCTGTTAATAAACACTACACCTATCGAGCACTTTAGATATTATATTAAGCTTTGTACGGTTATTGATATGTGTTAGCACAGAATACATCATAGGTGTTGATTTAAACCTCTGTTATCGAAAGACCCATCTCCTCATAAAACCTTTTCGTATGCGCACAAACAAATTCACGATGCATTAAGCCCATTAAAGGCAAAGCGTGAATTGATCCAGAATCAATACCATTCGATTTTATTTACATTCGCTCACCTACTTAAGGTGTTAATTAATTCAGACCCGTTAACCCAGTGTTTGCTTGGCTGTCTTGGCGGACCAAGATAAACGTACTAAATGGGCGTAGCCAGGGTAAGAGAGCAGGGGGATCATAACCATCGTCGTCCCAGAGCTGGCCCACAAGCGCTCTTGAATGGTTAAGTATGGGTTTAAATATACCTAATCCTATTTTGATGGTTCAAATTCAAACACCATAAAGGTATTTTGTTCTGTAGCAACAAACATTCCTATTGCGCCCACTGATCTCCAACATACGAGCAACATACGAGCATCCAATCCAAGAGAGATCTTATTTATTTATATATACTTTAGCACAAAGCATTTAGTACACGGAGGACAATAATGCTAGGTAGCATTTTCTACCAGTCATCCAGGACGTGCAAGAAAAACGGTAGCGGTGCAGTAGAATTCGAGATGGGAAAATTCAAAAATTCTGCTTCACGATCTTCATGTCGCTCTTAAAAGCAAATCCTTGGTAACCCCTTTAATCCTATTAAGTACTTACGTACGTCTACCTGCAGACTTTGCAGAGCGTTTTGCTTGTGTCCAGCAGTCGGAACAGTGAAGAGTGATTAACATTCAATCTCGAAGTGTTGATAAGACGCTGACATGACGCAGGGCTGTAGAAAGTGAGCCTTGTTAGGCTCGTGTTTAACTTTCAAGGCGGATTTTTGAGATCGACATGACAGACGAAAATGCTCGAAATGTTAAGGAAAGTCTGAATGGATTACAGCGCGTAGCTAAGGCATAAGGAATTTCAGTTACTTACCTACCTGCATACTATCATCTAAAGCATATATCTCTATTTTTACATTTTGAGGAGCAGCTTCGTTCTTTGTTCTCCTATTGTTACTTTTCTTATAAATTAAAAGTAAAAAGAAATAATTTAAAAGTAACAAGACTGGTTCGAGTAAACGCAGTTATATACCTACCTAGGAATAATAGGAATAAGAAAATATAAAGGGGCACACAAAACTTTGAATTGCGCAGCACAGACATAAAACCATTTATTTCAAAAGTTTGTTATTTGAGTTTAAGCCTAAAGTCTGCGCCGGCGCCGGCCATAAAGTTGCGCTCCAGCTACCCTTCAATCCTGCGCGAATTCGACACCCGAACCGGCGCCGCTTTGTCATTATTTCGACAATCGGACCGATTCGTCCGGCCCGTTCCGTGTTCGGACTCACCCACTTTCTACCGGAAGGCAATTAAAAATAATTTGCATTTCTCTTTGTGCGCCTGTCAATATATGCGCGAATTTGCCGCGCACCGCGTCGGAACGAGAGCGCGATGCGTCCGCCGATTCCGCCAATTAGCCGGACGACTTGGCTTAATATGCTCTGAAAGAACTTTCTCGGGAAAAAGGTATACTACTGTATGTTATATACCTTAGCTAGTTGTATATTAAATGCAAGTCAGCCAAGCTTTATAATAGGTACGTGCCTGTAACAGCCTTTACTTACAATACAGCCATACACCAACTCGATAGCAATAAACATCCTACTTATCTACCTAGTCGGTTTGTCGTATGTTTATCTTCAGAAACTACTAAAACTGTCTAGGGGGTTTTTTCTAGGTTAAAACAGGACTAAAACTATTCTTCGTAGTCTCTAGATGCTTGTTTCGTTGCGAGAAGCAAACCACACTTAAGTCAGTGTTCTAGGCCGCAAATACGACGTGCGACAGCAGTTGCCTATACGAGTAGGTATATTGATGGCTTGTAGAGTCGATATTATTTATACAATGGTTGGATCAGTTCACAAGTACTTTGCCTAGATCGACAATTGTGTTTGGAAACAGGTGTCTAAGAGCCAATGTGCCTAGAAGGATACAGCTTTCGATTCAGCGCATGAGAGTTCTAATTTCAACTCTACCCTGCACATTAATCACGCGCTCAATATGTTGAAGACATTGCGATTAAACAGAGTTCATGAACCACCAAATCCAGGTAGGTAAGTGGGTACATATGGGTAGGTACTGCTGCTTCCTCTCCTGTCACACCTACGGCTTGAGACCCTGCTTGGTTCCAGAAGTTAACATATCCCCCCATATAGGTGATGATATCTTCTTAAATATCTATCACCACATAGCTTTTCCCTAATATATGCATAAATATGTAAAATGTATTACATACAGAACACCGATTAGGTCATCTACATAGGTACCTACATAATTATTCATCCACATCTAACCTTTAAAAGGTAAAAAAGCGTGCAAATTATGACCGATATAATCTGATAAAGCTAATATCAATCACAAAGAAAAACAACGGTCAAGAGTTTAGGAGATTACTAACTACCGTTATAATTTGATTCAGCTCTTTAAATCGCTCTAATTTATATTATTTTTTGCGGCCCAAAATCAAATGCCAACTATGAGGTTTAAATCCGCGAGTGGAGGTTAAAGGCCATGACTTATACCATTAGCTGTGCCATTAGTGTGCAAAAAATTTAAGCTACCTGCTAAGCGCTGGCTAACTTTTTTAAGTTGAGGGTGAATCTTGTAGGATTATTCACACATCCGGGCAGTGTCGTGTGGCAAGGCCGTAAGAAGCAAAGAAATACGGTATAATTACTAATGTAATGGAATCAGGCGTGACGTTGCGGAAATTCAGCTCAAATTTGAAATGCAATGAAAATATTTAGTGTAATTCCGCCGAATAATATTTTCATTACGTTTCAGATATAATTATGAAGTGGTATGGAAATATTTAGCGTATTTCCGCCGATTAGTGTATTGGGTTGAATAATAACAGCAAACAATTAACCCTAAGTACAACCCTTTTCATACGACACACTCAAACATAACCAACACAACAATAATCGCGGTAAGTTATTCTGTTTATCTCAAACGCAAGACAGTTGAGGTTAGGAAGTTCATAAGTTTGCGCGCTGTCACTGCGACAGCACAATAGCTGTACTTTAGAGATAAATCATAGCAGGTGGCGTAGATCCGCTAGTTTTGCAGGTGTCTTTACAAGCTTGTATATTGGTTTACGAAGGACTTCATTTCGGTAAACCACCTATCTATTTTGTCACTCGGAAATGGGGTTATAAGTTTAAATGCTTTTCACTACAACAGTACAATTGCTGTGCTTGAGGTTGAGGATAAATCATAGCAGGTGCCGTAGATCCGTTAGTTTTGTAGGTGTCTTTCGGTACAGACTTGTATATAGTTTACGGAGGACTTTATTTCGGTAAACCACCTATCTATTTTGTCACTCGGAAATGGGGTTATAAGTTTAAACGCTTTTCACTATAACAGTACAATTGCTGTGCTTGAGGTTGAGGATAAATCATAGAAGGTGGCGTAGATCAGTTAGTTTTGCCGGTGTCTTTTGGTACACGCTTGTATATGGTTTACGAAGGACTTTATTTCGGTAAACCACTTACCTATTTTTTCACTTGGATATAGGTTTATAAACCTGTTAGTTTTGCAGGTGTCTTTACAAGCTTTTCTTCGATTTAAGTAGGACTATAATTCATTTAAGAGGTACTAAACTAACTAAATAAAGTACTTTCTCGTATTAGGTTTCCAGCTCTCACGAAAACATGATTTGAATTATCAGCTCTATTATGGCACCATCAATTTTGGTAGTTTTTACATAGCTATTACGAGTATTGTAATGGCTACCTACTTTTTTCCTTATATTTCCATGTAGCTTTCTCATTCTAGAATACTCTACGCTACGCTCTACGCTACGCTCTACGCTACATTTTTAACTCTACATTTTTGAGAATTAATAAATCAGCTCAGATTTTTAATTAACTTTATGCTTTTTCGCAATGCTTTATGTAGCATGTTTTCTAAACGCGTGACAATAAAACTTGGACAACTGAAGTCGTGTATTACTTTAGGACCGTTACACGATTCCCACTCTTGTTTTATGACAGGCCTCTAATTTCCGCACACCGGTTATACATAGACTTATATTTTTTTACCACGTTTTTATTAAGTTACTTTCTTGTTAGTCTGTCCGTTTGTCGTTCCGGGTGGAATCTTGCAACTCAAATTTTGAGCACTTTCCTATTATCTATCCGGCTGTAACTTTCAGGGTAGCACAACTCTATGACAATGCATTCTAAAACCATTAAGGCGCATAAAAACGTGGTGTTTAGATTATTGTTTTAATCAACATTAATTTTATTTACTTTTTGTGGTCTGCAGTTAAAACCTACTTATACCTATAGGTAAAATTTTGATTTACGTTTGGGCTTAGAATCATGATGCATAATGTTTTTTTTTTAAATTATGATAGCATTCTGATTGTTGCGAATTAGGTTGCGAACGTGCGTTGACACAACAAAATGGCTGAATGGCATAGACTAGTAACCAAATACTACCCGTGGATTAAAAGTATTCTAATATTATACCTAGATTAGATATCACTAGGTATACTAGGTATCTAATACCTAAGCTTTTCACACCAGCGCGCATCGCGACAGCGTCATTTGAAACTACGGGACTCCCCTTAAATATCGCAGTCCCCAGTTTGATTGCATTGGCCCGATGGTTCAATATAAACAAAATTGTACAAAGATCACAGTTACGTTGTAAATTGGTCCCGCTATCGACCACGAGGAGCCGAGCCGAGCGGGGGGCGCGCCGCGCACGACCCAATGTTTATCCACAACATAATAAATTGCAAAGACGATTTCTGAGAAAATAGAACTGCATCAACTGTTGTAGGGCTAAATGTGACCTTTATTTATACTAACTAGACTAACGATTGTAATGAATGTGATTCTAAAAAGACGTACCTGCCTACACGATTTCTAAAGTAGGTAGAGTAGTACCAAGAAACATAAATACCCTTTCAACAAGAATTAACGCTAAATCTCGGTAGCCAAAAAATAGATAGGTACTCTCAGCGACCTAAAGGAGGCTGGTGGGATTGGATTGACGCAGTTGTCGATGTCGATACCTATAGTACTATAATAATAACACTTATGTATAGGAATTGTACTATAATCTTTTCTGAGGGTAGGTAGGTATAGATAAAAGTTTCAGCTTCGTTCTCTGCTGTATTTCATATACGTTTTAAGATTTAAATTAGTTATGTTTACTTAAATTTGGATTGTAGTGGAAATGTCTAAGTCATTTATAAAACCTTTATTTTATAAGATATTTTAATCAAAACTTTGTTATTATTGAAGCACGTCCACACAAACAAGATACTGGTTATTAAAACCATAATTTAGCAACAGTGTCATTTTCGTTTAACTTCTCAGTTTCTCCGTATTTTACTGCCTATCCCAGTAACGGAACACTTATCACCACTTTGTTTTATTTAACTGCAAGGGATTTGTATCGCATACCTGTAAATATTTACAGTTACCCATCTGTGCGGTCCGTATATAATACAGGGAGCTTCGGCACACCATGCAAACGGCACGCGGCTTAATATAAAGAAGCGAAATGGCTGAACCATTTCGAAATCATTTAGCATCGAAAATTACATTATATGTATTACATGTAACATACCTGCATTAAGAGAACTAGCAGCTACCAGAACCATGTTGCGGATAAAGCCAGACTTGTCACAAAATGCTTGCGCGGATACGGCATGGTGTGTCTCTTTACTAATAGTTTCAGACCGAGTGTGGCTCAGCGGGAACTTGTGCGCCTTTCGATCCGACGCACCTGGGTTCGTATCCTACTCGGTACTCGGGTACTCGGCCCTGCACCAATGACTTATAGTTAAGTGCAGATTTTGCACACTCGCTCTAAAACGGTGAACGAAAAACATCGTGATGAAACCCGCTTACGCGCTTTGGAGTGGTAGGCTTTGGTCGTGGTTGAAATACCACCCACCGAACAAAGCCATGCCGTCAAGCGACCAAGTCGTGTTTCGGGATGATGTTCGGTGAATCATCGGGGAGACGGGTCTGAGCAGCAGCTCAACTGCCGTCTCTCTCTAGACCTATGTGCTCCATCTAAGGCCACATCATCGCTTCACATCAGGCAAGATAGTAGCCAAACATAGACCTATTAAATGTAAAAAAAATATAATAGTCATTTCATCGGATCTTGAAATTGATCAATTTCAAGTAAACGAACCATATAGCGGGGAGTTATATTATGTCTACAGGTGTCAGTTTGCAGACCAATTTGTGCAAGCTCAGGCGGTAGGTACAGGTGTATAAAACCGAAAATGGCATATCAAATACATTTGCATTATCATTTATTATTATTTGCATTTATCGATATTTATCGACGGGGTTTAATAACGTAAATTTGCAGGCTGATAAAAAAAACAAAGCTAAAAACAAACACCCTCACACTCTCTCTCTCTCTCTCTCTCTCTCTCTCTCTCACATACACACACACACACACCCTCACACATACACACACTATTAGTAGGATAACATAGCGTGAGGTGACAATTAGTGGCTGAGATAGATCAGAAAGAAGAGTAGGTACTAGCAAACGTTTTTGTAGAGAACTAGAGTAGTATGTTGGAGTTTCAGAATACATTGTAGATTCCTACCGGTGTCCATATGTTTCAGTTTTCCTCAAAGCTTGCGTTCCCCGTCAATATATTAAGAACTTGTAACAATCCCACAACCACGTTTTGAAGACGTCAAATTTATTAAGCAGTAAATATATTTTTTATTATTATAAAGTCTCGTAACTCGTAACTCCATAACATCGTCAAAAAACATTACGTTAACTGTTAATCGCATTTCAATACGTTATCTTTATGAACTGCTGTCAACAGTAATGTGGAGAAAACTTGCACGAAGGCTTTGATCACACTAGGATACATTTCTCACTGTGTATATTTTATTAGCCAATCTAATTTACAAGAAAAATAAAAACTATTTATAAAAAAACTTAAATAAATTAAGAACTTAACCAATGGAAACTAAACTAAACGAAATTTATAATATGAAAATTAATAATATGTACATACGGGTTGAGCCAACTGAGTGGCCTACAGATAAGTCAACCGATATCCGCCGTCCGGCAACGTGCCCAAAACGCTGGCGGCGCTTCGGCGGCGCGGCGTTGCCAGGCACATTTTTTGGGCAAATACACGCCAGCATTTCGGTAACGTCATTTTGTAGTTTATTGTTTGCTTAACGTAGGGAATAATTTGCTTTACCTAGTAATTTAAAAAGCTACCGATGTCTATAATTCGCTGTCTACCGCAATATCAAGAATACGCACACGTTCTTACTTTAATACTGAACTAGAGGCTTCCCGCGGTTTCGCCCGCGAATGAAAAGTATCCTAGGAATAAATTCAAGACCCCAGACAATAAAGCAAATATCATCAAAATCTGTTAAGCCGTTGTGGCGTGAAGAGGAAACCAACACACTTACACACATATATTCACACATAAATTACTTATCGCATTTATGATATAAGTGTTTTCGTTGGCAACGAGAACCTGATGATCACACTTAACAGCAATGGCAAACGGCAGCATCTGTGGCGTAGTTGGCTCAAATCTCATACTCCACTGAGCCAGCGGGTCCGATTCCCGCGACGACGGGACAAATGTTTGTGACAGAAAAAAAAGCGCAAGCATTTGTTTCGTGTCTGGGTGTTGCCTAGCTAGGGGCCAGGATCGATACATGTGACAGTTGGGCGTAAAAAAAAACCGAGTCGTTGCTGTAAAGTCAGATTTAAAAAAAACGTTTCAGTTTTGTTTTGCGGCTCTACCTCAGTTATAGACAATCTTACAACGATCTACAACCAGCAGGCTGCTGCTGCGGCCGGTAAACAGTCACCAAAGGCCTTGTGTGACCGAAGCCTAATGAAGTACGGACTTCATTTATTTTTAATATTCGTGTGCCAAAAACGCTAACGCGATTTCTTGGGTCATACTTCATGACGGATAAAACAACAGATTACTGTGTTATACTAATGGCCGCCCTCATTTGCTCAGAAAGACAGCTCCCCATTATTTTTGACCGAATGTGATACTTTAGCATCGTATTTTGTTAACACATGTCTCTCGCATCTTTCCAGTTTTATTTCACGGCTTGATTACTATTTGTTTAGGAGTAATTTAGTTTAAAGCTGTAATCATTTTGATGATAGGTTATGAACGTGTTTTTTATGAGACGCTAATCTGGCTAGACTCGCCGGCGTCGAACACGTCGGCTTACCGGAGCGATTTTCTCTTCATTACTTTTTGCTCAGATTATTAATTCGCCCGCTGCTACGTCTCTGTCATTTATGACCGTGTTTAAGTCTTTGAGACTAATTTAAATTTTAATTGATATTCTAAACTTATTTAACTTTCAAACTGAAAGGTGCTGCGTATCGTGTATTGATAAATTCATGATCTTTCCTTGCACATTAACATTTATATTGGACATTATTCTGATTATCCGCATGTAAGTAGAGTCGTTTAGGAAGGCGGTTACTGGTTCAGTAGACCTGTTCGACTTAGGAAGTTCTTTTGCCATCAGTCTGGACTGCATTCTGCAACAATGTTGCCTATCGTCTGAGTCTGAGCTGGCGCGTGCTTTGTTTCTACTCGCTGAGTAATCTTTACATTTATTCGAATTGGTTCTTTATTGCATCCATTCGTTTTCTAGAGCCATGTTTTCCCCGTTAGTTGACCATCGCAGGAACTACTTGTGAACTGGATAATGTCAATCTTCTATCTAATGCATTTGGTTATGAGGTTTGCAGCGGTTGTCACCGTGGGCCGTAAAAATAATGTTGTTAATATTGTTGTTTTGTTGTTGTTGTTTTTGTATTCTTTATATAGTAGTAATATTATAGCGCCCGTAACGTAGCCTAGCCGTACGTTACAGTTCTGCTATATAGGTTAAGCACCGTTACTGCGGTTACCACTGAGATGGGTGAACGTCTGTGTTTGACAGCGACTAATTTATATTTCAAGGGCCATGCTTTCTCTTTAGCTCTGAAATAAACGTCTCCATAATATCATAAACATAAAAATAAATAACCCAATCTTGTACAAATGCGCCTATTTGACTTACGAAATAGCATCTGCCATTCTTTGAAATTGCTACATAAGTGGGAATCAAAATAGCCCACTTAAAAGCCTTTTGTTTATGTCACTGAAGATATCTGCGCGCATCGTTGTTCCGCCAAGAATTTAATCTGGCCAAGAAATACCAGAACGCTTACTACTTATGTTGATTTTAAATGATGCCATTCCATTAGGTGCCACGGTGCCAGGCCAGTGCCACTCGCGCAAAATTACGAAGGAATTTTATCTTAGAACGTGTGACAGCGAGTTATTGATGACACACTTCTTTCATTGTGCCCGCGATAATGTGTGGAGCAATCGATGTTATTTTAAAATTTATTATTGTATTGACAAATTATATAACCCCGCGGACAGAGAAAATCGTCTGTGTGTCGTCGAGGACTTGGCGAGGAACGTGCTACGCATTGACGGGCCCACCTTTTAAATGTCTTTATCACGTATTTATCGAAAAACAAACGAACATAACAATAAAATCATCCAATATGATTGCGTCGCACACTTTTGCGGTTTATGTAACGATGTCAATATCGAAACCGAGCGAATTTTGGCGAATTCGGTCGAACGGCGCCTTTAGTTCAGCGTGCGGATTTCAAAATCACAAATGCAATAATTTTGTATTTATCGACGACTTTATTATCTCGTTGTATGACAGCAAGCATTCTGGGGCGTACGTGAACTATTAAGAAAAGTAATTGGATCTCTCTCGCAGATCACAGTCTTCATCACAAAGGTTTATGAGATCCTGTGCAACATGAAATTGAAGGTTTACATTCAACTTTTTTTTGTCGTGAATTATGGGTACCTATGTTGACAGTAATGTTAGTGTTGTTTGCCCGATCGATTAATCAAGATCACCCATCGCTTAAAATGCAATTAGTTTTTAAAATTATAGGACTATACGTTCCGATGAAGGACGGATTTAAAAATAAACCTTGTGATTTCTTCTGTGTAGTGATATCGTAATGAGTCATGAACCATCTGTAAATTAATCATCCAATAACCGTTGGGCTTTTATTAAAATCATTTATTTTAGATTACATGGTTTATAAAGTCTGGTTGTTGTAAAGGATCGTTTTTGTTGGTTAAGCGAGAGCAGCGTTTTGGGAAATAATTATGTTGAGACCGGTATCTGTGAATGTAACGAAACAATTACGCTGAGACCGGTAATCTGTCTAGAACAGATTTATGAGCTTAAGGACTCGACAGGCCTATTTGCTACTAGCGGAGCGGCTGCTCCGCTAGTAGCCTGACCCGCTGGTCAGGCTGGACAGGCCGCTGCCTGTCAGTTCCCAAGGGGTAGAAGCCCCCACGCGCTTACGCCTGGGTAGAGAGGACCACGCCGAGACCCACCCCTACCACCCCAGGGGGAGGTGGAAGATTTGTAGTTGGTGGTATGCACACAATACAAATCGCATCGAAAGTTCAGCTTATTAGTCTGTGGTGCACTGTGTGTGTGACTATATTGGGTAAAAGCAAATTAGGAAGACTTTTTCGACTCTATAGAAAAAAATAAGATGACTATTCAACATTGATCCATTAAAATATTTTATGTGTCAATCTCCTGTGGTGAGTAAGCGCCTGTATTGTCTGGCCACTCTGGCCCATAATTGGACATAAAAACAAATGGGTGTCAATTATCGACAAGGCAAAACAGCCCAAGCAATTAAAATGCTGGTTTTGTCATTTCGCGGAGTCGAATGCTGGTTTAATTAGGGGTTCCAAGACAGAAATAACAAAGTGTTCGGCGCCAATCGTGTGACCCGATCTTACTTATTCGATTTTCTTCAGCGAAGAGGTTAACCGGACTGCGGACGTCCTTTCGTGACTGTGTGAACATTGGATTATTGGTTTTGCTTGTTGAAACAAAAAGGGATCAAGAAGAACGGCAAATACCGATATGCCGAGTAAAATCGAAAAGATAATAACTACTTCTTGAAAATTAGGTATTTATGTTACTAGGTAACATAAATACTGACATATTTCATATACTATAAAGATTGGTATGTTCTTGCATTCACCTATACGCGAAACATCTCATCATCGTCATCTTGGTAACTTTTGGTTTGTGGCAAATTTTATTGTATAGCGCATCTAGTAATTCAATGACAAATTCCTATTGTTTGAAATAAATTTTGCGTTTTGAAACAAATTGGCATATGCTGAATATAAAAAACGTCTTTTATTAATTGTGCAATCAACAAATTGGCTAATCAACCGTGAAGGTTGCAAAATATTAAATACGCAAATGAAGCGCCTGGTTACAGATTAAATAACAGTTTCGGCCAGTGTCTGAGTAGTTTGTAAACAAATGCTAAGCTTTGTTTTGGGCGCCAGTCGTTGCTCCATTAAGTTCATTATGAGCGTTTTCAATATTGCAGTCGTGACAGTGCGAACAGTAAGGACAACGATGGATTGGTTGAAAATTGTGCACACTATCGTTCGTTATTACTTGGCATGGTTCTATTATAAATGTACGTGCTACAAATCTCTCCGCGCGGTATTTTCCAATGGATTGTATTTAACTGTACCTCAATTTATTCCCGTTTTTCCGCCAAATATACTGATTGTGCATCAAAATATGTTCATTAAAATATTATAATGAGCACTTATTTTATGAATATTACATGTTCGCCACCCTGATCTACCGAGGGCTGCCCCTTATACCGTTGGGGTGGCCCGAGGGCCAAAGGCTGCCCCTTATACGTTTGAGTGCTAAAAACAGACCAAATTTTGTGCACAATCAGTATTTTTGGTGAACGGTTAAATATTATCCTTTTCCAATCATGCCCGATGTACTCCGGACAGTCATCACACGCCAGTCTATCTACTAGATTATTTAGGCTACCATATGGTCATTTCAGGATCGTAACGTGAGAACTCTCAGGACCAAGATGTTATCACTAGTAAGATTTGTAAATTGAATGAAGTTATTAGACGTACCTGCCTAAAAGAAAATGTAGAGTGTTTAGGAGTTGGTGAAACGCGTATTACGTGGTGCTGATGAGCTATGCATCCTTGCGTGTAGCATTTGCGTGGGTACTGTATTAGTCACTGTCACCGTGTTTTTATGTATGATATAACAAACACCTAATATGCTTGGAATGGCTGTAGTTTTCTTACTGTTACTACATTGTGATTAAAGTGTTGCAATGCGAATTTTTCATTTCTCATTTGAATACAAGAAACTATTAGAATCTATTAGCGACCATTGTAGTCGGACGTTTAGCGTGTTGGTACACAACCACTGAGGTTAAATGACGAAGAGATATGAATCGTTTAATAGGCAAGTGTGAGCAGTGCTGCCATTGTGGGGTCCATTAACAAACGAGTTTTGACACGCGAACGTGTAACGTATCTACTTGCGAAATGTTCGGCTCACGACTAAATAAATAAATGCTTATTTACATCGTTGCCCAACCGCTGATAAGTAATTTAATTAGAACGGCTTTAATTGAATATCAGACACAATAACGAGAGCGATACTGTTGCAACAAATTAATCAAAGTTATGATCCGTCCTGCGCATGCTCTTTGTTGCAGCGAGCTGACTTATTGATTGCGAAATGTGGTCGGTAGAGATGCAGCCCAGGGTGGTTCGGCCGGATGACATCGAATACGTACTGGATACTGGGTTACCGGCTGTTGCCTGGTTGCTCAGACATTTACAGACGGGAGGTCATGAGATCGATCTTGAGTTACTATTCCAAATTAGGATGGAGATCGTGACCTCTTATGGCAAGCTTAATCTTTTGCATGTATTTTGTGCATCCTGTAAAATAACTTGGTTCTTTTTGTTTTTTCCACCTACCACTTGGCGGATAATACCATACATCCCTAGCATTTAGGTATGTTAACAAAGGCAATAACTCTGTAAATGTGATAATATTAATACGAAGGGTATTGATAGCGTTGGAGTGAGTCAAAGGCGCGACTCGGTGGCGGCGCGGGCGTCGGTCGGAGCAACTGTTAAACGTATTTCAAGAGCACTCGATCATTGAAATCTATGTTTGTTCTGCGATACCATATCCACTCGAGTGCTTTGCTTTGTTAGATTTATAGAACATTGTAAATGTAGAACTCGAAGCTATTAACTTTTTGGCAACATAGCTTGCACTTGAGTCACGGCGTTCCTGTTTTGTCCATTCTAGTCTATATGTTGTCGTTTACGCACTTCATTTTCTTCTTCTCAAATTAGCGTCTAAATATACTTTACCTCTTATAAACTGTCTACATAAAAAAGCTCTTCGTATATTACATAAAAATACATTGTAAGAAACCTTGTTCGGGGAAGTTGTCGCTTGTAAGCCTTGTAACGATCAATTTGCGTTTAGAAACAGCGTTTTTCTATGTCCAAGCTTCCTTAATTAGTAGAGAAACCAACTGATCCAACTTCTATGCAAATGGCATTTTCTTCTATTTTCGAAAGCACTATTTTCGTGAGATCGATGGAGCTAGTGAATAGTGATGCTTGTCATTGATTTATACATTTTTACTTTTACAATAGGTCATGGAGGCTAATGGGGGAGTTGATGAGTTGAATATTTGATTAGTGTTTCTTCTTTCTTTGCAGATACAAGTGTTTTCCAATCCTATGTACTCATAAAAGCAGGTTTAGTCTATTTTTGCAAGTAATGTTAAGTTTGTAACATATCACGTTGTTTGTTTACTATACTAATCTGACTCTAATAATCTGAGTCTAATACTATCACGTGATGTTTATCAAGGATCAGAGGTTGCAGGGAAAAAAAAAGAGGTTCTTTAACATATTACGATTTTTAAAATGAAAATGAAAAGAAAATGACACATAAAAAAGTATTTATATACTACTACTAGTTTGCATAGGCAAAATGCTTTTATGCATTTTTCATATCCCAAAATTATTTTTGGTGCTGTGCCAACGAAATTATTATATTACCACTAATTCCACTTATTCGGGTTTTTACGCACACGTCTTGCCATAATTTTTTGTCACGTGATTTTTTAATGTTCATATCGCCTGAAATAATAAACCATCTATTCCCAGTGTATCTATACTCTATACATATAATAAAATCTTAGAACTAAAAAATCTGTACATGGAAGACGTTTAGAAAAAATCAACCAGGGCGACTTAAAATGAGTAACTTAAAATGAACATATTAAAATAGTTTTTAATTTTTTTGTTTATATGTCTGTCTGTTTGTTTGTTTGAAAGCCTTAAAAACTACTAAACGGATTTTGATGATATTTCTACGAATATGTTTAGTTACGCCATGATTCAATTAGATCAGCGTTAAACTATAGTCCACACGAACGCAGTAGAGACATTTAATACCTAACATTTAATAACATGTGTTGTACATAACCTACAAAAAAGTACCTACATCAACGTTAAACAATTGTCGACGCGAACGAAGTCGCGGTCAACAGCTACTATAAAAGTTATGATATATACGTCATAGATTTCAGGAATTGAGGAAAATTAAAAGCTTTATTATAAGTTTGTTTGTTACTCAATTTGTTGCCGAGCGCGGTCTTATGTCAATATTGGGCAGCTTGAAGCAATATTGGGAATTCCTTTGATAATCCGGTCACTGCAGAAACAATCCAGAAATTCCCCAAAGTATTTTAAAAGCTCTGACTTTAAAAACATAAGAAAAGCCTGAGCTTGTTACATACATACGTTTTTTTCGTAAAAACCGTGAACATCTACAGTTAATACGGTTAGCTGTGACACCAACAAATCCCTGCTCTACGGATTCAGTTGGTGTTCGTGCAATACAAGCTCAGATGTTTATTCTACAGCGTGAAAAACGCACCGTTCCGTGGACTACGTGATAATCTAGAAATACCACTAAGTCATCTCTTCTCTAAATATCATGGACTATATATTTACTCCATGCTAAATATATCAGACAATGTCGCTATTCACGTCGTCATTACTGTTTCTCTGCTTTCTTCTTTTAAACTACGATTTTGATATGATTTCACTGTCATTTAGATAATTTTGTACAGAAGGTTTAGGTATATGTACAATATATTCTAATGACGATTTTGTTTCAATGATTTGTAATCAAGTCGTCAAAAAATTACACATGTTAGTAGATAAATAATAAGAAAGGGCGAAGCCCCTATACAGCGAATATTTAATTTGCATTTTTTGTTAGAGCTAGATATATTAATTATGGACTAGGAATTTTTGAATATTTTATTCCAAAATTTATTAAATTATTTAATTTAAAGAGAATATTATAAAATGTATTAAATTAATTAAGCTTAATGGCATCAAAGTAAGACACTGCATCTCAATCACAAGTGCCTAAAATGTTTCTAGTATGTAAGTTAATTTTTTGGTTTATCTAATTATAAGGCCACGATGGGACTGGCATAAACATATTGTTTAGAGACCCTAAAAAAAAGATTAAAAAAAAGTGCCTAAAATGTGTAATACTTATAAATGCAAAATAATAATATTCGTAATATGTTATCTCTACCCCATGTACAGACGAGTCTTAATGTGTAACATTCATTATGTACGTATAATGCAATGTGTAACCTTATGATAATAAATATATTCTATTCTATTCTAAATTGCATCCTTGCGAAGCGGGTCGCCAGTAAACGACAAATCATAAGAAAAGGTGTTTTCTAAGAATTGGGTTGCTGAATCCAGGGTACTTATATCTGTTTAGATGATGCCACGAGAATAATGGTACGCACACACCAGATTTGCGCGACTAACCTCATAAGGACCATTTAGACGAAGCCGGGTAGTAGAAGTAGTTACTTTCCGGGTGGCAAAGAACTTGCTACAAGGAACTTGCCTCCCTTAATGCAATATGCAAATTAATAGAGAAGCACAATTATAGACACGACGCAGGGAAATCTTCTTAGTAACGAGAGAGCTAACTGAAGATATCAAAGAAAAGCTTGGAACTTAAAGATGTCGTCAAGAATCTGCGCGTAGGCGGAGTGGGCCCAATTATGTCCACGCGGAACGAATTTATAGCAACATGGGCCCTCGCTCTCACCTTGACATGTCGCAGACGGGCTTGATCTGGACTGGCTCTTGGACTTTTCTAACTTCCCTATTTGTAATATTATCTGAAAAGTAAATAATGTATTTTTTTGCAATGAGGACAAAGCAGACCAAAGTTTAATGTAGATGTTCCGTTCAATAATTGCTGAGGGAAAGTAATAGGTTTAATTAAATCTTCATAATATTTTATTTCCATTTACAAGAAAATGTCGGAATTTTTATTTTATTTATATCAACCAAGAAATATTCAAAGGAATCTCGACAATGACTTGTAAATAAATTTGTCGAAGTTTATTCACATTTGTACGAATAGCGTAAACATTGTCATATGCGCATAATGTATGAATATGATGCTAGATCGAAGGTTGATCTTGTGGAGGCTGCGCGCGCGCAACTCGCACACTCGCGAGAGAAGCCGGCAGTCGCGCGGGAAACGTTGCGGCGATCGGTCGAGCACACCGTCCGTCAAAATTCAAACAAAATTTACAACTCTCGATCGTATTTACGATAACTTACGCTCATTTTTACGATAACGATATTTTTACGCGTACCGTGCATAGAGTGATACAAACTAATGTGCTTTTGAAATATAATGGACATAATGTCCGGTTGATAGCATTTTTATTGGATATACCGAGGAAAAACATACCTTGCCCAAATGAAGATGACAGTGAATCGTATAAGGGTGGTGGTACTTGGGAGTCCACGCAGTGGAAAGTCAGGTTAGTAATTGCATTTCCTTGTTTTCCTGCTAGTTATCTTCCACTTATGTCTTAATAGAGTTTAATTTGATCTGAATTGCGGTCAATGACTCTAGAAAATTTATGGGAAACGGAAACCAAGAAAAGCCCGATGTTTATTATAAATATTAAAATGAAATGTAAAGCTTTGTGTAGGTTGTAGATTGCATCTAAGATCTCGTTAAATATTAAAAAGGGGGTTTATCACCGTGCAGTTAATATTTGTCATTATCGCAGGTAATAAAATAAGAAATGTATTATTATCATCAGGTTTTCGCGAATTTTAAATGCGAGGCCTGCAATTTTTGAACACTCAAATTGCTTTTTCACCGCGATGTTGGCATGTGTTGCTTTACAAAAATGTATGTAACGGGAGTCCGTTTTTGTAGAATTTCTGGATGTCGTGAATACGAATGTGGAACATTTCAATGTTAATGTTTTGTTTCGGGTCTTCTTGGAAATATAAGATTAAAACGTGTAATTACTTGTCAGGTTACTTTATGATACTATTATGCATAATGTATTTTAATAATATAAACAAAGCTCAACTTGCAAAATTGTTTGTCACTATATATAATTTTGGGTCGTTATTTCTGTGTTTAAAATATATAAAATATATATAAAAAAAAAAATATAAATAAATAATAAATATCCAAATATATAAATTATAAACATTGAATAATATAAAAACTATTAAGTAATTTTCGAGTCTATACGCTTTGTACTTTGACACTGCAACATTATTTATTTCAAAGCAATTTCCCATAAATGTCTCTTCAAAACAAATATATGAAATGAAACCCATATTATTATACCTTCGAATAGATAACATAACTTACAATCTCATGTAACATTTATAAATGTTAATGAATTCACGACAAATATATAAAATATTTATTCATCCGAGGTGCAAGCAACAAATATTTGTATATTTGTTCTGCTATGAATCTTATCAGAACATTCCTTTGGATGACATTTACATTCCATAACAAGCTGATAAGTTTTATAAAACAAATATATAACAATTGTCCATTGTTTTACAAGAAGCATTCTTAGATATACAAACAATTAATATTATAAAAGGTGTTTGTTTGGCCATGCAATCATAGATAAACAGTGGTAGGTAATCAAGATATTAAAAGTTTAATATGAAGAACTAGCTGCGCCCCGCGATTTCACCCGTGGTTTTCCGGGATAACATAGCCTAAGTCCTTTTCCAGGACCAAAGGTCCCTACTAAACCGAATTCCAATTTCAACAAAACCCGTTCAGTAGTTTTTGCGTGATTGAGTAACAAACATTCATCCATCTATCCATCCATCCTCACTAACATTCGCATTAATATATTTTTTTAGGATTTGACAATCCTGAATGTATGATTTGTACCTACGACAAAACCGAGGTATATGCGGTCGGGGTAAGAGGTAGTTTGTATGTATGTTTTTCTGGAACTAAATGATGAGACGAGCAAGTCGTTAGCTTGTTGGTAAGCGCCACTCATGCCCATAAAAATTGTACACATGTGCACAAAATTATGATGCGGTTTTCGGTCATAGCTTAAGATAGATATTTGTCAATCCACCAGGGGCCACTGCAGTAGATATAATCGTTTTAGTAGTTATCACATATGGTTCTTAGATAAATGTTTTTGTGCGCTGCAGTTGATAAAGTGGAGCTGATATTCCAATCATGTTTAAAACTGGAATGCGGGGGATTTATATAAAAGCTCAAAATTCTAAATCCTAACCAGTAGAGTCGCAAGTTAGATAACATTAACGTTATTTCTGTTTTCGTTCAGGGATAGTCGTAAATATATTCCTTATTTGTCGTTATGTAGAGAAAAGTTTTTGCATCAATAGTCAGTTTTGCGTTTCGACTTGTATAGACTTTGGAGAACAAACAAACCTAACCTACGATATTATAGATTTAAAATATATTCATTTTTCCCTATTTGGCATTCAGCACGATTATCTTATGTAATTCCTTATAAATACTATGTCACCATGTCACCTACTGAAAGATGTATGGTCTAGATTTATGATTCTGGTTTTTTTTGAGCAAGTTCGGTATTGTTCTTAACCTTGACATCGTGACAGTATTTACGTGATCTTGACTGTATTTGATCTCTACAGGAATGTCTTTGTTTGCCCCTACTATCCTTGTGTGATTGATTAAATTGATTGAATAAGTTGACACCCAACGATAACATACAGTTGTGACTTGGGAGACACTTGGTTATTTTTTGGGTATTGAGCTACTATAGTGGTCTCTTTTTTTTCAAGTAACTTTTGTGGTGAGTGAAAAAGGATGCATTCTGTTTTGGAAGTACAACTTTTTTCGTTTCTACCTATTTTTAAATCTTTATCTTTGGTTGTGACAGATCTACTATCTATATCTAGAGAGATCTAGAGCGTTAAAATGACATTTCCTCAATGCAGGTCTCGTAGACCAAATATCTAACACACTCGTAAAAATAAAGTTCCGAAGAATGCTTATAAATAGCTCGTCTATAGGCGTGGTAGGGCAGTTACATTGCGCGGCATAATGATCACGATGCTGTGTTAAAACAGGAATACGCGTTCGGGTAATTCGCTGTTTAAATATTACGATATGTTATAAATGTGTAGAACAACGACCTCGACGGCTATGGCGTTAATGGCCGAAGAGTTACACAACGCGGCACTCGGTGGCGCCAGGCGTCGCGTCGGCACTCCGGCCGTCGGGAAATCGCACCGCTGACCCACCGGCCGAGTCGGCGGCGGCGGCGCGGCGGGCTGTGGCGCGGGTGCATGCGACTGGTTGTAATTGCATCGCCCTAATTGTTCCCCGCCTGACGGCTGACGGACTGGCCGGCGGCTGCGACGCATGCGTTTGCAATTCATTACGGCCCGTCGCAGTAACCGCGGCCCGGCGCAGAGCCGACATTCGAAATTGTTTTCAAAGTAGATCCTGTCTACGAGCCCCGCCGTGGGAGTGGCCCTCGTCCGTCACGGATCCGCGCCCGACTGACATCGTTTAATGCCTCTAGGAGCTATCCGCTCATTAAACCTCCTCGATCGCCTCAAATTATTCCCGGAGCTCGTTCTTATAAATAGCTTTAATTCAACGAGGTGCTTTATTTACGCTTATAATGAAATCCGTTACGTGGATACTCATTATAGGCCTCAGCCCCCATATTTATCTCGCCGGTCAATATCTGGGTCACATTACGGCGTCGAAGTCAAAATATGATATACGCGTTGCACCCTGTGGTTATCCGAGGAATGGGTTTAAGATCACTACAGTTTAATTAACGCGAGCTAATAAAAGAATTTTCAATTAAAAAGTTCGCAATCGCATGTCGGCGTGTGGTTTTCGACAGAAACGGATTGCGAGAGAGCATTGAACTTTGGCTGGTTTCAAAAGAACATTACCATGGTTTTTATGTGGGAAATGAGAGGTGATTGCATTTATAATGGACGCTTGGTGTATCCTGTGACTGATGATGTCGCGAGTTGCCAAAATGCAATGTACAATAACTGCGTGGACAGCTTTACTCGCGATTGGCATCGACCTGCGCGTGCGCCGAACAGCGGGCAACGCATGCGCCGACCTTCTCACAGCATGATGGATGGTAGTATTGTTAAAATATTGATGCATTGCCGACGTCTTTAACTCGCCGCACTGCCAATACTGACAAGTGCGAGAGTAATATGTCTACAAAATTATGTCTGAAGTTCAGTTAAGAAATAACATAAACTGCTGAATGAATTATTTAAGAAAAAGTTGAACTTTACCCTAATTGTTCTCTAATTTGTTCCAGATATTTGAATCGTCGTTTATATAATTTTGTTGAGACTACTTTCCTTAAGCTCCAAACTGTATATACATATATAGCTATGTACCTATAATAAATGTATCTTTTAGTATACGCAACTCCATCTTATCTGCTGTGGCTACCTATCTGAAATCTCAATCCCGATGTATTTTTTACTGTAGTTGACCTCTCTGACTTTCGGAGCAATGTCAATGCCTATCATACCGACATGCCGCCCGTCAACGTACACTGAGACATGACCGACAGATCGGCTATTGATGGATGATACCGACAAACAATTAATTACCTACCTGCAAGTTCATATCGATTCTATAATGTTTACGAAGATAATTTTTTTTAATTTCTAATTGATAACTTCTGACGATTTCCTGTATCAAGTTGTTGTTCCTGTATCGCTTTGGAAAGTTGCCAGATATTAATCCGCGAAGCAGTGCAGTGCCGCTAAAGATTTTACAAAACATAGTTATTATGGGTAGGGCTAGAACTGTTATGGGCATTTTTTGCTTACCATACCATCTTACTATTATTATAAATGCAAAAGTATGTGAGGATAGATTAATGGATGGATGGATTGATGGATGCATGAATTGATAGATATTCGTTTCTCAATCACTCAAGAACTACTAAACGGATTTTGATGAAATATGGTAAGTAGGGACTTTAGGTTCTGGAATAGGACATAGGCTACTTTTATCCCGGGAAACTGCCGGTGAAACCGCAAGGCGCAGCTAGTAGTTACATAAAAAAACAACGCCAAGAAAAGAATTGTATAGAGTATTTTAATTTAAAGACTGATCCTACGCTTCTTAATATTTCCTTCATCGTCCTCTTTTTCTGTCTTTGATACTCAATAAAATGGCCTCGAACAATGAGTCAAGTAATTTTGTCGAAATCGACTCAATGTCAATGCCTATCGTAACATCAACATACGACTCAACAAACATCAACATCGAGACTTGCAAGTCCGACAATTGATGGATGCTAATAGAATATATGGCAATCTGCGCCCCGCGGTTTTACTCGTGTGGTCCATTTTCCGGGATAATAAGCAGGCCTATATCCTATTTCAGGATCTAAACTATCTATATACAAAAGTTTTAACGAAATTCATTTTGAAGTTTTTGCGAGCTTGAGGTAATAAACCAGTGGCGCAGCTATGTAACCAAAGGCCCCGGGGCAAAAAATGAAGGAGAGGGGAGGGGGAGTTCCCCGCAAGTTTCAAACAAAGATGTTCGAGACTTGTTGGGAATTCACCTGTATTTTTTCAAATAAGTTGCCATTATTAAAGTAGCGTCCCTGGAAACTGGTTAATTTATATTCCGAATGTGGGAGAAATTTTCACTCCGAGGGCCCCCCTGAGCTTGGGGGCCCCGGGGCACTGCCCCGTCTAGTCCTCCGGTAGCTACGCCGGTAACAAACATCCGGTAACAAACATTAGCTGCGTCTCGACTTTCAACAGCGATTTTGAAAAGTATCCTGTGTCTTTTCCCCATAAAACAAATTTCTTCACAATTCGTTCAGTTCAGAGTGTGATTGAGTAACAAACATCTCTCTATCCATCCATCTTCACAAACATTTATAATATTTGTAGGAAGTAGGATAGGATTAGTAGGATGGAGGGAAAGTAATAATAATAAATTATCCATGTCTGAGACTCGGACACTATGACTCAGCGGCCATTCTTTCTAAGCGGTTCTCTTCAAGACCAGGCGAAGGAGCAAAGTTATCCATAATTCAATACGAAAAAAGTAGAAAAGGTCCCGAAAGTCCCGATTCGTTTTTGTTTCTTCCGATACGTTTCCTTTTTCTTTGCACTAACATTTGTTGCGGCAAAATTGAGGTATTCTACGAGTGGCACCGATTTGATTAGCTCAAAAGTTATTCCAGATGATACAACACCAGTACATACCCAGTATTTTTGTTTTTTCAACCAACCTTGTCATACCAAGATGCCGCACTTCAACGTTCACTTCACAATACCTCAACAGAGACAACAGTTCGACAATTATTATTGATGGATGATAGGGGCAATCTATTAATTACCCATGGCTGAGAGCTGAGAGGCACAGGTCCCGATGCTCCATTGTTCTACGGTTCATCTATCAACCCACGTGGTGCCATGTTGTGTGATCACCGCAATTTGTCTTATATGCTTCGGTGATTATAATTTTTTGTGTTATTAATTTTTTTTTCATATGAATCCGATTGAGGCAAGGATTGATCGATCTTCGCTTAGTACAAAATGATTATGTTCACTGCGTGTCAGGTTTTTTGCTTATAAATCTCCACTTCTTTTTACATGTATTATATGTATAGATATTGTATGTTTCGGAAAATATTATTTATTCCATACAATAGAAACCGACCGTCAGGCAAAAGTTAGTTTATTGATATGACATTGATTTCCATAATTTAAATAATAAACAAATATCGATACATTGACAAACGTCGGATTAAACTTGCAAGAATTCCAAATCCGCGTGTTTCAGTTAAAGTAGACCGATGAAACTTTATCACTCGATTATGCACGTAATCGGATCGGAGAAAGTATTGCACTTAATACGGCAGACAGATAAAAAAAAATATCGAAAGGAAAATGAGAGTGTGGAATTTTGAACGTATTTCATAAACCACGAGGTAGGTGGTGTGTGGTAACACGGCGCCTCAAGGTTTGAGGCTTTTTAATGACTGTATACATTCGCTTTTATTGTGTGACAATGATCCGGTGAGTTTATCGAATGGTCGTCAAATACGGACGTCTAAACATAAAGATTTTCCTTTTTATATGACTATACGATTACATAATTAAACGTGTACAAGTATGTATGATGAAAATTAAGACTCTTGAAGAGAACTTGGGAGACACTTTATCTAAATAGTTAATTAAAATTATCGGTGAAGGAAAACATCGTGATGAAACCCGCTTACGCGCTTTGGAGTGGTAGGCTCTAGCCGTGGTTGTAATACCACCCACCGAACAAAGCCATGCCGACAAGCGACCTAGTCGTGTTTCGGGATGATGTTCGGTGAACCATCGGGGAGACGGGTCTGAGCAGCCGCTCAACTGCCGTCTCTCTCTAGATCTATGTGCTGCATCTAAGGCCACATCATCGCTTCACATCAGGCGAGATAGTGGCCAAACATGGATCTATTAGGCGTAAAAAAAAAACTAATTATTAATCTCATTTTAACAAAATTGTTTAGATTGTTATGAAGATGGCCAAGAAGGAGAGCAAACTAAAACTCGATAAAAATACATACTATTTGGTTTTTTAATTACAATATTTATAACAACGAAAGTGTTTTTTGTGTATTTTGTGAAATCGGGCACGGATGTCGTAAAAGTTTCCTGTAGTTCCGAAATTCACATTAGGTACATACCTACCGACATCAAATTCAGCTCTACTGCTGTAAGCAAAAGTTGTAGCCTCACTGTGAGTAACTGCGTAGCCTTCGTCACCTCATCAGTTTTTGTTTTAAGTATAGTCTATTAATTTAAATATTGTCTCTTTATAGCATACGGTTGTCTGGAAGAGATCGCTGTTTAGCGATAAGACTGCCTATTGTACTTATCTTACTCTACTTATCTAAGAAAGTATGTTCAAAATGTAATTCCTTCTTAAGTGCAATAAAGTGTTTTCTATTCTATTCTATAGGTAAAAAAAAATACAACGTTACAAGTTCTGGGTGGCACTGCAATTTTTGTTATAGACATGCGTGACATTCACCATCAGGTGAACGACCTGATCGTCTCATCACTCAGTACAATAAAAAAAGGAACCTAACTACCTAACTACTGCAAAGGAGTGGAACGCTCTGCCACCGTCTTTGTTCCCAAACGGTTACAACTTGTGTCTCTTTAAGTCTAGAGTGAATAGGCATCTCAAGGGCAAGCGTGTTCCATCTTAGGCCGCATCTTCGCTTTCCATCAGGCGAGATGTCGTCAAAAGTATGCCCAATTACCAATAAAAAAAAAATCTGTGGTGTAGATAGGTAGCTTAGAGTATACATATAACTAGTAATGTACTCGTATACTGTAAGATAGGTATATATGCCCAGTAATGGTGCTGTTTCATCTAAACGTCACAATACTTAACACATTTTCCCACTTCATTCTCGTTAAACTAACCATATGAGAAGCCCCAGGCTTGGCGCTCCAGTTTTCCAATCCTGGATTTGGATCAAGCGATACATCATCGTTGCTGTAGCCCCGAGGCCTGATTTAAGGGTCTCGGCGCGGTCCTTAATGAAAATTAAGTGAAATCGGGGCACCGTGAAAGTTAACTTGTGTTTGTATAACAGGACACGTGGTTTTCTTTAAATATTAAGCTATTAAATTAGCCATAGATTCTCAATATTGTAACACTTATTGTGAGAGAAAATAAATGAAATATTATTATTAAAAAAAAAAAATACAATAATTGTGAATAGGAACTAAGTTAGTAATAAAAATAAAAACTCATATATTTTTTTATTATTATTATACCTGCTATTAACTTTGTCGGCAATGATTGTTAGTAGATAGGTAGAAGGTCAAAATATTTTTTATCATAATCATAGGTATTATATATAGACAGAGATTTTTTTCAGTATAATATGTATATTACATATTTAGGTAGATAAGCACTCAGTGTAGTTTTATATTTGTAGTAAGGTGGCACGTCTAATTTTTATCTGATTTCGGCAAAAGCAAGAAATAATAATGTTGTAATAGTATTTACATAAATACTCTAGAATGGTCATAGACCATCACAGCTGGTAAAATCAAAAGTTTTTTAACAGCTAGCTGTTAAAAAAGTATCAGAAATCTTGAAGATCGACGAACTTGGCCGGGAGACTATTTAAAAAAAACGTTAAAGGCTGTACATAATGTGTAAGATATTTGTGGAGCCAATGTCTTAATAATAGGTTTAAGTCCTAAACTATTAAGTCATTGGCTCCACAAATATGTAAATCGTGAGTAAACGATATCTGGTTACCATCTGGGCCTAGACGATTGAACTAGAATGCGTCCGGAATGCATTCCAAGTCCATTGTCATTGAATGCGTGGTGCAGTTGCATAAAACAACGATCACCAGTGACCGAGGATCGTTTTTAATTCACTTATAGCGGTATAAATTACGCTATAATTATGTCATCTTTATTTATTACAAAATCAGAAAAGTTATATACACATATATATAAAATGCTGATCGTTAGTTTTTCAAAATCACATCGGGTGATGAAAAAGGAAAGGTTTATTGACCTGCCGAATCTTTATTTGGCTTAGTACATTGGGCCTAGTAACTAGTACTATTATCTCTTGTGTGCCAGTGGTCCCACTGCCTTAAAACGTTTCGAAGTATAAAGGTTATTCAATCTTTGCTAGTGACCAGTTGTGTAATCTTGGGTCAAGGGACCGACCGAAATGGTCATCTTTGTCGACGATAGCTCCTTTGGGGATAGGAGAAAACGATACCCTATTTTATGTGGAATATTATGCATTGTGCATTGTTGACTGGCGATGGGTCGGCAATCGTGTTAAGAAATTGTTGTCGCTTGGGCATTGAAATGATACGAGGACTTTACTGCTATCTATGGGTAACCTGTCAGGATTCGTTACAAATAATAATAAGGAGACTATGCAGTAGTTATTTACGCAAACAATGGAAATATAACTTTAAAAGAGTTTTGCGATATGAAAAAGTAGTAGGTAGTATAAGTATTTCCGCAAAATTGGACCAAAACCCGAAGATTAGGAGAACCCCCAAATTAAGTTTTAGAACCTGCTATCTAAAAGCTATCATTACAAAACACTTGTCGATGGTCGATCACAACAATCGAATTGTAAATAACATACTCCAAAACAAAATTACATGTTACGATCATTCGATAGAAACTGTAATTACAGCCATCAAAAGGCGGAGTACTGGCAGGCCCGTCTGAAGGCGTCTGCGGACAAGTAATCATGTTTTTGAATAGACACGGGACCCTTTTGAAGCGGCCAGGATTCTCCACAGTTCATTTTGTCGGTAGCCTGCTGCATTCACGCAACATGCCACGTCATTGTTGGTAACTGTTTGTATTGTGCACCACCCTTAGGAAATACCAGGAGTGAAAAGACTAATCAATGCTCGACTATTGCTTCTAGAAAGTTGGGAGTGACGACCTCTTAATTGTTCACATTGTTGTTTAAGATGTTCTTTGCGTGATGCAATGTACTACTTATGTTTGTAACAATTTGTTCATGTTCTCTTCTCGTTTGTTGCAGCGGTGGTTGTGCGCTATCTGACGAAGCGGTACATAGGCGAATATAGCTCAACAGGAGGTGAGTTAATTCACTTGAATTATATATACTAGGAATCGCTTATCGCTTCTGGCAATCCTGCTCGCAATCTCATGTACACAATGTGAAATAAAGTACCGGCAGCAGTAAATGCAGTGACATTAAAATTTAACTCATATCAGTTTTTGTGTCGCGTAATTTAAATCGAAATGTCTCCTTCCTTCCGACCTTAAGTATGTGTCGTAGGTAGATTGCGTCACTGGCCACTTTTTGTTATGTTATTGAAATGCTAAGGTGATTGCTTTCATAGCGCGGTCGATTTACACCATGACGTTAACGCAATGTCCGTTTCTACACACACAGCTGCAACAGGACATAAACCTTAATGCTCTTGTTACAGATTTCCTTTATCAACACCGAGTGGCTTTCGATGGCGCTCTTTCCGAAGTCGAAATACTAGATACATCTAATTGTGCGGTAAGTAACCAGCTATCGGCGACTTCCAAGGTAAAGATTAATGCTGTCTTTGACGCTAACAAAAGACTCGTCGATAAAGTCGCAAGTCGGACAGTAACGTAGGTAAATAAAGCGATAGACAGTTTGAAACTTAATTTACCAGTAAACAATAGAGATGTTTATCTGTGTGCAGCGGGCCGGGCCGGGTAGCAGAGGCTGATGCCTGCCGTAGGTACAATTTAATTAGACAAAGTTTATGTGCCTTGTATCGGCTTATCAGATGCAATCGTAACCGCCGAGTTCGGCCCGCCTCGAGGCGGAATCCTAAGCTCCAGCCTACGCGAACTGAACTGGACGAACACACGCGTGAATCTTGTTACGTAATTGTTAATGTTTTCATTACTGTTACGACAGCAGCTAGTAAAATTTAAATGCGTTTTTGTTTTCGTGTATCTAAACAATCGGTAGATGCTACATTAAAAGAATCGATAACGGAACTAAAAGATAGAATCAGAGATGTTCGTGTTGCGCAATCGGCGATTTTATTCGGTGCAGCGCGCGGCCTCGATACTGGATTCCTCTTGTGACTTCATTATAATGAAGTTCACTGACTTTTTGTACGACGTTAGTTATTTTGAGATATCTATAAAAATGAACGAATGGGCTGTTTATTAATTCTGGAATGCGATCGGTGACAGAGTGTTGATGACTCCTGCTTGGCTAATTTCTGGATATTTGCTCTTACTGATTGATCGCCAAGTAGTATATAAACATATATTTTATTAAAGTTTACATAAGTCAATACGTTCTTCTTTCGTAGTACCTAACTACTCGTGTGTATCCTAAGCTTTGAGGAATTGTGAAACAATAAATGGTAACCATAATATTTCCGTTCAGTGTTTCCGTTCAATTTCTCACTTACATAGACTGTGCGCTTAGTTGGACAAGGTCTCTTATTTGCGCATGGAAAACTATTTCTTCCGTGTGTGGGTGCTGTAGGACCGCGGTATTCGTAGTTCCTGAATCACTAGAAGATACAGAATAAGATACAGGAAATCTTAATAAAATCGCGACTTACGTGCATGGTTGTTGGAGTTAGTTGTAGAACACTCACTTCAGAGACTATAAATTCTTCGTTTCTTCAGATACGCGGCTGTTTAGCGGAACACGTGCGATGGGGCGACGCCTTCGCGGTCGTCTACTCGGTTTGCGAACGACGGTCCTTCCTTGCGGCTGCAGAACTGCTGTCGCTGCTGGAGCGGACCAGGCTCTCGGGGTGCGCAGCCGTCACCCTCTTGGGGAACAAACGTGACCTCGAACACGCCAGGTAAAAAAACGTTTCAGTATACTTTTAGATTTTTAGTCTACATCTCATTTATTTCGTTTTTAAGTACCTGATTCATTTACACCTGCTGATTTGCTGATATTGATTAAGTATTTAATGCTAAATCTTCTTTAGACCATAATAACAATTATTTTGATCCATCTTATAGTATAAGTATTCAGAACTAATCTATATACTCCGCAGCTGCTAGACTAGAACAGCAGATTGGCATAACCTGTGTCTCACCTACTTCTGTTTGTTACACAGGGAGGTCCACGCAGAAGAGGGTCAGGAGCTGTCACTCCGGTTCGGTTGCCAGTTCTACGAAGTATCAGCTGCCGAATCCTGCGCAGGCGCCGCGTTAGCATTCCACGCGCTATTGCGAGAGGCGCGCGCGCTTGCGCTGCTTTTACCCGCGCCGAGGCGCAAACTGGCAGCGTATTCTGTCTCTAAGGTACGTTACACAATGTTAATCACCTTTTCTTAAGACATGTTTTACAAGTTACTAGTTACGCTTATTCTGTCCTTAAATTAAGCTGATATGCATTGTATATCTTTTAACTCGTGATAGCACCAATTTTCTTTGATATCTAAAAAAGCTCGTCTCAGGCTATTGACCTTTTTTGCTTACATCAAGCTAGGTGCTTTATGAAAATACCAATGTAGAACAGATCAAGAGGAATTGAGGTGATCAGATTAGATAAAATTCATACCTTGCTAAATACATTACAAGAAAAATCGATGTCTTTTCGGAAAACAAAATCGCTACCTATCTACTCTTAGTTTCTTTATTTCAACTTGGGTACGACTAGTAAATGCCCACTTCTAAATAAATCTTTCGATTCCGCCAGGAGAAATAGCGGGTAATCGTGCAGCAAAACATATGTTGTCATTTATCTCTTTCAATGTCGATTTAACTGTTTATTTTTCTTTCAGGTCATCGGAACGATATTCGGGAAAAACAACAAGAGTGTCAGGAAAAAACGCCCGTCTCTGAGCATTTGAATTGTATAAAGCTAGGTTAATTTTAATGTTAAACTCATCCCACAGACTGTTATATGTAATATATTGTATAAGTTAATTTTAACATTTATTTTACGACTACTTATTTTAAAATGTACAGTTACAGCATTTACAGTTTACCCATAGAGTTTTCAAAGAGGATTCCTGCATTATGAAATATGATTTATGTGTAAATAATCCCAGTATTCATGTAAATATTACGTAAAATTATATTTCTCAATACACCTCGCGCTAGAGTTACGATGGCTCCTCGACGGTAATGAACGTTGTAAATATTAAATAGAATAACTAGTAATAGCACTTTACATGTAAAGGTTTACAGTTATATTCATAAGTAATAAATTTTATAAGACATTTAAATACTTGTTTACTTTACTTCTCCTAATCAAAGCAATATTTTCAATTACGAATTAGAAAAGCGCCTTTTAAGGCGCTAGGGCCGGAGACTTCACCTATTTCACACTATACATGGTCGAAGAAACCATAGTCCATCTTAACACAGTCAATTACTGTTATATTGTTAGACTAGTGTTTAGCTATAATTCTGCTATTTCGTAACGAACGTTCATTTTTCGACGGACTAGCGACGGTACATCTTTTAAAGCAGACAGTAACAAGGAGCAATGTAGACAGTTTAATAGCTAACTATAGTCCGACCTTACATGGGGTCGTCGTAAAGTCCGGCTGAATTGTTTCTTTCGCGTGCGGATTGACACTGGCGCGGCAGCGGCGGCTGCGGCGGTGGTGAAGCGAAGGCGTCGCGCGTCGGCGGCGTCCGACACTTTCTTAGATCTTTCCTGATAGCGTCACATCGGTCGCTGTGTGTTGCACCTCGTGTACGTGTCGTTAAAAGCTCTAATGAGTTTCTGTTTTCACTGCGAAGTGTCCGGGTGTCAGAGACCGGCCGACGGCCGCACCGATGTCGGACTAATATCGATCGGACAGGGTAGTCGATGTCCGGACGAGGAGAGAGTTCGCCACGAGCCGGCCTTGCTTGTCCGATCCCTGCCCACGTTCGATCGCCGATAACGTCTAATACAGGAACCGAGTGTGACGCTCAATAACATGTGAAAGCAACAAGTGCAAATCGCCGACAAAATGAATCGTGATCCGGACGCGATTCTTGGGCGATCGAGCGGAAATAATCGCAGAGATGCCCGGCTACCGATAAAACTATCAAGTTCAAGTGCGCGTCAATAAATAAATACGTTACAATTTATACGGACACGTGAAATAAGTAATTGTGGTTATGCAACGTATTCCGTGGTATAAATAGTGCCTGTAGAATAGTAGATGCAGGTGTAGCGATGCTGATGCAGAGATATGGGCAATAAATCGAACTCGCTGATCGCATTAGTGGCGCCAACGTTCCGCTTGCCCCAGAGGAGGCGGGCCGAGGGTCCTAGTACTAGAGATTGCAATCTGTCTGCGCTGGATCATGCTCTATACTTACTTATTACTTACCTTATTATCTTGTTAGCTGCATTACACAAGTTCTGATGAGCGCTTAAGGACTACAGCAACTACTAAGGCGTTCGACTTCAGTTTTCCATAGAAGAGACTTCAACGCGCTCGGACTGTTGCTCGTACAAATCTTTGTAAATTTTTTGACGACTCATTGATTAATTATAGGAATCTATTATTTGATGAAAAAATTAGAAAGCGGTGATTAAACTGATGTAGCTGTACTTGAACACCTTTTCGAGTACTTACTCATAATGAGGAAATAAGTAACGTTTAATTTTAAGCAAGTTATAAATATCAAATGCTGTATAATAGTTGAATAAGTACTAAGTATTCGCAAATATAAAAGCTTTGTCACTAATTCAATCAGAAGAAGGTCAAGTGGCCGACCTCGCGCAATCACCGGGATATTTAGCGTCAATTAAAGAATTTAATGAATCACGAGAGAAAGCTAGATGTAATCAGAGATTCTGTTTGAAATCGCAAAGATCGAAGACTGCGCATCGAGATGATCACGGATTAAAGATGTAACTTGTAATATTTACTCATGGTCAAATTGTCACAGAGGAAGTACTTGAAAAGAGAGAAAGCCACGCGACAAAAAATATATTTATCTTAGAAAGTCGATTAGTTAAAAAAAACACAAAGCACAGTATGATACCAAAATGTAGCTTAAAAATCGAATCATGACATAATAAAAAAATATGCAGACCTATATTTAATACCAAGCAGTGTCTTCACTCTCTCATCGTGTCTTTCTTGTTTCAGATCTATAAAACTAATCTGATTATTTCAAGCATGGCTAATCGTAGCGTAATGAATGACGAAACCAAATAAAATGTAATATCTTGAAATGCGATGTAACATCTCAGTGACAAGAATATGACAAGTAGAAATAAGTCGCGATGTCTGTGCGTGCGTCGGACTCCCGATGCTATGCTGTAGATTTTTCGTGGGCGAATTCAGGCTTTCGAATAGAGGGCCGAAATTATAGCTATATATTAATTATATATAATTTTCATCCGCGCATCTTCAAAAGATGTCCAGCTGATTGCGCAAGAGTCACTTACACTGGTAGATTGAGCAGGTAATTCTTCTTCTTCGTGTCGATGGTCCATTTGTTTACATTTTTAAATAATTTTAGCCCAATGCTCGGCTATTGCTACCCCAGGAGGAGTAGCTTCATACAGGTCTTATAAGGTGCAGGTGTTGGGGCATTGAGGGCAAGACAGCAAGTGCTGCATTGTTTGCGCTGGAGCACCGCAGTCACATCGTTACCCACCGGGATCAATGTAGCCCCATTTTACTAAGTTGCTCCTGCAACTAGCAGGTAATCAGGTAGTGGGTTAAACCATGGTAAATAAACTAAAATTGAACAATAGTGAATAAATTTTTGGGATGCCAAATGAGGCTTGAACTCGGGTCTCTTCATCATCAGTCAGAAAGTACTCAACCATTTTTATTGTACACCCAAATAAACGTCAAACAGAAATTTTGCTATGCATGCAGTAAATGAGTGAGTCTTTTTCAAAACAAGCTGAATAACTGCCCCTCCTGCCATACACCTGTATCCATCCACTTCATATTTTATCATTTACTTTCATCTGAACGTTTAGATTAAAAGATTAACGGCTAAGTCTAATTGCTCGTGTTGTCTCGATGGGACCGGCCATTCAGATAGATGCATGACTGAAGTGAAACCTGTATGTGGTTAATGACACTGCCCGGATGATAGTTTCTACAAACTTGAAATTTTCCAGTTTTTATTTAAATTTTAGTATTAAAGGAGGCAAACGTAGTGTAAGACGCCCTCCGACTAGATGAAGCGACGATATACCCAGGGTTGCTGGTAGTGACTGGAGAAGAAATACCGAGGATCTGGCTCAGTGACATGCTTTCGGAGCGGCCCTTATCTAGCAGTGGACTGATATAGGCTGATGATGATTAAAGGAGATGTTTGTATGGGGATCGGGGGATTACTGATATATTACATAGTGGTCAAACGCAAGCCAATTAACGAATAAAAAAAAAAATATTTATTGTTCATTTAATTCTATTAAGAATTAAGTACGCGCTTTGGTATTTTTGTAGTGCGCCTCTATAAGTAAAAGACTGATTAGGAGATTAATACTTCGAAACAATAACGTCAACTTCCGCTATGTACGTGTCATGTATGTAAGGTTGTCTAGAAGAGATCGCTTTAAGCGATAAGACCGCCCATTGTTACACCATTGTAAACATTTCCCTTTTACTCCATTTCTATCTTTAAGGTGAATAATAATGTTTTTATCTATCTATGTTCACTGGAGCAGGAGTTCCTGTTCGGCGACGCTGTAGGACGCCCTAGGGTTTAAAAATAGATCAGATAACACCAAACATGAATGTGAAGAACTGTCTGGTCAGAGATTGCTACGTGTCGTATTTTGGCATTCTCCATTCTTATCCTATTATTTTGGGAACGTTGCCCACCAGTAGCAGTTCTATATATAGTTAGATAGTCATGCAGTATGTAGTTATTTTTTGTACACATTTTAAATTGACAATACAATTGAACTTGATTCCATCATGTTAACAAACTGTACAGGTCCGTTCTTATACTGAAATAAATTGTACCACTACTTTGAGCACAAGGTACTAAGCAGACACCTAGATATAATATACTTATAACTACAACCACATGAACCGCAGGATGTCCTTGCACATTATTATTATGCATCTTGTCACTTACTACATTGTTACGTTAGAAATATTGTGAGAAGTAATATTTTTATATTTATAACTGGGCAGTAGTGATTATTGATCAAGATAACATTTCTATAAAACTATTATATAGGAGGATGCTATTTTGTTTTCCATATAATTATACTTTGCTGTTGTTGGGTTACTTGTATAAAATAAAAAGGCCCTGGTCATCAGCAATTAATTAAGTTTTGCAATATTTTTTACTCCTGGCAAAACTATATTTATCGAGGAGGTAAAATCAATTTATTAAATCACAAAAAATATAAATAAAGACAATAAATTGGAATCTTAAATAAATATTTATAATAAGTCTTATAGACTACCTAATCAAATAACCCACCCCTAACTGTACCTGGTGCAAAAGTACCCATATAACACTGGATGCATTTCCGCGCTGGATAGCTATGGCTAACCTTTGCACCAGGTACGAGCAGGAGCGGGGGTCGCCAGTTTTCTCCTTAATTCTACGCCCTATCTTACTCAACAAACTCTTGACGTCAGTGCCCCAACAGCCCATGGTCTCCACAGCGATGGGCACAAAATAATATTGTGCCTCCAACGCAGCTGTTGTTGTCGAGGAGGTTGTTGTTTAATGTTTTATTACTGTTCACTTCCCAAATGTCAACAATAAATAACTATTGTTGTGCACAAAAAATAAAAATAAAATTAGTCTGCCCATCCACAAATGACGTCACCGTAGAAGGAAGTTCTTAGATAATTAAGTTTTGCAATAATTTTTGCTCCTGGCACCATCGTAATAGATATGTTTGGATTGCATTCAAACCATTCGACACGGAAGACATACGACCAATTAAAACGTTCTACTTCACTGAAATCAATTTATTAGTATTTCCAAGTACTATTACATTAGTAGTTTTTATTTCATTCAAATTACTAGTTTTATGGCTACTAGTAACAAATTGAATCGTCAAAACATAATAAATCTAGTTGTGTCATTTCGTAACTGTAATAATTACGAGATAAAAATTGAATAACACACAACCGGTACGCGAAATGGTATCGAATTAAGTGCTTTAATGGACTCTAATGGAGCTAGGGATGGCACGTACTTTTTTCTTAGGAATATAACCTCTGTAATACCTTAATTACGGTTTTGATAAATATGTGTTACCTACATATTTACATGTAAACGGGAGTTATATTTTAGATCACAATTTTTGAATCATCAGTAATGACTGATGATTGTGAAAAATGCTGAATGCAACATTTTTGTGTCTCTATCATTATCACGATATACGTAAGTATTGATAGAAAATGTCCTACTTGTATTTCTTTCTCTGTTATTAGAACCGAATATACATTCATAATCTACATAGATAAGAATTGAAGATCTATAATATTTACCTATAAGTTCTTATATACATGTTTACCATTTTGTACAATTGTACAAATTATATATAGATTATTTATTAAATATAGAACCCTATCCTATGCACGTTTGCCGGTCTCGTTCAGAGTACATAAAGTACGTAGTTTATTACGGAAGTAGCCTACCAATAACTATCAAGTGGTAGCCCTACGACCAGATAATCGTGGGCACCTGTCCAGCTTGACGGATGAGAAGCAACCGCGAGTCGCGAGGGCGTATCGGACTCATCGGTGAAAGTGATACCGTTTGAAAGATGTATGACGAGTGGAATCGGTAACAAACATATACTATTGCAATGATTTTATTTGTTTTTATTTTTTTTATGTAACTGGATGTCGAGACGAGCTGGTCGTTTGCTTGATGGTAAGCAATACGCCAACCCATAACAATAACAGCACCATCCAGAACTTTGCTTGCTTTTTTTTTTACAAAAATGGGAGCAGGATAATGCTTTCGTAATACTTAAACGTAGCAAAATAACATAGGGTAGTATTTTATATGAAACGTGCTTGTATTTTTTGTCTAAAGTCGGTGTAAATGTCTTTCTGTTGTTGTAATGCTGTTTTATAGAATCGGTATAACAAATTTATGTGTTTGTGTTGCTTGTTTTTATTTTAATTAAATGCAGCATTTTGTTTTTTATCTTCGTTTAATTAAATGCAGCAGCTTTATGTTTTATGTGACGCCATAAACTTTCAGAGATTGATGCCTCGAAAGTGTCATCATTTGATATAGGAGAAATAGAACACAGTGAGTTATGATGGTGAAGAAAAATTAACTACATTTTTCATTTCCTCTTTTGGTTTCTTTCTATTGGCTATTGGCACAATTGGGGGCAGTCTTTTGATATTAAGCATACAATTGATACAATATGACTATATTAGGCCTCTTGTCCACATACATATTTTCGCTGTGTAAATGCTGTGTGTGTAAATCTGCGGTTAATAATTAGCCGTGTGTAGTCATCATCAATACGGTCATAAGTGGAGCGTGTCAGTTTTCTCTGGTCCACACTTCTTTTTTCGCCGACAAAATTTGCGACGCGCTCAATGAAACAATTGACGATTTCTCTATGACGGCGCGCTGCTGTATCGTAAAAAAACGTGCCGTGGACGGTAGATTCCAAGAGAACAAGAGGCCTTCCGCATATATTAGGCTATTAAAACAGCATTAGACCCAGTTTTGACGGTGTTCATCAACATCCTTGTACTATAAAAGGAATGCTGTAAAAGTAGAAGTAAGTTCATAATTTCTATGATTTAAATTTATATGCTACTTTTTTAAAGTTAATGTCTAGTAATTTCAAATTCACCAAATAGGGTGTCCGTAATTACCCTGTCACAGTGAGCCTTGCAAAAAACCTATCCCATTTTTTGTTGTTTTCCGCCCACACTTGACGAGCATGACCATAGTTTATGACTCTGATTCTAGCCTTTTATGTATCTTAGATGCCATTTGAGATATACCAGGCCTAGCGCATTCCGCACTGTAGGTACGAAGCTACAAGTATGTACATAGCCCGACACCGACGACGAGTCACGCGTCGTTACACGTGCCGTGTCAGAAGAGATAAGAGCTATGCGATAGAAAGAGAGGCGCTCTGTAGGTTAATATGACTGGTAGGTAAGCAGCGCTACGCGAGCTCAATTGAATTTTATTGCGTCATAGCTAGAGTCGATATTTGTTTAAATTTCTTTGCGGCTGATATCATGCTTCTGTCCCTTAGTATTCTGTGGATGTACTGCAACGCTTTGGGTGCATTAATTTTATGAGCTGCCCGCGTAAACAATATTTGAAATAAAAAGTATTCTACGACTAGGATCAATTTTAGCAAAATCCGTTTAGACGTTTTTGCGTTACGGAGTAACAAACATCCTTGCATTCACCTTCATAAACTTTAGTATTTATTATATTAGGAAGGACTATCCGATATCCGCTACTACATTTGCGTATAATTAGCTATTTCCTGTAAAACTGTTCATTTTCTCGAGATAATAAGCATCTCATTATTTTAGACACACACACACACACCCTCACACACCCTCACCAATCCCTTACACGCCCTTACCTTGTATATTTAATTATTCTGCGGCCTTACACAGACACTTTGGTTAATATAGTAGGATAGGGTAGGACATCATAGGATAGGATTTGATACATATATGCTTTAAGGATATAATAGGGTAATTATAATTTTTTTAGGGTAGGATACATTTTCATGCCACTTCCAGTAGGATAGGATATGATATCGAGGATAGAATAGGATACATATGCTATAGGGTTATAATAGGGAAATTATAAAAATTGTAGGGTAGGAGACAATTTCATGCCACTTCCAGTAGGATGGGATAAGATATCATAGGATAGGATATGATAGGATACATAGTTACATAGGGTAGAAGGATAATTATAAAATTTGTAGGGTAAGACATAATTGCATGTCACTTCCAGTATGATAGGATAGATAGGCTAGAATGATATAATAGGGTAATTATAAAATTTGTACAGAAGGATATAATTTCACGCCACTTCCAGCTACGCCTTACCTCCTTGGTAACGAGTTCGAAGATAGCACTAAACGGCTAATTTGTATGAGCTCGCGTTGCGCAAATCAAATCATGTACCACTAATGAGCTACCAGCTACCGTAATACATGACAAGCGAACAGCTATTATGACTTATGTGATGTGATGTGATATGAAAGTGAGATATGTGTGACTTGTTGCGACTATTATATCAGTGGTACTCACACTGTATGTAAAGGCTGCGTGTATTATTTTACTATAATATATATTATTTAATCGCTTATTTTCAATCTAATGGAATCAGGCGTAACGTGGCAAAATTTATCTCAAATTTGACTCGTAATGAAAATACCTAGTGTAATTCCACTGAATAAATTGATTATACTAATATTATTATACTTAATGTATGTGTTTGCTTATGGGTTTCGCTTTCTATTTCCTTATTAAGCTATTGCATAGCTTCTATCGCGGGCCTTGAGCGTGGAGACCGAATCCAGAAATTCCGTAACGAAAATAACCTAACACCCCCCACTCCGAATGCTATGCAATAGCTTTACCGCTGCAGTCTCCGAGTGCCACACGTCTTTTTTTTTACTGTGTACTATTTATCTATTGTGTGGTACTGTGTTAGCATAACAATTTTATTTATTTTAATTTGATTTTTATTTATTGTATTGCGGATAGGCATTGTATATTTATACTATTTATACTATTAAGAATATAATATATATTTCTATTTAGCTTTACTTATATATTTAATGTTTTATAGCGTTATATCAAAACTGTATGTCTAATTATTCATTTCCGTAGTTTGATACAACACGTTCGTGCATCACCAAGGGCCTGTGATGAAAACCAGCGTTGTGGATTCTTCACAACATTATGCTGAGCACAGACCTTTTTTGACTCTTTTTTAGATTACAATAATAAATGCCTGCATACTTAAACATGCATTCCAATACATACATATTAATACATATATAAACTAATATATATATCAATATACCAATACATACCATAATATACCTTTATATAGTTACATTAGCATAATAAGTAGCAGCGGGTTAGGGGTAGGATAGGTAATGAGCTTTTATCATTAAAAAAAACAAAACATCCATTCCACAGTAAGCATACCCAAAACAAAATCCCGCTCCACACATTCGCACGAGACTTACCTACTATTACGTGGTAGGTCTCGTGCGAGTGGGAATAGTTTCGCAAAGGAGTAAACCCGCAATGTACATTACAATCTTCGCCATGTGTGAATATACATATACATATACATATACATATACATATACATATACATACACATATACATATACATATACATATACATATACATATACATATACATATACATATACATATACATATACATATACATATACATATACATATACATATACATATACATATACATATACATATACATAGATCGAAATGTGCGGAAATTGGGAGTCAGTGTACCATCAATTGAAGTTTCTATTCCATCGAAAGTTCATATCTTGCCTAACATTGAATAATTTCAAAAACCCTTTTATTCGTCCAATAGGCAAATCAAGTCTTTTGAGGAAAATTGCCAACGTCACCGTCTGGCTGTCAGTTTGGCAATAAGATATAACTTGGGCTACTTTCTTGGTTTCTTTATAAAACGACAATAAATCTTAATTAGCTTGTCACTTTTAGGCCGAGATTTCCATTTTTGATGTACTTTATTGCTTAATTCCTTGTGTATCGTAATCACTTATCTACTGAATATTAAGATGTTATAACATTAGATCCTGACTAATAATATAATGAATTACCTAACCGAAAGTTCGTTAGTTTGTTAAATGACGACAAAACTGGTTGAATTCATTTAAAGTTAGTTATATCCTAGGATAACGGTTTGTAGAAATGAGGATACTGGGAATGAAATTATATGCTGGAAAGTTACTATAGGATGTATCAGCTAAGGAAAAGCATTAGATAGTCGGTCAAATAGGGTGTAGTCTTTTTGACTGTCGAGGTGACGATGCCGAGAAATAAATAAATAATTTGCGTTCCAGCAATCACATGCAATCATCTTAGCCTAGAATTATAAGCAAAAATATATGATGGAAACTATTAAGCCCAATTTTAACTGTGATCATTTAGATTTTTATCGCATTATACTTTTCTATTAAAATTTCCTACTAATATTATAAATGCGAAAGTTTGTGAGGGCGGATGGATGGGTAGATGAATGTATGGATGGATATTTATTACTTAATAAAAAAAAACTTCTCAACAGATTTTCGTACAGATATTTTAGATCATGGTAAAGGAAATAGTGCCAAAGGCTTCGTTTTATCTCGGGAAATCGCTGGTTAATCCGCAAGGCGCAGCTAGTTAAAAATCAATAACAAAAATGCCCGGATTTGTAAACAGCAATATCAGATTATCCAAACATTCAGAATGGACAAAAATGAAAAGAACAATATCTTTTACTCAATATTTACATGCAAAGGCGAGTTGAGTGGGAATCCTTGTCTGCGAGATTTATCTACATGACCTGAGAAAATACTCATCTCTTTGTTTGACTGAAGACATCCTCGAAGCGAGGACGAGCTAACAGGACTGAAACGTTTTCGCTGTTTGGCCACAACGGAACGTTTGTGCGGAGTCAATTTTGCAAAACCATGACCTCGTTATTTTTTCGTGACTCATGAAGTCGTAAGGTACCTACTAGCTATCTTGGGAGATCTTACTTTGCGTATGGAAGAGCTAGTTTGCCAAAGCATAAAACGAATAAAATATTTAAAAAAGAGCTCTGAAACACGGAACAACTGGATGAAAAGAGGCATTCATTAGGAGAGGCGTCCAGCAGTGGACGACTAAAGGTTAAATACATCATCAATAATTAAAAAAAAACCGACTTCAATTCTGATGTATCTTCGAAGTCCAAGGTCGAATATCGATGAATTATATGGGACTACATTGCAGCTATACTGAACCCAACGCAAAAATAATTTTTCAAATCGGTTTTTAAATGACGGAGTTCTGCGGTAACAGACATAAAAAAACGAATTAAGAACCTCCTCCTATTTTAAAGTGGCTTAGAAAAAATAATGTATATATTCCTCCTGGCCGGTTTTGCCCTTGGCTATTAGACTTTGTTTCAATAATAGATTATGAGCCGGGATATTTACTCGCATATCCATGAATCATTAGCCTGTAGTCGTCCACTGCTCATCATCAAAAAAGCAATCAGTGAAGATTTTATATTTAGAAGGGAAAACTTTCATTATTGTGCTTTTATAACTAACTGCTCCCTACGTGTTGCAGATTTCCGGCTATCCCCACTAATATTTTTATTTTCTTGTAGGAAAACCCCTGAAAGGATTCTGGTTTTGCAAAATGAATCCTGTTGGTTATGTTATGAAGAATACTTACATACAAAACTATAGCATTATACAATATAGAAATAAACTATTTATTTTTTACTAGTTATAGGCTTGCGTTTGACCACTATCTCACCTGATGGTAAGCGATGATGTGGTCTAAGATGTAACAGGCTTGCCTAAAAGCTACCATTTTCTTTTTCTTTTTTTTACACTTAATAGATCTATGTTTGGCCACTATCTCGCCTGATGTGAAGCGATGATGTGGCCTAAGATGGAGCACATAGATCTAGAGAGAGACGGCAGTTGAGCGGCTGCTCAGACCCGTCTCCCCGATGGTTCACCGAACATCATTCCGAAACACGACTAGGTCGCTTGACGGCATGGCTTTGTTCGGTGGGTGGTATTACAACCACGGCCAGAGCCTACCACTCCAAAGCGCGTAAGCGGGTTTCATCACGATGTTTTCCTTCACCGATTTAGAGCGAGCGTACAAAATCTGCACTTAACTATAAGTCATTGGTGCAGGGCCGACTCGGGAATCGAACCCAGGTGCGTTGGATTGAAAGGCGCACGAGTTCCCGCTGAGCCACACTCGCTCAAAATTAAATTTCACTCTCGATTTGAAGACTCCCAGGTTGTTGTCAGGAAACCCAGACGTTAGCAATGCGTTCCACTTTATGGCTGTTCGTAGGATGAACGTGGAAGCAAAACGTAAAACATTAATGTCGCTCATTTGCGTCTCTATGTTTTTTGCTCAGTAGGTAAACTACTGAATAGATTCTAATGCGGTTTTCACCGGGGAAGATGTAGGTGTATACAACATTCATAATTAATGTACCAGAATCGCACCCATCCGAAGTCCAAGCGTATTTAAGCAGTACCGTGAAATATTTTAACAAGCTTACGATTTCCAAAAACCGCTACATCCAAAACAAACCGAAACTCATATCAAAATATCTTCACTGTTATTGACCCAGCAGCTCTTTGAAGTCCCTGGCTTCAATAAATAGAGACGTCAAGGCCCAAAGTCATTACGTATCGATGAATTGAGCGATCCCGCTTGAGTCATCGATTCATGATCATTGAGATGTAACGTGTGTTTGAGTGACACTATCAAAGAGCAGTCGTCGCTTGCGAGAGCTAAAGCGGTGTTTACACTTTGCGATACGATACGTTATGGCGCTGTTTCACATGCAGTATAAACTGATTCGTTATTAAGCTAGCGGAACATACATGGTTTGAAAAACGGTTTATATTCTTAAAGTCCTTTAAAAATAAATTCTGTACAATAAATAATGTTACCCCTGGTAATGTTTAGGTACTTGTGGCAGGTCTCTCATATGCGGGAGGCCGTCTAGGTGATGTACCACGGCTTTGCCAGTTATTCTGCCACCAAGCAGTAGTGCGCAAGCATTACTGTGTTCCGGTATGAGGGGCATTGTAGCCAGCGAAATTACAGAGCATATGTGACTTAATATCTAATGTTTTGGGGTGATGAGCACAATGTAGTGCTACGCAGTGCTTTTATGGTATTAAAAGTTTTGGGTGGCACTGCAATTGTTATGGACAGGCGTGGCGCTTACCATCAGGTGAACGACTTACTCGTCTCATCACTCAGTTCCATATAAGAAAACATTATTTCACAAATGTGATATTAGTAGGTATTAGTTATATCTATAAATGTATAGATATATTAATAGCACAGCTTTACAATCCTCCTTACTAATACTAAAGAAAACAGCTAATACTAAATGGTAATAAGTTGTTGGTGCACACAATTTTATTATGCTCACAAATAAAAAATGTGTTTGAAAAATTCTCCTTTAAAGGGTGTGAGGAATTCATGTAGTAGCTACACCAATTCCTTAGATAGGTATTAGTTACCTATATAGTAATAGTTAGTTTTCTTTGCCTATATAGAACTAATAAAGGCCTGTCTTTTATTACATTGTATAACTGTGTTACCTAGATAGTTAATAATCATTTATCGCACAGTGAGTCGCCATTTAAAGTGAATACGATCTGAATAAAGATGACTGGTATGAAAGCATGCATTTATATTAGATACCTTGGCTTCAATTGAAAACACATTAATGCGATCTCTAGCGCTGCCTGCGAACATCGACGCCTATCTGCCTGTCCATCCTGTCATAGATACATCGAAGAACATGCGAACTACATAAATCGATTCACTTTGTCGTACCTCGTCACTATAAAAGTCTGTTGCCAACAGCAAAGGGAATTGAGTACATTTTTCTTATGACAAGGTGCTAAGGTGGTTATCTGTTGGAATGTGCTTGGGTGCAGACAGACGTCGATGTTTCCAGGCTTGTAAGCTGAGGATGATAACTTTCGCAGACAAGAAATTGTGGTGATAGGCTTCGAAGGCATCTTAGATTATCTGGATAAATTGATAGAAATTATATTCAATCATGATCATGCTTTATAGTGATCTTCTCCGGCTTCCCGACAACACGTTTAGCAACTTGACCTATGAAAAACCAAGACTGGTTTGGCGACTCTGATGCTGAGATCATGAAGCTCGTCAGTGACTCTAGAAGCATGCTGAAAAATCTTTAAGTGCCACGCAAAGAAAAATTATACAGCGAGAACTCAAATCAAAAGTACGCGAACTTAAAAACCGTTGGTGGATGATGAAAGCGCTTGAATTACAACATCTTGCTAACATCAAGCAGCCGGGCATGTTCTTTGAATGCCTAAGAACTATATTTGGCCCTCGGCTTAAAAAGACATCTCCGATTTATTCTCGCGACAAGTCAAAACGACTGACGGAACACGATGAGGTGAGGACCGTTGGGCTGAACATTTTAGTGACGTCCTAAACCCTGCTAGTCATGGTGCGGACCTCATCCATATCCTTGGTTTTTTGAGACCTCGATGCAAAACGCCTGCACAAAAAGATCCGTCCTAAGCCCTCATACACCTATACCTACAATTCTAGAGGCCAGTTGCACTGTGCGCCCTGCAACAGGGTCTTTAAAACTAAATTTGGTTTTGCCAGCCATCTTCGCTCCCATTCCCGGAGTTGACAAGGTTCGCCGTTGACGGATACGTCAAGGAGGACATCATTATAGTGATACAAAAATTAAAGTGCATGACATTATTCAAACATTTAAATTATTTTCGTAAAAAATGATGTACGAAAAATAATTTTCTGACTACCACAGCATTGTAAAACGAAGTGTCAATTAGGTGTGTATAGTAAGGATTTTTTTTCTTTTTTTACTGGTTTATAGGCTTGCATTTGACTACTATCTTACCTGATGGTAAGCGATAATGTGGTCTAAGATGGAACACGCTTACCTAGAAGATACCTGTTCACTCTCGATTTAAAGACTCCCAGGTTGGAGGAAATTTTTGTCAAGCTCTGAAATATGTCAAGTTTAAAAAATAATATAAATAAATAAAATAAAATAAATAACGCCCAACGATCACATACCTCCTGGCCCCTAACTAGGATTCCCTGTATCTAGGGAACCAGGAACTATGAGGACCATGGTCCCACAACACCCAGACACGAAACAAATGTTTGCGCTTTTTTTTTTCTGTTTACAAACATTTGTCCCGTCGCGGGAATCGAACCCGCAACCTCAGTGGTGTATGAGATTTGAGATTTTTCAGTGGTGTATATCTTCTGCAAGCAATCTTTAAAAGCAGATTTGTCGTTTCTCGTTATTTCTTTAGAATACACTTACAAAGTGAATGTAGCCAGTTTTCAAACAGCAAGTATTCTCGTCAGATTTATCAAAAGGATTAATATAGGACTTCATTATTCAGCAAAATTTTAAATAACCGTTGTATGTTGACGCCTAGAGCCCCGATGGTATCAAGTACACGCTCAAAGCGTCTGGCGCCAACTTCTATTAGGTACCTAACTACCTATACATTTATGGAAGCGGTTCTCAACCGGCGGTCTAAGAGAGCGAAGGCTTGTGTTTAAATGAGACCACACAAACTAATTATTAACAATTTCTAATCACTGGACTTTGGAGTAACTAAGACGGAGTACTTACTAAGACTATTGCTATTTAACCCCCGACGCAAAAAGATAAAATGACACCCCACGTGTTATAAGTTTGTATGTGTCTGTCTGTGGCACCGTAGCTCTTAAACGGGTGAATCGATTTGGATGCAGTTTTTTTATTTGAAAGCAGATTTTCTAGCGCTGGTTCTTAGAGACATATTTTATTTGGTCGGTAGTATTTATTTTTTTTAATTTTATTATAATCTAAATATGAGAAAAGTAGAGAAAAATATACATACGCACCAGCAACATAGTCCACTCGCAGCAATGATCGACAACGAAACTGCCATTTTGATCCTTGTTTAAAAATGTTGTGAACTACTGATTTATTGCGAGCCACCCTGAAGAAGATGTAAATCCAGCTTCTATAGCTACGTTATAAAGGCCACTTTCAAAGCAACTATGTTCCTTGCGGTCTCTTCTAGTCCCAATAAATCTATTCAGACTATACTCAAAAGTAAGCTGTAAGTTTGACAAAATAAAGTCGAGTTTAGTAGTTTTGCTGTTGAAATTATAAAATATGCCCACAATTTCGCTATCGATTCCCGACATCCGCTCATTACAAGGTGCTGGAATGTTGTTCAACACATTTTATAATAAGAATTGTTAGCTGTATGGACGATTGAAATAACAGCAATTTGATGGCTGCGGACTATAAGCAGATCGTTTTATTGGTGATCATATAGGTGGGCAGGTCCGCTGTAGGCTCTATCAAGCTTGGCTAGACACCCATCATTATATTTTCTATTGAAAACTTAATAACATGATCTAAATTGATTTTATCTTATATCCATTGACCTCACACGATCAAGAATGCCCTAGTCTTCACTATAGGTCGGCTATTTTAAGGGCCATGTCTGTCCATGCTTTACGAGGTTATGCACAGAAGAATAAAAGCTACTTGCTTGAAGCAAGAAGATTTACTCAGTGTTTTTTACTCGCAGACTGTTCCCTGTTATGCAAATGAATGCATTAGATGGGCACTTATCTAAGTTTTTACTTACCGATCGGACGGAATGACGAATGTACTATTTTGCATTATGCTCTCATTAATGACATTTGTCTTATAGAGAATAAACTTCTTTAAACCTAAACCTACTGCCTCTAAAATGTTTGTCTTTCCTTGCCTTAATTATGTTTATGAATTATATTTATATTCAAACGAAATAATTATGCGATAGACATTTATTATTTAATGATTTAATGATTCTACGGTTATATTTTAACAACTAATTAATTAGAATACCTCCGCTTTAATTTGACAGGTATCGCAATTTCACAAATCCCAGCTGAGATCGAATACGGCAGCCAAATTCAATCTCGTTGAATAATAATTAAATTTAACGAACACTATGTAATAATAATTATTATTATTCGCATCCCGTTATCCACTTAGCGTTATTAAATATTATTATTGATGTTATAAAGATATCAATTTTGATTGCTGTGTTATTGGGTTGAGATTTACGAGACTTAAGCAAATATTAAACTGTTGTGCAATCGGTATTGCTAAGGCAATAAACGGTTAACAAGTACCTAGTAGTAAAATATATAGCAAAATTATTATAGTTGTAATTATTGCGAATTTCAATAACGTAGATAATTATTAAAATTATTATCGTTATTAAAGTTGGCGTGTTTTTTTTACCAAGATTGTTATCGGACCCGTTCCTTTTAACTGAGTGTGTAGTGAAATTGTTTTAAGATAAGATTACCAATTATGAGGGTGTGGCTCAGTTAATAGCTACTGGTAGGCAATGTTTACCTACCTTTTTTTATCATATCGAATACTTTAATTTAAACGAAGTCATCAAATAGTGAATACTTTAATTAAAACAAAGTCATCGAATAGTGAATACTTAAAAATGAAAACGAAGTATTTCGTTAACTGTATTTACCCGACTATGGCAAAGCCAGAAGGAAAGGTTTTTGCAGTATGATTAGACATTCGTTATTAATTTAACAAAATTGTAGGCTCTCATTTATTTATATACCTTATGAAAATACTTATTTAACTTAAAAAAAAAAATATTTCAGAGGTATGCCACTCTTATAAATCTTATAGGATTATAGGAGAAACATTCTGACTCGGTTGTAGGTTACAATATCTCATAGTGGAATATAAATTGTTTAAATAAAACAATATTGATTCTTTTCATTTTCTCTAGTCATAACGGATAGAGCCACAAACAAAAGCTAGTGCCTACTAGAAGTATCCTTAACGAGAATAAATAATAGACACTTCATTATAGTAAAAGTTGACCGATCATTATTATGTCTATTGTAAATATTGAATTATCGCTCATTGTGCGAATTGAGATGTTTAGCTTTCTATTAACCTATGGGTAGGTTCCTTTGATTTGAATTGTACGAAAGCGACGTATTTTAGGTGGATAAAATATGATTGTCAAAATGATTTTTTTATTTTATTTGGTTCACTCAACTGGTCTATACACGTCTTGCTTAAAAAAATTGAACAAGTTACATTATGTGAGTGTACGACCTTCTCGAAATGAACACAGCATGCTAATTAATAAGTTATGAACAAGTTGATTAAGGTACACTACGTTCATATTTAATGACGAAAATAGATAGTATAAGAAAAAAATCAAATATTGATTGATATTAAAATTGCTCGATTATTGATTAATAAGTTGTTATATTTATGCGTACCTATACTTATATGCGACTACCCTGCAAGAAAAAACACATTGATCATTCTATATCTAATGCGGACACCTTATTAACACGTCGGCATCGCGAGTATGAATATCGTCATATCGATAACGCGTATAGCAGCGGGTTAAGGGCAAATTTACTCATCACACTATACAAATATATAAATGCGAAAGTTTGTATGTAAGTTTCGGATTTGGATGAATTTTGGATTTGGATTAACACATAGGCTATTCTTTATCCCGGGAAAACGCGGGTGAAACTGCGGGGAACAGCTAGTAATTTATATATAAAGAGCTTGGTCTCTTATTTCTAAATCAAATTTACCTAACGAGGTCTATCCAGCTGCCCTACAAATAACATTAACTTGTCTAAAGTTAAACCCACAAACCAAATTAGTTGCCATAATTTATGATTATCACAAATCGTTTTGTCTAAATAGATACCATAAAGTATGTCTAATATCTTATCGTGTCACCTGGTTTTGATAGAACAAATATTAACTAGAAGCTTAACGATACATTAATTTGTTGTACGACCAACAGACAGCTTGACGTCTCTTATTGTTAGTATAGAAGGTGGAAGCCGATCTAGAGGCGAGATAGGGAAGATGAGCAAGTCCGCATACAGTATGAGACCAATCAGGTGGCGTTGAGGGTAAGGGGTTATGCTGAAAACCTAATCAAAACAAATCAAGTCAAGCTAATTGTTTATTTGCAAGAATACTACACAACAATAAAGGTCTTAAAATATTTTTTATGGAACTTAGTGATGAGACTAGCAAGTCGTACGCCTGATGGTAAACGCCACTCCTGCCCATAACATAATTGCAGTGCCGCCCTGAACTTTTAATACCATAAAAAGCACTGCGTAGCACTGCATTGCGCTCATCACCCCGATACATCAGATATTAAGTCTCATATGCCCAGTAATTTCGCTGGCTACAATGCCCTTTAAACCGGAACACAGTAATGCTTGCGCACTACTGCTTGGCGTCAGAATAACTGGCAAAGCTGCGGTACCTACTCAGACGGCCTCCCGCATACGAGAGACCTACCACGAGTAAATTAAGTATAACGTACGTAAGCATGCAAATATTATAATATTATCATGTCTTTAAATTATTATAAATATATGTACGAGTATATTTATAATAATCATTGATTAAAATATTGTTTTATGATATAAAACAATGAAATTGTTCATCAAGTAATTCCTAAGTCTAGTTGTGTATCTTAAGTAATTCTTAAGTCCAGGTTGTATCACTTTATCAAATGTTTATCAATGTCAATCTTCTGCCATGTGCTCCAGCTCTTTGCATCTTGTTTGATAGAAATAATATAAGTAGGTATGTACCTAGTAAACAGTATGTTTACATCAAAAGTACATTTTACGTTATCATTTTAATTTTTGCGTCAATAATTTCACGGCAAGATATGGGTAATCAGATTTTAATATTCCGTGTCCAATGCCCACTTTTCCAGAGCTACCTTATTTACAAACCACGTTAGGGTTTGACGTGAAAGGCTCCCTGTGGACATAGTGCAAGAAATAAGGATTGCATACACTCGTCTGGAAAATATATCTATAAAAAAAATAACTACTCATAAAATTTGTTAGCTGATTACAGTGACATTTTATATTTTTAATTAAAATAGTTTTTAAGGGTCTAAAGTAGGTATTCCTTTTTGGAACTGGGTCGGTTGGACACTTACCCAGTCCTAAAAACTGAATGAATTTACTATACCTATAAGCTAATAACTGTGATCCAAAATCATGGATGCTTATTTACATAGATAAATATAGAGCTACCCTCTTAAATAATGAAAAACGCACTGGAAACACATCTATTGGAATGAGGAAACAGGCATTTTGTTTCGAGCACCGAATAAACGCTCCCAACAACATCTACACTGTGGACACTCCAGGCTAGGCGAGAGGATCCCGCGATCCCGCGATAACGGTAGCCGCGGGACACCAGTAAATACCACTTCCAGATACCAGGTACATCTGGTCTCTGTATCTGGTATTGCCGCGATAACGATCGCAAGGGTTGCCAGCTGTACAGATTTATGCGGACGGCGGCGGCTGCGACGGCGCCGCGCCACAGATTAGGTAATAGCTACTACGAAACCGCGCGCCCGCGCGGTGCCTTGTTTCTAAAAGATATTTATAGAAAAATTACATACCTGTATTTTGGAAATTAGATAGATAAAGTCATAGTCTTGGACAGATCTGGAATGTATGTACTTATTATTACTAATATTATACTTTATAATCAATATTGTTACCTATGTCAAATAGTTTCAAAAAGGAATGAAATGCCACCATTATGAAAGCCACTGGAGTAATTTCTAGGTATTCTTAGATTTTCTTTTGTTTTTATTAGCCTAAGTTCTGTCTCTCGCATTGTCTTTTATGGTTTTTTTGTAATGCAATGAGACGAACATGTCATTCGCCCGATGGTAAGCACCACGCTTGCCCATAACTATTGCAGTGCCGTCGCCGCCACCCAGAATTTAAATACCAATACTCGGACTCAAACCGGCACTGCTACATGAAGATATTTTTCGAAACTTCGCTTGTTTGACTCTTAATCCCGATTTTCCCACTGGGAAACTGGCAACACTACGGCCCTGGTCATTCGATACGCATCGGCCGCGCTTCCTGCACGTATAAACTAGACGTTATTTGACATTGAACTGTGGAACTCGTTCAAGTGCATCGTATTTTCTATAGATACCGATTTTATTTGAACGCTTGCAGTGTAACGGCCTCTTTATTGAGTATCACGATTTCGAATGTTTATTTTAAAATTTGTGTTCTTTGATCAATCACAAGATACCGATGCGTATTTGTACGCTTGTTTATATCCTCACATATACTATATAGATTGATTGAGATCAAGATCTATAAAATTTTGAATGACTGTACGAGCGGTTACCTACTTGCGATTTTAACTCAGTCTCGCTGGTTATGTGATTATGTAGATTCTGACTTACATCAATCTATAAAGATTGTAGAACAGAACTTGTAATTTTGGCTTACTAAAAAATTACTTGATGACTTACGGTCGGAAGTCACTAGAGCAGGATGTCACTTGTATCCTACTAGGTCTAACGGACTCAATATTTGAATACCACTTTGCAAAGATTGGTAACGTATCTCTCTTTTGATTCATTAAAGTGTGTTGGTTTCTTTGAACATAATGTTTTGTTAAGTCTGTTCCAGATAACATCGTATTTATTGTTTTATATTTTTGTATTGTTTTTGTCACACATTTCAAAAAATAACTTGTTCGCTTTTTAGTACTTTCCCGTTAGATGTATAGGTATTGCGTGTGTTTATTTTATTGAAGACTAAATTAAGCTTTTGTGCAGTATATACCGATGTTGTTTACGAATGTAATTTTGTAATAACAAGGTTATATATACTCAAATGCTTACAAAGTTAACAAGAAAACTATTGAAACTATTCGTAAGTAATGTTAATACACGTATAGAATATAACGCAATGCTTGGAGTGCTAGCATCTCAAAAACAACACAAGCTTACTCTATAGTATTTTTTGTGTAAGAACAACGAGATAAAAGTTTGAGCACCACTTGATACGTCTATTTAATAAATTAGAACCCATACGCACCTACTTTAATATGTCAGATCTATATTTTTTCGTACCAAATTTGAATACCATACCGCAAAGCAAAAAATAATAATAATAACTCTTTATTTATTTATTTATTTTTAATTTTTTTACACTTAATAGGTCTTATTTCAGGCAATATTAAATTTAAAGTACAACCAAGTGAAATTAACAGAGGCCCATAGAATACCTTACAGATAACATACATGTATGCAAAAATAAAAAGCTATCTAAAGCCTTCGTGTGCTAGCTCTCAAGCTACAAGCTACAAGAGCTGTTAGGACAGGTGAAGGTACAAAATAACAGAACAACGCAACGGTCCTATCAATTGATCCAAGGTGAGTGTTTACTTGATGTACATGAACACAGTACCATATGACTGACATTACTGCTAAATTACCACTTGTGAATAGAAGCAATCATTACTCTGTTGCGACAACTTTTGGACAGACTCAATAATAGGTGCTGTTTGGGCGCAATTTGTCTATTGAATTATATTTCCTTTATTTTTTAACCTTGAGTCTATTATCACTATTGTTTTCTTTAAAAAGATACAAAATGATAAGAAACCAATATAGTTACTGGAAGTGGTACAATATGTAACTTGTTTATTGTTGGGAGTGTTTTGCAATATACTGACCTTATGCGTTGCGAAATAGGTGATGCAGAAAATATTGCTGGCACAGTTCCCTGAAGATAAGAAGAAGTCGGTATCGAGTTAGGTAAGAAAATAAAAGCCATGTAATGCACATTGTGATACATGGGTCCGGATATTCAATTTACTTTAAGATACGCCTGTAGTCAGTGGACCTTTCTGAATGTACGCCGATTCTTAGCATTTTCATTCAAGTGGATGAAAATGGTAAAAATCCATACTAATACCAACTAATACGTGCCATATTATATCAATTCTACAGGTACTCTTTTATGATGAATAAATCAATCAGTCAATATACAAACTAACATAACAATACAACATTCAATAATTAAAATAAGTTCTACCTCTAAACTAAAATAGCTTAAATAACTTAAATATAGGTATATATACAAAATAACTTAAATATATTAACAATATAACTTAAATAACACAAATTATAATAAAATTATTCTAAAAAGCCTATGGTGGAGGGGAAAGTGCCCAGAACGCTGGCCGCATTGCCACGCTGAATGGCAATGCTGATATTTTGACCCAAATAAGAGTCAGCATTCTGGTCACACGTCGCCTCCACCAGACGATTTGCCATGTCTATAGGTAACTCTGGATATTTTATGATGAGTAAGTCTGTATTAGTCAAGATTATGTCCAAGCCTATATTTTCCTCCTTCCTAATAATTAAGATATGGCTCTTCCATACACTTCTAACAATGTAAATCGCACCAAGAGAACAGTTCTATGAATAGCCGGTACTCCGGTACAATTATTGTGCAATTCTCTCATTACGTTATTGATTTCACCGGTTTTGTTTGAAGACCTCCCGCTGGGCCGCTGAGAGCTCCCCGACACTCCTCAGACTTGCAAACTCATTGTTGGGAAAATTTTACTGAGAAATTGACTTTGCATTTTATTGGAAGGTAAGGTACAGTCATTGCTAAAGGATAGCACTTTAAAATAGGGTAATTAAAGAAATGATGTTATACCATGAAACCCGCTTACGCGCTTTGGAGTGGTAGGCTCTGGCCGTGGTTGTAATACCACCCACCGAACAAAGCCATGCCGTCAAGCGACCTAGTCGTGTTTCGGGATGATGTTCGGTGAACCATCGGGGAGACGGAAGACTCTAGGTCTATGTGCTCCATCTTAGGCCACATCATCGCTTCACATTAGGCGAGATAGTGGTCAAACATAGATCTATAAAGCGTAAAAAAAAAATATAAGCAGAGTAAAGGCAGAGTATATAGAGGAGGTATCTAATTAAATATGAAAGAAATACATACTTATAGATATATTGCACCTGTTTAATTAATGAAATAATATAGCATATCAAATTCCTTCAAATCGAGATTAAAAGGGTACCTAATTTAAATTTCACTGACACCCAAAACATAATATTTGATCAGTGGACCGTCAAAATTCACAGAGACAGATTGCAATTTCAACATTCCACGCCACGTTAGGTCACAGCACCTGTGATCCAAATGAATCATAATATCTTGTATCACATTCCTTTGGATCGATTTGCATAATAAGCAGGCTGGAGATGCTCAGATATCCCACATTCCTGCTGTCCTTCACCTTTTACTAAAGGATTGGAACACTGCACTTTGAGGTAACGTGGATCAATCCATTGCACTTCTTTTCTTAGTGAATTGACGAACAATGCATCGAAAATGGTTAAGGTTTCTGTAATGTAAATTGTAACTAGTAACCAAAAATGCAACAAAGTACCTACCTACTGTAAAAACTCTGTTTTATTATAGTTCGTGATATAATTAGGAAGCTGGCTCTATAAGTCAGGTCCTTATAAATACAGCTTTATTATTTGGCCTATGACAAATTAGCAAGTAATACCACAGATTAAATAACAGTACTGCAATATGTGGTAATATCAACATTGGACCACTTTATTAAAACAACAATTTACTTGTATGTATTTTTATCTTGTTTTATAGACAGGTAGGTATTTTAAACGAATAGTGAGAGAAACTAGCAGTTACTTCACGAAAACACTTCTTCCACCATACTTTAGAATTCTTCTTGCAAAACTTTCCTCGCGCCCGTGTTTGTGAGTGTTGTGACACAAGCTTTTGCGATTACTTATCTGGCATCCCTCGTGAAATATTGCTCACGGACTAGTTCTTTCACTTCAGTGTTGCCAGTCGTTTCGCCACTCGATGCCGTTGTCAAAGGTTATCAAATACATAAATGGGATAGCCTTGTTTGTAAGCTTTTTAGTTGCACCGTCTGACGCGGGTCGAGAGTTCAGGCTTATTTGTAAATATTTGCTCAGCTCATTGTTATACATTGATTTATTGTAAAACGCTTTGGTAATGGCTGTGTTAATTTGTTACTCAATAACGGTGAATGTGGCTAATATAATCGACTATATAGACTTCCCTATATTGTCTGAGAAATTATTGAATAATTGGTGTTTGCTATAAAAATAATGTTTCACATGACGACATAGATGAATTATTTAAATCCATACGAACCTAATACAGAACAAAGTCATTGGAAAGATTATCAACAATACTTTGCTTAGTTAACTCCGGAATCATCAACATTTTAAATCCGTGTTTTCACCACGAGTTCATAGAAAGTGCATCATGATACAAATAAATAAATCCCAATGAGTCCATTCAACGCGTCTTTATGTCTGTAATTAAATTATAATCTTTAGCGTAGATGTATAGGTAGAGGATTAAATTCTAAGCGCGGGCGGACGACCACGCTTGATAATAAAGGTTGGTTTACACTACTAAAAGTCATTTTATTGTTTAGATGCTCAACTGTTTATTATATTGTAACTGCTCCAACAATTATTATCATGTCCATCGATCTAATCACGATCTAATAATGTCACTCTTCTAATCTGGTTCAAGGTTGGGATTCAGATTCTAGAACTAGTTCTGTTTATATAGTTTTTATTCATTTATTAATAGTCAACTAAAATTAATGATTGATTAATTAACGAGGTTACATAAAAGTTTTAAAGGCTGCAATAAGATTAACTTATTTAATTCCGCACTATACGCGTTTAAGTAAGTAATTCTCACTCGCGATGTCGATGTGTAAACCATAGAAAATAACGTTAGTAACTTCTGGATTCTTACACATAAGAACTCGTAGAAGTTCTTACCATACTAAAAATAAAGATTATGCAAGCACTTGTTTAGTTATTATTGGTTCTTCACATTCTTATTCATAAAACGTCAAGTGAGGACATAACTTTACGTGCAGTACTGGCCGGACATAAAATTATGCTAATCCTTATCTACGTTTGTAAGCCGCTATTAAAAAGTTTTATCCACCCATATTGCAACACCAGCTTTCATCAACTTTCTCGAACTCTATTATATTTAACAAAACGACATCATTTTATGTCAACGATTGTCATAGTACCATCTTTAAGATAAGTTAGTTGATGTTGCAAAATTTTATTGTTGAGCTCTTTACTAAGTTAGTTTTAAGTTTGATAGAGAGCTTTTTTGAGAGCGTGTGCTTGTGCAGCATTCCATTTGACGCACTAAAGATCGTTACGCTCATGTCATCAGCTTATCCCGGTTCCGAAAATTACTTTGCATATTCTAAACACGGCAATGGAATACATCGTGAGAAAATAACAAGTAAGATAACCACAGAATTATTCGATGACTTTCATATGATTCATATTCATCCTGATATGAGGATAATTTTTATGTGCAGTGAGAACATAAGGGCTGATAATGAAAGTTTTGAGAGAGAAGCAAATCACAAAACGAAAGGAAGAAATGTCGGATCCAAATTATATGTATGTTCCAAATCAGTAGAGTAGGGTAGAGTCATTGTAATAATTGACGTTCATAAGTGCGTCTGTGATGCCATTCATGAATAAAGAACTTTTAAACTTTGAACTGTGATCCAGTTCTTAAAAAAACCAATCAGTCTACTGCAGAGCAGCAAGTAATTGCTCCGTATGGACTGGAATGTGTAGAATGCCGAAACTGCAGACTGTCACTGCGATTTTAACGCTCCAGTGAACAAAGATCAATGCGTTTTGAAAGGCTGCCAGATTGGAAACTGCCCTCGTAATGTGGTAGATTCTAAGGATTATTATATCATTGGGGACACGTTTTATTGTGAAGAGAAACTACCAAGCAGCAGAGACAGAACTACTTTCATTTGAAGTTTGTACTCAATCGTTTTACTTAAATTCATAAATTTAAACGAATAATAACAAATATTCGGATTTAATAATCCGCCGATCTCTTTGATCGATTAGGACCAGGATTCAAAATGTCCATCTGGCAATACTGCAGCAATACTTCACATTCCAGGCGATGTAGGTCGTTTCTCAAAGCCTAGTTAACTAGACTTAACCAGTATTATGCTGTAATATAGCCCCCGGCGTTTCACGGTCGGATAAAAACAGAAAGCATATCTTCGTGCTACCGTTTTCTAGAAAATTGCGTTTCCTCGGTGAAAGTCCGCTAATGATGGGGCGCAGGACTCGTGCAAAACTGACGCGCAGTAACCAACAGTAGAAGAATTGTGGAGAAGCAGGTCAAATTGAAACACGGACACAAACGTACATACCAAGTCAAAGCGGGGGAAGATTGTCAAACACAACGAATCCCAATCGATTACTTGCTGACCTGCCAATCATTAAACTGCGTAAACTGAGCCATCTTGGATTAAAGAGAAACTTAAGTTGTAATTAAAGCATGGGATGGATGAGAAATATTCAATTTAAGAGAAGTAAAAAGTTGCTCTAGACTTAATATTTTTCTATGGTTATATGGTATCATGGTCATATCCCTAAGTCCAAATACAGTTTGAGCGTAAGCAGACGAGGGTTTACTGGTGGTAGGTTTCTCGTATGCGAGAGGCCGTCTGCGTGGGTACCACCGCTTTGCCAGTTATTCAGCCGCCAAGCGGTAGTGCGCAAGCATTATTGTGTTCCGCCTTGAAGGGCATTGTAGCCAGCGAAATTACTGGGCATTATGAGACTCAACAGCTAATTGTCTCAGAGTGACGAGGCAAGTACAGCGCCGCGCAGGATTTTGCAAAACAAAGTTCTGGGTGGTGCTGTTATTGTTATGGGCTGACGTATTGCTTACCATCAGGCAAACGACCAGCTCGTCTCGTCATTAAGTTACATAAAAAAACAAAAAACAAAAAGCAGACAAGGGTCTAATTGAATTCACAGTACATCTCATAATACTCTTTCTTCGCAGTGTCCCTACTGTGCTTTATGTCTAAGGGCGGTATTGCACAAGCGGAACTTCTAAGGTTCTCACTTTCTAATGTTTATTTATTATACGTATATGCGCCAGTAGGGAAACTAACGTGCTCGTCTTCCTTGGTTAAATACTTGGCGCCGCGTTTCTAATTCCTCTGCAGTTTGTAATTATAATAGTTACGCACAGACCTATACTTACTAATGTGTTATGTGTTAAGGAAAGATGTGAACGAGCATATAGCTCCCGAGTTAGTTCAAACAAAAACAAAAGTGTTTCTTAAGACAATTCTATTGTTGGTCTTTGAAGTGTCTAACATTGTATAAGTGCTAACATTGATGCCTTGAAAACATTCTAAATATTTTTCTAATAGAAAGAAGAAAGAAAGAAAATACATTTATTCCAGACAGATACACGCAACATTACGTTAAACTATAATACTATACTACACATAACAAATAATATTATGCTATACTCGTACAATCTTCATATTAAATAGAGAAACTAACTACGTTCTCAAACTTATCTCCATACCATCAGTCATGAGGAAAAGTGAGAAAAAGCTAACCTTTTATCATCAAAAGTAGCGTTGTATAATGAATCCAACTAGTTGACTGATTGCAAGCGACTCTCGTATCTATTAGTTATTTGTCAGAGGAGATAAATGAAACTCCTCAATGAACTCTCTGGGGCCACAGATTAATTGGAAGTTAGTATATGGCAAGGAGCTGGTAATATTATGTATTCTGTGCTAGGAGTTTCTTTTTCGGGTTCCACCTAGGTAACACCATATAAAACTAGTTGCTAGATGCATAATATGCGTACGTATCAAAACTACTTTTAAATTGAATTTAATTTCAAGGAACGATAGAGTAGGTAGATTATATTGTTTCAAACTTTGATAAGCCAAAATAAATGTACGTTGTAAAACCGATATAAAAGCCATATAAAGAAGGTTATCAATTAGAAGTAAAATACGAGTAAGTATAGTGTTATAGGTTATTAAATTAGGTTATCGTACGGAATCAGATTGAAAAAGAAAAGTGTTGGCTACAGTGTTGCCAACATCGCAAACTAGAAAAGATACGGTAAAGCCGAAATAAAGAACTTGTTGAACTTTCTGGCTAAACCATTGCTCTTGCTTGAAACTTTTTGTTACAACTCACAATCCGGCTAAATACCATAATATCTTATACTTCGATCGGGTATATATGATCGAAGATCTTATATATAAAATTCTCGTGTCACAATGTTAGTTACCTTACTCCTCCGAAACGGCTTTACTGATTTTTACCAAATTTTATATGCATATTCAGTAGGTCTGAGAATCGGCTGCTGTCTATTTTTCATACCCCTAAGTGATAAGGGTTGTTGAAACCGCGGGTGAAACCGCAGGGCGCAGCTAGTTATAATATATATCTATGTGATATAATAATTATTAGATACAAGAAACCATTAAAAATATGTGACTCTATGTATGTATAATAAGCTTTTTTGTTGAAAAATATATTTTTCATTTCAAGATTTTAACAAATTCGTAATCGGAACCGCGAGCAGATTAAAATGAGTTTGTCATCAAACTTTGACAAGTATGCAAAATTTTAACTTCATAGGACAAGAGGAAGTGGTTCTGATTCAGATTGCAAGATTCCACCCGAACAAACATAATGAATACATACCTACATACATACAAAATTATATAAATACATTGCAAGTTAAATAAAAGCTTGTAAAATGTATTTGCGTTACAGAGTTCAGATAAGCGCCATGCACTCTCCAAGTCGATTCTTATTTGCGACAAACGTAAAACGGTCACGGAACCTTCAAACAAATTAATTACGTTGCTTAAGATTGTGAAACTTCGGATCCTTTTATAAATTGGTGTCCAGATAAATTTATAGAGCCTGATAATGTACACATCTCAATTAATACCATTCAGGAACGCATTAAGATATGATATAAGAACGACTCAGATTTTAGAGGATATTAATAGAATTAAAATGATTAATATGTAGGGTCAGTGACTTTTTACCCTCAGTTTCTAAATGACTTTAAAAAACAAATTAGATTGTAGAGAGTTTTATGCAGCAACTAGCTGCACCCCGCGGTTTTACCTGGGATTTCCCGGGATAAAAAGTAGCATATGTATAACTAAGAGCGCACCTGGGTTCGAATCCGACTCAGCCCTGCACCAATGACTTATAGTTAAGTGCAGATTTTGCACGCTCGCTCTAAAACGGTGAAGGAAAACATCGTGATGAAACCCGCTTACGCGCTTTGGAGTGGTAGGCTCCGGCCTTGGTTGTAATGCCACCCACCGAACAAAGCCATGCCGTTGTGCTTATATGGTAGCGCTATCTATATTTGATGGTTCGGAGTATTGATTCCAATAATAAAACAGTTTATCTTCGACACGTCCGTTTAATAGATCAATCTAGTCAATACTCATTAATTATTGTAGGCACAGTACATCCCCCTTTATTTATTTTTTAAACATGATTATACACGGGGTAAACAAAAACGATTACATAAACAAAAGATCACACTAAGTTAAAGTTACCTATTGATTATACATTGATATTTTATATGCTTATTATTATGACGAGTTACGCACACTTTTCGATTGATAATATTTTGGCACATCACAACACAACACTTATTATACTATAACTCGTTGAGGGGGGCCGCTGTTTGAGCTTCGCTCCCCTCTCTGTATGTCCACCATTGTCCACATTATATATAACATTATATATACATATTGTATGTATTTACGAAGCAAAGCGGACGACAGGTTTAATAGTACGTCCGAATCTCGATACTCTAGGCTCATTGTTTACAGTTGCAGTCGCCTTATTTGGCGTGCTCGGGCCTTCTTCGTTCGTAAGTGCAAAGGCCGGCTTCAGTCTGTCTATACTAACTACTTTCTCTGTGTCTGCCTGCAATATTTTAAAATATTTGTCTGTCTTCTCGATAACTTTAAAAGGGCCCATATATGGTTGCTTTAACGGTTTTGTGACCTTGTCAACGCGCACAAATACGTGTGTGCAGTCTGTCAAATCGGGATGGACAAATATTTTTCCTTGATGCATTTCTTTTCTTGGCACGGAAGCTAAGTTCGATATCTTTCTACGCAGTTCCTGTACAAACATTACATTGTCGGAAGTTTCTTGCTTTAACGGCTCAAAGAAATCTCCAGGCAATCTTAGTGCTTCTCCGTATACCATCTCTGCTGCACTGATCTCAGTATCATCTCTAAGACTTGCTCGTAATCCGAGTAGGACGGATGGTAACTCTGCAACCCATTGATCTGTTTTCCCTCTACACATGAGTGCGGTCTTAAGCGAGCGGTGCCATCTTTCTACGAGTCCATTTGACTGTGGGTGGTACGCTGTCGTTCTGAATTTTTTAATACCCATTCTTTTCGCTAAATGACTGAACAGATGAGACAAAAATGTAGATCCTTGATCCGTTGTCAGGTTTAAAGGACATCCAAATCTTGCAATCCATCCAGAGTAAATGACGTCGGCAACAGTCTCAGCAGTTATATCTTTTACAGGGTAGGCTTCAGGCCATCCAGTTTTTCTGTCCACCATAGTCACGAGGTACCGATAACCATCACAGTATGTCAATGGTCCTACTATATCCATATGCAGGTGTTCGAAGCGATCGCTGTGTACAAAATGTCCATGCGGTGATATTGTGTGTCGATGGATTTTTGATTTTTGGCAATTTATACATTGTTTAGTCCATTGAGAAACATCTTTATTCATTCCTTTCCAAATGTATCGCTCTTGCATCATCTTTCGAGTCGTGCGAGTCCCGGGGTGACTGATCTCATGTAAAGCGTTGAAAGCTGATACACGAAATTCCTTAGGCAAATATGGACGTGCTTTATTCAATGATACCTCACAATAAATCGGTTTAATGCAATTAGGTATGAATATCTGTTGAAACTTTAATGTTTTTATATTCATGAGACTTTTTAGTTCGGCGTCCTCGCATTGTGCCTCAGCCAACTTTTCATAATCGAGAGGTGATGATGATGATGATAATTCGTCTATTGCCGATATACGTGAAAAACAGTCTGCCACCGAATTTTCTGACCCGGATATATGTTTTATTTCCGTACAAAATTGCATGATGAAGTCTAAGTGTCGAATTCGTCTTGGTGTATCGTTTTTGCCAACTGTGTTTTTCTGCAATGAGTATACTATCGGTTTATGATCGGTGTATATAGTAAGCGGTCTGCCTTCAATTAAAGGACGAAAGTGCTTCACGGCTAGGTAGATCGCCAGCAACTCTCTGTCATACGTAGAATACCGCTGTTGTGCCTCACTCAGTTTATTGGAGAAAAATCCCAAAGGCTTCCACGTGTCACCTTCTCTTTGTTGCAACACGGCGCCTGCGCAGGTGTTAGAGCAGTCTGTCATGAGGGCGATCGGTGCGTCAGTTGATGGAAATGCCAACGTAATTGCGCTTTGTAGGCTTTGTTTACATTGGTCAAATGCTTCAATAGTCTCATCAGTCCATGGAATTAAGCTTTTATCCTTCTTTTTTGCATTATGAAGAAACACATTTAACTTCGCGTGGATTTCGGCTGCTTTAGGTAGGTGGCGTCTGTAAAAGTTAAGCATTCCAAGGAAACGGCGTAGTTCATCTACTGTCTTCGGCCGTGGAAACTCGGATATGACCTTGACCTGCTCATCTAAGGGTCTGAGGCCATCTGTCGATACTCGGAATCCCAGAAAGTTCAGCTCTGTTTTGCCGAAGTCACATTTGGCCATATTAATTGTAATGCCATATGTATCAAGACGCTTAAGTACCTCTCGAACGTGTTGTTTATGTTCTGTCTCCGATGACGAGGCGATGATGACGTCATCAATGTAAATAAATATGAAGTTTAAGTCTTTTAAAACTTCGTCATTGAGGAATCTTTGGAAAGTCTGTGCTGCATTTTTCAATCCGAAAGTCATTCTTGTAAACTCGTACATGCCAAATGGGGTCGTCAAACTAGTTTTAGGGATATCGGGTTCATTAATACCAATATTATGGTAAGCTCGTTGCATATCTATCCGCGTAAATATTGTCTTGCCGTATAACAAGTAGGTACAGTCCTGTATGCGCGGTATCGGATATCTATCAGGCTTTGTGAGCGCATTAAGTTGCCGATAGTCGCCACACGGTCTCAACTCACCGTTCTTTTTGGTAACGACATGAAGTGGACTTGCCCAGTTACTTTTAGAGGGCCTACATATTCCCATCTCTTGCATGCGTTGAAATTCGGCTTTAACTTTGTTGTACTTGTCCGGTGGTAATGGTCTCGGGCGCGCGTAAACGGCTGAGCCCGTTGTTTCGATGTGATGGACTACAGAATGCGGTGGAGTATCCTTGAAGCACATCGGTTTCGTAACGTTGGGAAATTCGGATAAAATATCGCTGTATTCACTTGTGCAGTCGATTGTTCTCACCGTTGGCTCTTCTTGTACAGTCACGGACGCGATAGTTTGCAAACTTGTAACCGAATCTATAAGCTTTCTTCTATTTAAGTCCACTAGTAGCTTATGATGGGCCAAAAAGTCAGCACCGAGGATAGGTTGCTTGACATCGGCCAACACGAATGACCAACGGTACGGTCGTCGCAATCGAAAGTCCAAATTTAATGTCTTAACACCATAAGTTTTTATTTCGGTACCGTTTGCTGCGTACAGTTTATAGTCATCACATATAGCACTGGATAGTTTACTTTTATTCACTGGTAGCACTGATATGTTTGCACCCGTGTCCACTAAAAATTTTAGTCCACTATTATCGTCCGATAAACATAGGCGGTGAACAGGAGCGATGGTGCATATCTCCGCCTGCGATTGCACCTCAGTTAGTTTTCCTGTCTCTCAGGCTTTTTCCACGCACACGGCTCTATGCATTTATTTGCTCTATGTCGGTATTTAAAATGATAAACACAAAGCCAGTCCGGACTGTTCGGCGTGCGGCGGATCGTATTACGACCTCGAGATGCAGAGCGCGACCGTGAACGATAACGATTATAATTTCTGTTATCGTTTCTTTCTTTCTCCAAGTCCCTGATCTTTAGGCTTAGTTTAGCTATTTCGGCCAAAATGAAGGCATTGTCGCTACTGGTACTGGGCGTGGCCTGTACTTCCGCCAGCTGCATGGGTTGAGTCGTTTCCATAACTTTGTCTGCGATAACCGATAAATGTTCTAAGTCTTTCGCTTCACTGACGGCTAGCACACCCCGCACAGCAGCAGGCAGGTGTCCTTGCCACATAATGCGTAGAGTTTCGTCTGGTATCTTTTCGCGAGCCAAGTCCCTCATACGACGTAGGAGTTGAGACGGTTTCTGGTCTCCCAACTCCATTTCACTCAAAAGTTTCTGGAACTGTCTAACCTCTGACTCTTCATACACTTTCAATAAACGCTCTTTCAATGTGTCGAATTTCTTCGTATCCGGCGGCTTGAGAAGAATGTCGCTGACTTGCTGTATGACATCCTTTCCCAATTTGGTAACGACCATGTTGTATCTGGCGTCATCACTGAGCTTCTGCGGACCGAGGATAGCTTCACACTGGACGAACCACAGTCGCGGCTGGTCACACCAAAATTCGGGTATCCTTGAAGACACCGACACCACTGCTACTTCTGCTTCATCAGCCATGTTTGACGCTGCTGGAATCTTCTTATTCGGTTGAAGTGAAGTTATTTTGCGTTGTACCCGTTGTCAGGGCAGAGAATGCACTTTGAACCTCAGAAGTCGTAGTGTTCAAGTTGAAATCGGAGTCACCACTGTGCTTATATGGTAGCGCTATCTATATTTGATGGTTCGGAGTATTGATTCCAATAATAAAACAGTTTATCTTCGACACGTCCGTTTAATAGATCAATCTAGTCAATACTCATTAATTATTGTAGGCACAGTACATCCCCCTTTATTTATTTTTTAAACATGATTATACACGGGGTAAACAAAAACGATTACATAAACAAAAGATCACACTAAGTTAAAGTTACCTATTGATTATACATTGATATTTTATATGCTTATTATTATGACGAGTTACGCACACTTTTCGATTGATAATATTTTATCACGTCGGGGTCACCACTGTGCTTATATGGTAGCGCTATCTATATTTGATGGTTCGGAGTATCGACCTATTCGTGTTTCGGGATTATGTTCGGTGAACCATCGGGGAGACGGGTCTGAGCAGCCGCTCAACTGCCGTCTCTCTCTAGGTCTATGTGCTCCATCTTAGGCCACACCATCGCTTCACATCAGGCGAGATAGTGGCCAAACATAGATCTAATAAGCGTAAAAAAAACTATCTCCATTCCGATTTCACTCAAATTGGTTGAGCCGTTACAGCATGAAGAAGTAACAAACACACTTACACACTAACATACACACTTTCGCATTTATAATATTAGTGTGATGTGATGTACCTATAGATGTTTCATAAATCCAAAACTATTTATTAAATAGGCACAAAAATACATTTTTAAAGGTCATACATTATTTTACGCGATTTATGCACATTTTCATTAATAAGCATGCATTTTATGAACGAAATAGAGGTAAAGTGCGTGAATACTATATATTTAGGGATAACATACAATCCAGTTTTGTTAGTAAAATCAAATTATATAATTAAAATTATGTTAGTAAATCTTAAAATAATTTTCATCAATAAATAATAAATTAAAATATAATTAAAAAAAAATGTAAGAATAAGTTTGTTTATATATATTTGTATTCCTTTATTCTTAATAACTAGGTGGTCATGTATCTCTTAATAGCTGCTCCATCACCTGGATCCCTTCTCTGATAGTACAGTACCCTGCGTTATTGCGAGCGGTTCTCACGAACTGTTACTATCACTTCACGATGACATTTATCTTCGCTGAATCAAATGGCATCACTCAGACATAGATTAGGCAACAGTTACTGAGCGTAGACCACAGAATAGGTAAGTGCTAAGGTAAAAGCATGGTCTACAGTACTATGGCTTAGAAGCTTAGGGTAACCGCACATAAAGGCGTCAGTTTACTTTTTGATCAAATATTTTCTTTGCAATGAAGAAATATGGTAGTTTATTAAGCGACTTAAAAAAAAGGAAGAGGTTCTCAATTCGTTTGTATTTTTTTTTATGTTTGTTACCTCAGAACTCCATCTTTTATAAATTTGAAAAAATCGCGTTGGGTTCAGTATAGCTATAATGTGGTCCCATATAAATTTCATCGATATTCGACCTTGGACTTCGAAGATACATCAGAATTGAAGTCGTTTTTAACCGACTTCAAAGAAGGAGAAGGTTCTCTGTTCGATTGTATTTTCTTTTTTATGTTTGTTACCTCGGAACTCCGTCATTTATGAACCGATTTGTAAATGAAATGATATTATTTTTGCGTTGGGTTCAGTATAGCTACGAAGTGGTCCCATATAAATTCCGTCGATATTTGACCTTGGACTTCGAAGATACATTGAAGTCGGTTTTTGTTTTTTCTAAAAAATATTTTGTTATAAAATGAATTATACTAATTTAGACTGTAATTTGTCTGCGTTTGAGTGTCTATTACTTTTTATAATTTTAGCTATGTGCGCTTGTGAACCTTTTCCCATGTAAAAAATCACTGACTCAGTTATAATACTGATTTAGACTTTGGCTGGATTTGAGCGACTATTTCCGAGGCTATCTTTTAGACATAGACATTATTGATAATAATAATTACAAGACAAATTGGCATCATAATAATATGAAAATATTTCATATTATATGACATACAATCAATGTAACTATAATACCTAATTTAAGGAATCATAGAAGTACAGACGAGCCTGTGTGCGACCACTCTAAGAGTAACCTTTTTACCGATAAGACCATTCATTGTTTCTTGATTGTATAAGTTGCTGTTGTTCGCTAAAATCTTCACTGGTTGCTACGTTTTTACTCTAATTGATTTGTTATCAATTAATTTTGTGCTGGTCTACTTTAAGAAAGTGGTAATCACCTACTTATAAGTGATTTAGGGTCCGTATACGCTTCTCGCTGCGTCTAGTAAACGTATTATGAGTAATTATAATTAGCTTGGTATGATTTAGAATTATGACATATTTTACAACAAAAAAACCGATTCAATTCTGATGGATCTTCGAAGTCCAAGGTCGAATATTGATGAAATTTATATGGGATCATGTTGAAGCTTTATGAACCCAACGAAAAGAATTTTCCAAATTAGTTTATAAATGACATAGTTCTGAGAAAACCTAACATAAAAAATACAATCGTATTGATAACCTCCTAATTTATTTGAAGTTGGTTAAAAAGACGCTTTTGACACATTATTTTAGTGGAATTATATATTAAATAATCTAAATACATTTCTTACTTTGCAGTTTATTTCATATCACGTATATTAACGTTTTAGTAGGTTAGACTTAATCTTTCAACAAGACTTGGTATACGGTATGCCATCATCAAAGTACAAAGCTTACATCATTCATATGTTTGATAACAGGTATTTATCTTGGTATTTTGTATCAGTGTTTAAGATTTTTTACCATTTTTTGTTCCAGAAACTTGCAGTTTTACAAGCCTGTCGCCGGCAACGATTCTAAAAAGTATTTTAATACCTGAATACCGGCAAAGCAAAATTTACGTAACCACTGGTGAATCCGGTTGAAAAGACCTTTTGCGTCCTAACGCAGTAAAAAGTAATGCTAGCCAGCGTTATGCTGGATGATCTATCGTCACAGTACTGTTTCGAGTTGTGTTGTAACCAGTGAAATCCAGAGAGACTTGTGTCAAAGAGGTTGGTCTATTGATTTAGAGCGTTTCCTGTACTGAAGGAGAAGGTCCGAGTTCAAAACTCAGCTGCAGCGACATATTTTGCATACCTAAAAACTTATGTTACGTACTGTACTTCTCAACCGACCAACTGCCGTCTTTTACAGAAGAGACCATACACTACACTCTTTCAATTTTTTTCTCTTGGTTATTTACTTAATGATAGTAAAAAGCATATTTTCAAAACTTTCTAACTTCATCTTGACTGTACTAATGACTGCAATTACATCAGTTAATCAGCTTGTGAAACGGCCGGATTTGCGCCTGCCTCGAGAGTCGTGTCGCTTGTGTGAAGTGCTGCAGCTGGCATCTGGCATTGTTTTTTTTATTTTTTTACGCTTATTTGATCCATGTTTTGGCCACTATCTCGCCTGATGTGATTGTTCAGGGAAATGTAGACAATATTTCAGATTGTTATGCCACCGCGCACGCCGTTATGTCACAATAAATGAGCTCCAACTAAGTGTTTTAGATTTCATTTACTTGTGATTTCTGCCTTTCTGTACCTCTCACACATACGTGTTTAGTTAAAGTTTAATTTATACATTATACATTCGATATCTCATACATGGCTCATGGCTCGCTCAATAAATTCGAACCTAGCATCGATTTCTTTTACTGAAGATGACACAATGCGTAAAGCCTTCTTCACACGCTCGCCAACGGGTGCATTGCAGGCTTATTTGGAATAGTGATTTATAAAAAAATACGAATCCTGTAATGTACATGACATTCGGTATGGTTAGGACAAATGGGTAGAGCACGCTTAAGATGCCATCGAAACTGTTCATTGGCAACATGTGTTCACCTTAATCGTAAAATTGCGTGTGCAGCATTCCGATTACGTCAGTTTCATAAATTCAATGACGCGTTTAAATAAAAGCAAGGGTAAAGTGCATATTGACACCCTCAATTTCCTCATTCTTTAAATTTCGAGGGTTTATTGACACCAAGTTCTGATACGGAAAGCAGACGGATGATGCACGTATGCAAACATGCAGTACACTGTACAAACAGTAAGAAATTACAGTACAAATTGGCATATTAGATTACCTTCTCTATCAGTAAATTCTTGAACACACATCCTAACTATGAAGTAGCTAGTTTGGAAAGATAAATATATTTTTAACCGACTTTAAATAAAAAAGAACAAAGTTTTCAATTCATTTGTATTTAAAAAAATATATTTCCTTAAGACTCCGTCATTTATAAACTGATTTGGAATTATTTTTTGCGTTGGGTTCATTATAGCTTCGGTGGTCCCATATAAATTTCATCGATGACCTTGAGTCGGTTTTTTTAACCGACTTCAAAAAAGGAGAAGGTTCTCTATTCGATTGTATTTTTATTTTTTTTATGTTTGTTACCTCAGAACTCCGTCATTTATAAACCGATTTGAAAAATTCTTGCGTTGGGATCAGTATAGCTACGAAGTAGTTCCATATAAATTTCATAGATATTTAACCTTGGACTTCTAAGATACATTGAAGTCGGTGTTTTTTTCTACAAAATAATTATTGTTATTAAATGTGTTATAAGTTCTGTTTGAGCAAGTTGAATCAGCCTCTTCCATAAGCTATCTTACTGTTGTATGTTATAAAAGTTTGTTTTAATTTTAAACGTGGGTTAAACATGTACTAAACAAAGATGATTTATTAGGATTTCTCCTGACACGTGATGTACCATGTTCTTCTTCCTGGCGTATTATCATTTATTAAACGCTCGTTTTAATAAACGATTTGGAAGAAAGTGCATTCAAACGCATAGACGTACGCATGATGCGTTACAAGAAGGTACTAGCGGACAAAGAAGTTCCTCAAATTAAAGAAATGGGTATTCCTTTATTTTTAGTCATTACATTTAAGTTAAAAAATTTAACGTATTTTAATTGATTTATATTTTGTGTATTTTTATATTATGTGTTTGCGTTTAAAAGTTTATTTTTTGTGCCTATTTCATAAATATCTTTTTACTTTTGACTCAATACTTTTACTTCACTAGGCACTTATAGCTTGACTAAATAAACTGACAGACTGACTGACTGTCCATCCAAAGGTTTTCTGGAAGAGATCGCTTTAAGCGATAAGACCGCCTATTGTACTACCATTGTAGGGAAATGTATGCTACTATTATTTTTATTGTTTTGTAACTGGTATGCAATAAACAGTTTTGTAATGTAATGTATATATATGAAAAATAGCAGCTAAAATTTCTTAAAATGTAGTCTTGACATACTCGTAGTATGTCAAGACTACATTTTAAGAAATTTTTAAGACAAATATTAAGAACGTTACTAATTCGGGAACGTTTACTATGTCTTGGGTAATATATACTGAAAAAATATAATTATAAATAGCTTTTTCGGACTCTACGATTTTGGGAATATGAACTTTATTACAGTCATTAGTTAAGGTGCTCTGAAGGTAAATGTTAAGTCAATAGATATCATTTTCGATTTCCTTTCCAATCACATGGTACATACAAAGCTACTTGAAAGAAAGAAAGAAAGAAAATACATTTATTCGGGACATCACACAACATTACACTGAACATACTAGAATAAGGACAAAACAAAAAACAATAAATACAACCACTGGAATGTTGCGTGATTTCAGGAAAAGGTTCCGACTCAGCATACGCTAAGGTGTTTTTAAGTACCTTAGCACTGATTTCCAGTCGGAACCCTGTCCATGACATAACGAACCAGACGAAAAATCACATTATATTATTACATTACTTCTAAGGCTGACTCTACCAACTAGTAGTAATTTGTAAGTGGACATATATGGTGTTTAAAAGATTGATCGCTCGGCGTTTGTAGCCCGTTTAACTTAATGACCACGGTTATCTATTCATGGGACTATGAGCTTGGCGCCTGGCAACACTTTTTAAGTTATCGCATTTACATAACGCCTACACAGGTAATTGTAATTGTAATTTTATAAACAGGCAACGGTAGTGAACTTTAAAGAAATGTCTGGAGATAAAATTTTTGGAGAGGATTAACTTTTAACCAGTAGTAACTTTGAAAATGGTGCCAGTTATAAAAATTCTGCCAATGACTTCTTGCCATATTAACCCTTATTGACGGGTTTTTTTCCGATACGGTGGCAGAGTCATGGTGATAATTTGACGTAAGTGCTTGTGATTCCAAAACTGAATAAAGAGATTTTGATTGATTGATTGACGTTTCGTAAGCCCAGTTGCGTTAGAGTGAAATCCCAATTTAAAATCGGGTTAACTTATATTTTGTATGAAAATTTACTTTGAATCCGACTCTAACCCTCTATTTAAATTTGTCGCGAATTCGATATACGGTTTTTTAACAATAATATTTTGTTTTCTTAGAAATACTGCATGGTAATGTTACTTAAATATATTTATTTGTATAAACAATTATATACAAATATATATTATACAGTGATACAATGATAAAGACTAAACCAACCTGTAACAAAATTAAAAAGTTAAATCAATCAAAATTTATAGATAAAAAACAGAATTTAGGTCACCGTCTGCGGTAAGGTGCTCAAAAAGATGGCGACGTTACCGTCTTTGAATGGCCAGACTAATTGTTACTTGTTGTATGTTGTACCATTTCGTTAATCTTAAATTATGTACAGTCAGCTGCGCTGATATGTATACACTCCCAAGTTTTCAAATTTATATATAGAACTTTCCAAGACAAGTGCACGCAAACATTTTTCAAATGTATGTAGTAATCTTATTTGTCAGAATGCGGTATACAATTTAGCAAAATTATGTATGAAGTCCCGACCTCGACCCCATCAAAACTTGGGAGTGTATACATGTCAGCGCAGCTGACTGTACATGAGGCCTCTCTGTATGAGAGAAGGCCCTTGTCCCAGCAGTGGGGACGTGATTCGCTGATGATGATTATGATGATGTACATTAAGTAATTTGGATTCGTTACACACTAGGTATATATTGTTGTGTCTTCATTTATCATTCACTCTTCTCTACTCAAGAAGAATTTTATTAACCAAATATTTACTTTAGTGCCTTAGATAGTTTCAGGGAAAAAAGATATTTAACTAGGACATGCACTAGCAAAAAACTGGGTCGTAAGCTATCTCGAACTGTTCGTGGAAATCAGTAAATTTTTCAAGCACCCATAGTGGTGCAATATTTGTTTACAACATCAATTCGATAGATGACTAAAGTAACATAAATCATGACCACTTGGTGAATACAGTTATTTAATTTTAGTTATAGCAGGCCTAGCGCACTCCGCATTGTAGGTACGAAGCTACAAGTACATAGCCGGACACCGTCGGCGGGTCGTGCGTCGTTACACGTGCGGCGTCAGAAGATATAAGAGCTATGCTATAGAAAGAGAGGCGCTCTGTAGGTTAATATGACCGCTATATGAATGCAGCGCTACGCGAGCTAAATTGAATTTTATTGCGTATTGCAAGAGTCGCTAGGTATTTGTTTAAATTTCTTTGCGGAGTGATGCTTGTCCCTTGGTATTCTGCGGTTATAGTTAAAATATTTACCATGTCGTAACTTTTTATATTTATAAGTATTTTGTTTATACTCCGGATCATCTTTAGTTGATATTCAATTATTATTATTTTTCTCTTTAATATTTTAAATGCGAAAGTTTGTGTGTGATGTTTGTATAGATGTTACTCATTTACGCAATAACTACTAAACGGATTTTGATGGCATTTGGAGTGTTTGATTCGTGAATTTGTTCATCGCATTACCATTTTGAATTTCATTCAATTGTTTCTTTCTAATCGTTCATAATAATATTTATTTATCAAGAAGTACGTGGAGCCGAAGAAATTATTTTTCGCAGTATTTACCACAAGTTAACTTAAACAAAATATGTCCAGAAAAATATATATTTTAAATGTTCTATAGGTTTTTAAAGGCATTTGTTTGCTCCTAGCGAACAAACATACCCACACACATATCTATGTATCTCGTTACATAGTTATTTATACATCCTACTACTTTCAGCGCGTAGATGATTAATAGGTCTACACTTACTAAATAAATTAAGTGATATCGAAGGCGGCGCTTATCTCGCAATTCGATCTTATTCTAGATTGCTTCGATTTAGAAATAATAGCTTAATAGAAATGTCATTGTACTAGTAATTATATTGCTCCAAAGAAGTGAGCTTTCTAAGAAAGGCACTGCAATTGGATGGTTTATATTGAAAGTTAGATGTTATCGGCCTGGTAGTTATTAGCGGAGTTGATTTAGTGGCCCGGTCTGCGGCGTGCCTTATTGTCACAGTAGAAGGACAGTAGGGAAACTCAATACAAGATATCAGATTTCACTTACAGTTTTAAGGTAAGGATTTTTTTGCGGATTACTAGCTGCGCCCCGGGGTTCCACTTGCGGTTTTCCGGAAAATAGTAACCTATGTCCTTTTCCAGGACCTAATGTACATACCAAAAAAGTAGTTTTTGCGTGACTGAGTCACATCCATCCATCCATCCTCACAAACTTTCTAATTCATAATATTACTAGGAAAATCAATAACTATAAAATCAATAACTTTTCGATATGAAAAGTCGTGAAGAAAGCCGAAAAGGCAAAAGCGGGTATAGCGATTTCCTAAGGTACTGTTATTTTAGCAATAATCTTTTAAATATCATACCCCGCGTAGAAATTGGTAGTAATTGCAAATTAAAAATAAACATAAAAGCGCTACATTAAATATAATTTGTGCAAAAATATGAAAATACGTAAAATAAAAAATATAAAATAAATAGTTGTGTTATGACCTTTTTGGGTGAGTTCCCAACGAGTCACACTCAATCGAGTCACAGTGTTACTGGATGGGATTTTTTTCCCATCGAGTCACACTGTTACACTAGGTGTGACACGTTGGGAACTCACCTAAAAAAAATAGTTGCAATGAGTAACAGTGTGACTCGATGGAAAAAAATCCCATCCAGTAACACTGGCATGATTTTCTACTACTACAGGGCGTTAACTTCTAGAAATCGGTCTGTCAAATCAATAAGTATGGTATATTTCTCGACTACCCCAATATTTCACGTGTATCTATCACGTTTAACATGTGTTTACTTCGGAGATCGCCTGAAATGTACATTTCTACAAATGTATGATCTCCTGTTACTAAGTATAAAGTATAGTAAGTATACTCCTGAAAATAGAAGGGCGTTTGATGATTGTATACTCCTATAAGGTTATGATCGCCTGGTACTAAGGATCGTCAAATGATGAACGCGTTTGTTTGATGATTGTATACTTCTACAAGTTTATGATTGCTTGGTACTAAGTATTTTCTATCAAGTTTACTCCTAGCAATTTATGATCGCCTGGTACCAAGTATAGGTCAAATAATGGCAAAAATTTGCTACTTTGGGTTACATTATTGCAATTTTCTTAAGGATCTCTTTTATTTTTTTTTTATATAAATTGTAGCCTAATAATTTAGCATTCTATTGGTGAAAAATATGGTTAAAATGGTCCAGTAGTTTCGGAACCTTTTCGGTACAAACAAAGAAACAAAAACATCTTTTTTCTTTATAGTATTGTTATACATTATTCACCTATTGTGATATTTTGAAGTTTTAAAGTTAGTCTGTTACTTACACAGAGAATTTAGTTACCTATATATATTTTTGTAAATTTTTTAACCAAATTTTTTGTAAATTTACTCAAGAAGATATACCTATATTAGTTCTAGGTGAAATAAAGTAGGATATCAATTTTCACTTAGATAAAAATAAGGTGTGACAGGTTGGGAGAGGATATTTTTTTCTTCCCAAAGAGCCACACTGTTACACTCGGTGTGACTCGTTAGGAACACATTTGTAGAAATAGGTTGCAACTAGTAACAGTGTAACAGGATGGGAAAATAAATCCCATCCAGTGACACTGTGACTGGATTTGGTGTGACTCGTTGGGAACCCACCCCTTTTTGAATGAGGACGACGACGACCTGCTTTACAGGCCTGCTGACTATTTGACACTGACGTAAGGACGAGAGTGTTTTGGTATGAAAAAGACAGCTGTGGTGGAAGACCCTGACCAGGACCTGACTGACCTGACGACTGGAATAAAAGAGTGACACCGACGCGTGCATTTTTCTTTTCAAGTTTTAATATTAGAGATACAGGTTACTGACACGGCGAGTAAATAGAGGGTGGCCGTAATAACGCAATCATAGTGTAAGGGTGAATTAAAGTGAACGTCTCCTTTAATTCACCCTTACACTATGATTGCGTTATTACGGCCACCCTCTATTTACTCGCCGTGATGGAATACCGATACCCGGTTGTTCGTAAAATGCATCAATTTATTGTTACCATCGCTGTATTTATACTTTTTACTTATATTACTTCACATATTTGAAGGTAAATAGGATAAACAACGAAATCTGCCTCCCCATTTTTATAGACCTTACATCCGCGTCCATTATTATCTTGATAATTACTCTCCATTCTCCATCCAAACGTTGCCTGGCAGAGATCGCTTTTAGCGATAAGGCCGTATTGTAACACTTTAGTCTAAGTATTATTTTTGTAATGTCTTGTTAAATAATGTTTACAAGATAATAATCTATCTATCAATCTCTATGAATCTGACCGTGGTTGTTTCTTAATGTAACTAGGTAACTTGTAACATCATTCACAATGAGGAATTACATTATGAGGAATATTTAACTTGTCACAATACATTTTATCTTGGCGTCATCGTTTTGTAACTATGTATATCTATAGCTGCACCCTGCAATTTCACCCGCGGCTTTCCGGGATAAAGCCTATGTGTTAATTCAGAATATAAGCTGTCTCTGTTTTGAATTTCACTGAAATCCGTTGAGCCGTTTCAGCGAGAAGAGGGAACTAAAACACACATACACACTTTCGCATTTATAAGTGCGATATATTACTGTGATTCTAACTCTTCACAATATATTTTAAATTGGCGTCACCATTTTATACATATATCTATATGACCCTTGTAACAAGCCAGCTTCTTATTATTAAAACTAGCGTGAGTATTATTCATATTATTGTTTACTAACCGGCTACACTCACGAGAATAAGTCGAGACACTCGACCGGTGTTCGAGCGGTACAGACGCTCATCATGACGGAGTACGTGCGGTCGCGGCGAGCGCTTGGAGCTTTGGCTTGGCTTTGGCTTGGAGCCAGCTTCTTGTTCCGTGCCACACGAAGGGTCCCTCCACATATCGTTTTCAAGAGAAGATTATTTTGATAAAACCGCACATTGTAATACTACTCGTAATAATAAGATTTCCTTTTGTTATTTTTTATTGGTAAATGCGTTTAACGACATGTCGCCTGATGGAAAACGAAGATGCGACCTAAGATGGAGCACCCATGGCTTACCCATTATATGCCTATTTACTTTAGATTTAAAGAGACTCAAGTTATAGCTGTTTGTGAACAAAGACGCTGGCAGAGCGTTCCACTCCTTACCAGTCCGCATGATGAAGGAATCTGCGAAACGTTTAGTACGGATAGGTGGGATATTAACGACGTACGGGTGAAACGACTCTTCCCTGACTTTGTCCTTCAATTGTGTGGTGTTTTAATAAAGAATGTATCTATCGATTACGTTATCCATAATTGAATTAGAGATTATACAAACACGCACCGAATCGCTTAAATTATTACAGTCTACTCACCTAGTTTTATTACACCGAACATACAAGTCAGAGTGTTGAGTTGAAGTGTTGCAAAAGTGCAACTTATTTATTGACAGCTTCTCTCGGCACCTTAATGTTCACGTCTGAATAATTCTAAAAGACAGCCGCTTTGGGTCACTACCTGTCTAAAATTAATTATAATCGACATCGGCACTTCCATTCGAGGATCATTTTTGGTAGAATCATACCGGAATAAATAATCTAAACATTTTAATGGTAGCGTTTTTTAACTTTTTTGACAATGAAACAGAACAAAATAAAATATGAAAATGTTTGAAATATACGATAATGAGCAAGGATCATTGCAATCAACCTAAATCTATGCTATCTGAACATTAAGGTACTGAAATTAATGGGTATTTGGTCGAGTCAGCCCATTATCTAATCGGACCAATGGGATGAGCCGGTTTAATTAAAAAAAATTGCAATAGTGCTGATTCGACCAATCACCCAAAGAAAGTGGGATTGAAAGAGTTTTAGAAAGAAAGAAAGAAATAAAGAAAATACATTTATTCTTTACAACACACAACGATAAGTTCCGGATGTAAAACTAAAGGAGCAGTCCTTACTTCCATCTTTCTCTATCATCAAGGATCCAATAAAGGTATAACATACCTACATATTTTACACATAGTTTGTAGACACGTGAATGTACTGATATCATATTACACGGCACATAACATATTGCATAAGGTGATCGAATACTTGTACAGTAAAGTTCTCTTACGCTCTAATTGTAATAGATACAAGCTATGGTTGACGCTAATTATCTTGTGAACGCTTAGATTAGGAGGTGAAGAACGTGAAACATAATTGGCAGTGAAGTTAGATAGACGGAAAAATGTTTTATGTAATGAGGTGTCATTAAGTCATGCTATTTAGAATGAAAGTAATTTAATGCAAAAAAACTTTGAGTTAGGTTCACTTTTATCTAATTAGCTTCTTCTTATGTAATCAGCTTCTGCTTCTCCTACTTCCAGCCTTCCCTTCATCTCTGGCCGCCCTTCGGCGTTGAACTGAGATGTAAACTTTCATATTGACTTCCATTCTCATTCTTCAATTTTGACAGCTCTATGGTGTAGGTAGTGGTTGTGTAGTTTAGTTCAAATCTCATATACCGGGGGAATTTCATTAAATATTTTTATAACGTTTCAGACATATTATCTGTTGCGATCTGCAACGATACTGTTGCGCTGGGCGCTGGTGGGTGAAGTGAAAAATCCTCGAATGGATTCATTTTCTTTACTGTTCTTGCTTCTAGAAAGTACTACGATCAACTACAATTTGACTCGATTCCTTTCCTATTAATATACTAAAGTTAGGTCCTGCAACTATCGATATGTATCAGGAGCAAAATATTCCTATGGACCAATAAGAATCCTTTTGATGTCTCTTACCTATCTTTATCTTTGCCTGTAAATATGTCTGGACAAGTCTGAACCTGTTCAAAATCTATGTCCTGCTCACTTAATTTTCCCTGTCTACAAGTAAAACGACGAATTTTACCTATGGGCCCTAATCTAACAGGATTCTGTATTTATTCTCATAAACTATTCTAATCATCTTATATTATTATGTACCTAAGTATTCCAATTACATCTACTTATATCTCCCTAAGTTTATATAACAAATAACAGTCTTATTTATTCGCGTCGCTAACATTAACAAAACAAACTTTTAATCATCGTTCATCGGAAACTTATTTAAACTGTTGTTACTTTCTGGAATTGTGTTAACACGAGGATAAAATGTAATATTAAGCAACAGAATCGTAACATCCAAACAATGCGTCGTATTTTTGTTATGGCGTCCAATATAGTGCGAACAATTGCATTGTATCAAGATTGTCTTAAAGTGGTACTACAACATGGGCGTAGTTAAGGCTGTATATGGGCAATTTGGAGTCAAGGCCCCCAGTTTCTTGTCGGTTCTTTTGGGTTTTAGTTATTTTTGCAAGCGACTTTGATAATTATACAATTGATATTCAGTGTGCTTTGTGATTTATCAAAGTAGAAAGGTCGATTTTCGAAAGGAAAATTGCGTTGTTTTTTGAAAAAGTTCTTGTCCAACTTTCCGAAATATCCAAACAACAAAACCTATTAATGGAATATATTTCGTGTGATTTGAGAGCCACGGAAATAATTGAACCTCCGATATAACCTCGGTACGCCCATGGTAAGTAATACAAGTCAATTTTCAAAGGTGTTGCCAAAGGTCGGGCCGGTAAACTCGACCGCTTACGTAACTGCAGTCTTGACATTTGCAGGGCTGCCCAGGAGGCCACCATTTCAACGTCACAAGTACTCGAGAAATTCCCAGTTACGTCAGTTTCCAATTTTTGAAAGGAAGCAGATGTGCCAATATTACCTTAGCACACAAATTAAGTACTAGTTTCTACGGTCTTTAAAGCACATGTTTTTTCTTTGCTCTGTAAGTCATCACATGAAGGTTGTGTTCTCGGAAGGTAAGGAGGTCACTTCGTTTTTGGGTTTTTCGGCGTCTAATACTTGTGTGACCATGGAGTAACTTGCTAATGACGGTCCGTCATCATCAATATCGTCAAGTGACCTTTTGTGCAATCGTGCTTCTTGTTTACAACCTTTACCTTTTTAATTGGCTTAAAAGTTACGTGGGTATCGTCTAAAGAGCAATTTCCGTAAAATCTGACGTATATCTATCTACTCTCATATAAACTACCTATAATTACAAGTCCTACAATCAGAGACGGGTTGTACTAAACCAGTCACCAATTTTGTACGGGTCATCTCTAAGGGGTCAGCATGTAATTGCCTGTTTCTAGTCTTTAATGATAGGGGTCTTTATTTTCTCTGTTCACCTGACTACCGGTGAGGCAAATTGATTTTTGTTATGTCTTCATAACAATGTTGGAGTTAGAACGTGCAATTTTTATTGCTAGTAAAAGAACGAGGTAATAAAATAGGTATATACCAACACTTTAAGTTATACAGCAGCGTCATATCTAGGTGCATCTAACCATTACCATTAACCGTTTTGCGTGGAATAACTCAAGGGTTCAGGCTTCCTCGCAGAGAGAAAGAGATAGAGAGAGATAGAAAGAGACGTCGGCTTAGGCATTTCATTCATCAGGCCATCATCATTTGGCTCGGCCTATACAGCTATAGTGCATTTTGTTGACAGAGATCTAAGGACCCAAGCCATATTTATATCCACGGCATCATCCGAGGTTTTACGTGTTATCGTATGTCCTTTACCTACATACTAAATTTCATGAAAATTCATTTAGTTATTTTTGCGCGTTTGAGTAACAGACATCCATCCATTCATCCATTCTCACAAACTTTCGCATTTAAATACTTACAAGCAAGAAATTTAAGCTTTTCTTTAACAACCACTTCTACACATACAATCTATGCCTATATCTTTGGACTCCAGAGCCAAAAAATATAAGGGTTGTATTTCTACAAAACGTAGATGGATCTGTTGTCTGTAGTTTTAACTTCCTCATACAGTGCATATACATTTTAAAACACACCGTCTCTTGTTTTTGCGAAGCTTAAAATACATGTGGGAAGTCAAGTTGTTTTATCTGAGTTAGTACTTACACGTACGCGATGTACTCTGCAGATTCTCGAGAGCATTCTACCAGTTCTCATTTATGGAGTCTGGATGGGAACATGATATAACAGCGCTGTAGGGGTGAAGCCAAAAGGCGAGATCGATTTTAGGAAAATTGACAGTGAAATATTTGTGTTTATCGGAGATTATTAACTAGTCGTTTTTTGTTTTGAGCAATTGTTGTAGGCAATTTTGGAAGATAACTTATAAGTTTTTATGTTAAAAACTATATTTTACAAGACAAGTTTTTTTAGTAATCAGAACCGCGAGCAGATTAAAATGAGCCCAAACACTAGTAGTTTACGATTATCCGACAATGAGTTCCATTGCCAACCTTCCGTCTCCATCATCAGATCAGCTGGCTGTCACCATAAAATTGCATTGTCATCGGACTTTGAAAAGTATGCAAAATTTCAACATCGCTGGACAAGAGGAAGTGGTTCTGATAAAGCTTGCAAGATTCTACCCGGACAAACATACATACATTGCAAGTTAAATAAAAGCTTGTAAAAATAAAGTTATTTTTCGTAGTTAATACTAACGTAATTCTATGACAAATATTTGTACGTTGTTCTGATAATTGTTTTGCGTTTTTATAACGAGTGACAATTACTATAATTGGTATATTCTTAAATGAAATCACTTTTATCAGCTCGAACCATCTCATTATTTCGAACACGACGACATAATCATGACTCATCGCACAAAACATGCACGGGCCTCGCAAGCAGACGAAAAAATTCAAAGTGTTACTGCACCTTATCCAGATTCCCGCCTTTCTCGTTTTGGATACAGTGTCCGTACTTGCTCCCGGCTATGACCCTGTTAGGAAAGAAGCCCAAAGGAAAGAGCTGGATTGTAATGCCAACTGTTACGTATACGTTATTTATTGCATCACACAAAAAACTGTAGCCGCCCAGCCTCTATAAATATCTAAAAACCAGTCCACACGTAAGAGTAAGAACATAAATGTAAAGCAATTAACGCTCTAAAAACTCGACTCATAATTTCACCGATGACAACATACAAAACGCATCCTGTCAATAGGCTATAAAATTAAAGAAAGCATTAAGGTTTTTTAAAAGTTGCAAAGTCGTGCGGTCAAAACAACAATTTTGCTGTCGACTGCATTGGATTTATCGCTCCTCGAATCATCGTAGGGGCGTGCATAATGCGAGCAGAACTATTTTATGGTCCTTTCTTAGTTCCATACCAACAGCTTTTATGTTACAATTTTAAAGAGTTTACGTAGGCCGAACAGCTTTGTGGAGCAAAAAGGAAAAGTTGGAGCACACGTGACAGCTAGACGTATGTCTGCTGGATTATTGTGTCTTGTTTTGCATAGTCTAAAGCTTGGGCAGAATTATGTATAAGTTTATAAGAGTCTAACAATAACGTAGAGTTTAAAGTTTATAAGATTTTGAATTAATTTAATGGACACGACAATAAGAGATTCATGTGAAAAAATATGCCCTTTTTGGTATTAAATGCGAGAGCACATAATAATCTATTATTCTTGACGTGTTTTCCTCCAGGCAGACATGCAAGTAACGGTTCCCAAACCGAGTGATGGATGCATGTAGGTAACACGCGGCTAAAGAATTACAAATTTCGCGCCTTTTATCCGAATACTGTGTTATTATCATAACGGTTTATTCAATTTATGTACAAATTTTACTTTCTTGTACACATAAGCCACCAAAATCAATTGAAACTTGACTCTCGAAACTCTACATCCAGATTTATATAGGTGCAATTGAAAATGATTTGTTACTTTAAAAAATATTTTACTGTAGCTTATTATCTATTATTCTCTTATATACCTATATTTTTTTGGTACATGTTATTAACGTAAATAAGATTTTGCACTTCACTTATTGTGGAAACAAAATACCGACCTCGCTAAGTCACGATGTTAAGCACCTCTAGATTTAACTTAACAATTACATGGTTTTAATGCTGTACCGGAGGCATTGTCCAGACTTCTTCAAACAGCCTGGATTTATAGCTTTTACTTTGTTGTTCCGTGACCTCCAACTGTCCATCATAACTTTTATTACTCTAACCATCTGTAATCATACGTGGCCTCATAAAAATATAAAAGGAACATGCATTAATAGTTTGGATGGTTTCACTTTCGCGATTTAAGATTCGAGAGCTTGTACTCTATCGAATTCTCAATTTTATTAAGACAAATGAGCGTCTGAAGAAGACAATGAGTTCATTGAAAGGCAATTTCTATATCGTTTACGAGTTAAATCTCTTCATCAATAGCAATGTAGGTTATATATTTTTTTGCGATATCTTCTCCCAATATGTATATATTTGAATTATATTTAGTGTATTATCTTTATATGTAGGATATTGTTATTTTAAAAGTGCAAGTATAGATATTTTTATGATGGATAAAACAGTCAATTTTTTACTGTTTCTTTAGCAAAACGGGTATCAGCTGAAAATCAGCGCCGTGTTGTGTAAAACTCTCGGTATTTTATTCTGAACTGAGCCCATTCGGCGCATATATTTATTATTTATAATTTATTTTTTGTTTGTCGTTTTTGTGTGCCGAAGAAATGGTTTTTCTTTGTTTTTTTTTCCTTTCTTTCAATACATTTTTAACAAGCTTTATTACATATATGTACTGTGATTTTAAATTGGTAAAGACACCCTATATTAACAATATTTTTTTTAATTTCATACGCTTCCTTCATTTACAACTTCACACCAATTCGCACAGGATACCTAAGTCGTTTATTCTATTCAATCCATACAAATTGAATTCTAATCCAGTGGGGATATGATAAGCAAACTGTTGCCATTTCCATGTTATAAGCACACTATCTAAGATCTTATTACAGCTTGCCATCCTCATGACATTTATGTCTTTAGGTATAAAATGAACTTGTTTGAACACATTTGGCTTGAATAGGGACATAAAAGTGCATTTTATGTTTAGAGTTTTGTACAGCGTAGGTTGTCTGAGAAGCTACAGTTGGCTGTTTTATTGTGCCATCAAAGTCAACATTTTGCTACTTCACGCTATAACGATATTTATTAAAATGTCTTCTGTTAAATTTCACTTTTATCACTATCGGTATATACTTACTTTGCTATGTCTCGAGCTGTAAGAATCATTAGACACACTCTCTGTCTGTTTGTTCATAGCTGCAGAAAGAAAATATAATTACCTAATATAAACAATCTTGGACAAGTTCGTACTTCGAGCTCATGGAAAGGACTCAAGGTATGAAATGAAAACGAGTAAAGTGGTTGATTGATTCTTAAAGTTTTAATTTTGATTTATTAAACTGGTCAGACTGATGATATTAATGTATGAGGTAAACCTTTGACTGAACTCTCTATGAATTCCCACGACGCGATGCGATCTAAGTGGCGGGAAATACAAATATTTGCTAGTAAGTAAATAAAACAATCTCATACCGCTATTTATTACATGACCCACTTGATACTTCACCTACGGTAGCTAAAAGTCGACAGTAATGGCAATACACTGAGCTGGCCCAGTGGGGGGCATGGCAAGCCGAATAGACATCAATATTCGTAAGCACGGTGTTTTATTTGAATCTCTCTTTGAACAGGTTGGAAACTGGTGCATTTTGTATTCAAGACTATTGTAATACAACTTTGTAACGGAACTTTAGAAAACATGGGACCGACTGTCACCGATAAAAAAGCAATCAAATAAAATCGTATGATTTTTTTGTGTATTTGCCATTTGACACATGATAAAAAGTTAATATAAATCACAAGTAAACGAGTAGACGATTTAACTGCTATAATAGATTACTGCTATAATAGATTACTGCTATAACAGATGACTATCTTGCCTGATGTGAAGCGATGATGTGGCCTAAGATGGAGCACATAGATCTAGAGAGTGGCGGCAGTTGAGCGGCTGCTCAGACCCGTCTCCCCAATGGTTCACCGAACATCATCCCGAAACACGACTAGGTCGCTTGACGGCATGGCTTTGTTCGGTTGGTGGTATTATAACCACGGCCAGAGCCTACCACTCCAAAGCGAGTAAGCGGGTTTCATCACGATGTTTTCCTTCACCGTTTTAGAGCGAGCGTGCAATATCTGCACTTAACTATAAGTCATTGGTGCAGGGCTGAGTTGGGATTCGAACCCAGGTGCGTCGGATCGAAAGGCGCACGAGTTCCCGCTGAGCCACACTCGCTCAAAATAATAATAAATTTATGTCACTACATTGGACGTATATCTGACAGTTACTACGTTATTTTTCAAAAGCTTCTGTTAAATCCATAGATACCAAATCAAATACCTACTATGTAGTATTCTGTTAAAGATTATATATGTTAGAAAATAAGCACTATAGATTGCTGTCCCCGGTCGAAGATCCAGAGGCAGACCCAAGAGGTAGAAGGATGTAGTGTAAAAATACATGAGTGAATGCAAGTTATCCGAAGATGTCCTGGATAGAGCAAAGTGGAGAGAAAATATACGGAAACATGCATAGCCGGGAGGAGAGAGAAAGAAAGAGGCAGATACTATTATAGTTTTATATGATGTACAGTAGTTGTTAACTGTAAAGTAGATAGTTTCACAGAATACCATCTATACCAATCATAATGTTGTGAATATGTACGACATAGAAATAAAACATGTACCTAACAGTTACAACAGTTTTGCCTCAAGATATACACTAGTGAACTCGTACATGACAACTAAATAATAAATGGCTAATAGTAATAAAGCCTACGAGGTAGCTAATTGTATTTATAATGAACAGTGGGTTGTTTGTAGTCTAGTAAAGCACCGCTACCTTTTAATAATATGTACCTACTTCTGTGTTAATGATTATTATTATTTTTTGACTGACAACAGGCTGAGGAGATAATATAATGTTTAAAAACCCTTTACGAGTGGCCGTCATTTAAGTCTTTTCTGAAAGCGCTGGCGTTCTCAGTAATTTGAGTTTTTAAACAATTGTCAATGATCAAATAAAAAGAAAGAAAGGAAATAATTTATTTGAGAACCACAAATTTATTACAAAATTATAAAACTAACACAATACTTCAAGAAAATAGAAAAAACAAAGAAAACATAGTTTGTCATCTTGAACAATTCTTTTCAGCCCTTGTTGAAAACACCCGGTAAGCACTTTTTGTTTAAAAGTACTTACCGGGGACCCTTACTCTAAAAGATTTCCATCAAAATCAAATACAGCAACAAAACATATCGATTAAACTACCTTTCAATGCAAATAAAAGAGCATAAAAATCAGTCCATCCGTTTTGGAGCTACGAAGCCGCAAAAACACTTCTTAAGACAAAGTTTCTTAGCTGATGATCCCAGTTCAAAAGCCATAGTAGGTACATTAAAAGAACCATTGTTATAATAACTAAATTAGATTCCAATCGGAAGTTGATAAATCAAAACATGTACTTTCCATTGATTTATTCATCCGGAAGAATCAGTCATCTTCAATCAGAAGCTTGTTTGTCCAGGTAATAAAATTTAGAAAACGAGATAATACCACTCGCAAAAATATACGTAGCATTTACGATTCGGATATTAGATACTTTAATTTCACTGGCATAACGAATTCAAGACTGAAGCTGGAGCTGGACAGAGGCTGGAGCGGTAATCCACATCGCACCATCTAAGCGACCCGGAAATACATCCCGACCACGACTGATACAGGGAATCTGTTATGTGTACTAACTAAATATACAAATTACATTATAACTATACTATATTTATTGCCTTTTATTACTTCTTATGGAAATAAAATTCTCGTATATCGTAGGTATATCCACAAGGAGGTCTTCTTGGACACCTTTTTTAAGGTGTACCAAAGGGTTATTTAGGTTATTGTTTATTATTATTTATTTATTATTTATTATATATTATTATTTTTAGATTATTATTACCCTATTACTAAGTCTGCGCTGTCCGTCCGTCTGTCTGTCCGTCTGTATCTCATAAGCCGTGATAGTTAGACAGTTGAAATTTTTACAGATGATGTACTCGTATTTCTGTTGCCGCTATACAACAAATACTAAAAAACAGAATAAAATAAATATTTAAGGGGGCTCCCATACAACAAACATTTTTATGCCGTTTTTATAGATAATAATGGGACGGAACCCTTCGTGCGCGAGTCCGACTCGCACTTGTCCGGTTGTTAGATAAATTGCTAGTGTTCTTTTTGTGCGTGCATGCGCCCACGTGGTGGTCACGTCCGTTCCGCGGTTGCGTGGTCGTCCAGGTGTGTTCGGAGCTTCAATCTTGTAAGATTTTGATTGATGAACGATTTACTAAATACGCACTGTAAACGATAGCTTAATAACACGGGCTTAATATCATTCTTGATAGTTTTATGGCTCTAGATTGGTACCCAGTCTACAGAGCCAACAAAGTAGAGTACAAAAAATTTGCCTTGAATACTTTCAGAGAGGTAGAAATTTCTATAATGAAAATTCATAATTAGGCAGTAGTGAGCATAATTATAGGCATGTCTCGACACTTCATAACTGGAACATACCTTAATTTCAATATGCAATCCATATTACCGCAGAAGTCTCTCTTGTGATGCGAATATCTACAATACCGAATAAAGTCTCTCGATTACTTTAATTTAGTATTGACAGACTGAAGAGACTGCTGAGGGTCAGCTCATCATCTCTTAGATTTGGTAAGCCAATTTCTGTATACCGAAGCCCTCTATAAGTTACTGGCATCAAAGTTGCTTAGCAGATGTACGAAGATCCGTCATACAGAGACGATGGGAGATGGAGAGTGAGAAAGAATAGAGGTGGATGAACTGTTTGGTGGACCCAATATCAAGGGCGAGATCAAGGCACATAGACTTCGATGGTTCAGCTACGTCGTGCGCATGAAGAATGATCAGGCTGCAAAGATGGCGTATTTGGGTCGAACTATATATGTACGGGTCGTCACCCGGTCGGACGGCTTTGATACCACTAGACTAGACGAGGTCGAGAAGGGTTTTTGCGAATTGCAGCTGCTCGACTGGGAAGAGATCGCGCAACGCCGAGACCCGTGGCGCCTTTTGTTGTTGGAGGCCAAGACCCACTTTGGGGTCACCAACTTAGTAAGTAAGTAATTTCTTTATAATCCAGAATGTAGTAGCAAAGAATTTCGTCGCAATCAAACCCTGTAAAGTTATCGGTCGTAATAACAGTTTCGGACACTCACGCTTACGGTGGCAAATTCGGTGGCAGATAACGTCAACATCTCGCAACATTTCAACATTACCTAGTAAGACAGGGTCGTTGTATTAACGACCACTTCTCCGATACATATCAGATGCGTGTCCAGGCGAAAGTTCTGCGAACTCCGAATGTGTCCAACAATTGATGGCCCTGTCAGCAATGCCGGAATCGAATCTTCGAGATAGCACGCGAGGGCATCACGCAAGATGGTTTTTCACGTCCAAATTAATTTTTTCGGTTTGTTTCAGTAGATTTCTTGTTTTGCGATTATTAGGAAATTTATTAAACGTTACGCCTCAACGTAAAAATAAAATTTTAATTTTGAAGTTTTCTGGAGTGGTATTACTATAGTGGTAGTGGTATAAGTAGGTACAAATACGACATCACGGATAGAAACTTAAATCAAGCTCAATTTGCGTATTAATTAAATATAATAGATCCCATAATTCGGATTCTCATTTATAACGATCTAAAGATGGGCTGTGATGCGACGTATGAAACTGAAATCTACTCTTCCGACTGACGTTTTTACTGCTGATGAGTGGTGAAACTATTTCAGTGAGACACGCTGTCCCACTTTCCAAGCGCTTTTGACTTAATTACAAGCTTGTTACAAGTATTGACTTTTATAATTACAATATTTTAAAGGCTTTTTCCTTGTTTAACTTTGATTGGTACAAATTTACGAAGATTACGTGACAAAACGGACCTTTGGGGTAATAAGAGTAGTTCAATGATGCAAGAAGAAAATTATAGGCGTATAAGTCGAAGTTGGCAATGATTTTGAGGGAGACTAAAATTTTAGCAAATTAAAATGCCACAGGTGGCACCAGGGTAGCACTGTTGCTCTGTATGACAGACTTGGCTTTTTTACCACCAGCTGAACAATTAAGTCGAAAGACGACCAACCTAGTTTGAAGAGACAGGTTAATTTTTTTTATGCCAGGTCTATCCGGTTTAAATATAAAATATTGTGCATTTCACCGCAGTCTGTGAGGAGAGTGACGACGCGGTCGACGTTGGAAAAGTCTCTTTGCGTTGGGTTCAGTATAGCTATGAAGTGGTCCCATACAAATTGAGACACATACCGAGTGCGACGCGTGTTTTTATTTTATATTTTTGCTTTTTATCTATATCGAAACGATATGTTTTTCATGCCATGACGACCCTAAAGTCTTTAAACTTCACAAAAAGGTATATAAATCACTTTACAAGTTTGCTTTCGTAGAGCTTGTCGTTTCGTTGGCCAGTGTGTGAAGTCATATGTACATACGTCTGAGGTGACCTTTTACGCGGCAATATTTGAAACATAACATTTAAACATGATTTTAAGTACTGTTAGGACTTTATTTAATTAAAATATTCTTTTTCATGGCTATATGTATACATTATGGTTAACTTGAAAACACTTTCTGAAAATTTATCCGATCCTCTATTGAAGTCGGTTTTTTTAAATGTATTGGTACTTGTTCTATTCTATATAAAATAATATACTACACTCGAGAGCAATGAATCCGGGTCACTTAAAGAATGTTAAAAATCTCGGAAACTAAAAATGATAGGTTAATGCAATAATTTGTATTTAATAGACAATGTAATACTCCTTAAATGAAAGTAAAAAAAATATGAGTCACCATACATTTTATTAACACAAAATTACATAAAGAAAAAAACTGCTGATCTCTCCTTAAAACAAAAATAGGAAACATGAAATTTTTGAACTTTATTACGATTTTCTTGAATTTTAATACTTCGTATTGCCTCCTCGTGCTTCCATTACTGCGTTTACGCGGTTTGGCATGCTGTACACCAAGTTCCTTATACGATTTTGGGGAATATTCTCCCATTCCTCTGTGAGAGCAATTTTGAGCTCACGAAGCGTGATTGGGGGAGGGTTTCGTTGTTTTACGCATCTGCCTAGCTCGTCCCAAGCATGCTCGATCGGGTTGATATCCGGGCTGCGCGCTGGCCACTCCATACGAGTAATGTTCATCTCTTGAAGGTAGTCATTCACAATCCTACCTGTATGAGGTCGGGCATTGTCATGCATAAATATAGCATCCTCACCTAAATTGACCATAAATGGACCAACGTGATCATTGAGGATTTCTTCCACATATCTTACGCTAGTTAAAGAGCCGTTTTCTATGATCACCAGCTCTGTGCGACTTTCAGAAGAAATTCCGGCCCACACAAGTACAGACCCACCACCGTAGGCTACTTTTTCTTCGATGCATGCTTGCTTGAATCTTTCCCCTGGTCTTCGATACACTCTGTGTCTTCCATCGTGCTTGTAGAGCATAAATTTTGATTCGTCGGAGAACATAACTTTTGACCAATCTTCAATACTCCAATTTACGTGGCTCTGGGCATATCTTAGTCTCGAAATACGATGCCCACGCTCCAGTTTAGGGCCGTTTGCAGGTCTAAGGGGTTTTAAGTTAGATTCAGCAAGCCGACGTCTTACTGTCCATGCACTTGGGTTACTTCCTCCGAGGCGTCGAAACTGATTGGTGAGTTCAGTTCCTGTGAGAAAGCGATTTCGAAGCATGGTGTTCACCAAGTATCGGTCTTCTCGTGCTGTGGTACACCTGGTTCTGCCCGTTCCTGGTCTGCGTAGGTTAGAACCAGTTTCTTCGTAACGTCGGAGAACTCTTTGTACTGTTGACAGCGACACACCGACAGTCCTGGCTGTATCGCGCTGACTCCGGCCGGTTTCCAGCATTGTAAGTATTCTGGTGCATTCTTCAGGCGTAAGCGACATAATTTCAGCTTGAATAATGAATATAGAGCACTATCAACATGGTTTATGTACCCACATAAATGACAGATTACAAACAAAAGCAAAACCAAATGCTGTAATTTCGTAGTTCCATCTTCGAAAGTGGCCCTTTTTCAAATTTGATTTTTTTATGATATAACTTTACAATAACTAAGAAGTTTTAATACCTTCATTTAAGGAGTATTACATTGTCTATTAAATACAATTTATTGCATTAACCTAGCATTTTTAGTTTCCGAGATTTTTAGGATTCTTTAAGTGACCCGGATTCATTGCTCTCGAGTGTATATTAAATTGTATTTCAGTTGGAAGTGACTAGGTTTTACAGTCATGCTCACTCAAATGTCTTTGCTTGCGGCGGCTCTGTGTGTCGGGTCACTCCCTTCCCTCCAATATGGTGATGGCTGGTCCACAAGTCATAGTCGTGAACGGGTGCTGCTTGCGGGGACTGGTCTGTTCTAGTCACTCCTACTGCTACTGTCACACCTACTTATATTTTATTTACACTTTTCTGTTACTGACACTATTACTATGGGACATCTCACTCGCATTTCTTGTTTGACATTCTGTTAATTCTAATTTATACGTAATTGTGCTGAAAAAAAGACATCCCCGCAGAGTTTCTTGGTGCTATCTTCTCTAGCGGGCGTATTTCCGAAGCACTGGTAGAGTCAGTTTTCCCATTTATTTTCAGCACTCAGACTTCAATTTGAGTATAGGAAAGAAATGGGTACACATAATTACCTTTTTTTCAAAGCCATGTTTACATAAGTTACAATTTTTAACATATTTTATTTGTATCATGTGTTTATGACCTTTAAAAGTGCACTTTTGTGCCTATTTAATAAATGATATTCGACTTTGACTTTGACTATGCGTAGTACATTATTCAGATTAATTAATCAGTATGTTCTAAACACGACTTACGAGCTTAGTCAGTTATTGTAGTAAATTGCGCAATGCCAAATAAAAACGAACAGTTGTAGCTTTTGTGGCTAAGTAGGCAGCCACCTCGATGAAGGCGTCTTGCAATAAATCTCTGGGTATGTCTCGGCCTCTAGTTTTTTTGCCAGTAGCCAGCAGACAGATTGTGTTCCTTAGATTTCAAGGTATCTCAAGAAAGTGGGCTCCACATGTAACATTGATACACGCTTATCATTTCTTAGAATGGGTTGTAAAGTTTTTCAGAATACTTAATATCTACCTATAAGAAGTTAATCATGTCGTGATTTGCCGCAGAAGTGTAAAAAATCTATGTTTCATTCTATGACTACATAGACAAACAAACCAAAACGCTAGTTTTGGTTTGTTTGTCATTTTGTTTTCGTATAAAATGGAGCATAGCGAATTTTTTTTTATCAGCAAACCATTATCACCACTGACAATTAAGTAAATTAACAGACACGTCAGTCTATAAAGAAAATAAGAATACAATTAGTCATGTCAGTTTATATTGAAAACATTTTTAACAATGTTAATGTAAATTAATGTAATTTCTAAATTCTGTGTTTTATATTTAATTTCATTTTTTAATTTTGTTGTAGGTTAGTTTAGTTTTTATCATTCTATATGTTTGTACATAATTGTTAATTGGTTCTGTAAATAAAAGTATAATATAGTCAATTAAAAAAAAAAAAAATGTTAATGTTAATTTTAAACATCAAAAATACAATATTTATTCATATGTACCGGTAAAGACCCATGACCTTACAAATAACAAAACGGCTAAGTATCACTATCATAATCTGTATGCTGCATTAAGAGAATACATTGAAATTTAAAATCGTATGTAACTTTAATCCACAGGTGTCAAGGTTACCTGTCAATCTAATAACAGTTATACGGGATTCCCAATCGTTGGTCAAAGGTCTAACACGGACCTCATCTAAGGGAGTATTTAAATGGTGCGATATCTTGCGAAGCATTAAACGTATTGGGATCAAAAGCACTAAACTTGTTTGTTGGTAACAAATGACGATGGTGATGATTTCAAAACTTTCAATCGAAATGAACAAAAGTGGCGACGGTTACTTTCGATAAATATAGCACTCTTTTTCTAGAGACACCAAAAGTAGCAATATGCAAACTAAACACAAAATTTACAAATATTTTATTTATTTGAAACGACACTGTTAAAATACCTAGGTATATAGAATAGTACAAACGAGCAACAAATGAATAAGAAGACGCAGCGTATCGCTTTGTCGGAACGCTCACAATCATTGATAGGTATTTCGTAGAGAAATGTAACGAACACCTCACACTACTGACCCGCTTGTTCGTGTCAATGTCAGTCACGGTCTATCGCACTGATTAGCCGGTATTGTTTACATAACTGACCTGTAGCGTCTAAGTGTTCTACCGTAGTCTACGATAACGCATATCTCACTTGACAGCAGTAGGAAGGTTGATGTTGATGACGTCATACGTCTGCTATGGCATAGGGATCTTCTCTTAGAGATAAATTTTAGGTACAAATTCAGTAGTATCATACTATGGCGATTTCACTTATATGGTACGTGGACATGCGTGAATGCCTACGATATTAACTTATATCATCATCATCAATCCATTACGTTCCCACTGCTGGGCAGGATTTCACTTACAGGAAGAGATTATGTGCCATAACCCATCACGTGGGCATAGTACGGGTAAGCGGATGTCACATAAACTTGAATTTTGCGATTCTGGGGCGTTGCAGACTTCTCAAGATGTTTTCCTTCATCATTTCTAAAATCCGCTTAAATCATGAAAGTCTTTAATTCGGGGCTACTCGACGAGTGTAATCGGCGTGAGGAGCCAAATTAGGATTGAAACGGTGAGACAAACTTGCACTGCTCTGAACAAATGCATTGCATGACTAACACATTCATTACTGATCCACTTGTTCGTGTCAATGTCAATCATAGCAAATCCCACTGATTAATATTGAATTGTTTACATAACTAAACTGTATTGTTTAACTGTTCAACAATCATTGATGCGTAGACATGCAGCAAATATCTAACACGTTGTGAGTTATGCTGGTGGACTACTTACTCACGTCAGTCATATCGAATCACGATGATTGGACCAGGATTGTTTGCATAACTGATTTTATCCGTAGTTTAACAGTAGCTAAGCAGAATGCTATATACATGTAGGTATAGCATAACACGATACGTTACTAGGTGGTAGGTCTCTTATGTGCAACAGTCCATCTGGGTTTGTAGATACCCCCGCTTTATAAGTTATTCTGTCACCAAACAGTAGTTTGCAATTGAAGATAACGAAATTACTCGGCCCATGAAACTCCATATCTGATGCCTCAGGGTGACGAGCGCAATGTAGTGGTACGCAATACTTTACATGGTATCAAAAGTTTTGGTTGGCACTGCGATTGTTATGGGCAAGCATGGCGCTTACTAATAGGCGAACGACTTGCTTGTGTCATTGCTCTGTTGCATAAAAAAGCACATATCGCTCTGTTACAATGCGGCTATTTTATGATGTAAAGATAACACGGCCGGGTCTTTTGTGCAGTGATATATAACGATACGTTATGGGCAAAGTATACCTACCTCGTGATTGTAAGCCCCACCTGCCAAACATTTGCAGTTAGACTCAGAATTTTAAATTGCAACGTCCAGAGTAGTACAAAATCATTCACTGCATGGCACTGCTTTAGACAGTGTCACCATAAGACATTGGCAAACATCAAATGCGTAGTTATTTGCTGGCGATAGGTACTGCCGACGACAAACTTAAGCTATTTAATGACACAATCATACAACTCCTACTAATTAGTGAGGATAGATGTTCGATAAGTACTCGTATGTATTCAATATTTAGCAAAAACTACTGAACGCATTTTAATGAAGTTTCGTAAGTACATAAGTATTTTAGATGCCGGAATAGGATACCTTTTATCTCGTAAAATTTATTAACGCAGATGAAACTGCCCTGATAATTTTATTGTATGATTCCTTTAGCAAATAGAAGTAAAAAACAGCCAGATGAGCTTCTGCAAAAAGTTCTGCTTTCACCAAGTACATATATATACTCATTACTTTTTTTGTAACCTATTTGATCCCACTGCTGGGCAAAGGTCTCCCCCACCTCCCTCCGTGGATCTCTCTCCATTGCGATCTCTGGCCTGTCACGGCTTGAAAGCGTCCAAATCGTCCCGCCAACGTTTTCAGGGCCTTCCTAGGCGTCGACGCCCGTCTTCATGCACCCATTGTGTAGCTATTTTGGCCCACCTTTCCGGGTATAGGATTTATATACCTACATATTACTCACTACTATCAATGGAATATGAGTCTTCCCATTTTATAGTAGAACAGTGTAGTACAAGTTCTTTGTTACCTATTACATAATGCAGTAGGCACGTGTAAAAACCAGGCCTTATAAAACATGATATTGATTGTAAAGAAGAGCACGTTTCCTTTTGTGTTGCAACAGAACATGTTTGTAAACAGTACGGATATGAAATATGATATGTTTTGTAGCTTAAGGCATAGCAACGAGATATGTTCTCAGCCATGTCAAATATGAATGTGAACGGTAACGTACCCGGCCAAAATAGGAACTTATCAGAAATAAAGAAGATTTTCCCTAATGATAACCTATATGTCACAGCAGCGCCCCCGGTCCTTGTAGCCGCTACATATGCATGCCTTTGGTTCAACCAAAAAATAAAGTTGGGTATATAGAAATCGGGCTACTACCGCTGGTATTTTTCCGTGAATTTGATGATTTCCAAATAAAAATACAGTTTATTTCGTTCAAATTTAACAAAGAGCTCGGGCTATACTGAGCGGCGTCCGCGAGACACTTCATTTTCAGTGCTCACTCCCGCGTTCAATAACGTGGGGGTGGAAGGAGGGTCAAACATGTATTTTTGTGTTGTCATCAGTTGGATCTTTACAAGGACATGACGATAATTTTTGTAAGTTTTGAACTTTAGGAGTATGAAGCTTTCAAATTTACATGTTTTTTTATGACCAAATGTTTTGTAATGCCCATCGGCACGACGAGAAAGACTTTTATTGAATTCATGTCACAAGGTCCCGAAGAGTTTGTTGCTTTGTGGCGTGAAACAAGCTCCTCTAGCTATTGCTGAAAAAGGCATTCATACTTATCTAGGACTGAATATTTTCAATCCTAGATAAGTACCTACGCCTTTTTCAATCTAATATATAGGTACAACTATTTCTTTAAACATTTTTAATATTATTTCCTGAAACTTTTCAACCAATCGTTTGATTCTTTTAACGTTTGAACCGTTAACCTAAAAGTTCTCATAAAAATACGGCTGTACTATTTTTGATGTTATTTTACGCGTGTAAGAAGCGATATCTTACAGTTTATTACCATTTTCCACAAATCGCTGGTGTTAATCGGTAATCTCCTAATCTAACTCCATCTCTGACACGTAAGATTGAAGTTGCTATTTTTAATTAACCTCTGGCTCACCGAGTTATTACTCCAGCCGACGTTTGGCTTCAGATCTGACTTACTAGATTAAGTCTATCTTGAGTTTAATCTCAGCAACTGCTGCAAAGGCAGCACTTATGAGTTTGCAATATTCAAGTTTAGCTTTTAACTGCAGATTCCCGCAAGTTAATCTGCAATTTTAAAAGTAGTAATTTTGGTATGCTTTTTCTGATTAATTTCACAAGGCATGAATGCCTCATCTTACCTATTTTAATAAGTTTTTCTAAAAAAAGGTTTCTGACGTAAAAATCAAGCATGATGCAAGTATCCAAACTTTTCATTTCTTATTTATCACTCTGACTAGGCTTGCACTTTGCACGTGTTTAGTGTAAAACTTATCATCATATTATATCATGGAGTTCTGGAGTACACGCTATATCTTAGTCCTACAGTTGCCAATGAATTCAAAGAAACAAACGTACGCACTTTTATATATAATTTTAAACTGACGTTGCATAACAGCCTTAGCTCGAGCGCGCATACGATTATCGGTTCCAGATACGGACTTGATGGACTGTTTTGATCTATTCGTGTCACAACCGATCAAACCTGTCGGTACACTTCGTAAAAATATTCGCAATATAAAATACTTAAAGCGGACCAAGTGCAAGTCTGACGTTGGTAAGTGTTCCGTATCTGAATAAAGAAATGATTCAATTACTATGATGAATTTGATAGTAGTATTTTTACCGAAATAAATCAAACAGTTTTGCAAAAAAATGGCAAGGACATACAGTTCCATGCATAGAGAGATACCGAGGCGGTCCTATCCAAAGAAAAAGTATTCTCTATCACAGTTCCGTTTTTTTAAATTTTGGAACCGAACGCCAAAAAGGTCGATCAATAAAATAAGATACATATAATAAGGTCGCAAATTCGATATTTATGACCGTTGCACAAACCCTTCGAGGACAATAAACGGACTGAGGTAACAAATGAAAGTAAGAGTGGAGACGTAATTTGTCCCTAATTTCCATACGGGTTCGTCCGTGGAATTTATCTCCGGATACAACTAGGCGGATGGCCTGACTGCGAGGCTTTTGTCACGCAAAATATAAAATACAGTTTATTTCGTTAAAATTTAAGAAGAAGCTAACGCTAACGCGAGTTGTACAGAGCGGCGCCTGTGAGACACCTCATTTTTAGGCTTTTTTCGAGTTTGTTTTTGGCGAAACTTTTGTCACGTTCACAACACGAAAGCGAAATCTCGTCGACTTATTCAGAGACTGCATTAGCGCGGCGCTAATTTTATTTTATTCTTCTTTTCTTCAAAAGTATTACAGACTCAGTACACCTGAAATATTTTTCTAGAACCAAACAAACAGAATAAGGGCAAATTATACTCAATATTTCTTTAATCCCTTTCGTGCGTTACGCATAATTTTCATTCATAAAAATGCATTAAGATAAACAAGCGCGTTACGCATAACACGCGTCCCAGTATCAGACGCTTTACTAGGTTGCACGGTGGATGACATTGACAATTCTTCTGTCTCTTCATAATTCGTAGTCACGCTTCTTGTTGAGGTGAGTACAGATCTTTAGCCGCGACTTTTAGCGGTTGTTTTCGCTAATTACCATCTCGTTTGCAATTTAAAATCTGCGTATGTTCGCAAGTTTGTGGCCTTAGTGATAGGGATGCCTCCTTGATATGAGGCATGTCCAGGTTTGAAGACCTGTGTCCCGGATGGATCACTGAGTAATAGCTATCCTGAACTCAGAGGAATCTTTGAAGCTCTTCATTCCGTATTTATCACTTTATTTACACTTCTTATCTTTCTAAGCTCAAAGTGTGTCAAAAGTAAGGCAACAAGTTTGTGATTCTTCGCTGTTTTATCTGAACTACTAAGATTTTATGCCATTGTATTTAACCTACAAAAAAGGCTGAAACGCAATGAAAATATGTAGTGTTATCCCGCTGAATATTATGTAGGTTGTTGTTAGAATAATATAATATGTATAGGGGTTGATTGGAAATGTAAAATGAATTAAAATATATATATATATATATATATATATATAAGTAATCCCTTCGCTTTCTTTTTTCTTTTTTTAAAACGTATATGTATATATGTTATAATAAATATGGTAATGAGTTTAATATTGTATATAAGAAAAGGTAAATAATGTATTAATTAAGTAAATAATAAATAATGTTAAATAAAGAAAGCCCTAACAACAACCCTCCTAATACAACACGTGTTTCGCCGTCTGCACGAGGCATCATCAGGTGTCGACTCGCCGAACGCTAAAACGAGAGTCAAACGAGACGCTCGTTTCAAAAAAAAAGCGGAGAGATTATTTATATATATATATATATATATATATATATATTTTAATTTTAATTCATTTTACATTTGCAATCAACCCCCATACATATTATATTATTCTAACAACAACCTACATAATCATCATCATCATCATCATCATCAGCCCATCACGTCCCCACTGCTGGGACACGGGCCTTCTCTCATAGAGAGAGAACGGGCCATAATCCACCACGCTGGCCCAGTGCGGGTTGGTGGATGTCACATGTCTTTGACTTTTTGTGAAAAAATCTTGGACATGCCGGTTTCCTCACGATGTTTTCCTTCACCGTTTTTAGAGTGAGTGTTATATTCGCACATAACTTAAGAAAGTCAGTGGTGCGAGGCCAGCGGGATTCGAACTCGGGTGCGTCGGGTCGAAAGTCGCACGAGCTCCCACTGAGCCACACTCGCTCTTACCTACATAATATTCAGCGGGATTACACTACATATTTTTATTGCGTTTCAGTTTTGAGATGAATTTACGCAACGTCACGCCTGATTCCATTGCATTCCTACGAAAAAGGGTTACAGACGGTTACTTTTTTATTGAGTATTTAACGAGTGCTTATTCCGGTCAGCGTCTAGACTTTTGTGGCAGCCCTATAGTATTGACCCTTCTTTGGAAAGCGAATTCAGGGGTGTTGTAGCCTGTGTCTGTGTACATCGTGGTCGGTGTCTTTGCATCGTTGCAATTAGCGTCGTGTCATTGTGTAGCGGTGTGTGAATGCCGCCTAACTGCGTCTGTCGGTGCATGCGAAGCGTTATAGTCTAGCATTAGCTAAGCCTGGGACTAGAGCTAAGAGCTTCCTTTTAGAACCTAGGGGCTACAGCTCGGATAGTGTATGCGAGTGCGGTCTCAGTGCGGTCTCTCTCCACATACTGTGGCACACCTTTTGTATTGCCCTGCGTGTCCCACCACCTTTACGCGCGAGGACCTGTACAATGCCACGGAAAATGCTGTGCTTGTGGCGGAGCACTGGTCCAAAAAAAAATAAAGCTGAAGGATCGACTCGCTAAGAAGAATAAGATTTTAGAACCTCTTTTTTCTTACTATAAATGCCCTAACACTTTGTTATATTATATAGGAATACCTGTCCCACTACCAGACACGAAATAAATCTCTATAGTTTTCTACACGTGTACGACCTCTTCCGCAAGTCTTCCTTGGAAAGCCTTGGAAAATACCTCACCTCGGAGTACAGCAATATCTGAGTTCGCTTAGGTCATAATTTGTGCGATTTGTGGCACTATAAACTGTGCCATAAGTATTAAATGTAATTCCATTTTAAGTGAATAAAGAGTTTTCTTTCTAACTGCATCTACCGCTGCTTGATACATTACTGCCAGTAATGGAGGCTCTAGAGGAGATTATGCAAGCCCTCCGAGGCGCTGCTACTGAGCACTGACGTTGACGCATTTCCTGAACACAGAGTAATTGAGTTACGATATTTAAATTGACTTCAAACAACGCGTAATTACCCGATCTATTATGTAATTACCCATAAACTACTGGTATAATGAGCTGGAGGAAGCTATTAATATTTGCTTTGAGTCTATTAAGTTAGATAATAATGTACGGGAATGAGCCGCAATTGCATTGAACAAGTTTATTTATTATTTTACTAGCTGATACCCGCGGCTCCGTCCGCGTTCAATTAGATTTGTCGTTGCTTCTTAAGCGACTGTTTGTTCTTCCGGGATGAAAAATATTTTATGTCCTATTCCAGGACTTATAGTAAAATACCTAATTTCATTAAATCCGTTCATTCGTTAAAAACACACATACATCACACACTTTTGAATTTATAGTATTTGTAAGGAAGGAAGATTAGCTTTGTCCGCACTCCGTTCCGGACGATCGCTGGCACCACGTTGTAGGTCTAAATACTTCAAGGAAAAGCGTTTTGTTACATAAACTTTTATATACTTCGATACCCTTTAAATAAATACTAATAGATGGTGTTATAAGATGGGTATTCTGAACAAACATCCCGATATACAGTCATATAGGTCCCACTTAGATATTGCTTTGCATTTTGAAATCACAGACCGACACTTCTACTTTATTTTATTTGTAGCGATATAGAAATAACTCACAAAGGCAAAGGTGAGATATTAGTCTTACGCAGATACCTTTTGCATCAAATAGCGTCCATCAATCGAGCAGTGCGTAGAGAATTGCGCATGAGCGCAGAGCGATGGCCTAATCGAGCCCGAAGCATTGAACTTGCAATGTATAAGCCATCAGTCATGCAGTTCTTGCGATCCTTTGAGGTCAGACGGCGGCATCGCATCGCGCTTTGTCAGTGCCTGCCGGGATGAAGTTGGATGACTGTGTCAGGTTGCTCGTTTGTTGTCCTCAGCGGGCGCAGACGGGCGATTTACTCGCCAGAAATGGAATTCTAACGACTTTATGAACATGAAACATGAATGTACATTATTCTGTTTTGTTTTACAAATTATGGGAGCTCGTAATTTGTTTTGAAATCTGCTACCTTATCGTGCCTTATAACAGCCTTCGATCAGGTTCCTGGATACCAATTAGGATTCTGTCTAGAAATCAATTTTCTAGGCAATTTCAGACTGCTGTTAGAGGGAGTGACGTGAAGATTGCACTCGGAAAGATTGCAAGATAACGGTGAATTTAAAAAATATAAGCCGTAAAACTTTATTACTTAGTATAGAACTATTCCAAATCACATAGGAGAGTTAAAATAGAACCTGTAAAAATGGACTGGTGAATGTTTGTCGAAAAGTTACTTTTAATATTATGTCGTAAATAGAGATAGTTTTTGTCACACATTTACCGGATCGGTATTGTTACTTTTTGTTATAAATATCGTGATATTATTTCTTTTTAAATGTTAACTTTTTGTATAGAAAAGTTTCATTGTTCTTGTACGTCAAAATTCCATGTTTTCATAGTTTGGGCGTATATGGTAAGAAATATATTTTTCTTTTAGCACGTACCTAACAGGCTTAGTCTTTACATATTTTATTCACTAGTTAGCTGGTAACAGCATACGAGCATCTGGACACAAGAAAGAGCTTTTACAAAGAAAACTCATAGTATTAATTAAAATAGTTTAAACTGTTAGTTGATAAATTATAGGGCTATTCCCTTTCCTCCAAAAAACAATTCCTGTCACCTCCTTACAATATAACAATCATCAAACCAGCGTCACAAGCAAATAATGAATAAGGTTAACCCGTAGTGGGTGGAAGGATCTTACTACTTAACGACGTGTGGAGTTGTTCGTCTGTCCATAACAAACTGTTCAAGTTCAATCTGACTGTCAGTTTGCTGTCGCTAACTGACAGCGCTTTTATCCCGATGAATAGCTTTGTTAAACTGCCTGCAGGACTCGAATATCGCATCTACGTGTTAATAGCGGGATATTGATGCCTTCTCCGCACTTATACGAACCTTTTTGCACATAAACCTACACAAAAGGCTTAGTTACGGCACAAAAAGATACATCCGTTCTTTTGAAATCTATTGAATACAGTTTAGATGCAGTAAATACACGGTGATTTTACACATCGTCTCTCTACGTACAAAGGGTCATAAAGAACAATAAAAAACAAAGTTAATGGATGTAAAAGATTACAATCTGTCAATAAAACACGCAATCGTAATTTGGTAGGTGAGATAAAGATCATAGTAATAAAATAACAGTTTGTGCCCATAATGTTGCCTAACATGATGACGCAGAAAATACTAGTAAAATAAACAATAACCTACAATTTTATCGATTTCTTTGTCGATTGCGTGCGATTCTTAGTGTTCGTTAAACAGATCAAGAAGCCAGTGTTTTGTAAGCTGGCAGTTCAAGTCATTTGTTCTAAGCTATTTGACATAAATATATTTTTGTAGTAGGACGATCTTCGTAGTCGATGCTTAGTTCAAAGTTCAAAAGTTTAATTTTGGCATTTTAGAACAATTTTTAGGACTTGTTACAATATGTTTCTTTTTGACAATATTATGTTTCTTATGTGCCAGTTGGCTACTTGGCAGAAGCGGTTTATTTTTAAGCCTAATAGATCTATGTATGGCCACTATCTCGCCTGATGTGAAGCGATGATGTGGCCTAAGATGGATGGAGATCTAGAGAGAGACGGCAGTTGAGCAGCTGCTCAGACCCGTCTCCCCACGTACCATGTATCTTTGTCTTCTATGTAATTAGTAACGGTAGGTATAGAATGTTTTTTGAATTAAAATAGTTTTCACACACAATTTGAATATCAGTGAACAAATGTCAGATTTTACTGGCTTGATAGTAGAGAAGCAGATTTAAATAAAATAAAAAGCTTTTAGAAAACATTTATCTGGCGATAACGGTAGGTACTTTTACGGTTACTTTTGATTTGTCTGCTTTTACTTTGCGTCTTACTCCCAGACATGGATGACATTGACACCATAATGACCAGTAATTTTTTCGTAATTCTTGCCCATGAGTAAGGTACAGGAAAGTTATGGAAGAAGCCAAAGCCTCATCGAAGTTTGTAACTATCCCTAGTCATAAAACACTAAATATTGGTTGAGTAATTTGGAAATTAATATTAAATAATAATTAAAATCACTTTTCAGTATAGAATACAACTATTCCACTTCTGCAAAGTAGCCAACTGGTCAAAAAACATAACATTGTAAAAAACCATAAAAATTTAACAAAATCTCTAAAAAAATGTGCTTCTCAGTTCCTTGCCGTACCTGTCTTCTGAGTAGTGGTTCTTTTTTCGATACGGTGGTAGAGTCATGGTGTTAATTTGACGTTTATAAATGCGTCTGTGATGCCAAAACTGAATAAAGAGATTTTGATTTTGACATGATTTAGCGTTTATCGTACAAATTTTGCATGTGTTTGTAAGGGGATAATCTCTGGTCCTTCCATCATCCTTTCCATCCATCCTTCCTCTTCATCCATCCATGCATCCTTCTTTTTCTTCTTCTTCTTCCTGCTCATGTTCCCAGAGTATCCGGGATCGGGCTTCTTTGTAATGCAGCGTAAAACTTTGTCTTGGATTGTCACAGTTTGGGTCAGGTTCTTTGCCTCTTTTTCTACATTAGACCACCATGTAGCTAAAGCTCTACCTCGTCCCCTAGGTTTATTTGGGGATGTTCATTGATCTCTTTACGGCATAATCATCGTCCCGCCTCATTACGACTCCATACCATCATAATCTAACCTTTTTCAATTTCTCTACGATCGGTGCAACCTTAAATGACCCTCTGACGCTTCTTACGGATTTTATGTAAACGTGTAACTCCTCCTGCCCACTTCAACATCTTCATTTCAGTTACAGGTAACATGTAGGTCTACATGTAGTTGTTGTTTACGACGAACAATTCTTTGCGTCGAACAATGGAATTTTTCATCCGATTCTGAAAATTTGTTCACGTATAGAAAGTTATTCTATTACCAACTAGGCATTTACCTTTCTATTTAATTTCAGTTGACTAATTTGATTTAAAATCAATTTCAAAAAGAAGTAAGCTTGTAATGAAATGGCCCGCCCTGCAGTTCCTAGCTCCTACAGACCTCCTTAGGGTGGAAGACCACTACAATACACAGTTTATTAAGGGAAAAGGTAGGGAGGAAAAAGGCACAAAATTCACACAAGAGTATAAGGTTTGTTACAAGCTCTAATATAAAAACAGCTGGCCTAGAGAATAAACAAACCAATGTGTTTGGTAACCGCGTCTAAACTCTTTCAACTGGATAACGATACTCCAAACGTCACTTCATAGAAAACAAAGTTCTGTACTCTTTATAAAAAAACTTCTCATTTCTCAATCTAAGCTTATCAAAGGGTGTAATTACTGTAAGATTTAATGCGGCCCGCTTCGAGGACAGACGGTATGTATTAACTATTTATTAATAACTTGGCCCGAAGCGGTGCTATCTTCGTATTATTGTAATAGAGACCTGTCACTGGAATCTAGGGATGTGGACATCCGGTAAATGTTAAGAAAATAAAATACATAATAATAAAGGTTATTTTGGGCTAAGTATACCTAGGACAGTACATGTTACAGAATTTATACAGTTTAGAGTGAGTTTTTGATCCCTATGGCAACTACCGTAACAATTAGAGATAAAACGATTTGTAGGTAGAGCGCCAGGCATCAGAGTTCCAATCTAAATTACCCTGCCCATATGATTTAGGAAGGCCAGATTTGTCACACTCGTTTTAAATCCTGTGTAGAATAACATTTAGAATTGTGACGGACCCAGCATGTCTGGTACTACGAGACAGAACAGTAAATCATTATCTCTCAGAGAATGTCTGCAAGTAGTGAAAGCTTGTTATAATAGTGTCGGGGAAAAATTCCGGCCAATTCTGTGTGTACTGCCATCTCTAGCATACCTACCCTTCAAAACCTTTAGCACGAGTTTATACATTCCTCTGCGTGATGGGAGGTGCCGATGAAGAATAAGCGCCACATTGCATTATTCCTGATTGGAAAATATTTATGGGTCTGAGAGACCAATGAAAATAATGAGGTGGACACTAAAATTACTGTTTACGACATAAAAACATCAAAGTTTATGGTTTGCCTAATTGAATAGGCAGTCAATGGACATTTAGCGATGTAATAAGTAAGAACCTACCTTTGTCTGGAAAAATTGTTCAGCAAAACTATACTGTATTTTCTTGATTTTATTTGCTACGGTACTTTTACGGTTGGCAATACAAAGCGTTGAGTAATAAAGGATGTTTTTAGATCCCTGTTAATTATCTAGTTATTACGAGAAACATAATAAAAGATAACGTTTTACTTCGAAAGGTAGCGGTTGTTGTAAATATATTGAGTTTTTTAAGTAGTAAATTGTTGTTGTTTTTTGTTTGATTATTATTATTATTATTATTTTATTTATTCATTTATTTCAGGCAGTATTAAAGTACAACAAAGTAAAATTCACAGAGGCCCATAGAATATATACCTTACAGACTAACATATACACAAAAAATCACCAAAACACTGTATTTATTATTATTTATTAATTTTATTATTATATTTCATCTCTCGAATGTATTATGCGCATTTTTAATTCGCAAATACAACAATACTAGCATTTACAATTCATCATCATCATCATAAGCCCATCACATTCCCAAGGCTCGGACACCTCTCACAGAGAGTATGGAACATAACTCACCATGCTGGCCCAGTGCGGTTTGATGGATGTCACATGTCCTTGAATTTTTGTTATTAATTCTTGTTCATGCCGGTTTCTTCACGATATTTTTCTTTACCGTTTTTAAAGTGAGTGTTAAATCCGCACATTTATTAAGAAAGTCAGTGGCGCGGGTCCAGCGGGATTCGAACTCGGGTGCGTTGGATTGAAAAACGCACTAAGCAACACGCTCTGTGCCAGATTCACAATGAATACTATAGTTTAACAAGATAGAACCCTCATAATATACGTATCAGTCGTAGTATTTTAATTAGTTAGTACAATAGCCAGTCGTTAGCCAGTTAGGTACAGCTTTCCACATCTCGCTCTGGAAACGTGATCGCTCTCTAAAATTAACCGAGGAATGTAAACGTGAGGCTTAGGAATTTATTGATGCAGACCGGCAAATGAAGGTAATTAACCACTTATCCATAACAGCTGGTTAAAATTAGGTACTAGGTTCAGCCAGTCGGTCAAAACTAGTTAAAAGAAGTTAAAACTGAATTGTTGCTGGTAAAAAGGAGACTAAACAATAGTACGTACTCTTGTAAGTACATAACAAGAACATCAGCTGTTTAAAATATGTTTTGTTTTTGTTAAAACTGCAAAATATTATTCATTAAAGAATTTAAGCGCGCAATTTATGAACGTAAACAATATTGTGTGGGATTTTTCAGAAGCAGTAAGTTAATTCTCGCAAGTGAAACACGCTCGTGAAAAAAATGTAAGCCGACTTTTCAATGAATTCTTCTACTCTCAATTTATTAATTACATAGAACATTTTGTTACATATTCAAATAAGACAAGGTTGATATTAAGACCGTAATTTGATTGCATGTGTGTGCGTTACCGAATTACTCTTCTTTCCAAATTTTTTTTATTGCTTGCCATCGTTGATTATATCGAACGAAAGTCAGATCAGCTAGATAGTACAACACTAACTAGCGGGGTGTTTGCTCTGTGCGGCATCGGGTCTCCGGATGCCTGTTGGGACGGCGGGCCAAAATAGGCCCACTGCCGCACTGAGCGGATGTATATCACCGTCAGTGCGCGGTAGGCCGAAAAGGGCCTGCCATGATGTTTTTTAAGGGGGACACCTACAATTTTGACAACAAGCTGAAATATAAATTTGTCTCTGCAGAACTCTCACAAACACCTGAGATAATCGTCCCGCACCGGCGAGAAGGACATAGGTTTCTTCGTCCGCACTAGCTGAAATACCGCGGCAGGCCGATAAAGGCCTGTTGTGCAGTTAAGGTATTAATTTATATACTTATTTGTGTAAACATGTAGATATTATATTAATTAGTTATTCATGCTAAATAAAGAGGATATATTATTTTTATTAGATAAAATAATACTTAGGTACATTTGCATAATGTGCGAAAAATCCTTTTTTTTTAAGTATTTTTTTATATTATATAAGTGTTATACATAATTTGTGTCTATACATATAATAAAATCGTAGAACCCAAAAAATCTGTACATGGAAGATATTCGAAAAAAAATCAAGCAGGGCGACTTAAGTGATTAACAAAACATAAAACATAGTTTTTAAAATTTTTTTTGTTTGTTTGGACTTCTATTTTTTTTATTATTAACTTAAGAACCACTAATGGGATTTTGATGGTGTTTCCACGAATATGCTTAACTGAACCCTGATTCTAATTTAGGCTATCAACATTTTGAAAAATCTATTTATGGGGGGATTAATGGTGGGTGAAGTTTGTATGGAAAAAAGTTATTAGATTGTCTTAGAACCTTGAAACTCAGAATGAATACTTATAATTACTAATTAATAAATACGGGATCGAGCATTTTTCAAAATTCAGTTTCTTTAAGCGATGACGACAGAAAATAGATAAAATTAGTCTGACTTTGAAACATAATGAAAATGATTGAAATACATAGGTCTAAAATTATAATTACTTAAAAAAATATCATGGTAGAAATATAATTTCAGCGTTTTCAGGAAATCTTACAAAACAACTTAGAAATCTTTACACGAAAGAAACTATAATTATTTCAACACTTGAAAATTAGTTTATGCAATAGAAAGTAGATGGCGTTAAAATTATAATTAGTTATAATTAGTTTTTAGGAAATTCAACAGTAATTTTATGAAATGCAGCTGGTCTGGTGCATTTCATAAAATTACTGTGAATAATGTTAAAATATGTTTCTTTTCCAATTAGCTTAGGTCGACGTTACCGACGTTATGGTTGGTATATCAGTAGGTAGCTCTGAAGCGGTGTGGCGAATTTTGGCTTCAACCGTCCGGCTCTAACCGTTCAAAAGCTTTTTAAAACCCTCTCCAGACTGTGGTCTGTGGTATGTGTGACAGAAATGTGCTTCTGGCGTTTTTAAGGTTTTGTCAAGAGGATAATTCTGCAGAAACTTTAATGTACGAAGTGACTTTGTTCAATGACAAAGAAATTGATCTATCTAACAGATGACGACGTGATATGGTGGGGGCACAAAGTGTCTTTAAGAAGCATGCTTTAGGCAGGACAATATTCACTGTCCTGTCAATACCAGTAACAAATAATGCTACTATTTACAGCTGCTAATACACGATTTCTGTCAACGGCGCTACCTCATTTGCGTTCCTCAACACAGTCGATAGTGTTAAATCCCGTACGTTTCATGCAGCCTGCAGATTAAGGCGCCTCCTGAATGACGGCCTAATTTGGAATAAAATTTTAGCAAATGCAGTCGTGATACTTTACGATGTTTGCGCCATTTGTTTGCCAGATGTTGGTGTTTTATGGGTTTTCGAGCTTTGTGCATCTGTGGGAGAAGTGTCTACACCATCTTGCCGAAGATATCCCGCCTATATGCTCTGAGGAACTTTGAACAGGACGTGGACGTATCAGACGAGAGGGTGATATATTGTTGTCTTACTATGCTACAAAATGTTGTCATTGCTATCGGTGACGATTCATTAGACCGCGCAAACCCCGTAGAAATTGGTACATCGAGGGCATCTGGGATTCCAGCGCACTTTATTACGTTAACAATTGCAGGTTAAATTATGCTTCTTTAAAATTGGACCACTCCGAAGTTGTGTGACGTAACTCGGCTAAAGGAAGCTGTCGCTACTAAGGAACCTGCTGAGTGTTAAACTACAAATACGATCCTGCATGGAGTACTGTAGCCATCTATGGGGTGGGTTAGCCGAATACCAACTGGCAGCTCTGGAATCTTTAGAATGTTGCCCATTTAATTTTATAAATAACAATGTGCTGGTGGAGAAGAAACTGACAAGTCTTAAACACGGACGGAAACTTGGGTGCCTGTCGCTCTTCTATCGACAGCACTTCGGGAAGAATTGCACTAACCGATCCCTTCTTCTCCTTTCCACTTAAGGACTTCCATGCGAGGAGAGTCGTTTCCCCGTACGTACTTGATGTCCCACCGATCGGTACGAAGCACTTAGCAGATTCTTTCATCATGCGGACTCCTTAAAGAGTAGAACGCTCTACTAGCTTTTTGTTTCTAAATAGCTACAAAGTCTAGAGTGAATAGACATCTCATGAGCAACCATGCTCCAGCTTCGCTTTTCATCAGGCGAGATAACGGTTAAAAAATGCCCATTTACCAATATAAAAACATATAAGTAGATGCAACGAAGTAGGGATATTTCTCTCTACAAAAAAGACTCTACATCAGCGTTAAACTATAATCCACGTGAACGAAGTCACGGGCAACAGCTAGTATGTAATATATATACTATTTAGTATTACTGTATGGACCGTTCCTGCGTTTTATAGATTCTACATAGGTATAAAGTAGTTTAATACTTTATTTCGATGACTTTAAGCACAATTCCAATGAAAAAAGAACAGCTCAGCATCTGATTTCCACAGCAAGTAAAACTCCTTAAAGAGAAACTGTGTACTTTGTCTCCATATTTCACACGAAGTTATGCAAATTGAAAAAGCTATACTCAATTAAGTCAGCAATATCCTTCGATTGAATAAAATATCGGTATGACGTTGGATTTCACGCCAGTCGTTAATTACTACCTCTGACGTCACAGAATTGCAATTATTTAAACGTTAACATTTTAAGGCTAGCTTTTGTCAGCGGCTTTGCCCGCGTAGACTTGTGATTTTCCTTGAAATCGCTATTATAGGCGTTCAAACTTAGACTGACAAAACCTCAATTTTTTAGGTTTTTTGCGTGATGCTGATGATAATTTAAATCGATCAATCAATCAAAATCTCTTTATTCAGTTTCGGCACAACAGACGCACTTATGAACGTCAAATTATCACAATGACTCTACCACCGTATCAGAAAAAAAAACCAATATACAGGAGTTACGACAAGAAACTGAGGGGCATTTTTTTAGAAATTTTGTTATAATACAAGAATAAATAGAAAGATAGAGCTTCAAAATAAAAGAAAATGTGTTCAGAGACTTGAATTGAAACAGAATAACTAAGTAATCTCTTTTTTCAAAAACATCTTCAATAAACACACATCCGCAACTAACTTATTTAAATATGTATATTTCGTACAATTAAAATAATGCGAAAGCGGTAAGTACTCAATTAAAGGTGGTCAAGTTTTATATTGACCTTTTGGGGTTGCGTGTCAACAACCTGGGTGCTCAGTAGGGTAACCAAATTTGTCAAACAAAATGCTAGTCGAAAAAAAGAGGCTAAAACTACGGAAAACCTATAGTCAAAGAACAATTGACAAAAAAAGAACTAAAAATATACTAAATATATGAATTATGTTAGTAATTTTATGTTCGTAATATCAACTAAGTTAACATATTTCGGGAGAATCGTTTGATTTCGGAAGGTTTGGCTACCCTACTTATAATACCCAGGTATGAGTATGTCCGACTGGTTTGCGTTACGTTAAAACGAGACTATAGTTACGTCACGAACAATTTGCGGTTAAAAAAATTAATTATGAATTTTCACGCGTTATTTAAGAGCTGACACGAGATGATTTGATTATCTTGAAGAACATGCAATTTCGAAGGAAATGTCGAATGCAATCCGGTAATTAACCTTTAAGTACATTGTTATGCTGGTTTTTGTTGTTATTATTATATTTTGCAATCAAACTGTTACTACAATTGTAGTGAAATATTTAGATAGGTGGATATTTGGAGGATTGGTTTTTATCGTAATTGCAACGAATTGCCATTTACGTGTATATCACCGCAGGGGTTACTTGATCTTCTTAGTTTGTAGAGATGGGAAATATAGAGAAAAAGATTCCTGTGAAAGAGAAAAAGACAGAGAAACTTTGGCGTGAAATACTCGAGCCCTGCCACGCCCTGGTGAAATAATTTCGGCACTTAATTATTTGGTAGTCAAGACACACAAGTTAAACAGTAAAAAACATTGTTATTCTGCATGTCATTACCGTGTCCGGTATCTACTGATACTAAACTTAACACTAGTAGGCACAAGTATTATTTTGTATAAAATGATTTTGATGAGTTGATTTTGTACGCACTACGCACCATCTGGGCCACTCTTGCGGAAGGTCAGCGTGGATTTATGTGGCACGAGCGGCTCGTACCGTGGACTCACCGAGCCTTTGTGGCGCCGCATACCGACACTCCTCAATGCTCTAACGGACCCTGTTCACGCTGAAATACGGATTGAGAAATTATAGGTTAGTATGGACGTACTTATAGAAGTATAATATGAATACACTCGAGAGCAATGAATCCGGGTCACTTAAAGAATGTTAAAAATCTCGGAAACTAAAAATGATAGGTTAATGCAATAAATTGTATTTAATAGACAATGTAATACTCCTTAAATGAAAGTAAAAAAAATATGAGTCACCATACATTTTATTAACACAAAATTACATAAAGAAAAAAACTGCTGATCTCTCCTTAAAACAAAAATAGGAAACATGAAATTTTTGAACTTTATTACGATTTTCTTGAATTTTAATACTTCGTATTGCCTCCTCGTGCTTCCATTACTGCGTTTACGCGGTTTGGCATGCTGTACACCAAGTTCCTTATACGATTTTGGGGAATATTCTCCCATTCCTCTGTGAGAGCAATTTTGAGCTCACGAAGCGTGATTGGGGGAGGGTTTCGTTGTTTTACGCATCTGCCTAGCTCGTCCCAAGCATGCTCGATCGGGTTGATATCCGGGCTGCGCGCTGGCCACTCCATACGAGTAATGTTCATCTCTTGAAGGTAGTCATTCACAATCCTACCTGTATGAGGTCGGGCATTGTCATGCATAAATATAGCATCCTCACCTAAATTGACCATAAATGGACCAACGTGATCATTGAGGATTTCTTCCACATATCTTACGCTAGTTAAAGAGCCGTTTTCTATGATCACCAGCTCTGTGCGACTTTCAGAAGAAATTCCGGCCCACACAAGTACAGACCCACCACCGTAGGCTACTTTTTCTTCGATGCATGCTTGCTTGAATCTTTCCCCTGGTCTTCGATACACTCTGTGTCTTCCATCGTGCTTGTAGAGCATAAATTTTGATTCGTCGGAGAACATAACTTTTGACCAATCTTCAATACTCCAATTTACGTGGCTCTGGGCATATCTTAGTCTCGAAATACGATGCCCACGCTCCAGTTTAGGGCCGTTTGCAGGTCTAAGGGGTTTTAAGTTAGATTCAGCAAGCCGACGTCTTACTGTCCATGCACTTGGGTTACTTCCTCCGAGGCGTCGAAACTGATTGGTGAGTTCAGTTCCTGTGAGAAAGCGATTTCGAAGCATGGTGTTCACCAAGTATCGGTCTTCTCGTGCTGTGGTACACCTGGTTCTGCCCGTTCCTGGTCTGCGTAGGTTAGAACCAGTTTCTTCGTAACGTCGGAGAACTCTTTGTACTGTTGACAGCGACACACCGACAGTCCTGGCTGTATCGCGCTGACTCCGGCCGGTTTCCAGCATTGTAAGTATTCTGGTGCATTCTTCAGGCGTAAGCGACATAATTTCAGCTTGAATAATGAATATAGAGCACTATCAACATGGTTTATGTACCCACATAAATGACAGATTACAAACAAAAGCAAAACCAAATGCTGTAATTTCGTAGTTCCATCTTCGAAAGTGGCCCTTTTTCAAATTTGATTTTTTTATGATATAACTTTACAATAACTAAGAAGTTTTAATACCTTCATTTAAGGAGTATTACATTGTCTATTAAATACAATTTATTGCATTAACCTAGCATTTTTAGTTTCCGAGATTTTTAGGATTCTTTAAGTGACCCGGATTCATTGCTCTCGAGTGTATTACTTTTAGTAAATTTTTAAGTTTTTCTTTTTATAACCACGAACGCTGCAAAGTGATTAAAATGTCAGGATATACAGGGAATAACATTAATGTGTAGTAATACTGAAAGGTGTGTATGGGTATCTAGTCATGAATCATCGGGCAGAATATACAACCAAAAAAACACTATTATATTTTCCATACAAAGTTTAAAAATTATTAATTTGAATTATTTTGGACAATCCTAACAAACTGTGGCCTAGTCGAGGTAGTACGGGTCACTGACCGAGCTACTTTGTGCCTAGGCACAAAACAGATAAGTACAGAAATCAATCTACATACAAAGTGCGCTCGAGCAACGCACACATAGACACCGCTCACGGACACGATATCTGGGCACAGTTGGGATGCGAGCGCGAGTGCCATCCGCTTGAGACACGCGTCTGTGAACATTTTTGTGCAAAAATGGAGCAACGAAAAAAGGTTATTATAACTGTTCGGTGGACGGTTGTTTAAATTCAACATTAAACGGTGAATTGTCGTTTTTTAAGCTACCAGTTGTTTCAGAGAGGTAAGTAGGTATTTGCTTGTATTTCGATGGTTAATTTTCACGTAACACAAAATAGTTAGGTAGGTAGGTAAGCGCCCCGGCCCCCGGCCCTGCGCCGAACAAGCGAACATGACTTTGTGGCCTTGTCATATTTTTACAATTTAAAATTTGATATTTATTGTAGTATAAGCTGTGTTAGCCTTGTGTTCAATAATCTTAATGAGAAAGATGTTAATGTAAACTAATCGCATTTGTTTTGTCTTCAAAAAAACTTTATTCAGTTATAATAGTAACTGCGAAAAAATTATGTCGATATCTTGTACACTTATTTTTTTTAAATCAATCAATTTTCCTCCCAAAAACTTCCATCGCCGTCCGGTATGAAAGGTATGAAAAGTACATACATGAGATTAACTTCTGTATTTATCTGTTTTGTAGCCTAGGCGCTCTGTCTTTGAAAACGCCGAACATTTTACAAGGGCTTGATTTCGAGTCTCAAATACCGGAATTTCATACTGAACGGATCTTTGGACTCGGTCGGTTCCGTTCCCGAACCCACTCGTAAAAAAAAGGTATTTCCACATTTTTACACGACTGCCCAAAAAGGAGTATTTCAGGGTTTACGTATGTATGTATGTATTTATTTATTCCACCATTACTTCTTATTGCCTGGACAGATTTGAATGCATTAAAACCATAATAAAAACATAGGTTTAATTTTTTTTACCAGTTTTTTTTGCATGTTCGGGAACCGGTATACAAAAAAATCTCCGCGAACGGTACTTTTAATCTATGCCTTAACGTACCCGACTTGGCCTTGCCTTGATCAGTTTCAACTTTTTATCCAACTTGACGTCTTAGAATTCATATTCAGAAATAACCTAACGAAATTTCCGAAACGAAAACGGTCCTTTTCAGTGGAGTTTTATGGGGCGGCGTTAGAAGGTAACTTTGTTTGTGCCGCTCGACCAATGAGGAGCAGCGGCTATTATTTATTAGGATTACATCTTTATGATTGGTGCAATACGAAACAAGGCTAGCGAATCATGAAGCGGCGGCGAATGTTTGATAGCTTTAGTGTTTGCCGCGTTTTGTCAAAGATTAAACAGGTTTATTTCTGAAAACTGACTAAGTAAAGACGCGTTATTGATTACTGACTGACGAACACTCTTTTACTATGCAATGAAATCAAATGTTGGAAATGTCTTAACCATCATTATCAGCCTATTACATTCCTACTGTTGAAATTCATGCATGATGTTTTTTACATCCTATTCCTACGGTGGTTGGTGACCTCACGTATTTTTTAAGAACATCAGCCATGCTCGCTCTTATTAGACGTTCATACTGATTAGATCCTTATTCCTAAATGTTAATTGGAGCGATGATGCTTAATGCTGTAATTAACAAGTAAGCATTAAGAAAAATAAAAAAAATACCCTGCCAAAAACATTATATGATAATTTATATTATTATTTATTTATTTATAACTTGCCTATGTCACTTGGGATGATTTAAGGATTCCGAGGATACCCCATACATCCAAATCTGTTGAGGCATTTATTGTGTAATAAAAAAACGCACATACATTAACCCCGAAAACATTACATTCCTTTTTTGGGGAGTCGCGTAAAAAGCAGTTTGCTTGAAAGTTAGTTGTAAAGTAAGGTTGATAGGACAGCTGGCTTTGCTAACTGAAGATAAAATTTGTTTGTCAGATCTGTACACGCGGCGCACTAATATTCTTTGTCACAAGTTCATTGCTCTTTATCAGCTGATTGTTAGGGTTGAAATGAACTTGATTACCAGAAATGTTTAAATTATCATATCTTGTGATTTTAAAAATTTTCTGGTAATTTGCACTTGGACTTGAATTATTAATAAGCTTCTATATGCGTGGTTTAATTATTACTACACATTTATGTTACACGCTGTATAGTTCAATAAATTATTTCGATAAAAAGTGTTGCAGCATTTATAATTATTTCTTATTCCTTCCTGCTGACTTTAATGATTTTCTTTTTTCCTGTCTGTTCCTTGTCTTCTTTATTTTCTTTCTCCTGTATTCCTTCCTTTTTTTAAGATATTTATTATGTTTCAGATTTATATATGAGAACTCGCTATTTTAGAACTGTCTTCGTGCTCAAAGCCCTTTGAACTTGGATGCAAAAATATCGGATAAAGAAGCTCTGTGTAATAAATGCAACCAATTGTCATTACTAGCAACTGATAAGGAATATCTACAGGATCTTTTGGCTTTCAGTCGTGAAACAGGCACACTATGCCGTACCACTTTAGCCGTTATATCGCAAATCTTAAGTCCCGTATCGTCGCCTTCATTTTATCTTCCTTTTAATCTAACATCTGTGCTAACATCAGCACTCCATCGGAAAGCCTTCGGCAGACTTCAGACTACTTGTGGTACAAATCATGGGCGTAGTCAGGAAAACAGCCGGGGGATGTCATTCAGGCTTCGAGAAAATCCTGGCTCATGATTTCGGGAACTTTGGGAACGCGGAGTCAGTGGTAATTTGTTTGTGTAGGTATGTCTCTGTTGCAATTTTTATTTTCGATACTATTTATGGCAACATAATTGGTATTCAGAGGGACATCAGATTCTTAGGTAAGTTTTGTTGTTCTACTGTGCTAGAATTTAGATGCTGGACTTAATTAAAGAAGATGGGGGTTCGGTGCCCTAGCACAACGTTACTCGCTACTTACTTCATCTGGAACATTGCAGCGATCGTTCAAGTAAAACAGTTCTCATGTTTTCTCGAAAGCATTCGTGATTCAGCTTAAATGTTGAAATAAATCGGATATCGAACCTTTAAACGAGATTTATTGGGCTAGGAATGATAGCTGGTTTCTTGAGTTTCAAAATTAAATGTTATGGTGTGAGCATGGGGAGAAACTATAAATTCTAAAATCGAAAATGTACCAATAAATTGCAATAACGGCTCGCATTTCGAAGCAAATAAATAATATATTGTTATATAATTATATTGTTATGTGTAAATGAAAAGTATTTTGCATAGTTCTAACAATACGTTAGACATTGTTTTTCATAATATAATTTTAAAATATTTGTACGATCGCAACTTACTTACCTGCTTCTATTTTTGTTGCAATTATGATGGATGTCTGACGATGATTTTATCTACTGAACAATTAAGTAGGCCTAAGGTGTGTAAGTCAATAAAAATGTTGTTGATAATAAAAAAAATTTAGCAAAAACACAACTGACGGGACGGTATGGGATAAAAAACATAATGGATTTAGATAATACTGAATAACTAGGTAACTAACGAGTACTAAAGAGATGGTCCACGGGAGTGTATAGAAAAACACTATCTATAGAGATGACTCAGCAAAACTCGAGAACGTTAAACTACAAAAATATCCACACAACATGAGACTTTGTCACATTAGGTACTTATTTCTACATCGTCTTTAGCAAGTGAAGCAAACTACATTTTCTTATTGCAATAAGGTACAGAAAAAAGATTTTATTGATATCCTTCATATCCTTTATAGATCGAGTGTAGCTCAGCGGGAAGTCATGCGCCTCTCGATACGACGCACCTGGGTTCAAATCCCGACTCGTCCCTGCACCAATGACTTATAGTTAAGTTGGTCAAGTGCAGATTTTGCACGCTTTGAGGTCAAATAAGCCAAACGTAACTTGGTATATTTCACAAAATCAATTAATTGCAAATTACAAACGACCTCTGAATGAAAATAAAGCGAGAATACGGTTCTCCAGTCTCTAGTAAGAATAATATATATCACTAGCAAACGTTGTTTTGCCATATAAATTAAAAAAAAAAAAAAAAAAAATAGATTTTGGCCGATTCTCATAGATACCGGATAAGCACAAAAAATTTCATCAAAATCGGTCAAGCCGTTTCGGAGGAGTATGGCAACGAAAACTGTGACACGAGAATTTTATATATTAGTTAATACCCACTTTAATTACTTAAGACAGAGTTGATTTATAAATAGAGCGAGTGTGGCTCAGCGGGAACTCGTGCGCCTTTCAATCCGACGTACCTGGGTTCGAATCCAGAGTCAGCCCTGCACCAATGACTTATAGTTAAGTGCAGATTTTGTACGCTCGCTCTAAAACGGTGAAGGAAAACAACGTGATGAAACCCGCTTACGCGCTTTGGAGTGGTAGGCTCTGGCCGTGGTTATAATACCACCCACCGAACAAAGCCATGCCGTCAAGCGACCTAGTCGTGTTTCGGAATGATGTTTGGTGAACCATCGCGGAGGCGGATCTGAGCAGCCGCTCAACTGCCGTCTCTCTCTAGATCTATGTGCTCCATCTTAGGCCACATCATCGCTTTACATCAGGCGAGATAGTGGCCAAACATAGATCTATTAAGCGTAAAAACAAAAAAATCCAGCGAGATCGTTTGCAAATAAGCAATAATAGATGATGACTGGTCGTAATCTAGACGTTAGAGTGTCACATTACTAGATAACTTTATTTCATCTGACAGAAGATAGCGTCAAGATAGTCACGATCGCGAGAAATGTATGACAGCGTTTGCTACGGTTTTCTTTTTTGCATGTCGTATAATGTATGTGGAGGGCTAGCTAGCACTCCGCTTATGAAATGACTCGACTAGATTTGTAATCTTCCTGAAATTTCCTTCTATTTTTAAAATAGAATATACACAGAGGGCAACAGTTACTCCCTCGTAACTGATTCTATACTTTTTGAAGACCAGTGTCGTCTAAGTTGAATACCATTCCCGATCGCTTTCAAAGACATCGTGTTATTAAATGTGCGTGTATTTAAAATTGGAATTATCTAACTTTTCTACTCAAAGTACGCGTCCCAGTCCCTAGCCCAATCACCATAAAAACCAACTTCAATGTATTTTTGAAGTGCAAGGTCAAATATCGATGAAATTTATATGGGACCACTTCGTAGCTATACTGAACCCGAAGAATGTTTCAAATAAGTTCATGAATGACGGAGTTCTGAGGTAACAAACATAAAAAAAAGATAAATAAAAATACAATCGAACAGAAAACCTCCTCCTTTTTGGAAGTCGGTTAAAAATACAATCGAATGGAAAACCTTCTCTTTTTTTTGAAGTCGGTTAAAAATGATCAATATCGCAGTTTGAAGGATGACAGCACCTTTCAAATTTAAAATTGAAAGCGTTCGGGATCGGAGCTCTATTAAAACAAACACCCTGCAGGCCTTGATACTGTATAAGCGCTAAGAAGAAGAAATTAAACATCGATCATTAATATCAGAGAATATCCAGTGAATTCTCCATTGGCGTAACTAATTAAGATGTGCCGATAACTACTCTGGGTTATTCATATACCTAGACAATGGTTAAGAGAACAGTGAAATTATTTAGCTATTTATTGGTATCGTAATGGAAATATAATAAGGCTGGAGAGCGTGAAGATTACACTACAAGATTTTGCGAAAGCAATTTTAACATTTTAAGCGGGGTTTACATTGTAAAGCAATAATATATCCCAATAATATATTCCAATAATCGTATTGTATCGTATAATAATCGTATTTCTATCAGGTTTTATAAAGAATAGGCATTATTTATAAAACCTGGTAGAAATACGATCAAAAAGATAACCATGCCGAAGGGAAGGGATGTGTCGATTTGTTTTAGGGAAATAAACAGTTCGACGGTTAATTTTTGAATTGAATTGAATTGTTAATGAAATTGTGATCAAACAAAACTGTTGCAAATTTTGACACGTTCATGCAACTTAAAAGTTTCCATTAACTTGATTACTCTGTTCTTTCTACATTTTTATTAAAACGTTATATATTTAGCGTTATCGTTAACATGCCACTTGGGGCAAGTGCAAATCCCGCTTTACCGTGAATAATGGGAGGATCAGATAATTTCGCAGCTACATTCGCTGGCGTGTCGATACACTGCTAGATACCACCTCTAGCTGAACCTATGTCTTACACCCTAGAAACTGTTACTTATACTACGCCTCATAGTAACTATTACACTATGTTTTAAGTCGGAGTGCTGTACCCTCAGATATAATAACTATTGCATTAATACTGATAATTTCCTTGAGTTCGACTCGGTCAATTTTATTTCTCCTCGACTCGGTCAATTTTATTAATCCCAGTAGAAGATTTAGCTGTCCCATGTAGACTCTGAGACCTCGGTTTGCCCAGTCAATTATATTAGACAAAAACCAATCAATTATACTGTATTTTCGAAAAATATTACTACACGATACGTTGTGTTAAGAATCACATAGGTACATTTGATTTGCATTGAAAGATCAGACGCAAGTGATCTGCAAACACTGTCACGGCATATCGCATAATTATTAGACAGTCCTGCGATTTGTGCTTCCTTGTTCAGTCAAGAGAACGATAAAGTCCACTTGAGTGGAATCAAATTCTATACCTAATAATCTAGAATACCACCCAACAAGGAAAAGTAAAACAATCACTACACTGAACGCTGATGCTAGCCCATTCCACTCTCTGGTTACACAATAACTTAAAGTGTTTATGTATACGCCTATTGTTTTTGAACAAAAATATTTTGCGAAAGAAGACAGCCGTTTCTTTTTATGAGGTATCGTTTAACTAGCTAGTGTTACAAGTTATTTAAAAGGCAAAGCTGTAACTCGAAAGCAATGGCAATAATTAAAATGCTTGCAATTTCCAGCGAAATACAAGATGCGCTGCAATGGATGCGCTATATTTACGACTCAAGAAATTGATACAGTTAATAAATATATCGGTAACTCGAATTGCTTTCTAAGAAGCGTTTCGAGCAGGCCCCTGTTGACTTTCACCCACACGGTGCGATCCGATCCTACGCATTGCTAAGGCATGCGGAACAGCGATAAGCGATGCATATAAAAAATGATTGTCGTTTACAAGTAAATATGAAAACATACTGAAGATCCTTGCCAAATACACAGTAATTCTGAAATATTTGACACTCACATTGTTATTGAATTTTTAACATAATTTTCGATTATATTATGTTGCATTTGAGAACTGCTTCCAATAATTTCTTGCCGTATCTTCTGAGTAGTGGTTCTTTTTCCGATACGGTGGTAGAGTCATTGTGATAATTTGACGTTCATAAGTGCGTCTGTGATACCAAAATGATTAAAGACATTTTGATTTTAATTCTAAAGTTAGAATGTAACCATTGCTAAAGTCTTATCAGAACGAATCGCCGCCTGTGAGTATCTGTCCGATATCGACCAGTGAGTTACGTCGCCATCAGCTACTTGCGATTTGCTTTGTTTATCTTGTATTGAGTAACGAGAAGTAATCGCATGACTAATTGATACCGTACAGTGTAATTCGTCATAAGTCGGTGCAGGGTGCAGTCGTTTTTCTTGGAGCTATAAGCAAACAAGATGCACCGTTAGTCAGCTGGCTTCGCGTTCTACAACTGCATGTTTTATTGTCTTTGAAGTGAGTACTGCTGATAAACAATTAAAATAATTCAAATTAAAACCAACCACCAAGTAAAATAATAGTAGTAAAATGTTACGCTCGTAGCGTAGCTTGACTATTCATTTGTAACGGACCTGCTATGTTAAGCAACATTCGCAATGGAAACCACTTGGATGGATGACCGTTTGTATGGTATTTATATCTGAGCGGTACCGTACTTTGAAGGGCACGTAAAGCCGTCGGTCATGGTTGTTGTCGTTCTAGGAAAACAGGCGTTACGCCATGTCGGAAGCCTTCGGTGGTCTAAAAACCCCGACACCAGGGTTGACCACAAACCCACACGAGGGAAGAAGAACCGAGTAAAATTATCATGAACCTACGTTAGTATTTAGTTTATTAGCAACGCCATCCTCTTCATGACAACAATTTAATTAACTTTAATTGTCTTCATAAAACAGAAATTGCGGGACATAATAATTAATAGTGTAAGTTGCAAGAACTGGATGTTTAATTCTGTGTTTTATCCCCCATGAATCACCTGATTATGATAGATATTTTCACCAATTTCACCATAAGAACCAATTAGTAGGGCTCCAAATAGTATTACTTAATCATGTAGGTATTTCAGCTCCCAATCAATTCAGACTGATGACGTCAATTAGTATAATATGAATAGATAATCTGGCTAATGACGTCAGATCCAATGCGCGTGCGCCGGCGCTTTGTTCAGAGCTTAGACAAGCCTTTTTATTACGATCGTGAGTCAACTGATCGATTGATTTATTAAGTGCGATTTACGTGTTTATTCTCTTGTTACTGTGGCGTGACGTTACGTGTGACGCAGTGACTAGCTGTTATGGCATCTGCGTGCAACTTTATCTGGTCTTTTATGGATTCTGCTAAGTTTGATAAATATATCTTCAAAAAAGTATTTTTTTTTATAAAACTACGCTTTAGCACTTTGTAAGACTTGAGGTGTAATGATTGATCGCGATTTATTTATCTGTTTGGTTTCTTGGTCGTTCGATCTATATGATCATGTATCAATATCAGCCAGGGTCTTCCTCACTTGCTTGATAAAATTCTCATATTATAATGATCCAAGTAGCTAGGTACTATCAAGTTATGCAATTTTCATAGCACTAATGGATCTTACACATTCCAGGAATACTCCTTCAGGGTATGTTCTAATCATAATAAACGTATAGCAGTTGTTTTTTGCATGCTGTCTATTCCTATAATGCGCTAGGGCCTGAGAGGGCGTGTCGCAGATAATGTCAGGCGCCGCGTAGTATTTATGGAGGCTCATGGGCGCACTGTTATGTTCCTTTAGATAAGACTTGCTTGTTAGGTAGGGGCTTTACATGCTCTACGTGGTTGAATTTTCCAGTGCAATCCTGACAAGATTCAGATGCACTTGCTTTTATATCTTTTTGCAGTGTGGTATCATTCTAATCATCCACCAATCCGCACTGAGCCATCGTGGTGGATAATGCTCCATACTCTCTCTGTGAGAAAAGTCTGTCAGCAGTGGGAACGTTATGGGCTGATGATGATGATCTCTCTAATATTCGGTGCTCTTGTAAAGTGAGCAAAATGTGTTTTATCATAAATTCTATCATAAATTATATAACATAGAGCCTAAAGAAATTTTTACTATCGAGTTGCACTCTACGTCACTTTGTTACAAAAGAGAAGCCGAAGTATTTCGCTGATGTTGCTCAAGAGACGCTGTTATACATAATACCTACGAGAAAACATATATACGGACCCGCATTGGCACGGACGGCCTCTGTGTGCAGTGATTGAGCAGGTCAGATCTTATATAGGTATCATGCAGGTTGCGGGTTCAATTCCCGTTACGGGACAAATGTTTGTGCACGAAAAAAATACAAGCATTTGTTTCGTGTCTGGGTGTTCCTGGTTCCCTAGATAAAGAGAATCTTAGTTAGGAGCCGGGATCCATGTATGTCCACCTGAATTGAAATAAATAAATGAATGTGATCGTTGCGCGTTATTTATTTATCGCGATGTAAAATTTTATGTTATTTACTTTGGCAAAATTTGATGCCGCAAGAGTTTGTAATTGTAATTGTAAATAAAAGTGATCGTTGCGCGTTATTTATTTATTTATCGGGATGTAAAATTTTAAGTTATTTACTTTGCCAAAATTTGATGCCGCAAGAGTTTGTAATTGTAAATAAAAGTGATCGTTGCGCGTTATTTATTTATTTATCGGGATGTAAAATTTTAAGTTATTTACTTTGCCAAAATTCGATGCCGCAAGTGAAATTACGAACAAAAGCTCGTATAAAATAACGAAATGACAAGCATCCCAAGCGCCTTGAGTGAGAGTTGAGACCCACACGATGAAAACCGTAACATAAATAATTTTAAATGCATTATTTGAAAGAAATCAATGGCGATGCATGCCCGGGGAGAAACTGAAAGTAAGAATTATCGGTTGAACAGTTGAGCACTGACAATACAGAATTGACCTTTCGCAAGGCACGAAGAACACCAATAACTCAATATATACTCGATACCTTTTGATATCTCGATGATGCTTACAACAAAAGGATTTTAAAGCACAATAATCTCTCTAGATCTATGTGCTTCATCTTAGGCCACATCATCGCTTCACATCAGGCGAGATAGTGGCCAAACAAAGATTTATTAAGGCTAAAAAAAAAAACAATGTGAGAGAGTTTGTAGTTATTTCGACAGTACCAAAAATCATAAAGAAGTGTAACATCAACACGTTCATTTTATGTCGAGCCCTGTTGATATTTTCTCAAGAGTTTGAATAAATTCAACAACTATTATCACAACTACAGCGCGACAACTATTATTTAAATTCCCGGAGTAGGAAAAATATTTACATTAAAAACATATGTACGTCAAAATGAAAAAAAAATATGTAAGTAATTTTATTTCTTTCATTTTATAACAACAAAAACGACTTCAATTCTGATGTATCTTCGAAGTCCAAAGTTCAAAATTTATATGGGACCACATTGTAGATATACTGAACCCAACGCAAGAATTTTCCAAATCGGGTTATAATGAAGCAGTTCTGAGGTAACAAACATTAAAAAAACACAAAAGAAATTTACAATCGAATTGAGAATCTATTCCTTTTTTGAAGTCGGTTAAAAATACGGATGAAGCTGGCGGCGTAGGTGGCGACATTGAGATGAGCCGCTGAAGTAATATATTCTCTGCACAATGCAATCAAAGTTCTGCAAAGTTATGGGCAGGCGTAGCGCTTACCATTAGGCGAACGACTTGCTTGTCTCATCACTCAAATCCATAAAAAAAATCAGGCCCATATTACGAAAAATAAGTTCTTAGAGTCTAGAGTCTAGTCTAGAGACTAGATCTAATAAATATTTTCTTTTAATATTTTTGGGGAGCAAAACATTTCTGAAATTATTCCATTTGTACTTAATACACGGATGAATATGCCACGGTCTGAGATAGGCACAGTTGAAATTTTACGAGGTGCAATGAGTTGGTGACATTATTCATGAATATTACACTCATATTCAGAATAATGTCACCAACCTCTCTAGAGCAGGATCGTCTTTTGTTTTGTTTGTTATAAAAAAACAACCGTGAGCGAAGTTGAAAATCCACTCTAATATGAGCGTGAGAGTGTGTAAATATACCTATCCCATAAGTAGCTCAGCATCCTGTTGATCGCGTGAGCACCGCGCGTAATTCGCACTATGCATAAGTAAAATGTGGGTCTTCATAATGTGTCACAGTATTGGCCCATATACTGCTAAAGATAGACATGCCAAATGAAATACGGTGTATTACCTTAACTATAACATTGGCTAACTAGAGACTTGCACGCGAGACATGTGCAACATTGACAAGACCCAGCTATAGGAACGCGTAGGTTGTTGATGAGGATAAGTGCCTCCGCCGCCGTCAGACTCTTTGTAGGTCCGATGGTCGGTCCAATTTTTTCACAAACATTTGTCACCAATTTTGTGATAAACTTTTTGTAGGACGCGTGCGTTGCAATATGAAACTAGGTATGTTTCATTTTCCCTAACAAAATAACGGTGACCGAAGAAGAGGTAAGAGTAATACGTAATTTAAATGGCCCTAAAATTTAATATTGTTGCTTATCACGCCCTTTCCTTGATGATTGCATATGTTTGCATTTTGTGATAAAATGTATAATCTATAAAAGAGAAACACCTATTATAAATTATGGACCGTTACCCTTAATGGCGAACATGTTTCAGCTGTTACTCAAAGGCTTGGTTCATTTTGGAGATCCTTCATCATCAGAAAGGCAACTTTTTTATTAAATACCTTTTTTGCTAACTTTGCTACAACAGCAATAGTAGGAGGTACTATTTGCCATTGTAGCCAATTTATGAACTCAAAAAATTCTCAAAATTTTTATATCTTTTGAGTTATTATTCATCATGTCTTAATATCTAAGTGGTTCAACGCTAGACCTTAGTAAAACTTGCACCTATAGCAGGAATTCTTAAGGAAATTCGTCAGTTCCCCTTGACCGGTTACACGAATAATTTGGTTCACGAATATGACGGACTGATGGAGATAAATGCAAGTGCGATGACCCCAACAAAAACTGGACAGTAAAAAAACCAAATTAGGCCAAGTCTGTCACATACCACCTACTTTTCGACACACACGGTAGTGATCGGTAATTAAAGGAAAGGAGCATGAAAGTTAAAATTAATAAAGCTGCTCTTAATTTCATGGCTCACTTTTTTATTTATCATCTTTTCTTGAATCATTAATTTACTCTCCCAATTTAGTTTCTTGGTCCGAAACAAAGACCATTGTTGATGCCATGTTGATAGAAAAGTGGAAGAATTCAGTGTTCTGGGTACGCTGGGTATATATGTATAGATAGGTACATAGGTTATATTTTTTATGTGACTGAGTGATGAGACGAGCAAGTTGTTCGCCTGATGGTAAGCGCCACGCCTGCCCACAACAATTGCAGTGCCATCCAAAACTTTTAATAGAAGAAAAAGCCCTGCGTAGGACTGCGTTGCGCTCATCACCCCGAGATATCAGATATTAAGTCTCATATGCCTAGTAATTTCGCTGGCTGTAATGCCCTTCAAACCGGAACACAGTAATACTTGCGCACTACTGCTTGGTGGCAGAATAACTGGTACATTTTTCTTTATAATAATCAGTTAAGTCTCTGCTAATACAACCATTCATTAGATATTGTGACTATATCGAAATCTTCAACGCTGCTGTATTGAATCGTAACCATGTGATACGACGATGTTTCTAGAAAATCCAACATCTTATAACGATATAACAAGCCATAATCTTATTGGCAGACACCATATAATAGGCACTTTAGATAAGTTTCTCATATAAACAAAATAATAAACATGTTATCAAACGTGTAACCATCGTTAAGAGGAGATAATCCTCTTAACATAAGAGTTACAAGTGGATTGAAAGATACGAACTAATCTCAGCTCTCCAAATTTCCTTTACGACGGCTATCGAACAACTTTATTATGTGAAAAATAAAAATTAAACAGCGGTGAAGATCGTAATAAAAACTCGTTTGAAATTCGTGTCCACAGAAAATTAGTTTCAGTTTCTTTTACTTTTTGGGATGTCATTATGATTAAGATCGGTTGGCTACCGGAGTACCGAATATCCTGGTTGTGTAACAGGATACCGTCGGCATCGCGACGGATGAACCAATATCTATATTGGTAGTGCATCTGACACTCATTGGCCCTAATTTGACAATTTAAAATGGAATTTGAACGCAAAATTTAACAGTGTCATTGAAACTGATCCCTATATGTTACAATACAATACAAGCAAACAGGAAAAAGTTTACAGTTACATAAATAAGGCGTAATAAGGCTTATGTTTAACTAACCACCAGATATAGTAAAATGTAACCCCAATATTTTTGGGGTTACATTTTACTATATGTAATTGATCACCAAAAATATCACCAAATAAAAAAATATATAACCAAGAAAATTATAAATGATCACCAAAAATAGTAAATGATCATCAAAGTAGGCTCCACCAGAAGTCTCGCTCGTCACCCATGTTGCTTCTCCTAATTGACTTTCGCTCCGCTGCGGAAGTCGCCGGCTCGCTTTGCTCGCCACCTCCCCCTTCGCTCCACTCGGCCTCGTAGGCTCGCTTCATTCAGGACCTCCTTCGTAAGCTTTTGGCTCCGCGCTTTTTATATACACTCTAGCTAGGGGTAAGAGGGAGTTGAACCACGGAAGAGTGAGGTGCGGCAATTCGGGTAAGATTTGCTCATTTACTACATTTGGTGATCATTTACTAAATTTGTTTTGCCGACACAATTTTTGGATAGAAGTGTATGGGGAAGATTATTTTGATGGTCATTATATTTTTTCCCAAATAATAATAGTGGTAGAATAATGAGCAGCTTTATAACTATGTGTAATTTCGTACAGGCTTCAGTTTCATGAATAAACCATTCACGTCAAAGGCTTGAAAGTCCCAATTATGCATTAGTTCCACTGCACAAAAAAGAATGAATTCTCGGAATGTAAAGAATACAAAAATAAATGACTATAGATTCGAAATTGGCCATGAGTCGTGACTCTCGCGTAAAGGACTAGAATTATTCAGCCTAAGCTAAATAAAATACTTAGAAAGATTGTTAACAATTTTGCCGTCGGATAGACATATAATATTACCTGCTCGATAAGATAGATAGATAGATGAACGCTTTATTGCAAACATTAAATTACAGACATTACATAAAAACAATTAAAGAAAGTGTTACAATGGGCGGCCTTATCGCTAAAAGCGATCTCTTCCAGGCAATCTTTGGATGGAGAGGTATTATCTTAAAGACGGGGATGTAAGGTCTACAATAATAATATAAACATAAACAATGTCACTAAAATAAACTTAAATAATAGATACAAAATAACAGCAACATGCTGAATGCCTACATAAACATACATATACTAGGTACACATTATTACACATTATATGATAAGATTATTGATAAGATACGAACTATGGTAATAGTAATAGGTCAGTTTATGGGACAGAAGCATCACTGCGCAAAGAAATTTAAACAAATAGCGACTCTTGCTATGACGCTATAAAATTCAATTCAGCTCGCGTAGCGCTGCATACTTACTATATTACAGAGCGCCTCTTTTTCTATCGCATAGCTCTTATGTCTTCTGACGCAGCACGTGTAACGACGCGCGACCCGCCGTCGATGTCCGGCTATGTACTTGTAGCTTGCTTCGTACCTACAGTGCGGAGTGCGCTAGGGCTGGTGATAGTCCTCTTTAAGTTTAGGTACTCATATAGAACTGCGGTAGGTATTACATGTCACGAAAACAGTATCTATCAATTGCGGTCACAGACTGATTGACTTGTTTGTTTGCTTTCCATTTCGTTTCATATCTATCTATTTTTGCAGTCTATTTTGGGCCGGTTATCTGTGACCTAAAACGACCTGTTGTCGGTAAGCGTAGGTTTTTTGTTTGGTGTAATTGAAATGAAAGTGATTTGCAAATGTTCGATCGAATAGACGAAAGCATTTCGGTATGATTAGGTATAACTTTTTAATATTTATTAGAAAAAAATTACAAACCTTCGAATGTGTGTGTTTACACACACGTTCGAAGGTTTGTAATTTTTTTCTAATTTAATTTGATTTAATTTATTAAACATAATAATAATATTTTTATTATTATTATTAATAATAATTGTTATTATCTAGGAAGAAAAAAAAATGAAACAGAAAAAAGAAAAAAAAAATAATTAAATTAATATTAAATGATAAATTATTATTAATTTTATTATTATTAAAAAATATATTTAGTTTCTCTTTATCTATAATAATAATTATTATTTTATTATTCTTATTATTAATATTGTTCTAGACTTTTTCTGTAATGAGATGATGAGATAACATAGTTACGAGTATTATGTATCAATTGATGCCTTGACCCGTCGTCGTAGCCATAGAAGTGTGTAAGCGCCTTAGAACATTAACACTAAAGTATCAAGACACGCCAGACTTCATCCATTTATACATATTATATGATGGATATATATAGTGATATTTATTTATATATTAGGTGTACCTATCTACATTCGTGAAGTTGAACGTATAAGTTTAGTAGGGTACAAAGTTCAGTTAGTTGTACCTACAATAATTACCAGGTTTTCAAGTGAATGCACAGGAATACATTACATTTGTTATACTGTATTTCAGAGCCAATAAAGCGAACTATAGATTTATTTTAAATCCCAGAGCTAAAGTATCAAGACTAGCCCTCTCACCTGATCCACATTATATCGACGAATGCGGGAGGGTCCAAACCGCATGAAGTCTTACAATCACCGCAGGTGTCGTCTGCTGCCGCATCTCCGCTTTCCTTTTTTTGTTATTGGACTCTTTTTGGATTTTGAACGGCCGGCTCTTTGGTATGTACCTAATTGTGATGTTGCTTAGCTTTGGCGTTTAATTTACGTAAATTATTTAGTTTTTACATTTCTTTTGTTATATGCTATTTGATTATCATTTTTTATTTTGTACGAGGGATAAGTATAAGGTAAACTACCAACAATATCGTCCCAAGTCCCAATACATTTTATTATTTTCGCCTATCAATCAACTGCACGACAGCAAGACTTTACTAACCAAAACCTACGCTAACAAACAGCTTGTTAAAATTCCTGCATGGGAACCGTTGTCTGATGTCACCCTATAAAAATTAAAAAGCTAAAGGAAGCCTAAAACAATGGAGCACATTTCTACAAAAAAACATTCTATTTGAGATTTCAAAAAAATTCTCGAAAAGGAAATTAAAAATATGTTTGAGTCATTGAGACTATATTTGAGTGCTCAATTTTTAATGTAATTTAAAACGAAATTTTTCAAACACATTGAAAATATTGAGCTTAGAAAGTATTTCTAGTCTATGCTTCACAACGGTGTATGTACCTATTCAGCCCTTTTAATAATGATTGCAGACCAAGACTCATTTTCGATCGTGGTGCCATAAAAGGGGTCGGGAGTCTACCGCGGCTCCATTGGCCACCTTCCATTTTACCTACTGATTTGGAGGAGTCATTCGGGACCTCAAGTAAAAAAAGGAAGTTTAAAGTACAGTCAGGGCAAAAACTCTTTATCTGTACAAGATAAAAAATCTGTATGGGGCTTGGAGAAATTATTCAGAATCAGACACAATAAAATAAGTTGATGCGTCATAATAATTGTAGTTTGAAGATATGCATTAATGTGAAAAAAGGAATCGCAAGGTCTCAGTTCGCGGCAAACTACTAATAATGTGTCTAATTTTAATTAAAATCTGTGATTTGATAAGCAATAGGTTTATACTATATTTTGTAGAACATAATATTTGTAGGTTTAGTTATACTAAGAAGCTGTAATTTTCTTTTTAATAAAATGAATGTTCTAACATAACGATTTTATTTTTGTTACATTGTCATTTTTTCGTTGACTGTACATAGTTTTTTTTTTGTGGTCCCGAAAGACTCCTCTAAATAAGTAGGTAAAATGGAAGGTAGCCAATGGCCAAAAGACTCCCGACCCGATAAAAATTCCACGTATAAAGCATATATACCTACTTATAATGAAAAGGGGTACTTGAACTGAGATATTTACTCCATTCATGACGTTGGGTAAAGTTTTCCTAAACGTAAACCTGGCCTTAATGATCAGAGACGTAAAACCTTAATGACTGAATATATTGGTAGGTATATCGGTAACTATGTTAAAGTCTTGGCTCGCCGATTTATTAGTACTAACGGTCCGATAAGATTGCACATTAAACAATGTATTTAGTCCCGATATAGAGATCCAACTCGACTAATACTATGATAAATTATACACTTTTGACGTTGAAGAATTTTCAAGCAGGACGTCGAGTTACTTTGTGAGTTATAGCTTTTAGAACTAGAGCTAGGTGTAACACGTTTGTAAGCCATATTCCTTAGAGATTGCCATTAGAAGCAACACCGTTGCAGCTCTATATCCAGCGCCTAACCAATTCAGCAGTACCTATTTAACGCAAGTGGTGTTCACAACGTCTCATTTTCTCACTCAAGTATGAAAGAATGTCTGCAATATATTGCTTGCGGAGACGGTGCCTGCACCATTGCCCCATATACCCCTCAGTTTCTTGCCGTATCTTCTGAGTAGTGGTTTTTTTTTCCGATACGGTGGTGGTAGTCATTCACGTTCATAAGTGAAATTGTTGAATTGAATAAAGAACTTTTGAACTTTGAACATTTATTGGAATTCAACTGTCGTCTTCCTCCAGATCTACTATGTGCTCCGTCTTCGGCCACATCGTCGCTTAACATCAGGCAAGAAAGTAGTGAGACATATTTTAAAAGTTTATAAACGGCTAAGACTCACGGTTAAACGTCGATCGAAATTAATCCAACCAAGTTTCGGACATTTTAGAAGTCCTTCTGGGAGTTATGAGATCAAGCCACGACGTTGCGAGCGTTTGCATGTGACTGGCAGCGTGTGCGCGGGTCTGACAAAACTTTTCGAAGTATTCTAATGGTGGAAAAAAAAACTCTCATTCCATAGCTAACTATAAAAGAGAGTTTTTTTTCTTTTAGAATATTTGGAAAAAAGAGAATGCTAGCATACTCCTTTGTATGCCGCAGACGTGTCTCAAACGAAGTTGATAAAACTTCGTTCATCTTTAAATTATATCACACACGTCTGGACAACTGACATACATTTCGTAGATTAAGCTCACTGCCTACTCCCCTAACCGTGATACTTGCTGATAGTGAGCGACAAATAGAGTTCAATTTTTTGCCGCGATAAGTCTGACTTTAGATTACTATCAGTTCCTGTCAAACGTTCCATTGACGGCATTTTGTACTTGTCATTTCGGATTCTATGTCGTAAACATCGACCTTAATTCTTCTGCTGGAATGGAATTTTTAGTACAAGATTATCCTAAGTTAAAGCTGAGGACGTCCAGAAGTGTTTCTTAACCTTTTTATCTCCAGGGCCACAACTCTTGTTTATAATGCCTACATCATTAATGTAGGCATTATAAAAATAAGCAAAATCGTCGAAAAGTTTTATTATAGAGAGTTTCGTCAAAAGAAAACACGATTTTACAAGTTTGTTTTTACATACACCTGTTAGTTAAATGGTATGGTTGGGTGATTTTTTGTCTATTACCCATGTCATAGACTTTTAGGTTATTACAATATTTTAGAGATATGTCTATACGTTTCTTTATGTACATCGCAGACATAGTGCCGAACTCCAGCGCGTCCGTCAGATCGAAAGTCACACGAATTCCCAGTGAGCCACACTCGCTTTAAAAACCTTATTCTTTTTTCATTTACCTTTTAATATTTTTTCTATGACGTCTTTCTAAAGGGTGTTCGCACCCGCCACGCAATGGTCTGTGGACGTAAGTCTTCCAAATTAAGAAACACTGCCTGCCACTGACCAGCCTCTGAGGCTAATAAAGTTTAGCCTAATTGCGGAGTGGAGCTAACGCGATTAGCTGCAGGTTTTAACATTGTAAGGCATTTGTAAGTCTGCAGTCTCAGCAGAGACACTGTCAAGGAATAATTGAGTCGGCATTGAGCCACTTCAAGGTTTCATTATGGAAATGTGATAATGGTTCTGCATTTCTCTGCAGATTATTGCATAAATAGGTAGGTTTTAACTAGTTTTGTAGGTATCTATTCCGTTACACAGTGTTAGGTTGTCATAGGCCTTCATTCCACTTATACTGTCCTAAGCATAATAGAAAACATGTATGTAGGTATATGAGAGGTGATCAGACCTCTACAATAAATAATATCTCTAGGACAAATGTTATTAAGCCTTCGAATTTGGGCATGATAAATTAATAATTACGTTTCTCACTGCTTCTACGACGGGTAAATCCAGGGCAAGGCCTGGGCGCGGAAATCTACTGTTTAATATGACAATGTAAATGTTTTGAACATCTGCAGTCGTATGCAGCGATACGGCGGCCATGAAAAACTATAATGAAAGATAATATGCACTTGTATTCAAATATCTCACACTGCTCAATCTATTAGATTAGACGTGCCGAGTGCGCGTTGCGCCAATTTAGTTTGACGGCAGTCGCTCGCAAGCAGGTGCGTGGAGCGCGCGTGCGTCGCCATCTTTAAATAACAGCTGATTTTGCCGCCAACGCGAACTCGCTTGAATTTGGAAAACCAAGAAGCGAATCATAGACTAGAACGGGATAAATACACAGACTTTGTTAGTGGCCAGTGTTGTAAACGGACTCATGAAGATGACGGTTAATCGAATAAGAGTTGTGGTGCTCGGTAGCCCGCGCTGTGGGAAATCGGGTAAGAATCAAGAATAACTCCAGTGCAATCCTTTGGGAATCTCGTACGCTTAGCGCTGACAAACTTCGTACTTACGACTTCTCCAAAGAAATTAACTTTATTCCTCCAAAGTGGCCATCCAAATTAACTTTTAACGATGCATCAATAATATAATCGCTTTTTTATTTCTTGTTTGGTGTTCACCGAAATCAATTATCTCTAATGGCCTAAGAAAAAGTTCCTTGATTTATTTTGAGAATGCCTCGAGGTGGTAATTAGGATTATTAATTTAATTACAGCCTCGTTTTTTATTTTTTAAAGAGATGTTAATCATTGGTCGGATTCCTTCGATTTACTGTCGGTTAAATGATAGTTAATGCTCTTTTTGTCCGATAAAATATGTATCTCGCGGGTGTATCTAATCTAATTAGGGATGTGAAGAAATCGTGATTGACGATAACAGTTGGTTTCCTTGCTTTAGGTCAGTAACCATTGGTACCAATTCATAATATGTTTTCTTTATCTAGATCTAAGATATTTTATTCAACCGCCGAAAAGGTTTCTCACGAAAACATAAATTGATTAACACCATAATTCGTCGTTATATTTGTTTTCCAGACAGTCATTGATCATCACTATGGAGTGGTTAAATCGTCATTGATCAGCACTATCATTAGCACTTCATCACCAGTCTATTAGATACATTTATCAAGGGGTACACGTGTCTGCAAAACGTTGATTGGTAGTTTATAAAGATTTCGTACTTTATTACAGCTTGGCCGTACGGTTGGTTCAAATAAATAACGCCCAACGTTCACATACATAGATCCTGACCCCTAACTAAGATTTCCTGTATCTAGGGAACCAGGAACTATGAGGACCATGGTCCCACAACACCCAAACACGAAAAAAATGCTTGCGCTTTTTTTTTGTACACAAACATTTGTCCCGTCGCGGGAATGTAATCCGCAACCTCAGTGGTATATGAGATTTGAGCCCACCTGCCCAACCACTACACCAAAGAGGCTGTCAAAACAGCAGAATTGTTTATTCTACGGATTTGCAAAATGCAATGAACCTTATGTGTGTTAAGGTCAAAATACAATGTGTTGTCCATTGACAAGCCAGGTGTAAGAGATATGGACTGTAAAAATATCTATCGTCGGTACGTTCCTTTCATCTTTCAAGTTTAAGTCCTCATTTAAACTTTTTTCCTTTACAATCTTTAATGATTATACGATGACAATGGCGAAGAGCCATGAAACGTGGAAGAATGAAAGGGAAGCCTTTGCCATGCAGTGGGATACTTTATTTATTTATTTCAATGCAGGTGCCCGTTACACTTACAGCACTACAACCAAAGCGTGTAGCGGGCCAATTACATGTTGGAATACAAACAATAATAAAAATAATAATAATGTCAATTAATAATAATGTCAATTGATAATAATGTCGATTAATAACAATGTCAATTAATAAAAAATGATTAGGCTTTAGGCTCTAAATATTAATAATAATGATTATAGACCTCCTCTCTGTCACGCTAGTTGAACATCTAAGTCTTAGTGTCTTAGTGTCAGCATTATGTTCCTATATACGTTTTTCAGAGAGTGGGATAGGGACAGAGAGTAAGTACTTACATCCTACTTACTGCTAATCCCGGTAATATAAAAGCGAGCAGTTTTTAATGAACGGATGTTTGTTACTCAATGACGTCAAAAGTACAAACGGACTTCGATGACTTTTTGAAATTGGTACTTTAGATCTTGGAATAGATTTCGAGTGGATACTTTATCTGAGGGAATAGGCCACAAGAAATTTGTATATCCCGGAAAATTATCCACGTGGGTAAGACCGCGGGGCGCATCTAGTTCTTGATATAACTTATCTGTCCATAAAACCCATGAATATTTGTTGTTACAGATTCCAATCTGCGTAAAATGCTAATGCGCAATATCACGGAATGCATAAACAATTAGCTATTCGCCATATCATAACTGGAGCGGAGCATAATGTTATCATATCAGTATTTATATATAAACTAGGATTAATGCTTCGTGGAACAACCCATCGACAAGACCTGTTGACTTAGACTAGCTAAGCTATCCTGGATTATTTATTTTTGGAAAAATATTTATAACTATCATCACATTAATATTACAAATGCAAAAATTTGTATGTGTATGTTTGTTTGTGTCTGTTCCCTCTTTACGCTGTTATCTCTCAACGAATTTGAGTGAAAGAAACCGCGGGGGCTAGTAGAGTAGTAGGCTAGTAGCTAGCTAGTATTCCATATTCCTTCCTTACTCCTGCTAATACAAAAACTCCTCTCAAAAGGAGTATTAAATTAAAATAATTCATAACGCGCCAAGCATAATAGGGGATCGGAGAGTAATCGAGAAAAAATCTAAAATGTAGTTAGAACGAATGTTCGTCGAACCAGAAATATCATTCAATCAATATTTTTGTGAAATAATAATGATTTATATTTTTAAATCAATAAATAATTCTGACATTTTTAATCTGTTCTTCATCTCAAACGAAACAACAATCACAGCGCATGACGTCATTTGTTGGCAAATGCCGTGAGTCAAGCTTGTGTTTATTATACGTTTTTGCTTTTCATAAAATATAGTTTTCTAATTTTTTCGTTCCATTAGTACAATATAGTCCCCTAACTTCACAAAACGTATTAGAATCTTTTTGCAAGTTTTATTTCGAAGAGTTTGTCTTCTTCTACCTACATATGACGTTACAAGTTTTGAGGTGACGTTTTGCGCGGCAATATTTGAAACATAATATTTACACAAAGTTTTAGGTACTTTTAGAGCGTTATTTAATTAAAATTGTATTTTTCATGGCTATATATATTCATTGTAGTTAATTTAAAACACTTTCTGAAAAGTTGTCCGATCCCCTATTATGTGAATATTATATACTCGTGGTAGGTCTTTCGTACGCGGGAGTCCGTCTGGATAGGTAACACAGCTTTGCCAGTAATTCTACCGCCAAGCAGTAGTGCGCCAGCGAAATTACTGGGCATATATAAGATTTGATAACTGATATCTCGGAATGATGAACGCAATGCAGTCTTACGCAGTGCTTTTTATGGTAAAAAGCTCTGCGGTTCAAAACCCACAGTGACCTATGAAGTAGTATCCATGACTGATAAGCAATAAAGTAACGCCTGAGTACTGAGTAGTTGACATGGGAACAAAGAAAAACACGTAGTGTGAGTGCGCGCGTGAGATTGATGAGTTTTTTAACCGTATGATGTGTGGTATGGCATTAACTTGATTAAATGTATGTTAAGAAATATTCGAATGTTATTGCAAAGTTCTAGAAATGTTGATAAGAAATTTCTTGCTAACAGCTTGCTTGCTAATCAATGACTAGATGTTTGGATAAGAAACCATTTTGAGGACATTACCGGGCGTAAAGATTCTTATAAAACTTGTAACATTACATATAGGTATATAACATTTACATATATTACATGAAATAAAGTTTAGTTCCGAGGGAGGACGTTTTAGTCCAAAGATCGCTGGGAAACACTGGGGACATTGGAATTAATGCTTTCATTGACTTTAAGCTCTGCGGTATCCATGAGGGATTTCCACATCCCTGCTTAAAAACAATCCTGAAAGTTATTTACATCTTGAAAATAATAGCAATATTTAAGCAACAATGCTTAAACAAGGCATATCTAATATAAATAGTTGTCTTGCATGTAAAACTACAAAACGTAACCAAAAAATACAACAGAAACTGCAGAATGTTGAAGATGTCTTTATAAAGACATTTAGTCTGCTACCCCGGACTCGTCACTACTCGGACTATACTTACTCAGCGTGACTTTAGTCATAAACGTAAAATCAGTACCAGACTTACAGGAATTCAACATGAACCAAGAAAATATTCGTCACCAAGAAGACACCACGCAATACGGCTCAGACTATAGTCATAAGAACGTATGTGATGTGAACTTGTCAAAATGCCAAATTTTGTAGGATAGGAATTTGACTCGGTGCAAACGACACTACAACGATAACAGATTCCCTCGAATTCTCATTAGGTGAAATTATATGTCTCAATGTTTTGCACTCGGCGGAGTTCTTATAATTTTGTATTGAAACTCCAAAGTTTATGGTAAATTCTAATAAATTTGAGTAACCATTCAAGTACTTTGTTCTTGCAATTTGTCACGTTTGACCTTGGTACAATTTCTGTAAAATACATTAATGAGCTATCTCATTGCTTTTCAAATAGATGCCTCGATGTTTTTTTGTGGTAAGATTATAATTATAAGTACTAAAGAATTCCAAGCCAAGTAAAGAAATAGCACGAAGTATTTTTTTTTATCTTTTTTATGGAACTGCGAGATGACGAGACGAGCAAGTCGTTCGCCTGATGGTAAGCGCCACGCCTGCCCATAATAATTGATGATGCGCAGCACTGCATCACCCCCGAGACATCAGATATTAAGTCTCATATGCCCAGTAATTTCGCTGATTACAATGCCCTTTAAACCGGAAAACAGTAATGCTTGCGCACTACTGCTTGACGGCAGAATAACTGGCAATGCTGTGTACCTACCCAGACGGCCTCCCGCATATGAAAGACCTACCACGAGTGAAAAGTAGTAAGTGTAAATGTGCCTGTCGCAAAAATCTAATTTTAGTTGTTGATTTGGCCACATCGTCGTCTCGGCATCGTAGTCGCATCGTCGCGTATTTTTTATTTTGCATCTGACTGCACCAGTCGGACCTAACTAATATTTTTGACCAGGTGGAGGTTATAAGCAGATTTGATCCATGAAATTCCTTGCGTGATTTGCTCGCCGCCCTCGGACAAGATGACTCATATAAAGACGAAATAAATCCGATTTGTAACGGTCTAATCTCATTATGATATGTGTGACGCCGCTGGCCAAATGCACCAAGAATAACGACGGAACGGTGCTTTCCGACTTCGGCTTGGCTGAACTTCTTTCTACGCTGAATCGAAAAGAATTAAGCATCTGCAAGTCATTTAATACGTCTAGCTCATAAAGAAGCTTTGTTTATTAGACTTGCTGCCACAAAAACACACACACCTGTTACGCTAACAAATATTTTCTCAGTAAAGCATTTCAAAGAAGACTCATTTCCATTTATAAAGGCGTTTACATTCCGTTACAAAAATGTTTTCGCCTAACTTACCATAATTATTATTGTTTACCCCTCGCGCAGGGATCCGTTAAATTATGACAAGACTCGTCATAATACAAACAGTATCCGCAAGCGTACTAAATAAATCTTCGGTCTGCTTTAATGACTCATTACATACCGGTTATGCACCACTAATCGCCAATTAATATTAGTTAAGCCTATGAAATGCTACCATTTGATTTACTTACATCTTTCGCCTATGCAATAGAAAGTATGAACAATAACTTGGCGAAAGCTAACACGAGAGAGTTTGATTTATGACTGACGACGATCGCACGTCTTTTTTCGGAAACACTTCAATATATTAACATAACAATTAAAGATTAGGTAATACCATTGACGGATACCGACTGTTCGTTGAGCAACTATTACAGAGATACTTGAATCTTAATAGCAACGGAACTTGCTTTTATATGGTCGGAAACCGATTCTTGCGTACAAGTACAAGTTTCTTCTTATAAGATATTTTCGGAGAAGTCAATCGGAGAGTCATTAAACTCGTGTAATATTGTTTATTTACGATAAAGTTGTTCGAATTGGAGAATGACGTTGTTTACTTTGATTGCCGACGGGTAGAAGGGTATTCTTTAAGTTATTTTAATTCTGTAAGTCTGTGACCAAGTGACGGCCTGTCTGCATACGTGGGATATATCCATATTCATTTATTCATGCTCATACATTATATTACATACAGGTGTTAAAATAGTGTCACAAAGTGTGCTATAAGTATGTACCCTGTAAGGTTGTCTGATTGTAATAAAATTGCTAGTCGCATATTTAATAAGTATTTTTGATCTAGCGACTAGATCAAACGAATTTTGTCATAAATATATTTGGCACATTCCTCATACACTGAACTGAAGTGGGCTGGCTTTAAAAGAATTGTGACGGTGGCTGAAAAAAATACAACACATCAAAAATAGACTTGATTGTGGGACTTTTAAATAATATTATGACCGTGCAAAATAACTTTTATATTAGCAGGAACAAAATTTTACTGCCAAAATAATATATATAACAACACACTCTATTGGCAAAAACATGTGATATCATAATAATTGTTGGTAATATCAGACTCAAAGCAATAAAAATTGGGCAATGGTAATTCAGATCCCAAAAATATACTTCTGTATAAACTATCAGGCGGAACCGTAAACATAATGTTTACAAACAACCTCTATGCAGATCATGATTTGGCTCGAGGCACAAAAACAAAGGCCCATGCTTTCAACCCGTCAGAGGATGTAACTCTCGGAACAAACTACATTAATTTAAGTAAAGCACAGTTCATTACGCAATTATACGACCGGACAATCAATCACGACCTACCGCATCTTCATTATGTGATTAAGTTAACATCAGTTACAGGAACATTCAAAGCCTTAGGCCACGACGGACTTTGACTTGTAAGCACACGCTTGTAATTATATTGTAATAACAATTATTAAAATAAATATTGAGTAGCCGTTTCATCACTACGATTCGTATGGGGTAATCAAGAGTGTTGTTGAGAAACTATTCGAATCAGAAAGAAAAACAGTCACATTCGTTAGGCAACGATGATCGATACGCTGAACCGACGTGTTTGTAATTAGTTGTGATTATGTTATGTTTGTTTTATGACCACAGCGCCTAATAAATCGCATAATTAGGTTAATAGAAATATACAAGAATAGCGATTAACTAATGGAGTTCCACAAGGTCTTATTTTAGGCTTCTTACTTAATTCTGCATACTTGCATTGAATCGTTTTGATTTATTACTATAATCAGTTATATAATCTGCGATAATAGGTGGTGGGTGTTAAAATGGTGCCAATTATTATGTTCAGTCATTTATCATAGTTTATAGTTGCCGGCGGCTATCTCTAAACTGTCGGTTTCGTTGAATGTTATAAATGTAGCGAGTTCGAAATGTCGATGGTCAGAATGATAGTTGGGCAGCAGATGCGGCCTCATGCGGTTAATATTCTAATGTTACGGATGACATGAAGTTGTGGCGTCTCGTTTTGGGAGCGTAGATCGAGAGCGAGTAAATGTCAACCGCAGTCAACCGCAGTCAACCACTCTTGTATTTATAGCAGAGCCATGCCGCGTGCCGTAGTGAGTCACTGGCGCAGACGCGTCGCCGGGACAGCCCGTCCCCGCTTCACTCACGCTCACTTACTCACACATAGCTTACGGAATTCTCTACAGCTCACTCACCGATCCAAATAGTTGCTCTGAAATAGAGAAACATTAATAGCGCTACAAAAAATAGCATAACCGGTTTAAACCAACAATATATTTAAAACAGAGTGCAAACGGTAAGACACAAAATATTGTATTTCCTTATTTTCACACGGCTCCAGACTTCTTGTAAACAATTGAATGTTTGCCCTCTTTTGTTAGCTTAACTGGTTCCTTACTTGTCCGAGTACTCCACCTTCCGTTGAGTAAAGCTTTTAAATTGTCAAAATCTTGGTATGTAAAATTCTATAATTAACATGTCAACAAAAAGTACCGTAAAATAATCGAAAGAGAAAGCTACTTAGACTCCTCATAAGAGTAAATATTAATAGCTCTTTTAATTTTATAAATCCAATAAACTTAATTGCAAACGGTAGTCATCGGATGGATGTGAAAGGAAGAAGTGCTGTTTAATTGAGTGTCTCTTTAGGGAATTAAATTAATGTTCAAAAATGTAAATGATACTGTCGGTGTTCAATTACTGGTGTGTGTCGGGGCTGGGATCGTGGCAGTGATCACCTCGTCCGATGCTCTTAATTAACATTTAGCTTTTGCTACCGTATTCGTTCGACAGACGTCGCTTAATTCCCTTTCCCGGGTCCCGTTATGGTCCTCGTTACCGGCAAAATCGAGTTCATTCTGGAAAATAAATTGCAATTTTTAAAGCGCTGTGAAGGCTTCATGGTCGAGATCTTAATAAGTGGCTCGCCATGTACGTAAGTACTGCTACGAGTAATCACAGTAGCTGGAACATCGTCGTAAAATTATTATCATACCAACCCCTTTACAGCGGGTAATTGTATCGTGCGTGCAGCATTGTCTTTAATGTTCTTTTGATATGGTACGGAGAAGGTTTCTGTAATATTTTTGTTAATACTTACTATGAAAACTATATGAGTAGGTACACTATATGAGAAGTAACTTTTGGCTTCTCATGTAAATCAGTCAAAATGGTTGACCATCAATAATATACAAGTTACCTTGAGCCAATTATTAATGGCTCGATATTTATTTTAAAATATCTAGTTATAGTTACAGCAAAGATATCGACCACAAAACGTAGATAACGTTCTTGCGCTTGACTGCCAATAAATATATGCACAATCTTTATATTCTCAAGCCGTTCATCACCTAGTCTTCATTACAACACCGTACAGCCAGATTTATTTCCCCTATTATCTCCAAAGTAATGCTCCTACAGATCACCTTGAACTGCTATCAAACCTAGTGAAAGTACTCGTTAGTATAATTGGTGCGTTCTACTATAGTTAGTCACTATAGCGGTCTATTCGCACGATTTGATAAGGACTCAGATTCCGCAATACGTCCAGGTGAAGTACGCTTAGGAGTTATAAACGTGACTGGTCAATTAGTTATACTGTGTTTGTTTACTTCAACTGTTGCCGCTTCGCTGAATTTAACTTTGTCAGCGTTTCCTTGTTTCCAATCTTCAAATATGTGTGTCGTGCTGCTTAAATTATTCCATATGCCAACTCAGACACAGTACAATAATCAACGATCATCTATCACCAATTTATTCGGCTCTATCCAAAAAAAGATTCAACATCACAAATTAATCATTTGCGACCCCGATACATTCAATTCTGATGTAGGTATATCAATACAAACAAAATGTCAGGACACTCTCCGCAAATATATGGCCAGCGCCCTGGTGAGTGTACATAAAACGAAAGTTCGACAGCCTCGATAGATAGCCGTGAAATCGCAATTAACACACATCGATTGTTTTGAGCCGGCTCATTGAATCAAGGTTCAAGATCACCTCATTCTGGCCCTGACCTTAGTCACAGCATAATTTTAACTCAAAGATCAAAGCTCAAAGAAGAAGATCAAAGATCTTCATTCACTGACGCTTTCATTAAAAAAAACACAGCAAACTATGAACCCATATCTCAAATCGGCGGCAGAATCCTGTATAACGAGCTCGCTGACAAGATCAGACGCAAAGATATAATTTCACCAACCATTATCTTTTCTTTATTCTCTTTACATTACAGCCTTAACACTGAATTCTTGCGCGGCTTTACGACTTTCTGTCACAAGTTATATATTTCCACCATTTGATGGTTCGCTATAAACATAGGAAATTTTCATCTTGTCAAAATTATATACGACCCGCTCTGTAATAGGAAAGACAGTTTTTATAGTTCACGCTTATGATATATTCTGACGAGGAACTAATAAAACGTAAATTCATTCGTTGCTATTTTATATAAATGGTTGAAATTGCGATAGTAAGTTCTAATAACTAGCGATAAGGGTAACGTGCTCTATTATAAGTGAGTCTAGAATTACTAGCTTATTCAATTTCGTTGCAGCAACACCTTCGATACTACTGCATAGTATGTACTCACTGTATCTTTATTATGTTCGTGCTCACAGCTCCATAGTCTCTATTGTGAAATAGAGCATGTCATTTATCTCTCTGGCATTCACATTTTCTCACTGAACTATTTAAATAATAACCAGCCCATTCTATATTAAATATGACTTGGCTTCAAACATGCAACGAGTTAAATTCCATACATCTTACAATGTTATTTAATCATCTTAAACATTAACATCACGTTATCTTGACGGTGCTATGAAAGTTATCATTACAGCAATTTACATCAATTTTGTAATACTTCGTTAAGGTTTACAATCTTTCTTCGGATTTACTGTTTAATTGGCCGTGCTTGCTAGTTGTTTATTAATATTGTAGGTTCATAGAGCCCTTTTGTCTGCTTTCCCTCTAATTGAGGCTTGTAGTTATAAATTCAACATCTTTTGTAACACCTCTTGCCGATTAGTTACTAATTGCTGCTTTCTCTGTTTCCAACTTGTTTCAATCGCTACGAGGGTACTATCGACGAAGATAAAGTGTAAACCACAACCAGTGATTATAATTTCAACTTCGCAGATAGTAAAATTTACTGTGCTTGTTAGATTAATGATTTTCCGTTTTGTTTCAGCCGTGGTCGTTCGTTACTTGACGAAGCGCTACATCGGAGAATATAGTTCCACAGGAGGTGAGTTTAATATACTTAACTCTATTAATATCGATTGTATCACATCAATGCGTAGATATATTTAAATATGTGAAATAGGCTTTTTGAGACGGTATTTCCACTTTTTTAAAATAGGTTTTATAAATTATTGTTCTATTAAAGTTATTTTGTCTCATTTTGTTACACATTTATATAGGTACAGTTATACATTTTGTTCAGCCTATGAAAAATTCCAGTTTGTTATTACTAAATTTACAAGTTGCAGCTTAGGTAATAAATGTGTGATAAAACATGTGTGTGTGTCTGCAGACGGTGTAGAGTCTAGACAGTTTCGTCAAAAACTCATAGCAACTTTTAGTACATATAATAGGTACTTACGAAATAGCAGTTAAGACAAAACGCAATTAATAAAATTAATTGTACCTTAAATTAAGACTGTTACGTTAGAAGTTGTAACAGTTAACCGTCCTGGCATCGGTCCCGATCACCTCGTTGATATGCCGGGAATGTCCGAGCTGACTGAAATACCGCAGATGAGCCCTTACTGAGGGCACTTACTATATGCCAAGCCCAAGTGCCAATGTTCAGTTTATTTGCGATATTGGCAACTGCAAACCGCTGCCAAGGCTGCCACTGGCGCCCGCCGGAGGCCGACGACCTTTGCAAACACAATTTGACAAAAGAAATACGTGATTTCTTATCTTTCTATCACTCACGTCGTGTGCGTGTCTCTAATTACTGTCTGCAATTGTAAAATCCATAGTAAAACTCGTGTCCCAATTTCATTGACCTTAAAATTTACTAACATTTGGCAAGCGCGATTAATGTCTTAAACAATGTTGTTAAGAGAACATGTTAATTTTTGCATGATTTATAATTCACTACTGAAGAATTTACGTTAACTACGTCTTCTATATTTAAAGCCAGTTCTATCCAGACTTCGCAAGATCTAGATTAATAAATCAATTAATTATGATTTGCATCTGTCAGATGGCTAATGGGTAGGTAATTGATCTGGCGTATCGATCGAGTACGTTACGAGCTTATGTGACCTACTTGCGTATCTACAGATCTCTACAGTACCATACGTTACGCGCCGATCGAGAGATCGAGACCATCGTGGTTCTGAGTTATGCAAATGAGAGTATTTGCTAGTTTGCTTATGCTTGGTTGCTTGTTTCAGACTTCCTGTACCAACATCGGGTCGCCTTCGATGGGGCCACGTCGGAAGTGGAAGTCCTGGACACCTGTGGATGTGCGGTAAATACTAGAACAAATAACGATCTTATGTCCTCAAGTCTCTTTAATCTTGAGGCATTTTTTCTCCGGCACGTGAGATAGCAACCAATATTTTAATAGAAAAATTTGAGCCCAACAATTTTATGGCTAATAAAAATATACATAAATTGAAGTGAGCACTATGAAATTTAGTCGTGTTAATTTGGTTAAACCTAATTCTCAAGATATGTTTTTGCTTTGGTGCAGAAGCGTGGTTGCCTAGCGGAACACCTGAGGTGGGGCGATGCCTTTGCCGTGGTGTACTCCGTCTGCGATAGACGCTCATTCTTGGCAGCTGCAGAACTTCTAGCTCTATTGGAGAGGACTAGACTACCAGGTTGTACGGCCGTGACGCTGCTGGGAAATAAGAGAGACTTGGAACATGCAAGGTACTTACATTTTATCATTGACGTTGATTTAGCTCCTGGATATTCAAGATAACTGGTGTTTCATTATCTTCATTTTTTCATATATAGAGTCATCAAAGCGGAAGAAGGTCAAGAGCTGTCGCTGCGGTTTGGGTGTCAGTTCTATGAAGTTTCGGCCGCGGAGTCCTGTGCAGGGGCTGCGTTGGCTTTTCACGCTTTGCTTCGGGAGGCGCGTGCATTGGCTCTCTTACTGCCAACGCCCAGAAAGAAACTGGCCGCTTACTCTGTGTCCAAGGTATTATTACATGTTAGTACACCAAAAATATTATAAACACATAACAACTCAATTTCTATGATTAAAAATCACCTGAATAAATAAACTAATAACAAACTAACTAATAACTATACACAGTAGATCAGTTCTAAAACTTTCTTAACCTTTCTTCAAACAACGTACCCATCTGAATTACCATTGTGTAAAATGGGTAGGCCTATATAGATGATGCATGAAGTAGGTATTTAATATACAACTACCGACATCAAATCATATCTAAAGTTTCGTTTTTATTCCGCAGGTGATCGGCACGATTCTCGGGCTGAGCAACAAAAGCGTTAGAAAGAAACGACCGTCGCTGAGTATATGATGCGTCGGTCTACGCTTCAAAGGGCCTTGTTTACTCTGTGACAGGAGTTTGTTTTGTTTCGGTTCTGAAGAACCTTTGTTATCTCTACCGATGTCGCATCGGAGAGATTTGTCGCTGGCTGAGCCTATGGAATGGAGGTGAGGATCAGATCCGTCCACAGCGGAATGGAAAGATGCGGATACGCGATGTATTACATACCTGACGGTATTGCCATTTTATTACCCATAAATATTTCCTTGTAAATAAATTGTACGGTTCATAATTGTATAATTTCATAAGCACTCGATCGTAGTCTTGTTCTTGTTTATTATTACTTACTTAATTATACGAATGTATTTTTAAGGCCTTGTTTCACAGTCATTAATTAAGTTGTTCTTGATGAAATGGGTTGCGATTGCAACTAAATACTTAATGAAAGGTAAACGATGTGACTTCTTGATGACGTAAATTGGTTGAATATTTTTGAATAAATATGTACTAGTCTTTTAAGCGGGTGATACCTTGGTGACAATACGCCGCATAGCCTTCTGTTAAATCTTGTCAGGAGAGCGTCGAGTAAAGAGATTTGAAGAAAACATAAGCTAAAAACTTCTTTTATATTTACGTTTGAAATTCGATGCACGTCTGACGCCTGAGTCTCCTTTTTTTCCAGTAATAGGCTTGTGTTTGACCACTATCACACCTGATGGGATGTGGTATAAGGTGTAACACGCTCGCCTAGAAGATCAGGTATCTTCTCTCTCGATTTAAAGACTCCCAGGTTGCCCAGGTTGTTTATGATGTGGCATAGCCGTGCGTCTGGTTGTCTTATGATGGAATGGAGACGGTTTTGTGTTGCCTACTTATCGCCCGCTTTAGAGTCTTTGACGTATTTTGTGTAAACTATCCCTGTACATTTGTACATTATATTAAATTGAATGTGTCTTACCCCGCGGGAGTTGTAAAAATACATAAAATTTAGTTAGGTGTATAGTACACTTAAAAGTATTATAATTTTAATTGACATTGGTTTTACCTAGACCCTGACTGATTGACAAGAAAAAGACATTTTTCACGTCTACTCGTATATTAATTAGGAAAATAATTGTTTAAATGTTTGTTTTAAATTCTTTATATCTATACTTTGTATGTTTACCTAAATAAAGTTAATAAATACTTATTATATTATGGCCTTTAAACCTGTTTGTAAATTTTTACATAATATTATATTTATATGCCTGTTGAAATAATAATTAAACCTACGTGCCATTATATTGTAATAAACTTGGAATAAACCTGAATAAATATATATGTTAAAATTAACTGTTTTTATTATTCATATACACAACACAACCACAAAATAATTCCCGATACTATATCTACCTACTTAGGTACTTAACTCCATTAGATTAAATCCTATTTCTAAAATTGATATCAAGAACATTACAGATATTGAAAGGGAAATCTAGATAGTTCAAGTTGCTGATATAAGACTGTTACACACATTGCGTTTACTTGCTAATACACCCGAGGTATTTGCAAAGTGTTTGTCTAATGTATCCACGCCCTTCATAAAGAAACATACATAATTGTGTAGATAGGGGATTACATCCTCAATTAATTAGGAATATTATTTGAGAGAAGTAAGATATGATAGTCTACGGATATCACAGCTAGACAAGTATCACTTGCCGTGTGAATAGATTATCACCTAATGATAAGGATATTGAAGCTATCTTAAACCCGTATATCGATTCTTACCGGATACTCCTAGCTACTAGTGCTTGCTGGAAAATATTGTATTGTATTGTATTGTATTGATGTTAGTATAAGCACAGAATACTAAGGGACGGAAGCGTCACTCCGCAAAGAAATTTAAACAAATAGCGGCTCTTGCTATGACGCAATAAAATTCAATTCAGCTCGCGTAGCGCTGCATACCTACCAGCCTTATTAACCTACAGAGCGCATCTCTTTCTATCGCATAGCTCTTATTTCTTCTGACGCGGCACGTGTAACGACGCGCGACCCGCCGCCGGTGTCCGGCTATGTACCTATACATGTAGCTTTGTACCTACAGTGCGGAGTGCGCTAGGCCTGGTATAACTTAGAATCATTTGATTAGAGAAACAACACATAAATTCAGAATAAAGCTCAGTTATGACTACGACTACCGGCAGAACTAAAATAAAGGTGTTATCCAACAGAATTTGACCAGTTAATAATCCTAATCTTGACTTAAAGTACACACTTAAGTACAAACACTAGTAAGTATTAAGAATTAGTATTGTCGGCTTATCTGAACGGCCGGTTAGTCTATCTGAGCCTTCCGTCACCTTGCCTTTACTATAGGGTTACCACTCATGTGACGATGACCGGGACAATTTATTTTCTAGGTCCAAATAGTCAAGTATTTAAATAATAAAATGTATAAAATGCAAAATGTGTAGATTACTCGGGGTAGGTCTCTCGTATGCGGGAGGCCGTCTGGGTAGGTACAAACCACAGCTTTGCCAGTTATTCTGCCGCCAAGCAGTAGTAAGCCTTCCAACCGAAACACGGTTAGAAGGGCATTGTGGCCAACGAAGTTACAGGGCAAATGACACTTATCTGATGTCTCGGAGTGATGAGCGCAATGCAGTGCTACGCAGTGCTTATAATAATAATATTTTATTCCAGGCAATAATAAAGGTACGTCGAAGTAAAATTATCAGAGGCCCATATTATAAATACCTTAGAGACTAACATATATACACAATTCAAATCATAATATTAAACTCTAGGGATTTTTCGGCGGCTTCGCTTCCCTGAAGCGACGATAGACCACTCCCTCAGGCGTAAAGTCCGGCTTATGGTATTTAAAATTCTGGCTGGCAGTTCAACTGTTGTGGGCAGGCGTGGCACTTACCAGCAGGCGAAGAACTTGGTCGTCACATCACTGAGTTCCATAAAAAAAAGATATTAATCAAACCAACAGAAAAAAGTGCTCCAAGTCCTATATACGTAAGGAGGTTTCCATAGATCTTTTTGGAGTGTAATTGGTCGAACCTCATGGCCACGCGGGGATAAACGATAGCAACAACTCTCAACAGCACTATTAAAACGTACAAAAGCACCATTAAAATGAATAGCACGAAGGTCAATATAAAAATTAAAATTTCAACAAACTCATAAAATATTAGTATTTGCGTCAAACATCTATTTTGTTTCTAAAAAATGAAGGAGATATAAAAATACATGTGTATTTTTAACTTACCTTTTAAATTTAGTGTTTTTAAAAATAAATACTTTACCTAAATTATATTAATACTGTCTTCTATCTTCGAGTACTAGAAAATAGAAGATAGTATCAAAATGTACCTACATTTTATTTTACCAGGTATTTTATTTAATAAACAGTATATTTCTTGGGATATAGGATTATTCTTTATTTATAAATGTTACTTATATTCTTCACTGACTGCGTGTCATTTACAAACAGTATTTTTTTACCTATTTGATATGACCACCGCTGGGCATAGGTCTCCCCATCTCCCTTTAAAGATCCCTCTCCATTGCGACCTCAGGCCAGTCACTCCGGAAAGCGACCAAATCGTCCCGCCAATGTTTTCTGGCTAGTTTAAATTACCCGATTAATATTAATTCATAATTTATTTATTAATTGCATTCATATATAATTATATTCATTTATCACAGAGGTAGTTACATTATCCCTGTAAGGGTGTGTGCAACTGAACGCGAGTTTTATACATTTTGTGATTCCTAATACATCTTAATATATATATAGGTATATAATAAATATACCTATTATTTTCATTATTAAATAGGTACAATTATATAATTAACATGTTTTTTATTATAGTTAAATTATTTAGGATTACAATATAGTTAGTACTAATAAAATAATAATGTTAATTTTTGTAGTAATTTTATACATTGTTCATAATTATAAATTCATGTTAACAGAAGTACATTTAGTAATTTTAGTTTATTAAAGTCATTATAATATAATACTTATAATATAGTAATAATAGTAATATAATTTATTGGCCATTTAGAACATTTTTAAACAAAATACTAGCCTCAATAATTATACAAACAACAGTTACACTAGCAGTTGTTGAGCCTTAGATACATAAGCTAGGCGTATGCCTGTAATAATATAGAATGTATTAAGGAACACGCGGTATGCTCGTTGGCAGCCCTTACTTGCAAGCATAAATTTCATACAAATGTGTTCGATACAGCGGCAGTGCAGCTTTTCAACCCACTACAAGGTATTGACGCCAACTTTAGAAGCAACTCACCGACGCCTTTCACCGCTCGATAAAGATCCACTTTTCTATCAACACGTTTCATTACTGCTATATTAAACGAAAAATTATGTATAATTATACAGCAATTACCAATAAGTTTTATGTCGAATAAATTGATCTCGACTATTCTTGTTCGGCCAAGTTTGTAAGTGATACCAGTTTTCCTACATGCTTTTATTAATATATTGGAAATTAAATTGGTTTAACTACTTCATATATAAAGTAGGGTATTTTAATGACGCGGACTTTGTTAACTTGCATCTTTTATGGTCATTCCTGAGTAAACATTGTAAAGTTATCGGGTCTTAAGAATAATAAAAGAAAAATGTTGGCTCCCGAAAGATTAAGCATTAAAAATGCATACTGTGCATGTCTTTCGCTTATTAAATTTAAGATAAATATCAACTGCTTTTCAAGAATTTTATTTCCAGTTGCTTTTCTTTATTGTTTAAATATATTTAAATGTACAAGTAACTGTCCCATGATGTTACATGTAGTACGAGGTTCGGATTGTGAGACAATATCGAATTTACGAAGAATCGATATAGGTGTATATCTACGCTCTCTCTGGGTACTTAGGTTGTCTATTTTATCCGTTGCAGAATAGTACTTTTTACTAAAAAAGTAGTCATATTTCTGAAAACATTAATTTTCAACTGACAATGCCATTATAGTATCTACATGCATAAGTATTATACAGTACCCCATAGTTTTGTAGACACTTCAATTTGATATACAGATACACTATTTAAGAAGGTATATAGGTGTTCTTGCTGGCAATAGTAACTATTAGCAGTAACTCTCAAATATCAAAGATATCTGTATAAACTAAACCTATTTCCTTAGATAAAGACCTTATTTCTGAACTCAGCTTATCACACAGCCTACACAAATCCCACTCTTCTGCATTTTGAATTAGATGTCAAATTGCTACAAATGTAAACGCATGCAATACAGCCTCTGCAATTACGTCTGTCTCTCAAGATCCAGGCTGAAAAGGCCGCATTTATCATTTCCTTGAAGCTTGCATTGATGCTGACAGGAGTGACAGGACACTGAATGAATTGCTGAATACCCGGTAATTTACATTAGGGATGTTATTAACATTCTTAACCATACTCAAGCGAAAGATTCCGATTCCCGTGAAACATCTCTAATCGAAACCATACATAAAAAGGTTTAAAAAAGCCGTGTCCAGGTGTTGTGGGATCCTGGTCCTCGTAGTTCCATCAGCCTGTACTAAACTCTATCAGCATGCCCACTGCATGACGTACACTGAAAAAATAATTAAGTCTCCTACACCAGTATCTGTATGTAGTCCAAACATCATCTTAGCTCCATCATCATCATCCCATCACGTTCCCACTGCTGGGACACGGGCCTCCTCTCATAGAGAGATAATGGGCCATAATCCACCACGCTGGCCCAGTGCGGGTTGGTGGATGTCACATGTCCTTGACTTTTTGTGAAAGATTCTTGGACATGCCGGTTTTCTCACGATGTTTTCCTTCACCGTTTTTAGAGCGAGTGTAAAATCCGCACATAACTTAAGAAAGTCAGTGGTGCGGGACCAGCGGGATTCGAACTCGGGTGCGTCGGATCGAAAGTCGCACGAGGTCCCACTGAGCCACACTCGCTCTTAGCTCTATATGCGCCTACTAAAGTGTCGGTTTACTTGAACCAATAATTTTGGTTAGCATGTGTTATTTATCTTGTTTCATTAGTAGGTATAATGTGTCGAAATAGCCACATATTATTTAGTCCAAAATTGTTTAGTCTTTGTTTAGTTAGTTATTGTTTAGTCCAAATAAGTTGCCGGCTTGTTCTAAGCCATAAAGTTAGTGTTGCACAAGCCATACACCTTAGATAACTCAAACCACTATATGTGACGCACTATATAAATACTAGCTATAGCTAGTATTATTCTTAAAACAAATAATTTATTTGTAATCATAATAATATTGAAAAGATAAAAAGTGGATTTAAACTGTCTCATGTTACTGATATCGGGTTGAGCGTAGCGACCCTCCTTGGACTTGCATGGATGCGAATATGAATGTGTAATAAAAATGTCCAAAATTATGGTGAACATGGCATTAAAATCCGATAAGTAGTTATACGCGAACGCGAAAATGCGAATTTTATGCTATGGAGATAATTTATTCTGAAGACCCAAAAACTAGAAAATAAAGGAGAAATATACATATCATTATAATAAAATAAAAAATATTATATAAAAAATCGTATCCGTATCTTAAATCTTACAACCACTAACAACCCTAATTTAAATCCGTTGTAGGTACTTCGCCTAGGACTCTGTGGGTGGTGCCTCTATCAATCCTGTGGAAACTTAAATAGACTGCAACGAAGTGTTAATTGCCGACCATTTATCCTGCCTTTTAGTAACCGCTCCTGAGATAGCCTATGCACATTCTACAGATAATATACGAGTAGGGACCACTACATAACTTCGTAGCTACCAAGTAGGTACTATAAGCAATAGTCAGTATTTTTTAAAAAACAATAACTTCAATTAAATCACATCATTAACTTTCAGTTAGGGTAGGGTATACTCTTAAATATCACGTACACAGACCCTGGCCCCTAACTAGGATTCCCTGTGCCTGGATGCCTGTTCCTGGATCCAGGAACTACGAGGACCATGGTCCACAACACCCAGACACGAATTAGATAAAATAAATACCTATACATATAAATATATTTTGGTAATTATCTAAAATTATGCGTTCCGACAGCACTCAACTTACACAGATGATGATTCAGCCTTTTTCTGATTCAGTCAAAAAAAACGCAGACGAACAAGTGGGCTGACTAAATCGAATCTGCTATTTTTACAATCGAAATATCTTTGCTAGAGTTCTAGACACAAACAAGTAAAAGTAGGCAAACATCGGATCAGTTATCGAAACATGATACCTGTATTAAATGGAGTAGGCTGTGATGGATCGAAGAAACTTAATATTCTACAAACACATTTCCGAAGAGTATTTATTTATCTATCTTTTGAACTTGACAAACTGATAATGGGACTTTAGACGAAATTTGATACCTATAAGTCAATGGTACGTCAATTTAAGTTTTATGGTAGTGTATACGATGTGGCGATATTTTGTCTATATATATTTTTATTACCTGATAGGCAAGCATTTGACTGCAGTCTCACGATGGAAATTGATGTCGCGATCGATGATGGATCGTGCTTGCTAATCGATACTGATTCGTTCTAAGACTTGAAGACAACTAGATTATAAGAAACGGGAAACAGAGACGCTGGGTAAGGTGTTCCATTCTATAGTTCGCTCACTTATCACTGTATAATACTGGTCTTCTAATAACCAAACCAAAATTAACAAAATATGAAGTTCTAACCATTCATAATGTTCTATAAGTCCAGTTTGAGAACGTCAGACTAAAACCAAAGAATACTAACTTATGCACTAAAACTACGTAGTAATATTTAGTTTTCTTTGCTAAAACTAAGCGCACTCAGGTTTGAAGCCATTTCAAGCAATTGTCTTATTCATTTCTATATTTATGAATGTTTTATTTATTGAACGCCAACACGATGTACATCATTAAAATTAAACGTTACTTAATTCTAAGATAGTAGGTACATGGTTAATGCCATCGTAATTATAGGCGAAGACTGCTTACAAATATTTTATGGCGAGTATTGAATTGATTTTGATTAATTTAATTAATTAATTTTGTGGTGGTAGGTTTCTCGTATGCGAGAGGCCTTCTGGGTGGGTACCACCGCTTTGCCTGTTATTCAGCCGCCAAGTGTTACTGTGTTCAGGTTTGAAGGGCATTGTAGCCAGCGAAATTACTGGGCATTATGAGACTCAAGAGCTAATTGTCTCAGAGTGACGAGCGCAGTGCAGCGCCGCGCAGGACTTTGGCAAAACAAAGTTCTGGGTAGTGCTGTTACTGTTATGGGCTGGCGTATTGCTTACCATCAGGCAAACGACCAGCTCGTCTCGTCATTCAGTCACATAAAAAAAAATATTGAAATCATTTTACAGTATAAAACATTTCAAACGTTGTTGCTACAAAATATAACTGAATATTGAATATTATTGAATTTTTCTCGTGTTGCAGAGATAGGGCCATTTATGTGGCTAGAAGACAAGTGTTAAGTGTTATATTACGTGTTTGTTTGGGCTTCTTGCATACTAAAGTACATTCACGTGTGCGTTCTGAAGGCAGACACTTGATCACATTCACATGTGGTCCATGAGGTACCTGGATTTTGGAGAATTTTTTCTTTCTAGAAACGGAAACAATATTTGCGTCTCTCTCAGGAAAGAAGATACATGAACGCTTGAGATCAGCTTTGGTAACACAGAAATTATGATGATGTGCATCGAATATAATAAAGTGCTACTATATTCAGCCTCTGTGGTGTAGTGGTTGGATAGGTTGGCTCAAATCTCATACACCACTGAGGTTGCGGATTCGATTCCAGCGGCGGTACAACTGTTTGTGCACAGAAAAAAAGCGCAAACATTTGTTTCGTGTCTGGGTGTTATGTGACCATGGTCTTCAGAGTTCCAGGTTCCCTAGATACAGGGAATCCTAGTTATGTGATCGTTGGGTGTATTTATACATATATTTTATATGTAGGGAAGTAAAAAATATTGTTTCTGTATCCAGGTGTGCTATCATTATTTTTTTGTAAACTGGTGTACAATAAAGAGTTTTGTAATTGTAATTTTGTGTTGTGAAAATGTTTTCGTAAAGCCTCAATCCTTGGATACAGGGAATAATTAGTAAAAGGTACCGTTTGGAGTAAGTTATTCAAGCTTCGTTTACAAATTAGCCATGAATAGATAAATAAATCCGAGTTCCACCTGATCAGAACGATTCTAAAAGCATTTTTACGAGGTTTACCTCAATTTATGTGGTAGAAACTTAATAGTTGTGGAATTCAGACGCATCAAATTAGATTGAGCCGTGGCGCCTACTGTCCATGAAAGCTCCATTGAAACACATTATGCAGATATTTATATAGGGAATTCGTTATACTCTTACCTACTGTTTTAATAATTCATTTAATCGAGAAAAAATGCATAAGTGCTCTTGAAGAGTTTTCTCTCAGAGGCCGGCTGACCGGTCTACTGACATAACGCTCAAGGGCAATCTCGGAAAATACATCAATATACTCTACATAATTACGACTTCTGGGTACAGGTGGAAACAGGATATCAGGTTGCAGTGTCAATGGTACATTATCATATCATAGGCACTTTATAGCCTTTTTACAACTAAGGATATCGTTTTTCCTAAACATATAATATACATTGAAGTTTGAGAACTATCATGAGTCTTATTAATTATAATTATTATCAAAGGGTTACGCTCACTTTATGTTTTTGTTGGAATAACGTGCATATATAGGTACCTAGTGTGCGTCACGTTTTCAAAACGTAGTAAGCTCTCGGATAAGGACATAATGTCAATCTTTTATCTTACGCAATAGCAATGTATTTATTAGTCTAGATATATATTTTCTATTAGGTATTTTATCTAACTAGGTCGATATGTACTTTTTACTATTAGTTACATATGTAAACTATTATATATTTTTTTTAATAAATAACCCCCAACGATCACATATATAGATCCTGACCCCTAACTAGGATTCCCTGTATCTAGGGAACCAGGAACTATGAGGACCATGGTCCCACAACACCCAGACACGAAACAAATGCTTGCGCTTTTTTCTGTGCACAAAAATTTGTCCCGTCGCGGGAATCGAACCCGCAACCTCAGTAGTGTATGAGGTTTGAGCCAACCTGCCCAACCACTACACCACAGAGGCTGTCAATAATTTTAATAGTAATATATTGATAACTTGCTGTACCCCGCGGTTTCGCCCACGGGTTCCCGGGATAAAAAGTGGCCAGTGTGTGTGTTAATCCAGGCATAGCTTGAAGGAGTAACAAACAAACTTACATAAAATGTTTTGATTAAATAATAATTGGTACCTAACTAAATTAGGTATCTTTATTACGGAAAACAACTCTACACTCTACTTACTAAAACTAAACTAACTACTTACAAGTCAAGCAATTAAGGTAGGAATTAGGTATAATATTAGGTATACAATGCCTACATGAAAATGTTTAGAATTTTACTGAACTTTTTTTGGCTTGAAGAAGTTTGACTTTACAGTTTTAATGTTGTAGATTTGTACAACAGCAAGTCTGCAAGCAAAAGATTAAGTAGGTATTAAGGTAAGTAGCAGGTAGTTATTTCCCAACCATACCTCGCATTGTTGGGAAACTAGGTACTGATTAAAGTTCCTAGATTTAGTGCTCATCAAATTCGATGGTGGAACTTACCGACTTCTTGTTTTCATAGAATTCAGACCAAGCTACGCAAACCCAGCTATTTTGCTTAACGATTCGCAGAATTGATTAGAATTCGATCTTTATGAATTACTGCCGTTTTGTAACACAGACCTAGTTTCGAGAAATTATCACGTTCGGAGACTTACTCAAACACCTACTCTAGCTAGATATTGTGAAGTGTTATTGTTTCTGTTACAGTAGGTCCAGTAGAGCCCAGCACCTACACAGTAGAGTACATAGACGCTGAGTCCTAATTTATCGGCCTATCTAAAGCTACTGATTCGTAATAACGGATAAGATCAGACTTTACGTAAGCGATATCACAGTAATCGTTAAAATTTACAATGGAAAGTTTCGAAATAATACATTGTTTAGTCGATTTCGCCGCGTCCACCGCCGGGAGGTTTCTATTGCCGCCATAACATTTCCATAAAAACACCGGCGCGCTCCCACACGCGTGACTTAATTCCAAATATTCTCGATAAACATCTCGGTAATGGATTGCTGTTCGTATGCCGTCGCATTCAGCACCTTTAATTTAATCAATATCAATAAAACAAACAGCATTCTTGCAACTCGTATAGAGATTCTAAGACGATTATCGAAATGTTTGCTTAGGAAGAACTGACTTCAAGACCCCAAGTTGGACTTTACTGTCTCGATTAGCGAGGAAGCCCTTAGGATTGCGTGCATCTTTGCTTTATTCCTTGCTACCTAAAAAGCAGCTTTAATCTTAACAAACAAAAGTTGTTATTGGAGTGGCTTCTGTAGGTGTTACATAAGGCTTTTAAGGTATAAATATGCAGGAGGCGCCAGAGAGGGCGCATGCATGAGTACGATGCGCGCGGTGGAAATGGCACATTATCATAATGCAATACATGGAATGCTAGTGATGCCCTCATAAGGTATAGCTGCTTAAATATTCAAATACCAATATTTCTATTTTAAGAGCGGGAATACTTTCGTAATAGAGCCGTAGCTTGCAGTGAGATTGCAAGGTTCTTGTCGTGCAATTTATTGTAAGTGCAAGCTATTGAGCGATAATATGACTTTTAACAATATAAGCAGTTAAATAAATCATTTGAGTATTAAGATTGGTATCTTCATCCTCAAATCTTCATAAATAGGTATATACCAACGTATCACCAGGAAGTCTTCTCTGTTAAGGACCGGTACATAGATGTAAGATAAGATACCTTCGTCTCCGTAATCTATAATTTTTGTTATTTGCATATGAATCAGTAAGGAAAGACTTAGGAATACTGATTCTTGGATCTATATATAAAAGGTATACAATCTTATGTAGGTAAGTGATCCTCCAAATAATTAATCTTTATTTGTACGTAGACTTAAAGTAAAGATAATAATTATCTTTAAAATAATTGGAAAATACTGAATCATCGAGTGTTTTTGTTTTTTGGTTCCTGACATTTACTACAAATCTGCTGCTGAGTCATAAATTGTATGACTGTCCCAGAGATGTCTAGCTTTGTATCCTCATTTACCTTCCAGCCCAGTATTTTGTATTTCGGAGTAGCTGCTAGCCGTACCTACATAAATCACAGTTGGAAATAGGACGCAATACCGTAACTAACACAAGGTGAACGCTACTTGCGATATGTGGCAATCTCTGTATTAATGAGCTCTTCTGTTTGTTTATATTACAACGGGAAGAGCTTAGTAAGCCGTGGAAATAGTCCTTAGTTAATTATAGGTATCAACAGAATACATGATAGGTACAGAGGTAACTTCATTGCTTCCTTGCAGAACTCTATCAGATTGATGATTAGCATTACTATTTTTCCTTCTACGGTTAAAAAGACCGCTCGAACTCTTAAAGATTACCACTACATGATTACCATTGTTTTTCAACATTTGCTCTCCCACTGCTGATCATATGTCTCCTTGACGTTTTCTAAATATCCAAGTCCTACCAGGTCTTATAGTATCCAGGTCTCCTCCCCACCACTTTCTGGAATAATAGCAATGTAAGGTTCATGAAAACGACAGTCGCTACATTTATCGGTCGTGATATCAAAACCGTCACATCGAAATTGATAGTACCTACTCTAAATGACACATCTTTGAAGTTCTGTACGTTCTGTGGTCGAGGCTCTGGAGGCTACTTTGAAATTACTAGTAACCTTCATTTTATTACTCAGAGTGTTATTACCATTTTAACCTTCGTCATTTTGTGCTTAAAGATCATTAACATGAAAGCAATGTTGCAGTTTAGTAAACGCTACATTCCTGGAATACATTATCAGATACTTATGCCCTCATATTAAGTTACATTTATATTAGACGATAGGACAAATCTTCGCGTGCGTAGAATTTGTTTTAAAACTTTTTGGGCACGCAAATTGAGCCTCTTAATAATATAATTATTGTAAATATATTTCAAGAAGATCTCTAAGAATTTGCTTTTATAAACATGAAGCAGTTGTGCAGCTACTTTGGTTGACTATACTTGAAGAAGTATGTCAAAATATTTGGTATTGTATCAAACTGAGATACGATTTTATTGATTTTGTTTTATTTCAAAATGACAGTTGTACCGAATTGGGACTAACTTCTGAATACGGGTGCAGTAGTTAACTCGTGTGCGTTGACTCAGTATGTTTATCTCGGTTATCATTACATCATCATCATCATCAGCCCATCACGTTCCCACTGCTGGGACTCAGGCCTTCCCTCCTATTGAGAGTACGGGCCTAAACAAAATTATGAATATAATATAATATAATATAATGTGATATGATGAATATAGATGACAATATAAAACGATCGATGATGATGACGATGTGCTCCATCTTCGGCCGCATAGTCGCTTAACATCAGGCGAAATAGTAACCAAACATAGATATTATAAAAGCGATCAAAAAAATATAAATACCGAATGTATTAGCTTTAAGTCTAAGAGCCGTATTGCCACTATGGTTAGATTGGTTACGGTTTTTAGTACGACTGGAAAATGCAACTGTTAAGTAACAAGTATAATTATATTTTACAAAATAAAAACCGACTTCAATGTATCGTTCTTTTTTGAAGTCGGTAATAATTTATAACTGATGTAGGTAATCATACGTCTCTACAATTCAAATTATTAAATTTATAGTCATTTCAATGGTAGAATGGATTGAAGAATGATTCCAAGTTTTGAGGACTCCCGCATGCAGTATCGTACGACTAATGCAAACATTCCCTTGGTAGTAAGAAAATAAAACGCGCTGATGATCGCACAGGAATCTTTTAACATTAAAAATCCATTACAATATCGTAAAAACAAGCTGCTTGCTCACTTGCAGAGATTTTCAATGAAAAAAGACACATTGAGGTTATGATAGCTTCCATGAAAGTGCATAAGTGGTTTCTATTCTAAAAATAGTTTTATGATGAAGATGTATGGAGACGAGGTTTTTAAATAAAACTGGTATTTGACTGACACGAGCATAAGGCATTAAGTTTCTAGAATTAGCATAATAAGAGAAAACTGCGTAGGTTATAGTTTAAACTTAACCTTGAATTTGAAAGCGGACCAAAAGAGTAAAATAGGTTCATCAAGGTTTAGAATATATATTTTATATATTTATAATAGAAGAGAATATATATTTAGAATATATATATAATATTATTTACGCTTAATAGATTTATGTTTGGCCACTATCTCGCCTGATGTGAAGCGATGATGTGGCCCAAGGTGGAGCACATAGATCTAGAGAGAGACGGCAGTTGAGCGGCTGCTCAGACGCGTCTCCCCGATGGTTCACCGAACATCATCCCGAAACACGACTAGGTCGCTTGACGGCATGGCTTTGTTCGGTGGGTGGTATTACAACAACGGCCAGAGCCTACCACACCAAAAATAGAGAACCTATAGAGAACCTAGATAAAGATAGAGAAGAGATTTATAGAGAACCTAGTTTCTTCTACGTAGTCAATAAATCCTATCCTACTTCTTACTAATACTCGTATTATAAATAGGAACGTTAGTGAGGATGGATGGATGGCTGGATGTTGGGCTTTTTTATCGGCATACATTAGTTATCCATTCAATTACAATTATTAATACAGGCAGACTTGCATTTATTAACTGACTTTTAAAAAAGGAGGAGGTTCACATTTTGATTGTATTTTTATTTGGTTTAGTTTTATTTTATATGCGTTACCTCGGAACTCCGTCAATTATGTATTTATTATTTTAGGAAAACTACAGCTAAACTTAGTACACTTAATGTAGGTATAAATGTACGGACAGGTTGATTGATTTAGCTTATAAAAGTTTCCACACATGGACAACTAAAATACATAAATACAGTCTATAAAACTTATAAAACTGATTTGAAAATTTTGCGTTGGATTCAGTATAGCTTCAAGTTAGTCCCAAATAAATGTCATCCACATTCGACATTGGAATACAACAGAATTCGAGTCCTTTGTTTTATAAATTGAATTATATATTGGACACTTCCAAATCCCAAGCGGCCGCGGGCAAAATGCAAAATTCTAACATGACCATTTTTGAGACCCGCGATCACCGTTCTATTCCACTCCAATTCCAACAGTAGCTAATAAAAACTAATGCACCTAGTCAAAATCAGGTTCCTAGAAAAGTGTAACATACACGGACTCCGTAGAGATTCATCTCACACGCAACTTTATCAGGTGGTTAGCTAGAATCAGTAGCGACCACTCATAACTTGTAACTGTATCCGTACAAATAGTGACCGTAGAGCGTTTTGTTTATATTTCGTGGACTACTGTTATTTGTGGGCTGTGGACTGAGTGGGCGTGTCTAGTGGGTGTATTTTTATTTTTGTTTGAGTATTTCTGTAAAATGTATCATTCTTTTGACGTTGATAATCCAACCGTTAATACAACCATAAAATTTATTAGGTACATCAACCTACCTAATATCACAGAATACTAAGGGACAGAAGCATAACTCGGCAAAGAAATTTAAACAAATAGCGACTTGCTATGTCGCAATAAAATTCAATTCAGCTAGCGTAGCGCTGCATACCTACCAGTCATATTATCCTACAGAGCGCCTCTCTTTCTATCGCATAGCTCTTATCTCTACTGATGCGGCACGTGTAACGACGCGCGACTCGTCGTCGGTGTCCGGCTATGTACTTGTAGCTTCGTTACCTACAGTGTGGAGTGCGCTAGGCCTGCTAGGTAATACATTTTGTGATTATGTATTATTTTTACTTATAAGTAAATATATTTTTGCTTATAATAAAAGTGAAGGTGAATTAAAGATTGGTTATTAATAATGACAAGAAAAAACAGAAGAAACACTTATTATTTATGTACTATTTTAATAAAATTGAAGTTTTATCCGCTAATCGCTCAGTTCAAACTCGTGTCCTCGTCTTAAGCGGAGGCGATTCCTGGAACAGTCGCACCTGCTGCGACACCACATGATAAATAAGACGTTAGATTAATTGCTTCCTACCTCTGGGAACCACTAAATCATAACAAAGTTACACTTCTGTCACTTTAATAACGAAGACAGATTTTAAGTTCAGGCATAGTCCTATTCATTCGTCCTATGTAGAGGTGGTAGAGTCATTGTAATAATTGGCGTCTGTGACGACAAAATTGAATAAAGAACTTGTGAACTTGAACTATTCAGTCCTATTCATTCGTTAGATTTTGTAGATTGACTACTACCTATTGTAGGATTTACATAATACCTATGTATGTTTACGTTTGTTCCGTAGCATTTTCTTGCATAATATTAGGGGACAAAGTGCTTGTGCACAAAAAAAATAGCCCAGGTCTTGTTTCGTGTCTAGGTGTTGTGGGGCCGGTTCTTGTAGATAGATAAACACTTTATTGTCAAAAACCTTCCGCGGGATGGGAAAATTGTATAGTCCAAAATGTTAGCAATGTTAATACATTATTATTATGAGGTATTATTACTTTTAGAGACAGAATAGGTATTCTTTTTTCAAAACAATACCATTATAAATATTTCCCTACAACTCCAATAAATAAAAAGTAATAAAATAATACGCCATACCATCACATATACATTCGTTTTCTTGATAAAGAAAACATAAAAGACCCACTCTCATCTTCCGAAGTTAACCAAGAATATCAAATTACATGCCAACCCGTCTTTTTGTCTGCGGTCTTAAACAATGTTGCTGCTGTAAAAACACGCGCCAGTAGCGGAACAGGGGCAGAAACAATGACACTCCATTACCGACCTGCCACGGCTGCCATATTGCATTGCAATCGCCTATATTCGATCTTATTTATGTGACGGCTCGAGTGTTTGCTCCAGATAAACGCACTATGTACCAGGCCTAGTGAGTCACTGTATCGAAATTTAGATTTTAATTAATCAGCAGTCAAAAAGATATTGACAAATTAAATGAAAGCAATTCTTTGAGAGCTAGTGAAGTGATCTTGATAAATCATAGGTCATATCAGCTGACAGACATAATGACCACCTACTACTAATATTTTAATTTAGTAACTGTTAAATAAAAACAAACTCTTGGTTCCCTAGATACAAGTAATCCTAGTTAAGGGCCGGGATCTACGTATGTGATGGTTGGGCGTATTTATTTATCCTTCTTAATATTTAGAAGTTAATTAAATAAAAAATCTAGATAGATTTTTAGTATCTAACAAACATGTAGTAATTATTATTTTCGCTATTTTATTACATATATATTAATGATTATTTGAAAACAATTTAAACAATGTTATTTAGTTATTAATTATAACATACCTTCAATATCAATATTTAGGATATACCTAAGTATTAAAACAAGTATAAAAGTATAAAAACAATTCAAATATAAACAATACAAATGTAAACAAAACCCTCGCCCGATACGAAATAACGTAAATATTCTTAAAAAGTTTAACAGTACACCTAATTAATACCTACTACCTACATAGTCAGACCTGTAATATAATGTTTTCTTACGTATTTATTTATGACTGATAATGAATTACAGTGGGAACATCCCTGAATAGCGGGAATAGTGAATCCTCATCTCGGAAATGCGGAATAACTCGAGGTCGCGCCACATAAATGTTTGTTTGTATATATACAATGTTACAAACGTGTAATAAGTACCTGTATTTGTATGTATCGTCCATCATAGCTAGGAGAATGTCCGTGCACAGTTAATTCATAATTCAAGTGGCCTGTATCTTTGGCTTGTACAGTTTTCCGGATTTTCTGTAGGACAGATGTCAGTTTTGATGTATGATTGTTTGTGTTGGTTAACGGAACATCTATGTTTTATTTAATTGCTAGATCTTGGTTGCTGTACCATTTAATTTGCTTATTATGGTTAGTACATAATAACGCATTTTAGGGGATCCTATGTCAATTAACCCTAACCGGTTACACGGTAATATTTTAACAACTTGAATGTTTGTTTAGTAATTCATGATGCGTTAGATAAAATCACCTGTCACATGTTGAGCCATTGAGTGCATATAGCTCAATGTATTTAGCATTTTTTTACTTTCATCGGATATTTTGATAGATACTACCTACTTGAATTAGCGCTAGTGGTTTCAGTCTTCTCAAGATGAAATATTCGTTTTTCTTTCTTTGAATATTTAAAATTATCTGACTACTATGTGCTCGAGTACGAGCCCTTGCTATGCTCACACTATACTAAATATTCTGTGCTATAGTGAACAATGTTGGCGGAAAACCATCACGCATCGTTATATAAGTATTAGACGTTTAAATAGACGCTTGCCTAGACGCACAGTCTAGAAGATGATAAGGCTTCCCCGAACTTTAAGATAGAACATAGATAGATAGATAGATAAATGAACGCATTATTTCAAACATTAAATTAAAGACATTACATAAAAACAATTAAAGAAAGTGTTACAATGGGCGGCCTTATCGCTAAAGCGATCTCTTCCAGGCAACCTTTGGATGGAGAGGAATGATCAAAATGAAATACTAATGAATGAATGATATACTGTAATCTTTATCACAATGTTTATCATAAATCAATCATAGCAAATCTACCATATGACATTCAGCTCGACTATAGACCGCAGTATCTAATTGGTCATGCAGCAGGTACATATTCCCAAAGCATCCGGCTCAGATCTGCGTTCGTTATCCATCCGTCAATGTCGGGTGACATGGCCTAAACTAAGCGCATTCGACTCGTAGCCATCGACATCGGCATCAAAGACGGCCTGCTTAATAGGCTCTGTGTCACTCGCGTCGTATAAGCTATCGAGCAATCTAGCGTGCCTTCACGAGCGTTGCCATAATAAGTCACCTATGACCTGGCCCCGTTGTTCTGGCGCCTTATTTATGTGATTTATTGGCGAATTATGATATTTCTTCCTAGAATATGCCGTTACGGGGTCGAGAGTTACGAGTCTGCTAATGGGAATTATGAGTATATGGTTCATATACAAGAGCGGGTCGCCTCGAAATGAATTGTGGTTTAATACGAAGCTCACATTTAACTGCAGGAGTACTCAGAATCTCCAGAAAATTAATGGTTCCAGTATATCATATGAATATCCTTGCCCTCGATGTTTTTCTATTGGGCAACAAGATTGAAGATTAAATGAGTAGGTATAGTAGAGCCAAGATTTGTTTAGGATCCATCTTCAAACACATTTGCCGGCACTATAAGATATATTGAATTGGAGAGCATTATCATTTTGGACATATAAATTTAACAGCCGCTTGTTTGACTACCATGACAGGTAGAGCTATTTGTATTTAAAAAATTAGGAACAGTTAAACAGACAGGTATAAAGGTACGAGGTGGAAAACTAGGTACCTACTGTAATCATGTTAAAAATTTCCCTAAATACTAAAACTTGTGAAGGAAAACTTCCATAAGCTTTAGTACTAGATTTGACTTTTAGCCATAAAAATAACTGTGTAGAGCCAATTTCCACATTTTTGCTCAATGACTAATTCACATTGTAAGCGAAATAAAAGCGCCAGGTCTTTCACCTCCAGTTACTTCAGTTGTTTCATGTCATCAATCAATGCGAATCCTAAATTATCGACAAGAGTTATTGACCCAAAATCGATCTGTTCACGATCACTTTGACGTATGGATGCAAAATAAAGAATTTCAGGAACATTCCGTTTGGAGACTAGATACTTTTCACATTAACAAACTTTTTAAAATTGCCATAAGTGAATGGTAGATGTAACGTCAATCCGCTAGCAGTAACATGACAACTGATTCGATTCCAATTCATCTTTTTCGTATTCTTGATGACATATCTACTTACCTACTGTGTTTAATTTTATTTTAAGAGTTGTTCATTACAGAAACGAATAAGTACCAGAAATCTTCTGTTGTTTTTAGGGAATGTTATTGATAAATGTTATCGTTCTTTCGTAAGTTAGGTTTCTTTTTTAACCGACTTCAAAAACGGAGTAGGTTCACTATTCGATTGTTTTTTATAATGTTTGTTACCTCAGAACTCCGTCATTCATGAACCGATTTGGAAAATTATTTTTGCGTTGAGTTATGTATAGCTACGAAGTGGTCCCATATAAATTTCATCGATATTTGAGATTGGACTTCGAAGACTAAATAAGTACATAGTTTTGTCACCGGCATCGACTCTAAAAGTATCAAGTCTGCGAAACACATACCTGCAGGAAGGAACAGATGTGTTTCGTCGTAACATCGGAAATGGTATGTACCTACCAAAGATCCGTAAACAATCTTACGCGTACGATTGGTAACATTGTTTGTTTTCGCATCTTTAAGAATTTGTTATGCAAACAAGTCTTGTGACTTGAAGACTGATGCCTCAGGGTGAAAAGAGCGGTGCAGTACCTGGCACGGGTGCATGTTTATAGACAGCTGTGCTATCGTACCAGCACCATCAATTCTATCTATCAAAATCTAGGAATCTTTAAGTCTCGAGTGAACAGGTACTATCTTGGCAACCGTGCTAGATCGTCGACCGCATCGTCGCTTACCATCAGGTCACATACTAGTCAAACGCAAGCCATTCGGCAATATAAAAAAAAAACAACTCTCAAGACTGCCAGTTCTGTTACAAAATAATATATTTGAGTAGCTGAATGGATTCACCTGCGTAGTACCTCCTCAATTTATAGTTGCTCCCTCGGAAACTGTTCGTTTTCTCGTTAAGAAACCTTTGATGTCTGACTGCATTGGTAAACATTATACAAAACGAAGTAAACTATACGACAACCGCCTAAGTAGCAGCAAGACGCTGTGTATATTATTTTCCAAAACATAATCATCTATTCATATTTTCTTAGAGAAATTATACCTAATAATCTACTACGAGGGCTTGCGTTTTGGCAAAGCGCCAGACCTGTGCACGCGGGAGCTGAATATTGTTACGTTTCGTTTTACTTGTGGTCATCTGGTGAATGAGTTTGTTTACAATATTTCAAGTGGCTATTTCGCAATAGGCAATTCTGGACACCGTACACGAGTTCTGCAAAATACAACAAACTGGATAGTTTATTAATTACTCAATTAATACTAATATTAAAACTAACGTGAGTATTATTCATAATTTAATTTAATAACCGGCTACACTCACGGGTATAAGTCCAAAAACCCGACCTTCGACTAATTCGGTTATTAAATCAAAATATTTAATTAACATTATTTATTAATTTGATTAGATTTATAATCGCTTTGAGAGATAAGCCCGCCCATTGTAACACTAGTTTATCTTTTGTTGTTATAATTTCTGGTGGTGTAACAATAAAGAGTTATCTAACTTAATCTAACTAACTAAAAACATTATAAAAAGTTAAATTAGTAATAAAAGCTGAGATAGTAAAATAGGAAAAACTATTATAAATAGTATATCTGCAAGTTTTACAATTTATTTTTATTTTATTTTGTTTGGGGGGCTAACAGCTGTTGATACAAAACAGTTTGACAAATTAATATAAGAAAAGCCAATTACTTTTTCCTCTAGTCACTCTATATTCAAAAGTTGCCTACTTTTGAATATAGAGTGACTAGCTGCGCCGCGCGGTATCACCCGCGGTTTCCCGGAATAAAAAATAGTAATCTAGGGTATAAGCTATCTCCGTTCCGAATTTCACTCAAATCCTTTCAGCTGTCAACCGCTCAATTGACCTAGTGCAATCACAGTTGCATAAACGACAATGTAACTTAGACCCGTGCCACCAGGGTTGCCATATATGCATGGCCTGCCTCGGGGCTTTAATTTTTAAGTAAGAAGACAAATTCTACAGGACCATAAAGTGAAAACTTCCTCGATTGAGCCGATTGACTCGTTAAAATGTATGAAATACCTACAACCATAAACATTTCGCCGGCTCATTATCGAATATTTTTATTTACATAAGACGGTAGTTAACTTGCCATGCAACCATAATATTATTGACAATGCGGCTGTAAAGAAATGTGCTTTTACCTGGTTCAATAAACATTTGTGTTTTTATGACTATGTTTTGCATGAGTTTGGGATTTTGTTGTAATACAAAGTTATTACTAAGATTAAAGAGTTATACCTGTACCAAATTCCAATGTATTGTAAATAAAATACAGGCTAAAAATTACACTACTCCTGGTAGGTGTCTCGTATGCGAGAGGCCGTCTGGGTAGGTACCACAGCTTTACCGATTAATCTGCCGTCAAGCAGTAGTGCGCAAGCATTACTGTGTCCCGATTTGAAGGTAGCCAGCGAAATTACTGAGCATATAAGACTTAATATCTGATGGCTCGGAGTGATGAGCGAAATGCAGTGTTACGCAGTGTTTTTATGGTATTAAAAGTTCTGGATGGCACTGCATTTGTTATGGCAGACCTGGCGCTTACCATCAAGCGAACGACTTGCTCGTCTCATTATTCAGTAGGTATCTTAACATAAAAAACACTTCATAAAAACTTATATGTCATACATACTAGCTGCGCCGCACGGTTTCACCCGATTAGATTTCGGTTTATAGTTACTCCCTCGAAAGCCGTACGTTTTTCCGGGATGAAAAGTGTCCTATTCCAGGACCAAAAGTCTGTACATATCAAATTTCATCAAAAATCAAAATCTGTTCAGCCGTTATGGACACAAGTGGTAACAAACACACACACACAGGCCTTTGCATTTATACCATTAGTAGGACTATAATTTATGAGACATTTTGATTTATTCGTGGAAAATTTTATGCGTTTATTTTCCTCGACATAGTCACATTGCCAAGTAAAAAATAGAAAGGTTGAAATAAGGCGAAATTAAAGAAGTACCTACAATGGTTAGCACATCCACAAAATTAAGCTATTAAGAGCTAATTCATCCATCTCCTTTCTACCATCGGACAACAAGACGCACGGAAACTCGGCATCCGTACATGGTTGACATTCCTCCTGACCGAAAAAAGCGTTTGCTTAAACTTTTATAATGCGAACAGATTAGTAATGGAGCACCTTACCAGCGCCTTTGTTTCCCTATTCTTATAATCTAAGTGTCTTCAAGTCTCGAGTTAGTCGGTATCTTCTAGGCACGCATGATCCATCGTCGCCCGCGTCGTCACTTTCCACCATGTGACTGCGGTCCAAAGTTTACCTATTCGGTAATAAAAAGAATCTAACAAATGAAAACCCAGCTTATATTACTCTATGATGAAACAACTTTTGACTTCAGTTGCGAGGCGCTGCTGGCATATAAAACCGAATATGGACTGTCAAAACGTATAGTAGTTTTTATAGTTCCAAATATTGCCACTTCACACAAAAATTTGTTGCTTTGCACATACATATCTTATCATAACCGACCGTCAGTCATGACATAGACCGCGAGTTTTTTTTTTAAATAAAAAAGTGGATGCAGATATTGGAAGACCACAATGTAACACGGAGTTTCGTTAAGTAACATAATAACAGATTTCATATTTCTCTACTTATAAAACTCACAAAAACTTAACAAGGCGCTATTAACGCCATACACAATTTTGTGCTTCCCAAAACAGTATTTTTACTCGTTAAAACTGTCCTATTAAAAACTTATGTAATAATTTATTTTTATCTACTGGAGATCTTATCGCATTTGTTGAAAAATCTGACATACAAGATTTATAAAGAATCGGTAAAGGTGTTGATAGCCATAACAGGGACTCTACCATCATTATTAACATGAGTTTTTCATCATTGCACGTTGGTTGTACTTTTGTTTCTTCTGTAAGTGTATTAAGAAATTGGAAACAGCGTTCATGTATTTTTGCGTTAGTCCTCTCTCTGCACGGTTGTCTGGAAAAGATCGCGTTTGGCACTTAGACCGCCAATAGGGGATCGGACAACTTTTCAGAAAGTGTTTTAAATTAACTACAATGATTATATATTGCCATGAAAAATACTATTTAAATTAAATAACGATCTAAAAGTACCTAAAACTATGTTCAAATATTATGTTTCAAATATTGCCGCGCAAAAGGTCACATCAAAACTTGTGATGTCATATGTAGGTAGAAAACGACGAAATCTTCGAAATAAAAATTGCAAAGAGATTCTAATACGTTTTGTGAAGTCTGGGGACTATATTGTAGTAATGGAACGAAAAAATTAGCAAAAATACATTTTATGAAAAGCAAAACGTAAAATAAACACAAGCTTGACTCACGGCATTTGCCTACAAATGACGTCATGCGCTGTGATTGTTGTTCCGTTTGAGATGAAGAACAGATTAAAAATGTCAGATTTATTTATTGATTTAAAAAATAAATCATTATTATTTTACAATAATATTGATTGAATGATCTTTCTGGTTCGACGAACATTCGTTATAACCACATTTTAGATTTTTTCTCGATTACTGTCCGATCCCCTATTGTTAGACTTCTGTTTGTTGCTTTTGCGACGGACCACCAGTACCTACCAGCCGGCCACCACGTCGACCCCCGCCACCCGCCGCCAGCCGCGCACGCCACGCGGACGATATATAAGGCCGCTTGGCGCGCGGACTCGAGGCATTCGCTCGAGGCTCCCGCGGTGTACGGACGTACCACCGGAGCACCAGCCCGACCGCTCGCAGAGTTTCCAGCGAATCGCCTCTCCCCCTCCCGCTACCCGCACCCGCTACCCGCACCCGCTACCCGCACCCCACTCCCCGCTCCCGTTCCCAGGGCCGAAGCGCCGGGCTGCAAAGCTAGGCTGCAATCACCCTGTGGATTCCCCGCTCCCGTTCCCAGGGCCGAAGCGCCGGGCTGCAAAGCTAGGCTGCAATCACCCTGTGGAGTCCCGTTCCCAGGGCCGAAGCGCCGGGCTGCAAAGCTAGGCTGCAATCACCCTGTGGAGTCCCGCTCCCGTTCCCAGGGCCGAAGCGCCGGGCTGCAAAGCTAGGCTGCAATCACCCTGTGGATTCCCCGTTCCCGTTCCCAGGGCCGAAGCGCCGGGCTGCAAAGCTAGGCTGCAATCACCCTGTGGAGTCCCGTTCCCAGGGCCGAAGCGCCGGGCTGCAAAGCTAGGCTGCAATCACCCTGTGGAGTCCCGTTCCCGTTCCCAGGGCCGAAGCGCCGGGCTGCAAAGCTAGGCTGCAATCACCCTGTGGAGTCCCGCTCCCGTTCCCAGGGCCGAAGCGCCGGGCTGCAAAGCTAGGCTGCAATCACCCTGTGGAGTCCCGCCCCCGTTCCCAGGGCCGAAGCGCCGGGCTGAAAAGCTAGGCTGCAATCACCCTGTGGAGTCCCGCTCCCGTTCCCAGGGCCGAAGCGCCGGGCTGAAAAGCTAGGCTGCAATCACCCTGTGGATTAACCGTTCCTGTTCCCGCTCCCGTTCCCAGGGCCGAAGCGCCGGGCTGAAAAGCTAGGCTGCAATCACCCTGTGGATTACCCTAACTCCCGTCCCCGCGTAAACCCCGCTCACATCCCGCGTCCCTGTTTCCCGCACCCCGATTTCCCGTACTCCGGGCTACGCTTCTCGTTTCCCAGGGCAGAAGCGCCGGGCTGAAAAGCTAGGCCGCAGTCACCCTGTGGAGTGAGACGCGCTCCCGTTTGAGGTCCCGCCGCGATCACGTCGTCTTGGGGTCCGTCGCCCCTCCCGTAACCATTGTAAAAACCTAGATTTAGTACCCGTCTAGATGCCCTAAGCAACCTTTGTAAAACCGAAATATAAACCTTTTATTGTTAACTAGATAACCGTGTGTTTCTCTGGACAAATCCCCTCATAGGTTACCCCTACCTAGGTAGTCCATCCCTTGCCGCGGCCACCGTGGTCAAGGGCGAGTACTCCATCACTAACGAGGTGTCCAGGCCAGCTAGCCGAAAGGACAACACGTTACATTGGCGCCCAACTTAAAAACCCGCGGAATTATCATAGAGGATCACGTTCCATAGGCGTCCAACGTAATAACCTGCGAAATTAAATCACATTACATTGGCGCCGAACTAAAACCCGCGAAATCAACCCAGGGGATAGGGTACTCACTACAACGACGTACTCAGGCAACAGCCAAAAGAATACGTCGCTTAACGAGTGACCTCCATAAATAAATTTGTCCAGAGGAAGGTAGGCCTTGTAAAATAAGTAGACAAAATATTCAATGTCGGATAAAACATCGTGTTTATACAACCTGAAAAAATCCGAATTGGAGCAAGAGTGCAGGAAGAGAAACCTCACAACAGAGAACCAAACCGTCAAAGAATTACGTCAGACCCTTGCTGAGGCAATAAGGGCAAATCCAGACCAGACCCGAAAACCAGTCCCGAAGCCCATAGAAAGCGGCAACACCAGTGAACCAGAACCAGATTATAAAGACACTATGTCACGATCAGACGGAGAGACCGATGAAAAACCCGAAATGATAAACTACCCAGAGCAATACGAACGAGGTATAGAGAGATGGAACCTGTGTTTTGACACATATGACGACCCAGTCGAGTTCCTAGAGGGACTAGATGATCTAATAGAATCAAGTGGAATAGAAAAAGAAAAAGTGCTAAAAATTATACCCAGATTCCTGAGAGGCAAGGCTGTGCTATGGTACCGGAATAACAAGGAATCATTTAAAACTTGGGGTGAGTTTATCACGTGTTTTAAACTCACATTCCTTACCCGTGACCATGAAAATGAGCTGCTAAGAAAAATTATTATGAAGAAGCAGCATTACCGCCAGAAGTTTACCGACTACTTAATTGAGATACAAACATTGATGCGACGATACGGCAAAATTTCAAAAGAAGAACAACTAAAAATTATCTATGAAAATATGTCCCCGAAATACAATTACTATATAAAGGGCTCCGAATTCACCACCGTATACCAATTAATACAATTAGCAAGTGACTACGAAAGCATATCAACAGAACGCCGCACAGATTTCGACCGAGGTCACCAACAGAAATCCCAATCCACGCAACAGACTCAAATTCAAAGTGAGTACCAAGAACCCGAAGAAACCCGAGACAAGTGGACACCCAGAGATCGCACTCGGCCTGAAGAGATGACAAAATACGTCTACAAATACAACTCTGGGGAGTGCTGTTGGAGTTGCGGCAAACCAGGACACTCAATGAGAGATTGTCAGGGGAAAAAGGTGCTATTTTGCAGTACCTGCGGCAAACTCGGAGTGCTAAGTACTAACTGCTGCAAGAAAGCAAACAACAGAATGGAACCACTGATGATGAACACGCACGACCAGCAACGAAAGTGGGATAACCGACCGTTTATTAAAATATCTATACTGCAGAAAGAATACGACGCATTAATAGACACAGGCTCAACCAGATCGTACGTAAACAAAAACATATACAAAGACTTCACAGACAGGAACCTAAAACCGAAAAAGATATCGGAAACAACCACACTAGCAAACGGAGCAAAAATAGAAATAAAGGAGGCCCTACCCTTGGAAATAGGCATAGGAGAGGAAAGGATAAGCCACCAACTGCTTTATCATCCGGAAATAACAAAAGTGGTAATAGGCATGGATATACTAGGAAGAATGGGAATGAAAATAGTGTGGACACCAAACAAGAAAAAAAACGATGCAAAGGACATAACACCAGAACAAGCGACAACAAACACAGGCACAGAAAATGAGAACGACCCGATAGAACCACGCGCAAGAGATCCAACGCTGACAAAACAGGAGACAGAAGAACTCCAGAAACTGGTAAAAGAGGAATTACCGGCAGATCTCCTGGGCCTGGCGCTGCTCCAAGAAGAAGAATCCTCTCTGGAGATGACCGACCTCGCTTACCTGACCATGTTGACCGACCTGACAAGAGACCCGAGTGAAAATAAGACAGAGACGGCAAGCGAGGGGCGGCAGAGGAAAAAGAGAGGATGCAGAAGCGGGCGCCGCCACACCCGACGTTACAAAAAAGAACCAGATAAAACCAAGCAAGCTCAAATGTTAAATTATAACTTTAGCTACCATAGGGATAGAAGAAAACTAGATACTAGATAATAAACTTTGATACCTAGAGATGATTCATATAGGAATAGATTTTGTTTTATTATTTATACACGCAAGAGGCGGTGTTCGCCTTAACCAGTTTTGTGCATTTTTACTTTTACGCTCAAAAGCAAACCAAGTTTTTTTTATTATTATTTCATATGTTAAAGTAATGTGTTAGATGTTCTAAGATAAGTATTAACCGCACCAGAATGGCACTTAATAATGTATTATATGTAGAATCTACTTCCTGTTACCTGTACCCGTAACCCTGTAACTAAAATCCAACTTGGATAGACGTTGTAATAAAAACTTAAACCAGATATGTAAACATGTTTATTTACCGAGAACGGTGATTTTTCCCCAGGTAAAAATCTCCAAAAAAGGGAGGAGGGTGCGACGGACCACCAGTACCTACCAGCCGGCCACCACGTCGACCCCCGCCACCCGCCGCCAGCCGCGCACGCCACGCGGACGATATATAAGGCCGCTTGGCGCGCGGACTCGAGGCATTCGCTCGAGGCTCCCGCGGTGTACGGACGTACCACCGGAGCACCAGCCCGACCGCTCGCAGAGTTTCCAGCGAATCGCCTCTCCCCCTCCCGCTACCCGCACCCGCTACCCGCACCCCACTCCCCGCTCCCGTTCCCAGGGCCGAAGCGCCGGGCTGCAAAGCTAGGCTGCAATCACCCTGTGGATTCCCCGCTCCCGTTCCCAGGGCCGAAGCGCCGGGCTGCAAAGCTAGGCTGCAATCACCCTGTGGAGTCCCGTTCCCAGGGCCGAAGCGCCGGGCTGCAAAGCTAGGCTGCAATCACCCTGTGGAGTCCCGCTCCCGTTCCCAGGGCCGAAGCGCCGGGCTGCAAAGCTAGGCTGCAATCACCCTGTGGATTCCCCGTTCCCGTTCCCAGGGCCGAAGCGCCGGGCTGCAAAGCTAGGCTGCAATCACCCTGTGGAGTCCCGTTCCCAGGGCCGAAGCGCCGGGCTGCAAAGCTAGGCTGCAATCACCCTGTGGAGTCCCGTTCCCGTTCCCAGGGCCGAAGCGCCGGGCTGCAAAGCTAGGCTGCAATCACCCTGTGGAGTCCCGCTCCCGTTCCCAGGGCCGAAGCGCCGGGCTGCAAAGCTAGGCTGCAATCACCCTGTGGAGTCCCGCCCCCGTTCCCAGGGCCGAAGCGCCGGGCTGAAAAGCTAGGCTGCAATCACCCTGTGGAGTCCCGCTCCCGTTCCCAGGGCCGAAGCGCCGGGCTGAAAAGCTAGGCTGCAATCACCCTGTGGATTAACCGTTCCTGTTCCCGCTCCCGTTCCCAGGGCCGAAGCGCCGGGCTGAAAAGCTAGGCTGCAATCACCCTGTGGATTACCCTAACTCCCGTCCCCGCGTAAACCCCGCTCACATCCCGCGTCCCTGTTTCCCGCACCCCGATTTCCCGTACTCCGGGCTACGCTTCTCGTTTCCCAGGGCAGAAGCGCCGGGCTGAAAAGCTAGGCCGCAGTCACCCTGTGGAGTGAGACGCGCTCCCGTTTGAGGTCCCGCCGCGATCACGTCGTCTTGGGGTCCGTCGCCCCTCCCGTAACCATTGTAAAAACCTAGATTTAGTACCCGTCTAGATGCCCTAAGCAACCTTTGTAAAACCGAAATATAAACCTTTTATTGTTAACTAGATAACCGTGTGTTTCTCTGGACAAATCCCCTCATAGGTTACCCCTACCTAGGTAGTCCATCCCTTGCCGCGGCCACCGTGGTCAAGGGCGAGTACTCCATCACTAACGAGGTGTCCAGGCCAGCTAGCCGAAAGGACAACATGTTTATTTACCGAGAACGGTGATTTTTCCCCAGGTAAAAATCTCCAAAAAAGGGAGGAGGGTGCGACGGACCACCAGTACCTACCAGCCGGCCACCACGTCGACCCCCGCCACCCGCCGCCAGCCGCGCACGCCACGCGGACGATATATAAGGCCGCTTGGCGCGCGGACTCGACTTGACTCACGGCATTTGCCTACAAATGACGTCATGCGCTGTGATTGTTGTTCCGTTTGAGATGAAGAACAGATTAAAAATGTCAGATTTATTTATTGATTTAAAAAATAAATCATTATTATTTTACAATAATATTGATTGAATGATCTTTCTGGTTCGACGAACATTCGTTATAACCACATTTTAGATTTTTTCTCGATTACTGTCCGATCCCCTATTGTTAGACTTCTGTTTGTTGCTTTTATTGCTAGTTTATTAATTATCTGTATGTGTTTTAATAAGGAGTTATTTTATTTCATATTTTTCGTTCTGCACTTCATCAAACCGAATAGAAGGAGAAACTCTATAGGGTACGGTAGGATAGTAGGGCAGTTTGACAACCCGCGGAATAATATATGTGTTTTTAATTCTTTTTTTAGGGATTTTAAACTATATGTTTATGCCGGTCCTATAGTGGCTTTATAATTATAAAAAAAAAACAATTAACTGACATATTACAAAAAAGACCATAATAATGATACAGTTCCGAATAGTATATGTATAGCTAGGTATTGTTTTTGTTATTAAAAATACACCATTAACCAAACTTGGAGTCTTTTATCAAATCGTACACTACTTCCCTACCTACTAAAACCATATGTATAACTAGAAGGTAGTGATTATTTTAACTACAAATAAATTTTAACTTACAAGCTAGCAATTAGTGTAGACAAAAGGTGACATATAGATAATAGCGAACGGAATCGAATGGAAAAAAAACATTATTTTTAGGTATTATTATTTTAAATGTATAAGTATAGATATTTTTTTGTGGATAAGTACCGTAAATTTTTCACTGTTCCTATAGCAAAACAGGTATCAGCTAAAAATCAGCACCGAGTTGTGTAAAACTCTTGGCATTTTATGCTGAGCTGAGCCCATTCGGCACATATACTCATTTATTATTTATGTTTTTTATATTTTGTATTGTTTGTTTGTCGTGTGCCGAATAAATAGTGTTTCTTTTTTTCTTACTAGATGCGCAAAGCGGTTTCCGCCGCATGAGCGATATCTCACAAATAAAAAATATTCGACGTCCGTTTCCAGAATAATAATAAACTTTGGCATTTATAATATGAGTAAGATAATGTATACTATATAGGATTAATAGCCACAAATCGATCATCCGATCGATTCGACGAAATTATTACACTGACATCCCTAGAAGTCTTGTCTAATTTAATACCTACTTACAAGATTCCTTTAAAATATCGTGTATTATGTAAATTAATAAGCTACTTACATAACGTGCGATAAAGATAAGTTGACGCGAATCGCTATTTAAATAGGTTAAGTAGACGGATGCGATTGACAAAAACACAGTATAGTAGTATTCTACCAAACAGTAACTAAAAATATTAAGACCTAGTCCTGTTTTTAAACGACTTCAAAAAGAGGGGGCTCTCAATCCGATTCTTTTTTTGTTATCTCAGAACTTTGTCATTTATAAACCGATTTGGATTTTTTTTCGATGGGCTCAGTATCGCTGTAAGGTCCCAAATAAATTTCATCGATATTTGACCTTGGACTTCAGAATTAAAGTTTTATATTTCTAGTGATCCTATTTGCGCTAACACAAGATCTTTTCCGAATAAATGTCCTACCTACTTACTAAAATTTATACATTTGTAGTTAACACAACATAAAAAGAATGATTTGTTTTACCAACCTCAACTAATAAACCTGAAACACAGTTTCGACTAGTTCAGGAGCCTATGGATTCAATATTTACCTTGTACATTACACTATGTCAGTAAAATGATTTGAAAAAAAAAATGATTTGAATAAACCACCATTGGACAACGTTCCCAAAATGCTGGCAGCATTGCCACGATAAATGACAATGCTTATTCTTTGGCCAAAATATATTCGTAGGCCAGCATATTGGATGCGTGTTGCCTCGACCAGAAGTTTTGCCGTATCCTTGAAAACTTTAAGGGATAGACCTAGTAAATTCACAAACATTAAGACTGAAGATTTACCTAATAAATTAGACCGAAAACATAAGTAATCAGTACCGAAAAGCAGGCCAAACCTCTAAACACCTAACATTTGAAACAACAAAACGTGAGTTCGTAAAATCAATCACCTTGCTGTTGTTTTGTCATTTCTTTCAGCAGTAGATTTCTACACAAACAAAAAACAAATGATACGTCCATGGCTATTTAATCACTAGACAGTTTTAAAAACATTTTTGTTCTACAAATCAAATACGCTCTACTTATTAAGATTATTTACGAGGTCATTAAAATAGGCCGACGCTAATTTTGCTGTCTAGTAGCTTATTTGCTTTAAAAAAACCCAAGACGAAGCAGTAGAATAGAATAAAACAATTTTTTTTTATTGCCAAACTATACACATACCTACATATGAAGCAAAAGAAGTACCTAAAATACAAAGTTTATCAACACAATACAGGAAATTATGTATTACCGACTGTATTTTTTTACAGTGCAATAATGTGTTTTCCATCTATCTAATACAAAATATATGTATAAACCGGCCAAGTGCAAGTCGGACTCGCGCGCGAAGGGTTTTGTACGATTGTCTATAAAAACAGCAAAAAAATCACGTTTATTGTATGGGAGGCCCATTAAATATTTATTTTATTCTGTTTTTTAGTATTAGGTTAGGTAGTCAACTGTGAAAGTTTCAAACTATCACGGTTCATCAGATACAGCCTGGTAACAGACGGACAGACAGACAGACATAGGGACGGATAGCGAAGTCTTAGTAATAGGGTCCCGTTTAACCCTTTGGGGACTGAACTCTAAAAACAGCGGCAATGGGGGTAGGCTTAGTACTGACTACTGAACTGCATAAACCTAACAGCTCACGAAGGGTTGATTTTCAGCATACCCCTTTATTCGAAAGATATTCGTCGATAATCAGTTCATTAGGAAGCTTTGTAAGTTTAAGCACTGTTTTACAGTGTATGCACAGGCCTGTAACAGGTGATGCCTACAGACGGCCAAAAAAGGTAACCTGTAGAATGCGCGTACGCAGCCGACGTTCTACCGAAGGTACTGTTAGGTAGTCTGTGTCTGGTGATTTAAGCTATAATTAAGGTAATTTTAGGTGAATTGATACCTACCTAATTAGTAGATTATTCTACGACACCAGAAAAAAAAACTGAAAAAACTGAAAAAAATAATGTAATGTGTGCACAAAACAGCGAAATTGGTCCGCACTTTGTTTTAGGGTGAAGACGTGTGTAAACAAAAAAACTAGCTGTGTCATCATTAACTGTTTTCACTTTTGAATCCAGATCCATTATGAGTTTCCGATGATCGTGCAAATGACAAACTTAAACAAGTCCTCTAGTAGCTTCTTGCGACGAGTTAGGACCTACCTATATACCTATAACTACCTATTAGGTAAGTACTAGTATTTGCAACAGCGTATGAGAAACAAACAACAAATATTGCAAGAGCTCATCGGACTGTACAATTTACCTACCTACCATTATAGTTAATTCTCTAGAGGATGGAATCTGACTTGCGTATAGGGGTTTTGGTATCTTGCGTGCCTTTTCCTAAGATACTGATGTATAATTAGTTATTTCAAGATTGCTTCATTCATATGTATGTATTAAGGTAGATTCAATGGTATTGAATTCATTTGCAATGCGTTTAATAAATGAATGAATTTGCAAAGATTAATTAATTTCTATCATCACAGTGATGTGGCCTATTACCTGTGCTGCTACCAAGTGCCGTTTCCAGTCACACGGAAGTGTGGTTCTAGGTAACTTCCTAAATATTCGAGCTGTCAAAACTCTTGCACGTAATCATTTACAATCAGTGAATCGTTAACATTCTCGCAGGTGTTGATTTGATTGAAATCTCCTTTACTTTCTGATCTTTGAGCTGTGATATTACTCGAAGCACCTGGCATCTCTTGGTAGGTAGGTATAACATAAGTTGGAAAGTTGAAAGGTGGATGATTCTTGGAACAGGACTTGGCATAGGATATTTTCAGGATGGGTAAAATTAGGACCCGTATTAATTATACTACCAATCTCACTCAGTCTGGTTCCTCGAATTAATCCTAATCAATTTATCCTAATTAAGCCTAGTTAGGGGTCAGGATCTATGTATATGATCGTTGGCTGTAAAAAAATATTATTGAAATCCATTAGAAAAATAGAATAGCAAAACCAACTTCATCATCATCATCATCATCAACAGCCCGTATTAGTCCACTGCTGGACATAGGCCTCTCCCAATGCACGCCACTGAGCCCGATCTTCGGCTCTCCTCATGTAATTGCTGCCAGCTACTTTGCGCAGGTCGTCGCTCCATCTAGCCGAAGGGCGTCCTACACTACGTATGCCTAAACGTGGTCTCCACTCTAGAACCCAACCTAAAAACTAACTTAAATCCCAACAATTACAAATATAGACTAGATAGACACACTTTATAGCACTTAAAAATACAGTTGGTAATGCATAATTTCTTATAAGTACAATAGGGGACCGCCTATTGCATATCCCACATCCATCAATATTAGAGTACATACAGTTCCACGGTCTAACATTTTTAAAAACTAAGGCGTTATAACTCGTCGCGGGACGTCGAATGATGTTTGATAATATTACCCCGACATTATTGATCTGCAACATTTCTTTTCTTTGATCTTAAAAATACTTATCTTTAATAATCATGAAAATATGAATAGTGTTTCCAACCTCGTATGATGCGACCCACACGCGAATGTGAGTATTCGGGACATGTAAACTTGACCCCCAGCTCGTAGACAGTGAAAGTGCACGGCAGCTGTAATGGACAGTTACATATACACTGTACACGCAGACATGGCCACTAGCCTGTACAATATGAGAGTCTAGCAACGCAATGGCGCACGCACTATTGTGCATTTTGCACTCCGCCGAATCTTTGATAGTATAGGCAAAGTAAACTAAATATTACGGTATAACCTTCTCACAGCCCAGTTTCCGCTTTGAACTTAATCATTATAATCATCAGCAGTCTACTAGGTATATTTTGTTATGACTCAGGTCTTCAGGATCTTGTAGATTTATGCTAAATGAACGTAAAGCTTCAAATTCAAATTTTATATCTAATAATACATTATTTCCAAAAAAGCAGACATTGCAGTAGCTAATACAATTTTGACGTTAGCGATCTCAACTAAGCTGCGAAAGGTACTGTGGTCCTACAAAATATCAAATAGTCATCAATGTGTTTTATTGATCAACGTGGATAGATTTTATTGACTTAGCGTTTACATACTCGTGATGTATCATCAAGATTTTATCAAATTAATTGAAGTTGTCGAATAAGAAGACCTGATTTCCAGCAAGATGACCAAAATGTTCTCAAAATACCGAACAAGGTAGTTAATGACAGTAATTTCACATCACTTGCATGAAAGGTAGCATTCAATATCAATTTAACTATTTTGACGCATTTTTAACTAAAGATTGATCAGTAAGGCTGTTCAGGGCATATTGATTGCTGATTAACAAGGTTATATAATAAAATAAACCTTGTTAAAGGTCAATGGTAGTTACGGAGTTTCCAAGTTCAAATCATGCCTCTGGACAATGTTGGTCGTTATTCTTATACGTTTATATTTTTTAATCAATTTGAAATTTATGAATTCATCATAATAAATCAAGTAAGTAGGTAATGTTGCTACCTACTTAGCACATATGTGAATTTCAACTTCTCTAAAAAAGAAATTGATTAGTCTCAGCATAAGTACGTAGTCATCTTTAGTCAATGATGATTTCCTTAGTAGTGGGTGGTCTCAGTCCAAGTAGGTAGTTAAGCTATTTATGTGTATAAATTATACATAGATGCTTATGCTGGAACACATAAACATTCCCAAAGTCTAGAGCGAGTGTGGCTAAGCGGGAACTCGTGCGCCTTTCGATCCGACGCACCTGGGTTCAATGACTTGATAGTTAAGTGCAGATTTTGCACGCTCGCTCTAAAAACGGTGAAGAAAAACATCATGATGAAACCCGCTTACGCGCTTTGGAGTGGTAGGCTCTGGCCGTGGTTGTAATACCATCCACCGAACAAAGCCATGCCGTCAAGCGACCTAGTCGTGTTTCGGGATGTTCGGTGAACCATCGGGGAGACGGGTCTGAACAGCCGCTCAACTGCCGTCTCTCTCTAGATCCATGTGCTCCATCTTAGGCCAAATCATCGCTTCACATCAGGCGAGATAGTGGCCAAACATGGACCTATTAAGCAAAATACGAGTTTAAAATTATCGGAAGAATCACGATGAGAATTCCGCATTTTAGTCTATATAACAAAACGCTTCGCTTCAACGTCCATGTTTTTTCTATTTCGCGTCCAACTGGTTAGTAATACTCAATGAATCTGCCCAGCTAAAAAAGATCGCTGTCAAGCACCAGACGGCTGTTTCGCAAAGGCCCGCGGCTGTAGTTAAATCTTGTTAGTTTTGTTCGGGTTATTCTTGGCTTGGAACGCACTAATGATCCCGGGAAGGGATACACAGCATTCCTGAGCAGATAGAATAAAACAGGGTCTAAACATAGTCATTTTAGAAGTGATGAGCGCGATTTGTATCGAGAATCCGCGACGAGAAATTGCTGGTTACGGGACGTACCATTCCTGAAATAGAGTAATCAATCTCGTATGTTCGTCAGATGTTTTGCGTATTTGTCAGAAGTTATGAAAAGTTAAATTAATTGTGAATGAGACGAGATAAATGGGTGGAGTGAAATACCTTGTCATCTTCTTGAACTTAGCGTCGTGATAGTAAGTATCTAGGAAATAAATTGGAATTTTAAATAAAACCCGAAATGCAGAATGTATGTGCTACAATAACAGTATTTTTTTAATGCAATGAATACACAAACAAGCAGAGACGGCCCGCCTGGATGGTAAGCGGTTACCGTCACCTACGGCCACCTGCAACACTCGGGGTGTTACTGGTACATTGATTACCTTCAAGGACCCATTTCAACCTTGTTTATATACCTAATTAGTATCATAAATAATTAAAAATGCTGAATCTGTTTATGGCTATGGGCTATCCAGATTACTAATTTGATCTCATATTATTACGTTAAAAACCATTCTTATGTTTTAATTTTGAGTTGCGACCCAGCGGTGGCGGTAACCCACCCGGTTTCGCACTAATTTAAATACGAATGTATTGATTTAAGCGCACATTAAGTGCATCGGTTGCACCTTCAAAGGTGAAATCCGTATCAAAATCCATCGAGTAATTTAGAGGTACTAAGCGAATTATCAGACAGACGCGGATGCGACTTTGATTTATACTAGATACAAACCTATTCGTGCATATTTAGAAGTAGTGAAGATATGGTTCTTGACCTTTAGTCTGCAGATAATGGAACATAATTAATTTCTATTTGATGTTATTATTATACCGCATGTCAAATTATTAATTACCCAAGACATTAATATTATTCCATTCGCGGTTATCAATTAATGCCTGCGCATGTTCAATACACGTAAATTAATTTAATGGTGTGAAAGATAACTGATGCAACAACAATATTTTCTATTAGTTGTTACGAGAATAACGGTACAAGATAAGTCTCGAGTACAGTGACGTGGGTGGAGTGCACTTTGTAAATTAAGTGCATTGACATAACGTACATATATTGATTAGTGAGTGTGCGCGAGGAAAAATCCTCTTTCTCTTGTTATCTAAATTACTTTACTTCGTAGCGCTCGCAGCATAGCTCACTTAGCCGTTTGTTACAGATCTTCTAGGTTGAGCAACGTTCACAACTTAGATGGGTAACCGTTTGTGTGGCATTTACATCTGAGCGCTACTGTGCTTTGAAGGAAACGTTAAGCCATCGTTATCATCGTCATCTTTAAGCGATTGTTGTCTTAGGAAAGCGGTCGTTAGGCCGTGTCGGAGGCGTTCGGGCGGTCTAAAAACTCCGAGACCAGGATTGGCCATACACCCACACGATAGAAGAAGAATTACTTTACTAAAATTGTCAGGGTCTTGGCAGTGGTACCGTCATAATAACAGTAGTGCACGAGTGGTTAATAAGATGAAACCAATTGGCCACACTGGACCAACCCGCACTGCAGTGTGGTGAATGATAGCCCCATACCATGAGTGAAGGTTCGTGTCTGAGCAGTAGGTAACAAAATTGACTGATAATGATGATTCAACCACATCTCCCAATCATACCATAACCGATAACTTATGCAAAGAAGAACATCAAATTATTGTCGGCAATGCGTCACACATTGGACATACGGAGCAATGACTGGAAAAAAGGCTCCTGATAAAATCAGAACAGTATGAGACGACTTGAATTTACTAGACTGAATGAAGATTTTACTTCAATATATTGATGGAAACAAAAGCCTAAAAAAGTGCTTTTGACTAAAACAAATAAACTTAAAACTAAAGTTAATAACGAGTTGAGATAATGACTTTTCTATATAATTATATACTTTGGCTAACACGTGAACTTGAGCCAAATAAAACGTCTGTTGTTGCAAAAGGTGTGTTATGTTGTTCTGTACTCAGACAGACAGTGCATAAATAAAACTTCTCTGCTGCCTGTTTCGTGAATACAAAACTAAGATAAGCATATAAAAGTTCAGATCAAGGCTAGATTGAAAATGTTCGCCTCCTTTCTTTAGCAGAATTCAGTCACGAGTTTTTGATATATGTTAAACGTCTCAATGTTAAGTCAGATGTTAATCTAGTTACGTGTTAATAGTTTCTTTTATAACATGAATGGGTTCCTAATAACTCACAAATGAGATAGTCATTAGATCAAATCAAATCAAAATAATCTATTGTTAAAATACTGGGAGCGCTACAATCGGCGCATGCATTAATTTTGATGAACATGTACTGGCAATTTATAAAGTTGGTGTATTAAACAATATCAATCATAATCATAACAATTAACAATATCTAATAAAATATCATATGAACGTACAACGTTAAAATATTCCTAAAAAACTTAGTGTTGGCACGGCCAACAAAATGTAAGCTTTTAGCAAATTCCATAAATAACTAAAGATTCGGTCTTCTTAGGGTTTCTCAAGTATTTCGACCGTCTAGACGTTGTAGGCGAATAACCTTTTGGCAGAGCATTTGGCCAGAGTCCTTAAACTTTAATGTTTTCTTTCAATAACAATATTTAATTCCACTTGCTTGTAGACACTTGTGACCGTGTGACAATGAAACAGATGGGTAAACTAAGATCAAATAGAGCTTGCTAATAAAAACAAGAACTCTGAAGCATTAATTTTTAGGTGGAATTAAGAATTTCACGAAGGTTTTAAAGGTATCCTACACTTATTTATAATGTAAGGTCTTCGTTAAAGTTATTTTTTTTAATATAAAGGCTTATCTTAAGTATCTAACCACTATCGATTCCTTATAAATCGTACCTAGAGTATTTGAAATAAGCCATAGAGACCGAATTTCCGATGTGGTAAACCAAATAATACAGTCATCAAATAAACGACCAAATGAATTGCGAAGCGACAATTCACGAAGGCTTTCACTGCCTTTGTTACGAACCACCAACATACGCATCAGAAGCCACTTTCGCTCGACAAAAGTTGACAGTAACAACGTTTGCATTGCGATTTTCAACATGTGAAATTCCTGACGGCGCCAATCTATGTTTGCTTAGTAACTTGACTGCTTCTCTAGTGTAATAAGTTTCTTTTGATGTGGGAACGGAGACGACAGGAAGAATGTTAACAATCCGGTTGCTGGGATGCTAATTGCCTGGCAAGCGTTACCTGTCTGGGACTGGCGCCTACTATGAGCGTGGGCATTTATTTGCGACGCCTAGGTTTGTCGTGTCTTAGAAGCAGTAATATTAATTAGTAGGTAAGTGAAAACGCTGTTACATAAGAGAAGGTTGCGGGAGGTAGAAATTGGTTCCTACACGTGTTAGAGAACCTATAAAGCTACTCTGTGAGCTATGGACATTTTTTTCATATATTTTGTAGATATACTTGAGATGGACGTAGACAACGCGGCAGACCAAGACGGAGATGGCGAGACGAGCTGGATACATTCCTATTAGATTGGCCCATTCTATCTCAAGACCGCGAGAAATGGAAGGAAAGTAGGGAGGCCTTTGCCCTGCAGTGGGACGATATGGGCTGAATATAATAATAATATAATAATACTTGAGATGACAAAGAAGAAATGAATGAATGGAGAAGGTGGTAGGAATGACGAAAACAAGAGGGTACACATTTATATTCGATGCACTCGTGTGTTATAATCATTATAAGATACACCCCATAAGCTAGACCTAGTCCTATGTTTAAGGACTAATCTTTTTTTTTAAATTTTCTAAACTTGTGTATTACAAAATCATTCATAGTAGGGGCAGAGGCATAGACGTTTAATGATGGGGGCAACTGCACGGAACGCGGCTGAACGGTGCAGAATCGGGCGCGTTCATTTACATTATTATGTCGTCTTGTCTATTCCTGGCGTCAATCGAGGATATTCGCTTCTGCGGACGCTTCTGCTCTGATTCTCAGTGCTACTTTGTTTAGCTACTTTCTTTAAGGAAAACATAATAATTTTTAAAATGTATCTGCAGGGGAATCGTCTCACTCACATATCTAACCCAATCGCTTTCAATTTCAAATTTGAAAGACGTTAGCATCCTTCAAACTGCGATATTAACTACTTTTAGCAATCGTGATTGGGATATGAAATGAAATGTTCCTATTTATTTGCGTAACATATGGTGTTATAAGTTTTTTTTATGTATCTGAGTGATGAGACGAGCAGTCGCCTGATGGTAAGCGCCACGCCTACCCATAACCATTTCAGTGCCACCCAGAACATTTAATACCAAAAAAAGCAATGCGTAGCTCTGCATTGCGCTCATCACTCCGAGACATCAGATATTAAGTCTCATATGCCCAGTAATTTCGCTGATTACAATGCCCTTCAAACCGGAAAACAGTAATGCTTGCGCACTACTGCTTGGCGGCAGAATAACTGGCAAAGCTGGTGTGTGGTGTTGTTGGACAGGTCAAATTAATAAATAAATCGTATCATCATATTGAGTCAGAAACATAACTGACCTGCAAAATTTAAAATTAATATAAATTAGAATCTATATAATAATTAATACAATAGCACAAAGTCATAAGCAATTCATTTATACAAGATATCAGGTAATTTAGAAAAAATAATATTAATATACAATAATTAAAATAACACATTTCGTCATCAAATTAAAATATAATTAATGTCAAAATAATGTTAAAATGCCCGCTGCTTGTTTAATAATTCGGATCTTAGACATTTTCTCATGATGCCATTGGAATAGTTTAACTCTGAATTGTCTCATTGGTAATTCTCGTATGACTCTGGGTATATTATTAAATATTTTTATTGTCATGATATGACTATGTTTTGAAAATAATGCAGATCTATTAATAGTCAGGTGAACGAAATGCTCGTCTCACTACTTAGTTACACAAAAATAACTCTTTCAGCTCGTCTTTCCCTTCAGTCCCGACTCACGTCCGCATGCGCTACTTAGCTCAATATATCCGAATGCCCACATAAAAGTTCTTAACTTTTATGTGGGCATTCGCTCTGGGCTCTATATTTCTAACTCTCTTGATTTTATGATTAGTAAGAGTCTTACAAGTTCTGGTAATATTCTTCAAATTGTTCTTTACATTTAGGGATATAATTGTATATTAATCTGAGGAAAATTGCTGACGACACTTAGTTATGAAAGGATGAACTATTATACAGGCAATATGCATTAGTGATAGTACGATTTAGCACAACTGTGGCTCTGCCATTAATGTATTCACACCTAGTGGACGCATCCATCGTCGTAGTCAGTGCACGTTGGTTTCGAAACATTTATATTATTAAGCTTTGCTTGCCAAATACCTACTAGGTTTGCCCGTGGCTCTCCGGCGCCAATAAACGGGCAGGTACTATTTGTTTCTATTTGTATTATGTGATGGTTAAAAGTAAGACGCCGATAGAAGACCGAAATCTGTCCAGATTAAACGTAAAAATGTGCATTCGTCAGTCAGTTACTTTTTATAGCGAAAATGAACAGACAGAGTTACAAAATATGCATTTGTTATCTAATTTGCTTTGATGAAAATTTTATGCAATCTAGAACTAGATTATAGAATTGGCAATAATGCCCCTCCAAATATTGGCCCAGCTCATTGACCTCTTTGAGAAACTTCATTAAAATATAAAATTTACTGCACTAGGAACTAGGACATACGAATATACACGTGAAACCAATACTTAAGCAACATCACTCCCCATTTTCTAATAACCTGAAGCCGAAGTCACCTTTCAATATCTTGACGGTATCAGATTCTCGATCAAAGATCAGCTTGCATAGAACCAAGTCTGAAGCAACGCAAGCCCTTTTCATGACACGTCAGTCCATCCATCGACAGGCGTTTGCGCAACGGACAATTACGATAAAATCGTTAAGAACAATTACAATATAATCGAGTTATCGGCATCTTCGAGCGAGTCGGTTGCCAAGTGATGGACATTGGCTCCGTAGCCCATTAGTTGCTTGTTGGGTGTACTATAGGTTACTGGTAGTATTGGTGGCTGGTTGCATATACGAGTGTCGGTGTCGCCTTGCGCAATTAAGATGCGTCGACTTGATTCCCGGTTTAATTTATTGAACCGGCTTTTGTGTTGCTCTAAATTCTCATTTTTTTGTTCGTAAGTGCATATCCTAGCGTAGATACATAGCGTATAGTGTTTTAGTTACAACTTATGTGCTTTTTATTCTTAGGACGAAATCAAATCATGACTTGAAAATGTAGTTTATAGGCACGTTTGTGGTACTAATGCCATGCTTGTAATGTAGTAAATACCTAATAGGTATTTGTTGATTTTCTAAATTTCGTAATAAGTAACTGTCACTTTTACTAGTTAAATAATTCTTTCTCCATTCATTCGCACTACATAGGCAAATATATTTTATGGAGATGTAGAGATACACATTATTACACGTCTGCCTACGCTGGCAAGTCAATATACATTTTAAAATGGCAATAAAGACAGTCTATTTGTCGAGCCCCGGGCGAGCATAAATCAGTAATGGTGTAAGAAAAAAGTGAAGTCATATTACGCAAATTGCATAACGTTAACCGTATCTCATAATAAACCCATTTGTCAGGGAGATAGCATCACCTTCGCCTCGATGGGAACAATACCCTCACGTAACAGACGAAAGCGAAAACAATTAGGAGATAGGCAGATCATCACCAACTTTCGCAGACTCCTGATCTTATCTCCTCCCAGCTAATCAACTGAATTTATTTCTATCACAAAAAGCCGCTACGCAAATAATGACAGCTCAAATTAAAACCTCAGACTCCGATCGTATCAGCCTCCCTCGCTGCAATCCAATTACGTAGATTTTTTAATATAAATCTTTATTGAATTAACAACTCTCTAAATCAAATTTTTGAACGGACGCAGGTGTGCAATTTCGAGGTAAAAATATCTAGCGTCCGAATCACATTCTCCTATAATTTATGCATGCACAATCATCGCATACAAGCAGTAAATAACTTTTATAGCGTAGGGAATACGAGGGTAATTTTCACGAGAAATCTCGCAAACATTCGTAATGTATCGATCGATTTGAAATCGTTCCAGTCGCCTCGGGAAAATATCTCATTACACGACCGAGGATTTCAAATAAGTGCGTAATTACGCGTGTGCACGCAATATTTCAAACAAACTCATTATTGAAGTGGGAGCAAAGTTCTTCTTCTTTTTACTGCTTGTAGAACGTGTAAATAGCGTGGAAGATCTAGTAATTGAGCATAATGTCGTCCCAAAGGCTATTCAGGCCGTTTTCAATGCGATATTTATTTTAATTCAAGTTTCGCCGTCAGTGTTCCCTAGATTTTATCTTGTCACGCCTTTGCTCATTGTGAGCTTGACTTTAAATGGGCATGCGTTTTTATTTGCGCAAAAAATGCGATCAATTGCGTTCGTGTGGGACTTTAACAAGACAATGATGGATGCTGTTGTGAATAATGTTTTGTGATTGCGGTGAATTTTACAATCCTTCAATCAATTTAAATTTTTATTCATTTTTAAATTTAAATAACTCATTTTATAGTGAGACCTATCTTAGAACCTCTGTTGACGTTTGACGCTACATTTTATAGTGTAACATTGCGAAAACTAGATCGTTAATAACTGCACTTAAAATTCACAGATCGATTTGGTAATAAATTCAAACCAGAAAATCCAACTTAATCGACCGAGCAAAAGATATATCAATACTTAAAAAAGTGCGCTGAAATTTCACTATCGAATTCGCTACATTTCAATGTTTTGTCTAACTCTCTTTGTGCAAGAAATTGCGGCCATGAACAAAAGGACGGAAAGTTATGTTATTGCTATCTGAACGACTACATAAATTCTTGGACGTTTGCTCTTGACAGCCGTAGCAAGGCCGATCTACGTGAGGCTATGCTCCCGTCGATCGAAGCGGCTATCATCTATGAAATACTGGCCAGTAAGTTCCTGGATAAAATAATCTTTGAAGATTTACATTGCCTTGTTCTATGCCCCGTAGACAACAAACCCTGTCCGATTTCTATGACCGTCTAGACATACTTATTGATAATCTATGTTAAAGTTCAACCGCACTCGTCTACTGATATTGTTTCCACAACGCCTGTGACGTGATTTTGCAACAGGCGATAATAAGGATGACGGTGCCGATGAGATAAATGCCACTTGTGACTTGTTTCGAGAGTACAAAAATACGCAAATCAATTTACAAAACGAGAAAGAAATAACATGAGGAAGGTGCACAAAGGTTCAAGTGACATCAATTATGGAAGACAAGTTAAGAAAACACGTTTCCAAAAGCAAATAATTTTAATAACCATGCCTCATGTAGAAAATTATGTAAATATCTTGTATAACAGATGAAAGTTACACTAGTAATAATATTCTCTGTAATTAATAAATAGCCATTTCGCCGGTTTGTTTTGCTACTGCGGTGGCAAGTGTTTAGACAGATGGGTGTCATGGAATACTTGCTACCTTACCTACGCGTTAGTTGCGTAACTATGAAATTAGAGAAGTCTTAGAAGTTTTATGAATAAAAGAAAGCTGACAGACCTATCTTCACTGGCAATGGTAGTGATAACGTAGAGGGCAATTCTAAGAGCTAGAACCTAACGGTTCAAGTTTCAACATTAAGGAAGCTAAGGCTGAGGTAAAGGCAAAAGAAAGAAAGAAAGTATAAAAAACAAGTAAAGGAATGTAGGTCTAAGTACTGTTAACGACAGTCGTCGATTCAGCTTGCGAGATGGGACCTCCCTAGAGGTGTAGTGGTAACCCTAGGGTATACGTATGCGGCGTTTGACAGTTCGAACGGGAAGAAAATAATGCGTAGTGAAATATATACTTTAGTGAGTTTCCCTATACCTACTTTAAAATTTGATGAGCTGTGTCAATAAAGTGTAGATCCCTTAATCGTAAAAAGTCAGTAGGTTCATCGTATAACATTGTTAGGGACTTAGGGGAATTTCGTATATAAAAATCTGAGATGAACTGGAGACAGTTAATAAAGGAGACAGCAAATTAACTTTAATTTTCCGCAGTTTAATATTATTACATGTTTGAACGACAGCTTCTATTTATTTTTAATTCTGACTATATTAACAGCTCATTGAGCAATTAAAGATTCAATCAGCAACTATTAATGTCCCTCTTGCAATTCTGCCATAAGCAAATTAATTATCTAATTACAAGCTTATCCATAAGCCATTGATCACGAATACTGACCTGTCTCTTGCGCAATATAAAAATACTAGTAAAAGTGGTTTGTTGCATACTAACAGACGTTATAGAGCTAATTAGGCACTACCTGATCTTAAATGTTAAAGAAATATAGCGATTTGATTTGTTCGTCAGTGTAGTACGTTTCTTACGTAATGGTTAATCAGAATGTAAATCTAAGAGTCTCTGAAAACTCCTTCAAGTAGGTACATGAATAGGCGGATGATTGGAAGTTAAGCCATTGCAAGTTCTATTTAAGTATTTATTTTCTTTTTACATTGTATCGCGTCACTAAAGTTTATTATTTAAAAAAAAAAACTAAACCGACTTCAAAACCACAAATGGCACTCAAAAGTGAAAAATAAATTAATATAATTATCATAAGCGCTACCCACTCATATATTTGAAGTCGGTGCCAGCCAAGTCTAATAGGTAGCAGATAAATACTATGTATATAGTAAGTACTACTTGTAGGTAGTATCTATCTACTACCTTTTAGACTTGGCTTTTTCAAAAAGTGCTGAATGAATTTCGATAAAATTTATATGGGACCACCTCTGAAGTATGACCTACCAATCAAAAAAAGAATCATCGAAATCAATTCATAATTGGCGGAGTAATCGCGTAACAAACACACACACACAAAAAAAAACATACCTTCGAATTGTAAACCTCCTCTTTTTTGAAGTCGGTTAATATATTGAAAAAGCTACGCCCTGCGGTCGCCAACCCGCATGCCCAGCGTGGCGACTATGGGCAAAACCTAACATGGCAAGCCAAAATAAAACACGGCCCCCAGTTCCCGGTCGCCCCGCTATTCCTGACCAAGGCGGCGGTCTAGGTAATGGCGGGGCAGGGGGTGCGAAGAATCCCCGGGCTACAGCAGGCCGCCAAAAACAAAAATTGACCCTGGCTACGTACAACGGACGCACGCTACGACTCGACGAACACCTACTGCAGCTAGAAGAAGAACTGAAAAACATAAGATGGCATATTCTGGGTTTGTGTGAAGTCCGAAGGGAGGGAGAGGATACCATTACCCTAGAATCGGGCCATCTTATATATTTCAGAGAGGGTGACCAACAATCCCAAGGCGGCGTCGGGTTTCTGGTCCATAAAGCCCTCACTGACAATGTTATGGAAATCTCCAGTGTGTCGAAAAGGGTTGCGTCACCTCATAATTAAGCTAACTGAGAGGTATAGCCTCAAGGTTGTGCAGGTCTACGCACCGACCTCGGCACACTCGGATGATGAAGTGGAGGGTATGTACGAGGACATATCGAAGGCCTTACATAACACCTCTAAGGCCCATTTCAACGTTGTCATGGGGGACTTCAACGCTAAAGTGGGAGTACAGACTTGCAGTGAATCGACAGTAGGACCACACGGTTTTGGCAGCAGAAATCATAGGGGGCAGATGCTCGTCAACTTCTTAGAGAAGGAGGGGCTTTTCTTAATGAATTCTTTCTTTAAGAAACAGCCCCAAAGAAAGTGGACGTGGCAGAGCCCCGACGCTATGACAAAAAATGAGATCGACTTCATTATGACGGATAAAAGGCGTATATTCAGAGATGTTTCAGTGATCACTAGGTTTAAAACCGGAAGTGATCACCGACTTGTACGAGGCTCTCTGGATATCGATTATCAGCTTGAACGAGTCCGTCTGATGAAGTCTACGCTCCGGCCAAATATGCTCCAAACCGTTGTTGGGTCTGAAACTTTTCAGCTTAAGCTGGAGAATCGATTTACTGCCTTGGAAACCACAGATGACGTAGATCAGAAACTCGACCAAGTGGTCGGTGTCCTCAGGGAAGAAGGCACGAAATTCTGTGAAATGAGGCGTTGAGGTAAAAAGTCGAAGCTTTCGAGAGAAACTCTGCAGCTTATGGAAAAGCGACGCGAAGATCCCCCGTCAGTTCCGTCAGAACACCGGGCTCTTGACAAAAGGATAACGAAGCTGGTACGACGCGACCTCCGATCCTCTAACACGCTCGTAATAAAAACAGCAATTGAGCAGAATCGGGGGTCGAAAGTGTTCGTCCAGCAACTTGCAAGAAGCCACCTGACGAAACTGACCACTTTATCGGGTCGCGTAGCCGCTTCCAAGCCAGATATTCTCTCTGAAGTAGAAGACTTTTACACCGAACTGTATGCCTCTCACGAATCTCGCCCTGAACCCAGCGCTGAGGAAACTAGAGCCACTTTGACCCGCCACTTCATAGAAGAACTGCCCGAAGTCAGCCTAGATGAGATCGAGATGGCCCTTAAACAACTTAAAAACGGAAAAGCCCCAGGTGAGGATGGAGTGACAACAGAGCTCCTGAAAGCAGGAGGAACTTCGATACTTAAGGAGCTCCAAAGCCTCTTCAATTCCGTCCTTTTCGCTGGGAGAACTCCAAAGGCATGGAACAGAAGCGTGGTGATTTTATTTTTCAAAAAGGGAGACAAAACCCTTTTGAAAAACTATCGACCCATTTCGCTTCTGAGCCATGTCTATAAGTTGTTTTCAAGGGTTATTACGAACCGTCTTGCGCGAAGACTCGATGAGTTTCCAGAGCAGGCCGGGTTTCGAGGAGGATACGGTACCATAGACCACATCCACACAATGAGACAGATTATACAGAAGATCGAAGAATATAATCGGCCTCTTTGTCTAGCGTTTGTGGACTATGAGAAAGCCTTTGACTCTATCGAGACCTGGTCTGTTTTGGAATCCCTGCAACGATGCCAAGTCGACTGGCGATACATCGAAGTGATGAGATGTCTGTATGACGCCGCAACAATGACCGTCCAAGTACAAAACCAGCAGACAAAACATATCAACCTGCGTCGAGGAGTGAGGCAAGGGGACGTTATTTCCCCGAAATTGTTCACGAACGCACTGGAAGATATGTTTAAGACCCTGGATTGGAACGGACGCGGCATCAATATTAATGGCGAGTACATCTCTCATTTACGATTCGCAGACGACATCGTCATCATGGCTGAGTCGTTGCAGGACTTACAGGAGATGCTGGACAGTCTCGCTGAATCTTCGCAACGCATCGGTCTCCGGATGAACTTGGATAAAACCAAAGTTATGTTCAATGAACTTATTATCCCGGGATCGGTTGCGCTAAATGGAGAACCTCTTGAAGTTGTTCGAGAATATGTTTATCTAGGGCAGACGCTCCAACTAGGTAAAAACAACTTTGAGAGGGAAGCCAACAGAAGAATTCAGCTGGGCTGGGCAGCATTTAGGAAACTTCGTCGGGTCTTTTCGTCGCCGATACCCCAGTGCCTAAAGACGAAAGTCTTTAATCAGTGCGTCCTACCTGTTATGACATACGGAGCCGAGACGTGGACACTCACGGTACGACTAGTCCACAGAATGAAAGTTGCTCAGCGAGCTATGGAAAGAGCTATGCTCGGTATTTCTCTAAGGGATCGAATCCGGAACGAAATTATTCGCCAGAGAACTAAAGTTATCGACATAGCTCAGCGGATTAGCAAGCTGAAGTGGCAGTGGGCTGGTCATATTTGCCGCAGAACCGATAACCGTTGGGGTAGACGTGTTCTAGAGTGGAGACCGCGAATCGGCAAACGTAGTGTAGGACGCCCTGCGACTAGATGGAGCGACGATATACGTAGGGTTGCTGGTAGCGACTGGAGAAGGAAAGCCAAAGATCGGGCTCAGTGGCGTGCTATGGGAGAGGCCTATGTCCAGCAGTGGACTGATGTGGGCTGATGATGATGATGATGAATATATTGAACAAAATATAAATTAAGTAAGTCTTCAAATATGTACCTATACTGAGCCATACTTAGGCACAAATCGATGATTTGGAACAGGAGCCAAAAATAATAACTTTTAATGATATGGTTCGAAACGAGTTCCCAAATTGGATATATTATTGTATCTACCACTGGTGCAACAGCTGTAGTATACATAAAAACAAAAAACATTTTTCAAGACCTTTTCGATTTCATCAACAAGTTTTGTCTCAGCTGAAGTAATCTTTGCGAAGTTTCAAAATGAAAACGATAAGTATCATAGCTCTCAAATATCATTAAACTAATTCTTGCAAAAACTAATTATAATTTACGTAACTGCTACTGCTGTTACCCAAATCAAATGTCAGTCGGTCATTCTTCAATGGATAATTAGTACAAAATGAGACAAGTAACGCCGGAGTAGTAGATTAGTATGTGCAAGCGTATGGGTGTTTGTGCAACAGTACGGTTTACAAATTAGCCTCTCAGTTTTATCTGGACAGTGCGTTGCTTATCTTTTTAAGGGTAAGATGGTTTTAGACATACTTTGTGTGTGGCTTTAAGAATACCTGCTTAGGCACTACTGCGATGAACTATTTGGAAAGCCAAGTATTACGTGTTTTTTAGAGCTTTTTTGAATTTCTACAACACCCGCTACTACCTCAGTGGTGTTAACATATCCCAATGTACTTACTTCTATAGTAAGTGAATTCACATCCTTTTAATAAGGCACATATGGGGACACGGATATTGTCGGCTTTATAATAAAACTAGTATTTCGCCGCGTGCGCGAGCTGCTAAAGCAGCTCGCGTGGGGGGTGGCTGCTGTTTTTTTTTAAAAGCTTCCTATCGATTACGGTTCTAAAGTTTTGTTTACCCTTTTTGTTTTGAAATCAAACTTTTGTATGGCGGCCATCTTGAAAAAAAGCTGGATTTCAAGTGATTGTGTGGCGTGCGCGAGCTGCTAAAGCAGCTCGCGTGGGGGGGGTGTTGCTTTTTTTATAAAAGCTCCCTATCGATTACGGTTCTAAAGTTATTTAAGTTCAGTTGTTCTGAAAAAAAGACTTTTGTATGGCGGCCATCTTGAAAAATGGCGGAATCCAAGTGATTTTGTGGCGTGCGCGAGCTGCTAAAGCAGCTCGCGTGGGGGGGTGTTGCTTTTTTTTTATAGACGCTTCCTATCGACTACGGTTCAAAAGTTTTGTTTGGCTTATTTTTCCGGAAAAAAAACTTTTGTATGGCAGCCATCTTGAAAAATGGCGGAACTCAAATTTTTTTTTCATAATCGTAATAAACGACCCAGAAAACCCCTCGATGCAAAATTTCAGTCGGATCGGAGCAACTTTCAAAATGGCCGCCATTTTTTTTTCTTTTTTTTTAATTTTTTCAACTTTTCCAAATTTCCCCCATCGCCCTCTATGACATTTGGTCGAGCACTCTATATCTATCTCTTACCGTTTAAAAGTTATTTGCATTTTGATTTTGTATGGCGGCCATGTTTTTTTGTATGGCGGCCATCTTTTTTTTCAAATTTTCAAAAATGGCCCAGGTTTTGGGGCATATTTAGTTCAAGCGGTACCCCCATCCGATTTATAGTTTCCGAGATCCCTTGAGCAGTTCCATCTCGGAGACACCTTTCCATGGATTTCGGATTTTTCTGGTTGGTTTCAAAACATCCTCTATCCAACGGTACCAAACACTCCCCCCCACCATATCGGCAAGTACCACTTCTATTTCTGTCAATTATATGTCAGTCAGTCAGTGGTCTTTCAGTTATATATATTATAACTAGTATTTCGCCGCGTGCGCGAGCTGCTAAAGCAGCTCGCGTGGGGGGGTGGCTGCTGTTTTTTTTTTAAAAGCTTCCTATCGATTACGGTTCTAAAGTTTTGTTTACCCATTTTGTTTTGAAATCAAACTTTTGTATGGCGGCCATCTTGAAAAAAAGCTGGATTTCAAGTGATTGTGTGGCGTGCGCGAGCTGCTAAAGCAGCTCGCGTGGGGGGGGTGTTGCTTTTTTTATAAAAGCTCCCTATCGATTACGGTTCTAAAGTTATTTAAATTCAGTTGTTCTCAAAAACAGACTTTTGTATGGCGGCCATCTTGAAAAATGGCGGAATCCAAGTGATTTTGTGGCGTGCGCGAGCTGCTAAAGCAGCTCGCGTGGGGGGGTGTTGCTTTTTTTTTATAGACGCTTCCTATCGACTACGGTTCAAAAGTTTTGTTTGGCTTATTTTTCCAGAAAAAAAACTTTTGTATGGCAGCCATCTTGAAAAATGGCGGAATCCAAATTTTTTTTTCATAATCGTAATCTACGACCCAGAAAACCCCCCGATGCAAAATTTCAGTCGGATCGGAGCAACTTTCAAAATGGCCGCCATTTTTTTTTCTTTTTTTTTAATTTTTCCAACTTTTCCAAATTTCCCCCATCGCCCTCTATGACATTTGGTCGAGCACTCTATATCTATCTCTTACCGTTTAAAAGTTATTTGCATTTATATTTTGTATGGCGGCCATGTTTTTTTGTATGGCGGCCATCTTTTTTTTCAAATTTTCAAAATTGGCCCAAGGTTTGGGGCATATTTAGTTCAAGCGGTACCCCCATCCGATTTATAGTTTCCGAGATCCCCTGAGCAGTTCCATCACGGAAACCACTTTCTGGTGATTTCGGATTTTTCTGGTTGGTTTCAAAACACCCTCTATCCAACGGTACCAAACACTACCCCCCACCATAACGGCAAGTGGGAGATCAATTCTGTCAATATGTCAGTCAGTCAGTCAGTCAGTCAGTGATGGTCTTCCAGTTTTATATTATATTAACTAGTATTTCGCCGCGTGCGCGAGCTGCTAAAGCAGCTCGCGTGGGGGGGTGGCTGCTGTTTTTTTTTAAAGCTTCCTATCGATTACGGTTCTAAAGTTTTGTTTACCCTTTTTGTTTTGAAATCAAACTTTTGTATGGCGGCCATCTTGAAAAAAAGCTGTATTTCAAGTGATTGTGTGGCGTGCGCGAGCTGCTAAAGCAGCTCGCGTGGGGGGGTTTTGCTTTTTTTTATAAAAGCTCCCTATCGATTACGGTTCTAAAGTTATTTAAGTTCAGTTGTTCTGAAAAAATCACTTTTGTATGGCGGCCATCTTGAAAAATGGCGGAATCCAAGTGATTTTGTGGCGTGCGCGAGCTGCTAAAGCAGCTCGCGTGGGGGGGTGTTACTTTTTTTTTATAGACGCTTCCTATCGACTACGGTTCAAAAGTTTTGTTTGGCTTATTTTTCCGGAAAAAAAACTTTTGTATGGCAGCCATCTTGAAAAATGGCGAAATACAAAATTTTTTTTCATAATCGTAATCTACGACCCAGAAAACCCTTCGATGCAAAATTTCAGTCGGATCGGAGCATTTTTCAAAATGGCCGCCATTTTTTTTTCTTTTTTTTTAATTTTTCCAACTTTTCCAAATTTCCCCCGTCGTCCTCTATGACATTTGGTCGAGCACCCTATATCTATCTCTAACCATTCAAAAGTTATTAACATTTTTATTTTGTATGGCGGCCATGTTTTTTTGTATGGCGGCCATCTTTTTTTTCAAATTTTCAAAAATCGCCCAGGTTTTTGAGCATATTTAGTTCAAGCGGTACCCCCATCCGATTTATAGTTTCCGAGATCCCTTGAGCAGTTCCATCTCGGAGACACCTTTCCATGGATTTCGGATTTTTCTGGTTGGTTTCAAAACATCCTCTATCCAACGGTACCAAACACTCCCCCCCACCATAACGGCAAGTCGGAGATCAATTCTGTCAATATGTCAGTCAGTCAGTCAGTCAGTCAGTGGTCTTTCAGTTTTATATTATATGAATTAATAAATAATTAATAATTAATAAATTAATAAATAATAAATAAACTCGTATTTCGCCGCGTGCGCGAGCTGCTAAAGCAGTTTGCGTGGTGGTGGTGTTATTTTTTTTTTATAGAAACTTCCTATCGATTACGGTTCTAAAGTTATCTAAGCCTTTATGTTCTAAAAACAAACTTTTGTATGGCGGCCATATTGGAAAATGGCGCAATCCAAGTGATTTTGTGGCGTGCGCGAGCTGCTTAAGCAGCTCGCGTGGGGTGGTGTTGTTTTTTTTTTATAGAAGCTCCCTATCGATTACGGTTTTAAAGTTATTCTCTTTGTTCGGAAAAAAAATCTTTTGTATGGCGGCCATCTTGAAAAATGGCGGAATCCAAATTATTTTTTCATAATCGTAATCTACGACCTAAAAAACCCCCCGATGCAAAATTTCAGTCGAATCGGAGCATTTTCCAAAATGGCCGCCATTTTCCTTTCTTTTTTTTTTATTTTTCCAACTTTTCCAAATTTGCCCTATGGTCCTCTATGATATGTGGTCGAGCACCCTATACCTATCTGTAACTGTTTAAAAGTTATTTGCATATTATTTTCACCTATTTTGTCATGAAAAAAAACATTTGTATGGCAGCCATCTTGAAAAATGGCGGAATCTAAATTTTTTTTTCATAATCGTAATCTACGCCCCAGAAAACCTCCCTATGCAAAATTTCAGTCGGATCGGAGCAACTTTCAAAATGGCCGCCATTTTTTTTTCTTTTTTTTTAATTTTTCCAACTTTTTCAAATTTCCCTCATCGCCCTCTATGACATTTGGTCGAGCACCCTATACCTATCTCTAACCGTTCAAAAGTTATTTACATTTTTATTTTGTATGGCGGCCATGTTTTTTTGTATGGCGGCCATCTTTTTTTTCAAATTTTCAAAATTGGCCCAAGGTTTGGGGCATATTTAGTTCAAGCGGTACCCCCATCCGATTTATAGTTTCCGAGATCCCCTGAGCAGTTCCATCACGGAAACCACTTTCTGGTGATTTCGGATTTTTCTGGTTGGTTTCAAAACATCCTCTATCCAACCATACCAAACACTTCCACCCACCATAACGGCATCTGGGAGAACAATTCTGTCAATATGTCAGTCAGTCAGTCAGTCAGTCAGTCAGTCAGTGATGGTCTTCCAGTTTTATATTATATTAATAACTAGTATTTCGCCGCGTGCGCGAGCTGCTAAAGCAGCTCGCGTGGTGGTGGTGTTATTTTTTTTTATAGAAACTTCCTATCGATTACGGTTCTAAAGTTATTTAAACTTTATTGTTCTGAAAAAATAAAACTTTTGTATGGCGGCCATATTGGAAAATGGCGCAATCCAAGTGATTTTGTGGCGTGCGCGAGCTGCTAAAGCAGCTCGCGTGGGGTGGTTTTGTTTCTTTTTTATAGAAGCTCCCTATCGATTACGGTTTTAAAGTTATTCTCTTTGTTCGGAAAAAAATCTTTTGTATGGCGGCCATCTTGAAAAATGGCGGAATCCAAATTATTTTTTCATAATCGTAATTTACGACCCAAAAAACCCCCCGATGCAAAATTTCAGTCGAATCGGAGCATTTTTCAAAATGGCCGCCATTTTTTTTTCTTTTTTTTTAATTTTTCCAACTTTTCCAAATGTCCCCTATGGTCCTCTAAGATATTTGTTTGAGCACCCTATACCTTTCTCTAACCGTTTAAAAGTTATTTGCATATTATTTTCACCTATTTTGTCATGAAAAAAAACATTTGTATGGCAGCCATCTTGAAAAATGGCGGAATCCAAATTTTTTTTTCATAATTATAATCTACGACCCAGAAAACCCCCCGATGCAAAATTTCAGTCGGATCGGAGCAACTTTCAAAATGGCCGCCATTTTTTTTTATTTTTTTTTAATTTTTCCAACTTTTCCAAATTTCCCCCATCGCCCTCTATGACATGTGGTCGAGCATCCTATACCTATCTCTAACCATTCAAAAGTTATTTACATTTTCATTTTGTATGGCGGCCATGTTTTTTTCTATGGCGGCCATCTTTTTTTTAAAATTTTCAAAATTGGCCCAAGGTTTGGGGCATATTTAGTTCAAGCGGTACCCCCATCCGATTTATAGTTTCCGAGATCCCCTGAGCAGTTCCATCGCGGAAACCACTTTCTGGTGATTTCGGATTTTTCTGGTTGGTTTCAAAACACCCTCTATCCAACGGTACCAAACCCTCCCCCCCACCATAACGGCAAGTACCACTTCTATTTCTGTCAAATGTCATGGTCTTCCAGTTTTATATAATATAAACTAGTATTTCGCCGCGTGCGCGAGCTGCTAAAGCAGCTCGCGTGGGGGGGTGGCTGCTGTTTTTTTTTAAAGCTTCCTATCGATTACGGTTCTAAAGTTTTGTTTACCCTTTTTGTTTTGAAATCAAACTTTTGTATGGCGGCCATCTTGAAAAAAAGCTGGATTTCAAGTGATTGTGTGGCGTGCGCGAGCTGCTAAAGCAGCTCGCGTGGGGGGGGGTGATGCTTTTTTTATAAAAGCTCCCTATCGATTACGGTTCTAAAGTTATTTAAGTTCAGTTGTTCTGAAAAAAAGACTTTTGTATGGCGGCCATCTTGAAAAATGGCGGAATCCAAGTGATTTTGTGGCGTGCGCGAGCTGCTAAAGCAGCTCGCGTGGGGGGGGTGTTGCTTTTTTTTTATAGACGCTTCCTATCGACTTCGGTTCAAAAGTTTTGTTTGGCTTATTTTTCCGGAAAAAAAACTTTTGTATGGCAGCCATCTTGAAAAATGGCGGAATCCGATTTTTTTTTTCATAATCGTAATCTACGACCCAGAAAACCCCCCGATGCAAAATTTCAGTCGGATCGGAGCAACTTTCAAAATGGCCGCCATTTTTTTTTCTTTTTTTTTAAATTTTTCTATTTTTCCAAATTTCCCCCATCGTCCTCTATGACATTTGGTCGAGCACCCTATACCTATCTCTAACCGTTCAAAAGTTATTTGCATTTATATTTTGTATGGCGGCCATGTTTTTTTGTATGGCGGCCATCTTTTTTTTCAAATTTTCAAAAATGGCCCAAGTTTTGGGGCATATTTAGTTCAAGCGGTACCCCCATCCGATTTATAGTTTCCGAGATCCCCTGAGCAGTTCCATCTCGGAGACACCTTTCCATGGATTTCGGATTTTTCTGGTTGGTTTCAAAACATCCTCTATCCAACGGTACCAAACATTACCCCCCACCATAACGGCAAGTGGGAGATCAATTCTGTCAATATGTCAGTCAGTCAGTCAGTGAGTGGTCTTCCAGTTTTATATTATATTAACTAGTATTTCGCCGCGTGCGCGAGCTGCTAAAGCAGCTCGCGTGGGGGGGTGGCTGCTGTTTTTTTTTAAAAGCTTCCTATCGATTATGGTTCCAAAGTTTTGTTTACCCTTTTTGTTTTGAAATCAAACTTTTGTATGGCGGCCATCTTGAAAAAAAGCTGGATTTCAAGTGATTGTGTGGCGTGCGCGAGCTGCTAAAGCAGCTCGCGTGGGGGGGGTGATGCTTTTTGTTATAAAAGCTCCCTATCGATTACGGTTCTAAAGTTATTTAAGTTCAGTTTTTCTGAAAAAATGACTTTTGTATGGCGGCCATCTTGAAAAATGGCGGAATCCAAGTGATTTTGTGGCGTGCGCGAGCTGCTAAAGCAGCTCGCGTGGGGGGGTGTTGCTTTTTTTTTATAGACGCTTCCTATCGACTACGGTTCAAAAGTTTTGTTTGGCTTATTTTTCCGGAAAAAAAACTTTTGTATGGCAGCCATCTTGAAAAATGGCGGAATCCAAAATTTTTTTTCAAAATCGTAATGTACGACCCAGAAAACCCCCCGATGCAAAATTTCAGTCGGATCGGAGCAACTTTCAAAATGGCCGCCATTTTTTTTTCTTTTTTTTTAATTTTTCCAACTTTTCCAAATTTCCCCTATCGTCCTCTATGACATTTGGTCGAGCACTCTATATCTATCTCTTACCGTTTAAAAGTTATTTGCATTTTTATTTTGTATGGCGGCCATGTTTTTTTGTATGGCGGCCATCTTTTTTTTCAAATTTTCAAAAATGGCCCAGGTTTTGGGGCATATTTAGTTCAAGCGGTACCCCCATCCGATTTATAGTTTCCGAGATCCCCTGAGCAGTTCCATCTCGGAGACACCTTTCCATGGATTTCGGATTTTTCTGGTTGGTTTCAAAACACCCTCTATCCAACGGTACCAAACACTACCCCCCACCATAACGGCAAGTCGGAGATCAATTCTGTCAATATGTCAGTCAGTCAGTCAGTCAGTCAGTGAGTGGTCTTCCAGTTTTATATTATATAATTTAAAATTTTCAAAATTGGCCCAAGGTTTGGGGCATATTTAGTTCAAGCGGTACCCCCATCCGATTTATAGTTTCCGAGATCCCCTGAGCAGTTCCATCGCGGAAACCACTTTCTGGTGATTTCGGATTTTTCTGGTTGGTTTCAAAACACCCTCTATCCAACGGTACCAAACCCTCCCCCCCACCATAACGGCAAGTACCACTTCTATTTCTGTCAAATGTCATGGTCTTCCAGTTTTATATAATATAAATTACATTGGGAAAGGAAATTATGTACGTTAGTTTGTCTATGTCGAACATGCAGTGAAAAAGGATGATTCATACGTAAAAATCTCAAGACTGTTAGTAAAATAACAAGCCCAGTTTTTTATTATTATTATGTCACTCTTTCTCACGGGTTATACACCCGGTCCTTTGAAAGGCTTGCGCGGGGACATGTGTCTAACACGTAGAGGCCTCTTAGAGTATTTAATTTAGATATGTAATGTCTGTCTCTAAGTGCATTATTAAGAAAATGCAATCAAAGACAGACCCCGATAAGTGCGAGGACTATTATTGGAGATATGGAAATGACTTATGATTGGGTAGGTGAATTTTTAATGGGTGAGAACCGGTCTATGATATGAGACCTCGGCACCTGCCAGTTCCGCCTCATAAAAAAATATTTAGGCAGGTGGTGACTCGCCACGCACTAAACGGGCCCCCTTTATGGCCCGCCGTACATTGGCGACGAGAGGGGCAACGTTGGTGTGGGTGGCTAAAGGGTTTCGAGAGGTGTGCAGTTTCACTTAAACGCTACTCCCGGCGTTATACCATTTAACACTTCCACCCTTGGAGCTTAGTTCTTAGCCCTTGCATGTCCACCCCCGGACGGTCAGTTAAGGCCAGCCGGGAGTCAGGGGTCTCATTTAGCCCCAGGGAGAATTTCGGTGTAAGGCTCAGTGTCGCCACGCACCGTCGACTCGCCACAAAGTCGCCCCTGGCCTATTATTATTATTATTATTATTAATAATGTGTCGTGCGCCTGATGGTAAGCGCCACGCCTGTATGCTCCCGCATACGAGAGACCTACCACGAGTAAGACTAGACTTGAGCTTACAAAAAACTTCGCCTTAACAGCAATAGAGGCAAACTTGTCACTTTCTCCGGTCGCAGACAGTGTTCGTCAGATCCTCTCCTCAGATTATTGCCATTAGTGTCCATTAGCCTTTTAACTCGATATGATTAGAACGCGTCACGACATTTGCTAATACCATAAATCATACTATCAGGTTTCGGAATCGCCAGAATTCGCAAGTTGCGTAACTCTGGTATTTGGAGCTTGGGTTTTTAAGCAAGAGTCGGTTTAGATGTCACCACCATTCCATGATGAAAGGACTACGATTGCGTTTATATAAAATGTACCAAGTATATGGTAGACGTGTGAAATTTGGAACGTCTCAAAAATTAAGTTCTTGAAAAGGAACAATTTGAATCTGGACAAGATTTCTTGATCCGACTATTGGCTTCATGGCAGTTTACTTTACAACTTAGCTGGTGCCATCACTGATTGTACGATAATGACTATTTTTCAGCTTATATTGTTATAATTTATCACCAATGAGGAAAAGCTATTGTCAGAAGGTTCGCATGTAATCCTGAGAACTCTATCTATCTATGCATACTATATGAAGTTCAGAGTTTTGGCTAGATCGCCGATGACTATTATTCGAATGTTTTTTAAGATAACTATATGTACTCAAATTAAAATATTTTTAAGGTTTAATCGTCTGGTTATTTCGGACTCTCATGAAATAAGATTAAATTAATGGTATGAGCATCTGCCTTTTTTGAGTCTCTCTTTTTTGAGAATCTTCGTGTTGATGCAGCAGCGACCTAGAACAGGTAATGTAGGTAGGTATTAGTCTATTTTAATAATATTTTTGTTATTGTGTGTATTAGAATGCAAATATTTAGCTGTATGTATGTTTATGTAGGTATTTAGTTGTAATTAATAAACTTTGTTGTACATCGCCTTCTTCTTCCGGTAGGTACTGTCCATCCAAAGGTTGACTGGAAGATCTTCAAGCGATAAGATCGCCCATTGTACTAACATAGTTAAGGATTTTGTGTTATTGTCTATTTTTGTAAATTGGTATACAATAAAAACAATTGTATTTGTATTTTGGGTGGTTTAGCTCGAGTTTCCACCATCTTGGTAAACTCTGTTATTACGTCACTTAGTGCAAAGCCCACAAAAAACTTAGACACTAAACAAGCTTCATCAAATTACGTAATCAATCTTAGATCGAAAAGAGCGTGAAATTCGTATTACAAAATAACATTCTGTTTATTTTGTTTCATATTTATAGCGTCTAATTACGATGCGGTAGGTGTAAATTGATATGTTTGTTGATATGGACACAGTTTAAGGACCAGTTTCTAAGTGATATTACTATAGATTGAATACTAGTTTCTATGGCACGTAATAGACCGGTTTGAAGCGGGCGTCGAATTTAACATCTGTAAAATATCTTAAAATTATGATAATTGTTTGTTTGAGTATAATTAGTGGAGATTTCGATAGTATTTCCCGTTTTAAATTAATTGTTTTGGGTGTCCGGAAATTTTTAAGATAACTCGCGGTAAAATGCTTCGCGGGATTGTATTTTTGTGCCTCTAGGTCAAAACAACCTACGCAAAGAATGTTATAAGTAGGTTAGGATAAATACCTAAATAAATGTATAGATAGATAAGATACTGTAGATGCGTTGGTAAAATGAAGAATAGTTCCCGTTAATCTCGTGGTGGACAATTCTTGACCCAGACAAAATGATCACCATACAATAAGACAAGGCAATAAGAAACTAATAAGTTATGTAATTTTCGCTGAAAAGATAAATTGCGGTGGTACGTTTCTTCTAGGTTCTCTTAGGTAGGTCTCTCGTAGGCGAGAGGCCGTCTGGGTTAGTACCACCGCATTGCCAGATATTTTACTACCAAGTAGTGTGCAAGCATTATATACTGTCTTCCGGTTAGAAGGGTATTGTAGCCAACGACATTACTGATTGTCTTAGGTTGACGATCGCAGTGCAGTGCCGTGCAGGATTTTAAAAAACAAAGCTCTGGGTGACACTGGACTGTGCAGGCGTGTTGCTTACCATTAGACGAACGACATGCTCGTCTAGTCATTGACGTATATATAAAAAATTACGATATAAGAATATTTTATCCAGAAATTCTGCCAGGTAGACTAAAAAATGTTGTATATAACACATTTTGATTGATCGAATTTATTGATAGATGAGTGAGCTACGCTTAAAACAAATTTGAGTGGACGTGCTAATACGTCAATCCTTGATATAGAGACTGACGCAATAAAGTTCATTAGACTATATACATATATAGAGCGAGTGTGGCTCAGTGGGAGAACGTGCGACTTTTGATCCGACGCACCCGACTTCGAATCCCGCTGGCCCCGCACCACTTTTTTATGTTATGTGCGGATATAACAATCGCTCAAAAAACGGTGAAGTAAAACATCGTGAGGAAACCGGCATGTCCAAGAATTTATCACAACAGTTTAAGAATATCGGACATTCACCAACCCGCACTGGTCCAGTGTGGTGGATTATGGCCCATACTCTCTCTATGAGAGAAGGCCCGTGTCTCAGCAGTGGAAACGTGATGGGCTGATTATGATAATGATGAGCCTTTATATAGGTAGTAATAGGTACACCCTTGAGCTTATAGCTAAGTAGGTAGTTACTTGGCTATAATGCATAGGTTGGTACCTCGGATATCTCATTCTATTTCATATATCTACCTAAGTTTTCTTTTCTTTTTATCATCGACCTACGCTTAAGAAAAATCACTCTCACTAGCAAGACTAACAAGGGCCATATTCACAACATAACATCCTAATGTCAATGACACCACACGGATGCTCTTACGCAACATCCACCTTGACAGAACTCCGATGACGATCGCCCTGACGTAACATGACGACTGCTGCGCTGCCTTACTTCAGTACAACGCTCGCAAAGTATGAAGTCTAGGGAAGCTGAGTTCGACAAAACCAGCAATGTAAGTTTTGCCAAAAGAAATATGTTATGACAACCGCGTAGGTCGGACAATAGAAGTAGTATTCAATGAGATGAAATGCGAGTGATAGTATAATTTCACAATAAACCATTGTTCGGCAAACGTAATCGATGTGAATGGACGATCGTCGATCAATATCATAATAATATCGGTTAGATCTCGTTACTACTCCATTGATTGAAAATATTTAAGTTAAATTTTACGGCCATCGTAAATTGTTTATGGCTTTAGAAATTGCCTTCAAATCAACCATTTAGCCTCGATGTTAAGAAAACATGGTGTAGGTGTTTTACTGTTTCCTCATAATAAAGTTATGGGATGCGAAAATAAGTAGGTGACTGCATATCATGAAGTGGCCGCTAGGTATAGGTAACTTATGAAAAGTAAATATCGGAGATTGTGTGAAATATTAATGGCGACACAGTTCTAAAATATTCATAGAACTGAATAATAGCATCGTCTGCTTGGACTAACGGTTTCTTTAACCCATTCTCTGTTCCGTTCGAGACATTCAAAAACAGATCGTATTTTACTATAATACCGGCTGAAGTTAAGACACATAAAAATATTATTAAATTATGCGAATAAGTGCAGCTTTTATGATGAACACGAAAATAACCCTAGCTTATTTTACCCCCCTGAATACAGAAGAAGCCTACCTTACCTCAAAAACTTTGTAACTAAATGACTATACATACCACACAAAAACGAAAGGAACACCGAGACGATGTCGAAATCAATTTAAACAACACCGCAGAAATAGCAGTGAAACTCGCAATTACTTAATTTGATACAAATATCTTGGGCCATTAATCTATAGCGCGGACTACACGAAAGCCGTTGTAAAATGTTAATGAAATGATGTAAAGGCTTAGCGACACGATCGATTCTCTCTGGTGTGGGCAGGTGGCGCCTACGAATTGCGCCCGCGCAGGCTTAAGCTCAAGATTTAGTAGATGCAGTAACTCAAAGTCGTACATACTGTATTTGACACTTCAACATTTGAAAGTACATACATATGTCACAGTAATTCACGTGTTTAATACAATTGCAGAATGGAGTTTTATTTTTGACGAAACACGTGCATGTTCATGTGTAGTTCTGTTCTGTACAGTTCTGTACTAGATGCACACGTCCCGTCTTTTTTTAATTCTAATTACTAAAGCGTTGGTCAAATTAAATAAGAATTACTACTACACACTACTACATTAGATGGTGAGTCTCTCTTATGTCAATGTTATGTGTAAGCGAGGCGTCGTGCTCGTTTCATTGCTTAGATGCATAAAAAACGGAGAATCTTTACTGTTAGTCGTTTACACTACGCAAATAGCAATATAACACAGATATGGATACTCCCATAAATAATGCTATTATAATACACTACAATAAACTGGTTGAATGTCTGAACAATGGTTACAATACAGCAGACAGAAATGACCGTTTTATTTGATTAGTTTAAAGCGGATTTCTATAAACTTAACCAATTTGCATTATTAACAATAAATATTAATTGCGGAACCTATTTCAAAAGACTGAACATTAAATGTGAGCAACCAGAAGAAGTAATACGAAGTAATATCAATTATTCTGTAGTAACTTTCGTTTGGTGGCGTATGACTAGAATACCTGGCGTAAAAAAAATTTGAAAATCATGAGCGCGTGAAGTTAAGAGTGGTGAAGGAAAGTACTAAAGAACTATTCTCAAAAACCAAAAAGTTGTTGTTGTAAGAAATGTCCTGTCTGACAAAGGTCCAAACTAATAAATACTATATACTACAGACTATTTGTACGTGCCTAATATTATGTATCTATGCTATGCCGTATGTAGATTTACTATTTTCACTAACGTAACAAAAACTGCAACATGATTCCCGGATCATCTCAATCCCTTTGATTTATTCGCATTCCAATGTTAAATATCATGGTCATAACCTTTACAATTGTTATTACTTCAGAAGTATTACCATTTACACCTTTATGTTCCTTTGTACTGGCACCATATCTACAAATCAAGACGATATGTTGATTATGTGCGTGTCCTTACTCAATAAGGAATTAAATAAAGGAACATTGTCTCCAAGTTAATGAAATGGACTGGAGATTCCCCGATAGTGAAAACAAACAACACAGGCGAATTCACATCTCCGTTCGGTATTTTAACTTTACGTGTATATTGATTTCGAGTCAAGGAAACAAGTAAAGTTGTAAAATAATTCATGATTATTGGTATATTTTCAGCGACAAACGTACGAATATCTCTGGTTAGAATTTTTAGGACGTTTTGAAATGTCGGGACATATTCATTATTTGATTCCACCAAGCTACAGTCTATAAATTATTAAATAACCGTTGTGATACACCCGAGCTTTACATCGTGAACAAAGAAGTAAGGTTGTATGTAGACCTATACTAATTTTCCATATAATTAAACAAAAGATTATATATATATTCATTTCAGATTATATATATATTTATTTAGATCCGCAATAAACTATTGGTATTGCACCACGTTACGAAAAAAGCTTTTAACATTTATATTACGACTGCGCTAATTGAGACAGTTGAGACTACGTAATAGGAAGTTGATAGGAAGTGGCTAATTACGTACTGTTTGCGCGAAAAGCCTGTGTTGACGAAACCAATATCCATCGGAATTTGGGTCGCGGTGCAAGGCCGATTAGTACCGGATAATACCCCGTGACAAAATGTGTTACACTGACCAGCGGAACTGGGGCGAGTCTTATTGACTGAACTGCTGATGACTCACGTATCTCATGATCCATTAAACTGTTATGTAAACTTACATAGAGAAGTGGGACAATTGAAAGTGTTTTGTTTACATTTGAAAAGTGTTGCTGTATGTGCTTGGATATAAATAATTAGGATTGAGGTGAAACACAATAAGACTAATATTAAGTCTACTAATAATGGTTGTCTGGAAGAGATCGCTCTTAGCGATAAGACAGCCAATTGTTACACTTTTGTTAAGTTACTTTTATTATTAAGTTTATATGTGCGTGTTTCAATAAAGAGTTATTTCATTTCTATTGCATTTCATTTCATTAAAATAGAGGGTAAGGTCGTGTACGTAGTAGTACGTACCTACTATGTCTTTCCAATAGAAAGAAATCTATGGATCTCTTGATTTTTGCGAAATGGACTGTTTCCCGCAGCAAACATTGCTGTTTATGTACTCCTAACTACAAGAAGCATACAACTATACGATATTTTTTATATCAGGTCCTCATTTTTGGTAAAAATTCTAAAAAACGTGCTAGAAAGACTCGCAATTCATTTATAACAAAAAGAAAGACGTACGTGAGGATTTCATATTAAAGTCGAGACAGGACTATCTAGTTCTTAAAGCTCAGGGTCATAACTGATGGGCGGTAAGTGAACTTCAGGTCAAGGAAAAGGTCACTCTAATTTGGTATAATTGATTGCTTTATTGCATACATTTCGTCACGTTCCGGCCATTTTTTAGTTGGAACACCCAGCAGGGGATAACATAGCGGATAGAGCCAATATTTTATGATTGCATGACAATTTGAAATTTATTTTACATAGTTGAATTTCGTCTTGGAGAACATCACAACATAGCACAAATTAATTTATTGACCCAAAAATGTAATTAAATGTCAGATGCATATTATATACATTTCATAATTCCTGTTTTTGGTCTTGGCGCTAAGATGCTATACATGCCAGTCCTCTGACATATTACTCAGGTATGAGAATGATAACTGTGACGAAACGTAAAAGAATTTAAATCAAATTGCGAGTGAGAATTGCAAATAACGGATCTCCGGATATGACTGGCAGTGAGGGGCAAACTGCGTATGATATAATCATTGACGCAGGCGCAATGTGCGACATACTTTGTATTTTTTTGGACAAACTAATAAAGATCACATACCGAAGTGTGTGCACTTTCTCCGAACGGCTATTGTGAATGACGTCAATGCTGTGCAGATATTTAGATATGAAGTCCTAGCTTTGATGAATGAGATCGTAAGACGGTAGTCAAAGAAAGATCAAGTTTTTTAGAAAGCTGTGGTTCAGTCCATCACACAAGAGTGACGAAGAGGAAGCATAGAGAGATATCCAGCAGATAATTAAGAGACACAAAAGTGAAATTGAAATAGGTGAAAACTGATTTGAGACTCAAGTTGATTTTTCGCATTATTCTGATTCTAGAGCAAATCAGTAGTAATCTTAAGAAACGATGAAATAGAGACACTTAATGGGAAAATAATTAAACGTATAACAACACAAGAAGTTACTAGATTAAAATCTACATAATAATGGATCAGTCATAATTTTCGTTGGGGGTTGTGGTAAGGTTAGTAGGTGATAGCAGATAGGTATTACCCATTATGATACTATGAACTATATTTTTTTATAAGTATAAAGTTATTAAAATCAGGATTCACATATAAACGGTTCTAAGCTTGGAGTATACATATGTATACATAAAATTATTCTCTAAGGTTTAAAAGTTAGACACACATCAACAATGAAATCCTACATCTTATATCTCTTCAAAAAATATTTTGACAGCAAAGATGGAATATTTATATTTGACATACACACAATATTTCAAAACAAAAGATGTACAGTTTATAAAAGCTGATGGCATGCTAATAATACCTGTACAAATTGCCTGTTGACAGCTGAGCTAAATGCTACAACGTAATATATGGATACCATTAGCAGGATGTAACCGATGACCTGAACAAAAACTAGGTAGTAGGTATAATTTGTTGCATTAGGTAATGACATAATGAATGAGGGCAATGGCCTAAATTCCTCAGTAAATGCCTGTTGAACATTGTTAACCTAGTGTTCAAGATAAAGATGGAATGTATGATATTTGTGATAGAGATAACAGTGGTGAGACGAGAAGGACAATCTAGGCTTTAGGTCAAATCTTAATAAAAAATATACCTTACTTTTCTAGCTAAGACAAGATTTGAATAGTTGGTTTATAAATGAGTATTTTTTGTAACTAAATGGCAAGACGAGGTTCAATTGATGTTAAATACGCCTGCCTATAACAATTGCAGCGCCATCCAAACCATGTTTGCTAAACTATGTGTGTTAAGTAAAATTTTGCAAAGTGAATTCTAGACCTTACTTTCGGAAATTCTATAGATATTATAATCATTTAAGTTCATGTAAAGGTCATGCTGTAAAATCAATGGCTAAACAGGAAAACACAGCTTTAGTAAATCGCAAGATAAGAACAGGATATTGAGATGACCAAAACAAACCAGCTTAAAAATAAACCATCCATATTGCACGAGCCGCTAACGGAACTCTAATCGCTCAAAGGAACCACGAAGTTGCATTCAGAAAGGCAATTTCCGATTATGTATTAAGTAGGTAATTGATTTAAAGATAAGATTCATATCGTGAGATGATCGATAGTACTAAAGGAGACCTAGAAAGCGCGGTAAATCGTGATTTTGCTAATTATTAGAGTTACGTGGGTAAAGTTAGATATTGCGACAACCATTGTCTCTTTATTGTGAATACGGGAAGATTTATAGACCCTAATTGTGCTATGGTGGCAATAGAGTTTGTTTTATAAATGTTGGCAGATTAGGCTAATCGATGTGTTAATCTTTAGATTCATGAGACACTCGAGTGGGTGTTGATACAAAAATATACTAGGCGAAAATAGTCACGAATGAGTCACTGCAAGTTCTTTTAGTTCAAAATTTTATTTCGAGAAATATTAAACCTTGACTCGAGATGTTGGAATCAATACACTATATTCAATAGGCTTAGTCAGTTACTTGTAGTAATGACATTGAATAGATACTCCTATTTATTATTATTATATATTTAATAGTTTTGCACAAAAATGGTACAAGAAATGACTTAATACTATTATCAACACAACAAACATTATCAACCAGTATACCAGGTCGTGAAAGAAATATAGTGGGCGTGCGGCTACGTTTTTTTGCATTAAATCTAAATGAGAATCTCTTAATCTGCTTTTGCAGACGTGCATATATTATTATTTCCGCATACAGGTACAATATTGATTAAATGAGATTATTAATAAATTTAATATCTTAAGCAAACAAGCAGTTTTGAAACTGATAAAGCTTTTTCTCTGTTTACTCCTTTTACTTTCCATATACTTTCGGAGGCTTCGTATGAACAAAAAACAACTTAAAGGGCAAAAGAAAAAGTATCCATAACGCTGCATTTTTGCGGGCCATATATCACCCAGTTTTAGTGAGACACTTGTCGATTTAAAAATAAACTCCAGCCATAAAACCCCCTTTACAAGCATTCTCAGAGGGAAGGTAGAGAGACAATTATTTACCTTAAAGGACAGTATGTGTTGTAAATTTTCCGACGTAACATTTTTCAAGCCAGACAGTAAAATTGACTCGAATAAGTTCGCCAAGTAATAAAAGTGGCAAGCCACAAATTAGTCAACGCGACGATGGTTGTATTCTTTTGATAAAATATAGCTTTATTTTACTTTTGTGTTCTTGTTTCCCGTTCCCGAACCTGTGCAATAAAAGTTTTAACTTGAGAGAAACAAGCAGTTCGTTTGTTCTTTGTCCCTTTTGTTAAGTACGACTGTATCCTGTTTCGTGGTTTTATCGCTGTAGAACAACGTTTACGACAAGAGCCATATTTAAATGAAATAACAAATAAGCAACGTCATCATCATCATCATAGTCATGAGCCTATTACGTTCCTTAAGCCCACATTCCCATGGTACACGAACATTCTCTCAGAGAGAGAGATCCCATCACGCAGCTGTAGTGGATGTTTATCTTCAACGCTTTTAAAGCAAGTTTTTTTGATATCTCAATCAAGAAAACGAGCATGTCGTTTACCTGATGGTACGCAACGCGCCTGCCTATAACAGTTTCAGAACCACCCAAAACTTTGCGCGACACTGCACTAGCCTTGTCACCTGAGACAAGTCTCATAATGTCAAGTAATTTTGATAGAAACAATACCTAAGTGCCAAAACTTTCGAATGCAAATTCGAATAAATTATTTTTCAAAAAAAACTAAACCGACTTGAAAACCACAAATGGCACTCAAAAGTAAAAAATAAATTAATATAATTAACATAAGCGCTACCCACTCATATATTTGAAGTCGGTGCCAGCCAAGTCTAATAGGTGGCAGATAAATACTATGTATATAGTAAGTACTACTTGTAGGTAGTATCTATCTACTACCTTTTAGACTTGGCTGGCACCGACTTCAAATATATGAGTGGGTAGCGCTTATGTTAATTATATTAATTTATTTTTTACTTTTGAGTGCCATTTGTGGTTTTGAAGTCGGTTTAGTTTTTTTTGAAAAATAATTTATTTTACCCTTTTTAGTGAAAAACAAGTTTTAATTAAATTAATTCAAAAAGTTTTTAAAGACAAGCTTTTATGATCTAGAAGCCACATCATGACGAAGTTTAAAACGGGCTATCACAATTAAATGCATGTACAAAAAAATTTCATGTCTGTCCTGTATCTCTGTTGAGGAGTTCCCTCGCCGGAAGTCAATCCTGGGTGTATCTGCCATGTCGTGATGGAATTTAGAACAGGCTATTATGGTTAAATCCATTTACGAAATGTTGTGTCTGTACTATTCACCGTTGAGGAGTTTCCTCACCGGAAGTCAACCCTGGGTGAAGCAGGTGAAGCAGTCGAATACAATCCTCCACCTTTAGAAAGTTGGTTACGAAAAAAACAAGAATCGACTTGAAGATTAAACTTATATTTTTTGTTTTTGCTATTTTTTTTCAAAAACTACTGAATGAATTTCGATAAAATTTATATGGGACCACCTTTGAAGTATTACCTACCAATCAAAAAAAGAATCATCGAAATCAATGCATAACTGGCGGAGTAATCACGTAACAAACACACAAAAAAAATAAAAAAAAAAATAAAAAAATAAATAAAAAAAAGCATACCGTCGAATTGTAAACCTCCTCCTTTTTGAAGTCGGTTAAAAAGAGATTTATGTAACTTAAAGATATTCGTATGATAAAGGCTTCTAAATAACAGTGCAAATTGTATCCCACATGAAGCAATGCTTCCCCATCGCATGCATCCATTACCTTCGCATTGAGCACATGCCCCTGCTGACTTTGATATACTGTCTATTTAAACACCAAAGGACAGACACTATTCACAAACGTAGCTTAGATTACAGATCTACTGCCTAAGGTATGATTAACAGACGTTTAATATCTACTAGCATTATCCGCGCGACTTCGTTCGCCCTTTTATTTAGCAATATCATGTTTTTGAACTTTTGAGAATATTTTTTTTTTTTTTTATGTGACTTAATGACGAGACGAGCTGGTCGTTTGCCTGATGGTAAGCAATACGCCAGCCCATAACAAAAACAGCACCACCCATAACTTTGTTTTGCAAAATCCTGCGCGGCGCTGTACTGCGCTCGTCACTCTGAGACAATTAGCTGTTGAGTCTCATAATGCCCAGTAATTTCGCTGGCTACAATGCCCTTCAAGCCGGAACACAGTAATGCTTGCGCACTACCGCTTGGCGGCTGAATAACTGGCAAAGCGGTGGTACCCACCCAGACGGCCTCTCGCATACGAGAAACCTACCACCAGTAAAATATCCCACTATATCCCAGCTATTAAATCCTGAAAACATCAAAATTCGTAAAAGTTTTGATATTCGTGTTCATATGCACAACAATGAAACAAATATATTATAAATCATTTTATGTCGATGTCTAGGCACTTTTTTGTAGTCCTAAAATGTCAAACGCTGTTAGTTTTTCAAAAATATCTTCAACAAACACCTGAGGACTGCTCAAAATATTCTAGTGTTGGTATAGAAAGATAGATTTCCCATTGAGTAAGTTCTAAATGTTTCTCTTAGGACCTATATGAATACCAGCAGGTATTAATTTTATGGGACCGAAGGTTTATTTGCTCCAGCAGGCGGGTGAAAATGCTTTTAGGATAGTTAAACTGATCTTCATTATGATTGTCTCGGTTTATTGGTATTTGTATCTTTGTATGTGGTATTAAAGTTGGGCGGGTTTCCGTTATGTAATTTTTGACTATGCTAAAACGCTCGTTCACGTGCGGAATTAACGCCTGAATTGAACTCGACTTAAATTTTTACTAAGTGCCTGCTGCAAAAATATGGGCTGTGTGTGCAATGTTTGCGTGTGCCGCCACTAAACCGAGAGCCATCGACCTGTTAACTGCCCAAATTATTCGCGCCTCAGTCCAGCAACTCATACATCCATCCAAGATAAACAACATTAGAACCGACAGCATTTACTCGGTACAGGTTTTTATAAACAGCAATATTTTTCAATTTCACGCGTTAACGCGCATGACCGGCGAGTCGGCGCCGGCGCCTGTTCTGACATTTACGAGAACCTTGGGCCTTGCTAGCGTTTGCGAACAATGAGATAGCTTGTCACCGGGGTCCCGGAACACGAGCAGCCGGGAAGCGTGACCTCAGATGGGCGACCTTAAGAAAGACACTGTTGCAAACGGCGTGGCGGGACAAAGCGATGGTAGATTGTAATCGGGCAAGTGCGTAAATGAGTATAAAAATGGTAAAAACAATTCATGTTTTAAGCAGTAAAAGTACCTGCTTTGACTTTGAATATGAATTCAAGATATTGCGTAAATATTTTGGTTTTGGTTCTATTTCGGTAACGTATCACCATAATGGTTAAGTCTCTTCATCATGCAAAACAAAGCTATAAAACGGATGCAAAGCGAAATCGCGATCGTAAATCAAACCACGAGTTAAATTCGATTATTAAAAGAAATTAAGATTTATAGAGGCCGCCCACTTAAAACTCAAAACGTTTGGTAGATTGCATAACGACTTATCATCAATTGTAATTGATGAATGGAATCAAACGGTTGACTTCGCGGAAAGGTTCGCCCACGGCCGGACGCAGCAATAGGTAACGTTCATCTATAACTAATTGCTTCACCAGCTCACCAGTGTTCCCACAAGTGCGTCACGATGCTCGATTAGGTAACCATCAGCCGGATCTGCAGGGTCATTATAAAAAAAAGATCATATCGCAGACAATAGACCACTCGGCGACCGAAAGTGATAGTCTAATAGATATTAAGTCCATGACGATAGCGTTGCCCGGTTAAGTGTCCAGTCACTCTTCCAAGTAAAGCTTTGAAGTCGAGCCCCCATCGGAGATAGGAAACAATGCATTAACAAATATTAATCAGAGCTTGCACAATGCTATGGTTTAGAATGTCATTGTTATTATGTTCACAGGAGCTTCCGCTAAGAAATGGATCGAACAATAGGTTCAAAACTTATACTGACGTATCCTCGAGTGTCAGTAGAATAAATGTTAGTTCCTGATTGCAGCAGTTCAGGCTGTCGTACGACAGCCTGAACTGCTGCAATCAGGAACTAACTGGTAACAGGTACCTATATATAGAGATGACATATAGAGGTAAAACTCGGACCAACTAGTTGCCCACAAGGTAACATAAATAAATAAATCACTAAACAAACAGCAATCTTTGTGCTCAGTTGAGGCCTGTAAATATTCTAAGCTTTCCCTGAAAGTGAATTATCAAAATTATAGTCTATTACCGGAGACAAAGCTTGAAGCAAAATAATAAGAGGCCCACAAATCTGATGCGCTTGAGAGGTCATGAACAACCGAGCATCCGTTATTCCCTCGAAATTGTAGAGAAACAGAAGCCTTCGCATAAACTTTGCTGGGAATTGTAAGGGCAGGGCTGGTAATGTAAAAAATATATTTAATAATAAAATCTGTTAAAGAAGTAGATTCAGTTCAAAGATTATTTTTTTCTCATTTAAGACAAAACACGTCACTTGCATGAGAAACTTATAAAATATATATAAGAAAGGTTTATAGTGTCGTCCTCGTCCAATTGCAAAAGCATGGACAGAAGCATCACTCCCTCAAGAACTTTAAACAAATAGCACAGAATACTAAGGGACAAAAGCATCACTCCGCAAAGAAATTTAAACAAATAGCGACTCTTGCAATGACGCAATAAAAATCAATTCAGCTCGCGTAGCGCTGCATACCTACCAGTCCTATAAACCTACAGAGCGCCTCTCTTTTTATTCGCATAGCTCTTACCTCTTCTGACGCGGCACGGGTAACGACGCGCGACCCGCCGTCGGTGTCCGGCTATGTACTTGTAGCTTGCTTCGTACCTACAGTGCGGAGTGCGCTAGGAATGGTACGAGCCTAACGTAGTTCAAATGATAAGAGTGAGAAGTTTAGTAGGTTAACTCAGTAGTACTCCTATTTTGTGATCTAGAATAATTAAATAATTCTAATTTAGATAATTTTATTCAACTGTGTTTGAAAAACCTTTTCAACAAATACCTACACAAGCGAATAACAGTAATCTAATATTTAAAAATATCCCCACATTCAAAACCTATAACAAGTAAAAAACGGCTTAACCGATTATGATAAAACAACGGTTCACCCGATTAAAAGCTACGGTGCCACAGACAGACGCTTTCTTTGCGTCGGGGGTTAAAAAGAACAAAGATTTGAATAGCATAATAGAGAGGACAGTTTATGGCAAGTTCCCTGCGTTCATTAGATACCCCAATCTAAAAAAACTGGTGCAAAAAAACAACATCCCAGAATAGAAACGAAGAACTTTGAGTAGATCTGATTAACTACTTAAAGCGCTGGACTTGAACCTCCAGCACCAAGACGAACACTTAGTTAAACCTAAAAACGGTGAAGGAAAACATCGCGATGGAACCCGCTTACGCGCTTTGGAGTAGTAGGCTCTGTCCATGGTTGTAATACCACCCACCGAACAAAGCCATGCCATCAAACGACCTAGTTGCGTTTCGGGATGATATTCGGTGAACCATCGGAGAGATGGGTCTGAGCAGCCGCTCAACTGCCGTCTCTCTCTAGATCTATATGTTCCATCTTAAGCCACATCATCGCTTCACATCAGGCGCGATAGTGGCCAAACATAGATCTATTAAGCGTAAAAAAAAACACTAGCAGCCCTAGCAAACGCAAAGTAAAGGAAGGGCCGTCAAAATTGCAGCTATTTACGATACATCAGGCCAAGCCAGCGAAGGAGCCTTGCGGTCAGTTGACAAATGAAGTCGTATGTACCGCACGGAAGTCTGTATGTTACATGTCTTTGACAAAACTCTGATTATGACGAATAGGCAAAGTATAGCTTTTAAGTACCTCATCAGATTTTGATCAAGAGCAACGCAAGTAGGTAAAGTTTTTGAATCAGTTTTGGCTAGTCATTCCAAGCGAAATTACCAATTTTTTGTACATTATGAGTATAATTTGTTGATCATTAATTGTATCCAAATAACAGGTACCTTATCCGGTTTCTGTTGGCAGATGACAGACAAATTTGATTATGAATAATATTTTTTTTTTTCTTTTTTAGGTACATTTATATAAAAATTTACAGAACCAATTAACAATTATGTATAAACATATAGAATGATAAAAACTAAACTAACCTACAACAAAATTAAAAAATGAAAGTAAATATAAAACACAGAATTTAGGTCACCGTCTGCGGGCAGGGTGCCCAAAAAGCTGGCAACGTTACCTCGTTGAATGGCCAGACTAATTCGTTGGCAGAGGTAAGCGCCAGCTCTTTAGTCACCAGTTGTTTCTATGAGGCGTCTGGCCAGCTCTTTAAACAGAAGCCGCGCGTTCGCCCCCCAAGGCCCCATAGTTTCAACCCCAAACGGAAGAAATATGTATCCCTCACCGAGTGATGCATATTTCCTCCGCTTGAGGCTCTCTGCTGCTTCTGCCGCCGCTCCTGCCACCCTTGAAGTACCGTTGAGGTGGGACGGTGCTAGTGTATCGGCACAAGTGGCGTCCCACACCAACGGTCTTCCACGGCACCAAGGAATTAACGTCATGCCGTCGGGCCTCTTGCCATCGTCACGAGAAATACCATTCGGCTCTAAAACAGCCGGCACGTGAACGGTAGCAAGTGCCCGACGAATGACGTCATTAAGGGCGGCATGGCGTGAGAGTCGACCTGCACTGCGGCGGCAAGAAAGACCATGGTGGCCCAATTTGTCTACTTCGCCGCCGCAGTGACAGTTGTGCGGTTCTGTTGTCGAGGTGCCCAGACGCAAACCTATCGCAATCGAAAAACTTGTATTGTCCAAAAATGTTCCCACATTGGACGAAGGGATCGCGTGCAGCCAGTAGCCTGATTCCCGTTCGCTTGTAGCAAGGAGACGAGCCCGGTCTGCAGCGTCAACGCTGTCTCTGACTAAAGTTCGTTGAGCGTTTTTGCAGAGCGGCTCGTCCCATTGCCTCTGCGAACGGAGGCATTTTGGGAAATACACACTCGGACAGGCCATACTCCACGCGTTTCTGGCCTCATCAATGCCCAGCATCGGCACAGTGCCAATAGATGGTGTGATAATTTTGGAAAATAGTCGGCCGGTGCTGTGAACAGAGGACAGAAACGCTGGCAGAGCAACACTTGAAATTTTGCGGATGCCAATACCCCCAAACCGAATAGGAAGGGAGGCCTGGCACCACGATTTGTCCGAAAGAGAACAATTTAAAATTTGGGTTAAAATGTGTTTGACTGAATCATCCAAACTTGACAAAAGATCAATATGGTTCCAGAAAGGACAACATCGAAGAACATAGGTAAATTTTGGAACAAAAAGGCAAAACCGAATAATGTGGAAAGCAACATGTGAATGAATTTTCAGAAGACGATCAGTAGTTTCAACAAATTTTTGGCGTTGTTCGTCGATGAAACCAGAAAATTAATTTTCTAATACCGGAGCACCTAGAAGACGAAGCGATTCTTTGTTTAGGATTTTAAGATTTGGGGCCAAAATATTAAATTTACTAATTAATTCATCCCTCTTGTCACAAGAGACCACGTCTGACAGAAAAAGTTCACATTTTGAGAAATTTAGTTCTAAACCAATTGAATGAAATTTAATTATTAAAGTTTCTAAATCTTCAAGTACAGTTTGCGCATCGCCTCCTAGAGTACCATCGTCCAAATACCACATGTTTAATTTTGAATTTAGGGAAGAAATTATAGGATGTATGGCGAGACTGAAAATGGCCGGTCCGAGTGGGTCACCCTGTTGACAACCAGAACTAGAATTAATCAAATGGTTTCTGTACAGTAATTTGGAATCGAATCCATAACATTGCCAAAGATAGTTAAAAGTTTCTGGAATAGTATTTTGAATTTCGGACAAAGGAGTAGATCTGTCGACAGAGTTAAACGCATTTTTTACGTCCACTTTCAATAGCACCTCTCCTCCGTTGTGATGGATGTAAGTGCGTAAGGAATGAATTGCCGCTTCACAACCACCTTTGCTCCCAAAACTCAACTGCAAGGGCTGAAATTTGTCAGTGAGTTTTGGAAGGATGTGTTTGCAGCAAACTTTAGAGGCGATCCTTCTGTAGGTGCAGCCTACGGCAATGGGCCTATTACCGCCATCTTTTTTTTTTAAAGCACATAGACTTGCGCCGTATAAAATGGGAGCAATTTCGACCGGAACTTTTCCTAAAAGCATGTAATTAATGAGAGCAGTGATGTCTCTCAAAAGGACCCGGCCAGCATCTCCCGTGGCCCCAAACACCAGATCTTTAAGGTGTTGAGGAGTGAGACCATCGAGACCACCGGCCGAACCATTCTTGAAAGACATCAATGCGGCCTTGACGTCTTTTTCTGTTACTTGAAATAATAATAAATTATAAATAAATAATAAATTATATATTAAATAATAAATAATAAATTATATATTAAATAATAAATAATAAATTATATATTAAATAATAAATAATAAATTACATATTTTTTTCTTTTAACTAAATGACTATATATATTTGTTGGAGAATATCAAGATAGATGTTAATAATAAAAACAAGTTAAATTGCGTTAAGCCGCAAGGCATAATAGTGCTTCATAGCTATTATAGGTGTTTGTACATACATAATTGGCGTCATTGAACTTCACGGTAAACATTGAGCTTTCATTCAAGGTCAGTGGCCTTAATCATGGTTATTTATCACTATGCTCAAACTCAGCGATTGTCACTCAAATACGTAACAAATGCTTTCACTGACAAATATAATCGATAGGATAGATAGATAGCTACACTTAAAGTGTTAATGCTTCTCCATTGTCATTTTTTGTCAGAATCCGAAGATGTCTGGACTTTTATCTCGAGAGCTAGAGAAAAGATTTAAGCATTTCAGATCTGAAAAGCTTAAATCCTTTCATTTTAAGATCTGAAATGCTTAAATGACAATGGAGAAGCATTATGATATTGGATTACCTAGGTATGACAACAGAAGGGATTTCGCAAAGTTCGCAGCGGTCATAACTTGGATGGGTGAACTTTTGTGAGGTATTTACATCTGAGGTCTACCGTGATTCGGAGGGCACGTTAAGCCGTCGGTCCCGGTTGTTGTCGTTAGGCCATGTCGGAGGCTTTCGAGCGGTCTAAAAACTCCGATACCAGGGTTGGCCACACACCCACACGATAATAGAAGCACAAAGATTGTATACAAACATTTGTCCCAACGCGGGAATCGAACCCGCAACCTCCGTGGTGTATGAGATTTCATCAAACCTGCCCAACTTCTACACCACAGAGGCTGTAATTGAAGGACTCCTTAGACTCTTCTCCCTGATTCATCGAACATCATCCCGAAACACGACTAGGTCGTTTGACGGCATGTCTTTGTTCCATATTTGGTAGTAGGTACAATCGCGGCGCAGCTGGCGCTTACCATTTCGACTGCGTAAGCGGGTTTCCTATGTTTTTCTTCGCCGTTTTAGAGCAAGCGAGCAAAAATACATCTACCTTATGTCGTTTTTTAACATATTGTTAGAAATCTATATCAGATTTTCAAATACTTTGTCTACTTCGTGATGGTACATCTATAGCTGTTTATCTATTTCACTGAATAAAAAGTCAGAGCAAAGAAGACGATTAGTTTGTTGAGAAGTGTTGCACGTTTTAACTTTATAGTTTTTAGACAAGTACAAAAAATATGTGTAAAGAACCATGACCATTAAGTATCTTTTCTCGAAAATGGGTCAGATGGTCCAATAAACAACAGAAAAACTTGTCTGTTCACTGCGAGTCAAGGGTTTAAGTAGGTAAAAGTATGTGACTCAGTTTTCAACCTGCTATTTACTTTCCAGTTCAAGACAATGGGAGTAAGCGGCTCATTCACAAGTATTAACGAAAACAAACAAACATCGCCCATACTCACGCACGTTATTTCAACAGTGAACTACAGTTTGCGATGCGAATATGGATAGAAAACCAATGGGTTGTTTACATGTGTTGTGCTGGTCTAGCCAGGTTTGAGGTTTGCCTATCGAATAACGATGGTGTGAATTGGTGTGTGCTTTAGTGTACTGTTTTGAGATTTCGATTGGAGGTTACCTACTTTAGTCTTTACAGTAATAAAAGAAAATACCTTGTCTGATTCAATATTGTGGCAGTCCGGGCAGCTTCATGGCATAAAAAAGGGTACCTAAGTAATCAACATCACAATAGTTTACTGGTGGTTAATGACATATTGTTTTTTATAAATACGAATAGCATTTTGCTCTGAGCACATAATCTGGCCTTGCTCTGAGATTTTTGCTCATTTCTACAACCAACGATGATGGACACATTCACAGTTTGAACGAACTGTAAGCTAAAACAACTACCATATTAGATGCCAAATAAACGCAGAAGGCGGATAGCCCAGTAGATGGGGCGAATCCCAACTGTCTACAAAATCTTAAAAGAAATTGAAGATGGCAAAGAAGGCCTTTGCCTTGAAAATTAAAAGCCTTTTGTCATGCATTGAGATGTAGTGAAAAACAAAATATAAACTACAATACCTCCTTCGGGCAGCACTGTCTCCAACCGAAACAAAGCAACCGATAAACGATCTGGTGCATTAATACGCAAAACATTTGTATTCAGCGTAGGGTTTAAGATGAGCAGTGTCGATAGAGGCTATCGTGAATTTAACTTAAATAAATGGAGCTCATAATGCAGGCAGTAGGTAAGTTTGAACTCCCACAACCCGGAAGGGTTGAGTTTTGCTGTTTCCGATTTGTAAACAAGTTTTCGAGGCTAAGTAGGCAGACATTATGAAGTTTTCTAGCATTATTTAGGGATCATGTACCTAACTACTAATGTATTTCTAATATATAATTATTATAATCTGTGTAAGTCTTTATAAGTAAGTATGAGTAGGTAAAGTAATTTTACATGAAAACAACTCAAAAAAGGTTGTAGCCCGTTCATAAAATATGTTTTTATATGTTAGTTATTCATATTGGGATTAACTACCTCTAGGCACCTTAGTCCATTATCTCTATATAGTATAAAACAATGTCTGTTTCTCCGCTTTCTTCTTCTAAACTACGCAACGGATAGTTTAAATTCAATATTTTGTAAACCAGTCGTCAAAAAACTTAGTAAATTGCATCCGTGCGAAGCCAGGGCGGTTTGCTAGTAACATTTATTATAAACAATGGAAAACGATAGAACGGTGTCACTATAGACTGACAACGGAGTTTTTTTTTTAATTTTTTTATTTATTGCAAACAGCTACATTATAAAAAAATATCAAATGAGGATTGTATTAAAATTAAGCTTAGCAGTATGAACACCAGTGTGAATGGATAAATAGAAATAATAAAATAAAATGGGTAGGTAGCTAGATGCAACTTATACCTATTTAATATTATTATTTTAGGTAATTTAACACAATCAATAAACCTGATGCAACGATCTTAAGAGCGAGTGTGGCTCAGCGGGAACTCATGCGCCTTTCGATCAGACGCACCTGGGTTCGAATCCCGACTCGGCCCTGCACCAATGACTGATAGTTAAGTGCAGATTTTGCACGCTCGCTCTAAAACGGTGAAGGAAAATATAGTGATGAAACCCGCTTACGCGCTTTGGAGTGGTAGGCTCTGGCCGTGGTTGTAATACCACCCACCGAACAAAGCCATGCCGTCAAGCGACCTAGTCGTGTTTCGGGATGATGTTCGGTGAAACATCGGGGAGACGGGTCTGAGCAGCCGCTCAACTGCCGTCTCTCTCTAGATCTGTGTGCTTCATCTTAGGCCACATCATCGCTTCACATCAGGTGAGATAGTGGCCAAACATAGACATATAAAGCGAAAAAAAAAAATAAAAAAAAATCTTGAATAAGTCTAGGTTTCCATTTCACAACTGCCATGAAGTACCGAATTATGAGATTTACCTGGTACCTACCCAAACGCATGTTTTATTTCTTTATGAATCAGTTAATACCATAGTACCTAGTCATGTATATTCTAAGGTTAATAATACCTTTGAGAGGTACCATACCTTTTTAAATATTTTTTCTAAGTATATAGGCATAGGCAGTTTTACCTTCCATACAGTATATAACCATGTGTTTAAATACCAGTTAAAAATATTATATTACCTACCTAGTAATGAAAAAACTGTTATTTTTAACCTCTGTGGTGTAGTGGGCAGGTTGGCTCAAATCCCATACACCACTACCGAGGTTGCGGGTTTGATTCACGCGACGGGGCAAATGTTTGTTCACAGAAAACAAACCGCAAGCAATTGATTCGAGTCTGGGTGTTTTGGGAGCAAGGTCCGCGTAGTTCCTGGTTCCCTAGATACAGTGAATCCTTATGAGTTCGTTGGGCGTACCTATTTATATTTATTATTATTATTTTAGGTAATTTACCACAATCAATGAACCTAATTAGTTCTCTATTTTAGATACAGATTAACCTAGCTAAATTTATTAACCAAAATAAGTGTTATTAGGGCCGAACACTTCATTATTCAAATGCCATCAAACTTGAGGTAGGTCAGTAACTTAAGTGCAAACGTTTACCTGTTGATTAACTTCCGCGTTTATTACCTTCTACCTCATACCTACACAAAGCCACAAAATAAACCTCATTGAATTACTAACGTTAATGTTCGGCAAAATATCTAGCTGTACCATTTGGGTAAACAAATGGGTCCATAAAGAAAAAGCCAGGTTAATAAACTTGCCGGTGTAATAGTTATACAGTGGTACGGACGCGGAGGTACGACGGGCAACGGGGCGAAACAGCACATGCGCGGTAGCGCGCATCGATTTTTCTCAGTTTGACAGTTGACCCTATGTTTTGGGACGTAGCTCGCGTACCAACAAGAAAGTAAACAAAAATGGCTTTAGATTTCTCAGCAACGTACAAATTGTTAGTTTTAGGTGATTCAAATGTTGGCAAAACGTGTATTGTGCACAGATACTGCGACGAGAGGTACTACGACATATACATATCCACAATAGGTGAGTCGTTTGTACTTATTTACTTTTAGTTTTACGATCCTTTGTCAGACAGGTGATGCTGTGTTTTAGTGCCGTTTTGTAACATAACGAATCAGAGATTTAATACCTCACATTGCGGATGTAAAACTGAGAACAATAGGGCATATGGTGCAAAAGTGCCATTCAATATTTTTATGCGTCGGGACTTCCTTTCTCTGACTGGGTGTACAGTTGTAGAGAATGGACTTTGTTTGAGTGCATAATTAAATTAGATGCATATTGAGTAGAACCTTATTAATAACAATCATATTATTACACCTTTACACCCGTATATTGCAATTCGCAATCATAAGTCACCTAGGTAAGTATATGCCATGTCAACCAGAAACAGACACTTGGCAGTTACAGGCACTCCAATAGGTGGCTCAACTCAATGAATTCGTTATCAATAGATTTAACTTAGTGTCAATTTGTCAAAAGATTTGTCACCGCTCGTTAGCTTTCGTCATGTGAGCTTTCGCCACATCGAATTAAACATTGAGTATATCGGCCTTAATTAGGGCTGTCACACATCCCGACCAGGAAATTTGTTACGGTTTTATAACGAAAACATTGAAGAATGGAATCACGTTGGAATTAGAGTACTAGTTGGAAAGCTTTGAAACGAACATAGAACTATGTACGTTTCAAAGCTTAGCTATAGATCGATTATAACATACCTATCTCATGGTGCCAGTCGAAGTAGAACACCTTAATAGCAGAGAGACAAAGCTGATATTAATTTTGCGACTTTTAGCTATAATTACTTCCTTAAAGTTGTGCCATTTTGCTGTGATTTCTTTGACTTGATTTAAGACGATACCTATACTATCAAACAGGGCGGAAAGAACGAACTAATAAATAAATAAGACATGTTATTGTACACCATTGTCATGGTAGAATGTAAGGACTTATTTTTCGAATTTTATCACATTTATGTAGGTACTATATGTTCGCAAAAAATAATTTGATTGATTGAACTCTTACCTTAAAATATATTGAAGACAACAACTATTACTTGAAGTAGATTTCCCTTTAACACCTAAGTTAAATATTCAATACTAGCTGCAACCCGCGGTTTCCCGGGATAAAAAGTAGCCTATGTGCTATTCCAAGTCCTAAAGTACCTACATACCAAATTTCATCAAAATCGGTTCGGTAGTTTTTGAACATACAACCATACATTCTTACAAACATTCCCGTTTATAATATTCAAAGTCAAAGTCAAACATCATTTATTAAATAGGCACAAAAGTGCACTTTTAAAGGTCATAAAATAAAATATGTTAAAAATTTTAATTTAGGCATGACTTTAAAAAAAAGGTAAGTATATTTACTTATTATTTTATTAATATTATTTTATCATCAGGTGTCGACTCGCCGAACGCTGGCTCACTCTCGTTCCAGCGTTCGGCGAGTCGACACCTGATGATGCCTCGTGCAGACGGCGAAACACGTGTCGTACAAAGAGTGTTGTTGTTAGGAACTAACAACAACCTACATAATATTCAGCGGGATTACACTATAAATTTTCATTGCGTTTCAGTTTTGAGATGAATTTCCGCAACGTCACGCCTGATTCCATTGCATTCATTAAGATAGCACCACTCTACGGGGATGTCTTTTTTTCAGCTCTTTTAAAATGTCTCGAAAATAACAATGAACAATTACGTTGGTAGGATTAGTATTAGTAGCAGATATTAGTAGAATTATAATTATATATAGTAGGAAGTAGGATAGTGTATTCATAGAGGCACTATAGAAGGTACCTACTTATTTAAGTAATGTAAATCACGTGCAAGTCAGGCCTATTTGGTCAAACATCGTGATCGGTATTAGGATACCTACTAGTGACAACCCTAAACTAAATCAATATCAGCTGTCGCAATAGGTCAACAATTTTAAGCTGTCGCATTAGCAATATGCCTTTCGACGCGTCCTATGAGGTATGCATTGGAAAATTATTTAGATTGAGTAGGTATGACATTAATCAATTTGCAATCATAATTTGGTTTCCCAATAAAGTGCTGAGGAAGCATTTTGAGAGCTTTTGAGGAGAAAAAAGTCATATAAGTTACTTTCAAAATTACATTTAGAGCTGTGATATATTGCCCAAGTCGTATTATAATAAAAACCTTACTTCTCAGTGCATGCTTTTAGAAATCCGTTGCGTTGTTTGCACTTGATCTTTTTTCTTGATGTTTCGTCACGGTTGCGGTGAGTCTTGATATTGTCAATTATGCTCTCACATGCTGTAAAAGAAGAATGTCTTTATATTAAAGCAATATCCTCAATAAAAAAGAAAGGTGCCTGACTCAAGTTCGATGCTATAAATTATATCAATCTATTTCAGTTAAAGCTCTTAATTTTTCCCTGATTTCCTTTAACCAACTTAGCCCAGTAAAGTCCATGTCGTACCGACACGCTATCGCAACGAATTGGAACTTGCGATACCGATGGGTTAATGGTCATTACAGTGCGACAAGAATCTGAATAAACTTGGATGACTTTTAGCCGAGGCCAACTTTAGGTCAAAACTTGTTGGGGATTACGACATTATCTTTATCGTTGCAGATCATAGATATGGGAAAGCAATCCGTCACTTGTTGCTAGCAGATTTTTGAATATCAAAATCATTGTACTTGATACTGCTGCTGGTCTGATGTTGGTAATCCCTGGGGCCACTGATACCCAATTCATAAGGTTAATGAACAAAACCAGTGAAACATGACTTTTTTGATGTTATTTATTTATTTATTGAACGCCAACATAATGTACATCGTTACTATAAAATATAAATTCATTCAAATTGGATCTGGGCTTAATGCCATTATAATTATAGGCGAAGACTACTATTCTACTACTCAAAGACTATTATTCAAAGTCTACGGTCACTAAAAAGTAGTGTTATTCATTAACCTCATGTATCTATAGGATTTCTTGTAGTGGCATCCATACCTTTGACGCATCTGCTAAATGAATCTAACTAAATTTCCAGGCATAGACTTCAAACAGAAGATTATCAACCTGGACGGCGTGCCTATTAAGCTGCAGATCTGGGACACAGCTGGGCAGGAGCGATTCAGGACTCTTACGACGGCGTACTACCGTGGCGCTATGGGCATCATCCTTATGTATGACATCACTAACTTGGAGTCCTTCAATCACTTGTCTTATTGGCTGAGAAATATTCAAGAGGTAAGTGATTTACAAGCTATAGCTTAGAGACGAAAAATATAGGTAATTACGTATCTGAAAAATATTCATGAGGTGAGCTAGCAGGTACTTTATGCCAGATAAATCAAATGGCAGGCCAAGAGTCAGATCAGTCAGGTCAGGTTTGTGACTTGATCCATGACGAGGCAGTCGCATAGGATTAAAGACGGCATGAAAAATTTGACGTCATCCGAGATAATTCATAACCGAGATAGGTCATATTCTTTATATGACAAAAAATTCGATATACCGAAATTATATTTTTGGCTGAAATATAGCAATATATCAGGTTGATGTGTGGCGGGCACTCACGTAACCTGATATTTCCACTGGGCGGAACGCCTACGCGATGTCTAGCAGCAAACCAATTTACTGAACAAACAAAAGTAAAGGGAGCTACGGATTTTGCCATATCTGAAATCTGAGCAAATAAAGCAGAACAAGTACCTACAAAGAAGGTCACAGTAACCGATTGTTTTTTTAGAGTAAAGAATACTTACTATTACCACTTCAACTCACTAAACTATAGGTACCTATATCATATATAATATACATAAGATCTTCTGTATCACAGAATAACTAATAGTACCATCTATACCTATAGTAAATTTATCTTCTTTACAGTATGCATCGCCAGATGTCATCAAGGTGCTAGTAGGAAACAAATGCGACGTGCATGAAAACCATAGGGCAGTTCCTAAGGAACGGGGCCAAAAGGTACAGATATTCTCATACATTTGTTAAAAGACGGTACTAATTTTATTAAAACGTCAAATGATCACATGCATAAGATCCTTGCCAATAACTACGATTCCCTGTACCTCTCTAGGGAACCAGGAACTATGAAGACCATAGTCCCACAACATCCAGACACGATTCAAATGCTTGCACAATTTTTTTCTGTGCACAAACATTTGCCCCGTCCGCGTCGTCGCGGGAATCGAACCCGTAACCTCAGTGGTGTATAATATTTGAGCCAACCTATCACGGACAAAAACGGTAGATAACGTCATCAATATCGGCAACCTTAGCTCTTGTTGACGTGGTGTTGGCGTGGCATCGCCTTCCTTGTAGTTATCGGCTTACTATAAGAATGGCTCTTAGAAGGTCGAGCTCAGTCCCGAGACTTTCAGACAGCTATGCGATCTTGAATAAATAACCTAATAACGCTAATCGAAAATAAAATGTGATTTCAGATAGCAGACGATTTCGACATGCCCTTCTTCGAAGTGTCTTGCAAGAATAACATAAATATAGAAGAAGCTTTCCTGACTTTAGCCAGGAAAATAAGGGAATACAGAGATTCTAAGGTGAGGATACTTTGCTTTTAAGGAATTATGAGGGAATAAAGGTAAGGACAAAGATTATATCAGAACCATTATTAAGCATCTATGTAATACTTAATTATTGAAAAAGCAGCAGTAAGTGAGAAGTCTAGCCAGCAGTGGGTAAATGAAGGGTCAAATGATAATGTACCTATGCGCTTTGGGATCAATTTGTAAAATAAAACGTATAAAGATATACGTAGGTAGGTATAAATAAAGCATGGGGTACTAGACGAATCTTGCGAAGTGTACAAAATCCTTTTCATTATTTTTCAGGCTGATGCATTCGAGTTGAAAGAACGGGACAACGTTATAAAACCATCTGAGTCGGAAACGGACGTGTCGAAGTGCAGCTGTTAGCCTATCAATTTACTTTACACGATTTGATTTTTAACTGCTTTGCAACATATACTGTTATACCTTGCTGGCGCTAAGCGAGCACTGGGCTTAGACAATTTAGGTATACATACTACGTTTATTCGGAGAATACTCAGTGTAGAAAGCTTTAGTTAAGTATCCCACGTATTAAAAGGTCACGGTTTTTCTTGATTAAAAGGAGATTTGGCTAACGCTCCTAATCGGAGAAGCTGGGTGATTATTATCATCGTCAGCCTATAATATCAGTCTACTGCTGGACATAGGGCTCTTCTAAAGTACGCAACTGAGCCCTTTTTCGGCTTTCCTTCTCCAGTCACTACAAGCTGCCCTGCGTATATCGTCGCTCTATCTAGTCGCAGGGCGTCCTACACTAAGTACGTGAGTCGTCTCTACTCCAGAACACTCTCGTTGATTGACGTTTCATTTTATCAAAGGTAAGAATAGGTAAAACATTTACGCTGCTTCTCAGTTTTTCTACATACCAAGCTCTAGAATCCAGTGTTTGCTTAGAGTAAATAAGTATAAAAAATTGTGTATTGCAAATGCATAGACCAGTATTGAATTTTAGATTCAGTTTAAGTAGGTATCTAAATCTATTTTAAACATTACAAAACGATTGGCACATAATTCCGGTTTTGGTGGTTATTTGGTGATGGTTTTTGAGGTTTAGGCTATAGGCCATCGTTTTGTAATGATGAAATAGGTTGCAGAATAATTTAGAATTTGACTCGGGTTTTGGGAGTTATCTTTGCAAATATGTGTACCGCTCGTAGAGTAGCTCGCCTAGACGTTCGTAACAGATGTTCTAGGTTAAGCAATGTTCGCAGTGGTCATAACTTGGATGGGAGACCGTTTGTGTGGTATTTACATCAGAGCGCTACCGTGCTTCGGAGGGCACGTTAAGCCGTCGGTCCCGGTTGTGTCAACAACAGTCGTTAGGTCATGTCGGAGGCCTTCGGGCGGTCTAAAATCTCCGACGTTGTCCCGGGTTGGCCACACAGTAGCAAATTATTTACACGATTTCTAAAAGACGGTTGACTTTGACAAAGGGTTGGTTGTTACTGCTACTTGGGATCTGGAATCTTGTAAGTAAGAATTCGCAATTTAATTAATTGGTAAAAAATAAACATTTATTTGTGAAAGGTTGCTTCCAAAACCCAAAACATTTATCAACTACAATTAGGTTTTCAAATTGTTCGTAATCGTATAAAACAAATAACTTTTCGCAAATAAGAGTTTTATGCGTTCTGTGTGCTATCTTGCGTGTAACAACTATCGCAGTTTTCTGATCGCACGCGTTTTCATGACCTATATTATAATATTAACTAACGGGTTATATATTAACTTACTAATCACAATGCCTGCGAACAAGGCGAAGGAATATGAGTTAGACCTATTTGCGGCAACGGATATGGCGAATAATCCACGGGTTTGACACCTAACCCGTGGATTATTCGCAGTATCCGTTGTTCATCAGTTTTATACAAAAAGTCAAGTTAACCGATGGGTTAACCTCAAAGTACCTACATTTCTTTAACCTCGACGTTGTCGTGTCTCCGATACACCCTACTTATTCGCTTCCCAGGCATAAAACAGTCTTGTTACTTATAAAGTTTAGAATTAATAAATTCACCACTTTAATACAAAAAATCTATGTGCAATAAAAAGCAAACAGTATTATTACCAGATACAAAAATGACGCAGGAAAATATGGTAACACAAATACAGAAAAAGCATTTGATGCTGTTATTTGATATTAATTTATTGAAAATTAATACCAGCGCGTTAATCATATTTGCTCAGCAAATAACTAATATTTTACACTAAATTATAGCACATTTTAATGTCTAACGAATTTAAATATGTATTTAGTAAATGTGTTTTAATAGGCGCTCTTGTTTTAATTATAATTATTAACGATTCAAGTGGTTACAAATAATGCGATTAAATTGGAGACTTATTTATACCATAATAGTGAATAAATCTTTACCTAAATTGAAGCTTTCGTCATATTGGTTAGAAATAGAAACATTCGGAAAATATAGGTAATTATTGTGCTAAAATTTTTGACAAGTAAACATATATCCATTAACTTTGCAGCTGACGTATAACCAATTGAGAGCACAGAGTTGCTGCAGTTATAAAATGTGGCAACATTTTGGGCCCTTCATGGTAGGTATACCTTTTTCTTTGCAGCGAGGAAGATTTATTCTGAGGAAACATATCGGTGCATTATTGAGAAAATAAATACTGTCCAATTGAATTTTAAAAAAGGTACCTACTTACAGGCCAGGCATAAAAATGACATTTCGAAAAAAAAAACAACACTTAATCGACCATCCATGCAGGTTTTACATTCTCCAAAATTCACTAGATGTTTCCTAAGAACAAAACTTCCAAACTGCAAAGGAAAAGGTCCCAAAATGTTGCCATACATTGAAAAAATATATATAAATTTTATAGTTATAGCTATGCCAATCGCCAAGAATGTAAATTAAGACAAAATTTCATAGCCAAATTGTTGTATAAACGGGCTGGTCCCATAAATTGGCTGATTTGTAATAAGATGATCATCACAGCTTTTGAAGGACAGGCGTTTGAGTTATAAACACAACGAATCGTTTAAGTTAAGATTTAATTGTATACTTTGAGCTTAATTCATATCTTATAAAAATAAATTAACTTTAAGCCCAGTATTTACTAAGCTAGGCCTTTAAATAATTCAGATAGGATACCGATAGGAACCCCGATTCAAGAACCACAAACCTAGAAGACACCGACATGCATATGAACCAGTGACTTGGAATATATATCATAACCTATCTTTATATATGGGAGAAGGTATTTTTTTATGGTACTGAGTATTCAGACGAGCTAGTCGTTTGCCTGATGGTAAGCGTCCTGTCCATAACAATTGCAGTGCCACCCAGAACTATAAAAAGTACTGTGTAGCACTGCATTAAGCTTATCACCCCCAGACATCAGATATTAGGAGGTGGTTATCATATTGTTGTTTTCCTTACCCTATGGTTATTTGGAAGAGATCGCTGCTTAGCAATAAGACCGCCTATTCTACTTATAGAAAATTTTGTATTACCAACTGTAATTTTGTTTTCTTTTTTTAAGTGCAATAAAGTGTTATCTATCTATCTATCCTCAAAAAATGACGATAGCCATGTTAAGTGATACAATAAAAAAATTCAGCCGAAAGCCTTTTAGCTAGGATATGTATGTATACCCACATTATTGCTAAGAACTAGCGTTAAACTCTGCCAAGCAATTAACAATCTTTCAAATAATATTTTATGTGGTATGTGGTAGTTATTTTTGAAATTAAGTTGCAAGGAGAGCATGTCATTAATCTGATTGTAAACAACACGTCTTCTCAATTTGCACAACAGTTACAGCGCCAAAAAATACCTTCTTTCATATATGTAGATAGTGTACCACATCACGGGCTTATAGGTATGTCGATGTCTTCTAGTTTTGTTACTTGGGGTTGAATATCTGACAATCCTTCCCAAAGCGGACTCTCCCAGGACAGGCATCCATCACTACACTTTTGAAATGATTAGTGAATACGAGGCTTAACTACATTTGTATACAATAACATGTCAAATTTACATCTCATTGAAGAAATCAATTTCACAATTTTCATATCCAACAAGAACATATTATAAAGACAGCTCAAATTTTCAATACTAGTAACTTGTAACTATTAATTCATACGTCGCACAGAAGAAAAATACAGTTGCCTATTATAGTGCAGATCATAGTACATTTTGGTCATAAGTTGTAGCTTATAAGATCATCTTTTCATATAAACTATTTGACATTTGTAACGCGCGCCAAATTTTATGGCCGCAGACCGTCACACCACGTGACCTGTGCAGTAGCAAAACTGGATACAAAATTAAGTACTGCCACAGAATACTAAGGGACAGAAGCATCAGTCTGCAAAGAAATTTAAACAAATAGCGACTCTTGCTATGACGCAATAAAATTCAATTCAAGGCGCTGCATACCTACCAGTCATATTAACCTACAGAGCGCCTCTCTTTCTATCGCATAGCTGTTATTTCTTCTGACGCGGCACGTGTAACGACGCGCGACCCGCCGTCGGTGTCCGGCTATGTACTTGTTCTTCTTCGTACAGCGTTCAGCTTTGTACCTACAGTGCGGAGTGCGCTAGGCCTGGTACTGCGCAGGTCTCAGACTGCTAAGCCGGTCTGCGGCCATAAGGTTTGGCACGACCTATACTAATCGTAAGAATCTCAAGTATGTAATGGATATCTTCTCCAATTAGTCACATTACTGGTAACGTTTTATACACTAGCACAACTGATGTAATGTTAGTTTGTAACAGTTCAATATAATAAAGTTTTATTATAAAACTAGTTTCCTTTCCCTTTTTATATTAGTTATAGGCTTGCCTTTGGCCGCTATCTCACCTGTTATTATGTGACGATGCGGTCGAAGATGTAGTATGCTCGCCTACAAGAAACCTGTTCACTCTCGTCTTAAAGACACCCAGATTATAGCTATCCGGAAATACAGATGCCGGCAGAGAGCTTCACTCCTTGGCCGTTTGCCGCAAAGCGCTTGGTGCGAGCAGGAGGGATGTCAACCATAAATTGATGACGGCTTGCCGTACGTCTGGTCGTCCGGTGAACGCCCTTATTCAGCCTGTATTTATTTGTGTCTCGCGTGAATGTCAGAAGTATAATTCCTGTCAGGAGTCTTATTCTACTCACCCAAAAACGTAGGTACTCATACAAATTGTACAGAGATAGCACTGTAAACACATGCAACTTTATAGTTTTCAATAGTTTAATTTTTTTTTCAGTCGTTTCTTAGGTACTGGATCCAATTCTGTTTTTGTCACTGTTGATTGTATCACAAAACCAGGTATTTCAGTTTCTTCTATTTGAGTTGGTATGATTGAAGGTAATGCATCATTCAATGAATTCTGGCTTGCCTTTTCAATTTTGTATTGCTCTGGTAAGACGGTGTGACTCGGCGCTCTTGTTGATTGAGCTGTATTAACTGGACTTTTTTCCTTTGTTCCTTTGACTATGGGTGTTGTATTTGACGGAGCTTGTCTGGAAAGTTTGAGAAAGTTCATGTAATCATTTGACTCTTAAATGTACCGGCCGGCTTTTAAAATTCAGCAAAACTATTGTTTGAAGTCACGAATAGTGTAACAGTGTAAGGGTAACATGAAATACTAGTACAACTAGGTCTAAGGTGAGAAGCGTCCGAGGTGTTTTAGAAAGCAAATCATTTTCATCATCTCATTGCATGGGTACGGGACGCATTGCCATACGGATTTTGTAGTCTTCACTTGCACTAAACTTTTTTTCGCTACCTTTCTCCGGAGGGCACATTAAAGCCATCGGTTCAAAGTTCAAAGTACAAAGTTCAAAAGTTCTTTATTCATGTTTGGCATCACAGACGCACTTATGAACGTCAATTATTACAATGACTCTACCACCGTATCGGAAAAAGAACCACTACTCAGAAGATACGGCAAGAAACTGATGGCCATTTTTTTTAGAACTTTTGTTCCATTATTTTATGTTTGTTTCTAACAATATTATTTTTCTTATGTGCCAGTTGGCTACTTGGCAGAAGCGGAATGTTCCATGCATCTTTGTCTTCTATGTAATTACTAACTGTATAGTCACGGTTGTTGTCTATAAGACAATGGTCATTACACGATGCCAGAGGCCTTCAGGCGGTCAATAACTCCGACACCGGAGGGGGCCATACACCTACACGAGAGAGAGAGAGAAAGAAAGAGAGAGAGAGTAAGGCTCTTGATAGTGTATCATCATCATCAATTTATTTGATAGTGTATAGATAAAAAAATATATATTATACGCTCAATGATCACATACATAGATCCTGGCCCCTAACTAGGATGCCCTGTATCTAGGGAACCAGGAACTACGAGGACCATGGTTCCACAACACCCAGACACTGAAACAAATGCATACAGTATTTTTTTCTGTGCACAAACATTTGATCCATCGTGGGAATCGAACCTGCAACTCCAGTGAAGTATAAGATTTGAGCTAAACTGCCCAACCACTCCACCAGAGGCTGACATATAGAGTGCTACAACACTTGTATTAGTGTTGTATGTTGATATACCTGTGTTTCAGGAATGATACTGGTACCCAGTACCTCCAACTATAATAAGCTAACTGACACAGTGACTGATAGGTACAGTAGTGTATTGTTGACCTTAATAGATTTACATAGGCAGACATGATAATAATTTTACGTACAAATCCTTCTGGTCACCAGCAACAGCTTTCAATAAATCTGGAATCTCAGGGGCACCAAAGTTTCCTTCAAAAGTATTGTATTTTATCATATGAGCTGCATCATCATATATAGTTGTTTTTAATCTTCCTGGAAAACATTATAAATACTTTCATAAATATAATAAATGGGCTATATTAATTTCTTTTCAATTTACATTTAATAATACTTAGGAAGTTTTAACAAGATGGAGGAGAATTAAGCCATTAGCTCTGTTTTTAGTTAGTGTGTGAAAGACCCTCCTACTTTATAGCTAATTATGAGGTATGAATTCAAAACACAATGAAAAACGTTGTAGTTTGTGTTTTCATTTGTTGTAACATATATTTTTAATGGTTCCTACACATGACTGATCTTTGCTCCTTTATTTTCATAATCCTTAGTAAGTGCACAACTACGGATAGGATTTTTTGATGATGGAATGTTTATGAACATTAAAAAGATGTTTTGAAATTACTTGCTGGTTTTCCTTCTTTTTTGTATGCTTCAATTTCTTTGTCTTTCCTTATTAATAATTCTCTAAGTTCATGCTGACTTGCACGTAAATCACAAACTGTTTTCAGTAAAGGTTGAACAACGGCATTGAAGAACTGAAAAATAAACATTTTATTATTTACTAAAATCTGCAATATTTCTTGTTATTGGGTAAGACAAGAATGTAAGTCTAATTAATTCAGATTGGTGTTGAAATAAAGAAGTCAATTATTATTTTTAATACCTTTACCACTAATTATTATTGAACTATGTTTGCCAGCATCTTAACCGATGTTAAGCCATGATGGAATATGGAAGGATGAATGGTGCTATGGACATCTGGATATGGTGGTTGAAGATGGAATATGGATATTTTACCAGTTAAATGGGTAGACATGCTTACCTCTTATTTTCAAAGGCTAGATATTGTATGTTACAATTTTTAACATATTTTAATTTATTTGTATTATATGTATAAGAAGTTTAAAATAATGCATTTTTTGTGCTTATTTAATACTTAAATATCTTTTGACTTTTAACTTACATGTTCAGTTGAAGCCTCAGGTAAGCCCAGTTCCAACTTCAGAGGGCACTCGTAAACTTTTGTCAGAGATATTGTAAGAAAATTTCCATGCTCTTCCTGCAGAATGCTGACTTTATTCAAGGCTTCGGGGTTGATAAGCATATCCAGTCCTCTTTCAACAAGTTCATTTTCATTATCGAATTCTAATGCATTGTTACTTTCCTGTAAATATAAGTGAGATGTAATGTAATAGCTGGTTGATATCGTGAGATTTAATTCACAACAACATTAACTGTGAAAAATAACTGTGCACTTCTTAAATAGAAATAGGTATTTATTGTAAACTGTACTAAAACAGAATTAAACGAAATAACAATAATAATTAATTTTTAGAAAAAAAACAGGAACCGACTTCAATGTATCTTCGAATTCCAAGGTCAAATATCAATGAAATTTATATGGGACCACTTCGTAGCTATACTGAACCCAATGCTAAAAAGAATATTCCAAATCGGTTCATAAATGACGGAGTTCTGAGGTAACAAACATAAAAAAAAGATAAAAAGGAATACAATTGAACAGAGAACCTTCTCTTTTTTTTAAGTCGGTTATAAATAAAACAGGAAAAATTACTAAAGACTGACGGCCATGCCAGAACAATACGAATATCGAAGCAAATAGAGAGCATTGACAACACAAACCCGACCGATTCACAAGATCTACCGGTGTCCTCGTCTACCGAATGCGTGCAGAGACACGGTGTAATCGCTTAGGGCGTACGTTACGGGAAGTTATAGTATAAGAAAATAGTACAGCAATTATATATATAATTATTTAGTATTATAATACAGTATACAAGCAAGTCATGGTCGTAGGTACTCAGCATGGATACGTAACTGTTTTATTGTAGATGGGCTTGCATTTGACCACTATCTCACCTGACGGAAGGTTATAATGCGATCTCTAGTTTTTTATACAATGCATTTTTGGACTTTTCAGACAACTCATGTCCAAAAAGGGATTTTCAAAGTACTTGCCTTCATATCCGCTAGAAAACTTTTCTTAGATGTATTGGTTATCCAGAATCGCTTGTAATCAGTAACACCAACGTTATAAAAGTTATCAGCTTCATGAATTAACTTTATAAAGTACGGCGGCGATTTCTGTAAAGGTTTCCACATTTTATTTTCTTTCAAAATAAATGTTTTTCAACTCATAACAAAAAAACAAAGCGAAACCCCAACCGCGGAATGGAATGAATGACATAACAGGGATTAACAGTGACAGTTTGATGACAGTGACAGATAAACCGCTGACAGCCATTGACCATAAGAAACTATAGAGGACTTATACCATTTGAAAAAAGAACGGGTTTAATAATCACGCATTATAACATAAAATGGAGTAATATGCGGCCACCTTCTAGTACTTACAATTCAATTAATGAATCTTACACACTTAATATATCGTTGATATTTAACCACAAAACATAAACATAAAATATTCACAGATTATTTAAATAATCGACAGACAAGAATTTGAGCCGGAAATTGGTTCCGTCACTGTGGCTAAAAATGGATGACCCAGCCGAAAGGCGGAGCTACGTGACGTCATCACAAAAAGTGGCCAATAAACAAAACAACTATTGTTCCCTTTTCCTGAGTATATACTTTTTACCAAAGTGTAAAAGAAACAGACAATATTTTGGTAGTTCATTGTCGATTTGCATCACATTTGATTGACACAAAATGTATAGATGCATGTTATCACTCAAAGAAAAAATAATCTTTGTTACATTGAGAAAGACCTCAATGCTTTGTTATCACTCTTGTTCCTCTACGCTGACAGCAGACAGCATTGATTTGATTGACAATGACATTGACAAATTGCATGACAATACAGCACGAGTGCTGCCAGCAAGCGACGCCAATTTGTTACGAAAATTGTTTTGCAACATACGATTGTACTTTGAAAAATTACCTACACATCGTTTTTAATGAGGGCTTATTTTCTCTAGTTACTTAATTTGTCCTTGTTCGCGTATCGAATAGGGGAGTATTGAGCATACCCACTTATTTACCTATTAGTATCTACCGGTCTAGTCAATTACAAAAAACGTTTTTAAAACCTTATTTAATGTTTAACATTTTGTCTCTTTCTAACATATTCGTTTCAACGTAAGTTGAACCTTGACAAATCTTTTTAAACATTCTTTAACTTTATTTACCGTTTATTGTCAAGCGGGTAGTCACCTTACTAGACTGTACTTTAAGAACTTGATTAGTTAAATCCATTAAACATCTGATTCTGTAGGTAGGCACCTAAGTGTAGTAAAAGCAAAGAATACTAACTATTTGGTAAAAGCTATCTTCCATACCTATATGAAAATATATTTTGATACATAGGTAAGTACCTACCTAAATCATATATGAATCACCTAGGTACTTACAGCAGGTACAATATGTTATTAACAAAACAATGAACTATTATTAATTAGGTAGGTAAAATTGGTCACGTGTCTGCGCCTCAAGTGATGTACAAACTAGGATAGCCAATTTTAATCAAAAGCACATACCTACTTTCCTAGTCTACCTGCACACTAAAATAATTAATGACACCATACATCACAGCAGTACGCGAGGAAACGAATGGCACAAACATTAAAATCTCCGCCTATACAGTTACATGGGTTGGGTACCTACCTACCTATCTACATTTGCATACGTCGAAAGGTTTTTCAACAAAAAAGAACTAGAGCATTTGTAGCAGGTGTTGTTAGCGGCTACATTTCACCTGGTGACAATGAACAAATGTTCCATTTGGCCTCCATGCTGAATGTTTTTTTTTTATGTTTGTGATACGGCCTTTATGGATGAAATATATTTTTCATATTTGGTAGGTATGTCCCTGCGTTTCACGGGTTTTCCTAGTGCCTTATGTATATAGATAGGTACTTATGTTATAGCATAGTAGTTATTAAGACTATGTGCTGTGGTCATAGTATAAAAACCAAAGTGTACCTACAAATTCTGTACCTACGAGTACTTATGTATTTTATTTTGTTATCCTCAGCCCAATATATAATAGCCGGCCAATACTGGCCTATGAAAGTAGGTTATCACTTTATCACGTAACTCTCATCAACTGGTAATTATAATCTACTCATCCTCTAATTGGAAATAGGTAAGTACTTATACTGTAACAATTTAGCATAAGCTTGTACTATTAATTATTCTGTGGCATAAGACCGCATAAATGTTCAGTGTCACTTCTGTTGGAGATCCAAATAAATTCATTAAATAAACTGTTCTCCAAGTTACTTAGCGCCCGTATTTCAGGTAAAATCATATGGACAATGGCACCAGTAATGTAGATATATCTACCTACCTACGGATTTCCAATAGTAAATAAGTAAGTACCTATTATATAACCCTTACTTTTACAGTGTGTCAATTAAATATAGCAATTAAAAATATAGTGCTAAAAGTTACAATCCAAGCTTCCATGCCACACGAAGGGCTACAAATTGAATATAAGTACTTATACATATACCTATTGGTATTATACTTATGAAGCAATTATACACACATAGGCACACTTGACATCACTAAACAACAAGAATGAAATTGCGTACCTACCAAACGATAACTTAAGGAAGGTACCTATAATTAAACTTCACACACCTCTGTCGAGTGAATCCGGTGAATACTTACCACGAAACCAAGAACTAATATTTCACCGTACTATGCAAATTGCATTGCACACTTGTTTTCATTTAATTTCTACCCACCTCACATGGCGGTCCCGGCGTCAAACAGACTTGTTAATGAAACCACTATTTTACCCTTATTTAAAATTTACACCCAACTACAACTCTATGAAAATTTACGACGTCGAATAAATTAAATCCGAAAGCCGCGAAACAATAAAACTTTAGTTAATTTACTTAACGTTGATTTTAACTACGGCGGCTCTGAAATTAAGACTGTAGACTCGCAAAGCCTCGCCTATTAAGGTTTGCGAAGGTCATAAAAAGGGCGGACATTGCGCATTTTAACTGCGGGGTCGTTTGTTTATACCCTGAATGGTGCCCAGTTTAATGTGCGATCGAAAAACGCTTAGGTGTCAGGTGGTATTACATCGGGCAGGCAGTATTGTTTTGCCTCTAATTGATGTAGGTTTAGGCCTGCCGCTTTCGTTCAAACCCCGTATGTTGCTATTTATATGAATGTTTACAATAGAAGACGATAATTATGGGATTTGAACGCTTTCAATGAGATGACGGGTGTTGTTTACGAGCTAACCTGCTTTGAAAACTGGCTGACTCTTCACGTGTTGAGTAATTATGTATTTATCTTGTTTATTCAGTGATCAAATCAATTTTTAGGTTCCCGTAGACTGACAAAGAACCACGGGAAACATAAAATAACAGGTATTGAACATACATATAACAGGAAAACAATGGTAAGGTATACTTCCCTAAATTCGTTAACTTGTTCAGTTCTGATTTAATTTTTGACAGACTCTTTAGTGCAGTGGTTGGACAGGTTGGCTCAAATCGCATGAAATTGCAAAAAAAGCGCAAGCATTTGTTTCGTGTCTGGGTGTCGTGGGACCATGGTCCTCATACTTCCTGGTTCCCTAGATACAGGGAATCCTAGTTAGGGGCCAGGATCTATGTTTGTGATCGTTGGTGTATTTATTATTATTATTTTTATTATTAATTCACATACAGCAGCTCAAGAGCTACCTAGAACGTCCTTCATCGGAATCCAAAAAGTAGTTACACCTACGTGCTGAGCTCAATAAAGCTTTGCAATACCAAGACTACTACTGTACACTTAACAACTAATCACAGCATTTGCTTAGCTCTACTCTCTTCTTTCTCATCATCTTCCGCCTCCCTCTAATTACAAGGTCGGTAAGGCATCGGCAATGCTTCTGGTTGCGCAGGTTTCAATATACCTAGGTACTTAGGCGATGGTGACCGCTTTCCATCAGATTCAGATTCTCTTGATCAGATTCTTAATTGCTTCCATAGGTAGTACGTACAAGGTGTAATTTGGTAAACGAACAAAGTCTTATATTGACCCCGTTACCCAGTTAAGAAAATGCCATTGACTCATCAGGGCCGTATGCTTCTTTTCCAGTCTTTTGAGTGAAAATGAAAACCTACTTGTCAAGTGTTCTATCATTTATTGTTCAGTGCTTTCATCTTTCATCAGTTTCTCTAGTGTAAATTCACCAGGTAAAATCTGATGGCTTTGTTGCTTCAACTTTCCAAACAGATGTTACCTACAATGTACCTAGCAACAAAAGATTACCCGACTAATTCACCTCGTAAACAAAGACGTGCAACCTCTAAAATCCCCATAACAATTTACGACGACGCTCATAACTTGAGTCATAAACTTCAATGGAAACATGCCCCTCCGTGGCTGAAAATCAGCCATGCCTTGCTAATTCGCCCTTTACATCGACTTCGAGTAAGAACTTTGTAATAGATGAATTGATTGATTGGAAGATTAACTTAAAAGGCAATTCAAAACGGTAACGATAATTATGATCATGGCTACCACTTTTTAAATCACCTCATAATACCCTGAGCCAGAACCGTGCCTAAATTATAAGACGGATCTAACTACCCTAAGTTTGAAAAAAGGTGTGTGCCTTGAACCTAGAAAATGTAAGCCTTAGCGGTGGAATCGATATAATGTATTAATGTATAATAGGTAGGTACATGTTCTTCTCCTTTCGACCTAAGGACTTCCAGGCGGGGAAAGTCGATTCACCCGTACGTCGTTAATATCCCACCTATACGTACTAAGCGTTTCGCAGATCCCTTCATCATACGGACTGCTAAGGAGTGGAACGCTCTGCCAGCGTCTTTGTTCCCAAACAGCTAAAACTTGTGTCTCTTTAAGTTTAGAGTGAATCTTCACTTTCCATCAGGCGAGATGTTGTCAACCGTATGCCCATTTACCAATTAAAAAAATTACATAGTACATGTAGGTAACTTGTACAAAGCTGGTACGTGTCGCTATGGTTTCTCTAGGAATGTATGATACTTCCAATCATATTCATTCATGATTATCCTATTTAATCTTATGATTATTTATCGTAGATAGAGAAACATAGCACTAGCGACGCCTCCCGGTTCCACATGCACAAGTGCAATTTACGCCTAAGCCTTTGTTAATAAATTCTTGAATTGATAGTGAATATCGCATCAAAATACTGATAGTGCGTTAGATTACCTAGACGCAGCTAAGGATAGAGAAACTTAGCACCAGCGACACCTCCCGGTTTCACTCGCCGGTTCCAATATACGCCCTTTATCAAGAATTCTGCACGCAAATAATAATGAATTTGCATCAAAATTCCGATGGTAGCTTGGAAATAACTAAGCGAATAAAGAGAGAAACGTAAATAAGCGACTTTGTTTATACTATGTATATGTCGCAGCATAGGTATGTTGTAACAGACGCTATGGCTATGGCTGAATATCATTCAGGAAGCAAGTTGAACGGCGCTGTTTAGTAAAGAGGCTAGGCAGTTGATTTAACGGCTAGTTAAGCTAGTTGGCGACATACTCGTATATAGAGAACTGATAGAGATTTTAGTACGAATAGGTAGTACTCATTAGTGGATACTCATTTAATTTAATTTTAATCAAATTTTAACAAGATCCTACAAAATAAAAATGTATAACTAGTTTTCGTATTTTCCATACTAAATTAAGAAACAGAGGCGACAGAACTGCGAATCACAGTTCTTGGCTATTTATCAAAGTCAAGACTAAGAAGTAAACAAAATGTTTAATTAAATGAGCAAAGCGATTGCTTAATCGTGACTATAATGCTTCAACAGTACTTTTTCTTGAGACTACATTAAGATTTTATGGACTCGTAGTCCGTCGTAGAAAAGTTTCAGTTAATCTCTTTTATCTTCGTACAATTTCTCATTGCATTTTCCGGACTGTAATTGCCAAGTTTCTTGATGCTTCTGAGCTCCTGCAAGTTTAGCTCGTTTATAATGAACAGCATTAATTTCTTTACTTATTTCAGGTAGAGAAACTTCAAATTCTGCTTGAGGTTGTAATTGGAAGCTTTTATTTTTTTTATCGCTTCTTGGCCACTATCTCGTTTTATGTTAAGCGACAATGTGGCCGCAGATAGATTACATAGTATCTAGAGTAAGACAACAGTGGAGCTACTGCTCAGACCCGCCTTCTTGATGGTTCACCGAACATTATCCCTTTGCTTTGAGATGCTTTGTTCGGTGGGTGGTATTACAATCGCGGCCGGAGCCTACCAATCCAAAGTGCGTAATCTGATTTCCTCACGATAGTTATCCTCACCGTTTTAGAGCGAGACCGTGCAAAATTCGCGCTTTATGTCATTGGTGCAGGGCCAAGCCGGTATTCGAACTCAGGTGCGTCGGATCGTAACGCTAAAGTTACCGCTTGGCCACAATCACTGTATCTGAAAGAAGTTTGCTGCCATATGAAAGGCATTCAAAAGTAGAACATCCATAAAATTATTAAGATCAGTCAAAACTGTTACATTCATTTGCATCAACGTGAAATCGCAGGTAAACTTGTTATTATTTTTGTAAAAAATTACTAAGCTTGCCATTTTACGTTAGCGCAAGTCAGCATTCGGAATTTAGAGGTCCAATTTAGTAATGGATTCAAACTACCGCCAAAGATAGTTGTAGTCGGCGTGGTCAAAGATAGGTAACGATTTTCCTGAAAGTTTTGCTTCTATTTAGGTAGGTATACGTTTTTTCGAATAGACTGAAACTCGTGCACCCACCACTTTAATTGATAAGTAACCGGATCATTTCTATTTACCCGTCAAGCCACTCTATGTCACTCAACACACACTACATAAAAAAGAAATTTAAAAGTGGTGGATTGGCACAATATAACTTATCTACGAACTGTCTTTGAATCAAGCTAGCTAGCTTGCTAGTTAGTATCAAAAATCCAATGACGATTATGCAGACATCCATTCGGAGTCCATTTCGGAGATTTGTAGGTACAATAATTTAAGAATCTATGAGGAGTTTTTAGGTAGGTACTGGAGGCCCAATACTGCGTAATATAATTTATTTCACTAGTACATGAGGCAGCAAGTTACATCTAGATTATTTGGTTGTCCTGTATTTCCTTCCCTAAGTCAGGGTTCCAAAAAAACTTATATCCTTTACAAGAAAAACTAGAATATTGGAAAAAGCCCATTGTGACCAGCCGAGAGATAAGTAAAGGTCAAGATCCTTTACAAAGGTCAAACTATATAAGATTAGCAAAATTTTCGCCCTACGTCTCCGCCCGCATTTTGTTTTTTCCAGATTTTCTTTCTATTTATATACTGATTTCTTCCTAGATACTTTATCTGAGACTGATTTTAAGATGCTTCAACGATTTCTCTGCAAAACAAAACAATTAATACATTTAGTTGCTCTGTTACGACTTGAATGAAGGGCAGACCAACAACGAAACAAAAAAGCAAACTATGCCATTTATTATATTTAATGTCACTTAGGATTAGGACTGAGTATTGTTTATTTATCTATCTGTATCTTAAATATGTATAATACAACATTTTGTAAAATATGTGTAGTACAACCAGGTAGTCTTCACTTGATAAAAGTATTTATTACAATCCCTTACGTCCCTAATTCTTCCGGTGTTGTATAATGGCAGTTAGGGCGATGGTACCGGTCCCGATCGTGGTTATGTCTTAACTCTTCCGTTTCTACCGTGCTCCAAATATCGGGTAGTGTAATAATCAATTTATCTGGGTTGGATAAACAAAACATAACAAGCATAGTTGACGTATTAAGCAAAGCCACGATCCCATATAGTTTGGTATTCCAACCAGCTCAATATGCGCCGTCTCGTATGCAGATCATAACTTAGAGATTATAACCGCAGAGCTCGGGGTACGTACATTAATTAAAGAGCAATCTCAACCCGCACAGGACCGCAACCGCAGTATTGGACGAGACAATCGATGTAATCAGCCTGATGTTTGGTGTACATAAACAGCTAACTCCTGGGATATGTTAAGAAACCGTCTCAGGATGTAGATTTGTATCTTTGAGAGTCCCGCAATATTTTAACACTGGAAACCAATTCTTGTCTTACATTGTTTGATCTCCTTATGTTGTTAAACATTTTATGGGCTCCAACTGATCCCGGAAAATATAAGGGGTATTAAGGTAGGTAAAGAGGTTCCTGTGCCAGTGCCGAAATATGTTGGTGTAAATATGGTTATTTCACCTCACACTGAGATGGCGCAAATTTGGAAAGATGGTTTTCATACATGGGACCACCACCCACCAGCCTATTTCAAGTGTAGTTGCAACCCATAAATGGATGGAAGGACCAGTCTTGGAGATAGCGAAAGATATCCTGCAAAGACTGACAGTGGCCATAGTTACCTTCTACAGCACCTCTGTATGAAAGAAAGGTCCTTACTGAATATCCCACGGTGAAAAAGGTCAAGAAAGACCCGGAAAAGATGATACCCTACAGCGTTTGCATTTGGCTCTTATCCCCATGAGTTTTGGCACCATATTATGCCTGTAACGGATAGTCGATCTATGATCATTCCTCATATGGTTAAAGACTGCTAGTGTTTACGACGAAAATTGGCACGGTTTACTGGAGATTTAATGGAGCAGAGCAATCAATTACTTACATCCGTTACGCTGGCTGAATAAGAGCTAAATATAGTAGTAAGTTTTGCTAAGACGCGTTGGGTCGTACAAGGTTCAACCAATTATACCTATATTGCGTGGTACTTTGATCGTGAATTAACTTAGTCTAGTCTTTGATAGGCCAGTTCAAAAGTAGTAACTCTACGATATTATACTATGTTGCTCAGTAATTATAAGCAGTTCCACCTGCATTGCTTTACAATAGAACCATACATTTCTGTTGAAGAGTTTTATAGAGCTACACAAAAGTGGCGTGTATGAAACAACACCAGGGATAAACCACGAAGATTCAAGCCCAAAACGAACGTAGTCGAAGTGAAATTGATTATGGCTCGACGCCAGTGCACGGTGGCACAGTTGGCGAATCCTCGTTTCGCAAAATTTATAAACGGGTGCCAGCCGTCTGATGTTTTTTCCGGACGATCGAGTACTACATTCGTGGAATTCCGCACGGTTGTATGGACTACGCCGCTGCAGCCAATTTTTTTTAATGTTTTTTGTCTTTTGCTTTGCAATGAAAAGGACTATAGATACCTATATAGGTTGTCGGAATCGTGTGGTCTCACTTTGAAGAGTTTTTATATCTAGCGATAATATTAGGGTGCTGTGATTGGACACACAATAATTATCGGTCTGGCGGGCAGTAGCTATAGCTATAGGGGTTAGTGATCTGTCGATAACACCCAGTACAAAACCTCACTACCTACACTGAGCCAATAGTGGGCCCTTTGGTTTGGCACAGGTGGCCTGTTTTGTACGGAATGAAATAAATTTTCTAGCTCGGTGCCAACTAATATAGGTAAAACAAGTAAAGAACAAACAATAATATACTTTACAGATTTACACTATGTTTACCTATAAGCATTAAAAGAAAATTCGGATGAGAATGCGGATGAGTGTTATGAACATGTGGAGATAACAAAGTAAGGAAACACATCAACTCTGCTGGGCTCAATGCTATACACATACACACTTATGCACATGCTATATACAGAACTTTGCTCAGAACTATATAGGCAGAATATAGATAGAAATAAATTAAATAGACAGAAAGGTGCTCGTACCTATATAATAATATATATACACACACCTAGGCCTTCTACGCTGTGTTTAGTAGGTAATTGGTTTCAGCTTTTATTTATCAGCTACATTACAACGTGGATATTGCGGCTAACGATGCATCTTTCTAGTAGCTACATATATTTACTATTCATAGTATTGTACTTACAGCAATTGCCGTACAATTCGTTGCTAAGGGCAAGCTTGGCGCTTACCATCAGGCAAATGAATTGCTCGTCTCATTGCTTAGTTGCAATAAATTTCGTCAGGCTACAATAACAATTGCATTTCCATGCATCAATTTGATGTTTTTAATATTGTAGTTTACGAATAAAAAGGACTTTTAACATGTTTCCAGTTTTTCGTTAGTTGAATTTTGCGTAGATGTCGTGTTTCAAAATGCAAAAAGGGTCATGTTGATGTTACTGTTGTTTTTTGAGGCGTGTTGTGATGCGATTAGACAATCAAAAGCTTTTATATTTGTTTCGCTCGCAGATTTCAATCATGGTAGGGAGCGATTGCTGTTAAAAGTGACCAGTGAACAAATTGAATTTTTTTGGCGCAGATTTTTAAATTGTGTCAGTGTCATTTATTGAACACTAGATACGCTTCACTGTTTTACCCTCGGTATAAAAACCGGGATAAAAACTAAAAACACAACACGAATTAAAAAAAAGTACTTATTAGTTTATACTTTTTTATTTATTTTATCATTTTACTAGCGACCCGCCCCGGCTTCGCACGGTTATTATACATATAAACCTTCCTCTTCAATCACTCCATCTATTAAAACCGCATCAAAATAAATAAAATAAATAGTAGTTTTAAAGATTTAAGCATACATAGGGATATAGGGATATAGGGACAGAGAAAACGACTTTGTTTTATACTATGTAGTGATAGTGATTTTAAAGTTTGGAAACTATCGTGAGTCGAAATATTCATTATAAATATAAACGGCTACACTCAGACTAGTCAGTCTACGCCGCGAATCCAAAGCGTAAACTCCCGGAAGAAGGACATCCTAATTGTCCGAAACCTGGTCGGAGTTATTCCGACGCAATCATAACATGAGTGTAGCCGTTTATATTTATAATGATAGTGATTTTTTTAATTAGGGATGTGTTAAATTATCTGGGTATAAATTATCTCCATTCTAAATTTCATTCCAAAATATTTAGCTGTTGTGGCGTGAAGAGGTAACAAATTACACACAAACATACAAACTTTCGCATAATATTAGTAAGATTAGTAGAATTTCATGTGCAGCTTGGTCAAAACGTCAAGATAAATAAAACACATGTTATAGCGCGATTAACTCCCGTTGTTATGTACTTAACTGTCTTTCGAATCGTGAAAGTCATCAGGCGAACGATTTGCTCGTCTCATCAAATATTTACCATAAAAAGTCAAGGCTTTTTTTATAACACGAAAATGTTTCGGAAAATGCAATTCAAATGCCAGTAATGTCCAAAAGGGCCGTCTCTACCCGTGATGCACGGTGCAATATGCGCACATAAACATGTAAATAGTGCCGCAGTTTCGGGCCACGTGATTTACAACGCCCCATTTATTTCAGTCTACCGCACATTTTATGATTTAAACAAAACACTAGACTTGTGTATATAAAACAGCAACTGATTACACTTATCATTATAAATGCGAAAGTTTGTGTGTATGTGTGTAGGTGTGTTTGTTTCCTCTTCACGCCGCAAAATCTAAACGAATTTGGATGTAGAATGGAGATAGCTTTTAGAAAATAAATTGACCAGGCGTATAAAGCCGCGTGGCGCAGCTAATATAATTTTATGTCAAAAGTCAAAGTCAAAAGATATTTATTAAATAGGCACAAAAAAACTGGTCAAGTGCGAGTTGGACTCGCGCACGAAGGGTTCCGTACCATAATCTATAAAAACGGCAAAAAATCATGTCTGTTTTTTGGGAGCCCCCTTAAATATTAATTTTATTCTGTTTTTAGTACCTATTTGTTGTTATAGCAGCAACAGTAATACGTCATCTGTAAAAATTTAAACTGTCTAACTATCACGGTTCATGAGGTTTAGAGTGTTAAATCCGCACATACATATAGTGCGGGGACAGCTTCATTCAAACTCCAGTGCGTCGGATCGAAGGTCCCAAGAGTTCCCGCTAAGCCACACTCTATATATATTTTTATATAAATTCTTGCAGTAACAATTGATTTCATATAAGAACAACTTTTAACTATACGTACAACGTTCTTTCAAGCTGCGGCCTGCAACTGCTATTACAGCTAACCGGAGTTAGTTATTTTATGAAGAGCACAATAAATATTAACTGTAGCGCAAAATTTAATTTAACAAAATTTAACAAAACTGTAATGTTGGTATGTATGTGAAATTATTAGAATTAACAGTGTTAATTATTTAGTAAATTTTGTTGTGTCGTTAAACAAACGTTGTACCTAAACGTGTTTAACACGTTTAACAAATTATACTTGTAACTTAATCGTAATTTAATTTGTTAAAGCTATAATTTTGTCTCTCACGAGGACAAATTTTCGGCATACAATTCGGGAAAAGCCCGATATCCAATGTCCTTTTCCAGGATATGAACTCTTTTTTTAAGGAACTGAGTGATGAGACGAGCAAGCCGTTCGCCTGATGGTAAGTGCCACGCCTGCCCAGAACAAATACAGAGCCAACCAGAACTTTAAATAGCTTAAAAAGCACTGCGTAGCACTGCATTGCGCTCATCACCCCGAGACAACAGAATAGATATTAAGTCTCATAATATGCCCAGTAATTTCACTGACTACAATGCCTTTCAAACCGGAACACAGTAATGCTTGCGCACTACTACTTGGCTGCAAAATAACTAGCAAACCAGTGGTACCACTACCTACCCAGACCGCCTCCCGTGTTTGGCCTCCCTCATACGAAAAACCTACCACAAGCAAAATTCTACTCTTCATCAAAGTCTGTTCCGTAGTTTACATTATACATGTTCATAAACTTTCACATTACATATTAGTATGATAATGATAATATTATGTAGGTATCATTGAATATCTATAATATAAGGTAAAATTCCGGTGTCAAATAAATAACAGTAGCCTTTAGATGCTTCCTGTTTAGATCAAAGTCAAAGACATAATGATTTTCCTTTACATAGATATACAAAAATCTATTAAATTTTCCGAGAAAACGTTTCAAACAAACCCAATGTTTACAAACACAAAGATAGTTCTAGCTCTTAATTATTATCTGAATATAAGTCTGTTGTTCCTTCACGCATATATTATTTTACTGATTAGGACGAAACTACTAAATAATTTGGTAAAGTTTCATATTCATTAATAAACTATAATTCGTAAAGCACGTAGAATACTTTTATATTGTATAAACGATCAGTTCTTTATAGGAATAACTGTGTAATCCATGTTCTACGAGGACAAAGTCGCGGCTCTCAGCTACTATCCAATACAAAGGAGATGATTTACAATAATATTCAGCGAGATAAGATATTGCTACGTTTATTCGACTTACCTTATACCTACAATTGTCAACAGTAGAAATTATACATTGGACTTTATATCTTATTTTTACAGAGATAGAGATCAATGTTGAAACGTTTAGTGTTGCCAAGTGTATACAAGTCGTACAATAAATAAATGAAATAGCGAAAAGAATAGCTCGAAAGTCAGCATTTGCGTACAGAAGTAGAACAGGAAACCAATTTCCATAATAAATACCCATCTCGGAAGGAGGCGATGTTTTTGCGTCAGTTTTTTGAGTTTCTAAAATTTTCTGTTTCATCAAAGTGTTGAGATATTTAGATATTTTTATCCGTGTTTGGCCACAACTTGATTATGCCAGCTACGCGTCGAAGCACCACCCAGAACGATTTCATAGCGCAATATATCAAACGTACGCTTTTGGTTAGTAGTTAGTTTTTATATGTGCTAAACCTAAAATCATGTAAACAATATAAGGGCAAAATATTACGTTAATACCTACTTTATCGCAAGTCACATATAAGTTGGTAAAAATCTTTCGAATTGTCAAACAAAGTTTTTTGAAAGGACCACCACACGACAGACTGAGACTTGAACCCGCATCACAATATTCCCTAGGCGCCGGCTGGCTGACGTTTAAATAACGGAATAAAAGGAAGAAAAAATCCGGAAAAGAAAGTCTCGGAGTTCAAGTGGTTTATAATATTTTTTGATAACGTTTTCTAGATGTAAGAGGTGTCACAAGCTTTCAAAAGAACTCTCTGTAAAGACATGCACAGTGGAACTACTAAAGGCATGCAGACTTTTTGCTCATCCCATTACCTTAACACATTAGAAAAATAGAAGTACAAAGAAGTAGAGAAAGGCTATTTACAGGGTTTAACAAACCGCCGCCTAGCTTAGCTCAATTCTTCTTTTATCCCTCCCAACACATTGTACCTACATACACCACCTAATCCAACAAAACGCAAACAATAGAGTTAATCGATGCTCGCACCTCCCGGATGCTACAGGGTGGTTACAAACAGCCTACAGGGTGGCACCAAAACGCCATCCATAACACAAATCCTTTTGATACATGTTAATAATGCAGACTACAATACCGAACTAATTCAAACCAGGTGGTATATTTGGGGCGTACAATTGACACATACGGAACATAAAAGCCAGTGCCGGATTGGTAGCCTACTTGAATATTGGAACCAGTCTGGTCCAGGGGTATCTTTTCAAAAATTTTGCTACAGACTTAAGTAAAGGTATATGATTCTATATCTATACAACATCCTTTGACATATGCAGCGCAAGCCAGCGTGAAAAACAAAAATGGAAATGAAAAGGAAACGGGATTTAACTTTTTAACGTTATTAAAGAAATCTTTAAACACCTGCAGCAAAAAAAAACCTTTTCTTTGACCTATTTGACCCACTGCTGAGAAATGGTCTTCCCATCTCCCTCCGTGGATCCTTTTCTATTGAGATCTCAGGCCAATAACTACGGAAAGCGTCCAAATCGTCCCGCCAACGTTTTCTGGGTTTTCCTAGACGTCGAAGCCCGTCTTCAGGCAAAATAGTCAGTGAAAATGTAAAACTCACAAACCTATTTAAACAAAATAGAAAACAAAGTGTATAAATAAAAGAACACACTAACAATCAAACAACGTCCAAAACTAAAACAAAAACCCACCCGTACAAGTAGCCCAGTCCTGAAAGGTACGAGAGAATATAGATCAAAGGGACACCGGAGTCTAAATATGCTCAGTATTCAATTACACAGTTTAGGATTGTTTAGGACATCAAGCTTCCCTAATCCAGTCCTGATGAAGGCAAATTACGGTTGGTTGACGGTCCGACTCTCTTGTTTCGCGTGTTACGATAAATGGATTCAATACACAACAAACACTGACATAACAAATGGCGTCGTTTCAACACAATCCACAGCGATTGTTTACTGGCAATATTATGAACCAATATCGCCAGTAAAGCATATGTGTTGCCATATTTCAGGCTAAAACCATTAATGGTAACTTGGTGTGCCACGTTACTATCGATGACAAATTTGTCACAAAGTTGTGTTTGACGACCGCGGTGACATATTTGTGTAAACAAAAAATAGGTAGGTATATATAGGTCATTGAGGAATGACACTATAGAGTCCTTGACAGCGTAACACTTTTGGAAAGCAATAGTTTTTTGACAGTAATTTTGGAGTGTTTACCATACCTATGAAAAATTCTCCCATTCGCTTGAATGAAAATGTAACGTGTTCTGCGTTGCATTGCAGCCACTATAACTTCAGAAGTTCGTGGTTGGTCTGTAAAATATAGGACATCTGTACTATTCTGTACCCCAGAGTGAAAGAATAGGGAAATAGGGAATATGCATATGTTGTCGAAAAACCTAGAAATTACTTTTTATGATAGACTCCTGTAAACAGATCAAAAGGTGAAGGTCTCTTTTAGGTGGCCGAGTAATGAATACATTCTAGCGTGGCCACAGAATAATAGTATAGATTTCGTACCTTTTACAGACCAACTACCTACGACTTTCTGAAGCTATAGTGGCGGCGATACAACGCAGAGCTCGAATGACATTGCGGTAACTACATTTCCTTACGGTATGCTTCTTATGCAATCATTAATATTTTGTTGTTAACCAGTATTTATCTAGGATTAAACCAGTCAGGTAAATAAAATAATCAAATAAAATATATGACACATTTATACAATATAGGTACATACATTCATTATTTCCATACAGGTAAAATTTACAAGAGAAGAACTAGTATTTTGACATAATTTACAAGACTGCAGCACAACTGATACATAGGATATAGGTAGATAGATATATAGAGAAACACTTAAAAACATAAAAACACCTAAAACTAACACAAGTATTCTAAATAGCATAGTGTATCAGTTAAATGTCATACTGTCGGAGTAGATCACAGACGTACTTATGAAAGTCAATTATCACATTGACCATACCACCGTATTGGATAGCACTAACTATACATAACTGTCAATTCACTACACTAACCTGAAACGGTTTGTCCTTTTGTGCCCTGAACAGCCTTGACGTTCACATGATGATGAAGTCTACATTCATGAACTCGTTCTCACTATGTGGCGTTAAATAGGATTAGAAATCCGAGATTCGTTGCTTACACTTTATTGTAGGATTGTGATCCATCAATGGAATTGGATGATTGGCATAGTAATCGACAGCAAGGACCTGTAAGATAAATTTATTACACAAAATAAGAACTTATTTACAACATATGTTCTTACATAAGAGGCGAATGCCTTTACTATTAAAACAATTCTACTCTCTTCTTACTAAACTTTAACTTTTTAATTTCAAATTAAATAAAAACTATAATCATTAACTACTTTTATTACCTATATCTTAATTAAATGGTTTAAGAATGCACAATTTTAATACATTTAACATTTTACACAAATATGCAATTTGTTACCCGACGTAATGGGAACTGAAATGTTTATACGATGGCCACACTGACACACGAAACTGGTCAATGTTGTTTTAACAAAATAACACCGAAAACTGAATATATCAAGCCAAATGCAGGTTCTAATCGTCGAACCCGATGTATAGTTACATCCACATAAATTATAGTTACCGAAAAACATCAATGATCACAAGAAAAACACAAACGTTTGAAAACTTAATCTTTCAGTACAATTTTCACTTCACCATGAATGGAACACCCGAATATTTTTTCACATTTAATTCTAAATTGTTTCTAGTACACATTCACAAAGATTCACTTAAAAATAATAAAAAATAGCACAACACAAATTAAAAAACCACAAGCCGACCCTGCCGGGCCACTATTTTGACTTAACATGTCATGGCCAATGTTAAGAAAATGGGTTACGCGATAGAGACAATATGATAATAGTTCTACCTCGTTCTTTATAAGAGCCTGTTGTATAGCGCTATCCTTTTTTAGGTCGGAAAACTTCGTAATTATCCCTCTATAGTGTAAGACCTCAATGATATAGGTAGTCCTTATCATGTCAAATCTCGAGAACTGTTAGTTTTTCCGGATTAAAAAGTAGCTTATAAAAAGTAGCGCAGTGTAGAGTTTTATTAGTGGGATTATTATATAGCATGCAGCGGGAAACGTAGCTTGAATATCATATCATCAACAGCCTGCATTAGTCCACTGCTGGACATAGGCCTCTGCCAATACACGCCACTTAGCCCAATCTTCGGCACTACTCAAGTAATTGCTGCCAGCTACTTTGCGCAGGTCGCTCTATCTAGCCGGAGGGCGTCCTACACTACGTTTACATATAATAACAAATAATTGTAATTTTTGTATCATACACCCGACCGCAATCTATTTGCAACCTACACCACCTAGCGGTTCACCTGCAGTTTTTCACAATAAATAGTATCCCAGTTTTTTTTCAGGACCTACATATCTACATAATTAGTACTTACCTACAATACAATTAGTATAATTATAATTTTATTATTTATTATAATTAGTATTTACCTACATACCTACATAATAAGTACCTACATACTGAATTTCATAAAAATCCGCTCTTAACTTTATTCGTGATTAGGTAATAAACATCTATGCATCCTCAACAACTTTCGCATTCATAATGTAAGTTGTAGGAAGAAGGAAAGGATAAGATAGTTATTTTCGAGAGAGTGTAGCTCAGCGGGAACTTTGGGTTCGAATCCCGATTCGGCCCTGCACCAATGACTTAAAATTAAGTGCAGATTTTGCACGCTCGCTCTAAAACGGTGTAGGAAAACATCGTGATGAAACCCGCTTTCGCGCTTTGGAGTGGTAGGCTCTGGCCGTGGTTATAATACCACCCACCGAATAAAGCCATGCCGTCAAGCGACGTAGTCGTGTTTCGGGATGATGTTCGGTGAACCTTCGAGGAGACGGGTCTGAGCAGCCGCTCAACTGCCGTCACTCTCTAGATCTAAGTGCTTCATCTTAGACCACATCATCGCTTCACATCAGGCGAGATAGTGGCCAAACATAAATCTATTTAGCGTAAAAAAAAGATAGAAATTTAGTAGGAAGTAGAATAGACTGATATCATATCAATCACTTCATGAAAAGTGTAAGGACCTTGTAACGCAAGCCAATTCCTCGCATTGTGCGGCATACTTTATGACAAAAAGTTTTCTCAGCAAACAGTAACAATGTCATCTACATAAACAGGGCACATTGTCTCAAAAAATAAGGATGTATAAAGAAGTACAATGTCGGGCGATTGACGCATGTTGTTCATTACATGGTATATAAAGTGAAACATAATATATATAGATACCTAATAGTATCACATGACAATGGGAAGAATCGGATTTTTGCAAAAGTTCTAGGAAATATGTCTTGAACGAAATTCGCACCTAGCTCGGTTGCAGCCTTTGTCTATGCACAAGAAGAAAATAGTATGTACTTGAAAAAGACATATATACCGGTGAACAGGTATACTATTTTTTTTATATATAAATAAGGCGGCAAACAAGCAGACGGCGCCTTGATGGTAAGCGGTCACCGTTGCCTATGAACTGTATAAATACCTCGGGCTGCAGCTTTATTCCACATCTTATAGGAAGCGGCAAGAATGACCTTGAAAATCTGATAGTGTAGGATCTAATAGCCTAATATGGTCACGATATTAATTATCAATTATTTGGTAGTATATATAAAGTTTTGCAATAGTCATGAATGTTTTGTAATATTAAAAAAGTTTTAAAAAGGTGCTGCATAGCCTGTACGATATGTTTATTTTAACCATAGTCTGTTTAACATAATAATTAGTTATTATGTACTACTAACACCACTTTTGTTATTTTTAAAGAAATATATTTAAAAAAAAAACAAGTCAATAGTCATGTATAGTTTTCGCAAAAATCCGATGTTTCCGATTTCCCCGCGACATAAATATATGATTTCCCTATGGAGTGCCTACTCAAAGTTTGTGGTTTATTGAGCCGGGTAGCTTTCAGGAATGAAATAATGGCGAAAGTTTTTAGCAGTAGCTACAGAGTAACAGGTAAGTTGATCTGCTCTAAGAACCCTCTTGATAAAATCGTGCTGGAGAATAGCTGGAAAGGACATGTGTGGCATTCTTTTCACATGGGAGGTGATGACAAAGTTTTTTTTTTATTTAGTCTCACTTGCATACTCCTGCACTTGTATAACAAATAGTTTGTATGGTTTTTCGTGCGTAATTTTAAAAGTTCTAAGTGATGATGCAACTGTTGTGGACAGGTGTGTTGCTTATCATCAGGTCAACGGTCTGCTCGTTTCGTCACTCAGTTGTAATAAGAAGAACAATTTGCCCAAATTAATTTTTACTTAAAATAGCGAGTGTGGCTCAGTGGGAGCACGTGCGACTTGCGATCCGAAGCACCCGAGTTAGAATCCCGCTGGCTCCTGGCCCCGCACCACTGACTTTCTTAAGTTATGTGCGGATTTAACACTCGCTCTAGAAACGGTGAAGGAAAACATCGTATCAACACAAAAAGTCAAGGACATGTGACATCCACCAACCCGCACTGGGCCAGCGTGGTGGATTATGGCCCATCCTCTCTCTATGAGAGAGAAGGCCCGTGTCCCAGCAGTGGGAACGTGATGGGCTGATGACGATGATGATGACATTTTACTTTCCCATGCCTACATGCTACATTTCTATACTTTTCATTTTTTCCATACACATACCAAAAATCCAAATATACTATACCTACCATAGAGATCTACATACATTGCTATTCCAACTTTTATGATATTAACTGTCTCCAGTTATCTCTGTGCAAGACAATGTTACCGGCGGTCATCGATTCGCCGTGCGTGATGGAACGTCCAAAGTGGTAGTGGTACATCCCTAGAGTGACGCGCGGTGCGTTTGGCAGTTCTATCGGCGGGAAGAAAATATCGAAACCTACAAACAAATAAAAGTTTTGTAAAGGTGATTAACTCATATTTTTATTCCGTTTTAACAGTAAATACATAGAGTTCAGTTGGCCAGTCACGACGTAAGAAAGTATGAACAAAAACTCAACTCACTTTGGCATTAACTATCACGTTACAATGTAGACCATTAGCGCAAAGCTTAGACCAAAATAAAAACGAGGTCTAACAAAATATCGAGAAAATACTAGTCGTCAACTCTCTAATCACGTACACTCAGTACACTTACAAATGACACAATTATTTTCGGGGCCACGAACCGTTTATCTTAACGTACACTGCTTAGTCTTGAATCACGGACTTACACGACGTTCATCGCGCGCCTTAATAATCAGGTCGTGTCGCCTGTTCGTTCGTAATGAAATGGAATGAGGAACACTACGATGGAATAAGGATTGCACGAAATTCGCTTACTTCATGCTCTCGCCTATAATACGTGGAGGGAGAAGGAAAGAAGCCCATGTTTTTGTACTTTCAGTATGGTTTATGTAAGATCAACCCTGATTTGAGGGTCAGCCACTTATGGTAGAGAAACTATTTAGCAGAAAGCTTGCTAAAATTGTTATGATGTAATTGATTGAGCGGTTGAAGTTATGGCAGTTCAATGAACGTCATCTTTGTAATGCAATGCATTTATAATCAGATGCAGTATTACCTCAGGGCTTGTAAGGAAAATTACGAGTTAAAATTTGTGAATAAAGTGAAAATAATTATCTGCTTCTCAGATAATATTTTCTCTCGATAGCAAGCTGCAGTCATCACGGGACAAATGATTTGAAAGTCCACGTCCCTTTTCGCAAATTTCTTATATTTTTTATACTTTGGGAGTTTATTTAAATCCAAATAAAAACCTAATACATATAGAAATAAATAAATAAATAAATAGAAGCGTACGTCTGTTTGTTTAAAGCTTTCCAGTAAACTCACAGGTGTTGGCGAAGGTAAACATAGATAATGACGCGCGAATGTGCCAATATTGACAAAGCTTATACGTCGGGGTACGTGCGAGCGATTTTGAGGGACACGCGTCATCAAGGGCAGTTTAAAAGCTAATGGGCCAGCCCTACAATGTGTAAGGTGAGAGCTGACATGCATTGTTGCTAAGATGCCTGGAAAAAGTTAAATTTAAAGATATGATACGAGTATTTTAATAGTACAATACAAAAACCCTTACGTGCGCACCATATAGAATTAATACAAAAAATAAATTATAATACAATACACCACAGATTTAAGTAGAAATTGTGGTAATATTATCGCTCTAAGCTATTAATCAACAGCTTTAAGCTTTAAGCTGTTAGCTTTAAGCTGTTAGCTTTAAGCTGTTAGCTTTAAGCTGTTAGCTTTAAGCTGTTAGCTTTAAGCTGTTAGCTTTAAGCTGTTAGCTTTAAGCTGTTAGCTTTAAGCTGTTAGCTTTAAGCTGTTAGCTTTAAGCTGTTAGCTTTAAGCTGTTAGCTTTAAGCTGTTAGCTTTAAGCTGTTAGCTTTAAGCTGTTGCTTTATAGCTTAGAGCTATAATATTTTATTTAATAACTATTCGTCTGAAATAAGCACGTTCCATCCTCGCCATGTATCGAAATCATCGGTCTACACTAAAATATCGATGACCGAGATTAATAGTTTTAAAAATCTCCTTAAATTGTACAGTTATTTTACATAATGCATAGCTAACACAATTGTTACGATTACGACATATAATCATTGAGTAAACGTTCATATCTAAATATCGACATTAGCAATATTCTGGTGATACAGATGTCGTAGGCGACCGATAATCGCACGGGCCTTGTGCTTTTTTGCTTACTCGTACGTTAAGAATGTTATAACTAAACTGCGTACACGAAGGTAAATAATATAATAATATATTATATGTTATAATAATATAGTATTATATATTAAAATAATATAGTATAATAATTACAGCTCCTTAACTAAATGGATTTTTCCAAATACCCAAGTCAAAATGACCATCACCTCTTAGCCTAACAACTACGGTTAACTGCATCACGGCACGCTACAGTAAGCACAGGTTTCAGCTGTATATGGAAGCGATGGGAAGGCACATTATAGTTAATAGCGCGACAACCCGGCGCCTATGCGAGGAAATTTTTATGATAAAGCCTTTGCACGACCGCGCTTCATGTTCATAGGCAGTTATTGGTCTTTACACAACAGACTGCTTTGATCAACACACACAGACGAGAGCGTTAATACCGTTTCAGTACAGTTTTTTTTTCGATGATGGAAACTTCTTTTAAAGTGTGAAAAGAAATAGTTATGGTACCATAAATAAGGACAATGAGCACTACTTACTAATGTCACAGAAGAAATAATAGTCCTATGTACTAACATAGTTAGGCAACTACTGGGAAGTTCTTTACTTAAGTGTTTGGTCTATTGACATGGTTTTATGATGTAACTAACTGCGCCCCGCGGTTTCACCCACGGTTTCAGGGTATAATATATATACCCTGATATATATATCAGCTTGCGGCTCTGGACTCAATTGAGCGACGTGCTCTTAGATTGATTGGCGATGAGGCTCTTGAAGGGAACATGGTACAAAGCCTTAAACACAGAAGACAAGTGGCAAGCCTGTCGATTTTCTACAGACTACATTTCGGGGAGTGTGCACAAGACCTACATCAGCTGATTCCTTCATCCCCATTCCATCTTAGGACCACCAGGCGAGGTGAGTCACTTCACCCTTATGTTGTGCACATACCACCAGTCCGCACAAAGCGCTTCGCTGACTTATTCATTATACGTACCGCAAAGGAGTGGAATTCTCTACCAGAATACTTATTTTCTTCCAATTACAACTGGGTCTCTTTAAGACAAGAGTGAATAGGCACCTCATGAGCAAACGTGCTCCACCTTAGACCGCAACTACGCTTACCATCAGGTGAGTTGTCGTCAAACGTGAGCCCAATAATCATAAAAAAAAATAAAAATAATAAGCTATCGCCATTCCGAATCACTCAAATTCGGTGTGCCGTTGCAGCGTAGAGAGGTAACAAACACACTTACATACAAGCTTTCGCATTTATAATATTAGCAGGTACTTGTACTATTAATACCAACTGGTACATAAGAAACATAACATTGTAAAATTCCAAAACATGTAACGAAATCTCTAAAAAAAAATGCCCCTCAGTTTCTTGCCGTATCTTCTGAGTAGTGGTTCTTTTTCCGATACGGTGGTAGAGTCATTGTGATAATTTGACGTTCATAAGTGCGTCTGTGATGCCAAAATGATTAAAGAGAATTTGATTTGATTTAATTTGAATATTATTCTGTCATATTAGTGTGACTGACCAGTTGGGATCATCACAAGATTGATATGGTTTCTTGACCATCGCTCTGAGACCCGCATAGGGGACGACAAAAGAAATCCCAGTTAAAGGGTAGGATCTACAAAGTGGTCGTTAGAAGTTATTTATACAACAGCGTAACAGGAAAAAACAAAGTTTGTTTTCTGTATCGAAGTAAACTGTGCTATATGGTCCGCATAAAAGTTAACTGCGCCGAAAGTGGAAGTGAAAAGTATGGACAGCTAATTTATGTTTAACGCTTATGGAAATAGGTAAAGTTACTTTAGTCATCCCCCGGTGATGAAAACAATGATCGTTTACGGGGTTGATGGTACCGCTCACAGAAGGTGCTTTTATTACTTTGCTGTTTTATTGAATGTAAGCTGTGCCTTTTTCAGCCAACGTAAAGCTTTAATATGAAACAAACATTTAGATTCGTACGTGTGAGAGCTTTTTTGATATTGTTGCGGCCTACGTTTTAGTCGCCGATGGACTACGAATATACCTATTTTGGTAGAACTTTTCGCCTTGTATTGGCATTAGGTATATATTTATCTGCACCGTAGAAGATATTAAGTATAGGTTGTAACTAGGTGGTAACGCCTCTCGTACGCGGGAGGCTGCCGGGGTAGGAACCTCCGCTTTGCTAATTATTCTACCGCCATGAAGCAAAGCAAGCATTACAGTGTTTAGGTTTGAAGGGCTACGTATTGGATGTTGTTTCGAAATGGTTCTCTGCGAATAATTTGTTGCTAAACGCGAAAAAGACGAAATGTTTAAAGTTCTCTTTGCCTAATGTTAGACATGTAGAGCCAAACGTAATGCTCAATAGTAATAAACTCGATACAGACAAAGCGACGGTATTCCTAGGTATAGGCATAGACTCTAAGTTGCAGTGGGGTCCTCATATGATGCTCTATCTGGAAAACTGAAAACTGGAAAACTAGTTCTGCTGCATATGCGGTTCGTAAAATTAGGCAATTAACGGATATAGCTACGGCTCGGTTAGTTTACTTTGCATACTTCCACAGCATAATGTCATATGGCATTTTGCTGTGGGGTTCTGCTGCGGATATAGATACTATTTTTATATTACAAAAGCGTGCGGTTCGCGCGATTTACGAGTTGGGTCCACGTGACTCGTTAAGGGATTTTTTTAAGCAAGTTAATATATTAACTTTACCTTGATTATATATTTATGAAAATACAAATGCATGTACGCAAAAACTTCCAAAAATTCAAAGTAAATAGTAACCATCATAACATAAACACTAGAAATAAGGATAGGATTGTTGTACCTAGGTATAGACTGACTAAAACGAATAAGTCCTTTATGGGCAACTGCGTACGTTTTTATAATAAAATTCCAAAGTATATAACGGAGCTCACAGAAAGTAAATTCAAATTACGTGTTAAGAATGTTCTAATGAGAAAAGCATACTACACTGTTTGTAATTACATAGAAGACAAAGATGCTTGGAACATTCCACTTCTGCAAAGTAACCAACTGGTACATAAGAAACATAACATTGTAAAACCTCAAAAAATTGTATCAAAATCTCTAAAAAAAATGCCCCTCTGTTTCTTGCCGTATCTTTTGAGTAGTGGTTCTTTTTCCGATACGGTGGTAGAGTCATTGTGATAATTTGACGTTCATAAGTGCGTCTGTGGTGCCAAAATGATTAAAGAGATTTTGTTTTTTTGATTTTGGGCATTATAGCCAGCGAAATTAGTGGGAATATATGCAAATGTGTGGAAAAAACATGTTCTGAATCTATTGTAAAGAAATATCTATATTAAATCATACTTTTAAAACAAAATCTTGACTACAAGGGTATGACATTTGACCAACGATCAAGGATGAGGCAGTCGCTCAACTGCCGATTTCGGCTACATCGTTGCTTAACATCAGGCGAGATAGTGGCCAAACATAGATCTACATAAAAGCGTCATCATCATCATAATCAGGCCATTACGTTCCCACTGCTGGAATGCGGGCCTTCTCTCATGGAGAGAGTATAGGCCGTCATCCACCACGCTGATAGGTGCGGATAGGTGGATGTCACAGATGAATGAATTTTTGTGATTAATTCTGGACATGCCGGTTTCCTCACGATGCTTTCCTTAACCGTTTTTAGCGCGAGTGTTAACATAAAAGCGTACTTGGCCATAATCAGATGAACAAGAAAAAGACGTTAATATATATATATATAATATCTATATAATATAATACCTATTCTTTCAAATATCCCACAAGTATCTACTGCATTATTGTCGTTCCCTATGGAACACAAAAATCTGCTTCAAACTATAATATCAAACGCCATGAGAACAGAGCCGCTGGCAAAATTCTATAGTAACGATATAAACACCTAACTTTAACCCTGTATCGGACCTTACCCCGAGCCAGAAGCAACCACCAATTTAATTTGGAATATTGCATAAACGCTCTGCGGCTGCATGCTCGGCTTGAAGGATCGACGGGCGATACCCTTTCATAAAATGACTGACGAATAAATAACGTATGCGCGCAAAGGCCCAATGAGGTTTTGTTATATCATATTTTGCCGGTGATCTTTGGTGAAATTTTTTAGAGATAAATAGATAAACACTTTACTGTCGGAAACCTTAAAAAACAAGTAAGGCAGTCCATAATCATCATCGCATTGGGGACTGCTTTTTATTTATAATAATACTTGATACGGCACGTATTGTCAGGAGTTTCCTCACTCTGTAGAAATGTAAAAAACTAAAATTTAAGAAAGAAATTAAATCACTTGTAATATTAATAATATAATTTTATATAAAGGTTCATCGAAGTAAAATTTTCAGAGGCCCATATATATACCTTAAAGACTAACATCTAATATATAAAATTCTCGTGTCACAGTTTTCGTTGCCATACTCCTCCAAAACGGCTTGACTGATTTTGATGAAATTTTTTGTGCTTATCCGGTATCTATGAGAATCGGCCAACATCTATTTTTCATCCCCCTAAGTGATAAGGGTTGTTCACCCTTAACATTTTTTTAAATTTATATGGCAAAACAACGTTTGCCGGGTCAGCTAGTATATTATATATAGGTAAAATTCCTATATGACAATATTAAACTGTAGGGATTTTTCGGCGGCTTCGTTTCCCTAAAGTGTCGATAGACTACGCCCTCAGGCCAAAAGTTCGGAATAAAGAACATCTTCTGAAGTGCTGCTGGTATTCGGAGCTTGTACGACTTGAACGTTGTTGGTCTGTCGGATTCCAGGTTACTGATCCTGATTTCTACCGGTTTTCGATCATCTTCAAAGTATGCGCCTAAAGGTCTTCCGACTGCGTCTTCAGGTCCAGCCCCCCGATTCAGAACCGCACGATAACTCGTTGTTGATCGATTCGGTTTCATATCTTAAGATGTAAAATATTGCACACAATACAAATTCCGTAAATGCAACATTTAGGCGATACAGATATTGTAACCGAACCCGTATTAAATTTTCGGGGCGGAATAGTTCGATAAGGAACATACAAAATGAGATCGATAATAGTCGAATCGATTCCGTATTCGTTATCGTGAGGTTCTGAATCGGGGGGCTGGTCGGAGATGTAAAGAAGCGTGGTGGGCAGTGCAGCTCTTAGAGCAGTGGAAGCTGCAGGGGCAGTGCCGCTTTTTTTGCGGTTCATCAGGAAATAAAATGCAGTGCCCGATGCAATTATGATTACGACAGCTTACGAGACACTCTGCTCACTCTCTGGCGTCATAAATGGCTTTCAATCATCTAGGATTTATCCGCACTCTTAAAAGTGAGCATGGCTTAGTTCATAGTTCATAGTTCATAGTTCATTTATTCATAACGGAAGTTACATGTCATACAAAAAAAAAAATATAATATTAAAATTAAATATCATTTGATATTGCAGTTACAAAAAAATTCAATAATATTAATAAAAATTAAGTAGTTATAATAAAAAAATTCATACAAATTTATATTTTTACATTAAATATATTGTCAAATTGGTAGAATGTTTGCTCAACCAACCAATTTTTTAGAGCATTCTTGAAAGCCGCTCTCGTGGACTTATCACGCACGTTGTCTGGTAACCGATTGTAAACTACCGGCGCCATCACATGTACCAGTTTTGAGGTCTTCGTCAGCCGGTGCGTCACTGTCCGTAACCTGTGCGCGCTCCGCGTATCGTACCTGTGTGCGTCGCCAAGCATCGGGTACTCGTCCAAATGGTCTCGAGCATACAGTGCGGCCTGGAGGCAAATCAAGGACGGTATGGTGAGTATTCTCAAGGACCGGAACAAAGGTTGCGCTGTCTCATCTTGTGCAATTCGTACTATGGCTCTTACGGCTCTTTTTTGCATTCTGAACACGCGCTCCCAGTCGGCGGCGCGTCCCCAGAGCTCAACACCATATTGGAGCAGCGAATGCACAGATGCAAAGTAGCAGCTCCGGACCATGCTGCAGGGTAGAATTGCGGACACTCTCCACAGTGCGAAGCATGCGCGCCCTAATTTTTGACATAATTTGTCTATGTGGCAGTTCCATGTGAGGCCTCTGTCTATTTGGAAGCCCAAGAACGTGGTAGTGTTGACTTGCTCCATCTGACAATTTCCGACGGTCACTACCAGCTGCCGATAGGTGCGTCCTGCCAAGTTGATATGAACGAAGTGTGTCTTATTAATATTCAGACTTAGTCCATTGATTTTGAACCAATGATCAAGTTCACTTGCTACTTCGTTCAACCTCACTTCGAGCTGATCTACGCTTGATGCTGTCACAATTGCTGCGACATCGTCCGCATACATCAGAACGTGGCCTTGGCGAATGTTTTTTGGTAAGTCGTTGAGGAGAAGGGAGAACATAATGTTGGAAAGCGACGACCCTTGAGCAACTCCGATCGTCGTTTTTAGAGATTGCGATTTTACTTTCCCTCCGTCCCCCACGACCACCTGGCTTCGGCCCGACATAAAATGGACCAGCAGTTGTAACGCAGGTCCTTCGATACCATAATGCTTAACTTTTGCGGTTAGAATATTATGGTCAGCTACATCGAAGGCCTTAGACAAGTCACAGAAAATAACTGCTACTTGTTGCGATTTTCCACGGGCTTCGAGGATCTTGCGGACCAATTCCCGTGTCAGACAGGTTGTGGATCGGCCACTGCGATAAGCATACTGCCTGTCGGAAAAGGAGTCGTGTAGTGTAACTTAGTGGAAACTCGTGTGACTTTGATCCAACGCACCAGACTTCATACTCTGCTGACCGCATCAATGACTTTCTTAAATTATGTGTGGATTTAACACTAACTCTAAAAGAATATGGGCAATAAAGAAAGAAAAGTTCTATGCTGACTGCTGAAAATCGCTACCATTTTCAGCAGTCAGCGTTAGACTTTTCAATTTAAAACTAAAAATCTGGGGCATAAATAAATTGACGCGTGACGAGATAAAGCAACTAATACACGCTCATTTCGCGTCACTTTGGGCGCAGCTGATTGAATGTGTACCTGACAGGTAATTTATCATCATAGGCCTTCTTCATTCTACAGAAATGAGATATGATTTAATCAGCGTCAGATTAGATAATAAATGTTATATAAGTTGATTTAATATTTTGTTATAAAATAATTATAAATATTAGAGGTATACATATACCTATGTACTAATATTGTCAAATACGTATTTACAGTGTGTGGTAACGTGATCTTATATGTGGCCTTTGCAATATGGTAGTTTCCTCGTAACAGGGGGATAATGGGCATAATATTGTTATGGACAACTGTGGCGCTTACCATTAGGCAAACGACTTGCTCGTTTCATTGCTCAGTTGCATAAAAAACCTTTCTGGATGTTTTAGGACCATGGTCCTCGTAGTTCCTGGTTCCCTAGTTATATGATCCCTTGTTATGTGATCGTTGGGCGTATTTCTTGTTTATTAGATGACTTGATAGTTTCTGACTCGATTAAGTCTATTCCTGATTCACTTTCAATTCAATTCAATTCAATTCAATTATTTATTGCAATCCATAATGTAATTAGATGATAGGTAAAATAAAAATAAAGTTCATCATGGACCCTGTTGGGCGCAGCAATTAGGAGAGAGGAAGACTATTTGTGCATTTGTATTAAAACATGTCAAATTAATTAAGGAATATAAAAAAAGTATCATAGAAATAGTATTATTGAGGCAATCAAAAGTCAAACAAAAAAAATAATAAAAAAAAATTTCAATATCATAATATATACGATTAATTATTCTAAGTAATTTTTTTATTTTTTATTATAGTTTTTAATGTCAAATTCAATTAATTATGTCCAGTTTCTTATTAATTTAATTTATCATTCAAATATTCCTGAATTGTATAGTAGGTTTTGCTAATTAGTAATTGTTTTATTTGTTTTATGTATTGTCCGTCATTAGTTTCGTTTTTAATTATTTCCGGGAGCTTGTTATAAATTTTTACTGACATAACAAGGGGACCTGACGAGTGCATCTTAAGGCGGGAGGAAGGTAGCACTAACCGGTTTTTGTTTCGTATTGAGCGGTTCGTAGGTATATCTCCTCGTTTTGTAACGAATTGTGGATATTTTCTTACAAATTTGCATATTTCCAGGATATAAATACACGGTAGGGTAAGGATATTGTGTTTTTTGAAATATGGCTTGCAACTGTCTGTTTGTTCTATGTTGACAAGTATCCTAATTAGTTTTTTCTGCTGAGTGAACAGAGTGGGCGCGGTCGTGCTATTCCCCCACAGTATCACACCATAAGTCAGCCATGCATAGGCGTAGGAATAATAAGTAACCAGTGCAGTTTGCAGGTCAGTAGTTCTTTTTATTTCGCGAAGCGCATACGTAAATTTAGATATTTTAGATCGTATTTTCTGGATGTGCGGTTCCCAATTTATGTGTGAGTCTATAACTAGTCCGAGCAAAGTGAATTCTTTAACTGTTTCTAATTGTGTGTTGTGGAAAGTGAAATTAAAATTTAGTGGTGCTTTTTGTTGCGGGTGAAATATTAATAGTTTGGTTTTGGAAAAATTTATTTCAAGGTTGTGGTCGTTCATCCATTCGGTCGTTTTATCAAGGAGGGAGGTAAGTTTTTCGTGTAAATTTATTTTGTTGTGGCATGAGGTTATTATGGATACGTCATCTGCAAACAATACACACTGTTCTTTTATGATTTTTGGAAGGTCATTGATATATATTAAAAATAGGAGACATCCGATGACGCTCCCTTGAGGAATTGAGGCATTAGTGATTTTGCTGTCAGAACGGACATTTCGTATAGTCTTTTTCTGATCGTCGAAATGCTCGATTTCTACGAACTGTTGTCTGTTTTTTAAATAAGAAGCGAACCATTTATGAGCTATTCCACGAATACCTACTCCGTATAGTTTATTTAATAATATTTTAAATTGTACTTTGTCATATGCTTTGCTCATATCTAATAGGAGGCCGATCGCGTATTTTTTATTATCGATTATTTTTAGAGCTTCTTGTATATATTTGTAAATTGCTAGAATCGTCGACCGTTTTTTGCGAAAACCATTTTGGCTGTCGTCAAAGATGGAGTATTTCTCACAAAAGGTATATACGCGATCACACATAGCCTTTTCAAATACCTTTGATACTGAGGGCAAAAGGGCAATGGGCCGGTAATTATTAGGATTTGTTTTATCGTTTCGCTTATGAATCGGTTTAATTATGGCCTTTTTAAGTAGATCTGGGAATATACCGTCACTGAACGATTGATTTATTAAATTATGAATGGGGAAAGTTAGTTCGTCGGCGCATTGCTTGAGCAGAGTTGGTGGGAGTTCATCGATACCGTAGCTGTTTTTATTTTTTAGAGTTTTTAAAAGTTTGTGCGTTTCACTGGGCGTGACTGGACTCAAAAACATGGAGTTTTCTGTGGGATTGAGTACAGGGTGACCTTGGGGCCCGTCAGGCATGCAGGCGTTCCTCGGTCCTCCGTTGTTTTCGCCAATAGACGCGAAAAAATTATTGAAAGTGTTAGCTATTACTTTAGGGTTTGTGATTGTATTATTATTTACTTGCAGTTTTATATTACATTTCTCTTTTTTCTGTTTTTTATTTGTTCTCTCGTTAATGACGTGCCACATAGTTTTGATCTTATTATTTGATTTTTTCATTTTATTTATGTATTGTAGTTTTTTGGCTTTTATTACTAACTTTTTTAATATTTTTTGATACTTTTTATAGTATTGTGTAAGTACGTGATCGTTTGATTTTAGTATGAATATTTTTAGTAACCTTTTATATTGGCAAGATTTTTTAATACCTACAGTTAGCCAGTGTTTTTTAAAGTTTGTTTTTAATTTAATTTTACGCTTTGGTATACATTCGTTTAGTACGTTTGCTAGGGTGTTATGGAAATTTTTAAAGTTTTCGTTAATATTTTTATTTTTTGAGATTATGTCATGCCAGTTTATTGTCTTTAATGTCATCCTAAATTTTTCTATGTTTGTGTTGCTATAAATCCTTTTGTCTGTATACCATGTCGCTTGTTTTGTTTGATGTGGTAGGGATATTTGTATTATTGTTCCTAAATGATCTGAAAATCCGAGTTCCTCTACTGACGTGTATACATTTTTGTTACTAACGTTAGTAAAGATTAAGTCTAGGCATGTCGATGTTGTTGGCGTAATACGCGTTGGCTTTCTAATATGTTGAGTTAGATTGTATTCTGACATTAAGTCCAAAAATTGGATTGTTTTAAAATTATTTTGCAAAATATTTATATTAAAATCCCCGCCTATAATAATGTTCCGCTTTTCATACTTTGTATTTATGTAATTTAATATTAATTTTAATTGATTGTAGAATGCGTCTTCCTCTCTTCTATTCCAATACATAGTTATTAATACAATGTTTTCATTAACAAGTTCTTCCGCGCATACTTCTAAAACATACTCAATGGACATGTTTGCAATATCTATTATTTCTCTGTGTAGTTAAAATGATCTTGCAGTAATATACATACGCCGCCGCCTTCCCGTGAGTTTCTACAATATGATGCTGCGATTTTATAACCGCCAAAGTTGACCATGTTTAGTTTGTCTTGTGTCATCCAGGTTTCAGATATGCAGATAGCTTGGTGGGTTGGACATTGATTCATGAAGGCTTCTAATATATGTTGCTTGTTGTTTAGGCTTTGAAAGTTTTGGAAGAGAATTTTAAATTGTTGGTCAGTATTTTTGAAAATAGTCGTTGTCTCGAATGGAGTTATTGTTGTTTTGGGAGAAAATGTTATATCGAAAGGAGTTATTTCTATGTTCCTCGTTTCTGACGTCGTCACTAGAGCTTTGGCTCTTTGTTTTCATGCTAATCCTGTTTGTTGTTAGGTCTTTTTGTGTTTCGTGTTTTGTATTAACTTTCTTTCCTTCAATATACAATTGGTTTCCTCGTATTACTGCATGAAGTCCTTGTCGTCGTGCCATAAACATTTCCTCCCGCATATTCTTTTTTAGTCTTCTTGCATTTTCATCTAACAGTTCCGATATGCTAAGCTTGCTTCCTTTAAAGTAAGTTCGGTTTTCTATGATGTATTTGGCCATTCTTTTACTTATCAGTTCGATCACAAGTGGCCGGTTATTGTTGGTGTGTTTGCCGATTCTATAAGTATCTTCTATGTAACCTAGAAGATCTACATGCAAGATGTCTCTAAATATCTGTATGACCCTGTCATGTAGTATGTAATCTGGCTCCTTGTAATACTCGTCTAGGCCATATAATACAAATTTTTTGCTGTTGTTCTCTGGCACGTAGTTTTGGGAAGCTGAGGTTTGAGTAGATAATGTGTTTAATTCATTTTTCAATTTGTCATTTTCCTTTTGAAGTCTGTTTATTTCAATATTTATTTTTTCTATGTCTATTTTTCTTTGGTCATTTTCCTTGTATAATATATCTGTGTCGTGTTTAGTTTCTTCTTTTAATTTTCCAATAGCTTTGTTTATTTCCATTTTAATTGTGTCTTTTAGGCCGTTTATAATGGAGTTATTGTTTTCTTTTAGTCTTAAAACTATTAGCTCATTTAAATTTTGTAATGTTAACTCGTTTCCGATGTTACTTCTTTCGGCATGGATAGTGTCCCCAGATATGCTGGAGTTTATAGAGTTTAATGTATCGTCATGTGAAATTCTCGTCTTATCTCTTTGCGTGATATTACTTTTTTCTGACATTGTTATATTTTTAATTGTGTCGTGGTCTTGCTTTCTTACTGGGGTGTTCGTGTTGCCTATTTTACGCATTTTGCAGTAGCACGCCGGACACTTCCAAGTTGCTTTGTGCTCAGGTTGCATAGTGTTATAATAGCGCATGGTTGAGACGTTGGCGCATTCTAGATCATATGAATTTTTACATTCCACGCAAGTTAAGAATTGTCTATCAGGAAGTTCTTGGTGACATCCTGCACATTTTGGATTGGACGCCATCTAGATGTTACTTTGGAACCTTATGTTGTATTTTATCAATATAGTTCACGCCTGACTTTGATAACTAAGTAGCAAGTTAGCGCAGCTAACCTCCGCCAGATGGCGTTGTTTGATATGCAATTTTCAAATATGATCAGCTGTTATAAATTTGAGGTTATTAACTAATTAAAGATTTCTCAATCCTACCTTTTCTGGGTTTGAGACTCTCGGAAAGTTCACTTTGTCACACAGCGTGGATAATTTTCAAAGTAATTTCGCACTTTTACACTGATATCAACGGCTATTGTCCGTCATTAGCCGTTACTGATTATTTGTTATTTTCTTCTATTTTCCTGTCTGAATAACCAGTACTCTTTCTTCAATCGACGCTAGTTTTCAAGTTATCGGCTGTAAATCACTTTTATTTCAAGTTCACTTCAGAAATCTATTTTTTCGAAATTAAAATTACGGAGCCGTTATTTACTTGCGCACAGTAGCGCCCTCTCTCTTTATACTCATAGGAAATCCTAATTAAGCCAGGTTCTACTACTTACTATATCGTTGGCAATTTATTAATTAAAACGCGACTGTACTGTGATAATCTATCCTACCACCAGCCACATTGATATGAATAAGTCTCTGGTTACCCACATAAGCCCGTATTAACATTTAATATCCATGTAATAACTTGGAAATGTGACCTAAAACCCGATATACGCAACAGAACGGATTGTTGCAACATAACTGACTGTAGCAATATACGTAAATTAACAACGCAACAACAGTTGCAACATTAGTTCCGGACGCAAATTCCCGTTGATAAATGCACCCAGCAATGGTCATTAATGACTGTCAAGTGGTAAATTTTCATTATTTATTCGGGTGTCTGTTTATATTGTTTGTGATTAGTTACAAGCTCTCTCTCTCTCTCATTGTCATTTACGTTTATAGTGGAAAACATTTCCATCATAAGAAACAAACACGTATATCTTCTAAGGCAGATCTTTAAAGAATGAAATAGGACGAAATCATGGAGAATATTCGCTCTCGTAAAACATCCAAGTACTAATAAAAAGATGCAAAAATACAATTCAATACAATACAAAAAAAATATGTAGGTACAATGAAAAAAAAACACGGTTCAAGAATACAGACAACATACAACGGGCGGACCTTATCGCTAAAAGCGACCAGTGCGACCTTTGGATGAAAGGAACTAACAAAGTGAGAGAGGTCGGCAGTGGAAATAAATAAGACGGTTGTAATAAAAACAAAATCCAATTGATTTCTGGTACATACAAAGACCGTCTGATATTGAAGTCTACGTTCTCAATATTGTAGTTATAACTGACGTCAATTCGAGAGCGTCATCGCGGCCGTTTGGAAGGCCAAGACTCCAAGAGACATTATATCGTTCGCGGCAAAGTTAGTTAAAACGGATCCTCAATATCACTGCTCTAGTATCTGGAAACTTGCTTGAAACACATATGAACAACCTTTAACCTCCGTGCTCAGAAGGCTACCCATGTAAGTATCTATATCCCTATATCCAAACTTCGTAAGCTCGGTAACAAGTTTGACACTTATTATTCGCGCGCGAAGAGGTGAATAAACTTGTTAATGTTCTTTGAAACATTTTGTCTACTGTATTTTTTTACGCGTAAAGAACACCAGAGTATAGTGTCTTCACCTTAATACACACAATAAAAAAATGTTGATGGACATATTTTTAGATTTTTTCTACTTAGCAGTTTAAGTCAAATTTAAATTACTTATCAGTCTTATTAGGCTAGATTGTAAAAGGGGGGGGGGGGGGGGTCTTTATTTGAGTCAACAAACAAGTCATTACAAAACAAACCTTTCTTCCCATCGGTTGTATTTGTAATGTTTACTTTACTTTTCCTAGTACTTTTACGTACTCTACGTATAGTACTCGTAAAAGTGAACCTACCAGTCCTATATTACTTTGGAAACGACTTGCATGGACGCATATTGCTTCCTCACAGCGCAACGTATATATTACTGAGAATTGTAGTATATGTGCAATAAAAACTTATTAGTTATTTATTTACAACAGCCCGAATAGATGCGATACATAAGTTGAAATTTTCTGATTGAAGAGGGTTAGTGGTGTAATGCAAAAGAAAATGAAAAATAAATGATGGTATGTCGTCGCTATGCATATTTTTACAACATTCATATAAAGCGGTAGGCTTCTTGAATGAACAGTCTAAAGTCACGGCAAAATCACCTGTAAAGGCTTATTGTTTACATTTCATATGTAAGTGAAGTGATATAAGTAAGTGTTTCATTTATAAACAGCGCTTCTGGCGGACTCTTCGGAAAACTACAATTTTCCATACAAATGACACAAAAATACGCAAATGCGGCTTGATAGTAGACTGTTACACTCGAGTTACATCCCGCAGTCCGTTGCTAAACATTACAGTACATTGTTATGGCTTCCATTTTTGTCTTGATTTGTGAGAAAATAATTCTAATAGGCTGTAGTTAAGAGAGAATAATGGTTTTGCTCTATATATTCAACATAATGGCCCATCATGATAATAAATTCCAAAATAGCCACTATCACAATTCCTGAGACTAAGTAATATCTTAATATTCAATGACCACATTTGAAGCGCTCATAACGAATGATTTACGATCTGCTAAAGTGCTAGGTCTGGCTAGGTTCTAATGTCTAGTTCTAGAGCTGCTATTTCACTCTTGGTTACCTGACATTTTGACACTGGCGGCAGGCCAAGCCGTAAAGTAAGGATAGTATAGTGCTCACTTTGATACGGGTTTCCCTGAAGGATTAGGTATGTACGCATAATAGTTGAAGGATAAACCATACAGAACAAGATAAAAGGGACAGACTGAAATAACAGACGCGGGCGATGATTTGACCAAATTATGATACACAAAGTCAAAGTCAAATATCATTTATTAAATAGGCACAAAAGTGCACTTTTAAAGGTCATAAACACATGATACAAATAAAATATGTTAAAAATTGTAACTTATGTTAACATGACTTCGAAAAAAAGGTAAGTATGTTTACCCATTTCTTTCCTATAATCAAATTGAAGTCGTGCTGAAAAGAAATGCGAAAACTGACTCTACCAGTGCCTCGGAAATACGCCCGCTAGAGAAGATAGCACCAAGAAACCCTGCGGGGATGTCTTTTTTCAGCACAATTACGTATAAATTAGAATTAACAGAATGTCAAACAAGAAATGCGAGTGAGATGTCCCATAGTCATAGTGTCAGTAACAGAAAAGTGTAAATAAAATATAAGTAGGTATGACTCTAGCAGTAGGAGTGACTAGAACAAACCAGTCCCCGCAAGCAGCACCCGTTCACGAGTATGACTTGTGGACCAGCCATCACCCCCCTCAACCATATTGGAGGGAAGGGAGTGACCCGACACACAGAGGCAAAGCAAAGAGCAAAGACATTTGAGTGAGCATGACTGTAAAACCTAGTCACTTCCAACTCAAATACAATTTTTATAGCTTTATTTGAATGACTAACTAAATCAGACATCTCACAAGTGCGTTATTGTCTCAGGAACGGAAGTAGTGCAGTACCGCGCAAGATTTTGCAAAAATGTTTAGTATGGCGCTGCAACTGTTGCTTACCATCAGATAATAAACGACACTCTCGTCTCGCCACTTAGTAACATAAAAAATAGTATCATTAATAAATATTATATTTTTTATAACAAAACATCAAACAACAACACTCTGTATTGAATATACGTAGGTACCACTACAACATTCGCTTGAATATCCGGTTCTATTTACTTTGGTTTGGTATTATTTACTTTGTTGTTTTTTGTTTTCCGCCTTTGTTAATCAAACAAAAGGAATGTTAAGGAAATTTTTTATGTTATTTTGCTGTTCAATTAAATGCGTACGAATGAACATGAGTTTAAAAATTGTCAAAACTCTAAATCTAGGTGTAAATACTTGGGACCTCAACCATCTTGTATTTGTAATCTTTTGGATACCTATGCAATGCAACCATCAACAGGATCCCACTAATATAATAAATGTGTGATTGTTTGTTATCGCTTAGGTCCATAACGACTGAAACTTGGTATATTATAGGTACTTAAGGTTCAGGTTTCAATTTAGAAAACCAACAGTTCCTTAGGGAACTACTATAAATCTGATTCTACGCAGAAAGCGTCCCACGAATATGCTAGTCTATCTTCTATCTAATATTATAAAGAGGTAAAGTTATATGTATGTTTGTAGGAGGTAATCACTGACTGATCCGATTCTGACAATTCTTTCACTGATCACCTACACCATCTCCGATTGACATAGGCTATATTTTATTGTATCGACGCAAACGAAGTCACGGGCGATTGCTACTTTATAAACCAACCTACAATTCTGTACAATACCGAGAAGGTCTGAAACTCTGGGTACATGAAAGTCTGATTCTAAACCCCAGATGTGCGTCGCTCCAGCACAATAATTGTGTAGCGTAGTTCGCGCCCCATTTGGGGCTTGTATCTCATTATTCAGCTGGCATATACCCCACTCGCGTCTAGGTTTACGCAGCAAGTTTATGATAATACTGTCTGGGCAAAATACTTTGTACATTTTTAACCCTATTCGCTTTGTGGCTGCGCCCGCAATATACACAACGGAATTGCATTGTTTCGAGAAAAATGTAACCTAGGTACCAAGTTACAGGTTGGAATAGGAAGCTATGTAAAAGGATTGAATTCGTTTTTAAATCGTGTCGTGAGAGTTTACGACAAATGTGAAATGCTTAATGACGAATGAACAAATAAGTACTATAATATTTATTCACCTTCATGGAATAGCTAGCCTTTATTCCACTTAACTTTTAACCAAAGAGTGAAAATACAACATCTTTTATTCACATCAATCACAACACAAACATTATAGGTACATTTAAAATTCAGAGTACCTAAATACAATAAAAGTGTGACAATGGCGGTCTTATCGATAAAAGCAATTTCTCCAGACAAGCATCTAGGGAGAGGAATAAAAGAAAAATACATGGACGGTGGTTATTAATTAAAGAAATACGACTTTTGGTCGAGCCTCACGTCAAGTTTAATGTAAATAGGATAACTACATCCGATATCCAGAGATCGTTTTTACGCCCCAAGCCATGCCCTATTTGGTTTCTTTACAACTAGAATTCGATATTTCACAGATTCGAAAGCTTACTCTAGCTGCATAGGCAATGTCCTCCTCCCACACATTTGAGATTCCAACAGAAGCTCTGAAACGTCGCTGCGAAATCGCACAATACACCCCTTAACACATCCGGAAACGATTCCGCCTTTCGGACACCGTAATAAGGTTCAATTTGTCAGCAAGTTGCTGACGGGTGTACTTTACGGATCTTTTCAATGTATTATTTCGGCTGTTATCGCGAGTTATCTACTTTATTACATCTCTAGAATGCGAAGTGCCTGCTTTACGGGATATAGGGATTTTATTGACATAATTTTATGGCTTGCGTAAGGGTTTTTGAAACATTTCACAGCGTAAGGGCAATTATTTAAATTGGGAGTCGAATGTCGCGCAGGTGTGGGTGATTAATTCAGAATTTTACCTTAAAGTTTTAGCAGAATTGTTTTATTAGATCGTTATCTATTTGTTCAAAGTGATTCGAGGTTTGACGTGATCATTTTTGCATAGATAATTGTAAATCTTTGGATAAACTATACCTTCTACCGACAAAAAACGGAAGGTACCGCAACACTTGCACCAGTCCACTAGGGACCAATCTACGGAATGATAATTCTTATAATATTTTTAAGCATTAACGAATGCCAAGCGAAAAACTCAAACAAGGTTTTTCGGGAAGAAAAAAAAACCTTCTTTGAGTTTTTCGCTTGGCATTCGTTAATTCTTAAAAATATTACAAGAATTAATATGGGTTCGCGTCATCACAGAGCAAGTATTCAATTGCAACATTGATCTTGCTCGTTGAGAAAAAGGTTCACTCCACTCTCAATAGATGGCGTACACGTCACCCTTAAGACGGTAAAATAACGGAAGAAGAAATTCGACACTCGAGTTGGTGCCCACCGTAGCTCAATTGGTAGAGCGTCCCGCGCTGAGGGAATATTGGGTTGTGGGTTCGAGTCCCAGCCGGTGGTCGAATTTTTTCTTTCCGAAAAACCTTGTTTTGGGAATGATAATTATTCTTGACAGTGAGCAAATTATTTTCTGATTGCTGCGAAATCGGTATCCGATTATCTTTTTGACAGTGCTTGCTAACCGCATGCCGATCACACGTTTATAGGTGATCCCATCTCTTTGTACTGTACGCTGTAGGTACCAACTTATTGTAAAATGGAAAATCCAATATTGAAGGTTTCTCTCTTCACTCATATCTTAAGCATACATGTACCTAGAAATTTGCCATTGTCTACCAAAGAAAACTCTCATATAACAGTCATAACCGACATCGTTTAAGCGAGGGTCGAGTGTTTAGATTAAACTGGGACCGAGATAACCTTTGAGTTGTGTTGAAGTAGGTGACAAACATACTGACTTGACGAACGCCGTACTCATTTGGCTTAAGACAGGCACGTCTTCTTAAAGTCAAGAAAGCTGCGAGGAAAAGACTTAAAGCCCTACAAGCTACAAGTAGGTACAAAGGACATACTTCGTTGCTTTTTGCTGAACTTTTTATTCGGTTAAATCCAGAATCTCAGGTTTCCTGTGCACATAATACCAAAGGATACTAACACTGGAAAAGTTCATTAGTAGGGATGATTGACCATTAAACCATTGAATTAAATTCCACACCATACGCGTAAGGAAATCGCACTCGCGATGCCGACGGATGTCTGTAAGTATCGACAAAGGCAATATGAACAAGACTTTCAAAATGTATTTTTTCTGGAAATATAAGTTGGCGATATAGAACGAAAGTTTCAACGTCCGTGTGTCACATTTCAAATTCACTTCGAGTGTTCTTTTGTGGTGTCGTCTCAAGAGTCAGTTAAAGTTTTTGACACATATTAGACTTATCGTACCATCTTATACCGTAAAGAAAATGTTTACCATCATTTCATTAAGTATCGAGCAAAGGCTACCCGACCGCTTTCCTGAAACTTTGGGCTATTACTTCGTTCCAATACGTTAGGTCACTTATTAACTTTAATCTAGTTGTACAAGTTTCTAAATTGGTTAGCTGCCAAATGACAATGTCCCATTGGAAAACACTTTGGTGTCGTTACGAAGAAAAAACAAGAAACTTTACGCGTCGAGGTAATTGGTTTTGTCTTTGCAATTATTTATTTGCGAAGTCGGCTTTTTGCGTGAAAATTATGATAATGGCCTTCACGCTGTTGGAAGTAGCTTTAATTTAAATGTTAACTCTAATATTTGAAAATGGAAATGTTTGTATACCCTTTTAAAAATAAATAAACATGTTTACGTACATTTTTCTTCTTTTCGTGTGGTTGTGTAGCCAACCCTGTTAGGTATCGGAGTTTTTAGACCGGCTGAAGGCCTTTAACATGGCTTAACGACTGTTTTCCTTAGACAGCAATACGGACCAACGGCTTAAAGTGTTCTCTGAAGCACCTAGTGCTCAGATGTAAATACCACAGAAACGGTCACCCATCCACGTTGACACCGCAGCGAAAGTTGCTTTAACTAGATCTGTTACGAACGGCTATGCTACGAGCGCTACAACACATTACAATACAATACAAAGTAAAATACATTGAATTAGCTGTACCTAAGCCGCAAGTCCGACTGCGATTTACAAAACAAGATAATAAATATATGTGAGAAACGTTCAAAATACGTTTATCGGACGAATGGACCAAAGTATAATATTGAGGATAGCATAGTAACCATACCATACAATTCACAGCAAGCATTTCCCGCTTATTCATAATGCTCTCCCTTGAGAGATGAATTTCCCCGTTCTGGCACAAGCATGTCAGTGTTACCCCTTTTAGAGTACGAATGGATATAAATCGGTTATGCGCATAGTACAACTTTTGTGTAAGTGTTGAAGATTGTGAAGAATAAAATATGTACATATAATAGAATAAGGGCTAGTTTATACGAGGTCAAGACCGCATCGAATGTGTTTTGTGTTAGTTTTCCAACTAAACGACCTCACTGGCCCGCAGGCCAGTTTTCCCCTAATCTTTGAAAACTTTTTTAATGCCTATATGACCAATTTAAATACTTACAAGAAGCAACAACTGGACAACCTATTCACCATTAAATAATTATTTACATTATAATATTAACATTTAATATAGATAAAGCTCACGCATATCATGAGACCGACTGTATACAACAAATTGCCAAGTAATGCCGTCACCGCCACAAGTTTGCCCTGCTTTAAGTCTCGCCTAAAACGCTGGCTTGTGGACCAGACGTTCGCAGTAACGAGGAGTTCTTTATTCCTAGTGTTAATGCATACCATTGCTATAATTGTATTTATTTTATTTTGTGTGACTTTTCTATTTTTAACTAATTAATTTATTTCTGATTTGTAATGCATTAGCGCAAGCTAGGCGAAAATCATAAGATTTAAATAATTAGAAAGAAGAAAAATGATATTGCTCGGGCAGGGCTCGAACCTGCGTCTTCGGAATACCGTCCCGACTTAACCACTGGAGCTTAGCTTTAGCTTTAGCTTTTTTTAGCTTTTTATTAATATATATTATATTTTTTATATTATACTATATTATATATTTACTTATATATAATTATATTATTTACTTTTTAATTAATATTATATGTATTGACTTGTAAATAGGCTTTACGAAAGATTATGATTATGATATCCCACATGCTCTAGCACACAAGAAATTTGAAGGTGGTGTGGCGACGAGGGCAGTACTGACATACTACTGATTTGGTGTCCTATTAACTGTTATTATTCTGATAATTTAATATTGCTAATACATGACGATGATTCATACCGGTACAATTTTATTGTTATAATTATTCCTAACTAAAAAACTCATAAACTCATGAACTCAATGTACAAAGCCGGTTGCAGTGCGTATTAGGAGTGAGTTAGCGTCAAATAAAGATTAGTTGTACATGCAATGCATAAAGGTACTACAAAAATGCTTATGTTTTCATTTTCTTTACAAGCTTTTATGTATTTAATAGTATATATCTAGTTATTTATACACATTAGTGTGCAAAAATGGTGATCTGTATTGGGCATCATTTAAAAATAGAATTGAGGTAAGAATAATAATAATTGTCGATGATTTAAAAACAGACATTTCTGGCGAAATAGATTTCTAGAAGATTAGATACTAGAACCTTCTTGATGTGTTTAGTCCTATTCAAAGCCCTCAGAATTATTTAGAGTGACAGGTACTTGACTCAAAATGATCATTTCAGCGGTGTAAGGGGTGCCTGGGGTCGACATAAATTCCGATGTCGGCATTATTAGGGAGTCCTTAGTTTGACGAAGGTACGGTTGGAATTGTTGAGGCTATCTCAAAGCAGATCGAACCCCTAAAATTGTCTATTGTTTACACGACTACGAAATATTCAACAATGGTAGGAATCGCTTCAGCAATTTGTCGATATATTTATGTCCCATCCCTTAACATGGATGGGTTTGGCTTTGTGTGCGTTAATTAAACGCATAATCTAGCGGAACAAAAGGTTTATAATATCTTTGTTAAGCATGTGAGCTGTAAATCTCAGATGGAAAGGATGAAATATGATAGCAGTATAAAGTAGCAAATTCTTATATTAGAAAATTTGCTTCGCTTCTGGATATATATTATCTTAACATTGTAAGCAACGTATGATTATGCTTAGAAAGTGAAAAATTAACCTAAAAATGGTTTACAGTTCATCATCATCATCATAAGCCTGTATTCGTCCACTGCTGGATATAGGCGTCTCCCAATGAACGCCACTGAGCCCGGTCTTCGGCTCTCATCTCATTCTCATCCAGTTTCTTCCGGCCGCCTTCGCAGGTCGTCGCTCTACCTGGCCGGTGGGTGTCCTGCACTACGCTTGCTGGTTTACAGGTGCTATTTTTCTTTTTCTAACCTATACTGTCCCACTGTGGCAAAGGTCTCCCCCATCTCTTTCCACGTATCCCGATCCCCCGCTATGTCAAACCATTCCTCTTGGAATGCCACGATATCATCTCGCCAGCGTTTTCTCGGCTTCCCTCGGCGCCGTCAAACCTCCCCCCCCCACAGGTGCTATTTAACAAAATTAATATCTAAAATATGAACAATATAAATTATTTTTCAAAAAAAACTAAACCGACTTCAAAACCACAAATAGGCACTCAAAAGTGAAAAATAAATTAATATAATTATCATAAGCGCTACCCACTCATATATTTGAAGTCGGTGCCAGCCAAGTCTATTAGGTAGCAGATAAATACTATGTATATAGTAACTATTGTACTACTGTATTGTATTGTACTACTTGTAGGTAGTATCTATCTACTTTCACTTTTCACTTTTGAGTGCCTATTTGTGGTTTTGAAGTCGGTTTAGTTTTTTTTGAAAAATAATTTGTTTTACCCTTTTTAGTGCAAAACAAGTTTTAATTAAATTAATTTAAAAAGTTTTTAAAGACAAGCATTTATGATCTAGCAGCCACATCGTGATGAAGTTTAAAACGGGCTATCACAATTAAATTTATGTACAAAAAAAATTCATGACTCTCCTATTCTCTGTTGAGGAGTTCCCTCGCCGGAAGTCATTCCTGGGTGTATCAGCCATGTCATGGTGGAATTTAGAACAGGCTATTATGGTTAAATCCATTTACAAAGTTTTGTGTCTGTACTATTCACCGTTGAGGAGTTCCCTCGCCGGAATTCAACCCTGGGTGAAGCAGGTGAAGCAGTCGAATACAAACCTCCACCTTTAGAAAGTCGGTTACAACAAAAACAAGAACCGACTTGAAGATTAAACTTTTTTTGTTTGTTTTTGCTATTTGTTCAAAAAGTGCTGAATGAATTTCGATAAAATTTATATGGGACCACCTCTGAAGTATGACCTACCAATCAAAAAAAGAATCATCGAAATCCATTCATAATTGGCGGAGTAATCGCGTAACAAACACACAAAAAAAAAAAAACCGTCGAATTGTAAACCTCCTCCTTTTTGAAGTCGGTTAAAAATAAAAAGCATACTAATCATTGTGTGCGCTATAAAAATAAAGGAAAACTTTATTAATTACGGGAGAAGGGTTCAAGTTTATAGCTCGGAGAACATAAAAATGTTAAAACATGGCCATAAAATTAAACACCCTGAGGCTTACCACTGGCAGTAAAATAAATTATTTAAATACTGGCAGATATTTCACTTCTCAATTTTAGCCATTCGAAAGCTCCGCTCAACCTTTTGATTTATTATGTATTAGTTAATACTGATACTAATAGAATTAGGATCATAGGAACTGTTCCATTTCTGGCGAAAAAAAGTATCTTATAATAGGATATAGGAACAGGTCCTGGAATAGGTTCTAGGACCTAAAGAACCCACAGGTACATAGGTACTAAATTTCATTAAATCAGTTCAGCCGTTATGGAGAAAAATGGTGACAAACAAACACACCCTCACATATACTTTTGTTATTCCGCGCGGTATCGTCCGCTGTTTTCTGAGTTAAAACGTGGCGTGTATTTCTGAACCTACACATCAAATTAATTAATCTTTATCCGTTCAATAGTTTTTGCGTGATTGAGTAACAAACATCCATCCTCACTAACTTTTGGATTTATAAAATTAAGGAGAAAGGTACGGAAGAAAGAAAAGGAAGAGAAGAAAGGAAGGAAAGGAGGACTAGCCAATGTCCGCGATTCTATCCGCGTAGAATTAGGCTTATAGTGATTGTTCCCCAAGGTGCTGTTCGTTTTTCCAGGATGAAAAGCATCCTATCCTGTCGACCTAAAATACCTTATACTATTTAATATCTTATACTATTAGACTAGTAGGACTAAACAATTATTGGTTTGGTTTTCAGTTACAATTTATTGCAAACAATCTTTTACAAACGCCCATCAGAGCATCCTACCAGCAGGCGCTCTGTCGCTATTTTTATTGAAAGTAATAGACATTCTTGAAATAGCAAAGCCGTGGTTTGTCTCGGACGTGGGACGTCAAGCCTTGCAGAAAATCTATGCATAAACACGCAACATAGTGTAGACAAAAGAGATGTAAACCCTGCTAACTGGCGCGTTAGACGCTCGCCTATGTTTACCTATTTATTTATTTATTTATATCAAGTTACATAGACTCATAGAATAACAATTAATAGAATACAAATACATGGTCACATTGCAAAACATTTAAATTAAAATTATGTCAAATTATTATTGTTATTAAGTCAGGTCAACAGCTACATTTTATTTTAATCAAAATTATAAAATAATCTATCAATAATTTTAAAATAATAAGTTTATATTATAGAAATTTCAATAAATATAATACAATACAATTAAATTATGAAACCCTACGTGTAACGTGGAGTTGACAGCATCGGTTCACATAAGGACAATCCAGTCTGTCGGCAATGACGGCCAGCATACTGTTAGTACTCCCCCGCACTCGCCGCACCAGCGAGGCGCATCTTTTGCGCATTGTTGCCGAAAAACAGTCAACGCGCGCTTCCGCAAACATTGACGAAGCGCTACAAAAGCGGAGGAGCCCTACCAGCATCCTGAACGCGTTGTTAAATTGGACTCTGAGGGCGCTATACGATCTCTGCGTGTAGCATGCCCACAGGCTGCACGTGTAGAACGAAGTGCAAAAGGCTCTAAAGAGAGTAATTTTAACATTAAAAGAACAGCGCGCAAACCTGCGGATTATCATGTTTGCTCTGACCGACAACGCCCTCCTTTCCCTCTCAACATCAGCATCATCTTTCAAGTTAGGTGTGATTATATGGCCTAGGTACTTGAAATGTTCTACCCTTTCTAACATATGCCCATTCAGTCTAATTGGTGGTATATCTTTTACTGTTCTTGTCCCAACTTGAAAGACCATACACTGACTTTTTTTAACATTGTATAATAGCCCATGATCAGATGCATAGGCCTCACATACACTCAGCAGCTTTCCAAGTCCACAGACCGAGGCGCTCAGCAGCACCATATCGTCCGCGTAACTTATGTTATTAAAACAGACCCCGTCAATGTAGCACCCAATATGCTGTCCGCTGAGCGCCCCGATAAGGTCATTTACGTACAGGTTAAAAAGTGCCGGTGAACTCAGCCCCCCTTGCCTCACCCCGCACTCCAACCTGTAGGGTTCCGACAGAGTTTCAGCCCATACGACATTGTTTACCTGGTTTCCGTACCAATATTCAAAGATCTTAATAAGTTCGTTTGGTACTCCTGACTTCTCTAACTTCTTCCACAATATGTCATAGGAAACCAGATCAAAAGCCTTGGATAGGTCAAGGAAACAAGCGTAAACAGGGGTTTTTCTGCTAGTATAGTATTTAACAGCACTCTTAAAAGACAGTATTGCAGTTTCTGTGGACAGTCCTGTTCTGAACCCGAACTGATTATCATGCAATTGTAGGTATTTATTTAACTGTAAGTTAAGTAGGCTGTCAAACACTTTGGCGATAATAGTTGCTAAGTAAATAGGTCTGTAATTTGTTTTATCAGACAAATCTCCCGTTTTGTTTTTAACTATTGGTACTACAGTAGTTCTCATCAGATCAGACGGTAGGTAGGAATGAGATACACACAAGTTATAAAACATAGCTAACACTCCGAATATATGAGGACCAGCATTTTGTATATGTTCAATACTCAACCCATCATATCCAGGAGACTTGCCCTTTTTTATTAATTTTACAGCCCTTGATACGTCCCTGGCCGTGAATAGAGTTTCAACAAATGATGCCTCCGTAGGCCTCTTAAATATTTGTGACGGCCCTAGTGGAGATTTAACAAAGAAATGCTCTTTAAACTTATCAGCAATGCATTTAGGGTCGCTAACCCCGTCTACGCTCACAGGAAGGCCAGGACGATGCCTCAAATTGCTTGTGTGTTTCCAAAAGCCTTTGAAATCTTTTTTTGCATGCTTGGAAGCGAGAATATCCATTTTTAATTGCTCCTGATGGTTTTGACACCATTTTAGCCGAGACTTAAATATCCTCCTGCTTTCACACATACTTCTGTAAACCCCACCTATCAGGTTGTCTGTCTTTTGTATTTTTTTTTACTTTTTATGCTTTAGTGAAAAAATCTTATTTCCATTTATTTTTATTATAGCTGTCAATATTTTTGCCCATTTTGTATTTTATCTGCCTATAATAATACTTGTCACCCACGTTTATTATGCTTATGCCGATAATAATAACGTTTCTCGTTTGTTATCATTTTTTTTTCGATTTCATAAAAAATACCTTATAATTTTTGGTTTTGGTCAATACTTGAAAAATATTTCACCATATTTGCAAATGTTCTCCAGAAAACTAAAGAGTAAAATAAAAATTATAAATCTTCCTGCAGAGATTCCGTCCTTCAATGTAATGTCAACTTTCTCTGTCATCGTAAAACTTTTTAAATTCCATTACGGATTTTACGTCTTTAATATCCATCAATTTGTTAAACGAAGTTCCGATAAAGCTCTCGGCAGCTCGCAAATCAATAAAAACTGACAGCAACACGATAAAAGGTGAAAAATTTATAAGAGAGATGAATTTTCTTTGTAAGAAGCTACGTAAGTAAATTGTGAATGTCATGATGAATGCTCCCGGGGAATAATGAATTGCACGCAGGTAGGGTTGCTAACTACTGCCTTTTTTACTGACAGTGTACTAGTTGTAATTGCAATGCTCTGGAACTCTGCCATTAATTTTTAGTATCGGTTTTTGACGGTAAAAACAGAGAACAAAGTAGTTATTACTCGAATCCTTGAACTTGCCAAAACAAATCAGATTCAAAATAATTTTAATAACTTGCTCTTAATTTTTCAAATCTATGATTTCAGTAATCTCTCAAGTATAAATGACACCATTCCAATACTATGGATCAATTGGTCTGAAATTTTAATTTTAGGTTGAAATGAAACGGGGTGCTATGTATTGTCATGTAGTACATAGGTTTGACCTACCTATATAATAATTTCTGGTGAATATATAAGACCTGACCTGGCGTTTATAATAATTATTTCCGCTTTAATATCTATATATATGTAATCCTAAAAAAAACCCGTCTAGTGTAATAAGGTGACTGAGTCATGACGGAAGAAAAGGTCATAGTAGTGAGTCAAGGTAGGGGTCACTGTCTCGCCTGTTATGCGACGATGTGGCCGAAGAGAGAGAGAGAGCACATTACATCGAGAAGACTGTTTTGTAAAGACTGTTAGGGAGACGGCTGTTAAGCAAATGCTCAGACCTGTCTCCCTAACAGTTCACCAAACATTATGCCGAAATATATTCGCTTGACGGTTTTGTTCGGTGGGTGGCATTACATCCGAGGCCGGAACCTTTCTCTCCAAAGAGTCACTGAACATGCGGCAAGTAGGTACTTATTGCCCGAAGTTGCTGAAGTTGATTTAAAATACCTAACGATTTGTTTTGTTAAATCAGGTGAGAGCCCTACTCGACAAGTCACCGTGTTCTGAATGTAAAGACACGATCTACAAGCCGGGCTCAGTCCTTACGAGATTTAGAGTTCTTCGTCGCTGATTCGCTCCAGGCTTTGTAGTGTTAATATTGCTGGCAGTTTATCTTGGAACTCATCCCTGCTTTTATTGTGCGTCGCTCGTCATGAGATTGTGTAAGTAATTTTTTATTTACCTTGGAATAATAATTTTATATTCGGTCAACATTATAGGTGTGTGAGTTATGCTATACAGGAGGAAGATTTGTGACATTTAATCTTTGATAACTAATAATACGGAAATGATATTAAACTATAGACTGTCAACTTTATATCTCATAGATGTAGCTTTCTAAACTTTTCCGACGTTATTTAATCTTTTAAACTTTATTTTTTGCAAATCTAAACCCTTTCAAACAAGAGGCAATGAAAAAGAATTAAATATAGAACCTAAACCCAAAGTGAAGAGTTTTGTTGGAAATGACCACATAACCGTGCAATTCCCGGCGTTTTCCGTTTGAATAATGGAAAAAGTTTCCCAATAACGACTATCCGAGAAAATCAACAGAATCCAAGGCGTGGGAATTCTATTCTGAATAAATGATCAGATGGGGCCATCTGTTCGTAGCCGTGTAGTATCTTTTAGTTTGGTTATAACTCTTTTTGAGAGTTATTGTAAGGTTTGCTATCACAAAGTTATTTAGGAAAATATTTTATGTTACCAGCAAGTTTTAAGAGACCAGCCAGTTTTTCACCTCAGGGTAAGGCATACGCTTACCCGTAACGGTTGCAGTGCCACCTAGATCCTTGTTTTGCAAAATCCTACGCAGCACTAGCGCTACTCTCGTCACCCTGAGACAATGACTCTTACGTCTCATAATGACCAGTAATTCTGTTTAAAGAAATATTTATTTATGGTAACAATATTTGTGGTAGGTCTCTCGTATGCGGGAAGCCGTCTGGGTAGGTACCATAGCTCTGCCAGTTATTCTGCCCCCAAGCAGTAGTGTGCAAGCATTACTGTGTTCCTGTTTGAAGGGCATTGTAGCCAGTGAAATTACTGGGCATATGAGACTTAATATCTGATGTCTCGTGGTTGATGCGCTACGCAGTGCTTTTTATGGTATTAAAAGTTCTGGGTAGCACTACAATTGTTATGGGCAGGCGTGGCGCTTACCATCAGGCGAACGACTTGCTCGTCTCATCACTCAGTTAAAAAAAAACAGTATCTTACAACTTGAAATTTTTAGCTAAAGCAAGTTATAGCAGGAATATGTTGATCAGTGAAACAGGTAGTTCCTACTATCAAGGATTTAAATATACATACACGTACGCCTAGTGATATTAGGTGATCTCGTAGATTTTTTTTAAATTAGCAATATATTTATTTATGCTTAATATATCTAAGTTTGGCCACTATTTCGCCTGATGTGAAGCGATGATGTGGCCTAAGATAGAACACATAGATCTAGAGAGAGACGGCAGTTGAGCGGCTGCTCAGACCCGTCTCGTTATTTTACCGTCAACTATTTTGATTTATCATTTTGTTACTTTACTGCAATTATTGTTGCTGCCATGCTTCGGCTTTATACCGTTTGGTAATAACGTGAAAAATCCCTACCTTCTTCAAAAATTCAAATCGAGAAATCTATCTCAATGATTTTTGCTAAATTATAAAATGAAGATCACCAGCCAAGGCTTTGTCAACAAAAAAAAAACGGTCTATGAAACAAGAGGGGGCTCTTTACACAACAATAGTAATAAATCTCTCAAAGAACAATGCAGCAAGCAAAGCCGCGGAACCGGAGGTGTGCTGAAATAATTTCGAAGTGAAATTCCTTAGAAATCTTCCAGAGTTGAAATACTTTTATTGTTAACGCTATCCCAACAATGGACGGGTTGGGTATTAAAAATATTACACGAATACCTTCCATTTTTAAAACCAAGCTTTGCTGTTCGGCCAACTCAGTGCACAAAGTGTGTTAAGGAGTAATATTTGTAGGACAAAACAATGGAGACATTGCGCCCCGCGGTTTACCCACAGTTTCCCAGGATAAAAAGTAGCCTTTGTCCTTTTCCCAGACCTATAGAACCTACATACCAAATTTCATCAAAATCTGTTCAGCAGTTTTTGCGTGATTGAGTTACAAACATCCATCCATCCATCCTCACAAACATTCGCTTATATAATATTAGTAAGAAGTAGATTTAGACATCGTTATCCGGATTACTGTAATGCTTACGTACCTACTACGTTATGAATGTTTGTATATAATTATGAAGTTAAAAGATTTTAATTTTCTTCTATTCTATATATGTTCCTGTCTTCAAATTGACGACATTTACTTTATGATGATACTTTATATGATACTTGATATACGTTATTTTTTTAAAGATAGTTACATGTTTCATGTTTGTTGGTTATTAATTTAATTACAAAACGACGAGAACGAATACTAACCATTCTCTTTAATTTAAATAAAAACGTTCATTTTACTTCCATCCATTCCCCTCGCATTTGAAACAAGCCGTTAAGTGCTCTTCATTAACGCAGACAAGGAACCTTAATGTTTAACGTCATTAACATTTCCTAAAACGAATTCCGATTTTTCAATAATAGCAAATAATTATCTTTTTTCCGCTCCGCCACGTTTCAATTTACGCAAGTCTTGGATTAAACCGAAGTTTTCAATTATCGGAACCATTAAGAGGGCGTAAGGACGCAGTACATTGGGTTAAGACAGTACCTAACGTCAGGTAAGACTTTAATCTCATAAATCGCTGTTTTGTTTTATTATTTAAGGCCCAAGATATTAAATGGATAATGAAGTGAACAAAATAATGGCGTCTATTTTTTGAACTATTGCAGGTATTAACCGTGCAAAATCACACAACCAGGTTTTCCCTCTTCGTAATGATTATATTTTAAATTTGAATGTCTCATTCATTTTCGTCCGAACACTACGAATCTTATTATTAATAATTAGTTTTGGGCGTCTTTTTCAAGGCGAGTGGGGAACGCTTACGAACGTGAGCGAGGCGGAACGTGAGCGAGGCGCGATGCGTCCGCGAACACCCGTACATTATTATTAATAATGTGTCCAACCCACGTTTATTTTCATAATAAAACTGCGAATCCCTATTAGGTCGCCATACATTAGGTAAGGTATTTTTACTCGTCATACATACAATTACGCATAACGTTTATATAGAAGAAAAGCATAGACATATTTTGCCTCCAGATATCCTGTTATTACGTCGATGATGTTATTATAGAGCCCTTACATTGTCATGGTGTTTTCGTAAAATAATTGACAATATTCTTTCCATTATTTTGTGTGTATGCATATTCACGGTGGGGGTGACCCAAATACAGACAGTGTTATTATTTTATACTATTTAAATGTTTAATATTATGACTTTTACATAAATGATGCGAATATCAGAAGTAATACCAATCACGCATGAGTGAGTCTAGATAAAGCTCAGCTACTGTATGACACCGTCCTGTGGAGGCTTCATCAAGTTTTATAGCGGAGACGGGATAAACTCGACCGTTATCTATGTTTCTGATCACTGTTCTGATTCCCTTTTAATGTGATCCACTTGTTCCGTTAATTTGGTTGGGATTGTGAGGAGCCGAGAAAATGAGAAGTGTGTTAATTTTGAAATGGTCAGCGTTTAAGAATTAGAAGTTTCTTTTGTTTGGAGAGTGCTGTGGTTTAGAACCGTGTGTCTATAATCAATATTTATTACTAACCTCAATGTTTATACACACCCTATTTAGAGAAATATGCGTAGGTGTAAGCTATAGGTGTATACTTGTGAATTGTTGTTAGTTTCATTAAACATATTTATTATATAGAACTTGTATGAAATATTTTCTAAACAGGTCTATTTAAAATATAATTTATGCATCAACACCAACCTAATATTATATTACTATACTATATATTTGCTATATATACGTAATAATATATTATTATTATTTGTGTGTTGTCTTTTATTATTATATGACATTTATTAATTTATATAATTTGAATTTTATGATATTTTATAATAGTGTAATTATCAATAAATGATTATGATTAAGTAGTAGATAATAATTATCATCATATAACTTAACGAAAAATAAATATAGCAAGTATTTTTATTAAAACTTGAGAAGATTCGCGTAATAATAGCGTTTACGTAATCTAAAATAAAAAGCAAGTAATAAAATAATGTTATCTACTTCTACTATTTACTATTAAACAATTTGTTACAGAAATATTATCAACTTTTACTTGAAATCATAAATTATTACGTTCAAAACAGGTCAAACTGTTGAAGTAATTTATTTCGTCTGGAGCAATAAAAATAGTACTAAAATTACAAAAGGCTAAATCTATTTCCACTATAGCAATATTTTGTTACAACAGCTAGTAATATGTAGACTTCAACATATTTAATTTTATTATATTTATATGATTATGTAGTCGGTATATAATATTATTATTCTATACTGGTTAGTTTCTTTTATACACAACACCACTGTCACTCACGGTTTCTTTGAGTCCTCTTTATCCAAAGGTTGTCTGGAAGAGATTGTAACACTTAGCTTTAAGTATTGTTTTGTATTTATTTCATGTTGTTGTGTGACAATTAAGCGTTATCTAATCTAATCTAATATAGCTTCTGTCTAAATAGCCTACACGTCCCCGACTAATTGAATTACAAAATGTAGCCTATTTTCTTTATTAAATTTTATAGTGACATCACATATTTCTTATAGATATTACCTTTTTTATATTTATATAATGTTCCTACCTGCGGTTGTGCTTACCATATAAATAACATAGAGCAGAGGTATAACATGGGGTACTTTAAAAGAAGGGTGAAAAGGGTCCTTAAAGGTAGGCAACGCACCAGTAATGCCCCGAGTGTTGCAGGTGTCCATAGGCGACGGTAACCGCTTACCATCCAGGCGGGCCGTCTGCTTGTTTGTATAAGTAATATAAAAAAAAAGAATCACAATTTCTGGAAGAAGCGTTAAATATATAACATAAATATTTTTTATATAAGACTTAGTAAAGCAAATAAACCGATTACTTACTCATTTAAAATTAGAGTAACAACAATTGCTACCAATAAATATATATTGATTAATACATAACTTGATCCTTTTTGATGGCGAGCAATAATTTCCCCAGATTGGTCATTTAGGTACCTTTTTCAGAAAAAGCAAGCGACGCAATGTTTCCCTTTCCTCAATGCGACTCGTGCTACACCCACACATAAACTGTCTACTTTATTTGCGTCACATACATAAAGAAATGATGTAAAGACGGTCACGATACCTTTATTTTATTGAGGTCCTCTGGTTAAAGGAATTGGTAGAAACTGGTTAAAGGAGTGTCTACTGCCTCCGATATCTTCTGAGCTAATATAGCACTCATGGTTGGTCGTCGTAGGAAGTATGCGGGAGGCCGTCTGGGTAGGTACCACAGCTATGCCAGTTATTCTGCCGCCAAGCAGTAGTGCGCACGCATTACTGTGTTCCGGTTTGAAGAGTATTCTAGCCAGCGAAATTACTGGGCATTTGAGACTTAATATCTGATGTCTCGGGGTGATGAACGCAATCCAGTGCTACGCAGTGCTTTTTATGGTATTAAAAGTTCTGGATGGCACTGAAATTGTTAAGGGTAGGTGTGGCGCTTACCATCAGGCGAATGACTTGCTCGTCTCACCACTCAGTACAAAAATCTCTGCAATCAATGGCATTCCGAGAGCCTCTCCTCCGCATGCTTAGAAAAGTTGTAGTTGATAATCTAGTTCTGAAGCATTGATCGTATGTTTTGCTTATAGTCACAATGGTATGCACGAAATTGGATCGACGGCACTGCTGTGACATTTAGGATTAAGCCCACTCGTGCCAACTTTAAATCACGGTTAATCAAAAAAGCCGATGAGAGAGGAATGGTCCAATTAGATGTCAATTACAATAAGTACAAAAACTTAAAATAACAAACGGGTTAACCTCGAGTGTACGTTAGCGTAAGTGGCATTTATCAACATTACGTGTTGACAGCGTTTATTCCAATTTTGCCCATATTCATCCAGACCATTGTCACGCTATACCGGAGTTGGAAACCAAACTTGTCAAGTCAAGTCCAAAGATATTTATTAAATAGGCACAAAAAATACAATTTAACTATACAGGTGTGGCAGTTTTGGGATCTCCAGTTGTCTTTTGCAACGAGGAAGTTTTGTTCTTAGAAAACATCAGTTGAATTTTGAAAAAAATAAAACTGCATTTTTAGATACGTGAAACATGCGTACAGTCAGGCACAAATTAAAAAAAAACTTAACTTAAACAAGGGCTTAATTGACCCTATTTCCCATCAGAAATGTTTACCTCAAAGTAACCTATCAAATCAAATGTTAAGTTTCCCTTTTGTCTACACGATCTTTGTCGCATGGTTTAGAATATCGGTTCCAGTAAGTAGAAACCGCTCGTGTACCACGTCAGTTTTTCTAGGATTAATGGCGGTATTTTTTACGTAAACAAGCTATTGTTATTCACGTTACTCCGATGGAATTGATTGCGAGCGCCAGACTGATGGTTTGAAACACGCAGCTTAGACTCAACATTGAAATGAAAAATACCACGCTGCGATGAGAGCTGTGACATATGTTGACAGATATCGGCCTTGTTACTCAGTTTTTGTAAAATTGTGCTTCTACTGTATTTTATACACACTACAAATACTACGCATGATTCGAATGCTAAGCATGCTACAAATACTACAAATGCTACGAACTCTACGCATGCTACGAGTGCTACGCTTGCTACGCACGCTACGCATGCTACGAACGCTACGCACATGTACTGAAAACCGAATGGGGAAATGAAAACAGCAATATTGAAAAACACCTAACATTTCACATTAAAGTTTTCACCCGTAGCGCTAATTTCAACGTTGAGGTAACGTAGATCTAGACTTGTAGACCAATTCTCGCAGTTTCCTAGTTACGTCAGGACATAAAGATATAATCGTATAATAACGTAATTATTTTCTGTGTAAATATATAAGCATAAAAACCAACGAAGACTATAACTATAACCGATTATAATTAACTGCGCAAGATACGATAAAAAAAAACAAGTGAAAACCTATATACTCTAGCACTACGTATAGAATACGCAAAGAACACAAACACCTGACAACACTCACTACAGTATATAACAAAAGTCAAACACGAACATCCCAAAAAGCTAGAACTTGAGTCTCCGGATTTCATTACGGTAACAGCATTGCCGTTTCTTGAGTCTCATCTAATTTTATCTTACGTACATTGAATATCTCGGTAGGCATATATAGGCTTTATACCTATATATACAAGGGCTATTACGAAGCGCGCTAGCGCGGAAAACCGAAATTACGTAAACGCTACATTGAATTTCCTATAATCGGTCGATGGCCTCGTACGGATACCGTGTTTACAGTTCAGTTCGGACCTTTCATTAAGGTATAGAACATAAGGTTTGTTTCAATTGAATGTACCTCTAAAAGCTAGGAGAGCCGAGTGAAAATAAGCAGCGTGGAATAAGGAAGCTGTAATTTGATTTAGAAACGGGATATTTACCACAAAAACGTATAAGGAAGTTATAGTCTTACAAGCAAGGACTTTGGGTTCGAAATGAAACTTATTGTTTTCATAATATCTATGAGGCTGAGATAAAATATCCAGCACTCGAAGCTATGATATCATTGACATATCTACGTAGGTAGTAATTTTATCGTTCTACCAGTCGGACATTATGACAAACTGTGATGATACCCAAATAATTTTTAATTCAATCTCATACACCATTGAGGTTGCGGGTTCGATTCCCGCGACGGGACAAATGTTTATACACAGAAAAAAAAGCGCGCGTGAGACCATGGTCCTCATAGTTCCTGGTTCCGTAGATACAGGGAATCCTAGTTAGGGGCCAAGATCTATCTATGTATGAGATCGTTAAGCGTAAAATGAATAATTAATAAGAATCTGAAACAAAATGTAATTTGGAAGTGTATTTCTACATAAGAGACAAAATAATTAGTCCAAAACACGAAAGACCTGAGGCTCATACCAATGGTACATAAAGGAAAATGTATAAGTAAGTTTTTTAAAATTTTCTCAAATACTTACGATTTGATTTAATGGGTTACTTTGGGTGTTCTTAGAGCGAGTGTGGCTCAGCGGGAACTCGTGCGCTTCAATCCGACGCATCTGGGTTGGAATCCCGAGTCAGCCCTGCACCAATGACTTATAGTTAAGTGCAGATTTTGTACGCTCGCTCTAAAACGGTGAAGGAAAACATCGTGATGAAACCCGCTTACGCGCTTTGGAGTGGTAGGCTCTGGCCGTGGTTGTAATACCACCCACCGAACAAAGCCATGCCGTCAAGCGACCTAGTCGTGTTTCGGGATGATGTTCGGTGAACCATCGGGGAGACGGGTCTGAGCAGCCGCTCTACTGCCGTCTCTCTAGATCCATGTGCTCCATCTTAGGCCACATCATCGCTTCACATCAGGCGAGAGAGTGGCCAAACATAGACCTATTAAGTGTAAAAAAAAAAATCCTAGTGCGAAATAGGGTCGAAAGACCGTGTTGTCTTTTTTGAGATATGACTTATTTGACCGATTTATAAAAAGGAGCAGGTTCCTAATTTGTTTTTTTTATATTACTTTAGTACTCTGGCATTTATAAACCGATTTGGAAAATTATTCTTACGTTGGGTTCAGTATAGCTACAATGTGGTCACATAAATTTCATCGATATTCGACCTTGGACTTCGAAGGTACATCAGAATTGAAGTCGTTTTTTTTGTTAGAAAAAGGAATTACTCTGCCTGACTTTGACCTTTTTTCAAAAATCCAAATATGCCCTTTCTATTTTCTCAAAAGCGCACCCGGTATTCCCTATGAACTAAACTTTTCACTGCAAAGGAAAAGGTCGCCACACCTCGCCTTTAAGAAATAAAATTTTACTATTCCACAAAATAAATCCAATAATATATTTATTGAATGGTGCTATTCGTAGAAAACTTCCTACACATCTACGTAGGTATGTGGATATCCTGTTGGGTACTTCAAGCAAAATTCCATCGATAGAATGACATTCTTTGGCGGGAACGTTAGGGAAAACTGGAACAATAAACGCGAAGTAGAGATGCAAAACGAAAACAGAGTCTTCCGAGAGAATTCCACAGGTATCGGTTGCTTTGCTTACAAAAAGTATAAAAATATGCTGTAAATATTTATCAATTTCCTAAAGAACGTTTAGGCAGTCATGAGAATGTTTTTAGATATAAGATAAGCAACGTGACGAGGAAGATACGCCTGAGAGAAGCCCCAGTAACAGTTTTGTTGTGCCACTCTGGTATCTCAGATCTTTTTTGTATGGGATTGATTGATGAAACGAGCATGTCGTTTGCCTGATGGTAAGCGCTACGCCTACCCATAACAATTGCAGTGCCACCCAGAATTTTAATACCATTAAAATCACTGCGTTGGACTCCATTGATCTCATTAAAATAACTGGGCATACAGGAGACGTCTCGAGGTGTCGAGACGTCTTCTATATGCCCAGTTATTTTGCTGCCTACAATGCCCTTCAAACCGAAACACAGTAATGCTTGCGCTCTACTACTTGGCAGCAGAATAACTGGCAAAACTGGTCCATACCCAGATGGTCTTCTTTTTTACAAAAGGTCTGGGTCTGCGTTTGAGCACAATCTCACCTGATGGGAAGTGACGATGCGGGCGAAGATGTAGCACGCTTACCCAGTAGATACTTGTTCACTCTAGATTTGAACACACTCAAATGAAACGGTCTCCCGCATACGAGAGCCCTACCACGAGCTACTACGAATTGAATTAATTCTTGCGCAGCACTGCACTGAGACAGTGGACACCAATAATTAGTAAAATTTGATGGAAACACATACTGTCCCGATTCCCGATGTATAAATGACTTTAATACGCCTTGAAGGAAGGCTCATTTCAACTTTCATGGCGGTTGCATACCATAAAGGCAAAGCAACAATTGACTCGCGTCTTCGTATCTATTGGTGAAAGTCAATTGTTGTTTTATCATTATGGTATGCAACCAGCAAGAACTTTGCATCGTCTGATCGGACCTTCAGATCTATAATCATAATAACTTGCAAAGTATAATTCTCTCACACCCAAGCATTACAAGCATCGAGTATCTTATATCGAGTATATCTGTTATTATTGTACCTAATTTTTACTTCCTGTACTGCCGACGGAAGAATCCTGGCTCTTGTAATACGGATGTTTGAACTTCATGGACATTGGCTATGGCATAATAATGATGATATAATTTTATTTCAAGCAACATCGAAGTAAATTTTATCAGAGGCCCATCCTACTTACGTATATTATAAAAGTGAAAGTTTGTGAGGATGGATAATTGTTAAATAAGTGTTAGGCAATTACGCAAAAAATACTTTACGGATTTTGATGTTTGGTATGTAGGTCATGGAAAATGAGATAGGCTACTTTTTATCCCGGGAAACCCCGGGTGAAACCGTGGGGCGCAATAAGTATTATATATGCCTTAGAGACTAACATTATGCTGTCTGTATTCATTTTTATTTAATACGCACCCAAAGAATACCCAATATTGATACTATTTTGCTATAAAATGCAACGTCAACACAAATAAATTAATCCATACCAAACCACACCCATTTCATTCAGCAGCTGTTTTCCATCGGATCCGGAAGCCGTCGCTAGTGTCGTGGGAATCCCAATTACATGGATATTTCATAGAGAGCGCCCCGACCCGCAGACCCTGCATAAATGATAAGTGATCCGACAGTCGGATGTGAGGGCTTAAACTCACCAAGTCACAAACTGAATAGGTAGTGAGCGTACTACTGCAAGATTCTGTGATTACTATACTATCATATCTTCTAACCCCGAACGTTGTCTCTCGATAGACGGATAACCGTTGGAGTGTACGTGTTCTTAAGTGGATACCACGGATCGGCAAACGTAGCGTAGGCGGCTGGCAGAAAATGGATGAGATGAGCCGAAGACCCGGCTCAGTGGCGTTCATTGGGATAGCCCTATGTCTAGCAGTGGACGGCTGCAGGCTGATGATGATATCTACTAACTAGCAAGGTAAGCACTCCTTGTGACGATTCAAGTTACTGTGACTTAGCCAATAATATACATTTACATAGCCAGGGCCGAAAATGAGACTTAAAATGAAGTCGCATTTTAGGCAGCCCTGGCAAAGTGGCATTTTTGCGTAGGCCATCTTTATATGGCTGGAAATTAAATTTCGATTTGAATACGCTGATTAGAAAAAGATTTTGTAGAACAACACCGAATATTTTTCTGCTTCGAGTAGCTTTCCTTTATTTTAAACCTTGAACCGTGGCTAATCAATTTCCTAGTTGTAGTATTTTACATAAATTAATTGTTGGTATTTGGAGCTTCATTTAGTCATTCATTTTCTACTTTCAAAGACAAACTTTTTTATTATATACTAAGCTTAAATGGAATTTGACCCTTAGACCTTTGAGTTAAATAAAGGCTTGATACGCATTGTTGATTTTATTGTAACTTGACCTTCAGTACAGGTAGAACTATTAATGGGGGGCTGGATCGTAAAAATGTGATCTTTAGGTGCAAACATTCTCTGGAGGTTGATTAACTATTAAGCATGCATTAGTAAAACTAGTATAAAAGTGTTACCGGGGTACTTACAAGCTTAAAAAAAGAAAAGAAAAGAAAATTAGTTTTATCGCCAACAACCTAAACATAGGTAACTACAATATATTTATACAATTAACTTAATGTGATTATAATTTAGCAATAACGGGCAGGTAAGGTATCCTCAAGAGTTTACACAGGGCTGTGTAGCCCTGAAACAAATTATTTATTTCTCGACAAAGGTCTGAGTTCGAGAAATAAACGATTTGTTTCAGCGGATATTAGGTTTTAGTTACATAAAACATTATAGCAAAACAAAATTATCAATGGCGGAGAATTCATTCAATGGATTGAATTGAATGATCCTCCGCCTAATTGATAAATTTATAAGTTTCAGATAATTATAATCCATTTTGTTAGTATCTACTTAGGTACAGACTATGTTAGTGACTCTCTTTATTAAAGTTTTAATAATGTCAATTCAATACAATTAATTAATTAATTTAATAAATAATTTGATTAATAATAATTCACATAATAATAATGTCAATAAAAATAATTAGTAATCAAGTTAAATATTCAACAAATAAAATAATAGTTCAATCAATCAATGTCACATTCAATTTCAGTTTTTATTTATCATAGGCGTTTGAAGCCCTAAATTGCATCTTGGTCTACTGTGTGAGTATCGAACCATCCGCCTTTTCTGCATTGTTGTATTGGATACGGAGGGCGCTGTAACCCCTTAGAGTGTAGTCGATGTGTGGCTGCAAGTGTAAAAAGATTAAATATTTATAATGAATCAAACTCACGAAAACTTTCATACTAATTGGCAGTATGCCCGAAATAACGTAATCTTTGCTTATAGATTAAGGATCTATACCTCAAAAATAAAAAAAGAACTCTGCGCGGTCCGTTTGTCTGTCAAGACACTACAAGAAACGTCTCGTGTCTATTCTTTCTCCTCCTTTTTTGCTACATTTTACCCAATTGAAAGTTACAGTGGTTCCAAAAATTGGACAATAAATAAATCTACTGTCTACGAATAAAAATGGCAGCGGACTAAAGGTCCATTGACACGAGGGTCTATATTAACACGGATTGGGGACGCTTCTATGACATTTGGTTAATACTGTTAGAGAAAATCTTCTTAATAGAGATTCGTCCCTAATCCCTATATTAGCAGTAGCCGGCAGTCAATTCCATGTCGCATTATATTATAAGATTTAAGATAATAATTCTATCACACTAATATTAAAAATGCGATAGTTTGTAAGTATGTATGTTTGTTATCTCGTCACGCTGTAACGGATAGATTTTAAGTGAAATTCGAAATAACTAAATAAAATGAAATAATTTAATAACTTATGAAATAGATTATATTCTGGATTAAAACATAAATTACTTTTTATTCCTGGTAAATCGTGGGGCGAAGCTAGTCACAACATCATACTAATATTATAAATGAGAAAGTTGGTATGTAAGTGTATTTGTTACTTCTTCACGGTCTACCGGGTCACGGATTTGCGTGAAATTCAGAATGGAGATAGCTTATATTAACACATAGAATAACAATAGCTATAGCTAATAGAATAGCTTGAATTTAACACATAGAATACTTTTATAGCGGGGAAACGCGGGGTGCAGATAGTAGTCACATTAAAATCTGCATTAACGTGGTGACGTTTATTGACGGCGCCATTCCCAAAGTTGCGATGACTTCGGAGACTTATTTTGACCAATGATATTCCTGTTCTTGACAGGTTAGCTCTCTAAGATAATTAATAATAATAATAATAATAATTAATGCTTTATTGTACACCAAACAAGAAATAAACAAGGTACACGAAATATTTTTACAAACTATAGTACAACGGGCGGACTTATCGCTAAAAGCGATCTCTTCCAGTCAACCTTTGGATGGATTAATATTATTTATAATTCTACAGTACCCGGCGATAAATATTGCACATCAACCTTTGGAAAGAGACAATCGGCTAATTTCGGCTTCGTAGAGCATTATCTCTGTCGCACACTACCTATGTGACGTTTTGTCAGTCGTTGTTAAAGTGCGATAGAGTACGGTCGCGTCCAATTCAAAACATATATTTATATTGTTAACACCCCCAAATTTAAATAATTTAGTTGTACTATGGCATCTTAAGGAAAAAGAGGGAAACCTTCACGAGGTCAGTCACGCGAAATTATCTACAATGTTTATAAATATTTTGTAACCGAAGCTGACAGATTTAAAAAACATGAAGATGAATATGTAAGTTGTTATTTTAAGAAGGTTCAAGAGCGAGTTGCAAATGCCACTGGAATTTCAAGAACTTTGAACAATATATTAAACGAAGTCAGTACTGAAACACATTCTACTGAAATTAAGTTCAGCACTTCAAAAAAAGGGAGACCAAAAAAGCAATTTCGTTTCGATATGGACGATTTTGATTATGATGTTGTTCGAAGAATGGTGTATGATTTTCACTTACGATTTCATGAACTGCCAACAATAAAATCATTAAAAGCGAAATTATCTGAAGCTATTAATTAAAATGGGTCTGAAAAGACGTTGAGAAAAATACTTTACGAGATGGCATTTCGGTTCACTAAAATGGAAGATAATCGAAAAGTTCTAATGGACAAGCACGATGTAAGTCTCAAACGAATGAAATACCTCGATAAAATACGCAAATTTCGCGAAACAGGCAAAAATATCGTCTACATGGATGAAGTCTTACATACACGCATTCCACACTAAAGAGAAATCTTGGAGTGATGGTAAAGGTCAACGTTTGATAATAGTAATGATATTAGTTCATGCGGGAAATGAAAAAAGCTTTGTACCCGGTGCTCTTTTAACACAGGTGACTATCACAATGAAATGAATAACGATAACTACGAGAAATGGCTGGTTAATCAATTATTCCCAAATATACCCAGTGATTCTGTTCTAGTTATCGACAACGCGCCCTATCACAACAAATATGTTGAAAGACCCCCCAACTCAAACACCATTAAACAGGAAATGATCAACTGGTTAAACAGACACGAAATTCCAGTTGATCCAAAATTAACAAAAACCCAGATTTACGCTGTTATATGTCAGCACAAGGAGAGGTATACAGAGTTTTCCGTGGACAAGGTAATTGCCGAACATGGGCACACTGTGTTACGATTGCCACCATATCATCCGGATTTTAATCCAATTGAAAATATATGGTCTCAACTAAAAGGCTATGTAGCCTCTAGAAATGTAAGTATGAATTTAACTACAGTAAAAACATCATTGACTGAAAAAGTAAACATGATCGGGGCTGAAGAGTGGAAAAAGGTTTGCGATCATGCAATCAAATGTGAGAATGAATATAGAAGCATACAACACGGTTTAGACAATTACACTGATAGACTATTGATAAATACGGCTGATAGAGACAGTGATATTGACCTCTTTGAGAGCACAGATAGTGAAATGGAAGTAAAGTCCGTCAAATCTAAGAAGTACCGTTTGACAGTTCTGACAATTGAATGATAGGGATGGGATGAAAAAATCGATTACTATAATATCCGAACTTTAAGAGATCGATTACTATAATATCCGAATTTTAAGAAATCAATTGTTATAATTAAATAAAAGAAATGTTTAGGATATTTTTTTATTCACTACTAGTACTAGTATCGTCGTCTTCGTCATCATCGTCATTTAAATTAATGACCAGTTGATTGTCCATTACATTATCAAAGTGTACGTCTCTTTCGAAGTCGTCCATTATTATTTTCTTTGTTTTTTGTACTACTTTACTCCAATCTTCCTGTGTAACTTGGGCACATGCTTCCTTTAATAAACCTTCCATTTTCTAATTGATATAAAACGGCTAAGACTCACTGTAAATGTCGAAAATGTGCATGTGTGTGTAAATGTCGAATGTGCAGTTACGTGCGAGCGCTCGCGACCTACGCCGCGGCTTGATCTCATAACTCCCAGAAGAAGGACTTCTAAAATGTCCGAAACCTGGTCGGAGTAATTTTCGACATTTACAGTGAGTCTTAGCCGTTTTATATCAATTATGAATAATAACACTCACGAAACTTTTCAAAATACTTCCATTTTCTTGACACTGAAGGGTGGTTTTGTGTTGTGTCTTGCTGCATAACCTGTAAAACAATAATGTAACTATTTGATAGCAGACGAAAACCATTGTTTAAATTATAAATGTTAGAAGTACTCGTGTTATTATTATAATATTATAAAATATTACCTTTAACTTGGGCCCAAATCAGTTCAATGGCATTATATTGGCAATGGTACGGAGGAAGTCGTATGACTTTGTGCCCGTGCTCTTCGGCCAATTGGTCAATTACATATGTCGGTTTTGGTGGTTTATGCAATTTCACTAACTGTAATAATTCAGCTTTTAATAGTGACATGTCGGCATCCACTCCTTTTCTTTGCAGCCATGCCACCAAATCTGCTTTCTTATTGGCTGACGTAGGTGCTTTATCAATTTGCACAGAGTGGTATGGGGCATTATCCATTATAATTGTGCTGTTAGGAGGGATATTCTGTAATAAATTTAAGAACCACTCTCGGAACCTTACTGCGTCCATTTCTTCATGATACTCTTTAGTGCTTTTGGATTGGAAAGCTAATAAAGAGTTTTCCACGAAGCCTGTAGACGCTGACCCAGCATGGCATATTATGAGGCGTCCACCTTTTCCTATCGGCACCTTCGAGCACGAAGCTTCAGAATCATCAGTCCATGTTTTCGGCACAGAATGGTTGGAATTTAGCCAGGTTTCGTCCAAAAATATTACATTATCCCAGTTTATAATTTGTTTAACTTCGCGCAGGAATGTTAGTCGCTGCATAATTATGTCATGTCGCTCCATAACAATTTTTCGTTTGTCAACTTTTTTGTATCTGAAGCCAATTCCTGTTATTACCGTTCTCAACGACTCTATGCTTCCCTTATACAGCCCGGCATCTTTTAAAGTTGCACATAACTTTGCCAATGTTGGAAATTCGCCTCTTGTAAAATACCCGTATATATGGTTTCTAATAGCATGACTATCGAATTCATCGATGCCTGTCACAGGTTTATTTCTTTTTCGTTTTTTCGGTGTGTGAAGTACGTTACTGTCACTCCCCGAAGGCCCATATTTTTCACTTAATATTTTGCCAACGGTGCGGCTACCAATACCGAGAGCTTCACCGACGCGATCCCGAACTTGTGTAACTGGCAGTAGAAGTCCACCATTTTGAGATTCACGCTCAAAATACTCGTGTAATTTCACCACCAATTCACGAGCCTGGCTGTTCAAAGTACGTCCTCTTTTCGACATTATTAATAAACACTTGCTTAGTTCGGAGTCCAGTATAAATATTGCCAAGGTAAACGGATAAAGAATGATCAGTCCAGAAAAGTAATAGCCAAGTCACAAATTGTAAAACACAAACGAGAAAGCAAGTACGCGCACAGTCAGCTTCCAAGATGGCGAGAGACTGCTGACGCCGAACCGACCGAGCGGACCGCGTGCGCTTGTAGTTGGCAGTGTTGCCAGAAAAAAAAAAATATTTTATTTTTTCGCTTTCGACAACTTTTTAAAGAAGCAAATATATTTGATTTATAAATACGTATTTTTGGTGAATGGGTTTTATCTCATATTTTACGATTACATAACTATTTAGTTATGTAATCGTAATATGTGAGATAAATCCCATTCACATGAAAAAATATTTGTTTGGTTGTCAAGTGTAATTTGTAAATAATACATTCGATTTTTCGTATATGTAAACGATTTTTTTGCATACAAGTGTATCCGAAGAGTCGCAACACTACGTGCAGTGACCTAACTACGTAACTTTGTAATGAGGTCAAGAATATAACTATTAGAAATTATTTACTGTGTAAATATGTGTTATTTTGCTTTGTTTGAAAGTTTTCAATTACATTTAGATATTAAGAATTGTACATTTTTAGATACAATAATGAAATCTTTCTAAATTCATGGTTTTATGAAAAAGGTTATCGAAACTGAATAATGTACGTATGAACAAAGTTGTTTCGGTTTGAAAAATATGAAACGTCAAACGGTACCTCTTAGATTTGATGGACTGTAATTGAGAATTAGATTTTTTTTATTTTATTACAATGTCTCATTTTCACAATAGGTATAATGGTGTTTATTATGTACACTACAGCTGTAATTTTCCAAAACAATTAAATACGTTAACATAATGTGAACATGATTTTTTTATTTTAACCCCAACCTAAAGTCATCACTTATAGAGAAATTGGTGTATTTTATACAAAGAATAAAAATTATTATCAAAAGAAGCAAATCATAATTGTTTTAACAGCTCCTAATAGATACCGAACTGTTTGTATTTCGTGCGACAGAGATAACGCTCTACGAAGCCGAAATTAGCCGATTGTCTCTTTCCAAAGGTCGATGTTCAATATTTATCGCCGGGTACTGTACTTTTGTTTGTCGTTCTCGAATAAATGGTTTCTCTTTCTTTCTTTTTTTCGTTCATTTCTTCTTTCTCATTCTTGGTAACGATTAGTTCCAACATTTTCTGTGTTCATTAATATATTTGCCGTAAATCACTCTACTAAAGATAATAAGTAATTTGACAGATTGTCCGCTAATTATTCTTTGAATAGAGGTTCAGAAGTCAAGTGTTCGAAACAAGCTGTCATCCAATTACCTACATCCCTTCCAAAGAAGCTTTACAAAAGTTTGCTGGTTTTCTTTCATCCAATGAAATATTACGAAACGAATTATGTTTATAATGAGCAAAGTTGGATGTTTCAAGTTGGTTCAAAAAGTTACTCCAAATTGGATTAAAAGGAATTTAACTACCAAATAAAGTTGTTTAAAATCCAAATAACAAATCTGACGACTCCAATTTAGGAGAATGACTTTTGTGATTAGTTCGTTAAGTTTTGTACACCTTGTTGGCTTAATCTGAGTGAACAAGGGTTTCAGTAGATCTTTTATTCTCGGCTTACGAGCCGATACCCGCGACTCCGCCCGCGTAGAATTCGGTTTATATTTCTGTTGTTCCCTAAGGAACCGATATAAAAAGTAATCGACGTCCTATTCCAAGTCATAAAGTACTTACCAATTTCTAATTTCTTATTATAAATGATTATTGCGCAATTTCTACTTTTCGTAATTAAATCAAAAACTTTCTACGTATTTATAGTTAGTTCTATAAAGTAGGTACCTGTACTCGGCTAACTTTCAAGGTACGACTAAACGAATTAATTAGTATAAACTTTTAATATTAGATAATTAAATCAAAAAGCTTTTTAATTAACGCAATAAATAAAGGAACTATACAGTTATATCAATTATATTTAGTACTATTGTAGCATTAACGATTTCAGAAACACGGTATTTTGAGAGACGCAATGTCAAACAATTTATTTTGACATAGCATTAAAGTGTACAAAGTAACAAGCTTCTAAAACATAACTGGGTACAAACATCTAGACCACCATGAACCCCTAGGGGCCGTCAGTCCGACGCCATATCAGATCGTGAATCAAATTACATATTTTATGAACCCGCTGAGGGTTTTACAGGCTGGACTAACAAGACGATTGCTTATTACTTTCGAATTCTTCGTTATTATTGTTACACAATTTACTTGAATTTTTTACACATACATCTAAGTGATGAGACGATCAGGTCGTTCACTTGATGGTAAGCAGCTCGCCTGTTCATAATAGTTGCAGTGCTACCCAGAATTGGTTTCGTTAAATCTTGTGCGACACTGCACTGTACTCGTCACAGTCAGACAGTCTCATAATGCCCAGTAATTTCGTCAAATAATGCTCTTAAAACCGAAACACAGTAATATTTGAATACTAGTGATTGTATTGCGGAATGTTAAAAACAAATTAATACATTATATACCTTTTCTTACAAACAATATTAAACTCATTACCGTTTACTCGTATTATTAAAATTATTAAATATACATATTTATTTTTTAAATAATCCATCCGCTTTATTTTTAAATAAAGCGGATGGATTATTTTTATATATACATATATATGTATAGGGGTAGATACCCCCATACATATTATGTAATTCTAACAAAAATAATAAGCGATGAGTGTAGGGAGGAGCTTGCTTCACATTGGTCGTCTTGGCGCTCTTATCTAAAGTGTCAAGAGATTTCTTTATCTTTCGTTAATAACTACGTGAGTCCTAGCCGTTTTATTAAACATTTATAACCTACATAATATTCAGCGGAATTACAATTCACATTTTCATTGCCTTTCAGTTTTAAACATAAATACATTTGTAAAATTGATAGTGTTATAAGAGTTGCACAATAAGAGAGACCTCCTACATATAAATTCCCCTACAATATTGAAGGTCAACTTTACTGCTTTACATATGACGGGGTGTATAAAACGAAGTTCAGTTAGTGAGCTCGGGTTCACGCATAAAAATTATAGTTTTCAGGGTCATGTTCGGGAGGATTAAACACCCTTTAATGATATCGAGATAAAACAAAAAGTAAATTATCAAATAATAGTACTCTGTAATTTCAGAGAGTTTCATTAAAATTCAATAGATTCGGGTCCCTTTCTCCTTAATCCAATTTCTCAGCGTCCTTTTAGATGTTTCAGAGACAGACAACAAGATCCAAATACAAAATATTTTCTTAAAAATGGCTAAAATTGGAAATCTCAAACTTTTTGTATGTTAAATATTCTGTATATTCATCTTCATCATCAGCCCATTATGTTCACTCTGCTGGGATACGGGCCTTCTCTCATAGAGAGAGTTTGGGCCATAATCCATCACGCTGGCCCAGTGCGGGTTGGTGGATGTCACATGTCCTTGAATTTTTGTGATTAATTCTTGGACATGCCGGTTACCTCACGATGTTTTCCCTCACCGTTTTTAGAGCGAGTTTGTTAATCCGCACATAACTTAAAAATGTCAGTGGTGCGGGGCCAGCGGGATGAGAACATGGGTGCGTCGGATCGAAAGTCGCACGTGCTCCCACTGGGCCACACTCGCTCCCCACTGTGTATTAAAATATAATGTATATTAATCTTTTATTATTAGATTGGAGGAGTTCGTTGCTCAAACGTAGCAATTAAAGGGCGACATATTTCATGTCGCAATTTTAGAACAGAAGTTTTTGTCGGCTCATGCCGACGTCGGTGGAGAGCACCTTTTTGTATGTCGATTGTGTGTAAACTGTGGCGTTCAAAAGGTTAGATATCTCTAATATCAATCATTAAGAGGATGCCATACTTTAGTAAATTTCACATCAAGACAAACAAGAAACTATTCCAATGTAAATCGACAAGGGTGATGCATGAGTCTAAATAGAACTAACGCTCTCCTTAAAATTATGGGGTTTTCACCAACTCGACACGAGGGGCTGGACACGCGTGTGTCCAGTTGGTGAAAGTCAAAATAGGTATCACTTGTTATTTTGTTATCTGGACGCTAAGATGTGGGTCCAGATAGTAAAATTTGAAATAAATTAATTTTTGTTTTCGCCAACTGGACACACGCGTGTCAACTCCTCGTGTTGAGTTGGTGAAAAACCCAAAATTATAACTAATTGATTCTTAAATTTCGTTTGTATAATACCAGCGCTGCTACAAAGCTATAGTGGAGATTTGTCAATGTATTTCATGCCTATAAGGCTTTTGCCTTACTATGCCTAAATAGTAGATTTTATCTTATAGATATATTATAATGTCTTACTGAAAGTGATGTCAACAAAGCTTATTCTGGTTGATAAGAAAACTGAGTGAAATCCAAGCTTGTCCGAGCTACTAACGTAGCCAGTTGGCTGAAATCACAGTGGCCGCGAATGGCTCCAAGCGCGGCCACTTCAAAGAGAAACTTTCCTTGTAATTTGCGAGTGGGGCTCGTCAAACAACGTCGTGCGACCGGGCTGTCACCCGAGGGGTCAGGAATATTAGTTTGGTCAGCTGATGCTTCACACAGCATTATTGTTTGTTGTTTTGTAGCTTCTAAAACAACAATGTTTCCATGATCTTGTAAAATTCATGTTTGTTTACTTATGTATTTATTTAATTCTTTATTGCACTATTACAAGTAATGTACAAAAGGAGAACTTAACGCTAAAGCATAAAAGCTAAATCATCTTTACAAGAGCATCGAAACATCTTGTAAAATTATTATGTATGTCTTTGACTCTCGTGTAGTTGTATGGCCATTCTCAAACGACCGTTGTCAGAGACCAATCGGAACAAACAATACCACATAAACGATCCCCCGGCCAAATGAAGACCGCTGCAAACGCTGCTTCACTAAGCAGACTTCTTACGAATGGCTAGGCGAGCTGCGCTACGAGCTCTACTATCATTATATTATTATAGTAATTGGAAAGAGAGAAACAGGAAATTGTCTGGCTGATATATAACATTTTTATTGGCCAGTGTAGTATTACCACGCACTAGTACTTAAGTTATTTTGCCATTTTGCCGTGAAAAAGAGAGTGGCTCCAAACGGATCCAACAAATCGAATCGCACTCTAAACCTAGACAATTTTATTTTGAGCTCCCAACTAATGGCACGCAAATTTTATTTAGACTGTATTTACCTCAACATCATCATCATCATCATCAGCTCATCACATTCCCATTGCTGGAACACGGGTCTTCTCTCATAGAGAGGGTATGAGTCATAATCCACCACGCTGGCTCAGTGCGGTTTGGTGGATGTCACATGTCCTTGAATTTTTGTGATTAATTCTTGGACTTTGGCTTTTAGAGCGAGTGTTAAATCCGCACATAACTGAAGAATGTCAGTGGTGCGAGGCCAGATGGATTCTTACTCTGGTGTGTCGGATCGAAAGTCGCACATGCTCCCACTTAGCCCCAGTCGCTCGCACTCTGTTTACCTATTTTATTTTAATGTTTGTGCACAGAAAACAAAGCACAAGCATTTGTTTCGTGTCTGAGTTTTGTGAGACCATGGTCTTCGTAGTTCCTGGTTCCCTAGATACAGGGAATCCTAGTTAGGGGCCCGGATCTATGTATGCGATCGTTGGGCTTATTTATTTATTTACCTTTGCAAAACAAAGTTCTGGGTGGTGCTGTTATTGTTATGGGCTGGCGTATTGCTTACCATCAGGCAAACGACCAGCTCGTCTCGTCATTCAGTTATATAAAAAAAACCAATATGGCCAGCAACACCCCTGGGTAGGTGTATTGGAATACGTAAGTCCACCACCAGAGACTTGAGTTTTCTTTGGCGGTGGACTTACGTTCCTTAAAGCAATATTGCTAGCAACATCCTTGGGTAGGTGTATTAAGGAAAATAAGTCCACCACTAGAGATTTGAGTTTTACTGGTGGTGGACTTTCGTTTCCTAAAGCAATTTTGCTTTCTACAACAACTGCTTGCTTGCTGGCCATATGGCCAGCAACATCCCAGGGTATGTGTATTAGGGTACGTACGTCCACCACCAGAGACAACCCAAGGACTTGAGTTGTATTTGGTGGTGGACTTATATTCTGCTTTCAAATTGTTTCGCCTACTTTGTGTATTGTTTATGAAATTAACGTGCCAGCTTGGCCTCTCTAGTTTTTTCGGACGTTAAATTTCCGGCTTTCATACCTTAGCTAAGCCTTGAAGGTTTAGCGGTTACCGTGCAGCCTTTGTGGACGTGAAATGAGCTTTACTTTGTGCATCACCTGAAATTTTTTTACTCTTTTTAGACACGAGATAAAACATAAAGAACTCTTACAAGTTAAACTCTTTTAAACATTTTAGATTATTTTTTTGGTTACAAATTCTCATTCAGGTTAAATTGAAATACGAGTTGGATTATTGTGTTATATATGAAATGAGCGAGTGTGGCCCAGTGGGAGCACGTGCGACTTTCGATCCGACGCACCCATGTTCGAATCCCGCTGGCCCCGCACCACTGACATTCTTAAGTTATGTGCGGATTTAACACTCGCTCTAAAAACGGTGAAGGAAAACATCGTGAAGAAACCGGCATGTCCAAGAATTAATCACAAAAATTCAAGGACATGCGACATCCACCAACCCGCACTGGGCCAGCGTGGTGGATTATGGCCCATACTCTCTCTATGAGAGAAGGCCCGTGTCCCAGCAGTGGGAACGTGATGGGCTGATGATGATGATGATGATGATATGAATTGGAATAACTTTATTTTGCTTACACTTCTTTAATCTCTGCATAGTATAAAACAAATCACTCTTTTACGTATGTCTGTGTACTTATTCGTTAGAACTAACTTTTTTTTTGTATTTTTTATTTAGTGGTAAGCAATACGCCTGCCCATAACATTTGCAGCACCACACATGCCAAACATTGTTATGATAATCCTCCGCGGCACTGCACTGCGATCGTCACCCTGATTATAATGCCCAGTAACTTGATTGCCCACAATGCCCTTCAAAGTAGAATACAGTAATGCCTGCGCACTACTACAAGTCGCAGAGTAACTGGCAAAGCGGTGGTACCAACCCAGACGGCGTTTCGAATACGAGAGATCTACCTACCAAATCTCTCTCTATCTTTATTTATTTATTTAGAGAGTTTCTTGAGGAAAGGTTTAGGTTTATAATACATTCATATTTAATGTAAAGTCCCCATGCCATACGGAGGCGGGTCGCTAGTCCTTTAATCCGTAGACTGAATATACATTGACAAAAAACTGCTGCACTTGTTTTTCGTTCCTCGCAGTGTTCTAATTAAATTTCAATGGACTCTTTGCCCAAATATGGCAAAAAACGCAACAGCTATAATAATAAAACTTAATAAGCTATACACAGAAAAAGCCAAAAATCATCTCTGAAATGTTCACATACCGGCCGAAAACTCAGCAGGAATACACAGAATAAAAAGCAGGTGTTTAACGCTGCCGCTTAACAACACCCAGCATCGGCAGCACAATGTGGACAGTAAGTAAGATTGACCAAACTTATCTTACGCACACTAATTTAAAAGACTACATATAGTCACTTGGGTGAGCTTAGCGTGCGTTTTTTTTATATGGATCTCTAAACTGGTCTGTACACTGGTCTTGCTTAAAAAAGTTGAACAAGTTACTGTATGTGAGTGTACGACCTTCTCGAAGAGAACACAGCATGCTAATTAAAATGAAATAGTTGATTACGCTTGACGCAATTTTATATATATATATATATATATATATATATATATATATATATTTATGTAACTTAATGACGAGGCGAGGTGGTCGTTTGCCTGACGGTAAGCAATACGTCAGCCCATAACAATAACAGCACCACCCATAACTTTGTTTTGCAAAATCCTGCGCGGCGCTGTACTGCGCTCGTCACTCTGAGACAATTAGCTGTTGAGTCTCATAATGCCCAGTAAAAACGCTGGCTACAATGCCCTTCGAGCCGGAACACAGTAATGCTTGCGCACTACCGCTTGGCGGCTGAATAACTGGCAAAGCGGTGGTACCCACCCAGACGGCCTCTCGCATACGAGAAACCTACCACCAGTAAAATTATATTATTAATTACTATAGCTGCGCCCCGCGGTTTACCGGAAGAAAAAGAAACAATACAATACAATAATACTTTATTGAACACCAAAACAGGAAACAAAAGTTTACAGTTACAAATAATAGTGGTAGAACAATGGGCGGCCTTATCACTATGTCCTTTTCCAGGACCTGAAGAACCAACATACCAAATTTTATCTACGCGCACGCGCCGCCAGTTACGTGCGAGCGCTCGCGACCTACGCCGCGGCTTGATCTCATAACTCCCAGAAGAAGGACTTCTAAAATGTCCGAAACCTGGTCGGAGTAATTTTCGACGTTTACAGTGAGTCTTAGCCGTTTTATATCAATTATGAATAATAACACTCACGAAACTTTTCAAAATCTAAATTTCATCTAAATTAATTTATTAACTTTTGCGTGATTGAGTAACAATCCATCCATCCATCCTCACAAACTTACGCAATTATAATTTATTATTATTATGTCAATAAATGATTTTTGTTTGTTTGTTTGTTTGTTTGTTTATTAGAAGAAGTACAACAGGATAGTAGGAAGTAGGACAGGGTACGATTAGTAGGGCTAATAGGATAAGATTCTGTGACGCAGTTATTGCCAGGGATTGACTAGTCATTTTTAACGGCATGCTAAGTCTATTATACCCCATGCTTTAGTAAGTGCATAGTGTTTATATACCTAAGCTACCAATGTTTTCGGGTTGAGTACCAGAGTCCGTCTTACCAAAGATGTAGAAACTACGATACTGCCTACATTCTTATGTGATACAACCCTCTTTTATTGGCCGCCTTAAGCCCATTTAAGATGCGGTAGTTACGTATATCGTCAGACTGCGAAAGCATCGTAAAAAGCTACCACAATGTGTTCAAATTGAAAATTTAAGAGAAATAAAGGGAGTTTTATACGAACGCTGTGTATAAAATCATCGCTTTTTTATTAAGATGTTTAGGTATTCTGAGTTATGACTATGGGTGAACGGCAAATCAAGTGTTTTGGGAATGGGGTTTGTAAAAACCTTTTTGCGATGATGATACCATAAAGTGGATGTATCTTGGGAGCAGGAATACGTAAGTATAATAAAAGCAACATATAGAAACTAAAACTAAATATTTTTAGTTTATGAAAGGTAAAAAAAAATTTGCCCTTTCAAAGTTTCATAACACTTCATAACAGTTTCATCGTAATCGTGTCGCTAATAAGAATTAAAATATAATTTCTCAATATAAAAAACAAGATATTTGTTTAAAAATATATTTTTCAAAACAACATTTAAAAAAATTGGTAATCGGGACCTCAGGCAGATTAAAACGAGCCCAAACACTAGTAGTTTATGATTATCCGCCAAGGAGTCCCACTGCCCACCTTCCGGCTCCATCATCAGATCAGCTGGTTATCACCATAATATAGCATTGTCATCGGACTTTTACCAGTATGCAAAATTTCAACTCCGTAGCATAAGAAGAAGTGGTTCTGATTCAACTTGCAAGGTTCGACCAAACAAACAAACATTGCAAGTTAAATAAAAGCTTGTAAAAAATACAAGCCGAATATTACGCTGCATCAGGAAATAGGCCCAATTACAAAAAATTCGCTTCTACCATAGAAAGAACACACCTCTTGACATACAAAAAAGCTCCAAAGCTGGCAGACAGTCGCAAACGTCACGTATCCCAACCAACCGACGTTAAAAGACCAACTCCCATTTCGTCGGAAACACTAATTGGTAAAGTAAACTTTCCGCATCCGCAATTCCACTCACGTACGCAGTTTAAGTTCAGCCAAGTGTGTTTGTTTATGGACCTTATCCGCACATCCACATTCCAATATCAGATACGTATCTTTCGTATCTTTACGTATCTTTGCGTATCTTTAGCACTCATTAGGGAGTTTCCTTATTCTCCCGCATTGGGATTGCTTGCCCTTTTGTTGTTGACGCCGCGCCGCTCTGTCGCTTTGATTTAAGGGTTAAGTTTCCTCGTTTGGAATTTTGAATAATAAGTGAATTGCGGTTAGTGTTGGTTTTGCTTTTTGTTTATAAAATGTTTTTTTTTTACAGTCTTAATAGATTTATGTTTGGCCACTATATCGCCTTATTTGAAGCGATGATGTGGCCTAAGATGGAGCACATAGATCTAGATAGAGACGGCAGTTGAGCGGCTGCTCAGACCCGTCTCCCCGCTCTGATACTTAAAACGATAAGTAATCAGGTCAAATCAAAGTTCTTTAAAGCGAAAAATGTATATTTCAATAAATAGTTTTAACCGACTTCAGGAAGAGGTTCATAATTCGACTGTATTTTTTTGTTTCTTACCTCTGAACTCCGTTATATATAAACTGATTTGGAAAATCATTTCTTTGGAAATCTTGCGTTGGGTTAGTATAGCTTCAACATGGTCCCACACAAATTTAATCGATATTCGAACTTGGAATTCAAAGATACATCAAAATTAAAGTCGGGTTTTTTTGTTATAAATAAAATTAGTTAACAAATTTTCGTCGCTTTTGCCACGTTTTGCTCTTTGAAAATGTTGGGCTCTAGTATTTTCATAAAACATTATCTTTCACCTAAAAATTTCCCCGGAATCACTAAAAACCTAAATATTACCTTAATAGGTAACGTAAATAAGTAGAAGCAAACGGGTTAAGAGCACTTGGGATCCCTTACCTTATTAGTAGGTAGCTGCCGGCGGAGAAAGCTTTAGGATCCGACATGCTTTTAAGGGACCTTTTCAGATTGGTTCTTATGGCTGAACATTCTATTTACAAGTAAAGAAAAGTAAGAATCTTGTTTTGTACCTTTTATTTACGCGGAGCAAAGAGCTCTTGCGCTTCGGTATTGTGTTTGCGTCTGTTCATATTATCCAGTAATGATATTATAAAATTATTTTATGTTAGTAAATTTTTAGACTAAGAAAGCACAACAATGTGGTATGTACTATGTCATTATAACAAGTTATATTTGTTGAAAGTATTTGAAACTCTAAGCATTCTCCATTACGATAGTCGAGTTGGCGTCTAATTTTCTATACCAAGTGCTTAATACAAAATTCTAAAGCACATTAAACTCGCCTTACTAAAATTTACTCACATTTGTGATGGACGAAAATATTTTTATGCGTGGGTGTCATAGCACAGGTCAAGCATAATTATGATCACGTCACTGACACCTACACAAACAAACTCCTACGTCTCTTGTGTATGTGGGCGTCTGTAATTGAACGAATTTATTCAAAATTATTTACTACGTTCGAATGTATTAAACCACTCAATGTAACAGTTTAGTTTTTGACATTGTTTTCTCTGTCCTATCTAAACTTTGTGTTTCTTTGTACTATAATACCTATATCATTATAGAGGATCTCAATTTGTACCGTAAGTAAACTTTTTCTGTCAGATGTTCATCGAATATCTTCGTAGCTTCACATTTCCTAAGATATTAATTAGGTATCGATAGAAAATGAAATATTTTTGGCTTCTGCGGCACTTGATCTCAAACAGACAGATCTCTAATTAATACAGTGTCTAACAAATAAAATAGCACGCTAATAGAACGGTCATAAAGTAGGTAATTATTATTTAAGGGTTTACATAATTATTTCACATATTATATTCAGTTTAAATTTATAGATAATTGTACAATTTTTATGTACACTTAGGTGCAGCTAACACTTTGTTAACTTGACTTACACCGTATTGTGTGAGAATTTTAGTTCCATGGCGACGACTTCTGCGATAGATAATAATAACCGGCCATGTGGGAATCGGACTCACGCACGAAGGGTTCCGTATCATGATCTACGAAAATGGCAAAAAAAAATCACATTTGTTTATACAAGCCCCTTTAAATATTTATTTTATTCTGTTTTTTTGTATTTGTTGTTATAGCGGCAACAGAAATACATCATCATACATCATAGAATAGGACTACCTTACTCTCTAGATATCTAGAGATATTCTAATTAAATCATATTAATGTGAAGCCTTGTAATTGTTTGGTTCAAGTTATTAGGATAAGTGTATTAGCATAGTGATGGTACTAGTGGTATATTATAATTTGATTAAATTGTGAGCACATGACTGCTTTATTTAGATAATACCAAACCGTTTAAAATGACCATCAGCCCATTATACATCGCCAATCTTGCAACACGACCTTCTTAGATAGAAGGTATGGCCTTTACTCAATTACTATAAAACCATCCACCGGACCAATCGAGTGCGGTTTGCCTTCAAATGTCGTATTTCATGGACATAGATTTGATTTTTTTATTTATTTATTTATTTATTTATTATTAGATGATCAACAGCTTATACAAGAGATTCAGTTACAATCTTAAGTAATCATAATATAGGCTAATGAAAGATCATCCTAATTATTACAATTATTATGTATTTTGCGCTCTCTAGCAGAGGATTCAAGTATGTATAAAGGGTGTATATGTGTGAGTCTATGTGCGTGTGTGTGTGTGTGTATGTGTGCGTGCACGTATGCATGTAAAGTTGACTGTGTATAGAAGTGTATGTTTGTAGTAAATTTATATATTAACATTAATGGTTATTTGTCTTGGAGAGTTTTGAAGACTTGGAATTTAAAAGAGGTTTTTAGACAGATATAGGGGTCAATATCCATGAATAAATGATTGTACGTTTTTGATAGCCTATTAATAACATAGTTACAACCGTAGTTTGTTTTGCAAGGTGCCTCATTTAAAAATTTGGTATGTCTGGTTCTGTATCGAGGAGTATTGTATGAGATCGCGTTGATAAGATAAGGGCTATCAATGTTACTCAAGAGAATATCATGGAGAAAAGCCATGTCTAGCAGAGTTCGTCTATCTTCCAAATTCATTAACCTGTGATGTTGCAAATTATCTTGGTAAGTGCCTTTAGGGGTTTTAGTTTTAAAGTTAAGATATCGGATAAATTTGTTCTGGATATTCTCAATTCTTTCTTTATGTGTGATAGATCTATATTGTAATACCATCGGAATGAATGACACAAAAGGACAAAAAAACTTTAAACTAGTATTACAATAGGCGGTCTCGTCGCTCAAAACACTCTCTTTTAGATAACCTTTCAGACTAAAATAAACCGAGAGAGGCGGAGTGTGTACATAAGTTATGTACAAACTAATTAATGATGTTATACATCCGACTTGGGTTCTAAAATAATAATTATAACATATAACATAGTACATTACTAGAACGATAAATTTGTTATGGATTAGTTATGGATACAGTTTTCTCACAAGTTTTTCTTCGCCGATTTTTTCGGACGCGATGATATGGCTTTTTTCTTTTGGCAATATACTCTTAGTGTTTATGTTTACTTGGCATCAATTAAGCCTATTGCTACAGTATGTGCTCCAACCTCCAAGATCAAACCCACTAATTAGTTTAGACAATAAGGTGCAATTTGGGTGTTTGATTTAATCCACATACGCAGATCAACTACAACACAATTTACTAACCTTGTTTAAATATCAATAATATTGTTTAGCAATACGCTGGTGTACGTTTCTAGCCTGGCATACCATAATTAAATAATAGTTACTATTACATGATGGTAAGAGATTTAACTTGCCATTATTGCTCTAAAGACAATATTGCACCAAAATGAGTTAATATTGGACAATTCCATCAAATGTCTGATGATATAGCTGCTTTTTCTTTCCTACGACAATACCTTGGCGTTTGCCAAAAACTACTTGTAGAGAGTCGCCAAGAAAATGTAATATTATTACCGTATAAAGCGTGAGATCATTTATTTATTTATTTATTTATTTAATGCATTCCTTAATGTAGGTACAACAGATGGTCAATTTATAGTCAGTTCACTAAGGACCCTGTCGGGCACGCATTTAGAAGAGAGGAAGACTGCTTCTAATTGTAAAAATTAAATAGCAAAAATTCAATCAAATTAATAAGAATAATACTAATTATAATAATTGCAATTTTTTAGCAAGTCTTAAGATTATTTTTATTTTCATATAGCATTTTACAATTTGTCATTTAATTTTATAATCATTATTGTATATTATGTATTTATTATTGTATATTTATCATAAATATTAGGTATATTATTTATTAAATTGGTCATTTAAATATTCATCAAGCGTGTAGTAACTTTTGTTTATCAATAGTTGTTTTAGTTGTTTTATAATTTTTTTATCATCTTTTTCGTTTTTAATTGTTTGTGGAAGTTGATTATATATTTTTACGGACATACCATAGGTACCTGTCGAATGTAGTTTAAGTCGGGAAGCAGGTACCACAAGCCCGTTTTTATGTCGTATTGAGCGGTTTGTGTTCCTAGGGACATCTTCTCGTTTCGTGTATAAGTCGGGGTTATTTCGTATAAATTTACAAATTTCTAATATGTATATGCTCGGTAAAGTAAGTATTTTGTAATATTTAAAATAAGGTGTACAGCTATCTGTTTGTTGTATGTTCAATATTCTTATCAGTTTTTAACCGACTTCAAAAAGGAGGAGGTTTACAATTCGACGGTATGTTTTTTTTTTAATTTTTTTGTGTGTTTGTTACGCGATTTCTCCGCCAATTATGCATTGATTTCGATGATTCTTTTTTGATTGGTAGGTAATACTTCAAAGGTGGTCCCATATAAATTTTATCGAAAATCATTCAGTAGTTTTTGAAAAAAATAGCAATAACAAAAAAATATAAGTTTAATCTTCAAGTCGGTTCTTGTTTTTTTCGTAACCAACTTTCTAAAGGTGGAGGTTTGTATTCGACTGCTTCACCTGCTTCACCCAGGGTTGACTTCCGGTGAGGGAACTCTTCAACGGTGAATAGTACAGACACAACATTTCGTAAATGGATTTAACCATAATAGCCTGTTCTAAATTCCATCATGACATGGCAGATACACCCAGGATTGACTTCCGGCGAGGGAATTCCTCAACAGAGAATAGGACAGACATGAATTTTTTTTGTACATAAATTTAATTGTGATAGCCCGTTTTAAACTTCGTCATGATGTGGCTTCTAGATCATAAAAGCTTGTCTTTAAAAACTTTTTGAATTAATTTAATTAAAACTTGTTTTTCACTAAAAAGGTTAAAATAAATTATTTTTCAAAAAAAACTAAACCGACTTCAAAACCACAAATGGCACTCAAAAGTAAAAAAGTATTTATCTACTACCTTTTAGACTTGGCTGGCACCGACTTCAAATAATTGAGTGGGTAGCGCTTATGATAATTATATTAATTTATTTTTTACTTTTGAGTGCCATTTGTGGTTTTGAAGTCGGTTTAGTTTTTTTTGAAAAATAATTTATTTCTGTATAATGAAAATAGTTGGCGCGGCGGAGCTATTCCCCCATAAAATAACACCGTAGCTTAGGTCTGCATACGCATAGGAATAGTATATTTATTGTGTGACATAATAATATTTTGGTTACATCTGCCTTTGATCTGTATATTTTTGTGTTAAACCTGTCAGGGACGAATATCGCCCTAAGGATTGTACCTATGGTGTGTTATAGGTTTATAGGGTATAAAATCATATATGCACTCACAAATGGACTGAAATACTCGTTACTAAACGAGAAGTCCAGACACGCTAGAGGCAGCAGTTTACAATACAAGCAGACGATCAAAGACAAACGCAATTTCTGTAGTATAATGGAACAGGAAAAATTGTACTAAAAGCAAAATGTACCGTAGTGTTTTTCAGCTCAGTTTACTTTAGCAAAGTAATTATTTTCGCTAAGCGTCTCCACTGTGGTTTTATCTCTAGGTGGGAATTTTAAAATAGACGAGAGTTTATAACATTTTCAAAAGGCTCTTGTAGTTTATAATGCATTTTAACGATGCTTTCGGCTTGGGGTTGACTTTGCAAACCACAGAAGGCTTACTCTACGAAATGCGATGATCCTATGAAAGTATACCCAATTCATGTTAGCTTAATGTTTCTGAAAAATATCGGTATTTCCAACTTAGGTTCACGATAATGGTGCTTTTCGTAAGAAACAAAATAAATATTGACATATATTTCTAAAGTTTTTTTTTAACGGGCGAAGGCCTTTATTACTGAAAACAAACTACACTCTACTTACTAAAACTAAACTAACTACATACAAGGAAAAGCAATTGGACAACCCATAAACCATAAAAGGCCTATAGATAACTGAAATGCTCCAACCCACTACCAGTTGGCAGCGTACCCAAGTTGCTGGCAGTATTGCCCCGTTGGATTGCAATACTGATACGTTAAGCCAAATAAGTCCCAGCATTTTGGTCACGCGCCGCATCGATCATTTCTAAAGTTGCTATATACGAGTTTGATGAAAATCGATATTATAATTTAATGCAAACCTGCATAGAATCGATAAAAATCATATAAAATATTATTGCACAAATAAACTATAGCTACCATTTTAACTCTTTATAAATCGATATTTATATTTTCATACACATCCACCTAAAATAAATCAAAACAAGATTCGTTAATTAATTTAGCTGATTTTCATACAAATCTGCCGAAAATCGATTAAAATAATTATTTTCATTTAATTTAGAAGTATTAACACTGAAGGTTCCACCTTCCAGACGAAAATAAGCGACATTGTTTGATAGGTACTATTTATAGATAAGATTAAGTTTGGATAATTTATACCTACGTGAGTAATGGTTGTGAGATAATCATAAATTTAAAAGACAAGCTTTATTATTTCATCAATCCAACACCTACACAAACGCCTCAACCTTCTGCTATTTTAGTTATGTTAAACGCTTCTCGTAAAGAAACATCACTACCAAAATCCAGTGCAAGAATGTTCTTGTAGAAACTGATACCCAATACTTACCACTTAAGACAGCAAAATACGACACCGTTAAGACCAACTACAAAAGCCGGTGTTTTGTGAAGCTAAGTAATGAGGTCAAACGCGTGTTTTGGCCGATATTAGCCCTCAAGAGGGCGGTATTGTGCGACAAAATTATGAGATTAGCGCGCCTTTGTTGTCTACGGCTCGGGTAAGTTTGAGGTCGGTGGATTTGACCCCAGGTGTTTTAATAGGTTATTTGGGGCTATGTTGTACATAAATAAGTATAGTATTTGAAATTAGTTGTATAAGAATATATATAGTATACGAATAAATACAGCATTTGGGCTATCTATAGCCTTTAATGGTCGGTTGTCATTATGCTTCTCCTAGTAAGTAGTTAATTTAGTTTTAGTAAGTAGAGTGTAGAGCTGTTTTCAGTAATAAAGACATTTGCCCGTTGACTGACGAAAACACTTTATTGCACTTAAGAAGGAATTACATTGTACACATACTTTCTTATGATAAGTACAATAGGCGGTCTTATCGCTAAACAGCGATCTCTTCCAGACAACCGTATGCTATAAAGACAATATTAAAATTTATAGACGATAGTGTGCAGACATAACAACGTAGGTATGTATTCTAACAAAATACTTAAACTATAGTTATATAATATATTTACAAAACAAATTAAATATATATATAGGTATATATATTATATATATGGTATATATAAATAGTAAATATATAATACACGTATAAGCACATCTTTATTATATACATACATATTACATTATAATAATAATAATATATATGATAACAATAGCAGTTTTATGATGACAAATAAAAGTTATATAGTATCTAAAGTTTTTTGCCGCATGGAAATCATGGGCTCTTTTAAGAAAAGGTAATCATTTTCACAATTTGGTAGATTTGTCGCAACGTCACCCGCTTTCTACCACTTATTCCTACCATAATAGGATCAAAACGATTGTATAATAAGTATAAGTAATAAATAATAATAATAGGCCCTAACTAGGGTTGCCTGTATCTAGGGAACCAAGAACTACGAGAACCATGGTCTCCAAGTCTTTTCTTCTCTTTTTAAATGACTTTAAACAAAAATAAAAGGAGAAAGTTTTCATTTTCTTTAATTACCTGATAGGCAAACATTTGACCGCTGTCTCACCTGGCGAAAAGTGACGACTCGGTCGACGATGGATCATGCTTGCCTAGAAGATACCGATTCGCTCTGGACTTGAAGATACCTAGATAATAAGTATCGGGAAACAGAGACGCTGGTAAGGTGTTCCATTTCTTAGCTGTTCGCATTATGAAAGTTGAAGCGAAACGCTTTGTTTTGGCAGGAGGAATGTCAACCATAAACGGATGCCGAGTTTCCGGACGTCTTGTTATCCGATGGTAGAAAGGAGATGAAGGAATTAACTCATGTAATTCCATCGCACACTCACCATGATGTATCCGGTTTCACGCGTATGTTTTATTTTTTCTGTTTATCTATACATTATCGTGTACCTAATAACATAATAACGCTTCGAGCTTCTAAATGGTAACTATTCTTGGCACTAAATGCTCCATCGTTTACCGCACCGTCGCTTTTTACCATTAGTCTTGTTCGCTAAACAGTCATCGCATGGACTTGACAAGAACTGTCGAGAAGAGTATCTACTAGATAAAATCAATAAGGATAGATTGAGTGATTAGGTTCTTAATTGCTACAACATTTTCCTTGAATTTCCTTGAACTTATAGAGTGTACACTTTAACTAATCCTAAGTGTACATTTTAATTTACATTCATATTTGCTTGACGTCATTGTATGTAATAATTATGAAATGTGACATTAACTCAGTAAAGTTTCAAATCTCAATTTAACAATTAATGCTAAATATACTTGACTCCAATCTTTGTTTTATCATATTATTATTACTGTTTTTAACTGACATTTAAATTATATTTATTTTCTTTAAAGCTTGGCAATAACTAATTATAATATTTGACATTAATTGATTGATTGTGATGTGTAATTTAATTCAATAATTCTATGTTATTTAAATATTCTTGCTATTAAATGGAGGATGTAACGATTCTAATTCCAATTATTACCATCTGCTGTGTACTACATTCTGGCAAATAAATGATGATTTGATTTGATTTAATAATTAAACTTCACTCTAATACATTTAGTTCTGCCTAATGGCAAAGCGATTTGGATGATACCGTGATTGTAGTGTGTGAGTAACAAACATCCAATAATGACACAAGGAATGTATTTATAAAAACAGTCATCAAAATAACGAGTAGATACCTAGGTAGCAAAATCTCTACAGCGACGTATGTAATATGTGAGCATTGTAGATAGTTTGAAAGGAAGATATTTTTTTGCGCCAGTTAATTTATTCCCAGCATGCATCCATTGTCAGAATATCACACAACTGGCAGATTCTGGGCGCTAATACCTCCGACGCGACGATTTCGAGTTAAACTGACAGCGGCAGAGGTCGGAAGTTTTTTCATTAGTGGGGCGAGAGGATTAGCGAGAGAACTAGACAAGAGAACGGACTGCAAACACACCAGAGCCGTCTTCCCGACTCTCAACAGAAACATAACCAACAATCTCATAAAGCTGCAGCGGAAGGATCTCCGCCTTATGGTAGGCCTAATCACAGGTCACTGCAACTTAAATTATCACCTATATAAAACCGGAGCCACTGACAGCCCCCTATGCAGAGGCTGCATGCTGGAAAATGAAACAGTTGAACACGTGCTGCTGCACTGTACGGCCACGGATGACATCCGAACAAAGGTAACAAAGCCAATAGACGGCACGGCAGACACCGGACACACATCATCATCATCACTTTCATTACCACCATCATCTTCCCCACAAACAACCTCAACACTGGAGCAGCTATGCCAGCGCCCCAAAGCCGCACTCCGTTATTTCAAGGAGTTGGGATGGCTTGGGTAAATGCTGGCGGGGGGAATGCACAATACACCCCATGCGGGACGTCAGTGCAGGACTCATCGCCCCCTCATCGAATAAGAATAAGAATAAGAGAGGATTAGCGACTCTCTTTGCGTGACTTTACTAATTGCTGTCGGATGTAACTCACTTGTTTTAAGTGCTGTTTTTCAGATAACAGTGGCATCACTATTGCGTAGAAATGTATATAGTCTATTAGTACGATGCTAGTTTTTAATTTCATTGCCTTTCGAAATGATTTCTAGTATGGTATATCTGGTATGGTTTTGATGTATTGATTGCTTGTCTGGAAGAGATCGCTTTGAGAAATAAGACTGCAGATGCATGCAACATCTTACATTTAAAATCTATAGATATTGTTAGTATTTTTAATTGTGTATATTTATAGGTATTCTATTCTATCGTGTATCTAAAGCATCTATAGGTATTGCTTTGTAATATAACACGCACTTGTATTTGTGTGTTGACTAGAGAGATTAAGTTGTAACTAATATGAAACATCAAAGTTTAAAATCTAGTTGGACCTGCACCACTCACTTACACGAACACTGCACTACTTACTTGCTCTAAAAAGGGGGTAGGAAAACAGCGAGGAAGCCGGCACGTCCAAGGATCACATAATTCAAGAATACGTGACATACGACAGGCCACACTGGGCCAGAGTGGATTGTGGCCTATATGTTTAAGGCTCGTATCCATGTAGAGAATATAAAGGGCTGCATGTTGACGAGGTGGATTGAGATACTATGAAAATAGAGTATGACAGATTATTTATACAACATACCTAGTAGATATCTATACGGCACTTTAGCATTCGCAATTTGCATTTATGTGATCGAATATTCGCGCATTCTAGCGATTGTTACTTTTAGCATCCGCGATGCGCGTTTTTTAGATAGCGGCATAAAATAGCACGATTCGATGGCGGTAACAAAATTGCTACAATCGGCGTTCGATAGTCTGTTCAGTGAAGCGGACAGTCGTTGCAGAAGCAACTTCCGAAAAGCAATCAAATCGTCAGTCACTGACGCTTAAAGTTTTGACTGTAGATCGGGCCAATAATGCATATGAGATCAGCCAAACACAGGTCACACAAGGTCCATTTTACCATTTTTTTTAAATTAAAAAGTTATATTCCAAAATACTTTTAACAAAAATTAACACTTTAGGTATCAACTCAATCAAGTCTTAAGAAAATTAAAAACTTAATTAACTAAATTTATTATACAAACAAGGATATTTTAGTCATTTGAATCAAAACGACAAATTCATGTTGACAATAATGCTGTCGCAGTTACATTTTTATTTGAGCTCGCCACGATATACAATTGGCATTTGCCTGACCTTTCGGTAGGTAGGAGTAGATTGTATTTTTAAAGCAAATAGTCGGGAGTTAGGTGCTACGATTTAAACCGAGCGAATGCTATAGGTAGTATAGACGCGTCGCAAGTTCCAGTTATTGTCAATCGTACATTAATGCCACTGGTAGTGGTTTCAGAGGCTCAGCCCTGGATTTCGAAGCGGATCTCCGAGCGAATGACACTAGCGCGTTGGGTCTGCACTGACGCTCTTCAATTTTTAATGCCCGTCGGTTGGTTTTGCGTTGATAGCAAATATTATTGGATTTTTCAATATTTATGCTTATCGAACTAGTGTGTATGAGGACCGCAGCTTTCCCGTCGACATTCTTTTTATTCAGGTCAAAATAATAGTATCGTCACAAATAATTCAAGTCTATTTCAAAACCTGTGATTTTAATAGGTACTGAGATCAATAATTGCATCATAGTCATTGGTATTTTACTCCCAGTTATTTTACTCAGGGAAAAAGGTACCTAAACAATTCTGTACTTTATCCATACCCAGCAGTGCAAGCGATAACACGCAGATGATGATGATAAAGTAAAACGGCCTGCTTAGCTAAGACCAAATTTTTGAGTATCTAGGTAAATTATGACTACGTGGTTGGTTCAAACTTGTGACCTGCCTATAGCCAGCAGGTGCAATCACCAGCTAGGTTTGGTGTTCTATAAAATAATCGAAGGAAAATATAAACAAGTAGCTTTTTCTCGCGACTTCGTCCGCGTGGATGATAGAGGAAGTCCCTCTATCTTGTCGTTGAAGTATCTAGATTTTGAGATTGATTAACAAACAAATTTTTTATGTTTCGAAAAAGATATCTTTTTTTAAATAAAAAGTATCCTATGTTACTTCGAATACCTCCAAAAATATGTGTACAAAGTTTCATGATGATCGGTTAGGAAGTTTTTGCGTGAAAGCGTAACAAACAAACTAACATTCAAATTTATAATATTAGAAGGGATTAATTGTATTACTTGTAATTTTTCATCTTGAAAATAATTTGCTCGTCTAACCGCAACGGTCTTGGTTGAGATTGCCCTCAATGTGTCGCTTAAAAAATAAACGGTGTCAGAAGAAAAAGCCTCCGAAATAAAACAAAGAGATAGGAAAAGGACTTCACGATTCCCGCGTTTAACGGAAGTTACGGAACCTATTTGATTTATATCTCTTCATTAATCAATGCTGGCTTTCACCATTTCACGGTTCGTTCCTCAGGGAGCAGCTATTGTAACGGCCGTATTTTAATACGTCAGTTATTCTACTGAGGCAGCTCCACGATTTTGATAGTATACCTACGTAGAATAGGTTTATAGTAAAGTTAAAAAAATACAGATTGATATCGATTTATATTTCCCACAATATTTGGCAATAAACTCCCAAATAAGTATAAAATTTTTAGTTGCGGGTAGGTACTGTTATTTATTTTGTGTTTTTGGTGCGAATGTCGTCAGCATTTATATTTTGCAATTTCTTTTCTAAATTTTATTAAATATGAATCTAGCACATACAACATAATTATACAAAACATAATTTTCAATTAGTATTTTTTTGTTTGTCACCCTACCTATAAATTAATTTTAATGATGTTGCTAGTTTGATATTTAAAAAAAAACCAAACTTAGCGACGGTAATGCTAGTTTGCTTTACAACCCTTGATAAGTCAATTCTAGTTTGACCACTCAATAAATTTTTATTTCCTGCGTGAGTGACTGAACAAGTGAGATAAGGCAAAGGTCGGTTTCTATGTCGGAGGTTATTAAATTAGAGGCCTGGCGCCACAGATTAGCGTTAAGTGGGTGCAAATAAAAATAGCTCTATGGGATAGTAAAAGGCGAGTCTATATTACATGACATCCAAAGGATTCGCAGCACTTTTATATACAGACTGCGATCATTTTACAATATTCTAGGATTTTTCAAACCTAGTTTTGTTATAAATTATTATCGCTCCTAGCAAAAGTAGCCAATCGATAACCTCGCACCGGTTTCCATGTAAGTATTGAATTTGTACCTACCACATGATTCGCATTAAGCATCGATTGCTGACAGAACACCCACTTCACTTTACCTTTACTTAGTTACCGTTGCTTAATCTCTAACAAAAACAGCACGTATTTACTTATACCTTTACCGTCTTTAAAAAGGGGAAGGTAATTCTTTAACTTCCTTTTTTATCAAAGACGGTAATGTAGATTAAAATAGGTGTAAGGCTAATTAAATAAAGATAATGTTTTTCTACATAGTATTGAATACTACATTAATTACTTATTCTTCCTAAGAGTTTTTCTTCATTAACTAAACGAATCCAATCAATCAAGTCAGGGTAAATTAGGGCGACCCCCAAAATGCTCGATTTGTTTACATCCGAAAGTTTCTTTTACCAAAGCGTCCAAAATACGTCTAACTTTTTATAAGTAGGCTAATATTTTAACCAGATTTCGTGTATCGAAGCTAGCTAAATTTAATTAACCAATGATTAAATTTTGTACAAAATATAGCCAGATGGTGCGACATGGAAAGAGACGAAGGTTTATTGAGAATCTATTTTAGGCTGTATTACTCTTAGGAATAAATCAATTTATTATTACGTTAAAATTGGTTTGTTTTGAACAATATTTTGTAACAAATGTTTCAATTAATAAATGATTTTGATTAGATTTTGATCATAGTCAAGGGCTTGAATAGATTTAACTTACTTCCTTCAAGATAAATAAAAGGCATACATATAAATTTTCGAAATCTTTGTTTCTTATTCCTACTTAAAATTTTATAAAACTCTACTTAAGTTTTACTTTTCATGATGAAATGGGATTACGTTTGTCAACAACTTACCTCTAAGTGTAGTTGCTTTTTACTGGTTGCTAAGAAATTGCCCAAAATATAACGACAGTTGAAGTGGTGCAACTTTTTGAACGGCGCCCCTTTTTTAACCAACTTCAAAAAAGGAGAAGGTTCTCTATACAATTGTATTTTTATTTTTTTATTTTATATGTTTGTTACATCAGAACTCCGTCATTCATAAACCGATTTGAAAAATTATTTTCTTACAAAGTGGTCCCATATAAATTTCATCGATTTTTGACCTTAAACTTCAATGTATCTTTTTACCTTTGTTGCACGACAAGTCATTATTTTATCATGATTTAATGATAACATAATGAGTTTACATATATAAATAAACGCACTATGATGACATACATAAATCCTGGCCCTTAACTAGGATTTCCTGTATCTAGTGAACCAGGAACTATAAGAACCATGGGCCCACGACACCCAGACACGAAACCCAGATATGAAAAAAAGAAATAAAGTCCGAAACGAAACGCGTCCGCGAGCGTTCCGCACTCTCCTTAGAATAGGCCAGCGAATATGATAGCCGAAACTATAGTCGGGACGATCTGACTAAAACGTATTTTATACATTCATAAAGATACATTAAACTTTATAATATCCCAATTTTAACATACATATTTAAACTTGAAACGTTACGCTTCATTCAAGTTTTTGAATATGTTTAAACGAGCATGCACTAAAGCTGCGTGAAATGGAACGTGAACTGATAAGCAGTGGTGGCTGGGACGGCAATGAATAACTGAATCTTAGGTCCACATTTACGGTTTAGAATTTAAGCTATTGCATTTAACTATTAAATTGAGATGCACTTCTTATAATCCTACTAATATCCTATATCTAATGTGTGTAATAGTGTGTTACTCAACTATGCAAAAACTACTCCAAGGATGTTGATGACATTTTGTAAATTGGTTTATATCTTAGATACTTGAAGCATGTGTCCACATGATAGTTTTTAACCCCGAATACCATTATAATAACTAGATATATTTTCTCTTCTGTACTGCGGGGCGCAGCTTCGGGGTCTCTCAATTGTCTGAGTGTTGTGGGACCATTGTCGTCGTAGTGCGTGGTTCCCTTGTTACAGGGAAACCTAATTAGAGGCCAGGATCTAAGTACGTAATCGCAGGGCGAAAAAAAAAATCTTTGATTAAATTCTATCAAAGTGAACGTCGCGACGACACATCACTGGCATCCATCCATCATCACCCCATTTTATAATACTTTCGGTTAGATGTGACTAATGTTTCGTAAGTAATGCGATCTTATTATATAGCATTTGCGTGCAACAAGTTAAATCGTTGAATGCATTTAAATGAGCCTGCATCCAGAGGTGCGTGAAATGGAACGTGAGGTGATAACCGCCAACCAGGACATGAAGAACAGGTCTTATAATCATATTTTAAAATTCTAAATGTTAATTAAATTTGTATCATGCTACTAACATTATAAATGTGAAAGTTTGTGAGGATGGATGGATGGTTGTTACACAATCACGCAAAAACTACTGAATTGAATTTGAAGAAATTTGGTACGCTATCTATGTACCAAATTTCTTCGAAATCTGTTCAGGATCTAAAGTACCTACGTACCTACGTACCTCGTTGCCATCGTCGTCCTACGTAGCCTATGTCTTTTTCCAGGAAAAAAGACATAGGCTACTTTCTATCCCGGGTAACTGAGGGTGAAACCGCAGGGATCAGCTAGTAACTCTAATAATTCTATAGCTCAAATTAAATTGCGAATTTGTAAAGGCATCTAATCCACCTAAGAGAAATTTAAAGTAAATGGGCAGAAACGAATTATTAAGACACAGGCTAACAGCCTAGTCTAGTAGTTAAGGCCTCACTTATATTGTAGGTATATGTATGTAGCTTATTACTTGAATTTTAATACACCTATTTATCTAGGCTAGTACAGTACAACAAGAATTTGAATAAATACGAATGACATTAAGTAATGGTGAACATTCCAACGTCAATGGTAATGGCAGAAACAATTAATCCCAATTTTGGCGGGGGTCATGAACTACGGTAGAGACACGAAAGAATGGTTCAGTCTTATTTTTCTCATGTTATAGAGCAAATATATAAAGATAGACCAAATCATGAAGGCACTATCCATGAATGAATGCACATAAAATTCAAAGTTCTGGGTGGTGCTGTTATTGTTATGGGCTAGCGTATTGCTTACCATTAGGCAAACGACCAGCTCGTCTCGTCATTGAGTTACATTAAAAAATATAGGTATAAAAAAATATAGGGCAGCCATATAAGAGGTGTGGTGACACGTTGTAGGTACGGCGTGTCGCTACACCTTTCAATAAATACTCCTGCTGATGACCACGAACACTCCATAGCAAGTGTGAAAGAACGTTCAAAGGTTATAAAAAAGATCCTATTCATACTTAGACATACTCGTATGTTAATTATAATATATTTATTTTATTTATTGACAAAAAAAAATCATCAAATATACATCCTTACTAAACCAAAAGGAGTAGGGTGACAGGTCCGAATTTCTTAATGATTTTTTTTTTACACTTAATAGATCTATGTTTGGCCACTATCTCGCCTGTAGTGAAGCGATGATGTGGCCTAAGATGGAGCACATAGATCTAGAGAGAGACGGCAGTTGAGCGGCTGCTCAGACCCGTCTCCCCGATGGTGATGATGATGATGATTAAGATTAAGTGGATTTGCCTCTACCATACACCAAAAGGTAGATAGTATTTTTTGTTCAACTAACCGGAGAAAACAGCATTTGACAAAAATTTTACTTTTTTCTCTTTTCATGCAAGATCTTCAACTATATTTTATCTTTTTCATTGTTATTCTTATATGTATATCTATATGCATTATATTTATACGTATGTTTATAATTATATCTGTAGTCATTTAGAAAAAAACCACCGTCCTTCCAAATTATGTTAGTCCTTCCTGTTAAATGGTTGTCTGGAAGAGATCACTTTAAGGTTAACACCGCCTATTGTTATGCTGATTACAGTGAAATGTACTAGATTTTCATGTATCTATTTTTAAGGATTTTAACAATAAAGTGTTTATCTATCTATATCTTTTTATACGCTTTTAACAGAGACAAGGCATAGCGTCTTATTACCACGTCAGGAATCGGACGAATCGCAGAAGATTTCAGTTACGTCTATTCTTAATAAGAATAAAATATAAAGCGACACACTTATTTAATAAAGTGCCTCGCTATAGAGTGTCACAATGAGGTTCCCGGCTAGATTGATTTATTGACAAAAAGCCCGCTTCGTTTGATTTTCGACAATATAATAAATTACTCCGAGATACGCAATCTTTTGTTTTTAACTTGAAAGATTTATAATAGCCGATAGTGGAAACGTAAAAAAAACGAGAGTTGACTTCGTTTGTAGTCAAAACCTGTATCTCAGAACGAATTGAGTTCGGAAAACGCAATTTTTCTTCAATCAGTCGATGCGGAGGTAATTTGTGGACTATTTGTCTTTGTCTAAAGACGGATTGTACGGAAGTCGGAAATAGATAGTCTATAGAATACCCAGTTGCATGTACGGCTGACAAGAAATCCCCGGGGCTTGGGCAACATTACTCCAATCTAAGTGATTGATGTCACAGATAATGTTTTATATAAATATTACTCAAAGAACATAACAGTAGTAATAATTAATCCACTCTTTTCTCTTTGCAAGTCAGGTTAAAGAAAAAGGTTTGAAAGGCAAGAGGATGTCTCTACATTGACAACATTTTATGGACTCATGGTTCATTTATTACAGCAATGACTCATCGAAAACGGAGCAGGAAAACCTGTTGTGTTTTGGAAGTAAACAAATTAAGGTCCTCTTATATACGATGCGTCATGGCCTTTACGATGCTCTATTTTTTATGAGCAGCCTAGTATCAAAGCCATATAACCAGCAGGGGAATGACTGGATATTGTGCTATGATTAGGACAAATGAATAAATGATATATCATCATTGGAATTCCAGCTGTTTTGTGTTGTGCATCTGTTGTAGTGAACGCACAATAATTTGTATACTCCGAATTTTCCAATTATTGAATGAATGATTGATGATTGAAAAATGGTTTGCATGATTGTTGAAATAATCAATAGTCATTTATTCATAATAAAATATAGGTCCACAATTATATAATGAAATTAAATCATTACTGATTATTTTACCAATATCAATAAAAAAAGATTAATATTAAATAACGACCAGATAATCATTTAATACCCAATACAAAAAACATGAAATTAATAATTCATCAAAGCTATAGAAAGTTAGGTCAACAAGCCATGTATCGTTTCAACCTGACTAAGAAACTCGATATTTGGCGCTTCAGTAATGTTCGTGGGCGGTCTGTTATAGACGGACCCCTGACATGAGTAAGCTTGCCAGACTTGCTAAGTGTTCGAGACAGCGTCACTAGCTTTCCTGCACGCCTCGTATTGTAGGAATGTTTCAATTAATACGCAGGTATACAGCTACTTGGTACAATAAGATGGAGGGCAGCGTAAGTAGCTTGAGCGCAGTGAAACAGGGCCTCGCTGAGTTGTTTCGTGAAATTATTGTCATGTAGTTTCTTTCAAAATATATATACCGTTGTTTTGTGTTAAAACTTGTGTTCGTTAGGAACACGTTTTAAAAAAACTGTCAGTTTAATATCGATACGATATGTGTGATAAAAACGCTGTGGAAAGCCAATCTTTGTAGATAGAACTAGCATTTCACATAAATATTTAAATTCAACATGGCCATGCAGCCAGCATTCGAAAAACGTTGTAAACTGCTATTGGGTTGGAGACCGTTGGAGGACTTGTAAGTAAAAAAATCAATTAAATGTTTAATTTTGTTACAGAGCAGAGTTGAGATTTGGTAAAAGAACAATGACAATATCTTCAATGCTTTTATTAAAACTGACTGGCGTCGAAAATACCCTAAATTAAGACCTATTTGGTTTTCAGTGTCAAATAAACCTGCTTTTGTTACCACGTTCCGTTATTTATCACCGCAACTTTATTTCCAACAAACAGTTCAGTGATAAACTTAAATTGCATCGTCGAAGCGCCGCATTGAATCATGGACGTATATCTGAACCACTTCGCACTCTATAAATATTGCACAGTAAGGGTTTCTATGGACCTACCAGTAGGTTAAAGTTGTAGGACCATTAGTGGGACGGGTAGTGGGACCTGGATTTCATAGCGATTCAGAATATTTTTCCCACCATACATTATACAATTTATATTTAGTTATTATAAATCACACTTATATTATTAATGCGAAAGTTTGTATGTTGGTATGTAAGTGTGTTTGTTACTTCTTCACACTGTAATATCTCAACGGATTTAAGTGAAATTTGGAATGGAAAATACCCGGTTTAACACATAGGCTACTTTTTATTTTGGGAAAGCGAGTTATTAGAAAACATTTCGTATAAAGAAGTTGTTAATCTGGAATCAGTGAGCTTTAAAACATCGTATCCTGCCGCCCCTATGCGTAGGAGCGACAGGGGGGATGGTGTCTAAAAACCACATGAATGATGTCTTCGAGTAAACATCCAAATATCTGAGGATGGTGTGTATATGTACCTAATTAGGCACATAATTACCTACCGTAAAGTATAAAAAGTATTTTATTTATTGCTTTTTTAAATTTTGACCAAAGTTTTAACTAAAGGCGAAAATGGCTCTGGGCCTCAATTCGCTATGACAACTTGCCGATTCCTTGCTTTGAAATCACGTCGTTTCCTTCATTTATTAACGACATCTCTATGACGCATTCATATATTCGTATAAATGACGCGTCTCAGAGAATACGAATTTCGCATCGACGTGACCTCGAAGCAAGGAATCGCCACGTTGTCATAGTGAATTGAGGCCCTGGTTGGCTATCCCATTAATGAATTTAATGTTACGCAATCCTGATTATAAGATGCAGGGAAATTATAACAAATGTCCTAATAAATCAAATGCATGCAGCATTAGAGTTAAATTAGGATAAGGTGGGTGCTACATTTTAAATGCATTTTCCTTCTTTGTATATTTATTTGAAGTCGCTACCTCAACGCTACGCGTTTTAATTGAATAGTTTTTACCCGCGTCTTCGCCCGTTCTAAGGAAAAATAACTGGTGAGTTGAACAAACTAACTCAAAGTTCAAAGTTCAAAAGTTCTTTATTCATGTTTAGCATCACATACGCGCTTATGAACGTCAATTATTACAATGACTCTACCAACGTATCGGAAAAAGAACCACTACCCAGAAGATACGACAAGAAACTGAGGAGCATTTTTTTTTAGAACTTTTGTTACAAAATTTTATGTTTGTTTTTGACAATATTATTTTTCTTGTGAGCTGTTTAATTGTCTAAGGGACTCTATTGTATGATGTCGAGAATTTTCATTACTTGGAATCCTCTCCTGTATAGCCACAGAAGCTATTCACGCAACTTCGAAGAGACAACTACGCGGTTGTTAATTTCTTTAGGAAACAAAAAAAATATTTGAATATGTAGCAAGTCGGACTCAATATGAACATGTCGAAGACCAAGTTAATGTCCAATACCACACGACGCAAGATACTGATCCAGGTTGTCGAAATTGAATATGTCCATGAGTATGTCTATTTGGGCCAATTAGTCTCTTTCCAGGCGAGAAAAGACCAAGAAATTGCACCGAAAAAGCCTGGAAGAGCTATTGATCCATGAAATATCGCATGAAAGAAAGTCTTCCTCTGTCCCTTAAGCGTGGCGGATATGTGCTTTCTTCCCATCCTAACTTACGGTGCGCAAACTTGGTCTTTGACAAAACATCAGAGGTTCGACCTTGAGGTCTGCCAGCGAGCTACGGAGCGCAGTATTCTTGGCGTAAAGCGCACTGACCGTATAAGAAAAACCATATTGCGCTCCAGGACTTAGATAGCAGATGTGACCCAAAAAGCAGCAGCATTCAAATGGGACTGGGCTGGACATGTCTGGCGCATGTCGGATGATTTCTGGGCCAAAATTACTACCCAGTGGACCCCAAACAATCGCAATCACTCCGCGGCAGACCAAGAAGGAGATGGCGGGATGGGCTAGACTCACACCTGAAAGATTGTTCTATCGTGGCAATGGATAGAGATAAGTAGAGGGAGGGTAGGGAGGCCTTTGCTATGCAGTGGGACAAAACAGACTCCTAATAATAATAATAATAATGTAGCATGTACCTACCTTACCTACCATTTGCAACATTAATCTAACAAAGGACAAAAAGTTGAATTTTAAATTCAAGCCGAATTGCTTTAATTCATATATCTTTAGCACTGTATTTTTTTGGTATTGTAAGACTTCCTTATAGGACTTCTCTCCAACACTGCGCTGCAGACTTCGATGTTACACTATGACAAGACCTTAATTTAAAAGTTGAAAGAAAAGTTTGTTGCTTCTGGTGCCATAATCGAATATATTTGTGCAGTTCTTACTGTCATTACGTGTTGTAGGTACTGTGTCGAAACTTCGTACGTCAGTGAACGTATCATAAATCGTTAAAAGTTTATCAAAAGCGGTGCAGTTATTCATACATGACGGTAGTTTTGTGGCTTTCAGTTGGGCAACAGTTTCAGTGATACCTAGGTTATGTGGCGAGATAGAAAATATCTGGTTTATGGACAAACGTGACAGAAGTTGACTAACGTTTTATAGTGAAACTTTTATTCTTTGAATATAACGGGTGCAAAATTAACGCAAAATTTAAATTTATCGCCATTTGTGCAGTAGAAAAAAAGACATTTCACAGTTGATTGTTTAAGGTTAGTAAAAATGGAGCGATACCACAGAATACTAAGGGACAGAAGCATCACTCCGCAAAGAAATTTTTACAAATAGCGACTCTTGGTATGACGCAATAAAATTCAATTCAGCTCGCGTAGCGCTGCATACCTACCAGTCATATTAACCTACAGAGCGCTTCTCTTTCTATCGCATAGCTCTTATCTTTTCTGACGCGGCACGTGTAACGACGAGCGACCCGCCGTCGGTGTCCGGTTATGTACTTGTAGCTTCGTACCTACAGTGCGGAGTGCGCTAGGCCTGGCGATATACGATACAACAACGTGTTTTCATTATTGAACAATATCTCAAAAATAATCAACCCTAAATCAATTTCTCTTTCGCAATTATCTCCGAATGATGAAGTCAGAAAGTCCCTCTGCGAGACACATTATTCATATTTACAATTCAAACTAAAACCGCATAACACCAAATAAAATTTCAGATAACCACTGGCACAACACAAAGATGAGAATTTACGCCAACTATTCTGTTCGTCGGTTTGAACTTCAACTTTTATGTGAACACATTAAGTAGGTATGTGGAAATGCGAAAGTTTGCGGTGGCGGTGTCTCCCAGTTAAAGGAATATTTATGTTCTACGTAGGTAAGAGCCAGATGGGTGGCGTAAATAAGTAAACGGGACCATCCACCTCCTATTTCATTAAAACTTTACAAACTTGTCGCTTGTTTATATACGAGTATTGTAATAGAAACTAGAATTCACAATGCAGCAATGAGTTTGGCTATGTCTGCACAGCACAGAGTAATAGTATTTGGGACAACGATACGAGCAACTTTAAAGGCAGTTTGTGTTTTACTGTGAGAAGGTAATTAATTAATTATTCTTACTAATGCTACTTTGTACTAATATTAAAAATGCAAAAATATATGTGTGTGTGAGGGAGTGTGGTGGTGTGTGAGGGTGTGTGAGGGTGTGGGAGTGCGTTTGTTTGAAGTACCTTCCGAGGACTTGGACCTAAATACACAAGGCACATCCGAGGACCTTTTCAAAGCGAGGACTTTTTTGTGGGTCCTCGGATGGGCCTGACAACATAATCGTGTTTTACGTGCGATTTTGAACCTAACTCTGCATTTAATAAGGCAATCTAAAAAGGTCCTCGTTTTAGTCATGAAGAGTCAAGTTGGCGTGTATAAGTGTGTGAGATTTAGAGGGCGCCACTATCGAATTAATACACTCTTGATTTACACTTTTGCCTAGCTTCAGTACCAATTCGAGGTCCTATGTGTTTATTTTTACACAGACGTCCTCGGATTGGTAGGTTTTCCAGACTTTGTGTATAAAGAGTAATTTTCTGACAAACTGAGGACCTTGTGCAAAATTTTCCGTCCTCGCTTTGTTAAAAATATGAGAGTAAGTTTGACCACGTATATATCAAAACACAAAAATTAAAAAAAGGGAATAAGTTAACAGTAACGCTTTACAAGAGATAAAGAGTTTTAACATAAAATTCCTTTATTTAAGCTTCTTAGATATAACAAAAGTAGATCGTAATTAAAACACTATTTCTAACTTATTATTTTGATCAATGTATAAAAACATTAAGCTTGTATAAAAAAATAAAGCCTATATAAAAGTGCATACAGAATACATAAGAAAAGCTTAATACATGGTGAAACCCAGACAGTTATCAAAGGTATCTTTACGCTCCACCCATGTGGTATTTTGTTCATCTGAAAAATGAACATAAACCAAACTATTTTAAATAGATGAGAACCCCAAGAATCTGGATGTAAATTATATAACCTACTAAGTTATGATATCAAAAGATCTAAGTTTTCAATACCTGCATAATATTATGCACTACGCATTATACACATTATTGGCAAACAATGGCCCAGAAACGTGAGGATGGCTTTGTATGGACCACGTAAATCTAGAAGAAACATATTCACCCTGGCCTTGAAGATATCCAAATTGTAGTTATTAGGAAACAAAGAAGACAGACCACAAAAAGTTTAATTCCGTAGCAGTACGCACTATAAACGTGGAACCAAAACGCTTTGTATTAATTGGAGAAATGTCTATTAAGTAATGGGAATATGAAATGTATCCTATAAAAGATTGACAGCCAGATTTACAGATTTACGTCGATGCTCAAGATTATGCAGCTTTGTGGCGACCTGTTGTTCATCACCAATAAGTCATTTTGCATGTCGATCTACAGCTTCCAATGCTTCTAGCAGGTAATTGGCATCTCCGTCCTATTATAGATGGCAACAGAGAGAAGAACCTGAGCTTGATAGAGGTTCAACTGCTGGACAGCAGTTGAACAAAAAATCATCCAAAAAATCATCCAAAAAATAATCTTCCAATATCATGGTGTATCCTAAATTATAGTGCAGGGACTTAAGATTTTTTTTTTTTTTTTTTTTTTTTATATTACTAGGTAGTCAAACAAGCAGACGGCCCGCCTGGATGGTAAGCGGTTACCGTCGCCTATGGACACCTGCAACACTCGGGGCATTACTGGTGCGTTGCCTACCTTTAAGGACCCTTTTCACCCTTCTTTTAAAGTACCCCATGATACTTACAAACGAGAACATAAATAATTTAAAAGTAGTACAGCGTGCTATGAAAAATTCCTCCACGCTCGGTATCTCACTAAGAACCAAAATATGGAATCAAATGTTCGACAACGTATAGCGGAACTCAAATGACGATCGGCTTGTTGAGAACTTGGTAATATTACAATGGAGACAATAGGTGGCCGAAAGTGGTTACGTACGTCTAGAGGCCTGAAGATATCAATAGATAATCCACTAGCGAGATGGAAAGATGATGTTGTCTGAATTTTAAGCATGTATGTGAGTTAGATTGGCTCAGGTAGAAATTAAGATTTAACTGATAGACTAAAGAGTGGCGCATATCCAATAGTGGCTAGACAAGGGCTAATCCTCGAAAAGTACATGAAGTTAAATTTAATGTAAAGAAGACGGTGTTTCTGATTTTTGGCCAATACCAATAATACATAGGTAACACTAAGGGATCCTCGTTTTGTACAAGCTGTACTCGTCCTCGCTTTGGTAATGATATGTCTAACACAACGTCCTCGAAAAGTACTTGAAGTTAGACTTTGTGTAAGGAAAACGTCCTCGAAAGGGCGTCACTTGGCAGGTCCGTGAGGTGCTCGGAAGGCTCACACACATGGTCCTCGCTTTGTATACCGAGTGCCATGTGATGGAGTGTATTTTGGGTCCTCGCAACAGACGTGAAGATTCTCGTCAAAAAAAGCTGAGATAGCAATATAGAAACCAGCCAGTCAGGCTTAGAATTTGATTTGCTACTTTCTCGTCTAGGAAACGATGACGTACGACGTTGTTTAATACCTTTTTTGAGACGTCCTCGGATGGATAGGTTTCGGAGAGGTCCTCGCAAGGTACTCTGTACAAACCGGGGTGTGTGCCTATGTTTAACTTTCTTACACACCTACCTACTTAGGTCACTATTCGTCAGTACATTTCTCTTATTGGGAATTTATAGATTGAGAATCACTTGTATGTGAAATTTAACTAACAATTTTATTTCTTTAGATTATTATCTTGATTTTGACAAATTACTAAAGTATGTACATATTCTTATCTATTTTTAATGATTACTTATCATTTATTTGAAGGTGTATATTCTCCAAATATATAATAAAGCATGAATCATCTAATTGAACTTACCTACATTTGTTTTAATTCGTACTTTTTAATAATTTTCAGAGCGATTTGGCTCAGCGATAGCACGTGCGACTTTCAATCCGACGCACCCGAGTTCGAATCCCGCTGGCCTTGCACCACTGTCTTTCTTAGGCTATATGCGGATATAACATTATCTTTAAAACCAGTGAAGAAAAACAGCATCGTGAGAAAATTGGCATGTCCAAGAATTAATTACAAAAAATTCATGAATATATGTGAAATAAACTAACACGCACTGGGCCAGCGTGGTGTATTATGGTCCATACTACTTCTATGAGAGAAGGCCCGAGTCCCAGCAGTGGGACCGCGATGGGATGGGCTGATGATGACGACTAATTTTTCTACGACACTTTTTAAAAAATCTAGCCCAAAGATAAAGTATTACCAAGATTTAACGGAAGGTTTTCTGAAGCTCACTTGGTAGACTAGAAAAATGAAATTTTCTTTGAGGCAAGAAAATTGTTTAAACTTGTTGCTCTTGCATATTTTGTTACTTTAGTTTCAAGAATAAAATATCTGCATTACAAAGCTTTTATTCCCACTGAGCCTAGTAACTTTACTAGAGCTGGACTGCTGAAAAATGCTTTAAGTTTTAATGTTAAGTTAAGCTCGGGTTAAATGGAAATATGACTTTTCAACCTTCTTAACTTAGAAATTCTTAGCATGCTGAGTCATAGTGGTCAAAAGTTATGAACGATGTGACTCAGAATGACGCTAAACAGGACTTCTCAATACAAAAGCACTAGCTAAGTTAAACTTTTTATATGAATTGCAAAGTTTTGGAATCACCCTTATATAATTTTTTACAACATACTGTGTCAGCCTTTGACCACAATTTCACCTAATAGGAAGTGACGATGTGGTCGAAGATGTAGATAACTTATATCTCTTATGTTCATTGCATGTTTGGACATACAATACAATACAATAACACTTTATTGCACAACAAATAACATAGACACAATTATGACACATAGTAGACATAGATACATAATGAAAAATAAAATAAGAGTCACAAAATACATCGTAGTTTGGACGTACAAAAGGTGGTCTTATCGCTTAGAGCGATTTCTTCGAGACAACCTTTGGATGGATAGAACAGGTATAAGGTCTAATGCGGTTTGGTAATGTACATAATAAACAAATATAATAGTCACAAGTAACTTATATAACAAGTGCATACGAAAAAGAAACATACAAATAAAAATAAATATACATATATGTGTATATATATAAATATGCAGAAATATACATGAATAACATATTAGTATATATATAGTAGAATATATATTAATAAAGTATTAAAATAAGTTATAAACATACTTACTTACATAAATACAATACATACATATTATAGAGTTAACATCTGTAGACATAGGTAGATAGTACCAGTATATTCCACCAAGTTTGTTTTTTGGTTTCAATACACAAGTGAATTACAATAAACCAAAATTAAAAAAAAAATCCCGACACAATAAATGGCGGAACCGATTTTGATAAAACATGTCTAAGAACCACCGCTAAAAAAAACCGCACGCAAATCGGTGCACCCGTTTTAGAGCTACGGTACACAGACAGACACATATAGATAGATAGATAGAAAATTCTTTATTGCACAAACAAATTTGTAAGTACATAGGCGAACTTAATGCTAGTGAGCATAATCTTCCAGTACATATGGTGGTCAAACTAATAACACTCATCCATTTTGCGTCGGGGGTTAAAAAAAGTTATTGCTTTGTATTGTTTACCATCATCTTCATGTTCTCATTTCTATATGATGTCTTGTCTGGTAAATTCTAGCATATTACTATCATAAGACCCTGCTGACCCTAATTAAGCTGTAATAATAGACGATTTTCCAAAATCACTGCAGGTATAAAGCTCTAACGGTGCCCTTCATCTATAAAGGACACAAATGAGGGTCACAATAACTTCATTAAAGATACTCGGTGAGGGTGGAACTGATGTCTAATTAACTAGTTAAATGTTAAGTGAGTGTAGAGCGGTGTCGATAAAAAGGGGTCAACCTTTTGGACTACTATTACGAAATAGTTTTAGCCGGGTTAATTACTTTTGCGCTAAATCTATTGAATATTATGTAGAGTAAAAGGTTCAGTTACCTTGAAAAATGTTCGTGTATGTCTTCATAATAATATACTACAAAATGGTAAAGGTAAAGTTGAGCGAGTGTCGTTGCAAGAACAAACTGTCGCAATATTACAATACTAGCTGTACCCCACGGTTTCACCTTCGGTATTTCGGGATAAAACATGCATCCATCCATCCTTAATACTTTCACATTTATAATATAAGTAATAAGTAAGGATACCTCCACTTAATTGTATTGTTACATAGCAGTAGTTATATCGTTTGATAGATAATTTTTTTTTTCGGATATGTTAATTTACTATGGGCATTACAAAGCTTCATACGTTATCAACACGTTAATCTACAGAAATGACATAAAATACTATAAAACAAAGTGACTCATCCATGAGTATTTGTTTATTAGATAAATTGGTACTTATTACCACACAACCACCAGCCAACCAGCACAACCAGCACAACGCTGAGTTGAGGCCGGTTTGCAACAATTTCCTATTTTATTTATTTATTCTGACACACTTTAAGGTTTTTTCTTTTGTTTTCCGTTTGTTTTTTTATGTAATATGTTAATAGTTAACTAGCTGGTGCCCTCGACTTCGTACGCGTAGTGAAGTATTGAAACACAGAAAACCCGCGAATTCAAGTATATTGTATTTGACTACAATTGTTTCTTAAAACCAAATTACATATTAGTAATTTAATAGGAAATGTTCATATCGATACAAATTGACAATCAGTCAAACTTATTTTTATTTTAATGAAGCTTTAGATGACGTTTGATTGCAACGAATTGGTTACATCATGGCAAAAACATCATCGAAACTGGTTTTTCATTAAAATTGATTGAAATAAAAGATTCTAGCTACTGCAGACGAGATAGTGGTCAAACATAGACGTATCTAAATGTAAGCAATAAAAAAGACTATGTCAAAAATCAAAATCAATCAAGATCAAAAGCTCTTTATTCAGTTTGGGCATCACAGACGCACTTATGAACGTCAATTTATCACATTCATTCTACCACCGAACGTGTTGGAAAAATAACCACTACTCAGAATATATTATGGCAAGAAACTGAGGGGCTATGTATTTTGATACATATAGGTAGTCGTTTTTTCCATAAACCATTTTTGGAGACAGTTAAGTGTAGTTAATAAGAATAATCCATTCTTATTTACTGTTAATGGCACCCGGTGAGCGCATTACGGTTACAAATGAAATAGATTTCCAACCAATTTTTCATTTCCAACGTCGATTTGCTGGTTTTCAACCAAAGTGCATTGCGGGAAAGGTACGAATGGACCATCGATCAACGTCCCCAAAAACAAGATTAAAAGGAAAGTATCACGTTTCCAAAAGAATAAATCTTTTTAGGAAAGAATGTTGAATTTCAGTGACTGAGACTGTTTTTATTTGGACAGCAAAATTTTTGAGAATCTCGTGGTCGAGATAAGTAAAATGAAGTGACCCGGCGCTATGAACGCTTATTTATTTTTGCGGTCTCAACTTTCATAAGATAGTAGACGTTTCATTCTTATGCGAACGTATTTTTTCAGCATTTTTAGGAAAATAATCTGATTTTATTTTAAAAGGAGATAAAGTTCATTATTTTGCGTCTAGCAATGAATTGCATAAGTTTGTTTTTGTACTTATGAACAGAAGATCAATATGTTCTTAAGAGTTTTATATATTTTTTTTTATGTAACTGAATGACGAGACGAGCTGGTCGTTTACCTGATGGTAAGCAATACGCCAGCCCATAACAATAACAGCACCACCCAGAACTTTGTTTTTTCAAAATCCTGCGCGGCGCTGCACTGCGCTCGTCACCCTGAGACACTTAGCTGTTGAGTCTCATAATGCCCAGTAATTTCGCTTTATTATTAATTTTTTCTTTGTTCAACAAACATTTTGTTAAACATTATATTTTCTTTTTATGTATATTTTTCGGAGGAATGTCGAGGTAGATTCTTAACAGATTTTTAACCAATAATTTTCTAGAATTTTTATATACTTAGTAATTGGAAACAAAATATAAAACAAAGTGAGTCAGTGATAATATAACCTATATCTCTAAAATAGGTATACCTATACATTTTAATCCATATAGATGTTTGTGTCTGTATACATATACATAGATAAAGGTAGGTTGGAATTTAATCAGTAAGCAAATCGTGTGTTAGCGCGAATATTGACATTGGGAATGCAAATCCGGTGTTCGGTGGTGACGAATTGGAGCTCTGGTTATTCGGCAGTTTAGTCATTCACACAGGCGTTGTGCTGTTTAATTTATTTATGATCTGTTTTGTTGTTGTAGTTTATTATGGGATCAAAACTTCTATTTTATCGTGCGGGTGTGTGGCCAACTCTGGTGTTTGAGCTGGACAAACTATATGATAAAGGAATACGCGGGATTTCACACCAATGGTTCAGCTCATATTTACACCAACGTAAACAATTTGTAGAAATTGAACATTTCGACTCCGAAACCGGTAAAATTAATTTAATAAGATCTAAGATAATACAAACAAACAATTCAATACCACAGGGCAGCGTACTCGGATGTATCCTATTTTTATTATATATTAACGATCTCCCAAAAATAATTAATAATTTCTGCGTTTTATTTGCCGATGACATTTCTATCTTGACATCTTGTAATAATAATAATAATTTAAATCATAATCTTACTGACATCTTTGAAACTATAATTAATTGGATGAACGTTCACAACCTAGACATTAATTTTTCAAAAACGAAATTAATGCAATTTAGACCTTACCAAAAACCATCCCTTGACATTAATTTCACATACAATAATATTAAATTAGAATGTGTCGACGCGTTTACTTTGCTAGGTATAGAAATAGAAACAAATATTAACTGGATAACCCATGTCCAAAAAATAAAAACAAAACTTTCAAGCTTCGCTTATGCATTAAAAGAACTTAGGAGGGCAACTGACCTTAAAACTGCCCTGTCTGCATACTATGCATACGCACACTCATGGCTTAAGTACGGAATTCTACTTTGGGGTAATAGTGTTGACGTGCAAGATGCATTTATTGCCCAAAAAAATGTATCTGGATACTTGCTAACATCAAAAAACTCGAAAGTTGTAAACCACATTTTGTTAAAAATAAAATCTTGACCCAAACATCAATCTATATACACTCGAGAGCAATGAATCCGGGTCACTTAAAGAATGTTAAAAATCTCGGAAACTAAAAATGATAGGTTAATGCAATAAATTGTATTTAATAGACAATGTAATACTCCTTAAATGAAAGTAAAAAAAATATGAGTCACCATACATTTTATTAACACAAAATTACATAAAGAAAAAAACTGCTGATCTCTCCTTAAAACAAAAATAGGAAACATGAAATTTTTGAACTTTATTACGATTTTCTTGAATTTTAATACTTCGTATTGCCTCCTCGTGCTTCCATTACTGCGTTTACGCGGTTTGGCATGCTGTACACCAAGTTCCTTATACGATTTTGGGGAATATTCTCCCATTCCTCTGTGAGAGCAATTTTGAGCTCACGAAGCGTGATTGGGGGAGGGTTTCGTTGTTTTACGCATCTGCCTAGCTCGTCCCAAGCATGCTCGATCGGGTTGATATCCGGGCTGCGCGCTGGCCACTCCATACGAGTAATGTTCATCTCTTGAAGGTAGTCATTCACAATCCTACCTGTATGAGGTCGGGCATTGTCATGCATAAATATAGCATCCTCACCTAAATTGACCATAAATGAACCAACGTGATCATTGAGGATTTCTTCCACATATCTTACGCTAGTTAAAGAGCCGTTTTCTATGATCACCAGCTCTGTGCGACTTTCAGAAGAAATTCCGGCCCACACAAGTACAGACCCACCACCGTAGGCTACTTTTTCTTCGATGCATGCTTGCTTGAATCTTTCCCCTGGTCTTCGATACACTCTGTGTCTTCCATCGTGCTTGTAGAGCATAAATTTTGATTCGTCGGAGAACATAACTTTTGACCAATCTTCAATACTCCAATTTACGTGGCTCTGGGCATATCTTAGTCTCGAAATACGATGCCCACGCTCCAGTTTAGGGCCGTTTGCAGGTCTAAGGGGTTTTAAGTTAGATTCAGCAAGCCGACGTCTTACTGTCCATGCACTTGGGTTACTTCCTCCGAGGCGTCGAAACTGATTGGTGAGTTCAGTTCCTGTGAGAAAGCGATTTCGAAGCATGGTGTTCACCAAGTATCGGTCTTCTCGTGCTGTGGTACACCTGGTTCTGCCCGTTCCTGGTCTGCGTAGGTTAGAACCAGTTTCTTCGTAACGTCGGAGAACTCTTTGTACTGTTGACAGCGACACACCGACAGTCCTGGCTGTATCGCGCTGACTCCGGCCGGTTTCCAGCATTGTAAGTATTCTGGTGCATTCTTCAGGCGTAAGCGACATAATTTCAGCTTGAATAATGAATATAGAGCACTATCAACATGGTTTATGTACCCACATAAATGACAGATTACAAACAAAAGCAAAACCAAATGCTGTAATTTCGTAGTTCCATCTTCGAAAGTGGCCCTTTTTCAAATTTGATTTTTTTATGATATAACTTTACAATAACTAAGAAGTTTTAATACCTTCATTTAAGGAGTATTACATTGTCTATTAAATACAATTTATTGCATTAACCTAGCATTTTTAGTTTCCGAGATTTTTAGGATTCTTTAAGTGACCCGGATTCATTGCTCTCGAGTGTACTAGAAGTAGGTAAATTTGTGAGACAATATCCGCAGTTCTTCTTAAAGCATGCAGAACAAACACGGCGATTTGCAACTAGGTTTAAGCATAAATTAGTATTACCCATATCAAGACTGAACATACATAGTTCCGGTCCGAATGTAATGTCAGTAAAAATTTATAATAATCTACCTGACGAAATAAAAGAAGAAGAAAATTATATAAAATTTAATAAAAAATTAAAACAATTCCTGATAGAAAAATGTTATTATAATTTAAATGACTTTTTTAATGAAAATAAGAATGAAATGATAAAATTATAAGTAATTGACAAAGACGTAGAATAAATAGGTCCGCTCCCATTATAATGTATAATTTGCTATACCCTAGCAGGGTCATATGTAATCTCACCACTATAATAAGAACTTTTGTGTACATATGTTTGCAATAAAGTATTGAGTATTGAGCTTATACCGCCTAAAGGCCTCCAACATGGCCTAATGACTGTTAGAAAACAACGAAGGTTTGAAGTGTCCTCCAAATACATATAATATAGGCTTGGTAGCCCTCAAATTAATAGCACACAAGCGGTCTCCAATCCAAGTTCAAATAAACTCATTTATTATTATTATTAAGTGTTGACCGCGCCGAACGTTGCTTAGCCTAACAAGTCTGTCGGCGGGATGACGATCACTAGTCTACGTACCTATCTGAAAACTCTAAAATAAAATTATATAAACCTACTATAACGACTTTCAATTAGTTGCAGATGGTTTATGACAAAACCCTTTTTCATAAGACCTTAGACAACAACAACAAGGACAACGGCTTAAAATATCCTCCAAAGTATGGTAGCACTCAAATTAAATAGCACAAAAGCGGTTACCTATCTAAGTGACGACCGCGCCGACGTTGCTTAGCCTAACAGCTCTCTCACGAACTACTAGGCGAGATGATGGTTGCTAGTCTACGCACCTATCTGAACGCTCAAAATTATATTAACCTACAATATCACAGCTCAATTAATTGCAGATCGATTAGGACAAAACCTATTTCATAAAGCCGTAACTCTTAATTTATTTACTCATATTTTATTAATATAAAAAACAACGATATACGTATGAACCCGCCAAGGCAAGTTATTTATAACCCACCACTGACAGGAGCAGATAAGGCTGCCCGTAGCATAATAAGGGTCGAAAGAATGGTAGGTATATTACCTAATTATCGTTAGACCCTGTGGGGCAGGGAATTACGATGGAACTTTTTGGTTCATCAACCGAGTATAATATAATATATAATGGAATAAAGCTTGAAAACATAATGAGCTGCAGTTATGAAAAGAGTCAAGTATGTATTTACCTTAAATACGTACATTCATATTCGCAATTTTTTTATGCATATGATAAGTTTGCCTTGCGACTTATCACTGTGGTAACCATCCTATAACAGCAGGCTAATTTCTGTACTAAATAATGTAATAATTTCTTTGTGTAATTGTGTATAATTAGATCTATGTCAGCCTTCTAGTTCCTTAACTGAATTTTAACTTACACTTCTATAATCTACCATAATGGAGTTAACCCTTCAATCACACATCATTAACGTGCGTGTGAGGTCCGCCAAAGAAACTTTAAATATAGAAAGGACTATCACCCAACTCGCCGCTTAAATCCCTGTAATAAGGACCCGTATATAATTGAATCATTATGTGTTAAACTGTACACAATACAGTGAGCAACGCAGTACACAATACAGTAGGACACCTTCAGGCTAGGTGGAGCGAAGATCTTTGTATGGAGGCAGCAGCTAGATAAGAGTAGCTGGGGATCGTGCTCTGTGGCTTGTATCATTCTGTATACATTTAGAGCGAATGTTGCTAAGCGGGAACTCGTGCGCCTTTCGATCCGACGCACCTGGGTTCAATGACTGAATAGTTAAGTGCAGATTTTGCACGCTCGCTCTAAAAACGTTGAAGAAAAACATCGTGATGAAACCCGCTTACTCGCTTTGGAGTGGTAGGCTCTGGCCGTGGTTGTAATACCACCCACCGAACAAAGCCATGCCGTCAAGCGACCTAGTCGTGTTTCGGGATGATGTTCGGTGAACCATCGGGGAGACGAGTCTGACCAGCCGCTCAACTGCCGTCCCTCTTTAGATCTATGTGCTCCATCTTAGGCCACATCATCGCTACACATCAGGCGAGATAGTGGCCAAACATAGATCTATTAAGTGTAAAAAAAAACTTTAAGTTTGAACCAGACAAGTATACAACATTTTTTTTCTTTCACAATAAAATCACATACATACTTACATAACTATACTTATGAAGCGCTATAAACTTCACGCGCAGATACAGGCTTTGTTTCTAAGAACCTACAAAGGGTTTGTGTTTGTCGACAACAATAGCTAGTATAGAAACTAATTAAAATTGTATCACTAAAGCTAGTTACATTCAGCTTAGAGCCACCAGAACGAAAATTAGAATTTATAAAACAAAAGAGGGAGACAAGAGTTAGGTTAGGTTAGGTCCTGTATTGAGTTTCTATTTTCATATAACATGTTAGGTAACACATTTTTTATTTCTTATACCGGTCTGTTCAATTTTATAGTTGATCAACTGCTAAATCAATTTGTGCCGTCTTTCAATCAAATTAAAGCGACAAAAAATTATAAAATTTAACTTTTCAATATTTATTAATGAAGGAATCGGACGCGACGTTTCCTCGAAGCAAGGAATTGCCATTGTGATAGTGAATTAGGGCCTAAAATATGAGGTCCAACAACAACCTTGTCAAAAGAAAAAAGTTGATTCCCTATACATTGTCGGATATTGTGGATGGAATACTCATTCGAGGAACAAGTAACTACGTAAACGCAAGATTTTCTACCCTCCATAAAAGAGATAAAAGCACTGAACGTAACAGCCTCACAACATTATAACAGTTCCCATCTAAAATATTAAAAACATTTTACCGAAATCTTGTACAGTGTGGCCCAATTTCGCGGTGACGTCACAGCCAACCCTCCAAACCAAGTAAACGTTCTTTACGGAATAAACACGTGGTTTGTTCAAGTATTCTTCTATTTGTCTATACCCTTTTATAATAGCAACTGAGCCATGTTTGTCTGTACATTAAACATAATTATATTTTTGGGAAGTAATTAGGATCTTCCAAATAAATAATTTTTGAATTAACGTTTTTATCTGTCTGTCTGTGTTTATTTATTGGGTAGTATTAGTTGTAATTCTTTGATTATGCCGATTTCTTCACGATTTGTCTTTCTTTGTTTATTTTTGTCACGAACTAAAATATTATTGGATGGACATTGATGAAGTGCTCGTCATTTTTGTGGTTCTATTCGTATAGCTTTTGATTTACATTACATTGTACGAGTAGCTTTGAATTACCGAGATATTCCAAAAACACGCCATGCAGAGTATTTAAAATCCAGACGTTTTGCTTTTGAGTCATACGTTTACATCATCCTACTAAACCTAATCCTAATTCGCCCGAGCAGCTCAAGCGGCGGAAATATGCTAACCTCGGTAGCGGTTACATATTTGAGCCGTATGGTGTGGAGACTTTGGGTCGTGGGGACCGGATCCCATCGTATTTTCAAAAGTCTGTCAGAGCGCTGATCGATGCGACGCGTGACCAAAATGCTGGGACTTATTTGGCTCAACGTATCAGTATTGCAATCCAACGTGGCAATACTGCCAGCATCTTGGGTACGCCGCCAACTGGTAGTGGATTGGAGCATTTGAGCTATCTATAGGCATTTAATGGTCTATGGGTTGTCCAATTGCTTCTCCTTGTAAGTAGTTAGTTTAGTTTTAGGAAGTAGAGTGTAGAGTTGTTTTCAGTAATACCCGTTTATTGGTCTTAAAAAAAATCCTACTCCTATTAATATTATAAATGCGAAAGTTTGAGAGGGTTGATGGATGTATGGATGGATGTTTGTTACTCAATCACGCAAAAAGTACTGAACTGATTTGAATGAAATTTTTATCTTCTTATTTATAAAATTCTCGTGTCACAATGTTAGTTTCCTTACTCCTCCGAAACGACTTTACTGATTTTTACCAAATTTTATATGCATATTCAGTAGGTCTGAGAATCGGCTACTATTTATTTTTCATACCCCTAAGTGATAAGAGTTGTTCACCCTTAACATTTTTTTTAATTTATATGGCAAAACAACGTTTGCCGGGTCAGCTAGTAATATTATATATGGATTGGTACTATAAGTCCTGGAAAAGCGCATAGGATACATTTATTCCGGCAAACCGCGGGTGAAACCGCGGGGTGCAGCTAGTTCCAATTAAATGGACACTACTAAATGGTTGTTTTGATATAGTTCCGTACAAAGTCATGTGAGTATGCGAGTTATGATAAAAACATGTTGTTTATTCAGACACCTCGTTATACATTCACGGGGAAAGGGAAGTCGAAAGGGATGGGTGGTTGTTTAAACCAATTTAAAAAGGGTTACACTGATGCCGCTCATTTACGGTTAGAAAGTTACGAAATAATTTTGCTCATGACAAGGAAGTCGCTGAAAATGTGAAAATATGAAAAGCTTTGTGAGCTATTTCATGATGGGAGAGGGACAGTTTTTTGCAACACAATTACCGGGACAAAATTACTTTTTTGGCTTTTGAATTCGACCTAATTTTGAAAACATGTATTTTTATGGGTGGTCCTTGAACGAATAGAAAAAGGAGGACGGAATCTTTAAGCAACAACTGAAGCATAGCAATGGTGGTGGCGTTTTTTGTGTGAGTGGATGGAGAGCTGATGTCAAGCCGATGTGTCGACCGATCGGCATAGCATGATGTAAATGTGTGCGCAGCTTGTGAACGAACGAGCGGATCAGCATAGCTTGAGTGCTTCACTTTTGAATTTGGCGACGCGGCGGCCGCCTTTTTTATTCGTTCAAGGTGTAGATGATGAAAAAATAGTTCAATTCCAGTAAATGTGAGTAAAAATCTACCTAAAACCGAAGCTGTAGGTAAGTATATAACCACTTCCATTTACTTGTATATACAATATTAACATTATAATCTCAAAAGTTGTGGTAAATATTCGTTACTTTCGAAAACACTTTCTAGTATTATAAGTAGAATATTGTATTAATGCAATAAAATTAAAACATAACATGAATCCTAACATAGGACTTGGATGGCTTCATTTTTACGTATATTTTTGATTTTATTATTTTTGCTCATCTCCACGCTTCCAAACTTTTCCAAGTCAAACAAATTTTTGAACTAAACTAATTTCGAATAGGGTAATCGATCAACACCTCAGGCGAAACTTTGTCTCGGACGTTTGACAAGTTCGAGATCGTAGCTCGCAGCATCAAAGAGAAACTTACGAGGCTCGGTACGCCTCCACTTATACAGTTTCGAGTTCGACTCGTAGGGTTATTCGTTCACTTGTCTAGAGTAACATAGGCAAGCTGCTGTAAGTACAGTGGTACAACTTAATTATACGTTCTCTTTTCATCGTATGATTGAGAAATTAAATTGAATAACAAATTTGAGGCCACATAAGTATTTGCGTATTCCATTCAAATATTTGTTATTTTCATTAATTCTGCAAAAAGGCTCCGTGTTCCAAAACAAATGAGTAAAATAGAAAAAAAAATAATGGTATTCATTAACACGGTGTACTTTTTAAATTGTTGTCTCTGGTTTCTGGATACAGAATAATAAAAGAACTACCAAAACAAAAAGCCGCCTGTCACTGCCAAGTTGTTTATGTCCCGAAAAATATGTAAAAGAAAGTTTCGTATCGAATTAGTACTTAGGAAAAAAGGAAAGATATTATGTTATATCTTGTCTATTATATTAAGTACTGACCTTAATTTGTGTGTACAATCGAAGTAGCAACTCGTCCTTGTGGGCGAGAGTTCTCCAATCAAGTTGACGAATACCCTGACACGTAACATGAAACTCGTGCGAAGAATACAGTCACCTCAAATGGTTTTGATCCTTCTTTATTGACAGCTTGTGGTAAATGATCCCTTTGAAAGTTCTAGTTTCTTTGTGTTGCGTAGATCGTATCAATTCATGCCGGTGGCAGTGTTGTTGATAGAGATTCGTTAGAACTGTTATCCATTCTGTGGTGTATTTTAGTTAAACTTTGTATCAAATTTGGAATAATGCTTTCTACAGCTTGGTTAGCCCTTTCAATAATTGTCTTGACTGAGGTTTTTACAAATCCTAATCCCCGTTTTCTTCTTTTTATTTTACGTTTAAGTCCTTTTATATAGTACAAATATAGTAAACGTTTGATGATCTTGGCCCTGGAAGTAGGAAATAGTTTCACAACACCCAGAAACGTAAATAACATTTAATGTTTGAACTTTTCTTGATCGCAGTTGTCAGTCATACAATACAATACTTTATTGTACACCAAACAAAAATAATCAGTAGGTCCATGAAAACAACTTAAAAACTAAAGTACAATGCGTGGATTTATCGCTAAAAGCGATCTCTTCATAGTCATAATCATAAGATATATGACATTGAAAACGGTTTTGTATTTTAAACAAACAATGATTAAAAGCCATGCAGATGTCCATTGGAATAAATAATGCCCAACGATCCATACATAGATCTTGGCTCTTAACTAGGATTTCCTGTATCTAGGAAACCAGGAAATACTTGGATCATGGTTTAACAACACCCAAACACGAAATAAATTTAATGTTTGAGCTTTTCTTGATTGGAGTTGTATAAAAATGGTTTTGTATTTTAAACAAACAATGAATAAAAGCCATGCAGATGTCCATTGGAATAAATCAAAATTTTTAAATTTTTGATCGCCATCCATTTGATGGTACAAAATATGGGTTAAATTCATAAATCCACCGTTTCCCGAAATTATAGGTATAAGCAATGGGTTATTGATTGTAGATACGTTTATGTTCCCTTGTTATACGTGAGTTATGGCGGTGGAATCAACTTTGAATAATAATTAGCTATAAGATTTGGGTAGAAAATATATTTGTACAATTGGTTGACAACGATTTTTTTTTAAATGATTAAAGAATATTATCGGTGGGTGATTGATAAATGTGATTAAAAAAACTTCCATTGCTAAAACCTAATGGCATCACATTTTAATCAAAATAAGAATCTTTTTACTGAACTTGAGTATGTAATTGGCTCTTTTAAATACCTAGTAATTATATACACCCACATAGTAATTAATTATTTTAGTAATGAAGATATATGCTTGTGTGATAATGTTCTGTTTATATTATTTGATTTGCTCTGCACCACCGTCAATTATATTTTGCATTTGTCCAATCCATCTAAAAGATTTCTCTAAGCTGTAGACCGCCAATTAGTAAAGGGTTCTTTTTTGTTATTCTTGTATTTACACTATATGAATGTTTGTATCTTCTATACTATTATAAAAATGGAACTGAGCCAATTCTGAACATTGAAGATATTTTTGAAAAATCGACGATGGGATACAAATCCATGGCTTTTAGAATTTTTGTCAGTTTGTTTGTATGTATGTTTGTTATCTATAGACTCGGAAACTGCTGAATAGATATTAATGAAGTGTTTAGAGTTTGATTGCATTAGTCCCAACTTTTTTTCAAACTTTTTTTAGATTATATGTAAGGTATGTAACATCAAAATTGGTTGGGTGACTACAAAGATACAGTGTGACCTCTTCGTAGTACGCGGGTCAAATAATGAGGAGGTCTTGCTAAGATGATCTTGGAAAAAATACGAATATGGGCATCTGTCCCTCACGTGGACGAAGTCGCGGGAATAAATAAATTAATAATAAAAATGTTAAAATCAAACGAAATCTAAGACCATAATAAACAAAAGTTTATAACCGATAAGAAACGTAAAACGTTCATAACTGCGAATTATAACCCTCTGGCGTCGTAATATAAACGAGCATCATTATGCTACGTACGCTGACAGAGTTTACCAAAATACTCAATTACTCAGTTTAACTCAACATTTATCAGTTTTTATTGTAACATCTTACTAGATAATTCGGCGAATAATGACGCATAGCGGCTTTGTGAAATGAATTAATAAATATTCGTAGCGCACCTACGACGTAGAGGGTTTCGTAGTACTTTGTAGTATCAAATTCTAAGAATATATCAGTCATTTTCATTGATAATAAAAAGCAGTATTGAAAAAGTTTGCTTTATTATTTTTAGTATTATGTCGCTCTTTCTCACGGGTTATACACCCGGTCCTTTGGAAGACTTGCGCGGGGACATGAGTCCAATACGTAGAGGCCTTTTAGAGCTTTTAATTTAGATATGGAATGGGCAACACTTATCGAGGACTGTCTCTAAGTGCATCCTTAGAAGATACAATCAAAGACAGCCCCCGATAAGTGCGAGGACTATTATTGAAGATATGAAAATTACTTATGATTGGGCTATTGAGGTGAATTATTAATGGATGAGAGCCGGTCTATGATATGAGACCTCGGCACCTGCCAGTTCCGCCTCATAAGAAAATATTTTGGTAGGTGGTGACTCGCCTCCCACTAAACGGGCCCCCTTTAAGGGCCGCCGTTCATTGGCGACGAGAGGGGCAACGTTGGTGTGGGTGGCTAAAGGGTGTCGAGAGGTGTGCTGCAGTTTCACTTAAACGCTACTCCCGGCGATATGCCCTTTAACACTTCCACCCTCGGAGCTTAGTTCTTAGCTCTTGCATCTCCACCCCCGGACGGCCAGTTAAGGCAAGCCGGGGGTCGGGGGTCTCATTTAGCCCCAGGGAGAATCTCGGGGTAAGGCTCAGTGTCGCCACGCACCGACGACTCGCCACAAAGTCGCCCCTGGCCTTATTATTATTATTACTATTAGTATTAGTATTACTATTATTATTATTATTATTACTTCTCTATTTCAGGTAACTTAAGAAAACAATAGTTACATTAGTGACTAAAGTAATTCTAAGACCCATATAACTATTTTTATTTAATTCTGATGTATTACATTTTATTAATAACAGAAATATGTAACGAAATTTCTTAAAATGTACTTTTGCCGAAATGCTTTGTGTTGTTTCAAGGCATTTCAAGGCAACCGCGGGGAGCAGCTACTAATATATTTAGTATAACACCAACGAATAATAAAAAAAAACATTTTTGGGATAAAATCAGCAGTGGACATACCTTTTAATCTTTCGTTTAAACAAAAATAACCAATACCGTTCATTTATGCTTTTTTGTTTGTTTGTTATTAAACAGAATCAAGCTGCAGGTAAACATTTCCGGACATACCACGGCGGCCCACACGACTGCAAATGTAAGCGATTTAAGACCGACACTTATTATCTACTCCCTCAGTATTAAGACAGATACTAGCCAAACATAGCGTCATTAAAAAATATTTGTCCCAATTGTGCATCCCAATATGCATCCAGACTCTACACTTAGCAGAACAGTTTGGCCAATAAATTACTACCAGTCATAACAAAAATAACAGTTATTTTGTCACCCACTCTTATAATCTGCACTGCAATAAAGACGCATTTTATGCACTTTATGTGTTCAAAAAACGATTGTGTCCTCTTCTTTATCATTTTGAGACCTATTGCCTTTTGCAAATAACTGTGTATGCCAAGAAAAAACCGGACAAATGCGAGGCTGACTCGCGCACCGAGGGTTCCGTACATACTTGCTTCACCAAACATTGCTCCAACGAAACTTACTTTTGTTGTTAAAAAAAATCTTCCATACATTGATATACGTAACAGTTAATTTTCTTACTGCAAATGTAAGTCTGTGATGGCAAAAACATTTTTTATGTGTTATAATTACAAATTAACGATTTTTCTTGTACTTGCGCAAGAAGCAAGGTCTCAACCTGGCTTCTTGCCAAATTTCCTGATTGTAGATCAACGGGGCGTATCCTACAGGTTTTGATTCCGGACGAACAGATGGGCAACGAAGTGATCCTATAAAGGTTCCTTTATTCCTTTTGAGGTACGGAACCCTAAAAAGCGTACATCATTTGCCGCACGGTTGTCGTCTACCTTGCAACCGCTACCCGTGTAAGTGTGTCCACAGCTGAAATGCTTAATGCCCATGCAAACATGGGTAATCATTTCATTCATTTTTGCGCTTTGTGCTTAAAATGATTACTTGAAATATCCTACTAAAATTATAAACGCAAAAGTTTGTAAGAATGGATGTATGGATGTACCTTTGTTACTCTTTCACGCAAAAAGTACATTCAAGGATTTTGATGAAATTTGGTATGGGGAAAGCTTATACCCTGGATTAACACATAGGCTACTTTTTATCCCGGGAAACCGCGGTTGAAACCGCAGGGCGCAGCTAGTTACAGATAAAATCGAATTCCCGTTGCCCCGAAAATGCTGCAACACAATCAAATCTTCAAAGTAATTGTTATTTATGCTCTATTAACATTGATAGGTTGGAACGAGATGATATTTTTATGTTTTAAACGAATGTCGTTTTCAATGGACCACGACTTTTTGTTAATTTCATTATAATACGAAAAGGTGTAATAAAATAGGTTTTGGTTTTAGCTTTGCGCTGTTTCTTTTAAATGAAATGATTAAATATGGAATGTAATGGAAAAAGCTAGTGTTTATAGGGATGTAATTCAGCCGAATGTGTTAAGGTGTTTAAGGGCCAACAAACATATAAAAAACTCTTTTGCATTTCAAGCTTTTAAAACATAAATATTAATACAGATTTTATGTATCCTTTTAAAGAACTCCTTCATAGCACTTGATAAAATTATATTATTTTGAATTACAAAATCTCCAAACAAAACGTTTCAAAGTCATATAGTCGTTTCACCCTCTGATTACTCTAAAGGGCCGTACCTAATGCTACTGTTATGTCAAGGTAAGTGGATAATATAACTCAGCAAAGAGTTATAACGCACATTAGCTGTTGTTATATGTCAGATGTACTGTTTCTAATGACTATGTTGCAAATATATATATGTATATATTTTTTATGTAACTGAGTTACGAGACGAGCAGGTCGTTTGCCTGATGGTAAGCAATACGCCAGCCCATAACAATAATAGCACCACCCAGAACTTTGTTTTGCAAAATCCTGCGCGGCGCTGCACTGCGCTCGTCACCCTGAGACAATTAGCTGTTGAGACTCATAATGCCCAGTAATTTCGCTGGCTACAATCCATTTGACAACGATATTACAATGATATTTGACAGACTCATTAGAAAACCATGATAGGTAGAAATTTATGAGAACACTATACTCGAAATAGCGTGTGTGACTCAGTGGGAGCACGTACGACTTTCGATCCGACGCACCCGTGTTTGAATCCTGCTGAACCTGCACCACTGACTTTCTTAAGTTATGTGCGGATATAACACTCGCTCTGAAAACGGCGAACGAAAACGTGAGGAAACCGGCATGTCCACGAAATAATCAAAAATTCAAGGACATGTGACATCCACTAACCCGCATTGGCCAGCCTGGTGGATTATGGCCCATACTCTATCTAGAAGCTATGGACCATGTCGCAGCAGTGGGAACGTAATGGACTCATGATGATGATATACGGATTTATTATTAAATACCCAGTCGCTAGCTGGATGTAATTAATGGATAATGTGATACCAAATTGTAAGGTCAGGTAAAGTTAGGTATTGGTGGTAAGATTCTCGTATGCGAGAGGTCGTCTGGGTAGATACCACCGCTTTGCTAGTTATTCTGCCGCCAAGCAGTAGTACTTACTGCAAGCAAGCATTACTGTGTTCCGGTTTGAAGGGAATTGTAGCCAGCAAAATCACTGGGTATTATGAGAGCTAATTGCCTCAGAGTGACGAGTAAAGTACAGTGCCGCGCAGGATTTTGCAAAACTAAGTTCTAGGTAGTGCTGTAACTGTTATAGGCAGGCGTATTTCTTACCATCAGGCGAACACCCAGTTCGTCTCTTCATTCTGTTACATAAATAATTCATTTTATAACAAAAAAAGACTCAAATTCTTATATATATTTGAAGTCCAAGGTCGAATATCATCGATGAAATGTATATGGGACCACCTTGTAGCTGTACTGAGCCCAACGGAAAATCGAATCCAAATTGGTTTGTAATTAACGGAGATCTAAGGTAACAAACATAAAAAAAAACAAAAAACCGGCCAAGTGCGAGTCGGACTCGCGCACAAAGTGTTACATACCATTATCTATAAAAATGGCATATAAATTACGTTTATTGTATGGGTGTCCCCTTAAATATTTATTTTATTATGTTTTTTTAGTATTTGTTCTTATAGCGGCAACAGAAATACATCATCTTTGAAAATTTCAACTGTCTAACTACCACGGTTCATGATATACAGCCTGGTGACAGACGGACAGACAAACTGACGAACGGACAGCGGAGTCTTAGTAATAGGGTCCCGTTTTAAACCTTTGTGTACGGAACCCTAAAAAGTCGAATTGAGAACCTCCTCCTTTTTTGAAGCTGGTTAAAAATTAGTAAAGCAGTGTCTCACGCAGACTGTTTTGTGTAATGGAAGCAAAATTGCTATTTCTATGCAGATTATTCCCACAAGAGCCTTTCTTCGGTCTAGGTAAGTGGATAATTATAAAGCAGCTAAGAATTATTACACTCGCACCTGCCCCAAACCTTTTCACTTTGTGCGTTAACGTCGAAGTAAGGGCAAAAGGGAAGTTTTTGCAATTTCCATATGCATTAGAATAATATGGCGAAGTTAGTAGAGAGAACGTGAGAACCTGTAACGTATGAATATAGTCAATTATTAAAATTTGGTATGAAATAAGACGATATGATTTAAGTCAAAGTCAAAATCTCTTTAATCATTTTGGCATCACAGATGCACTTATGAACGTCAAATTATCACAATGACTCTACCACCGTATCGGAAAAAGAACCACTACTCAGAAGAAACGGCAAGAAACTAAAGGGCATTTTTTTGAGATTTTGTTACTACTTTTTGGTGGGCCAAGGATATCTCGTCCCCTTATTGCAAAAACCAACTTAATGCGCTTTTTAACATTTCAACATTAGTATGTAGATCTTGAAGAGGATTCTAATGGTATTCGTAACTCATTTTTGTTAAAAAGCGCACTTAGTTGGTTTTTGCAGTAAGGGGACGATATATCTGCATTTGTTTATTATTAAATAAGAAATATACATTTTATCTCTTCTCTCTTCTTTCGTATGCGTATCCCATCCCTGGTTTCAAAGTTACAGACTTCCAAATGACGTTAATGCCCCGACATGCTGACTTCCGATATCATATGGTCTTACAACTTTTATCTTAAAACAACAACCGAATGCAACAGCATAACGTGTACCTTTCGAAGAACTGTAGCGCTCAGATGACGTAGAATCCCTACAAACGGTCACCCATGTAAGCAGTGACCGCAGCAAAAATAGCTTAACCTAACGTGACTAGGCGAGCTACGCTACGAGCGGTAGAATTTAACATCTGAGAAGTTACAAACTAATATTTTTAAGGTTCCTACAAGGGTATCTAGCCCGTGACCTAGTGGTTCAATGAAGTTTCATTTCAGAGCGACCACTAATATGTTTATGTATAGATTTTTTTTCTATTTTTCTATATTTAGAATCCTATGTATTTCCTCCAAACTCAACAACCCTGGAACTAATTTAGCTCATCTTCGAACTTGCAATTAAAAAAAACCGCAAGCATTAGTTTCGTGTCTGGGCGTTGTGGGACCATGGTCCTCATAGTTCCTGGTTCCAGAAAATCCTAATTAGGGGCCAAGAACTATGTATGTGATCGTTAGGCGTAATTTTATTTATTTATTTAATTATTGTTTTGAACAAGATTTAGACCAAAATTCATAAAAATTCAAAAATAAATTCAAATGATATCGTTAGACAAATATGATATAGAAAGTTACATACATACACACATATAAATGCAGAGACACCTAGTTGTCACTAAGACCTCGCTTCGCTATACTTAAATCTTACCTATTTACTCGTGGTAGGTCTCTCTTATGCTTATTGTATTACAAGCTCTGGGTAGTACTGCAATTGTTATGGGCAAGCGTGGCGCTTACCACCAGGCAAACGACTTGCTTGTCTCACCACTCAGCAACATACATCTATATTTTATTAAAAAAAAACCGACTTCAATGTATCTTCGAAGTCCAAGGTCAAATATCGATGAAATTTATATGGGACCACTTCGTAGCTATACTGAACCCAACGGTTCATAAATGACGGAAATCCTAAAAATATAAAAAAAAATTAAGAAAATTACTCCAATATGTGTCTGTTATGTAGCGACAGTTTATCTTTTCTTTTCAAGTAGATAAACAACTGACAGAGCTCTAAGCAACAAAAATTACACAACAACCTCGTTAAAATGTTACAAAAGCGAAACTCTCATTATAATCGTTTCAATAGTTTGCGTAAACACTTGTTCGATTCACAAACAAACAAGTTTAGATTGTCCACAAAAGCTGCCGATGCGAGGCGACGGCGATGTCGCTACGAAGGGATACTGTTGCGCCTAATTGAATTTCGTATAAGTATTGATTTTATTACGTCTGATCAGATACTGGACAGATGATAATGCTGTGCAATTAACTAGAAAATTGAGTCGTCTTGTTAGTAGCACATAAATAATGTATATTTATACAGGTTTTGCAAAATGTATTCGTATTTAAATTAATCGTAATTTTTTATCGTGCCATTCTTGGACTCTTGGAATTCTCTACGTATTCACTTATCCATGTTTTTAAAGGTTTTAAAAATCCACCAATCAGATATACATGCTACAATAGAAGACACGACTGGTAGCTCTAATAATTGAAGAAGTGCGAGGCGCATTGGGTGATTTTTCAAACGATCACATACATCAATTCTGGCCCCTATCTAGGATAGATAACCTGCATCTTACGGAGTACTTTTATATTTTAAAATTTTACCAGAAACCAGGAACTAAGAGGACTTTGGTATAGTCCCACAACATCCAGACACGAAATAAAGGATATGATAAGGCATTGTAACCAGCGAAATAACTGGGCATATGACACTTAATATCTGATGTCTCGGGGTGATGAGCGCAATGCTCTTTGTGGTATTCAAAGTTCTGGGTGGCACTACAATTGTTATGGGCGCATATTGTTATAAGCGTGGTGCTTACCATCATGCGAACGACTTGCCCGTGTCATAATTCAGGTTAAAAAAAACTTACGTTTTTTGTCAGGAATCAAACCCGTTACATACGAGCCATACAAAAAATAAACGTATAAAATAACTACAATCAATCCTAATATGTCTTTACAATATTAATATAATTTCTATCACAATTCCTTTATATCCCGCTGCTACGGAAAAGCCTCATTGTTATGCCGCTGGCTTCAGTTCTGTAACAATCTTTCAAAGGACTTCTTTTTTGTATAAAGAAAAAATGAAATATGATTACCTACCTTAATTTTTACTTACACAAAGGAAAGAAGCCGGATCCCACAAGCTTGCCTACATCAGATTGTATTATCTAAAAAGATCTATGAAAATTCCAATTCTATCCGTATTTATTATAAAAAGTGATATTATTTTTGTACGAATTAAGGATGGGATCAAAAGTAAGCTGATTAATGACCGGGTTTCCACGTTCCGGAGAATTAAAAGGATTAATGCTACCACAACAGACATTGAAAAACCACCTGGTTCTGTCTGTTGCAAATGAGTACTAAATGTGGTTCAGACATAATTATTATCTTGTAAAGTTTATGAACTGTAGGGCAAGTGCGCGAAGGCTTGCACTGCACTGCAGTAGTTAGTTTTTTTTATTATTGTACATACACTCAAGGTTCAAGAAATGTACTTTCAGGTCAATAAACAAAAGCCAAAGAAAATAATAGTTATATCGTAAAAACAAATTAATGATATAATTAAACCCTCTCTTTTTTCATATCCGAATCGAAGACCGGGTACGGAAAAAAATAAGAAAACTGCTTTGAATTGAACTGAACGTAATTATGAAGCACTGGTAGTGCTCCATAAATCCATCCGCTAGGGAATATACCACTAAGATACTCGGCAGTGATGTCCTCTTTTAGTATTTAAATGTCACATACATTTCAATTTTTTTTTATGTAACTGAATGACGAGACGAGCTGGTCGTTTGTCTGATGGTAAGCAATACGCCAGCCCATAACAATAACAGCACCAACCAGAACTTTGTTTTGCAAAATCTTGCGCGGCGCTGTACTGCGCTCGTCACTCTGAGACAATTAGCTGTTGAGTCTCATAATGCCCAGTAATTTCGCTGGCTACAATGCCCTTCAAACCAGAACACAGTAATGCTTGCGCACTACCGCTTGGCGGCTGAATAACTGGCAAAGCGGTGGTACCCACCCAGACGGCCTCTCGCATACGAGAAACCAGTAAAATTATTTATTAAACTTAAAATACGAACGAGACATCCTATAATTATTAAAATAAACGGAAAAATCCATATAGAAATATGTAGTTTTAAAGTAAATCACCGTTTTGAAGCCGGTTCATGTTATATTTAAAAAATATTATCATTGCTTATAATTTAGCTCTAACATACACAATATTTTAAGCTGATGCAAATCTTAATATCATTATGTACAATTATTGTATACAATAAGGAAAGCTATCCTTATCTCTGCGCAGTTTCACCCTATTGCTGGGACTGCTAGTCTCAGCTAAAGATCTTTATAGCTATAACAACAATTAAAGTCAGAAGTCCAAATTCAGGTTTGAAGTTCGAAGCTCCGCTGATGCCGCCCACGCTTCTGATAAAGGCGGTGAAGTTGGATACTCTGGTGTAGACCTCAGGGTATGAGGTAAAGGCGCATTGGCTAGTTTGAGAGAGGATGCCAGTCAGCTGGCCGTCACAGATTAGAGCGTTTCCTTCGTCTCCCTGGGAAAAAATAGCCATAGGTAATATTATACTTTAATTTCCTAAACAAAGATAGGTTTTTAGAATATAACCTTTTTCTAATTTTTTTTCACTGGCTTTAACAAAATGACTGCTATTAATATACCGCCGTGTTTTATTTTGGTTTTGGTAATTTCATTAATCTTTTGAAAGAAAAATATGTGTTCCTTATTTACTATTTCGCACACTAAACTTGGTCCTGATGAAGATCATCGGTTATGCTCGAAACCTAGACCGACAAATCCAACAAACTACGCAAGTCCATATATATAAGGAATAAAATAAAAAATCTCACAACTATACCGAAACTACTTATACTGGAACTTAATCAAAAATATTTTTCACCGGTAAATCTTATAGATTTAAATGGCTACCGGATACGCCGCTATATTTTCTTTTTGATAGGTATTTTCGCACAGCGTATGATATAATTCCACTTCGTATCTTCCTTCGTCCATTGAAATGAATCGAACAATTACGAGTAGGTATATTTGTATGGGATCTTAGACTGAAATAATGATAGAGGTATAAAAAGTATACTTACCCTGCATCCTGAAGAATAGATGTCATAAGATGCAGCGCAAATCATGTTTGGGTGAATATTCAATATATTAGGAGCAGAGTTGTAGAGTGTAGTACAAAGCCGGTGATTGTAGATGTACTTGGTAGTGTACCTTAGTTCATTGCTGGCCTGTAAATAAAATATATTTTTTATTCCAGCACTAGCTGTGCCTCGCGGTTTCAGCGTGAAAGCTGTCTCCATTCCAAACATGCAAATCGGTTCAGCAGTTGCAGAGTGAAATAGAATAAACTTGTTCATTTTTACCACGTTTTTATAAATCACTTTCTTGTTTGTCTGTCTGTCTGTCGTTCCGGGTGGAATCTTACAACTGAAATTCGGCTGAAACTTTCAGAGTAGCTCACAACTCGATGACAATACATTCTAAATCCATAAAAACGTAGTTTATAGATTATTTTTTAATCTATTACGGAATCTTGTTTTATGTTGACTTTTTTTGATGCCATACTAATACACATACTACAAGTATCTGCAGGCCAATATACTTAGGTGTGTGGTAGGTTTCACGTATGCGAGAGACTGTCTGGGTTGGTACTACTTCTTTGCCATATTCTACCACCAAGCAGTGGTTCGCAAGTGTTACTGTCTTCCTTTTTCCGATCTTGGTTGAAGAGTGAAATTACTGGGCATTATGAGACTTAGCAGCTATTGTCTCAGGATGACGAGCGCAGTGCAGTACCGCGCAGTATTATGCAAAACTAAGTTCTGGGTGGTGCTGGAATTGTGCAGGCATGTTGGTTACCATCACGTGATCGACCTACTCGTCGTGGCTCTCTATTCCATAAAAAATATATACTCACAGGTACAGTAATGTTTATAGCTCCCCAACCAGCAACGGTGCAGAGAGTGAAATCTGGGGGCACGAAGTTGTTGGTCGCAATGGGAATCGGTATAACAATCGAGTTAGAGAATGGCGCAACTAGCTAAAAAAATATAAAAAGATACATTAGGTATATTGTTGGTAATCAATTTAAATGACATGTTTTTCATTAATAATTTGTTCATTTTTCCTGTTCTGGTATCTGGCATAGGACCTTGATTTTAATGTCGTTTAATCTCGACAACTTATCATAGGCTGGGGCATATCAACATGAATCACTTAAATTCTAAAATGTATTATACCAAGTAAAGTATTCAGACGCGCTGTACACTGTTTGTGATCACGATACATGTTTGGGTGGGATACGCCCTAAAATAAACAATAAGTTGAATCTTACAACGCTGAAATTAACCTCATGAAACAACATTATGCAACTCAAAAAATACGATGGATAGACATGAATACTTAAACGCAATAATCAAACTGAATTTTCTAAAGTGGTTTGGTATGCAGCGCCTTAATGAAATAAAAATGAACTCGCATATGTAGGTACCCATCATAATTAGTCTTTCAAAAACTTAGCTACATAATTCTGAAGAGTTTGAATGATAGTTCTATTACAAATATAGTGAGAAAACAGCAAGCCAAGATGTGCAAACTCAACTGACATGACATGTGACATGTTCTTTATCATGTTGTCTCACTATGTTTAAAATAAGCTACCGTGGTTTGCGTAGATACATAAGATGCCGATAGCCGGATCCACACCGGCCGATCCATGTTCCGATCCACGATCAAAAGTTTGCTTTGTTTGGTTCTTCGTTACAGATTACTTATTAGTTGCTAGTCTTCTATTTTCATCGTTTGGATCAGGCGAGACACCACACCGACCGTGCGTTTAATCGCGATTCTGCACGTCTTTTATTTTCCTCCTTTTTTTTCGGCGAGTCCACAGTCACCACCGACTGTGCGTTTGGATTGCGCTTCTGCCCTGCGAGTTAGAGCGGCCGTGGATCGGCCGGTTTGTGCCCGAATGATGAAAAAGTACTCACAGTTATAATGGCGATATCATTAAGTAAAGCTGGGTAGTACCTATGATTGGGATGCACGGTGATGTTGGCGATGTTTCTCATTCTCTCGAGCACTACTGCGCCTGTCAGTAGTGGATTGCCTGCGTACACTCTGTATCGAGACGGTACGATTTCCACTACTTCCCTTGAGAAAATAGAAACAAGCTGATTAACACAGATTCGTCATACTAAATGTACTTACCCCGTTGTAACCCTGTAGGGGAATGATTTTCGAAAATAGCATTCTTATCACACCAGTAAATTACAAAATGGAGATATCCTCTAAATTTCATGTTTCTAGGACCAGCAGACCAGGTGAGGCTGCGTTGTCTGTCACCCTGGCATCTCCTATTTTAGTATTTGTTATTCAGTAGTATTGTAGATGTATTTGGCCCGCTATATGCTTCAGTTGTAGTACTGTAAGTCTATAGGGCACCTGAATTGAAATAAATAAAATAAATGTGGATAAAGACTGCTTATCAACATCTTGTCTTTAGCTGGTACCGCTTTAACCTTCAAATCCACTGGCTTATAGATCTTCCTAAGACATTAGATTACCTGTTTTATGTTCTGTAAATATGAAAGTACCTATATCGCAGGACGTGAGTCAACTACTATCTTTGAGTGGAGGATAACTACCCATACTGTTTTCTCTTTTGTCTGGTATTTGACTTGTTAGCTTTTTTTGACCTATAGGGAGTATAATTCTATATGTAGAATTATTAAATTACAGATTTTGGAACTGCAACAGGTATTGTATTTTTAATGCCGTTTGAAAATTTACTCGTAGTAGGTCTCTCGTAAGTGGGAGGCCGTCTGGTTAGGTACCATCTGCTTTGCCAGTTATTCAAAGTTTTGGGTGGTACTGCAATTGTTATGGGCAGGCGTAGCGCATACCATCAGGCAAACGACTTGCTCGTCTCAATACTAAGTTAAATAAAATAAATACCCTTGGATGAAGTAGTACGTGCACGTAGCCGCCGTCAGGGCATGTTGGAGTGTGATGAGTGCGCCGCCGCATTTATGGGCTTCAAGAAGGCTTGTCTGTTGTATCAGCTCTATCTCTTGCAAAGATATCTGAAAAATACCTACTAAGTTAGACTTTGTTTTCTTCCCTCTTCTTTTTTCGAAATTTAACAAACGTTAGCAATACATCGGCTACATGCTTCTGGTGTAGCAATTTGAGTTATGTAGAAACGACGACTGTTTTCCGTCAGGCGATTACATGTTCGGTTGTTTTATTATTTTATTACTAATATATTATTATTATTATATCAAGAAACAGATATAACTAGTGTACAAGTTCGTGTTCACTCAGTACATTAAAAATAAAAAGTCTTGATTAAAGTATAAAACTGTATTGATTAAAAACTTGATAATTTGATGAAATGCTAATGATTGTGAGCACGTGTGCCGTTCTTGTTAGCCTATTGCGAACAGTCTTTTTCATGATTAAATTGATAATTTTACAAAAGAAGGTTAACGATGAGAATGTTTCATTTATTAAGTAAGTACACACATTATCCTTACTTTATGATGGTCTTGTCTTTATGATGCTCACTGCTTTATGCCGACGCAGATCAGAAACGTTTGATGTTTAAGGTGTATATGAACTTTTGGAGGTTTATAAATGGCCATTTACTTTTGTCACTGACTGTACGACTAGGTAGGTATTATAAACAAGTGAAATAATATACGTAGTCTTTTGCATACCACGACTTTCTACTACAGAACAGTGCAAAAGGAAAGTGTGCTTTTTAATAATTAATTTTTAGCAAAAAACTAAAACCGAATTTAATGTATCTTCGAAGTCCAAGGTCACATATCGATGAAATTTATATGGGACCACTTCGTAGCTATACTGAACCCGACGCAAAAAGAATTTTTCAAATCGGTTCATAAATGACGGAGTTTTGAGGTAACAAACATAAAAAAAAAATACAATCGAACAGAGAACCTCCTCCTTTTGAAGTCGGTTAAAATCCATTGGAATGCTCAATTTTCTTGAGGAAATCGATAATTATGTCTAAAAATTTTATGATTAAAATGATTCGATGGATTTCTAACAACAAATTATTCTATCTTAACTTACAAGGTAGTTGCCATAGCCCATTACCTATAGTTGTTACTTTACATACCGCATAAGGAAATTGTCCATCTCTCGCTATATTTCCAGCTGAAATCCTGTTTGTTTCTTCTGGGATGAGATTGGCATTTGTACCTACGAAGTGAAGAATATTGGTTCGTCATTTTATTCCTTACCTACAAACCTAATATTATACGTGTTAGTTCTGCTCTCGCGTGCATTGAAAGAGCCTCTCACGCAAACGTATTTGATTACGTATCTATTTATAAAAATAATATTACTTACAGCTAAATAAAATATGTACTTACAGCTGACAGCCAAGGCCAGGAAAAACAAAATTTTATCCATATTTACTAGATTTAGCACATTCACTACCAAAATTGGAGAGCTTACTAAAAATATTTCATATATAATATAACATTGAAGCATTAATCTTATCGATTACACGATAACAGGAATAGATAGTTATCTCAGATTTGTGTAAATAATGAATAGAATACTAAAATATTTTCTAACAATAATATTTGGTGAATACATTTCTTTAATTTTTTTTTTTTTTTACGCTTAATAGATCCATGTTTGGCCACTATCTCGCCTGATGTGAAGCGATGATGTGGTCTAAGATGAAGCACATAGATCTAGAGAGAGACGGCAGTTGTGCGGCTGCTCAGACCCGTCTCCCCGACGGTTCACCGAACATCATCCCGAAACACGACTAGGTCGCTTGACGGCATGGCTTTGTTCGGTGGGTGGTATTACAACCACGGCCAGAGCCTACCACTTCAAAGCGCGTAAGTGGGTTTCATTCTTTCATTCTTCTTTTATTTTTACAAATTGATCTATTTTTTGAAGTTATCGTTACAATGTTTGTACTAATCACTGTGCTTTTGATTTATTGATATTAAGTGATGGGACTCCTCGTAAAACGAGCATATTGTTATTTCAAAAACCGCCGATACTTTGTCTTTTTAACCGACTTCAAAAAAGGAGAAGGTTCTCTATTCGATTGTAATTTTTTTTTATGTTTGTTACCTCAGAACTCCATAGTAAATATTATTCCATAGTACATATATATTATTATAGTTTGTACTCTTTGTACATACATTTGTTTATTATGTCATTTATGTTGACACCCCCGTCTCTTACAGTTTCTTTAAGTCCTCTCCATCCAAAGGTTGTCTGGAAGAGATCGCTTTGAGCGATAAGACCGCCCATTGTAACACTATAGTTTTAAGTTTGTTATTGTACTTTTCGTTATTATGTTTTCTGGTGGTGAAACGATAAAGAGTTATCTAATCTAATCTTATCTAATTCCGTCATTCATGAACCGATTTGGTTCTTTGCGTTGGGTTCAGTATAGCCACGAAGTGGTCCCATATACATTTCAACGATATTTGACCTTGGACTTCGAAGATACATTGAAGACGGTTTTTTGTTTGATAAAACGTATGACTTGTTAGTATCACCACATAGAGAAGATCTTATATTCAACATTTTCGTCGTTCGTCTTAATGGTTGGCAATAATATTCTTATTATTAGCAAAGTCGTGGTCCGCTTCAAAGAAATTTAATAAAGGTCAGCTGATTCAACAGAAACTTATATATACAGTGGTAGTAATTGTTAGTTTTCTTTGGTGGTACGTTAGATGTGCCAAGATGCAATGCTGCATAGAAGCGGCGTTACAAAAACTTGATACTTAAGAAAGCAGTTCCATTGCATATTACCTAATGTAATTTACAAATCTAGATAGTCTACACCCGAAGCAAGTGAGCATTCGGCTTTTTGTTCTCTATTTGTATGCTGATACGGAGCCCTAATAAAAACAAATGGGATCAAGCTCGATCTAAATATTAAGATACAAACGAGCTCCGCTTTATAGATCTCTTTTCGTGAACATAAACTGCGCTCGAATAGCAGAAACGGTCTGTTAAGCTCTTTCTTTTAGTCTTCTTCTTCAGCGCCTTCGGATTGAGTTCATGGCTGGATAAGTAGATCATTTATATATTTATATCCTCCTTTGGTTTATTTTATTTCGTTATTAGTTATCTTGCTTCAAATCTCGCAAGTGAAAAATAGTGTAAAAATAAACTTCTTCCCTATTTAACATGCAAATGTCACAAAATACTACAGACTTGTTAACATTTTACCATGGAGTTTAACATACTTTTTTTATTTAATACTAGCTGTACATACCCGGCATTCGCTGCAATGCCAGAATTTTTGGACCAGGAACCCTTGCGTACACAGAAGAACCCGCCAACTTTTTGATCAATGGATTAGTAACACATAGAGGACAATCATACAAAGATTCATTTTTATTTATATAGACCTCGCCAACTTTCATCAGTATATAAAAAAAAACACTCTCACTAACTCTAGAACTGTAATAAGCGTAAGCTTTAGAAACGCGATTTATGCTATTATTTTTATATATTATACTCATCTTATATCCTTGAAGTTTAGCGAGTGTGTGTAGAACCAGACCTAGCGCACTCCGCACTGTAGGTACGAAGCTACAAGTACATAGCCGGACACCGACGGCGGGTCGCGCGTCGTTACACGTGGCGCGTAATAAGAGATAAGAGCTATGCGATAGAAAGAGAGGCGCTCTGTATGTTAATATGACTGGTAGGTATGCAGCGCTACGCGAGCTGAATTGAATTTTATTGCGTCATAGCAAGAGTCGCTATATGATTAAATTTCTTTGCGGAATGATGCTTCTGTCCCTTAGCATTCTGTGGTAGAACTTAATTTAGTGGCCATATTGGCTAAATTATACCTATTGACTGCACTACCATTATTCGCAGGCCATTCTCTATTTGATTAGGGGTTTATTGGGCGACTGTTTTTCTGTGTTTGATAGAGTTGTGAGTGCTAATAACCGTGTGTTTATTTTTTCATAAAGTTATATATAATAATATAGATTCTTATTTAGTGGTTAGGTGCATATATTATCAGGTGTTACAGTACCCTTTTTGTGAAACCGTGTTCCCTGCTGAAATGATGGAAAGTGAATTCTCATAATTATTATTATTGGAGTAAAATGTTTGTAATTCCCATTTACGTTTATTGGTCGAGCATATAATTTTTAACATACGTTAAATGTACGTTAACTAATATTGTAATAATATTTTTTCAAAGACATTAATACTAGTCCATGATTTAACTCATAACTGAATATCAATTTATCAATTTACAAATCCATGAACGTGTTTCATTCGCTTCTTCCTTTACAAGATTAGGAACATTCAAAAGAGATTTTAGCTATAAGATCTAAGCGCTCCTATTTCTTCTTGCACTACTCCATTGGGAGCAAGGTACGTTATCTCAAGCTGGGGTCCGTATTTTACGTCGAACGCACAAAAAGAAAATGTAAATTTGCAATTGACTGACGATAAATTAGCTAAAGGAAATGATGCTCCAGAAAGTACGAATTTGTTCACAATAAACGATGATTAATGTTTTTTTCATTTTGAACTTGTCACCGGATAATTATAAAACTAGCTTTTGCCGTCGGCTTTGCCTAAGGACCAAATTGAATGGACCGCAGTCCTGGTCCTTTGGAACGTAGTCAATTTTCTTTTACGTTCGAATGGCCCGCGGTCCATTCAGTTTGGTCCTTTCAGACTAAGTACCCTGCCTAAGTCAACCATGTTTTTCATGGATTTTATAATTAAACAGGACTTCATTATCATCATCATAATTAACTTATTTATGTTACCACTCCGCACACTGCACCGTGGCTTCCTATGACCTGGCTATAGACGTATCAGCACGTAAGAAACAAAACACAGTCACCTGCAAAATGTTTGTTTTGGATAGTACTAGCAGTATTAGGTGCTTATTATAATAGTACCTATATCTATTCTGTGGTCTGATACGGAGTGCACGGTATACTATTATATTGGTGTACCTGAGTGACAACCTGGGTAACTAAGTGACAATTTTTTTAATAAATACAAAGATTCTATATGATAGCATAACTTTAGTTTCTTTCCTGTGTAATCAGAATGAGTACAGATACTCGTATATTAAAATGAATGAGTCAAAATTAATTTAAAATTACGTTTACTTTTTAGATCAGCTTATTGTAACTAACACATTACTAACAGTGGAGACTTTTAAATGACTTTGTAACATTTAATTAAGTGCCTACATAGATTTAAATAGTTGATAGTCTTCCTAAACCCGAATAAATATATAAATAAATAAATTGGTGTGGTTTACTATTTCCCATTACACACTTTACTGCACCGCTACCATTAAGTCCTCCATGTATAAACTGTTTTGTGCTAAAGTATAAATAAATAAATAAATATGCCGTAAGACAACGCCCAATGCACCGTTCTATGTACGGACACAAGCAAAAAAAAAGACGTGTGGCACTCGGAGACTGCCGCGGTAAAGCTATTGCATAGCATTTTTTATCAACTTATGCAATTATACTTACGCAGTAACGCCGATACAACCAATGCCACCTAGAGGCGAGATGCTGAACTAAAGAGACAAGCGTGATATTTCAAAAAGTCATTAAAATTTTGCTATTTATCGACAGACTAGCTGATGCCCGCGACTTCGTACGCGTAGTGGAGTATTCATCCTGCATCCGAACATTATTCGTCCCATCATATTCACGTGTCAGTTCCCGTCCCGCTCCTATCTCGTTACCGTACCTTACCGCTTCTGTTCTGTTACCTTCCTGTTATCTTCTACTCACATCCTGTTATCTTCCCGCTTCTATAGCGTTACCGTAATGCTCTGGTCCTGATTCCGTCCCGCTCCTATATCATTATCGTCCTGCTCTGCTACTAATCATATTCCGATCCTAACCCTTTATCGTCCTCCCTAGCGAACCTCCTACCGTGTTATAGTTCCCCTCCTATACCGTTATCATCCCCTTTTTGTCCCTTTGTCATCCCACTCCGGTCCCGATATAATTACCAAATTTTTTGGCCCTAACTTCATTTGTGAGTCATGTGTTTATAGTTTCTTTGACCAAGTATCAAACGTACAAAATGCTAGCGTAGTAGTTTGAAACATATTACAGACTATAGAAACCGGGTGGAAATGAAACGTCGTCGGGGGGAACCACCACGGACCCTTTACGATTCGTAATACCAGTAATACGTACAAACGGATGGACGGTGCGGCGCGCGTGGTCCCGGTCCGGGTTTGTAATCATTTACATGAGTTTGCGGTGCGGCGGCAGCGCCGGTCCGGCGCCATGTACGTACATGAAGCCTGAGGTACAGAAATCTTTGAAACCTAAATCTCTTATTAACATATACATAGCTGTTGCCCGCGACTTTGTACGCTTAATAAAATAATTCATTTTGCTCCTGGCTATTTCCGGCTGCTCTCGCTTCTATGCCGATTTTGTCCTGCTTCTATCCCAATTCTATCCCGAATTCATCGCGTTTCTATTCCGATCTCTTTCAGCTCTTATCTCGTTTTAAATAGACAGAATACTTACATTATAAACATATATTTTCTTTACAAATTTTACCATCCGTTTAAATCTATCAGGGGATGGTATTCAAAACAATCGTAATAATACATGTGTCAATAGTTTTTTGGCTAAGTATATGTAAGTATTTTGGCCAAAAGTCAATCGTCGTAGCTCCAGAAAAAATATTGTATGTCACAGGGAAATGAGGATACCAGGGATTTCAAGAAATCTCTAGGGATACGACGTACAGTTTTAATAAATAGGCTCTCGCCAGAACTCTCGCTTCGTCATCCCTTCGCTCCACTCGCGCACTCGACCATCACTCCACTCGGGAGGTCGCCGGCTCGCTACGCTCGCCACCTCTCCCCCTTCGCTTCGTTCTGGCCTTGCGCACTCGTTCTGCTCAGGAACTCCTCGCGAGCTCCTGGCTCCGCGCTTTTTATATACACTCTAGGGGTAAATGCTAGTCGGACCGCGGAGAAGTGGTCCTTACCATACATGATTATACCATGGTTTTGTCGTATCCCTAGGAATATCGCGAAATCCCAGATATTCTCATTTCCCTGCGACACGTACGGTCAATGACAAAAGTTTAGTATTCCTTATTTTTCTGAATGTTGCATTTTAAAAGTCTTTTAAAATCCTGTACGAATAAGGAAATTGCAAAAAATTGCATAACGTTAGAAATCATTTATTTTGCCTAGTCTATAATACAAAGTTTCGCTTTCACCTTACAAACAAAGGTTTTCCACACAAATATTTGCCATCCCGTTAAGACCTTTTAAGATGTTTAAAAAGTAGTGAAACATGTGCGTATAGTATCTTCGATTAGTATATATGTACCGAATTTCATAGTCATAGGTTTAGAAATAAAATTATTATCTACCTTGTTTAACGTTTTTAGAGGTTAATTAATATAGCGAGTTTCGTTTTAATTTATTACTTTTGTTTGGTCTGTATACGAAATTTCATTGTTACAACTTCATAAACAAAAATTCTCCACACAAACTTTACCACTCTGTTAGGGGATGATTTCAAGACATGGTGAAATAAGTGTTTATAATTTTATTGGCTAAGTACTTATAATAAATGTCAACATTGTAGCATTAACAAATTTTTGATACCTTCCACCCTGTTTAACCTTGTTAGAGGGTGAATTTCAAAAAATGGCGAATTACGTTTAAGTTTATTTCTTTTGCTTACTCTGTGTACCAAATTTAATTGCCATAACTTCATGAACAAAGATTATCCATATACACTTAACCACCCCGTTTGTACCGGTTTAGAGATGATTCCAGCAAAATGGTGAAACAGGTGCTTAAAGTTTATCTGTCTGAGTATATGAACCGAATTTCATCGTCGTAGCTTCAAAAAATGTAACTTCATTTCACCCTTATTAAACCTAGTTATGGGTAGATTTGAAAAAAAATTGAATCACGTTTTAACTATCTCCTTTTTCTTAGTTTGTGTCCAAGTTCCATCATAACCACAAACTTCATAAATAAAAAAGATTTTCTATACAAACTTTACCACCCCGCTTGTTGGGGGAGGATTTAAAAAAATGTGAAATATATATCTATAATTTCATTGGCTAAGCACATATACCACATTTCATCGCTGTAGCTTAAAAATAATAATCTTCACTTTCCACCCTGTTTAAAACCCTGACCCCGTTAAGGGATGATTTTCAAATATTATAAATCACGTTTTAATTATCTTCTTTTACCAAGTTTTATCATAGCCACGAAACTTCATATACAAAGATTTCTATACAAATTTTACCACCCCGCTTAGGCTTGTTAGGGGATGATTTTCAAAAAATGGTGAAATACACTTCTATAATTTCATTAGCTTACCACATTCGCCACATTTCATCGTTGTACCTTAAAAATAATAATCTTTACTTTCCACTCTGTTTAACCCTTTTAAGGGATGATTTTCAAAAATGGTAAATTACATACATAATTATTTCTATTAATGTTTTGTTAGGTATGTACCAAGTTTCATCGCTATAAACACAGATTTTTTATGTAAACTTTACCACCTCGTTTAACCCTGTTAGGGGTTGATTTTTGAAAAACGCTGAAAACTTATTTTTAAACTTGATCAAACTTAATTTATTTACCCTGTTTCTTTACTATAGCTACAGTGTCGCATTAATAAAAAAATCCTACTCCATACAAACTTAGCGGCCCTATTTAATGACCTTAGGGGTTGATTTTTGAAAAATTACTGAAAATATATTTTTATATTCTTATGTTTAGTCAATCTACTAAGTTTCATAACTTTACTGAAAAAACCTACACCATGAAAACTTTACGACCCCAAGAAATGACCTTAGGGGTCGAATTTCGAAAAATGCCGAAAACAAATTCCTAGCATTCACATGTTTAATGCTCACACAAAATTTGATAACTATTGGTCAAGAAACAATCACCGTAGCATACATTATATTTTCCGCATTCCAATCTAAAAAACCACACTAAACCCCTTTTAAGGGTTGATTTTCAAAAAACTGTGATACACGTGTTCCTTTATTTCTTTTGCATAGTATACTGCCAAAGTGTCGTGACCGTGCGACAAAAGAATTTTTTTTCCCCATACATCCTTTATGACCCCATTTGACCCACTTAAAGGTCAAATTTCGAAAAATCCGTTCTTAAATGACGCCTTCACTACTTGTAGAATACGTGGTCCAAATTTCAGGTTTCTATGTTAAGCGGTTTTGGCTGTGCGATGATTGTAGAAAAAAACCCTGTTCTTTTATTATATAGATTGCAAAACTAAAAAGTATCACCGCCGTGCCGGTCGGAGTGGGGGGTGTTAAGTTATTTTCGTTACGGAATTTCTGGATTCGGTCTCCACGCTCAAGGCCCGCGATAGAAGCTATGCAATAGCTTAAATACTTTCCATAGAAAGATTTAACTCTGTTGCGGTCATAGATTGCTATGGTGTATTTAGCGGTCCTTTATCAGTTCAATTTGCACTGACATTATTTCAATAGTGTCGTTTACTGCGGGATTTACTGCAATGCGTCACGGAATAAAGTTTTCAGAGAAAATATAAATACACGGAAATTCCATAATAAAGCTAAAATTTGGTCGAAGCCTTTTGGATGATGCATTGGTTGTTATTTTTGAAATGTGTAAATAACTTTGAAGCGTGGCGTCATCGCTGTTAATTGATAGATTTTCATTTTATCATGAATCTAATCACGGTAGACATAGTAAGTTTGTTATCATAGTATTCCAAATATTTGACGGGACGATTGTAAGTTTAGTTTCCTAGAAGTTCGTTCCAGGTACTAGAATGATTCATCAGTTTAATCTAGTTGTTTTTATCAACATAAATCATGGTTTTGGAGATGTAAGTACTCAAATCTTATTGTCTTGCTTTTTCCTTAAATATCGTGTTACTGTCTTATTTGTAACACAAGAGAAATAAATCATTTGCACATTGATTGTTTGATTGATTGAATAGTAACTCTTTATTGTAAAAAATAAATAATAGCCAAAAATAGCAAACAATAGCAAAATACAAACAATAGCAAAGGAAAATTAGCAGAAATAATGTTGTTGTTGCAAGTGTTACAATGGACAGCCTCTATGGTGTAGTCGTTGGGCAGTTTGGGTCAACTCTCATACACCACTAAGGTTACGAGCCAATTCCCGCGATGGGACACAAAAATTTGTGCACAGAAAAAAGAAAAAAGCGCAAGCATTTGTTTCGTGTCTAGGTGTGATGGGACCATAGTGCTCAGAATTCCTGGTGTTTTCATGAAAGGTATGTAGGCACTAGAGAGCTTGGTATAATCGTAAGTCTTGGAATATAACATGATATTTTCCATTCCTGAACAATGAGGAGTTCCGTAGGGAATAACTATAAACCGAGTTCAACGAGGATAGATTCACGGCTAGCAAGTCAGCTAGTAAACTATAAAACTGGTTTAATGTACCGTACTGCTAGTACTAAGATTTTAAATAATTGTCATGCCAGCTCCGTATTTGCTCTAAGCGTCAGCTTGCGAAGGATATTTTTGCAAATATATAGTGCACCAACCAGAAGCAGCTCGCAACCGTTACCGTCCATTTGGTGTACTTACAGTACTTCTAACTGTTAAATAACAAAGCATGGTCCGAAGTTTTAACGGCAAATGGGAAGTAACAACGAGTACCATTGTTTATGACTCCCGTGGCATCGTGGACGGACACTCTCATTATAAATTTACCTAACTTAGAAGCTCTACGAATTCTCACTGTCGGTTTGTGGATTTAATTATACTGTACAATGGAAAAGTTTGGTCTACAAAGAAACAAGAAATTGGTTATTAACCGATTAATAAAAGAAAGGAGGAGGTTCTAAATTCGATTGTAATTTTTTATGTTTGTTTCCTCAAGTCAGAGAATCAAACCGATTTGGATAATTCTATGAATTTCATCGATATTCGACCTTGAACTTCCAAGATACATCAGTCAGAATTTTATTGAAGTTGTTTATTTTTCATTAACTATATGTGATACCTTTAAACGAGCAATTATTGTATATGTACATATACACATATATATAATTTAATTCTCGGAAACGGCTCCAACGATTCGATTTTCATGAAATTTAGTGTGCAAGGAGTTTGGGGGGCAATAAATCGATCTAGCTAGGTTTCATTTAGAAAAAGTTAAAAAAAGACCAGGTCATCCAGGTACTGTATCATTGAAAAACGAGTTTTCATTGATAAATTGTGTGGAAATACAAAATAAAATGTAATAAGCAAATATTCCAGATAAAAGTAGGTTCCCCCTTCTATGCAGTAGGTACTTTATTTGAAAATCACAGGAATACCTACTGGCAGTCGGCATTTGTTCACGAAACCCTTGGATCTAGAACTACGACACCCAAAGCATTCTTCTCCGGCAGCTCATCTCGAGAGCGCTGCATCTATCCTATTTTTCACTCGTTTTCATGTCTGCCGCAAAGTATGAGGAATAAAAGAGCACTGATGAGCCGGATGTTTGTAGATTTAGTGATAAAAAGTAGGTATATGTAGTTCCAATAATTTAAGTGAATAAAAAAATGTGATGAATACAGGAAAAATTTACTTACCTATCGATAATTTTATCATTTTACTATCTTTCCAAATACATACATATTATCATATAAGTCCTTGGTATTGATAAGATATTAGTAATATATTTAGTTTGATATTTTGTTAGTCATCATTCTACCATTGATAGTCAACGTGTTAAACAATAATTGAAACATGGAGAAATCTTTGTTTTTCTTGGCTTTGGCTGTCTGCTGTGAGTTTAATTAATTTTAATATGTATATCTATTATGTGGTGTAAGTTCAGCTTTTTCAGTTCAAAAGGCACTCAAGGCGTTGGTTTTTGTTTGCTTGTGCTTTAATATAAAATAATATATGTGAATGGTCACGTGAAAGGAACTTAAGGGGTGGCAAATTGTAAGGATGTTAGTGTCGACTTTGTTGAACTAGAGGTCCTAAACAAAAATAAATATTTTCCAAATTGAGCAATATTTTTGAGTTTTTTACATTGTATTTTATATTAAGCAAGTTTACCCTAATGACTAACATTATCTTTAATATTATGATAAGTTCACTCCGCCTTTTCCTATCACTTTATAATTATATATATATATATATTGTTATATTATATAATCATATTTATTGTGACTCCGCCTTTTCTAACCTATACATAAACCTACATGAGATCCTATCACTTTATAATTATATATATATATATATATATATATATATATATATTGTTATACAATTTATTATATTTATTTTGATGTCATTTATTTAGTATATCTCAACGTACTTTTGCTCAAAACGTAGCTGCACACCCACTATATTTCTTTCACGACCTGGAAGACTGGTAGATAATGCTAAATAGCATTAAGTCATTCCTTGTACCATTTTTGTGCAAAACTATTAAATAAATAAATAAATATTTTTTTGATTAAAAATATATGTAGCTGTCTGAAACGCAATGAAAATATCTAGTGTAATTCCGCTGAATATTATAAATATTATTATATACTTTACTTTTTATATACAATATAAAACTCAATCATATATATTTTTAAAAAGTAGCGGAGGGAGTTTTATTTACATATACATTTTTATTTTATTTTAAATTCATTTTATATTTATTATCTATCCTATACATATTATATTATTCAACAACAACCTACATGTTTAGCGCCATAGACAGCGTGTACAGTGTTATATTTTTTTTTAAATAGATAGATAGATATATAACACTTTATTGTACTTAAAAAAGAAAACAGAATTACAGTTAGTAATACATTATTAATAAGTACAATAGGCGGTTTTTACCTCCTTTTTATTAAGTCACTTTCTTGTTTGTCTGTCTGTGTGGCTGTCTGTAGTTCCGGGTGGAATCTTGCAACTCAAATTTCGAGCACCTTCCGATTAGCTATCCGGCTGAAACTTTCAGGGTAGCTCACGACTCGATGACAATGCATTCTTAATCCATTTATTAGCATGTAATGCTGGCCTTACCATAAAAAGCCATAAACTTTAAAACGTGGTTTTTAGATCATTTTTTTTTCTAGGTACAGTCCTAGGTTCAAATGCCATTCTTATCGACGACGAAACAAACCGTATTACTGGTGGAAATGCCGCGACTGATTCACAATTTCCTTATGCGGTTAGTAACTGATTGCCTAAATATTAATGTTATAATACACGACATGACATTAAACTAGGAAATAATATTTTATTAGGCATGCTTAACAAAAACTCGCTAAAGTATTGAATTACAATATTCATCTTGCTGGTTGACAAAAAGGTTCATATCTACTTCAATAGATGGCGTACACGTCACCCCTAATACGTTTAAATAATGGATGAAAAAATTCGGCGCGCGACTTGGTGACCACCGTAGCTCATATAGGCAGGGCCCTTCCTGCGTCTATGGAATGTTGTGATTCAGGTTCAAGTACCAGTCGGTGGTCATTTTCTTCCCTGGCCTATGCCTAGCAGTGAACTAAAATAACCTGATGAAGATGATTTATTTAAATTTTGCATACTTAGATAAATGATTACAAAAACAAATATTTCATGTCAAATCCATTGAGGTAGTACCCTACAATGTGGTTGCAATGGTTAAGCCAAACAACTACTTAACAACTTCAAATTTCATTGCCTTTCAGATATCCTTACAACAGTTTCCAGCATTAGATCAAAGTATCCTAAGTGTCCATAGATGCGGTGGTGCACTGATCACATACCAGCATGCCTTAACGGCGGCTTCATGCACATACGACATAATCAATGGGTATGTAATGGAACTACTTAGATACTGATAGCAATAAAATTCGGAATCATTCTTCAAACTAAATAGTATATACCCAAAGATTTCTAGAAAGATTGATACTATATATTATCAATACAACTATGATTGATATGCATCTTCTCCTTTATCCTCCTTCCTCCTTCGCAAGCAGCGAAGAAATAAATAAATGTCACTGGATCAAGCATTGATATGTTCAAAAGAACAATTTTCTAGGCAAGCATGAGGATGAGATTATGCTAGCCTTTTTGGTTATATAATCGCACTGGTTTCATACATGTACGATTTACCTGCATTAAAAAAAAGAATATATACTTAGTATTTCCTCAAGAATTTCTCTAAATGCATGATGGTGGAAACCGCATTAAAATCCATCAGATTTATATAATAACAAATTTATAAACAACTTTGTTTTACTTTATTTAGAGAATATATATATTTTTAATTAAACTGTATTATTTCATTCTTAGGACTTTCATGCCCATCATAGCATCTCAATACAGAGTGTACGCAGGCGGTGTCTATCTCGCAAGTGTAACAGTGACTGAGAGATTCAGAAATGTCGCCAACTACACCGTACATCCTGATCATTTGGTGTACCCAGCGTTGTATAATGACATTGCTGTTGTAACTGTAAGTATTTTATTATAAAATACAATAATGCTGTATCGTACACCAAATAAAAAATGAACTAGTTACAGGAAAGACTCTACAAACTATAGCTTAACGGGCGGACTGCGTTAAGTATGCCCGTCCGCTTTTCCATTCCATCCAATATCTCTTCCAGCCTTGGGATGGAAAGAACTTATGGAATGAAAGAGGTCAGCGGGGTAAATGAAAAGTAAAAAGAACTAAATAACAAAAAAAAATATTATTTATCTTATATATATAACTATATTACCTTACTCCTCCGAAACGGCTTTACTGATTTTTACCAAATTTTATATGCATATTCAGTAGGTCTGAGAATCGACTACTATCTATTTTTCATACCCCTAAGTGATTTTTTTTTAATTTATATGGCAAAACAACGTTTGCCGGGTCAGCTAGTGTATATATAAAGGTGTATATCGTACTATTAAATTAAATTAAAAATTATATATATCAACGTTATGTTTATTTTTCATCACTCTGTATTCGCGCTGTATAATGTGCCTATCTTTTTTTATCGTGACGCGCATGCCTCTACGTATTTTGTGAGTAAACAAAGACTTACAAAGGTACTCAGTTGGTAACTGCGTCACATTTGCATTGCGTTTTAAAACGTTGAACGCGCTCTGAACGCGCATAATATACATAATATATATTTATATACATAAACGTGGTATACAAAGTAGCTATCAAAGAATACGAAGCCATCACGGACATATGATTCATACCATCAGACACATATGAACGCAGCACAAACGTTATAGACAGTATGTACGTACTCGTATTTTTTAGTGCCGTCGGCGTCACCTCATTCCAAGTCCCGATCATTTTACGTTTGCTACGTAGATGCGTAGCGAGCGTAGCCTTTGCTACGTCATTAGAACTGAACATACATGAGTTTGAGCTCTTTCATTTTTTTTCAGTTAATTCTACCATACCTCACCACAACTGTGATACCGATCAGATATGCGATCAACAACGTTGTGACCGCAGACTTCACTTTGTGCAGCGTTGCTGGTTGGGGAGCTGTACACGCCAACGAAGCTGTAAGTATTTCTTTACTTACGTAAATTAGGGCTGTTAAATTTAAGGATTATTTGTCAAAAAATACTCGACCTTAATCTTTTGATTTAAGTATTCAAAACAATGCAAGGTTTCGTGTTTTAAGATTAGAGTTTCTTAGGACAGCGGTGACGCAACATGGCGGACGCAATTTAACTAAGCTTTTGAATGTACAGTGTCAAACAACGCTCATAGGAACGAACATAAATGCCATCTTGATTGAAAAGAAAACCTTTTGTGACGTCATTCGATGAGTAATTGCGTTCGCTATCATATAAAGCAGCAACGCTTTCCTAGGAAACCCAAGCTTAGCCGAGCGCACTTTGGATTTGAAATATACTTTGTTACTTGCGGTAGGTCCCTCGTATGCGGGAGGCTGATGCTGGGTAGGTACCACAGCTTTGCCAGTTATTCTGCCGCGAAGCAGTAGTGCGCAATTATTACTGTGTTCTAGTTTGAAGGGCATTGTAGCCAGCGAAATTACTGGGCATATGAGACTTAATATCTGATGTCTCGGGGTTATGAGCGCATACATTGCTACGCATTGCTTTTATTGGTATTAACAGTTCTGGGTGGCACTGCAATTGTTATGGGCAGGTGTGGCGCTTACCGTCTTGCGAACGACTTGCTCGTTATATCACTCAGTTCCATAAAAAAAATATATGGTACGAGTACGTACGAATTTGGTCATAAGTATTGAGTTTGTTCGCAATTGCAACTGGTGGTAGGTTTCTCGTATGCCAGAGGCCGTCTGGGTGGGTACCACCGCTTTGCTAATTATTCTGCCGCCAAGTATGTAGTAGTATGCAATGTTTAAAGGGCATTGTAGCCAGCGAAATTACTGGGGATTATGAGACTCAACAGCTAATTGTCTCAGGGTGACGAGTGCAGTGCAGCGCCGCGCAGGATTTTGCAAAACAAAGTTCTGGGTGGTGCTGTTATTGTTATGGGCTGGCGTATTGCTTACCATCAGGCAAACGACCAGCTCGTCTCGTCATTCAGTTACATAAAATAAAATAAAAAATTGTGTCCCGCTAACATTCGTGCAAATGAAATACATTTAACATCCAATTTCTTTGCGGACTGACGGACATACACGTCTAACTTGTACCCAGTCCGAGAGTTCCTTTATTTCCTTCGAGAGTCGTACGAAATTTTACGTATTTATGTACGGCTCACGTACGAAAAAGTATACAAAGTACGCTCAGGCTTATTGTTCTAAGACCACAATTATTATTTACGAACACAATATGAGGCGTCTCAAGACGCTGCAATATAATCCAGTAGACAATTAAAATATTTTATAAAATTGTACAAAATATTAATGAATAACTTTGCGCACTACCACAGAATACGCACCACATTAAGCAGCATTTTTTGATTTGAGCTTCCGAGATATACTTTACAGCTGTCTTTTTAAAAATGTCGTAAACTTTTCTTCTCTCGTGTGGGTGTGTGGCCAACGTTCGTGTTTTTAGACCGCCCGAAGGCTTCCGTCATGGCCCTTCGATTGTCGTCTTAAGACGGAGACCGTTGGCTTAACGGGCCTTCCAAAGCAGGCTAACGCTTAGATATAGATAGATAGATAAACACTTTATTATTCACCTTAAAAATAGAGATAAAGTACAAGTCAAATGTTTACAAGGGTGTAACAATGGGCGGTCTTATCGCTTAAAGCGATCTCTTCCAGACAACCTTTGGATGGAGAGGAATAACGAAACATTCACAGACGGTGGTGATATAAATTAAAATATATATACTAAGGGCTTACATATGATATACAATATATAATCTAATTACTTAAATATATATATATGACTATATAAATAAACTTATATACCTAATTAATATATAAATACCACACAAACGGTTATCCAAGTTGGGACCGCTGCGAACGTTGCTCAACCTATACGAGCTACGCTATGAGCGCTACAATATGTCCTAGTAATAGATTAGACCAATCCGAATATAGGCTTACAAGGGACTGTGTAATTCATTTTTGTTTTTCTTTTGTTTATAGGCTAGCAATCAACTGAGGTACGCCACCAAGTACATCTACAATCACCAGCTGTGTACTAAAATCTACAACTCTATTATACACACCTTAAATGTTCACGACAACATGGTTTGCGCGGCGTCTTATGACATCTATTCTGCTGGATGCTGGGTGAGTACTGAGTAACAAACTGCTCTACTGTAACTACTAAATTACATTACTGGGCATATGAGACTTAATATCTGATGTCTCGCGGTGATGAGCGCAATGCGGTGCTACGCAGTGCTTTTTATGGTATTTAAAGTTCTGGGTGGCGCTGCAATTGTTATTGGCAGGCGTTGCGCCTATCATCAGGCGATTGACTTGCTCGTCGCATCAGTCTGTTCCATAAAAAAAAACATTTTTCTATTTGCTGCTACAACACTCATCGCTATTTTGATTTTGCACTATAATTTAAGTTGTACCTTTTAGTACAAAAGTTTGGATGAGTTTGAATCATTATAAATATTGAATAAAATGGCTAGGACTCAGGACTCACCTAGTTTGTCAAATTACCACGAATAGCGAGGTCGCTGCGATCTCGCAGCGTAAACTCGCCTCTGATGAAGAGCATTGGACATGCTCAAAACTTAGGTTGACTAATTAGACTAACTACGTGAGTCCTAGCCGTTTTATTAAATATTTATGTTGTACCTACTTCAAATCTAAGATTTATATATTTTTTTAAATATCTTTATCTTATTCGATGTGCAATAAAGTGTTGCTTAATCGTTTAAACCCAAAAAATTTTAACAAAATCTCTAAAAAAAAATCCCTCAGTTTCTTGCCGTATCTTCTGAGTAGTGGTTCTTTTTCCGATAAGGTGGTAGAGTCTTGTGATAATTTGACGTTCATAAGTGCGTCTGTGATGCCAAAATGATTTAAGAGATTTTGATTTGAATTGATTATTGTACCTATATATAGTTAAGCGTCACTGAATGAATGCTCTTATTTGGCCTAGTTATAACATTACATTATATTAATTTTTTCTTGTTTTCCAGGGTGACGTAGGCAACGCTCTAGTCTGCAACGGCCAGCTGACCGGTATCCTCTCTCTGACCAATCAATGCCTCCAGAACTCTTACCCTGAGGTTTACACCAGAGTTTCTAACTTCACCACCTTTATCAGAAGCGTCCCCGGCATCAGCGGAGCGTCGACCTTTAAACCTCAACTTGGACTACTGGCCTTGGCCGCTGTCATTTTTGTAAAGATCTTTAGTTGAGGGAAGTCGATATAAGGTTATAAGGTTGCTTAAAATATAAGGTTATATTGAATATACTGTCTTTTATTATTCCTTTCTGGAATTTGACAGCAATTCAGATCGACGTCAATTTAGTGCAAAGAAATCCTAAGATCGAATGCAGAATCCAACCCAATCCAAGATGAAAAGTTTTTATTATGTCTAAAATTGGAAAAGTTTTCGAGTCAATATATCATGAGTGCGTTCACTAACATCGCTCGACGACGACCGACGCACCGGTCGCACTTTGGCCGTTCACAAAGTCGGTGCTATCACACCAAATCGTTCATTAACATGGCCGTGTGTCGTCGGGCGAACGCCCAGTTCACCCCGTAAAATAGTGGGATGAAAGACACAGTGCTGTCACTTTGACAGATAATACGCCAGTTGAACGGCATATTGGAGGTATCCTTATTTTACCTACCGCAAAAGCTCAAAAATGAGACTTTCTATATCCTACTAGTTTTGTAAGTGCCTGAAAATTTGCTTTATTTTGTTACTTTTGTGTTTGTAACATAAAGTGGAGGTGTCATTGCTTTTGACTGATATGGCATATAATATCAGTGACCAAAGGCGTTCAACAAACATCGTGTCCTTGATAATCGAGTGACATTCACACGGACGACTTTTACGCCGAGTGCGTACATACCTACTGAACGTGCCCCAGTATGTCCGTGCCTCTTAGTCGATCGTAGTATTCCAATATATTATTATTTTGATACAAACTATTTTTGCTGCGTAGTTACGCAATAAAGTAATTTCCCATGCTATAACTAACTAATGTCAGACACTGAGCTCTATACCAAAGTTTCTAACCTCGCCGCCTTTATTAGAGACATCACCGGCGTTATGGGGGTTTTGACTTTCAAACCTGAACTTGCACTTTGATAGCTGTCATTGCTGAAAAATCTTTTGTATTTGTACAATTTAAACGTTACAATGGTGTAGGAAGTAGAATAGTTGGAATAACAGGATAGGATATTTTTTTTTGTTTCAACGGTTTTTGATAAAATATCATGCAAATCATATTTAAATTTTCAGAAGTCCACAGGACCACAGAACACTTAGTATAAGTAATGCATGTTGCATTACATATTATTAACATATATTTAAAAATAAAAACTAAAATGAAGACTCGTTTACATTACGTACAGATTTTATGTTCATATTTGAAATGTATCATCACGATATACAGTTTATTATTACTAGGCGACGCTGTTTCAATTAGCAAATTAACATGCAGATTTCGATGTGCGAGTAACGTAAACACCAACTGTTCAATATTACTGCTGGTATAACTCTGATTTTGGTCGAAATTGATAGGCAGCAGTCTACCGTTCAAGTACCTATATTAACACAAATGAAACATTATACCTATTACCATTATATTCAAAACGAGTTTGTGTTCTCTCAGAACTCTTAAGTAATGTTCTGAATATTAGATAAAACGAGGTTTATATATATATATATATATGTCTTTTGTAAAAAGATCAAAACGGATTTTTTTATAGAAAACTTTTACGCGTAGATAAACACGCGCAGAGTTATTAGGTAAACGCGTTTGAGGTACAATTTACTTACAAAGTAACTAAAAGGTTAAAGGTGTTATAAATTTTGAGCACGTTCATTAGGCTCCGAGGAACCCCGCTCCGGCTTTTAGTCGGCGACACACGTCGGAATTTCGTAATAAGATTTCCTTAATTTAAGACTACAACACACCTACACATACCTACAACATACCTGAGGCACGATGTATAACACGCGTCACGGACGCATATCTCGCCAATGCTTGGAATAGCGATGCGCGTTCGTGATGCTAGTAATAATTAGTTTTTATGAACCTAACAGTTTTTGACGGAGCGTCCACAACGCGCGTTTAATTTGGGTCTTATAATTAAGAGCTTAGGTATTTGCTAAAGTGGGAGTAAGTTAATCATTTTGAACGTCTTGATTAATGTAATTTATGTGCAGATAATTGGGATGTACAAACATGATCAATATTTCTAGCTTAGCTAGAAAATCTGTACTTTTATATTTTTCAAGTTCCTTGGTGATCTTGGTGACTAAATAGTTGAATTGTTTCTTTCTTTCTCTCTTCCATTTACTAATCAAGGTAAATAACAAATACTTTTAGGTATATGAAATAACTTAAAGTAGAACAGCAACACGATGCTTTGCCATGTTTTTGCAATATTTCTTTCTTTATTTACCTACATATTTCGGCTGATGGAAATCTCAAAGAAACTTGGAAGTGTTATAAGAACAAAATTATTATGTGTTCCATAAATTCAGAACAAAAGACCCCTTAAAAGTTCACTCAAGTGAGTCATACAGCAATTTCACCTGGAAAATGAATACAAAGCGTTCTTTAAGATAAGAGCAAAGCATAAAAGGTAGCGTGGAAATGTAGGGATTTAAATGAAGCAATATTAATATATCGTTTTCAGTCGGAATATAACGGTATTAACCGGTATCAAATTATTATAATGTCCTTCTCAAGTGACGTTCAATCACATAAAGGTTGGCAGCCAGCTTCATAAAGGTTTTCTTATCCAAAGGAAGTCTGATAAATAGTTGTTCCGTCGTTTTGATTTTTGTCCATTCCCGGATGTTTTATAGTCATGAATGACATCTTAGTTATTGTGGAACCTAAGAAATTAAAAAATAAAAGTGATTAAGGTATGCTACGGCTGTCAGGTAGGGTTTAAAGGAATTGTATCGTTATTTATTACTTCAGTTGTCGCGAGTTTATATATTGTGTCGAAATAGTTTCAATGCCGCAAAAATAATGATATAAAGTCATATTGACGTATATCGTTTTATAAAAGTTATGCCATCCTCAAAATAAAGCTTTTGACCGGGTGCAATGATTCGGGGATAATGCGCTCGTTACTTTTGTGTTTCTGCATCATAAACTGCGACCTCACAGACCTCTGCGTAATGCGGGGCCGGGAATGACGCTTTGTGACACGGTCATCATATTTCATCTTCGTGTCGGAAAGCTTCAGTCAGTTGATTTTCATTGTTTAATTTGAATTTGTTGGTCAGAATTTGATCTCAGTTGTTGGTTATTAAAACTGAAATTTATTTGATTCTCTGATTTGATATCTGACGATTATTTTCAGGTGACTGCATTGGGAAGAAACAATTAGGTGGCATTGAGCTTCCTTGGACCTGTAGTGTAGCTCTAGGTATTTCATTTACTGTATTATTCAATTACAACAAACGATTTGACTTCACTTGATTGATTTGATTTGATTTGACGAAGTACCTAAGTTGTTCCGGAAATTATTACTTACCGAATAAATACAATATCTTTATTCTTGAAACTATTTTGAATTGTTCTTGGACTATTTGAATATTCCAGAGGTACAAATGTTACCTCATTCTCAGTACAGGCCAGATTTATCTCTACGCGATATTTTTTTTTATTACCCACGGTATAAACTAAAATTCGTGGCCGAAAATTTAACACTGCAGAAGAGCTATCGTTAAAAATGTTTCGAAAGCTGGTTCATCCGAATGCGTAAGTGCCTTGGGATTGAAGGGGGATATTTTGAAAAGCTATAAATAAACGTTTTCATATTCTAACTATTTTTGGAACATACGAATTGGCCACACTTGGCCACGCTATTGCCACGACAATGCAAACATTCGCCGCGTTCAAAAAATTAGGTAACATTTAGCGAAATAGCTTGAGAGACCAAGCTGAAGTTGCAATAATTTCGCATAATAATATGTAGTTGCAGAAAGTGTTGTGCAATGTATGTTACCTAAATTACTATAAATTATTCTGTACTAAAGCTACATTGCTACATCCAACTGCACTAGTCAACGCATGTAAAACAATCATATCGAAATATTTACTCACCATATTTTGTTTGTTTAGGAATATCTTCAACAAAGTAACCCAATGAGCAACAAGTCTGTTTTACATAGTTTATCTGCAACTTCAATCGCTTCTAATTAGGTTGTTAATTTCTTAACAAAATAAGCTCTATTCATGAACAGACAGCTTCGCCGAGTGAGGCGCTAATAACATAATCACAATGAATACAGTTAAATTAATACTGTGGATGACAAAGCTTTGTCCCCGTTCGGAGGAGCACAAAAGATTACATAAACACTTCGCGACTGCGAAAGACAAACTGTGACAGTCGTATTTACTGCTAAACGCAGCTTTCCTCTCAGGGACAGCTTAAACAAAGCAAGCGCTGATTTGGTATATCCTTTAGGGAAGCGTTTACAGATAGTGTCATACCATGAGCTCGTTCTGTAGTGTAGATCGAAACAAGATACCAATGAAGGTTACTAAACCTTGGTTCCTTTATTTTCTTGATGTTACGGTCATGTTTAAGGTCTATTTCTAGCGATGATTACATTTAATTTTTGTCAAACTTGTTGATAGTGTCATGCCATGAGATCGTTCTGTAGTGTAGATCGATACTAGATAGCAATGAAGGTTACCAAACCTTGGTTCCTTTATTTTCTTGATTTTACGGTCATGTTTAAGGTCTATTTCTAGCGATGATTACATTTAATTTTTGTCAAACTTGTTGATAGTGTCATACCATAATATCGTTCTGTAGTGTAGATTGAAACTAGATACCAATGAAGGTTACTAAACCTTGGTTCCTTTATTTTCTTGATGTTACGGTCATGTTTAAGGTCTATTTCTAGCGATGATTACATTTAATTTTAGTCAAACTTGTTGATAGTGTCAAACCATGAGATCGTTCTGTAGTGTAGATCGAAACTAGATAGCAATAAAGGTTACAAAACCATGGTTTCTTTATTTTCTTGATGTTAAGGTCATGTTTAAGGTCTATTTCTAGTAATGATTACATTTAATTTTACTCAAACTTGTTGATTATTTCGCCACTGTTGGGTTAGTTTACAGCGTTTTAAGACTCCAGACACCATTCATTCTCAAAAATCTACCGCGACTTTTTGACTTAATCAATATCATAATAGAGGCGTGAGTAAAATGCTGCACAATGGATGGTATAAATACTATACAGAGGGGAATCTATGTTGTAAGAAGTAAACAGAGATATAAATATAATACCTCTGCACCAAAACTAATAATTTTGAACTATTACGTCATTACGAAGAGATTGAGTACATCACCCATTAAAAGACTTAATTTTGAGAGTACGTTTTTGGTAGTATGAAGCTTTTTCCTAAGTTGAATAAGTAGGTAGGTACTATATCAAACTTCTCGAAAAACCTTTTACTAAGCAGCTCTAGCCGGCCTAGATTACACACCCACGTCTAGATTTCTCTTCTTGATTATGCCTAGATCACATGAGAACATACTTTAAGATTACCATCCATCTCAAGAGTGCCTATGAACTTACTGATAAAGTTTCATACTCACTTAGTGTTTGAATAGATGCGAATGAATGCTCGGAAAAAGCTTCATCCCCTCTTTTCAGAACTTTAACAGCATGGACGACAAACGACGGTCCCCTTGTACCAGTTAGCACCTCCTCTCTCAGTTCAGCGACGGAAAATCTGAATAATCTAAACCAGTAAGGTGTTATGGTATGTCTTTTCTGCAAGAGTCCACTTTGGGAAGTACAATCAGCGACGTAAGTAGCTGAACATTTTGATATCGTTCAATTGATAATAACACCAAAAATATACTAATTAAACCAATTTTTTGATATTTCCCTATTCACACAGGATGTAAACTCGCTTTTTAAATGCAACATTCAGAGTTAACAGCCAAACATTGTAGTTGTAATAACAATAGCTACTTATGCCGCTGACTGTACCACGCACATCTTTGACAAATATTCAGGTCAAGCAGGTCAGGTCAGGTCAAGTTGTCTCAGGGTGATAAGATTTTAGAAACAAAGTAATAATAATTATAAATACGCCCAACGATCACAAATAACATAGATCCTGGCCCCTAACTAGGATTCCCTGTATCTAGGCAATCAGGAACTACGAGGACTATGGTCCCACAATACCCAGACACGAAACAAACACTTGCGATTTTTTTTCTGTGCACAATCATTTGTCCCGTCGGCGTCGCGGGAATCGAACCCGCAACCTCATTGGTATATGAGATTTGAGTCAACCTGCCCAACCACTACCACAGACTCTGTCAAAGTTGTGCAACTGTATTTTTTTGGGCAGGGTGTGTTGCTTACCGTCAGGTGAACGACCTGCACATCTTATCTCTCAGTTGTTTGAGATATAACCAGCGCATTCTTACCGACCGAAAACGTTTGCTTACAGCCATTAGCATAGTCATTCACTAGCTCGCCAGATCTATTTCGAACATTCAGAGAAAACGCAACTGAAATACAAATCTGCGCCGCTAGAGCCTTCCCGCTCGGGAAATAAAAGATTACTTTATATGAATAACTCTTCGGAGCCCGACTCGACGATGTTTTTCAAGAGGCACGATAATCTCCTCCATTATTCTTTCTCTGAATTTACTTTGCTCAGTCGACGCTGATATTGCATTTAGATTTCAGAGGAGAAAGTAAAAAGGTTTTATCAGAGATGCATTGCAGTAGTTTGGCCAAATACATATAGCTGAAGCTAAAAAATCAGACTTTCAAAAGACTAAGAACTTAGACTTAGACTTAGAACGCATGCTTGGCGTATGCAAAATTATCTCTAAGTTTTTCAATATTCCGAATGAAGTAAAAAAGCAAAATCCCAACCCTCGACTTAGGAAATTAGTTCTGATGCCCCAACCAACTAACAAATTAGGTAATTTAGGTATATGAATTACTACTTAACTTATTTAGCGACAATAGATGACGTAGAATCTCCGTAACTCGAGACAATAATTAATTTTTAGAAAAAAACAAAAACCGACTTCAATGTATCTTCGAAGTCAAAGGTCACATATCGATGAAATTTATATGGAACTACTTCGTAGCTATACTGAACCTGACGCAAAAAGAATTTTTCAAATCGGTTCATTAATGACGGAGTTCTGAAGTGACAAACATAAAAAAAAAAACAATCGAACAGAGAACCTCCTCCTTTTTTGAGGTCGGTTAAAAAGAAAGAAGTGGTTACTCAAGATACTGAGAGCTTGATGTCCAAGTTGGGAGTGAAGAAAATAATTTTTCTTCATTCCAAATTATTAAACAATTTTTGACAAAAAAATTAAATCTACCTATTCGTATCCGTTCTTATATTACGTTATAATGCGCTTTCAGAAAAGTCATGATTGCCAATAAGATAAAACTTCGAAGAACATTAGAAACGACGGGACCAAAGGGCTTTGAATGCCAGCGGCCGAATCCTTTCACTTTATTCGGTTATATCTCTATCATATTAAAATTCGCAGCACATTGTAGAATCCTTCTGTGGCTCTTCCAGTAAGTCGTTCCATTTGTCAGTAAGTTTTTCCGCTTTCCAGTGGGAATTAGGAAATTATCTGCAGTAAATAAAAATGCAATAAACTGAGCATACCTTATATCCCCTACGTAAGCACGTAGGGGATATAAGGCAAGTAAGTTTTTTTATTTGTAGTTTTGTGCATCATCATACGAGAATGAAATACGAATAAATGTGTTGGGAATTGATTGCTCTAAGGGAAAAACTGTAAAATATTTAGCTTCTAGCTGCGCCCCACGGTTTCACCCGTGGTTTCCTGGGTTAAAAAGTAGCCTATGTTTTAATCCGAGGTATAAACTATCTTTGTTCCGAATTTCACAAATACGTAAACATATTGGTACCTATATATTTTAAGTTATATTAGTTTAGAATTAGAGTTTCATTTAATTCTTGTAAGTCCTATTATCATCCTCGTAAATAAACAGATAAACACATAAAACGGTGATAAACATATAAACAGTGCGATGTGATTTCCCTTATATTACTTTATTTTTTCCTTTATTTTAAAATGATCTAAATGTTCTACAAAATATACTAGTGAAAAACATAATACGCAACAATCATAATATTTATTTGCATATTGACGATGAATCGGACTTAATTTTCTTGTAAGAGTTTTGTGTGATTCCTTTCGTTTTCAGAGTTCTGTATCTCTAAGTGAAAAACAAAATACTTTTACTGAGACTTTATGAATTTGACATTTATTTAGGCAGGCAATTAAACAAACTATGTTCAAATCGATAAGTTCCAAGCGCTTCAGAAAATTGTCCATAAAGCTTATTATGCTCAGTCATAAAGTTATCTATCTACCTATCACATCACACTTATATTATTAATACGACATTTGTATGTTAGTGTGTTATATATGGGTACCTAAGTGTGTTTGTTCCCTATTCACGCCGCAACGACTAAAGTGATTTGTATGAAATTCAGGACGGAGATAGCTTATACCCTGGCTTTAACACAGGTTACTTTTTATCTCGGGAAACCGCGGGGCGCAGCTAGTTAAGATATAAAAAGTACAACACGCGCATATGAGTGAACCTAAGTACATATTTAATATGAATAGGATTTCGATAGTTTTAATTATTTGCGCATTCATACAGTAACAGCGCCGATTGATTTCCACGAAGCATAATTAAATTCAGCGCAAATCTCATCAATATTTAACACTGCTTCACAATTATAATGCTTACAATAATATTTTAGCGCCGGATTAGAAGATTAGAACAACAGACCGTTAACAGAGTTAGTGTAAATGTAATAATACCCAACAACAGAGGTCGGTATAGGTTGTTTTCGGATTTACATCTCATTTGCGAATGTAAACAAGAGGCAGACATTTTGTACAAAGTTTAATATACAGAAAAGCGGATGGTAAGAAAACGGATAGGAGTTTGTGATTTGTTATACGGAGTAATTGTTGTAACTAATAATAAGTTGTGAAACGATCAGATAGTTCACGTAATGGTATGCAGTAGATGATTTCAACCTACCCATAACGCCATCTTCGCCACCTTGACCACTTTTATACCTTAACTTAATGATCATCATCATCATAAGGTATAAGAGTGGTCAAGGTGGCGAAGACTTAATGATCATCATCATCATCATCATCTTCATCATCCATAGCCTTTCACATCCCACTGCTGGGTATAGGCTTCTCTCATATGCCATTCGCCTTGGCTCTGTGCCATTCCTGTCCAGGTTCGACCCGCATTTTTTGCTATATCGTCGACCCATCCTTCCATGCTTCCGTACGTCCAACACTACACTTGACCTGTCTTTCTTAATGATATTGCTTGGAGCAAATTATCGGCTGATCAATCCTTGTAGGTATAATATAAATTATTCTGTGTCATTGCTATAAATAAATGAACTGTCAATATATGGTAAGTATACAGATAGTTGCTAGAGTTATATATATATATATATATTTATATTATACCTACAAGGATTGATCAGCCGATAATTTTATATATATATATATCCATACCATTTATATAGAAATGGTAATAGATATATACTGTAACTATATGTATACTATACATATATAGATAGTTGCAGTGTATAGGTATCTATTACCATTGCTATAAAAATGGTTATAGATATATACTGCAACTATCTGTATACTTAACAATCTAAAATACTAGAATCTGCATAAGTATGCCCAAAAAAGAAATTATCGTTTCCAGCAGTCTCAAACCGCCAAGAAACGTCTCGATGTTGTTGAAAATATATATTATCTAACCAGAGTTCCACTTTTATTTAGTCTTCAAGATGAATGTGAAAGCGAAACGTTTCGTGCGTAACGGCGGTGGATAGATTTCGATAAAAGTTTTAGATATGGCGAGATTTTGTGATTCCGCCAGCGTCGAGTTACGCGTAGTTAGCCCCGGAAAGGGTCAGAGTCAGTTCGATTGGGAGCTACGAGTTAGGTCTATTCGTGAAGGCGAAAATAGGGTGAGCAAGCAATTTAGGTTAGTCGATTTATGATTAGGTCTTGGAAGAATATCGTTAGGTTTTCCTATTTTATGTGTGTGTGCGATACGATTCCGTGTGTGGGATCGAGTCAGTACTTTATAAGGATTAATTAAATTATGCTTGTAAGTGTGTTAAATGCATAACAAACTTAATTCCATTATTCTTGTCGAACTGATAGTTAAATAGACTACTAAAATTGTTTTTTTTTTCAGTTCTAATGATGCTCGTAAAGTGCTGCGTACAAGCAGAATAATGGCACTTTTATGCCCTAAGGCTTAAATTTAATCATGTTTTAAGAACTAGCAAAATTGAATTTAGCAACATTATTAAAAAAATAAACTGTAGCGTTTGTTTAAATTCGCATATAAAAAAGTGACAGTAAAAAAGTAACTGCTTGTTATTATTAATTATAGTGAAAACTATCTACAAATCAAAAAGGAATGGGGTCGTCATTGTAAATAATATATCATCATCATCAGCCCATTACGTTCCCACAGCTGGGACTCGGGCCTTCCCTCGTAGAGAGAGTATGGGCCATAATCCACCACGCTGGCCTAGTGCGGGTTGAATGTCATATGTCCTTGAATTTTTATGTGAGAAGCGAGTATGGCTCATTGGGAGCACGTGCGACTTTCGATCCGATGCACCCGTGTTCGAATCCTGCTGGCCCCGCACCACGAACTTTCTTTAGTTAAGTGCGGATTTAACACTCGCTCTAAAAACGGTGAAGGAAAACATCGTGAGGAAACCGGCATGTCCAAGAATTTATTACAAAATAATATATAATAACATTGTTTATAAATACCTAATATGTTTTAAACTAAAATACAAACACAGCCAAATGTTAACTAATATGATGACAGTCTAGATAATGTTTGGTAGTAATTCACAATTGTGTAGCATTGTAGTATCAGCAATGGTCACCGTACTTATGATTGCAATTGGATTCTCCGCATTCCAAACGCATACCTGCTCCATTGTCACTCTCGTAGGGTGTCTGGCCCAAGTAATTGCCACTAGAAACAAAATAAAGTTTTTTACATACACAATTTGGTGTAGGTATAAATAATATATTCAGAAAGAAAAATGAATTAAATTGCTTAAACCGGTCTCACACCTAGTACATTTTGAGAATATGATCGTAATTATGTATTTCATTTAATTAAGCGTAAGAACATGGTATGGAAACTTGAGACTAAACAAAAAAAATGATATTTATTTAAAACATCGAATTTATTGAAATAATATTGCGGTCGAGTAATTACACTATATATTTTTATTTACATAAATGAAAAAAAAAATAGTTTAGTTCGCACGTTTTTAGTAAAAATACTAAACACGCATTTATTAGATAGGTATATACCACAGGCAAAGTTGCGGGCGTAAAAAAATAATATAAAGTTATTAGAGAGCGACTGTGGCTCAGTGGGAGCATGTGCCATTTTCAATCCGAAGAACCCGAGGCCTCTTACCACTGACTTTCTTATTCATGTGCGGTAAACACTTGCTCTAAAATGGTGAAGGAAAACATGCACCCGAGTTCGAATCCCACTGGCTCCGCAGCACTGGCTTCTTAAGCTATGTGTGAATTTTAACACTCGCACTAAAAACGGCGAAGGAAAACATGTGAGGAAACCGGCATGTCCAATAACTAATCACAAAAATTCAAGACATGTAACATCTACCCACCCGCACAGGGCCAGCTTGGTTGATTATGGCCCATACTCTCTGTATCAGAGAAGGCCCGTGTCCCAGCAGTGGGAACGTGATTGGCTGATGATGATAACGATGAAAGTTGCGGGGCAAAAAGCTGGTAAGTACTCACGTAGGACCATAGTTGCATACAACGTAGAAATTGTTCCAACCGTTTTCAATGTAATGAGAGATTCCGCATCCAAGTCTGATTGAGTTCGACCACGCCATCTAGGAAAGAAAGTTGGACTCAAATCAAATAAAAATTTTCAGTGTCATTATCAAAATAAACATGGGCAGGAAGAAAATATGAAGTAGTAAATACAAGATTTTTGTTGAAAAACATACAATACAATAACACTTTATTGCACACCAAATTACATATACACAATTATAAAAAATAAAATATACACAAAATACATCGTAGTTTTGACGTACAATGGGCGGTCTTATCGCTCATATATATTTATAATATATTTAATATATTTATATTTATTTTTTATATTTAATATATTTATATTTGTTAATATATTTATATTTATCGACAAAAATCTTGTTTTTCTCATAACATAATTTTAACAAATTCGTAATCGGAACCGCGAGCAAATTAAAATGAGCCAGAACACAGTTTACGCTTATCCGTCAAGGAGATCCATTGCCCACCTTCCGTCACTATCATCAGATCAGCTGGCTGTCACTATAATATTGCATTGTCATTCAACTTTGATAATTGTGCAAAATTTCAACTCCGTAAGATAAGATGAAGTGGTTCTGAATTAACTTACAAGATTTGACCCAAATAATAAACATGGCAAGTTAAATAAAAGCTTGTAAAAAAGACATACTTTGTAAATGGACGCTATTAAAGATTAAAAAAATCACACGTAGTGTTTATAGCTATGACGTTCACCTAATTAATAGGTAAACTTAACGATAAAACTTGAATCGTAAAAACCGTTCAAAAGTTTTTTTGAGTAAAAGTTTTATGGGAAATTCATAAAACTGAACACTTCTTTTATTCGACATATTGTTTGTCTAGAAGTATTGTTTTACGAAAAAAAAACGCGTTGCGAATAATAATACGGATGTTATGTTTTTTATTTCATATTAATAATTATTTAACAAGAACTGACTTCACGACTAAACTTATATTTTTTGTTTATGTGACTTTTTTCAGAAAAGTGTAAAATCAATTTCGATAAAATTTACATGGGACCACCTCTGAATGACATACCAAAAAAAACACATCAAAATCAATTCATAATTGGCGGAGTAATCATGTAACAAACGTACAAAAAAAACATACCGTCGAAATGAGAACCTACTCCTTTTTCTAAAACGGTTGAAAAAAACCAGTGCTCTACAAGAAGGCTTTCATTTTAGTCATTGACGTTACTGGGGCCTTGCAGGGGAATCGTATAACTCGAAAACCGATCCCGATCGTTTTCAATTTCAAATTTGGAAGGCGTTAGCATATTTCAAACGGCAATTATTATCGATCATTTTGGTATATAGAGATTATGGGACACGGTCTTTGAGTAGAAAAGTTCGACAATTTCACAGACAAATACCGATCACAAAACATGACATTTCGATTTGGATGCTTCCTCTGCTATTATTACCTGTGTATAATGTCCAACTTGCTTCGATCCAGTGAAATCGCTCATAGACAACTTATGGTAGGTAAAATCTTTGTTTTCCTCCCACCAAGAGGCCATTGCCGAATCCACGTCAAAATCCGAAAACCCCATGTTTGTGGTACTAACTTTGAAAATGTTCTCGCCTGTGCCGAATCTTCCCGAAGCTGCAAAATAATAGATATATAGATAGATTGATAAACAAAATATATGAAAAAGAAGTACATAACAATAGTCGGTTTTATCGCTCAACGTTCTTTTCCAGACAATCTTTGAACAGAGAGAACTAACAGGGTAAACCCGGCAGGACGACGGTTGTTTTTCGTTATGATTAATTACTAATATAAATGATATAATATAATAAAATGAAAAATATCGGGTATTTATTTGATACGCTTGTTTTTTTAAATATCAAGACATTTTCATAATCTTTTTTTTTAATCAAATTTAAAAATAAAATTGGACCAAGCGCGGTCTTATCGCTAATAAGCTTTTTCTTCCAGACAACTTTGGTGCAGGGCCAAGCGGGATTCAGACTCCGGTGCGTAGGATTATAAGTAGCATAAACAACCACTAAACCACATTCGCTCCAAGTACTTTTACTTAGATACAGTATTCCTTAGCGTGATTGATTGAATGAGTTATAGCTTGATTTAATTATACAAATGATCTGATGAAGTGAATTATTACTATTCTCATACTAATTAAGATTTTTTACGAAACGTTCTTGACCTTCTTCTTGTGCAAGATTGTGGCTTGTTTTAGTCTTTGTTTAAAACAAGTGCGAGTCTGACTCGTTGAACAATAGTTGTTCATCATGACGCGCAAAATAAGTCCCTTCGGATTTATACACATGTTATGATAAAATAAAATCATATATGATTAAATATTTTAGTAACACTGTCCAAAAATATTTTTGTCTACTTTCTTCCACTTGTGGGTTGTCTGGAAGAGAACGCTTTGAGTGAGACCGCCCATTGTGACACTACTATTAGTTAATTGTTATTATAATTTTTAATTATTTCTGTATATAGGTGTTATAATAAAGAGTTATTCTATTCTATTTTATGATACCGATAGTATACAAATTATTTCATACGATTTATAAAAGAAATACATACGAACGGTGCGGTCCGGGTTGTGACCCCATTTGTTTTTAGCTGCCCAATTCGATGCTTTTGTCGCCAATTCTTCATCCCAGATCTATAAAAAAAGGTTTATTATTCCACTGAGTGACGAAACGAGTAAATCGTTCACCTGATGGTAAGCAACAGGCCTGCCTATACCAATCGTAGCACTACCTAGAACTTTGATTTGCAAAATCTTGTGCGGAACTGCATGCGCTCGATTTCATTTGAAACAGTGCCCTATATCTTATAGAATTTATATAAAACTGGGTACTTCCTACTCTGTATAAAGAACAAAAGAAACTATGAAGATTGTGATTCTATAAATAGGTAAATACTGCAAAGACTAGCACGATGTGCTGGTAAGTACTTCCTACTAATATTATAAATGCGAAAGTTTGTGAGGATGGATGTTAAGATGGCTGGATGGATGTTTGTTAATAAATGCATGCATGAGTTGACACACACCCACACGCGAGAAGAAGAATGCTTGCATTTTTTTTTCTGTGCACAACCGGTTTACTTGTTATTCTGCCACCACGTAGTAGTGCGCAAGCATTCCAGATTGAAGGGCATTGTAGCCGAAATTACTGGGCGTTAGAGCTCAAGGTGACGAGCTCAGCGCCGCGCAGGATTTTGCAAAACAAAGTTCTGGGTTGTGCTGTAATTATTATGGTCAGGCGTATCGCTTACCATTAGGCGAATGACCAGCTCGTCTCGTTTTAGAACTGAAAAATTAGTTTTCCAGTTTCTCGAAAGAGAAAAAACGATAATACGGGAAAAACACAAATCTCCTAAATGTACATAAATAAATAATACTTACAAGATAGTTCATTTTCGAAGCAGCAGGTTGCCCGGAAACAGTTCCTCGGGCTAATTTAAGACGTCTAGCATTGTGGCCATCAACAAAAGTTTTCGTTATGTTGCACGAACTGATCACTGAAATAAAATTTTACAATTTAATTATTACAAATTCTACCATGTTGTCACCGTAACAGTGATATTGTTTTTTTAATTATAAAAAAATACTACAGCTAGCAGAGAGGAGGTTACGAACTGAAGAATAGTTGAAAATAAAAGAATATATTTTTCCTTTATCACCTTTAGAATACTTAGATACTTTCTAACCAGTAGAAAATGCTTTAGCATTAAATTCTGACGTAATAGTCAAATAATTTATAATTTAAATAAATTAACAATAAGTCAAAATTAAGAACAGAAACTAAGGAACTACTGTAGTACTGTAAGAAATTGGACATAGAAATAAGGCCGCCCCTTTATCTACCACTATTATTTGTAACTGTAATCTTTTTTTCTGTTTTGGTGTTTAAAGTATTATTGTATTGTAAAATTTGTAAAAGGAACAAAAAAAATTACTTCGTTTTTTAAAATCGACTTATTATTTATTATTATTATATTTATAAAGAGTTTTACTTACATTTGCACTGAACAATCCCAAGTGCCACCAAGATTAATACAACTCGTAAATCCATTATTAGACACAGACTACCGATTGCAGAGCAAAACCTACACTGACTTCTTATAATAAAACCCCACTGCTTTTGCTATTTATGAAGAATATCGTATAGTAAAATATCGTGCGTATGACAAACTGAAATTATCAGTTGTGTTTATACCTAAAGGACTCGTGATAAACTCGCTTTTCAGATGTTCTCACGGAGTACCCTATTGTGCCAAAAACGGTTAGGGCTGTCACAGAAGTGGCTTATTCTTATTACTATTACAGTGTTCCGGTTTGAAGAGTATTGTAGCCAATGAAATTAATGGGCATTAAATTACTGTCTCACACAAGGGCAGGCCAGCGAGGCAGAGTCACTATTCTCACAGTACCGTTCTGCTCACTAGCAGAATAGTACAATTTGAACGCGCGTGACTACTGCACAGAACAGTACTTACTCTGTTTTGTGCAGCACGTGTGCGTCCATATAGTAGAACCTAGTACTGTTCTACTCAGTACTCTACTTCGCTCACGCTGTTCTGCTCTTATGTGTTTTTTTTTTCATTACAATCTCACCAGGGCCCTAATTAACTATGACAACTTGGCGATTCCTTGCTACGAGCACACGTCGATTCCTTCATTAATAAACGACATCTGCGAAATTTGTACGCGTCATAAAGAATCATATATATGAATATATGAATGCGTCAATGTCGTTTATTGATGAAGGAATCGACGCGATTTCGAAGCAAGGAATCGCCAAGTTGTCATAGTGAATTGGGGCCCTAATGGAAAGCAACGATGTGGACGTGTAAGTATCTATTCACTATTAATTTGAACATACCCAGGTTGTATGAAATAGGAAACACAGACGACGGCATGGCGTTCCACAAAGCGCTTCGTATGATTAGGCGGGAATTCTACTATGTACGGGTGACCGTTGACAGCTAATGTCTTAAGAAAACGAGTGCAGTGCTTCGGTGGATTTTACAAAACAAAGTTCTGGGTGGTGCTGTTATGGTTTAGGTTGCTTACCATCAGGGCAACGACCAGCTTGTCTCGTCACTCAGTTACATAAAAAAAACTTAATTAGTCAATAATGTGAGAAACGTACTGTTATTTAAACGTTCTAGTTTTTATGTTTGCATTCTGATATGATATCAAGTATGCTAGGATGCTGACGCTAATATTTATGTATATTTTCGCGTTTAAACACGTAGTTTTGATAAGGAATGAGTCTTACGTTTGTATGTAGAAAATCTGTTTACATTTATTATCAGTAGAAACAGGTCTGTTTATTTACAGAAAAATAGAATATTATGATCTACTATTGCAATTATAACGTTAGTGATAGTTAGGAGTCGTGGCTTTAACATAAAGTAAGTATTACTAAGTTTTTCTATTAAATTAAAAAATAGGTTCCTTTGAAAGTTATGAATCAGTGACGCAATAAAAACTTCCTTTGAGTCACAGATATCAAATAGCTCAGAGATAATATTTCTCTTATATATTATGACATATTATGATTATGATATAATATGATATGATATGTCTAATATGACGAGTCACCATCACCATATCATAATAATATTATTTCAAACATATAATCTAATGCAAAATCTTAAAAACATACCTACACTTCTTCAGAAAATTACTTCACACATATAATTTTATGTTTAAACGTTTGAAAGAGATTGTAGCCAGTGAAATTACTAATTGTCTCAGGGTGACGTGGTCAATTGTAACAGCTAATTGTCTCAGGGTGATGAGGGCAGTGCAGCGCTGCGTAGGATTTTGCAAAACAAAAGTTCTAAGTGGTGCTGTTATTGTTATGGGCTGGCGTATTGCTAATGAATCAGGCGAACGACCAGCCCGTCTCGTCATTCGGTTACATAAAAAGAAAATCAAGTAAAAAAAAATATGTACCCCTTCAGAAAATTATATCAGACAATTATGTCAAGTACAAAAATTAAAAAACATGCACCTTTTTGGAAAATATCTGCTAACTGACAACCCTGTTGCATTTCTTTGCGAGTCAATCACCATCACTGAAAGGTATCAAACAAAACGAAAACAACAAGAGTGAAAAGCATAATGACGTAAAATAGACACCATGAGAAATTTCATAATGGTTGAAACGTGCCCGCTTCCCCCCTGATCAATGGGTAACTGTATATACAGCGTTAGAAAACATACTTGTTCTATATGATAGAAATAACAATGAACTACGTCCGTAGCAAAATAATATGCGTCTTATAAACGAAATTCGCGCATAAATAGCATACCATAAGTTATTCATAACAGGGAACAGAATTACCTACGTACGTAACAAAATAATATGCGACGAAATTCTTATATAAATTGCATAGGTACCTAAAGAAATTATTGAATGTAGGTATGTATAGGTACGTAATAGTTTATGCGATAATAAAAGCAAGACTATACTTCATTTTCTTCATTACTAACATTGTATTCATAATACACGTGTTACACTTGTTGTGACACATTTTGTTAGGAAATACGACGATTTTTATTGAACTGATAGATAAGAAGAGCATATCGTTCACCTGATGATAAGTGCCACGCTTACCCATAACATTTGCAGTGTTACCGCGAACTTTTAATACCTTAAGAAGCACTGCGCTCATCACCCCGAGACATCAGATATTAAGTCTCGTATGCCCAGTAATTGCGTAAACTTAAGTGTGTGACACGAGGGCCTGCATGAATAAGGATTGCGCCAGTGCTCCGATATTAGCCATACATTAGGGTTATTAGTACAAGGAATAAGTATGCATTTTATCAAAAAAGCCGACTTCAATGTATCTTCAAAGTCAAAGGTCAAATATCGATGAAATGCATAATTGCATATGTGACCACTTCGTAGCTCTACTGAACCCAACGCAAAAATAATTTTCCAAATCGGTTCATAAATGACGGAGTTCTGAGGTAACGTACATAAAAAAAATACAATCAAATAGAGAACCTCCTTCTTTTTTTAAGTCGGCTAAAAAGCAATAAAATGAAAACTTAAATAAAGAAATCATCACCATCATCATCAGCCCATCACGTTCCCACTGCTGGGACACGGGCCTTCTCTCATAGAGAGAGGATGGGCCATAATTCACCACGCTGGCCCAGTGCGGGTTGGTGGATGTCACATGTCCTTGACTTTTTGTGAAAAATTCTTGGACATGCCGGTTTCCTCACGATGTTTTCCTTCAACGTTTCTAGAGCGAGTGTTATATCCGCACATAACTTAAGAAAGTCAGTGGTGCGGGTTTAGTGATTCGAACTCGGGTGCGTCGGATCGAAAGTCGCACGTGCTCCCACTGAGCCACACTCGCTCGCTAATAAAGAAATAATTAGCATTATTTTCATATATTTTTTCCCATTTCAAATAGTATTCTTCTTCCGTTAGTTCTTTGTTCCAACTTTGGCGTGTGCTTCGAAATCCTTGTCGCAATAAACATGAATATGAAATCTCGTTTGCGTAATAAGTTTAGAATTAATTTTGTTGCGTTCGTTGGTCTGTTTTGTGTCTATTTAGGTAGGGTGATCCGTGGCGCCCGCGTCGATAATTTTTGCATGGAAAATGGGTCATTGCGGGCGCCACGGACTTTCGGATCTTCAAGTAATAGGGGAGATAGGAAAATCTCCTATTTCTGAAAAATAAAGCAAAATGAAAACTACAATGAATTATTTTACATTGAAAAAAATATTTAATAAATAATGGAAACTTAATCAAAACCGTTTTTTTAGGGAACAGAATGATGAGACGAGCAAGTCGTTCGCCTGATGCTAAGCGCTACGCCTGTCCATAACAATTGCAGTGCCTCCCAGAACGTTTAATACCATAAAAAGCACTTCGTAGCACTGCATTGCGCTCATCACCCCGAGACATTAGATAGTCTCATAGGCCCAGTAATTTCGCTGGCTACAATGCTATAAATAATATAAACTATACCTGCACATAACTGTTAACTTGTGTTGCATGAGCAAGAACAAGTACCTATGTTAAAAAATGATATTTATTACCTAATTTGATTAGGTATTTAAAAATACTTTTTAATATTTTAATTAATCACCAAATAATTATTATCAACATTACCAAACGATAACCTTATGGTAATGTTGAACTAAATATATAGAAGATACATTATACAGTTAAATCTAAATTAATAAACATATTAAATATACCATCAATAATAAACAAAACTATAAGGCAAACACGCCGTCTAGATCGCCACCGTGCGGCAGGGTTCCTTGAATACTGGCGGCGTGTTTGCTTATGTATATTTAATATGATTATTAATTTAAGAATTTGAATGTTATAGTCTTCATTTATATTGATTAGTAAAATAATAAGATTCAACATAAACTTAGAAAAAGGAAAACGTACAAACCTAGTTTATTCTCCATTTAAGAAATTGAGACCAAAATTACTAAATTTGGTTATATCTAATACAATATTTCATTTAATATTTCTTTTAATAATAGCTAAGTGTATATATTTTCACAAAAAGTATAGGTATAAAAATACAGTATTAATATAAATATAATATTTCCGGCTCTGTCTAGGAGTTCTCCTACAATTTACAAAGTTTTTCCCAAGTTTTCACTGCTTCGAAGGGAAAAGAATAAAAATTCTATAATAGCCGAGGATCTATTACCGAATCCTATATCACTTGTCTCCGGCTGAGTGGAACGCGGAAGAAATAATACCGTCGTAAATTTATATTTGACACTTTGAGGGGCGACCAAAGTTTGGTGAAACTTTAAAGGTGACAATAAAAGTGCCACTTTGTTGGCAAGGGACTATAATTTATTTTAAGAAAGTGAGGTGCGTGCGTTGTGGGACTTTTCCAAAGTTATGAGTACGAAATCTATCTCGTTAAGGTTTTCTGGGTTTCATAGACTCTTGTTGACCAATCTGCGATTTTTAAGTGCTAAAATATTATATAACACCTTCATGTTTCATATTGAATTACCTACGTTACACCAAAAAAATTTAATCTGATTCTTTAAATCGCTCGCATTCTTTGCAATAGTGGTTTCCATTAAATTTTTGTCAACATTGAACAATTTGTACTTGACAATGTTCAGTACCTATAATTGAAGTTTTGATAATTCAAAATTTGGTAAGATTCTTCCTGCGAAATCTCAATTGATTCGATACTTTAATAAATGTTTCGATATACAAATTCTAAGAAATGTTGTAAATTTTCTTCGCTGCGAAGGCAATCGATGCCATATATACGCTGAAAAGGCAATCGCTAGTTATAGCATGAAGTGTTGCAAGTTGCCAAAATGACGAGATCAGAACCACTACGGCACTTATGCTGGATAACAAATACCTTAGACTAAAAATTTTGTACCTAAATTCTTCATTAAAATATTTTGTTCAGTTACTTGCTGAAGAAGACAAAACAAAGAAATTACTTATCGAAATAAAAAGTATTTATTGCATGCATAAATAGCCTGTAGTACCTATGCTGATTAAAATAAACGGTATTTATTTGTAACTAGACCAAAGAGTATACTCTTGCACCTATATCTCTAATAGTCTAGTCTACAATAGTAATTTATCCGAGTCTACCTGTATATATGTCACAGCTAACTAGCTTAATCAGCCGTTTAATCAACAGCCTAGCCTCTTTACTAAACAGCGCCGTTCAACTAGCTTATTATTGTATATATTTTCCTGGTGTTAGGTTTCTCGTATGCGGGAGGCCGCCTGGGTGGGTACCACCGCTTTGCCAGTTATTCAGCCGTCAAGCAGTAGTGCGCAAGCATTACGGTGTTCCAGTTGGAATGGCATTGTAGCCAGCGAAATTACTGGGCTTTATGAGACTCAACAGCTAGTTGTCTCAGGGTGACGAGCGCAGTGCAGCGCCACCCAGGATTTTGCAACACAAAGTTCTGGGTGGTGCTGTTAATAAAACGACGGCGTCTCGTCTTTCAGTAACATTAAAAAATGCATAATATTTTAACTACTTAATGCCTTATTAATACATCATCTACCTATTTATTTTGAGGTTTTAGAAAAGGTATTGAAGAAGATTGATTTGTTTATTCTGTTTGGAAAACTAAAGGTAAAACCTATTACAATGTTTATAGTTTTTATGTTTGGATGGGTCAGTAGCTTCTAAAACTTTGCAGTTTTAGTTGTAGGTATATATGTTATGTTATGGACAAAGTAATAAATAGGGGCACACGCTACTTGGGGCAAACTAAATAAATATAATTTGAACTTCCTTATTTATCACATTGCCCAGACATTATGAATATTGCCCTGTGGTTGCCAAGCAATCACTAATAGTAATCAGTTGATATATCTATCTACTGAAGTACTATGTTTTGATGTACTACTAATGATATGTACTCTTCAATTATCATAATTTGTTTTATATTTTTGGTATAATCATTAACAAATGTTGTTTTGTTTAATACACACAACGAAATAACATTAGTAATACATCAAAACATAGTATTACAGTAGATAAAACTAGGTCCCCAATTCACTACGACAACTTCCTTGCTTCGAAATCACGTCGATTTCTTCATTAATAAACAACATCTTTATGACGCATTCATATATTCATATATATGTTGCGTCATAGAGAATACAAATTTCGCAGATGTCGTTTATTGATGAAGGAATCGACGTGATTTCGAAGCAAGGAATCGCCAATTTGTCATAGTGAATTAGGGCCCTGGTTTTAATTATTCTACCCCATAGCCGGCGAGCATTATAAATAATGCCCGGTCAATTTGATTATTTCAATAGTTGCTATCACATTGCCCTCTGATTAAAACAATAAAAATAAATTGATAGTGGGTATTATTAAAACTGCGCGTCCATTTTTCATAATGCCTTATTAATCACTTCGTCCATAACATATACATTCATATTAAAATTTAATCTAGGTAAGTCACACCCCTGCGGAGCTGAAGTGGATGTTCCAGATAATAAGTTATAGTTTAAAAGTCTTGGACGCGACGTTAGAAATAACGAAATTACCTTCTATTTACAGTAAACTTTAAAACTTTAACTCAATAAAAAAGGGGACCACCAAACAATTTAAAAACAGATGGTAATACCTACTCGTCCACCAAAATTTCATGTTATCGAAAACAAAAATCGCCAGTTAGCTGTAAGGTCGCCAGTCGCCGTGAAAAACGATACAAGAGCCTGTAAAAGCTGCTAGTAAAAAAATATTTATTGCCAATAAATGGTGGTTATATCGTTACGCCCGATCTGGGGCTTGTGGCAGTAAATTTAATTTGGGCAATGATCGAACCGGGCGATACAGACTAGCGTATTTCCCTGGGGCTCCTTGATAGGACCTGTATGCTAGATTTCGTATGGTTTTTGGTCAACGGCTGTTATGTGGATACTGTGTAAACGTACCTATATACCTACTTATAAAACGGGTCAATGTTAGGCGCGTGACATATCGCCGCAATTTTATTGCATAAACTCGTTCTGCCAGAGATCATGTTGGTAATGTTGGATTACTAACTTTTCTATTGTTTATTGGACTGGTCGGTTCATTAGCTAGTCAACAAGTAAAACATCATTAGTGTGAAGATTTCATTATAGGTAGTTTAGACAGACCCCCGACACTCAATACAAATTCGCCGAGCTAACTGTCTAGTACTACTACTGGCGCACCGGCCTGTCCGCACACGTTTTGTGTGTGTGCGTAATTATTGTAGAAATGAGCTAATATGAATCGAGCGCGACAAGGACAACGCTATACGTAAGCAACCTAAGTGTTCCTCTTTCACACCTACTATCGCTTGGCTGGAAGACGCGAAAAACCAAAAAATCTCCGATTCTTATTTGTGTAAGTGGTTTCTTTGCATCCATACACAAAACAATAACGAACCATTTTGTTTTAGGTATATTAATATTGTATCAAAGTCAATATATTAAATTTTAATGAAAAAAGAGAGAGGCAGACCTCCGTCAGTCAGGTCAGGTCCTGGTCAGCTCCACCGTCTTCAGCCGTTCTCCGTCTTTTTCTCAATATGTTTCGTCCATATGTCAAAGTCAAATAGTCAGCTGGCCTGCTCTACCTCTGTAACGCAGGTCGTCGTCGTCATCCAAAAAGGTCATAACAACCTCAAATAACATCAATTGATCGCACATATAAAAATAAACATTTGAATCTCACTCATTCGTCATTCGCAGCGAGCGGTGACAACCGAGTGACGCAAGCACGGCATTACCCATTTTTTTACCGATTTATTGCGGGCGACGACAAATTAGCGGGGGGTGGGGGGTGGTAATTAGTGTCGCTTCTTTACGTAGTAATATTTAGTTTACTTTGGTTTAGATGACAAATGTGACTGATTAAAATTGCTTAATTTGACTTCTCAAAAAGAACTGCTCCGTCAAGGGCTTCGCGCTAGCAAACGCTCTTACCCTACTCTTTTAATCTTATTAAAAATCATATTTCCTTTGATAAAAAGTGGCATACCGCACAAAATAAGTCTTACCACAATACATTTTCATAAAGTTCAAAAGATAACTTCTCGAATGTTTAATATCTTCGTCACAGAAAGAGCCTCCAACTTGACGTAAATGTGATTTATTAATATCAACGGAAATCAGCGCAGACTCGTCCTGAGTGAGACATCCGCACACGCCGCACCCTTGTCACACTTTATACTTACAGTAGTAAAACTCTTGTTATTGTGATCCAATTTTAGTGTTAAATTCTTTTTAGTTAACATACCAGTCACACGTCCAACATGGGCAGTGAAATTAAATTATCTTACTTTTGGTTTAAAAAGTGAGACGCGCTATTACACATACTTGTTTCAAATAGTATGTTATGGCTTTTCACCAATTAGTACCATGAACCATCACAATCAACATATTATTATAATATCATTACTGATTTCATTAGTGAACAGGAGAGATATTCTGTCTGTCTATACTTCTTAGTCGTCAATGAACAGTCTAAGCTAAGTCTGTGTATAAGCCAGAAATTAGAGAAGTACCTATGTTACTTTTGTAATATACCTCTACGGACAAATAATATCTTTGAAACGCTTAGGATTGACCTCTATCTGACAATACGGTCTTCTATTTAGCACTCCTTTGGGCCCACTTTTAGAGATTGAGTGTACGTGAAACTACGGTCAGATGTCCATACTGTTTGTAATGTTATGCCCATCCCATGTCATTCAATGGTCGGCCAAGTGTAAAATTAAATTCCCATTTTCATTCTATCCTTTGTACATATACTCGTATGTAATGGAAAACATACTTGACAATCGGCCTTTTCTTCTCTATTCACATATTAGATTTATTTGTGTGATAACAAAAGTGTCTTGCGGAAACATTGTTGTACCTATGTTTAACACGTGGTTATGGTTTTTTCAACACCGGCTTAGTGCAAGCCGGACTCGCGCACGAAGGGTTCTATAAAAATGGCATGTTGTATGGTAGCCCTACTTAACTATTTTTCTTATTCTGTTTTTTAATATTTGTTGTTATAGCGGCAACAGAAATATATTATCTGTGAAATTTTCAATTGTCTAACTATCACGGTTTATGAGATACAGCCTGGTGGCAGACGGACAGACAGACAGACGGACAGCGGAGTCTTAGTAATAGGGTCCCGTTTTGCTCTTTGGGTACGGAACCCTAATAAATGATGCCAACGTTTATTAGGCTTTATTAACATAATAGGAAAATTATCCACTGTACATTCTTGTATGCACCTACCAATTGTATTTTAAAATAATCTAAGTTCTATTGTATTTTTTTTATTTGGGGAAGTCACTGTCTGATGCAACACAGCTAACGTTAAAATAATGAACACTTTGCTTGTAGTTTCAATTTATAATGTACCACGTAACGTAAAACCATAGAGAATTTGTATATTTGTATAAATATTTACAGTAGATAAAATGCGAGTAAATATTTTACTAACTAGCCTAAAGAAAGCAACATAAGAAATGAAAAAAATACAGAAAACGTTACATTAATTACTTTTTTTATCGCAAAAGACGCATCCTCTTATTAAATAAAATAAATAATTAAAGATCCATATTTACAAAAAAATAATTAAAAATTATTGATCAACGCAAGCACTTTATTTACTCTTTTCTTTTCTACACAGTTAATTCTGATTATGTTATATTCTGTCTATCTGATTATATATATATTAGGTATATCTTATCTCAGTTCTGATTATATCAAATATAGCGTACTATATATACGAACTGACTTTGTTATGTGTGGGTTTTTTCTCTTATAAGAATGTTCTGTGGTTTCTGATATCCAAGTTTTTGGACTTTTTGAAAAAAAATGGGTAGGCGTAAAAACATTTTCATTTTCTCGGGAGAAAGCTTTAGGATAGTAGATAGTTTTCTTTGCTTTAGGTACAAAATCCTCAATATCCTTAATGACGTAGAGATCAATTTGCTCTCCATGATAGAATCATTGGATAATAATGAGCCCTTAAGGACATAACATAATGTTATTATTATGGAACCATTAAAAAGAAAAAAATAAGGGATACCCTATATCAATAAATTATTTTTTATTCTGTTTTCGGCTGTCAAATTCGGCTTCATTGATAACAGTATTTTCATTTCATTTCAACCGCCATTCCCTAGGAACACACGAACGAGATCACGCTTGATGAGACGTGACCGCATCGCTGCTTTTCGATGTTTTCAGAGGCAAGAATCATAATAACCGGCCAGTCGGTGGCCAGTGCGAGTCGGACTCATGCACGAAGAGTTCCGTACCATTATCTATAAAAACGGCATGTCTGTCGTATGGGAGCCCCCTTAAATATTTATTTTATTTTGTTTTTAAGTACGGCAACAGATATACATCATCTGTGAAAATTTCAACTGTCTAACTATCACAGTTCGTGAGATACAGCCTGGTGACAGACGGACAGACAGACAGACGGACAGACAGACAGACAGACAGACAGACAGACAGACAGACAGACATACAGACAGACAGAATTCGGTCCAATTTTACCCTTTGGTTACGGAACCCTAAAAATAACTATTTATCCAATATATAAAGTCAGTGGCAGAATCTTTAATTCTTACCGAATCAAATTACGTGCAAATTCTTAGTATAATCTCACGAAATATTTTATATGCTTGCTCCGGCTGTCAAATAGAAACACATAAGTGGGTTTGCGCGTAATAAGACGTGATGTTATGGCTATATAAACGTGCTTAAGACTTCGTCTACCTTAAAGAAACAGGGAGCCGAGAACAAAAAAAACTTTTATAGAGAAGTTGTCGTATAATGACTGTTCGATTTGATAATTTTAGAATGATATATATATATAACTTTAAAAGAATATACCTATATATTTGAAATTTCAAAAGTATGTAAAAGATCAGCTATTTTACCATCAGCAAACCTTTTTGCAGAGGTTGGAATTCGCGAATGACTTTTTCAGAAGCAAACACTATAGATAGAAATATATAATAAAATATGACAACGATATTTTATTTAGGGTAAAAGTTAGTTCTTGGGAGTAGATAACTAAAAAAATTCTTTCATATTGCATTTTCGTTTTGCGCATAAAAAAGGATGGGCATAGTCAAAAAAGTCTCATCTATTTTACTTAACTGCTATTTGAATGCAAAAATTGCAAACCATGCACACAACTGAGATCGATCTATAAATTTAAAATTTAAAAATATATTCGATCTAAAATTCTATTTAGAAGTGTACCGCACTGGGATCGTAACGGAAAAGACGTGATGCTCCCGCAACCGAATCGTGAAAAGTAACGGAAAAATGAACCGATTCTACCATTTTCCACTGCAATAGTTTAATTTTCCCCAAGATCGATTCCGTGATACCGCACCATGCGAACCGGAAAGGACGTGACGTGGTCGCTATTGAAACATGCTTGAAGCCTCGGTTCACACTTCACAGTACGGAATAGCCACTTTACCCTTCTTGAAAGAAAACTTTGTAGAAAAATTACCTACTTTGAATTGATGACGGCGGCCCCCACACGATTAATTATACTGCGAAAAATGGCGATAGACATCAATATTATTGACCGTTACAAGTTAGAAGATTGAACAAAAGTTTAATAGAGGTAAAATTGTATTGCACCATATTTTTTCATTGCGGAAAAAGTTCATATATATGCGCAATAATGTTCAATCCACGCTTCGTGTATTATTGTAATTTTTGGACTTGCTAGTTTTGTTAAGGACGATTTTACTTCACCATATTTGAGCGAGTGTTAAATCCACACATTTATATTTTAAGAAGTTCGTTGATGTATTCGCGAGATTCAAACTGTGATGCGTCGGATCGAAAGCCGGACGAGTTCTTACTGAGCTACATTATTTCTCTCATTCTCTCATATTTAACTGACTTCAATAAATGGAGGAGGTTCTCAAATCGATTGTATTTTTTTTATGTTTGTTACCTCATAACTCCGTCATTTATAAACTGATTTGGAAAATTATTTTTGCGTTGGGTTCAGACAGCTACAATGTGGTCCCATATAAATTTCTTCGATATTTGACCTTGAACTTCGGAGGTACATTAGAACTGAAGTCAGTTTATTTAAATTATAAAATGATTATTTGTGTAAAGCTGAATTAAATTTATAACAAACTAGCTGCGCCCTGCGGTTTCAACCGCGGTTTCCCGGGATAAAAAGTAGCCTATGTGTTAATCCAGGGTATAAGCTATCTCCATACCAAATTTCATCAAAATCCATTCAGTAGTTTTTGCGTGAAAGAGTAACAAAGGTACATCCATACATCCATACATCCATTCTTACAAACTTTCGCGTTTATAATATTAGTAGATTATTTTAAGAACATACAGTAACTAAGTATCTCTCTATATAGGGACCGGAAAAATAAATTAAAGTGTTCGTTGAGGTTCACTGTGAGATTACACCACAGGGGTCGTAACGGAAAGGACGTGACGCCTCCTCTATCGAAACGTGATGGCACCGGCTCGGTAACTATACCTTTTTTATTACAACTTTATGTTTTCTTAGGATTTAGCTTAAACTACTAAATATATTCGAATCAAGTTTTATGTACGTATAGGTACACCGGAAAAATAAATATTTTCGTTGAGGTTTCACTCTAAGATTGCACCACAGGCGCCGTAACGGAAAGGACGTGACCCCTCCTCTATCGAAACCTTTGGTCTTTGGTCTGCACCGGCTCGGTAACTAATAACTTTTTTATTACAGCCGCATGTTTTCTTAAGATTTAGCTGGAACTACTCAATCAATCAATCAGTCAGAAGTTCTTTATTCATGTTTGGCATCACAGACGCATTTATGAACGTCAATTATTACAATGACTCTACCACCGTATGGGAAAAAGAACCACTACTCAGAAGATAAGGCAAGAAACTGAGGAGCATTTTTTTTAGAAACAATATTTTATGTTTGTTTTTGTCCAAATTATTTTTCTTATGTGCCAGTTGGCTACTTGGCAGAAGCGGAATGTTCCATGCATCTTTGTCTTCTATGTAATTACTAACTGTATAGTCACGGTTGTTGTCTATAAGACAATAGTCAAACTGTATAGTATGCTTTTTTCATTAGAATATTTTTTACACGATATTTGAATCTACTTTCTGTGAGCTCCGTTATACATTTTGAAATCATAAAATATATTTTAATGGAATCAAGTTCTACGTTTGTATAGGTACATTGGAAAAATAAATATGTTCGTTGAGGTTTCACTCCAAGATTACACCACAGGGGTCGTAACGGAAAAGACGTGACGCTTCCTCTATCGAAACGTGGTTGGCACCAGATCGGTAACTAATACCTTTTTTATTACAGCCTCATGTTTTCTTAGGATTTAGCTTGAACTACTAAAAATATTATTAATGGAATCAAGTTCTACGTACTTATAGGTACAAAGAGCGGGTGTGGCTCAGCGGGAACTCGTGCGACTTAGATTCAACGTACTGGAGTTCGAACCCCGTTGGCCCCCGCACCAATGACTTTCATAAGTTATGAGCGGATTTAACGCTCGCTCAAAACTGTGAAGGAAAACATCGTGAGGAAACCGGCATGTCCTAGACAAAAATTTAAGGATACGTGACATCCACCAGCCAGCACTGGGCCAGCGTGGCGGATTATGGTCCATACTCTATCTGTGAGCGAAGGCCCTTGTCCCAGCAGTGAGAACGTAATGGGCTGATGATGATAGGTATAACGGAAAAATAAATATGTTCGTTGAGGTTTCACTCAAAGATTACACCGTAGGGGTTGTAACGGAAAGGGTTTGACGCCTCTTTTATCGAAACGTGGTCGACATGAGCTCTGTTCACACTTGATGGCGCATAAACCCTTTTAATCATAACTGGCCTAGCCAACTGGAATGATATGTAGGTGCTGAAAGTGAAAGTAAGAATCCAGATTAAATTGTTGGCTATTGTCAATCTATCTATCTATTCTTTCTTTTTACTCTATTTTTTACACTTAATAGATCTATGTTTGGCCACTATCTTGCCTGATGTGAAGCGATGATGTGGCTTAAGATGGAGCACATAGATCTAGAGAGAGACGGCAGTTGAGCGGCTGCTCAGACCCCTTATGCTTTGTACTATTATAAAAATGGAACCGAACCAATTCAATATTTTTGAAAAGCCAACTGGGATCGACTATTTAGAGCATACTGAACATGAATCGATAGTTTTTAAACTTTTGTTTGTTATTGATTGAACTTGAAAACTGCTGAACGGATTTTGATGCGGTTTCCAGAGTTTGGTAGCATACGTTCCAATTTAAATTAAAGGGTATGTTACATCAAAATTCATTGGGTGACTACGAAGATACAGCTTGACCTCTTCGTAGTAAGCGCTCTCAAATACTGGAAAGATCATGTTAAAATGGTCTTTGAATTAAAATGTAAAATGGTCTAGGCACACAAAGTCGCGGAAAAGAGCTAGTAATATAAATTTCAGGCCTAACATGTGTATCATACAAAGTTAGGACATCTATTTATATATACATATATATATATATATAATTACTCCAACCTACGTGATCTCGGGATCGAACTTGAAATACTTTAAATTCTTTTGATAAGGGGTTTAGGTTAGGGGTTGACTTAGTTCCTGGGAGTAGAAATCTAAAAAAAAGTTTTCTTCGCAAAATCCGAATAACATTTTGCAAGTTTGTTGCGAATTGCCAGTGCAGCACCTGAAAACCTAAGTTTACAAACTGTAAGACGCTTAATGACTTAGAGGAGATAGTTAGCTACAGTAAAAACGCGATGGAGTCTGGAATAGTACGGACAAGCTTTGCTAACTGCTAATTACTGTCTGAAGAATACGACCTTGATGAGATACTTGTTTTTATAATAATTAGATACCAAAAAACCTATCCTGCTTGTTATTTTTACAAAGCTGGGGCACAAAATAAATATATTTTGATATGACTGGGATATGAACCTTTTCTGTCCCCGTCAGCCACCAAGATGTAGGTTCGATTTGTTAATGTTAAATCTTGCATCATGCTATACTAACAGTAACGTTAAACTTATGAGATATAAAGTTTCATAAAATAGAATATATAAAAAGCCTATTTATTGCAGTAGATAACAATTACTTAAAAACCAGTAAAATAAATAACATGATAATTCTGTTTAACTTAATGCTTACATTAATATACAATTTTTATTTAAAAATAAAAAAGAAGTTCAACTTAATAAATGTTTTTTTGGGAATGACGACATAATATTTAAATAATATTCATATTCAAAGTTTCCATTTATCAACATAAAAGTTAACTGTAGGTTATGCGGCGCTTAAAGGAACGTTTTGGCATTTCATCGATACTTTAACACCGCCACCTCAAACCTCGTGAAAAAACTATAGAGCTGAAATAAAAATAAATAACAAAAAAAATATGAAAAGAGCCTTTTTCGGCTAAAATTATTACGTATTTAATATCATTATGACGTGAAAGCCCTTTCGTGACTTTCCACCCACAAAATAAAACCTCAACAAAATCTTAAACCGCAGAAAGTACCACTAACTAAATAAAAATAAACAGCCCAACAATTCACTAAAGAGATAAGGTTGAAATTACACAAGTTTCTATCCACTTCGTAGTTCCTTTGTACCTAACTAATTAGGATTAGGCGAGCGAATGAACAGTCGCGATCTTAATCTGTGTATTCCTCGGCGGAATATTCTGGAATTCTCTTTATTCAACGGTAATTGCCTTAATAATCTGACTAGGCGTTCTGAGAAACCCGAACGATGATGGTGCGACGGAGGGTGGGAGATGAAATGAACCGTCGTTTTGTAGCAAAAATGATAATTTCTCAAGCCGTCTCGTTGATATTTGAAAATTCGTCCCCTTGAAGGACTCATTTGCATAGTCGATACCTTGGTTGGTTCACGGCGGCGCGGCGGCGGCGTGGGGGGGCAGAAAATACGGGGCTATTCATCAAAATGTCTTACGCAGAACTTTAGTGATAACTTCTGAAATTCTGCATCCCTGTAAGTGGGCCGCTGTGGGTCGAATAATAATATAGTTAAATGAGAAAGAGACGATGGAATAAAGAGAGGAAGGTGGTATATATATTCCTTATAGTGATTGAAGTGCATTAGTGAACTAACTTTGCAGCAGTAGTTGTCGTCCCTTCTGTGCCAGGGCTTTTCATTTTAGGGTGATGACTGGAACTGTATTAAAACATTATAACGACGCCAGAGTCCAAAAAACGCCAGATTGTAAGCAAATTTTAATGTTATTGCACAATAATAAAACATTTTGACTTCGATAGAAAAAATTGTTACAATGAAACTGAAAAATATTTTCTGCAAAACATTATTGTATGAGTTGAGTCATTGAGTGCACTAATACTGGTGCTTAAAATGGAGTCTAAAGAAACTTTTACTAAAAAAGGCATACTACAGTGTGAGTGACTTTTTAAGTGACAACTTAGGTGATTTGTGAATTTAAATGTTAACATAAACTCGATTCTATTATTGTATTATTATTCAATCTAATGACATTTGTATCCATTTTGACCAAACAATTTATATAATTTTAACAAACTAATTATTTTTGTCTTAATTACAAGAACCTTTCATCATTGTATAGCTAACGTATTAGAATTCTTGACATTTTATTTGTGTAATGTGACATTTCATAATTAAATAGTTAATGTTAATTTTCTTTAATAAATTAATTTGATTCACTATTATAAATTATTGCATGCCGCAAGCTAAATATAACATGTAACACCAATGTACCATTCATAATAAATGATATTTGATTTAAACTATTACACAAGAAAATTCTCATAACTATATAGGTATACATACTCCTATATAGATATACATATCCTATAGGTATACATACTCCTATATAGATATACATATCCTATAGGTATACATACTCCTTTACAAGCAACCAGTGCTTTGTGTCGCCGACAACTTGTTACCACCTAAATATTAAACAACACTCTAGACTAGACTTACCGCGAGGCGTTAGAGTTCGTAACTTTGCTGCTGAATTAGCTTTTAAAGTGTAAACTACACTTTTACACTCAGTCTTGGAAAACTAACAAGATTTCTTCGATATTGTAAGTGAATCCTTCAGAATGTCTCTATCTATATAGCTAAATAAAAAAACTAGCCAAGTGCGAATTGGATTCACGCACCGAGGATTCCGTACAAACATTTTTTTTGTAACTATACATTTTTGGTTTTTGGATTTTTCCCTTGACTTGTGCTATAAGACATTGCTTCTTGTAATATCCTATAGGTTTTGCTTCCCTTGCGAGCGGCTAAGTATGCGACATAAACGGCCGTATCAAATTCTAACTCTCTTCTAAGTCAACGCAATCAAAAGATTGCGTAATAAGTTTGATTTTTGTCACAGCTCCAAGGAATTGCATACCGGAATATTTGATATTAAATTCAACTTGATACCTCCACGCCTTCTTGAGAAAGAGGTTCTTGACAGACAGAGGGAAAACGAAGTGATTCAATAGGGGTTTTGGGTGTTCCTTTTGAAGTACGGAACCCGAACGTTCTACACAATTAAAAAACAATAAAAAAACCATACCTGTAATTTCTTATGCTCTAAACTATTTCGAGAGTTGGTTATGACAATTTTATGCCTTTAGATAAATAGAGATAAACGCTTTATTGTAAACATTTAATGAGACATTATAAAAAAACAAATAAAAACTGTTATAATGGGGGCCTTGTAGCTAAAAGCGATCTCTTCCAGGCCACCTTTGGATGGACTAGCTCAAATTTCAAAATAACATTATAGGAATTCCTCTAGATAATAAATTATTTTTCAAAAAAAACTAAACCGACTTCAAAACCACAAATGGCACTCAAAAGTAAAAAATAAATTAATATAATTATCATAAGCGCTACCCACTCATATATTTGAAGTCGGTGCCAGCCAAGTGTAATAGGTAGCAGATAAATACATACTATGTATATAGTAAGTACTACTTGTAGGTAGTATCTATCTACTATCTTATATTATTAAATACTATGTATATAGTAAGTACTGGTACCGGGTAGCGCTTATGATAATTATATTAATTTATTTTTTACTTTTGAGTGCCATTTGTGGTTTTGAAGTCGGTTTAGTTTTTTTTGAAATATAATTTATTTTACCCTTTTTAGTGAAAAACAAGTTTTAATTAAATTAATTCAAAAAGTTTTTAAAGACAAGCTTTTTTATGATCAAGAAGCCACAGTTTAAAACGGGCTATCACAATTAAATGCTTGTACGAAAAAATTTCATGTCTGTCCTATATCTCTGTTGAAGAGTTCCCTCGCCGGAAGTCAATCCTGGGTGTATCTGCCATGTCATGATGGAATTTAGAACAGGCTATTATGGTTAAATCCATTTACGAAATGTTGTGTCTGTACTATTCACCGTTGAGGAGTTCCCTCACCGGAAGTCAACCCTGGGTGAAGCAGGTGAAGCAGTCGAATACAAACCTCCATCTTTAGCAAGTTGGTTACGAAAAAAACAAGAACCGACTTGAAGATTAAACTTATATTTTTTGTTATTGCTATTTTTTTCAAAAACTACTGAATAAATTTCGATAAAATTTATATGGGACCACCTTTGAAGTATTACCTACCAATCAAAAAAAGAATCATCGAAATCAATGAATAATTGGCGGAGTAATCGCGTAACAAACACACAAAAAAAAAAAAAAACATACCGTCGAATTGTAAACCTCCTCCTTTTTGAAGTCGGTTAAAAAGTGAAGTGAAACCGAAGCTGTTTTATATCTTACGTGACGTCACGGGCACACCAAATAAGTGGAAAGTAAAAATATGCAAATATCTAGAAGTCATACAAATAAGCAAATTACGAGTAGTCACTTGAAATGGTTAATATTTCTAAAGTAATTTAGATTCTAAATCAATTATCAACGAAAAATTCACTGCATTACTTTACGCCAGGGCGAATAACCGCTCGTATGCCCATGTAGACTAGTGGTCTACAAAAACGAAATCCTAAAGTGCCCGTGTAGACTAGCAGTCTACAAAAATAAAACCGTAAAGTGCCCGTGTAGACCGGTAGTCTACATGGCTCCTGCCACAGATTAATTAGTATTTGACAGTAATTGTATTGACATAATGCTCTTTAGTAATATTTTTTCTATAGTCAGATATATTATCTATGGTATTAATCTCAGTCGAGCATGCAAACACTAGTAAAAAAAAGAATTATACGTCATAAAACTTCTGTCATTTCATCAGTCTTCGAATCCTAGATAAAAATTGTACTTCGAATCGTTCCGTGCAGTGACTGTGTTGGAATTTCTTTGTGATATTATTTTGTGTATTGGTGAAATTTAAAGTTTTAATAGGTATGTAAATAACTATCTTGTAGATAAAAACATTTTAGCATGAAACATTGGTTTTTTGGAGAGATGTGAGATGAGAGATGATACATACATTTTGGCGGGCGGGAGATAATACATACATGGAAATTATTGCCTCAATTTTGATAATAATGTACAATAATTTCGTAGTAAATGCTATTTAGAAGTTACTTCAGATAATCATTTATTGGAACTATACAAATAGAATGTAAATTACAAGATTTAAGGCAATAATTTAACTCGTAAAAATCCTTAATTCCATAAAATTCCATTATGCCGCGTGGCGGCCTTTAATGGTAAGGATTTAGAGGCCTGTAAATAAATAAATATGTATGGGAGAGTATATGGTTTTATTTCATAACATATTAACTACTATCTAAACAACATAATTAAACATTAAAAACCATAGGTCATCGCTTTCATTTTTGAACTATGAGCTTCGAAGTGCAACACGAGCTTAAAAAGACGTTATCTCAATTTCAACACAGTGTAACTCAACACCAGAGCCGTAATCTGTAAATAGAAAGATAACATTGTTTAGCTAATTTCATAGGCAACTAAATAAATATAACACTTGTCACCCTTTCAATACAAACTTTAGTCACAAGAACCGATTAAGTGGAACACGGCGCGCGCGTCGATAACGCAAAAAACAGTGGGGCACTTTACGGGTGGTCGGTATTTGTGCCGGGGCAATCTAGACGGTCTCGCTCGCGAGTCGCGGGCACTCTGGACGCCGCGGGCGCCATGACAGGGGCATACGAGCGGATAAGACAAATTTATAGACTGTTTCGAAAAAATCTTAGGTTTAGGAACTTAAGCGATGCAAAATAAGAAACTAAACTCTTCCAACATTTTTTCTTGAATGATAACTACCGCAATTTAGTACACAATTTAATTAACAGTTAACCAATTTACTTAACAGTCAAAATGTACTCACTACTACCTAATTATGTTGTAATCATTGGCTTTTGTGAACTCATCATTTCCGCCCATGTAAAAAAGTTTAAGAAAAATTTACCTATCGCACGCGTAACTCTGTGCGAAGGCGGAACTTCTGTAACTATTTATGAGCCTTAAAAGCCTGCCGATAACGCTGGTATCCTGTGAAGGTGCTTCTTATCGGTCTTTTTGTGCACAGTGTCGTTTATAGGTTCGATTAAAAGTAGGAAATGAGCAGAAGCATAAGTCGAATGATGAGAGATTGTAGGTATATGCTAAAGTAAGATGATAAATTAACCCCTCACGGAAATTAAATCAATGAATATAACAATTATTTTCGGCTTATCATAAATTTATTGCTATAAATTAAACTGGAAATTATTTGGAAGTCCTACAGAAAAGCAATCATGGTCGAGCGCATGACTTTTACTATGCAGGCAGTCTTTGATTGCGGCGTTGCCATTTTATCCTATAAAATTCAATGCTTTAAAGACCCAGGCGTGTAGCAGACGTAAAGTTTGGTTAACTTAAGAGCCTTGAACATCGACGTAGATAGAGTAATTATCAACTCTGTCAACAAAGCGTTTCGTTTTCATTTTTACAAAGGCTATATAGCTAGAATAGAACACCTTACCAGCATCCTTGTTTACCAATTCTTATATTTGATGCGATTTTCAGAATCATTTAAATTTTTTGAGGATGGTTCAAGTGTATACATATTTGCTCCCATACGGAGTCCAGGGTCAATAGTTTGTTAGTATAGTTAAAGTTAAGGTAAACCTCTTTTGTACTGCTATAGAATGGGGGAGGGCTGCAAAAGCTATTCAAGAATTACTCCAATGATAATTACTCGGTAACTTTTCCCAAGGATCGTGTATCTTGAAGATAATTGCGTAGAGGCACCATATGTTGCATGGACCGGATTTGTGGCGAACGTGAGAGCTGTTGAGGGCAGAGGGAAGCCTCAATGGGGAGGTAATAGAGAATTACTTACACGCTGACTGTTATAATGGCTTTATAGTATTGTTGCGGCAGCTTAGTTTCGGTTTAATGTTGAAGCTGAGGTATATGAAATAGTCGTTAATTTTTTATCTTTTCAAAGACTGGAATAGAAATTTGTATATTTATTAATGGATTACCAAGGCTGGTGATACTTTAAAAATAACCTGGAATCTTTTGTCGGGTAATTAGTGATACTTACTTAGTAACATATATAGGTTATATTTATTTAGAGGCAAAATGCATCAAACGCTTGATGGAAAACCTCGCTAGATGGAAAACCAAGATGTGGCCTAAGGTAAAGCACGCATGCCCGTGAGGTGCTTATATATATAACACTTAAAGAGACTTAAGTTGTAGCTCATTACTTATCTAATAGTTTACTGCTTATTTTAACTCATATTTTTTTAATTATTTACGTAATAATTTCTTAATCCATTTTAACCAATACTTTCCTACTAAATTCAATAATAATTAAAAATAAATACTAATAAAATAAATCTAAAATGCTAAGCTATTTTTAGCTTACTTATTCTTATTCTTATTCGATGAGGGGGCGATGAGTCCTGCACTGACGTCCCGCATGGGGTGTATTGTGCATTCCCCCCGCCAGCATTTACCCAAGCCATCCCAACTCCTTGAAATAACGGAGTGCGGCTTTGGGGCGCTGGCATAGCTGCTCCAGTGTTGAGGTTGTTTGTGGGGAAGATGATGGTGGTAATGAAAGTGATGATGATGATGTGTGTCCGGTGTCTGCCGTGCCGTCTATTGGCTTTGTTACCTTTGTTCGGATGTCATCCGTGGCCGTACAGTGCAGCAGCACGTGTTCAACTGTTTCATTTTCCAGCATGCAGCCTCTGCATAGGGGGCTGTCAGTGGCTCCGGTTTTATATAGGTGATAATTTAAGTTGCAGTGACCTGTGATTAGGCCTACCATAAGGCGGAGATCCTTCCGCTGCAGCTTTATGAGATTGTTGGTTATGTTTCTGTTGAGAGTCGGGAAGACGGCTCTGGTGTGTTTGCAGTCCGTTCTCTTGTCCCACAGATTTTGGTGTTGGATTTCCGTATGATGACGCAGCTGTTCTCGTACTTCCATCGCTGATGGTTTACAGAGAACCTCTGCTTCGTCACTTACCTGTTTTCTTGCTCCCTCTTTAGCGAGGGTGTCTGCAGCGATGTTGCCTGGACAGGAACTGTGGCCCTTAGTCCATTTCACTTTGATTTTGTATTTTTCAGTCAGTTCTTGTAGAGCTTTATGGCACTCTGCTACGACCCTAGATCTGGTGACGGGTCTTCTGAGTGCATATATGATCGCCGCACTGTCCGTGATGAAGATGAGGAGTTCATCTTCCTGGTCTTTTACCAAGATAGGTGGTTTTACTTGCTTAGTGATTGCCCTTACCGCTAGGAGTAGAGCTATGGCTTCTGCCTGCAGAACTGTTGTGGTTTTGCTAAGGGCCTTGGATTCAGCAAGTCCGAGTTCCGGTGAATAGTAACCGCAACCCACCCCCGTTTTGTTCTTAGCACCGTCAGTGTAGATATTATAGGAAGGTTTTGGTTCTTCCACGGCGCTGTCTTCTGTGATTAACTCGTACCTCTTGTTGTCGAGGTGCGTGCTAGCTATCTTATCAGTTCCTTTACTGGCCTCTGGTATGATGTGTATTGCTTTGTCAAGTATTTTGCAATGGTTTATTGTGGGCCCATTACCCTTCCATTGGTTTGTAGATTTAATCCTTAGTGCTGATACCATTGCTTCTTGCTGTATGTGCAGATGCAGCGGCGTCAGGCCAAGGATGATGTCCAGGGCAGCTGACGGTGTCGTTTTCTTACACCCGCTGATTAACGAGCACGCCAGTCGTTGTATTTGCTGCAGTTTTGTGATTGTGGTCGCTAGATTAGTTCGCGGCCACCACACTACACATCCGTAGGTTAGCACTGGTCTCACTATTACAGTGTATAGCCAGCGGCAAAGTTTTGGTTTGAGTCCCCAGTCTTTGCCGACAGCTCTCGTGCACTGCCAAAGGATGTTTGTTGCTTTTGTGGTGATGTGATCGAGGTGTTTCCCCCAAAGTAGTTTGCTGTCTAGCCAAATGCCTAGATATTTTACTTCGTTACTAAGGCTGAGTGTAGTTCCGAATAGTGTCGGAAGTTTCAGACTTGTTGTTTTCTTCTTGCGTGTAAACAGCACCATTTCTGTTTTGTGTGGGTTTACGGATAGACTGTGGCGTTCGCACCACCTCTCGACTTCTCGAAGTGCCTTCTGCATCTTTTCGCAGAGAGTCGCCTCAAAGAGCCCATTTACCATGATGGCCAGGTCGTCTGCGTATGCCACGGTGACTATGCCGTCCTTGTTCAGTGATTCAACAAGTTCGTTTGCCACTACTACCCAGAGTAGCGGTGATAAGACACCTCCTTGCGGGCAACCTCTTGTAACGAGACAGCGCGTGGCGCTCGAGGATTCAATTTTAGCTGCTCTATTTGCCAGCATGGATGTAACCAGTTTGTTTACTATTGGGTCCACGCCCCTGGTTTTCAGTCCTTCTTCGATACTATGAAACGTCGTCTTGTCGAAAGCCCCTTCTATGTCGATGAAGGTAGCTAGGCAGGACTGCTTGTTTTCTAGTGCCGATTCTATTTTGTAAACCACCTGATGCAAAGCAGTCTCTGTCGATTTGCCTGATTGATAGGCATGTTGATTGTTGTGGATTGGGTTTGCCGCCAGTGGTCCACATCTTAAGTGTTTGTCACATAATCTCTCAAGCGTTTTGAGAATAAACGAGCTCAGACTTATTGGCCTGAACGACTTTGGATTTGTGTAGTCAGTTTTTCCTGGTTTAGGTAGAAAGACGACTTTGACTTCCCGCCATGCCTTGGGTATGTATCTCCATGCGATGCATGCCCTGAAGATGGCAATGAGGTGATTTTTTATTTTGCATAGGCTCCATTGAAGGAGCGCCGGAAAGATGCCATCTATTCCTGCTGCTTTATATGGCTGGAAGGTACTTATTGCCCACAACAGGGTTTCTTCCTTGACTATTGAATCCGCAAAAGCCCAGTCTTCAATGCCTGGTTCCTTCAGTGTTTCATTTTCCCACTTTTCGTCTTTGTCTATGCGACAGTCAGGGAAGTGGGTTTGGAGCAGCAGTTCAAACTGTTCTTGCTCGGAAGCTGTGTAGGTACCATCTGCCTTTTTCAGTGTGCCTAGCTTCATTTGTTTATCGTTCGAAACGATTTTTCTTAGTCTCGCAGTTTCGCTTTCCGATTGGATGGAGTTGCTATATCTTTTCCACGAGTTCTTCCGGCTCTTAGTTATTTCTACTTTGAGTCGGTGTCGTGTTTTTCTATATTCTTGCCAGTCTGTGTCTTGGTCGGTGTTCATGGCTCTGTTGAAATGGTGTCTAGTTTGTTTCCTCATTCTGCTGAGTTCCTTGTTCCACCATCTGTCTTTTTTGTGCGATATTACATTTCTTTCTGTTTTGAGAGGGCAGGCTGTTTCATAGCTTTTTATGATTGACCTTACCATGCATTCAATTGTGTCCTCTATATTTTTGGGTGTCAGCTCCGAGTTTGCATCCGCTAGCTGTGCTTCCTCCAGTGCCACTCGGAGTGTTTCTCTAAAGATAGATCTGTCAGTGTTTTTTGGATTTCTGTATGTACGTGGTTCATGCTTTCCCACGTCCAGGCTGAACCTAAGCCTCCTGTGGTCCGCGCAGGTGACCTCATCAGTCGCCACGCGCCAGTCAGTTATCGTCTCTGCTAGATCGTTTGTAGCTATTGTTATGTCAATTATAGTTTTAGCCCTCGAGGTGACGAAAGTCGGCTCGGAGCCTCTATTTAGTAGGCTGAGATTGTGTCTCAGAATAAAGTCGAGTATATCTTTGCCTCTTTCATTGGTGTTTGAGCATCCCCAGACTGTACAGTGAGCGTTTGCGTCGCACCCTACTGCACATTCCAGTTTATTTTCCATGCAGAAATTCATCAGTTCTTCTAGAGCTGGTGGTGGCGTTTCGGCCCCGATATCCATGTACGCGGAGGCCAAAATGATGGTTTCGAGTTTTCCCTGGAGTTTTGTCTCCAGTCTCACTACGGTAAGGTCATCGGTGCACAGATGTGTTACCAATGACGCTTTGTATTGCTTCGGTACGTAGATAAAAGTCCGTGTTTTAATTTGCACTGGGGGGGAGAAAACGTTGCCCGGTAGGGCGTTGAAACCACTCACCTTTCCTCGGCTGAGATAGGGTTCCTGGACCAGTGCTATTGTGTTAGTTTGCTTCTCCAGTGTTCTGCGCAACGAGGCAAAACCTGTGACGCTGTGTTGAATGTTAGCTTGAATAATGTCAATTTTCCTACTGGTGCATAGGTTATTTGTACTATCCGAGACAGTGGTGCTCGGTGTGTTAGAATTAGAATGTTGGTTACTGATATTCTTATTTTTAGGATCCATCATTAAAAACAAAGTTAGTATTGGTCCTGGTTTTTGTTAGGAGGTTGTGCGACCATTCCTAACTTATTGGTAGTTTAAGTTGGACGAGGAAGGCCCGGTATGGTCCGCATCCATGGAGGACGCCGGCGAGAATATGTTGAGGCCCATTATGTCGCCTGCAATATCATCCTCGCCGCCGCCCTCCACGTCTCGCAGAAGTTCCATTTCCTCCCTAATCCAACCCATATCCGCGCTCGGTGTATCTTCGTCGTCCACAGTACCGGGGGCTACTGGCGTGGATTCCTTCTCCCCGCCTGCAACCCCCGGCACTGCGACTTCGGTTTCACCGGGTTTGTATCCTCTGACCTTGACGTAGACTGTCGCCGTTGTGTAGTATAGACGAAAGCCTTCGCGTCGGAGGTTTGTCATATCCTCAGGTGGTATACCCATAATGAGGACGTGGTTGTATGTTTCACCCGTCGGTTGAACCTCGTGAGTGAAAATTGGCCACTTTTCCACGCCTGCTTCTGGATTTTGGGCCACGAGCATATTTTTGATTATATCTGGTCGTCTTGCCAGATCCTTCCTTCCCCGGCCGAAGTCGGGAATGTAAATTATTCCAGTGTGGTACTGGATTGCTTTACTCTCAGGAACGACCACGTACCCACTCGACCCTTCCCACAGTCCTGGTAAACGATTTACCGCAGTTGTGAGCCAAGCGAGCGCGTTGTCGTCCCTGGGAGTGTACCTTACTCCGCCACGGTAGAGTCGCGGGAGCGATGTCAGCTGTGGCATTTTTATCGTCTGGACTCCCCCGTTTTCCAGGAAGTAGTTCACCAGGTTTTCGTTAAGAACCTGTTTAATTTGGGCTGCCCGGAGCTCGTCCATTGGTATGCGGTTTCGATCCATAACGACTACGTTGTAGTGCGCTTTGGCTGCCTCCGCATACGTGGACGGTCCCGGGCCTCCCTCTGCTGTTTTGGGGTCTTGGGGCTTTGTCGACCCGGTCACGGGGGCGGCAGCGGGGCTGTCTACTCGCACCTTCTTGTCCGCCGCTATGCAGCCGGTGGGAGACACGAGGTCTGCGCTCCGCTGCCGCTTCGCGCCCCTGGTAGCCTCCCCCTCCGTTCGCTCGCGTGTCTCCGCCTCGAGCACTGAGGTGACGGTGGCGCCACCCCTAGACGCTGCTTGCCCCTTCCTTCCTTTTCCTTTGCCCTTGCCCTTTGAAGAGCCCGGCCTTGGTTGAGGTGCAGTCGGGGTGCGGTCTAAGTGCGGCGCCACCGCATCCTTTCTTGGGTTGGCGGCCCTACCATCGGACACTGTGTTCCCTTCAACTTCCTTTCCTTCGTCCTTGCCCACTGAGGGGCACGACATCGGTTGGGTTGTAGTCTGGGTGAGGTCCAGAGGTGGCGCCTGCGCATCCCTGTTCGGCTTTGCCTTGAGGTTCAGGAGCGCCTCGACATTTGCCGGAGTTGCCTGCCAGTCCCCCCGCGGAGTCTCTCCCGGTCTCAGACACGAGTTCGACTCCGCACCTGGGATATTGGTCGCGGACGGGTCGATGCGGGCCATGCAAACCGCGACCGCCGGCGCGAGCGCCGACAGGCCGGGCAAGTAGGCCACGCCTTCCCGCCGCTGCCGGTAGACCAGGTCCGCTAGCTCGGCGTCACGTCTTCGGCGCTCCTTCTGCTTCGTCCGGTGGTTTACACCCCCGTGTATGCTTTGGGCGGTGTCGGTAGGCTTATTCGGCTTCCCGACACTCCGCCCGTTACCTGTCGATGTCAACACAGCGTCGGGTTCTGCCGACGCCTCCTGCAGCCTCCTTTGCTGCTTCCGCCTGCGCGAGTTGGGGCGCGGCGCGTGTCCTGGCTCGGGTTTCCGCACTGGTCCAGGAAATGTCGTCGTCGCCGTCGCCTCCTCCTTGTTGTGTCCAGTAGCATTTGCAGCCGGCAGGGCCTGGGATTCCACCCCACCGTTGCCTTCGGTAGCCAACTTCACACCCCCCAGCCCGGGTGCCGGAGGGCGCCGGGTGCTAGCCGGGTCGCATGGCATCACATTCATATTATCATTCATGTTCATAATTAATGGGTTAATGAGTTCTGTGGAGCAGAAGCGGTGATTAGTGGGCGCAAAAGCGGATGTGAAAGCGGTTGCCCAAACTACTTCCCCCCGGTGTTTCGCATTTTGTAGGCGAGGAGTCATCCCGAGAAACACAAGCGATGACTTCCTCTCCCACAATACGCAGGCCACGGGCTGCCACGGGAAAGGGAGGGGATTTGGGGGCATGGAAAAATGGGGCGGGAAGAGGATGGGGTTTGGAAGGGAGGGAGGGGGGTGTGTAGATTTGCGTCTAGCAGTTTTAGTTACGTCTGTTCCTGATGGGATCAGACCAATAACAGGCGGCAACCACGGGAAGGAAACATGCTAGGCTTGCTATGGATGTCTACACGACTTGCGCTCCTTTCCATAACCATTCGCCGAACCTGCTCACCGGACAGGTGGCCAGGTTAGGGTTAGTTACAAAGCACATATCAAAACACTGCGAATTATCACTAACCCCCCCTATCACTAACCCCCCCTTAGCTTACTTACTTTTGTAAGCAGAATGCGTATTTCCGAACGTAAATTATGCGCGTGCGCACGACTCCACCAATGAACGGCGGCCGCGCATCTAACTGTCTCGACTGAATGACAGGAGCGACGAACGCGCTCGGCAGCTGCGAGCCGGTGTCGATCGAGCATAGACGTATTGTTTGAGTCTACGGCCGACACGCCCGTTTCCGTTCAAATCGAAGGGAATTTATATTAATCTAAACACTGTTAAATTATTGTGCAGTTATTGTGTTTACCCCGAATTGGGGTTCACTGCACGGTATCACCGTGACTACAATCCGGCCCTCCTACAGAGTGCTTACCGGACCTACCTCCGCCGCAAGAAGGCCTGCTGCCGTTTCACCACTGGCGCCACCTACCGGCGACCCCCCGAAAAGTCCAAATTTAAACCAGAAGTCTGGAACGCTGCCTACGGACCTGCTCACGTGCTACACGCTAAGGCCAGTGTGTCCATCCGGTTTCGTAACACACCTCCACCCGTGATTGTAATTTGACCCCGACCCTAAGTTGCTCGACTATTTTTCTAATTGTTATTTTAAAATAAAAAGCTAGTTCTTTCGCTTTCTGGCTGTTTTTATTCTCCTGCCTACTACTACTACTATAGGTAGGACAGCTAGGTTCGCGAGATATGGTAACATAGAATAAGCTGCTAGAGCGTTCCACTCCTTAGCAGTTTTTATGCTTGAACACACTTAACTATTAGGTGTACCTAATGTGTTTCGAGTGTTAGGTATAGTATAATGTTAGATATTTTTATTATTTGAAGGTACTTTTGAATTAATGGATTACTAAATTATATCTAAATTCAAAATGAAGACCGTTAAAAGCATGAATATTAAAGCATATTATTATTAGCAAGCTATTGTTATTTAAGTAAAAGTATTAAGTGAGATTTAAAATAACTGTTAATAAAATTATATATTGTTAATTCTAAGTCGTTTAAAATTATGATTTTTACATTTAAGATTATTTAATTTGTTTAATTTTAAGTAAAAATTTAAATAACGGTCAGCCAATGTTGAGGGTATAAAAGCAATACAATTTGTGAGAGGGCTCATTCTGTCGTCGACCGTTGAAGTGAACGGACCTAACTTTTGTTAAAATATTTATAAAATTATAATACCGATCTCTTTTCGAGCTATTTTGTTTTATTGCCACCTGATTCTTATAATAGTGACTCAATAATCTACTTGAACTTGGATGACGTTTATTGAAGGCGCCACTCTTAACGTTGCGGTAACGTCAACACTCAATTTGACCAATGATATTGCTGGAAACTAATATGTAGTTCCAATGTTGACCATGTTCATCAATATCTTTGTCTCACAGTGAACAGTGATCATCATTATCATCATCAGCCGATTATATTTTTCCGCTGCTAGGAAACGGGTCTTCTCTCATAGAGAGGGTATCTCATTTTTAACCGACTTTAAAAGGAGGAGGTTTTCAATTCGACGGTATGTTTTTTTTTTTTTATATGTTTGTTACGCGATTAGTCCGCCAATTATGAATTGATTTTGATGATTATTTTTTTTTGTTTGGTAGGTCATACTTCAGAGGTGGTCCCATATAAATTTTATCAAAACTGATTCGGCACTTTTTGAAAAAGTTAACAAAAACAAAAATGTAAGTTTATTCTTGAAGTCGGTTCTTGTTTTTTTCTATAAATTATTATTATTAGTGGGTACTTTGACAAAATGACACAGTCAAAGTACTAATAAAAATCCTTCTACTTATTTGATTTAAAAATAACCAATAGCAGAGATATTTTATTCTTAAAACTACCAAACATTTCTCAATATATTTGTTGCCATTTCTTTAAGCATTCCCAAGCTTTTGTCCCTAACAAATTGTTGTTAATATTACCCCCGAACAATTCATAGCCAGACTAAAGGATCAGCCCAGAACCTAACAAAAGGGCTAAATTCTAATATCCCTACAACAATGTCGCCCAAATCGTAAATAAAAAGCTTTGCGCTTATTATTTTTTATGTGAACTGAAATAAGGAGTCATACAGGTATTGTGCGATGAGCTTTACATGGTGCGATACGATAATACAAGACATGTTTTTGTGTATAAAGCATGACAGAAAATTATGAACACAAACGACATGCCCCACTGTCGCCATCGAGGTGATGTCGCAGTCTTTTTAACCGGGACCATATGCTCTCCTAAGCAAGGTCCGAACGCGTAAATACCAAACGGTCACCCATCCAACTGGTGCTAGCTTGAAAATAGCTTACTAAGCATACCTAGAACTTGCCATGCGTTATAAGTATATGTACTTAAGCCTTCTTTCCTTTCATATATTTACAATTAATGCTAAATTAAAATTGATACTTCTGTATAATTTAGAAGGAAAGAAAGAAAAGACAACGTACGAGATAATTGACAACCACACAATTATAAAAGAAACATAATAAAGAAAAATAACAAATAAGGAATATAGTTTACGGATGCATCTTTTGTGTTTTTTTAACCCACGACGCAAAAAGGAGTTATAAGTGTCACCACTTTGTGTGTTTCTCTGTGCTCCTTAGCTCGGGTGAACCGTTATGGATGCGGTTTTTTATATTTGAAAGCAGGTTTCTAGCGGTGGTTCTTAGACGTTTTATCAAAGTCGTTTCAGCCGTTTTTTATGTTTTATACGGTTTTTGTGTCAGGGGTTTTTGAAATATTAGTATAGTGAAATTAGTTATTTAGACATCAGTTAATGGATAAATTCTTCTAATTGCTTAGATTTTTTATCGCCTTGAATTGTTCACGAAATCGTATCAAGGCGTATAAAGTAAACGTAACATCACAGCCCACTATCCACATGATGAGGGTCCAGTCAAGCCGTGTAAACTCATACCACGTGAAATATTCCATAATATCTATTACAAGCTCCAGATATCAATAAAAGGGTTAGGGTTACGTCAAACACGTTGAACAGGTATCGGATTTTGGGTAAATCTTAGGTTGATCTTGTGGGGTAGTTTTATTCAATTTGAGTTTGGTGATGTCAACTGTTTTCAGTTTAATCAAACAATAAAAAAAATCTATAGGTCTTTAATGGTCTATGGGTTGTCCAATTGCTTCTCCTTGTAAGTAGTTAGTTTAGTTTTATTAAGTAGAGTGTAAAGTTGTTTTCAGTAATAAAGGAGTTCACCCGTTAAAAAAAATATGATTTGCACCCACAACTTTATTACCTCTATTATTATCATCATCAACATAGTATAAAACAAAGTCGCTTTCTCTGTCCCTATATCCCTATGTATGCTTAAATCTTTAAAACTACGCAACGGATTTTGATGCGGTTTTTTTTTAATAGATGGAGTGATTGAAGAGGAAGGTTTATATGTATAATAACCGTGGGCCGAACCGAAGCCGGGGCGGGTCGCTAGTCTTTGTATACAATATTTATTTATAAAAACTCAAAGAAAAAATAAAAAGTCTTTCATTTCCGAGCTAATAACCAAAGCAATAATTACATGTGGTGTCTTTAAGACAAGAGTGAACAGGTTTCTTCTAGGCGAGCGTGCTACATCTTCGACCGCATCGTCACTTAACAACAGGTGAGATAGCGGTCAAACGCAAGCCTATCAATAAAAATAATAAAAAAAAGACGTGTGGCACTCGGAGACTGCCGCGGTAAAGCTATTGCATAGCATTCGGAGTGGGGGGTGTTAGGTTATTTTCGTTACGGAATTTCTGGATTCGGTCTCCACGCTCAAGGCCCGCGATAGAAGCTACGCAATAGCTTAAAAAAAATTTCTATCACAAAGTATCCGATGATAATATTCTTACCTACATATATATACTCTTTTGTGAAATGACATACTTAAATAGTTAACATAACGGATTTAGGCTATCTAGCTTATGTTCACTTAAACGAATCCAAAGCTTTTGTGAATGTCTAATAAAGTGTAACGAAAATGCCAGACTTATGATGCCGACTCTCACTGAGCAATTCCTAAACATCTTTGAAGATAATATCAAAAGAAATCTTAAAGCGAAATACCTACGCATGTATATTGTCTCAAGAAGACGTACAAAATAATGTCATACTCTTCTACGTAACTTTTTTGATGGAACTGAATGATGAGACGTGCATGTCGTTAGCCTGATGGTGAGCGCCACACCTGCCCATAACAATTGCAGTGCCACCCAACCCTTTAAATACCATAAAGAGCATTGCGTGGCACTGCATTGCGCTCATCACCCCGAGACATCAGATATTAAGTCTCATATGCCCAGTAATTTTCCTAGCTATAATGCCTTTCAAACCGGAACACAGGAACTTTAGCTAATCTCCTTCACTGCTTATAATTATAATTTCATATTAATCAATTTTTAACTAGCTTTTATTTAACTTGCATTGTATATATGTATGTAGGTATGTATGTCCGATGACAATGCGATATTATGGTGACAGCCAGCTGATCTGATGATGGAGACGTAAGGTGGGCAGTGCAACTCTGTAGTGTTACATATCATCTTCATTCATTTTTCATGACTCATCAAACCTATTTCTTATTTATTTAGGACCTATTTTTATTGCCTTGAAAAAGAAAACAGAATTCAAAATTGGATAAACTGACAGAGAACGGAAAAAAGAGGAAAACCGGGACTTGAACTTGAGCTTGGAGAGAGAAAGGTGCTCTCACGATTTGTTAAAGGTGGAAAACCATATTATTTTTGTGGCTCCGTTGTTGTGAGGTATCACAAGTTGGTGGCCCGAACAAAGGCCCACTCACCGCCGTTGAACGTCCCCTGGATTGGGAGAAGGACAAACCCAGGACAAAGTTCTACGTTCTCATTTACCCTCTTCGACAGGCAGAAGAAGCCTATCGACAAGGACAAAGTACTACGTTCTCATTTACCCTCTTCGACAGGCAGAAGAAGCCTATCGACAAAGTATACGTTCTCATTTCCCTCTATCGACAATTTTCATTACCCGGAAGATCTTTTCCTCAGCAGCACTGTTTTATATTCTGTATTAAAAGTATCACCAAATTAACATCATTTTATTACAGCTTCCCAGTCCCTCTCTCTCTCCCAGAAAGGTACTGTACGTGCGGAGGTCCATAGGTAGAGCTAGCCGGGGGACCTCCGTAACGTTACAATTGGCGCCGAACTGTTCTCGAACTCACGACCCCCAAAATTCTAAAAGACCACAGCGTCACAATTTATTGTTTAGACTTTTTTTCAAACCTTTTATTCCAACCTTTAATTTTTTATTTTGGCCATCTTTCAGATGTAGCATCAGCATTGAACAATTAATCGGAAGAAGGATACCAACTTGAGTTTTAGTACGTGCCTTACTTTTATGCAAATATATACAAATTTCATCGGTTAGTACCTATTCCATTTGTAGACGGACTTCCACTCCATGTTAAATCACCTTATCTAATTCATTTCCACCTCATATGATACTACGACACGACTACTATTTATTTGAGTGAATACCTATCTTAACTGTGATATTCGAATGTGCCTGGTCTCGTTGTGATCGCAGTACACTAAAATCGTTTACAGTGTTATTGTAAAGTGATTAAGGGTATTTATTGTGTTATTTCTGTACCTTATTGCATAACTGCATAGTTGGGTGCGATAATTTTACTAACAGTGATTCAATATTATAAATGCGGTGAGAGTGTTGCATATTTTTGTTGAACTGTAGCTTGAGTTGTACTTCGTATGGAATTTTGTGAAAAACCAGTTCAGTGCTTTTTCCTCGAAATAATTGTTGATAATACATAATTTATTGTGTTTGTGTTCATGGTGTTGTTTGTCTACATATAGTTTGACTTTTCGCCAGTGACAACACAAGATTGTCATTAGGTCACGTTGACAAGTTCGAGCGGCAGACAAGAAGGCGGCATATATTCAAGAAGTTTTAATCAAAATAATATTTTCCTTATGTCGTAGAAGTAGTAAAATAAAGAAAATTTCCAAACGAAATGGCTTTTATTTAAATAAAGTTTTTTTTAATTATTTTTGTTGTTTTACTGAACGGGATCTGCGTGATTTTGGTAAGTGTTCATTTTTATCTCTCATAATAACCATTCAAGTACATAATATTGTAGAAATTTCAAGTATTTGGTGGACGATATGTTATACCTTAAATAAATTAATCCCTGTTTGAGATTATCTTCGATATTTATGGTAAGGAACGGGGAGATATTTTTTTATACTTGTAGGATACTGGTATAATAATTTATATTGCCCTCGTCATTAATGAGCGCCATCTATTGGCAGTTGCGTCGTAGCTCTTAGTAAGATATTATATGAGATACGTGTGCATTTTCACTTAAATATTTTTTTCGTTTTTGGTACCTATTGTGCGTTACTAATTTTAGGCACTTTTAGGTTAATTACGACGAATAGTTTCATGAGATACTTTTGCTCTTCGAGAGCCAGTATAATTTTGAAAGGAATCGTTTAGTCATCTTTCAAGTTGACATTGAGTAGAATTACTTAGACGTTTTCTAGGTAGGAAGTGTCGTAGGAGGTCTTTACTACAAAGTTTTATTTACATTCGAACATCGATTCTGAGCATTTCGCAGCATTTAACTACCAAGATGGAGATAAATTATTTACTCTTGAATAAGTTAGAATTAGAATACGAGGTTGCAATTCGCTCTGCGAAACCAGCCGATAATGTAGCAGACCTTAAGGTACAAATTGAAAAATTGGCTATTACTAGGCCGGCAGAGTCGGTTTTGTCTTCAGTTTTTCCTGTTGCGGTAGATTTATCCCAATTATCGGAAACTTTGAGTTTCCTAGAAGGAAAAGTTAACAAAGCTATTTCTTCCAAAGATAGAACTTACTATAAGAAGAAAATAGAGTCCTATTTAAGCCACACTCGTTATAGGATGGACAGAATAAATATCATTGGTGAAGACTCTGATTTCTTGCAAGCCAAATACAAGGATCTTCGAGAAAAGTATTGCGAGTTTAAAAAATTATATCACTCATTATACAACTCCAACCCGTTGTTGGACAATAACTTATGTATCCATGAAGAAGACCAAGACCAACCGCTGGACTCGACGTTTCAGTTTCCAGACAACTTAGTGAGACCTTCTGATAAGCAGGATGAACCACCTGAACAAAAAAAAAATGTTACCATATCCGAAGATACTCTCATGTCAATGTTCAACGCTTTAAAACCAGATAATTCGTTTTCAAGTAATATTTCCAAGGACATTAAAGCATCTTTTATTTTTAATGGAAAGTCTTGCCCACGATCTTTTTTGCAAAAGCTGGAAGAATTTAGGATCTCGAGGAATCTTAAAGAATCGATCTTACTTCAACATGCTTTCGATATATTCAAAGGAGAAGCGTTACATTGGTTTAGATTTCAGTGCGAACAAAATCAAGAGCTTACCTGGAGTGACGTTAAATCCTTACTTATAAGGGATTTTGGTATATTTGATTATGATTATGCATTAATGGAAGCTATTAGGAACAGGACTCAAGGAGAAAATGAATCTATAATTATTTATGTTTCCATAATGTCCGGAATGTTTTCACGCTTGAGCAAGAAACTTTCAGAGTCGGATAAAATGGAGATTCTCCTTCATAACATACGGCCTACTTATTTACTGTTTACAACACTGAAGGAAGTGAAAGATATAAACTCGCTTGTTTCTTGTTGTCAATCATTTGAGAATTACATGTCAAGGAGTAGAGACTTCCGTGAACCCTCTACTTACGAAAGCCCATGTGCACAGGAATTCGCATATAGGCCGTCGAATTCGAATAATGATTTTACCAACCAAATTGCTTCCTATGGGGTGAAAACACACAGGGTTCAGCAACCTAATGTAGGCTATAACTATGCTGCCGTTGGCAACCAAAATAGTTATGCTAATTCAAACGCAGCAGGAAAAGTTTTTCATAATTCATACTTACCATCTTACTCGAATTATAATAATAATTACACTGGTAGAACTAGTGAAAATTTAAATAATTTTCAGGCTCAAGGACAAAATAACAATTTTGGAAGAGGTTTTTCTCATAATTCTAACCAAAATACATTATTTTGCGTGAGTTGCCGTACTTACGGCCATAACTTATCAACCTGTCGGAATCAAAGATTTTTGATTTGCTTTAAATGTGGTCTTGATGGATATAGGGCATCTAACTGCCCTAGGTGTAATAGTAACTCAAATTATGGTTCAAACCAAAAAAACTAGAAATCGACTTGAATGGTTGCGGGTTGAATGAACATAATAAAAATTTTGATCCTATTGATTGGGGTAATTGGCTGTTAACTGTAAAGAATTTCATGGCTGGTCACAAAATATCTTCTGTGTTTTATAAAGAGGAAGATGATGGTAACCGTCCCTTTTTGAGCGTAAAAGTCAATCATCAACAGTTTATAGGACTTCTAGATTCGGGGAGTTCAATAACTTTACTGGGTAATAATGCACATTCAGAAATGGTGAAGTTGGGATTACAACTATTCAAGTCGCCAATACAAGTACAGGTTGCAAATAAACAGAAATCCAACTCTATTGGATATTTCAATATTCCTTTTGAGTTTAATAATGAAATACGTGTTATCAAAACACATGTTTTCCCAGACCTACATCCGTCCATTATTTTCGGATGGGATTTTTGGAAGGAATTTAACTTATGTCCTAATATTATACCCACTCAGCGGGCATTAGATACACATAATGTTGCGGTTCTGAATAATGGAAAGAAAATTTTATCCTATGATCACCTTTCAACTCAACAGCAAAAAATTGCGTTTGATATGATAGGTTGTTTCGAGAATATCTCGTTTGAGAAAAAAGGTTCTTTGGGTCGAACCAATTTAGTGTGTCATAGGATTGATACTGGAGATGCACTTCCAATAAAACAACGTTGTTATAGGCTTTCCCCGGAAAAGCAAAAAGCTTTAATTTCTGAAGTGGATAAGATGATGGATCTTGGAGTTATTGAGAGTTGTGAGAGCCCTTGGCTATCTCCTGTCATTATAACTCCGAAGAAGAATGGAGAATGGCGCTTTTGTGTCGACAGTAGGAAACTGAATTCCGTCACAAAACGGGATGCTTATAGTTTGCCTTTTGTCAATGAGATCCTAGATAATTTGAAGGATGCGAAATATCTCTCTAGTATTGATATCGCTAAGGCTTTTTGGGAAATCCCACTGAATTATCATGATCGTGACAAAACCGCATTTTATGTTCCGGGAAGAGGAATGTATCGCTTTGTTGTCATGCCTTTCGGGTTAACCAATGCACCAGCAACGCAGCAAAGGCTTATGGATCACCTATTTACACCAGAATTCGACAATAAAGTGTTTTGTTACTTAGATGATATTATAATCATTAGCAAGACCTTTGAAGAACATATATTCCTGTTAAAGAGGGTTTATCAGAAGTTATTATACGCTGGTTTGACTATTAACTTCGAGAAAAGTTGTTTTTTCCGTAAGGAACTGAAGTATCTGGGTTATATTGTTGACAAAGAAGGTTTAAGGGCTGATCCTAGTAAGATAAACACTATTCTAGAATATCCTATTCCTACGTCTAAAAAAGAAGTAAGAAAATTTCTAGGAACTTGCAGCTGGTTTCGTCGTTTTATTCCCAATTTTAGCTGTATAGCTGGCCCGCTTAACAAATTAACGGCATCTGGAAAGAAAGCCCCAAAATTTGTATGGAACAATGATGCCGATAGAGCATTCAATACACTCAAAGAATGTTTAATTTCTACTCCTATTCTTGCTTGTCCCGATTTTGATTTGCCCTTTTTAGTCCACTGTGACGCATCAAATTTTGCAATTGGTGCAATGTTAACGCAAGTAAAAGATGACAAGGAACACGTGATCGCATACATGAGTAAAGCTCTCAATAAGCAAGAGCAAAACTATTCAACAACTGAAAGAGAAACGTTAGCTGTTATTTCGGCTCTTGAACACTGGCGTTGTTATTTAGATAATGGGAATAGGTTCACAGTTTTAACTGATCACTCGGCTCTTAAATGGTTTATGAATTTGTCTAACCCATCTGGTAGATTAGCACGTTGGACGGTTCGTCTTTCCTGTTTCAATTTTGAAATTAAGCATAAGAAAGGTAAGGATAACGTTGTACCCGATTTTCTTTCGCGCTGTAGGCCGGTTGGAAGTGAAAAAATTGAATCTGTCGAGCCTATAGGTTATGTCCCAACACAATTAGATAAATATAATAAGATTATCTCCGATTGTTGCAACAACCCTGATTCTAACCCAAATTATAAAGTTGTTGACAATAAATTATATCGATACTGCAAGTCTCCAAATAGTCTAAATGACGATTTTGCGTGGAAGGAGGTGCCTATCCCAAGTGTAAGAGATGACATAATTAAAAACAATCACGGGAGTAATTATAATCCACATCTTGGAATATTTAAAACATACAAAAAGCTTTCTTTACATTATTATTGGTCGGGAATGTTTAAAGATATAGCGAAATTTATATCTTCGTGCGATGTGTGTCTTGCTTATAAGCATCCGAATCACGCTCCTTACGGTTTAATGGGTAAACCTAAAATAGTTTCTAGGCCGTTTCAAATGATTTCCTTAGACTTAATGGGTCCCTTACCTATGACAAGGCGTAGAAACCAATATATTTTGGTTGTTAACTGCTGTTTCTCTAAATATAGTTTAATTTTTCCTCTGAAGCGTGCATTAGCTTCGGATATAGTACGAATATTGGAAAATTTTGTATTTCTTATTCACGGAATACCTCAAACTATAATCATGGACAATGGGGTACAATTTAGATCACATGAATTCCAGAATTTACTCGACAGGTATAAGGTACAACATATCTTCTTCTCACCACATTATTGCCCACAAATTAATCCAACTGAGAGGTACAACAGAACGATAATCTCTGTGTTAGCTCCAATGGTTGGTGAGGACCACAGAACTTGGGACGATCATCTAAACAAAGTTCAATTTGCTCTGAATAGTGTAGTTAATATCACAACCGGTTTTTCTCCGGCTTTCTTGGTGTTTGGTCGCGAGTTGGTATCATGTGGAAGTCTGTACACAAATTGTGATAATTTAGATGAGATAATATTTCTACCTCGCGATAACTATGCTATCAACGTTGGCTTATTAGCGAATATTTTCGATAAGGTCGAATATAACTTGTATATGGCACATGCTAAGAACTCAAGATATTATAACACTCGTCGAGCTAATTACGAATATAATGTCGGTGACATTGTGTGGCGGAAAAACTTTGCACTAAGCAATGCTGGTGCTTATTTTTCAGCAAAATTATGCCCTAAATTTTTAAAATCTAAAATTGTTGAGAAACTGTCGCCTCTAGTATTCATTCTGGAAGATGAGAATGGAACTAGAGCAAGATAGTATGTTAAAATGTTAAGTAATGTTGTTTTTTATGTTATGTGAATTTTAATGGAATTTTTTTTTTAATGGAATTGAATTTTGAATTTATTTTGTTTACTTTTTTATTCTTTATTCTTGAGAGTGTAATTTAAAAATCTTTTTTACCTATATTTCATTGTTAACTTTGGCTTCAATTTTAATTTTTCTTTCTTTTACTTTGTAAATGTTTTTTTTTTTATATACTTTCTTTTGTTTTTGTTTCGCCTCATTTCACTTCATTCACTTCAAACTTGGATTTTTCTTTTGGTTTTTTTTACTAATTTTTTTTTTGTTTATGATTAGTTTAGGGTTAGGGTACCTACATAATTGGAGCAGTGGACCGACTCCTAAAATAAGCTCATAAGGTCACGTAATCTCTAAATTGTTTTATTTTCTTTTATTTTTTTATTGGGTTTTCAGTATGTGGTGCAGTTGACCGACACCCTAAAAATAAGCTTTCGGGTCATTAGGGACATTTCTTCTTTGAGTTTGGGCCATTGGATCTTAAGTATAGTCGTGAGCCCAAACCCATACTTTTGTTAGGCGAGTATATGTTTGTGTGAATCTGAATGTTGTGAATTGAGAGATGTATGAATGGGTGGATGACGATGTTCTGTTAGGTTGGTGATTGGTTCGAATGGGGAAGTATATGTTCCATAACCTCAAAATTTTCTCTCTGCGTTCAAAATTTTATCTTGGTTGGGGGGATAATGTAGTGTTACATATCATCTTCATTCATTTTTCATGACTCATCAAACCTATTTCTTATTTATTTAGGACCTATTTTTATTGCCTTGAAAAAGAAAACAGAATTCAAAATTGGATAAACTGACAGAGAACGGAAAAAAGAGGAAAACCGGGACTTGAACTTGAGCTTGGAGAGAGAAAGGTGCTCTCACGATTTGTTAAAGGTGGAAAACCATATTATTTTTGTGGCTCCGTTGTTGTGAGGTATCACAAGTTGGTGGCCCGAACAAAGGCCCACTCACCGCCGTTGAACGTCCCCTGGATTGGGAGAAGGACAAACCCAGGACAAAGTTCTACGTTCTCATTTACCCTCTTCGACAGGCAGAAGAAGCCTATCGACAAGGACAAAGTACTACGTTCTCATTTACCCTCTTCGACAGGCAGAAGAAGCCTATCGACAAAGTATACGTTCTCATTTCCCTCTATCGACAATTTTCATTACCCGGAAGATCTTTTCCTCAGCAGCACTGTTTTATATTCTGTATTAAAAGTATCACCAAATTAACATCATTTTATTACAGCTTCCCAGTCCCTCTCTCTCTCCCAGAAAGGTACTGTACGTGCGGAGGTCCATAGGTAGAGCTAGCCGGGGGACCTCCGTAACGTTACAACTCCTTGACGGATGATAGTAAACTACTTACTAGTGTTGGGCTCATTTTAATCTGCTCGCGGTTCCCATTGCAAATTTGTTAAAAACTTGTCTTGAAAAATATATTTTTGACGTGACAACGTCTTAAATTAGGTTGCGGCTGGGAGTCACTTATGAAAAAGTGTAACGCTCGGTAACGTTACGATGAGTCACCGAACGAGAGAGAGGCCCGCCAAAAGACGTTGTCACGTAAAATCTTCGCCCGTAAAACCGACTTTACAGGCAACCATTTTTTTTAACAAAAATAATCTTATTTTCTTGAAATATACCACAAATAAAGACAAACTAAATTCTAAGATTACTTAAAAATGCTTTTAATTTAACGTACTTAGTTCGGTTTAGGCCGTTTTAATTTTGTACCTGATATATTATAATTAATTGAGAAACCGCAGGCATACTTCCTTAATTGTGTAAACAATATCTAATTAAACAATTTGATTAAGTGATATCCAAATTAGGATCAAATTTCGATTATAGAGAGCCACGTCTGTGATAAAGCTCTCTGAAATAGATGTGGTCGATATGTATTTAAATTGCCACTAATCAATTCCGTACAAGTTTTTATTACCCGACTGCCAAGGAAGGGTTTACCGCCTGCTACTGAACGCCTGCTAAGGTATTTAACTTAGGCTTTCAGCTCCTTACATAGTCTGTTAAACCCAATGACGATATAACCAGGTTAAACCGAAGTTAATTTATTTTGATTATAGTTTATATTAATTTTGTTTTCTATTTTCAATCTTGTTTCGGTCTTTAAAGTGCATTACTTTTAAATTGTCTTTTTAGCAGTCCGGGTTTTTATTTTTTTAGTATTTTTTTATTGAAACTGATATTTTCTTAGAGCACAATCTCTTAACCCTTACTTCATCATCATCATGGGGGCCTTTTATTTATCCATTCTAGGATATAGGCCTCTTCCCTCCGTCTCCATTCCCGGCGGTCTTGAGCCCGGTGCATACAGTCTTGGCCTGCGTGTCTCCTGATATCGTCCACCCAGCAGCGCTGCGGTGGTCGGCCGCGGCCTCTAGAGTCCGCCCTGGGTCTCCACTCAAGGACTCGTTTCGCCCAACGGCTCGCATCCATTCTTGCAATGTGTCCTGCCCATGCCCACTTTTTCTTTGCTATTGTAGCCATTACGTCCTTCACTTTCGTCTTAATCCTGATCCATTCATTTCGTTTGTGGTCACGCAGAGTAATACCGAGCATAGCTCTCTCCATTCCCCTCTGCGTGACTCTGAGCTTCTCGGCTGACTTCTTAGTGAGCGCCATGGTTTCTATTTCATATGTTAGCACGGGCATGACACATTGCTTGAAATCTTTTATTTTTAGGTGAAGAGGTAGTTTGCCACGTAATATTTGCTTGTTGGCACCGAATGCTGCCCAGGCTTGTGCAATTCGTCGTTCCACTTCTGCGGTTTGTGTGTAATTTTGTGTCCTAGATATATGTAGTCCTTCACAATAGCCACAGGAAGCTGGTAATTATTGACTTCAGGAATATTTTAACCCTTACATAGTTTACACAAAACCGCACGCTGAAAATATTATAAATAGGAACAAAAACAACAATAAAAGCAGGGGAAATCAATTACGCAGTTCAACCGTAAAACATCCTAAGGCCCACTTTATGACTACGACACTCGCATCTGTTCCACTGGGTGACTTTTTATTGAATACCCATATTATTAACGTATGGACTGCGAGGACTGGTGTCAGGATTCACGACCGAGAACATAAAATATGGGACGTTTGTAACCCGACGTTATGAAGAAAGAAGAAATACAATAAAGTATCTTTGACAGGGTGCGTATTATTTTACAGCACGATGTGGAAATAGCTTTATACTTCCGCGTGCTCGCAATTGAATTAGCCTAACATTTATGTCCGAGTTATAAGAGCTTGAGAAAATAAAAGCTCAGAATTGTTTGTTCATTTAGAGACACAAAAAATTCTTGACAGCCTTGAGATAACCAAATATAAACTTAATAGCAGTATTTTTGTGTCAACATTCATTTCATACATAAAGCGAGTGTGGCTTAGCGAGATAACGTGTAAGTTTCGATCCGACGCACCGAGTTCGAATCCTGCTGGTTCGCACTCCCTCTCAGATTTAACACTCCCTCTAAAAACAGTGAAGGAAAACATCGTGAGGAAGCCGACATGTCCAAAAATAATAATTTAACACAAAAAACTCAATACTCATATGATATTATACGATTTTACTAATAATAACTATTATATAAGTATACCACCGTCTTTTATCGTTTCACAAATCCTCTCCATCCAAAGGTTGTCTGGAAGAGATCGCTTATTAGCGATAAGACCGCCCATTGTACTAATTAATTTTTTAAGTTCTATGTCTATTTGTTCTTGTTATGTTTTTGGTGTACAATTAAGTGTTATCAATCAATCAATCAATCAATCAAAACTCAAGGACATGTGACAACAACCCGCACTGGGCCAGCGCAGAGTGGCAGATTATGGCCCATACTCTCTCTATGAGAGAAGTCCCGTGTCCCAGCAGCGAGATGGTAATGGGCTGATGATGATGACGACTCATATCATTACTCGGCCTTTTGCCATTATCATTAAATTAAATCGAAATCTTCGCAATAGGGGATCGGACAACTTTTCAGAAAGTGTTTTAAATTAACTACAATGAATATATATAGCCATGAAAAATACTATTTTAATTAAATAACAATCCTAAAGTACCTAAAACTATGTTTAAATATTATGTTTCAAATATTGCCGCGCAAAAGGTGTGATGTCATATGTAGGTACAAAACGACAAAGTCTTCGAAATAAAACTTGCAAAGAGATTCTAATACGTTTTGTGAAGTTTGGGGACTGTATTGTAGTAATGGAACGAAAAATTAGCAAAAATACATTTTATGAAAAGCAAAAACGTAAAATAAACACAAGCCGACGTCGATGTAAGCCTACTTAATGTTTTAGCGCGATATGTTCTGTTTAATACTGTTACTATGTTCGAATCGCGAAAGTTTAAAAATTACTAATAGGAATACTTACTCTACCTAACAAAATCTTCTAAGTCCAAAGCTAGAGCGGCGGTTTTATGGCACGAACTTTACTCACATTTCAATAGGTAAAGCGCAAGCATACTCGTAAAGACTGGAGTACGTGCCTATATAGGAAAAGTATCCTATAATCCATTTTTTCTTGTAAATTTTATGCAAGTTTCTCACACGTAACGATACAAGATGCTATCACCCCAAATAGAGCGAAAGCCTCAAGGGGTATAAAAACGGAAATTGGGGTAATAACGAAGGGGAAAGAACCTATACGTGTCAATACGCGAAAGGGTGGAGGGGTTCACTGGAAACGGAAACCGATAAATCGCGAACAAATGCGCCGGGGGATAAGCGATGGTGAAAACTAAACCTCCAAAGTGTCTATAAAATATGTGTTTATTGCATACTCTCTAAAGGAATGGAAATACCCATGAAATAATGGGATCTTTTTCAGTTTTGCCATTAGTTTCGATTCTCCTTAAAATTGCAAACAAGGCTATAAATCCTCCTTAAAGTGTATATTGATCCTAAACGGGCCTTGGAGTAACAAAACGGGCTTTTTGGACTTCATATAAAAAGAGGATAAAAAAAACATGTTGTCCCCATTCGTAAAATTACAATTAAAAAAATTATCCGTAAAATAAGATAAGTAGGTATGTCTCATTTGAGCCTGTATTTATTAGTACAGTTATACACTTCCTAAATTGCACGTACCTAAATAGTACTTTTGACAAGATAAAAATTAAGTAAAGGTATTTAACCAAGTGGTAAAAAGCTGAGATTGTTTCACTAGAAATGGAATTTTGCCATCCTATTAAAAATGAGACATCCGTTCCTCTATCAGAAACGTAGAAACTGACTTAACCGGAAATGAAATATTTAATGAAAACCGGGATTGTTTCAAAAGGTTTCGTTCGGAAACGACCTGTAGTTCGCAGTTAAAGTTTGTTTTAAACTGTCCGTTGAATTGCAGCTGCACCGTCAGATAATTGAGATCGCCGGAATAGTGTTGCCAGTTCCGGGGCTTTACCGGAAATGTGTGGATTTTAAGTTCTAAAGATTTAGTACTTATTCTAGAAGAAGTTTTTTAAATGGTACTCGTGGGGAGACGAACAGGTCGTTCACCTGATGGTAAATAACACGCCTGATATAACAGCGCAACCTAGCACTTCGTTTTGCACACCATCTTGAGCGATACCGCACTACGCTCGCTATCTTGAGACAATGTCACTTATACACTACTTACGGCTTGGCGGTTGAATATCTGAAAAAGGTGTGTAACCTAACAATACAAACTACAAAGTTATTAATTGGTATTATAATTTAGATAAATAAACTTTAATATATCAGTTAGTCAACTACAAAGTAAACAATTTTACTACGAATCTTTGTTTGAAAAAGAAAAACTGGCGGCGAACATTTATGTGACTACAACTGCATGGTTAAAAATATACGAAAAATGCTTGGTTGCTGATAAAAGTCTTAGTTATTGCTTCTAAATTTACTTAATTGTACGAGACTGTTTATACTGAAGAATACAAAAAGTCAAAGTATTTTATTATTATTATTATTTTTAATATAGAGGAATACTTACGTATATTCTAGCAAAACAAGGGCAAATTTTAAAGCTTTTTATTTGAAACGATCTTTTCCAATGTTTGAGTCATTGTCGAGTGGCTCAACTAGACAAAATGTCATACTTAATTACTCAATGTAAATGAATTAAAATTCTATTTAGTTATTTTCATAGACATTTTCGTTAGACAGACTCTTATTTCTTTACCTGTTTTTTCCATACACAATTCCCTTGTCACACCACAATTCCCAAGTCTGCAAAATGAACAAGGACTCTCATGTATTTTAGACCCTTGCCCCGTCCTTTCCGGCGCCACTCATAAGTTAATACGCAATGATCGCTATTAAACTCGATTAGTGAACAACCACTCCACTTGATTTCCTAAAGAGACTTACCTGAAATTTCCTGAATTGTCATTAATTTAATATTTATGAGGTTGTCTCTACTATGACGTTTGGTACAGGTCTAAATCTGATGTCTCAGGTTGATGAGCACAGTTCAGTGTCGCGCAAGACTTTTCTACTCAACGTTATGGGTGGCAATAAAAATTTTGGGTGCTGGCTAAAGATATTTTGTTTTAGTTTTAGACCATGCAAAAGAATGACCTGTTCGTCCCGTCTCTTATAACTTTCAAAGTTTATTGAACAGAAAACGTCCCGCTACCCAATGCAAAAGTCTGATTGGATCTGATAATTTAAAGTAGAATCGCTTCCAATCTCGGAGAAATTGAGAGCGTTGAGCGGTTAGCTAATTACGAAGTTTTTTCATTAGAAGGTTTGTATATGCGGCCCGCAGCTTTGTAAATGAGTTCCATTAAGCCGAAAGCAATCAGAATTTAGGTAGCCGAAATAAAATTAGCATTTTCCCTGTGCGGTGTTAACTAAAGGGTCAACGACTTGGTAAGGGCTGACTCAGAAGCTGTAATAGAAGCACTCAAATTCCCTTATCTTTGATGTTCCCTTCTTAGATAGGTGTGAAATACCTGTATTGGCACTTTGAAAAGGTAAATGCATTTTTTTTAATAAATACACACACGTGCAGCGTAAAAAACGTTTTTGGAAGATACTTGTACGTTCCTACGTCTAGAAACCCTTGAATCCTTGCCTTGAATCGCCATTAACAGCGCTTAGTAGAACAATAGTGATCGTTATATTTTGCAACTAGCTGCGCTTCGCGGTTTCTTCTCCAGGATAATCATTTAAAAAAGACCGACTTCAATTCTGATGTATCTTGGAAGCCCAAGGTCAAATATCGATGAAATTTATATGGCACCACATTGTAGCTATACAACAACCAAAAAGATCTATCCAACACAAAAAATAATATTTCCAAATCGGTTTATGAATGACGAAGTTCTGACGTAACATAAAAAAATAAATGTAATTGAGAATCTCCTCCTTTTTTTGAAGTCTGTTAAAAAGTGGGTATCCTGTGTTAAGCTATTGCATAGCTTCTATCGCGGGCCTTGTCGTGGAGACCGAATCCAGAAATTCCGTAACGAAAATAACCTAACACCCCCCACTCCGAATGCTATGCAATAGCTTTACCGCGGCAGTCTCCGAGTGCCACACGTCTTTTTTTATTTCAGGATCTAAATTAGATACAAAATGTTATGAAAATCTGTTGATATAAGCTACCACTCACAACATATTAGTTTGATAGAATTAATCTAACCACATGCTTCACGTAACCACTTTTCAGTATCATTGAACAGAATTCGCAACGACCGTAACCGCGGCCCGGATCTCAAGCCGTTAAAGGTTGCCCATACAAAACTTACCAAGTAATCTCGGGAGTGTTTTGAAATATTGTTCAAGTTGATTCAAGTGGACACATCCACGATGTTCTCAAATTCTGTGGCTCTTGGGCAGAAATGATCAAGATGTGTCCTCGTTCAAGATATCTTCGTCAACCACCGTTTATATTGGAACGAGTTTATTATAAGTTATGTAGGTATATATACCATAAAATACATAGCATTACATTTTGCATTGCGCAATTTTGTTGACATTTTATTGGACATTGAACCATTCGTATTCTGTGATTATATAACACCAATTAATAATTGGGAGATGAAATGCAATAGTAATACAAAATTATATAATTAATTTTTAGAAAAAAACAAAAACCGACTTCAATGTATCTTCGAAGTCCAAGGTCACATATCGATGAAATTTATATGGGACCACTTCGTAGCTATACTGAACCCGACGCAAAAAGAATTTTTCAAATCGGTTCATAAATGACGGAGTTCTGACGTAACAAACATAAAAAATAAAAAAATACAATCGAACAGAGAACCTCCTCCTTTTTTGAAGTCGGTTAAAAAGCCGTTTCACAATGATAAATTAATTTTTTGAATAAAATCAAATACAAATTGAACTATTATTGTAAAAACCAAATTAAACTATATACCTACCAAATTATTTTAAGTAGGTATAGTATGAATCGTCTATTTCGACCTTTAAACTAATAAAAATAATTAAAATTAATTAATTAGACTAAATAGGATCACACAGATACTTAGTAACAAATTAACAAAATACTTAATAGCAGTTACTTATAAATTCAAATAGACAACAAAATTCAAATGAATACAGGAAACACATAAGATAATTATTTACAAAAAATAATACAAGTGATTGAAAACCACTAACCTAAAAAGATTTTGACTTTAGTCAGTACCTAAGTGAACTCTTTACATTGGTACACGTACTCAAAATGTTCTGCAAATACCATCAGAAATCCAGATATTGTTGAGGTTGGCCCGCAACGTGGTTGTGCCTCGCTTGTGCATGATTGTGTAGTGGCAATCTATTGGTTTATAGAAATTCATCAAAAAGTTTTAAAGTTGTAAGCAAATAACAGTCAGCCGCGGATGGCGACTTCGCTTTATCTTTCAAAAGTTTCAATCTCGTATTTGACCGTGTCAAAGGAGTAACATGTTTTTATAGGCTCGCTACACACATTTCAACTTGGCAACTTCGAAAGCTGTTTTATTCAACTTCAAGTAAAGTTGTTACTACGCATCTGTTGTCTAAAGCTACTTAAAAACTTTGTTCTACCCTTTGCCCTTGAGAAATTAGAACTTATCAAGACTTCACTTGAGCTTTTAATCAAGTCACTTCGCTCTTAAAGTTTACTTCTTTATGCCTAGCGCTAAATGTCAGTGAGACGTAGTGATTATAAATCATTATCTTTGTGTCAGTGAACTCGGAATCGAGAGTAACAAATAGCAACGAGCTCTGACTTCCAACTGCTTGGTAGGTTTCCGTTCCAAGGGTCTAAAGGGAGCCATAATGCTGTCATTTATCTGTCTGTCCGTCAGTCACAGGCTTTGAGAGACCAAACCATAGCGTGAAATGTAACTGTTAGTTTGCACCCAATCCTAAGTCTGTGGGTCAAACCGCATATTATGTTTGCTAATAATTTAACTTAAGTCAGCATTAAAGCATTTTCACTAATTAAATACAAATGTAATACTAATTTAATTGTTTCGTGCAGCAAACACCCACTTAAGCCCTGTAGAACTTGTCTCGTAATCTTGAATCATGTTGTTATACATATAAGTATGTATTTAGCTCTACATATTGAAAACTAACATATTATTTTTCTTAATCTTATCTTTTTCGTTATAATTTATACACATTAGTTCATTAGTTGTTGTCACAATAATGATTTCAATAATGCTAGTCTATAACTAGGATTCCCTGTATTTAGGGACCAACGAACAAAAGGGCCAACTGGCCAACCACTACACCACAGAGGCCGGCAAAAATAAAAAATAGTAGATTGAATTGAGTTATTTTGAAAGGATGTTTAGTTTGAAGGGTAACATACAGAATAGAGAAATAGAACACCTAATCAGAATCAGCATGCGTACCAAAAATATAGGAAAGACGTTTTCATATTCGATCCACGTGAAAGCAAAATAAAAATTCAATAGTCGTAGCTGTTGCGATTCGGAGATAGAGTTAGTTTACACGTCGCTATTCTTCATAGCGAGCTTTTGTTGAACGTTTGAAAAACTCCTGTCACATTCCTATTTCGTTAGTTTATATAAACTATAGATATAGCTGTAGATATAGCCTATATTATTATATTTAGATGGGTTTAGATTTTCGCCTAGCATGCGCTAATGCATTCAGCATTAGCGCATGCTAGGCGAAAATCAAAATGTATATAGGCTAACCTATAATTTACCTATATTTATACTTATATGTTTTTTAATCCTCATTTGATAAAATCAAATTGTAAAAATAGCTGCTTACTACGATTTTATCGCCTTCATAATGTATTATATTATAAACTAAAATAATAAGCGCCCAATTCACGCTCCTCTCTTTTACAACGACACCATGAGATGACAAAAAAAGCACATAAATAAAACTACTTTCATTTTAATTTGTTTTATGATTTAGATTGTTAAAATCACGCTTTGTTTTTTTTATTACCTTAATCAAAGTGTGATTTTAACAAGTAACGATGTTATTTAGCTAATTATGATGTAATTGAATATTATTGGATAAGCTCTAGGTTTATTAAAGTCGTCACTCATTAAAGTTGTCGACTTAATCTATATTTTATCCAGTACGAGTACATCCTAAGATCCTAAGATCTATGATTGTTAAAAGACGATAGCAAGCATGATACATTTATTTGGTAGGTAAGGTGTTTCACTTCACCTACTTAGCAAGTAATGTAAATGAGGCCTTGTGGATTGCGCGTTTCGTCGATGCTATGTCTTTACGTCGTTCAACGTCGTATAGTCTTTTAGTAGATTGATAAAATTTCCCAATTTTTATTTTTTTCTCGTGTGTGCCAACTCTAGTCTCGGAGTTTAGATCACCTGAAGCAAAGAAAACTAAATATTACTACATAAAGAAGCGACACTTCCACCCCCCCGCCAATTTGTCGTCACCCGCAATAAACCGATGAAAAAATGGGCAATGCCGTGCTTGCGTCACTCGGTTGTCACCGCTCGCTGCGAATGACTAATGAGTGAGATTCAAATGTTTATTTTTATTTGAGATGTTATTTGAGATGTTATTTGAGATGTTATTTGAGGTTGTTATGACCTTTTTGGATGACGACGACGACCTGCTTTACAGAGATAGAGCAGGCCGGCTGACTATTTGACTTTGACATATGGACGAAACATATTTAGAAAAAGACGGAGAACGGCTGAAGACGGTGGAGCTGACCAGGACCTGACCTGACTGACGGAGATCTGCCTATCTCTTTTAAAATGGTTCGTTATTGTTCTGTGTATGGAAGCAAAAAAACCAATTACACAAATAAGAATCGTAGATTTTTTGGTTTTTCGCGTCTCCCAGTCAAGCGATAGTAGGTGTGAAATATAATAAATGTAGAAGTAAATACAACAAAAGCCGTCCCCAACTCAATATTTCTAAGATAACTTTGACGGCTTATTAAAATAATTACGCCAACCGTTCCGATTTCCTTTTTTTGCCGACATCATCACAAATTAATTTTAACGAGAAACAGAATGAACTAATTTCAAAATAAAAGAAACACCGAGAAAAAAATATAATTTTGTTTGCCGATCTCTTTTTGTAGCCTGTAAAACGTGAAATGTTGTTCTTATTAGAATTGTTAGGGTCCGTCATGATTTGTGCTTCAATTACGTCGAGTTTTCGCTTGTTGTGGACGAATAATTTTTGGCTTCGTCCCAAACGGTTTAATTGCTTTTTTATACATATGCCTGTGACGGCTGACATTACACAGATACGACCAAATTTAGGTTAGATAAATAAACTCCGATTTCTGTTTTGGACGATAAGTGCAGTTTTTATTTTTGCGGCTCTTATTGGGCTAATTTCAGAGAGTTGTCAAATGGGAACGAACAACATGCAAATATTTGGTCCGACCCAGTAAGGTTCAAGTTTCCGTAATATTTCATAATAATGTATTTGCAAAGTTTCCCCTTTCGTTTGCCGTTAAAACTCAGGGATTGTTTCCTCAGAATTTTGCCGTTTAAAATAATATTACTGTCAGAGATTTGTCGCCTGAGTTTGATGAATGGCTCGGTGAGATTGAAGTCAAATATTATTTACGGAGCCTATATTCTTCGAGTTCCGGAAATAATTTCATTTCAAATGCTTGGAATCAAATTGAGGGTATTTTGTTGAATAAAGATATCGTATAGAATGGCCTTGAGGCGAACTTTATTTGACTAGGTAGCTTTTATTTCAACGTTGGTCTTCATGCTTCTAAGAAAGCATCAAGTAATTAAATAGTCAGAAGACCGCGAGTTCCTTGTCGTAAAAAATTTATGTCCAATGTCTGATTACTTTTTCCTGCACTAAAGATCTGACTGGATAAGAAACACTGTTTACTTATTGTAACGCCTTCTCTTAGATAATGGCAATAGGGAAACATAGTTAGGGAACAAACTGAGTCGATGAATTTAATGGCAATAGCTTTGTTCACAAGCGATGTCGCTTGATACAACAAAATTACAAACTAAATACAAGTACCTACTAAGTGTTATAATATGTGTAGACTTTTAAAATTATAAAACCGTCTATTAGATGCACTTAGGTTATTGGTATTGTTTTATGTATAAATGACTTTTTTCTTATTAATAGAGATTTGATTATGGAATAAAAATCATTTTAAGTTTTTATCTAAAAACAACGACATGTGAATAAAAGTTTTAAAATTGTCCATACGCTCATTGAGTTTATCCTATCACCAGCTGCGCCCCGCGGTTTCACCCGAGGTTTCCCGGTATAAAAGTAGTCTCAGTCCTTTTCCAGGTCCTAAAGAACCTACACACCAAATGTTATCAAAATCCGTTTAGTACTTTTTGCGTGATTAAGTAACAAACGTCCGTCCATCCATCCATCCTCACAAAGTTTCACATTTATAATACTAGTTACGTCCCGCGGTTTCACCCACGGCTTCCCGGGATAAAAAGTAGCTTATGTCCTTTTCCAACCATCGTTACACTATTAACCTGTACTTTCTACGTTTAAGGTGAATAATAAAGTCCTTATCAATCTATCTTCAGTACTTACATATCAAATTTTATCCAAATCCGTTCAGTAGTATTTGCGTGATTGAGTAACAAACATCCATCCATCCATCCTCACAAACTTTCGCATTTATAAAGTAGAATTTATTTACTCAGTCATTAAATCATTTATCTTGACATTAGATCCCTTTGAGCGATAAGACCGCCCATTGTAACACTTTAGTTTTTAAGTTTGTTATTTTTCTTTTTGTTATCATGTTTTCTGGTAGTAAAACAGTATCTAATCTAAATGCAACAAATATTGTCAGTTTTACCAAAATACCGAAAGAAGATACACACTTACACAGCTATGAAATACATCGAAAAATATCTTATCCTTATTTATATCCGAACTGTATCCGATGGACACTACAATGTGAATCAATCGATCACGGAAGTTAAACATTGACCATGTCAACACTTGATGGAGCGAGCATTTAGTTGCATTAGTGTTCCCCTGTGTTACGCAACTGACGGATATAACTGGCTGGAACTGGATACAGTTGACGAATACATCGGTGACGTAAGAGATGTCTAGTAGACTATTGGGATAGCTCCCATTAAGTAAACTGACACCACTCGTAAACGATTTGACCATGACATAATTTGCCGCAGAACCGATAACCGTGAAGGAAAATGTGTTTAAGAGTGAAGAATGTGTACCAGCAAACGTAGTGTAGGATACCCTGCGGCTGTACTAAGTGACGATATATATGCAGTATAGCTGGCAGTGACTAGAGAAGAGAGGCGGAGGGTGGGCTCATTCCCAGTTGTCCCAATCTTTAATGTCTCTAGTTCTTTTCTTCTTCTTTAATGTCTGTAGTGGTGACAAGAGAATTATTTCTAGAAAATGTCCCATTTGTCAACACTGGTAAAGTCTCCGCTGGTGACAAATAGGAATACCATTTCTACCGATCCCGGTTGTCTCCAATTTGGAAAATTTAGTTCGGACGTCCTCAGTTGTAACGTAGAATCGCTGGCGGTAGGTAGAAATTCACTTTCTAAAAACAATTTCCAGTTGCCACCACTGGGAACATTGACAGTGGTAACAACTGGGACCCGCAGGGTGTAGCGAGAGTGCAAGTGCAGGAGAAACCTGTGTCCACCAGTGGACTGACGTAGGTTGATGATAATGATGAGAAGAATATCTCTGGCCTTGGATACAAATGACATACAACATGCTAAGTCATCGCAATCGTAGTACGTTTTTTTTATTGCTAATTGGCTTGCGTTTGACTACTATGTTGCCTGATGGTAAGTGAAGATGCGGTCGACGATCTAGACTCTGGCAGGGAGTGGCAGCCAAATTTACACTACAAAAATAGCAAGATGATATTAGATGTCATAATCCATAGAACTTTTCCACATAAAGCGGCAGCAGATTTCACAAACATTTCACCGAATAACACTACAAACAAAATCATTTCTCGTCCCTATTCCACTTACAGTCATGATAATAAAGTGTCAAGTAACTCTTACCTGGGGTTAATGTGGTGAGCAGTTCCGTCACGCGTACTTGCCTCGAAATGACATTTACTTGTGCTATTCCCACTCATCAAACGACCAACCTTTATTGCTATAAACATAAAGTTGAGATTTGAGTGTTTATGGTAATAGTAAGCAATATTAATTTACCAAGTCGCTACGCTACGAGTAAGTTACTAGGGACAAGTTAGTTTCGTAAATACGGTTATAAGTGTAACAAATCACTTTTTGTACGGGGATAAGTTGTGTTGGAGAATTATGAATGGGGGAACGCAGATGGTGTTTTTCAGTTGTGGATTTTTCCCTTCCGAAACGTTTCGGGTCGGATGCTCTGTATTATTTTATCCATATTGCCTAAATCGGTTTTATATTAGTAAAACCATGATCATATTTTTCCCTCTGCGTATTGTTTGGATAGCACGTGACCCTTGCTCAGTAATACGACAACATATCAGAAATAATAAAAATAAAAGACGACCATCGCTTACCTACATATAGATCCTGGCCCTTAACTAGGATTTCCTGTATCTGGGGAACCAGGAACTACGAGGACTAGAGAACTATTATGTATCGACCACTGCATGCGAGAGTGTATTGATTGATAACGAGAAATAGGATTTCGTGGACAGTAAAAGCTTGCACCCACTTTATACCTAAAATCTTCCATAAAAAAACTTGAACCATGACCATGATATTAATAATTTATTTATTTATTTAATCTTTATTTCAAGCAACATTAAAATAAGTTACAGATGTTATTTACTTATTCTTCGGCCCATATAAATATATACCTTAGAATTAACATAATGAATTGGTATATTAATATTATTTGACTTATAGGACATTATGTATCAACTATAAAATTACATTGAATGTTGACGTAAATAATATTAGGAATCACGGTTTACAATTAATCAAACAATAAAATTGTAATTAATGATGAATAAAACATATTATAATTGAAATAGTTAATAATTTTACCCAGTACTAACTAAGCGTAACGCCCTTGCAGGGCACATAATGATCTAATATATTTTGTATCCCTAAAATAAATGCGCCTAACTTATAATTATAATGCTAATCATCATTATAAGAAGCGCATCCTTACATATATTCATATCATATTAAAATATTTCAAGGGGAACCCTTAAAATAATTTCACGGATAACGGTAGTGCCCCTTAAAAGAAATAGGTAGAATCGTTTGCGAGGCGTATTACCGTTCACTCGCCCTTTGACACTGCGATCGTTAAGGGTTTCAAGCCCCCATTTGACTTTGTGTGGTTGTGATTTTAGTTTTGTGGAGCTTATATTATGGGTTAATGTGAAAATGGAAGGAAAAGTACTTTGACATAATTATGCTTAAAGGTAAAGTTAACCAGTCTGGCGCAAAAATAATGCCTCCGCCGGCGTCTGACTTTTTGTAGGTCCGATAGTCGGTCCGATTTTCACCAACGTTAATCACCCATTAATATCTTCGAGACCCAAGTCAACCTCACCTGCTCGCGGTACACCCTGCCGATCAGCGAACGAGGCTCTGATGACCGACCGATGGTGGTATAACCATCACAAAATCAAAGGGGTAGCGAAATGCTCCAGGCTGGTGACCGGTAGCGACCGGTGCGAAAGCTACGGCCTGCGGTCGCCAACCCGTATGCCCAGCGTGGCGACTATGGGCAAACCCTTTAAACATGGCAAGCCAAAATAATCCACGGCCTCTAGTTCCCGGCCGCCCTGCTATTCCTGATCAGCGACAATCTTCGCAGGGTGGCTGGTAGCAGCTGGATGAGAGTAGCCGGGGATCGTGCTCAATTGCGTGCATTTGGAGAGGCCTATGTCCAGCAGTGGACTGCGATAAGCTGATGATTATGAATTACCTATTTTGTGACCGACTACTTTTTATACCTTTTAGACGTGTGCGTAGCAATATGAAACTGACGGTGATCAATTTTCTGATGTGGGCGGGCAGTTTAGTGCGTAACAAATGGGAATTGTTATTATTACTAATCAATTCTCAGCGGTTAAACAAAACACTATACTGAATGCTACGGTCAGCAGTCATGCGGATTAATGGTAGACTTGTCCAGCTTTATTTCATAGATATTGTGATAACGTGTTAAAAAAATTGTTTAAAAAATTGCTAGCCTTTATAATAAGCAATGAAGCCTTAGATAAAAGGTCAAAATAGATTGACAAAAAAATGAAATAATTACGTACCATTTAAATATGTGCTATTTTAAAGTTTAAGTATTAAGAAAAAGTAAATAATGTTAAGTGTTTTTTATTTATTTCACCTGTGCACTGTCCCTCTGCTGGGCAAGGGTCTCCCATTGTTGCATGTCCATTTGCTTGTTTGCTATTTAGTTAGTGGTATTTTTAAACCGTTTTATCAACAGTGTTTTAAAGCATTTGTCACAATAAATAAAAAATGCGACGAAGTAACTGAGTCAACATTTTGTGAAAACAATGCTTTTGTACATCACTTTTTGAAACATCAACTGTAGATCTAGTTTTTTTACAATCAAAGGTGTATTCCTAGAAGAAAATTTATTTACCTACGAATATGAGTTTTTATGAAGGACTGCCACAAAAAGCCTTAAACCGTGCGGAGTGAAGGGAGGGTAGGATGGCCTTTGCCCTCGAATAGGACAAACCGGGCTAATAATAATAATAAAAATAATATGTTTTTATACTATCATGGTCAATCTGCGCATGTTAGAAACGGGACACTTACCATGTTTTGTATTTTTAACCGACTTCAAAAAGGAGGAGGTTTACAATTCGACGGTATGTTTTTTTTTTTTTTTTTTTTTTTTTTTGTGTGTTTGTTACGCGATTACTCCGTCAATTATGAATGGATTTCGATGATTCTTTTTTTGATTGGTAGGTCATACTTCAGAGGTGGTCCCATATAAATTTTATCGAAATTCATTCAGCACTTCTTGAAAAAAATAGCGAAAACAAAAAAAATATAAGTTTAATCTTCAAGTCGGTTCTTGTTTTTGTTGTAACCGACTTTCTAAAGGTGGAGGTTTGTATTCGACTGCTTCACATGCTTCACCCAGGGTTGACTTCCGGCGAGGGAACTCCTCAACGGTGAATAGTACAGACACAAAATTTTGTAAATGGATTTAACCATAATAGCCTGTTCTAAATTCCACCATGACATGGCTGATACACCCAGGAATGACTTCCGGCGAGGGAACTCTTCAACAGAGATATAGGACAGACATGATTTTTTTTTGTACATGCATTTAATTATGATAGCCCGTTTTAAACTTCGTCATGATGTGGCTGCTAGATCATAAATGTTTGTCTTTAAAAACTTTTTAAATTAATTTAATTAAAACTTGTTTTGCACTAAAAAGGTTAAAATAAATTATTTTTCAAAAAAAACTAAACCGACTTCAAAACCACAAATAGGCACTCAAAAGTGAAAAATAAATTAATATAATTATCATAAGCGCTGCCCACTCATATATTTGAAGTCGGTGCCAGCCAAGTCTAAAAGGTAGTAGATAGATACTACCTACAAGTAGTACAATACAATACAGTACAATACAGTAGTACAATAGTTACTATATACATAGTATTTATCTGCTACCTAATAGACTTGGCTGGCACCGACTTCAAATATATGAGTGGGCAGCGCTTATGATAATTATATTAATTTATTTTTCACTTTTGAGTGCCTATTTGTGGTTTTGAAGTCGGTTTAGTTTTTTTTGAAAAATAATTTATTTTTATCTTTACCAAGTTTTGTCTCTTGACCTTCAAAACATCTGTGCCATATTAAAATTTGAATGATCTTATAGACAAAAATAGAGAAATTGAATCGTTTGTGAGGCATAATACGGTTCACTCAACCTTTGATATTTCCTGCGGGTTCGGATTATCCTCTGCGATTGTGATTTTAGAGTAGTTTTTGTGGAGCTTACCATGGGAAGAAGGTTCATACGATTGAATTATAACTCATACAAATATAATTATAATTTTTGCGGCCTCTGTGGTGTAGTGTTTAGGCAGGTTGGTTTAAATCTCATGAACAACCGAGGTTGCGGGTTCGATTGCCGCGACGGGACAAATGTTTGTGAAACAAAAAACGCAAGCATTTGTTTCGGGTCTGTCTGTTGTGGGACCATGGTGCTCATCGTCTTCTAATGTTTGTCTATTAATGTTTTCGCTTTTTTTTCTGTGCACAAACATTTGTGACGTCGCGGGAATCAAATCCGCAACTTCAGTGGTGTATGACATTTTAACCTACATTTTATAATGAGTATCGAGTATATAAACTCATAGGTAATTGAGATGGTACAGAGTATCCATATCAGTAAGATTTTACAATCAAAGTTGTAATAACAAAATGACGTGGCTTACAGTTAAGAGGGCCATGAAATTGAGGTATCGCAAATATCTGGTCGGAAAGCAACGTGTGACAATTTGGGCACGAAGGTAATCGTCGTCGCAACGGTTTATGGTCGTCGTTAAACTGAAAATCTGTAGTCAAACGAATAACTGGAGATATTAGGTGGCAATTACGTCAAATATTTTATGGGGCACGTTGATGTACTCGGAGATAAAGATGTTTTAGAAATTGCTGCGGGTTTGTATGTTTGGAATTAGTTTTATTTATTACTTGATTTTAAACATCGGTCTTTAAAGAGAATGGACAGTAGAAGCTAATTGCCAGTAGGCCAATAAGTGAAACATAATAAGGTAATAGTTGTAGTGAGAGGTACGTAGTAACTTAGTAGGTATATAGATACGTTGAAACGTCGTCAGTGCAAAAAACGAGCTAGCGAGTGTGGCTCAGTGAGAGCACGTGCGACTTTTGATACGACGCACCCGAGTTCGAATCCAGCCGGGCCAGCGTGGTGGATTGGCCCATTCTCTCTCTACGAGAGCAGACCCGTGTCCCAGCAGTAGGAACGTGATAGCCTGATGATGACAGTGCAATAAAACGGGCACAGAAACAAGTCCCATAGGTAGTATCACTTTAAATAATCGTCATTTACATAAGTCACATGAAGTTAGCAACAGATATACACTGTGGCCTGTCACCGCCGACAGACGTCGTGTCTGTGGTGAGGACTGTTGGACAGATCCTACCGAACGAGAGGCTTTGTATCATACCCCAAAAGTTTGAGATAATACTACGTGCGAATGTGCTAAGTATGTTACAGGTTTATTACTTATATAGACTAATGTATTAAGTAGCGCAACTGAGTTACAATATTTAGTCTATTGGTCTATTCTTGGACAATAAAAAACAGTGTCATGAATGATAGATTCATGAATCTATCATTCATGACACTGTTTTTTATTCGACATAATACTTAGGCTATAGTGTCATGACACTGTTAGAATACTGAGCCACATTTTTATAAGACATTCATACGTTCAATCTTTAATCCATTCCGATTGTACGACGATAGCGCTGCGGCCATCGTTCATACGTCGCATCGGCCGTGCTGTACGTAAGGACAAAACATAAACAACTTCTTCCAAACTAAAAATACTTAAGTAAAGACATGAAACAAAGCTGTCCCTACAGTTCCTCCTTAGACGTCCGTACAAAAAGGTATTAAGTCCAAGTTATTTTCTCAACAAACAACTTAGCGGCCACAAACTTCCAGAGAGGACGCTTTGTTCGCCCACAGAAACAAACAATGACGCTGAGTCCCCCAATCACCCCGTTTGAAGGACTTTGTTGCCACCCGGTTGTGTTGGAATTGCAAATATTTGAAACCATTTTTATAATGTTTTTGAAGAAACAAAAATACAAATTTAATCTTTGAAGGACTGACCAAAGTATCTTTTTTTTTATCTAATTGTGAATCTCTTAGGCAGCTTCTAGGTACGCTTAGTGAACGAATAACTATGCCGCATTTTTAACATGTACAGTGTCTGTGTCAGTACTATGTATGTTTTAATATACTCTTTTAATATAATACAAGAAAGTTTAAAAAGACTATTTAAGAACTTGAGAGGCATATAATTGGATAAGCAACACTAGATTAGATTTTCTTCGAACTAAAACTAGATTTTCTTCATGATATGTAAAATTAATATTAGCATAACATACAATTATTTATTTGAGGGCAACAACGTACCTACAACAAACTGTTGGTCAAGAACAAGACAACATGCCATGTGTTGCTGTCTCCCTACCCAAGAGAAGTGTTTTGTAGCTTGCGTCCCAGCGATGGTTTTGACTAAAGAAGTCGGTCAAAGGAGTTCGCAAACTAATAGCTCTCGGTTAATTCATGTGACATTTACAGAATTCGACCCATTAAACAATCTATTCAGACTCTGTCAAATGTTAATAAAAAAATTATGGAATTGAGTGATGAGACGAGCCCGTCGTTCGCCTGAAGATAAGCACAACACCTACTCGTAACAATTGCAATGCCACCCAGAACTTTTAATACATCATCCCGCGACATCAGATATTAAGTTTCGTATGCCCAGTAATTTGGCTTGCTATAATGCTCTTTCAACCGGAAGTACCTAATGCTTGCACACTACAAAAAAAAAAATTCGAAAACTAATTCAAAAAAATTCTTCATAACAATCTACAAGATTACACATCTCACATTTTTTATTACATTATTTTACATTTTTCATTTCAAGGAACTTTTACTCGAAACTTCTTAACAGAATACGTAGGCTTTCACAAAAACCTTTTTTTTACGATGAAATGGACGAACGTAAGCTAATGGTAAGCGAAGTTGCAGTCTAAGGTGGAGCACGTTTGCCAATGAGGTGCCTATTCACTCTTGTCTTTAAGATACCCAGGTTGTAATTGGAAGGGTATAAAGAATTCGTTGCCTACGTATTTATGTTTAAGTTCAGATGTAAGGTGTATTATGATAAAACTTCCGCTGTATTATCCCCTAACTCCCGCGTAAATTGTTGGATGAATGTTTAAGTAGCCGGGCTTACCTGTTCTTGCTTTTAATTTTGCAGCTGCGATCGGGCATGTTCTACTTGCATTTACTATATAACTTGCCTTTAGCGGGTCCTGCGACGAGTTATCCCGCAATCAAAAAGGATGATTTACGTTCCATTTATGTTTATGACAAAAACCCTGTCGGGTCCGTGAAGGAGCTAATCAGTATCGATGTTGAATCCTAAATAATAATGACTTTGAAACAGTGAACTCCATCGAGCTTAACAATTTACATATTAGTTTCGACGCTGATGAGCCATGGTGCAGTATGAGTTAAGGATGGTCAAGCTCAAGCACTGTGTGAAACACTTTATTATACACCAATAACATAACAAAACCAAATAAAAATAGATCTTAGAAATTTGAATAGTACAGTAGGCGGTCTTATCGCTAAAATGAGTGATTTCTTCCAGACATGGATTATGGATAGAGAGGAATTGTTTTGAATTGAATTGATCCGACAAAAGAAGGTGGTGACCGACGATATTTTTTTGTGTCTAAAATAGATCTATGTTTGGTTTGGCTATTTCGAGAAACCCACTTGCACTCGGCTTCTTTTCTCCCAATTAAGCCTTTCATCACAGTTTTTTTCTAAGAAATCTGATAGTACCCTAGATTATTATACCTTGTTAGATAGCTAATGAAACGTAGATATTTTTCATCAGAACATCTGCAGCATGGCTGTCATAGACTTTTTTTTTTAATATTTCATAAAGAAAAAAATATTTCTTACGAACTTTCTTCAATTTATAACTATCAATCGTCTACTACGACCCAGTTGGTTCTGTTAACTGCAATTTTAGTATTGAGAATAATAAAACAACTTAACTACTACACAAAAATCGTAAACACAAATAAATTAGAGGAAAAAGTCACCAGAAAAAAATGCCAATACACAAAAAATCGGCAATTAAAAAGAAACTTCAAAGTCCAATATCTTGAAGACGGTTAAGTTTTGGGTGCGGTGTTTCAAAGTCAAATCAGTCAGGAATGATGGAAACTACAGCCTCTTAAAGGATCTAGGACGACCCTGTAACCCTGTATATGTATGTTTGTTTAGTACAGTAAATATTTATTTCTTATTATTATAATTTCTTGTTAGAAAAACACAAAATATACGTCCTCGGTTGTTCAATACGTTTTCCCCAAATTGCAATAAGTGTCAATTTATATACTTACACGCTCCACGAGCGTAATATTCGAGCCGACAGCTCGGAGTCATGAGATATTTGTATAAAAAATCATGTCACAAAATTATGTCACGTCTCAGAGATAGGGTAGTCTATAATATTTAGGTATACAACGCTTACAGCTCCCATGTATGTGAGCGTTTACATACGAATATACCTACCTATGCGGGATATGTATAGAGCAACAAGGATATGTGTGATTAGCCAAAATAAGTAGGTACTACTAATCAGGAAGTAGGGTCGGAAATCGACATTTCATGCAGAGAGTAAACACTTTGTCAAACTCAAAGCGGTCTCTTCCAGACAACATTTTCTGTGTCACTATAGGTCTTTCTTTAAAAAGGACCGGACTTTTCTTGTGTCAATTTAAAATTTTTCAACTTTAATGTGTTCCAACCATACGTCAGTAAGGTAGTTCTATATTTCAGTGGACACAATTTGCTAAAACTTATAAAAATAATTTTAATTATAAGTTAATAGTAACAGGTAGGTACCATTAATCTACTATAGCATAACATTTAATTAAAAGGAAAGTGAATGTATTCTTCAATTAAAAAATCTTTTTAATTTCGTAAGCACAAAAAGACAAGCATTGTTTATTATTACAATTACGATGAGATTAAATCCTTTTGTCCGTCTTTTCTGTTAAATAAAGCGCCTTTTCTTAGCACGTTTTATTATGAAAAAGGCCGAGTGAGTGATTAATTCTAAATTAGGAGTTTTGTATACACAATATGTAAACAGTAACTGAAGTTGCTTCTGATCTATATAAAAGCAAACCTAATGTTAAACTTCTATAAATAATTTTGATTTTACTAGCGAGTAAAATCAAAATTAGCTCAATCAATGCCTGATCAATGGTTGAGCTTCAGGGGAAGCTCAACCATTGATTGAGACAGCTTGACATTGGCCTGTTGGAAGTACTCTACACGTATGTGCTATGGTCATAGATACGCAATGCATCTAAAAGACCAAAACGCAGGACATGTGCTTCGCGCATGCCAATGTATAGGAATGTGGAGTTTTGTATAAAACTTACATACTGATTCTGTGTATATGTTACTGACGTTACTCCATAAATTCTTATCAGCTAATTTTAAACGTCAACCAGTTGTTGTTGATATTAAAATTTAATTAAAACCTGTGCACTGCTTTGTTAAGATTTTCTTGCTCTACAAATATTTGCTTTTGAGATGTTTATGAAACACCACTTCGTAATTAAAATTATGTCAGTTAATTACTTTAATCAATGCATTAAAATCTTCTTAAAGTTAAAGAACGATGGTAGACTATGAGCACTTAATTGAGAGATGAGTTTCGAAACTAATTGTCAAATATGGACTACGTATATATGATCAGCAAATACTAAGTTACTATTAATAAAAATATTATATACTTACTACCGTTTCAAGGTGAAGCAATGAGACAACCTATTGGCCATTACAGGCCTAATAAAAGGTAGTCAGCATTTCCCAGCTATATTCATACGTCGAGGCAAAAAGTTCGAGTCAACGTATTTTAAAAATCATAAGGCCACTTGTCATTAGTATGAACTAAATTCAGCTTAATTATGTCATTATCATCAAACCATCACGTCTCTCATAGAGAGAGTATGGGCTATAATCTACCACACTGGCCCAAAACGGGTTGGTGGATGTCACAAGTCCTTGAATTGTGGTGATAAATTCATTCAAGTGTGAAATACCATGTAAGCAATATTTAGCAACATTGAGTTCCAGTTTTTTCCAAAAATAGTGTCCTGAAACTCCACCGGAGTCTCCCACATTTTTGTACCAATTGTACCGCTGTGTGCCCTTCGCGAGGTCTGTTTATTTACTCTTGGAAGTCCCTATGAGTGCTTTTGAAGGGCAAACCCTACGTGTTTCAGTTTTAGTGTAATAAATTATAATACGGGTCAGGTTCGGGCAGCAATTACGAGCAAAAAGGTTGAAAAAACTACTTAATCACGGACGGTCTTGATGTTATAATTTATGCGTATTAAACAGCTTGTCTAGATCGAGCCATGATAATAGCTTGAGCTATATTGACCGCTTTTATAATATTATGTAAACGACGCCTTCAATTTTTATTTGAAGTATATTTTACCCATTGATCTGGTACGCATACAAAATAATTCAACTATTCGTTAGTCAGAACGTACTAAAAAACATGCTTAGAAAAATATCACAAATATCGCAACCACAACGATAAATATTATATAAAGTGCAATTTAAACCAAATAATGAAACGGAAGTTTTGCTTGGTTAAAACTTAGACTCGATAAAATTGTGTTGACCCTTTCACCTTTTGTTTAAAACAAAGCTTGAAATATGGCTATTGCACATATATTCAGAAGTAAACTTCGTAAACACAGAAGGCGAAACGTACATACATCACAGAGCACAAGCTCCAAATAACCAAAATTCATGCGTACATTAACCATCTCCCACATAATACGGTAAACATTTTCGACCACCATTTCCACCGCCATTGATGGTAATCAAAGGAAACATGCCTTGTCACCACTATTGGTGGTAATAGGTTATTTTTCTCAGCCTCAGCCAGAGTTGGATTCAAAATTATTTTCAGGCGTACTATGATTGTTAAATACGGATTTTTACGACGATTTTATTGTTTCGACAGAACCAAGAAACATTCAGAACACCTCTCATAAAACCATTAACATCTACTTACTATTTTCTTTATTGGGTGTACTCTATTGGCTTAGTGTCGCTAGGTGTTGTAGTCGCTACGTCCCGTAAAACAATGCACCAGGAAGAAAAGCGAGACAATCCATCTAGCTTACACCAGTATAAAAATTCAAAGATCAAAAGTTCTTTATTCAATTTTGGCATCCCAAACGCACTTATGAAAGTCAATTGTTACAATGACTCTACAATCGTATCTGAAAAAGAAACACTACTCAGAGTATACGGCACAGAATATCTAGTACTAGATACGGTATGGGGTATTTTTTAGAACTTTAGGTATGGTTGACGAGCAGCACAAGAATGCTAGCAAAATATATTTATATGACTATTTTTAAAGTAGTTTACGGCGGTCAGTTACAGCATAAGCGAAAAGATTTTTTTTTTGTTTGTTCAGGTTTAAACGTGAGAGTTTTGGGACGAGGTGACATTTTTTTTGCTTACGAAGTCTTTTTGGAGAGTTGTTAGAATAATGTTAGAAGTGGTTCTTTATTCTCCATTGTTTGATCGTGTCCAAGGTTACATAATCAAATTTGATAAAGCGATATAATATATAGACGTAGAAATTGCAGTACTGTTACTTATTGTATAGGTATTATAAGTACCTCTGCAAAGTTTTATTCTTTTCGTTATTTGGTTTAAACTGCACTTTTTATAACATCTGTCATTGTAAAACTGTGTAATATTCTTCTAAGCATGTTATTTGACTGGCTTGTGCGATCCTATAATTAAAAACAACTGTTTGGCTTCTGCTCATATCAAGCGATTTCACTATTATTTACCTGAGATGTTTTCAAGCTATGTTACAAACCTAGGCTTTTTTTTAAATACTGACTCCAATACATAGAGTCGCTCCTATATTATTCTGTGCTCTAGGATGCCTCTAGGCTTCGCCGCTTTGTTCTGTCAGTTATTTACAAACGCACAGGAAAGGGAAGCGAGCGAGATGCGATAACGTCAGCGCCAGTTCACAACTATACAGCATTGTTCGCAAACAGCAAAAGAATGCGGCGCGAAATAAAGCTCCTTTTAAAATATTTCTCGGTGGGCAGTTAGAGCGTGGGCGAAAAGAATTTTCGTTTGTTCAGGTATTTAGGTGAGAGTTTTGTGTGGACGGTATTTTTTTTGCTGACACGGGGCTTTTGCTCAATGCGCTCGATTCAATCTGATATGATTCTGTAACCAATGGCCGATCATATCGTTCTGATGTGGGGCAGATTGCACGCGTGTCATGTATGGCTCGCCGATTAGTTGGCGATCTGCCTCCGGAACTCCGGAGTCAGGGATCGCGTCGGCAGTCTTGAAGCAAAATGAAGGAAAAGGAACCGTCTTCCGGATCGTAATCAGTGTAGATTTTTGCGTTCATCCTGACTACGCGTGCCGAGATCGTATCGATGGATCGGATCCAACGAAGTGTACAAAGGGCTGAAGTTATTATTGGGAGTTGGTATATAAAATATTAGAAGATTTTCTGTTTTATGTTGTGTGTTTGAAGTCTTGAACTTTAATTTTGTGTTAAACACTGACTATCCTGATATTAAGCCACGAAGTGACCAATCAGTCCCGTCTCTTTAATGGTTCATCGAACATCATCCCGAAACACGAGTTCTTTGTTTGGTAGTATAACAACCGCGGCCAGAACCTCTAGCCTATGAGAAAAGTGAGGCTTCTGTCATCTAGAAAGCAGAATTTCATAGGACTGTACAAATGGAACTGATGAAAATGAACCGATATGACTTAAAATGAACTTCTATGCAACAAATTGCAGTAGTTTACATTTATATATGGGGTTAATCATGCGGTTAATCATCCTTATAAATATTAAAGTAATTTTTTTTAACGCGTAGTAACAGAAACAAAAACAAAAATGATAACGTCATCACGCAGATGTTACAGCAAAAATTCCAAGGAATAATTGCTTAAAAATATATTTGTCTTTCCTTTTATTCTAAGAGTATCTGATTAGATATGTTTTCGAATGCAAAGATGTTTTTACTTAGCATTTTTGTTTTGGAGGATATTCATGGACCAAATGGTTATTTGAAACATCTGGCAAAAAGGTTTCTAAGTACCGCTTCTCAGTAGATTTTGATACCATTTGAAATGTTTTTTTTAATAAAAATATGACTGTATTGATATTTGGTGTTGTATATTTTACCATATTTTTTGGCTTAACTTAATTGTTTCTTCCTTTCCTTTAGTTATATATTTCAGTCACATCGTGAAAAATTGAAATCCCGTGTATTCTTAAAAGCACGAGAACTCGTAAAAGTATTCCCTAATTTGCATTCATTCAATCTGTGAATTGTTCTCAATGTGTGTGGCTGTACGGGTGCCAGAGCTACTCCATCATATTCAAACTATATATACCTTTATGTCCAGCTTGGTGATAATTAATTAATTAAATGGATAAAACTATTATATATACCTTTATTGTATATTTGTAATTACCACTCGCGTTGACAATAAAAAATCCGGGGTGAAATATCTACCACATGTCTTTTTGTTGTGGTAGATTCATTGTGATAATTGACGTTCATAAGTGCGTCTGTGATGCCAAACATGAATAAAGAACTTTTGATTCATTTATTTTCCGAGATCTAAAGTATCTATGTACACAATTTCATATGAATCCATTCATTATTTTTGCGTGTTTTTATCATCCATCATTACAAACTTTTGCATATATGATAATTCCGTAGTTAGGATCCATAGTTTATTATAATTCCGAAATACTTAATACCTTTGTAGTTTGAAAAGTACATTTTACCTACTGGTTTCATTTTAGCTATTTTTAGTGTTTCACTCATTCATAATACCAATCTTTCAGGTTATCGTAATGTTATTATTATTTTTAATAGTACAATACGACCAATTATGTTACTATAAATATTATGTATATAAGCGATAAATTATTTTAGTTTTTAGCTTTTGAAATTTAAATGGAAATGTCACAAAACATAAGAAATTAAAAAGATACTAATCTATGTACAACTAGAAATTTATATACAAGTGGTGACCATGCGGCAAGGTGCCAAGAACGCTGGCTGCATTCCCGCGTTGAATGGCTAAAGCTAATCTTTGAGCCAGGAACGAGCCAGCCCTTTTGTCACCTGCAGCTTCGACAAGACGTGGGCAAATTTTTTTATATAAATGTTTTGTGGCTGGATCCCATGGACCAAAGGTTTCGACACCAAGCGGCGCAAAAATGTAATCACTGCAGAGTGAAGCATATTTCCGCCGCTTGGCGTCTTCGGCTGCCTCCGCCGCGGCTCCGGCCTTTGACACTGATCCACTGAGGAAATGTATTAATATAGATACCTATGTAGTTAAGTATTTAAATTTTTTTGTGTTATTTATTTATTTATTCAACAACTAAGTATTTATTATTTATAATAGGGTTTTTTTTGTTTCAATTGTAATTTAAATTAAATAACAGATATCTAATATGAGTTTGGAATAAAAGTCAAAATTTCACAATATCGTATATTAAATTTCAGTTTTACCGTACAATTAATAACACTAACATTATTTTAATATCACAGTTCAAAAACATTACTTGTAGGTAATAAATTAATTTGAATTATGTCTAGGTGTCATTTGCCATACTCAAAAACATTAAACGTAACGCTAAAGTATTTACACGGTTATAATTATGCAGTTAGGACAACTGAAAACAATATGAAACTTATACAAACATTCTGAAGAGACTCTTATACAAACCTCTGAAGAATTAAGAATCACTTAAAAACATTGCATAAATATTTTGTATAAAACTATTCAATTTTATTAAACTGTAAAATTAAGGTAATAAATATAAGTTTTGTTTCTAACGGAGTTATCTTTGGAAACATAAAATCAATTAGAAAAACAATATATGTAGATGATTACAATTATGATACAATTGATATTTTATTGTTGAAGGCCCCGTTCAGGTGTTCGTACGATATTATACGTTTATTCATTGAAGTCGTTATTGGATTGTATAATCCGCCATTTTACCAAACCGCTAGTTGCATTGTTATGAAAAACACCTAAAAAATGTTCAGCTGGATTGGCATTGCGTTTCGTTTGACAATATGCTACCCACGTTTAGATGTAATGTAAAAGCTCTAGCCCTTATGTGAAATTCCTAGGAGCACCCCACTTTTCCGTGGTATATCCGTTTCATTTTTAAACCTTGAGAATTTATAAAAAACGCGTAGCCAGGTGACTTCTGGTGGAGCTTACATACTCTTTGATAATCGGACAAGGAATTAAAATTTACAATCCATTGAATCATTTTCCGCAATTTTACACAGCTAATCGTCGACCCGCCGCATTGAATTACTAACGTTTATACAATCCTGCATATTAAGATTCAGTAATTTTCTAAAATTACTAGAGGTTTTGTAAAACAGCGAAATACAATTTAACTGCGATATAGATACAACATTAAATTGCATTATCATAGAGGTGTACCACTCTATAAGTTACTTGGTATCGCGTTGTATAAATACCTTCTATAATATTGTTACCTGTGGTGTATGATTGTATTCGAGAAACTCAAGCGCATAAACTGTGATCTCGTTTGAACACCTGTATAAGGCTTTAGAAGATATTAATTGTTTTTCTAACTACATTCAGTTCTCGAGTGGTCGAATTCGCAGCCAATTTTCTGCTGTTACCTGTAAAAAAATATTAAGTTATATTAAACTCATAGAAACAATAACAAATACACATGATGCTTATAATCAGGATTACGCATGAAGGATTTGTCTTGTTACGTCATAATCATAATATCAAAACGATAGAGCTTAGAAATACAAATCAAAACAAATACGAAACATGAAAGACATGAGTCGGTAATTCCCCTTTTCCTCTTTTTTTCTTTTATGATATAACCTCGAAAAGTAATCACGACATCTCTCATAACAATAATAACAATAATATATATATTTCAATGTAAAGATTGTAAAGACTTAATGAGCTGACGGATGATACAGTAATAGGTACAGAAATGGATCGATTTCCACGTGGATTGCAAGCAATCAAGGACCACGATGAAAGCGCCATTATATATTGCAGTTCTGAACCCGACGGGCAATCTATTGGGAATGACATTGAATGGAAATTTAGTATTATTTACGCAGATAAACATGTTCCTAGAATTCATGAATAAAATAATTTATTTCTGTATTCAAATAAGTTGATATAAATAGTTAAAGTTTGGAAACTATCGTGATTCAAAATATTCATTATAAATATTAAATTAGTACACTCACGTTATGATTGTGTTGGATAACTCCGATCAGATTTCGGACAATTAGGATGTCTTTTTTCCGGGAGTTTACTCTTTGGAATTGCGGTGCAGACATCTAATTGCCCGAAACCTGGTCGGAGTTATTCCGACACAATAACGTGAGCGTAGCCGTTTTATATTTATAATGATTTTAAATAGTTGTTAATTTTCCAGTCCAAAAGTGAGCTATGTGTAATGTGCTATGTGTGTAAGTGCCTATTCACTGATTACCTATGGAATATGTAAATGTAATTTCCAACATTTTCGTATGTCTGAATGAATATGTCAAAAGAAAATATAATGAGGCAATGGATGTTACAGAAATAAACTCAGTATTTGATCTATGTCACGGCGTGAGAGTTATCAAGAACGTTGATGAATAGCATCGCCGTCGTTGCGATGCTGAACCCAATCATGCTAAAGGCAATCTATTGGCAATGACGTCAAAGAGGATGTTGGGGTTAGTTTTAGTAAAAAGCAATTCGTTTCAAGTTATCTATGTAAGTAACTTTTGAAAATGATAGGCAAACAAGCGAGGAGATTTCTTTTCGCGACAACGCTGAGCTGTACAAAGTTTACTATTTTCGTAGGTATATCTAACCCATTATTACATTATTTATTTAATTACAGAAAACAAATGACTATATAATTACGCAAAATTGTGTATGATTTTTTAAACCATTTTATATAAAAATGCCAGTTCTTCTCCGAATCGGACTATCAAATATGTAAATCAATATATCCAAAAAAGATAGCATTCAACACCGACATTTACACAGAGAATATTGAATATTGGCCCAAAAAAATATGATGATCGTAGCATTCGTTAAAAAGTTACAACAAACAAAAATTATACGGTGTTAGTCAAAATAATAAAATATTGGAGGAAAAGGTTACGAGGATCATAGTCTAACAAATCTCATACACGGAAACTGCTTCCTGTGTATAAACACTAAACACGAATGTAAAAGACCCTTAAGCTTAACATTAATCGTAAGCGAGACAAGTAACGGAATCAGGGTATCCCAAAGATACGTAAAATAATTGTTTCCATCCATGCACTGTCCCAATTTCTAACCCCATAAAGGATGCCGTAAATCTTAAACAAGTAGTATGTAACGAAGACAAATTCCCCTCCTGGAGTTGCGCCAGCATTAGTAAAGTACACATGAGGCGTTCGCCCAAATTCCGAATGCGTTTGCCCTGGCAGCAACGTGCAGGAAGCATGACTTGAATCGGTGAAAACAGCAGCTGTTTTCACGTATACATGTGGCGAATTTGTGAGGTTAGCCTTATGAATTTTCAGGCCACAGGAATTTAAGCATAGAGAATAACGGAGCATTTTCGATTCACATCCACTTTGGCTACACTACGTATATCCAACTTGCTCTGGGCTGGCGTATTGCTTACCATCAGGCAAACAACCAGCTCGTCTCGTCATTCAGTTACATAAAAAAAACCTGCAACTTTGTTTGCGTCCAAATAATAAAATCTAGCATATGTTACTCACGAATAGTTTAACTTTCTATCACTGAAAATTTTTTTAAATCAATAGTTCTAGATGATTACCTCCAAAAACATACTTACAATTTTATCTCTTTATAATAATAGTAAAATTTTTTTAGCCGTCCTACAAGATTTTAAGGATGATGATGACAAGAGATAATAACGGCTATTTAAGTTAAAATAAAAACATATGACTTTTAACAGCCCAGGCAGCTGGATGTCCTCTACTAAAACCAAAATCATTAAATCGTCATAAAAGTGAGTACTTTCGAGAATGCACTTCGGGAGAATTTTATTTGCAGACACATGGGGGCCAAATAAAACGCATATCTTAAGATTTACATAAAGCGGAGATCTGCTTTTTATTTTCACTGCGGCAACTTTTACGACCATTTAATTTTTTAGTTCAAGAGTAGTAAACAGGAATGCTTTTTCTTGTGCCAGTGGACTAATAAAAAGTTTTCTAGAGTCTGGTCTGCGGGGAAAGCATACGAGGTTGGCATAACCATTATATTTTGGTACATTTTAGTAGAGTGGAATATATATTTAAATATTGTTTTATTCCGATAAATAATTGGCGAATGTAACAAATTGTTTGTCTGTATCTTGTTGCAAATTATTAAAATAGATACTAAATAACGGTACTGGTTTTATACCGTCTTATTGAAGAAAAAACGACCCCTATATGTCGCTAAGACTCTCATAGCTAATCCAACTCCTTTAAATAAAAGAGCACCCGAACTGAAATATTTTAACGATGAAACCAAGACATTACATAGTAAAAGGTGCATCTACACTAGCATAAAGCGAGTGGCTGATTTATTTATTACTTGTCTCCATAGGAAGGTAGTGGCGCATTGGTCCAGTGTCAGCTTAACCCCTTACTGCAAATAAAGCAATTTTGTGTAAAAATATAGATAGGGCTAAATGTAGATAGCTGGACCAATGTAAAGTGTCATAGTTTTGCAAAAAACTATTGTTCGTGTTTTAATTTGGATACATTTGACATTGTACAAGCAGACCCATTCGACACGCGATGACCTAATATTTGATACATAGTATACACAAATAGTAGATACTAAAACTAAACTAACTACATACAAGGAGAAGCAATTGGACAACCCATAGACCATTAAAGGCCTATAGGTAGCTCAAATGCTCCAACCCACTACCAGTTGGCAGCGTACCCAAGATGCTGGTAATTAGTAAGTAGAGTGTAGTTTGTTTTAATAGTAGATTTACGTATAAAAAAAAAGAAATTATTCAATATCAATCGGCTAAGATAAAAACATTTCTTTCTAATTCTCTGGCTGTCTGAATAGCATTTCCATCAATATGGCACAAATGTAACACTTTCGTCATATAAATATACCTACGCATAGAACATTCAAAAGCTATTGGTTATGCGATGTACCTTTACCCAAACCGAAAAATCAAGTTAACCCTTCCGTGAAATGTCCCGGATTTCTTTTAATACGAGTACATTTCTTTATGGAACCATCTCTCTCTTGTAAAATGATAAAACAGGAAATGTATTTCGCTAAATACGCCGAAAAATGTGGGTAGAACGGATTGTGCGACACAAATCACGCGAGACCAGACTTTCGCGCAATAATTTATGGGTACAGTTTGTTTACAGGATATTTTTCAGCTTTATAGAGATAAAACTATGGGGAATTTACTTGTAAGAGCTATTTATCCTTACTGACAGAATATATTGCTGTTTTATGTTTGCGTTGTATGATTGTGCCACATTGCATTTTCATATATTTTATTGACAGTCACACTGGATTAATTAATTGACTTTATTCTATTTTGACGCTGGTTTTGTACATGAATATTCTAAAATTATTACATTCAACAACAAGGAAATAACAGCAAATAATAATAATATATTTTTATAATAAGAATGTTGAACCAAGTTTTAAACAAGGATGAAAGTAATTTAGATAAAAGTTTATGGTATAAGTAACTTTTATCCTAATGTAAGTACCGGAAATGTGTTTTGGAACAAATAAATTATTTATTTATTTATTTTATTTTTAATTATGAAAGTTTTCGTGAATTTCCTACCTCAATCACATTAATATTATAAATGCAAAATTTTGTATGTTAGTGTGTACGTGTGTTTATTCCCTCTTCACGACGCAACGGCTCAACGAATATGAATGAAATTCGGAATGGAGATAACTTATACCCTGGATTAACACACTTTTTATTTCGGGAAAACGCGGGTGAAACCACGGGGCGCAGCTAGTTTTAAAGAATAATAAAACAACTGAGATGCACGTATTCTTCGCGATTTGACAGCTTAGACTAGTCGAGAAATTCGATTAACTACGTGAGCTTTTGCCGTTTTTAACCCCCGACGCAAACAGAGGGGCGTCACAAGTTTAATTTGTGTATCTGTGTATCTGCATATCTGTGTATCTGTGTTACTGTGTGGCATCGTAGCTTCCACACGGTTGAACTGATTTTGATTTAGTTGTTCTAGTTTAAAAGGTGACTTGATCGAGAGTGTTCTTAGCTATGATTTAAGAAAATCTGTTCAGCCGTTTGAAGAACATCAACTTTTTTCTAGTTGATGATGAGATGTGAGCAACGTTCACAGGTCTGATAGATTCGACATTTGATATCTTGTTGCATCAATGATATTGCAAGAACATGTTAAAATTAGCACCTAAAATCTGCAGGATACCCAACTCCTTACCAACTTACAGCAGAAATATCGTGTTTGGGCTCATTGGAATGGTCTAAGCAAATATTTTATTGATAGATAAAAGACTTGTGATCAGGCTCTGGTGATGTAGCAGAAAAGAGCAGTTATTCGTGGATTTTAATTTAAATTTATTTAATTATAATATGACCCAAGAAAAAAAATAACGATTGTATACTAACGTTTAACCCGTCAAACCAACAATTTTCATTTATTTATTTTGTATAAATGCTTGTTGTGCTTACAGCAGCGCCAAAGCGCACAACGAGCTAAATCTATCTATGATACTTACATATATTTATATCTACTTATGTAAAAACTGAATACAGTGTTTAAGAAATATACAGAAACGCATATGAAAAATATCAACGTCTGGTGCCTGAGCAATCAGGGCGTTGAGTAAGGTTACGGCTTGGGCTGTCGGTGCATACTGCGCGGTCTGCGTGCGCACCGGCGGAGCCGCGAGCAGGCGCCGCGCGTGCGGCCGCCGCGACCGGTCCGGTGCCACTAGTGACAAGCGGGACAGAGCGGTGGGGTTAGCGGGACAGAGCGGTGGGGTTACACTTAATATAACTTTACATACAATTAATATAACTTTAATCAATTATTAAGAATGCGGAATGTATACAAAAACTAAAGCAAAATTACTAATCTGAATCAAAAACCACAACATGATCTTTTCTTACCATTACAAGCCATATAAAACTTAGTCATCACCATAGGTGCCTCATAATGGTCTTACCTGTTTCACCTTAAACAATTAACAAGTTGTGTTCATACACAGGTCTTGGGATTATACCGAAATGGAGTGCTAACACCGAATATCCCTCGAGGCTAGATTTACATAAACTAACATCTCGGATCTCGGTACCTTAAATGAGTTAACCCTAGGTATAGTCTGGTAAGCGTATAGTGGGTTTAAGAGGCTTTTCACCAACAAAAGATTCAAGATTTGAAGTGGAAGTTTCACTCGGTGGGTGACTTTGAATAGGTGAGTTTACTATTCCACAATATTAGAAGCGATTTATTCACCCAATTGGATTATATCTAAATTAAGTTTACTATACAAATAAAATACATTTGAGTACGACAACGTTATATCAAAATAATAAAGGTTATGCAACTTTTACGGATAATATACGTAAACTATAATAAAAATAAATAATAACCACGGGTAGTTAGGGCCTTAACCCGCTGCCGGCGGCACACTAGATTTAGATTTCTATGATATTTTTGTAAACATATTTTTATAGAGACATTGTAAAAATCTTATGCTTAAGATTGTGAAATGAGTAATAATGATAATTAAAAAATATTAATAACTTTAGATAAGCGTTTAAAATAAAATAAAGTATGTTATACATTATCAACATAATATTTTATATAATAAAGTTATATAATAAATAAAACAAACGGTATCTTTGTGATATTTGGGAGATTTTGTGATGAAAAGCACCGGGTTATGTCACAAATATGTGTATGAAAGAGAGAGTTTGTGGTAATTTTTCTATGCTCCGCTTGAACTTAGAGGGTATCGGAAACCGTTGGTAACAATTTCAATCAATCAATCATTCAATAATTTTATTGTAAATACAAATCGAAGAAAGAAAGAAAATACATTTATTCAAGACAGATACACGCAACATTACATTAAGCTATAATACTATACTACACATAACAAATAATATTATACTATACATACAACAGAAAAAAAATAACACATGTAATAACATAAATAATAAATACATAATATAATTATAGTATATTGGAACGTTGCGCGATCTCAGGAAAAGGTTCCGACTCAGCATAAAAACTAAGGTAATAAATACCTTAGTAGTGATTTTCAGCCGGAACCTATGACCGTGACATCACGAACAGTAAGATAAGAGACAAATACAACATAAATATATAAACAAATATATAACAAGAGTAAACAAAATATACATAAAGCAAATAAAATAATTATTCATAGGCGGTGACACTGACATGTTACATCACCTATAAAAGCAATTCATAATCGTGTAGTACAATCAATTCTATGAGCTCTGAATCCCACACTAGAATAATTCCTGTGTCGTAGGATTCAATACACAAATCCGATTTTCACGAAATGTAAGGGCTTTTAGGAGCGTTCAACTTTTGATCTAATCGGTTATCATCCTTTGATATTTGAATGCAAATCATCCTAACTCATACTTAAGAAGTTATTATCAATCAATCACACGCTCATCATAAGCAGCTACGCGAATATCGCGTATAACTTTTCTTCGAACTTTGAAGGATTCTTTGACGTAGATACTGCGTAGAAGCTACCTCTGTACTTAATACACAAATATTTTATATATATGTACATGAAAACTTTGGTGTTATGTGTTTAGTAATAAAGGGGTTTTGGAGAAGTTTGCAGGTACTGAGAATACTACGATTTGCGGAATATCAATATTAGTATTAAATAATATAGGTGTGTACCTATTATAATTAAATAAGTTATGTCAAAAACCATTCCAATCCGGCAAAGCGTTGATCAGTATCGATGTTAGATACTAAATAACCTTTGATTTTGTGACTCTATGATGCGAAAATGTATATAACACATAAATACTATAACAACCTCAGTCATAGCATGTATATGAAAGTTTTCGTGAGTTTGATTCATTATAAATATTTAATAAAACGGCTAGGACTCACGTAGTTTGTCGAATTAGTCCACCTAGGTTTCGAGCATGTCCGATGCTCTTAATCAGGGGCGAGTTTAGGGCGCCAGTGGCCGCCGCGATCTCGCAGCGTAAATTCGCCCCTGATGAAGAGCATCGGACATGCTCGAAACCTAGGTCGACTAATTCGACAAACTACGTGAGTCCTAGCCGTTTTATTAAATATTTATAGCATGTATATGTTCGAAATTAATAATAATATAGAGTGCTTGGGATTAATAGCGTGTTCAATGTATACGATCAATCAAGTCAATAAAAAACGAGCGGGAATAAGCTAATATAATTAAAATATGTCAGTTCAAATATATACTTCATTTTCGACCGAAGTTATCGTGCAGAACTGAACTACTGTTATTATAAACTTTACCCTGTGATCTATTTCAATATGAACAGGTACGTAATCTCTTTGGAACTGGATGAGATTAATTGCGCTATCTTTAGGCAATTAGTCAGAATAGGCTACATGAGTCTTACGACGTGACGTAGAGTAGATTAAACGGTATTTACGGTTGGAACTTTGCAAACGCTTAGTAAATGTAGGTACGATTTAGAACTACATAGATTAATGTAAGATGTTAACCGTACACCCAACAAATCCCAGATACATTTTATTCGGCCTTGAAGCTCGAACATTCATATACATAATAATACATATATCCGACCTAGCGTTAGATCACGATATTGAGTTAGTTTCGGGGCCTCCGTTATTGTTTGTCTGTGGGCTCCAATTTCACACGCTCAAAACGCTCGTCCGATACACGTAGGCTCTACGTCACGTACAATCGAAACTTGCTAGTTTAAAAATACACAGGATCGCAGAATTTTCATTTTTTGACAACCGAGGATTAAAGGAATATTTTAAGTTGTGACCATGTGAATCGAACCAGCGAGTTTAGAGAAATATAAAAATAGAGAAGTACGAAATAAGTATAAACGTTATTAACGATAATAAGGATTAACAGTCATTAATCCTGTAGCCGGTTGGCTACACTCACGTATGTAGCTGGTTATTAATCTAAGTTATGAATAATACTCACGTTACTTTTAATAAATAATCAATAAACATACTTGTTTTTTCAGCCTTCGTATTGCATTTCACTTTTTTCAGCTTAGGCGGATTTTCTTGGTACATGTCGTACGTGTCTTAGTTCGTACTTTACCTTGGATACACAGCGTGTAAGTCAGAATGCACTGGCACAGGGACGTGAGTCTGATGTCTTGCGTGAGGAGACATGACTGCCGCTGCGTTGATCGCTCTAATCCTTGCTCTAAGTCTCTCGTATTGTTCAGGCTGGTACTGCGCTGCTATCGTCACTGATGTGCCGGAGTACTGTTAGCAAAGAATTGAGTTTTTCATAACGACTCCAATGAAGCAAGTGACTTATTTGCTAAAAGGCTTGTGACGATAAAAATAAAGGATCAACGAAGGCGTGAATTGGTAGCAAATTCGCATCAGGATAAAACACTCCAAGAGCTTCGTCGTCTTTACTTGAAATAAGGATTAAGGATAAGTTGGATAAGTTGATGTTGTTCTTTTCTACGTGCCATAAATAACTTTTTGTGTCAACATTTGCAACTTTTATCATAAGGAGGATAAAGGTACGAGAAACTTGGTATTATCTTGAGAATGATTACAAAAAGTAAGCTTAGTTAGGTTTTACATAATATAAAGTGGTATTTTAGAGGAAAACCTTTTCTTCCAAATTTTTCGAACTTATTCATAACTTAAATTCATACCTAAGAGAATATTCTTTAGGTACCTTAGAGTTTTCAGAAATTCTAATTTTTATAAAGTAAAAAGGAGGAGGGGAAATCGTAGTACTGCATATACTGCTTCTACGAAGATGAAATTACGGTTAAAAGTTAGTTAATGATATAATAGAATAAAAATCCATGAAGACATACAGAACAAACCTTCAAAGCCGCCGCAGCTTGTTCATGCGTGGCTCTTGACAGGTCTCTGCCATCCACGCTCAGTATCCTGTCTCCTCGATGCAGCATTCCATACGCAGCTCCACCCATGGAGACTCCTGACACGAACACCCCACATGGATCGTCTTCAGCCGTAGCTCCCTCCATCTCACCACCCAATCCGCCCACTATATCCATGCCAAGACGGGATCCAGAGCGGACGAGGCGGACCATTCGGACGCATCTGAACAAAAAAGCGAGGTGTGGAAATGAAGTAAGGAGACTGGCAGCGTAACTTTCGATCTGACAACACTGGGGAGGTGGGACTTGGAAAGGCGGCAGGTAAACATATGATACACCTGCAATACTAGTTTAAACTCACTAGAGTCATCTAGCTAAGCAGTTTCTTTGTGTAGCAAATTTTACTAGTGCGTTCCGAAAATGAAAATCTGATGGAACAGAAATATGGTGAGCATACAAATTCAACTCTTCTCCGTCATTCTGATTATCACGAGACAAAGATCGGGAATTAATTGAATGCACCACAAAGATTTTATTATTAAAACCCATTTTTGTCCCACTGCAAGGCAAATGAGCGGCAATATGGAATTGTAATTCTATTTAATAAATTATACGTACTTCATTTACACAACTCTTAACAATATAAAATAAAAAGTTTAGGCATGGAATAGAGAAAAGTGTATTATTTTGACTTTAAATTTCAGATAACAGATTTTCAACCAGTCACAAAATTGGCGTAATAACGGCACATTCATTTGTAATTTTCCTTATTATATTTTATTTGTGTTTGAAATTTGTTATCTAGGAAACGTCTCGCCGTGCCTGATGGTATCATAAGCCTAGAAATTTGCAGTATATGCACTACCAGAAGCAATGCCGATCGGCTTAGTGCATCAATTCCTCTTACTATGTTATAGCCGACTCTACAAACTATTACGTAGAGCGCACAATGTACAATCTTAAATATGTTCAGAAGATCTATTATCTTTTATACCTGACAGGCTTGATAATGTAAGTACTTGGCACAGTCAAATAAATATTCATCAGGAATACAGGACGAACGTTTGAAATACATTTTGATGCAGTTCGGTTTTTTACTAACTGACTGGCCAAGGTAGTCAACTAAGTAGGTGAATAGCGAACTATTTATCAAGTTGATGATTATTATCCTCTGTTGCGACCGCCGCCCATTATAACTTCGAGCAAGTTATCTTACGCTTGTAGCTTGTAAACAGTCTTGGCAAACAGCTCCGCTAAGTTAGCTTTTGTATGATGGCTTGGGTGGTCAGATACAATTGAAATACGACGGGACAATGAAATATTTCAATCTTAATTGCTTGTAACAAATACGCTTTGTCGTACTGCAGCTCGCCACATGCATGCAACATTTATGTCGCCATACAAATGGGTATAGAGATTGCGTCGATGGAAATGTTGCATACGTGTGAAGTAAAAAGTCTTTTTGTTTCGGAAATGTTTAATTGTTCCACACCTTCAACATAAACAACGTGGCGATACAATGGCAACATTATATGAAAACATGAGTAGAGACATAATCATTAACAAGTTATTATATGTATATTTTTAACAAAGAATAGAAAAGTAAATAAAAGAATATGAAAGCAATCGCTGCGAGCGCGAAACGTTCCTGATTAGTGCAACACCTGGTAGGTAAACCTACCTATGAACATTTAGCTCACTTATATAGGTGATAGAAGTTGTTTCTTTATATGTATATTAGACAAATTTTATAAATTAAAAAGAAATATAAGATAAAAGCGCGAAGTGTGAGCGAGTGTGTCTCAGTGGGAGTACGTGCGACTTTCGATCCGACGCACCTGAGTTCGAATCCCACTGGCCCCGCACCACTGACTTTCTTAAGTTATGTGCGGATTTAACACTCGTTCTAAAAACGGTGAAGGAAAACATAGTGAGGAAACCGGCATGTCCAAGAATTTATGACAAAAATTCAAAGACATGTTACATCCACCAACCCGCACTGGGCCAGCGTGGTGGATATGGCCCACACTCTACGAGGGAAGACCTGAGTCCCAGCAGTGGGAACGTAATGGGCTGATGATGATAAGAAAAAAATAAAGTATTTTTTTATAAATCCTGGATAGTATCCTTGTATTCAATTAATGTCACCATTATGGCACCACGTTATCTAGAAAATAATCCTTTTTCAACACGTACTAACTTGACTATTGCCACCTGCAGTTTTTGTACTAAGTAACTATATAGCCTGGCCTAGCACATTAATTATATTTGAGTTAACAGCAAATTGTTGAGTAAATTAATCTAAAATTATAACAAACTGCTCACCAACCACTACAATTTCATGCAAGTTTGCTTACCCTTGCCAGTTTGTAAGTACTTGGCAACTCTGATGCAAGTCAGCTTTTGCTGCTGATAAGGAGTTTGTTAGTTGCTAGTACTTCGAGACAACACTTTGCATTTGCATAAACTGTACAGCCCAGTAAGCAGAATGCACATAAGCATAAACTAGCTCTAATGATAGAAAGCTCGTGTGAATCTATTTTGTCTTATCAGCGCAAATAGGGGATCAGACAGTAATTGAAAAAATAATTTGATGTAGTTAGAACGAATGTTTGTTGAATTCGAAAGATCATTCAATAAATGTTTTCGTAAAAGAATAATGATTTATATTTTTATATCAATAAATAAAATCTAATAACTCTAACTTTTTTATCTGTTCTTTATCTCAGACGAAACACCAATCACAGTGCATGACGTGATTTGAAAGTAAATACCGTGTGCGAAGCTTGAGTTTATTTTATATTTTTGATTTTTATTTAAATCAAAACGATATGTTTTTCATGCCATGACGACTCCAAAGTCCTTAAACTTCACAAAAACTTATAAATCACTTTGCAAGTTTGCTTTCGTAGAGCTTGTTGTTTCGTTTGCCGGCGTATGATGTTATAATGCAATGGCAATATTTGAACATAACATTTAAATATAGTTTTAGGTACTTTTAGGACTTTATTTCAATAAAAAATCATTTCCATGGCCATATATTATGTACATTAAGGTTAACTTTAAACACTTTCTGAAAAGTTGTTCGATCCCCTATTGTTGTTTATTGCTAAAGGAGTTGGGCCCACTGGAGCGGTTATATTCATATTTAGCCCTATAATAAACTTGCAAATAATCTGTAAGCGTGTCAAACCCGTGGTTTATTATTTTAGTCTTCTCTATTTAACTTGATTTTATTATTCGTTTTTACTTAAATTGGACAAGCCATGCTGGCATCAGAAACACAGTTTTGACTTGTTTGGGAGCCTATGGATTCAATTCAAGCTATGTGCAATATTTATCTCAATATAATTATGATTTGACATTTGACGCGATGATTAAATTAATTAGCTTACTAGTGATGGTTGCGTTAGTCAGGTATTAAGTTTAGACTATAGGTATACCTATGTATTGTTTTTTCAAGGAAATGGAGCTTGACAAAAATAAAACAAATATTCCAAAGTGTATAACCGGAGCTCAAAGAAAGTAAATTTAAATTACGCGTTAAGAATGTTCTAATGAGAAAAGCATACTATACTGTTCGTAAAAAATTACATAGATACAAAGATGCTGGGAACATTCCACTTCTGCAAAGTAGCCAACTGGTACGGTCGGCTGCGCTGATATGTATACACTTCCAAGTTTGGGGTCGAGGTCGGGATTTTATACGTAATATTTATAAATTGTATACTGCATTCTGACAAATAAAATGACTACATATATTTGAAAAATGTTTGCGTGCACTTTTTTTTGAAAGTTGAGCATATACACTCGAGAGCAATGAATCCGGGTCACTTAAAGAATCCTAAAAATCTCGGAAACTAAAAATGCTAGGTTAATGCAATAAATTGTATTTAATAGACAATGTAATACTCCTTAAATGAAGGTATTAAAACTTCTTAGTTATTGTAAAGTTATATCATAAAAAAAACAAATTTGAAAAAGGGCCACTTTCGAAGATGGAACTACGAAATTACAGCATTTGGTTTTGCTTTTGTTTGTAATCTGTCATTTATGTGGGTACATAAACCATGTTGATAGTGCTCTATATTCATTATTCAAGCTGAAATTATGTCGCTTACGCCTGAAGAATGCACCAGAATACTTACAATGCTGGAAACCGGCCGGAGTCAGCGCGATACAGCCAGGACTGTCGGTGTGTCGCTGTCAACAGTACAAAGAGTTCTCCGACGTTACGAAGAAACTGGTTCTAACCTACGCAGACCAGGAACGGGCAGAACCAGGTGTACCACAGCACGAGAAGACCGATACTTGGTGAACACCATGCTTCGAAATCGCTTTCTCACAGGAACTGAACTCACCAATCAGTTTCGACGCCTCGGAGGAAGTAACCCAAGTGCATGGACAGTAAGACGTCGGCTTGCTGAATCTAACTTAAAACCCCTTAGACCTGCAAACGGCCCTAAACTGGAGCGTGGGCATCGTATTTCGAGACTAAGATATGCCCAGAGCCACGTAAATTGGAGTATTGAAGATTGGTCAAAAGTTATGTTCTCCGACGAATCAAAATTTATGCTCTACAAGCACGATGGAAGACACAGAGTGTATCGAAGACCAGGGGAAAGATTCAAGCAAGCATGCATCGAAGAAAAAGTAGCCTACGGTGGTGGGTCTGTACTTGTGTGGGCCGGAATTTCTTCTGAAAGTCGCACAGAGCTGGTGATCATAGAAAACGGCTCTTTAACTAGCGTAAGATATGTGGAAGAAATCCTCAATGATCACGTTGGTCCATTTATGGTCAATTTAGGTGAGGATGCTATATTTATGCATGACAATGCCCGACCTCATACAGGTAGGATTGTGAATGACTACCTTCAAGAGATGAACATTACTCGTATGGAGTGGCCAGCGCGCAGCCCGGATATCAACCCGATCGAGCATGCTTGGGACGAGCTAGGCAGATGCGTAAAACAACGAAACCCTCCCCCAATCACGCTTCGTGAGCTCAAAATTGCTCTCACAGAGGAATGGGAGAATATTCCCCAAAATCGTATAAGGAACTTGGTGTACAGCATGCCAAACCGCGTAAACGCAGTAATGGAAGCACGAGGAGGCAATACGAAGTATTAAAATTCAAGAAAATCGTAATAAAGTTCAAAAATTTCATGTTTCCTATTTTTGTTTTAAGGAGAGATCAGCAGTTTTTTTCTTTATGTAATTTTGTGTTAATAAAATGTATGGTGACTCATATTTTTTTTACTTTCATTTAAGGAGTATTACATTGTCTATTAAATACAATTTATTGCATTAACCTATCATTTTTAGTTTCCGAGATTTTTAACATTCTTTAAGTGACCCGGATTCATTGCTCTCGAGTGTATATACATTTGAAAACTTGGGAGTGTATACATATCAGCGCAGATGACTGTACATTAGAAACATAACATTGTAGAAACCCAAAAAAATGTAATAAAATCTCAAAAAAATGTCCCTCAGTTTTTTGCTGTATCTTCTGAGTAGTGGTTCTTTTTCGATAGGGTGGTAGATTCATTGATTGAGAGAGAAAATGATTAAATTGCCAAAATGATTAAAGAGATTTTGACTTGACTTGAAAAATCAGCGGCTTCTCATTTCTAACTAAAAGTGTTTGTTGTGGTGCTCTGACCGTAATATAACAGTATAATTACTCTATAATTGCCAGGAAAAGCCGATTTGTCACGTGGAAAATGTAGCGCGTTTGATTACGTTAAATCCTCCAGCCCTAATTTTGTAATACAGTGAAATTAAACCGGAAACACAACATTTACACAACAACAGTAACATACTGGTGGTAGGTTTCTCGTATGCGATAGGCCGTCTGGGTGGATACCACCGCTTTGCCAGTTATTCTACCGCCAAGCAGTAGTGTGCAAGCATTACTGTGTTCCGGTGTAAACTATTTTAATTGGCATTGTAACCAGCGAATAACTGGGCATTATGAGAATTAACAGCGAATTGTCTCAGGGTGACGAGCGCAGTGCAGCGTCGCGTTCGATTTTGCACAACAAAGATCTGGATGGTGCTGTTACTGTTATAGGTAGGCGTATTGCTGACCATCAGGCGAATGACCAGCTTGTCTCGTGTCAGTTACATAAAAAAACAGTATTTCACTGCATAATAGTATTAGCTCTCGTAGCACAGCCTCGCCTAGCCGTACGTAACAGATCTGTTAAGTTAAGCAACATTTGCCGCGGTCTCCACTTGGATGGTCCAGATGGCACCACGATCGCACGCGTAAACACAGCTTCGTCGTGTTTCGGGATGGTGTTAGGTAACCCATCAGAGAGCTGGGTTTGAGCAGTCGCTCAATAGATTAAAGAGCTCCATCTTCAGCCACATTGTCACTCAACACCAGGCAAGATAGTGGCCAGTGTACATTAAAAACCAACCCGCACTGGGCCAGCGTGGTGGATTATGGCCCGTACTCTCATTATGAGAGAAGGCCCGTGTCCCAGCAGTGGAAACATGATGGGCTGATGAGATTAAAAAACTTTAAAAGATTAGCGCGATCTAGCGATTTGTAACTATGTCAAAATCATTGGTTTGAGATTATTGATGTCTTTAAATACCTTGTTCTTGAAATTATTATTGTGACATGGTACTAAACCTTATAGGTATATTATTAACCGTATATTATTGAAACTGATTGTACAAGACACAACAGACCAGACCAAAATTCCCTAATTACGGGCTCTGAGATGGCTGAGGCGATATAACGTAAACAGTTTGAGCTCAGACCGTAGTCAAATATTTACCCAGAGCATACTAAGTTATTTGTCTTTGGCAATAAACGGTCCTCAGCTATAGCTGGTATACACAGAAAGGTCTCTTTATTGGCGTGACTGTTTTTAAAGAAGTAATAATTGTAAAAGCTCCGGAGTGGCTCTAAGCACGTACTTACGTTTTACTGTACTAGAATAGGGACGTACTTAACATTAGATTTAGGCACTTTATACGAGACTGCGTAACTAAAACGGATCCGCACTGGAACCGACTCTATTTATGTGGCTTAGGTAATTATGAGTTTTAATGCTGTTCACAATAAGGCTCAGATTATAATATATCAAAGGCATCGCCACCGCACCGCGGACTGCAGAGTATGCGACCCAGACATGGGACATTTCCTCTAGTTGAGTTAGTTCCAATTCGGTATTAAATACAAACGTCATTTTGAAACAAAACAAACTCAAAACACTACAGATTGAAAAACATTATAAATTCGTTTGTTTTATTGTTTTACCTACTTATTATTGTTTTTACAACTATTGTTCTATCTCCTATGTATACGAAGGTTTATAGCCGAATCAAGATATTTCAATTTCAATACGTGTTTACCTATCTTCGGTATTCTTTCGTCATTGCGATGAATGGAAAAATTCCAACTAACACCTACGTATGAAAGCTACAAAGGTTTGTGAGGATGAATATTTGTAACCCAATCACGCTAAAAATACAAAAGGGAATTTGATGAAATTTTGTACGTAAGTATTTTTGATTCTGGAATAGGACATAGGATACGTTTTATCTAGGAATAGCTAGTAGGCATCATCAGCCCATTACGTTCCCACTGCTGGGACTCAGGCCTTCCCTCGTGGAGAGAGTATGGGCCATAATCCACCACGCTGGCCCAGTGCGGGTTGGTGGATGTCACATATTCTTGAATTTTTGTGATAAATTCTTGGACACGCCGGTTTTCTCACGATGATTTCCTTCAACGTTTTTAGAGCGAATGTTAAATCCGCACATTACTTAAGAAAGTCAGTGGTGCGGGGCCAGTGGGATTCGAACTCGGGTGCGTCGGATTGAAAGTCACACGTACTCCCACTGAGCCATACTCGCTCGTGAGCCAGAGCTAGTAGGCATGTAATACATTTTAAGTTGAATCTGCTCTTCATATCAAATTATACATTTATAAATCCCGTTTCAGACCGAGTGTGAAAAATTTGCACAAAACGCAAGGCCTTGGCGGCTTATGAGTAGGAAATTTTTTTTTTTAAATAACACTCTTTCTCTCTTTTCGTTGGTTTATGAAATATCTCCGTGCAGTGCTTTCACATGTATTTATTTATATACTGCTCCCCGCAGTTTCACTCGCGGTTCCCCGGGATGAAAAGAATATTATGTCATTTTTCAGGACATAAAAACCTGCATACCAGATTTCATCAATATCCGTTCAGTAGTTTTTGCGTGATTGAGTAACAAACATCCATTCATCCATCTATTTATAATATTAGTAGGACTTCACAGTTCGTCAAATACACACGTCATAACATACACAGTTGTCCACATATGACTTACTAGCTGCGCCCCGCGGTTTCACCCGCGGTTTCCCAGGATAAAAAGTGGCCTATGTGCTATTCCAAGTTCTAAAGTACCTTCATACCAAATTTCATCAAAATTGGTTCGGTAGTTTTTGCGTTAAAGAGTAACAAATGTACATCCATACATCCATTCTAACAAACTTTCGCGTTTATAATATTGTAGGAAGTAGGATACTCTACCTATTTAATAAAAAAATAAAACAGCACCTCTGATTAGAGCTGTTTGGAATGCAAAGCACATTAAGCATCAATAGTTCAAGCCAACTAGATAGGACTGTGCCAAATAGTCGAGAAGCAACTGGAGTAAAAATTTACCCGTGTCTATAGGACGTAATGTGAGCCAGTTAGGGCTCAAGGTCGCTGGGACTAAATAAAATACTTTGGAAAGCTATTATAAAAGGATACACTAACTGTCATTTCATAAAATTGAAATATTGAATTAAAATCACATTCATTTAGATACTCTTCGCGAACTCTTCATGAATGTAATAATATGTAAACCAATAATTGTTTTTCTAAAAAAAAAACAAAAACCGACTTCAATGTATCTTCGAAGTCCAAGGTCAAATCCAATATCCAAAATCAAAAAAACGTATGTGGGACCATTTCGTAGCTATACTCAACTCAACGCTAAAAGAATTTCCCAAATCGGTTCATAAATGACATAGTTCTGAGCTAACAAACATAAAAAAATAAAAATAAAAATGGAACAGAGAACCTTCTCCTTTTTAGAAGTCGGTTAAAAATCTTACTCAAATAAAATTAAACCATAACCACCCAATACACTAAATAGGTACCTGAACTTTGGCAAATTCGTTGAGCTCTTCGTGCGAGTTTAATATCCCTATATCTCTTTGACTAAAACAAGCGCCATACAAAACTTAAGTTATTGCCCTGGAATTAGCGCCAAAACCAACGCGTTCAACTTATTCAAGTGGTGCTATAAAACCTATTACTGTTGGCTCACATTTATCCTGTTATCCTACAAATATTATATATGCGAAAGCTTATGATGGATATGATGGATGGATGGATGGATGGATGGATGGATGGATGGATGGATGGACGGACGGACGGATGGATGGATCGATGGATGGATGGATGGAGATGGATGTTTGTTACTCAATCACGCAATAACTACTAAAAGGATTTTGATGAAATTTGGCATTTAGATAATTCAGATCTTGGAAAAGAACTTAGATATTTTTTTACCCCGGAAAACCGAGGTTGAAACCGTTCACCTAGTGCTCAATAATATTTACTTTCACTCTTCATGTTCGAAAAGTGCGACATAGATAATTAGATATGCTACGTGCAAGAGAACTAAAGTAATACTTTAAGCTCCAGGTGCTTAAGTAACTTAAACAAATGATAACAGTCGCATAAACAAACTTACCTGGAAATATACAACAACATTTTTATGAACTACGGCATAATAATTTGTCATAGCATTAAATTTGTGTTAAATAATAAAAAAAGTAAACCTAATACCGCAAAATTAATTCTTTTGTTGTCACATCAATTATTCTATTATTATTTTAAAACCCATTTAACACTGTCTTGATCTCGTGCTAATAGATCGTTTTACCCCACTTTGATTTTGATTATTAACAAATGCCTGAAATAAATAAGTGCTGAATGATAATGAGATGAGACAGAACAAGCATTACTACTTCGTTTGGTTTGTGGAGATGGACCATTCATTTATTTCGTGTTGTATATTTCTGTCATCATTCATCATTATAATAATAATAATTGTGCGTAAGTTCTAGCAGGAAGAAACTTTAACATTTACAGTATTAGATTGCGAAACTGAACTCCACTTGGTTTAGGCCCGTGGTTTTCATGTAATACCGAAATTCTTACAATTTCGAGACTTAAAATCTTTCTTAATTATAATAAATACACCAACGATCACAAATATAGATCCTGGCCCCTAAATAGGATTCCCTGTAGCTAGGGAACCAGGAAGTATTAGGACCATGGTCCCACGACACCCAGACACGAAACAAATGCTTGCGCTTTTTTTTCTTCCTTGCACAAACATTTGTTCCGTCGCGGGAATCGAACCCGCAACCTCAGTGGTGTACGAGATTTGAGCCAACCTTTTCAACCACTACACCAAAGAGGCTGTCAACATCAGTCATTATCAGTCCATGACGTTCCCACTGCTGGGACACGGACCTTCCCTCATAGATAGAGTATGGGCCATAATCGGGCCCGCTCTGGCCCAGTGCGGGTTGGTAGATATTTCTGTTCTGAGTATTTGCCATTTTCTATTGACAAGAATCCCTAATATAAATATCGCTCGGTTTGTTTTCCTTTTACTAAAAGAAGTGAATGTCCTTTTAGTGGTAGATTTATGAATATTGTCCCGTCGCTTTGTCTTGTGATATTGTTATTTCTTGAGCAATTTATTGCCATGTGTTATTCTGTCCGAGTGTGCTTATTGGGGTAAATGAACAGACCAATTCATTGCAACGTGTTATAGTGATAATCTGTGTAATATTGAGTCCGAGTGTACTTTTGGGTATAATTAAATAACTAAATTATTATTCTAATTATTACTATTTTATTATTATTATTCAAATTAATAATTTTCGTGTTTTACAGTATTTCTATAAAAACTATAAACAAAAATATTATAAAAAACCTAAACCAAGAGTTCCGCCGGCGCCTTATTATTATTATATATGCGAATTATTATTTTATTATAATTATTGGTAAACCAATTTCTATGAATATCTCATACTAGTTTGAATTGTTAACCGATCCAAACCTGTTTTGGTATTTTAGGGAGTGAAACAAGTAAATCACTTCCAACTGATTTAAAGTTTATATTAACACTTTCCCCTATACCTAGTATTTGGTTAACGAGCGAAAAGTCTATTATACCACATTATACTCTACATGCTATAATTCTATAGATAGAATGGAACCAGATATACGAGGATTTAATGTCATATTTTTGTACTATATCGAGGCAACGTTATCAGATAATTAAGTAAGTAATAACTATTAGTACATACTAACTATTAGTAATACATGGGGAAATTGTAGCTGGAGGGAAACCTTTTTTTAGGTATTGGGCCCTTTTGATAAACAGAAGAGCAATTGACTTCTTCTATCTCGCTATTCATTATGCTTTTTATAGAAGAGCAATACATATTCTAAAATAAAGATTTATTGACCACTAACTCGATAGACGTTCAGCGACCATGTGGTTGAATATGGAGCACATGTGTACATAAAAAAATATAGCAGTTGAGCCGTCTTCCTCATGGTTTACTTAAAATCATCCCGAAAGACGACTGGCGCTTGACGGCAAAGCTTTGTTCGGTAAGTGGTATTACAATCGTCGCCGGGGCCTTTCACTACAAATCGCGGAAGCGGTATTCCTCGCGATTATGCCTTCACTCTTTTACTATATGTAATTGCTGTTGAGTCAAGACGGATCCAAACTCGGGCGCGTCAGATCGTAAGCACTTGTTTCAAAATGGAAAAGGGGTGCGATATTCCGTCTATAAATGTGATATTTACCTCGGTATTTCAGTCGGCTCCTCTTCTAAAAGCTCGTGCAGCGTTGAACATGATGTGGCTTGCGTTTTGGCTGCAAATACACACAATTACTTGAAATGCTCTTTAAAACACATTTCCAACTGAGTGGCATAATTTTGAATGCGGAACTTAATTTAGAATGTTAAATTCACTTTTTGGTACACAAAGGAAGTAAGAGAATTTATTAATAGATGTAAGGTCATAATGTTCTAATGAGCTTATAAGCTTTTTTCTTTTTCAAAAAGCTTTTCTCTATATTAAACCCTCTTTTAAAATCTCAACTGCTGGGACACGGGACTTCTCTCATAGTGATAGTATGTGCCATGATTCAGCACACTGGTCCAGTGTGGGTTGGATGTCACTTGTTTTACAATTTTTGTTTTTAAATTCTTAGGCATGCCGGTTTCCTCACGATGTTTTCCTTCATCGTGTTGAGAGAGAGTGTTAAATCTGGACACAACTTAATAAAGTCTAGCCAAGTAAAATCAGTGTATATAACGTTTATATTTTATATTATATACCTACTCTTGTTACAAGCTAACACAAGCAAATTCAAAAAAGTCAAGATAAAAATCCAGAGAAAATAATATAAGAAAATGTTAATAAAAATTGGATTTCAAAAGTTATTTGATTGTAAATTATGCTCTTCATCTCTCTTCCTCTGTTGAACACGGTAATAGTTATTAAAAAAATGCTTACTTAAGCTCTTTCTACACAAGCCTACGCAAGTATTTCTTACCTTATGTTTAATTATGTTAATATTTAGCAAATTTCTCGAGTTTATAAGGGTGTGCTTACTAGAGTATAGCGGAGCGGTTTTCGCTACTGGCGGGAAGGACGCGGCGGGTAGCACCACCAGTGTTACATGCTCTCCTGTGTTCCTCAGTGCAGCCACAGCTTGGGCATGCGTTGCGCCTACTAATGCTGTTTCTATTCCCTGTACAAACAAAATATAAAGTAGTTAGAGTATCCCAACTATAAATAAAACATAGACAAAATAAAATATTTTATGGATTTACTGAAAACTAATTCTAATTTCGAGCACACTATACTCAGTTTTGTTTATACTTACATCTTCATCTCTTACAGCCAAAATTTTATCTCCTAATCTCAGTCTGCCGTCATGGTGTGCGGCTCCACCGACAGCGATGTGCGATACAAAAACGCCGCCGCTTCCAGCGTTATCCGCTCCCCCCGCTATCCCCAAGCCTAACCCGCGGACGCCTCTCCATAATGTCACAACCCTAGGCCGCCGAGCACGACGTACTCTCTGTAAGAAAATCACTGTTTAAACATTTTAGCTCCGTTTAACGATCGTTTAAAAGTTTCAAAAAGTTACACTAATGTCGGTATCATAAAGTAGGTACGATGCCCAACTTTCTCTTTTCTTTCATAAGCTATTTACCCTTAATTGATCAAAGGGTGAGGTTAGAAATTCATTAGGGCTCGTAGACGGGCTAGGTATATTGCATTTTGCTGCAAACTATTTGACAAACAAAAGAAGAAGAATAACAAAATACAACAAGCGTAGCACTGAGTTGCCCGATTTAACAGCATGAGTTGAAACCATGCTGTATAATCGGAATATAAATAATTTTCAAAACAAATCAAAACTAGCCCTTTAACGACCGTCTTCAAGTAAAATAGCAAAACGTTGCTGCAACGTTGCTGTGACGTTGTTTGCGAGTCATATTTATGATCCATTAAAAGTACATAAACTTACATAAATGTGTCGACGCATTTCAAAATGCACCAAGTCCACTTTTGGCGGTTCATAAGGTTTTATTATTTTCTTAAAGGTCTTTAAATTTTCTATCCGATGTCATTTACCAAACAAACTCAAGTCCATCCGATCTTCATATAAAACGCGTCGAAAAGTGGTAGTTTTATTCAAAATGAACCAAGTCCACGTGCCTCGATAAATCAAAACAACCCATGTCCTCTAGGACCAATCACAGCACAGTATTTTTTCAAGATGGCCGTCAGTTGCCTCCAAAAAATCGTTTTGTGCTGCGCGTTGCTCCGTAAAAAATAGTTTTTTGTAGTAATTAACAACGTAAACCATGCCAAATATAACAATAGTGCATCCAGATAAAGCTAGGAAAAGGTTGATATTAAAATCTAAGGAGAAACTGAAGAAATTAAAAGAAAAACGGTAAGTTTCTTGACATGTTTGCAGCAAGTGTTTGGTTTCTAGTTGAGGTTATCCAGGGCCGTACTTTGTAGGCTACCTACCTGTACGGTACACATTTACAAATTTGACTGATATAGTCATCAATATTATTATTGTTAATGAAATAAAGTACCTATTCACCTTTCACATTATTTAAATAACATAGATTTAATAGCAGCTGCAATGGAAAAATGTAATTTTTGATTTTTTTTAATGTGCCTTCACAAGATGACTGCCGAATGAAATAAAATACAATTTTTGTACATATTTAATATACATAACTAGTTTTTAGAAGTTAGTATATACCTTTTTAACTTTTTCCAGATATGCAGCTAACGGTCTCCCAATAACACCTACATGTAATCACAGCCATAAAAAAGCTTACGAATGTAATAATTTATCTTCAAATGACTTATTTCAATTCCATCGTGAAGTATTTTATTCTTCTTTTATTACATATTTGTATGCTGTAAGATCCAACAAGACTTGAGTGATTAGGCAAGAGAATCTACGCCAAACATTTACCAAATAATTAATTATTGATTTTAGAGAAATTATTTAGTTTTTGATTAATACTATATTAATCTTGTTAGAAGAGTTTGGTGATGTGATAATAATATAGTTCCAATTATTGTCAAAGACAATGTGAAATCTATATTTTTTGTTTAGTTTAGATTCTTGAAAATATATATGTATGTTTAATTAATGATTTTAATTCTGATTAGAAATTAAGAGATGCTATTACAAATTTCAATACATGAAACGTGATTTGATTTTTAAATTGTTTGTTTTTATTTTCCCTGAATACGTTCCTTTAATACCCAACTTGGCTGCAGTTAAACAAAACGCACCAAGTCCAGATTAAAATTTAAGCAAACTAAACTAAGTCCAGTGGACTTGGGGCAATTTGATAGATGTTAGCCAAGTCCATTTGAAAATTGCAATTTCGTCTTGATTTGCTATATTTATACCATTACATTGTTAGGGAATTATATTCTCACAGATCATATATATTTTACTGGACACTTGTTAACCCAGTTGCAAAATAGTATTAACTTAAAACTAAAAAAAACGATTTGCCACCATTTATACTTTTTGGACTTGGGGCACTTTGAAATGTGTCGACACAAATATCAGAATCATAAAGATTTTTAATTGGTCATGATAAGGCACAAAGGTCAGTCAGGCGGTTGCCAGATGTTAATTTATTTATTTAATCTTTATTTGAGGCAACATTAAGTTACATAATTATGTTATTTACTTATTGTACTGCCCATAAAAATATATACCTTAGAACTAACATACATATAATTTATATTAAAATATTTATTTATGTGACACGTTTTGTTTTTGTGTGTTATGCTCTGGCAACTTATACCACACTCAGAGACTACACTTACACTATGGAGCATAGAATATATTATATTGTAAGTCTACATTTATATGTGGTAATTGTAAATTAAACTATTCATGCAATACCTAATACTTATTAATTATGTATTACCAACTGTAATTCTGTTTTCTTTTTTTAAGTGCAATAAAGTGTTATCTATCTATCTAATAAAAAAGTGCAACATTGAATTTTCGTTCAAAACTATACGCCATATTATTTTATTATTATTTTTGCCAAATTCCGTTCGTTTTAAAAGGCAAGTATAACTGAATAATACTAATATATACTTTGACTATCAAATCTTCAGAAGTTATATTTTTCATGTCTAAAGCTTTTCTTTATGTTGAAAGAAAAATTACATCTTTTTGCCATAATATAACGTCATAAATGTAGTCTTTAGGTCGCTCGTAACTTAGGTTTTATCATTACCAGTCGTATTGCAATACTGTAATAGATTCCGACTAAAATTATGGTATACTGCAGCCCGGTGGTGCATTAAATCATACGATTTGTGGTAGAGTGGCTCTGCGCTCTTAACTCAATAGAAGAATGAATAACTGCCACTATTTTTCCGCTTGATGTTTGATTTGGAAAAGTTTGGTTTGGTTTTTATAATAATTTCATGTAGGAAAATGGCAAATAATAAAGATCACTTCATCTTTAATGATGGAAACCGGAAAACAAATTTTATCACTTAAAAACACAGCCTCATGCAAACGAGCACGGTTCAAAATTTAATTTGAAATTAATTACATTACTGCAAACTAAGTCCTTCTTCTTTTTTGCTAGTATAAATTAAAACTAAACGAGTTGAACCGAGAAATATATTTAAATGACTTCCCGGGAAATGTAAAATGCCTAATTAATTAAAGCATTGCTAGTTCGGGGAACGCCTCAAGTAGCAACTGAGAGAATAGCAACAGCTGTTGAAGATCAAACAAGTACCTTTATTCAATTGACACAAACTAATACAAAGACTAGGCTGTTTCGGAAGGTTTACTAAATACTATTTACTGGACTCATTGATCTTATTGTAGAGAAAGGTGCTACGTCATTATCGCAATGATACAATGATCAAAGATAAAACCGCTCTTGCTTTATATACGTCACTGTATAGTCAAGCATTGTTTGTACAAAAATAGTACTGATAATTTATTAGCCACCAACATTGACATATCATATATATCAATGGCCACTAAATAAAGGCGCGATTCGAGGCTTTCAATCCGCAAATAGATAGATAGATAGATTAAAACTTTATTATTAAAAACCTTGAAAATAGGTAGGTTCATGAAAAACAAGTACATTTCACAGTAATCAGCATAACAAAAGGTGGTGTTATCGCTCAAAGCAATCTCTTCCAGACAACCTTTGCACAGAAAGGTCTAACATAATTTGAAAGGACGGTGTTTTTTCCAAAATAACTACAGATAAATTTATTAAGCGTGTTCCTAAAGATGTTTTTCTTCGCAGTTAACAATAAGTCATCAGTGTAGGTTCGAGTCAGGATTCGAACTCGGCTGCGTCGAATCATGAGGCGCACAATTTACCGCTCGGCCACACTCACTCTAACAATATAGGTACTCTTAAATCAAGAAACTTACTAATCTAACGACATTCCCAGCCTTCTGTAGTGCATCGACAGCTACTGAATGCGGCGCCCCTTCCACGGAAATGTCGTTCACCTGCAAAGGAAATTAAGTTAACGCTGTTGATAAGTACCTAGTTTTAATGAACGGCTCCTTGTGAAGACTGGAGACGGTAAGTCAGAGTTTCTACGAAATATTCGCGCAACTAATTTCTGAACTAATTTCACGGAAAGAGACGCAAAGATCGTCTTTTGTTTGTCGCATGTATTGATACCTCAGATACGAAGATTGATACCCACATTTATTATAACGAGATGAAAACTGGAGAATGCTTTTATGTATATTTATTTATATTTGTTGTATAGATTCTTTTTTCTATATATATATATATATTTATTTATTATATATATTTCTAACAAAATGATAATAATGCATTCCTAGCAGAACAAAGAAAAAATTTTCACAATTAATGAAATTGTGAAAATTTTGCAAATTCTCCAGGCAATTTTTCCAATTTTCTTTTCTTAAAATCTAATTTGGGCTAACACTAACATTAAAAAGAAATGCCATATCGGTCCAGCCTTCTCAAGTGATGCGCTTACCAACGAACAACGAATAGCATTTATTTTTTTATTTATATACCTAGACTAAACATGACCAACTGAAAAACATACTCTTTCAGCAGTCTGTATTAGTAAGTTTAAAACAAAGTGACTCATGTACCCATGTTCATCAACACGTATAGGAGACAAAAGTATCACTGCATAAAGGACTTTGTGATGTAAACTGATTGTCATGCGATCCCAGAGTGCACACACTGAGTTACGAAGGATGCATTGCTGTCCTTGAGTTATTGCATTCTAGTATCTAGAATAGAGATCGTATCCATATCAAACTGATCAGATCAATCTCGAGTGGAAGGCCACAAGCAAGGATCAAAGATGAGTCAGATTCAGTTAAGGTGAAACCCACTATTAGGTTGTTAATAAGCAACGTAAAGCATAGCAATCCCATTTATCGTAGAGATGTTAATCATTCCCTTTATTGCCTTTAGTTTAATCATAATTTACGTTTGATTACATGGGGGAAACGGCTTCAATTAGAATTATCACAGTAATCAGAATAGGAGGTAATATTTATGTGATCATAACTAGATTGGGTTAATTACTTTACTTATGACCCAAGATTGGTATTAGAATAAGCTTTATACGCTACGACAGATGATTGGGACGACGGCGACGTCTTGAGTTGTCAAGTGGAACGCTACGCAATTTGGGATATTTCTAGAGCTTGTCCTGAATTTCTATTGTGTCTAGCCCCCAGTACCCATTGGGCCATTGTCTATACAATGGGCCAATGGGTACTAATAATAATAATCGTGGGTGGGTATGGTGGTAAGAACCTGTTAAGGTCTGTTAAGGCTTCAGTGCATAGGCACTAAAGCCTTAACAGGTTCTTGATAAAACTGAACACGTTAATATCAAGTTAATGTCACGTAGCCAAATTTTTTAATTATGTTTACGTGTTTAGAGTTTGTTTAAAATATATTTTTAATAAATTTTGTTTTATCACTACGTTACATGCATATATTTCCAAAGTTTAAATATAAAATACTACGAGAAAAAAACACTTTATTCCACGGAACTTTTGAAAACACTGGTATATTCCGTGGAAAGTTTTTTGCGCATCCGTAGGCTCCCCTACCTTTACGAGGAATTTAACCTGTCAAATTCAATATTCAACCTTACGCCAAATTTCATAAAAATAAGAAAAGTTTATGAATAATGTCGTTTAGTAACTCCCCGGAAGACTGTTTTAACAACGTGGTAAAAAGTTTGATTACATTATTTTGGTAACCCCTCCCGTTATTTTTGTTGAGGACCTGCCATTTGTAAAAACAGCCACGGGATTGTACTAAGGATTACATGTTTTATTACAAGCTATATTATCGTACCCATGTGCCTAATGGGTCTCATGTTTGCTTACTATGTCTTGTTTCTGAATTATTTAATCGTTTTCATTCGCCTTTTGTATTTTTCTTTGAACTATTTTTGTCTCGACGGAGAAATTATTGTAAATATGACTATTCTGTTTGAAATGCTAAGTTTCATTTTTAGATTACTACATATGTCTTTGAGGTTGAAGGATTTACCGAGGTTTTTTCTATGTAACTGAATGACGAGTTGAGCTGGTCGTTTACCTGATGGTAAGCAATACGCCCATAACAATAACAGCACCACCCAGAACTTTGTTTTGCAAAATCCTGCGCGGCGCTGCACTGCGCTCGTCACCCTGAGACAATTAGCTGTTGAGTCTTATAATGCCCAGTAATTTCGCTGGCTACAATGCCCTTCAAGCCGTAACACAGTAATGCTTGCGCACTACTGCTAAAAAGCTAAGCTAAAACTTGAAGTGACCTCAACAAAGAAGCACCGCAATGCAAGTACTTTTTACGGTATAAAAGTTCTCGGTGGCACTGCAATTGGCAGGCGTGACTTGCTCGCCTCAATACTCAGTTCCATAAAAAAACGCAATCTTCAACATAACTATAATGAGCTGTCATTACTAGTTTTTACATAGAAATGTATTAATAAATCATTTCAACCCAAACCCTGACGCGTCTTAAAAAAAATATTTATTACCCACGAATATCGTAGAAAATTTATGACTGATATCAAATAGCATCAGTGCCGCATGTCCTCGTAAAAAAGTATGTGTTGTTAGAGCTCTTCATACGACTTTCTTTGTTAGTAATATTTTCAATCTTGACGTGAGAGTCGCGTGGTGGAGGAGACTCGTTGGGCTTATGGAACGTCGTCCAGAATTTTACTACCATTTCTTTTCTAGCTCTATCCATAATTCTGTAATATCTATCATATTCATGTTCATTTCATATGTATATTAAGGTTTGGAAACTATCGTGAGTCGAAATATTCATTATAAATATAAACGGCTACACTCACGTTATGATTGTGTCGGAATAACTCCGACCAGGTTTCGAACAATTAGGATGTCCTTTATTCGAGAGTTTACGCTTTGGATTCTCGGCGCAGACATCTCTGCTATGTCGAACACGTCACGATTTTTAAAGTTACTGAACTTTTTTAATATACTACTACTCCTATGCTGAGTCCCTCAGTTCATTTGCGTGGTAAAATTTTCGAGTTGAAAATTATACTATGTCCTTTTTCAGGACGTACATATACTATACCTATCTACTTACAACATTTTATCAAACCCTTCAGTTGTTATGGGCAGTTAACATACTCATACGGGTTTTTTTGAAATTAATATTGTTAAGTGACGATGCGGTCGAAGATGTAGCACGCTCGCCTAGAAGAAACATGTTCACTCTAGTCTAAAAGACGCCCAGATTATAGCTGTCCGGAAACAGATGCCGGCAGAGAGTTTCACTCAGGTTTTTGTATTTAAAGTTTTGTTTTTTATTTTATAGTCCGATGACTTACTTGTAACAAAATGTCTCCAATCTGTAGCCTCCCATCTTTCTTCGCCGCGCCGCCGTTGGCTAGCCTGGTGATGCTGACGTCACCTCCAGTCTCTCCCCCCGCTATGCTTAGGCCTAGCCCGCTCGCGCCCCGCTCCAGCGTGACGTCATTGGTTTCCCAGACTGACTCGCTGTCAGAGTCTGAAGGGTACTGTGGAAATAAATTAAATGTTAGTTTGATCATGAAACAGAAAAAGCCAATGTGCAAAGGAAGATGAGAAGTGTCAATACTTTTATGTAGCTGTGACGAATGACGAGATGACTGATCGTTTACCTGATGGTAAGCAATACGCCTGCCCATAACAGTAAGAGCACCACCCACTTTGTTTTGCAAAATCCTGCGTGGCGCTGCACTGCGCTCGTCACCCTAAGACAATAAGCTGTTAAATCTCATAATGCTCAGTAATTTCGCTGGCCACAAGGCCCTTCAAACTGGCACACAGTATTGCTTGCGCACTACTGCTTTTCGTTTCGCATACGAGAAACCTACCACCAGTCTATAAACGTCTTTTGGTACTGATGTATGAAACCAGCCCTTAATTCATCATTGAAAATTATTGGTAGGTTAAATTTCTACAAATACGTCGGCAATTCTGAAAAACTTACATTAAAAAAAAGTGAAATTAGTCTTTTTTGTTTGAAGACTAAACTTAAAAATTTTGATTTTGCAATTAAGACCATCGTTAACGCGTCATACTTTAAGTTGTCTCGTATTCAAATCTATATATCACCATCGGAGTAATATAGCATAGAAACATTAGCAACTATTAAAGGAATTGTGATTGTTGTATTATATATTCATGACTACTACTGAGACTGTCACGCAGTCTGACTGATTCAGGCGCGCAAGGCACGGACGGAAATGTGCATGACGTGAATAACATTTACCTATTGTTGGAAAAGGGAGGCATTCTGTTGTTTTGAAAAGCAAAAACCTTTTGTTTGAAACTATGATGTTCAAGTAAAATGTGTAAGTCCTTTAGATATTTCGTATAAATATTTTGTTAAGGAAATTATTCAAAAGATGCAAATTCGTAAATTAAAAAGCACAAACAGGAAGCTTAGAAGACAATATCAGTAAAACATCCCAACTGTAGCTGCTTACGTTATCGCTTAATTTTTTTCACGGCGTTTTCCTCAATCAAAGCTAACCTTTTCCGCTACACCATGTGCTTAAATTAATTTGTTTTGGTAATAGAGAACACCATACAATAAACAGTTATTACCCTACTAAGTATTTTTTTCCCCGAGCTATGCAATTTCAGAGAAGAAAACTGGTAATAGAAGACAAGCAAGAGGGCAAAAAAAAATAAACGATCAAAAACCTTTGCGTACTCTGAATATCTTCACAAGCTTCGAGTAGACAGACTTTATCTGAGTTCACAAATCTATATAAATTAGTAGTCTGTATAAGAAGGTTAATGATTAGTAGTTTAATTACGAATTTTAGTTTAAACAAATTAATACATTAATTTTACCTTCTTTGTATATTTATGAAAATATAATGTGTTCGTAAAACTCTGAACAAATTCAGTGTGAATAGTGGCCATCATAATATAAAAACCAGAATTAAGGATAAAATAGGTTTAGACTGAGTAACACGAATAAGTCCTTAATGGGCAATTGCGTAAGTTTTTACAATAAAAATTCCGAAATGTATAGCGGAGTTCACAGACAGTAGATTCAAATTGCGTGTGAAAAATATTGTAATGAAAAAAGGATACTATGCCGTTAGTAATTACATAGAAGATAAAAATGCATGGAACATTCCGCTTCTGCCAAGTAGCCAACTGACACATAAGAGATATAATATTGTCAGAAACAAGCTTAAATATTGTTACAAAAGTTCTAAAAAAATGCCCCTCTGTTTTTACCATATCTCCTGAGTAGCGGTTCTTTTTCCGATGGACGATGGTAGAGTCATTGTTATAATGGACGTTCATAAGTGCGTTTGTAATGCCAAAATTGAATAAATAACTTTTTAACTTAAAGTAATTTGTACGGACCATAAAACAAATGACTGTAAGAGTTGTTAAAACTAAATGATATGACAGAATGCTTGCGTAAAAGAGTTATGATATTGCCAATGAGCGTTTTTCTTGGCATATTCAGAATTTTGTCACGTAGAAATATGCAGCATTTGATTTATATTTAGCTTAGCGTTCAGATGTGCCGTGGATAGCTTGTTTTGTTTTGCTTTGTTCTCTAAATCGCTAGTTATTTATAGTAAAAATTAAATGCTAATTGTAAAACAAGTATGTCAACGGAGGACAAAGAAGTCCGCAGCACATGTATTAGCTTAGTCCAAGTTGCCATTGAGTAAACTAGATTAAAAAAATAATGAGTTCTATGTATATGAGAAGTTCCAAGAGAAAAAGAACAGTTATTTCTATGAAATATGAACTCTAAATAGGCCCCTAAACCTACATTACTAGATTGCGAGAATCCCAATGCTTACACAAGTAAAGGAGATCTGTAACTTTCGTCTAGACTTAATCTGGTTTGATAAATGAAACCATTAAGAAGACTCCTCTAGACTGTGGAATATAATTCAAATTATAAATGATAAAATATAGACGTTACTAAAATTACTTTGCAAAATGAGAATTAAACTCTATTTTCTTTAGGTGCCGAACGCAAATACCGGACTTTACAGCAAGCAAAGTATCATGGGTAGGTGCTGTTTTTAGCATGCACTACATGTGGTTCCTAATATCAGGCGTAAATTTCATTTGTTTCATAAAGTTACAAGAAAATAATGAAAATTTCCTGTATTCTTGTATCTGCGATATTTCTTGCCATAACACGTAAGCTTTCGGATCTACGCGGTCCGTCATCAAAATGTAAAACTGCACGCCTGCCGCTTATGAAGTTATTAGAAGCCACTGCGATATTCTAGACTTGCGGCAGCGTCGTAGCTGCGAGGGCATGCTGATCATAAATTACCATGAAATTATATGGTAACCGCAGTCGCGATATAATGTAAACATTTTGACAGCCCAATTTCAGTTGGCACAAACTTGTCGCTGCTACAATGGAGCAGTGGCTAAGATTCAAGCAGTCCGCTCAATTTGATTTCAAATTGCAGCAGTAAAGTTAATAATATTTGCAAGTTATAGAGGTATTTTATACCGGAGTAAATCATGGAGAAATTCTACTTCCTACTATCCCAATCATCATCATCATCAGCCTGTAGTCGTCCACTGCTGGACATAGGCCTCTCCCAATAAACGCCACTGAGCCCTGTCTTCGGCTCTTCTCATCCAGTTTCTTCCCGCCGCCTGGCGCAGGTCGTCGCTCCACCTGGCCGGTGGGCGTCCTATACTACACTTGCCGATTCGCAGTCTCCACTCAAGGACACGTCTACCCTAACGGATGTGACCAGCCCATTGCCACTTTAGCTTGCTAATTCGATGGGCTATGTCGGTTACTATCCTAATAATCCTACTTATATCATAAAAACGAAAATCTCTGTGTGTATGTTTGTGAACACATAACTCCATATTATAAAAATAAAAACTACAAACTGAACTACGAGTATATGCGGTCAGTCCCACGGGTGTCAGCTAGTTACAAATAATTTACAAGATGTAAATCAAATTTGATTGAATTACAAACATCCATCCATCCATCCTTGCAAAGTTTTGCATTTATAATATTAGTAGGAGGTTTTATTAATGATAAATCGATAATTCAACATTAATGCCCGTCATGCGTTACAACGCTTTGTTAGATATTGCCCTTCACCGAATGCTTTCATTTACATCCGTAAAATTGCTTCCTTTTACGTCAAAGACCCTGATTTAATCGACAAATAATTGATTGCGTCACAGCTATACAATCAAAAAACGTGACGGGTAGCGGCCGTTCCCTTTAAAACAGAATCTATTGTTATGTTTAATTATGTTCAGTTCGCCCTTTCTCATTGACAGCGTGAGTTAAAAACTGGAACGTTTCGAGAAATTTAATCTTGAATTAATCCCGTCATGTAGGTACTTGACGTGATTTTTGATTAAATTTCTCAGATATAGGGTCTGCGTAGCCCCTTATTTATCACTGACAAAAGCCAGGAAAGTTATTTTAGCTGAGATTAATTTAGCTGGAATGATGACAGTTTTCTATTCGTCGTTACATTTCATTTGATAATTATGTACAAAACCTTGTTATTAGAAACAACATAAACAAATTCAAAGATTAGACAAGGTTTTGATCATCTTCGTACTAGTTTGAAGAAGTTTGAACAATAATTATTTATATGTAAACTTATTGTTTTTTTCTTAACTTATGTAAACTTACAAAACCTACATTTGATTGTTTATACCAGAGATTATAAACGTTACGAACTCGTATGTAAAGTCATGAAGCGTGAATCTAAGCCTGTATTTCAGCGCCACAATCCCAGCTATTTTGCATACGCTAACACCATTACAACCAACCCGGTAGCTTACCCCAGCTGTTTTATGCACTAACAACATTACAAAGGCAACGTGGCAGTTCACCCCAGCTGCTTTATGCAGTAAAAACATTACAAACCTGGTAGGTTCCTGTTGCCCGTCGTCCGCTTCCCGGACTCGTTTGTTCCCGCCCACACTCGTAGTTGCTGACGTTAGCTGTGGACAAAACGAGAATTACAGGTGTATAGAGATATAATCTTGGTAGTCAGCATCGGTGATTAGCACCATTTAGTACCATCTCATTCTAATGATTTTAATAACAAGGTATTTTAAAGAAGCAAATGTCAAACTAATGATTATGACATAGTATTAAAAGGTTAACTTTTATTCAGGAATTACTGATTGAAATGGACTGATGAACTGGATTGAAAACGGGACGTGTTAATATAATAGACATTATTTGATAAACTATGTAACTAGGTGTAAGGACATTGATAATAATGGTGGAAGTTCCACTACTCTTACATTGTCCAAAGTTGGTATATACTTTTTCATACCACATTTATTGAAACACACATGAGTCTTTCATGCGGGTATGATGTAGATAGAGTATCTCACAATCCAATTCTCTTGTTGCCTCGGCTTACACAATGTCACGCAAGACGCCCAGTCCAAGAATATCGCTTTGTCAAAGTGCAGTCAAGTCGAGCGTACCTACTCTAAAAATCCATCAAAATGAATCTGAAGGAATCCGGATCCTAAAATTCTTTCTCTTTCACGAGAAAATTTCTCCGAACATTCGACACCGAAAGTAATTCGATCCACAAAGCGTAGTTCAAACGCCGGGAATATTTTGTTTCCTCGATTACGACGTCTGTCTGTCAAAAGCCTTTGGAAGCTATCATTTAAGTGGTAGGCGGTTGGTAGACACGCAGTCGCCTGTAAGAGAATTTTCTGAGCGAGTGAGTTTCATCTTCGACCATTTTGTCTTGGTTTATTCAGTGAGTGATGCGGTGTTCAAGTGCAGACTAACTAAATTAAGATTTAGCGGAATTCACTAAAACGCGCTCTGTGCAAAATGAACTTCTATTCTAATTTCAATAAATCTTTACATATCCATGAAATAATATTTGGCTCCAGAAAAATGGAGACTGTGTCCATTTCTCTGTTTCGGTCTGAGGTTTTTATTGTCAAATAGGCAATCATCTGATGTCAGTTGCAATTGACGAAAAGTATCGCAGTCTAAACACTTTATTCTGGATTTGAAAACCTTCAGATCATCAGCGTTGATTAAATAAAAATAGCTCAAACAAATATCTCATCTGACAAATGTTTTAATTATATTGACTACACTATAAAATTTAGTTTTATATAATATAAAAGTCGTTAAACTTTTATATTTAATTTTATAGTCGCCTATAAATTTAGGGAGCACTTGTATATGTCACCGTTCTTAACGTATCCCCGCTAGGAAAAATCTTTCACTATAGCTCTATTGGATAAATTTCCGCTCATTTCCTCTAAAATGCGATCTCTACCAAATCCCGCCGTAATTTATATGGGATTTCGAACTAAATTGGAGATCTATCTTAGCACGTATTTCTGAAATCAGCGAAGCAAAAACCCATGTACCGACAAAGTATAAATTGAAGAAATACATTTTCGCAAGGACGCCAAAGGCTCGGGGCGTATTTTATATGAAAATCATTTTTGATATCGACGTTGTATTGAAATATTCCTAGCCAAAATTTTCTCGGTACTTTACTCTCGAGGCACGTTTGGAAAATATTTTAGATATCTATCATGCTCATAAATAAATTGTTTTTGTCGATATTTTTAGTAATTTTACGTAAAGGCACGTCTGCACCGAGCTTTGGGCTCTGTTAATGCCTCAGACATAAATAATCACACCAATATTATAAAAACGAAAGTTTGTTTGTGAGTATATTATGATTGTTACTTCTTCCGCTGTTATGGCTCAAAGTGTTAGGGTGTCCTCTCAATTTGTTATAGAGTTGTTTTTATAAATAAAATGGGAAACGGATTTAGTAAAATTCAAAATGTAGAGAGCTTATAACCTGGATTAATACATACGCTACTTTTAATTCCCGGAAAACCGCAGGAGAAACTGCGGGACGCAGCTCGCGTTAAAATCATTAGCTATATTTACTTTGACGATTCGGCCAAGTTGGATCGACAGTGGTCACGGGAAGTCTGGACGGACAATGCGGGTCAGGGATGGGAAGGTTGGGCGGTCACCAACTCCCAAAGTTACTTTTTAAGTTAAGTCTCGGCACAGACTTAAATCGAACTATAAAAGAATTTCAGATTTTTTCATCTTTTTAACCGACTTCAAAAAGTTCAAAATTCGATTGTATTTTTTTGTTTTTTACCTCGAAACACCGTCATTTATAAAAGATTTAGAAAACTGTGCGTTGGGTTCGGTACATCTTCAACATGATCCCATATAAATTTCAACGATATTTGACCTTGGATTTCGAAGATATATCGGTATTAAAGTAGTTTTTTGTTATAAAATGTTTTATAGAAAAAATATTTCTTTATTTTAATTAGTACCTTGTTTTTAGGTTCAAGCTACATAAATGCAAATATATTTTTTTTATTGGTTTTTGAACCAACAGCACTTAAAGAAAATCATAATATTGCATATTAAGCTACTCATACTGCCAGTAACAGGTTCACGCTTTTATACATTTTATTAAAGTCGCTATATATAAATAAGTAATGGTATACGCATTTGAAGAAAGTTTTTTTAAACTGTAGAAGATTTGAAACTGTTATTTATATATTCAAAAACTTCAAAGCTCTAACAATTTGAAACTTGTCAATTTTGTCAGTCTTTTCAACCTCTGGACATCAAACTAAGTTTTCAATTGGTTTCGAGATACTTAAGACATAATTAATGAACCTAAATCGACAGCTGGCTTAACAGAACATAAAATTATGAACATCAAGTTGTAGCTAAACTTCGGTGTTTAGACAATATAAAGGACCTAAGAACCGCAATAAATCGGTACATATCAATATTGGTACTATAAATATTATGTTGTAATTTGTAACAGGTGTTTGAAATGAATAACGTTATTCATATCCTACTAATATTATAAACTCCTGAATAAATTTGTATGTAGTATTATATGAAAATCATTCTCTCGAGGTTCTTTAGATCATTGAATAAGAAATTGGATGCATTTTATATCGGATTATTTTCCATGCGGGTGAAGTCGTGGGTCGAAGCTTTAATATGTAACCCTTCCCTAAACAATTGTACTCATGTTTATTTCATTATTTATTTTTTGACTCTGGTTTATATCTGTAGGTACGAGTATATCAGTTATTTAAAAAAAATGTAAGCTACATTAGTGTTTTAAATCAATTACTTGTTACATTTTCAAGTTACCCTTACTTAATTACAAAACTATAAAATCAACAAAATTTTACGTTTTTTTTTTTACGTTTCCACGACTGGATTATTTTGCGTTTCGATTCCTGATTAGATAGAACCTTAGGTATTAAGTTTTAGGCAGATATGCGATAATATCAATAACAATAAAATATAGGAAACTGAAATAGGTTATAAGTTTTACTGTAAAATATTTTCGGCCAATCTCTGCCATTTTCGGTCCTTTTTTGAAACCTTACCTAAACGTTTTAATTATACGCCTTCTTTGTTCTTCAGAAAGTTAGCACCTGTTAGAAGCAAGAGTAAATATTGACCGGGCTAAAATATTTCAGTTTGGTCCCGGACCAATTATTTATTCATGTTTAAACAAAAAGTTTGGTATACTTATAAAATATATGGAAAATGCATGAGATGAAATAATGAAATTTATGTAAGGAGTGAAAACAGGAGAAGCAGACTAATTACGGGTTGTAAACATTTACTTTTGTTTCGTGAAAATTAAGGTACGAGTTTGTAGCCGACTGCAGACAGCAGCAGCAGACGACGTGTCGCTACGACACTACTGGTTTCTTTGTATTTCTATGAAATACCTTCCGCAGCTAGCGACACGTCGTTCGACTACACGTCGCACCATTGCAGACGACGGGTCGCCCGACCGCATATAAGTAGTGCCACCGACAAGGGAAATCTGCCGGACTTTTAACTGGAATACGGCGCTGCCTGCCGTCTGCTGCAGCCATTTGCAGTTTGTGTTTGGAATCATGCAGCGACATGTCGCAACGACACGTCGTCTGCTGCTGCTGTCTGCAGTCGGCTACGAACTCGTAACTTTATACTATTTTTATTGGTGAATGGAAATACGTTTGAAGACATCTCGCCTGATGGAAAGCGAAGATGCGGCCTAAGATGGAGCACGCTTGCCCATGAGATGCCTAAAGCTGTTTGGGAACAAAGACGCTGGCAGACATAAAACAACACCAGCCGCTTCTGGCTCGTTGACTTAAAACAACACCAGCCGTTAAAACATCTTTCGGTACCTACTCTTCGCGTTTCTCCTATACTTAACTTAGAGTTTCATTACACTATAATATGTGTATTGAATGCTGCAAACGTAACCATTTCTGTTACCGCTTATTGAAAGGGCATGATGAATATTATGAGTGTCTTTACATTCACAACAATTGCAAATTCATAGGATTCAAAACGAAACTGATTTCTTTACGCAACTTTTTGTAATACTTATAGCTTTAACATTTTTTATATTAATTTCCAGTGACATTTTACTGATTCGTCTAGACGTCAAAAGTCAAACAACAGAGGTTAAATACAAATGCCTTCAAACATTTGTTAGCCAAGGTATTGAGCATTTAAATTACATTTGCAGAAGCCAGAAAATACAATAACGTTTAATTTATTGTTTAGTAAAGCGTATTGTGCGTTCAAAGAATACAATAGGCTATGCATAATGCCCAAATCAATTGACGTAGCTTAGTTCAATGAACATCAACACTAAGTTAGGGCTATACATAATAAAGAGGGTGAGTCTGTGAATTATTTCGTTCGCTTTATGATCTCGCTTAACTTAAGTACCGAAAGTAAAAGACCTATCAAAAAACTTATACCTAGTATGTCATATGTAATTTCACGTTTACTTTTTACATTGTACATTAGTAAATTTAAAGAAGCTTGAACCTGCATCACAATCTTCCCTAGACGCGGGAAGGCCTCTGCATAATTGAGCTATGGTGGTAACCAAGTCAGGTGTTGAATTTTTTGTTTCGTTATTTAACCGTCTTAGGGGTGACGTGTACGTCAACTATTGAGTTAGGACTGAACCTTTTTCTCAACGAGCAAGATCTATATTGCAATTTAATACTTGTTTTATAAATTGTTGTAGATAGAGCTACATTAATCCAATGCACTAATTGGCCAGTGAGAACTTCCACCATTTTCATTTACGTATCCATACACCATGAGATCTAACGCTCTAACAGTAAGGGGTATTTATTGATGGATAAAATTTCTGAAAATAATATAGCAGAATAATTTTATACTCACATTCCTCCGTGATCTGAAGCTCGATCTTATCCAAATCTTCATCATCATCAAAATCCGTCTGTACCGTCGCGTCTTTAGTGTACTGTTGTAACGCAATCACATCAAACGCCGCACGCTCTTCTTCTCGCGGGCTTTGCGGGCGTTCGTGCATCTCGTGCGACTCCACTTCGGGCAGGCCGTGCGCTTCGTGTAAGCTGTGCCTCGCTTCGTGCTCGTGCATGTCTGGGTCTTGCCGCGCGCGTTTGCACGCTGCGCAGCCGCAGAGGGAGCCGCGCACGCGGAGCAGCCACACTAGCCCGAACAGCGCCATCCACGCGGTCATGCTGCGACCACTACGTCTACCATCACACACTTCTGACCGTCACCGTCACTCGTCTAAAGACAACCACATTGTTAACACGGTTTTTAGTTAGCGCACTCGGGTTTGTCTTTTAATTTTGGGTAACATTTTCAATATATGTTCAATCACAACACAACTCAAGATTATTCTTTCACTATTTTTTGAAGCATAGTTTTGTAACTTAAGTTATTTTTATTATTGATATCATTGAGTTCAGTTTATATATTTTATCTATTCATTATTATGATGATAAGCTATACACTTCAACAGTATACTAAAACATAAGAATAAAGCTTCATTTCCCAATAAACCATAAATACTTTTCAATAAATATAAAAAATATGTTTCTTTATTCAATATTTATCAAGTTTAAAAAACTCCCGAAAAATATTTGAGCTTAAAGCGCATAAAATACTAAAGTGGCCTGCTCAAAGTTTTTATCTGCCTACTTATTACATCAAACAAGCGAGATCACTTAGCAAGCGATCCGGATAAGCTAGATCAACGTCTCAGCTCAAGAGCTGAAACTAATAAAGCGCTGGATTCATAATCTGCAGACAAGTTTCGTTGTATTTTCCGGCTAAAAGGAAAGCGTGGATAAAACGAATTTAGGACAAATTGAAAATATTTTAGCTTATCAGAAATTGCTCTACTATCTGGATATAAACTCTGAATGGGCAAAATAGAATTACGACGACAGACTTAGTAAGATAAATCCATAGCTAACTCTTTAAGAAGGTACACCAAAAAATAAAAAGTACCTACAGTGGGTGGTTTTATCGCCAAATATCGAATTCTTCCAGGAAACCTTTGGATAAAGACGATTTACAAAAACAGCCTAAACACGATGTAGTACAGAAAAAGTATGGTAAGTACAAATACCTACATCTGTTACGATATTTATATAGAAATTAGTAGGAGGCTGCTAGCTTAGTAGAAAACGAGATCGCTTAATTAACTAGCGAACGCTGTGTACACGGTAGATAGAAATCTTAATTCCAAAGTTAAAATTCCTACAGCACTGAAGCTCATAATTTGTAAACCTATACATGTTTAATATCACGGCTCAGAGGCGCCTGGGTAAAAGAAAATGTAAGCAAATTGGTGAAAAGATTGATGTTGGCATCTCGAATATCGCTCTTGAATCTATGTAAATACACTCAAGCTAACAAGTATCTATACCGACCTAGATAAGTGAGTTTCATTTGTTACTTTAATAAGGTATATTGACGGTGCCAATTTCAACGTCGCGGTAAATATAAATAAAATAAAATAAAAAGGCCTTTTTATTTTCTGAAATTTATATCACCTTAAACTAGAATATATATATTATTAGAATCTTATAAAATTTGTACAAACTTGTACTTTTATAATATCCTTATTGTTAGATCAGATCGAATATGTATTACTTTCATATTAGGTTTATAAGTATTGTAAAAACTGAAACGCAATGAAAATATATAGTGTAATGGGTTGTTGTTAGTTCCTAACCACAACACTCTTTGTACGACACGTGTTTCGCCGTCTGCACGAGGCATCATCAGGTGTCGACTCGCCGAACGATGGAACGAGAGAACACTGGTCTCTAACAACAACCTACAACAACAACCTACATAATATTCAGCGGGATTACACTATATATTTTCATTGCGTTTCAGTTTTGAGATGAATTTCCGCAACGTCACGCCTGATTCCATTTCATTATAAGTATTGTTTTAATATTATACTTTAATGTTTTCTTCTGTCTATCCCATTACTCTATACAAAACATAATTCGAATGTATATAGCTACAACATATAATAAAATCATCAATAATATTACTGGAAACAACTATGGCCGCGTTCAATTCAATAAAGAAAACGACAACATATTTAAAAATGACTTGACAATCAACCAAATTAAAACCACAACACGGATGTGACTTTCAGAGTTTTAACTAAAATAATACATCAAAACTGTTTGTATTCGTATATTAATGAGTGTCCCACAAAAGTTCATAATATGAAAGTTAATCGTAGGCGAACTTTTCAATGCGCGCTTGGAATATCGTTCATTCATTTACTCTCGAACTTTGGATACACACTGACACCTATATATGTATTTATATATTATTCATTTTGAGTCAAGCACATAAAGATACCAATTTTACTATACTAAGTATATTTTATGGTCGGACGCTTATATTAAAAAAGAATACGAAAGAAAACGGGTCAAAACTGACTAAATGCGAGTAAAACTTTTCACATTTATAGTTCAGTGAAGTTGTTCAATCAATCAATCAAATCTTTGTCAATGCATTTGTTGTAATTTGAGTCAATAAATTAGATTTGTGAAAATTTTAAGACTAGCAAACGGTTTTAAAATGGCTGTACAGACGGACTTTAGCTCTAGCAAAAAAGACAAATTTTGTACGTATCACAGTAATATTATATATGTGAAAGTTTGTATGTAAGTGTGTTAGTGTAGGTATTTGTGTGTTTGTTACTTCTTCACGCTGTAACGGCTCAACAGATTTCAGTGAAACTCGGAATGGAAATAGCTGATATCCTAAATTAACATAAAGGCAATTTTTATTCCGGAAAACCACGGGTGAAACCGCTGGGCGCAGCTAGTACAATCGTAAATAGACGGGCAGACACCTGTAAAGACCCTATAGGACCGGAACCCTAAAAAACTAAGTACCTACCTACCTGCATTTATTTACAAACGACTTATTTTTAAATAGTGTACCTACATATAGAACAAATTACTTCTAAACGGCGATGCTCTGATATCCCATGTTAAATTCAACGCTTTGCAGTAGTATAGTAAGGGAAGCAGCTGATGATCTAGCTTGGAGAGATATTCCTCTTGAGTCTAATCAAATAAGCACTCCGAAAGATCCTTTTATCTTATATATAAACTAACTGACCCGGCAAACGTTGTTTTACCATATAAATTTAAAAAAAATATTAAGGGTGAACAACCCTTATCACTTAGGGGTATGAAAAATAGTTAGTAGCCGATTCTCAGACCTACTGAATATGCATATAAAATTTGGTAAAAATCAGTAAAGCCGTTTCGGAGGAGTAGGGTAACTAACATTGTGACACAAGAATTTTATATATAAGCTTTAATATAGTTACTTATAGATAAACGCTGTTTTAAATTAATGTTGACAGCGACAACTCAGTCCAGCAGTAATCGCAGTGACACTTGGAACTTTAAAAATGCAAAGAAAAGTCCCCTCAAGGACTTTCATGCAGTCTTGAATTACGTAAATTGATATAATATACTACAATACAACAATAATATTCAATACAGATATCGGTTAGTTAAATAAATAATAAGTAAGAGAACTTAGGTAGCTGTGTATCAGTATCAATAATAAGTAGGTATAGATATATGATTTTCGTAAAAGCTATTTTAGAGAAAAAAAAATCTAACTAGTGTTTGTGACATAATACTACATTATTAGGTAGGTATACCTTTTTGTTGCTGATTGTGCCTGATAAAGCGAATATAAGTTATTTATTTCCCTTGCCACGTATTGTGAACATGAACGTAGTAGGTAATCTAGTTTCCTCCGAACAAGTTATTTTAGTAAGAGCAAAAGGTATTCCTGTTACGTATATTTTTATGTTCGGATAACCTTTTCTTTCTTCGAATTAATGTTTTTGTTGGGTTGATACGAATTATTATAAAAACTTTTAAAGGCGACCTAATTTGGCTTACTTAAGGATGTTTTTGCAGCCCTCAGGCGTTTTTATTATTTTAGTCAAGATTATTTTGGTCATAGTGTTATATAGCATGGAATTACCTTAGATATTGAGCTCATAACACCTAGTGATTTCGCTTGAAACAGTCCCTTCTGAAACACAGTAATGTTTGCACACAAACTGCTTGGCGGTTGAATATCTAGTAGATCTGAACTGGTAGATTTCTTATAAAATATAAAAAAAGAAGTGTGGCACTTGAAGACTGCCGCGGTAAAGCTATTGCATAGCATTCGGAGTGGGGGGTGTTAGGTTATTTTCGTTACGGAATTTCTGGATTCGGTCTCCACGCTCAAGGCCCGCGATAGAAGCTATGCAATAGCTTAAAAAGTTCGTGCAGGAGAATAACATTAAAGCGAGCGCGATTTTATCTAGCAAATGCATGTGCAGCGTCTGCTGTCCACTTGCATTCATCCTAATTATTTTAAGCTATTGCATATTATATACTTTTTCTAATCCTGTTTATACTAATCCTAGTTTGTATGTTTGGATGACGTTTGGCACAGGGAAGGGATAGATTATAGTCAGAACATAGGATATGACTTTTGTTCCCAAAATACAAGCATCAAAGTCGCGGGTATCGACTAGAAAAAAAAGCTAAAGAAAGGTTATGCTTATTACCTTCATGAACCTATATGTATGTCTATTTTTATGGCGCCTCGTAGCGCCTCGTGCAGTTAAAAGGATGGACCGTTTTTGGCAAATCGGTGCCATTAGAATGCTATTAGGAACACATACAGCGGAGCATAGGCTGTACTAAATACAGAAAATGGTTTCTGTTTGATGTAAAGCCATATTGTCATATCGAAAAAGTGAGCGATTACGGCTCAGAAGAGCACGTGTGACTTTTGATAAGACGCACCCAAGTTCGAGTCCCGCTGGCTGGCCACTGTATTTCGCAGATTTAATACTCGCTTTAAACGATGAAAAAGAATACATCGTAAGGAAACCGTTATGTCCAAGAATTAAATTCAAAGACATGCGACATCCGCCAACTCGCACTGGGACCGTATCTGGTTTGACCTTTAAAGACAGACCTGTACAGATGCAAACTTTTTGATAAACTCCTCCAAAATAATTCCAGTTAGGTACAGAAAGGGTAAGGTGACCGCAATAAAATCAAGGATAGGTAATTCTCTTCACAACGTCCACTAACAAAAGGCCCACTCAAAAAGTACTTAATACCACAAAAGCTCGCCCACGCAATGTGCACAAAACCTAAACACAATCGACTCATATGAGGTACTATGCTATATATTATGTTCCATATATGGAACATTAGAGCACTCAAGCGCTATGATAGCAGGCAAAGGAACTCGATGATATGATAAATGTGGCTATAAATTGCAGGCTTGCGATAAAAACGGCTGCCCTTTTCGAGAACTCATGAAAAATATCAATTCGTCACCAGCGATCGAAATCCTCTTTAGCGATAGATATGGGTCCAAGTATCGGTATTGAGTATAAACTACCATAAATACCAAATACTTATATGATTAAAAAATAACAGGTACTGGAATTTAAAGTATCGGTTAACTTCTTATACTAAAGTTACGATGTAAAATCATTACGTACTATTTACAACTTGCACTTAAAAACTGGCTACAAGTAGGTATTTATGAAATAATTTTCTAGCGAATCAAGCTAATAACTTGTTATAACAATATGTCGATAAAAGTATCGATTCTTGGTAACTAGAGCCGTAGCAAGAAATATCGATACCCTCAGTAGATATCCTTCAAACCTAAAGCGATGGAATTTCTGAAGGGTAGATTAATGCTGAAAGATTGTTGGAATATTTTATGGTTTTCTTATTACTGGCTTGTGCGAGATTTCCCACGGTTTGTATCAGAATCAATATTTTTGGTGGCAATGATACTTAAGATTTGCATTTTATGACGATAAGAGAACGACGAGATTTTTGCGTTTTTGTTATCATCTTTATACCCAGGGGCACCCAGCGTACAAAAACATTATTTGAGTTTTGTTGTATACTTTTCGTCTTTGATTTTTTTCTATAATGCGACAAATATCTAGATGAACACGGCCAAAATAATGACTGCTAGTGATAACTCAACTCTAGTAATGATAACTTTAATGACGCACAGCAGTTCACCTTATCCATGTTCATGGAGAGTAGCAGTTTTAATGTATACTTTATAACTATACGTCTTATCATAATTGTAATTTTAGCACCTTGCGCAGGTATTCATAGACTCACATTTAATTTATCACAATAACTTTCGCTTTGTTACTATTATTCTGTCCCCACCACTCATCACGTCAATTTTATTACGCCATAACAAAGTCGGAATTGCAAGTTCCCTTAAATGCATAATTCGAATTTTGTAATGTCAGACTTGTCGGACTACCCTCGGTCTTCAGAAGTTCTGCGGAAAAGGAAACGCCGCCGCCGTGAATTTCAAAAAGAATTTTCTCTTGAATATTAAAAAGAGTTTACGAGCAGTGCAATGTGAAGCGAGATGTAATTTCTCGCATGGTTTCGTATTCTGTCTTTGGTATGACTACAGTGCAGGCTCACATATAGAATCTATTATTATATGAATTTATGGAATAAATTGTGTAAATGTAGTTCCTTACAGAGCTATGCAATTTTTCTATGAAATATCTATGAAACAATCATCATCTAAGCCCTGGGTGGACTTTGGCCAGGTCGAGAATTTGTCTCAGACGGGTCTGTTTCTGGCTTGCTGCCTCCAGCCTCTGACATCGACCGTCTTCAGGTCTTGCTCTACGCCGTCAAACCACCTTAACTTAGGTCGACCATGGCTTCGGCGACCATCCGGTTTTCTTTCTAGGAGACGTTTAGGTGTCTGGGTCTCCTCCAAATGCATGGCCTAACCACCGATAGCGCCCAAGTTTCACTGTCTTGACTACGTTCGGTTCGTCAGACCAGTAATAAAGTCCATGGTTAAACCTCGCTCTCCAGCAATTATCTCCCAGTACAACCCCAAAAATCCGCCTTAGGATCTTCCGTTCAAAAACTCGCAAATTATGTTCATCCTTTTTGCTCAGTACCCACGAACTACGAAGCAATACTCTACAATACAATAATAGTTTATTGAGCACCAAAACAGGAAAAAAAGTTTACAGTTACATTAAATAGTGGTAGAACAATGGTAACAGTGGTAGATCTAATAACTCGTATTCCCCTTGTTTTGTTGTTTATATTACAACTAAGCTCATTTTAACCTACATTTAACTCTTATTTCCTTTTGATAATATAAAAGCTTCTTATAACGTTCCAGCAGGAGATTTAATCCTTTATTTTCAAAGAGAGTCTCAGCAGATTTAAGAGGAATCCTAAGTGAACGTGGCACGACAACTTCCACATACGGTCAAATAGATAAGCCAGCTTTAATCCATTTGCATTTGAGCTAGGTAAGTTTGAATAATCCGTAGAAATAAATTGGTAATTAGGTTTCACTAAGTAAAACCTCAATAGCCAGTGCCTTTTCGATAGTATGATTATTCTTTATAATTGGCCATACGCCTAGGTTTGTTTTTCACGTTAGGTAATTTACATTATGTAACTTAGTATTTACATATTCTGTAAAAATAAAATTTATTAAGAGATCGGCAAATGCCATTATTTTTATTTATTTGTTTTGTAACATTATACTTATAATCTTTTTACTATTTATTTCTACTTTAATCTCAACATTATTTCTGTCCAATTCCTAAAATATGTATTAAAAACAGTCACAAAAACAATTACCTACAACAGTCAAATAGAGTTTTTATTGTTTTATATATTTTATGTTTGGCCACTATCTAGCTTGATATTATGCGACGATGTGGCCGAAGATAGAGCACACAGATCTAGAGGAAGACGGTAGTTGAGGGACTGCTCAGACCATTTCCCGTAATGGTTCACGAAACATCATCCCAAAACACGACTAGGTTGCTTGACCGCTTAGCTTTATTCGATAGAAAATTATAAACGATGCCAAAGCCTACCAATCTAGTAAAATTCAATGCTTCAAAGACCTAGGCAAAACGGAGTCCCTTCAACCTGACTCCAACTTTCGGTAATATGTCCATACCAGTGGAAAACCACCGTGTGTTGTTGGGTATCATCCTGACATCCAACCTTAATTTTGCCTCGTATATTGAGCCCAAGGCTGCATTAGCTGCAAAGAAGTTGGGAGTCCTGGGGAAGGTCAGGCGGTATTTCACGCCGGGACAGCTTCTTAACCTCTACCAAGCACTTAAGTCCGGTCATACATGGAATACTGTAGGACATCACTGTACTGTAGGTCATCTTTGGGACGGCTCGGCTAAGTATCAGCTCAAAACCTTGAATTCCATAGAAAGGCGGGCAATAAAGCTAATAGATAACGATGCGTCGTTGAAGCTAAGTTTCAGAGTCTCGAGCATCGACGTAAAGTTCAAAAAGTTCACTTCAAAATAGATGCAGAATTTGAATACTAAATAATAAGCTTAAAAGAAACTATGCTACTACAGTTAGGTATAGTTTTTATAACATCAACATAAAAGTGTAAGGAAATAATATAAAAGTTGTAACAAAAGAATTCATAATTCAAACTAACACCGACGACCAAGTGCATAGCCGTATTGTTGCGATAGAGAAATTTCTTTGCCGAGTTTAAAAAGTAATTAATGTTAATTTACTGTACTTGCATTTTGTTTTTGCAGACTGTACTTAATGCTTCTGTAAAATTTAAGTGGTTCTTTTGTTTTAGCTCTTAAAATAAAGGTACTACGTTTCATTATTGTCTTGCTTAATTTTATTTCAAGTCTTTGCTCTCAGCTTTATGATTATTTGCGGCGATTGTAGAAAGTACTTAACCATTTTGAGTTTGTAATATAAATTAATGAGCTGAAATCAAGAATAATGTTTACTTATTCATAGAACTACAATATGAAAACAAAGTAGATCTAGAAACATAGTATTAGTGTAGCTTATCAGCGTAGCCAAGCAGTAGTGCGCAAGCATTACTGTGTTCCAGTTAGAAATGCATTGTAGCCAGCGAAATTACTAGCCATTATGAGAGTTAAGACCTAGTTGTCTCAGGATGACGAACGCAGTGCAGAGCTGCGCAGAATTTTGCAAAGAAAAGTTCTGAGTGGTGATGCAACTGTTATGGGCAGGCGTATTGCTTACCATCAGGCAAACGACCTGATAGTCTCGTCAATCAGTTACATTAAAAAAATGATAGTGGTCTTTAATTATTCTGTGGAAATTTCTGTGGAAATACTTCAGCTGTAGACGAAAACATTCCTTATCTCTAGGTACTTTACAATTGCCATGGTAATTTAAAAGAAATAAGGAAAATCTATGGAAGTGAAGTGCTACCGTATTTTTCCGCTTATCTTAAAGGTGTTGAAGGAAATGTGTTTACGATTAATTTTGTGAGTGAAAATTGGTAAATGTAAAATGGTGGGAACTTACGCAGAAGGGAACTGAATACCATATAAAATTATGTACCTAATTTTCGTTTAAGTTAACACCACAGTACCGAAAATATTCAATATAAAACAAATACTTAGCACTTAGTGTGTTATTGGATATTAATATCTCAAAGCGAGCAGTAAGATTTATTATTGCTGGTATATGTTTTTTTTATTTATGTAATGACTTAAGCATATATTTATTACGTACATATTTAAGTATATATTTTATGATTAGGCTTGCAATAGGTATATATTAAGTTTATGTGGTTTAATATTTCTCATAACACACTTTACTGCACCGCTACCATTTTTCTTGCACGTCCTGGACGACTGGTAGAAAATGCTATCTAGCATTAAGTCCTCCATGTACAAACTGTTTTGTGCTAAGTATAAATAAATAAGCCAAGAATTAAATGAATGCAAATAATTTTGATTGCTGTATTCTCAAACTCTAGTTTGTATTTCGATTATAAAATTACGATTTCTTCTTATCTGGTTTTTAGCCCAAACATTTTCACTGCTGGATAAAGTAGTCGCTTCTCTGCGTATTTACTCAAAGACCAACTGCAATTTTTTTCTGGATTTAAATGGTAGATCTGGCTTACCCCAAGACGTCATACCAGTGGTTAAGCTTCCCGACGAGTACCATATGTTTCGACACAGACGAAAATAAAAGTGTTGATGAATCACGTTCATCACGTTTCCACTTGCCAGCACTCAGTCACTGAGCTTCCACTGAGATAACGCGATTTATCTACGATGTTTCAATTTGCATAACGATGTTTATACGACAGTTAGCAGCCGCTTAACAGCTTAAATACATTCATTTTAATACTTGGCCAATCAGATGAGATACGGTGTTTGATTTTATGAATGATCGTCCGTAGTTGTCAAAATAATATTTTGTAGGTAAAGAAACATTTTCTCTTTAATCGTTTTTTGTGAATATCATTCACGTTTCTCTGATTGTATTAAAATATTATCCTTACTTTGACAGTGACAACACAGTAGTTAATTAGAAACAGTTTCTAAAGTGCTGAAAAAACAGATATGTATTGAATAGTCGTTGCTACCCACGATTTCAACTACGTAGGCATATCGATATTATTTAAAAACGCAGCAGTGCTATTTTAATACGGTCTGAAAACTAAACGAATTTCTAACAACAAATTATTCTATCATTAACGGGTAGGGTAATTACACTTAGCATTATAGAGTGTATAAATAAATTAAGTGGCATTTAAGTGTTCAATGTTTAGGAAATTTAAAACACAAATTAACAATATTTTCTATATTACTTAGAAGCAATTAGCAAGCTAACAAATTAACGTAAGCCTTATCGAACCTAAACTGTATACTATCCATAATCACATAATATAGATTCTGAAAGACTCCACTTTGTTCAATCCAAAAGACAATACCGATGGAGGCACATATATACGTATAACTATATCGATCAACGTACATGCAGGTTTCCTAAAACAGCGACGAACAACACAGATGTCGGTGATAAAGTAGCGTTAACTAAGGGACGAGGCGAAACGAACGATGGGTAACCAATTGACTAAGGATTAAAAAGTTAAGGGTCTAGCTAGTCAAAAACTTGTCGGTGACTTTAAAGGTTCAACAAGTTTATGATTTCTATTTCAAAACAACATTCTAATAGCAGTAAGTGAGGTATGTGAATTGAGATAATTCAGTCAATTAAAAAGATGAACGAATATTATTTAAACCACCTGACCACAACTAAATTCTTCAAAAACCTAATTAAAGCTCAATCGACTCTATTTCCCAACTGCAATGTTTCCCAAACGTACACATCAGCGTAAACTATTCGACCGTGATACCCATAAGAAGTCGTACACCTCGTCTCCACCCGACCTGTCTCAAGAGACCGCACCGATAGAGGCACGTAACCAAAGCCTCGATCGAAATAAAGCTTTTCCTGAAATAGCGGCGAACAACGCAGCTGTAGGTGATAAAGTAACGTTGTCTAGAAACGAGGCGAAACGAACGACAGGTTACAAATTGGCTGGAAGGTTTAAAAAGTAAGGATGCGTAGAGAGAAACCTTGCCATATAATAAAATTGCCACAATATGAGGTTCCTCATCTAGTAGAATGTATAGATATAGACTTATCTAAATATGGTGAACAGTGTTGGATTTCTTTATACATCTGCTCCCAATAAGGAGATTAAACAAACTTTTTTTTCTTTATTCTAGGTAGCACCATACATAACACTGCTTCCTATTTTTATTACAATCTAGCCTTATAATTAGGCTAATAAGTAATTTTAATTGAACTTAAACTGATACATAGCTTAATACTAAGAATGTGTCCATTAACACTTATCTTATTGTCTCTATTAAGGCGAAGACACTTTGTTCATGTGTTCTTTCTGGGTGACATTTGCTACATTACACTAATTCACTAGCATTAGCACTACACTAACTCAAACGGTCTAAAACAAACTTTGACATCAAACGAAATTGTGTAAGGAATTTTCCTACCTCCATGGGAAAAGCTCACCTGGCAGGAATTGTCAAATTACAGTTGAGCTACAAACAAAACATTTGAAAGGATTACTAAAATAAAAAAGATGGGAGAGAGAGATAGATAGAGAAGAGTTATTTATTCGGAAAGTTACCTATAGGTAGAACATAAATACATTGTGCACAATCATCTTTTGAATAGAGTGCACAAACTGACAATCTAGTCAAATTCTGTTGTGTTAGCAATTCTATCAGCCACAATCCTATTAAAACTTTGTAACGACAATGCAATCCCCAGACTTGCAACTGCAGAATAATAGGCAAGACGGTGGTATCCAATACTGGATCCCGTGAGCTATAATGAAAATACCTAGAAATTTTGTTAACAGACGACTTAACGTTCGTGTCGTTTGTATCTACGTGATATTTGAATTTTTAAAGTAGTTCTTTCATTTCATTCATATGTAGTATGAAAATAAGGGGTTTAACCGTGCAAGGTTTATCAAAAAGAACATTCCGCCTAAGGGTCTGAATTTGTTCACGCATAATTTCGTAATTGAGAAACAAGATGTAAGTAACATACTTCAAACATGCCAAACAAACAAAGTAGCAAGTATAATAATCCTGCCAATGGAGGAGGCCAAAGAAAAGGGTTTCGTGCACCCATTGTTACAAGAATATATTTACTAGGTGACAAAGCGCCGTTCACTGAGGGACAAACGAAACGAACGACGTGAAACAAATTGGCTGTAAGGTTTAAAAAAAGTAAAAAGGTAGAGGGAGTAGTTAGGGAAAAGTTTAGATAAAGGGAAACGGTTCGAGGTTTCTAGTTCGCTGGGCTTACATTTGTGAGGCGGCGCAATATTCGTGTACCGTAAAAATTGTACGAGAAATGTTCCGGGATGTAATCTGTAAAGGTGACGAAAATGAGCATGACATCTATACTAATATTATAAGAGGTAAAGTTGTTTGTAATAATGTTTATAGGAGTTAATTATTCTCTGTAACTACTGATTCTGAAAATTATTTCGTTGATAGAAAGACAACACTGACCCCGAGTACTTAAGGCTATATTTTAATGTCTGCGCAAAAAAAGTTGCAGGCAGTTGCTAGTTATATTATATTTTATGAGACAGATTGTTTTTTAAAAGGGTTGGAACTTGAACCTAGTGGCTTCTAGGTTCAATGGTAGGGTAAGACAGGCAAAGTTTGTGTCAACTCTTAAGATAGTCACACACGACCATGTTATTGTCTTTTTGGCATGATCAAGAATACCTAATTGATGAAGTATGTTGAAAATATGTACAAATTAATATAAACTACTTACAATGTGAAACAATTGGACAACGTATTGGCAATTCTCCTTCTTCATCTCTCATGTAGATGTGTAGCCAACCCTGATGTCGGAGTTCTTCACCCAAAGGCCTCCGACGTGGTCTAACGATTATCATCTTAAGACAAATGGATCGATGTCTTCATGCCCTCCGAAGCACGGAAAAATTGATTGTAAAACATTTGTGGAGTCAGAACAATACACCAGTTAAGTCTGTCAAGAAGTGTTTTATTTGTGTACGCGTCCGCGTTGCAGCTCATAACTTCTTCAGTGTGTATTTACATCTGTGTTCAGATGTAAATACCACACAAACGGTCGTCGGTCACCCATCCAAGCGGTGACCACTGCAAACGTTGCTTAACCTACAAGATCAGTTATTTACGGACAAGTGAGCTACACTACGAGCGCTACCATTAGACCATTAAGATATACTTGAACATGTATGGCTTGTCGTATTTTGGCATGACAAATGTTTTGAAGACTGTTTCTGATTTCGATTCTGCTACCATGATCCTATTTCACGCGTCATGAATACGTGAACGCAGCGCTTGTTACATGCACACTGACGTCGCTTCAAGTTTATTGGAATGTATGTCGTTTATGCGTTCTGCTTGATCATGCAGTATCATGCAATAGGACGATAAAAATAGATCGCGTGTGGCTGCTATAACAGTTGAAATAAAACTGCTTATTCTAAGACTGCTCAGATAAACATGTTTTACATGTCAAAGACAGTAAAGTACCAACTAGAATAATGCTATCCTTGGTCCGAAACTGTTCCAAACAGATAAATTATCATACGGGCGCGAAAGTGTAACAAAATGTAAATCAAATCATAGAGAATAACAATCAGGTACCGATCTGAATCTATGAAAAGTAATTCAATACGTCATATAAAATACCTAATTAGACCTTCAGCATCTAATCAGATCAACAGGATAACTTATAATACAAATTTATTAGGCAAGACAACCTACCTATCCTCTTCTCTATCCATAATGAATCTTTATTACAACAAGAGTCCAAATATTACGCTCGTAGCCTCGCAAAAATAGCTACTTCCTTTGGAATGCTATATCAACAAAAAAGTATTTCAGCGAAAAATGCACCCTACATGATTTCGATCCAATGAAACGTAGCTAGGTAAAATAAAATCTCAGATTTTCATTGGAATATTTAAGCAGTTCTAAAGAGAGCCATTATGTAAATGGTAGAGGGCAAAGATTAGAACCATAAAACCTTGCAATAAACTCTTTAGCTAGTTTCAGCCTTTTTTCGTTTAATGCCACTCCTTTTCCCCAATTTCCTTGATGAGAAAAACACTTAGAATATGTCCTTTGGCTGTACTTACAGTATGGAAAAGCTATTTATAAATTAAACGACAATTACATTACACAAACTCAACGAGAAAAATTTCTAAACCCTAAATCCAATTGAATAAATAAGTTTTCATTTGGAGTCACTTTTAACACTTGCACATTTCAAATTTACAAAAACTGAACGACATTTTTAAATTATTTTATTTTCTTATTAATTTTATTGTTTCATTTTTAAATCACTTTTACGAATATGCACGTATTTTAATGTCGTCACATTAAAAGTCAATAAAACTTTTGATTCAAAATTCGAATATCTCCGATCGCTGGAGTCTGAACCCGGAGCAAAGAGACGTGTAGCCCGTGCTGTGTCCCAGTTGGCACTGCTCCTCTGATAGGGTGGAAAGGAAAGGTTTACGCATGCGGACCGATGGATGCCGTTAACCCTGATGAGTGGAGTCAGCTTCTGTAAAACCCGCTTTGCGAAATTAGTCACTTGGAACATTGTCACGTGAAAAACCAAACTTCATAATTTGGATATTTGGAGAGAGTAGTTTTGTGTTACCATCTCTTAACATCTTACTTATTTGCCTATTTATTATTATAATTGTGAAAGAGTGTGCGTGTTTGATCCCCCAGAGAGGTCCTTTAATGGTTAGTATTATTTGGCTCCATAACGGCTGAACGGGTATTGGTGTTTGGTATATATGTCTATGTCCAGGACCATGTTCCCTTAACACCCAGATATGAAACGATAAGAACTATTAATTTCAACACACGAAACACAACGAAACTGTCACATTCGTCAATCAGCTGGAGAATATTTTAAATCAAACAAAATAATGACAACAATTTCTTTATTTATATACAATTCTCTTCTAGAAGTACTGGCTGTCACCATAATATTGCATTGTCATTGGACTTAAATTCCAACTCCGTAATATGTGGATAGTAATAAGATAAGTGGTTCTGATTCAACTTGCAAGATTTAACCCAAACAAACAATAAAAGCTTGTAAAAATATCACGAAACTAAAAAAAAAATATCACAAAACTTAAAGCACGCTTTTCGCTTAAACGTGCCTAATGTAACAACTTATCACTTCAACCAATTTACAATAATTGTAAATAACTTAGCTACGTTAAAGTAGCTTAAATAAATCGCAAACTTCAAATTTCAGTCAATTTCTCTAATTTTGCTCAGCCTATTAAATATTCATTACACTAATAAATCAAGAACGTATCGATATAATTTTTGTTAAGAAAATGTTAAAAATAATTAGACACGTAAACGAATTGAGTGACTGACGCTTTGACGTGAAATCATTACCGAATTTGCTAAAGAAAGTTATATTTTAGTGTTTTGGGAATTTGAACCTTGCTGGGAATGAAACTTTTTGACGTTATTTATGATTGTAGAATCATACAGTCAAGTTGTTAAGAAAATAAATCAGGAATTTGATTGAAACTCAAACTGTCAATTTAGGAATTAAGGCAGTTACGGAAATATGAGTGACGTTACTAATTTCGACCAAAATTGTGAGATTGGAATGAAACTCAACTAAAAAAAAACAAATACACTTTTATCAATTACAGGTTGAAATTGAACTTAAATTCAAAGCAGTATGATATATTGGGAAAAAGCGAAGTATTATCTGTCGCTGAAAGTTGTAAATTAGGGATGCGAAACATCGACAAAGTTGTTCATTATACGTATAATAATGGGAATGTGAAATCGATTTTTGTTTATTTATTCAAACAACAAAATATTATCTAACAGCTAACCAAAAATAATTAATAAATAAAATAAAGAAATCATAAATTATCTGCCTCCTGCAATCCAAATGTCATGCACCAATTATTTCAAGTAGGGGGTTTCAAAAAACTTGATCATCTGTTAATCGGCTCCTAGTTTCTAGTAATAATATCATAGAGATGCGATGTGCGAGTGCAATGAAAATGATGTTTTCTTACTAAAATAATATTTTCTGATATAGTATTTCTTGACGACATCAACAAACATTCATTCAGTTACGCATTTAATATGATTCTTAGATATTTTTTCCATATATCTGTAATTTCAGTCTCAGGAATTCTACTTAAACATGAAATTAATTAATCAACGGATGAAATTCAATAGAAATATCTGAACCTTTCTCCAGTAAATGCACCTCTAGTAGAAGGCAATAAATCACAAAACGCAACGGTGCGGTGTATACGGGTATCTGACATTTTTATTGGAAGTACTTACACGTAAATAAAATGAGAAAATATCGCTATGGCCAAAGCTTCGTTCTCGGAATTTAATTATTATTTATTTATTAATTGTGAGGAACGAGGGTCTGAGGTCAGAGATGTCTTATTTAATTCATTTTCATTCAATACAACAAAGCGCCTTTAGAATGATTCTGTTTTAGATTGCATTTTGTAAGTATTGCGAATTGAAATGTAACGAAATTTATTTGTAGGAAACACAATAAGGTTTAGCAATGATAACAAAAGATCTGCGTGCCTAATCATTAATAACATACACATTTTCATAATAAACAAGAATCCGTAATATATTAAAAAAGTAATCTAAGAACCACGTTTTATGAATTTAGAATGCATAGTCATTGAGCTGTGAGCTAAAAGTTTCAGCCGAATAGCTAGTCGGGACTTGCTTGAAATTTGAGTTGCAAGATTCCACCCGGAACGACAGACATTAAAAGTCACTTTCTTGTTATGAAAGTGACTTAATAAAACATGGTAAAAAAATAATAATAGGACATTATATTTACATTTAAATATCATAAAGTAATTTAAATAAAAAATGTTACATGGTAATTATAATAGAAAATGTCATATGGTTAATTAAAACTAAATTATGTCCCACTACTACATTATTAAAATTAAATTCAAGAATCATTTACATGCACAATATGTCAAACACAGAAATCAAATTATCCAATTAAATCGATTATGTAGTAATTATGTACCTAAAAATAGAACGCATAAAGCTTTTGCTGACGCCGCATTCTTGTAAAAGTCACACATTAGCATTCCCTTAAGATTTACATAATTTATAGGCTTTTAATGTTATAATTCAAAATAAAATTAAATATTTAAGTACAAAAACAAAACTTCAGTATTCCCAAATATATTTCGGCGATCGTGACAGCAAATCTAAACTCAACATCATAGTCGTACAGCGTACCGCATTGTTTTAGATTTATAGTTTTTCTACAGATTTACAATTCGAGCGGAGCGTACATTTATCACGGGACACAGCACAGCTCGCAAAATATCAATATTGGTAGTTATAATAGGCTGAGAGCTGTCAATACTAATAGTATTAGTTTGCCGTTTGACATTACTTCCCAGAATTTGATCCTTAACTTCACACAGGCGCTCATCCGGGAAGATTTCCATCATGGAGGATTCGCGCCGCCCGGCTCTCACGGCACACAAGAGAAGTTTTCTCTCTCCCGCGATATCTCACTGTACTCTGCTTTGTTTGTGCTGTTTCGACATTTAATGTACATAAATGTGAAACTGTGCAACCCTGTGTAGTGAACAATATACAATTTACATGATTACATGGGAGTGTTTCATAGCCTCGGCGCACACGCGCCCCAGGACCACCAAAACATCCCATAAGGTATTTAAATTTAAATTTTATATTATTATATACATATTATGTATGTCAGTGTGCAAACAATCTTGAAATAAATCTTCAAATCTCGAGTGAACAGTTACTATTGGCAAGCGTGCTACATCGTCGACCGCATCGTCGCTTACCATCAGATGAGATAGTGGTCAAACGTAAGCCAATAATATCCAAAAAAAAACTTTTACACAGTTTTTCGACTTAATTTATATAATATATTTATTTATATACGAGATAGACTAAAAGTCTAAACATAAAAAAAAAAACCTTGATACGAGTATTAACAGAAATAAAAAACTACAATTTAGCATCTTAAAAGAAATGAGGATGGTTCCCTAGCAACTAGCTCTTACACTACATGGTAATAAATTTCTGCTTAGTTTTCGTCGACATGCTACATCGTCGTGGCAAGTTTATTTCCTGCGGAAGACCGATGTTCTCATACCGATATAGATCTGCAGCTGAACACTTTGTTTTTCTTAGTAACACTGTAATGTATTACGAAAGATGGAAAATGTAGCATATTTTGTGCTTCCTTAATAAGTTATACTATGTAACTAAGACAAATGTAATAGGTAATTTTTTTGGTACTTATTGATGAGACGAGCAAGTTGGTCGCGTGATGGTAAGCGCCATGCCTGCACATAACAATTGCCATGCCACCCAGAACTTTTAATACCATAAAAAGCACTGCGTATGCTTATTTTCAGTCTCTTGTAATTTTTTGTATAACAAACAAAAAATGTAAAAAGAACCTTGGCGACGTTCTAGTATTTTATTTTTCAATATTTGGAAATATTGTTAGTGTTATGATCTAAATTAAAAAATAATGAAATTGTCACCACCCATCTAATAAATAATATAATAAATACGGTCAAGAATCCGTTTTCAAAAAACATAAAATATTATTTTTGGTACGGAATCTTCACGGGCGCATTTTAATTTCAAACATCCAATCAAAGCACTTTCCAACAATAAGGTGACTTTAAACGTCTTGGCCTAGCCACTTGGCAATTGAATATCTCTATATCCTTGCGGTAATCCTTGCGGTGGCCAGCAAAATGTCTCGCTAAGCACAGCTTTACCGTAACTTATAACCAGATTAGCATAACTTAGTTCTGGAACCGATGCCGATCTCTGCAAGCCCATCTGCATGTCTACCGTCTGACTAAAGTGCAAGTCCGGAATTTGAAATGTTCTCATTGAGAAAACATTTGTGAAAATTTATTTCCCTTTGATATTGGCGCGAGCGTTGAAATTTTAATGCAGGGAAATAGATTTTTGAATTGTTTTTGCGAACAGTTGCAGTTGTTTTTATGTAGATAGGTTTTTTTTCTATTTATAGTATTGCGTTTGACCACTAGTCACTTGCAGTTTATTTTCTTCTTTTAAGGTCAAGCTTCACAGTCATACATTAGAATTGGTCTTATGAATGTTTTATAAATGCGGATCTTAGAGCGTTTGTTGAGAAGCTGCAAGAACGTTTGTTGAGAAGAAACGGAAAGTTTTAAGAAGAATCCTAGGGCCTATGAAGAGGGAGAATGGAACGTGGAGGCTAAGGAAAAACAGAAAAATTGAAGATCAAGTGGCCGAGCCAAATATCATCAGCGAAATAAAAGCATACAGACTTCGCTGGCGCGGCCACCTCGAAAGAATGGGTGAGGATCGGGCTGTGAAGCGAGCGTATTTGGGACGACCGAGTGACCGACGACCGGTCGGCCGTCCCAAGTACCGCTGGAAAGACGAAGTAGAAAAGGACTTGCGTGAGCTCCAGGTCGAAGAATGGCAGGAGTTGGCGCAAGACAAACTAAAGTGGCGTCTTCTATTGTCGGAGGCCAAGACTCACTTTGGGTCACTGCGCTACGCTAGTTAGTTTAAGTTAGTTAGTTTGACCGCTATCTCACCTGATGGTAAGCGATGATGTGGTATAAGATGTCATACGCTTGCCTACTACTATACTTGCTATACTACCTGTTCACTCTCGATTTGAAGACTCCTAGGTTGTAGTTGTCATAGGATTAAAACATTAGCATTTTAAAATAGGCTTTTATTATTATAATAGAGATAATTTGGATACTAAATATTTCAAAGTAAATTAGACATTTATTTTGTTGATTCTCAAAGACAAAACAGCATAGACGTTCTTACTATGAATAAGTAAGAAAAGAGTCTGGTCTGCATGTGCTTTTCACGATTTTAGCCAATAAAAATAATATATATGTTTTACTTTCAAGGATTGTATAAGTACTTTTGCTGCGATTTCTTGACTAGGAAACATCGCTGGCAATTTGAACGCTATGCAAACTCTTAGGCATTCAGTTACAATTTATTGTCAAGGCTCTTTAACTAAAAATACAACAAACTGTTTATTAAAAAAATCTTATGATGAAGCAAATAGACTTTAATTAGGCCAGTTTTGACCCAAAGTCCCAACTGTTGTCAACATGCAGCATCCAGCCCTCCAACTGGCAGCGTATTCAAGATGCTGGCAACATTATCCAGTGGAAATGTGTTATTTATACGTTGAGCCAATTATATCCCAATCTTCAGATGCAACTAATTGATTTTGGGGTAATTACATCACCTCGGAGCATAACTACATGGATACCTTTTTTTTTTATGGAACTAAATGACGAGACGAGCTGGTCATTTGCCTGATGGTAAGCAATACGCCAGCCCATAACAATAACAGCACCACCCAGAATTTTGTTTTGCAAAATCCTGCGCGGCACTGCACTGCGCTCGTCACCCTGAGACAAATAGCTGTTGAGTCTCATAATGCCCAGTAATTTCGCTGGCTACAATGCCCTTCAAACCGGAACACAGTAATGCTTGCGCATTACTGCTTGGCGGCTGAATAACTGGCAAAGCGGTGGTACCCACCCAGTCGGCCTCTCGCATACGAGAAACCTACCACCAGTATACCTATCTTGTGATGACCATACTGCGTATACAGTTTAATATTCACCTAATTTACATGCCGAAATCAAACCATGTGATTATAATACATAGCCACGTAGACAACAGACATTCTGGTGTAGAGCGAGTGTGGCTCAGTGGGACCAAGTGTGACTTTCGACCCGACACACCCCAGTTCGAATCTATCGACTTGGCAGATTTAACACTCGCTCTAAAAACGTCGAAGAAAAACATTGTACAGAAACCGGCCTAATACCGGCCGGGAAATAGTCTAATGGTACTTTTACATTTATGCGTGCATCAGGGGGAATATTTTTATAGAACTGAGTAATGAGACGAGCAAGTAGTTTGCCTGATGGTAAGCGCCACGCCTGTCCATAACAATTGCAGTGCCATCCGGAACTTTTAATACCATAAAAAGTGCTGCGTAGCACTGCATTGCGCTCATCACGCCGAGACATCAGATATTAAGTCTCATATACTCAGTGATTTCTCTGACCATACCGTACCATGTTTGTAACATAATATACCTAACTATTTGTAATGATAGCCAGTTTCATCGAATTAAGTAGGTATAGTATTAATTAGAACACCTCTTATGTCCCAATCTATTTACAACACTGACGTGTGTCAATGTATGACATAGTTGATAAGGATATTAAGATTGCTCGAGCAGTTGGCTCGGTAGCCCAGTGGTTAAAGCGTCGGAACCGTATTCCGAAGACGCAGGTTCGATCACTGCCCGCGCAATATCATTTTTATTTTTTCCTAATTCTTTAAAATCTCAATTAACGTACAGTTAGGATAAGAAAAGAAAGTAAAATAAACCTAAGCAAAGATAATAGAGCGATGGACGACAAAGTCTTCCAAAAGCTCGGATTACACACAAAAGTATAGAATTCGGGTACTGTAATTTATTTGCATACTACAAAATGCCATGCTATTAATATATATATTTATATATTATTTATTTATATATATATTTTATGTGTCATTTGGTCGTCCTTTTTTACTTTTTATTAACACCGCCGACCTCTCTCACTCCTTTAGTTCTTTCCATCCAAAGGTTGACTGGAAGAGATCGCTTTTAGCGATAAGTCCGCCCGTTGTACTATAGTTTGTAAGAATATTTCGTGTACCTTGTTTATTTCTTGTTTGGTGTACAATAAAGCATTAATTATTATTATTATTATTATTATTAATGCCTGCGATGTAAACATTAGCGGTATCATAATACACATTCAAATCAGAGTAATTCGCAACAAGAACATGTAATCAAGGTATAATTTGCCGAAGCCATGTTGTGTATGGTATCAGCATACTGTGCCTTGAATATTAAACTACTTTTATTACTGATGTTTGTAATGAAGAGGTTGTTTATTAGAGCAATTCTCTTCCAAAAGTTTTGCCTCATATTTTATTTTGGCGTCAAGCAATTTTCAAAAGAGAAAAATATTTTTCGTTTCAGGCGTTTTTAAAATTAGTTGAAAATAGATGTTCATATAAGTATGTAGTTCAACGCGTTAAGTTTTTCATATTAACCTAATTGTGTCCTACTGCTGGACAAAGGTCTCCATCATCTCCTTCCTAACATCTCTATCTTTCACTATTTCCATCAGGTTTCTTCTAGGCGAGCGTCCTACATCTTCGACCGCATCGTCACTTAACAACAGGTGAGATAGCGGTCAAACGCAAGCCTACAAATAATTTAAAAAAAAAACCGGGTCGCTAGGTGTTGAGATAGTCACGCCATCTTTTCCGACACCGGCCACGACGTCGCCGTCTGTCTTGAGGCTCCCATTGAGTTACGACTCATGCTCACTTCTCTGGATGCATGCGAACCACGAGCCTTGCCTAATCCCATATTAGCTTCTGCATCAACAATAACATAATATATAAATTAATTTTATATTATATATTTATTTTTTTGGCCCGCTATACGATTTGGTTGTAGTGCTGTAAGTGTAACGGGCACCTGAATTGAAATAAATAAATAAAAAATAAATTTATAAAACTACAGCAGAAAAGATGCCAAAACGCGGCTAAAGAAATGTATATAATTGAATCTACGAGTAAAAGAATTAAAGTGTATCAGAGACTTGGCTCAGAACAAGAATTAGTTTTAATTTATCGCTGAGCAATCATGATGAAACTTGGCCCTTACAAGACTTTTTTATACTACAGACAGTGTGTAATAGCTAGACTAAAATTTTTTCTTATTCATTTTAATACAGAAAGTTCTTGTCTGATAGTTAAAAAAATATAGATACAAAGAAAGATATAAAATTCTACCAAAGTAGGTAACTACATAGGCGAACTTAATGCTAGTAAGCATTATCTTTCAGTTAACCTCAGTGGAGGTACTGTGGATTTTATAAGTGGAAACAAAATATAAAGTAAATTTGGAAAAAGTAAAAGGTCATACAAAAATAATATAGGTAGGTACTGAAAAAGAGAAAATACTTAAGAATATAAACAAGATATATACTAATATATATACAAATCAATACCAATTTATATTAGACATAATAGTTATGATATATATACTCTAAAATTACATTTAATAATATATAAATAACAAGATCAATATCTAAGGTCTAACACAAGTATACGTTTTATCAAACAAAAAAACCGACTTCAATGTATCTTCGAAGTTTAAAGTCAAATTCAATATCGATGAAATTTATATGGGACCACTTCGTAGCTATACTGAATCCAACGCAAAAAGAATTTTCCAAATCGGTTCGTAAATGACGAAGTTCTGAAGTAATAAACATAAAAACAAAAAAAATACAATCGAACCTTCTCCTTTTTTGAAGTCTGTTAAAAATAAAAATAGAGACTGCTGTTATAGAAACAAACATTTATAAACTATGAACAGGTGCAGTGTAGACCAGGAAGCTCAGTTCATATTATTGTTTTGTAGTAAGAGTTAGTATTGATTAACTTTGGATTTGAACACGCCTATCGATGAAGCCTGACGTATAGTCAGAGGAAGACCATTCCAAAGACGAGAAGCAGTGACCGTAAAGGAGTCAGAGTAAAGTGCCGTTTTATGTTGAGGAACCATGAGTTATAGTTGCAGTGAGGAGCGCATTGGTCGACCGAGGGAAGAAACGTATGTAAACGATCTTTCAACTATATATGTGGGAGCATAAAGGCACACAAAATTATGAATAAATATAAAATTTATTTACTATAAATGTTAAGTTGACAATAACAGCAATTAAACATTTTAATATTAAACAAGCCTTTAAAATTAAAACTTCTTTAACTTTTCTCTCAATTTTATAAAGTTTTCGTATTTATAAAATCTTAGTTAAGAGAAATATTTCTGCGCAATTAAAATCTTAAAAGGCTTCGTAAGCAATTTCAAACTTTAGTTTTAAGTGTAACTTTCAAAAGTTAGTACACGAAAGAAACCTTTCGGAGACGGAACGAACTGTTTAAGTCTGGGAGTTAATACTGAAATTATTTACTTACGAGTCCTTATTGTTTTACATTCTTAAACTAGTATAGGTACCTATATATATAAATGCCATAATAAATACTTATATACACTGAATTTTTGAATTCACTTCAACACTTTCGTACACATTCTAACTTTTTTTTGTGTGACGGAACGAGACATAAAATTACGAATGACTAAAAATGAATGAATGGAGAATGACGTCCATGGAATTATTCGTGGTGTTAATGTAATATTGTTTTTATTTTGAAAACAGATAATTAAAATATTGTGCACTAAGCACGTACACTTAAAAAGGTGTGCGCTCATAAAAACCATTACAATCTACCATACCTAATGGGCCTAACAATTGCTTTTATTATATATTTTTTCCAATACTTTAAAACGCAAAGACACCCACCCACATAAGCAAAAGTTACAAATTCTACGGTAAACGAACTGCCGTAAACAAACCTCCCGACATCTCGTTCCCTAGACATACAAAACTATTTGGAATGCCGCAAGACGTCTAGAAGGGAGTCACCGAAAACTTGCCATAAATAGTTTTGGACGACTTCCAACTCCATCTTCAGTCCACAGAATCCACGGAGATCTTGTGAAGCTATTCCTATCATGAAAGCCTTTTATTCGAACTGGAATGTCCCCGTTATTGTCACGTGATTGTAAAAGAGACATTTTGAATGTGGGTAGAAGTGTTATAAGTTTCGCTTGACTCTCTGACTTTTGTGTAGGTAATGGACTGAATAGGACTAACTTAGGAATTGAGTTTTCTTGTGGAGATTTTAGCTAACATTGAATGCCATTCGGGATTCAGTGGACTTCTGTGTCGACCATTCTGCTTTTGACGGTATGTGTGATATTTTTGTTGAAACTCACACTTGTAAACGACTTACAAGAACGATGCAAGTTAAGTTTTATCTTTTTATCTTTTAAACACAAATATTAATTTAGTCTATCTCTACCTAATGGGCAGGTAAATAATATTGACTAGTATAGCTAAGGCAAAGAAAAATAAAAAGCCATTGACTTTTTAAATAAGCCATTTTGAAATGGTTATGTGTAATGTACGCTTACATGTAATGTAATGAATAAAGTATATTTAATTTAAAAGTCAATAATATCAATATTTTGACTGTTTTTGTTTTCAAAGATAATTTATTTTTTCTATCTAAGAGTACAGGCGTTGTAGTTTTGTTTTAATTTGTTTTCATTTCTAAACGTTGTTTATTAAATATGTAAACATTTTTTGGCTAAGTCAGCCTTGATTTATGAGCAAATAGATTCTGCTCCAATACCCATATGCCTCACAAGCAGCAGTCATACCGTGTTGAGCTCAAAAAAGTTGTAGCTTCACTACAACGAATGTTGTACGCTCCATTTGTCGATAAATTCAGTCAATAAATCGATTTAGTCTTAGTAATATTTACCAAAATGCGACATAAATAATAATAAAATGTTATATTCTAGGTGACGATAAACTTTTATAAGACAAAATGATACCATAAGGTAATATTTAGTTTTCTTTGCCATAAGCATCAACGCAGTGAAGCTAAACTGAGATCAAGATGATAATCGATCGGCGCTTATGTGAAATATATATAGATAAAGGAGCTGCAGCTGATTTCTGTATTTAATCGATAAAGATGCATGGAACACTCCGCTTCTCTCAAGTAGCCAACTAGCACATTCGAAGACGGTTTTTTTTATGAATGTATACTTGTCCGGTTTGAAGATCATTGTAGCCAGCGAAATGGCTTGGCATTATGAGACTTAAAAGCTATTCTCTCAAGGATGACTAACGCAGTGCAGTGCTGCGCAGGATTTAGCAAAACAAAGTTCTGGGTAGTGCTACAACTGTTATGGGCAGGCTTGTTGCTTACCATCAGGTGACCTGCTCATCTCGTCACTCAATAATGTTTAAAAATCGAATAACCTTTCACGGGCCTTGCCTACAGACAGCGGGATGATAGCGTGGCGAAGCGATTTGAGTTTGTAATGTATGAAGTTTTAGTTCGGTCACAAATGAATGCAAAAGTGAGGCGTATCGAAGTGTTATTTATGCATGAAAACGTTTTGACACGTCTTGCTATCTGTTTCTCAAGGCATTATAATGTTGCTTGTAAAACGTAGGTACATACAGCATGTTTATACCGTTGTACAGAAAATATCAGAGACTAGTCTATACTTCTATTCTTTACTATTATAAAAGTGGAACTGAGTCATTTCTGTAGATTGAAGATGTTTTTGAAAAACCAACTGAGATAGACTATTGAGAGGGTACTGAACACGAATCATTGGTTTTCAATATTTTTGTTTGTTCGTTTGTTTGTTTGTTTGTATGTTCGTCATCTATAGACTTGGAAACTGCTGAATGGATTTTAATGTGGTTTTCAGAGTTTGGTAACATTAACCCCAACTTAGATTTAAGAGTAAAGAGAGTAATGAGAGGTGAGAGTATGTTACATAAAAATCGGTTAGTGACTTCGAAGATAAAGCTTCACCTTTTCGTAGTACGCGCTCTCTATTATACTGAGGAGGTTCGCTGAGATGGTCTTACAAAAAGTACTAATATGGGCTTCCTACTCTGTCTTTCACGCGAATGAAGTCGCGGCAAAAGCTAGTTTACTTATAAATATACTCGCTACAGATATAGAATGCCAACTACACGAAGCTTGTTCATTTCCGTTACTCCTAGCAAGTTAAGTTAACCGAAAGTGGTTCTTAACTGAATGTTCCACTCCGCTTCGTTAAATCCAAGTAAATTGTCCAATGACTATAGGTACAATTGTAGAACAAGAGGCAAGGTGAGAGGGAATTAAAACCACCTTCCCTATGCGGTTAAGTGCTCCGACTACTTCCGGACCTAAAACATTGGACTATAGGTGGAAGTGAAACGTTGTTCTCACTGTTTCCGTACCTACGTCCATAATAATTATTATTATCTTGACAACTAGTGTAATAATAAGTCAGTGTGTGAAGTAGACTCGAGGTAAACCGAGACCATTATGGATCAAACTTTTACCAGAAAGCGAACTGTTCATAATTAAAATAGATGTGTAATTTACTAATACTCTTGTAAAAATCAAGGAAATAATTTTAAATTGTGTTTGTTTTGTGTAAAAGGAATTAGTTAGAGCCTCATCCCCAAAAAAATCTCCTTAAATACTAAACAAAATCACAGCTGCAAAGCTGAAGCTGAAAACATCTACCAAATCGTAATACGAGTATAGTACCAGATATTATAATAAAAACTGCATGGGAAAAAATAATTTGGAAATAAAAAAAACAATTATAATAATCATATGTAAAATACATACAAACTTCAACGTAAACGTCTCCTAGAGGGAAAACCGGATGGTCGCCGAAGCCGTGGTCGACCTAAGCTAAGGTGGCTCGATAGCGTAGAGCAAGACCTGAAGACGATTGGTGTTAGAAGCTGGAGGCGGCAAGCCAGACCTGTCTGGAGACAGATTCTCGACCAGGCCAAGGCCCACCCAGAGTTGTAGCGCCTTAGGTGATGATGTTAAATACATACATACAATATTATATGTATAAAAAAATATACATATATTTCTTTATAATTATATGTATAATTTTATTGTAGATACGAGTATACCTTACCTTTAGTAGGTACTAAGATTTTTCATAGCAAAAAATAATAAAATTTGCAAAATATCATCTATACAAATAATTTCGCTAAGTAAAAGACAACTTTGCGATAAAAGAAACAGAAAGGGTAGACCTTTTTCAAAGGTCAGTGAACTTAGAAATTCATCAAGGTGAATGCAAGTTTAATGTTAATTTGATAGTCTTTATTTTCGTCTATCTTTGGTTCTTCAAAAGGCTGTTCAGTATTAAGTCATTGTAAGAGGAATATTAATAAATAAACACGCCCTAAATAGCGTGAAAATTGGCGGTGTTAACGCTCCAGACAACCTTTGGACAGAAAGAAGTAATGTATGTACATATATAGACAAGAGTGAGATTTGTCATTGAATATGCTGGAAGTACTCAAAGTCCGGGATACAGAAGTTCTTATGTAATGATACTCTTGGAATAACACATATTAGGATACTTCATTCATTCATCTTGAATCAACTTTATTAATCTGTGAAACCGCGGGGCGCAGCTAGTTCTTAATAAAATTTCTTGTGGCAATAATAAACATTGAAGAAGACACAGAAGTTTGTTAAAAAATTAAATTCTACATTGAAGATATTTTTGAAAATCAATTAGTTTGTAAGTAACATGGGAATATGGGAACATGGGAGCAACAGAACCCAAAACTGTAGTTTTAAAAATGTCTGTCTGTCTGTCCGCGATAAAATCAGAAACTAAGGAAATTTAAATGCAGTTTTTTCAAATAAATATGTTTCACAAAATCGGTTCACGAACATTGAAGTTGACTGACGCAGTTGTTGAGTGACGCAATTTAGGAATAAATGTAAGTGCCTACTATTAGTTGAGCCCCGAACATACCGGACCCTTAGTGCATTAGGGTCGGCTTAAACTGGTTTCGTACCTAGAGAGTTTGCAGAACTAAGGGATACATGCGCTTTTCTAAAAAATGTTTTGCAGTAGGCATCATAACTTTGTTTCATTAAAATCGGTTTACGGAAACTGGAGTTACTACTACGCAATAAAAACTTCTTTTTCATAAACTACCTACTAATTTGCTTTGCGATGGTACCTACTCAAAGAACGTTGAGTACCGTTTACGTCAAGACACCCATACATGGCGCGTCTAATCGAGACGCGTTTGTCAAAATCGCAGTGACGAGTTTATCCGAGATTTAGATATCGTTTCTGAATTTTTTTTAACGCTTAATGTATATGGCGCCGGACCCGCACTGCAGCCGGAACGGTACGCGGCGCTGCTTTGCATCGTACCCGTCGTTGCTCGCCAAGAGTTTTGCGTAAAGGGTCCGTGGCGGTTTCCCCGACGGTGATCCCACCAGTGTCATTTCCACCTGATCTGCTTAGCATGGGTCCGGACGGTAACTGTATCGGAGAAGGCCAGGATCGGGACCGGAGCGGGACGGTAACGGGGTACGAGGAGAACGGTAACGAGATAGAAGCGGGACGATACAAGGATAGAGGTAGGAAGGTAACGGGATGGAAACGATACGGTAACGAGACAGGAGCAGGACAGGAGCTGGAACAAGAATAATGTGGGACGGAAGCAGTAATTACTTTAACACGCGTGCGAAGTCGCGGGCAACAGCTAGTTCATAATAAATCTAATTAGGTATATAAAAACCCCTTTCTTAATTTGGGCTTAACTAAGTTTGCTTCGGGCTTTTCTAGGGAAATCCCACCAATTAACTTAACAAAATATTTTCGCACGTTTTTACCTAAACATTGCATAAAGGTCAGGTCGGTAATGGTAGAGATTTTACGTCCGCCACGTGGCAGGTAGAAAGTTGAATATAAATCATTACCGGCACCACCAGGACCGTAACCAGGATCAACAGCAGGCAACAATCTAATAGAAAGCCGTAACTGTAAGAACAAGTGATTGCGGAGGACCATCAGCAATGCCACTGAGGAGTTATGCCCGTGCGAGACCAAAGACCGCACTTCGTTATAAAAAAGAGCTTGCTCAAATTTTGGATAGAATATATCCCTTGCGGGACGTCAGAGCAGGGCGTGCCCAAATAGAATAATGGCCTACCTATTCATTTTCATACTCCTACCCCCCTGGCTTACCTCCTAAAAGCATCCCCTTACTGAATCCCTGTTCTCGTGATTTGTACACGTTCTACGTGAGGGAGTGTCAAAAACATCCGCCCAAAGGTCAGGTTATTTATTGACATATATTCATTTACAAATAAGCAAAATAAAATAAAGAAGTATTTATAGAGAATTTTCATTGTTAGAGTAAAAGAGCTGTAAATCCTGATTTTCTCATCAGAGGGAATTAAGTTGTTTATTTAAATTTTCATGATTATAAGGGTTACTTATTCCTTACTTAATAATTAACCAATATCATATAAAAAAAAGACGTGTGGCACTCGGAGACTGCTGCGGTAAAGCTATTACATAGCATTCGGAGTGGGGGGTGTTAGGTTATTTTCGTTACGGAATTTCTGGATTCGGTCTCCACGCTCAAGGCCCGCGATAGAAGCTATGCAATAGCTTAAAAAAATACTACTGCCTAAATTTAGTATTACCGGCATTTAGTATTAGACGACAAGGTCTTTAGCCGTCTTTGTAAAAATAAATTGTAAATCGAAGCTCAGTAACGACTTCAAGACGAACAAACAAACAATCCAAGTTTAGTGATATTTTTTTATATATTAAAGTGATTAACGCCCAACGATTACACACATATCTTGGACCTTAACTAGGATTCCCAGTATCTAGAGAACCAGGTACTACGAGGACCATCGTCCTACAACACCTAGACATGAAAAAAATAATTTTTTTCATGCAAATACATTTGTCCTGTTGCGAGAATCAAACCCGCAACCTCCGAGATATGAGCTTACTCACACAACCACTACACATTAGAGGCTATCACGTTTATTTTTTGTGGCATATCAAAGTTACGTTACGTTCCGTTAGAGATTTAAAAGTTTATTCTACTTTCAAATTACACCTCTTAGATTTCTAAGTTATACTCAAATACTCATTTATTCATAAACTAGGTTTACAAGTCAATCATGATGTCTAAGAAGTCATTTGAGAGGAAGGTGTATACCAGCATGTGTACACACGACACAATAAAATATAAATTAATAAATAAATTAGCAAAAATTCTAAATTCAATATGAATATTCAAAATAAAATGTCAAAATAAAATAATAAATTAAAATATTCACAATGTCAAAATTACAATTAAATTATAACAATCGTTACTATTATTGGTACAACAGAAGGTGTTATTGAAGTAGGTACGATTCGGATCTAATGCTAATACGTTACCACTATATAAAAATACATCGCATGTTGATGGTTCGGCCTTGATATATATATATTTATATTATGATGTATGCGTGAATTATGAAGCAACAGGCTCAAGATTTTCTTAAATTTCCATCAACGAACGCAATTAAAACGCGGATGTGATATTTTTAGGGTTCCGTGCCCAAAGGGTAAAACGGGACTCTATTACTAAGACAAACGGACAGCGTCCGTCCGTTTGTCTGTCTGTCCGTCCGTCTTGACGGCCGATACAGCCTGGTGACCCAGGCTGTATCTCATGAACCGTGATAGTTAGACAGTTTAAATTTTCCCAGATGATGTATTTCTGTTGCCACTAACAACAAATGCTAAAAAACAGAATAAAATAAATATTTAAGGGGGTTCCTATGCAACAAACGTGATTTTTTTGCCGTTTTTATAGATGATACGGAACCCTTCGTGTGCGAGTGTGACTTGCACTTGGCCGGTTTTTTTTAATTATTATTGACAGTTCTTTCAATGGCAACTCGTTTTATAGGGAGACCTCCAAAGGTCGTATCAGTATTTTCAGAATAGGGTTACCAACCGTACAATATACCTACTCTACTCACGTTTAGTTATTAGCTTTCGCTCCATAGTATTCCGCTTTCCTACTGGCATTTTGTTTCCTAATAAAACAAAATCTCTCATACCTATACATAAATATTATTTTTATACGTGATAGAGAGAGTGTGGCTCAGTGGAAGCACGTGCAACTTTCGATCAGCCGCACCCGAGTTCAAACCCCGCTGGCCCCGCACCACTGACTTTTTTAAGTTATGTGCGGATTTAACACTCGCTCTAAAAACGGTGAAGGAAAACATCGTGAGGAAACCGGCATGTTCAAAAGTTCAAGGACATGTGACATCCATCAACCCGCACAGGGCCAGCGTGGTGGATTATGGACCATACTCTATCTACGAAGGAAGGCCCGAGTCCCAGCAGTGGGAACGTAATGGGATGATGATGATGATGATACGTGATAGGCTTGCGTTTGACCGTTATCACACCTGTTGTTAAGTGACGATGCGGTCGAAGATGTAGCACGCTCGACTAGAAGAAACCTGTTCACTCTCGTCTAAAAGACACCCAGATTATGCCGGAAGAGAGTTCCACTCCTTGGCGTCTACTTGCCAATTCCATTCTAATCGAATAATTTCTATTTGAAAGGCATTTTATTAATAGACAGTACTATTTTACTATTCAGTTTTATAAAATGTATCTACCCATCTTCTCGTACTATGTTTTCGGAATAAACTCGACATATATATCCTTACTAATATTATAAACGCGAAGGTTGTGGATGTATGGATATTTGTTACTCTTTCACGCTGCAACGGCTAAACGGATTGGGATGAAAATTTAGTATGGAGATAGCTTATACTCTGGATTAACACTTAAGCTTCTTATTATCCCGGGAAACCGCAGGTGAAACCGCAGGGCACAGCTATATATTATAATATATAAATATATATATATATATATATTATTTTTTATTATATATTTCTAAAATATTTCATTTAAATTCAAGAAAATTTAGCGAAAGTGTTTGAAATAGTGATACGAGTAAGAAAGATGTATGCTAAAATAGAGAGAAAGGGCGTTTGCCTCTCTTCTAACCCAAAAGTCGCCTAGAGCGACAGTATTGTTAATTTCAAGTACGAACTTATTTTGTTTTGACACCCCTAGTTCAAATTGAGCTGATTGAGATTGTGGTACGCGTTAAATAGGTAAAGTTGCAGGTTTCTTGTTTTAGTTATCACAATGCGGAGCTCGAGCGGAGTCGCCCAGTGTGCGGTGCTTTTGGCGAGCGTTAGGTGAGGTCCTGGATAAGTGTTTTTGGGAAATAAGTATTAGAAGTATTAGGTGAGAGAGTGAAAAGTGCAGTGAATAAAATTGAAAAGTGAAAATAATTATCTTTGTTTTGTTTAGTGCGTATGGCTTGCGATTGCGACGAATGCGGGTAGTTTTCTTAAATCTGTCGGGTTGTTCAGTGGGAGTTATTTTTTCCAGGTTGAAATAGTGCCCACTTAATTTCTTAACTAACAAAATATTATAAAATAAATTAAACAGATCACACACTTTAATGAAAATAATTATCAAACAGGTTCTTTCCTGAAAGACTAACCTTCGCCGCGTTTCTAATTAGAGTAAAAACGCTTATTTCAAAGATAATTCTAAGGAAATGTCGTGCATAATTAGACGAAGGTGTCTTTCAATTAATGAAAAGTATGTTTCATGTTTTGATTACAATTAACTTTATATTATTATTTTATTTGCATTTTGTTTGTAGCCTGAAACGAAGAACGTGGCTTGTATAACAGTATTTATGTATAACTTTGAGTTATACATAAATACTGTTATACAAATTTTCAAATATGTGGTGGACGTTGTGTACATTTATTTATTTGCTTGTTTTGAGGCTTCAAACAAAAACTATTAATATGGAAATTGTAAGGTACAAATTTCATGAACGAAAAACAAAAAATATACGTATGCATAACAGTGTCGTTATTTAGAACAATAAAATAATTATATCATTTGGTATTTTATGAATAATACAGTATTATAATATGTTTTGTATTATTCTGCTATTGATATTGCTAATAATAATGTTTTCGCACATAAACAAGTAACAATATCAATGTAACTGGCGAATATCTTTATTAACCAAAACAATTCTAAACTCTATTTAATAAAACTTAACTAATTAATAACATAATTATTTCATTTTTTTTTGTCTATACGGGGGAAATCTCATGGACACCCGGGAAAGGAAGGCCCGGGTAGTGGGTAGTGCAGACTTGGCCCAAGCCACCTGTTACACCCCCGTCTACTCTTCCTGTCCACAGACCAGACAGACGTCCGTGCCGTTCTTTTCACTCTTTATTTTCTCTAGGCGAACATAAGCTATGACCTTTTTCTCAATGTTTTAACTTATGACATTGAACTACGTAATTTTATATCTTTTTCTCATAAATCATCACTAAGAAATGAAAAGTAGATTATATCACTCGGCCGCAAAATTATTTTTATTGGGCAACGCGACAATCATTGACTTTGACGTATCTACGAAACCCTAGTTGCGCTCGGGATTCTGTACACTCTAGAATCCTTCGCCCCGTTCTGGATACAAAATAGGCCACGCTGAAAAAAACATAGTTTTCTTCCTTGTCAATCTACTATTCATCGTAAAAGGAAAAAGCAAAACCACATAAATAAATAAGTCGAGTGGAAAATCTGAATACTGGAGATAATAGGGGTTTTACCTGTCGAGGACTATTATGTGGTACATTTCCTTGTGATAAAATATGATAAGTGGGCTGACCGCAAAACACTTAACTTCGGACAAAGACATATTAATCCAGAAAATATATTGTATGTGGTATTTAAATAGCTCGGTTTTTATCTTTTTCTATTTCTATGTACATAATAGGTCATAAGAAAATCCGACGTAGGTAGGTAGGTATACAATACGTATACTCAAAGTTAAACATTGTTTATTAGGTAAATTGGCACAATTAAAATGCACCTTTAAAATTCATACAAAATCAAAAAAATATTTTTTAACTCAAAGGAGGACAAACAGGGACTACAAACATATAACTTCAAAATACGTTAAATTGTATTTTTCCAGTCGAATGTGTTTTTTTTACGCTTAGGTCTATGTTTGGCCACTTTCTGATATGAAGCGATGATGTTGCCTAAGATCCTAATCAAAAAGTGAAAAGTGTGCCTAACACATTTGACAATTAGTTAAAAATAATATCATGAGTTTGAAAAAAATCAAACCGTAGTACAATAATTGAGGGTAGGTATCGGTATTCTAGAAAAAAATCTATCAGTTGCATTACTATTTTTATTCAGTTATTTATGCAATTTCTAAACATTCAATTTGTATTTAATTTAATCTGCTGAATAAATTAATTCCTTATGAATTATGATTAATACCGTTTATGATAAAAAAAGATGTAGATCTTTAACCGCATATATAATCAAGTCTCATAAATATTTCTTTAGATGTTAAATCTATTTCTTTTTTGTTAATTCATTTAATTCTCAGCAAAGATAGCATCTATCTCGAGATTTGAGAGACGTTTCAGATAATTCATGCAATATTGTGTTTTAGATACTATTTATGAACAGTTTTGGCGCTAATATCAGTTTTGAAGTTTCAGCCGGAACGTTATAACTGTAACTCTATAAATATAGAGACCCTGTTAAGGGTCAAGGTTCCGGACATGATCGATGGGCGCTGTTCGGTTATTTATTAAGCAGCGAGAGGCTTTATTACAGGCTTTAGTATCACGGCTTGGAGTAACTATAAACGAAATATGTTTTGTTGTGCAGGGCAGCCTGAGAAAGATATGGGAGTATATGAAGAGTAATGAATGTTGTTACAAGAGAACAAAGTTTGGAATTATTTCGTGACTTGAAGTGTTCTTACGCCTACGTGAAAAAGGGATTTGGTACAAGGGATCTTATTAGATGGTTAGGCTATGGTGTTGGGTAACAACTACTTTATAACTTTGTAAAAACAGACACAACTGTATAAAGTATGTAAGTCGGTATAGAGGTATTTGTATCTGAAACTGAATAAAGTGGAAAGTTGTAATTGGAAGGTACTGACAATTACTGGTGTATTTTATTTGTCGCGATATAATTTAGCTTAACTTTACTTATCACAATTTAAAATATTTGCTCATTCACTTGCACCGTATGTATAACACATAGTGGTACGTAGGTATATTTACTAACGAAAATACCTAATTCTCAAAAGTATGGTAGAAAACAATTGGCTTTTGATCATGCATAGTTATTGATAGTCCTTTGTTACAGCCTCCGTAGTGTAGTTGTAGTAGCATCGGCAGGTCGTAATGCATACACCGAAGATTGCGGTTTCGATTCCTGCTACGGGAAAATTGTATCTGCACAGGAAAAAAGTACAAGTATGGTGGAACTTTTTCTTAGTCCTCCTTGATTTCCTAAGTATAGGGAATCCTCATTGCTAGCTAAGATGCTAGGATATATGTTGTCATGGGGCGTTATGTATTTTTATTTAGTATCTAATGTATTTTATTTCAACAGCCTGCTGTGCTTGTCACATGGGGCTAGCGAGCCAGAAACCACTGGGCTGAGCAAATACTCTTTCCCCAAGAACTTCATGTTCGGAGTCTCGACGGCCGCATTCCAGATCGAGGGAGCATGGAACGAAGGAGGTAAGAAAACTGCCCTAACAGAGTACTCTAGTATTTTTTTTCTGGGTCAGGTTGTTCACCTGATGATAAGCAAAACGCTTGCCCATAACAGTTTCAGTACCACCCAGAACTTAGTTTAGCAAAATCCTGCGCAGCACTAGACTGCCCTCGTCACCCTGAGACAATTAGCTCTTAAGTCTCATAATACCCAGTAATTTCGCTGTCTACCATGCCCTTTAAACCAAAACACAGTATGGTGGCATGATCAGTGATCACGGATTGGGGGCGCTACTGTGATATTTGGGTAACTATTAGGGAAAATCTTTGTTCCATCTAATAGTATTTTTTCCCTTATAGATTTATGTTTGAGCACTATTTTGCCTGATGTTATGCGAGAATGTGGTCGAAGATGAAGCACATAAATCTAGACTATATATGTAGATTCTAGAGAAAAACTGCAATTTAGTGACTGTACAGAACCGTCTTCCTGATTAGCTAAGTAGATACTACTCGTGTGTTTTGGCCGTGTTTGATATACATAGACAAATATTTATTTATAATTATTCAATACAAGTCAGTAAACATAATATTAAACACTATAAAAATTGTATTATAATAATAAAAATTTAAAATGTCCATTAATATAAAGTTATATGAAATAAATTATAATTTAATCTTGTAAAAGTTGCATGTCTATAAATTGCCTATAGGAGTAAAATGACTGTTTTAAAGGCCAACATTTTAATTACGTTTTAAATATATGTATAGAAACTGTTTTCTTTCAAGGATCTATAAAAAACTCGTCAGTGGGAGTAGCTTTTTCGTCTAGACGTCAGCATTGGTTGTTACGTACGAAAAACACCTACGCGTATTTATTTTCAACTATTACACCTAAACCTATTGTAACGTAGATGAGGGGGTATATTGTGATTAATTATTTGGTTGCTAGCTGAGCCCCGCGGTTTCCTGGGATAAAAAGTAGGGTATAAGCTATCTCTATTCCAAATTTCACTCAAATCTGTTGAGCCGTTAAAGCATAAAGAAGTAACAAAGACACTTACATATAAACTTTCCCATATATAATATTAGTGTTATTATTAAAAAGCAGTGGTAATGTTTGTTTATTAATTTCCAAGGCTTAGGTCTCCCTAAGCCTAAGCAAGAGCTCTTGGTGCATACCAATGGTACAATGCGAACTTACATATTCTAGGCAATCTTTGGAGCAAGGTCTTAACAAAAGTTATCTATGAGATGATATCTCTAAACGGGAATCGAACCTGTGACCTTGTGATTCGGCGGGTACGATGACTACATCACCACCGGATCACCTCTCTTTATACTTTCATTAACTACTCCTTAATTAACCTGGAGATGAAGTACAAATAATACATCCAACGATTACATATGTACATACGCGTGGTCACTAACTACTTAACTAAACCAGGAACAATGAGGACCATGGTCGCACAGTACCCAGACACGAAACAAATGCTTGCCCTTTTTTTTCTGCGCACAAACATATGCCCCGTCGCGGGAATCGAACCCGCCACCTCAGTGGTGTAAGAGATTTATGCCTACCTGCCCAACCACTACACCACAGAGGCTGTCAAAGACAACTAAAGACATATACCTAGTCTGTCTATTATCTACCAGAAGACGTTGACAAAAGCGTGTTTGTATTTGGCCATTGGTAATGCTACAGTGCTGCAGTACGTGAGCCTACGGCATAAGTGACAGTATTAGCAAAGGACACTAACTATTACTTGCGTATTAGGTAAGAATCACTAAAGTTCCGTGCCTAAAAGGGGGCCAGTATGCACATCTAGTCTCATAGTGTTTCGCGTGGACAGATGCGACCTGAGTTAAGTCTCAACAGTGTAAGCAAACACAATCACAAATGCATGGATTATTCACTAATTGACTCGCATTAGTAAGGATTTGCTTAGACAATGTCGATAATACCACAATGTAAACTTAGTAGATATCTGAGTTAAACTGGGTTAGATAAAGAAAGCGAAAACAGATCTCAGGTTGTCTAAATTACCTTCGTGTTAATCTTGCATCAAATTATAGGTATCATCAAACAAAGTAAAGAGAAACTCAACTCAAGAGTTAGTTAATTTAATATTATTTCACAAAGATTTAAAATGTTTACTTATGGCAGCAGGACTTCCTTTTGATTTCAAAACAGTCCAGTAACTAGATTTTCCAGCAATGTCATTCGCGTAGAGAACAGGAAAATGCCATAGCTATCTTATTTTCATGGCATGTTTATGCAATATATCCCCAGTACACAAAGGTTTATAAAGTGCATATTTTTCGCACTATTTGAAGATTTCTTTTTTAATTAGCAATAAATACGAATGAAAAACAAAATTTTTAAAAGTCGTAGTACATAGGTTTATAACTTTATTGGTTGGAATTATGGTCTGAGAGCATTCTGGTATATTTTAAAAGACCTTATAAAAGAGCACGTATACTACAGAAATATCTAGTTGTTTTCTCGTTGTTACCCAACGGATTTTTATGTAACATATGTACATTAAATTTTAAGTTGGGACTTCAGCTACCAAACCTTGCAATAAAAATAAATCATTTTGGTTGAAAAAATTTTTTTAATGCTTTGTTTCTATTTTTTACGTTTTTAAATTCTACATATGTTCACATTTTTTACCCCAACAAAACGCGCGTAGTTACAATAAATATGTAAGAAATAAGTAAATACAAATAGAACCACAAAGACCTGAGAAGCTACCGCAACATATTCCTCAAACGTCTTTCCTCACAGATTCAATAAACTACTAGTATCGACAGCCGTGTTTGAATATGGAATGTGATTTACCTCTTTTTAGGGTGACGCCCCAAAAAAGGGTTCCTCTGCTTTATTGCTATGGGCGACCATCTGTGTCTTAGAAATGGGATGAAAGGGAAAAAATGGTAGTGAACGTTTGTAACGCTTCACAACCATACAAGTGTAGTCAGAGAACTTAGGCATCCTGCAGGTATGTCCGCACCTTGTTCGCATCACTTTTTAAATCTTTCTAGTAGGAATTCTGTAACTTCGTTAAATTACAAGTACAGTCACAGAATAATTATTAACACAAGGTACAGAGGGGAAAGTAAAACCGGCTTTTTTTTTACACTTAATAGATCCATGTTTCTATCTCGCCTGATGTGAAGCGATGATGTGGCCTAAGATGGAGCACATAGATCTAGAGACGGCAGTTGAGCGGCTGCTCAGACCCGTCTCCCCGATGGTTCACCGAACATCATCCTGAAACACGACTAGGTCGTTTGACGGCATGACTTTGTTCGGTGGGTGGTATTACAGGTTACGAACGATGTCTTCCATCACGGCAGCTTATTTATGTTTTCAGCGTCATATATTCGTAGGTACTATTCAGAACTATAAGGTATCTGTCGTCAGAAACCGAAAAGATAATATTAATCCTTACACGGGTTGCTGAGCTGAGCTAAGCCGTCATGAAGGCTTATAAAATCGAATGTTTCGGTACTATACTGTGCCGCAAGTACGATCCATGAACGCATGCGATCTCTGTAACTAATGCCCGGTAAGTCCTTCCCATTGCGCACAGTTTGATTGCAAGTGTTCTCAAAATTGTTACCTACAGAAACATAGACAGTCACAGTGTTGTGTTGCAAATTCAGAATAGATGCAGATCAAAGAAGAAAGTCAAGATAAAGATTAGTGCGATCTAATCAAGCGTTCCGTTCTAACGCGTTCTAGGATCGTGTCGGCGACACTACTACTACTACTACGATACTAGTGTGACAAGAATTTGAGGCCTTAACTTATAGTGATTTTCGTCATATACTTAAACCCTATTACCTGTTTCCTTTTAGAATGCGGAGTTCTTAGAAAGTATATGTTGATTGAGTGCAAAAAAATCTAATGCTTTATATGGCAAACAAAGATGCCTGAAACATTATATTTCTGCCAAGGAGTCAAAAGGCACTTAAAAAAACACAATAATAATGTTGTACACCAACATATTATTCTAACAAACCTTCTGAAAAATTGTCTCTTAATTTCTTGCAGTACAAACTACATTCTGGATATATATCGTTATTTTTCTAATCCGGTGGTAGTCTTTGCAAAAATTGAAGTTCATAAGTGCATCTGTGATGTCAAAATTGAATAAAGAACTTTTTAACTTTGAACTTCAAACTGTGAATGATTACTAAACCTTGTTATACGTTGTCTCTTTTTTTTCTTTTTTTGAGGGGGAAAATGCCGTCGCACTGCCATTCTGCTACAAGGGTGGCAGAAGGGCGTGTGTGGGGCTTGAACCCACTAAAAACCGCCCGTGAGTAGTCCTCTGCCGTGGTGGGGCGAGATGGGGTCGCGCTAGCATTCACCATTTCACGCGGGCAGTAGGCCCGGGTGTTAACCGGGCTACTACACCTGTGGAGGGGTGGCCTTGCTCACCAAGGTCCCCAGACGAGTGGGGCCGTGCAAGCCGGCATAGAGTCCCCCAACTCTCTACCAGTGACACCACTGCGGAGAGTGGAAGAGGCTGTCGAACCGCCTTCTCCTCACAGGGCATTGCCCTCCATGGCCCGCTCCACTATCTCCTTTTGCGCCATAATCGCTTCGCAGAAGGTGACTACCCTGGTTGTTGTCTTAGGACAACAATTGTTAGACAATATGGCCTTCGCTTGCTTTACAAATTAACTACGAGAAAAGAAGAATAACTCTATTTTTTTCCACAGGCAAAGGAGAGAGTATGTGGGACACATACATTCACAAGCATCCAGAGTACACGCCCGACAGATCCAACGGAGATATCGCAGCTGACTCGTATCACAAGTACAAGGAAGACATCGAAATGATCAAAGCTTTGGGAGTCAAGTATTATAGGATGTCTATATCTTGGCCTAGGTGAATAACCTTAATTATAAATGCGAAAGTTGGTGAGGATAGATGGATTGTTCCTCAATCACGAAAAAAACTACGAAACAGATTATAATGAAATTTAGTATGTAGGTTATTTAGCTCCAATATTAGAACATTGGCTACTTTTTATCCTGTGAACCTCGGGTGAAACCGCGGGGCGCAGCTAGTAACATATAAAGACAGGAACTAGGAGTTAGAACCCATGAATTTTAATGCCAATTTTGTTCTAGGTTACTACCTCAAGGCACGGACAACTACGTTAGTAAAGACGGAGTGCGATATTACCGCACTTTATTTGAGGAGCTCATAAAAGCGAACATAACCCCCATAGTTACTCTTTTCCACTGGGACATGCCAACCCCGTTGATGGACTTAGGAGGATGGAGCAACCCCGAAATAGTCAAATATTTTGAAGACTACGCGAGAGTCGCTTTTGATTTGTTCGGAGATATCATCAAAACATGGACGACTATGAACGAGCCTCACCAACATTGTTATAACGTAAGTTTTACAAGCTTTTATTTACATAACTTGCAATGTTTGTTTGTGTGGGTGAAATCTTGCAAGTTGAATCAGAACCACTTCCTCTTATCCTACGAAGTTGAAATTTTGCATACTTGTCAAAGTCCGATGACTATGAAATATTATGGTAGCAGCTAGCTAATCCGATGATAAAGACGAAAGGTGAGCAATGGAACTCCTTGACAGATAATCGTAAACTACTAGTGTTTGGGCTCATTTTAATCTGCTCGCGGTTCCGATTATGAATTTGTTACAAACTTGTCTTGAAAAAAAAAATACAACAAATATCTTGTTTATATATAAGTACCTATATAATTGTATATTAGTAAGACGAGCAGGTTGTTTGCCTCATGGTAAGCAGCACACCTGCCTATAACAGTTGAAAACTCACCCAGAATCTTTTTCTGCAAAATCTTTCACAGTATAGTCCTGCCTCAGTCTAATAACTGTGGTACTGCACTGTCACCCTGAGACAATCATTGTTAGTGTCATAATTAGAAAATTATAATAATCAATGACTAGTTTATTGATCAATGTGGACATTGACCAGACCATCCATCCAAATCCTGTGTGGATTTGGATGGATGGTTTAGTCAATGTCAAATATCCACATCCATCCAAAGGTTGTCTGTAAGAGATTGCTTTATGCGATAAGACCGCCAATTGTATTACCCTAGTCAAAATTTATATTTTTCTCATGTAATTATGTTTGTGGTATGCAATAAAATGTAATTGTATTGTATTGATGACAGATAATATAGAATTGGCCCCGTAAGACGATATAAGAAGGATAGAAGAAATATGGTTGCTTGAGCAGTTGGCTCGGTAGCCCAATGGTTAAGGCGTCGGGACGGTATTCCAAAGACGCAGGTTCAATCCCTGCCTAAGTAATATAATTTTTTCTTTCTCATTATGATAATGTTAGTTTAAACTAGCCGATTCGGTTTAGAGTTGAAACGAAAGAAAGAAAGAAAATACATTTATTCCAGACAGATACACGCAACACTACATTATACCACAATACAATACTACACATAACAAATAATACTTGTGGAAGATATATTTCAATTATTTTTGTTTGTGGTTATATTTTTATTCTATGGTATTATTTTAAATTATCTATGGTTGTATTTTTAGTCTGTGGTATTTTTAGTCTTTGATAAATTTATTCTCTATGGTTAACTTCCGTTTTAAAAGTCGTGCAATTGACTAGTTTGCTTTCCCGCCATTGACGAGTCTGGTTTGATATAAAAAGGCCGCGCAAGCTATCGACAGATCAGAAGTTGTCCAGTCGCGGACACGGCACAACCTGGTGCTCTGAACTGTCAGGTATGATAATTTTACTATTTATTGTTACTATTGTTTGATTATATTTTAGTTGTAATTAGTATATAATTTGTAGTTAAATAATTAGTATAATTTATAGTTACGTAAATAGTTATATAAATTATAGTTATAAAACATATATTTTACTTTTAGTAAATAATTTAGTATATTGCCTATTAAATAAATAAGTTAATTATAAGAAATGCTATTTATGTTGGTTACTTTATAATAAATAAAATAAGTTATGATTATTTAAGAGCTATTTTTACTTACGCTCCCACATCAGAAGTGGGATTAGTGTTAACCTAAACTACGCCCAGAAACGTTTATGATTTCAGAAGCCGCAAGATGGATGACCACGATTCCGCTGCGTCAGAGGATGGACAGCTTGAGGACGATTCAGCAGCCACGCTTGAGCCTGTGGCAGCGACCGCGGTTGTGGCTGGCCGTGCATCACCTATCTTCAGGCCTGCAACTGCGATTGACCGTCGTGCGGCTAACCACGGCGCCGAAGAGGCAGCCCATGGGGGCGCCCAGCCGTCAAGTCGTGGCGGCGGTTCTACAAGAGGCGCTTCATCGAACGGTGGCTATGCTGCACCCAGCGGTTCAGCGGCAGATCAGGACACAAGGACAGTAGATTTCACTCCTATAAACTTCATGCAAAATATAATGCAACAAATGATGACACAATTAATTGAAACTACCGCTAAAGCCTTCGGTACACCGAAAGTGAAGCCTACTCCACGCATGCGGAACCTTGAACAGATTTATGTCCCAGCTTTTGACCCTGACGATCGAACTGATACCGTCCAAGTTTGGTGTCGAAATTTTGAAGAACTGAGAGCTGACTACGAATTTACTGATAGAGAAGTGTTAAATTTGACTTGGAAGAACCTACGTGGGCGTGCTGCCGAATGGGCACGTCGAAATTACTCAAGTTTAACTAATTGGCCGGAGCTTAAAACAAGTCTTATCGCTACTTTTGCAGACGAATCACGTTACTACGACGACCTGACCCTCTTCATGGAGTACATCAGCGAGCAGGCCGGCAGTCTTGCAGAGTACGCCACCCGAAAATGGGAGTTGGCGAAGAAGGCGATTGGTATGGAGATGACTGAGCAACGCCTAGTGGAAGCAGTTATTTCTGGTATGTCAGGTTTTCGTATCCGCTCTGATTTGCTACGACTTACGCCTAAAAATTTGCCACAGTTAATCCAAAGTCTTAACTCATATAAACGAAAGAGACCTGGTGTAGACACTGATCACAACGTTGTGCCTAAAAGATTTAAGCCCGATTCATCCTTAGATTACAAATCTAGACGTTATCACAAGTGCCAAGAGTTAGGTCATGTACAGAAGGATTGCCGTTTTAACATCAATAACAATCAAAACGCTCAAAATTCTGCTTCCACTTATAAAGATGCAAAGCCAGTAGTAGTTCAAAAACCCCTTGTGCTAACTTGTACTTTCTGTAGTAGGAAGGGTCATAGTTTCGAAAACTGTTTCCAACGCTTAAACAAAAGCTCTAAAAATTAATAATAATCTAAAAATTATTAATAGTCTACTACGTTTACACTTTGATTATGACTAATAAAAATTCGAAAACTATCCAAATTGACTACAGTGATTATATATATGTGTTTGATAGATAGTGACGCTGAATGCTCCCTTATGCGCTAAAACGTAGGAGATTCAGTCAAGGGTAAAGTCATTTATGAGATTTATGTTTTGCGAGGGGTTGGAGACAATTCTTTCCGTCCATCGCGTAAAAATATTTGCATGGTAGGTCAATGGCCTTAATATTGAATTAATTTCATTTTGGTCCCTGAATCTTTTCGAATTACATTTGCTCTTAGTTCCTGTTATTTCAAATTTAATCAAAAATTGATCTTGATTCAGTAAAATATAATTCTGCAAAATTAATAAAAGCCAATCTGGTTCGCGACAAATCTCCCTTCATCCAATAGACAAACCCCCAGTTCCTTTTCACACTGTCTATATAGACACTACTGGTAAATTGAGTGGTAATAAATCTGCCAAGCAATATGCTGTTGTATTCATAGACGTTTTTACGAAATATTGTTATGTGACCTGTGAACAATTTAACTGCAGCGGCAACTGTTAATTGCTTAAAATAATTAACTCATACTTTTAGTAGACCCGAACGTGTCCTTTGTGATCAGGCTGCTTCATATACTGGAAGAGATCTTAGAAGATTTTGCGATCTTTGGTCTATTGAATTACATTTTATTGCAAGTAGTGTCAGTCGTGCAAATGGTCAGGTGGAGCGAATGATGAAGATTTTGACAAACTGCTTCACTAGTGTTGAAAACACTACTGAGAGAAGTTGGAAACATGCTGTAGGTGAAGTGCAGCTAGCGATTAATTGCACTTTTAGTAAAAGCACTGGTCACACTCCTTTCCAGCTTCTCATAGGTTGCGATCAGTCTCCTCCCGCTATATCTGCCTTAACAATAAGTTTAGACCTCGATACTTATCGTCAAGAATCCAAAAAAAAGGATGGACGAACGAGCTCTAATCCAAATGGTTGATTATGATAAGACTAAAGCTTAAATTAAACCTTTTAAAATTGGCGATGTTATGTTAATAAAGCAAAATCCACGAGCAATCAACAACCTTGATAGTAAGTACAGAGGTCCTTGCGTCATAACTCGAGTAAATGATAACGATAGATACACTGTAAAAGTCTGTGAAACTGATGACGTAAGAATTATTGCCCCTGACATGGGATGTGAATTGACTGATTCTTTAGATAATAATATATCAGAGTAGTGTGTTAACATAAAATTTTACAAATATTTTGCAATATTTTGAGGCGATTAATCTGGGCATAAAGTGTGCGTCTGGCCAACGACCGCTTTGTTCCTGAAAACCGCATCAAAAGTGATTGGGATTAGATTGTCATGTGATTTGGCAGATATCTAATCTTGTAGCCATGTGATTTGGCTTATTGTGGTGTTCGCATGGTGCCATGTGACTTGGCGAAATTTGTGATCTGATTGTTATGTGATTTAACAATTTGTCATGTGAGTTGGCGGGTATCAGGTTGTCATGTGATTTGACAGCAGCCATGTGGTTTGGCGGATACTAGATCACAGAACCATGTTGTAACATGTCATGTGATTTGACATTTTAGCCATGTGATTTGGCGAATATTCGGTTGTCATGTGATTTGGCAACAGCCATGTGATTTGGCTTGATATAACGTCATGTGATTTGACAATAGTATAGCCATGTTAATGGTTTATACCGCATTTTAAAACCTGTTGATTAAAAAAAAAACCATATTGTGATTTAATATTTGAAGGTCATGTGACTTGACCGCTCTGATATGTTATTAGTGTCATTACTATGTATTGTTTAAATGATCTGTATCGAAAATGTTTGTTTTTCGCGAGCCAAAGGCTGCTCGTCAGAATGGCCGTGTGGAAGATATATTTCAATTATTTTTGTTTGTGGTTATATTTTTATTCTATGGTATTATTTTAAATTATCTATGGTTGTATTTTTAGTCTGTGGTATTTTTAGTCTTTGATAAATTTATTCTCTATGGTTAACTTCCGTTTTAAAAGTCGTGCAATTGACTAGTTTGCTTTCCCGCCATTGACGAGTCTGGTTTGATATAAAAAGGCCGCGCAAGCTATCGACAGATCAGAAGTTGTCCAGTCGCGGACACGGCACAACCTGGTGCTCTGAACTGTCAGGTATGATAATTTTACTATTTATTGTTACTATTGTTTGATTATATTTTAGTTGTAATTAGTATATAATTTGTAGTTAAATAATTAGTATAATTTATAGTTACGTAAATAGTTATATAAATTATAGTTATAAAACATATATTTTACTTTTAGTAAATAATTTAGTATATTGCCTATTAAATAAATAAGTTAATTATAAGAAATGCTATTTATGTTGGTTACTTTATAATAAATAAAATAAGTTATGATTATTTAAGAGCTATTTTTACTTACGCTCCCACATACTATACTAAGCATTTAACGGAAAAGGATAACACATGTAAAATATAATAAATACAAAATATAATTATAGTATAATGAAGCGTTGCGCGATGTCAGGACTCAGCATAAAACTAGGGTAATAAATACCTCAGTACTGATTTTCAGTCGGAACCTATGACTAGTTTTCCAGGATGAAAAGTGCCTTACGTTCTATTCCAGGACCTAAAGTACCTACACACCATCCGTTCAAGTTCAGTAGTTATGAAGCTAAATGACTACAAACACACACATCTTCGCTTTTATAATATTAGTATAAAAATATACTTTAATTTAAATTTATTTTGTATATGAGTTTTTTTACGACTTCAAAACGTAAATAATATAATATTATAAACCCCACAGGTAATAATAATATCCACACTTATCTCATATTTAATCAATTTTAGTCCACATTCAAATAGATAATAAACAAAATTCTGAATTTAAAATGATAATTAACCTTGTATATTTTATATTCTAAATTATAGCTTCCTTATAGCCTATATATTCAAAAAAACATTTAAAAAAACGTCGAATATTCTGAATAGGCCCATTTATCAGTCTCGCTTTATTTTATATTCAAATGGGCATACATTATTAAATTTATTGTTTTTTAGCCACGACCCAGCTTTGCAGGGATGGATTTTACTAAGATGGTGTCACATTTTGACGACTTGAATAAAAAAAACATTCTGTACCATACAAAATCTTTATTAGAATGTATAATACATTCTTACATAATAGACCCCTATTTTTTGATGCAAATGAGTCAATATTGTAGGTAGGGTAACGTTAAACCATGCTGCTAATTCCTGGGTAGTTTGACTCGGATCGGCTTCCACTATCTCTTTCAATTCAGCGTTATTTACCTGTGTGGCCGGTCTGCCACGTGGTTCGTTCTTCAAGTCGAAGTTTCCATTACGAAAGCGTTTAAACCAAAAATGCACGGAGCGTTCAATAGCAGTCTCCTCTCCAAACGCAGCGTTGATATTGCGAGCCGTTTCTGTCAAGTTAATTCCGCTTCGGAACTCGTATTCAAAAATTACTCGGATTTTCGAAGTATCCATCTTTTACGCCTAAGCCGAATAAAAAAAACAATTGAAAGTCGAAAATCGAATGTTCGAAAGTTCAATACTAGAGCCATTTTATTCTTTGTCAATATATTAACAAATTATACATACTGCATGTAATTGTTATAACCTGACAAATAGCACAACTGTGATTGTTAACATACCAATTGTCATAATTATAGCATAAAACTATTTTTATTACATTGTAATAGCTTGTAAAATAAACGTAATTATTCAATTAATACTTAAATTAACTTTGATCTATCTACACTTTAATTATATTTTCATATCGAGTATTTGTTCTTTTTATGTTTTGATAGTTCTAACCATCGTATTAAATGCACACAAACCTTTTAATTAAATTTGATCTGCAAAATATATGTAGATATCATAAGGTAGATCGTTGTGCTAGGATTCAAGGCAAGAAAAAAATAAGACGAAATTGCATTGTGAGTTAAAAATAAAATATTATGATTACTTATTCTGATAATTGTTGAATGTCAATGTTTTTTTTAATTTAAATTAAATGCAACATTATTATCTATTTAAAAAAAATATATATTAACACCTGTATAAAATAACAAATAAATTACCATACTTAATTAGCTGTGGCTTAGTTAGGTAACAATATTAGAAAAAAAACACAAATTTAATGTAGAAAGCAAATAAGTACAAAGTTAAGGCACAATGTAGAAGTTTTATGAAACTTTAAAGTACAATTTTTAATTTCTAGTCTGTCTGAGCGCCTGATCGATGCGACGCGTGACCAAAATGCTGCGACTTATTTGGCTCAACCTATCAGTATTGCAATCCAACGGGGCAATACTGCCAGCATCTTGGGTACGCTGCCAACTCGTATTGGGTTGGAGCATTTGAGCTATCTATAGGCCTTTAATAGTCTATGGGTTGTCCAATTGCTTCTCCTTGTAAGTAGTTAGTTTAGTTTTAGTAAGTAGAGTGTAGTTTGTTTTCAATTTCTAATTGCCTTCACGAAACGTGAACGTATAGTTTCTGAATATAAAATCACAACAAATACAAAATCACAACACACACGGGTACATCAGGGTGACGAGCGCAGTGCAGTGCCGCGCAGGATTTTGCAAAATAAAGTTCTGCGTGGTGCTACTAGTGCTGTTATTGTTATAGGCTATGGTATGGCTTACCGTCAGTCAAACGACGACCTCGTCTCGTCATTCACTTACAGAAAAAAAACATACTAGTAACAGCTACAAACCTAGCTCAGTATTTACTTAGTTTATTGTTATTTACTTAGTTTTTCTTTACAGGGTTACGGAGGTGATTTCTTCGTTCCTGTACTATTATCCCATGGCATTGGGGATTATTTATGTGCCCATTTCATGTTGCTGGCCCACTCTCGAGCTTACCATCTGTACGATAAGGAATATAGACCTCATCAAAAAGGTACCTATTTCTTTACTAGCTTTTCCACCGTGTCTTTCTTGGTTTGTTTTTTATTTTATCATCATCATCGTTATCAGCCTTACGTTCCCACTGCTGGGACACCAGCCTTCTCTTGTAGTAAGGGACATAATTCACCACGCTGGCCCAGTGCGGGTTGGTGGATGTCACATGTCCTTGAATTTTGTTATAAATTCTTGGACATGCCGGTTTCTTCACGATGTTTTCCTCCAAGGTTTTTAGAGCGAGTGTTAAATCCGCACATAACTTAAGAAAGTCAGTGGTGCGGGGTTAGAGGGATTCGAACTTGGGCTCTCACTGATGGTAATGATAAGCAATACGCCTACCCATAACGGTACCACCCATAACAGCACCACCCAGAACATTGTCATGGACAATCCTCCACGGCACTGATGCAATACAATGCGCTGGTCATCCTGAGACATTAGCTCTTAAAAGTCTCAGAATGTCCAGCAATCTTGCTGGCTGCTGTACCCTTCAAATCGGAACGCAGTAATGCTTGCGCACTACTGCTTAGCGGCAGGATAACTGGCAAAGCGGTGGTACTAACCCAGACTTACCGTTTAGTAGGTATTTTGTACTGTTTCTTTGCTTTATTTAAGGAAATCAACGGTTATCTATTTAGTTGTAGGTATTTTTAGTCGTGAAGGAGGGACAGACAAAAAACATAAACATTCAAACTTTGCGTTTGTATAGTTTATATAAACAGGGTTTCAAGCTTTTTCGAGGTGAAGTAGGTACACATAAATTTATGTAATCACGAAAATGGACTGCCGAGTTTTAATGCATTCTATCAGAAATTTAGTTTCTTCGGTGTGATTTGGTTTACTAATAGTATAAGGGACCTATCCAAAAATAATATTCTTGTACAGTAAATGTCTGCATACCCTTTAGTAATACAATTTATAAACCTGTTTCGTTACAAAATTATATAATTTATAATTGTAGCGATCGTAGCGTAGCTCCATCCAACCATTCGTAAATAAGCTAGGTAAAGCAACGTTCACCGCAGTCACCACTTCAATAGGTGACCGTTTGTGTGGTTTTTACATCTGAGCGCTACCACAAAATAGTTACGTATTGTGGCGCTACCGTGCTTCAGAGGTCACGTAGTCGTTATAGACTTTCTCGGTTATTGTCTGACGTTATAGTCGGAAGCCTTCAGGTGGCCTACAACTCCGAAACCAGGAATAAACACATACACCCACACGATAGAAGAATTTGCACAGCTAGATTACGTAGAACGTAACGTACATACGTACTCTTGCGTAGAAGTAACTATTGTCCAAGTCTCTGTCTCGAATAAATGTCGTTTCTTTCTTTCTTTTTATAATCCTAACTCTACGTGATCAGAGTCGCAGGTACCAACTAGCAGTACCTTATTATAAAAAACGATACGCCAATTACACTTGATTGAATTGTAAGCAGCGCAAACCACTTGGAGGGTCATTCTAAAAATGCCAAGATAATTATACCATACATAAAAAAATAATGATTGGAGCTATGGTCTGAGACCTTTCGGGCATTTTAAAAATGACCCTGTATAGTAATCCCACTAGTCTAAATTATAAATACGCAAGTGTGTGGTGTTTTTTACTACTTAGTTATATAACAAAACGGATTATGATAAGATTAAATTTGGTAATATAATTCAATAGGACATACGATACCTTTCATCCCGGAGTGACAAACAGTTTCTTCAGGCTTGGACCAAACATATGCTTCAGGGAACAGGATTTTGTATGCGCAGAGTCGCGGGCATTGGCTAAAAAAAAGGTTTTGTGGGTCCTTGGTTCTCGACTCTCGTAGTTATTCTAGTAAGAAACAGGGACCTACTCATCGATTTTTATTTAGTTAAAAAAATGCACGTCTCGTTTTCAGGAATTATTGGCATAACTCTGGACTCTTTTTGGGCTGAGCCTAAAGATCCAACGAAACCAGAAGACCATGAAGCGGCTGAGAGATATATGCAAATGACTGTAAGTTGAATTTTTGTGTTACTTGCTATTTTACCATCAATTCTAAATCCACGTTTCATTCATCCGACGAAACACTCGTGGAAAACGAAATATCTTGAAATTTATTATTTATTTTTTTTTTGCAAAAAAAGTAATACAAGATAAACAAACAAATAATTGCAATTTATTCTTATCGAGGAGGATTCACTCAGAATTTCGACAGATGTTCAAATGTACCTAATTTTGGGAGGTATCTTTTTTAACCCCCGACCCAAAAAGGAGGAGTGTTATAAGTTTGGCCACTATCTGTGTCTGTTTGTGGCACCGTAGCTCTTAAACCGATTTGGATGCGGTTCTTTTTATTTGAAAGCAGGTTTTCTAGCGGTGGTTCTTAGACATGTTTTATCATCAAAATCGATGGTTTTTGTCAAATGTATCGATGGTTCTTTTAAATTTTAAATTAAATTTGTGTTCAATTCGACTTATCGGACTTGGGTCTGCCAGGCAACGGCAGATTTATTTCTGAAGGCTGAGATGATGTCAGCGACAATTATTGAACATGTGATTTTTCCAGTTGGGCCTCTACGCACACCCCATCTATTCTGAGGCTGGTGACTACCCTGACTTAGTCCGACAGCTATTGAACAATAAAAGCCTTGAACAAGGCTTCGCACGATCTCGTCTACCGTATTTTTCGAAAAAAGAGGTCAGTTCCTTGTATTATTAACATTGTTAATAAGAATTTATGAATTTAATTTAGTTTGTAATAGCAATAAATCTTCAATAAATCTTTATTTATGATGATTAGATAAATCTGTTGCAATGTTAAAGCCACTAACTTTTTAACCGAATACAAGTCTAGCGTCAAAATAATTTTGAATAGTAATCAAGTCTAGCTTGAGAGCATTGCTTTTCCTTTCACACTTAATTATGTGATACGTACATATAGACTTGTTTTTAAAGATTTTTGATTATTTTAGTTTTCTGTTGTGGTTTGTTTGACTTCTTACTTAAGACTTCAGGCTCTCAGTTTCCGATAAATTCATTTAAACGTTCGTTCAAATTTGCGTCCAATCCAATTTGAAATACTTTTTCTATTATTAAACGCTAACATCTGTCTGTCTAACGTATGTTTGTTTGTTTGTTTATATTATTTTTGTCAACTTCATAATAACAGCTAGACTGATTTTGATGAAATTTCAATGGCGTATGTAACTCCTGGAAAAGGTATTACTACTTTGATACTTTTATCCCAGAACATTGTGCATGCAGAAGAAATAACTTGGAATTTTTTCCCGTGTATAATTCATTTTTATACGTACCTATTAAATATTATAGATTTTATCATATTATAGGTTGCGGACTTGCGCGGAAGCTCAGACTTCTTCGGCCTTAACCATTATACTACATTTTTGATGTCTCCCTCGTCGATGGAGAAGGAGTGGAGGGTTCCGTCTATGGACCATGACACTGGAGTAAAGATAGAGCAGAACCCCACTTGGCCTAAACCTGGAGCTGATTGGTTAACGGTATGTTTTATTTAAGATTTTTTTCTGGTTAATAGGTAATTTTATGAACAAGTAATTTAAAAATTTTAATGAAAGACAAAAAAAAAGACATTTATTCGAGACAGCACTCAACATTACACAGAACCATAATACTATATACATAACAAACAATACTGTACCAGAAAAAGATAATATATTTGAACATTACGTAACACACAATAAATATAATAATAATAATTTATGTATTCACTTAAATTGTTGGTTCAGTAAAACTTAATTTTAGAGCACTCGGTAAGTACTTAGTGTTTACAAAGAGGGTAGGTGTAATAATATATAACATGTATAGTACAGTGAAATGTGCTAGGTATGTACATCTCACTCGAGAATCGAGTCGTGCCTTCCGTACCGATTAAAAATATAGCTTGCTTGCCTTCAAATTACCACATCGCATATTTCCATTTGGCAGAGGACAACAACCATATAGCGATTTCAATAATAATTATTATTTATGTATTGAGGTATGTACTTTTGTTTAGTGATACCGAGATGATAGCGAACTATTGCCGTGTCATCAAAATACATATTAAAAGCGCAATCTATTTTATGTAATGTTATTGAAATAAGAAGGTTAACTAGCTGTACATTATTCTGTACTACAGAATAATGTACTACAGAATAATGTATAGGTTGTCGTTAATGTCAGATACATAATGAACTAGAATGCGCTGTATTGATGTTATTGTCATTACATTCATTAAAAAGTGCATCAATTTGGAAAGCCGGTCTACCGTTGCAGGCAAATTTTATTATTCTTTCTGTGGTTGACTATCCGGTTGACCAGTGGTCGAAACCACAGCTGTGGAAAATTGCCAAATTTGGAAGCTTTATAAGCGAATTGATGCGTTTTTATATAAATTTCAACAATGCAACTTTAATTTGTGGTTTTGGAGGAGTTTACTTTCGTTTTCCATCACAGATGCACTTATGAACGTCAAATTATCACCATGACTCTACCACCGTATCGGAAAAAGAACCATTACTCAGAAGATACGGCATGAAATTGAGGGGCATTTTTTTTAGAGATTTTGTTACAGAATTTTATGTACATGTTTTGGACAATATTATGTTTTTATGTGCGAATTGGTTACTTGGCAGAAGCGGAATGTTCCATGCATTTTTGGATTCTATAGAATCATTTTTCATTAGAATATTTTCACGCGCAATTATTATTATATATTAGATTCTCAGACCAGTAAATTGTCGTGTATCAAAAACTGGAGAAATCATTTTATCGCGTATAGAACTATATTTGGCTAATATTTCGCCTTATAGTACCTACCAGCAATGGAAATTTGATAACTAAGATAGAAAAGAATAGTGTACCTATATTTCAATAACTGTGTACAACATGGTACGTCAGTTTGCCCATTGAGAACTTGCAATAGTTTTAAAGGGTAGGTAAAAGTTTCGTGACCAGTTATGATGCAAACACAATTCTTCATTATTCTAGTAACTTTGGAGGCTTTTTATAGTTCTTTATGAGAGTTTTCTATTTCTCTGAATTAAGTTTATTTCTAACACAACGAAAGGATTAAATATAATATCTAATAACTTATACATAATATGACTACCTAAATAAATGTATATACTCTACTTTTATATCTAATACCAGGCCTAGCGCACTCCGCACTGTAGGTACGAAGCTACAAGTACATATGCCGGACACCGACGGCATGTCGCGCGTCGTTACACGTGCCGCGTCAGAAGAGATAAGAGCTATGCGATAGAAAGAGAGGCGCTCTGTAGGTTAATATGACTGGAGGTATGCAGCGCTACGCGAGCTGAATTGAATTGTATTGCGTCATAGCAAGAGTCGATATTTGTTTAAATTTCTTTGTGGAGTGATGCTTCTGTCCCTAAGTATTCTGTGCTAATACTTAAATAAAATTTACACGTAAAACGAAAACCAAAAAAAAAGTTTTTATAATTCCTGTGCCAATGTAGAAATAATTTATCCTGTTTTGCAAAACTGTTTATATTATGGCAATTCCTGAAATTCAACTTTATTGTTATAATATAATAACTAATGCATGTTAAGCATGCGTTTAAATAAACAGGTTAGTCGTAGGTAAATGACCGATTACGATCTTATCGGAGATATCTTGGTCACGGTCATGATCAACCCATTCCGGTTCTACTCGATTTTCTAGTTGGAACACCTGTTCATATAGGAATAGTACCAATGAAAGGTCACACGCGACGAAACAATAATTAAATCTCAATTATTTAAGACTTTAACGAGAATGAGTGATTATTATTTCCAAGCAAAGACGAAATTCAAATTTCAAATTGGTTTATATAAATTGTTAAAAATCTATGAAGACTTGTATTGCATCACGATTTGTTTTAAGTATCTGTTGATCCTTGAATTGCAGTAGATGTCAGCCTTACGTTCATTGGTTTTATCTAACTTTACCATCAATGCTTAGTTAGAATTTTAAACATCAATTGTGTAAAGGTCTTCAATAAAGTTGCGATGTACACAAAACTGCACCCTTGGACTACTTAGTCGATTCAAGGATCGATTCCACAATTATTTAGTCGAGTGACTTTACAGAAGGTAACTTCATCAACCTGTAAACCGAAATACCCTTAATTGTAGTGTTAGTGTTTTATAATTTGCATAAATGCTAAGGAATCTAGAGTGAACAAGTATCTACTGGGTAAGCTTGCTACAACTTCGACCGCATCGTCACTTCCCATCAGGTGAGATTGTGGTCAAAGGAAGACCCAGTCTGTTGTAAAAAAAAAATATGCTAAGGAATATATTTTGTGGGCTTCTGGTACTTTTCATTTGTTAACTGTGTTATTGCATAAAATCAAAGAATTTATTATTGGTATTAAAGTGTGCGATAAGAATCCGTTTGAACAGGGTTGAAATTAGAACAACTGAGTTTAGTGGTTACCACAAGTTTATTTAATTCTTTATTGCACTATTACAAGTTATATACAAAAGGAAAACTTAATGTTAAAGCATTTTCTACCAGTTATCCAGTGACAGTAAAAGAAAGTTACGAAGCGTGCATCAAAAACTTAAAAAACTAACAGAGAAACAAAATAAATAAAGTTTCGACATCACCTGGACATTGAAAATGGTGTTTCGTTCAAAATCTTGTTGCATATAGGTCAAATTAATTTAAATCCACACTAATATTGTAAATGCTAAAGTAAACTTTGTCTCTTCACGATTAAACGGCTGAACTGATCTTGATAAAATTTGGCACAGAGATAGCGTGCAGCCGGAGAAGGACAGATATAACCAAAACCACGCGCATGAAGTCGCAGACATGCAGCTGATCTATTATAATTTTTGATCTGCCTTGAACTAACTCTTCATAGTAAGAGCAATAAAACAGTTTTACAGTTCAAGGTCAAACATGGCCTATAGAGTAGGTAGTTGTTCGATGTATATGATGCAACAAATAGGATATATGATATATGATTTCATCATCTCACAAAATAAATTCAAAGTATGTTTAGCCTGTTGGATTGACAAAATAGTAGGTACTTATCTAGTAAACTTAACTTATTCAACGTGGTTCGTTATTGCACCAACAAAAAAACAAAACAGTAACAATATTATTAGTTACTTGTTGATCATCAACACTGTTGAACATTATTAGTTTGGTTTGTTTTTGGGTGGGCTATTTTGTCTTAGATTAATTATTCTTGTTGCTTCATATGCCAAGCAGCCATCATTTGGCGCAAGTATGACCGGATGTTAACTCGTGCATCTTTCGTTTTGATGCCCCAGGATTCGAATTATATGTGAGGAAATCAGCATGCCCAAGCACAATTATCATGTCCAATTAAAGACATAATTGTGTCGTCTACCAATGCGTATCATTTGTGCTCAGCTTGCCATGAGAAAAGACCCATGTCTCGGCTACGATTTGACGTGGTAACCCAAAGGGCTGATGATGTTAAAGCCACAGCATAATAATATTAAAAAAAATCCTCCTTCTGTTAAAGTTTACTGTGCATTGTTGCATAGGAACTGCTTCCCAATCAGACCCTACATAAGTTTGGGTATTTTTCCCGTTCTAAATAAGAAAAAACTTTACCCAAATAGGCACTTATATCCCTCCGCATAATTTGATTCCAATATTACACATCCATTTAAATATAACGAAACCCGGATCGGACAGCTTCAATCCGCTTCCGTTTATATGCAACAGGCATCGGGCCAATTGAATTTATTACATTTTTATTGCATGCAGGTCTACCCTCCGGGCTTCAGGCGACTGCTCAATTGGATCACCAAGAGTTACGGCAAAAAGGTTCCAATAATAATAACGGAGAATGGAGTCTCCGATGCCGGCCACCTCGAAGATTACGATAGAGTGGAATACTTCAATACTTACCTTTACCAATTGCTGCTGGCCGTTTATGAAGACGGGTGTAATGTGAAGGGCTACTTTGCCTGGACCTTGATGGACGATTTTGAGTGGAGCGACGGGTACTTGTGAGTATTGCGATCCTTTTTTCCTATTAAAAATAGTAAAAATAGTTACTAGCCAAATCCATTAGGGCATTATTATTATTATTATTATAAGGGCATTGTAGCCAGCGAAATTACTGGGCATTATGAGACTCAACTGCTCATTTTCTCAGGGTGACGAGTGCAGTGCAGCGCCGCGCAGGATTTTACTGAACAAAGTTCTGGGTGTTGCTGGTGGCGTATTGCTTACCATCAGGCAAATCAACTCGTCTCGTCATTCAGTTACATAAAAAAAAAACTTTGTTTATTCCCTACAAAGCGAATAAACAACATTAAATTAGATACCGATGATAATTTTTTCACTTTACATTTTTTTTTATTTATAGGCTTGCGTTTGACCGCTATCTCACCCGTTGTTAAGTTACGATGCGGTCGAATTATTTAAACTACTAGAAAATTCTAAGATATATGATTATTGCACATAATTAGATACACAGTTAGTCTACGTTTCTAAGTCATAAATGTAATACAAGCATACAGTTCTAAACAATCATCATTGTATTTTATAGCCAATGAAGTACCTAGTAAGTAAACATGCTAATTACATAATAATTTGTTAATTTTACAATAAGCTTTGATTTGTATCACAAATCTATATATATACACATACCTATATTTGGTTTTGGTTTTCTCTATAAAAATGTGTGATGTAAATCATATTTATCATCATCATCATCAGCCCATTACGTTTCCACTGCTGGGATACGGACCTTCTCTCATAGAGAGAGTTTGGGCCATAATCGCTGGTTCAATACGGTTTGGTGGATGTCACACGTTCTTAAAATTTATGATTCATGCCGGTCATTTTTTGCGCGTGGATTTGGTTCACGTTATTTCGCACATAAAAAAATTATTGTTGCGGCGCCAGCGGGATTCGAACCCCGGTGTGTCGGATCGAAAGTCTTAGAATTACCGCTGAGAAAAAAGATTCATAAACCAACAGATTTCGTGTCCCAATGACTTTGAACGCAGACGAAATCCTTTATAAATAACGAAACGATTTTATTTGTATCTCTCTTTATGTTTTATGCATATAAATCAAACAACGTCGTCTGTAGGCCGCCTTAATGATATATACCATTGGAATATTTAATACGAATAATCTGAAAATAAGCTGATGAATTTAAAAGAAAATAAACTGATAAATAATGAAACTGTTGTTTTTAACAAGAAATTTAAAATTGAACTTATGTACCTATACACTTTAACTACATTTAAAAATGAGATTAGCGATCCAAACATGAGCAGTTATTATACAGGGTGTGGCAAAATTTTGGGGCCTTCAGGATAGGTAGTAGGTACCGTTGGTATCAGTTGTATTTCGAAAAAAATAAAGAAATGGATTTTTAGATATTTGAAGAAAGGTGAAAATGGAACTTCTTAAAAAAAAATACAAAAAACAACATGGGCTTAATACATTATATTTCTCATCATTTAGAGCAATGTTTCCCTTAAAGTAACCTATCAAATAATATCGTAAGATTTTAAGATAGTAAAAATTTAATTTACTTTAATAAATTTAAGAAAATAATGATAAGTTATCATTCACCTGAGCAACGGATCATGATTATCAATAGGATTTTTTGAATTTAGAATGTTACTCTCCCAGCATACATGGTCATTAATTCCTTTAGTATTTATATATGTACGCTTATTTATAATAAATAGGTATAATGAGGTAAAATGCAAAATCATAAATATTTCGTACTTATACAGATAACTCATTTCTTTAAATTATGCCAACCCTAATTCAAATTATCCGTAATATGTTACACAAGAGTCCTAACTTGTAATCACATTCAACAACTAGACTTGTATCACAGAATGCAGCCTTGCGAACAGAGAAAAAGGTCAAGTTGTATTAAATGTTTATTGTCATTGTCAGTGCAAAAACAAATCGTTTTTGCTAGTGTTAATTTAAAAACAATTGATCGCATTCATAATTGAAGCTTAAAGTAAATTAAAATGTATAATAATTGTTGTTCGTGAGTCACGACAAGCGACTCAGTCCTAAGACTATAAAATTTTAAATGACCATCATGTTTCGAATATATGAATAACAATCGTCAGCGTTTCCGTTAATAGATCCGTGAACTCGGTACTTATTGCAAAATAATAAAACCTTGGAAAAAATATAATGATCCTTGTTAAGAATATTTGAAGTAACTCAACATAACTAATCTCCATATTATTTTTTTGCCCAATATTAGACCTAATAGGCCCCTGATCCCTTGGAAGAATTTAAACAACTCTGAAGTATATCCGTAATACGAGTATAACCCCAAAGTTCCGAAGTATATCCATTAGTATGTTTGCAAAGTTCAAACTAAAAGGTTTACAGTTAAAATGGAAATAACGGAAGAAAACTTTTATAACAATATTTTGACCTGTAGCCTAGGCCTTATTTCTAAAAGCTAGAGGAGTGCACTTATCACTTTTTAAAACTGCATTAATTAGGGATAAATTAGGCCGAATAAATTAACATTAGCACTTTTCCGATATTTTCTTCCTTTTGCATTTTTCTTAACTCAAAAAAATAGTAAAGAACTATAAAAATTGGCATTCTTTTAAAATTCGGCTCTGCTTTTTTTGGAAAAAAGGTGTCTGATAATTGAAAATTGCCTCCTTTTTCGAAAGAACTGCGACCACAGAACTAAATAGTAGTATATAGAAACATATTATTTCAGCAACTCAAACTAGTCAAACTTACCTGCTTACCAGTTCCAATCAAGTCTGTATTACCAAACTACCGCCAAACTATTATTTGTCTTTCCAGAACCAAGTTCGGCTTGTACAGCGTGGATTTCAACAGTCCGGACCGCACCCGGACGCCCAAACTGTCGGCCTTAAATTACGCTGAGATCGTACGCACGAGAAGGATCAACTTCGACAAGTACCGTCTGCCGCAGAAGGTGTATCATGCTAATAGGATTCGCAGATTGACATTTGAGTGAGATACGAAATTATATCAATATAGCAGGATTCGTTGATTGACATTACAATGAGATACGAAATTATCAATACCTGTAGTAGGTATGAAAGAAAAAACTTCATTGTCGACTTATCAATCACTGTTATGACGGATGTCATTAAAGTCTTTTATATTTTAAAAGTAATTTTATCGGAAATTTTTTTATAATAATTTGTGACCAAAATAATTTTGAAGTCGTACTATGATAAAAAAATTAAGAACTTTGTTGCAATCCGATATTAATACGAGAAGTCGACTCTTTTTGACGACCTCGTTTTAATCGTCACTAGTACCATAAAAATTGCTCATTGCCCTATTAGACTAATAATATGTGAGTGTCCTATCAGCAGCGAGGCGAGCGACATGCTTGCTTGTAGAATGTTACCAACAAGCCGTAAAAACATGCTCGCAAAGGCATAGTGTGATAAGGCCCTAATAATCATTTTCGAATCTGGAATCGTCAATTGTAATGGCTGTACCTACTTTGAACATATTTTAGTAGTTAATTATGTAAATAGTCATTTTAAGTATTTATGATCAAATAAATTTAATATAAGATTATAATAATCTGTTTTTTTTCCCTGTTATAAAATAAGGTAGGTATTAATTTATTTGGCAAGTAATAAAATTAATATTAAAGTTCAACAAGTTGAGAATAACTATAAAACGCAAAACCCATAAATATAATAAAATTATTGGGTTGGCTTAACTATCCGTATTTTTCTTAAGTCTGACTATTATTTTCAATAGTTTTACCATTATAATATTTAGTCTGATATACGAGTATAATATGGGTCTAACAATTACTTTAATCACTTATGTAACTTTCTACTGTTTTTTTAAGTTACCTAATTTAAAGAGTTAATATTATTATTTTAAATTAAGCAACTCTGTGTAGCTAAGTTCAAGCTGTCACCTTTCGTCACAACCAGACTCGGCGACCTTATCGGAAGGAACCAGGAACTAAGGAATGTTAAACTGCAATTATTTTATTTGCATAGCCTCAGGCGTAGGCGTTGGTTTTATAGGCAGTTGCCTTCGGCTCGATCGATTTGTGATCACAGATTTTGGTTTAAAGGCTTAGATTATAGCTTTATAGCTTAAATTATATTATATATAAATTATATTAAATATTACCCTACACTAACGGTTATAAAAGCTACCTACTAATGTGGTTGTTCATATTTTGACAGCGTCTTCATACGTGTAGTGGTTGGACGGCGACCGCCATCGCCATAGCGAAGTGCCTGTGATATACTATATCCGAAAAATGCATCGAACAGATTGTGCTTAATTTTGATGGCATCCAATCAACTCTCCCTGATGCATTTATCTACGTTTCCTTAACTGTGCCATCTTTAGGAAATCTGGAATAAATTAATAATAAGCATTTAAACACAATATGGCATATTAGTATGATTTTCAAGGATGATTTGATTATGATTTCTTACAGATATACTTCGTAAGTGGCTCTGATCTGGATACCAACCTTACTATAATAATATCGAATTGTTCGTTGGTTTATTGTATGTTCAAACTCAAAAAACCACCGAATATTTTTTCTTTTTACGCTCAATATAACTATGTTTGGCCACGATCTCGCCTTATATGAAGCAAAATGAAAACAAATAATTGAAATAAAAATTTACATAAAGACCAGTGGACTTAAGACTATATGTTCCGTTGAAAAATGACACATTTCCTCTGAAAACGATTCGATTCCCGCGAAGGGACAAATGTTTCTGAGAAAAAAAACGCAGGCATTTGTTTTGTGTTTGAGTGTTGTGGGACCATGCTCCTCGTTGTTCCTGGTTCCCTAGATACAAGCAATCCTAGTTAGGGGCCAGGGCCTATGTTTGTGATCGTTGGGCGTATTATTATTTTGCTTTCTCTTTCTCACGGGTCATACACCTGGTCCTTTGGAAGGTTTGCGCGGGGACATGAGTCCAACACGTAGAGGCTTTTTAGAGCATTTTCCAAATTGCTTAATAAATTAATATAAGTTAATAAGTTTTACTGGTGGTAGGTTTCTCGTATGCGAGAGGCCGTCTGGGTGGTAACCACCGCTTTGCCAGTTATTCAGCCGCCAAGCAGTAGTGCGCAAGCATTACTGTGTTCCGGTTTGAAGGGCATTGTAGCCAGCGAAATTACTGGGCATTATGAGACTCAACAGCTAATTGTCTCAGGGTGACTGGGTGGTGCTGTGATTGTTATGGGCTGGCGTATTGTATTACCATCAGGCAAACGAGCAGCTCGTCTGGCCATTCAGTTACATAAAAAAACGGAGTTTCGAGGTAACAAAAATTTAAAAAAGAATCAGAAATACAATCCAATTGAGAACCTCTTCCTATTTTTCTGATGTTGATAAAATTCTTCAAAAGTAGTTTAACAAACCATGTTTACAGTTTATAGCGTATAAAAACCCAAGATATTTCACGTTACCAACTAAATCAGGCATTCTAAGTTTATTTTACACACCGCAAGTGAAACAATCCATTCAGCTCGGCGACGTCAGCGGACGACGTAAAACAACTTCGATCTATTCCCGCTGAATTTCAATTTGTCTTCTGAACGTCTGAGTTCGGAATAGCTGACCCGACTACTGTCTGTTTTACTTATTTTGGGGTCGTGCATTCTCTACGTGTCAAGCGGTCGCGCTCGGGTATACAAGTCACACAGCTTTATGCAGAGAAGAAAAACTGGTAATAGGTGATAAGCAAGAGGGCAACAAAAGTTGAACGATCAAAAACGTTTGCGAACTCTATCTTCACATGTCTATACAAAATAGTGTATAAGAAGGTTAATGAATAGTAGTTTAATTAAGAATTTTAGTTTAAACAAATTAATGTATTAACTTTACCTTCTTTGTATATTTATGAAGATATAATGTATCTTCGTAAAAATCTGCAAAAATTCAAGTTGAATAGCGACCATCATAACATAAGCACTATAAATAAGGATTAAATTCCTGTATCTAAGTTTTGTCTGAGTAAAATGATTAAGTCCTTAATGGACAAATACGTATATTTTTACAGTAATCATTCCGAAAAGTATAACGGAGCTCACAAAAAGTAGATTCAAATTCCGAGTGAAAAATATTTTAATGAAAAAAGCATAGTATACAGTTATTAATTACATAGACGACAAAGATGCATGGAACATTCCGCTTATACATAAGAAACATGATATTGTTAAAAACAATATTGTAACAAAAGTACTAAAAAAATACCCCTTAGTTTCTTGCCGTACCTTCTGAGTAGTGGTTCTTTTTCCGATACGGTAGTAGAGTCATTGTAATAATTGACGTTCATAAGTGCGTCTGTGATGCCAAAACTGCATAAAAAACTTTGGTAATAAAACGCCTGACATTTAGCATGACATGTCAAATTAATCGTTTTTAATTTAAACAAGATTTTTGTTGAAAAATATATTTTTCAAGACAAGCTTTTGATAAGTTCGTAATTGGAACCGCAAGCACATTAAAATGACTAGTAGTTTACGATTATCCTTTAAGGAATTCCATTGTCCACCTTCTGTCTCCATCATCAGATCAACTCTGTCGGCTTGGTCACCATAATTTTGCATTGTCATCGGACTTTGACAAAAATGCAAAGTTTCAACTCCGTAGGATAAGAGAAAGTGGTTCTGATTCAACTTGCAAACTGACCCAAACAAACAAACGAGAAAAGATAAATAAAAGCTTGTAATTAAAGGGCAATGTCCATTATTTCGACACCAGCAAAAAAGTCCTTTCCATTCATGACATGACGCCAACATTTTCACAAATTATTTTTACGCCACTCAAAACCTTTTAAAATCCGTTTAAGCGTAATGAGCAGCTCAACCCCGCTGGGATGCTCGAACCGGATTAAACCGCCCGAGTGCGGTTGCAGTACAAAAACACTAGAAGCTGGTGATGGTGCGTTGATATAGTTAGTTAAAGCACAAATTAACTTCTGAATTGACTAATTTATTTTACAGCACGATGGCGATGGTCTGGGAAATGTAAGTCAGCCGTTTGAATTACATTCGGCGGTATTGTTCTAATGCTGATTAACTTAGCCTAAGGAAATGCAAAAGCTTTTCAAGATGGGTTGTTAATCTTTCACTTGCTATTTTGAAGGACCTTATTATTATTTATTATATCAGCCGTTCCACTGCAGGGCAAAGGCCTCCCTACCCTCCTTCCACTCCTCACGGTTTGCTCTCAATGCTCCTTGCAGCCAATACTTCCAGTAGGAGTCCAGCTCATCCCGCCATCTTCGTCTGGGCCTACCGCATTGTCGTCTGACGTTGTGTGGGATCCACTCAGTGATAAGTTTAGGCCACATCTCGTTCGACATGCGGCAGACGTGTCCAGCCCAGTTCCATTTCAAGCTAGCAGGTTTTTGTCCCACGTCGGCGATTTGGGTTTTGGAGCGCAGCTCACTGTTTCTTATTCGGTCCGACAATTTGAAACCTAAGATGCTACGCTCCATAGCTCGCTGGCAAACCCCGAGTGCGGACTTTTGATGTTTTGTCAAAGACCAAGTCTGAGCATCGTAGGTGAGGATGGGGTGAATACATACGTCCATTAGCTTCCTTTTAACGACCTAAGTTGGTTTATTTAATACATTGAAAGATACACGCGTTACAACTACTTATAAGATGTGATTGGATTATTATATTAATGTTTATTACAAATATTGGCAAATAGAAATTCAATAACGTCAAAACCCAAAAAGAAAGCATTCTATCTGCCCGCAATTCGGCATGAAGAGACTTCTATGAAGATTTTTCTTAATAAAAATAACCGTAAAGGCGAAATAAGATATTCACAAAAGATATCAAAAAGACTCTAGGTAAGGCTTTTAAATCACTGTAGCTTTTACTTTACTTAAATAAACATAATGGGATGGAGTAAGTAATTAAATAAAATGTAAGGCAAAAACATTTTCATCATTTGGCTTCGGATTTTTGGTCCAAAAAATAGCCCACGCAACCTGATTCTATAGGTACCTTGTGCTTTACGAGGCATTGACACAGATAGACAGACACAGAGGTGAGACCATCGGAGTTTGGTTAAAAAATATTTGAATGAACCTGAATCGTTTGAAAAAATTGATAATAATAAAAAATAAAATTTAAGCAGACCCTAGTAGGTTAAGAATAGTTAGCTGTAGAACGGCTCAATGCCGACGAAACTGCAATGTAATGGCAATCAAAGTTTTTAACCATATTCCTAGGGCTATCAGAGAGCGCCCATATACATTTTTTCAAAATATACTCCAAAAGTGGTTAACAGAAAACTGCTTTTACGACACGAACGAATTTTGGGAATTTAAAACTTAACGAAGGAACGATTATTTTTTGATGAATTTTGAATTATTTATATTGATAAATATTGCGATTGTATGACATGTGTATATAATAAAATATTATTAATAAAATAAAAATGACATGACACGTTCAACACAATTTTATTACATTGACATTATTGCGAATAGGCATAAAAAATAATTTAATTTTAATATTGAGTTTTAAACAGAATTTTTGTCGTTATTTATATTATAATTATTGAAAAATTGTATGAATTAATTTGATCATAATATATTTTGCATGCCAAGTTCTGGTGAAACATGCCGAACCACATTATAAGTGTGACAATATATTTGTACCTACCATGTTTTAAGCAAATAAAACAATTTCATTTCATTTCATTTCAAAAACATTCATGATCTTTACTGATAACCTAAATATGAAAAAACATACTGCCTCAATACGCTTGTGCACTGCTTCGTTCCGTGTCCGTGAAAATATAAACAGTGAAAACACGGTCGAACTTCGAATGACAGAACACGGATCAAAGATACTAATATATAATTTTACAAATGGGCGAAAAGGATTTTGATGAATATGGCGAGAGCTGAAACTAATTAATTCCAGCAATATTACTGGTCAAGAGAAGCCTTGAAGTCACCGCAAATTTTAAAGTGCCGCTATAAAACGCCATGTTCTTGCAGCTTTTTGTGTCACTACGCCTACGGCTACTTCAAACAATGTTGGTGACGAAAAACTGGTCGCTACCAAGATGAGCATCGGCGTAAGGTAGCATGTCTGTCAATCTTCTATAGGATACATTTCGGGGAATGTGCACAGCAGCTTCACGACCTAATTCAACCCTCCCCCTTCCATCACAGGACGAGCAGAAAGTTATATAGTAGACATTCCGCCAATTTGAACAAAGCGTTTTGGTTCCACGTTTATAGTGCGTACTGCCAGACCCCCGACTCTCCATACAAATTCGCCGAGCTAACTGTCTAGTACTACTACTGACGCACCGGCCTGTCCGCACACGTTTTGTGTGTGTGCGTAATTATTGTAGGGATGAGCTAATACCAATTGAGCGCGACAAGGACAACGCTATACGTAAGCAACCTAAGTGTTTCTCTTTCACACCCACTATCGCTTGGCTGGGAGACGCGAAATACCAAAAAATGTTCGATTATTATTTGTGTAAGTGGTTTCTTTGCATCCATACACAGGACAATAACGAACCATTTTAAAAGAGATAGGCAGACCTCCGTCAGTCAGGTCAGGTCCTGGTCAGCTCCACCGTCTTCAGCCGTTCTCCGTCTTTTTCTCAATATGTTTCGTCCATATGTCAAAGTCAAATAGTCAGCCGGCCTGTTCTACCTCTGTAAAGCAGGTCGTTGTCGTCATCCAAAAAAGTCATAACAACCTCAAATAACATAATTGATCGCACATATAAAATAAACATTTGAATCTCACTCATTAGTCATTTGCAGCGAGCGGTGATAACCGAGTGACGCGAGCACGGCATTGCCCATTTTTTCATCGGTTTAACGGACACACTAGCATAGTATCTAGACACCAGCACAATGCAATAAAATAACTCATGCGTCGCACATCCCTATTCTCTACGTAAGCCGCATTTCAGTCTGCGGTAGTGGCAAACAGCGTCTGTCTCGACACTCCGACACTCCTGACACTGCTAGAGCAAACACTACTCAATCACGACATCTGTTTCTCGCAAAAGCTACTTGTATGTGCAAATTTGAACAGAGGTTGGTGAAGTGATTTGTGTTTAAGGTTCAACTTTGAGTGTTTTATCTGTGTTTCTTAACTTTACCTTCAATAAGATTGATGTTTTAAACCTTAAAGTGAAAAGTTTAATAAAACAAAAGCACTTTACAGTTTTCAAACGGTGAAACAACTGCGAATGTTATAACTTTTTGAGATTGAGATACATCACACCCAGAACATTATTCATGCTGAACTAAATGATCTCAAAAACAAAATAAAACTTTTTGTTGGTTTATTATTTGAAGTAATTAACCTTTTTAATTAAGTATATGTGTAGTATTATACTCAGTTATACAAGGTAGAAATTTGCGATGTGACGTGAAGGGTAGCTATTTGAACCGTTGGTGATACAGAAAAACGGTCTTAGGAGATTATTCATATTATTTGGAGTTATTTTTATTATTTTTAACTGCATTCTAACATTAAAAAAAAAATACAAGCAGCAAGAAAATGGGCAATTCTTCTTATGGTGCCAATCGATCCAGTGATCTTTGTAAGAACAAAAGACTGTTTGGGACCAACTGAGGTTTAGGTACTACAAAAGTCAGACCATAAAAAACTTCCGAAATCTAGTTAATATCTACAAACAAATTTTTTGAATGTGAATTTATATTAACTGTTGCTATTTGATAACATAATTCATTTTATAACTAAAAAAACCGACTTCAATTCTGATGAATCTGATGATCTTTGAAGTCCAAGACCGAATGTCAATGAAATTTATATGGGACCACCTTGTAAGCTGAACCCAATGCAAAATAATTTTCCAAACAGATTTATAAATAACGGAGTTCTGAGGTAACAAACATAAAAATATAAACAATCGAATTGAGAACCTCCTCCTTTTTTGAAGTTGGTTAAAATAGTTCGGTAGATAAATACAACAAGTGGTCAAATCGCTTAAAGCGATCTATTATAGACAAGCTTTAAACAGAAAGAACTAACGTCATTTGGAAATAAAATATTTTAAAACAAGCCGAAAAATTATAAAAGCCGAAAAATTATGCTTACTTAATCTCCGTAAACATATATTAATTAAAACCTAATTAACTAAGATTCGCCGTAAACTTTCACCCGGAGGTTCACTGACCCACCTTCTAAACTGTTAAACTGGCTAAACTGTTCTCCATAATATATCTAAGATGTTTTATATGTAAGTATATAAGAAAGAAAGACGAAATAAACAAACTTATAAAATGACACACATACTAAACAAAATATTTATTTCAACAATAATGCTGTACTTCCGGGTAGTAATTGCACTAGTGAATGTTGTGCATCACAATATGATGTTAGATTTAATAATATTAATGACATATATCCTTAAAAAAAAGTACCTATACATTTTATAATTATTCGCTGATGAAGTTATTACAAAAACGATGCTATATGATAAAATCTGAGTTATTAAAGTTGTAAAAACATAGTGTTTTGCGTCATCGGTTAAAGATTCCACAAATACCTAGACTGGTATATGTATTTATTTAAAACATCGGATCCGTTTACATCAAGACTACTTTCTGTATAAGAGCTGAAAAATAAACGAATGGGAAATCTTTCTGCTTCATTACCAAAAAAACATGGCTATTTTTTTTCTACTTTCGTGTGGTTGTATGGCCAACCTTGGAGGCATATTTTTATGGAACTATGTGATGAGACCAGCAAGTAGTTCGGCTGATGGTGAGCGCCACGCCGGCCCGTAACAATTGCATTACCAACCAGAAATTTTAATAAAATAAATAGCACTACGTAGCACTGCATTGCGCTCATCACCCCGAGGCATCAGATATTAAGTCTCATATAGTAATTCTGTTGACTGCAATGCCCTTCAAACCGGAACATATTAATGCTTGATCAATACTGCTTGGCGGCAGAATACCTGGCTAAGCGGTGGTGGATATCCAGACGACCTTGCGCATACGAGAGACCTACCACGAGTAATTATAAAATGTAACATGGTTCTGGACATTCGCTTAACCTGGCAGAGAGTCAAAGTTCAAAGCAGTCCTTATACGACTGATCGGATCGTGTCGCGTTGTGTCATAGCAACTTTAGCTTTATTTTAATTGTGCCCATTACACGGGTGGCTAATTAGCTAACTGGACCTCTAATACCAACTAATTAAGGTAACGTGAAATTAAACTTAGCTTTTTGAATGAGAGCGCAATTTATAAGACTATTTTTGTAACGCAATGAGCAAAGTGCAGTCAGCTAATTTAGAGTTAAAAATCTAATTTTAATCAAAATCAGAATTGAAAGCTTTTTATTTAGTTTGAGCATCACAAACGCACTTATAAACGACGATTTGTCACAATGAATCTACCACCGTATCAGAAAAAGAACCACTACTCAGCCCATATCACCTTTAGATCTATCTTTAGCCACTTACTACATGGTACTGAAGTGGGTTATCTGATTAGTGATTAATCCTTAGATTGCCAATCGTATCCCGGACATTTAGTGGGTAATAACTCCCCTTTCAAAGAAGAGTTAAATAATATTGATGCGAAAAGAAAGGAAGTCTATGACTATAACATATATGTTTATTGAAACGCAATGAAAATATGTAGCGTAATGTAATTTTTTTCATTGCGTTTCAGTTTTGAGATGAATTTTCTCAACGTCACGCTTGATTCCTTTACATATATGTTTATGGTTAACCTGTACGGTTCCACTGCTGGGCAAAGGTCTCCCCATTTCCTTCCAGAGATCTCGGTCTCCTGCAATCTGTGTTCATCCTGAAAGGCGTCGAGGTCATCCTGCCAACGTTTTCTTGGCCTCTTTCGACGACGCTGGCTGGTTTCAGGTACATCTGTGTTCAGGTACAACGGGTACAGCTGTGTAAAAATCCTGCTCCAATGAACTGGGTGCGTTCGGCTTACGTGTCCCGCCGACTCCCATTTTAGCCACTTGCACTTCTAGTTAGACATTGTGTTTTGTTAATTATAAATAATTAAATACATAGATAGATAGATAACGCTTTATTGTTACACAACAACATGAAATAATTAAAAAACAAAACTTAAAGCTAAAGTGTTACAATGGGCGGTCGTATCGCTAATAGCGATCTCTTCCAGACAACCTTTGGATGGAGAGGACTCAAAGAAACTGTAAGGGACAGTGGTGTTGTGTATAATACACTAATACAAACTACTAACACCAAAACTACCAATACTTTATTGTTCATAGTTATATATTTAGCTTTTTAAAAGATTAAAAATAAATACGTCCCCGCAGAGTTTCTTGAAGATATCTTCTCTAGCGAGCGTATGAAACGTCCGAAGCACGGTAGAGTCAGTTTTCTCATTTCTTTTCTGGGCTCCCCGGGCTTCAATTTGAGTATAGGAAAGAAGTGGGTAGACATGCTTACCTTTTTAACCGACTTCAAAAAGGAGGAGGTTTACAATTCGACGGTATGTTTTTTTTTTTTGTGTGTGTGTTTGTTACGCGATTACTCTGCCAATTATGCATTGATTTCGATGATTCTTTTTTTGATTGGTAGGTAATACTTCAAAGGTGGTCCCATATATTTTATCGAAATTCGTTCAGTAGTTTTTGAAAAAACTAGCAAAAACAAAAAATATAAGTTTAATCTTCAAGTCGGTTCTTGTTTTTTTCGTAACCAACTTTCTAAAGGTGGAGGTGTTGATGAAACAAAACGAAATAGTCTTTTTATCACTTTAATTAGTATTGTACATATGGGTAGATCAGGTAATATAAATAATTCTAACGAACACTACTTCTGCCGTGCGTATCGAACGATGGCCGTCTGCCCTCTTCTCCCCCTTTCCCCGCACCTTCTCTCCGCCGTCCTAGTGCTGTGCGTGGACATCCTCCGGGGCCTTGAAAGCATGCTAGGCTTTCAAGGGATCAGTGGCATCCAAGCCTTCTTTTGTTGTCTTCGACTTGTTAGGATGATTTGAAACTTCCTTGGATGGATTGATAGCTTCAGTTAACTCTCCGTCATAAGCAGCCATCTTTGCTTCTTCCATGGTAGGGATAACGCAAAATTTGTGGATTCCTCTTCTTATTATGCCCTTTGCAGTAAGGATATCTGCGACTCGACTGATACCATCAGTCCCAGGATATAATCGGCTGATGCGTGCTAAACGCCATTGTAATGGGGGCAAATTTTCTTCTTTAAGTATTACTAAATCTCCGACCCGAAGCTCCTGCTGCTTTGTTCTCCACTTGGTCCGCTGCTGAAGCTCCACCACGAACTCCCGGCGCCACCTCTCCCAGAAGTGTTGCCTTAGTTGCTCAATGAGCTGGTAGCGGTTGGGGTGCTTCGAAGTAATGGGTAGCGATGGCACCGAGGTGAGAGGTCGCCCAATCAAGAAGTGCCCCGGAGTCAGAGGAGCAGGATCAGTTGGATCGGAAGAAAGAGGTGTGAGCGGCCGTGAATTTAAAATCGCTTCAATCTGCGCGAACAGCGTAGTCAGCTCCTCAAAGGTTAGGGAAGCATTACCAGCTACACGACGTAAATGATGTTTGGCCGACTTAACGCCGGCCTCCCATATACCTCCAAAATGAGGTGAATACGCGGGGCTAAATACAAATCTAAAGCCTTCATTTGAGGCGAAATTGGATACAGACTCACGACTGGATTTGAGTATTCTACTTATTTCATTGTAAGCGCCCTTAAAATTAGAACCATTATCGCAAAAAATTGAATGAGGCTTGCCTCTTCTTGAGACAAATCTTCTTAAAGACAAAATGAATGCTTCCGTACTCAAGTCACTTACTAATTCTAAGTGGATTGCTTTGGACGCGAGACATATAAATAAACACAAGTAACATTTTGAAATACGGTTACCTCTTCCTTTTCGGCTTGAAATCATAAATGGTCCGGCAAAATCAACACCACACGAATAGAAAGGGTAGGATGAGTAGCTCCTTTCGGCAGGTAGGTTACCCATTAAGGGCTGCAATGTTTGTCCGCGTAGGCGAAAACAAATCATGCACTGCTTAGCGGTGCTGCGTGCCAAATGCCTGCCTCCTAAAGGCCAGAATCTTTCTCTTATGGAGGCTAAAAGATGCTGTGGACCAGCATGAAATAAACGTTCATGTTCAGATTTGAATAACAACTTAGTTAGGTGATGCTTAGAATCTAAAATCATGGGATGTTTCTTATCATAGTCGAACTCAGAGTTTTGAATTCGACCCCCCGCTCTTAGTAATCCATTTGAATCTATGAAACAATTCAATGACAATAATTTAGACTTACGATTGAGAGGTTTCTTGTTTGTTATCATTTGAATCTCTTCAGTAAAACATTCCGATTGACTTTGTTTGACTAACACTAGTAAAGACTGAATTATTTCATCTGTTTGTAAAGGTCCAGTGACCTTTGAGCTTTTGTTTTTGCAGTTGCTTATAAAACGCAACACGTAGCTAAAAATTCTTGTCAATTTATTCAGGTTAGAATAGTTATCAAACTTAGGGATACTATTTGTAGCAGCTGCACTAGCAACAAGACATTCAGTTGGATTTTTGACTTCAGGTAGGTTGGTAGATGTATGTTGTACTTGTAAAGGCCAGACTGATAAATCATTTGCGAGGAACGAAGGCCCTTCCCACCAGAGAAGAGAAGATTGAAGCTGTTTCGGACTTACTCCTCGAGATGCCATATCTGCGGGGTTTTGATCTGTGGGAACATGGTGAAAAGAAAACCCACTGGTAAGTTCGTTAATCTCGTTTACTCGATTACATACAAACACTTTAAGATCCTTTGGCGGAGTCTTCAACCATCCTAATACGACCGTCGAGTCAGTCCATAAGTATTTTTGACTAATATCACACCGCAACGAAGCTAACACTTTTGAGCATAGACGAGCACCTAGTAAAGCACCACATAGTTCCAACCGAGGTATAGTAGTTGGGTTCAGTGGCGCAACACGTGCTTTAGCGCACAATAACCTCACAGTGATACTTTGGTCCTGATTTTCAGAACGCAAATACACGCAAGCCGCGTAAGCCTTTTGGGAGGCATCGACGAAACAATGCAATTCTATGTTCCTTGGCGATTCACATAATGCTCGTCGAGGGATTTGTATTTGGGACAAATATGAAAATTCTTTTAATAGACTTGACCAGTTTTTGCAGAACTCCACAGGTACAGGATCGTCCCATTCAAGCTTAGAAGACCACAACTCTTGGAGCAACATCTTTGCTACTATTATGCAACCAGAAAGCAATCCTAACGGATCGAAAACCTTAGAGGTAGTGGAGATCACTGTCCTCTTAGTAATCTGAGCTGAGGGTTCCAAATCTGTGGAAAATTGTAGAGAGTCAGCCTTGGGTGACCAGTTCAGACCCAGAACTGTGGATTCCTTATTGAAATCCATAGATTTCGACGAATCGGTTTCATCATCGAATAATTGAGGACAGTTTGTCCTAAACTTTCTGAGCGGTAGGCATGCAGAGTTTAATACATCTACAATATTATTATAAATGTATTTTAAGCCGTCAACTGTATCTAACCCCGTATTCAAATCATCGGCGTAAAAATCGCTTTGAATAATATCAGCAATAGACCTATCCTCACATTCATTGGCTAGTTGAAGAAGGCAGCGAGAACTTAAAAACGGCGCGGAGGCCGTACCATAAGTAATGGTATTGAGTTGGAGTACATCGATTTTTTGATGCTTCTCTTCACGCCACAAAATAAGCTGTAGATGGCGCTGACATGGTGCAATTTCCATCTGGCGAAACATCTTCTCAATGTCTCCAGTTAGAACATATTTATGCAAACGAAAGCGAAGCAGTATTGATATTAAATCACTTTGCACTACAGGCCCGACCATTTGAATATCATTGAGTGACTTGCCGGAGTGAGTTTTAGACGACGCATTGAAAACCACTCTTAGCTTAGTGGTTTCACTCTTCCCACGGATCACTGCATGGTGAGGCATGTAGTAGCCAAAAGCCGGCCTATCTATTTTCGTTAAATGTCCTAGCTGCGCATATTCATTTAAAAATTCTTTATAATTTTCTTTCAACGCGGGGACCTTGATAAACTTCCTTTCTAGGCTTTCCAAGCATTTTTTAGCTACAAAATAAGATTCACCGAGAGCTTTGTCCGGTTCTTCTTTCATAGGCATTTGAACAGAAAATCTGCCACTGGGTAGGCGACAAAAATTTTTTACAAAATGATTTTCACAGAGTTGCTCTTCTACAGAATATGTCTTTGTCTGTGGTAAGTCATCAATATTCCAAAATTTTTCTAAGGAATCTTTTATTTCTTGAGAAAAGTTACAACGGACTTCAGGAATTGACTGACTCATTGTTATAGGACCACCTACAAGCCATCCGAGCTTAGACTCTTGAAGAACCGGTTTATTAGAACCAAGTCTAATTAGATTTGTGCCAACTATCTCCCAAAATACATCTGCTCCTAAGAGGATGTCTACTTCAGCAGGGGAAAAATAATTTGGGTCAGCAAGTACAATGTTGCTGGGCAATTTTAGATATTCAGTATCTATAGCAGAGTTTGATAAATTGCCTGTTATACGCGGTACCACTAAGCATCTAACATCAATTTCGAAAGACGTCACTCTTGATTTTACTTTAATGTTACATTTTTTAGAAACGTTACAGACTACGTCATTAATTCCGTACACATTCACTGAATGGGAACTATCAACCGATAGCCCGGCTCTTTCTTTCAACCGCTCGGTAACAAATGACGATTGACTTCCCGTATCTAACAGTGCACGAGCTGGGCAAGTTTTATTATTTACCACAATTTGTACAAGAGCCGTACACAACAACACCTGGCCGTTTAACGTGGCTGACGACGTCATAGCGACAGGAAGCGAAGAGGAAGTTGAAGGTTGTTTTTCTTCAGACGAGTAATAATTTTGATGAATAAGCGTGTTATGTTTCTTTTTGCAGGTGAGACAAAAACCTTTAAGTTTGCACTGGTACGCATTATGTCCACTGCGTAGGCAATTTTTACATAACTTCAGTTTGGAAACCTCATTGACTCGATCATCGACACTCATCATTTTAAATTTAGAACATTCATATAAATGATGCCCGTCATTGCACAAAACACACCGAGCCTTTTCTTTCTTTTCGCAAGACATAGCAAAACTTTTGGACTGCGCGTTAGGTTTTGGTTTGCTATCAGCTGTTTTATCGAACCGGTTACCATTATTACAATAGGCGGTTTCCAGTATGTCAGCACGACTACGCAGGAATGAATGAAACTCACTCAACAACGGTAAATCGCTTAGGTTGCATTTGTGTTCTTCCCATTTTCTACTTGTGTTAATGTCTAACTTTGTCGAAACCATAAATATTATCAAAGCATCCCACTTATCAGTTGGTTGGCCAAGAGAATCAAGAGCACGAAGATGTTTTGACACGTGATCAACAATAAAGCGCAATGCTTTGAATGACTCAGTACGCAAAGGTTCGATACTAAATAACGCCTTGAGATGATTGTTAATTAATATATTTTTGTTATCGAATCTTTCGCACAATAGATCCCATGCTATTTTATAATTTTTAGCACTGAATTCTATAGATTTTATTACCACAGATGCACTTCCTTCTAACGAGGAACGTAAATAATGAAACTTATTTATTTGAGGGATCCCTTCATTGCTATTTACTACCGATTCGAACGTGTCTTTGAACTCTAACCAATGTAAATAGCTGCCGTCGAAGGTAGGTAACTTAATGGTTGGCAACTTGATTGAATTGGAAGGAAGGGAACGACAGCTACTAAAATCCTCTACGGGGTTCTTTTCCCCTTGGGTTTTATCTGGGCGATTATCCAAAAGTTCTTGGCAATTTGATATTAAACTTAAAAACTGATTTTCTAACGCATCTCTTTCCTTTATCTGCTCATTAGAATCAGCATGCAAAAGATCTATTTTATCTTGGATAGCCTCGTAATCTTTCAGTAATAATTGACATTTATTTAATTTCAAGTCTAATTCTTTGTACTTGACAGAAGGTATTTCCTTTAAACTTTGTGTGGTAGAAACGTACTCAGAAAACTTAGTTAACCGTCCTTTAATAATACCTCTTTGCTTAATTAAATTGGCCAATTCCGCCTTTTCCTGGGCAGAAGTTAAAGGTTTAGGTTCCGAAACATTCGTTTTGTCTGATGGTGTTGGAGTCATTTTTGGGCACGCTAACAATGCAATAAATAAAATATGCACTCAAACCTGTTTTAAAGATGAGTAGCTCCAGTCGCCGTCAAAATACCCAAATGTTCTGGACACAGCTTGCTCCCGACGAGCACACAGCATAGGCCAACACACAGCCACAGCTTAGAAGGCGCGCGAGACAACTTGCGCGGGCGCCGCGGCGTGCGAGCAAGCGCACTTCGTTAGCTGGAATTGGTCAGCAAAATACTTTAAATATCGACTGAAATGTTGATCAGACCGAAGCTGCTAATTAGATATTTAGGGCATAGAAGGATCTAGATTGTGCAATAGCTAAAGCTAGGCTTTGAAGGTATGAGGTTTTATTTAGCTTGAAATGACAGTAGATGATGCCTAATGTAAATGAAATAGCGGGATATATTTATTTTAGCCAAATGAAATTGTGTTTGCAAAGAAGTGTTTATTTAATTGAAGTAAATAAGAACGTACCTAGTTTATGCTTAGGGGCTTTAGTGCTCTAATCATGCCGTGCCAAAGCCTAGATATACGTAAGTTTTAATAATGATAGAATATTGTTACAATAGCTACCAACAAAGTTGAAGTAGCAAACGGCCGCTGCGCACAAACATGAAGCGATTTTTATTTAAAGGGTTTTTGGCTTTAGGAATGATTTGAGTAAATAAGGATTGAGGCTTACTTCCCTGGACTAGACCTCTGGATCACCACAACGTCCCACAGGCTCCAGAAGCAGCGATTTTATCTCCTCGGTTCCAACTCCAACGTGAGTTCAAAGTCCAAATCCTTTGTTCGTAAATGACCCTGCCAATTTGCACTCGTCGACGCACATCGGTTAGGAAATCTATATCGATTTTTAGAGCAGTGTCCTGTCACGGTCGCCACTTTTTGTTGATGAAACAAAACGAAATAGTCTTTTTATCACTTTAATTAGTATTGTACATATGGGTAGATCAGGTAATATAAATAATTCTAACGAACACTACTTCTGCCGTGCGTATCGAACGATGGCCGTCTGCCCTCTTCTCCCCCTTTCCCCGCACCTTCTCTCCGCCGTCCTAGTGCTGTGCGTGGACAGGAGGTTTGTATTCGACTGCTTCACCTGCTTCACCCAGGGTTGACTTCCGGTGAGGGAACTCCTCAACGGTGAATAGTACAGACACAACATTTCGTAAATGGATTTAACCATAATGGCCTGTTCTAAATTCCATCATGACATGGCAGATACACCCAGGATTGACTTCCGGCGAGGGAACTCCTCAACAGAGATATAGGACAGACATGAAATTTTTTTTTACGTGCATTTAATTGTGATAGCCCGTTTTAAACTTCGTCATGATGTGGCTTCTAGATCATAAAAGCATGTCTTTAAAAACTTTTTGAATTAATTTAATTAAAACTTGTTTTTCACTAAAAAGGGTAAAATAAATTATTTTTAAAAAAAAACTAAACCGACTTTAAAAATAATTTATTTAAGTTATTTTTTTTTTAGTATATTAATTTATTTGTATTATGTGTATGTCGAAGCCAACTAGCTTAATTCGCCGTTCATTTTACAGACTAGCCTCTTAACTAAACGCCGTCATTCAACTAGTGGCCTGAGTGATATTCAGCCATATCGTCTATTGCATCATTTAATAAACTGGCTTAAACTAAGATGTATCCTACGCGAGATTGTAAACTGTTGAATGATTGTGAACCGTCGCATTATTTTTCGGTAGATTACAATCTATCGAAGTGATAGAGTATATTCTACTTATGTACATTATATAAGTAAGGGCCACCCCCGCCGCAGCCTAATGTGGAAAATCCTACCTATAACTATCTATAATTTGTGCTGAAAGTAACTACGCCTACATAGATGTCAAGACATCTACTTAATCTCACGATATGTTATAACTTTGGCCAGATGTGATCGTCTAGAATGTATAATATTATGGACCCTCTACGTTGTGTAAAATTTTACATTGTGTAATTTAATAAGTTTAATCAACTAGAATAAGTTTAAGAAAATTGTACTTTTCTAATACTTATTGAAATTTATGAATAAAAGAACCGTCGCTATAAAATAACCGCAATAATAATGAATCGAATAAAACATATTAATCAAAGAATCGTAATCATAATTCAGATTATATGTACGAATAATAGAGCTGTAACTAAAATCAAACACATTCAAACAAGAAACCAAATAAATTCACTGAAATAAGAAAACAAATGAACATCAAATTTTAAAAGACTTAAATCATGCAACTTAGCTGAGAATTCAGGAAACAGCTACTGCCAGCCGCGTCCTTTTCTTTCTTCATGGCCATATTTCCCCATTACTTTATATACAATATATACATTTATTATGAATAAAATTAAGTATGTAATACAAGGTTGAATAAATTTATGAAGTAAAAGACTGTGTTACTTAAAATAATATTGGTAATTAAAGAAAACACTTTACATAAAACTACACGTTCATCAGCGGCGGCTACATCTAAAAGAAATAGAAACGGGGGAGAGGAATTTAGATCTTTTAGGATCTATAAATAGGAACCCTAAGCGACTTGAATAACGTAAGGCTCCCATCCAGCCTAGCACCTTACTCCAATAACCAAACAGAATCCATCGTAAGTTCGACCTAACGCGCCTCTAATGAATTTAACTCACAAACCTTCACACTTTTACTGATCACAGATTCATTCATCGCTTCAATTAATCACAGATTGATTCAGTCATACATTTCAGACATTCATTTTTTGATTGTTGTTTTATATTAAGTTATTATTATTATTTGACCCTATTCTAATTTATGACCATACAATTCCAGACGACTCGAACTAACCCTAAGGAATGTTATGGTCCTTCTTGTAGTGTGTGTACCTAGTGTGTGTGTCGAGTCTAGATAGGTCGCGCATTCAACGGCTGCTGTGTGGCAGTGTGAACTCTAAATCTAAATCTAGACTCTGTGTTTTCCTGGCTAGCTCTCCCTCCTGCTGTAGCGAGAGTCCAACAAAGCGTCCGTTTTTCCCGTTTCTTCGTGTTATAGGTTACTGCCGACATCTTGTCACCGTCGCGTGAGTTATCTAGTGCATGTGAGTAATTTTTTTTTAATTTTTTTTTAATTAAATTTTTAAATTCTTATATGAATCTTGAATCTCCACTAAGAGTCCGAATAAATCTTCAACAAGAATCCTTGTTATGTAATAATTTCTGCTTTTTTGATGTTGTGAGGTATATGTACACGCGTATCTTTATATCTCGTTCAATATGATTGTATAATTCCATTGTGTATCCATGTATTAATAATAATACAGTATTTTACAATCCGAAATATATATAAACTCCAACAATGATAATAAAATACTTCAAATCCTTGAATAAAACGCCAACAATTAATCCTTATTATGTTATGTTATATGATGCTGTCTTATATCTCGTTCAATACGACTGTATACTTTCATGGTAACACATTATTTATGATCCAAAATAAATATAAACTCCAACAATGAACATTAAAGTGCTTCAACTCCTTAAATAAATCTCCAACAATAGTCTTATTATGTAGTAATATCTGCTTGCAAAAATATCTAATAAAATTGACGAATTTTAGTTGTGTTGATTTAAACATTTTCGATTATGGAAAGTTTCATTCAATTATTAGAATAGAGAGATTAAAGTATCCTAGCTAAAGTAATAAATTTTATGACGTTTGAAATGAACACTTTCCCATACATGCATACAATCACAATATCACTCCCCTATTAATATCCCTAAGATAATAACTATAAATTCTACCCTTGAGATAAAAGTACAAAACGTTGACACTCCCGGCTGCTAATTTCATAACCTGGAAGGAGTAAATAGACCCCTATCTAACACTAATATATATAAAGAAAGTCAACGTAGTCGAATTGAAGCCGTTGTACGATGTATCGCTAAACTGAAAACGTAATAAAATACGTTAGCTTCCCTAAATATAATATAAATATTAATATATAAAAATACTCCCATTTTATCACTGACTCTACATAAATCAAACACTGCATCTATTTATTACTTCACTGATAAAAATAAGTAGCGCATTTGCTCACTCGCGACGATATTTAACTCTACGTGGGTCATTTTTAACAACGGTAATCAGAATCACGATAGACTCTGCTTAATCGCGCACGCATATCTCGACCCAATAAAAGACAATCTCACCGCTTAGAAGATTCTGAACTTGCGACCGTATTCAGACCTCTTCCCGCTCACCCGTCCCAAACCTGACTGCCAAATCTATTTCTACATTCCCACCTCCTTTCTTGGGTTTTTTAAACAAATCCATTTCAATACTTAGTAAGTCTCACGCCTGTCAAATCCTTAAAACATACATTAACTCAAAATTTATAGCGTCTGGAGAAAACAGCAAAAAAAAACAACTGCACTCGCTTCAATATGTGTTTAAAGTATTCGTTGTACATTTTTTTCTAGCCGACACTCTGGCACCGTGACCTTTTGTGACTAGGGTTGAACCAATTACGGTTTTAGTGTGTAATTTCAATTTGTGTATGAGAATCAAGGTACATTATATATTTTTAATTGATGTAACATGCATACCATTGCCGTTGATCATTATTTCGATATGAAATAACCTGACATTAATATTCTGAAAGTAAACATAACATTTCCCTGAATTACTATTAAAGCTTCAAGTATTAATATAAAAGTTATATGAATGTTACTAGCTTTAAGATTAAATGGATAATACTTATACTTGAAAATCATAATAGATTAGCGATTCAAAGTTAAATGTAAGTAAAATCGATCACAATTGTATCAAATTATTACTATCAATATTACTTTCAGATTATAATTATTTATATGGTAACAAAAATATTTCAATCAAAACATACATAATCGTAAGATTTATTTACTGTTCTTAAAGTCTTGACAACCCTAAAATCAATATCCGTGTTAAACTAAACCCCATAAACAAATTCCTTATCGTGCTGTGAGATACTTAAGATTATGCGAGCAAAGCAGTTTTGAGAAATGATTTCTTTAACTCAAATAAATATGTCAACATACGGTGCCACACTTCAGATTTCTAAGCAAGCCAATATGGTTTATTATTTTTACAATCGATTCGTATGAGGTCAACTCTATTTTAACCTTTATTCTTTAGTGGTTATGGCTATAGAATGAAACCATAGGCCGCAATTCATTTGCTATTTGTATAGAAATCCCCATAAAGCTGTCTTTCTGTAGTTCAAAATTTATTTTAAAAACCCATTAAACACTCAAGGACTAATACAGATAAGTTACTCTTATGTCTGAACAAAAAGTCACATAAACCAAATGGTAGGTACATGGAACAAACGTTATGTGTACATGACGTCGGTTACACTAACCTACCGAGGGCTGCAGCTATATTTATTATTATTGTCACTACATTCTTCCATTGTACTATTTTTCATTAAACTTTGGAAAACAGGCTTTATAAATGAACAGCCTAGGCAAGTAATTAAACGTCATCGATCCAAGTCATTTGCCTAGCTGTTTGATCAAATGGCTGAATATCAATGGCTGCGTTTAGTTAAGAGGCTAGGCTGTTAATTGAACGGCGAATTAAGCTAGTTGGCTGCGACACGTATATGACGTTTAAACGTGTATTTTTGTGCCTATTTTAAAAATATCTTTTGAGGTTTGACTTTTAGCCTACCGCTTTTGGTATAAAATAATTATTTAATTTAATTTTAATTATTTAATTTTGTTTGTGCTTACGGCATTTTCTGTCAAGAATTGAAAGTACTGAAACAGAAGCGGCACTCTACAGAAGTGTTTGTTTCACGAGAGCTGTACACATCTTCTATCAGTACACATGCCAGTTTGTTAGTAAAAAATAAAACGGAACGGTATTGGCTCTAATGCCCTAGTTACTAATTCACAAGGCAATATACTCAGTAAATGAATCCATTCCGAATGCAAAACAAATACAAATAGAGATGTTCAAATTAGTTAAATCAATTTGCGACACTCTGTGATATCTGTAACACATTCTCTAGAGCGTACTAAGGGCAAGTTACGGGGCGAGGTAATTCATTTTTAACCGACTTCAAAAAGTGAGAAGGTTCTCTGTTCGATTGTATTTTTTATTTTGTTTTATCATTTTTTATGTTTGTTACCTCAGAACTCCGTCATTTATGAACCGATCAGGAAAATTTAACTTCGGCTTCGCCTCCCTGTAGCGCCGAAATACTATGCCTTCGGGCCAAAACTCAGGAGCCAGGAACGTCTCCTTATACTTCGCTGGAAGCCGGAGCACAAAGGACTTGAAACTCGTTGTCCTCGTTGACTCCAACCTCGACAGCGACAACTGGTTTAGCTCCTGGATCCGTCCGCCACGCCTCTCCTTGATATACTGAACGACATCGTCTCCCGACGTGCTGCGGTCAAATCGGGAGAGGTATATCGCCGTCCTGGGCTCTGCAGCACGAAGCGTTGTTGTTGTGGCTGCAGGAGGAGCGGTACCACGTTGGTTTCGGGCCGGCCGGGGTCGACGTTTCCTCTCCACAAGGGTGAATCCATCCTTGTCGACCTTGCTCATTTGAGGACCGGTTGGTGGACTATGCAGAGTCCTGGTGTCCCGGGAAACCTGCGCGAACGTCTTCTTTGGCCGTGTTGGTGCTTGCGGAGCAGTAGAAGTAAGTTCGGGCTGAAGCGCAGGCTGAATCAGCGATTTATCGATGATAGAAATCGAACGAGTAGCGCGATTAGCAACCTACGGCAAAAACGGTGTCGGGTGACGGTGACGCTGACTTGTTGACCGGTGCAGGCTTCAGGGGTCGTCGACACACAGTAATATTTTGTGCGGACGGCGGTGAAATTGACGACGCATCGTTTTTGTTGCGCAACTCTTCCAATTTAATAAAAAAACTTTTTTCTTCTTTCCATTATGTTATTGATTTTTTTTTGTCTTGTTCAGTGCGCGTTTTGAAATAAAAATTATTAGTTTTCAGACTATTTATTTTCGAAACGAATGTCTTTACAAACAAAAGAATAAATGAACGCGCAAATTCAAATTCAATTAATTTATTTCCAAAAAGCAGATATACAATTTTCAAATGTTGACACTAGGGATCTTAAGTAAGCTGGGCTTGTAATGTATTACATAATTGGGGGCGCAGAATCTACACCAAGAATAAACTTGTGTCGTAGGTATCTGCTAACGCTTCCATCGCAAAGTTTAAAAAAAATTAAGAAAATAAATTGCGTGGATCTTTTCATAATAAGGACCATTAAATATCATGAGAGCGAGGTGGCTCAGTGCCAGCATGTGCGACTTTCGATCCGACGCACCTGCGTTTGAATCCTGCTGGCCACTGACTTTCTTATGTTATTTGCGGATTTAACATTTGCTCTAAAAATGGTGAAGGAAAACATCGTGAGAAAACCGGCATGTCCAAGAATTAATCACAATAATTCAAGGACATGTGACATCCACCAAACCTTACTAAGCCAGCGTGATGGATAATGGCCCATCATACTCTCTCTATGAGAGAAGTCCCGTGTCCCAGCAGTGGGAACGTGATGAGCTGATAATGATGATGAAATTGATGAATTACTTAAGATACCATTTAAAGTCTGTTCATACCCACACCTGGGCAAAGTCTTGGGATTCATCTTTTCTCATCTCGGAATTACCATCATATTACTGCCCGTTGTTTAGTTCTTCTTTCTACGCCAGTGACTATTTCCGGCTTTAATTCTAGACTAAGTAGAATTGTACTGAGAGTAATTTATAATATTTTTTGGGGCCAGAACCTACCAGCCTCTCCCTTGATACGTCCATTAACGTCCGTGTTCGGAATTACGTCAGTTCACTCATAATCAATCACGGAGTGAAGGTTGTCAGCTCCACAGACAACATGGCTTTTAATTAATAAGGCTGTGCGCATATTAATTCAAACTGTCAAGTAGACAGTTGTGCTTTAGAAAATTGGATTCAAGGAATGTATTTAAGTGATTGAAAAGGGTCATCCTCCGGCGCATTAGCAAGGTATGAAAATTAGAACTCCAATGCTTACATGCAATATTAATCTGAAATTTTCCCGTGCCTAAAATATAATGTCTACGTTTTTTCACACATTTTTCAACGTCATCTCATCATTCATCATCATTATCATCAGCCCATCATGTTCCCACTGCTGGGACACGGGCCTTCTCTCATAGAGAGAGTATGGGCCATAATCCACCACGCTGGCTCTGTGCGGGTTGGTGGTTGTCACATGTCTTTGAATTTTTGTGATTAATTCTTGGACATACCAGTTTCCTCGCGATGTTTTTCTTCACTGTTTTAGAGAGAATGTGAAATCCGCACATAACTTTAGAAAGTTAGTGGTGCGGGGCTAGCGAGATTCGAACTCGGGTGAGTTGGATCGAAAGTCACACATGCTCCCACAGAGCCACACTCGCTCTTCTGACGCTCTTCTTCTTGACGTCATCTGAACGCTAGTAGTTATTAATTCTGAGCCAAGGTGAGAATTTTACAATGCGAAGCAAAATTAACTATTGGACTACAACTGAATTAGTAGGGAGATATATGTACGTAATTTACACGACATGATGTGATATGATGTCATGATTTGCTCATCTCATCTCCGCTTAATTAACTCATCTTCAGCAGCTATCATTACGTTCATGGGTCTCCGCTATAGTGCCACTGGTCTGCAGGAAAGGCACGCTACTCAAAATAGGAGACTTTATTAAAATAAAAATGAAATTATCTATCATGGCCCATAATATTGCTAGAAATTATTAGTTTTGCTATGCTTTATATAGCTAGTATTTATATAGATAGTAACTGCGCCCGCGGTTTCGCCAGTGGTATCCCGGGATAGAAAGTACGTACATACTAAGTTTCATCAAAATCTGTTTAGTAGTTTATGAGCGATTGAGTAACAAACATCCATCCATCCAGATGGATGGATGGATGTTTGTTACTCAATCGCTCACGAACTTTCGCATTTATATTATAAGTAGGAAGTAGGATATGAATTAGGATTTCAAAGTATTATATTACCATAGTATAGTGTTTTATATATATTACCTTATGTATGTACGAAGCTATTATGTAACTATAAATAATATATACATGTACTAATAACATATCAGGAAAATATTATAAATTACTGACCAGACATTATTGGAATTTTATAATAAGATGCTTGAGCAACAATATTGTAATCGTTTAATCGTTTTGTTTGTGCATAAGAGATATTTCTAAGCTACTTCAAATGCCAATCTGTTGAAATATAAAAAGATGTCATGAATGAAGTCGTTGGCTTGACACAACATTGAAATTTTGCAAAATTGCTTTTTAAATTGTCATCGCATCTAGATTTATGTTTGGGCACTATCACTTTTGCTGGTGGTAGGTTCCAGCGAAATAACTGGGAATTATGAGACTTAAGAGCAAATTTTTTTTTTACGCTTAATAGATCTATGTTTGGCCACTATCTCGCCTGATGTGAAGCGATGATTTGGCCTAAGATGGAGCACATAGATCTAGAGAGAGACGGCAATTGAGCGGCTGCTAAGACCCGTCTCCCTGATGGTTGATAATTGTTTCAGGGTGACGAGCGCAGTGCAGCGCCGCGCCGAATTTTGCAAAATAACGTTCTGGATGGTGCTGTAACTGGGCAGGCGTATTGCTCACTTTCAGGCGAACGACTAGCTTGTTTCGTTATTCAGTTAGATAAAAAGTATGAGCCTACATTTTATAGCTTTCATATTTTGATTCATAACCCAAAGCTGAAGGTGCGACGTAATTAATTATAGCTGATGGTGATTGATGGATGGATGCGCCCAAATAATGAGTTAAATTAATTAGCTTGCTCTTTGGTTAGGAAAATAGACGCGGGTTTATCAAAGATCAGCTGGTTGACTTATGTTTGCCTACAATCGGAGTTAAGTGTGTGGACTTACTAATACCTATATACTCTGTGGCTAAAGTCAAAAAAGTACGTGCCTACATACAAAATTCTATCAAAATCTGATCCATGGTTTTTGCGTAAACGAGTAACAAGTATCCAGTATACATATTGTTGTATACCTGGGTTGTCTGGAAGAGATCGCTTTGAGCGATAAGACCGCTCATTGTGACACTAATATTAAGTTAATTGTTATTTTAGTTTCAACAGTTTTGTATTTACCGTGTTATAATAAAGAGTTATTCTATCAATTTTTTCTAAACGTAAGGGCGGCCATACACGGGTACAGGGTATTAACAGACATTTTAAATGCAACATTCAGAGATATAAGTCAAATATTGAAGGTAGTCAATCAAAGATTCACAAACGTTCAGCAACTTTTGTCGTTGACCGTACCCCCATTGATCCACCAAAAATAAACCAGAAACTTTGATATTAAAAACCAACATGATGAATTAATCATAAACGCGTATCATTATGAAAGCCGCAGCCAGATTTTATATCAACAGAAAACAGCCAACATACTTATTGTTCAATCTGAACCAACAATTCGTTTCCTCGCACGAAGTTAAACGAATTCCGTAAACATTCATTACATTAATTAAGCCTTGTTTGCGAACAATGATGGATGAGAGCAAAGCTGTCTCTTTAACTATACATATAGGTACAGGAAGTAAGATGAATCGAGCGGTGAATTAGCTGACAGATTGATGCGTGAGGGTCGTAGATTCGATTTCCGGCCGGGGGATAGATTTTGAGGATAGAGGTGATTTTTTCGAGAGCATTCGATTTTCAAAACACGTAATAAGTATTATGAAAAATGGTTTATAGGTTGAAGTTTTCTTTTTAACCGTCTTAAAAAAAGAGGAGGTTGTCAATTCAATTGTCTTTTTTATGTTAAATAAATAAATAAACATCTTTATTAAGCAATTAACTTATTGGTAATTGGTAACTTATTGGTAGGTACTTACAAAACTAAGTTATGAAAAGCATTTGCTTTATATATTGCAAAGAAACGAACGTCGACGTGAAGTCGCCAGCTTATAGGTATTCTACAGAATATACTACGAAGAGTGTGCTCAAGAACTGTACAATCTGATCTCCCCATCACCTTTTTACCATCGGACAACCAGACGATCGGCACAACGTCACCCCTACATGGTGGACGTTCCGCCTATCCGTACTAAACGTTTCGAATCATCCTTCTTGGTGCGAACGTCGAAGGAGTGGAACGCCTTGCCGTCGTCTGTGTTTCCACATAAATACAATCTGGGTATGTTCAAATCAAGAGTGAACAAGTACTTACTGGGTAAGCGTGCTACATCTTCGACCACATCGTCGCTTCCCATCAGGTGAGATCGTGGTCAAACGCTAACCCAGTCAGATGTAAAAAAAAAACAAGAAACAGTTTACTCATCCCTTTCCATCAGTTGAGACTGCGGTCAAATGCTAGATAGGTAAAAATAAAATTTCATGTTAAAAGTCATTGCTTTATGGTAATAATAATTCAATTAAATCATGTTAAGGAAAAAGCTCATCTATCCATCGTTAAAGGTATTTAAAAACTAATAATACTAGACTAAGGCTGAAAGGTCCGAAATGAAACAAATACAGCCATCGGTTTCTCATCAACTCCTTTATAAACTTTCGCTTGCGCTCGGCACTTTTACTCCTTCACATCGAATTTAAAAGGCAACCTGTTTCGGAGAACAGGGCAACCTGTTTCTACGAAATCAAGTGCAAGAAACAGGACCTTTTGCAGATGTGGCAGGTTATTATGGTTTACCAGTGCTGGTTAAATAGCTCTAAGTGCTATTTTATCGTAACACAAAACTGCCGAAGTTCTAAAACAAATATACTTTCAATATTTCTATTTTCTATTCTTAGCCATAGTCGTCCCACTGCAAGGTAAATGTCTTCCTACCCTCCTTCCATTCCTCACGGTTTAGTGTTTTTTGCGGTCAATCCTTCCAGTAAGCGTCCAGCTCATCCCGGCCATCTCCATCTGGGCCTGCCCGCTGTCATCTGACGTTGCATGAGACCCACCCAGTGGTAAGTCTAGCCCACAGCTCGTTTGACATGCGGCAGACGTGTCCAGCCCAGACTTCCAAACTTTCCAAACTTTAAATTTAACTAATGTAGAGCTTTATCAGTGATAAAGCTTGATAAAGCTCTATATTGTGATAAATTATCACACTATACGCAGGTTTACGCGGCGAACACATGAGAAATTCACAGCGCTCTAGCTTTGTCTTTTAGACAGTCACTAGCAGAATACGAAATGATATATCCACGAAAACGTAATGTCAAGTGTTGCTAGTGGTGGTTGATTAAGAGTGTATAATATTCAAGGAACGCGGTGAACTCGCTGCGGTGCCACGGTGAATTCACCGCGCACTCGCAGGGAACATGTCGCGAGTAAATATGCTCGCAAATCGCCAGTGTGATAAGGCTGTTAAAACTGTTATTTAATAATTACTGTTTCTATAACATTGTTCCTATAACAGGGGTAAGTTATTTCACTTACTAAAATCACATACTACAGAAAGTGTTCGTCTAAGTGTCAGAATATTTCGAACAACAATAAATCTACAGAGCGTGGACCGTTTCACTAAACTCACAACAATGAATTACAGGAGTTGAATACTAACTAATTACTTAGTTGACGCCTTATCCCGGAAATTAAGGATGCTTGACGTTTCGGTGCGCTTTGCATTACTTAACTTTAACAGGACAAGCGGGATGGCGGAACAAACAGAACAGTAGACAAGTGAGACAACGGCAACCGCTCCTTTTGAAGAAAAACACCGAACTAGTAATATTAAGTAACAAAAAAATGTAAGCTTTGCTAGTTGAGAATCGTTATCCTTATCTGATTTTCTAAGTAAACAATTAAAATTTTTAAAGGTAAAATTTCTATTCCTATTGAGACTAGAGCGAGTATAGTTTAATGGGAAATTGAAGTGTAGGTAGCTTGGGAGCAGCAATAAAACACCGTTGCACATGAGAGCTCGTTTTTTTTTTTTTTTTTTTACTATTTATAGGCTTGCGTTTGACCGCTATCTCACCTGTTGTTAAGTGACGATGCGGTCGAAGATATAGCACGCTCGCCTAGAAGAAACCTGTTCACTCTTATCTTAAAGACACCCAGAAAGTTTATTACTGAGTCAAGAATCGGTGTGCAGTCGCATACATATCAGAAATCTTGCGACATTTGATCTGACGCATCTGAGCTCAATTCTCGCTTGATTGTGCACCAGTGTATTTCTATAAATAAAATTAAAGATATGAGTGGATGACCTGTAATTGTTATGAGCAGGTGTGTTACTTATTACCGTCACGTGAAATACGTTGTAATAATGTTCGTCTTGTAGTCTTCTTACTGAATTATATAAAAAAAAAACTTTCTGAAAACGACAAACATCATGAAGAAACAGATTAAGAATTATAAAACTCGAAGGCGTGTAACAAATGCCAACTCAGTCTTTTTATCTCAATTTTGGAAAGTGATAAGGCTATTAAAAATAAACTGTATTACCTTATTTTATTGTGCGCTTATAATTCCGTTTTTCATATTCGGTTGCCTTTTTCGTAAGCTGACTGAGTCATATGCAGAGCTATTATGCCATAACAATATCAAATTGTCATCAAATGTAATCACAAACATTTGGCAGAGATTATTTGATACGAGAAAAAACGACCGTATTACAGACGCGCCCTGCATTTATCTCGGCAATATTACAAAAACAATAAAGGACATGCTCGGTAACATAAAAACGAATATACAAAACGTTATCTCTTTGATTTGTTAACGGTGAAGTGACATTTAATTTTCCAAAATTCGTTTTGTTGACAGGTTAGAGTCAAAATTATGAGCAACATTCGTTTTCGAGTGGAACCGTTTTGTTTTGGCAAGATCGTAAGCCACTTTGCTCGTACGTTATTTGAATTCTACTGATATTTGTAATAATATATTTAAAGTACTTTCAGTTCGCTAGGCAAAGCCAAAAAATCACAGGATATAATAATAATTATGTATGTCATTGTATGTAAGTATATAAAATGATTAATTGGTGTTTATACAGAATTGACTATTTTATCGTTTGCGTGGTTACGTTTTTTTAACGATATTACAAATTACAAATGTCTTTATTGCAAAAATATGTGTTACATGTGGTTTTTGTCTCTCTTCCTTTTGTTTTAGTTATTAAAACTGTGTTACAAAATACAGCGTCTTCCCAAGATCAGTTTGTGTTTTTACAATAGTAGAATATTAAGAACTTAGTATATATACCTTTTTTTATTATTACTTATAGGCAAGCATTTGACCGCAGTCTCACCTGATGTAAAGTTACGAAGCGGTCGAAGATGGATCATGCTTGCCTAGATACTGATTCACTCGAGACTTGAAGACACTCAGATTATAAGAATCGGGAAACAAAGACGCTGGACCTGATTTATAATTTAATATAACATGTAAGGAGCAGACGCAAATGTGAAACAAGTTTTGGAAAAATAATAAAATCTAAGTAAGGTAAAACTGAAATGCAATGAAAATATGTAGTGTACTCTGGTTCTAGCGTTCGGCGAGTCGACACCTGGTAATGCCTCGTGCAGACGGCGAAACACGTGTCGTACAAGAGGGTTGTTGTTAGGGCTTTCCTTATTCAACATTATTTATTATTTACTAAATTTATACATTATTTTTATTTATTTTTATTATTTGATAGGCAAACATTTGACCGCTGTCTCACCTGATGGAAAGTGATGACGCGGTCGACGATGGATCATGCTTGCCTAGAAGATACCGATTCACTCTGGACTTGAAGACACCTAGATTGTAAGTATCGGGAAACAAAGACGCTGGTAAGGTGTTCCATTCCTTGGCTGTTCGCATTATGAAAGTAGTATTTATTAAACTCATTACCATATTTATTATTATATATATTAAAAAAAAGCTTTGTATTACTCATATATATTTTAATTTAAATTCATTTTACATTTGCTATCAACCCCCATACATATTATATTATTCTAACAACAACTTACATAGTATTCACATTATACTACTATTATACATTATACACATATACACTACATATTTCCATTGCGTTTTAGTTTTGAGATAAATTTTCGCAACATCTCGCCCGATTTTAAACAATTTAAACTTAATAATTCCTGGTGCAACAAAGTCACAATTCAGGACACTTTTTTTGTTTTGCGTTTTATTGGAATAATTTTAGTAATTTGAATTAAACTTTTGACATGAAACTATAGAAAACACAATAAAGCATCAATTTTATAAAGATTTTAAACCTACTACAATTAGACATCCAGTAATAAGGCAATAAATGCGAAAAAATCTTCAAAGTCCTCTCCTGTAAAATTCAAAACTGAGCTGTTGTGACTTTGTAGCACCGAAGGTGCGATATATTGCACACTATTTTGTTTATGTGTTAATGTACCCAAACTTAGAATAAAGTAATGCATTTGTATTATTATTTGAAATAAAATGATTATGATTATGATTATAATTATGATTCCATTCCATCGTTATGTAAGGTTACACTATTTTATGCTATATTATGTACATAATCTAATATTAAATTACTTTTTCTCTAAGCATTTAGAAGTTGCGTGTAGCACGTACCCTCATACGTACCATACATTTAAGTTACTTAATTTCTAATGGAACTGATTTAATACACCGTAGCCCTGTAATTATTCTGAACTAATTCTAAGTAACGACCACAAGCAAAATAACTTTCTCTAAATATATTTATGGTAAAGTAAAAGCTTTAAATTGTAAATGTAATTAACTTAGATGTCATAAATTAGCCTGTTATTTCCGACCTTAAAAACCTGAGGAACTTTCGCAATGTTTTACGTTAAACTATACAAGCGGGACCTACTAGGGTACATTTAGCTGACGTGCTATAACTCTGACGTCATAATACTTTAGGGTTGCGTAGTGGTATCTATTTATGTTACCACTTTTTTATTAAAACACTTTCTTGTTTGTCTGTCTGCCTATCTGTCGTTCCGGGTGGAATATTGCGACTCAAATTTCGAGCACTTCCCGATTAGCTCAGATTCTTGCCGTATATTCTGAGTAGTGGTTCTTTTTCCGATACGGTGGTAGAGTCATTGTAATAATTGTCGTTCATAAGTGCGTCTGTGATGCCAAAATTGAATAAAGAACTTTTGAACTTTGAACTTTGCTATTCGGCTGAAACTTTCAGGGTAGCTCACAACTCAATGACAATCCATAAAAACGTGGTTTTAAATTATTTTTTAATCTATTACGGATTCTGTTTGTTTTTTATTATGGACTATAGCGGCCCGCCCCGGTTTCCAGTACATGGCAATTTACTAATACGGTGCCATTTTCTGACGACTTAATTATAAAACATTGAATTTTCTCTACTATACATAAACATAATTAGAATGTATTGTACATATTAACCTTCCGTAAAAAACTATCCAAATGACCGTATCAAAGTCCGTTGCGTGGTTAAAAAAAATAAGCGGATAGGTAAACAGAAATTAGGACGCGGATAGCGACTTCGTTTTTTGCTATTTAGAGATGTAGCAAGGGAGGGATCAAATATATAGTCTATTGTTTTTTTTTTAATAATCTTCAATAAAAAATAAAATTTCTTTCTCGGAACCTCAACACTAGATAAATAGACATTTTATTATGTAGACGTAAACGTGTTCCATTGACACTGCAAAAACGTCTCCCAACTTTATATATATACCCGCCTTACTTACAATCATGCAATATAAACGCGTTGAATTGCTACAACGTATCGTTTTTAGGTATATCTGTGTAGGTATGTCTATCTAACCTATCGTTTATGTTAAAATCCAAAACAATATTTATTTTGCCTGCATAGGTTGTTTTATTATCATCTGAGTTTTCCTCAAAGATTTTACTTAATGAAAATTAAAACGCAAAATAATACTTTTTTAAGAAAACATGAAAACGCACTTTTCAATAGGCTTTCTAATTAAACCCGCGCGCAGCAAGCAACCCTAACTTTAAGGCTACGACAGCTGTAATACTGGGTTTCTCCAAGGGTTAGATTCTGTGATTCAATATGTTCCGCTTCTTTCAGACAAGGATACGACACTGCATGGAGTTTCCTTATTGTTTTATAATACTTAACTAGTAAAATGTAGCATCTTTGTCATTGAAAGTGTGTCTTACCAGGCCTAGCGCACTCCGCACTGTAGGTACGAAGCTACAAGTAGGTACATAGCCGGACACCGACGCCAGGTCGCGCGTCGTTACACGTGCCGCGTCAGAAGAGATAAGAGCTATGCGATAGAAAGAGAGGCGCTCTGTAGGTTAATATGACTGGTAGGTATGCAGCGCAACGCGAGCTGAGTTGAATTTTATTGCGTCATAGCAAGAGTCGCTATTTGTTTAAATTTCTTTGCGGAGTGATGCTTCTGTCCCTTAGTATTCTGTGGTCTTACCATGACTTTCGTTCGTTTTTTTATAAACTGGTTGTACCCGTATGGTTTGTGTCCGCGTAGAACTCAGTTTATAGTTGCTCCCTAAGGACGTGCTCGTTTTTCCGATATAAAAAATAGCCTATGTCTTATTCCAGGACCTAAAGTACCCACATACCAAGCTTTGTGGTAACAAACACACACACACACACACACACACACACCCTCACACACACACACACACACACACACACACACACACACACACACACACGGGGACTTTACATTTTATAACCTTAGTAGGACAACATAGGATTAGTCACATGATGAAGGCAATAAAAAGTAATTACTTTCACCAATGTACTACTTATACGTACTTATGACATGCTTGCGTTTGGTATTAAGATATTTTAGTACAAAACAGCTCCGTTAATCCAACAAATATTTTTTAAAACTTTTGATTCTTATCTGGGTGCTTTCCATCCAAAGGTTGACTGCAAGAGATGGCTTTTAGTGATAAGTCCGCCCATTGTACTATAGTGTGTAAGCCAATTCCTGTAACTTGTTATTTTTTTTATGGTGTGCTAAAGCATTTTTGTATAGTATTGTATTGTATCAGCCGTTTTTTACATTTATTTTTTATTATTTTTTTACACCTAATAGATCTATGTTTGGCCACTATCTCGCCTGATGTGAAGCGATGATGGCCTAAGATGGAGCACATATATCTAGAGAGAGACGGCAGTTGAGCGGCTGCTCAGACCCGTCTCCTCGATGGACATTGTCAATATGTTGCAAAATAAATATGAAAACGAAAATAAATTCTCTTTTATATATAGGTTGCGTGACAACCATTTATTACCTGCAACCTGCAACAATAAAATCAGACTGACTCAGTTTGTACTTAACAAAAATTCGTTGCGATAAATTTCAAAAATGCGAGTGTGTACAACACTCTGGGGGCTAATAACGTTAACAAATTGCAGCAATTTCCAAAGTATGCTCAATTCCGATGGTGGTTCTAGATGATGTATCTAGAGCGGTGGAGACTTTATGACGTCATGAGCGTCGCGGGAGACGTCTCGTTTCGTGATTTAAAAAGTCATAAATATGTTTAGATTTTGAATAAATATGCAACTTAACGTAACTTGAGATATCAGTACACACATTGGTCTATTAACTTCGAACATTACAGTCAAACGTAGCATGATGCATAGTGAATACTCTCGGTTAATGAAACTGTTTATGGATTCATAGAAATAAATTAAAATATTACAATGGAATTTGCAAAAAAAAAAACATAAAGTATGATACAACAAATAGCCTGATTACCTTCTTTAACAATAAAATTATTATAAAATTCAACTGTTCAATTTAACATTCAACGCGTTGTACCGGATCCCAATTCCAATAAAGAAAAATTAGGCAATGCCTTTAACTATTATGCTGAACTTCAAACAGTCACCATCAGAAGTTGCTCAACATGAAGGAAGTCTCAAATAACAAAGTCTCACCATAAAAACATAGGTACTCTACTTTCAGGAACTTTACGAAATGATAAACACTTGCTTGAACTGTACCCTATAATAAATAATAGTAAGGCCTTAAAATGCTTGTAATATCTATTACACACTCAAATCAGAACTAGCAATTCTAAAACAATTTTCAATATCTACGTATGTACGTCACGAGCATGTGAGTGCTTGTAAAAAACTTAATTCAATAGATTGGTTAGATTGTTTTTTTTTTCTATTTTCAACTGCAAACTTGTCCCAGCAGACTGCTATAACAACTAAGCAACAATCGTATAACAGTTTCAATTGTCTTTGTTACCTAAGGCAAAACATTCGCAGAACACGCTTACGTTCGTTGAAGCGAAGGATTGAATTCTGTCTACGACTTAAGGTTACTATGTCCAAGTACGACCCAAGTTTAATATTTTATGTGTCAAGTTACTCACTTCGTACAAATAGTAAAATACATTATATTATATAAAATTAAAAGACCACTCACTGACTGACTGACTGACTGACATATAATTGACAGAAATAGAAGTGGTACTTGCCGTAATGGTGGGGGGTAGTGTTTGGTACGGTTGTATAGAGGATGTTTTGAAACCAACCAGAAAAATCCGAAATCACCAGAAAGTGGTTTCCTTGATGGAACTGCTCAGGGGATCTCGGAAACTATAAATCGGATGGGGGTACCGCTCGAACTAAATATGCTCAAAACCCTGGGCCATTTTTGAAAATTTGAAAAAAAAGATGGCCGCCATACAAAAAAACATGGCCGCCATACAAAATAAAAATGTAAATAACTTTTGAATGGTTAGAGATAGGTATAGGGTGCTCGATCAAATGTCATAGAGGGCGATGGGGGAAATTTGGAAAAGTTGGAAAAATTAAAAATAAAGAAAAAAAAATGGCGGCCATTTTGAAAAATGCTCCGATTTGACTGAAATTTTGCATCGGGGGGTTTTTTAGGTCGTAGATTACGATTATGAAAAAATAATTTGAATTCCGCCATTTTTCAAGATGGCCGCCATACAAAAGATTTTTTTCCGAACAAAGAGAATAACTTTAAAACCGTAATCGATAGGGAGCTTCTATAAAAAAAAAACACCACCCCACGCGAGCTGCTTTAGCAGCTCGCGCACGCCACAAAATCACTTGGATTGCGCCATTTTCCAATATGGCCGCCATACAAAAGTTTGTTTTTAGAACATAAAGGCTTAGATAACTTTAGAACCGTAATCGATAGAAAGTTTCTATAAAAAAAAATAACACCACCACCACGCGAGCTGCTTTAGCAGCTCGCGCACGCGGCGAAATACTAGTTTTCTTTATAAATTTAATACGTCGACATTAATTGTACAAAGTGTGTCTACTGAATAAAAACCATCGTTGTATAAGTTTCAGTGGTTACTGTATGTATGTACCTACTAAGTTCTTACCCACACATTCACACACATACAATTATTTACATAAAACTGTAAGGGTTCATAGTTTCCTTACTAAATACACACAAACACTTTTGTGACCTGATCCTGTATATTTTTACTATGTCCGGCGGGCGTTATTTTGGGTACCAATGTTCTCCAACCAGGAATAATAAAAAAAAATTGGGTGATGTTTGTTGGAATTTAAATACATTTATTTATTTTATCACTAATAAACAAAAATACACAGTTGCATGCTGTTTCCTTTACTTCAAGTAAACAAAACTAAGCGTAGAAATAAATAAATTTATACAATAAACATTTCCTTTATCCATGGTAAAATAAGTTCTAACATTTAGTGTGTCTCTACTAAGATGCAATAAACAAAAATACAGGGTTGCCAGCTGTTTCCTTTATTTTAAACAAACAAAATTAAACGTAGAAACTAACAAAATATGCATACACAATAAGTATACCTACCTTTGCGTCTACGTCTATAAAAGCGCCACTAATAGGTCCGTCGCTACGCAAAAGATTAAGGTAAAGGTTTCTAAATGGAAACATTATTTTTAATTAGAGTTCAAACAATTATAGCTGACAGAAAACAATGTCATAGAATTTGTTACTGGAAGTTATTAACAAAATCATAATAATTGTTTCTGAAATATGTTCAACATTAATTAACAATTTTATTAATAAAGACAAATTATTTTGAAAGAGAATTATTTTAATATTTTTTGTCGTAATTACGTAGATGAATTACTTAGAATCTAAAATATTAAGCGTATTAATTAATGTATGAAGGTCAAATAGAATATTTTGAAAAAATTGGGGCCTCAGTTATAAAAACGACCAGTTATCAATTTCATGCAAGGTTTTCTACAAATTATATTTAATTACCAAAATACCACAGCAATAAAACTCGAGTGGGAATACGTTAATCATTTGAGATGCATCCACCCTAAGAGCCTAAGCTACTAGACCCTGTCACTAAATCTCCGCTACATCTTGCTGACACAAGTGGCAAGCCTTCTTGGTCACGTTTGTGCCTCGTCATCGAGCTCTAAAAGTCTCTACAAATTGTGCATACAGCCACTGGCACTCTGCCAACAGTTTATAAATGTAGTGTTTCGGGCCTAACGAGCAAATTATTCCAAGCATCCCCCTGTTATTTTTCAAGAATGCTGGAATTACAGTTTTTGCGAAATTTGCAATGTTGATTGTAAATAAGTTTCACCATTGTCGGAGCAGACAAGTTAATTGGTAACATGACCACAGTGCAATTTTGATTTAAATGTTTAACATGCAAATGACGAAGCTGAGCGTTTTATAAATTAACAAAATATTGAGTCACTGAGCGCATAGCATATGTTCAAACTGAACATAATGAATCAGAAGCAGAGCAGAGAAGTAAATAATTGTGATAAAAATGTAACCTACGTAAATCGAAATGATCAATTCAAATATAAACAAAAGAGCATGGATAGTGGTACCATAACTTCCACAGATTTCACACTTCTGAATGAACAATTGACACCACGATATGGGCTCTATGAAAAGATCGAACTACGTGATAAAAATAAACGAAGCGCAATGGGTTTCGGTATGACAATGAAAATTAAAAAAAGCAGCGCACAAGCTTGCTAAATATTCCCATATTCCGAGCATTCTTTCGCGATCCGAATGCTTGACACGTAGGGAGGACGCGGTGCAGTTCAACACACAGTTTTTATTTCCGGACCTGGTCGGGCGACAAACAAACTTTATTCACGTACTTGCACAAAGAGAAATGTACGCGATAAAAATAAATGTTACATGTAGTAAACAAGGGTATTGTAACGATAAAAACTAGAGTTACAGCAATGATAAAAGCGTTCAAAGTAAAGTCGAACGATCGTAGACGAGGCGTATGCTGTAGACTAAGATACGTACAATATTGCTATCCTCATAAGTGGATAAGTTTTTAAAGCATCGACATATTTTTGAGAAAAGGTCGAAAATCGGCAGTTTCAGCCTAGATCTTATTTTTTTATCGTTTTTGAATTGCAACTTGTTTTATATTCCACATACACAATGTCAAAAGAAATATATAGAAAGGGAAGGTACGGCTTTTAAGTTAAAGCAGAAAATTTACGTCATTTTGTTAAAGGAACAGCCAGAGGAATTTGTTCGGAGGGTTTGATGCGGTCTCACCACTGACGGTGCATTGTCGAGTTTGTAGTCATAATTTAAATAATAATTTATTAAGCTTTTATGAAAATGAACGGGGAGCACAAAAACCTTTTAGTTTTAGTTCAAATACCACTTTTAGTTTGTCACCCTCATTCGTTGCTAGTGTAATAATGACAATTAAAGATTTCAATGTCCTAAAATATGTCGATATATTTATGTATTGAAGTATTATTACTCTATTTTTAACCGACTTTAAAAAAGGAGAAGGTTCTCTGTTCGATTGTATATTTTTTATGTTTGTTACCTCAGAACTCCGTCATTTATGAACTGATTAGGAACATTCTTTTTGCGTTGGGTTCAATATACCTACAAAGTAGTCCCATATAAATTTCATCGATATATGACCTTGGACTTTGAAGATACATTGAAGTCGGTTTTTGTCTTTTTCTAAAAATTAATTATACTGACAACATACAAAAATTTATTTTGAGGCGAACTTAACATCGTTCAATATTTATACTCGATGTCATTACATGTTTTATACTAAAAGTAACATTGATACGACAGTGTTGAGTAAAATATAAAATTGAAGTGATCAAGTCTGAGTTTTAAACAAAAAAACTAAATTTTTAAAGATGGTTTCAAACAATATTTTAATTAAAACTTCGCAGCGTCAAATACCGCAGTTGCAGAACTTAGGTTGAAAAAGTCATGTAAGATGCTATTCCGTCGAGAATTAAAATTAGAAAGACTGCTCAACTTCTTCCAGAGTTTATTCGAACTGTAGAACCTGCCAAAGCAAATTAAATTTGCTGAACAATGTTTTTTTAATTTCTACAGCAATAATTTCATGGTCTGTGTTCTCTGGTTTTATATATTTTTGTTTTGCACAACGAAACCTTACAAGATGTTCTTTTTAGATGCTTTTATAGGTTGTTTATTATGTACATTTGAGTTATGTACAGTTGCTTATCTACCCAAAAACTCAAAAAAGTGTTTAACGCGTCCTACTTGACCGCGGGCCACTTGCCAAAATTTACGTGTCAGTTGATTATACCTATAAATATGAATATTATAAAATATAATGTTAGTACAAAGAATAAGAAAAGAAAATTTCAAAACTTTTAGTCTTATTACGTATAAAAAAATCAAGCATGAATTGGCACACAGTGGCGTCACTGCACTTTTGTTGCTTCATACCGGAAACAGGATGCGGCGGACGTTTCCCTGACGACACAATGCAGCGTCCGCCGTGAAACAACCGCTCGTGGCACAATACCGTTGCATCTACGCTGTTACGCTGATGCTATTCAAAGTCATACATATTGTTCACACTGTCACATAGCCGTCGCATCAAAGTATATACTTTGCGTTTCATTGATTCTAACTTTACCTTTCAATTCTAAAGAGAGCTTTGACAAAACATGTAAATGCCTTGAATTTTTAAAGTACATAAATTATCGCACTTAAGCAGCTTACTAAATCGAAAGTTTAACAAACTAAAACTATACATAACAAAGTTACATTAGTCTAAGAACGTTTTAGTACTTCTAGTTAATAAAACAGTAAAAATGTAACGTGATCTAGCACATAGTGACGTCACTGCAGTTTTGTTGCACCATACCGGAAACAGGACGCGGCGGACGTTTTCCTGACGACACAATGCAGCGTCCGACGTGAAACAACCGCTCGTGGCACAATACCGCCGCTTCTACGCTGTTACGCTGATGTTATTCAGTCTCACATATTGTTCGTTCAATCAAACTGTTCTACCAATAAACGAATAATATTTTAAATATATTTTCGTATTGACGTCAGATTTTGCTGAAAACAAGAACTTTAGAGCGCAGCGAACATTACGGTAGAGTATTTATCTCTTCTGTGAGACATATAGTTTATTTTGTCTACGTTTTTAGTAAAAAATGATTGATTCAATCAATATACAATACTTTTATGCACTGCACCATGAAATAAACTTACCAACCACCACAGCTCAAAAGTATAAAGTTTTTAAGCCCTATAAAAACAGTCAACTACATATCTACGATAAATATACCGGTGGCGTAACTAAACTGTCCACTGTATGCATATCCCGAGATCCTCTCTCGCCGAGTTTTTGCAACGGATTCATTTCCATTCAATATCAATTAAAATTCAAATGAGATTTTTTATTGCTCACAATATCTCACCCATAGATGGACATCATAGAGCTTCAGACTAATTGAGATTCAAAATGCAAACATTTTTATTGGCAATTTTACATTTTAGTTTAACAGAAATAAGCAATTATTGAAAAAATCCCTTCAAAACATTCGGTGTTTAACTACGATCATTTAAACAGCAAGATTTAACAATAGATACGTAGTTTTTAAAACAATTCATTGTTAAAAGAGTCTAAACAAATTTTTGATATTGAATGCATTATATGTTAGGCGAAAATCTTAAGATTTTAAATCAATGTGAACATTGACGACAGATGACGTAGAATCGCCCCCGTTAGACGATACTCGTATAAGAAGGATATATATAATAAATTTGGTTGCTCGAGCAGTTGGCTCGGTGGCCAAGACGCGGGTTCGTTCCCTGCCCGAGCAATATCACATTTCTTATTTCTAATTATATAAAATCTTGAGTCTAAATGAAATGCCTGAAAACAATGTACCTACTACCTAAAACGTATCGAACAAAACTTGCTAAACAATTTCATCCAACAAAATGCCATTTTCCAAAGCTCATAAACAATGTTGGGCCAATAAAGAGGGTGTTGTTATTGCAATATAAATAAGGCTGTGTGCCGTCTTACAGCGGGGCGTCTATTCGCGTCCGAGCAATATCTAGATTACTGCAGCACGGGCCATAAGGGTAAACTGTTCAGAGAAATGAACCTAGTAGAATGTGCATACGTTTATAAATCGCAAATCTAGGAAGCAGCATTTTGAGTAAGTGCCCTGAATAAAAGCTCAACGGAAAAATATACTTACAATCATCTTTTCTAGGTAGAGTCAGTAAGGTTTTATCGAAATAAGGATGTAAAATATGAAATGAAATAATTTTGAGTGAGTGGTAAGTACTATTAATTATTCTGTGGTTTTAGTGCAATTTTGTCTTTAAGCAGAGCAAGATCAGAACTAAACAACAGAAAATATAATATATGTAAAAAGGACAAAGACTCAAGCGTCATTCAAACCCGCGTGTTCAGAACACTGTTCCACGGCTCACTAATTTGGCCATCGAGCACCATAATTCCTATCTCGTATTACGGGGACGATTCTACGTCATCTGCTAAACCCAGTTGGAGAAATAATTTTTCTTCTTAAAATAAATAAAATTAAATAAATAAAATTAAATAAAATAAAAAAACTTATATTTTCACTAAGCATGCGCTAATTCATTCAATATTAGATCTAGCACCGTAGTAAATTCTGCTTCTAAAAATTATTTTGAAAGCCTTAGCAACTTTTTCTCCATTATTTCGCATACAAATAATACAAGAAGAAAAGAAAAAATCATTCGATCAAAAAATAAAATAAAAAAACGCGATAACTACATATTTTTTTTCAATTTTAAAACCTTTCTATCTTCATAAGGTCTTACGTTTCGACTAAGTTGCATAAAGTGAGGTGCAGAATTTGTCCAGTGGAACCAGAATAGACTCCACTGCTTAATGGAATTGTATATTGAATGTGTTTCGCTTTCCTATTTAATACCTAAGTGCTTGCGGGTCTTAGAAAAGGAATGAGTTTAAATAGTTTTCCTTTGATTTAGGGGAGAAGTTATAACGGTACGTAAAAATTGAAATACTGTCATCTGTTTATAATGTCTTAAAAAATGGAAGAAAATTCTGCTGTGTGTGAGTGAAATTTTACAAAATTCCTATCACTAGGTGCAGCTTTATGGCTTATAATTTATTAATGTAGGTATTTCATTTTATTTATTTATTTTACAGGCGTATATATATATATATATATACATATATACGCCTATATATATATATATATATATATATATATATATATAGATATATATATAGATATATATATATATATATAAATATATATATATATATATAATAAAATAAAATAATATATTCATATATATATATATACACAGTTACGCATAACATGAATCAAAAAAGCAAAAAAAATAACATACAATCGAACAGAGAATATCCTCCTTTTTTGAAGTCGGTTAAAAAGAAAGAGCGCTAGCATTTGTTTCGTGTCTGGGTGTTGTGGGACCATGAACTTCATAGTTCCCGCTACCCTAGATACAGTGAATCCTATTTAGCGGACAGGATCTATGTATGTGATCGTTGGGCGTATTTTTTTATTACTATTTTATTATAATAAAAATTCGCAAATTATACGACTGTAGAACTCTATATAGGTTTGTGAAACATTAAACAAACTTAGGTTTAGGGGCTTTCAAAGTGCCCTAATATTTTAATTGAGATAAGTTAGTGACGAAAATAAGTTTGCGAGAAACAAATGGGTTCTCCTTAATAAGTTTAGGTCTTTGTAAGTATTAGTAAGTACAACGAACAAGGAATAGTTTCTTAGAATATTTGATTTAATGCTGTTTTGTTCTTGTACGGAATCATCCAACTTTATTATTTACGAGGCAACTTATGGGACCAAAGCTTGTATTTGGTTTATTTATAGTTAAGGTGAGTCTTAATGTATTAGTTAGAAACGTGAGCGAGCTTAAATATATTAATGTTTGATAAGTACATATAATATACCTGTATATATAATTATAGTGGTTCTTGTTCAACTTTTTACATAAATATGTAGGTACGTTACAATTATATTTGCGACATCACTAATCACATTTAAGAAAGTTCATATAATCTATACGTAAACTCGATACAGTCCTATATCACTTTGAAGTTATTACCTAGTTATTACTAATGCGACAGCTCACTGAGTCAGTGTTTAACACAAACCGCGGAATACAGCAACTCGGTGGCACAGAATAATTAATAGTACCTACATGGAAGGAGGTGAACGAGGTAGGTATGTACTAATTTGATGCAGAGTTTTTACTAAATTAAGATTCTGATATATTTATACATCGGACGAAGAATAGAATCATTTTTCGAATACTTTTTTACAAGCATCACACTGTTTTATTTATTTATTTATTTTACTTCTGTTCTTGTAATGTGTTCAATGCAAATTAATTTATTTATGTTAGTACCCGCATGACTCAATATCGACGACCATCTGTCGAATTAAGGGGTATGCTGAAAATCAGCCTTGCGTGATCTGCTAGGCTTACGCAGCTCAGTGCTGAGCTTACCCCTATTGCTGCTGTTTTTTTGTATTTTTGTGCTAATAAATATATTGTGTTCTAATTTAAACTCTATGTGTACAGTTTGGCAATAAATAATTTCTTTCTTTCTTTCTTTTTTATGATTTTTGCTAAAGCAGTATCACATACCTTACAATAAGCATGTGCATTCCAAGTACCTACATACAAGTTTCATCTTGCAAACAAGCCAGGAGTTCCTTAGGCCTCTTGTCTACGCTATGTTTTCTTTATCATACGGAGCATTATCCACGCCATAGTATAAAAAATGTTAGCTTGTTACGACACGCAAAATAACTAAAACACTGATGACCGTGTCTACACAGTTAATTAAATGTAGATTTTTACGGCGGAAAATCGTATTAGGAGGCCTATAAGGATGCCGCTGTAATGCTATATCTATGGGGATGAAATCGCATGTGTCAGCTAGTACAAATCATAATTTAATCATAATTTAATTGACAGCCTCTTTGGTTTAGTGGTTGGGCAGGTTGGCTCAAATCTCATACACCACTGAGGTTGCTGGTTGGATTCCCGCGATGGAACAAATGTTTGTGTCAATAAGAAAAAAAAAGCGCAAGCATTTGTTTCGTGTCTGGGTGTTGTGGAACCATGGTCCTCATACTTCCTGGTTCCCTAGATACAGGGAATCCTAGTTAGGGGCCAGGATCTATGTATGTGATCGTTGCGCGTATTTATTTATTTATCCTTCCTGCTAAAATTATAAATAGGAAAGTTTGTGATGATGAATGGATAGATGGATGTATGTTTGTTGCTCAATCACGCAGAAACCTGCAGAAACAAGCCGTAGTGCGTAAGTATTGCTGTGTTTCGGTTCGAAGGGCATTGTAGCCAGCGAAATTACTGGGCATACGAGACTTCATATCTTATGCCTCTGGTGATGTGTGCAGTGCTACGCAGTGCGTTTTATGATATTTAAACTTTTGTGTGGCACTGCAATTGTTATGGGCAGGCGTGGAGCTTGCCATCAGGTAAAGGTTTTTGAAATGGACATAGGCTACTTTTTATCCCGGGATACTACAAATGAAATCGCAGGGAGCAGCTAGTATTTCTTATGCAGACCGCCACTTTGAATATGAGTAAACCATAAGAGATTTTCTTTTCAACAGAACCTATAGTAAAATCGTTACCTCTCCCAGAAAATGGTTTCGCCCGTTCTAAATTCCGCCCGAACTTCAAAGTTATGACCTAGCAGGCGCTAGTTCTCACCCCGGGCTTTAGTTTGCGCTATTTTCCGGTCAGCTCTTAAAATAAAACTGCCTCGATCCGAGCTTTTGGAAAGCTTCGGAGTGCGGTGTATCGAGACAGGCACGTGAAGGAAATTCTAAGTCCCAACTTGTGTATGAAAGTTTGCAAGACGCTGTAAGAAAGATCAGTCATATTTCAACGTAGTTTTAAAATAAGGAGGCCTACAATGATATTAGGTTTTAGTATGAACTTTAGATCGTTCCATAGTTTTACATGGTATTCGTCAATATCAGCCACTTATTTACTGCAGATAAGGGACCTTCTCTTTCAGAGAGAGTATTTGCCATAATCCAACACCCTAGCCCAGTTTGTATTAAATTCTTGGCCATGCTGGTTTCTTCACGGTGTTTTTATTTAGCCATTGGTGCGGTGCCAGTGGGATTCAAACTCCGGTGCGCGACACTCGAGTTCCCACTGAGCCACACTTGCTCTTCACCAGGATAATCATATTTATGCGCAACTAGGGACCTGCCCCAGTATCACGACTTACGTTCCTACGTCAAATGCGAGTGTGAATGTATTACAAACATAAGCCTTTTCTTGAAAAACGAAAATAATGTGGTATACTATATGAAACCCATCAACTCCTTTAAACAAATACACAGAAAATCGCGTATGGGCAATTTTGTCACTATCCAAAATATACCTATTATTTTAGAGATTACTAATATTATTAGAACCGTTTGCGTAGAGTTAGGTAGTATTGAGGTAGTATGTAATTGCTGTTTTTTTTCCAAAATCAAAATTATCAAAGCCTAAAGAAATCTTCATCTGCTTTCTAATATTGTGAAAAATATCCAATAATAAAAATGTAAAACAAAAGTATTGATTGCAATTATGGTATGAGTTTTCTGATACATAAAAATGACCCTGCATAACAGCGAGTATTTTTATATTTTTACTAAAATAAACAAGAAATCAACCAACCTGTTATGATTGTCCAAAGAATTTATTCACGCGAAAGCTAACATAAACAAAGTGCTCCATAGCCGTTGTCTATCAACGCAAACTATCACAACAAAACGGAACTACTTGTATGCGGGTCACCAATCAGAACCCCTATGAGTCGACCCTTCCTTTCAACCTGTATGATTGTCAAACATGGTCCGGTCCATCACGCGTATACGTCCTAAAAAACCGTATGTCCGCCGGTCCCTACCGGGTCGTTATCGATACGGTTTCATTTCCGTGTGTCTGACACGTGGAAATTGCAACTCCATCCAATGTCGAAATGTCCACGGCAATGCTTTTTGCGTTCAGATTTGTTTTACATGACAATGTGGACTCGATGCCATTCGCGTTTTGTATTTATTAGCCCGGTGGACCGCTAAATGCTAATTTCAGTAGTTTTCAGTTGTAAATAACATCTATATCGTATCTGTTTAAAATTAAATGCACACACATTCAAAATGTTTAAATCTACTATCCTATGCTCCTTACATTATAAATGCGAAGTTTGGGTTTGGGTTTAAGTTATATGTAAACCACAAGTTAATAATCATAGTTAAATATCGTTACTTCTATATTTCCTAATTTGTTATTATATATCGATATTCGCTACATGAACTGAACGACATAATGTATGCATGAAATATGTCAGAAAAATTGTGTCACGCAAGACATTTTGTTCGAAAATGCCACGCGTCATACATTTTAGTCTCGGTGTGTGTTTCGTCTAGTCACTCCTTACTCTTAGCTCAATAAATTGTTACGCTTTTCGTAAGAAAATAAAACAAGCGCTCGTAAAACAAATTGAACAATATGTCTTGAATATAAGCAAAGTCAATTTATTTCAATAAGGTTCAGAATAAACATTTAGCAACTCTTATTTTCTATACAAGCATGCTCCGTAACGAGTACAATATGTGAGTTACAAATATACTTTCTTTCAGGTAAATCTATGAACTTTTGCCTATTCGGACACAACATATAAACGCACAATAAAATTGCTTAACAAAAGAACAACAACTTTATTTTTTCCGTACGACTGCGGCATTGTCATCACGGTATATTCAACAACAGGATTTTTGTTTTATATAACCAAAGAGCTTTTTGGTGGCACAATGCATTTCCCTAATGCCGCTAATGTATGCCTAATGTATAGTGCTTTCCGCACCGAATTTATGCTAAAAACTCTCTTCTACATAAGCATGAGTCCGTTGAAACATTTGAATATCGCTATTCTACTTTTTGAACGCAGTAAGTATACCTACTGCAGCAGCTATTATAGTGAAATAAAAACTGTCTGTTCTTATTCAAATATATTCATAATGGTCCTTACATGTCAACTAGCCAGCCCGCCCCGCAGCTTCACCCAGTTTTCCCGTGGAAACTACAAAAAAATGCTTTCTTAGTGCACCCCTACACTATAGGGAACAAATATATTCCTTCTATTTTCAACGGTTGAAGGTGTGCGTTATCTGTCAGTCACAAATTTTCACATATAAAAAGAAGAAGATATGTCAATCGTGGGTATAATAATTGGGTCTTACGTTTAATTATTATTTATTGACTTGACACAATCTCTTATAATGTTAATGTAAGGATGTTACCGCATCGGTATTGGAATAGTTCTGAAATAGCACACTGAGGTGAGCTAGCACATTACAGCTCAAAAAACACTTTAAAATAGTTAAATATCTAGTTTATACTCTTCAGTCAGCTCTTTGTAGAGCATATTCATATGTTACTACTCGATTTGAACATATTGAACCGAGCTTGGATTTAGCATACAGGCCTTGCGCAATTTTAAGCGCTAGAGATTTGTAAGGCAGTAAAAATAATTTGTTTATGAAATTATTATAAACGTATGCATTTAGGAAAATCGTATTATAGTCTAGCTCGTTAACTATGTCATATTTTTATGCTAGACTAGTTACATTCTGCGGTTTCACACCTGGTTTCCCGGGATAAAAAGAAGTTTATATCCTTTTCCACGACCCTCAGTACCCTACCATATTTCATCAAAATCCGTTCAGTTATTTTTGTGTGATTAAGTAACAAACATCCATCCTTACCAACTTTCGCATTTATAGTAATAGTAGGATGAATAAACTTTGTACAACATTATTAATAATAATTGACGGGTGACACTCACGTTTAAATTGGAGTAATCCAACTATAGTTTCAACCACATCTGGTGGTCTTTTTCAAGGCGAGTACAGAACGCTCGCGAACGCGTCGCGCCTCGCACTGCGGGCTGCTGCATGCTCCACTCGCTGCGTGAGAGTCGAAGCTAGATGGTGCGGGGGGTTGGGTTTTGTTGGGTCGGTCGGCGTCGGCGACCGACTGCGAGTCGTCGTCGTCGGCGACCGACTGCGAGTCGTCGTCGTCACTGGAGTCTCCTTCAGTGCTATCTGGGACCACCCGGCAGACCAAACTCACTGTGTCACCACTAGTACCACTAATAGCACAAGTATACGCTCAACAAAGACATGACCATGAGGGTCCATCCCTGTTGAAGTTGGGGCGTCTAATGATTTCGATAGCCTCTCGAAGTTTGCGGGGCACGAAGAACTTTTCACGCTACAAGACCTAACCGAGACCAAGACCAAGGCGCAACGCGTTCGCGAGCATTCCGTACTCGCCTTGAAAAAGACCACCGGATGTGGTTGAAACTATAGTTGGATTACTCCAATTAAACGTGAGAGCCACCCGTAAATTATTTTTAATAATGTGTCCAAACCACGTTAAGTTTTCATAGTAAAATTACTTTGTAGAAGTAAGAAACAATTATGCAGCATGTATTTCTTGAAAATAGACAATTAAATATTGCAAGTACTGTGGATCGTATAAATCAAAAAAATTATGCTCGTAAGCCTCGTTTCATTTAGTATACTTAATAAATTATAATATAAATGTATACATATAAATAGACATATTTGTAAAAAACTAAAACGTTGAATGCAAGCAACGTATCAAATGTTACCCGTAATATTTCAAGAAAACTCATTCCTTCTGAACGCGGAGTTCAAATCATATTAATGACAAAATTCAAGTGAACCGTAGGATTTCCATTTCTCGATCGCAGTGGATTCACAATGTCTGCACTCCGGCTGATATTCAGCGCTTAATATTCATGGATGGCAGCTTTGCTTCCTTAGCCAGAAATTAGATATTCGTTCTTGAACAGGAACTTTGATAACCCTGGAACAGTGGAGTTTGCTAAATTGTAGCATACGTCTATGTAATAGGAAAATTGTTAAAAGTGTCGGGTATTCATAAAACTTTAATTTATTATTGCCTAAAAACATCACAATGATGTTTTTGAATGATCTATCTACAGAATGGCCTTACCGATTTCGATATATAGTTATCGGTAGTTCTTTAAAAACGTATCTGATTTGATTTCTCTATAGTAAATTTTCCCTGAAGTTTATTTTTAGCCGCTTGTTATCGGTACATTTGACTTTAAAAGTACTTATTTATTTATCTTCCACTTTGATTACATAAGAGTATATAAGATACTGATATCCGATTTAGTATTGTTAATCCTGAACTCATTATGTGATTTTGTCAGATAATATCCGACTTAATATAACCGAAACATAATATAATGTTTCGGGCTAATATTGAATATCGCGACATCCTCCTAAGCAGAAGGAATGGGTGTGGTTTATATTGTTTTCCGCTGGGTCTCTATTGTCTATTCTGTGGCTGGGGCTTAAACCCATAAAACAGTGGGAATAATCTAGGTATAGTAAATAATAATTAACCAATTATATTTCCAGTAACTTTTGGGTTTATAAAAATAGACCGCGAAACACAAAATGTTCTAGTATTTATAATAGCTATCGAGGTCAATGTTCTAAGCTGATTTCCAAAGTTTACCTCTATGTGAGCATGTTACAATATCTGTATGTACCTATCTATTATTACTGTACCTTTAAAATCTATTTCCGTCACTCTCATAGAGACACCAATCATTTTATATATGCTTAGAAAGAAGCCGACCATAAAATCCTACTTCAGGGAGATTTGTCCGACTTTTCCGAAACGAAATATTACTTCTGCGAAAGATTTTGTATACAAAAGGTCAGGGGTTCCCTACGCTTGACGGCGCCGCCGGCCGGCAGGGGTGAGTTCGAATAAAAATGCATTCAAAGCATCAAATGGTATGGCTTCAATTGGAAAAATTCAATCCACTTGGATATTCAGCTTTCCTTGCACGTAAAATGCGATATTTCGTTTCATTTTGGAACAGCTATTACATGAAATGTGATTTGGAAAAGATGCATTAAATGCAGTAGGTACTTTCCTAATCAGACGCCTTTGCCGCTTCACTAAGCCAATAAGAGACTGATAAAACACTGAAACATTGACTAACTCATAACAACATAATAATATTTAAAACTATAAGACAAATTGCTTCAAATTACATGGGAAAAGGGGAAAACCAAGCCCTACGATATGTTAAGAAAAGCTGTGTAGTATGTTTGTAAATATATACCCGAATTTGTACAAATGTTATGAATAAATGTAAAAAAGGATAAATAAATAAAATATACTAATAAATTACGTAGTTTATTTATAAGATGTATCAGAACACTTCAACAACAGAACTATTCGCCATAGCTACAATCATATTTATCCTGGTATTGTAATGTATGTAATATATATATATATATATATATATATATATATATATATATATATATATATATTATTTATTTATATATTATATATATATATATATATATATTTATTTACTATTTTATTAGTGTGTATTTTATGTAATTGGTTTATGTAAATGTATTGAGATATTGGAACCACCGTCAATTATTTTAGCGTTATTCCTCTCCCTGCACGGTTGTCTGGTAGAGATCGCTTTTAGCGATAAGACCACCAATTGTTACACTAAAAAATGCTTTTATTGTTAGTTTTTAATTATCTGTGTGTGAAATACACATAAAGAGTTATTTCATTTTAATTTTTTTTTCAGAAAGAATTGGAACATGTGTTACTGTTGGACATACATGTCTCAACTCTGATACATCTTTACAGAACGGAATATATAAGAAAAACTCAGTCATTGATAAATAGCTTAACATAACAGTATTTGTTTCTTCCGAACTCCCGAGCCAAGGATTTTTCTAATAAAGGCAAATTACCTTATAGTTTATTGGCGTCATGATCAAGACTGATATCGAAAGGAACGCTAATAAATGGTGTGTCGATGATTTGCGGAAAAATGCGAAAATTGTTCACATTGGCAGTTATTAGACGGCATCATCCATCATTATCCATAACCGATTGTTACCACGTGTTGATATAATTGGGGTAGGACACGTATAATTAAAAGCATATGATTTCTGTTTCATCTAACTTAAAAACCAAGTCGCAGCCTTCGTGCTGTTTGATTTTATCTCCTTTTTAGGGCCAAATGTCACCAATCCTGCTGAATAATTACAATAATAACACTAAGATCATTTATATACTTCTTAGTCTCTAACTAATCTGTTACAGTTAAAACTCACAACCGGTCAAACCTAATATTGACTGCAAAAATCAGTCAAAACGAAAAATAAACTGTTCAGGTGGCAAGTACCTACTTCGTCTATCAGAGAAGCAGATTATGAAATAAATATATAATCAGAAATACACGTCTTTAACGTTTTTTATAAATAAAATAAAACAGCAAAATTACACTTTCATAAACATTTTTTTCTCAAAATGCCAGGTCAGATTTTGATACCCCTTTGCACAAGAGTGTAGTTAAAGTACCTCAACACAAATTATTGTCTCAACATCAATTAATTGACTGATTTTTAACTAACCTAACCTAGTGTTTGGGGCCACTATAGAGCGATATATTAATTACATTCTACTCTCCTTTCCTTCCTTGATTCTTCTCTGTGTGGTCACAGTTCTAACTTAACTTAACCTAGTGTTTGGGGCCACCATAGAGCGATATATTTATTACTTTCTACTCTCCTTTCTTTCCTTGATTCTTCTCTGTGTGGTCACAGTTCTAACTTATTCCAATCTACTGTTTGGGGCCACTATACAACGATATATTTATAACTTTCTACTCTCCTTTCTTTCCTTGATTCTTCTCTGTGTGGTCATAGTTCTAACTTAACTTAACTTAGTGTTTGGGGCCACTATAGAGCGATATATTTATTACTTTCTAGTCTCCTTTCTTTCCTTGATTCTTCTCTGTGTGGTCACAGTTCTAACTTATCCCAATCTACTGTTTGGGGCCACTATAGAGCGATATATTTATAACTTTCTACTCTCCTTTCTTTCCTTGATTCTTCTCTGTGTGGTCATAGTTCTAACTTAACTTAACTTAGTGTTTGGGGCCACTATAGAGCGATATATTTATTACTTTCTAGTCTCCTTTCTTTCCTTGATTCTTCTCTGTGTGGTCACAGTTCTAACTTATCCCAATCTACTGTTTGGGGCCACTATAGAGCGATATATTTATAACTTTCTACTCTCCTTTCTTTCCTTGATTCTTCTCTGTGTGGTCACAGTTCTAACTTAACCTAACCTAGTGTTTGGGGCCACTCATCAGTCAAAACGTTTTATATTTTTAATTTTAACGAAAGTCGTCGTTTTGACCTACGTCCTTAGTCAAAACTGTTTTTGACTGATTTCTGGAGTCAAAATTAGTTTTGACCGGTTGTGAGTTTTGATTGCAAAATATCTAAGGAACGAAGAACTTTGAGTATCATGGTCCAACAATTATTATAAGAATCGTCATCAGCGCCCTTAAACAATGACTTCAACATGACTTTCTACTTTTCACGAGTTTCTTAACTTCAGAGAGTTGAGTAGAGTTCCGTTTTAACTTGAGCAATTTAACTTTTTGTGGCTCGACGATTACTCAAAACTTAGTAAGAATAAATCTTTAATAGGTTTATGGGCGAGATTTTGTTTGAAGCCTTTGATAAAAGATATGATGTTTTAATATTTATAACTGCGTGTAACGTTTTTGATGGATGTTACGTCTGGGAAGTTAATATAAGGGAACCGTTTCAAGTATTTGATCGGTATATGTTATATTCGTGAACTCAATGCTGTATAAACGCTTCGCAACGAATCGAAAATTCTTAGGTACGAGTATATCATGTAATTTGCGTGTAACCTAGTTAGTAGATCTCCTAAATATGTCTGTCATAATGTATCATCATAGGAGATACACTCATACATTATGTATCATAATGTATGAGTGTATCTCCTAAAATTGTTGAATGGTTTAATTAAGTTATAAGTGTTAATTTTAATTTATATTTATTTATAAAACCTAAAAGCCTAAATTTATTTATTTACCTAATCCAAGCAGATTACATAAAATAGAATTATAAAATGAACATTTCAAGAGTTTTTAAATATTTTTTTATATAAATTAATTTTCGATCCTTGGCCGAGTAATATCATTTTTCTTGTTCCTTTTTATTTAAAATCTTGAGAATTTTTGCCCCTAGGTCCCAAAAACCGTATCGTATTCCAACCTCCATCCAAATACGAAACTTCTGCTGATGTAATTTATAGAGGACTTCCGCTGTCAAAGTATATTTTGGTATGCCTAAGTTTAAGATTTACTACTTGGTTCTCTGTTTGTTAGAAGATTATGTCAAAGGAAACTGGTTGTAAGAATAAAACAACTTAATTATAAATTATAATATGTGTAACTAGTTGCGCCGCGCGATTTCATCCGCGTAGTATTCGGTTTATAGTTGCTCCCTCGAGAAATGTTTGTTTTTCCGGGATAGATAGATAGATACAAAATTCTTTATTGCACAAACAAATTTGTAAGTACAAAGGCGAACTTAATGGCTAGTGAGCATTATCTTCCATTTAACCTCGGTGCACTGTGGAGATTTTATAAGGTAGTGCAAACAAAATATAAAGTAATAGTGAAGAAATTAAAAGGCCATACAAAAGTAATAACAAGATATATACATACAAATCAGTAACAATATATATAAAAAAATATAATAATATATATACTTGTAGATTGCATATATAGTATATAAAATAACAAGAAAAAATATATATAAAAAAAAACAATAATAATATATAAATACCTAATAACAAAATAAAACTAGAGAACTGTAATTATAGACATGGATGAAAGTATTTTACGAGTTTGTCCTATATCAGGCCCTAAAGTCTGACATACCTACATTCAGAATTTCATCAAAATTCATTCAGTCGTTATTAATTTAACCGGTAGCAAGCAATGACACACACACACGTTTTCGCATTTATATATAGTAGGATAATTTTTTTTGGAACTGAGTCATGAGACGAGCTAGTCGTTAGCCTGATGGTAAGGGCTACGCCTGCCAGTACAACAATTGCAGTGCTACCCAGAACTTTTAATACCATAAAAAGCATGGCGTAACACTGCATTCTAGAATAAAGTTTAATATGTAAGGGAACTGTGAGGCACGCCGCGTTGATCTTTGTGTGCCGAGTCGGACTTCGCTTACAGTGAGATGCAAATAAAAGTTCCAATAGGTTCCTACAATTATTATTATTTTATCTGCGAGAGGTATTAATAGTTTACTAGATCAATAATTGACAGCCTCTGTGGTGTACCTAATAGTTGGGCAGGTTGACTCAAATCTCATACACAACTGAAGTTTTGGGTTCGATTCCTGCGATGGGACATATTTTTGTGCACATAATATAAAAGTGCAAGCGTTTGTTTCGTGTCTGAGTGTTGTAAGACCAAGCTTCTCATAATTTTTGGTTACATCCAAAAAAACATATAGTCGAATTGAGAACCTCCTCCATTTTGAAGTCGGTTAAAAATCAGTACATACAGTAACGGCTACAATCATAGGCGAGTTGGTCTTGCTAACGTGAATAATGAACGCGGATGACGCGACCCATTGCAATACCGTTCACTTTTATTCAAATTACCCCACAATTTATAAAAAAAAACAAACATTAACATTAAAGTAGCCCTTTACAAAAATAATTCTCTTTTATTTCCTACAAAGTAAATCTGTAATTATTTTTTTTGAGATCACGGAACTGTGTAACGTCATTAAACAAGAAAAGAAAATAAAAGATTTGTTGCTGCTCAAGTTTCTGAGGCGCGATCCTCTTGCCTTCCGATGGTCTTTATAACAGAACCAGTATAATAAGAGCTGGTATTATTCTGCAAAATTACCCTTTAGTAACTCGCTGCGGTTGTAGCGCGAGAGGGGTGGCGGGTCAGGATATTTGGAATCCTTACTATAAAACGAACAGCCTTGTTATCACTAGATACTGCTTCATAGCTGAGTTTATACGCTATAAAATAACATTCGTTAGTAAATGAAATAGTAGTGGCATACGGAAATGCTGTTCAGCTGATCTCAGCTTGCATTTGTCATTCAGATTTATGAGGGATGCTATAAATTTGTTTGTGATAACCTTTGTATATACACTGCTACGTTTTGTACCCTTGCCTTCGCGAGACGGTTAAGCGTTGCCAGAATGGAGGCGCTCTACCCAATATTGGTTGTTTTTGATACCGGGGGCCGAATTTCAGTGGCAATGCCAATAGTTCACTCAGTTTTTACGTAAAGTTTTACGGAAGGCTTGTATTTCGTTGAGAGTTGAATTTCCACGATTTCATGAAGTGAAGTGGCGTTACCCATTTAATCCCTGAACTTTTAAAAGAAAATATTACATTTGCAAGTTTTTTGAACTTCGCCTTTTGCCTTGCTTTTGCTTTTGCCTCTTTGATCTCGTTCTAACTTTATCGAAGTGTACCATTTCCTGTTCATAAAATGACAAAAATAAAATGTGTTATCTGCAAACGCTGTCAAGAACTCGAAAATAGTTTTGAAGAATACTTTCATATGAAGATTTTTGAACTGCTTTGGAAACGTAAGGACGTACTGCGTCTAATATTTGAGGGTGCACGTGAAACAAAGGAAAAGTACAAAGCAAAAGGCTCGCAAAGAATATGAGACGAGATGAGTGGGTTTTCATGCAAATAAGTAACTTCAAGGCGAGTATGAAAATTTAATCTAATGTGTTTATAAAAGATGTAAGAAAAAAGGAATGTTTATAGAGTCTTTCCATGAGCGCAGTCGGTAGAACGTAATGGTTTAGTTTTCTTTGGTAGAACTAGCAGTAAAATTACTGGGCATTTGTGAATTAATTTTTTAAAGTGACAAGCACAGTGAAGTATCTTGCAGGTTTTTGCATACCAATGTTCTGGGAGGCGTCAAGCAGTGCAACTGTTATTAGGCACACAACATATATGTTACGCATCTGGGTGTATGTTGTGGGACCATGGTCCTCATAGTTCCTGGTTCCCAAGATACAAGTAATCCTAGTTAGCGGCCAGAATCTATGTGTGATCGTTGAGCGTATTATTTATTTAGTTATTTATCTAAAGAGAAGTTTTAATAGCAACCGACCTTATTTACTTTAGTTGTTGTTCATTATATAAAACAATCTATTGAACGCTTTACCGAAGTTGCGATATTCATTTGTTTAGTCAAAAGATTGATTTTAATAAAAGGATTTTAAAAAGCATATGATCATTCCCATCTCTCATCATTTTTCAATTTTCTGAAGCATTTCTTCCCTGGCTACGTCCATAAGTTCCAAGGAATTGGCATTAAGAGTAGAAGACGGGCTTTCTTATTTTATTGACTGGCTTCGTACCCGATGCACTTTACCATTGTCTGATTCCGTTATTGAGTTAACTCGATAGAATTGCGATCGTAATGCTATTTCGTACTTTCTTGGTAATAATTTACTCAGGACTGGGAATAAAATTAGTAGCCATTTAATGTACGTTCAGATATAGAGGCAATGGGATGCATCCCATTACTTTCATATCTGATGAAAAAATGTTTTTAATATGTGTATAGTAGTGTATAATAAACTACCCGACAATATAAAATCGTTGCAGGGCAATGCATTCAAAACTGGACTTAAGAATTATTTAATGGACAATTGTTTTTATAATATGACAGAATATTTTAATCGAGAATGTAATAAAATTATATACATTTTATATTAATTAGAGAATTGACATAATATTTTCTTACTTTCTTGCAGGCTGAATACTTGAATAATGCAATTAGTTTTAAGACCTTTATTGTATGTATTCTTGCAAATAAACAATTGATTTGATTTGATTTGACTTTTTGCATTTGATGACAGTTTTGTTCGGAAAATTTGTTACTTATTTTTAACATATATTATTGCTATAAAAAGGAGCCTCAAATATGGTTTTGTAGTTGCAGAAATCCATAGGCGAGCCATGATACCACATGCGATACAACATGCAAATATTGCTTTCGTAATTTAAAATATAGTTTCTATAACAAAATGGTTATAAGATAGTAAAATTTAGGTACCAACAGCTTTTTATTACGAATAAACTCGTACGTCACAAACAATTCTCTTTTAAAATACAAATAGTCGCTTTTGCGTTTAATTTTGCAACGGAAACTAATTTCCTTCCATCGAAAACATTTCATAACACTGTTTGAATGAATTCACATCACGTTTCTGTAACATGGGGGGAAATAAATGTGCTGAAAAATCAAGGCTATTTCTATATGTTACTAGGACTTTTCCTGTACCAATGCAAATACTTTTTAACCGACTTAAAAAAGGAGGAGGTTCTCAATTAATTGTATTTTTATGTGTCCTCAGAATTTCGTAATTTTGAACCGATTTGGAAAATTCTTTTTGCATTGGGTATAGCTACGAAGTAGTCCTAAATAAATTTCATCAATATTCGACCTTGGACTTCGAAAATACATCAGAATTAAAGTCGGTTTTTTTTTTAAAATATCTATCCTATCACACTAATATTAAAAATGCTATAGTTTGTATTTTGTATGTTTGTGTGTCAGTGTGTTTGTTACCGCTTCACACCACAACGACTAAAAGGATTTGGATGAAATTTGGAACAAAGACAGCCCGTACTCTGGCTTTACACATAGAAGGAATTTTCATCCGACCTTTTCAGGAAAATTAATGAGGATGTCAGGACATGGCGCAACATTTCACTGTATTGTTTTTATTGTTTTTGTTTTGTCTTTATTTTAGTATGTATATATTCAGTGTAATGTTGTGTGATGTCCGGAATAAATGTATTTTCTTTCATTCTTTCTTTCATCCAGGAAAAACGAACAGTTCCCGATAAGGTTAAACTATGAACCAAATTCTACGCGGGTGAAACCGCGCAGCGCAGTAATATTCAAGTAATTTGCTTATAGCAATACCGAACTTAAACTAAAAGTAGTATATAAGTACGGTTAGGATATTGATGATCTTTTTTATATATCAGTATCATTTATTTTGTAGTGCCTGCTCACATACCTATAGGCATTCGTAACAGATCTGTCAGGTTAAGCAACATTTGCCGCGTTAACCACTTGGATGGGTGTTTGTATGGTAAGATGTTAAATTCATTGGTCCTAGCTATTTTCGACAACAGTCGTTAGGTCGTGTTTGAGGCCTTCGCGCTGTCTTTAAATTTGGTACGGCCACCCACTCACACAAGAAAGAAAATAGATTGGTGACCAGCCGCGAACAGAATATTTGCGAGAATGCGTGAATTTGTATTCGCAGTCGCAGTCGTAGATAGTGCAACAACTGCAACTGCGAATGCACGTAATGTGCATGTGGACCGTCCATGAAGTTCACGTTGCATGTTGCAAATAGGTACTCGATACGGCTATTGCCATATCATATTATATAGGTACAGGGATTGCTATCAATAATCAAAATCGATTTTCATACAGATTATTTTGTCACTTATACATGCTTATACCTTTTTCCTTCTTCATTTTCCCTAATTCATGCATTTTCATTTGCTTTCTTCGAATAAAAACATAGCATTATCGTACTTTTTTGGACATACCTATCATTAAAAGTAAGCTTGGCGGAAAAAGGAGTTTGGCAGGGTATTCCAAAATCATGTTTTTTTGATGGATTGCGCTCTAAAGAGCTACAATATTTTCGTGACGTAAATATTAAACATAGTCAGTGATTTATGTTAGTAAGGCTTATGAAAACACCTCAGCCTAAACAATGTTTGCTTGGTAGAGGCATTGTTGGGTATTATTCTAGATCTCACGATAGACACGTCTTGGTTTAGTAACCGAATACTTTTTACATGGACATCGAATATTTTATATTTTGTTAGCTCCTCACTTGTAAATTTAAAGTTTGTGTCACATCAAACGAAAAAATAAAATAAATTTAAAGTAAAACAGTACATTTAAAATTAAATTCTTTATATAAAAAATGTATATTATACATTCCTTTGTATTTTAGTGCTCAGATCTTCGAGTCTGGATGCTTTATCTGAGACTCAGATGTAAATAGAACGGCTAGACTATTTACATCTGCACCCGTACCCATATCTCCCTCAAGCGACGATCGTATATTGTGTTGAGCTCAGATTAGGTTGTAAAATCACTGCGACAATGTCTTATGATGCCATATTTTGTCCCATTAAGTTTATCTCAACTTGTAGTTATCGTATTTTGGTGTAAATTAATGAGATTATTTTGATTTTTTGCCTGAATAGACAATAATTGGACCGCATCTCATTAGTCGCAGTGAAGCTATACCTTAATTTGAGCTCAACACGATATACGATTGGCGCTTGAGGGACATATGGGTAGGGGGGCTGAGCTATGCTACGAGGTCACGTCGAACTCAAACTCAAATTCAAATTCTTTATTGCGAGAATGTACGTAAAGATGATAAATAATATAGTAATTCCTAACATTCGCCATAAAAATGTTGTGTAATATTAACATGTAATTGTAAATAAAAAAAGGGAATGGGAGGTGAACTCAAATTGACAGTTTAATTTATTTTATTAAATCTTTTAATTAATTTAAATGTCAGTATTAATTATACTAATAGTACTTTAAGATAGAAAGTTAATAAAAATTAGAAAAATAAACATTCAATAATTACCAAGTTTATGATATTAATTTATTAAATTTAAGCCAAAGCTTCGAAGTCCTATTCCGTAAGGCCAGCTCAAAAAAGGACACAAGAGTTTTAAATCAAGGGTAAAAAGGCTAGAGACTTTTGAAACAATACCAAGAAAGGAAAAGATACCTCAAGTTAATACCTCACCTTTGATGCTTACCGCTAACAAGATTATATGAACCTTTATAAGACAAGTGATATTCGAATATTATTATAATATGTCGACCGAAAAAGGTCATACATTAAATAAATGTACACGTACAGTGCACATCGCCCAATAACAATAGCTATCTGATCCGGTGAACCGGACATGTGTGACAAGATTTTTTCCGGACGTTGACAGCAAACTGTAGACAGTAGATATATTCCGGTTGTTAATATTTATTTCCTTTCAACCTTCCTTCCTCAAGCCACTACCTCATTTTCATCTGATTTACGACTTGATGAAACAATTTTATGTCTTGTTGGTTTATTAGACTGTATACATATACTATTAGGGACGATTGGTGGACTGTATAATGAAATGAAAACACTTTAGATAGTTACTCGTTAATTTTATAATAGTCGAACTAAAAATCACCTATATTGACAAGACCCAAATCAAAACCAAAAACAAACGCCCATAAAACATTGTCAGTAAAAAATAGCTAAACAAAAAGAGGTTGCACCAGCCAGTCGCCAACATTCCGGACCCCTAGTGGAGCACTAAACTCTGGTGGCAACTGACTGGGTATGTGCAACAAGCGGCAGAAGCTTACGGACTGGTCGGCGCAAGATACCTCCTTTGGTAGCAACGTCTGCGACACGAACCAGTCCGTCAGGTCCTGGAAAGGTTTTGTTTATCCTACCAAGAAGCCAAAGACCCCTTGGTAGTGTATTGTCCGCTATAAGGACCACGTCACCCTCGCATAATCCAGACTCGCTTCTGTTTCGGCCTCGTGGAATCAGAGTAGGCAGGTACTCAGCCAGCCATCTTGCCCAGAAATGTTCAGCCAGCCTAAGAGCGAGCCGCCAATCAGTCGCTCGTAATGAGTCTGCATCCGGGAGTTTGCAGGGCCATGATGTCACTGATGAAGAGCCGAGGATGAAATGAAAAGGCGTTATAGCCTCGGGGGCGTCTGGTGAGTTTGGTACATAAGTCAATGGCCTGCTGTTGACGATCGATTCCGCTTCGATAAGCAACGTGGTAAGAACTTCTTCTCGAGGTGCTCTGTTCTTTAATGTGACTCGTAGAGCTGTCTTCACCGAGCGTACCAGCCTTTCCCACGCTCCACCCATAAATGGCGAGGCAGGTGGAATGAAACGCCAGGAGATCTTGCGGCTGGTCGCGAAGTTTTCTACTTCCTCATCGTAGAGTGATGCAAGCTCACGCTTGGCTCCAACAAAGCAGGTTGCGTTGTCGCAGAAGATTGTAGCTGGAGTCCCTCGCCGGGAAATTAGGCGCCTAAGGCTCATTATTGCAGAGCTAGATGATAATGAAGCGACTACCTCCAGATGTAGAGCTCTTGTAACAAGGCATGTGTAAAGAGCCACCCACCTCTTTTCGCGTCGTCGGCCATTTGCAACTTCTATGGGGCCGAAATAATCTAAACCAACATGCGTAAACGGCCGTGTGTGGTGGTCTAGCCGCTCTCGTGGCAAGTCGCCTGTTGCTGGTGTTACTAAACGACCATTCTGTCTTCTGCATTGTAGACACCCTTTGGCTATGCTTCGGATGGTAGCCCTAGCCCGTAGAATCCAAAATGTCTGCCTTATTTCATTGAGCACAAGCTCATGGTTCCCATGTCCGGCTTCAGCGTGTTTATGCAAAATGATTAAGTGTACAATACGATGACGACCGTCAAGAATGATCGGTGACTTAACACTCTCACTCACCCCAGGAGCGGATTTTATTCGTGAGTATAATCTAATCAGACCATCTTTGTCAAGAACCGGGGCGAGTGCGGCTATGCGACTGGTCTTGGGTACAGGTTGCGAGGCTTTCAAAATCTTCAGTTCTTCGGAAAAGCTGTCTATCTGAATCCTTGAGAAAAGCATCTTCTCTGCTTGAAGAATGTCATCAGCTGAAAGATGCGAGGGGGGCGTAGTATCATGAACAGATTTCGATAGTAAGCGCGGTGAACTGGATTTTGACCAAAACTTTCGTACGGCTTGGAAAACGCGGGCCGTAGATCTTAGTAACCGTAGCCAGCTGCTAAAACGAGCTGCGTCTGGAATCGGCGGAACTAACAATGGATTGTCTACAAGAAGCCCTACGTACTCCGGTTTTAACTCAGAAGTCCGTAAAACTTCGTCAATGATGTGTTCTGGTTCATGTGGCCATTCTGAGGGTGAATCGATGAGAAAAGATGGGCCAGCGAACCATCTATGCGATGATGTAAATTCAAAATGCTTTGGCTTAGTAGCATCGTCTGCGATGTTGAGTTCGCTAGGAAGCCATTTCCAATTGGATGGATTCGTAAATTCTAAAATTTCGCCTAACCTGTGGGCTACAAACGGCTTAAAACACCGCGCGTCGCTGCGAATCCACTTTAAGACCGTGGTGGAGTCAGTCCAGTAGAAAACAGCGGAAGGTTGTGTCCGATGAGCATTCAAAATAGTTTGTGCAAAACGCGTCGCGATCAGAGCAGCCTGCAGTTCAAGACGCGGAATAGAAAGTGGCTTTAAAGGTGCAACACGCGCTTTGCTGCCTATCAACGCTAAACTAACTGAACCATCAACGAACGCATAGCGCCAATATGCAACGGAGGCATAAGCCTGTTCCCCCCCATCGGCTATAACGTGAAGTTGAGTGCTGCACTGCTCTGATTTGCCTACGTACCACCGCGGAATACGGAGATTAGCTACAGAATCAATCTGATCAAACCACGACTTGCAGTCGACTTCATACTTGGGTGGGATCGGCGAATCCCAGTCAGTCCCTTCCCTCCATAATTTTTGTATCAAAATTCTACCTTGGATAACTATTGGCATGATCAGTCCTAAAGGATCGTAGACGCTCATAACACTGGAGAGTAAACTTCGTTTAGTTATCGTGCATACGCCACTGCGATTGCCACACGTGCGAAACCCTAAAGTATCGTTCAGAGGATTCCACTTTACGCCTAAAGCACCTACGTCATTATTTAAAGGCAAGTTGACATCAGAATTCGAGTCGCTACAAAGCTCTTTGGGTACTAAAGCAAGTGCCTCGGGTACGTTCGATACCCACGAACGCATTTCAAAACCACACGAGTTGTGAACCGTTACTATATCGGAGGCTAAACGTTTCGCGTCGGGGAGGTTAAACTCACTCCCAATATAATCGTCCATGTAGTGGTCGTGAATGATCGCGTGAGTAGCAGCTGGATATTTGTGCTCAAATTCCTTAGCATTTTTGTTTTTAATTAACATTGCTATAAAAGGGCTCGATACAGCGCCAAAAATTAAAGACGTCATCCTATATTCTTTGACGGTATCCTGAGAGTCCCCGTTGCGCCATAAAAACCGTAGCGCATCACGATCGTTTTCTTTCATTTTGATTTGAAGAAACATTTCCCTTATATCAGCATTAAACGCGATCGGTCCTTCTCTAAAACGGAACAAAATGTTTAAAAGAGACTGCAATAGATCCGGACCTTGCAGTAGCATTTCGTTCAAACTTACACCTCTAGTGACAGCTGCTGCGTCGTACACCACCCTCAACTTACGCTTCTGTGGATGGTACACACCAAAATGTGGTAAGTACCATCTCAAAGAAACGCCAGCCGAGGACTTGTCCCTGAGAAAGTTGTCGTGGAAGGTAGAGGGCGCGCATTCTTCTGCATAACCTTTTTGAACTATGCTTTCAATATATTTTTTGTAAGCTAACGCAAGTGTGCTATCTTTGGCCATCTGTTTTTCGAGAGACTTGAGTCGTGATAAAGCGTGAGGGTAACTATCTGGAACGTCGTTTGTTACCCTTTCCTTCCAAGGCAAGCCTACCTCAAAACGTCCTGTAGCCAGTCGCTGAGCGGAAGACTCTACCAAACTTACCGCACGTGCATCGTCATTGTTTTGTCGGGTGGCAAGCTTCTGGATGCCTAAAGAATCTATTTCATATTGTTTTTTGATTAATGCCTCAAGAGAGTTAATTGTCCTTGACGCGTAATCTACCTCACAAACATTGTTGACAAATTCCACTGGTTTAATCGACGGGGACATAGCGCCGTGTAGAGCCCAGCCCAAAAGCGTTCTTGAGGCAACAGGTTCGTTTTTCTTACCTACTCTCATCTCACGGCTTAAAGACAAATGCCAATCGGCCGCTCCAATGAGCACAGTTGGCGTAGCGTCTTGATATTTCAACATAGCCGACAGATCCAACAAATGGTTGTATTTTGATAAATCAAGCATGTCGGTGCTTTGCGGAGTTAGACAAAGAGGGGTAATACTGCGTGCGCCTTGGACTAAGTGGCGTTCAGGCATGTCGCGCCCTCGAATGTAAAAATTGACAAAGCATACCTCAGTATCGAGGTACATACCGCCTACCCCTGTAACACGTAGTTTCTGACGGTTCGTGGTGTCAGCTCCGATGCGCGCCGCTACGTCACCGTCGATAAGTGTAGCTGTGCTGCCCTCATCAAGAAGCGCAAACGTATCAAACGTGCCGCGTAGACCTTCTAAAGTGACAGGTAGAATCTTGAGCAGTCCCCGCCTACCAGCTGCAGGTACCCCGATCGTATTAGCCACCACGTTGCCGCCGTCAGCTTGAGGAGGCACGATAGTGTCATTCTTTGGTGAGCTCTGCAGAGAAACAATATCATTAGCGGAGAGGTTACTATTAGATACCGATTTGTCACCGTGAAGGAGGGCGTGATGGCGCCTGTCGCAGCTACTAACACCGCATCGCTTAGCCTGGCATGTGTTCCATGTATGTGGGCTAGACTTTAGGCATCTATAGCATGTTTTGGTTTCTTTTATCCAGCGCCATCTATCGTCAACCGAAAGCGATGAAAACGCTTTACATGTTTTAACAGAGTGAGGCCCTTGTTTACAGTATGCACACTGTGTCGTTTTGTCATTCGAGGTAGTAGCATGAACATTCAAATCTTTCGTTACGTTTGGCTTATAAAAAGGTGGCTTACTTTGCGACGAGCTCGGCGTTACGTCAACCAAAAAGTTGTAATTGAGTTGTCGTTCAGCTTCGATAACTAAGAACCTAGAAAGCAACTCTAGTTTAGTAATCGTTGGCTCAAAAGGTTTGTGAGTGGCTGCGTAATCCGTAAAACGGTCTCGCGTGTGTTCATTAAGTTTTAAAAGGACCGTACGAAGAAGCTCGAGTGATGATAGGTACTCGTGCTGCTGAAACAATTTTATAATGGCAACGCAGTTCCTCAGCTTGTTGGCCAGAATGTTTAAATGTTCTGCGTTACCTATTTTAATACTGCGTAGACCGGCAATCTCATGTGCGACCAGCTGCTCTGGACGCGCGTAGTTTTTCTCCAAAGCAGTCATCACCTCCTCGGGATCTTGTGCCTGCCATAAAATTGAAGAAACGGCTGCCCGGGCGGCACCACGAACGGCGGATGTTAAGCGAGCTAAATTATCTGCGGGCGTGAAAAAGGTTTTAGTTCGCTCATACGTACACTTGAAAGCTAACCATTCATCTATATTGCCTGTGAAAGGAATCAGCTCCGGCTTTCTCGGGCGGTCGGGTAAAGATGAAATAGCCTTCGCAAGCTGAACAATCGGATCGCCTTTCGCTCCACAAGTAGTGTTACCTACGGGTGCTTGAACGCGTAATACGCGTGGTTGTGGGTCAAGTGCCATGTTTGGTGCGTTTTGGTTGCCCACCCACGTTGTGACACGTTCTTTGTGCGAACTACGGGAAGAGACGCTACCAGACCTGTCAGAATGTGCTTCCAGGGAAGCAAGCTTTGCGCACAGCTCCAACTCGTCAGCTTTTTGCTGTTGAAGCGCAAGTTCGTGCTCTCGCTCCCGCTCGCGCTGTTCACGTTCGCGCTCGCGCTGTTCACGTTCGCGCTCGCGCTGTTCACGTTCGCGCTCTCGTTCTGCTAGCTTGCATTCACGCTCTACGCGACGTTGCTGAATTTCGGCCTCTATGGCCAGTTTTTTAGCTAGAATAGAAGAGCTTGAAGAGCGTCTTGTGTATGTTGACTGACCTCTGTTTCCGTGCGGCTGATGTTGAAGACCGGACCTAGCCGGGAGTACAGTCGTTTCTTGCTGTGAAATGTTTGTAGTAGCTCCCGCCGCCAGTTTAGAACCTTCAGCGATGTGTGCCGCTTGATGCGATCCGCTCGGCTGCGGCTCGGCGTGCTCGCGGAGAGGGGGCGGAGAATTGTCCTCGCGATGTGCTTCGCCTGGGCCTTGTGTCGTCGGATTCTCATATTGCGATTTAGTTTGACTACGAGTAACTACCATTGTGAAAATGACGTTTGTGAAAAAAAAATAATAATATGAAAACTAGGATGAAATGGTATAAATTTAGGCTTCGTAAGGACCAAATATTAGGGACGATTGGTGGACTGTATAATGAAATGAAAACACTTTAGATAGTTACTCGTTAATTTTATAATAGTCGAACTAAAAATCACCTATATTGACAAGACCCAAATCAAAACCAAAAACAAACGCCCATAAAACATTGTCAGTAAAAAATAGCTAAACAAAAAGAGGTTGCACCAGCCAGTCGCCAACATATACATACATATATATATAACATATATACAACATATATATATATATATATATATATATATATATATATATATATATATATATATATATATATATATATATATATAAGTATATAGATACAGGGAATCCTAGTTAGGGGTCAGGATCTATGAATGTGATCGTTGGGCGTTATTTATTAATTTATTTTATGTATTTATATATTTTGTGGGTACAACGGCCTCTAATTACCGTAACTGCGTAGTGTGACAGGCTTTAAGCGTGTCACACACTATGCAGATACGGTAAGATATCTGTATCTAGCATTGAGGTCTTACACTATAGAGGGATAATTACGAAGTTTTCCGACCTAAAAAAGGATAGCGCTATACAACAGGCTCTTATAAAGAACGAGGTAGAACTAATATCATATTGTCTCTATCGCGTAACCCATTTTCTTAACATTGGCCATGACATGTTAAGTCAAAATAGTGGCCCAGCAGGGTCGGCTTGTGGTTTTTTAATTTGTGTTGTGGTATTTTTTATTATTTTTAAGTGAATCTTTGTGAATGTGTACTAGAAACAATTTAGAATTAAATGTGAAAAAATATTCGGGTGTTCCATTCATGGTGAAGTGAAAATTGTACTGAAAGATTAAGTTTTCAAACGTTTGTGTTTTTCTTGTGTTTATTGATGTTTTTCGGTAACTATAATTTATGTGGATGTAACTATACATCGGGTTCGACAATTAGAACCTGCATTTGGCTTGATATATTCAGTTTTCGGTGTTATTTTGTTAAAACAACATTGACCAGTTTCGTGTGTCAGTGTGGCCATCGTATAAACATTTCAGTTCCCATTACGTCGGGTAACAAATTGCATATTTGTGTAAAATGTTAAATGTATTAAAATTGTGCATTCTTAAACCATTTAATTAAGATATAGGTAATAAAAGTAGTTAATGATTATAGTTTTTATTTAATTTGAAATTAAAAAGTTAAAGTTTAGTAAGAAGAGAGTAGAATTGTTTTAATAGTAAAGGCATTCGCCTCTTATGTAAGAACATAATTATGTTGTAAATAAGTTCTTATTTTGTGTAATAAATTTTAGTGAATTGACAGTTATGTATAGTTAGTGCTATCCAATACGGTGGTATGGTCAATGTAATAATTGACTTTCATAAGTACGTCTGTGATCTACTCCGACAGTATGACATTTAACTGAGACACTATGCTATTTAGAATACTTCAAGTGTTTTTTTTTAACATTGTGTTTATCTATCTACCTATATCCTAAGTATCAGTTGTGCTGCAGTCTTGTAAATTATGTCAAAATACTAGTTCTTCTATTGTAAAGTTTACCTGTATGGAAATAATTAATGTATGTATATTGTATAAATGTGTCATATATTTTATTTGATTATTTTATTTACCTGACTGGTTTAATCCTAGATAAAACCTGGTTAACAACAAAATATTAATGATTGCATAAGAAGCATACCGTAAGGAAATGTAGTTACCGCAATGTCATTCGAGCTCTGAGTTGTATCGCCGCCACTATAGCTTCAGAAAGTCGTAGGTAGTTGGTCTGTAAAAGGTAGGAAATCTATACTATTATTCTGTGGCCTCGCTAGAATGTATTCATTACTCGGCCACCTTCACCTTTTGATCTGTTTACAGGAGTCTATCATAAAAAGTAATTTCTAGATTTTTCGACAACATATGCATATTCCCTATTTCCCTATTCTTCACTCTGGGGTACAGAATAGTACAGATGTCCTACCTTTTACAGACCAACCACGAACTTCTGAAGTTATAGTGGCTGCAATGCAACGCAGAACACGTTATATTTTCATTCAAGCGAATGGGAGAATTTTTCATAGGTATGGTAAACACTCCAAAATTACTGTCAAAAAACTATTGCTTTCCAAAAGTGTTACGCTGTCGAGGACTCTATAGTGTCATTCCTCAATGGTATCTAGAGCGCTCTCCATACTAAACTCAAGGAGCAACGCACACTAAGCAGATAACTCGTCAAGTATCTGTGGGCACCGACATATATCGAAAGATGTTATCTGCGTATACAAATATTGTTTTTTCTTTATACATGTTGTTGCTTTTTGTATTTCTTTTTTAATATCCCATTTGATCAAATCATGAATCGCCATAAATGTCGCCCTTGGTTTTCGGAAATAGATAGTAAATTTATTATCTGATAGATCCTTGAAGAGATTAAATTCGCCTCTATCATTTTTAAGTTCTATTATGACTTCCCATCCAAATTCTTCGCATTCTAACGCAACACGTGCGTCAAATTCAAAATCAGAATCTTCTTCTGAGGAACTGTCTAATAAATCCAGAAGCAATATTTAAACGCGAACTCATTGTAACACACTGTATATACGATCCGCACCAAAAGACAAGTATGTTTGAAGGATTCCGCGTGAATGTATAATATCGTATATTATCGTATCTGCGAAGTGTGTGATACTTTCAGATAGGTTAAGTTTTTATACGCAGATAAAATATTTCCGTATCTGCGTAGTGTGTGATACGCTTCATAGTGACGGGCGCGATATCTATTGAATATGTTTCACATATTTACACACATATTACATACATATCAACATTCTTTTCAGCTCCTTGACAGCGCAGACCTAATAAGAAGAGACAGACAAAATCTTTTTTAGTTAATGTATTGAAGTGACAGTGTATTAAAGTAGGTATAGTTAGTGTAACCCGTAAGGAACACAAAACCATAATAGTTTCTTCGCCTTAATAGAGACAGTAAGAAAGTGTTAATAGACATATTTTTAGTTGTACTCTACTTAGCAGTTTAAGTTAAACTCGAATTACTTATTAGTTTTATTAGGCTAGATCGTAATGTTTTTTATGTCTGACTAAGCAACTGTTTAACCACGATCTCACCTAATAAGAAGTGACGATGCGGTCGAAGATGAAGCACGCTTGCCTAGTTAGTATCTATTCACTCATGACTTGAACACACCCAGGTGTACTCGTATTTAACAAGAAACACAAACGATGGCAGTGCGTTCCACTCCTGTCAATGTTAATGGTATCTTACTAAGATCATCAAGAAAAATACTTTCTTTAAATTATTTCAATTGCGCTTTGGCTAAAGATAAATGAGCAATGGGTAATGACGTAAGTAACTTAAGTTCAAAACCCAGCAGGCCAGGAACAGTGAAACGCAGGTACCTAATTCTAATACTGCGGACGTATGTTGTTACTCGATACAAACCGCATCTCTCTTTCATTGAAGCAGACCTCTATATTGGTCGGTCTCTCATTGACTTACAAAACAAGTGTTGATCGCCCCTACTACTGTTTTCTCCTCACGTACAAACTTTACTTTTTCTATCTTCTTTGTTGAATTCAATTATGGGTTACAGTCATTGGAGTAAACGCTTTTGTGAGGAATAGATGACTTAGTTTATTTCAGTTTATTCCGGTACATGCCAGTTCGGTGATTGCATTAACTGATTGAGTTACTTTTGAGCTTCTGACAAAGTCGGATTTGTTTCGTTGATTTCAACAAAGTTGATAAGACGATACGAGACAGCTTGGGAATTGTAAAAACTAGAAGGTACCCTTTCTCAGTTATAGTTACAGTTGAGACTTTTTTTATATTTTTTATTTAATATTTCGGCAAAAAAGCAGACGCCCCGCCTGATAGTAAGCGGTTACCGTCGCCTATGGACATCTGCAGCAACAAAGGCATTACTGATGCGGTGCCGATGTAGCTCAGAGGAAATACCGACGAAGGCGAAGGTAAGTCGTTTCACATCTTACAAGTGCGAGGAAGGAAAGTGCGAGTGAAGCGAGTGGTGTGGGAAGTCCAGTTTTGTAAGATGTGGGGGTGAGCTTTTTGACGATGGCGAGATGTGCGGTGGTAATATTGGGAAGGCGGAAGCAGGAAGCAAAAGCTCTGCAGAACATTCCCTATTATAGAGGCGGTAGAACACACAAAGTGAACCGATATTTCTTCGGAGGCTAAGTGGTTCTAAATGAAATAGAAAGAAATAGAAAAATAATAGCATATATAAGTAGGTATACAACGAGGATTAAAAAGTGCAGCATTAAAATATACCTTACGATGACTCGATCATTATATTAGGTACTTTCATACTTCATATTACATTACTATGTCTGCTACGCCCAAGCAGTAGGGTAGCTAACCCACCACAGAATCGAAACCTGTTTTCTTCACTATGCCTAGCTATGCTATGGGATTCTATGTAGATGTGTTTCGGATTTGATCATATTTAAATTAACATCTTTAATGTATGTACCAACATGTATTGCAAATAAATGATTTCATTTCATTTCAGATCCCAGGTTCATCGATCGCTGCGTCTTTATAAGCACACTAAATGCAATAGTTGAAAGTTCTAACTTCAGGACTTAGGTGAGTTTACTCTTTTAGCTCAGAGGAAGTTTGTCTGGAAATTGGCAAGCGACCCGCTCACATTATTTCCGATAAGTGATTGATCTGATTAGTACCGGGAGTTTGGAGTTTGTAAATCTAATGACTTGCAATGGAGAAACTGGACATTTACTCCAAATTCCTGTAGTATTTTGATAAATTATTCCTGGCTTTTTGAGAGAAGACAACTATTATCTAAAGTGGGATAGCTCAAATTATGATTTACAATGCATTACAAAAGGACGGTGTATGGTTGTAGGGGCAACAATTTTTCAGTGTTCAGCACGAAACATAATCTTGTATGAGCAAAAAATTAATACAAATTGTAACTTGTATACTATAAAAGTGGTATGTTTGCATTTATTCACGGCCCCTGTGCACGCCGGACATCTGTTTCAAATTATAATATGCTTAATAATAATAAAAAAAACATTAAAATTTATATTTGCTACGAGATACACCTCATATCTAAACCAAAGGATATTTAGAGTAACTAATACAATCTTATTTTAAGGACAATTTTAATTTATATTTTCTTATTTTTAAGACAAAATAAAACATCACTACCAACATAAACTTTCTCTGGATCAGGAAGGCCCATGAACAATCCTTGAACGAATGTACGAGAAAGGCAGCTGTCAGAGAAGAATGGCAGCACGTTGTGAAGCCTGTCACAACATCACGACCACTCTGACAAGAGTGTCACGACTAAAAAGTAGAAGAAACATATTCTAATAATGAAATCTTAATAATTGAAGTTTCCAACTAGAGACGTTAGGTGAAAACTAAGTTCTCGGTGAAAGTTCGACGTAGAAGCTAGGTAAACAAGAAACTAACACTTTTAACAATGCTTAAGTGATTAAACGGATTCGTCCTTTCAGTAAAGTTAAACAAATATGGTCTTGTTTGAAAGAGTAATTACTAAGAGCAGATGAAAATGCCTCAATGGAACGCCCCAGAAGGGGCAAAGACCACCAACACAGCCATCGATGAGGCACTTCGACCATAGGAGAAGCCCACGCACCGTAACTACAAATGAGAGGCTCACATTTTTTCAGTAAAAATGGCTAACGAACCGTAAAATGAATTACACAGCAAACGTTCCTCTGCCGTGTAATTTATGCCACACGAATGTATAAAGCTTCGTAAAATCACACGGGTTCGAATAAATACATATTTTACGACTCTCCCCCACGTCCAATTGGGAATCTTTACGAGGTTTTTGTCAACCATTAATATTAGTAGGCCCTTTATTTTTATTGGACGTGTAATAAAGGTTTTTTGTTTCAATAAAAATTACAGGGTTAAAGTATGCTGTTTCAGATGGGTTACATCTTGCACGCAAACATTTTTTGTATAGCAATAGTCTTTCTACGAGTTTGCTATTTTTATTGAACAGGCCCTAAACCAAATTACAAACATAAGCAAACAAGCTACAGCCCGCGGTTTCACCCGCAAAAAAGTAGCCATGTATTAATCCAGGTCAAGAGCTATCTCCATTTCGCTCAAATCCGTTGAGCCCTTACAGCGTGAAGAAGTAACGAACAACTTATGACATTTACATACACACTTTCGCATTTATAATATTAGTGTGATAATATATAGGTAATTGGTATGTATTTAGTATCTTGTTAATATACTTAAAGCCCTATAAGGGGTAAGAAGCCCGCCCCAGTTGCTTGCAGCACCACCTAAAACCTAGAACATTGTTATGGAAAATCCTCCTAGGCACAACACTGAGCTCGTCATCCTGAGCCAATATATATTATGTCTAGTAATTTCATTCGAAATAGGTGCCCTTCAAACTGTAATGTTTGCACACTACTACTGCTAGGCCGTTCAATATATGGCAAAGATACTGCATAAAGCAGAATGATGCAAATATTCCTACCACTAAAATATAGTATTCGGTGAATGGGGAATTCTAAAAATTATCACAAAAGTGCTCATTCTAAAATAAAATTAATGTAGACACAGGTTCGCTATTCAACCACAACATAGATACATAGATACATATATAGATAAACACTAAATTATTAAAAACCTTAAAAAATACATGACAAACAAGTACATTTCACTGTAATCAGAATGCAATTGGCGGTCTTATCGCTCAAAGTGATATTTTCCAGACAACTGTGAATAGTTTCCCAATGAATAATATTATCTAGTGACATTTTTATTTGAATTTTAATATGGTTTGACATAATAATTGATAAATAGTCTATAATAATTATTTTTGAATGTGATGTGTACCTACTATAATTATAATAATGATTAGAATTGTTTGACGTAACTTTTATGATATTTGCATGCCTGCTGGTAGAATATGGCTGAACTTATAAATTTGTAACATCATGTGTATTTACCCATATTCGCAATAAATTAATTTGTTTTGAATTTGAATTTTAACTGTTGAACAGAAAGGACGAAAGTGAAGCTATGCGTATATAAATATGTGCGGTGCATATCTACGAACTATCGTTCGTAGTTATGCATCCCACGTCCGTTGAAAAGGGGTTTGGTGTTATTGCGAGAGATAAATCAAAAGAAGGATTAAGTTATAAAATCTCGACCCGAGAACATGTGCGTAGGGTTTGAAATATAGCGTAATATCTTACCGCTCTAGCTCCTCCACTCAGTTTCCTAGTTGACAAAGTGTTTGTTAAATATGAAAATGAAGAACTTGCATCATACTTGTAGAATATTTCGCTTCCCATCAGGTGAGATCGTGGTCAAACGCTGACCCAGTAAGATGTAAAAAAAAAGGATCTCGAGTTGTTAAAATGCGGAATTGTAAGTACAATTCCGTAGTACTACGATCGTCTTTCTGAGACAAAAAATTTTGTCATTTATCCTGATGGCTGACCACATCTTATAAAATTGGTCTTAACTATTTCAGAGAAATGTGTTGAATGCACATGAAAATATTTTGTCTACTATGTTAACTGTGTTTATAATAATTAAGATTCACGTTGAGTCGATTCTATCTCCTCCTTAATTATATAACCTTTGTGACCCTATGATAAACCAAGAAGATAAACGACCCAATTGGAATAAACGTTATAATTACCGAGTGCCCTAGAGGTGAAATTATTATCAACAATTTAACCTACGAATACCTATATATTGTTCAAACTAAATTTATTATTTTGGAGTCAAATGAAACTGCATAGGTAATTTAAGGAGGAGTGAAGAAATTAATTCAAATATGAGTACATAATATTTTTATTTATAAATTATGGTTGTAAATAAGGAAATAATGAAAAATCATTTTAAAAACATTCCAGGCCAGTAGACTTCAGTCTGATAATGCTATTATCCGATGCATAGATGATACTGCCGTCACTTTCAACAGCGACTCCATAAATGTTGATGATCGATGTCAACTTCTTGACCTCCTTTGTTTTGTCGTCAATGGAATATATTCCAGTAGGAGTAGAGAAAAATAGCTTGCCATTGATATCACTTGTAAGACCGTTAAGTGTGTAATCTCCTACGTGAACAGTCTTTCCATCATCTTTCGTGTAGTAAAAAAGTCCGGAACTGTTGGAGAAGGCAAAGTTGTTAGCGTTATCTACACCAATTAGCATAGCTCTGGTGTCCTTAAGTTCAGTCACCTCGCTCACTAGATCCTTTTTGTATACATAGGCTTTTTCGTCAGGGTAAGTTGTGAAATAAAGACCGTCTTTGGAGAATATTTGCCAAACATTTTTGTCCGTGACGTTAAGATTAGTTGCTCTTGTTGAATCAGCTTTCAATTTATATATGCCATCGTTGCCTCCAAAGTATACAGAATGAGATTTTTCATCAACACCATTTGCAAAGCCTCCATTGACACCCCTTATTGTACCAAAATCATTGTTTTTAAGATTCAAATAAGCCACTGCGAAGACGTCTGAATTCTTTGTTGAGTAGCTGAAGTACAAAACGTTGGTATTGTAGTCTATTGCCAGTTGGTAAGGTTTGTCAACATATTCCTTCAGAACAATTTTTTCGTGGCCTATTCCATTGACGATTACGCCGCAATCATTTCTGTTGATTATTCTAGCGCTTGCCAAAGTAATGAAAACCAGAAGTATCAAACACCTCATCTGGAAGACAAAATATTCATAACTATTAGTTGCATGTATATAGTAAGCGGAAATACTGGTTTCAGATATTGTTTTTTACCATGGTAAATAAAAATAAGAAAGAATAATAAAATGAACGTGAACCAAAGGCAATACTATTAGTCTTTCTAAAATGAAATCATTCCTAGGTTTATATTTTTTATAATTATACAAACGTTTGTATGGGATTAATAAATATGAAAATTCGTTGTTTACTGAAAATCAACACTGATTTTTAAATATAAATTAAAAAGAATTCTTTGAATTCTTGAATTATGACACTAGTAAAAAGGGAGAAAGATGATGTGAGTTTGATTGCTAATATAGCACTCGCAAAAACAGTACATTTGTATTAGGCCAGACTAAAAGAGAAACCAAACATTATATTAAGAACATAAAAAAAGAACATACATTTGTATTAGGCCAGACTAAAAGAGAAACTAAACATAACACAAAATAAAAAATTATACTCACAGTGACAACTGTTTTTTAACCACAGCAAAACAATACTAACTATTCTGTTTACCGATCATTACTTTATGTAGTAGCTTCTTACAAAGGTTATGACATGTTATCTCTATGACTGTTCTTTCCCGAGAATTAGCTTGGCGATGCATAACAACACAGCTGTGATCTCTGTCTTATAATAATATTTTGCGGTTTAATTGCTGTTATATCACTACGATAAATGATATTTCTGTAGTTATTTACTAATAATTGAGATATTTAATGTGAATTTCTTTATTTGTCAACAGCTGCTCCGAGAATGTATAAAGTTAAAGAACTTATATCAATTCCGAGATTCCATTTCAATGTTTTGAATTATTTGAGTGTCTTCTAATAATATATTACTTTAAACTGTCTGTTTGCTTGCATTTATTCACCATGTGAGTGTTTCTGTGCAAAAGTATACCTATTTCTATCTTCATATACCATAAACAAAGCCGCTAATCCATGACTGTGTATTCGCTTAGTACTTTTTTGCTGTTTTATAGCTTTGGGTACAATTTTCACCAGAATTTAGAGAATTGTTTGTATGTATTAGTTGTGCATAATACATTCATATTACATTTTATGTAAATTGTACCTGTGTGAAGCAGGATCGGGTCGATTGTCTCGAATACTTTTTCTACTTTGATGATTATCAATATATTATTATTATTATCCATTATAGCAGTCATCGTCACCATCGTCTTCAGGCTATATCAGTCCACTGCTGGACACATTAAAGGCTTATCTTAAAGCACGACATAAGCTTCGGCTCTATTTTTCCAGTCGCAGACAGCTACCTTGCGTCTTTTGTCGTTTCACAAATCCTATCCATCCAAAGGTTGTTTGGAAGAGATCTCTTATTAGCGATAAGACCGCCCATTGTACTAAACAAATTTTTAAGTTCTATTTTTATTTGTTCTTGTTATGTTTGGTGTACAATAAAGCGTTATCAATCTATCATCATCGCTCCATTTAGTCGCAGGACATCTAATAATACGTTTATATTTTTTTACTGTTTTTCTAGTAGTGACTTTATTTTAACATGTCGCATAAAAGAGAAATCTTTCTGCCCAGCAATGGGACAAAGTTTGTCAAAAACATGATATTTAACTTTACTGTGATCGAACGCAAAGTCGCTTACAAAAAGTAGTATACGAATGAGGAAAAAATTTATTGAAACAAATAAGTACGTATGACACATTTTGCTTTAATGGCTGGATGGATGGATGTTTGTTACTCACTCACGCAAAAACTACACGATTTTGATAAAATTTAGTGCAAAGGTTCTTTAGGTCCTGTAAAAGGACATAAGCTATTTTTTAACCCGGGAAACTGCAAGAGAATCCGCGGGGCTCAGCTAGTTTGTAATATTAGTGTGATGACTTGCCCTTATACAGAAATTTTGCTTAATCGTATGTCAACAGTAAATTTAAAGGTATTTTTTGTTTTCTACCTATTTTAGTAACATTGTCAAAATCAATATTAATAAAAATGGAATGCCGTATGCACCAGAGCTCTGCAATGATTCTTTTCAACACTGATGCTACCTAAAGACACAATGACGGGTGTATAGACACGACAAGTGTTTCCCAAGTTTCAAATCTCAATTCCCGTATCGAAGTATCTCAGTTCAGCGGGGACTTAATGAAGTGTTTGAAAACGGTCGGAGCAGAACCGCTCGTGTCCGATAATGTAGTAATTTATCGGGCCATATTTCACATCGTGTCCCGCTTGGGATCCCTGTGATGATGACGACATTGTAGACAGTGCCTTAGGTTGCATACTTTGATCAACCCCCTCAGCACGAACCGAAGACAAAACAATGTTTTGTCTACTTTCAACATACAAAAAGTGCAGAGCAGAGGGGATACAATTTTTGTCCCCGGTCCATGCTAAAGGGGCAGATATCTATAAAACTTACTAATATTATAAATGCGAAAGTAACTCTGTCTGTCTGTCTGTCACGCTTTCACGCCAAAAGTACTGAACCGATTTAAATTAAATTTGGTACACACATAGTCTAGAGCCTGAAAAATTACATGGGCTACTTTTTTTACTTCTTTTTTAAATACCTAAGTTTATTTTGAAAAAGTTGAAAAATTTAAAGTTTTTTTAATAATTAGACTAAATAATTAAAAATGCTATATGGAGTCCGGCGCTACACATAAGGTTTTGTTTCATCAAAATAGGTCCAGGAATATTGAAGTAATGACGCAATTTAGAAAAAAAATATATACGTCCACTATAAGTTGAATCCCGGAACATGGAAAATTGTCGGGAACAGGTTAGATTACTTCACTACGCGAACGAAGTCGCGGGCAACAGCTAGTCCATCTATGCTCGTTGTTGCTACTAGATTTTTTGCAGTACCTATGGGTTTATTTAGATAAATCATGAACGATGCTGTTAGCGACGCGAATAACTTTACCTATATATATATACTTACCTATATTGGTATACCTATAAATCTGTACACAAAGAGCGCGCGGGCAAACTGAGGTGCAGGACGTTGGTACTATCAAGTATTCTGTGGTTAAACCGCCATTTTGTAGTCAGTATCTGTACGCTCTGCCGACACCGCACGCTTCCTACCCGCTCTAAGCTTATTTACCTACCTACCTTTTTCAAAACTATAAAATATATCTGTTCTCTTACTGCTCAACTTCATCCCGACGCTAAATAGATGCTATTTGGTATATATAATGGTATATATACCTAATGTGCTGTAATTAAATCTTTTAATATAACTCAAGATAGACTCAGCTTATTCTTATTCAACCTACAACATTTCATATTTAGTTTATTTTCAAATTACAAACCATATCTATTATTACATTTATGTATGATGTTTCTTTTTTCTCGTGTGGGTGTATGGCAAACCCTGCTGTCGAAATTTATTTAAAGACCGCTCGAAGGCCTCCAACAACTTGTCCTAAGGCAAAAACTGGTACCGCCGGCTTAACCAACCCTCCGAAGCACGGTAGCACTCAGATGTACCTAACGGTCACCCTTCCAAGTGGTGGCCGTTGTGAACGTTGCTCAATCTAACAGGCGAGCTACGCTAATAAGTAATTGTAGTTTAGCGTATATAGTTACATTAGGATTGCCTTCTTTTTTTTTTCACCGTAAACCTATTTTTGTTCTGTTCTATTCTATTCTTTCTATGCTATTAGCGCTATGTATGATAAAAAATAACCTGTTATCTAGAAAAATCTTACAAAAGGTAGGTATATTTTTCAGAAATAAAATACAGAAATTAAGGACTACCTAAATCAATTCACATCCATCTATCTATTGCTCACATCGCCGTGAGATGGTGGCCAAACACGGCTTAGCTACAAGCAATAAAGCTGTTGCTACAATATATTTGTAACCAATTGACGAAACAAATAGGTAGACATATAATGTTTATGGATAAAGAGGCTTATATTATAAACTAGGAATTTTAGAGGAACAAGTAAACAGTCCATGTATTCAGTACCATGCGTACTCGTATATTAAACAATACATCATGTTCTTGCATCTAATATTAATCAAATTTTTTTTCATCAAGTTCTACAATGCATTCTTTGCCAGTTGACTTGAGTCTGATTATACTATTATCCGATGCATAGATTATGCTACCATCACGTTCAATAGCTGCTCCATAAATGGTGTCAATCCTTGCAAATTTTATCACTTCTAATAAGTGCTAATCTTCTTGAGTAGAGAAATATATGCCACCGTTAATGTCATTGGAAATGCTATTTATGACGTAATCTACTACTTGAACTGTTTTTCTATCTTTTTTTGTATGGTAAAACAGACCAGAATTGTTGGAGAAGATAATATTGTAAGAGTTATCTACACCAATTAGTATAGCTCTAGTATTGCCAATTTCAGTCACTTTACTTACTCGACCATTTTTATATAAATAGGCTTCTTGTTCTGGATACGTTGTGAAATAAAGGCCATCCTTTGAGAAAAGTTGCCAAATGGTATTCCGCGTAATACCGATATTAGTTGCTGTTCTTGTACCGGGTTTCAATTTATATATGCCGTCACTTCCTCCGATGTATACTGAATGGGATTTCTCATCAACACCAGTTGCAAAAGGACCTTGTACACCTTTAATATTTCTAAAACTTTTGGTATTTAGATTTACAGAGCCTAAAGCGAAAGCAAAGGTGACACCATCATCTTCTACGTCGTAGCTGAAGTAGAGTACGTTGCTATTGTAGTCTATTGCTAGTTGATAAGGTTTGTCTACATTGTCCTTTAGAACTTCTTTTTCATGGATAATACCATTGACAACTATTCCATCCTTGATTTTTGCACAGTCAATTTTGTGGGTATTTCTTGCATTTGCCCACGCAATTAAGACCAGAAGTATTAAACAGTTCATCTGAAAATGAAATGTGTTCCATTAATTACCGGACATGAAGTTTGTATGTACTGTTCCCTAAAATCTGTTATGTTAGTTCTTTCTTCTTCCTCGTGTGGGCTTGTGGTCAACCCTTAGCATGGTAGCGCTCTGATGTCAAAACTACACAAACGGTCACCCATCCAAGTAGTGACGACGATGAACATTGTTTAACGTAACAGATCTGTTACAAACAGCTAGGCGAGCTAAGCACGTTAAGCCATCGGTCCTGGGTCCTAATTCACTATGACAACTTGGCGAAATCACGTCGATTCCTTGCTTCGAAATCACGTCGATTCCTTGATTAATAAATGATATCTCTATGACGCATTCATATATTCATATATATGAGGCATGATAGAGAATACAAATTTCGCAGATGTCGTTTATTAATGAAGGAATCGACGTTTCCTTGAAGCAAGAAATCGCCAAGTTGTCATAGTGAATTAGGACCCCAGTTCTTGTCTTAAGATAACAGTCGTTATGCCATTTCAGAGGTCTTCAGGCGGTCTAAAAGCTCCGACACCAGGTTTGGCCACACGAGAAAAAAAGATGGCGAGCTACGCTATGAGCGCTATTCTTGAAAGAACATATAAAAACAAATATAGGTTATTAAGTGTGAATGATTTTTTTGAACATATTTTTTTTTTTTAAAGCACTCGCATTATTAAGTATAACTTGGTATACAAAATTTAATATATTTATAAAAGAAAGAAGAAGATAAAGATAAATGAAATATAAAAGCACTTACATTGAGTACTGCACTTCAATAACTGAAGAATACTAACGAAATAGAAGGAAGTTGACAACATTAAACTAGTCGGGTAGTATTTGCAAGTGACCCGTGACCAATGACACACCGACAAAAATATTTATATTTTGTGGTTTAACTACCGACATGGTGGATAATACGAGCATTATAGCAAACTTACCTATATTGAAATGACTAATATTAGGAAATAATGTAAATGTATCTATGTCACCATAAATTATGTGTACTGAATATAGAGGGATAAACTTTTGTTTTCCTTTTGCAGATTGTATTTATAATACTAGTCTATATAAATGACTTCACCCGCATACACTTGTGTGTTGAGTGGATATTTTATCTGAGCTTGTGTGTTTTACTTGTGGTACTACCGCTTTGCCAGTTATTCTACAGCCAAGCAGAAGTGCGCGGCGTTACTATGTTCCGGTTAGGAGGGCATTGTAGCCAGCGAAATGACAGGCAATGAGCCGTCTTAAATTCATTGTATTTTGTTTTTTAGTATGTGCTGTTATAGCGGCAACAGAAATATGTACATCATCTGTGAAAATTTCAACTGTCTAACTATCACGGTTCATGAGATACAGCCTGGTGACAGACAGACAGACAGATGGACGGACAGTGGGGTCTTAGTAATAAAGTCGTTTTACCCTTTGGGTCCAAAACCATAAAAAACGAACTGTGGACAAGAGGCCTTATCCTAAATTTGCTGAAGAAGCTCTACGTTCTTGGAGCTTATATTCTGTTTTACTCTTACCAAAAGGACCACGATTATATGAAACATAATATCCAATGCGGTAGCACCTGTGATAGATATTTCCTTCAACGTACGTCTCGTGTCATCATAAAACTTTCTATAATAGTTCGCGAAAATAAAGGAAATAAAGTGAACCGACTGTGTCGTAATAGAAATTCAATTGATTCAGGTGAGATTTCTCACTATAAGAATAGTAGATTTAGAAATTTTTTTTTTTTTTTTTTTTTTACGCCTTGTAGATCTATGTTTGGCCACTATCTCGCCTGATGTGAAGCGATGATGTGGCCTAAGATGGAGCACATAGATCTAGAGAGAGACGACAGTTGAGCGGCTGCTCAGACCCGTCTCCCCGATGGTTCACCGAACATCATCCCGAAACACGACTAGGTCGCTTGACGGCATGGCTTTGTTCGGTGGGTGGTATAACAACCACGGCCAGAGCCTACCACTCCAAAGCGCGTAAGCGGGTTTCATCACGATGTTTTCCTTCACCGTTTTAGAGCGAGCGTGCAAAATCTGCACTTAACTATAAGTCATTGGTGCAGGGCCGAGTCGGGATTCGAACCCAGGTGCGTCAGATCGAAAGGCGCACGAGGTCCCGCTGAGCCACACTCGCTCTAAAATATAATACGCTTTGTTATAGAAATGCGATTGTGAAGAAAACCAACATATAAGTAAGCAATAAATAAACTACTGAGTAAATACCGATTGCTTACTTATATAATATATGTTTTTTTTACTGGTTATAGGCTTGCGCTTGACCACTATCTCACCTGATAGTAAGCGACGATAGTAGTGTCGTATATAGTAGTGACGATAGCAGTAGTGGTCTAAGATGTAACACGCTTACCTAGAAGATACCTGTTCACTCTCGATTTGAAGACCCCCAGGTTGTAGTTGTCAGGAAACACAGACGTTGGCAATACGAATGTTGAGACTAAAACTGTGTTAAGGATTTCTAGAAAACGTCAAACGTGTATTTTATAGTGGTACCTACCGATTTTTTTTTCTCCATTTAAGATAACTGCTTCTACATCCTGAGTTATCGAGATTTTACTAGGTATTTTAAAATATAATGGTATGTGTTTATCGATACGTATTTACCATCATATTATGTCATACAAAACGATATTTTTTAGGGTTCCGGACCCAAAGGGTAAAACAGAGAATAAAAAAATATTTAAGTAGTGCTCTCATACAACAGACATGATTTTTTTGCCGTTTTTATAGATAATCGTCCGGTAACACTTCGTGCTCGCGCACGAAGCGAATGCAAATGCGCATTTGACCGGTTTTTAATCCTTGATTCGATATTTGATCAAAAACGATACGCAAAGATATGTTGAACGCTTTATTGAACACAACGTAAAAATCTCAAAGAAAGTCGTGGTAAGTCTCTCGTATGCAAGAGGCCGTTTAGGTAGGTACCACCGCTTTGCCAGTTATTCTGCCACCAAGCAGTAGTGTGTTTAGTTCATGTTTGAAAGGCACTCTAGCCAATTGTCTCTAGATTACGAGCGCAGTGCAGTGCCGCACAGGATTTTGCAAAACATTGTTCTGGGTGGTGCTGCAACTGTTATGGCCAGGCATATTGCTTACCATCAGGCGAACGACCGGCTCTTCTCGTCATTCATTAAATTAAAAAAAAGTGTAACAATAGGCGCTCTTATCGCTAAATACGAACTCGCCCAGTCACAAAAAACCATAGCAAAGAACCGAATTAAAATAATCTTAACTTCTCTCCTTAAACACTCAGCCCGAATGGAATGATAACTTACACTGTCATAATATAGTTAAACAAATCCTTTTGAGGCACCCGAATATCAATTTCGCAAAAAGTGTAAATAAAGCGAGGAGTAAGTAATTGAAAATTCACAATGCAAGCAAGTGCTTGCGCAAGGAAATGTAAATCTACGCCGAAATGAAGCGAAAAATTCAGCGAAATATTTGTTCTCACTCAACTTAATCTCAGATAAGAGATATGAATTGGCCCGTAATATAAAAAGCCCGCGTAATTATTTAAACCAAACTGATGCGAAATTGTAGAATATGTGATATTTGTCGATCGCAGTAAAAAAATAAATTTGTGAAAGCAAATAAGGAATTAATATTATTATATAGTGTTTTTTTTCCTATCTTAAAGTAATCATGGGTAATTAATTAGGTATTTTCACGATATATTTACACGCTCGCCCTAAGATATTATCATAAAACTAAAATGAAATTGAGTCCAATTCATATAATCTACGAGTCTTCAAGCACGATCCATCGTCGACCGCGTTACCACTTTTAATTAGGTGAGACAACAGTTTAAATACTTGCCTATTTTGATACTATTAAAAATATAATAAACAATAATACAATCATTTATATAAACCCAAGATAACGTCGTTAGCATCATCATCTGATGATAATTTCATAGTGAAATTTAAATAAAATTTTAAAACATTATCGGTTTTACCAAAAAAACATTTATTTATTTTTTCTGCCAGTTAGTTAAAACTAAAATTCTTTGCAAAAACGACGTGTAATATTTTTTGCAATCGTAGTTTTATTCTGTCGATTGCTCTTAAGATTTTTCGTGTATTATGTTATTTATTTTTTTAATTGTACCAAGTGATGGGACGAGCAAGTCGTTCGCCTCATGGTAAGCGCCACGCCTGCGCATAACAATTACAGTGCCACCCAGAACTTTTAATACCATAAAAAGCACTGCGTAGCACTGAATTACGCTCATCACCCCGAGACATCAGATCAGTCTCATATGCCCAATAATTCTTAATTATTTCTCATACTCATAGAGTAGAGGAATCGGAAGTATTGGATTAGTGTACATGAGTACAAGTTGTATAGTGCACCTAGTATAAACTTATATTTATGTACAACTACCCCGTGCTACATATATGTAGAATATAGTGTACTAAATACACTACACAATTATTCGTACTCATGTACTTACACTAGCCACTAGCCATAAAGCTGTAATTTATTTTATATGAACCAAAAGTTAACTTCCTTAATTGAACGGTCTCCATGCTCCTGAATTGTTAAATATAATTTGGTGAACTAATTGAACGTCTACATTGCTGAATTTGCATTTTCACTGCATTGCGGAAGATGAATTTTAAATATATTTTACTTACCACGTGGAAAGGTATAATTCCGAGAAGGGTGGCAACTGCAATGATAGAACATAGCGATATCACTGATTTCTCTATATTCATCGGTTCAAGCTTGGACTGGCAAGTTCTCGCTGACGATGGCGTTGAAACTTTTGCTTGCTGGCATAAAAATTCCCATTTCGATTTTTTTATTTATTTATTATCATTAATTTATTTCGTTGTTGTCCTTTATATAATCACATGCGAGAGTCCAAGCAAAACCCATGTCTCTGAAAGGACGAAGTTATGCAATGATTTTTCCATAATTGACTTTGGTATCTGAGATATCTCGATTTGACTTATCTCGGTCCGTAGACATCTTCAAACAGTAGTCTGGCTAACGTTTGACAGTTCCCTTGAAGAGTCTAATTAAAGACAAAACAGCTAGGTATATTATATATACATACCTACTCCCAAAATGAACGTATAGCTATCAACATGTTAAGGCAATTGAAACTTTTGGCATTTTAACATCTACTTGCCTGCATTCGATTTTCCAATCCGAATTATTTTCATTCAGTTATTATGTAGTCATCCTTCATATTTTGAAAATATAACAAAATAATTAGCAATATTTAGCTTTAATAATTACTGGCTTATAAGGCATTGCCACAGTGCTTTCCAAAGTTCAGAGCATAGACACACACAGAATAAATAAATGTACTACGGCATAGACTTGAGAGGTGATAAACCATTGAATCATATTCCAAACCAAACTCGAATCAAAGTCTAAAATTGTATACATCAGCAATTCACTCAACGACACCTATGTCTGAACCGTCACGATTGTTCAACGCATTCGACGTATTCAATTACATTGAATAAAGTCAAAATGTGTTTCTACATTTTGCAATCATTCGGGGTATCCCGATCACGCTCCCTCGCAATATGAATCAACGATTATGGGCATTTCAAAATTCATGAGCGCTGCAACCAAGCGTACCTTTTTATCGACTTTCCAGATATTACTAAGGTAATATTATATGAGTAAAGGGTTTATTTGGAGCTATCATAGATTTAGTCCATTTCATTTCAAGTACCTTAGCTTAGGTATACCTATAACAAAATAATATAATGAAGTAGGTACCTCTATGTAGGTACGTTTTTCTTCTCTAATCTCCAAACCATTAAAGACTAAGTCTTAAGTCCTTCATCTTCATATGTTGCCATTAGGTACTTTTAGAGTAGGTAGATATGTAGAGTAGGATAGTCAACGATGCGATTTAAACCATCATTTAAAAAATTCTTGGGAATTATTTTGGCACTCGGTGAAGTTGACGTGGATATAAAACTTTCGAATTTATATAATATTTAAGAGAAGAAGTTAGTAGAAGTTTAAGATGATGGTACTAATAAGTACCATTTTGTTAATTGATTTATTAATTTATATTTAAGCAGCATTACCAGCATGTGCTGGTATACACCTTCCACTCAAATTACTTCCTAGACATCATGATTGACTTGTAAACCTAGTTTATGAATAAACTAGCTGTTGTCCGCGACTTCGTACGCGTAGTTCAGTAGTAATTCATCATGCTTCCGACCATTTTCCGTCCCACCATACGATCCCGTTCCAGCTCCCATTCTGCTCCTTTCTCATTACCGTACCGCTTCAATTCTGTTACCTTCCCACTCCTATCCTGTTATCGTCCTGGTTGTATTCCGTAACCGCCGCGTTCTGGTCCTAATCCTGTCCTTCTCCTATACCGCCCCCTACTATCCCGTTCCCGTAGCGCTCCGCTCCTGCTCCAGTCTCGCTCCTATCTCGTTACCATTACGCTCCTATCCTGTAACCATCCCGCTCTTATGCCATAACCATGCCCTTCTTATCCCGTTATCATCCTGTTCCGCTCCTAATCCTAATTACCAAAGTTGATAGCCGTATCTTTAAAAACATTAACTTTCATTCCTTTTGTCCGCTCTCGTAATGATCCCCTTATAGAACTTACATACCAAACAGCTTCATAGGATTTGGGTTTTCGAGGTGTAATGTGTGTGTGTGAGGGAGTAGATTATTTTTTTATTTGTTGATATACATTTTAGCAAGTTCTTTTAGGGATGTTTAAAAATTGGTGAAACATGTGTTATAGTTTCTTTGACCGAGTATACGTATCAAATGCCATCGTTTAGTTTAAAAAACATATTACGGAGCCACGGAGGCCATGGAAATAACACAAGTGGGATTGCCATTGGGAGGAACTGCCATGGACCCTTTATGATTCGTACTCAAAACTGACGGTGACTGTGCGCCGCGGCGCCACACCACCACACACCTGGTCCGGGTCCGGTACGGTGTTGCTGTGCTCTTTGTTCGTCTATACGACTTTGCGGTGCGGCACCGGTCCAGCTCCGGCGCTTGTTGATAGACGCGATTAGCAGACATTATATTAGGTAAAATTCCTCTACTAATTTCCAAGGCGACATAATCGCATCAGCAAAAAAGCCTTTTGCAAACTGAAAAAAAAAGGTCCGGTGTAGGTCCAGCGCCTTGTCCATAAAACCCGTCACCGCGAGTCAGAAAAACGCCCCTTGATAAGACGTGCTATCTATTGGTGGCTCGATTTAATTTAAACAGTTAATTTTCCTTGCAACGGTACTCAACGTTGTTAAATTGCGTAATAACTTCAGTTTTTGTTCACTGATATTTATAAAACAAAGTTTTTTATGTAGCCTAGGACTCCAAAAAACATTTTTTAGAATACCATCATGTCAACCCATCCCTTAGTTCTACAAACTCTCAAGGTAAGTAAAAAACCAGTTTAAGCTGAGCCATGTGCACAAAGGGTCCGGTATGTTCCGTGGTTCAACTTATATTGGACACGTATATTTTTTCCTAAATTGCGTTATAACTTCAATATTACTGGACCGATTTTGATGATACAAAGCCTATGTGTAGCGCCGGACTTCACAAAACATATTTCATAAAACTAAATTCAAATTCGTGCCCTAGTTTCTGAATTTATCCCGGACAGACAGACAGACAGACAAAAATTTTAATAAATTATTTTTCAAAAATACTAAACCGGCTTCAAAACCACAAATGGCACTCAAAAGTGAAAAATAAATTAATATAATTATCATAAGCGCTACCCACTCATATATTTGAAGTCACACTACAAAAAGTAGGTACTGAATGAATTTCGATAAAATTTATATGGGACCACCTCTGAAGTATGACCTACCAATCAAAAAAAGAATCATCGAAATAAATGCATAATTGGTGGAGTAATCGCGTAACAAACACAAAAAAAAACAAAACAAAACACCGTCGAATTGTAAACCTCCTCCTTTTTGAAGTCGGTTAAAAACTGTATTTCTGGGTTCTGTTGCTACCTAAAAAAAATTGATTTTCAAAAATATCTTCAATGTAGAGTAACCGCTCCGGTACAGTTTTATTATAAGTGTAGATCTAATACTTAATGTAATAATAATAAAGCGAGAAATCGAAAAATAAAAAATACCTACTTCATTCGATTTCAAAGGTAGACTTTCATAGTAGGTAGATACATGTAAAATTCAAATACCCGCAATTCGCATTCAGAGCCTCACTTCAAACTTTTCTTATATTGGAGTCTATAGCATAGAATTCATACAATTTTTTCTCTTATTTGTCATCCAAATACAAGAACAAAACAGTCGGGGCTTCTATTTGAGTTTAATATAAGTCAGACTTTCATTTCACATCAGCAAATATGTTTATACAATGGAATCGGAGCATGGACGTAGCCAAGGCGTAATTTCGGGGGTAGTCGTTGTGATCTTCATTTATCAATTACATGCGCATGAATCGCCTATTCACACGCTGCCTGAGAGATAATATTTATTTATACATTACGTTATAGGTATGATAAGTAAAAGTTAAGTAACAATAAGCTGGTCTAAGAAGTACCATTTTAAGTAATTTTGATTCACTCATTACATGATGAAAAATATAGCTATATCTGCACTCAATTACCATACCATACTTACCATACCTTACATACCATATTAATTGCAACCTACCTAGAATTGTATTTATTGCAAAAGTTGTCAATCAGTTGCCTTCTCACTGCAGGTATGCTAGTGAAAAATAGATCATGTCGCTATAGGACATAATCTTCCACACGCGCCTAGTTACGCATTTTCAATGTCTACAATTACTCTTGCATAAGTTTTTTTCTTAGTTGTTGGACAAACCAATATTATAGCGCTTTTAAGGTATAGAGAAAGGATTTCATCCAAAATGTTTAAAACAAAATAATATTAAAATTCAAACCGTGTATCCATTTCTGTTCCCGTATTTTCAAAAATCGTTTCGAGTAGGGAGGGGGAGGATCCCCTCAAACACTCTCCGTCACTACGCTCATGAGTCGGAGTGCGGCCAAACGAGAATCTATGTTTCCAATAAGTCGGGCACATATCGAGTGTCGCTACGTTTGAGCGTGTGATTTAGATTCAAACACGAATTGCACTGTTCATGTGTTTATTAACTTGGAGTAAGGGTATTGTCGTATATTTTTATTATATTGACAGGTAGAGCTTCGATAGGTTAATAAACAAATGAAGGTCAATCGACATCGTTCCAAACATTATACGAGTAAACTTTATTTGTAGGTAAATGCTAGTTTCTCAACCTACCTACCACTTGTTGAAAAAGTTTGAAAGAGAAGTGTGAAAATTTTCTACATACATCGCGTAGTAATAAAAATGTTCAAAATAAAAGAGTTCAGGGAATTGCCTGTTAGATACTTAGCCGCTAGTGGCCTTAAATCTGAGTTAATATTCCGTCTCGTCGGTAACTTACTAATAAAATATATGTTTAAATAGTTCAGAATAAATTAAGATTAAGTACTACTTTGAGAATTAGTTATGACATAGAATTGGAATGTGAAATTAGTAACAGACCACTTCAAAGTAATTGGCATAATGTAGCCAATTCACGAAATTTCTTAGCCGAATTGGAACAAACAAGTCATTTTGCTATCCTTTGTCATACTGATATTCTAATGCCAATAATAATTTCAGCACATTTATCTTTAAAGAAGTGGCTAAGACCATATTTTCATACCGCATATTTTCATTTTATATTTGTAAGAACTTATTATCTTATGCCTAATAGAATTTTATCACGATCACACTATCCATCTAATATTAAAAATGCATAAGTTTCTATGGATATGTAACTGTGTTTGTTACTTCGCGGATTTGAATAAAATTCAGAATGGAGATAGCCTATACCCTAGATTAACACAAAGGCTACTTTTTATCCTGGGAAAGCACGGGTGAAACTGCGGGGCGCAGCTAGTATATTGTTAAGTAGTACCTAAGTTTGTATGTTAGTGAGAAATTGTGTTTTTTTCCTCTTCACGCCGCAACGGGTGAACGGAATTGAATGAAATTTGTAATGAGACAGCTTATACCCTGAATTAACACATAGGCTCTTTTATTCTGGGAATCTGCGGGTAAAACTGCGGGGCGCAGCTAGTATTTTAATAATTCTTGTGCGAAATAGCACGCGAAGTAAGTCTGTGGACGTGACTAGGGAAACACTGATTTACAAGTATAATTACGTTTTATTCACCACTCAATATTAATCATAATAATTAATAATAATTAATGCTTTATTGTACACCAAACAAGAAATAAACAAGGTACACGAAATATTCTTACAAACTATAGTACAACGGGCGGACTTATCGCTAAAAGCGATCTCTTCCAGTCAACCTTTGGATGGAAAGAACTAAAGGAGTGAGAGAGGTCGGCGGTGTAAATAAAAAGTAAAAAAGGACGACTAAGTGACACATAAAATATATATATAAATAAATAATATATAAATATATACATATATATTAATATATAGATATAGACGCATATATACTACATACAATAAAGGAAATTACTAATAATTTAATTATCAGCAGCACTCTGGGAAAGGTAGTAACTTTTGACTAGGTTCTTAAAACTTACAAGTGTCTGTGCTCTTCTAATAGAAACCGGAAGCCCATTCCAGAGACGCACAGCTTGAACTGTAAATGACTTGTCATAGAAAGAAGTACCATGTTCGGGCGTTTTTAACTGAAGATTTTCTGATGACCTAAGGGAGTGAGAATTGGAGTAATGAAGGAACTGAAATCGTTCCTTCAAATAAAAGGGAGTGAAGGGATTGAACAAGACATTGTATAGAAGTGAAAGGATGTGAGTTTCCGGCGAAGGCGAATGGGCAGCCACTTGAGCTTTGATCGAAATTTAGAGACGTGGTCAAATTTTCGAAGACCGAAAATAAACCTTATACAGTAATTTTGGAGACGCTCAAGTTTGTTCAGCTGGTCCTCCGTAAAGTCCAGAAAGCAGGCATCTTCATAATCAATGATAGGTAGAAGAAGAGACTGTGCAAGCGTAACTTTGGTTGCAGTAGGAAGGAAGTTGCGTAATCTTTTAAGAGATGCACCAGATGCAAACACTTTCCGACTAACAGCTGCAATCTGAGGACCCCATGAAAGAGAGATTAATTAATGATGATAATGCTGCTAAATAAACTATTGCGAATGAATGCCCCGGTTGCTGCTCAGAAGTGCACTGACGTGGGCCACGACCACCGCGGGCCGCGTGCAGTACGTATTGCTGCCTCAACATGTGTTCGATTGCATCGAACAATTCTGCCACATTATCGGAACAACTTCCTATCTATGTTTAAAACAAGATTACAGTTTACAGGTCCTGCCGTTTGATAATTCTCAATACAAAATGATGTCTTTAACAGCTTTACATGACAAACAACTTTGAAACTCATTTACGAAATAAATTAAAAGGGTCCTTTACAATTACACCCCATTTTTTTTTTCTGTCACTGGGCTCACTGCGATGCCAACCAACTCATGATTGCTTTATGAATTTTAAATTAACTCAGAATAAGAAGAAGTCGAAAAGAACAAGCTACTGCGACGTGCCTCGGTGTCGCGCAACTTTCCTTTTATAAGTTAAAACATTTTCATTAGAAACAAGGCTTCCGCTCGCGGTTTTACTCCAGGGTTGAGGATTATAGCTTCTTAATAAAGGTGGTGATTTAATATATGACATCAATCTAATCTAATTTTACAAAATTGTGGCAGGTTTGTCTTTAAACAAAAGCGGCAAATATTTTTCTTAGATCAGTTCTTAAATATCATTTTTTATGGAACTGTGTGTTGTGACGAGCATGTCGTTTGCCTGATTGTAAGCGCCACGCCTGTTCATTACAATTGCAGTGCCGCCCAGAAGTTTTAATATCACAAAAAGCACTGCGTAGCACAGCATTGCACTCTTCACCCCAAGACATCAGATATTAAGACTCGTATGCCCAGTAATTTTTATGTTATAAACATCCATTCTCTATAATTATATCATAGTTTAAAAACTATAAATATTATAAATGTGGAAGTAAATCTATCTATTTGTTGCCTATTTCGACTAAACGGCTAAACAGATCTTAATGAAATTTAATACAGAGATAGCCTGTAACCAGGGGAAGAAATTTAATGATTTTTTTACCCAATTTAACACGTGGTCCCCGAGGGATCCGAGGATAACCAAATCCCACGCGCACAACGTCACGGGCAGCAGTTAGTTTCAATAAAGTTGTTTTGTAGGTATACCAACTTTTTGCTACAACACGTGCTTTTTAGTGATTCTAAGTACATTCGACGATAAACAGATTTTTAATTTTAGTGTAAAACCTCTTGCTTGGGCTTAATTCAAAGCATTAATCATCTGACAATCGCACTATCGAGCCATTGGCTGAGAAGTAGAAAACTTTCGTAAATATTTTATAAGTGACAAATAATTAAATAAAACAACAGTGAAAGCGCAGTGCAACGCCGCCCAGGATTTTGCAAAACAAAATTCTGGGTGCAATTCGCAACAGGCAAACGACCAGCTCGTCTCGTCATTCATTTACATAAAATAAACATCAAATTACAAACATTACTTCTTACAATTTCGCAATAACAAAAATGGAAAACCTTTTATACATTCTCGGCTGGAATAATTACTACGTGACTTGAATACAGCTCAATAATTAGGGGTGATGCTAATGAGCTGCTCAACTGGGACTTTCTAAGCTGATGAGAACACAAAATATAAGATTAAACCTTATTGCGAAAGAGATTATATATTTTTTTTATTTGAAGCGTTATAAGCATGATAACTTATACCTGCCTGTATATTAAATGGTTCGCCTTTATAGTTCGTCATTAAACTGTATTTCTTGTATGAAAGAACAGAAAGAAAAGGAATAAAAACCATTAATTCGGAATACAAAAACGACAAACAAAAAATAAATATGAATGAATAATAAATGAAACCTTATCAGAGACTATTCTGAAAGAAGAGTGCTAAAGAAAAAATCGGATCAAAGCTTGTGAAATAGGTACAAATCCTAATAAAATACATTTAAATAGATGGAATACTGAGCATAATATTTCACAATATTTAAAATGATTAAGAAATCTCGTCTACATCTCATCTGGTTAGTAATGTTAGTATCCCGTACTTTATGGACAAAACCACACTTGCAAGTTTTAGCATCGGCAAATCGATCGGTTTTCGAAAAGGAGGCTCTAAGCTTCTCTATGAACAATATCAAACGCCAAGCGCAGTGATTTTGGCACCGCGACACGCGAGACGAGATCACGCGATTTTGTTTCGCGACCAAAAATAACAATCGCTAAAATATACGATCACGTGATAATTGCTGACCACGGGTGCTTAAAGTTATAATCGCATAAGCGGGATAAAAATGCCAAGCGCGGGTGCTAGACGTAGGTAGAGCTTTTGCTAAAATGCGCGACTTTGATACTCGATTTCATTAACGCCAATCACTAATGCTAAAATTAGCATGTCTGGTGGATTGAGTTATTTCAATCTATTGTCATTCAAACTGTATAGAAGCAACACGATAGAAAATAAACGTAGGTACGCATCACGTCGATTCTGTACTCCGAAAACAAAATAACAATCAAGTATGTAGTACTAGCATATACACTGTGATCTAAGTCAAATAGTTTTTTTATTATGTTATAGTTTACAGACAAGTTGCAATAAGCTCATGCTCACAAACAAGCAAACGGGTTTATTTAATTACTTAAGTACAACAATTGGAAATTTGCTCTCAAAATACCTTTATACATTTTAAACTCGTCACCACCCGTCAAAATCCATTTGAATCTGCAGATAATATTGCGAATTGTTTTCACGGGGTACACCGCAACATTTTGCCATTCTGCCCCCTTACTATTCCATTAACGATCTCAATTATACAGCCTACCATCCAGTAGCCAGCCCAGTAGAGGAGAAATATGCTTAAAGAAAATAAAATATTAACTTTCCGTGCATAGAAGTGCATCTTAGTTTATTCCCAACTCAGGCACCTTAGTTCGTTTCTGCATCTCCATTATTTTATCTTCATCTGGTAAGGATACTTTGATTTAAAGTATTAAGTCAATAATATGATGACTAATGTAAAGCTGCACGACTGTCTTAAATATGGTTAAATGTTTTTAAATAATTGATTTCTATTAACTAATAAACTGTTTAAATGGTATTTCAAATATTACGCGTATTAAGAGCGACAGTATATATATGCTATAGCCGGCATTAGTAATTCAGACTAAATAACGCTACGAAAACGAGTTTAGACTTCGGCTACGATTTGTAATATCTACTGCATGTCTACCTACAATTTACTTATTTTGCTGACACATGACGTTGACGTTCTGTAAGTGACCTTCCACTGGTGTACTTACAGAGTTATGCAGCCGAAATGTACTATCTGTTGGCTGTGTTCTCAACGTACTGCCTACATTCAAATGAATGTCGTTTGTGATTACTAAATTGGCTTTTGAGGAAATTGCTTTCATTATATACGCGTTATAAAGTTAAGCTGATTAATTGGGAATGAATTTCGCTTTTGTAAGGGGATAAGTTTCGTAAAGTGCTTTGTGAGCGTTCCTTTTAACATAATTCTATGACGAGTGTAGAATAGTAAACCATACCTACTAAAATTGGCCATTTGTTCTTACCAAACATACTCATATCAGATTTGTTTGTCTTCTTTTAAAACTTAGACACCCTATCTATTCTTTTTCTATAGGTATCAATTAGTTTTGAATAAAATAGTTATAACAAAATTTAAGTGAGTCTTGGACCAGCCATATGTCCCTCAAGCGCCAATCGTATATCGTGTTGAGTTCAGTTTAGGGTATATATTCACTGCGACATTATTTTATGATGCTATTTATTGTCCCATTAAGTTTATCTCAACTTTTAGTTATCATATTTTGGTATAAATGAATGAGATTAATTCGATTTCTTGCCTGAATCTATAATAATTAGTCGGTATCTCATTAGCCACAGTGAAACTATACCTTAATTTGAGCTCAACACGATATACGATTGGCGCTTGAGGGACATATGGGTACGGGGGCAGTTCTGCCGATAAGCATCACGATGAAATATCTGAACCGTATATTAATTGTACCTACATTTATTGGTGAAACTTCCACTTCCAATTCAAGTCATGAATTTGTACTTCGATTCTCAATTCAGGAAACGGCTTGATTTATTGCCGGCCCTTGTCAATTTCGGAACGTCGATCGTGACCTTAAAATATTATCACTTCCAGCTATTTCAATAAAATTCAATTATATTGGGGAATGATATATTTTTATCGTTATTTCTTGGAGGACCCAAGCTTTTTGAAGAAAAATCTAAAGAAGAAATTTGTCATGTGCTACAAAATGCCTAAGGTTTAAAGCTGTCAGGATTTGTTCTCCAAGCGATTTAATGTAAGAAATATGATTTATGTAGGCTTACAGAGAAACAGGTAAATATTATTTAGGTAGGGTTTGTGTAGTTAAGAATATATTTCTTTTTGTATTGAGTTTTTATAGAATAAAAAAAGCACGCGACATTGCACAAAACTGTTATTAATAACTTTAATAATGCCTGGTTCATATAAAGCAGTTGTAAATTCTAAATGTGTATAGCTATATTTACTCATGCAGGCGCTATAGTAAAATATGCATCGCGAACGCGAACATCTCGCGAAAATACCGTGGCTTTAGACAAAAGCTTTTAGAAAGCTGGTATGGGTGTCGTGGCATAAGATATTATATTTCATACCTAATGTTAGGGATGTGTCGTATGTTATATTTTGACTACTGTTTTATTTATATATCACAATGATCTGCCTGGAAATATAAGCACAGAATAGCTCTTTACTTTATTGTCTTTTTCTTAAAGTATTCTCACTGCCAAGCACTAAAATAAGACGAGGATAGTCAGTATACTGAATTTATTCTGTCAATGTTCTTAGTAATTTGTTTTCAAGCGCAAGTAGGTATAAGTAATATAGGTAGTAAAGTTAAAAGGAGAATATCAACTTGTGTCACACTGTTACATAAAAAAATAAAAATTCATAAGCCTCAGCAAACTTGAAAGCGTGTGGACGTGTCACGTCTCTTATTTTTCGGTTGCTCGACAACCAGGAATATTTGCAGCGTTCACATTTGAATGACACTCAGCACGATAAATGCTACACTTTGCCTTTACTCTCTATTGAAATATTTATGTGTCTGTGTTCTGAGTACGCAAACATTTGTATCGCTGAAAAGTCTCATAAGAAGTGCCATGTAAGCTTTTTATACGTGGCGATTTGTCTCTTCAATCCACTCAGGACGTTCACCTTAATTCGCGAGCGTTTCAGTATGTTGAGCAAACCAATTTATTCTATTTGCGACAGCTTTGTAAGACGCATATTGATTTAGATTCATATGATGAACGCGCTGTGTGGAAAAAGATTGTGTAGCTTCTCATAGCAATCTCACACTTCATAATGTCTGAGTGGCACTCTTCAATTGAAGGTAGTTCTTTGAACTCGCTCGCGTAAAGGACTATTTCACTGCGGGTTTCTTTTTTGTGAAGGCAACCGAGCGCCGCTCAGACAAAGATTGTGAGAAATGAAGACAATTTTAAGTTGTTCCTGTGCCTAGTTATAATGCTCATCCACAAACGCTAACAAATCTGTTATTTGGACTGAGTTTCGTCAAATACTTTACCACTTCAGATAACGTAGAATTTTAGAGTTCATAGAGTTCAATAAATGTTCGCAAGATGTTCGAATCTCGTTATTTGTTTGGGCAAATATCTAACGAGCAGAGGGCAAATAGAAAGTGAAATCAGTGCGCCTGCAGACAGGATAAGACTATGCAAGTATAGATCAAGTTTGCATCTTTACCTACATTTTTTATTAGAAGCCGACACAATTATTCCTATATCATGAATATATTATAGTATATGCATGCAAAAAACTAAATAAAAGAATCTTTCCATAAATTGATGCTATTTCACTATATAGGAATTTTTTCTCGATAAATTGCTTTGAGCTGCTATAAGACTCTTACGAAAGCTTTCAAAGAGATAAATGGAAAGTATAGAATAAATCTAGCACAGACGCAATCAAATCGTCGCCGTAAGGGAAGAGGGATGTCTCCCATGTGTGCTCTTCGGTTGTATTTACAGCTTTATTTGCAAATAATGGCCTGTCTGCCTCTTCATTAGCTATAAACAGGTTTTAAATACTTTTATAGCCATTTTCACGAACCGCCCCGAGGGCTTTCCGTGAAAAGGGTATCCTCACTTTGTTTATATTTTGCGTGTGCTTTCATATCCTTTACAAGTTGAATTAAGACTGATTTCACAAAGCATGACTGTGAAGCTTGGATATTATTATAACTCATACAAGAATAGGGTTGTTGAAAAGCAGGTTTTGCGAAATAGTTATTTTTGATTAAAGAAAACCGTCAAATTGTGCGCATTTTGTTTAGACTTTTTTGGTACTGACTCTGTGAATGGTGTTTGTTGGATGAGAAATGAGCAATAAAAAGCATTTTTTTTACTAGCCTGTCCCACTGTTGTGCAAAAGCCTCGTCCCATAAAAAACATAAAATGGTTTAAATTTTACAACAATTAACATTGTAGTCGCGTCAACAGAACCATAAAACAACACCGAATTCACCAACTTTCAATCAGTACAGAGAGTATCTACCTATATTATTATTTTATTTTTTATTTTTTTTTATATGACTAGGTAGTCAAACAAGCAGACGGCCCGCCTGGATGGTAAGCGGTTACCGTCGCCTATGGACACCTGCAACACTCGGGGCATTACTGGTGCGTTGCCTACCTTTAAGGACCCTTTTCACCCTTCTTTTAAAGTACCCCATTTTATAGCTCTGCGGAAAAACCACGGGCGGTAGCCCATTCCATATTTTGCAGGTGTGCGGCAAGAAAGATCTGGAGAATCGGACAGTATGCGATTTCCATAGATCTATGGTATGTGGATGGGCTTTCGCACGATGTCGGGCAGTGCGGTAATAAAACCGTGATGGAGGAATGAGATCAAATAGTTCTTCAGAACATTCCCCATTATAGATTTTATAAAACACACTGAGTGCACCGATGTCTCGACGTTGACTCAGTGGTTCCAAATCTTTTGTGAGCTCGGGATCGCCGACAAGTCTAATGGCTCGCCTTTGTAAGGAGTCAAGTGGCTGAAGCTGGTACTTTGGTGCACCGTTCCAAAGATGGGAGCAGTACTCCATATGGGGCCGAACCTGCGCTTTATAAAGCGTTAGGCGTTGGCCTGATGTAAAGTATCGCTTCGCTCTGTTAAGTACGCCCAATTTCTTAGAAGCGAGACCAGCTTTACTCTCCAAATGACCCCTAAACTGGACCTCACTAGAAATATCGACGCCAAGGATCCCGAGACTCTCTGAAATGGTAAGGGGAACGCCTTGGAACTGGGGAGCTATGGAAAAAGGGGTTTTTTTGGTGGTAAATGCGCAGACTTGTGTCTTAGTAGGGTTGAATTGGACTAGATTAAGTCGTCCCCACTCCGACACTTGTTCTAAGGAGCACTCTATGTCAGACACAAGTCCTTTTCTGCTCTCCTCCACTTCAGATCGAGGGAAATTTGTGCGGCCTGCGTAATGGGAGTCACCAGTGCTGTCATCCGCATAACAATGAATATTGCTAATTTGCAACATGTCATTGATATGCAGTATGAATAGAGTCGGTGACAGCACAGACCCTTGTGGTACGCCAGCATTTATTGACATAGTCTCGGAGCAGGAGCCATCAACAACGGCTTTAATGCTCCGACCAGACAAGAAATCGGCAATCCACATGCACAGCCCCTCGGAAAGCCCGTAAGATGGTAGCTTCGCTAGAAGTGCTTTATGCCAGACCCGGTCGAATGCCTTAGCGATATCGAGACTTACAGCTAAAGCCTCACCCCTACTCTCGATGGCTTCAGCCCATCGGTGAGTGAGGTAAACAAGAAGATCGCCAGCTGAACGGCCATGACAGAACCCGTACTGACGGTCACTGATCAGCTGACGATCCTCAAGAGATCTCAGGAGCTGAGTGTTAATCACTCGCTCCATCACCTTGGAGAGTAAGGAGGTGATGGCAATAGGCCTGTAATTCGATGGATCCGTTCGGTCACCCTTTTTAGGAACAGGGTGAACAAAGGCGATCTTCCACGAAGACGGGACCTTCCTAGCAGTGTAGGAGAGCGAGAAAAGTTGCGCAAATACGGGGGACAACTCTGGAGCACATGTCTTTAACACGATCGCAGGGATGCCATCCGGCCCACTCGACTTTCGCACATCAAGGGACAACAGTTCCTTCCGTACGAATCTCTGGGAGAATCGTATTTCCGGCATGGAACTTCCACAACGCGGCAAGTTAGGAGGTGAAGTGTCCCTGTCGTCGAGAGTCGAGTTGGAGGCAAAGAGAGTACCAAGAAGATCAGCTTTGTCTTTGGCACTGTGGGCCAGGCTGTTATCCGGCTTACGCAATGCTGAAAGAGTGGACTTACAAAAGTTTCCTTCAGCAGCCTTGGCAAGAGACCAGAATGCACGGCTTCCCGAGGGATAGCTAGCCAATCGGTCGCCAATCCTGCCGATATGCTCAACTCTAGCCTTGGCAACGACCTTTTTTGTGGACCTGGAGATAGCATTCAGTCTTTTCTTCATCAGACCATGCCCTGTAAGCAGCCAGTTTGGAACTAACTGCATCAGAACATGATCTGTTAAACCAAGGCTGACTCCGACCACCGACACGTACTACAGAGTTAGGAATAAAACATTCCATACCCTGCAGCACAACATCGGCAACAGAGTATATACTTAATTGAAGTCTTGGAACACAGTGATGCCGTTGATGATAATTGTATTCTGGTCTTACCGCTTGTTCCGCTGCTTGCTCATTAGTCAAGCTAAATGGAACGTAGATGTGACGATATAACTACGCGTTTTGTATTGGATTCTGACCCATTGGTAAGAAAAGTTGATACAAATGGAATACATTGTAGGCACCCGTTTATTCATAATTGTAACGGAGGATTTGGTCCTCGATCTGAAAATCAGTATAGTCAAATTATAGTTAGGCTAAGGTATTGAATTTAAAACAATTTAGTAACACAAAATATACAAATAATATCTAAAAACAAGGAATTTATCGTGTTTTAAACTTCATAATTTAAAAAAGTGAACATGTTGGACATTTTATCAATTCCAAATACCGCAAGGCCCAGGAAAGTATTTTGTATACCAAGCTGTGTTCAAACTTTGACAAATAAAAAAGAAATTTGCCTATGAAAAAAAACCAAAAGTGGACCAAAGTTGTCTTGCTATCAAAATGTGGTGTATTTATAAATGTAACATTTACGAAAGAAAAAAAGGGCATGAACCCTGTTAAAGGAATCTATTAAAAAATAACATTCCTCTCAAAACGGTCGAGAAACAAAAACCAACATAAAAGGAAATTAACACGAATTTATTACGAAAATAAACGACTCATTCTGCTAGTGATATCCCCGGGCTCATCTAAATGTTACATTAAGTGAGAATGTTTTGATAAGCTCATCCCTAAACACATAAAATTAAAAAAAATATAATTTCATTATTCTCTCGAATTAGGAACGTTTTTCATTTGTTTTGAACTCAGTGCGCATTGTTTCTCTAATCTGTCCGAGGACCATTTTAAATTGAGTGGAAACTCTGTAGTTAGCTTGGTATTTGTTGCAGTGTTCTATAAAGATGGGGTGGAGGTACTTTAAAAGGGAATGGTCAAGGGTAGGGAACATGTGGTGTAGAGCATGATCTCCGAAGAGCGTCATGACAGTAAAGACGTTGCCGTTAATATCCTTTCTGTCTAGAAGTGCTTCCACTTGGTGAATGCCCCAATCGGGTGTCTCGCTTCTGAAATTTTAAGTTTGAAGTTAGAATTTGTATTCATGAGAACAAAAATAATAACTTGTTTAACAAGTTTGAGGAAGCAGACTCTGGCTAAGTTTATTTTGTGTTATAAAGTCGCGTTTCTATTATGCAAGGTGCAACTTGTATTCAGTAGTTGAAACGTAAACGTGCATACAAGCTGCAGGTGATGTTAAACTAGCACACGTATGCGGAACTATTTTTCTAGCTCTAGTAGTAAAAAAAATGTTTCAACGCAATAAACTTACAAACAAATGTGACGTCACGCCTGCATGCATGAATTTCCTGGCTTTGTAATATGATCTCTAAAACCTTTACGATATTGAGGTGTTATGAAATGGGAATACTATTTTAAAGAAATTATTCGATTATGATGATACTAGCTGCGCTCCGTGGCTTCACCAGCGGTTATCCGGAATAAAAAGTATTCTAAGTCCTTTTTCTGGACATAAAAAATTCATACCAAAGTTTTTCAACATCCATACAGTAGTTTTGGCATGATTGAGTAACAAACATGCATCTATCCTCATAAACTTTCGCGTTTATTATAGTAAGTAGGTAGTAGCAAAGAACTATTACGGTAGTAGTATGAACATTACTAACAATAAATTACGGCACTGCGGCTGTGACACTCACGTTTAAGTTGCAGAACTCCAACTATAGTTTCATCCGGTAGCTTTTTCAAGGTGAGTGCGGAATGCTCGCAAACGCATCCCGCCTAGCACTACTTTAACTATAGTTATTGGACTACTCCAACTTAAACGTCAGTGTCACCCGTAAATAATGGTTAATAATGTGTCCACACCACGTTAATTTTCATAATAAAAATAGTAGCAGGAAGTAGGAAGTGGGACAGTAGGATAGGGAATATAAGATTTAGGCTAGTGATATTTTATAATTAATATACGATTATGGCAGACAGATGTTAGTACATTAGAGTCTAACTTACACAGGCTGATCCCCATCCTTGATCGCATCAGGGTGATGATGCGCAGCATTTACAGCAATGCTATAGAAGATGAAGCTGCCTGTACAATTAATCCACAGCCAGGTTCCCACCACGTGGCAAAAAGGGGCACCACTGGCAGCCCACATCCAGGCAGGAAGGAGAAGCCCTATGACGTCATGCCAACGGAAATGTCTCTTGAAGAAACCCCGACGAGAAAACAATGCTATGAATCTGTAATCACAAATTAATATTCATTAACCTTTTACCGACATCGTGCGGTCTCACAGGCCCCTCGGGTTCCGAAAAAAGTTCGTTCGTACTGCCCCTTCGCCTCCCGTTTAATTAAAAGCGACTGTGAGTGGGTCACTTTTGATAGCCATTGCTAGTCATGGGTCTACTAACAACTTGGCTTTTGTGCGTGCTCTTTTATTCGAGACCACCTAAGGTACTTGCGTGCTTGACGTGATGCAGGGATATGATAAAAACAGAGATTTGGTCAATTCCCTAAGTGATTTGACCAAATCACGTAGGATGTTAAAATAACAACATAATTTTATCATTTCCCTAAACAACATCTAGTGATTTGAAGAAATACATGTCGCAGGGAAATGACGATACCAGGAATTTCACGAAATCCCTAGGGATACGACATACAGTTTTAATAAATAGGCTCCCGCCATAACTCTCGCTTCGTCATCTCTTCGCTCCACTCGCGCACTCGACCTTCACTCCACTCGGGAGATCGCCCGCTCGCTACGCTCGCCACCTGTTTCCCTCGCTTATTTCAGGCCTTGCGCATTCGTTTCGATCAGGAACTCCTCGCGAGCTTCTGGCTCCGCGCTTTTTATATACACTCTAGAGGTAAGAGCGAGTCGGACCACGGATAAGTGGTCCTTTCAATACATGATTATACCGTGATTTCGTGGTATTTTTTTTCATTTCACAGAACTAGTTTTGGTATTTGTTCAAATCACTAGATGTTGTTTAGGGAAATGATAAAATCGTGTTGTTATTTTAATTAACATCCTCCGTGATCTACCTTAGTGATTTGATCAGATCTCCGTTTTCGTCATTTGCCTGCGACATATACATGCCGCATATGGTTCGTTAATCCGTTTCCTGCACACGTCACGGAATAGAAAATAGACATAAGCAAATTCTCAGAAATACAAGAAATTAATTTTGCTGGCAGTTCATGAAGTACCCAAGGACAAAGACTTACCTCTTTACGAAACTCAGTAAAAATACAAAGGGAAAGAAGAAAAGTTCCGTGATAAATCCCAATTTGGCATGCAGTGGTTTGTCCAGTCTCGGATTGTAAAATAGCACCGGCTCAAGAGAACTGATCTCCAAGTCCATTAGAGTGTTTGTGTAGAGGTGGTGAGATATTACGTGGGAGACGCGGAAGTCTCTGAAAGAAAATTATAAATTTATATTTATAACCAAAGAATACATAAAAGCACAAGCTTTAAAAGTATTTCCTAATACTAGCGATCCACTGCGGCATCACATGGGTACAATTTAAAATCTTATATGTATATAATATCATTATAAAAGAAGCAACAAAATCAAGTAGGTAGAACCGAATTACTAATCGCAAAACAGATAATGTTTAACATACTGACGTGGACGAGCGATATTGTTCTATACTATTTAGAGAGATAATCCAATCTCTTAGCTCTTATTCATTGAAAATAGGGATCATACATAATCGCTTAATATTAGCCGAGATTGTGCCTAATAAGCTTTATAAGCGATGTATAAACAAAAATTTTAATTAAAAAGAATCTTTATGCAATGAAAATTACTGTTTTATCTCCTAAAATACTCACTTATTTAAGTTTTATTTACAGATATTCAGTAAAAATACTGACCTGTATGACCACATGCTCATATTAAACAAGTACATTCTCCAATTTGTCTTCCTGTGTATAAAGTTATGGCACGCCACAGTCAGTAAAGCCAAGTTTACAGACGCGTAAATATAACAGAAATTCAATGCCCAATAATTATGTATCCAACTTGCCAGAGCCGTGCTAATTAACAGCGATACAAATAAGGCATCTGTAATTCTGTCAGCCGTTCTAGACGCGCCTTTAGGTATCTTTTTAAGTTCCTCGTAAGCTGCCCTTTTGAAAGATCTGTAAAATCCGTCTTCGTGGAACGTGAAAGGAGAGTTTCTTGGTCCTTTTGCATCTCGCGAATAAAATTTGCTAAGCAGTTTTTCTGTTGATGGGTTGAAGTGATGCGATTCAAACGCTTCTGTGATATCAGTACCCTAAAACATACGTTAAAAGAACACAGTTTTGAATACATATATAAATATTTATTACTAGCTTTTCCTGAGACTTCGTCCGCGTAAATGATTATTTTCATTATATAGATATGCACTACACTATTTGGCGGTGATACCAAAGGACCAGCTTTTGCAATATTCTATCCCTCTAAAGTGTCTAAAAACTACGTAATATAGACCTTTTACTCTTTCACTAATTCTGACATTCAGCTACATTATTTTATTTTATTCTCAAAGGGTAACTAACAGCTAGGATCTTAAATAATAGAGTTAATAATAAAATGTACAGATAGTTAATGATTCTAACTCTAAAAAACAAAATTACTAACAATACAAACCCTCAAAAAAAAACAACAATTTAAATACCTTGGTGAGCTCGATCCATTCTTCACCTCCGGGGTGTCTCTTCATGAAACTTGTTAAGTCGTACAATTTGTCATGAACCCGCCAAAGGCCCTCTGCTCCATCGTCCAGCGCCTTACCCTCTAGCCATTGCACGGGGTCTCTCAGACCATTATCCCTCAGTGATGGGTATTTTAACTGTGGGAAGCTGACGTGTGTCCTTTTTGCCTCTGCTCTGTGTTGGGCCTGTTCGTCCCATTCGGATTGCGGTGGCATTGATAACACTCGTTGGTAGTCGTGCCAAATGTTTAAAATTACAATTGAAAAGCGTTTTATACCAAATACGAAAAGTGTAGTGAAGGTGATGTGAATGGAGCGAAAACTTAAACAAAACTAAATGATTATAGAAAACATCATTAATGTTGCATTTGTTTATTGTTAGAAAGATAATTAAGTCGTGACAGCCAGTAAAGATATTTTTACATTATCTACAAATAATTAACTATCTTAATAATTAGCAGCTTAATAACAACGCGTTTGTAGCAAAACATTGGTTTGGATTAAAAATTAGTAAGATTTAGAAGATAAATTAATATATATATAAATGTTACAATATTTTACCATAATGTTATTATCCTTTATTCATTAATGTTTGCGTTACAATAAAAATATACTTAATGGTTAGATGTTTTAATAAAACATGTCAAGAAAATAAACGATATTATGATGTTGCAACGATTATTTTTGATGTATTAGTAATTACAATAATTAATAAGAAAAATTAATTAGAAGCGTAATACACGTGTATCACGAGTACTGGTGGTTATCTTTTATGTTTTTGGAATTATGTATATTATTTTAAGAGCTATTCTTAAACTTTACAATTAAGATATATTATATCAGGTACTTTGTTTTTGGTCAAATAAAATTATTTTTAAATTCTTTCTACTAATGTTATAAATGCGAAAGTTTGTGAGAAAATGGATGGATAGATGGATGTTTGTTACTCAGTCACGCGAAAACAGCTGAACATATTTTGTTTGTAGGTATTTTAGGTTCTAGAGAAGGACATAGGCTACTTTTCATCTCAGGAAAACGCGGGTGAATCCGCGGGGCGCAGCTAGTTATAATTAAAGCGAAATTGAATGCAGCCCATTTGTGTTCACTTTATTTTATATACAAACATTAATCAATCATTCAATCAAAATCTTTAAATTCAGATTTGGCATCAGAGACGCACTTATGAACGTCAAATTATCACCATGACTCTACCACCGTATCGGAAAAAGAACCACTACTCAGAAGATACGGCAAGAAACTGAGGTGCATGTATTTAGAGAATTTATTTTAATTTTTTATTTTCTACAAAGTTATGTTTCTTAAGTACCAGTACATAGGTACGTGTACATAAGTAATGTGCGAATATAATTGCCGTAGCAAGTATGGGATTTAGTAACATATAAACAAATGACAAGTACTAATTAAACTGGAACTTGTGAAGTTTGTGCGATAAACCAAATAAAACACAGAATAGTATGTAATAGCTTTTATAACACTCTTGCGCATAATGCACACATATGCATGCCCTGATATGATAACCCCGACCTATCCTGTATGATAAACATGTTTGCAATATAATCTTAAAGATTGCCGGCTTCATACTGTTAGCATCAATAATAAGCATGCACATAGGTACCGTGTCGCATTAATTATTTGAATAACAAGGTATTTGAGAAAAGCGTATATTCACATTTCAATGCCTTTAAGTTTGTTATGTAATTGTTAACATTACCAAAATATTTGCAAACATTAGATAACCCTAAACACTTTCGATAAGCCAGGCATTACATCGAAACAAAATATTTCATCTAATACATTTAATAGAAGATGCCATGTTGCAGATTGGTATGTTTGTAAGGATATTAGTATTTTAGTAAAGATATACTATACTAATGGCTACAAACTAACAAGCATTAACCACTGCAAATGTTCTTAATGCGTACAGCTAAGGAGTGCAACGCCCTGCTATCTTTGTTTCCTATTAAATACAACCTGGGTATGATCAAATCAAGAGTGAATAGATACTAACTAGGCAAGCGTGCTTTATCTTCAACCACATCGTCGCTTCCCATCAGGTGAGATCGTGGTCAAACGTTGGCCTAGTCCGATGGAAAAAAAATGAGAACGTGAAAAGACTTTGACACACCCGTGCTGCTTGTTTATTAACAATAAATATATTTTTTAGAAAAAATCAAAAACCCATTCCCAACCCTTCAATGTATCTTCGAAGTCCAAGGTCAAATATTGTTGAAATTTATATGGGACCACTTCGTAGCTACACTGAACCCAACGCAAAAAAATCCAAATCGGTTCATAAATGACGGAGTTCTGAGGTAACAAACATAAAAAAAACACAATCGAACAGAGAACCTTCTTTATTGAAGTCGGTTAAAAATAAACAAATAATGTATTTTAGTGAGAATATTTATGAAATACTAGCTGTGCCCCGCGAGTTCACCCGCAGTTTCCAATGATAAAATGTAGCCTATGTGCTAATTCAGAAACCTAATTCTAATAAATAAATCTATTCAAATTCTAGTTCAGATTTAGTGTCGATCTCATAAATCATCCGGCAATCATCATCCGGCCACCATCTAGTTAATACTTGCAATATCAACTGATGAAATTTTACACACTTTATTAATCGTTGACCTTTAACCACAATACAAATAAACATTAAATAGTCACAAATTACTAAAATAATCGCTAGAGAAGAATACTACAAACAGAAAGTTAAACTGTAAATCGGTTCCGTCAACGTGACTTAAAATGGCCGACTCGGCCGAAAGGTGGAGCTACGTGACGGGATTCAAATCCTCATCCCTCATCAACTTACTGAATGGAAAGAAGGAAGGAAATATGAAAGAAAATGTTAATCATGCTTTATATATTTACAAACAAGCTTGTGTGACAAGCTTGTTTGTAAATTTTTAACCGACTTCAAAAAGGAGGAGGTTTTCTGTTCGATTGTATATTTTTTTTTATATTTGTTACCTCAGAACTCCGTCATTTATGAACCGATTTGAAAAATTCTTTTTGCGTCGGTTTCAGTATGAAGTGGTCCCATATAAATTTCATCGATATGTGACCTTGGACTTCGAAGATACATTGAAGTCGGTTTTTGTTTTTTTCTAAAAATTAATTATCTCAAGCAAATTTTCTTTCCCCATAAAATAAATAATAAAATCATTTATTCAATAAGGTTCTTAAACTTATTTGGCTAGTTGTCAAATTTATAATTTTGGGATGTCTGATGTCGAACTAGGCTCATCGCCCGTGTTTCAGCGTACAGTGCCCTCCCCTAGGTTTATACAATATATGAAGGCTCGCCTCTAATAAAATTTTGTTTTTAGTATTCCTATACAAAGATATAAGTAAATAAAAAAATTAATCCTTATACAAACAAAATCCAGGAACTTATCGAAAATGTTATGAGTTGTGTCCCACATATGACCGATTAAATTATCTATTATGGAATCTGTGCGAGGGTAAGCTGGTATAAGAAGAATTCTGGTGTATGTTAAAGAAAATTACACAGCAACACTCGCACTATGTGTAACTAAGATAACAATAGATAACTAAGTCCGACTATTAAACAAGCGATGAGTAGACAATCAAACAAAACTTGTTACTTATTGCTCCGAAGCAATATTAATAACTTATAGTAGATAACAAAGGCGAACAACACCAATATTGGACACTTTTGATATCGTTTAGTGCTGTGCGCAACTTCATCTACAGTAGTTGTCAAGTTAAAACAAACGATATAAATTTTTATAATAGAGTGCAAACAATGCCGCCAAATTCTGATTACCTAGAGATAGCTCATAAAAGAGCTGAAGAGAAGAAGACCCATGTTAGTTTTCCGCAGTTGAAATATCCTTCTTTGAGAGATGAGGGTATGAAGGATCCTACACAATGGCTGATGGGTAAGGCCATGGACGATGGTGCTGAAGGGCTGTGGAGAGTACATAATGGGCTTTATGATCTTGAAGATTTTGTTAAGAGGCATCCCGGTGGTGAAGAGTGGCTTGAACTTACTAAGGTAATTCTATATTCAATTATTTCAATTAGCTCCCGAGTCTTTCTTTCTCAGTATTTGTTTTTTGTTTCTAAAGTTCTGAGTTTTTAATATTTTATCATCTTTTATGTCGCAAATACCCAGTAATTCTTAGTGATTAAATTTCGATGGTTACATAAATTTAATTTAACAAAATAAATAAACTTAGAAATGATATTACAAAATTACTACATTACTTTGCATTATGTGACTTAAGAGATATTGTCTCAGGGTGATAAGCTCAGAGTAGTGCAGTGGAGGATTTTGCAGAACAAAATTTTGGGTGGTGCAAATGTGTTGTTTACGATCAGGTGAACAACCTGCTTGCTTCGTCACTCAATTACATAAAAAAACTCTCTTCTCATAATTGAATTCAAACTTTACTCGAAGAAGGAAATGTTTGCTTTGAATCCTATGCAAATAATGTTATGGTCCAAAGACAATATTTTTAGAACTGTTTTTTCATTTTTATCTAAACAGCATGTTTTTAAATCTATTTACAGGGTACAGACATTACAGAAGCTTTTGAATGCCATCATCTAAACCCATCTGTATGGAAAATGTTGGAAAAGTTCTACGTAAGAGATGCAAAGACACCTAGAAACTCTCCTTTCACTTTCAAAGACGACGGATTCTACAGAACATTGAAAAGGGATGTAATAGAAGAGTTGAAAAAAGTTCCTGAAGATATTCCAAGACATGCTGACATGATAACGGATGGATTGCTGATGACCCTCTTGATATCATCAGCGTTATCTTGTTGGTCAAAAATCTACTGGGTGTCAATGGTGTCCTATTTGGTGGCATCTTTCGCATTAGCCTGGGTGGTCGTGGCGTCACACAATTATATTCATAGGAAAGCGAATTGGAGGATGTATATCTTCAACTTAAGTATGTGGTCATACAGGTGAGTTTAGTCTTTATTTCTTCTTTTTTATAACATTCCTTATAAATTCACTGCTTGGAATTGGCACTGGTCTTTGTTTACTTATTTTCTCGAAAAGACAGTTAATTTAATAGGTCCTTTATATGACATACAAATCAAATAAGAGATAAGAGATCTGAGTTCAAACTTTTGGCTGGAGTGCCAAAAGTCTGAACATGTTTAGTTGATAAACGTACTGCTCGATAAATGTTTAATTTTGCAATAAAATTATATAATATTATTGCAAAACTAAACACATAAATATAATAAGTAAAGCAGTACAAATTGACAATGCATACGTTAAATATTAATTAATTTTTTGGCGTTTAACTACTGCATTCATGAAAATTATGCACGTACAACAGTAGACACGAGTTCAAAGAAATTATTTTGTTGCAGAGATTTCCGAGTCTCCCATGCCCTATCGCATCACCTCTACCCGAACACGTTGATGGACCTGGAAGTAAGTGGGTTCGAGCCTATGGTCTTCTGGAACCCGAGGAAGCAGCCGTTCCTTGCAAATTTTGCGTTTCTGTTTGAACAAGTTCTTTACCCCTTCATTTTCTTCATGAATTTCGTAAGGAGGTAAGCATTCCTGATTTACATTATCTTTTAATATATTTATTTTTGTTAAGGTTTGAGTTGTTCGCGATTTACAGAAAAGACGTCACAAAACAATATCTACAATTGCCGTAGAGTCCTCGTGCGGATGTAGCTAGAATGCTTTGGAATACTCCATCATACCAGAACAACAACGCTTACATTACAACCTCACTGTAATGCGAATGAAAAATTGTTCATTAAAACTCCAATTGCAGTGAAGAATCTGTGGGAAATAACGATAGCATGACTGAGCTGGGCTGGCAACACTTATATTATTTTTCCTCAGATGAAATTGTAATACGAAGATTTTTAGGTGCGCAGTATTTTTATTGTTAGAGGTTTTCTTGGTACCCTCTCAGAACTTCATAGAATATTATTAAGTGTATAGTATCTTACAAACGTCTTTGGTTTTACTATTTTCTAATAAGAGTTTTAAATATTACTTACCTAGATTATATAAGTAGATAACGCATAGTATTATTATACGCGTAGTATTTTTTTATTATTTCATTGTAAATCAATGATCCACTGGGTCACAGTCAGTTAATAGTTATGTTTCCACATTTCAGATTCGTGCTGAACTTCCTTCGCGAAGGCTTTTTCATGCAACATTACCGCTGGCATGATGCCGTAGGCTTGTTACTTCCCGTTTGGATATGGATTATCAGCGGAGAAACATTATCCAACGCTCTGTCTTCTTGGTTCTGGATCTTATGTACGGGTAGCTACATCTTCATTACAATTGGCTCAAATGCTGCTCATCATCATCCAAAGATATTCAAAGATGGTGACCAAGTGAGGTAAGTTCCCTTATCACTCCAATTGTACCTATGTACAATAATTATAGAAATCTTCAAAATATCAACACGTTGTTTATATCTCAATTCAGGTCACTGAATATTTTTGCTAATTCGAGCAAAAAGCAGTGGAAAACAAAAATGTCCCTTCCGTATCTAGTCCCGTAAATCACTCGATCATGCAGCAAGCGCAGAATTTTCGAGAATCTTTATGGCTTAGTCGTAAACCGCTTGGAGTTTACTATTGATGTAGCACTAGAGATACCGAATACTTTCACCCCACATGATGTATGGTGCTATTTATCATTTTTCAGAGACGTTACCCCAGACTGGGGTATGCATGAGTTAGAAGCGGTCATGGACCGAACAGACATAAATGGAAGCTTGTTCAAGGTGATGACTTTCTTCGGAGACCATACTCTTCATCACCTGTTCCCCACTTTGGATCATGCAGTGCTGCCTTACTTATACCCTGTATTCTTGAAGCACGTTCAGAACTTCCACGCCAACTTTAGACTGACATCATCCCTGGATTTGTTTATTGGGCAAATCAAAATGACAATGAAAGCTGATCCCAACCTTTTGGAAGACCAGTAAACGCTTACGATCTTAATTATATAGTAACATTAAGTAAAGATTTTTTTTTATTATTATAAACTTATATTTTTGTGTTAATAACTAAACTAACCTACAACAAAATTTAAAAATGAAATGAAATGTAAAACATAGTTAAGATTGTGTATTTATTACCTGTTAAATATTTAGGAAAATATTTTTGAGATTTATTTTGACTTTTCTAGTTTATATATTTTGAGGTTCTATAAAATAAAACGTGAGAATTGGTCATTATTTTTGCTGTCACTTTTTTAATCTGTCTCTACTGTTTAAAATAACGTTAAAAATATGGATAATCTCCCATGATCATTCCTGTATCTCCAACGGTCCAAGTAGCTGCTCTAAGATGTCACAGCTCAAATTTTCACCGTGTATAGCAAGGATTTAGAATAATTTGTTGTTAAAAGTCACCAAAAGCTTTCCAATAAATTTATTTCAACTGTTTTTTCGTATATTTTACACAAACTAAAATGGGAGAAATTAAGCAAAGCAATAATAGATAAAGCAAATTTTTTACACAAACTGCTGCGTGGAAGAAATCATCGTAGGGTCATATTTTTTAAATTTGCTTTAACTTGATAAAAATCAACATTTCAGTTTTGTGTGTGTATAGAAATCTCATCATAATATTATATTTTAAAATAGGTGTAGCTTTATGCTGAAATGTATATGGAATGTGTTAAACTAAACTCTAAGTATAAACAAATAACAAAGAAATTTACTTTACACTATCAATTAATACTGTTTCTTAGAACATTTATTGTATATCATCAAAATCATCAAAATTAAACATTGTTTTTGTTTGGCGAACTTGGGTAATATAGGACCTTTGATAACAAACCTATATATAAACTTTGGACATATTTGCAGTGAGGAGAGCAACTAATGAATTACGATCCTTCTGGTCGAACATGAGTCTACTCAAAATGATGCTCAGTAATTACTTTCCTAAAACCCATTATTAGCAACAAGTTCTAATGGCATGTGTTGTAACAAACAACGTAATAGCACATGCTGAAAGAATATTATTCGCCTTGAAAGAAATCAACACGAACCAAATTACAATATTTCAGCGTTCTCAAAGCATCGGTACATCTTCAAAGTGAATACGTTACGCAAATTTTGATTTATTATTCATCGGAATTTGATTTTATTTATGTTTTAAGAGGCGCCGGACGAACTAGCAAATCGACTATGAATATTTAATGGCTGTGGTGGACCTTTATTAAAATGTAATGGAACGCGAGACTTTGATAAATTGAAATATTATTAAACTGATGAGATAGGCGTTTCAAATTGTCTTAGCGACTGACCATGACCAAAAATATATATCGTGGCTGGGTAAGCGCCCGCCTGCCCATAACAGAATACTACCACAACTATTACGTTAAGTATTGTATAGTATTGTTATGGGCTGGCGTATTACTTACCATCAGGCAAACGACCAGCTCGTCTCGTCATTAATATACATAAAAAAGTAACGGAGCCAGTGGGTAGCGTTTCGAAATATTATGATTTATAGACCAAGGGCCTAAACTCGTCAGTTCTCGTGTTTGGGTTAACATAGCCCTTGCTTGCAATGCTTGCGAACTACTTGCTTGGCGGCAGAATAACTGGCAAAGCTGTGGTACCTGTTTAGAAGACCTCCCAGCATACGAGAGACCTATCACGTATTAAAATTCGTTTATGAATAGAATCGAGTGACCCTTCTGGTTCTCATAATTATTTACTACAGTACATTGGCCATCTGAAAACTCAAGATGTTTATTAATTAAGCAGAAACCGTGTTTACCGCGTCCCCGGGCAAATATAAATTTGGTTGAATTACTGAGCATGCCAGGGCTGCAGGCGCGTCAGTCGCCCCATTAACTATGCTGGAACATCTTCATCACTGGACTAAAGTGGATCTAGTAGCTGGACAGTAGAACTGAAACAGTAGGGCTACTTTGTACTCAAACTTATTGTGAGATGTCACACGGCAGAAGCAAGACAAACGCGAGCAGTATTAGCAAAAAATAATAACTATTCGGTATTAGCGTGAAGTGTCGATAGATAATTTAACTAGATTAGGTCTAGTAGCTACTCAAAATTGAATAGTTAGGACTCGTTTGATGTTTTTGATTACTCAAGCATTGAGTATACCTACTTATTTAAAAAAAAATAACAGCACTACTTTTCACAAAGGTATAAAAGTACTAGCTGCGCCCCACGCTTTCAACCACGTGGTCAATTTTCCGGAAACATGATGATTTTAATTTAACACTAGTGAATATTATTTGAAAGAAAAACATTGACTTATAATAATTAACCAAATTTTATAAAGAAATTAGCATAAAATTTCTTGATAATAATATTTGCATGATATTTTTTAGTATTTTTTTAAATATTTAATTGATTTTGACATATTTTCATACAACGCACAAATGTCTTCATCTCTACTAATTACTGCGCTCAAAAGGGTCTATAATGAAATGTACTCGTATATTCATTTACTTGCCATCTAATGGCCAACCGCACATTCTAAGAACTCGAAAGCCTTGGTCCGCCAGCTCTTAGGCCTTCCTTGTGGCATGAAGCCTGTTTGATTTTGTTGCTGGAAAATATAATTTATTATACTGTAAATTCTAGGTTGCTAAATAATTAAATTTAGGGATAGCTATAAAAATTTAATTAAATAGCCGAGTTATAATCAGGATAAACTGATTTCTATACTACTTGTCTATGTAGATAGTTTTAAGCCTAAGTATGAACAATGATAATGTATACAATTACATTATCTTCTACATTATCTTAGTAGAGTCCTCGCTATGCTCAGTCAATAAACAAAATTTCAGTCAAAGAGCTACTTCTGGTTTCACAGTAACTGTAGCAATCTAGCCGGCTGGCAATAATTAACACCGAGAAATCGCAGCTTTGAAATGAAATAAGCCGCACTCAAAATTGGAGCGTCCAAAAGATTACTTTCCTTCCTTCAAATTGGAAAATAACTGCTTTATATTAAACATCCAAGATGTTGAGAGGAAGTATTTCGTATTAGAAGAAGGTATTTTCTACGTCGAGTTTTCAATCAGAATTGACGGCTATTGGATCCATTGAAATATAATATTCAATATGACTTCAAAGTTGTAATACTATATGTTTGATGCATGAAAGATGTCAATAAAATAATATTCATAAAAAATTTTGATCTATAGTTACATGATGACAGGTAACACGGAAACTCAAGGACATACATATATGGAACTTGCTTGAAGTGGCTTCTTAGTTCAAGAGAACTAAGGAATACTTCTTTGCTTGAATTGTTTTTTTTTTTTTTTTTGGTGCTGCTAACTCCCAATATACTTTTTTTTAAATTTAATATGTTGGCAAACAAGCAGACGGCCCGCCTGATGGTAAGCGGTTGACGTCCAGCACCAGAGGCATTGCTGATGCGTTGCCGACCCTTAAAGACTCTATTAATACCCCTAAAAGGACTCCATGTTGCAGCTCAAAGGAAATACCGACGAAGGTAGTTCGTTCTACATCTTACAAGTGCGAGGAAGGATAGTGCGAGTGAAGCGAGGCACCCGAGACGTGACAAAAACAGTATAGTGCTTCTGATTTTTAAATCGATATATTATTTTACAATAGCCAATAACAATGAGACTACATAAAGTCTGTAATATATTACAAAGAAAACTAATTACTTTCAGCGTATTAGAGCCTAAACTCAATTCAGCTCGTATTGTTTGCCCAGTATTAATAATCTCATTTCCGCATTAAACTATTAAGGAAACATAAACTGTGCTTGCACAGCCAAAATTCAACATACATCAGTAATTTCCCGGATTGTTCACGTGAGCGTAGTTAGGGTGGGGGCACGTGGTAGCATTTTCGTTTGAAAAATATAAAAGGACAACCTATTATTTCGACATAGTTCGAAAAGGTGCAGTGTAGTAACAATTATAATATAGTAAGAAATAAAGAAAATAAACCATTTAATCGTCATGCACGACACACAAAAGTAATATTATATTAATTTTATGATTAACTTAACAATTAAATTAATGCATCGCATGCCGAATGGGCTCAGCTCAACATAAAATATCTAAAGTATAGCAAAACTCGGTGCTGATTTAGGTATGCATAGGTTCATAAATTAATGTTGTAAGAGACCCCTGGCTGCGGAATTTTACACACTTTGCAAAACTACTGTTACGAGTATGAACCAACACTGTTAGATAAGGAAAACTTACCGTGAATAAAATTAAGTATGCCTACAATGAATAAAGTTACTACGTTACTTATCGTGAACCTAATTTTAACCTAATTTTATTCAAGGTAAGTTTTCCTTATCTATAAGTATTAGGTTTTACAAATGCTTATATGTTTAAGAGATTCGATAGAGGGGTCAATACAACCGAAAGAGGTTTTCTAGCTTAAAAATCCTGAGTACGCCCACATCCTGAATGCTGATGTAAATTAGGCGCGCTTCGGGAATGCGGGTTTCTAGCTCCTACGCACAAATTATGATTTGTCCGTATGAATATTCAATAAGACAACGTGTACTGCTAGATTAGATTAATAACGAAATAGTATGGTAATTATAGATGTAAGTAATATGTATTAAGTAAACCGAAGTTACCTATCTGTTTTTATTTAATTATGTAGATTTATTAGAGGTGCGAACCGCAGTTGTTCTCACGTGGACATTATTCCGGTATAAAGAGTATACTCGTACTAAGGCAATTCAGTCCTTAAACTATCTTCATTCTAAATTTCATCCAAATCGTTGCGGCGTGAAGAGGTAACAAACCCACACACTTACAAACTTTCGCATTTGATGTAATATAAATAGTTTGATTCCGTGATCGGTAATTGGCTAGATAATATCTACTAGGTTTAAACAAGGTACCTATTTAAATACTAATGCTATTGTAATTTCCTCTATCCTTTAATTTACCGTGAAGTAGTCTTGCGTTTCGCTGGCATCTCCCAAAATATCTGCTCGAATTTTATTACGTCTTTATTCTCACTCCCAAACAGAGTTTATATTATGAGCCCTTCGATTGAGCATAGGGGTGGCGTTATCCTGAAATCTGCGCAATTCATTCCAACCAAATTGGCTATTCGTCCCGCCCAAGGTGAGTTATAGAGGTACCAGGTACCACCGCTAGATAAACATCTCCCGGACTTATAACAAAAATTTAATTTTCCTCCCTTCCTCGCAATATTACCTATATACCGCAGTATTAAATGCTCGGGAGTCTTATTAAGTTGATACCTGTCGGCGGCGCGACGTGATGTTTTGGAATGGAATGTGTAATTAGTTTCAAGCACGCAGTAATAATATTTTGCGTAGGCACATTATTACAATAAGGCTTGTGTAACTAAATCATGATTTTTTAAATCTTCATCATCATCATTATCATCTTCATCATCATGATCGTCAGCAGGGAGAGCTTAACGAATGTAACCATGCCTGAAACTTTGTAATCATAAATGGACAGCAAAAATGGACATGCTGGATTTTTCTTTTTAGTTTTCGGAGTTTGTTTGTGTCGGCCAAGCGGATTTGAACTCCGATTCATGGGTCATGTTCCAATCAGTGGACCGAGGAAATCACTTGCTAGAAAGTATTCGTATCGTCATTGTTTAAATTAAACATCGTTATCGTCTGTTCAAATAGCAATTGTCATAGTTACATTTACGAAACGATACTATATCGATAGGCTAGAGATATCAAAACCTTTCCGTGCTTCCTAAATTAGTTTGTTTACGTCCTGTAGGAAATATCGAAGGATTTGTTACCGATGACGATATGAATACTTTCTCGCGAATGGTTTGTGTTCGCATTTTGCCTTCGAATGGTAAATAAGAGTTGCTGCCGTTCTTACTATTCTTATAAAGTTATTTGTCTCTACTTATCTCTAACTTATAACGTTCAAACTGCTTGGACACATGTTTTGGTCACAATACATGTCCTTGGATGATGATATTTTGGACAAACCTTTATTCTCATTGTTATTCCTTAATATTTTGGAACTGGCCATTCTTTTTTCGGTTTTCTTGGATGGAATACTAAAGCCAAACATATGCACTGGCATTTCTTCAGTTAATGCTACTTCCAAATCCCTACATGCTTTTGCTGTTGTATTTTTCATTGCAAATAAAAACAAATAATACATCGTCCACTGTTTTTGTTTTTTTTTTGCTTAAGTCGTTTGACATGAAAGGCTTTTTGTATGTATTGTAAAGCAAACAATAAAGAGCATTCACCGTCCATTCTTTGTTCCTGTCAGCCCACGGCTTCACTTGCACTCCCGCTCCCGTATCACTCTACATTTTATTGAATCAGATGCTGAGCTTCTGGCTGTAGGAAAAATAAATTTTACTATATTTTTAGAATCTATAAAACTACTTTTAAATGGAAATGATCAGGCTCTGAAATAAATTCGACAAAATATACAACAACAAACAAAAATTAGTTTCTTTTGATCAGCGCCAGTAGTATGTACCTAAGAGCGACGTTATTTTTGCATGCAACATAATTGTTATTAACAATTTCAACGTTTTCGTACCACATACGAGTAGCAGCACTATAAGAGAATAAAAGCGTTATAAGAGCAAGCTATAAATTTTGACTGTAGAACAAATCTTTCGATACCAAAACTCATTTTAATTACTAGCATCATGAAAAACTTATTTATATTTATCTAACCGGGCCTATTCTCCGTACCAAATTGCACGATTTATATAGCTAAATAGATCTTCATGACGCCTTTAGCTACCGTTCTCTGTATTCTTTGTATGAAGATCAGGTACTGCGCTTGATACGTAGGTACCACTTTTCTTTTATTTATGTAAAAAAGAAGACCTTCCTGCTCGGAATAACGCTTTATTTAAAATTCCGAGTGTCAGAACTTTTGCCACAGAAGAGTGCTTAGGCGATGTAGGTAAATAAAACACTGCCTTTTTTATCATGCTATAGTCTCGAAAATCAACATTATTTAGACCTTGGGAATATGAGGAACATGTGTTCCTCCAGTTATGGTGGTTAGCAAGAAGCAGCCTCAAGCCGCAAAATGTATAATATATATTATATCAATGGAAATATGTGATAAAGTAACATAATACTTAAATAATAGTAGTTAGTGCTTCGTCCTCAAAGCTTGTTAAGAAGCTTTGAGCATAAGCAAGTAAAGAGTACCTACGTTAGTGATTTTAAAATGAATGAGTTATTCTCTGAACCTTAAACTTTCTAGACTGTTTCATTCATTTGGCTTCAAAGTACTTACAAGTTAAGTAGCAATGGCAATCTAAATAGCGAACTTCAACAATAACTTGATCCCTATGGAAACTAAAGCTCTATGCATCTTCACAAACAATTCAGCTAGTAAATTTTGTACCGTATGTATGGCACAAATTAATTAATTACCAAAACATGTTTGTTATGTCATTTTTGACCTTGTATCCAAGATATTTTTAAGGTTAGCTGGAACACGTTGTAGAACTTTTATACCACAACACGTCAGATAGGTACACAGTTCCAATTTTTTTTACTAGCCTATAATGTCCCACTGCTAGGCCTCCCTTAGTTCCAATGTCATCAATAATTTCCGCATAGTCCTGAAGCCATCAATCCCATGAAACATGCTTTCAGTGTCGAAACGCATTAGTTCATACGGATCACTTGACACATTTGCATGTGCAAGACATAATATTATGTTATATTATGGTATATCTTCCACAGCATGAGAGCTAACAGCGAAATCATTTTAAATCCTATCGTTTGCATCGTTTTTGTTGACTTTGCTTTAGGAACTCCGATACTTCTGCTATAGCGTGTTATTGTGGCCCGGAAACTGTTTCAAACGAAATTATTGGGCATTATAAATTGTATTAGGGTGACGCGCGCAGTGCAGTGCTGCGCAAGGTTTTGAAAACTATCTAAGTTCTGGGTGGCGCGTGGAGTGTTGCTTACCATCATGTGAATAATACGATCTGCTCGTCTTGTCATTAAGCGACATGATAATATATTTCGCAGGACTGGCAAGTTGCAAGTTCATTTCATTATCAAATCAATTCAGTGCCTTCACTGAATTGATTTGATAATGAAATGAATTTGATTTTGTATGGCATTAAATTTAGCAGGCTTAACAAATTGTTCATTGTTATTGGCAACGCAACAAAGTAAGCTAGGAAAACCTATTGGGTCCTGTTGGGTTATTCATCGAATATTTTTGATATCTCCTTTTTTCCAAGCACGTTCTACGGGCGTGCTTATTTTTGAACATGGAGAAAAATGAAGGTCTTACGTATCCTAGATAAAATAGGTATATTAGAAGTATAGTAGGTATAGGTAGCGCCATTAACCTAATAACCATTCACCTACAGTTTTATACATGTTCAAAAATAAGCACGCCGTAGAACTTGCTATACTCTATCTCTGTACTTAAGAGTATAAATAAGGTCACGAGTAAACTTTTGCTGCTTAAAATTTTCCATATTTTAATTGTCTAGGTAAACTTTTATATGTCTATTTTTCTTTCGTGTGGGTGTGTGGCCAACCCTGGTGTTGGAGTTTTTAGACCGCCCGAAGGCCTCCGCAAGGCCTAACGATTGTTGTTCTAAGACAACGACCGGGACCGACAGCTTAACGTTCCCTGCGAAGCACGATAGCGCACAGATGTTAATAATATTAATACAAACGGTCACCCATGCAAGTTGCGACCGCTGCAAACGTCGCTTTACCTAGCAGATCTGTAATAAGCGCGCTACAACTTTCTACGCAGATCAGGTCACAGGTATCGACTAGAAGTACGTAATTACGTACATAACTCCCGATTCATCTAACCATAAGTAAAAGTTATATTTATAGCCTATTGACTTTCACTTTATCACTTGCATTTCACCAATATGAAAAGCAAACAAGCAATCCACTTTTCTTAATGAACACTACCCGTTGCTAGGCAACGGGCTATTTGTATTAATAATACGGGATAAGCCCGTCCATAGAGCTCGTGATAAGCAAGCAATTAACGGAATTGGAGACTTGGCTTTGTCTTGAATAATAAATCACGTTTATCTTCATCGGGGAAAACTAACATTGACTAGATCCTTCCTAAGATGTTTTTTCACAAAAGAGGCGAGGCGTGACGAGACGAGAATAGAACAAAATCTCACCAGCCATTTCCATCAAAAATTTTAGTTATCGTAAGCTCGCAATTAAGAATAGTCAGATCACTGACGTAGCCTCGTTGAGTTTTCAAGCGATCGCGAGTATTGTCGTTCCAGAATTATGAAGCAGCAATATGGTTCAATATTAAACCATCAAATATTTTAATTCTCGCCTCGCACGTCCTTACCAATCCAGATCGTTTTCACCCAAAATGCACTAGGAGAGAATTAAAATTTTGCCATAAATTTTTTATTAGATCTCACTTCGTCTCATCACGCCTCGTCTCGCTGGTGGTAAGCACCATTACCACGCTACATCAAGGTCTTATTGTATTTATGTGAAAAGTCACGGAAGGAGAAGAAATGGCTCAGAAACTTTTAAAGTGATTACGTGATTTACTATACGAGTACAATGTGTCCCAGCTAACCTTGAACAAAAAAAGCTTTAGATTCGAGGTCAGAAATCATTGACAATAACTTTACAAGGGATATTAAGTGCTGTTTAAAACTTTAGGGAGTTTCATATATTTTAGTGCGAAATATTTCGAATTGGGTTTATTAGATTGAAATATGTCAAACTTTACACATATTTTAAAAAACGGCTAGTACTCAGTTTGTCGAATTAGTGAAAATGTTTTCTAATAGGCACTTTTTACCGAAAATGCATACGTAAAATGCAAAACAACCAAGAAATTTAAAACTAATCGAGAGGGACACCTATTACATTTTAACTATGTTTATAATAATATATTTTTTATTATGTCTATATTTGGCTAAACATACAAATCTGTTCCAGTTCTAAATCGTTTAGGCAAAGCGTGCGCGCTCGTAAGTCGGTATCGATTTCGACTCGAGTCGGCCACGATTCCTGATAAAAGGATAACATTGTTACCGGCGGCGTCGAGTGAAAGCCAATCGAATATTAGGTTATGTCCATGGAGTGTCACTAATGGAAGCCTTTGCCGATCAAAGGATTTGACTTGGACAGAATTTGATAGTACTATAAGGTTCGTGATCTCGTGATTGAATGGAAAATATATATAGTGTAACATCACCGGAGTATGGAGTGTAATCACACTCCGTATTTCAGAAACTAGTAACGCTGCGTCTCCTGCATAAGTGAACGCCGGCGCGTCGATTTCATAGAAAACTTTAATTTAATCTCGATTTAACGATACATCTCGTTCTCGATTCCCCATAAAATGTCGAGTAAACGCAAAATGGGATACCTATTAGATTATATCAATAACAGACTACTAGCGGATAAAATAATGAGCTTTTGGCGAAGCCGAAGAGATCAAAGAATTATATGCCATAATATTAAAGCCTTTAGTTTATCTTTCCATTTATGTACATAAAATATAGCATAATTTTATCTTCTATCTTTAGTTTTGAGCAAATCTGTGACCGCTATTTCACCTAAAAGAAAGTCGAACTTGTCAAAGGTTAAATGCCGTTTTTGATATTGTTAAGATAGAGCACGACAAAAATCAATGTTAGTACCTACGATGAATAACAGTGCCTGCTGTTATAATCCTAGATGATATAGAACTTATTCCTTTGATAAACAATTAAAATGTACGTACACATAAAGAAAACTGGAAAGTGATAAAAACAAAGGTTTTAGCCAGTAGGTGGTCTAGGTCAAGTCTGGCACTACACGGGCCATCCATTCCCGGGTACCATGAGGATTTCCTCCGTCTAGGCAAAAGAAAACCTAGATAATACAAAGCTTATTGTGGTGTTTCGTTTTGGGTTAAACCACTATGAAAAGATAAATTTTATTTGGATACGCGACATGCATCATGGCCGTGACAGCACGTGCTGTCTTCAGAATCCCGGTTCACACTTCTCACCCTTGCACGCCCTACCTTGACCATCGCCAGTGTAAACATTTATTTGTGAACAAACAGGTTGTATATCAGTGACAGTTTGTAGGTCACAGTTATCCTTACCAATAACGTTATAAATGCAGAAAAGTTTATTTTAGTATTCGTTTGTTCTTCTTGTCCGTTTTTCAAACAGTGACAGGCAAACTACTTATCTTGAAAAAAACATAGAGGTACGTAATAACATAACTATAGGCCTAAATCTACACGGAGCAAGTCGTGGGTATTTACTAGTACTAATAATATAAACCCGGACCATACACAACTCAGAAAACATAACAGTTCTCAAACTATATCCAAAGTATGTTCATAGCGTGTCAAACTGCGGAATACTTTCAGTACAATGCTTTTGACACTAGCCCGAGGGTTTCCACTAAAATTTGACCAACAAAGCTGATCTCTGCCAAGCTTCATATAAATTAATTCTCGCTATATAACAAAAATCCAGCGAATTTATCAGCATTTCTGATAAATGTTTAAATTGATATGACATCATTTAATGAGAGCGGCGGGATTTACCTAATCATATTTGTGAGGGACGGACGGGCTTATCCGGTTAACGGGTGGCCGGAAAGTAAATTAGTCGAAAACTGTTAACCGTTTTTAACGTAAGCGCACATTTTAGCTGTTGATTATTTTAATCAACAGTTCAAATGTTTTTAATTATTTTGATTTTCAAATACCAATTGATGGTCGCCCCAAAATGTCTGCATTTTGTCCTCTACGTTTCGTGTTCGTCCTATACAAAATGATACATTAATAGGTATGTAGGCACACTTAATCTATTTTTAACAGACTTCGAAAAAGAAGGAGTTAGACGCGGGCTTCCTTTTTTCTATTTTTCTTATTAGTTTTTTAAATGTTACGACTGTTTTTCCCATACAACAGAGAGTTGCTGTTCGTAGTAAAAATTCTAAAATTGTCCAAAGTTTCTCTAAAACGAATCTCCTAATCGACGTGAACAAAGGCCGGAATCCATAGATATCGTATAATATAGGTAGTCTTTTTTTGTGGCGGATTCTATCCTACGCTCTAAGCATTTTTTTATTCCACGAAGAGGTACAAAACCACGTAGGCAGGAAAATAGAAGGTACGGTTAAAACAACTGTCTAATTCTTGCGAGACGTGAGTGGAATATGTGAGGTGTACGTAGCAATCCGTGTGTGAATTCCTAAACATGTTATTTTAGCGCACTCTCGAATAAAGAACAAAAAGATTAGAAGACTGTATACCTTTTAGCAATTAAGGCTTATTTATTAAATCCAATTTACTTTCCTCCAAATGCTGAATTTGTCGTGCATAAATCAGCTAAACTGTCGACACGATGTGAATGCTTTATGAATTCATGGCGTAAACTTTGACATCAGTGAGCAAATTATTTGCAGTCCAACTGGACAATGCGCGCGTGTCGCTCTAATAATGAAAATGACAGGAAGTTTCTCCGCTATGTGCTAATCGGATTTAATGCGGACATTTAATTTAAACATATATATTTTTGAAATTGGGACTGGGCTGGACACGTACGTTGTATGCCAAACCAACTGTGGGCAGCGGAGCGACACGACCACGGGGCTGGCCCCACCGTAGGTGCCGTGACGACCTAGACGCCTACGACAAGGAATGGCCCTTAACCGCAATGGACAGAGGGTCATGGAAAGAGGGAAGGGAGGCCTTTGCCCAGCAGTGGGACGAAACAGGCTCATAATAAATATAATCATTTATATATATTTAGATGCAATACGAGTTAGTGTGACGAGTTTGCTTGCCTTGACAAGGGAAAGTAAATGAACCGACACTGACCTCATCTCCAAAGCAGTCACCAAAGTTGACGCCGACAGCAGCGCCGATACGCATGCTGACACTCACACTGACGTAGAAGTTTGTATCTTCATTAGAAGTTCTCTATCTTTCAGTTATCTTATAATAAGCTAGCTGCTGTCTGCAACTTCATGTGCGTAGGATTTGGTTATATCGCAATCCTTCGGAAACCACGTATTAAATTGGAATTAACATTATATTATGTCTTTTTCCATGGTACAGGCTATCTCTTTGCCAAAATTCATCAAGATCGGTTCAGTCGTTTAGTCGTAAAAAGGTAACAAACAGACAGACCGACAGATAGACTCTGACAGATACTTCCGCATTTATAATATCAGTGTAGGGATCATGGATATGAATAATATTGGTGCATGTATTATCAAAAATGAAATTGTAAAAAACATAAGCGTTAAGTTACAGCGTTGTTATACTTAGAAACGCTAGTTACGCACTCACTGTTTCCAGAACGTAGAACTTTGTTTATATGTTTCTCCTAATTTCGTCAATTAAACGTAAATTAAATGATCCGTGGTAGCGTCTTAGTTTAAGCGGAGTTTGTTCTTCTCTTTGATAATTCACAAGTAAACGAAATTGAAGGCGAGTCGTGGCGATATCACTTTCTTTCTTTCTTTCCTTCGTCGGTGCTCAAAGAGGCACATTCTCCGAAACAATATTCTATGTAAAGTAATAAACAGTGATCAGGCCTTCATAACACTGAATACAATTGACCCAAAATAAGAATATTCGAAAAACAAGATAATTAAATCATTTAAGCAACAATAAGCCGACGTGGCCCGAATGCTTCATCAAGTGGAAAATGTAGCAGAAGCTTATAGCTTTGACTTTTATTTTCCTACTCATAAATTTAGACCATATTTATGAGTTCGTAAAATATCGCAGCACTTCTATTTTACAGTATGATAAAACTGACTTACAGCTATCCATCCATCCATACATCCTTACAAACTTTTGCATTTATTATATAAGAAGGAAATAAGTAAGAAGTAGGATAGGATTACTAGGATATGACAGTTTATAAAGATAAATGTTTGTTACTGAATCTTGGAAAAGCTACTGAATGAATTGTGATGACTCTTTGTAAATAGATATTTTAATTCCTGGAATAGAACAAAGTATACTTTTTATCCCTATAAAAGTGGGCAGATTTTCTTAAATTGTAATATTATATGTTTTGTAATAAATAATAGGGTATTATTATTATAATCATAATAATAATAGGCAATCGCGCTAGTCATCAAGGCAAGGGAAATGTGAATCTTTAGCAAAAAAATCATTCAGTTTCTACTAGATTTACGACAATATTCTTCTAAAACATTCACGCTATAAATTTTGAAAAAAATTGGGCAACTCATGTTAGAGAAATGCCTTCGTAGAGCTATGGCTACGAACGAGCGTCTACATGATTTACTGTTCCCCGTAATTGCGGGCTACGAGTGCTACGAAAACCGTAGCGACGTAATCAGGCTACGGGATTGCTTAATTTGCACTCCCGTGAGTTATAGGTCATATTTGCTGTTTGCAATTTCGATAATTTGCGAACGGAATAAAATTTAAAAAGTGTAGGATAGAAATGGGATCGACTTTTTATCGATATCGACAATTTAGCTTTTTTTTAACTAGTCGTATAGTTTTCACGAAGGCTTATAGCGCAACAAGGATCTGAATGATCACGGTACTTTAAAGTGTAACCACACTTTTAACAGTGCGTCAGAGCGAGTTTGGACGTGTTTAGTGAAATAGAAATTTAAGCTGATTATCAATTTTTTGGTCATTTATTTTTATTTTTAAGTATATTATAATATAATTATAATTATATTCAGATATTTATTTAGGTTCTTAGATAATGGATTTTTTACAATACTTGTATACAAATATAAATATTATAAAAAACCTGAACCTAGCATGCAGCCGGCAGCGGGGCAGGGCCCAAACTATCGCTGGTTAGGACTCCAGAGAGAGGGACCGCCTAACAATACGTGCCGGGTCAAGGAGTACCGCCTTCTGCATCTGACCCTAATTATATTTATTATTATGTTGTATATACTCGTACTTTTATATTGTTATACAATTTTAATTAAACTCAAAACATATTTATTTTACGACCTAGAAGACTGGTAGATAATGCATATAGCATTTCGTTATTACTTGTTCCAATTTGTGCATAACTTTTAAATAAATTAATTAAAAGATCACTTAAGTAAACACTGTATTTGTACCAACAGTTTCATTTAATTAGCCAATATAAATTAAACCCGCATTCAGTCGTTAAAACGGTCTACACATTTTTTATACCATATAATTATGCAAATCAACAAAATTAGTTCACAAAAAGGGCAAAAAATAAACAAATTATGCTAATAGGCCGTTACCAAACCAAAGCCCTAGATCTAAGGCCCTCTCTGGCACGTGCTTCTACATTTACATAATTTATAGAGGACACATGCCATTAGAGGAGAAATATAGGCTAATTAGTAACAATCTTGTCAACCGCGATCATGAAGAAACCAGAAACTCCAGTAGAAAACTTCATCAGCACGGTATGACTTTGATATTATGCAATTTCATATGTTATTCAATGACGAGACGACCAGGTAGCTCACCTGAATACGCTTGTCCATAACACTTGCAGCACCACCCAGAACTTTATTTTGCATAATCCGGCGTCGCACTGCACTGCACTTGTCACAGTCGTTAGCCTGATGGTAAGCGCCAAGCCTGTCTATAACAATTGCAGTGCCACCCAGAACTTTTAATACCATAAAAAGCACTGCGTAGCACTGCATTGTACTCCACACCCCGAGACATCAGATATTAAGTATTATATGCCCAGAAATGGCGGACCGGATTCAAACCGGAAACTCTCCACAGTAATGTTTGCGCACTACTGCTTGGCGGCAGAATAACTGGCAATATTGTGGTACCTACCCTGACAGCCTGAGCGTACGAGAGACTTACCACGAGTGCGATATTTGACTTATGTGTTGACTGAGTTTAGCAGCTCGCTTGACCTCTCCATTGGCTTTTGCTTTCATCGTTTACATAAATTATATATACATATATTATTAGGCTAGGTCGAAAACTGGCAAGCGTATGAATGTGCTAATTGACATTGACACGTCTTTGCTTTGTTAATGCGGACAATCCGTGAGAGCGTGACGAATATTGCGAGCGTGAATAATATTTGATTGGCTGCAAAAAGTTACACGTGTTTGACTCATCGAGCCCTTATAATACGAGTAGGTTAGCTCAGCTCTAGACTCTAGAAATAACTGAAAATCATTGTCCATACGTGAGATTTCTGCGCTCTAGGCAGTAAACAAATCTAACATACGAGTATTATTGTTATTATTTTTAAAATTATTTTACTTTGACTGCTTCTGTGATGTTGTTGTTGGGTAAGTCAGCTTAAACGAAGGTTGCGGGTTCAATTCCAACTACGAGACAAACATTTGTGCACAGACAAAAAGCACAAACTTGTTTCTTGACTGTCGTAGTTCCTGGTTCCGGGACAGAAAATCCTAGTATGGGGCCAAGAACTACGAGTATATATGTGATCGTTGGGCGTTATTTAATATTATCTGTGTGTGTACGAGTACAATTTTATTATGATCAACTTAGACGCAGTCTAAAACTAAGGCTAAGTTAGACTCATTATATTTCTTAGACTTATTATGCCCGATTCAAAACACTTTTCAAGCGCCCTTATTTGAATAAAGTCAATCACTTCACAAATCAGCATACTAATTTCACCAAAATCAATTTACATGAATTGCTTGTGTGTTCAAGCATTTAATTATTTTCATACCTTACCTTCTTCAAATATTCATTATTCTAATTTTATTTCGGTATTATAACTGAAAGATGGTCGAGTAGGCGTTGAGTGGCATTTCGATATTAATTCAGATGAATAAGGTATTCAATAATAATTAAAGGGCTTTAAAAATATTAAACAAGTGAAATATCGCCGACTAGTCTAATACGCTTGGCGAGACAACGGTTAATATTTAAAAGTACTTTTGTTTTATAGATAGAATTTAATTAAATTATATCTGGTGTTCTTCGCTACGCTTGCTTTGCGAATTCCCGAGTATTTAATCAAAAACTGCACTTTCGTCAGTTTTTGTTTCAAGCATGGAATTAATTTACGCTTAATTTTAGGTGCCTGTTCGTAAAACAAAAAATTAAAATGTTAATTGAAAAGTTCACGATGTTTTACAAAAAAATCACCAATTATCATTGTTGCTTGATTGAAACGCAATGACCATAACCGTGATCCAGGGCCCTGATTTCTTAGATGGCTTGCTACCAACATTCTGTCGAGTTATTTTGACTGATTGTATTCTAGAAACTAGCGTGTTTCAATAGCGTTGCTATGGTAACTTAACCTAAAAGATTTTTGAAAACCGTACAACTGGAACATGGTAGGTAGATTTTACAGAATACCAATTTTGACACCAATCACAATCGAATCGCAGAAGTGTCTCAGTTAAATTATATTTTGGCAATAGTTTAAGATCTCGCAGGCCCTGCCCCACTGACTTTCTTAAGTTATATATGGATTTAACACTCGCTCTAAAAACGGTGAAGGAAAACATCGTGAGGAAACCGGCATGTCCAAGAATAAATCACAAAAATTCAAGGACATGTGACATTCACCAACACGCACTGGGCCAGCGTGGTGCATTATGGCCCATACTCTCACTATCTAGAAGGCCTGTGTTCCAGCAGTAGGAACGTGATGGGCTGGTGATGAGGATGATGAATAGTTAACAGATTTGCAAAATTTGCTTGGTAAATATCCAGTAAATCCTTAGTAAGTATTTTAATGTAACGCAAGTATTTTTGTAAAAACTGCAAATATCATTATTTAAACAATAACAAGACGTCTACTGGTGGTAGGTTTCTCGTATGCGAGAGGCCGTCTGGGTAGGTCCGCTTTGCCAGTTATTCAGCCGCCAAGCAGTAGTGCGCAAGCATTACTGTGTTCCGGTTTGAAGGGCATTGTAGCCAGCGAAATTACTGGGCATTATGAGACTCAACAGCTAATTGTCTCAGGATAACGAGCGCAAAGCAGCGCCGCGCAGAATTTTGCAAAACAAAGTTCTGGATGGTGCTGTTATTGTTATGGGTTGGCGTATTGCTTACCATCAGGCAAACGACCAGCTCGTCTCGTCATCCAATTACATAAAAAAAAAAGTCTGTCAAATAAAAATATAAAGTAGTCTGTGAGAAAATAAAATAATATTATAAATACTTTGGAAAAAAAAAAATATTTCATTTCTACACTTTTAAGAACCACTTAGGTAATTTTTATTACAGCTGACTCATATTTGCGCAAATGCTCATATTATTAGGTAATTATTAAGTAAATACTAGGTACTTATTATTATACTGTCGTTAGGCCATGTTGGAGGCCTTCGGACGGTCTTAATTATGTTATTAAGGTAGGGTAAGTAGGGTACGACCATATCAGAACACATGCTCACAAACAAAATATTAAAATTCTTACAAACAACTTACAAATATACAAATAAATAATAATAATACATCTCAAGAAGTTCTCGCTTAACAGTTTGATCAAGGGTAAGATGCAGAAGGCAGTACTCCTTGATACGGCACGTATAGTCAGGAGGTTTCTCACTCTGCAACTCTAACAACCGGTAGTTTGGGCCCTGCCCCGCTGCTGGCGGCACTCTTGGTTTACGATTTTTATAGTATTTTTGTAAGTATCTATATATTTTTATAGATGTATTGTAAAAATCCTTTATTTGAGTGATAATGTAATTTCTTTCTTTTTTCAACCTTAGCGGTTAAAGAGGTATTGGAGCAGACCTGTAGGTATAATCCCTATACCACATAGGTTGTCTATAATACGTTATTATTTTCAGTTAAAATTTACAGTGTTTTAAGACTTTTAACACGCCATATTCCCAAGCGTTAATCTATCCCGACCTTAGATATATTTAATTTTTACCCAGAATTGTAGGCCCTAAGTCGACAGGTATGAAAATTGAGAGATTCTCGCGAGCCGAGATTTTTGTGGTAAAGCTTCGCTTGTAAGCGGCTTAAAGTGTCGCCGAGGCGGAATCCTGAGACTGCTCTCTGAGGATCAACTTGTGACAATATTTTACTTGTTTTTATTGGTGTTAGATTTAAGGGCAAAATGGCGTAGCGTATTTAGCTTTTTCGGAAATGTAGAGTTGTCGTTTTACGCAGTTATGTAGGTACAACTGACTAGAAGCAACATTTATAACGTTTCCATAAATGTAAATTCAGATTAGTCTGTCAGCAAAGTTTTATTTGGAGATAACTTAAACTAATCGGTTCGTTATATAAATGCTACAAATTTCAATTTTGGGATGTAGCACAGGTAAAGCGACGGAATATTGCAGACAAATTTAGCGATAGTACTTTTTGAACCTTCACGATTGTACTCATATTTTTATCTATGTTATTATATTAAAAGTTTGTATGCTGTAGTTGGTATAAAAATAATAAAATTGTGACATCCCGGGGTGGTATTCACCCATAACGGGTCAATTAAATTAACACCAGTGTACTGCAGTGTTTAACAATGAAATGACAACATAATGGCGACATTTGACATCCTCTGTGGCGTAGTGGTTGGGCAGGGCTCTAGTTTACTATGACCACTTATCGATTCCTTGCTTCGGAATCACGTCGATTCCTTAATTAATAAACGACATCTCTATGACGCATTCATATATTCATATATATGATTCTCTATGACGCGTCATAGAGAATACAAATTTCACATATGTCGTTTATTAATTGAGGTATGGATATGATTTCGAAGCAAGGAATCTCTAAGTGGTTATAGTGAATTAGGGCTCTGGTTGGTTCAAATCTCATACATCACAAAGGTTGCGGGTTTTATTCCCGCGACGGGACAAATGTTTGTGCATAAAATAAAGAAAGCGCAAGTATTTGTTTCGTGTCTGGGTGTCGTAGGACCATGGTCCTCATAGTTCCTGGTTCCCTAGATACAGGGAATCCTAGTTAGGGGGGTATGTGATCGTTGAGCGTATAATTGGGCGTATAATGTCAGTATGATGGATAACATAACAAAATAATCCTACTATATTATAACTATCCTATAAAACAAAGGCGCAAATAACCACGTTCCTTAACTTAGTAGGTAAGATATAAATTGTCTATATCGTCTATGTACTGCTAAACACTACAATCGAAGGTGCACTACCATCGGACATTCGTCAACGTCCGGTGGTAATCCAGTTAGTTCAGAATCCACTAGTTTGGCCAATGACAGTTGAAATTCGGCCAGCACCGTCCAGTATTACCTACATAAATTTTGGTCACGTTGCTCTAATACTGTTTAGCATACGACAAGTCACTGGGACAATGGTTGGACATTCGAGAAAGCTCGGCAAATTAAAGTGATTTTTAGAAATGTGCCTTCTAAAATGCTCCAAAATTCGAAGGATTGTTGACAATATTGTTAAAAGAAGGGGAAAACCAACTCGTCGGCTACAATCATGTGGTATTATTTATTATTAGTTCAGATATGAGGCAGTGGTGAAAAAATAATTTAAACAAGAGAGGCCTGATTTCCAGTCGTGAGCCCTGATGTCTGAGTTATTATACCGTTTGAAGGCCCCTGACATAGCCTAACGACCGCTGTCCTAAGCCAACCGGGTCCGATGGCTTAACATGCCAGAAGCATGGTAGCTTTCAGATGTAAATATAACACAAATGGTCAACCATCCAAAACGGTGACCACAGTGAAGTTGCTTAGCCAATCTGTACTGTTGTAAATGGCTAGAAGAGCTACGATTCTCAGCAGTATATGAACATTGTCCATAATATCAAATGCAATAAAAAACACCTTGAATTGAAAGCATCAAAATAATAAAAGTATGAAACACCTAATCCCTGTAAGTCGAAATTCAAATGCAGAGATACAATTTTAAATTGCACCAATTTCGATGAAACCAGACGACTAAAGACCAGAACAAAACACAAACAGACTTGCAAATCACTGAAATGTTGAACTTTAATCCCACTGAAAATTCATTTTATTTTTAGTGCCAGTTTCAAAAATATTAGTAGCGAAAAATTTATGCATATTATACTTCTCATATTGAAAGATAGTTACAGTCTGGGAGTTTCTGGGACAATTCAAGACACGAGTGAACAGGTACTATCTTGGCAAACGTGCTACATCATCGACCGCAACATGAACTAATATTGATGCCTGCCTATGTTCTTCTTCTTCTCTCGTGTGGGTGTGTCACCAACCCTGGTTCCCGAGTTTTGTTCCGCCCGAAGGCCTTGATAATAAAACCCATTTTAACAACCACTCAATAAATTATAGGTTTACGTGGTTCGATTTTGGGAACTGCATTACCGTTTTTGTAAACTTCTTGTGCATTTAGTGCCTAAGAATTTAATGAGTTGTTCATAAGATTGAAGAAGAGGTAAACGAACTTGTAATTGTAGAGTTAAAAAATGAAACTATTAATAATATTTTAAATAAACCAAACATATTCTCCTCTCTCATATAATAAATACGTCTACTCGGGCTTTTTATTATCTTACGTATTTCAATAATAATGATCAGAATAGAGTAATATTATTTTACGTAGTAGATAAAGCTTTAAATTATTACAGACGAACATTAGAAAAATATTAAAGTTTGGAAACTATCGTGAGTCGAAATATTCATTATAAATATAAACGGCTACACTCACGTTATGATTGTGTCGGAATAACTCCGACCAGGTTTCGGACAATGAGGATGTCCTTCTTCCGGAAGTTTACGCTTTGGATTCGCGGCGAATGTGGAAGAATGACATCCTAATTTTTATTAAAACTAGCGTGAGTATTATTCATATTATTGTTTACTAACCGGCTACACTCACGAGAATAAGTCGAGACACTCGACCGATGTTCGAGCGGTACAGACGCTCATCATCACGGAGTACGTGCGGTCGCGGCGAGCGCTTGGCGCGATCGCACGTAATCCGTGTTTTACAAGTTAATAAACATATAATATGAACGACTGTAAGACATAACAATAATATTATTACTATCACGTCGTATTTCGTCAATTGGTCTAAGGAACTTTTTGACCCACATGTTCCATTCAGTTTTGTGTTTTGTCTCATCATCATCAGCCTATTACGTCTCCACTGCCGGGACTCGGACCTTCACTCGTAGAGAGAGTATGGGCCAAAATCCACCACGCTGGCCCAGTACGGGTTAGAGAATGTCACATGTTCTTGAATTTTTATGATAAATTCTTGGACATGCTGGTTTTCTCACGATGTTTTCCTTCACCGTTTTAGAGCAAGTGTTAAATCCGCACATAACTTTAGAAAATCAGTGGTGTGGGGCCAGCGGGATTCAAACTTGGGTGCGTCGAATCGAAAGACGCACGTGCTCCCACTGAGTCACACTCACTCGGAGGTTTGTGTAAATCCGATGAATATATATGCTATCTATACTAATATTATAAAAAGGTTAAATAGTCTGGGTGTATGTTTGTTTGTAGGGGGTAATCTCTGTAACTACTTGATCCGAGTTTGAAAATTCTTTCACCGGTAGAAATCTATACTATCCCTGAGTGACATTGGTTATGTTACATTGTGATAAACATTAGGTTCATCCGTATATAATCACCATATTTGTAAATCAAGCCGACTAAAATAAGCAGATTGGCTGCTTTATCGACGTGGACTGACCAAAAGTTTTGGAATAAGTGTAAACAATTTACTCCAAAATATTGGGCTTCAGTAGTTCTATAAAAAAGACCACAACACAATATACCTAGCTGTTAAAGTTAAGTCTAAATGACGGTCATTATATTAAAAGAAAAAGAAAACAAAGTTGATGTTCAGATGTACTTATTAGGTATAACAATATTAGTCCTTATAAAAATAAATAGGTTTATTGCAATTTTGTTGAAATTTAATTGAAATTTTGTGAAGATGAAATTTTAATCAAGTAACATACTGTAAAGAGAAAATTTCATCTTCACATTATATATATATATATATATATATATATATATATATATATATATATATATATATTAATAACAATATATTAATAATGATACATTATATAATCAATATATAACGCGTCTTAATATATATATATTAAGACGCGTGGAGCTCAATGTCACAGCATAGAATAAATAGTAGTATGTTTGCCATGTTGTGGCCGTTGTGTGTGGCCTTTTCGCAAAAACTACTAAACTAATTAATTAATGAAATATGGTACTTAGGTACTGTAGGGCCTGGAAAAAGACATATAATACTTTTATACCGGGAAACCACTAGTGAAACCACCAGGTAAAGTTAATTTTTAATAAAATAAATACTTTTTGATTTGTAATGCAGAGTGGTGCATAATTTGAGGTATCAAGGGTGGGTCTGTTAAAGTTAGACAGATCTAGTCTTAGGACACTTTAGGTCAATTTTGACGATATAAATTAACTCACCTTACTTCACTTATAGCCTGTAAAAGTGTTTTCCAAAAGATGTTCAGTCAGTGAACACCCTTGGAAGTAAAACCAATAAATATATCTGTATCGATGTGTACACGTCGATTACACCCTTCATAAAAATATAATTGAGACACCAAGACTAGTATGGATGGAAAACAATGCTTTTAAATGTAATTATTTTTTAATTACTTGCTAAGTGCACTTTTACGGGTGTCGTAAAAGCGTGGTTTCCGTGGTGTTAAAAAGCTCTCTGGAATAGATATGTTTTAAAAACATTTATATTCATAGGTAGGTAGATACCCTATGTCATGAAGAACGTCGGCCATGCTCTAAACCTAGGTCGACTAATTCGATAAACTACGTGAGTCCTAGCCGTTTTATTAAATACCTATTTATAATGAATTAAACTCACGAAAGCTTTCATACTAAAAATGGGATACACATGTTTATACTAGGCACCGGGCCATATAATCGACTATTTAAAGATTATTTTTATCTTCTTTTGTTTTCCAACAAATATTATGCTAACCCAGTATGCCTATATTATGAATAGAGATGTGAATAGCACGCCTAACAAATCAAAATGAGATACGAAGTCGATTTTTAAGCTATTGCATAGCTTCTATCGCGGGCCTTGAGCGTGGAGACCGAATCCAGAAATTCCGTAACGAAAATAACCTAACACCCCCCACTCCGAATGCTATGCAATAGCTTTACCGCGGCAGTCTCCGAGTGCCACACGTCTTTTTTATTATTATTTGTATAATTGTGTCATACGTATTGTACATATGTATTGTACCTCTGATATATCAAATGTTCTAGAGCTCCCTAGGCTATTGAACTCCTGTTGTGTAAGCAAGTATAAGCCCGCCCTTGAGGGATCAGTTACCAAGTAGCACTACTCTCGTAGATCGAGAACATAATCCGAAACACGAGCCAAAACCAATTGATGTGAATACTTAGAACTTCTGTAAGTAGTACATACTACTTTTCTACAGAATCCTAGAGAATTACTATGAAGAATAAATAAACGGTTTAAATCGTAATCTAATTTAATAATTTTACAAGCTTTTATTTTACTTGCAATGTATGTATGTTTGTATGTATGTAACTATGTTTGTTCGGGTGGAATCTTGCAACCTGAATCAGAACCACTTCCTCTTTTCCTACGGAGTTGAAATTTCGCATACTTGTCAAAGTCCAACGACATTGCAATATTATGGTAACAGCCAGCTTATCTAATGATGGAGACGGAAGGTGGGCAATGGAACTCCTTGACGGATAATCGTAAACTACTAGTGTTTGGGCTCATTTTAATCTGCTCGCGGTTCCGATTACGAATTTGTTAAAAGCTTGTCTTGAAACATATCTTTTCCAACAAACAAACTTATTTATATTATAAACAAGGTTTGTTTTAAGTTTGAAAATTTAGATGTTTGGATGTTTGTTACTCAATCACGTCGTCGCTACTGAAAGGATTAGTTTAGTTTTAGTAAGTAGAGTGTAGAATTGATTTTATTAATCAAGGCATTCCGTTAAAAACAACTACTTTGATTTGTTGTAATGTAGCTGAAAACAACACGGTGCGGTAATATTTTTAACCCACTTCAAAAAATGGAGGAGGTTTTCTATTCGATTGTATGTTTTTTTTATTTATTTTTTTTGTTACCTCAGAACTCCGTCATTTATGAACTGATTTGGAAAATTATTTTTGCGTTAGGTTCAGTATTGCTACGAAGTGGTCCCATATAAATTCATCGATATTCGATCTTGGACTTCGCAGATACATTTGAATTGAAGTTGGAATTGTTTTGTTTAAAAAAGGAATTATTAAATATAGGAATTATAGGTTCGAGTAATATACAATCAATTCAAGTAATATACCTCAGGAATACAATAATTACACTTATATAATAAATGCTTCGACTTCGAAGATACATTGAAGTCGGTTTTTCTTTGATAAAATTTATACATGTAAACAGTGCGATTCATTTTGCGCCGCGACAATTGGTCTCGTCTGCCTTTAGCTTAGTAAAAATGTAGCAGTGGAGCATTCCTACTTCCTACTGCACGACTGTTGAAGTGTCTTGTTCGTTATAAAATTACGGAACGCTTACAAGTGGCTGCGTGGGAAATAATTAACACTGCATGTATGAGGGTCAAAAATACATAGGCATAAAATACAGTTGCAATTGAAGTTTTTAGCATTGCCTAGATTCCAAACGGGCTTAAACAGATAAGTATGAATATAGAAAATGCGCGAAATATAATAAATAATAATTAAGTTTTAGAAAAAAACTAAAACTGACTTCAATGTATTTTCGAAGTCCAAGGTCAAATATTGATGAAATTTATATGGGACCACTTCGTAGCTATACTGAACCCAATGCAAAAACAATTTTCTAAATCGGTTCATAAATGACGGAGTTCTAAGGTAACAAACATAAAAAAAAAAACAATCGAACAGAGAACCTAGGTCGGTTAAAAAATAGCATAACATTTAACTTTTGCTGGAGGTACATAGAAAGAGCTTCACTGATTCCTAAAAAGGTTTTACCTTCTTGGCGTAACCTACATCAATCAATGAAGTACTGCGAATAGGTACTGGTTAATCCTTCCACTACAGAGCTCGGACTGTTCTTTTAGAGCTGCGTAGAGACGTTGTCATAGACCAAGGATAGCTCGTGCAACTTTTTATCCGACCGGAGTTCGAATCCTGCTCGCCTTTCCTTTTTGAAAGACTTGTTATTGATGAAGAAAAACATTGTGAAAACAACATGTCTAAAAATCATAAAAGTTTATATACATTTTTTTTTCCAAAAAAATATATTATACAAAAACACATAATTCAAAGACATGTGACATTCACCAACCAGAACTGGGCCAGCGTGGTGGTGGCCTAAACTCTCTATGTAAGAGAAATCCCGCGTCCCAGCAACAGTGGAAACCTAATAGACTGATTATGATGATGATGGTGCGTAACGCTGTTTCATGGACCGAAGAGAAGAACTTTCACCTTTCTAAAACGAATTCGCCGTTTCTGCACTTACTATATGACTCGCATCTCTTGTCATCTTTTTTCATCACTTGCAAAGAGAGCTTTTTTCATCGCTTGCACTTAACTCAACACGAGTATCCACTCGAGAACGAAACGTGAGCAATTGAATGTTCGGGTGTATTTTATTTGTCGTATGAGGACTTACAAATATCAGTTTGTCAGTAACGATAGGGCGCTGTTGCATTTTTAATTAAGAGCTGGGTTGGAACTGCTCTGCTGTATGACGCCTATGTAAAGGTAGTCAATCATTTTGGTGTTTCTACGTTGCCGTCGCTAATTGTTTTCATTAAACGTTGGTATTTTAAAACTCACGTTGATTTGCTTGTACAAGAAAACGTATATTATTCATCAAAGCAATTTAATATAATATGTTATAAATAATTGAACGCATTTTTAACCGCTCTCAAAAAAGGAGGAAGTTCTCAATTCGTTTGTATTTTTTTCTTTTTATGTTTGTGACTTCAGAACTCCGTCATTGATAAACAGATTTGGAAATAAAATATTTGGGTTGGGTTCAGTATAGCCACGAAGTGGACCTTTGAGCTTCGCAGGTACTTCAATTAATATACTTATCCTCAGGAATTACAATTAGGTATATTATAAATGCGCTAGTTTGTATGTGCGTGTGTGCTTGTTACTTCATAGCTATAAAATAATGAACTAACAATCACAGAAACACAGAAAAGCAATTTTACCAAACCTGGTTGCATCGGGGCAAGGCTTGGTTTTTTCGCCCGACCGTCACTTACGTAGATCTAACAAGGATTCCCTGTATCTAGAGAACCAGGAACTATGAAGACCATGGCCCCACAATAACAGACACAAAACTCTTTATTTTTTCTGTGCACATACATTTGTCCTGTCGCGGGAATCGAACCCGCAACTTCAGTGGTGTATGAAATTTGAGCCAACCTGCCTAACCACTACACCACAGAGGTTGTCATCTTCTTAACTTAATATACCGGAAAATAACCACGTGAAGGAATTCGCGCATATACAGCTAGTAATAAATAAGTACATTTTCTAGACTTACCTATTCACTAACTGAAACAACTTTGATGACAATATCTACCTACAAGTAATTTTTCAAATTTCATTGCATAGTATTTTATTTTATTCACTAATCGAAGTCGCTAACCAATTATTTTGTTAACGATCAGCTTACAGAAAAACCGCAATCGAGTCACCTCGTATATCTCGATAAAGGCAAGCACGGTCCTATATCACGCGGCCCTTGTCCCCTAACCCTTGCGATTTACGGCTTGTGTACTGCACCTATGAACCAGTGTAAGACAGTACTTGAAATACTTAGAAATAAAAGAAAATAATTAGTCCGCCCATTGTACTTTAGTTTGTAAGCTTTTTTCATGTATCTACTGATTATTGTTTGTGTTTGGTGTACAATAAAATATTTTTAAATGTATTGTTTTGTAATTTTACGGTAAATAAATAAATAAATACGCAGAACGATTACATACATAGACCCTAGCCCCTAACCAGAACTATGATCCTACAACACTCAGGCACGAAACATATGCTTGCGCTTTTTTTTCTGTGCACAAACGTTAGTTGAGTTAGACCCAACCTGCCCAACCACTACACTACATACTGTAAAACTGTGAAATAAGAGGGTAACAAAACTACCTATATAAGGATTCTATCTCACTTGCGCCAACAAAATTCGTGGATAAACCATAGATTAGAAGTTGATTTAAAAAAAAACAAGTTCACCAACGGTTAACGGTTAACCTTATGTTTCACATTGATTTAAGTAGCATTTAGTATTTAAACTTGTTTACAGTTAACGTCTTAACAAAGTTTTATGAAATATTGTACCTATGTATCTAGATACAGGTCATAAAAAATAGAATCGAAACATTTTCTATACAATTTTAGGTACCTAATACTTTTCTATTTATCACAGCTTAACTACTGACTTGCATACTATATAGCGTAGTACTGAAAGTCAATAATGTCCCATTTCTTGGGCCGTTAAAGTTCAATTAACGTAACCCATGAACCGTGGAATGAAATATAAAAATGGGACCATCACATCCAGCAGTAAATCCCCAACAATAAGTGTTTTATGGCATAGACTCCATTAGACAGGTTATGTAGGTGCTAGAAAAGCTAAGCTGTTTTTAAGTTTGGTATATAATGAAATCTGCTTTGGATTCAATCGTAAAATATCCATAAAATCGCATGGCACGAAACAAAATACAGCTGAAAGACTTTAATGGGTATCATAACATGAAGAACAATCTCCAAATACATTTTTGTGACTAAAGCACTGTCCTTTAAATATTCGTTTAGATTTTAATCAAAAGCATGGATAATTAATGGAGAAAGACTACTCTAATTAGTTGTTAGTTTAACCCTGTTACCCTGATAAACAAATTCAATGCTCAAAAAAAAACAATGTTGATCATGTTTGAAACTTATTTACTCCGCATCGTTTAAATAATTTACAAAATATGTCTAAGAGAAAAAAAGAAGTTGAAGTTTTATGCAATCTTAATAACATAGTGCAGTTTATTTTTGTGTTTTAATTAGTTTGCTAAACTAGAATACTAATCTAGTAGGAACCCAAAAACAAAAGTTGCTTCAAAGACGCCATAAAATAAATTTAAACCGAAATTATATCATCACATTCAAAACTGAGCGGTTAATCGATCTAGTCGTGTTTCGAGATGATAATCTTCGGTGAACCATCAGGAAGAAAAAGCATTTTTTGGCACTTTATAATATTTTTAAATACGTAATTTTTTAGAAAAGACCTGCGTTTATCAGCCAGTTGACATTCATTTTCTTTTTTTACAAAAGGTAGATCTACGTTTGACTACCATCTCGCCTGATGTTAAGCGACGATGTGGCCGAAGATGAAGCACGTAGATCTAGAAGATACCTATTCACTCTAGCCTTGAAGATACCCAAATTATAGTTATCAGGAAACACAGAAGACGGCAAGGAGTTCCACTCCTTAGCAGTACGCACTATAAACGTAAAACCAAATCGCTTTGTACGAATTGGCGGAATGTCTACTAAATTCAGCAGCACTTCATGCAGCAGTCTTACTTGGTTGGCCCGAAGTATCAATAAATTATCGTTCTATTTGTTAAAAAGATACAGTAAAGCGCGATGTTAGTCAAAACGACTAAACATTCTAGGGTTTAGATTTAAAGATTTTATCTGATACTCAACATACTCGTAGTAGACAACAATATCTCAGTTATACAATTAAGATGTCATTCAACCCTGGAAAGATATGAGTGATAGGGAAATGCTATTTTATAAAAACAAAAACCAACAAAACCTGAGTTTCTAAAATTTTATGTAGGTATAACGTTTTAGAAAATCGGTTGTACGCAGCATTTTTTATCTTCAACTGTAATTTATTTTAGTTTCACTTAACAACAAAGTAGTTTAAAATATCTCTTCTTATGGAACTGAGTAATGGGACGAACAAGACGCTCGCCCGATGGTAAGCACCACGCCTGCCCATAACAATTGCAGTGCCAACCAGAATTTTTAATACTGAAAAAGTACTACGTACCACTGCATTGCGCTCATCACCCCGAGACATCAGATATTAAGTCTCATATGCCCAGTAATTTTGCTCTTCTATTTAACCATTTGAAACTTCTTTGCCGAATTCATATCTGGCCAAAAAGTTAACGTGAAAATCATGAAACACCGAAACACTGCTGAAACTGAAAAACCTTAAGTAACGCATAATGCTAATGTACAGGGTACCGGCAAAGTTTTCGTAGAATTTGAATTTCAGATTAAGTGTTACAAATAAGTTTATAAAATCGCCACTTTGAGGGCACTTCGGTAATGGACTGGAGTGAATCTTACCTTTAATAAACCTTTTAAGGGCGTCTGTAATTGTGTTTCGACAAGCTGTTTAAAAAGTTGGGTTGTGTTTTCAAAGTGACGATGACATGACGTTAGATACGTTGGGGTATGCAGCTAGGTATTAAAGAAAAAAGTCACTGTTGCGGGGCCAGCGGGTTTCGAACTCGGGTGCGTCGGATTGGTAGTCACACATGCTCCCACTGAGCCACACTCACTCTCAAAATATAGACTATTGGAAATAATTAAAGCTGTGAATGTTAATGATGAGCCTTCCTAGTTAGATCCTGAACTTTTATCTCCAGGTTCAGAGAGGATTTAGAAAAGTTTAAATTATGTACCTCTATGTGCTTAAGTTTTAAGCAGCTCACTCTCCTTAATATTCCAAAGCATTGCCAAGACAGTAACGCGCTCAAAAACCTTTTTTTATCAAAGTAGGTAATTAAATCCTGCCGCTTCCTCGTACAACTTTCAAACCTGCAAAAGTTAGAACGTGAAAGTTTTGACTCGAATTTTTTTTCTTATTTTTTGTCATCTCACGGCTCCTTATTACAGAGGGAGGGAAAACGGAAAAACTGAGTAAGCATAATAATAATGAATATTAATGAGTGGAAAATAAAGAGGAAAATCATTCTTATTATAATAAGGGTGACAAAGTTTTCATTTCGATTTTGCAGAATTCAAGAGTTATTTTTTTAAATCAAATTATATTACCCTATTATTACCTGTGTATATTTAGGTATAGATATACTTATAGATAAACACTTTATTATTCACTTTAAAGATAGACATTGAGTACAAGTTAAATGTTTATTTTGATATGTGTCAGTTGTATGTTGTTGTGTGATATATTATGTAGTGTGTTATGCTATTGTGTACAACTGTTTTTATATTTAAAAATCATGCCTTATCGTAAATATTTTCAATTTTACGTTTTTATTCATCCTTATATATTACTAGCTGATCCGACTGAAGATGTTAGTTTTTCCCGAATATCCCAATTTTTCGGGAAACTTCCAATTTTCCTTTCCATAAAAACGTAAAACAAATTGATGAATGGTCAATTAAGTAATACGTTTACCAACGAAAAATATTTAATTTTTATTTAAATAGATAATTCCTATTTATATATTAAGGTACCTATCCAAAACTTGTATTTAAAATGACGCCACTTAATCATATTTTATTAGTGAGATAAAAAATGATAAATAGTTGATTATAATCACTGTCGCGATATTTATAAGCTCCTATAAAATAACAAAGCCAACATTTTACTATTTTTGATTACCTGACCTAATCTAGGAAGTAATATAAAATAAGTATTAAGTTGAGAAACCTACGATCTTATACGAAAACAAGTTGCAATAAATTATGATATTTGCATTGACGTGTAGTACGAATTAGCATTTACAAATATATATATTAATAACGTCATTTAATTAATTTGGCGTAAACAAAATAAAAGTGATAAGATAATTATGTTATTATAAATATTATGTTATCCCTTATCTAATGTATTCATAAATTAGCCATAACACCTCCTATTGTCATATTCAAATTTTTACATTTATTTGTTTTTATTATGTACAATAAAGTGTTATCAATCATTCAATCAATCAATCATTAATGTTCTATAATTATTACTTACTTGGTTTTCAAATTAACTATTAGTTTTCTAACAACTATGAAAGACTTCCAAATTAATTGATTTTTATGCACAGAATCGAGATAATCCCATGCTATGCTAGTATATAAACCTTACCACTTAATCCAAAAGTTAAGTGGAAGACGCATTTTAAATCAAGCCGTAGACTATGATTCATCCGCCTCATAGCATAACTAACAGGAGGTACAAATAAAGTATCTGAAAAAGCACAAAGTGGACACAGAAAGATCTTATTTTAAAAATCTCGGTCTGGAAATATGACTGGACTATTACATTTCTATTAATTTGTTACTAAACTAATCCAAAGTATTGAGATAAAATGTTTGAAATAGCCTAGCATAGGTAAATCAAAAATAGGGTACAGTTAAAGACGAGAAAAAAGAAAGACATACTTACACATAAATAAAACCACACACTACCTATAAGTATATCTACTAATTACGTATCGGTAAGTAGGTACCTATTACCCAACAGGAATATTCTAAATTCACAGACTGTGAAATGGATCAAAAAATCAAAAATCAAAATCAAAAATTCTTTATTTATACAACATCTACAGTTCAAGTACTTAGATTAAATAGGTACATTAGTGGTAAGGTGCATATATTATCAGGTGTTACAGTACCCTTTTGTGAATCCCTGTTCCCTGCACTAGGTCTCATAAGAGCCTGTATAGCAGGATCACAGCGACCCTCTCAGGTCACTCCATCTACAATACATTATTTATATATTTAAGTACCTACATGCTGTGTATATTAACTAAACCTAATTCTATTCAGTATAAATATAATAATAATTACTTACATTGCTCCAGTGATAGGTATGCGTAGGCATTATATAAAAGTGTTTATTTATGTTTATATAGATATTTTTATTTAAGTATTATAATATATATATATATATTATATATATATATATATATATATATATATATATATATTATATATATATTATATATATATTATATATATATATATATATATATATATATGTATATATAAATGTATGCGTATGTATTTTTTTATTTATTTATTATTTGTGGGCATCTCTTAATGACACCAGTCTCATAAGAGTCTGGGGCACAGGAGACGCCCACTATATGTATACTGTTTTGTTGTAATATTATTGTATTCATTTAATTATTATTGGATAATAAATATTAACAAGACTTACTGCAAAGAAATTATCGACCTATCCTGACATCAAATCACTAAGTCGTAGATGGATACAGTCTGTAATGTAATGAAATTAGTAAGTAGGTCGTTGTTAGCCACATTTAAGTATTGCAAGCAAAGCTGCGGGAAAAATTACCCAACGCAAAAAAGGATTTTTCAAATCGGATTATTTGTTTATCAATGACGGAGTTCTGAGGTAACAATAAAAAAATACAATCGAATTGAGAACTTCCTCCTTTTTTGAAGTTTGTTTAAAACAGGCAATTATTGCCCGAAAATAGAACTAAATATGTAAAGAAACCTAATATTTGTAACGAGCGTACACCTACTCAGAAGTATTGCTATTATATTTGAATAGGCGTTTTCTCGGGAGCGAAAAAAAGTAAGGCACGAATCACATAAAAATTACGGTATAATTTATATTGAAATAATTTACTTTCTCAGTAGCTTCTGTTCATAGTCATAGTCATAAATAAAATTATTATTTTACTCCATCAAATGGAAAAAACTGTTAACATCGGTTAAGTAAATACATTTATGTACACCACCAAACCGCATTGTTTCTTATACCTGTTCCATCCAAAGGTTGACTGAAAAAATCGCTCTTAAGTGGTAAGGCCGCCCATAATTGTACCTCAAATTTTTGTATTTTGTCATTATTATTACTTTATTTTCTGCATTGTGTGTATATTTGGTTTGCAATAAAGTGTTAATGTATTGTATTGTAGTGCATACCGTTAAAACATTTCGATTTTAGTTCTAGATTGAAAGTGGAGACTGAAATTCTTTTCGCCTTGTTTCAATTCCGGAGGCTAAGATGCGAACAACAAAAGTGCACTTAATTTCTACAAACTCCAGCGGATTTACGACGCCGCCGCTTAAGTGAAAAATTGCTTTCTCTTATATTTTCAGTATATATAGCCGTTCGCTATATTGGTTACCTACCTATAAGTATAAGGTACACGTAGGTAGATATGCTAGATAAAACCTGTAGATTTAGTTTTACCAATTCTGTTGTTTATTTATAAGGAATGGTCACGAGCAAGTATTTTGAATTGCAAATCGTAGATGCATCGAAGTCTGCACCAATATTTTATTTTGTAGACTTATTAGGTATTAAGTGTTCACCTTTAAGTCTGCAGATATAGTGAATGTAAGTATATACAATCTAATAAATACATAAATGCATATATTAAACATTATGTACCAGAATAATAATTTTAATGAATATAGATCCAATATATCATAAAAAGGAAAAAACGAATATCAAATTTATATGAAATAAATTCAATATATTAGATATAAAGCACGACGCCGTCTTGTTTGTAATATAATGTTTTGTAATGTAAAGAGCATTACAAAACATGTGAATGTAATTAGGGGGGGGGGTAGGGTTTTAAAGGCGAAAACAAGCATATTTTTATGATTTTTTTGCGGCGACATAAGTAATATAATTTTATTAAATTGAATTAAATATTATTGTACCGGTATATAATATAACCGGTAACGAGTTATAATGTTCACCGCAAAACCACTTTTTTCAGGGCGCCTCTGGAGATTCAACATCTTCGGCTTATTTATCAATATTTTTCATTTTTAAAACCCTACCCCTTAATATATATATTATATAGTAATAAAAGTTTTTATTTCAGGCGTAAAATACCTATATATATATTATACAATTTTTATTTCTCTACTAATAATTATATACTAGATATATTATATACATATATATACATTATATGTATGTTATCTATTGTATAATAAATATGTAGGTATTTAAGGTAGTTTTAATGTGTCATTTATATATTTACTTCTTGCATGAACTTTTTCATAATTTTTTATTTGGTTAGATGCACGCTCGCTGATATATAACTTGAACTTGGTTATGTTCGCTTCGCTCACACTGGATTTAACGCTTTAGAGAGGTCCAACAAAGGAATAGACTGCACGTGCCGATGCCGGAGAGGCACTTAATAAGCTGAAGTAATTAAATCACTGTTAGCCGGTTCCGTGTTCACGGAACCAGAAACCTTAGTATTCAATCAGTATCATATATACATAATATATGATCAGTAGGTACAATTATCAGGAATAGGTTACAAACAATAACAAAACATACATCTTTAAGCGGTTTTTTTTTATTCGATCCTATTTACTTTCATGCGAAATTTATTAATTTAATAACAGTGTTGTTTTATGGAACTACGTGGTAAATAAGAACTCTCACGTTTTGATAATAAGTTATTTTTAGCAAAGCTAGAGCTATAAAATTATTACAGACATTTGGCACTATTTCCTGTTTATATTAGGCATATGTAAGTCTTTAATTGCATTATTACTTTTTATATAATGAAATAAGAGCGAAAATAATTAAGACAATATTTTAATTTATCGATATAATCTATCTAATCTTTTATCTTGCGTTGGTAAAACCAAGTGCGTTATCTTTAATAAACACACTACCTTATGTACTGATTCCATAAAAACTTTTTTGCATCAATGACGGCGAATTTAAATGCTTAACAAAAACTCGAACTCACGCGCACTCAGTCGGAGCCAATCAGGGCAAAGAACTGGTCGCGTGTGTTTATTTCATTAACAAATAAATTTGTTGTTTATATGTGAAAGCTATATTCAAAAATTAAAATTGTGATTGAAAAATAAGTGAAAATTCATTAACGGAGGTGAGTTAGCAATAGAGCGAATGCATCGTTTTTTAACCGTATTAATATTTGAGTTTAGTGACCTCTTTAATCAATGAATGAGGCCAGTAGATTGTATAACAGTAATGTTTTGATGTAAAATTGTGCGTGCGTTTATGTATTATGTACTTACCTATGTATAAATGTAACTTCAGTCTTTTTAAAAACAATGCCTATTATATGGCTATCAAAATATATAACCATATCCCAATTGATATAAGAAATATGCCACTTCACAAATTTAAAACAAAATTACATAGCTGGTTATTGCACTTTTCCTTCTACTCTCTTGATGGGTTCTTTAAATGTAAAGTGAAGGTATATTAAATGTATTATTAATGATTATTATTAGTATCATGATCATGACATAACTGTATATTTTATTTTATTTTGACATCATTAATAAGGTACTGACAATAACTAATAAATAATCACATGTGTTAAATTAAATTATGACATGCATTAAATTCATTATCATAAACATTTGTACACCGAAAGGTAGAACATGATGGAATCTATTATACCTAACAAATCTCTACATCTTTATCTGTACCCATGTTTCAGACAAATAAATTTATTTCATTTATTTCATTTCATTCATTTATTTCATTTCATTCATTTATTTAATTTCATTACCTGGTTGTTTTATATTACCTACTTACTTACTTAATTATGTGTATATACTACCTAACTAGACGTAACACCTAAGTACAAGTTAGATTCAAAATAATTATAGTTTAGTAGTCATGCTATATGTAATTGGAATGGAGATTACTAGACCGGCATTATTTTTACGTTTTATTTTCTAGTAAGTTAGCGATACGAGCAAGGCCTGATGATAAGCACCACAACTGCGTATTACATGTAAAAAAATGTTTATTAGGCTAAAGAGGCAACGGTACATATTTAAGGGTACGCAGCACCTGCTCCCACGCTAGATTACCGTCCTTCCAAATTATGTTAGTCCTTTCTATTTAAAGGTTGTCCGGAAGAGATCACTTTGAGCGATAAGACCGCCTATTGTTGTGCTGATTACTGTGAAATGTACTTGTTTTTCATGTACCTATTTTAAGGTTTTAACAATAAAGTGTTCATCTATCTATCTATCTAGACATGAAACCCGTACAATAGGAGCCAAGGGCCTATACTCTGAAAAAGTAATTACGATCTTCGTCTGTCGGATGAAAGGGACAGCGCTATGCAACAGGCATAAGAGTGGCTCTTTTAGTCCGCACAAATGAACGAACGAAAGCAACTCGGAGTAGGTCCCCAGGACTCTTCCGTCGGAAGTACAACAAGTATAATGCCTTATATAGGTATAATGACAAACAAATATATACATACTCGATGCTTTTTAGTTAAATAAAATAAATATGTTGTTTGACATATTATTTAACACCTGTAAAATATATAAGTACAAAATAAACATGACCATCATCTTTATCATATTATTGTAATGTATTTAATATATATTTATTTTAATGTTTATGTATAATAATAATAATAATAATAATAATAACGTTTTATTGAATGCATGTTTATTATATTTTAATTGTATTGTATGTATTAAGATTATTTACTATTTTATTAGTGTGTATTTTATGTAATTGGTTTATGTTAGTGTATTGAGATATTGAAAACCACCGTCCATTATTTTTGCGTTATTCCTCTCCCTGCACGGTTGTCTGGAAGAGATCGCTTTAAGCGATAAGACCGCCAATTGTTACACTTTTGTTACGTTGTTTTGATTATTTATAATTTTATGTGTGTGTTTCAATAAAGAGTTATTTCATTTTATTCATGACCGAATTTTCCCGAAAAGAACACAAGAACATAATTATTAGTCATCATCATCAGCCCATCACCGTTCCACTGTTGGGTCTCAGGCCTTCCCTAATAGAGAGAGTATGGGCCATAATCCACCACGCTGGCCCAGTGTGGGTTGGTGGATGAAACATTTCCTTTAATTTTTGTGATAAATTCTTGAACATGTCGGTGCGAGTGTGGCTCAGTGAGAGCACGTGCATCTTTCGATCCGACGCACCCGAGTTCGAATCCCGCTGGCCCAGCACCACTGACTTTCTTAACGAGCCCCCTAATGTTAAGTAAAGTGCGGAATTAAAACTCGCTCCAAAAACGGTGAAGGAAAACATCGTGAGGTATATATTAGTGACCTGAACCACTATTTAACAAAACACGTTCTATGAAAATGCCTCGTAGACGTGCTATTAACTTAATGACCTTAATGCATAATTAATTAATTATTTATAAATAAACAAAATGTACCTAATATTAAAAATTAAATTAGGTAAGTACTCTATGAATTTATATTTAAAGTTGACTAAAATAACATTTACATTTTAAATTTTATTTGTAATTAATGACATACAATTATAAGATTGAAAACAGTAATATGAATTTATATAAGAAAGTAACAAAAAAAAGGAAAAAATGTAAGAAAGTAGTAAGTTGTAGTAGTAGTAAGTTGTAATATAGTAAGTTGTTGTTGTGTAGTGTGTTGTGTGTATATTTATAATAATAATAAAATTAATATCATAAGAAACAAATGTCATACCCATTTACATGCATTTAATTATTACCACTTATTATTATTAATATTAATATACATATATTTTTTTTATTTAACGGGCGAACACAAACAAACTACACTCTTCTTACGAAATAAAATAAAATAACATATAAATAACATTATATATACGTAAATTAATGCATGTTAAATAATAGCTTCAGTCAGTAACAAGTACAAAGCCCTTGCAGGGCACATTATAATAATAATATGGTACACATATAAATAAATAAATAAGATATAATATATAAAAATAAACAAATATCACATCTTCAGACTACATACGTGTACGTCATTAGTTACAGCGAGCAGTCGAAGATAGACTTAATTTCAAGACTGTCACAGATTTGTGATAAAAAAGCACTTTCTTTATACTAAATTATACATGAATCTGCGCTGTATTATATATTAGATCTTTGTTGTCTGAATAAATACATATATTGATATTGATTGATTGATTATAACTACAATAAAAGGTAGGTATACCTACGACAGCGGGATATTGCCAAAAACCACAGAAGTGAAAGGCTAGTGAATGTCCTTAATACTAGGCATATACTAACATTGAATAACACGATGAGGTTCTACATTTCTAAAAGAAAGGATATTTGCACGCGCCTGACGCATGCATTCCTTATGTATAGATAGCGATATAAAAAAAATTGCTATTAAAGAAGCTTTCAACGCGTCGGTTCGTCGCGTCCTTTACATGAACTTCGATATTTTACTCTAAATATCAAAGAAAATGTCAAACCTTCATTTAATTTTAAATTTTAGTATAATTTTATTCGAGTTTTACTTTGTTTTGAATAATTAAAAAATGTAAAATATTTGTAAGATATATAACCATAATGTTCTTTATTTTTTTTTTCCAAAAACAAAGAATAACTACAAAAGTAAGACACTTTTGTAGGCTCTAATATCAATTGAAATACATAATTTCGTTTACAAAATTCGACCTTATTTTGTGTACGGTGCAAAACGTCTTTTGCACAACCCTATCTTACTTATTAATCAGGGATGTAATGGATATCCGCATCCGCATCCGCATAAATTTGTATATCCGCAAAACATTCGCATCCACAACCTTAGGTTCAAAAGCTTCGCACCCTGAATCCGCATCCCCCTAATATATATTTGTTTCATCATCAGCCCATCACGTTCCCACTGCTGGGACACGAGCCTTCTCTCATAGAGAGAGTATGGGCCATAATCCACCACGCTGGCCCAGTGCGGGTTGGTGGATGTCACATGTCCTTGAATTTTTGTGATTATTCACTCGGACATGCCGGTTTCCTCACGATGTTTTCCTTCACCGTTTTTAGAGCGAGTGTTAACTCCGCACATAACTTAAGAAAGTCAGTGGTGCGGGGCCACCGGGATTCGAAATCGGGTGCGTCGGATCGAAAGTCGCACGTGCTCCCACTGAGCCACACTCCCGCTTATATATTTGTTTATTAACGTTAATTTAAAAAAAAACATTATTTTATTAAAACCAGGTTTTAAAGAAGGAAACCAGCACAGAGTCAATCCTGCAAAATATAGGACGCACGAACGGTTGTCGACCATTCATCCGCACCATTTTTAGATGTCGAGTAATATCCAATTTTGATTTCAATGACAAAAATCACCAAATTTTGATTGACATTGATTGTGGCAAAGTGATAGAACTTTTTCCAGCAATTAGGAAATTACACACGCTATAGTGAAAATAATAGCAATGATGATATTTATAAAGCTACAGGTTTTTTTAGAAGAAATTAAACGTCCCTGTTTCAGTTCACATTTGATGTATTTTGAATAACAGTTTGGCATCGGTCCTCAGCGAATCAACGCAGCCTTTTTATATTATTTTTATTGGGCTTGTTGCCGGAAAACGAGAAATCGACTGAAATATCTGTAGGTCACTCAGATAGTTGAAGCGACCTTGTGCACCACTTATATTATTTTAATTTACAAAGTTTAAGCTTATTTAAAAAAAATTGTATTATTATTATAGGTGACTGACTTTGACTTCGATGTTTTGGAGAGAGCTACAAATGCTAAAACAAAAAAGACAGCTGATCAATACTCGTTTTTTTTAGGACAAACGAATGAATAAGAATTCTTAACTGTCCATTGGACGCGTGAGTGATACCGATGCTCAAATCAGTTTCTAGTCTATCTATAGATTCTGCTCACTGCTGAGCAAATATCTATTACCTCAGAAGAAGAAACTGTCACACTACTAAACTTGTAACTAAACTTGCATATATTATGTAGTAAACATATAAATTAATAATGTTTTTACGTCATCCATTGGCAAAAAATTGTAGCAAGGAATTGATTTATTTTATCTTTGATTATCACAAGGATTTTTTTGTTTATACCTGTAGCATAGAATAGTTTATAAGTGAATTCCTCTTTTATTTTCCTTGGATTGTTTGAATTAATTTCACGCTATATGCTTATAAACAATAAGTAACTATGAGACTAAAATTAAATTTGGGGGCATAATCCACGGTCCCAGATTTTCACATGATACTATATTTTTCTGTGATTATAAAAGTTTTTGACGTTTAAGAAATCCAGTGACTTATTCCTCTACAAACTACTGATTTAAACTATAATTGTATAATTACTATAATTGTCATACAATTTGTGATAATAAATTGTTATACTGTAATAGACAGTGTAAAAAAGACAGTCATCATCATGTAGTCCTTTTTGTAATCCATTCTTGGATATAGGCCTCTTCCCTTTTCCTCTACTCCTGGCGATCTTGTACCCGATTCATTCAGTCATGGCCTCCGTGTCGACTAATATCGTCTACCCAGCATTGCGGTGGTCTGCCTCGCCCTCGGGTGTTGGCTCTGGGTCTCCACTCCAGGATTATTCTGGTCCAACGGCTTGCGTTCTTTATAGCAATGTGTCCTGCCCATGCCCACTTTTTTCGTACTGTAATGGTCATCACGTCACTTACTTTAGTTTTGCGCCGGATTCATTCGTTCCGCTTGCGGTTGCGCATACCTAGCATTGCTCTCTCCATTCCTCTCTGCGCAACTCTGAATTTCTCCGCGGAGTTCTTAGTGAGTGTCACTGTTTCTGTGCCATATGTTAGCACGGGCATGACACATTGGTCGAAAACTCTGACTTTGAGGTGCAGTAGTAGTTTGCCACGTAGCGTCTGTTTATTAGCACCGAATGCAGACCAGGTTTGTGCAATTCTGCGCTCTACTTTCATTGTCTGATTTTCCTAGCCCAGGGTAATTTTGTGACCAAGATAGATGTACTCAGTAACTACATAGACGGGCAGCTGATATTTTGCAGTATCTGTGACATTGGTCTTAATTTTAGTTATTGCGGTGTTCATTTTTAGGCCTGCTTTTGCTGATTCGATCTTTAGGTCTTCGATCATAGATACCATCAAAAATTATCCTTATTATAATAACTGTTATCTTATGTGATATTCCTTTTATATTATTGAGGCTGCCCACCCATTTCAGACAGTCAGTCACTGATTTTTTTGTCGAAAATTAAACATACTGAGTTTCATATTGCAACGCACACGTCCTACAAAAGTCGGTCACAAAATAAGAGACAAATGTCGGTGAAAAAAATCGGACCATCTGTCAAACCTATAAAAAGTCAGACGTCGGCAAAGGCTCTTATTGACACATCCACAGGAGTGCAATAAACCTACAGCAATCCCTACATTCATTGCGCACATTTGCGGAAACAAAGGAAAGTACCTATACCTTTATTAATTACCTCTCACGCTACGCACAAGTGCGTCAGTTGTTGACGTCACAACAAAAAAATAAATATTACGTTCAAACACCCAGTACCTTAATACGTTGTTAAGCAAAAATTAGCTGGCAATGCGTCTATTTTATTTTTAAAGCGGCCATTCGTTGTTTAAACCTGGCCGAAGGTGATGACGAAAGACTGAAAACAAAAAAACACTCCATTCATGATGAGAGCTACTGCACTTATTTATTTTTTTATTTGAAAATTAAACATACTGAGTTTGATATTGCAACGCACACGTCCTACAAAAAGACGTTCACAAAATAGGCAACAAATGTCGGTGTAAAAATCGCACCGACTGTCGGACCTACCGAAAAGTCAGACGTCGGCGAAGGCTCTTGTTAACAAAATCCACAGGAGTGCAATGAACCTAAAGCAATCCTTAAATTCACTGCGCACGATTGCGGAAACAAGAGAAATATACCTATACCTTTATTAATTACCTACCTCTCGCTACGCACAAGTGCGTCAGTTGTTAACGTCACAACAAAAAATTAAATTTTACATTCATGAAACTGAATGCGTTGTTAAGCAAAAATTAGCTGGCAATGCGTCTATTTTATTTTCAAAGCTATTTAAAGCGGCAATTCGTCGATTAAACCTGACTGAAAGCGATGACGTTTAACAACTCCTTCCATGGCCAAAGTTTGAAAACCAGCCGCTTTTGTTATTTAACTGCTGTGTTAGTAAGTGAGTAAGCTCTACCATGTTTTTACGGAGTCTAGAACCGGTTGCATGCGCCAAATCGGTTACAGTAAAAACATGTATCGTAGGTAACTTGTTTAATATTTTAATGCAAAAAGTAAGAAGTACATAAATGTAGCAATTTGTATCAACACAATTTCTCTAAATTTTCATAATTCATTTATTTAATGTATTCATGTAAATTCATTACCTATATACCTAGTCTTGCTATAAATACTGAAACAAAGAAAAAAAAAATCTATTGCAAACAACATTTATTACTTTTACAGTGTGTTAGTTTAATACATAAATATAAAACAATTTAATATATAAAAAGTTTATTCGAAGTGGTATCCATTGGCTGCAATACAGTCCTTTAAACGTTGAGGCAGTTATCAATAGAAGCACGCACTCTTTCCATGGGAAAATTCTTCACTGCCAATCGTATGGATTGTTTAAGGGACTCCAAATTATCATGGCGTTTAGAGCAAGCCGTACTCTCTAAAACTGACCATAAATCATAATCCAGCGGATTAAGATCGGGACTAGACGACGGCCAGTCTTCAGCTCTGATGAAGTCTGAAACCTTCGTTTCCAAGACCGAGCTTTATGACCCGGCGCCGAGTCTTGCTGGAAGGACCATTCTTGGTTATTGAACATGGTGTTGTTAAGGGGCTTTACTACCTTCTCAAGAATGGTATCTTGATACACATGTGTCGATGTTTTGATACCTTTTTCACAAAAGTATGGCTCAGTCACTCCTTTATAGCTAATACCCGACCAAACCATCACTGAAGTCGGATAGTGCCCACGTTACACTCTGTCGACTAATTGGGAAGCTTCCTTAGAGCTTTGAGCATAAATACAGTCTTTTTGTTTGTTAAAATGTTGCTCGATTGTAAAAATTTTCTCATCCGTAAATAAAAAAATTCTGTGACCCCCTTTGCGTACCGCTTCAGTAGTTGTTTCGATTTTACCACCCTGTTCTTTTTTAAATTATCAGTTAAGAAATGACCAGTACGTCTCTTATAGGCTGCAAGTCCTAAGTCATCTTTTAAAATACGCGACATTGTTCTAGGTGCTACCTTCATCTCCCGAGATAAAATCTTTTGCTTTCGGACAGGATTTCTTCGAATTCTTTCCCTTACTGCTTTGACCACCTTTTTCGTACGAACACTACGTGGACGGCCAGACATTTTTCTGTCACAAACAGAGGAGGTCTCATTGTACCTATTAATAGCCGGGTAAACAAACATTTTACTAATACCAAGCATATGAAGAGTTTCAAAAATTGCATTTTAATATCGCAAAACATTGTACAATGTATTGGCGCCAAAATGAGAAAACTCATTGAACAATCATATAAAAATGACAGATTCCATATTCAAATGAAATAATTTGTTTATTTTTAATTGTAACAGTGTTTATGGCATGACTAAGTATGCATAAGGCAACCGGCCGGTTCGAACAAACACTACTGGTGGTAGGTTTCTCGTATGCGAGAGGCCGTCTGGGTGGGTACTTTGCCAGTTATTCAGCCGTCAAGCTGTAGTGCGCAAGCATTAGTGTGTTCCGGTTTGAAGGGCATTGTAGCCAGCGAAATTACTGGGCATTATGAGACTCAACAGCTAATTGTCTCAGGGTGACGAGCGCAGTGCAGCACCGCGCAGGATTTTGCAAAACAAAGTTAAAAAAAACACTTACTACGAGATTATATAAACAACCCTCATTAAAAAAAGTTAGCGTTAGTACTAATTATTATTAAAAACGTGAGTATTATTCATATTATTATTTACTAACCGGCCGGTTAGTTGTTATGTTTTAAAATATTTAAGTAAGCCTGTACTGTTAGCCTAGTAAACTGTCAATTTTGTTTTTCTCATGTAAGTGAGTATACATTATTTATGAGAAATAAATATCTTAAACCAGATATATGTCAGATGTCCTAAATATTGTATGGTGGATAGGTACAAAACCCTTGTAAGGACATTTTCCAATGAGTGCAAGCTTTATTTATTTTGTGGTTCGTATTTTAATATGCCTAATATTGTAATTTTATTATTATGATGCCTGAATCTATCCGGAAGATAATTATTAAAATTAAAATTAAAACTTACACCAAGTTAACCTTACACCGCAGCGAAGGGTAACTGAACAGAAACAAAAACGCCAACGTCTTTGTGACGTTATAATTTACAAGTGGCAACACTTTGGGCTTGCACTTAGTTCATCACCTTTTACCTGCTAATACATTTTTAGAGGTAAAGTTAAATACAATTTATCGGTCAGTGCCTTGTTACCAATCGTAAGTCAAGATCAAAGTCAGTATTACAAAATAATATTCCACTCGACCGTCCCTCGAGCGTAGGTACTCCTTGTTAGAAATCGGATTCATTATTGTAACATTAGACGCAAATGATACCGGAGTATCTAAAGTAGCTTGGTTCTTGATACAAACATAATTTTTAATGACAGTTTCATTTTATAACAACTGCGATACGTAAGGTGAGTGCAGTGAGGTGAGAGAAGTTTTTTTTTATTTATAGGCGAGATACACACAGATAATAAGAACATTTATTATCGATTCTGAATTATTAAAGATTAGATGATAATTATAATTAGATTATATTATAATTAGATTAGATTATAATAATTAGAGAAAAAAGCATTGGAGGCCAAAGTCTCCTTAAAACTATAGCCTGTGTGATCGTTGGACGTATTTTTTTTTCAAACTTCATCATCAGCCCATTACGTTTCCACTGCTGGGACACGGGCCTTCTCTCATAGAGAGAGGATGGGCCACAAATCACCACGCTACCACCGCTAACCTGTACCAGTACAGGTTGGTAGATCTCACATGCCCTTCAATTTTGTGATTCTTGGACATGACGGTTTCCTTAAGATATTTTCCTTCATCGTTTTAAGAGTTAAATCCGCGCATAACTTAAGAAAACCATTGGTCTAACGGGATTCCAAATTCGGTGCGTCGGATCATAAGTCGCACGAGTTCCCGATGAGCTACACTCGCTCTATATTAGCTATGGATTTATCCGAAATTAATGTATTTTAGTTTTTTTATCTTCTATATATATATGTTAACAATTGTTTCTACATTATAGACTTTGTTCATGAATAAATACAATATGTTTTTTATTTATTACTTATTATTTTTATTTTATTTTTCATTTATTCTTTCAGATAAAATACAATCCAGTTTTTTTAGTAAAATCAAATTAAAATTATGTTAGAAAATCTTAAAATAATTGCCATCAATAATAAATTATAACAATAAAAATAAAATAAATTATTATCACATATCGAAATTTACTTATCAAGCATAAATCTTAATTTCAGAAATGGCACCAGACCCAGACAGACGTCAAGAGAGCTTTCCAGAGCTGAAGTACCCAATATACCGGAATGATGAACCAAGACTTGCGCTTAAATGGATCAAAGGCAAGCAGATCCAGGATGGAGCCGAAGGTCTATGGAGGATCCACGACGGCTTATACGACTTGACGAGCTTCGTATCATCACATCCTGGAGGCAAACAATGGCTAGAATTCTCAAAGGTGAATCAATACTTACTCTCATAATACTACGCACTTAAATATATTCTACTTACTTCCCTTAGATACAATCTACTATAGATTGTATCATAAGGGAGCAAAATAATATTTTTACGGCGAGGGCGCTTTTTTTAATCCAGAGCGAAGTATGGGATTCTAGAGTAGAATCCCGAGCGTAGCGAGGGATTCTTTAGTAGAATCCTGAACGTAGCGAGGGTTTCAAAGTACGTCGCCCGAGCCAAAAATATATTTTGCGCCCGAGTGATACACTCTACTTTTCATCACCCACTATGAGAAAATAAAAGCGCCTCATATTTTATTGTAATATTATTATTTAATAAAACATAGAGTAACAACTAAATTGAAATTAAATAGTATCCTTTATAAAATTTTTTCATTACTGCAGTAATGATGTTTATTTTTTTCATTCATCCGGCGGCGTGACTATGGGCCGTCGTACCAGCCAGTCTTTATTCAAACAATATTTGCGTTCGATTTCTTTGGTGCTGAACACTAAGATGTTCCAAATTCAAAAAGTGCGCGGCAAAGATAATTGCGGCGCACTTATAAAGAGGATTAAAAACTCATTACTGCCCGCTAAAAGTTTCTTATAGAAAACACCACCTTTGGGTGCACATAAAGGCGAACCAAGTCGTCCTTTTCGAATAGATGGGATGAAAATATATTTTTATTGGTACTTCTAAGCATTTCACCTGTACCTACCATTATTTATTTACTTAGTACAACTAAGTTAATAAATAACATTACAGGTAGTAAAAAACCAAGTTTGGAATTACTAAGTTAGTACTTCCTAACTTTTTTTGTACTTAATTTTGTCTTTTAGGTAAATCATATTTTGTTATAAGTATCTAAATATCTGTTGGCGGCAAGTTGTTTAAGTATTGAAGGTAAGATATATTCTTTTTATTTTTAAAAGTAAAAAAACTGCATATAAAGTTTTTTTCAGTCTTTTTGCCTAAGCTGTGACACAAACCAACCAAATGAGAAATAAATGTCAGTATATTATTTTAAATTAGAAGAATGTAAATTTTCATAATATTTTTTAATTTGAAAATCTTTGTTATTTTGAAGGAATTGATCCTTAAGATTAATACTATCTATCGGTCGGTACCATAAAAATATAAAAATACAGTATTACGTTATTTTTTCTTATTGGGCTGGTTAGCTCAGTCAAGCGACTTTTTAATAATTTCCAAATTCTGTAGGTGCATAGGTATAATTAATTTTTAAAAATAAAATAAAGTCTGCATTAAGTGACACTTCCTATCTTCAATTTATAAAGTAATTACCATGACGTGGAATGGGACACCCTGTGTACCTGATATATCTTATCTCATACCATATCTATTATATTATGTGCTAGTAGGTATTACATCACTGTAACTAATCTATATCTATACTTATAATAAAACTGTAACGAAGCGGTTACTGTACATTGAAGATATTTTTGAAAATCAATTTTTTTAGGAGTATATGGTAGCAACAGAACCCAAAAATACAATTTTTAAAATTTTTGTCTGTCTGTCTGTCTGTCTGTCTGTCTGTCCGGGATAAACTCAGAAACTAGGGCACGAATTTGAATGCAGTTTTTTGAAATATATTCTGTGGAGTCCGGCGCTACACATAGGCTTTGTTTCATCAAAATCGGTCCAGTAATATTGAAGTTATGACGGAATTTAGGAAAAAATATAGGTGTCCACTATAAGTTAAACCACGGAACATACCGGACCCTTTGTGCACATGGCTCAGCTTATACTGGTTTATTACTTACCTTCAAAGTTTGTAGAACTAAGGTATTGGTTCACATGATGGTATTCTAAAAAATGTTTTGTGGAGTCCTAGGCTACATAACAAACTTTGTTTTATAAATATCGGTTTACGAAAACTGGAATTATTACGCAATTTAACAACGTTGAGTACCTACCAATTAGCAATTTTAGTATGAAAGTTTTCGTGAGTTTGATTCATTATAATTATAAATATTTAATAAAACGGCTAGGACTCACGTAGTTTGTCAAATTAGTCGACCTAGGTTTTGAGCATGTCCGATGCTCTTCATCAGGGGCGAGTTTACACTGCGAGATCGCGGCGACTATTGGCGGTGCCGGTGGCGGTGGCTGGTGGAGTGAATTAGCTGTTTAAATCGAGCCACCCATAGATAGCACGTCTTATCAAGGGGCGTTTTTCTGACTCGCGGTGACGGGTTTTATGGACATGGCGCTGGACCTGCACTGGAGATTTTTTTTGATCAGTTTGCAAAACGCTTTTTTGCTGATGCGATTATGTCGCCTTGGAAAGTAGTAGAGGAATTTTACCTAGCGGTTCCCAATTTTTTTTAGCTATGGAACACTAAATTATGTACCTAATTTTGGCGGAACCCCAACTCATATTTGTAACCGACTTTAAAAAAGGAGGAGGTTCTGTTTTTTTTCTATGTTTGTTACGCGATTACTCCGCCAATTAAAATTTGATTTTGATGATTCTTTTTTTGTTTGGTAGGTCATACTTCAGAGGTGGTCCCATATAAATTTTATCGAAATTGATTCAGCACTTTTGCGCGGGTCAGTATATCGATAAAAATGCTGGCCAGCGTCGGCAATTCTCGGAACCCTAGGGTTCCGTGGAACAACTATTAGTAACTGCTGGTATAGACGAACAAAAAGCATAGCAACACCGTACCGGGCCCGGAACGGCCGCGGCGGCTAGCGTGGCACCGCGGCGCACCGTCACCGTCAGTTTTGGGTACGAATCGTAAAGGGTCAATGGCATTTCCCCCCGATGGCAATCCCACCCGTGTTATTTCCACCCGGCCTCCGTGGTCCCGTAATATGTTTTTTAAACTGAACGATGACATTTGATACGTATACTCGGTCAAAGAAACTATAACACATTTTTCACCAATTTTTAAACATCCCTAAAAGAACTTGCTGAAATGTATATATCTAAATATAAAAATAATCCACTCCCTCAGACACAGACACACACACATCACACCTCGAAAACCAAAAACCTATGAAGCTGTTTGGTATGTAAGTTCTATAAGGGGATCATTATGAGAGCGGACAAAAGGAATGAGAGTTTATGTTTTTAAAGATAGGGCTATCAACTTTGGTAATTAGGATTGGGAGCGGAACGGGATGATAACGGGATAAGATGGGCATGGAAATGGGATAAGCGCAAGAGTTACAGGATAGGAGCGTAATGGTAACGATATAGGAGCGGGACTGGAGCAGGAGCGGAGCGGTACGGTAACGGGATAGAAGGGAGCGGTAACGGTATAGGAGAAGGACAGGATCAGTCCAGAACGCGGCGGTTACGGAATACAACCAGGACGATAACAGGATACGAGTGGGAAGGTAACAGAATAGAAGTGGTACGGTAATGAGAAAGGAGCAGGATGGGAGCTGGAACGGGAGTATTTTGGGACAGAAAATGGTCGGAAGCATGATGAATTACTACTACACTACGCGTACGAAGTCGCGGGCAACAGCTAGTTTATTATAAGTTTATATATCTAAATTATAATACCAATTAATAACATGAAACTAAAACTAAAAACCTTAAAAAATAGAATACTAAAATATATTATTAAAAGGAGTCCCTTTAGGCAAGGTTCCGAAGATACTGGCAGCGTTGCCCCTTTGAATAGCTACACTAATTCTTTGTCCGAGGTAGCTGCCAGCTCTAACTGTAACTAAGTCGAGAGTTGTTGTAACTGAGTGGGGAGACGGGTCTGAGCAGCCGCTCAACTGCCGTCTCTCTCTAGATCTATGCACTCCATCTTAGGCCACATCATCGCTTCACATCAGGCGAGATAGTGGCCAAACATAGCTCTATTGTGCAAAAAAAAAAGTCTATTCTGTACATTGATGATATTTTTGAAAAACCCAACTAACTGGATTCGACTATTTAGAAAACACTACACATAAATACACAAGTTTTTAGAATTTTTGTCTGTTTGTTTGCTTGTTTGTATGTTGGTTATCAGAGACTGCTTAACGGATTTTGACAAAATTATTATATATTATAGGGTATGTTACATCAAAATCGGTTGAGTAACTGCGAAAATATATTATAGCTTGAACTCTTCGTAATACGCGCTCTCATACACTGGGGAGGTCATACTTAAATGGTTTTGAACAAAGACGATTATGAATTCTGTCGTCTACGTGGAGGAAGTCACGGGAAAATGATAATACTTAATACGTTAACAGCTTGTTGACGGTAGAGCAAAAACCTGATTCTAAATAATAAATTACATCAGTGTCCAAACAAGTTATTTTGTATCGCAATAAATAGTTCCAACAGAAGTCTACCGGTTTTTGCAAGATAATAAGACTTAATATTTCATGGTTTTGGTAGTGTAAAAATTATATAAAGAAGTCAATAAGAAAGAACCTAGTAAGTATAGTTTTATGTAAATACATCAAAGTATTCCAATAAAACTATAAATATGCGGTCATTATAGACTGGTTGGACTGGACCGGTCCCTATATTACCTTTAAGTAATTATAAAATATTTCCACAGTATTTTCTTTTCTTATGGTTTTTATTAGATTTTATTGAAATTAAAATCATAATTTGGTGCGCAAAATGAGACTAGAAAAGGGTTTAACTCTTGACCATTTGCTATAGGCGACAGGTGTTTTTTTTTATTACCTAAGCCTACATCCTACTAATATTATAAACGCGTAAGTTTGTAAGAATGGATGTACCTTTGTTACTCTTTCACGCAAAAACTGCTGAATGGATTTTGATGAAATTTGGTATGGAGATAGCTTATACCTTGGATTAACACATAGACTTTTTATCCCGGGAAACTGCGGGTGAAACCGCAGGGCGCAGCTAGTTTTTAATAATGGGCAAATGCCTTTTGTCTTTAATCAGTGCGTCCTACCTGACATACGGAGGTGAGACGTGGACACTCACGGTACGACTAATCCACAAAATAAAATTTGCTCAGCGTGGAATGAGCTATGCTCGGTATTACTCTGAGGAATCAAATCCGGATTAGGAAGCTGAAGTGGCAGTGGGCTGGTCATATTTGCCGCAGAACCGATAACCGCTGGGGTAGACGTGTTCTAGAGTGGAGACCGCGAATCGGCAAACGTAGTGTAGGAAGCCCTGCGACTAGATGGAGAGACGATATACGCAGGGTTGCTGGTAGCGACTGGAGAAGGAAAGCCGAAGATCGGGCTCAGTGGCGTGCTATGGGTGAGGCCTATGTTCAGCAGTGGACTAATGTAGGCTGATGATGATGAAATTCCTTTATTGCTAAAAATACTATACATACTACTTCTTAATAATAATGTCATCAATGCCGATTTCGACTACGGCGACAACTTCTACAATTTAATTAATAAGTTCGAACTTTGATGACATACTCTCTCTTTCATGACTTCTTACTAATAATATAACTAAACCGTACCGTATATTATACTTGTATGTACGATGATTACGAAACATTTGTATGAAAATAATTTGGATTCCAAATTTTAATGCTAGGCAAATAGAAGTACCCAAAGTTTTAACGCCCATTTATAAGCTAACTTTGAAGGGCTTCGATGTTTCGCCTTCAATTCGAATCATCAGGCGTGGTATGTCAACTTACAAGGTGAAGCAATTGGTCTTTTTGCAAAATATATCTGCCTATAAATAACCGAAACGCTCTAATCTACAACCGGTTGACAGCAGTAGATGATCTATATCCGATATCCCTATTTACAAGGACAATGATCGATTAATGCATTAGTGTAGTTATGGGAATCTATAGACATGAGAAACTGTATATAATATATGTGAATCTGTAGACATGAAAATCGATAGACTTGGAAATCTGTAGAAATGAGTATAACTGATGCAAATCAGATTTTCTTAACCTTATTTTATCAATTGATGAAGAAACATTATTCTCATTATGTATATATTGGGTCAACCTTAATTTCATGCTAGGTATTAAAATATGTTACAGGGCACAGACATATCGGAAGCATTCGAGACACATCACTTGAAAGGCATTGCTGAAAACTTATTACCGAAGTACTTTGTAAGAAAAGCTAGTGTTGCGAGAAACCAACCGTTCACTTTCAAAGAAGACGGCTTCTACAAAACTTTGAAATTGAAAGTTATGAAGAAGCTAGCCGATATACCACAAGATGCCAGAAGGAAAAGCGATTTGGTCACAGACTGTCTACTTCTAGCTGTTCTTATACTAAGTCCATTATGTTGCTGGGTTTGGAAGAGCAATTGGATGTTTGCAGCAGCTCTAACAGTATTAACTGGGTGGGCGCTGAGCTCATTGGTCACATGTGCACATAACTATTTCCATCGAACAGACAGTTGGCGAATGTATTTATTTAACCTAGGAGGACTATCATACACGTAAGTAAACATTATTTTAATCTTATGTCATTATCACCTTGCACCTAGTAACTCTGAAATTAATTAACCTAGTCATAACCTTGTACTTAAGTAAGCTTGGAAAAATTCAACTTCATCGTCTTTTATTTTAATCAGAATTCAGTATCAAGATAAACGTTTCTAGAGTTTAAATTGTATTACTGATTAACTGTCACGTTCACTTTGGATTAATTCACTTGAGTTGACCTTGTACCTTCATTCAAGTACAATGTACCTACATATCTATTCACATTGTACAAATTTACCTATTTTCAGTTTTATTTGAATTTAGTCTGTCTATTACATCCGTTCAGGACAAAGATTTTGCAGGTTCTCGTGGGGCTCTTTTCCACGGCACAGTTTTTTTATGATACGTACATAGATAGAATAAACGTGAGCTAGCATGAAAACCAGCTGAATCCATACAACACTGTTGTCTAGACACGGCTAATGTACCGTAGACTTTCACAGTCAAAAATGTGTGTGAAGGCTTGTTTAATAACATCGTATAATCATCACGATAATAAAGCAATCTTACGTACGGCGTAGGTGTTTTCATCTGTTCTTAAATTTTGGGATTCTTGGACATACAATAACAATAATACAATAACACTTTATTGCATACCACAAACATAATTACATGAACAAAATAGAAATCTTAACTAGGGTAATACAATTGGCGGTCTTATCGCGTAATGCAATCTCTTACAGACAACCTGGACATACCTACTACTTTCCATAATAATATATCTTCACCGTCATACCAAGCACATATTTATGTCATCGTGCAACAATACCTTGTACCCATTCCCACCGAACAAAACCATGCGTGTTTCGGGATAATGTTCGGTGAATCATCAGGGAGACGGGTCTAAGCAGTCGCTCAACTGTTAAGATTTTAAATAATAAGGAAGAAAAATTATATTGCTCGGCCAGAGATCGAATCAGGATACCGTCCCGACGCCTTAACCAATGGGCCAACTGCTCAAGCAACCAAATTTCTTTTATCCTTCTTATATTGTCATACGGGGACGATATTTTTTTTTACTTTTTAATTATTTAAAATCTTTAGATTTTTGCCTAGCGCTTACGCTGTTGTCTTCGTCTATATCTCGTTATAATTGGCATCGGGCATTTCCATCTTCGGCCACATCGTCGCTATACCAAGGCGAGATAAAAACCAAACATAGCTTTATAAGCGAAAAAATCTAATGCAAGACGGCAGATGACAGCTTCAACGGCATAAACACGTGTCTCTGATATTTCACCGAACATAAAAATTATATTAGGTACATTTTCGCTTAACATCAGGCGAGATAGTGGCCAAACATAGATCTATTAAGCGTAAACAAAAAATATATTTTAAATTGATGGATGGCAACTAAGCTGTATCTTATTATGATTTCAGCGACTGGCGTATATCACATGCGATGTCGCATCATTTGCACACAAACACGGCTCAAGATATTGAACTCAGTATGTTGGAGCCGTTCCTTATGTTTTTGCCTTATAAAAACAAACCGCTTTGGGCTCAGATGGCGGCCTTCTACTGGCCAATCATCTACTTCTTTTCTATAGTCGTGATAATGATAAAAGAGTGAGTATATCACACTAACTTGGTCTACTTAATTGTATTTACTTGGGTACATGGCTTTAAAAATGTTGAGATAGTATGTAAGTAATTTTGTAGTGGTCAAGCAAGTGCAAATATTGTTTTTGAGAGAAGAGCTCTGTTTGAAGCGAAATTACGGGCCTTTGTCTTAGGGTAATTAGCGCAGTGCAGTGCCCCACAAAATTGGCATCAGGCAGGCGTATTGCTCACCATCAGGTAAACGACTCACTTCGTCACAAATTTTTACTTGAAAAAATTCAATGACTGTTTAACTGACGACTGATGTCAATTTCAGTGGATATATAGTTGGCTCGAGTTCTTGCCAGCCCAAGTTTCAAACTTTGGTTGGGCACGTGTTTTGGTTTACAAAACAAACATTGTCCCGCAGCGAGAATCGAACCCGCTACCTCCGTGGTACTTTCCTGTGTGATACTTAACTAATACACTTACTTTACCAATAATTTACTTACTTAAACTTCACTATTTTCAGGACTGCAATTGGTATAGCGGGTATAGATGGCAAGAAGCTAACCTGGGAAAACGCCCTACCCTTCTTCCTACCAGTCTGGATGTGGCTCTTTGGGAACCTTCCTCTACATTGGACTATAGCGCAGTGGTTGGCTATCGTCGCTTTCAATGGATTCTTCTTCGTAATATTTGGACTGACTGCTGGACACCATTCGCACACTAACTTCTTTGAAGGAGATATTCCAAGGTAATTTGATTTTTATATCCAAAATGATTATACTTGCACCAGCTCCACCTACGTTAACAGTAATGTTAATGGTTGTGCCCAACGGCGTTAATTAAAGCGTCAAAAAATTACTCGTTAATCTTGTGCCTACACCATATTGTATACTACGCCATCTGTCGGGACATGTATCGACGAAACTGCCACCCGAGTTATCGTTTAATGTCCAATGCCATTACAAATGCCGTCATTGAATTAACGCGTTAAAATGTTAGCATACGTAGTGAGTGCTAGTGAAGCAGGACCTTAGACTAATTCATAGCACTTCAAAGAAATGCAATGATAACAAAGAGTTACCCACTTCTTACGTTTTATCTTGATCAGACGTGGTACCTATTCTCTCAACTGACGCAAAAGCTCTACCTAATTTTCAATACAATTACCAAACTTTATCATTTTCGGCGTCAACATAAGTGAATCATTTTCCAATGGTCCAAAATCGTCTTCAAATACTTTTATGATAGGTATCCCAATATTGCACTAATTATAGCGATGACCATTTGCTATCAAAGGTTAGGATTTCAATCTTTAGGTAGGTCAGGTTTTTCTCTGAGCTAAATAAAAAAAATGAACCCGTTCATAGAGGTTCATACCAATTCATAGTGGACCAATGCATAGTCATACCAGTTCATGGCGGTTCATGCCAATTTAGAATCAAAATTTAGACGTAATTAAATGTTAAGTTGGTATAGAAACTTAGCATTTTGTAGCTTTAAAGGTTCTATTTTAATTAGAATTAGCGGCATAAATGCGGTAGATGTTCGCACTAAGTAATTGAAATACTTTGTTATACCTTTTAGTAGCTCTATGTGCATTTCACATTTCAAAGATCTAATTTATTGCTATGACATTGTAGGTTGAAACTTAACTTTATACATATGAATAAAAATTAAATGTTCGTCGGTAAGCGCATCATTTGACAACGGTTGGACCAAAGTGGCAGTTTTTTGAAAAAATTGAAATTGTTGCAGGAAAATAGGGAAATTCGGAAAAAACTGACAAAGTCAAAGTCACATTTCGACAGTTTATAGGTATACGTTTCTAAAAGTATTAACTTGGAATGGAAAAGCATAGTACTACATAAATAAAAGTTTTAATGTGAGACATGATAGATACTACATAATAACGAATCAGATTTAAATCACCTATAGACCTTTTATAAAGAAACAAAATATTTAAAATAAAAACCTTATTGATCCCGAAATCTCTTAACAGCAAGATTGATTATGAAATCAATCTAATGAAATCAATAATGAAACCGAGGAAACAAACTCACCTTTTTGATGTTACGACTTATAGTATGATACTTTCGTACTTTAAGTAAGAGTTGCAATCCTTTTAAAGCTGGCCACTTTATTATTATGAACTTATTCCGCCATCCCCATTCCATCACCGGATGACCAGACGTACGGCAAGCCGTCATCAATTTATGGTTGACATCCCTCCTGCTCGCACCAAGTGCTTTGCTTCGACCTTCATACTGCGAATGGCTAAGGAGTGGAACTCTCTGCCGGCATCTGTGTTTCCGGATAGCTATAATCTGGCTGTCTTTAAGATAAGTGTGAACAGGTTTCTTCTAGGCGAGCGTAGGTACTACATCTTCGACCGCATCGTCACTTAACAACAGGTGAGATAGCGGTCAAACGCAAGCCTCTAAATAATAAAAAATAATAATTATGTTATGATCTAATAATTTATATAATTTTCTTATCTTGATCTGAATGTTTTATTTTTACTTAAAGCCTGATTAAATAAATCTTATTTAAGAACCATTAGCAGCTCTTTGGAGGTCCAATCCGCCACTTCTAAGCAACTATAATATCTTTAGTCAGACAGAGCTCTTAAAATGCACAAAAACATATTTGTGCACTTACTTCTATTCCCCCGCTTCAGAATCCACAGTTTAAATGGCTTAATGGTCGCTGCAAGTGCTTTTGCATTAATTCAGCTTAGAACTTGCTAAATTAATGTTCCCAGGAAAGTTTTAATTTACCACACCTAGCGTGGCGCAAGCGGATAGTTTTATTGTAAGTGTTTACTTAAAATCGCTCTGTCTGATTTCGGTGGTTGGAGGACTTAGAGGGAAGGTCTTTTTATATACAGTATCTGGTGACTAATGAACGCACGTCTTTTTGTTGACGTACAAAGAGCGATATGTTTCTAAAGAATTGTACATCCTAAAGTGCCAAAAGGGTCTGCATGATCATTCATCGAGGACACCTGTGACGTAAGGGCTACCATATCACGGCGTCGCTTCTATCTTTGGCCGTGCACTTCTTCGTAAAATTTTCAATCAGTAATATTTTTTATCCAATGCAGATACAAAGTTTTAAAGATTAATTTGTGAAACTATCAAATAGATAAATAGAAAACAATTACTGGTACTACATACTTCTGGAAAATCAACCTTTCAGTTCCTTCATACTAAACAAGTTCCACCATACTTATGTTTTTTTTTCAAATTCCTCTGGGCTTATCATAGATAACAATTATTTAGGAAAGGTAGCAAATACTTGCAAATTGGCAGCAATTCTTATATTCCTATACAAGTATACATTTTATAACAAATAAACCGACTTCAATTCTGATTTAAGTCCAAGGTCGAATATCGACGAAATTTATATGGGTATTTTATATGAAGCTATACACAGAGCAAAACTATTATTTCAAAATCAGTTTATAAATGACAGAGTTCTGAGGTAACAAGCCTAAAAAATGAAAAATATATTTTATATACAAATACATATAATACAAGTTAATTATCGCATTGAGAACCTTTTTTTTTAACCGACTTCAAAAAAAGGAGAAGGTTCTGTGTTCGATTGTTTTTTTTTAACGTACCTCAGAACTGCGTCACTTAATATTATGAACCGATTTGAAATATTCTTTTTGCGTTGGGTTCAGTATAGCTACGAAGTGGTGCCATATAAACTTCGTTTGACCTTGAACTTCGAAGATACATTGAAGTCGGTTTTTGTTTTTTTCAAAAAAATATTATTTTGAAGTCAGTTAATAAACAGTGCCAGACGCCCCAACCAGCCATTTAAACGCTGAATGTTTTTATCTGATTCTAGATATTTAAAGCACACCTACAAATTTTAACCGCAAATTTTGACTCCTGTTAAAAGTCACCGCCTGTTACCCAAATACCTGCCCTATTATATACAATCAATTATTATTAACTTGCAATCAACACAATCAGATAACAATTTGGCACATTATTGTTTGGCTCATTCAATTAACTGGTAATTCTATTATGGCATTATCCAATTAATAAGTCTGGTTTTGTGGCAATTGACTAATTTTGCCAAGTGACTAATTAGGTTACGAATATCATTAGGTACTTAATTAAATGTGATTGACTCGTTTATACTCAACAATGATTTCGGATAATAACTATGTGAAACAAAATAAACACGGATGCTTGATCAAAATTCGGTTTTTAGGGTTCCGTACCCAAAGGGTAAAATGGGACCCTATTACTAAGACTCCGCTGTCCGTCCGTCCGTCTGTCTGTCTGGCTGTCTGTCCATCCGTCTGTCACCAGGCTGTGTCTCATGAACCGTGGTAGTAAGACAGTTGAAATTTTCACAGGTGATACAAATACAAATACTCTTTGTTGTATACCAATAACATAAAAAAAAGACGTGTGGCACTTGGAGACTGCCGCGGTAAAGCTATTGCATAGCATTCGGAGTGGGGGGTGTTAGGTTTTTTTCGTTACGGAATTTCTGGATTCGGTCTCCACGCTCAAGGCCCGCGATAGAAGCTATGCAATAGCTTAAAAATGATTACAGATAAACCTTTATACTCCTAAACCTTAAACCTTTATACAGTCATGCCTGAATTTATCCAAGTTATTTTCATTTCAGGGAGGAATACCTAGACTGGGGTATCCATCAACTCGACACAGTTGTAGAAAGGATCGAATACGCCGGCAACCACTTCAAATCGATAACTCGTTTTGGAGACCACGCGCTCCACCACCTTTTCCCAACACTAGACCACGCAGAGTTAAAATACCTCTACCCTACCCTTTTAGAACACTGCCAAAAGTTTGAAACACAGTTAAGAACGAACACCTTATATGAAGCACTTATAAGTCACAGCAAGCAATTGATAAGAAAAAGGCCAAATAACTTGAAATATGGTAAAAATGGAAGCCCTTACTCAGCTGAGAGAAAGTATTTTAGCAAAATAGATTAATCCTTAGCCCCACTTGAGCTAACGAAAAACCCACAACGCCAACGTTAACCCATGGGTTAACTAGATTTTGTGTGTGGATATTGACACCTAATTAGTGATTTATCCGCGATTTCACGTTGGCGCAAGTGGGCTTCAGAAAAATGTGGCACAGACTGCTTAGTATTTGTGTAATTTGTGATTTTAGTTATTTAATTCAGATAGACTTTACTGGACTTCTTGAAATATGGCTTCTGGGGCTGGTTGTCACAATTTTGTCAATATCCGTTCATGCTAGTATTACAAACCGTATGGATTGAGAGTAGACTAAGAATATGATCGGTGTTTTTCTGGGAGAATCAATTAATTAGATTGTTTATTAATTTTTTAGGTGATATCAGATAGTAAAATTAGTTTTCATGGACGGCTCAACTGGCTCAATGCTACGTATTTCATTATATTATGTATTTGTTTACTATTGTATAAAAATGGAACTGAGCCAATTTTGCACATTAAAGAAATTTTTAAAAATCCAACTGGAATCGACTATTTAGAGGGTGCTGAACACCAATTTACGGTCTTTAGATTTTTTGTCTGTTTGTATATTTGTTATCTATAGATAACAAATATATCTATAGATAACAAATATACAAACTCAAAAACTGCTGAACTGATTTTGATGTGGTTTTCAGGGTTTGGGAGCACAATTCCCAACTTAGATTATAAGGTATGTTACATAAAAATCGGTAGAGTGACTACAAAGAAACAGCTTGACCTCTTCGTAGTACACGCTCTTATATACTGGGGAGGTCTTACTAAAATGATCTTGGAAAAAAGATGCCTATGGGCATTGGGTATGTGTTGTCTACGTGGGGACGAAGTTGTGGGAAAAGCTAGTATTTATATATTTTAATTCGTCGTCTGATTAAGTCGAGGTATTTCTTGGACAACGCTTTTCTTATATTATTTTACAATATGTGAGTGTACTTTAGAAGAAGAAATGACAAAGAACAAGAAATATTAAATTTTATTATTTGTTCCTTAAATGATATGGGAAGCTAGAAATTATTATGTTTAGAAACCCTTAATGAATCATGGCTGTGGAAAATAAATAATTAGTGACATATGCGTTTAATTTTATTTTAAAGATATTCAGTTCTTTTTTATATACTAAATACGTTTAACGCTTTCGTTGATCGTTGACGTTATGGAATTGTTTGGTGATATTTCGCCGTATATTTTATTGGGTTAAATAGAGCCAACAACCTACAATTGACCTTAACAAAAACCCTCCCTCTCCTTTGGTTGTTGTTAGGGTTAATTGTGGGCCCTCACATTATTTAGCGGAATTACACTTAATAATAAAATTCCAAAGCATTCTATATTAGAGGGATAGGATGCAAGAAACAATCATCTATTATTATAGTCCCTATAATAGCGCTAGCGAAAACTAGTCGTTTTCAACGGGTCTTACGCCATTTTTCAAATTGGTAGGTAATTCGACTAATATCATAGTTTGCCACAAGTCTCGACATTGACAACATTGACGTTGAAAAAGCGCCGCCACCACCGAGGCTAAAAGCGATCCATGTTTTTTTAGAATAAGATTAAGAAACGTTTATTTGCAAAAAACAATTCTAACTGAACATATGACATAAAAATAAACAGAAAACAAAAACATTAAAGTAATTAGATTTTATAAAACAAGTTTTTTCTTGAAAAATATATTTATCAAGACAAGCTTTTCACAAATTCATAATCAAAACCGCGAGCAGATTAAAATGAGCCCTAATTAATAGAACACTAGTAGTTTACGATTATCCGTCAAGCAGTTCCATTGCCCACCTTCCGCCTCCATTATCAGACCAGCTGCCTGTCACCATAATATTGCATTGTCATCGGACTTTGACAAGTATGGAAAATTTCAACTCCGTAGGATAAAAGGAAGTGGTTCTGATTCAAATTGCAAGATTTGACCAAAACAAACAAACTTTGTAAGTTAAATTAAAGCTTGTAAAACATTGCAAGTTTAATAAAAGCTTGTAAAAAGGAATTCGTTGCAAACCGGCCTCAACTCAGAGTTGTGCTGATCGTAGAACCAGTGCTGGTCTTCCGTTTTTAAATTACTTAGACGTACATATATCTATGTTTGGCCACTATCTATGGCTGAAGATCAGATCTAGCAGTCGGCAGTTTGATTGCACTATACTATCATAGGTACGTATACTAGGTACAGGATGGAGTACTATGGATCCTTTGAGGACACGTGTTTCTATACTACATCTGAGCCCAAGTTTCTAAACCTCATCCGACGTGGTTGGTCCAAACTCGATTACAAATGTATGTATCTATTCGTGTAACTTAGTTTGCCGTAGTCTTGTGTATTGCGGCCAAACTGAGCAGAAAGCATTGTGCCTTCAAGTTACGTCCTACCAAAGCATGTCCTGGTAAATCTATACCATCAATATGTAAGTCAGAAAATTATACGGCAAGTTTTACAAGTAGGTTTAGTAATAAAATATAAATGAGAGTTACATTAATATGAGTAAAATATATAATACCCAACGACCACATACCTAGAACCTGGTCACTTACTAGGATTCCCTGTACATAAGAAACCAGACACTTCTTACCATCAGGTAAATAATAAAAACTTGCCGACCTCGATATCTCAGGGAATCTCATTTATTAGAAGGCATTATTCGTAAGGTAACATTAAGATTTTGTAAGCTTTCCTAATAATAAGAAGACGCGGGGCTCTTGGGAGCTTTCATCTAAAAATAGAGCACTGTAGGCTTTTATTATTGTTCTGCAAGTAATTACGTCATCTTCTACCTACATCATTGATTATAATTATCCATATAAGTGCCTACTTCATTTATAAGTTTGGAGATATGCTTTGATAACTCAACTTAATAACTCAATAACTCAACTTAATATAGGTACTTACGCCTCTGATAAACGGTCAATAAGAGTAAATCGATATACCTACAATACTTACGTGTTTTGTTGCACGTTGCGATAGACATATCGCACCTTCGGTGCAACAAAATCACAAATAGCCAAAACTGCAAAATTTAGTTAAGTATGCCAAATTGTCTTAGAGCCATGCCTATATCGGGGCAACAAAAACACTCGCGAAAGTATCGCAAAAATCTACTAAATGGCGCGAGTGCCTTTGTGGTTATTGGTGCATTTTTCCATTCGTTTTGGGCGAACAAAGTTTGATTAGACAGTTGTGCCCCCGCGCCTGCGAGATTATGACGTGCGTTGGAGCTAAAGCGACACAAATGATGTAGACGAGTGCAAAAAGCCTGACTGAAATGCCTAAATAATAAGGCATAACTCATTAACTAAATAATTCCTGGTGCAACAAAGTCACAATTCAGGACACTTTTTTTGTTTTGCGTTTTATTAGAATAATTTTAGTAATTTGAATTAAACTTTTGACATGAAACTATAGAAAACACAATAAAGCATCAATTTTATAAAGATTTTAAACCTACTACAATTAGACATCCAGTAATAAGGCAAGAAATGCGAAAAAAATCAAGTCCTCTCCTGTAAAATTCAAAACTGACCTGTTGTGACTTTGTAGCACCGAAGGTGCGATAATTATATTAATTTATTGAACGTTTATTTATAATAATAGAGACGTTTATTAGGTAAAATATAAGATTTTCTATATATAATTAACAAGAAAGTGACAAATTAAAAAATAATCTAAATCCACGTTTTTATGCGCCTTTTGAGGTTAGGTCAGCATTGCATATAAATGAAATTAGAATGCACTGTCATCGAGTTGTGAGCTACCCTGAAAATTTCAGCTGGATAGTTAATCGAAATGCTCGAATTTAGAGTTGCAAGATTCCACCCGGAAAGACAGACAGACGAACAAAAAAGGGGGTAAATAAAGACGTGGTAAAAATAATAATTTTATCTTCTGTGAGCCTTTTATTCACTTCACTTTTGCAACCATGGTATACCTAACCCTTATTATAACATATTAGAGGTTCGTTGTGTGTAAGGATAATGGATTTTGGGTTTCTTTGTCTATTTTTAGAATGAGTGATTGGAATTCTGAATTTCAGTGGGAGCTAGCCACAATTTGAGTTCATCAATATTATAATGTAGGTGTAGATGTCCCTATAATGTCGACCACAGACGCATCATCGGCTCATTGGACTTCGGATATATAGGACGACTGAATACCTCCACAGTAATCTCAATCCCTTATTATATGGGACGATAAGAATTTGTCGAAAGGTTATAGCCGATTTTCCATAGTAAGTTTGTCTTTCCATTAAACATTCACGTTGTTTTTATTGTGATAATTGCTACACTCCACGGTTTCCCGCCCACAAAAATATTCCATGTCCTTTTCCAGAACCTAAAGAACCTACATACCAAATTTCATTAAAATCCATTTAGTAGTTTTTGCGTGATTAAGTAACAAACATCCATCCATCCATTCATGCATCTAATATACCAAATAAAATATATCACTAGCTGACCCGGCAAACGTTGTTTTGCCATATAAATTAAAAAAAATGTTAAGGGTGAACAACCCTTATCACTTAGGGGTATGAAAAATAGATAGTAGCCGATTCTCAGACATACTGAATATGCATATAAAATTTGGTAAAAATCAGTAAAGCCGTTTCGGAGGAGTAAGGTAACTAACATTGTGACACGAGAATTTTATATATAAGAAAGAAGAAGATAATATACTAAAGTGACATTTTCACAAAATAATATGAGCTCCCTAAACATGTCAGTTTTTGAACCTACAAGCCTTTCCATCAAAAAAATATTTGCACTGAATAATTGGGCGTAATCCAAAAATCGACTAGATATTCTAGATAATAGGATTTAAAAAGTAGGTTTTTACGATCGGAGCAATGCTGCCAAAAAAACTGTATGGGATTCTATATAGGAGGTCCACCTGCATCAAATTCACTTTTAGTAGTAGAATATAAGCAAATTTGGGATAAACATCACTAAATAAAATGACATAATAAAATCTAAAAGCTCATTAAAACAAACAACCAGGCTCCCATTCCCGGTGTCAATTATCTACAATATTAAATACAAATAGATAAGCCAAAAACACAAACAATTTATAACATTAAACAAGTTATAATCTCTATACACAACATGTTATGAAATGTTTCAATTCACTTCATAAGTCCAGAATACAATTATCCTCATTGTTTCACGTCACGCCACAGAAAACAGACCGCAACTCGCAAACTTCGCGGGAACATAGAATTTGTAAAGGAAATGAACAGAATACAATGGTTTCCATTCAAGAAAGAGGAGTTTCTTTTGAAATTGGTCTTTTGACTATTTTTAGCTTATTGCTTGATTTAGTGGTAGATCGTGGTAGGTCTCTCGTGGTAGGTCTCTTGTATGCGGGAGGCCGTCTGGGTAGTTAACACCGCTTTGCCAGTTATTCTACCGCCAAGCAGTAGTGCGCAAGCATTACTGTAAAATTAATGGGCATGTGAGACTTAATATCCGATGTCTCGGGGTGATGAGCGCAATGCAGTGCTACGCAGTACTTTTATGGTATTAAAGGTTATATGTGGCTTTGCAATTGTTATGGGCTCGCGTGGCGCTCACCATCAGGCGAACTACGTGCTCGTCTAATAAATCAGTTCCACAAAAAAATACACTATTTATAAAGCACAACTTTGAAGAAACATCCATCATCCTCTGGGCCAGCGTTGTGGATAATGGCATTTAGCAGAAAATGATAATACACATAAACATAGGGTTCTCAATGAAAAATATTTTAAGACTATACCAAAGGGAAAATGCGAGAAATTTTATGAAGTAAGGCGAAATAAAAATGTTGTAGCATCTGCACATAAATGCCAAAATGCAGTAGTTTATCAATTCCCTTTAGCTAAAAACGCAAAATAACTTACTGTTTTTATATGTTAACCTAATCTTTGTAACCTCTGTTTAAATATGAGATTTTAAACATGCAAAATTTTTAAATTTAACTTTTTGCGATTATCGAGATCACGGGTCCTTCACCTGGCATTATTCCAGATTGCCTTTGCCAATTCATAGTTGAAACCATGAATTCATAAACAAACTAGGCATACGCTATTTAAACCCATCTTATCTTACTAATTTTATAAATGCAAAAGTTCGTAAGGAAGGATGGATGTTTTTTACTCAATTACGGAACGGATTTTGATGAAATCTGATATGTAGGTAGGTACTTGAGGCAAAGAATACTAACTACTTGCTTTAGGTCTTGAAAAAGACGTAAGCTACTTTTCATTCCGGGAAACCGCGGGTGAAACAGCGGAGCATAGCTAGTCTAAAATATTTACTTAGCTTCTTGCAGTTTAAACACCTAACCTAAGAGCAATTTATTAGTACCAGTGTAATTTAATAAAGGCTAATGGATCGACGAGTCGTCTCGATACTTTAGCACATCCCTTTTGTGTCCCGTCGGATAACGCAGTCCGCAACAACTGCGCAAACTTCGGAAAACATCGTTCTAATTTGTAAAGGAAATAAATAGGATACAATGGTTCCCTTCCACAAGTTCTCGCCAGTGAACAGTGAACAACTTCACTGTGAACGGCTTTACTCTGGAAGGCGTACCGTTTTGATGTTTACGAGTCTGGAAACAGACGTTCAAATGGAAATGAATGCTACGTGAAGAGTCGGCTTTCCTTAATTTAAATATAGGGATATAGGGATTTATATTTAGGGAGCGAGTGTGGCTCAGCGGGAACTCATGCGCCCTTCGATCAGACGCACCTGGGTTCGAATCCCGGCTCGGCCCTGCACTAATGACTTATAGTTAAGTGCAGATTTTGCACGCTCGCTCTAAAACGGTGAAGGAAAACATCGTGATGAAACCCGCTTACACGCTTTGGAGTGGTAGGCTCTGACCGTGGTTGTAATACCACCCACCGAACAAAGCCATGCCGTCAAGCGACCTAGTCGTGTTTCGGGATGATGTTCGGTGAACCATCGGGGAGACGGGTCTGAGCAGCCGCTCAACTGCCGTCTCTCTCTAGATCTATGTGCTCCATCTTAGGCCACATCATCGCTTCACATCAGGCAAGATAGTGGCCAAACATAGACCTATTAAGCAAAAAACAAAAAAAATATTGTTTAGTTTGGAGAGGACTTTTCGTGGTCTGGGCAAAAGTGGTCCAGCAGTGGTCGTTAATCTACCATCAAAACAGTATTATAGCTGCATACGTCATTTCAGTTTGTAAGTCACTGTCGCTAGCGATTCTGGTGATTTAGTACAAAATAACACAATCATCACCAATATATTACGTGTAAAATACTGAGACACAGGTCTTATGTTAGAAAGAATATGAGCCGTAATCCACTACGCAGGTCTAGTGTGCATTGAGTTTGGATGTCTCATGTACTTATTCGAATTTTGGAATTCTGAGACAAGCAGTGGAACGAGTGAGAAGTAAGATCTAATCTAGGTATCGTAAAATATTATTTGATACCTTTTGCTATTGAGGCTTCATCAGAATCGTAAAAACCTAACGAAATTTGGTAAGTAGTAGTACACACCCTATATAGCGGTAGGTACGGTAATTGATGCGCCCTGTCATCATCAGACAATACGAGAAGCTAATTGGCAATCATCAGCGTCCAGCGTGTGTAAGTCGCTAATTACTCAAAGCCAAAAGCCAAAGTGTTCTCATGCGAATGAGGTCCATTTAGGGTGACCACAAGACGAGTAATGTTGTGGATTTTTTATGAAGCTACGTGATTTTTATAAAGACTTTTATCAAGACTGGTAATAATATTAGAATTTATTAACACAATTCCGGCAATCACCCACAATCCAGAATGAAAACATAAACAAAGTGTCTTCGCCTTAATAGAGACAATAAGAAAAGTGTTAATAGACACATTGTTAGTATTATTTTATGTATTAGCATAAATTCAATTTTAATTACTCATTAGATAGATAGATGAACGCTTTATTGCAAACATTAAATTACAGACATTACATAAAAACAATTAAAGAAAGTGTTACAATGGGCGGCCTTATCGCTAAAAGCGTCTCTTCCAGGCCTTAGCCTAATTATATGGCTAGATTGTAATAAAAATAGGGAGCAGCGTTATGATTGATGCTTCATAGAATAAGGAAAAAAAGAAATACAAATCCGGCATCGTGCATTTGTTCAAATTTGCAACTGAACAATGACATGAGCGTGTCAGGCGCCTGATAGCAAACGCCACGCTTGCCCATAACAATTGCAGTGGCACCCAGAATATGTAATACCATGGAAAGGTCTGCGTAACACTGCATTGTGCTCATAACCCCGATACATCAGATATTGTTTCATAATAAATTATGCCCAGTAATTTCACTGGCTACAAAGCCTTTCAAACCGGAACACAGTAATGTTTGCGTACTCCTGGTTGGCGAAAGTATACATATCTAGGTAAATGAGGCATAAATAGGGATATTAAAGCTTCTAATGTAAAGGTGATCACTATGCATAGTGTGTAATACTTTTATTGGTAAGTAAACAAATAGAGAAAACAAATTAACCACGGCACTTAACTAGAGATTGAATTGATTTTTTTCATTTTGAACACGAAATTACTAAATTTTGATTCCTTTGTAAAATGTAAAAGATATGGTGATACCTAATTAGAAACACTAATCAGGTATTTATTTTAAGTGGAAAATCAGAACAGGTGGTTACCATAACTTCAACGCATATGATTTATTGCTACATTTCTCGCTTCTCTCTGAATAGAGTTGGTATTTTTGATGCAATTCAAACAAGTTGCTTACGTCAATACTTGTGTCAAAATAACGTTTAAATATACAGCACTTGCTGTACTAGTTGCCCTACATTATTATTAGTTGAACTTCTGTCATAATATTTCAAAAAACCAGTTTTTGACGCAATATCTGGTATTAAAACTATTTGTCATAGAAAAATGTTTTGGTAATCGATGTCGTCAGTGAGTCTTTGTCAGGTATAGGAATATAGGTACCTAAGTACATAGCTGCACAGTGACTATAGGTAGTTTTTAAACTATTCAATTGTTAGAAATAAACATGATCAATTAGAAAAATAAAACTTTAGCAACATCATAGAAAAATTGCAAGAATCGAAATTTTACGTAGTAGCATAGTAGCATAGTAGCATAATAATATATAAAAAGTGATATATTTCATCATCGAAAAATTGCAAGTATCGAAATTTTGCGTAGTAGCATAGTAGCATAGTAGCATAATAATATATAAAAAGTGATATATTTATAAGGTTTTATTTATGCAACAAAGTGCTTTATTATGTCTCCACTTTCCTTAAATTTACTTGTCAGCAATGTTTCACCGTGAGCCTTTAATATCAGCTTCGCTATTATAAATCCAACGAAGCAATAAAACACTTTGCATAATACCACACCGTGATTAGTCAAGGTTTATGCAGTATTTAGGACTGCGAATTACGAGACAACTTAATGTGGGCCACCTCAACAAACTAAAGTTTTAGAACACCTTCATTCCACGAAGAATCTATTTTGTTTTGTGCAAAGGGTTGTACTGTAAACAAAACTGGAATTTGTGTGTTCTTAAAATTAACTAAGAGCAAATAACTTTGCGGTCCACTTAGGTTCATTGCTCGGATATTGTGTAAAGGGGCTGTTCGTTTATTTTTATTACCGTTTTTGGTAGTGCCTGTAAAATAAAAGTTTATTTTAGGAACTGGGGCTTTAGAGTTGTGTCAAATAAATGACGTTAAAGACTACTTCCTATCTAGAATCGTGATTCCTAGATTATGGTGGACTGTTAGGTAGAGGTATGTGACCGACGATGGAGTGACCAAAACCACAACGCTTGTTTTGTCATAACAAGGTTGCGGAATGTCAAGTCATCTCTATGTTAGAAATAAAGCATTACAATGATTAATGTGACAAAGGCATCCCGGAGGACTTTACCTTTGCAACCTTAATAGCAGAGAGTTGTGTATCAGCCTCCAACCGCCTGCTGGTTCCTAGGGGGTAGAAGTTTACATTCTCATATTAAGAAAAGTAAAACGTTAAAAAGGTAGGCTGAAGCTAAAATGTAAAGAGGACGCACGATTATGTGGTGCGAAATGCGTTTTCACAAAGTTACTTTGTGTTTCAGACCAATCGTGCCTACAACTTTGTGGGCCTCCGGAGATAAGCGAGCTCATAAAGTCTTTATTTTTTACGAAAGGCATAAAGTTAAAATGTTTTTGTGTTTAAGTGTGTCCTTGCCTATATACTCTCGAAGATAAAATTGCAGCAAGTCGTTTTGGCACAAATGATTCGAACAGGAAGAGGAAATTCGAAAAGGAGAGAGAAAAATTTCTTTGTAAATTTTGTACAAAATTGAATCTCTGAAACTATCCTTCTATGCAATCAGGAGCGACTCAGCGTGAAATTACTACAAAAGATTTGAATGTAGCAGCCGGCGATTGCCCAACTTCCGGGGCTAATGAGCACAACGGGTGTAATTTCAAAATTTTTAAATTGCTCTCACCATCTGAATCAGCTTGTAAAAGTCGTGCGACTTTTTATCTTATATTCGAAATTGGTGTAATTTTATACTGGAAACTTACTTATCGACTTAGATAATGGGTACTACAAGCTTAAATGAAGCTGAGACTCTATATTAAAATATGTAAGTACTAGCAAAGAAAACTAACTGTCCTAGGGTCAATCTCAACCCTCACGTCATAGCTTTACAAATAACACAGCATCATACATTATCTTACCATATTGCTAGGACAAGGGCCTTCTAGCAAAAAGAGAGAATAGGCCTCAATCCCCGGAACCTAATAAATTTGAAGTAGGCACCTACCTACAATAGCGTAGCTCAACTAACATACTTCTAACATAAAATATGCTCATCTAATTACCACGCTTTATGACCATATTTAATCAACCCTCCAAGCTTCACTCAAAAATTTAATAACCAACCTAAATTTAACTATTAAAATATCACATAGTTGAACCATAAACTGAGTTAACAGGGTGCTGTCACCGTGTCAACTAAATAACGAGTTTTCAAAACGCAATTTAGCTGGATAAGCAGCTCGCGAAATGAGAAAAAATAATGGCAGAGAATATGCAATTATCCCTTTTCATTGGCGGGGCGTGCGCCGCGCGCGTTTAAAGGGCTGACAGACGGAGCGTATCGCGGAGGTGGTGTATCGTTTTTGTAATGGCAGGCGAAAACATGGTATGCTCAAGTGGTTTTATGGTAATCGTCGCTTTGATGCAGTGAACGAAATATGGATGTGGGATTTTAATAGGAAACTTGGTGGAGGGTGTTGCGTTGACTATGTGTTTATGGGAGCCTAAAGGTCGAAGTGTACTTACTCGTATTATATTAAGGAAAGTTGTACATGAGTGAATCCTCATACTAACAAGTTAAAGACATCTAAGTTATATATGCACGACCATCTGGCCCAGTATAAGTAGGTATAGGTTGGCTCAACTAGTAAACTTTCTGAAATTATCCCTCTCATTTATTTTTCTGTTAAAATTATTTATAGGCAAAATTTAGTGATACATACTTTATTGTTTGCACCTATGTGTAACAAGTTTGTGAATCGCAAAACAAACAACACTTAACTATAAGCCGACTTTTACTACTTGGCCACAAGACGCCCTAATTACAATGAAGACCACATTTAAATAGTCACACATTGTCATAATTTTCACATTACTTTGATAAATGTTTAAAATAAGGATACGCGGCGAGTGTTGGCGCCTTTATTCTAAGGATTTAAGGTACACTCCGTAACGTATAAATCTTACACTCCCTCATTAACACGGCTATGAGGATCTGATGGTGAAATACGGAGGATTATAAAATATTGCGCTGATTTTTGAGATTCAGAAAATACTGATAGCAATTTCATAAAATATATTAAGCCGCGCTACACACATACGTATATCATCATCTTCAGACAATTGTCATATTTAAATTAACTTTTATTTAACCAACTCAGTGAAGATTGCATTATATATCATCGTAAATATTTTGGTACAGTGTTTAAGAAAAATTGTTACAACTCAACAATAGATTTATCTGAAATATATATATATTTTATTTTAGTTATTTATTTTATTTAAGTACATAAAAATATCGTTAATTTTTACATGATTACTTATTATATTTTTTTTAATTTTGGCTCTTTTAAAGTTAATGGTAAGATTGAATAAAGATTTATTCATTTATTATTTTTACGCCTACTTAAGAAATTAACTGCGAAACTTTTTGATTAACACTTTTCCTGCTGATGGTACTTTTAAGCAAAATTGACTTTTAATCGACTTTATCAAGTTAATGAGAAAACGGGGCTCTCCGGGACGGGTCCTTGCGGTCTTGGGGACTCTCAGGGAATAAACCCAAATTTTGCAGTCCCGCGCAATTCAAAGTACTGGTTTCATTGCAGAAACATAAAAATGTTTCTTTCATTTAATTCACCCACCTGCAACATAACATTGCACTTAGCAATGGCAAAATTTTCAGTAGTGCTAATGTTCTTGTAGAATTTTCTAGCTAGGACTTTATATTTATTAGCTAAATTTAGAGTGGGTGTGAAAATGAGAAAAACAGAACGGCGAAAACCGGCTCTAAGGATATTTATACGCGAGACGTTTGTACACTCTTGAAATTTTGAAATAGAACTTGCTAGATAGTTCGTTGAGAATGAGATATAAAAAACGTACCTAAAAAGCCAGAAGCAAAGAGTCCGCCTTGGAAAGTACCACACCTTTGCCAGATATTCAACCGCCAAACAGTAGTGTGCAATAATACTGTGTTCTGGTTTGAATGCACTGTGCAAGCGAAATTACTGAGCATTATGTGGCTTTAAAGCTATTGTCTTAGTGCAGTGCTTCGCATGTTCTGGGTGGCACCACAGAATACTAAGGGACAGAAGCAACAATTCGCAAAGAAATTTAAACAAATAGCGACTCTTGCCATGACGCAATAAAGTTCAATTCAGCTCGCGTGGCGCTGCATACCTACCAGTCATATTAACCTACAAAACGCCTCTCTTTCTTGACGCGGCACGTGTAACGACGCGCGACCCGCTGTCGGTGTCCGGCTATGTACCTGTAGCTTCGTACCTACAGTGCGTAGTGCGCTAGGCCAACTGACACCGTCACTGTTATGGGCAGGGGTGTTGCTTACCATCAGTTAAACGACCTGCTCGTCTCAACTTTCATTGTATAAAAAAAGTATCCTTTTTTTGCCTGTGACCATAATTTACTTAAACAAAATAAATTATTTTTCAAAAATAACTAAACCGACTTCAAAACCACAAATAGGCACTCAAAAGTGAAAAATAAATTAATATAATTATCATAAGCGCTACCCTCTCATATATTTGAAGTCGGTGCCAGCCAAGTCTATTAGGTAGCAGATAAATAGTATAGTATAGATAGTATATAGTAAGTACTACTTGTAGGTAGTATCTATCTACTACCTTTTAGACTTGGCTGGCACCGACTTCAAATATATGAGTGAGTAGCGTTTATGATAATTATATTAATTTATTTTTCAATTTTGAGTGCCATTTGTGGTTTTAAAGTCGGTTTAGTTTTTTTTGAAAAATAATTTATTTTTCCCTTTTTAGTGAAAAACAAGTTTTAATTAAATTAATTTAAAAAGCTTTTAAAGACAAGCTTTTATGATCTAGAAGCCACATCATGACGAAGTTTAAAACGGGCTATCACAATTAAATGCATGTACAAAAAAAAATCATGTCTGTTCTATTCTCTGTTGAGGAGTTCCCTCGCCGGAAGTCAATCCTGGGTGTATCAGCCATGTCATGATGGAATTTAGAACAGGCTATTATGGTTAAATCCATTAACGCAATGTTGTGTCTGTACTATTCACCGTTGAGGAGTTCCATCACCGGAAGTCAACCCTGGGTGAAGCAGGTGAAGCAGTCGAATACAAACCTCCAACTTTAGAAAGTTGGTTACGAAAAATTCAAAGAGTACTGAAAAAATTTCGATAAAATTCATATGGGACCACCTCTGAAGTATGAGACTACCTACCAATCAAAAAAAGAATCATCGAAATCAATGCATAATTGGCGGAGTAATCGCATAACAAACACACAAAAAAAAACATACCGTCGAATTGTAAACCTCCTCCTTTTTGAAGTCGGTTAATTAGAACATTTTGTTTAGGTACTGTAGATTTAAAGTGACATGTAATAATTAAATAAGACTGGGCTCCCCAGTCTTATTTAATGATTCTATCTAGCGCCTTTTTAACCGACTTCAAAAAAAGGAGAAGGTTCTCAATCCGATTGATTTTTTATGTTTGTTACCTCAGAACTTCGTCATTTATAAACTGATTTGGAAAAATCTGCGTTGGGTTCAGTATAGCTTCAAGGTGGTTCCATATAAATTTCATTGATATTTGACCTTGGACCTCCTTCTGCTTGGAAAATACATAAAGAAATCCTCTCCATGGAAAATACATAAAGAATTGATGAAATGAAGTCGGTTTTTTTGTTATATAAATAATTATCTGATCTCTGCACGCCCACACCCCAGGTACCTAGATACTGTTGCCCTGTTGTTAATTGTCGGCGTCATTCAGATTCTTGTCGGTTCTTAACGAGGTAAAAAACATAATCTAAATTATAAAAATTTAGTTATTTCATTTATTTTTTTATATTTCTTCGACAGAGAACCAAAGTAACTGACATAGCCCATAGAATTAGTAAGCTGAAGTGTCAATGGGCTGGTCACATCTCTCGAAGGACGGACAACCGTTGGAGTAGACGTGTCCTTGAGTGGAGACCGCGAATTGGCAAGCGTAGTGTACCCACCGGCCAGGTAGAGTGACGGACTGTGAAAGGTCCGGAAGAAACTGGATGAGAAGAGCCGAAGATCGGGCTCAATGGCGTTCATTCGGAGAGGTCTATGTCCAGCAGTGGACGACTACAGGCTGATGATGATGATGATGAATGATGATTTTTTTTAGGTCTATCCTAAAATAACCATTCATAAACTAAAACTACAAAAAATTACCCGAGTGTTAATGACTGAGATACAACCAGAATCAATGCCGGGTTTTCCGCAAGTATGTACTTAATAAGGGGTCAGGATGTTTTGACTGGCCCTTGTAATATTAAAATACTTTCATAGCTTTGAGTATTTGAAAAAGATTCATTACTCAGTGAGAAAACTGTGTCGCGTTGCATTCGAGTCCAATTGACCTAATTGAGTATGAGTGTCTACACTACAATGCCTGATAATGAGAATGGTAAATTTTTGTTCAGTTCAGTCACGTTATATTTCATAGATTTTCTTTATTTTTTTACTTGCAATTTTAGTGTAACTGGGCTTATTCCAAAACAGGGCTTTGCCGTCGTCCGTGTTTCCGCATAAATACAATCTAGATGTGTTCAAATCTAGAGTGAACAAGTATTTACTGGGTAAACGTGATACATCTTCGACCACATCGTCACTTTCCATCAGGGCCCTAATTCACTATGACAACTTGGCGATTCCTTGATTCAAGGAAACGTCGATTTCTTCATTAATAAACGACATCTGCGAAATTTGTATTCTCTATGACGCGTCATATATATGAATATATGAATGCGTCATACAGATGTCGTTTATTAATGAAGGAATCGACGTGATTTCGAAGCAAGGAATCGAAGTGATTTCGCCAAGTTGTCATAGTGAATTGAGGCCCAGGTGAGATTGTGGTCAAACGCAGTAATCCCATCGAGCTCCAAGTTAAGTACTCTGCTTAATTTTTATATGGAAGGATTTTAAACGAAGTAGAGTCAACAAAAACACAACTTACAAACTTCACCGTTTTAATGACGATAATGTGCGAATTTATACCGAAATACAATACATAGTACAGAAATAATTATTAATGCTACTGCCACTGTGATAGTCACAAGACTGTATGAATTATCATACATAATAATATCATACATATTAATGTAAACCAATGTAAAGCTGATATAGAAATAAAAAGGTAATTATTAACTATAAGTTTAATTTAAATCTACTTTTTGAAATGAGTTGGTCATGACCACTTAAGTCCTACTAATAAAGTGACTATGTTATTTTATTTATTATAAAGATTTATTTTCTCGAGAACAAATGGTTTGGACCCAGCTGGAAATAAGCCGTAACTGAAGTAGTTTTATAAATATAAAATTATATTCGTATTTATAAATATAAAATAGCAAACGTGCCTATATGTAACAATTGCAACCTTTTGTATTACTATACGCATTTTATTGCATCATACTAAGATGCCAGTTCAGTTATACGTGCACAAGGTATATTTACAGAAAAGTTTATTTATCAGGTACCTAATAAATATAGGTAAGTGTTTTTTTTTAATAGCATATACATACGATTTCAAATACAACGATCTACTAATTAAAATTACTCTTTACATTGTAACAAATAAAGTATCTTCTGTTTTAGTATATCACGGCATGCTGTTCCGTTCCCGAAGGCATCGCAAACAGGGAACATTACGTACATTTATTTAACAGGGTGAGGCTTCATTTTCATCCGAGGTTATGACTTGTTATGTTATGCAGAGGCGGATTAAGTAACTCATTAGGGTTGATGACCCAAGCCTTGTAATTACCACGATTTATTATTAAGTTAAAAGTTTTAATGATTTCCGAACTAGAAGGATACATTGTAATCTAAAATTCGTATCATTTAAAATACCAGCTAGTCAACTTCTCAGATATAGGTATGCTGCAAAATGGCTGTCATAAAGCTTTATATTGTACATTTTTATCAAGTTAGATAGATAGAAAATATGGTATAAAAATAAATAGATAGATCTTTATCGCACAAACAAATTTAGAGGTACATAGGCGAAATTAATACTGATGTTTCGGGCGATGAGCGCAATGCAGTCCTACACAGTGCATTTTATAGAATTAAGTTCTGGGTGGCACTGCAATTGTTATGGGCATGCGTGGTGCTTACCATTAAGCGAACGGCATGCTCGTTTTATCACTCAATACGATAAAAAATAGTAAGCATCGTATCTTCCAGTTATCCTCGGTTAGCCTAAAGTTAGATCGCAGCAAATCTTGATTAGAATAAAAAGTTCCTACATCGTTACGAGTCATCGTTACGCCTTTTAGTTCACCTAATCGATAGTTAACTACCCGACCCCGATTCCTTAATCCGGTACTGCCGGGTCATACGTGGCTTCCGCACCTTTCTGCAACTTACCCGTGAAATGTCAGCAAATGTCCTGTGAAATTTAACCCCGCTTCATGTACTCCAAGCAGGATTACGTGAAACTTATGGTTCGTTGCGGAATGGAAACAGCAGAAAAATATGACACTAATGACGCATAAGTATAAGTGCCTATATGAGTATTATTAAGGCTTAATTCGTGCTCTATATAAACGACTATGGTTTGGAAACTATAGTAAGTCGAAATATAAAATGGCTACACTCACGTTATGATTGTGTCGGCATAACTCCGACTAGGTTTCGGACAAGTAGGATGTCCTTCTTCCGAGAGTTTACCGAGGGTTTGGATTCGCGGCGCAGACTCCGCAAACTAACAGTATTACATAGGAATGAGGAATATTACATAGGATACTTTTAATCCCGGAAAATTGATCACGCGGGAGAAACCTCGTGGCGCGGCTAGCCCGTAATAAATGGCTTGTGGCATATTGATTTCACATACCTAGTTTTAAATAAAATTTATTTATCTCGATTTTTCATAACCCCAAGCATATTAATATGCTCGTGGTTTTTTAACAATTTTGTGTAATAAACTATTGAGAATTTAAAACGTTTATACTAATATTACCTCTGTTTTAAACGGTTTTATTTAGCTTGCCCTGTTTGGGTCAAAATTTAGTAATAAAAATTTTACCCCCTTCCTGTTATTCACACCATAGAATACTAAGTGATTCACACTGAGATTCAGAGACACGTAAATTTAGAAAAACAATTGTAGATGAATGAACCTCAAGTATACAGCTGAATTTGACTAAGAACATACATAGAACATAAAACTAGGAACATAGAACCATCCCGAATAATTTTATCCCGGTAGAATTATTAGTTTCTTAGAAGATATATTTTGGGTCGTGGATGCTTTTCTGGTACTTACGGTGGTAGAGTTATTGTTATAACATATGACGTTCATGAGTGCGTTTGTGATCAAAATATTTAAGAATATACTACGTGGATAGAGGATAGTTAGGCTTGTGGAGTCAGCTAGTAAGATATAAGTTTACCCATGGCCCTTACATACCCTTCCGCCCTTGTGACCACGGCAATTGGGTAAATACCGTCCCTCAGGGTAACCACAGAATGTCATGCAGGAATAGGTAACTGATACCATCGGACATGAATACCTACGAGTAAACTCTGAACAAAGTTTTAATAGGAATTCAGACAACTCATTTGTGGCTGACAACCTACGATTAAGTCTTCTGTGCTGGAAGATACTGATAAAAATATTTCGAACAGTAGTTTTTTTTTGTAATAATCAACAAAATAGAACATTTTGAAAAACCCCTTGATATAAACATTTTGCAGCACTGCCTCGTAGATTGTACAATATAAATTATCTAAGGACTACACAGAGATGAATTTCAAAGGAACTTACGAAAACCGCATCGAACTCACAGTTTGGTCGTTTCGTAAATAAAATTTAAACAGAGACAGGTGCAATAACTAATACTATTATATCTACTACAGTGCTCCTGGTGGATTTGCACAACATAATTTAGCTATGAACCATCTCAGATATATTTCGAAGCTACTACCGAAAACCGCAACAATATTAGTTCAGCCATTTTGAAGATAGATGGAGAACATAGTTTAAGCACATGCACAAACATACTAGCTACTTCTTACCCCAAATGCATATATTATAACTTCTCCATTCCGTCGTAGGAAGAGTGACAAGCACGCAGATGACCCGACTTATGAAAAGCAGTGGCCTAAGCGTATTGACATTCTGATATACCAGAAGCCTCAAAACAGACTTTTAAAAGACTTCAAAATAGGAAGAGGTTCACAATTCGATTGAAAGATTCGATTCCAATGAAAAAAGCATTATACAGTTAGTAATTACATAGAAGACAAAGATGCATGGAACATTCCGCTTGTGCCAAGTAGCCAACTGGCACATAAGAAACATAATATTGTCAAAAACAAACATAAAATATTGTAACAAAGATAAAAAAAAATGCTCCTCAGTTTCTTTCCGTATCTTCTGAGTAGTGGTTCTTTATCCGATACGGTGGTAGAGTCATTATAATAATTGACGTTCATAAGTGCGTCTGTGATACCAAAATTGAATAAAGATCTTTTGAACTTTGAACTTGAACGTTGTTTTTAAGCTATTGCATAGCTTCTATCGCGGGCCTTGAGCGTGGAGACCGAATCCAGAAATTCCGTAACGAAAAAAACCTAACACCCCCCACTCCGAATGCTATGCAATAGCTTTACCGCGGTAGTCTCCGAGTGCCACAAGTCTTTTTTATGTTTGTTACCTCAGAACTCCGTGATTTATAAACCGATTTAGAAAATTCTTTTTTCGTTTAATTTACTATAGTTTCCAGGTGGTCCCATAAAAATGTCATCTTCATTTCATATTCGACCTTGGCCATTGAACATACTTCAAAATTGAAGTCGGTTTTTTTGTTATAAAATATATTCTTGTTATGTTCCATTCGACGTCACTTTCGCTTCATAAAGTTTTACCCCACACAAAAAAATTCTTATTCGCCTCACATCATCATCATCATCAAGCCCATCACGTTCCCACGGCTGGAACACGGATTCGCCTCATATATTATACCCAAAATTCAAAAAAACTAAAATTCTGTAATTTTTTTCCAAAGCTCTTTCATTTTTGTCATCACAGACGTAGAAACTTTAATTAATCACATAAACTATGACATATCGGAAATAAACCGAAAAAAAACACTACCCAGAAGATATTAGATCTCATAAGAGTCATAAGTAAAATCCCTTGCGACCTCGGAACCGTCGCAGGAAGCCGTGGATCCAAATCGGAAAACATGAATTGTTTCAAAACAGCAGTAATCTCTATACATTTTTTAAATGGCCTTTTGAGACAATTAATAACAAAGCACCTTGACATTTTTTTTTATTACTGTTAAGTTAATGTGACAGTTAATACTGCAAAATCAAACATACGTTTCCACCCTCATATTCACAATCTAACCATGGCGTAAATCAGTGGCATAGTAAGACAAACGTTCGTTGAATACTTTATTTTTAGGACTGTCTCATTAAATATTTCAATACTCATATCTATTACCTTTGTTTTGTACTATCTTCTGAGAGTTTTTATGTCTTTTACTGCAGCAATAATAAAGTTAAATGCAAAAATTACTAATGATGTATGCCTATAAGGAAGCAGACACAAGAAATCATAACGCTTTTTAACAATACGGGAACAAACACAATGACTTTTGAAGTCTCTCACGAATTCACATTCAATTGTTGTGCAAACTGCTCATTGTAATAAGCGCGTCTTAAAAAATGTGCAAAATAGAATTCGACCTACCTACGACCAAACCATAAGATTGATACCAGAACTCCACTTTGTGAACAATAAAACTTCGCAAAATCTTTATATTAAGTAACTTCGGATATTCGTAGGCGTTTTTGGCAGCCTCTTGAGGTTTCGTAAAAAGAAAATCACGAATATTGAGCATAATCGGAAAGCAGCTAAAGTCTCTTAGGAGGCAGAAGTTTTGTCGATAGTAGATGTTATATCTCTCGAACTTATTGGGCAAAAATATTAGTCAGCTGGCCGATTCAGAACCTCGCGATGAGTCGTTGTCGAATAAGTAGTCATTTGCGCATTCGAAATTAACTTACTTCCTTAGGCTTGTACTATTAATTATTCTGTGTCGTAGGTAACTTCTTATATACCATTAGCGTATAATATATAATTATCAATCTAAGTATTATCTTGCTTCCGCCACCGCGAGATCAAAACGTAAGATATTATCAAAGTTTGTGCGAAGTTTAGGAGCTTCACTATTGCAGGGATTATATGCATATTTTAACACGAAAAAATCAAACCAATCCAATCAAAAACAATGTCCATTGTTATTTATCATCATTAGGTATTGGTACAAAAGCAAATATTTTAATTGCGTCTGCGTCTAAACATTCCGAGCAAATAAACACGTAATTGCAAAAGTTTTATTAGTAACATAACACAATAGAAAATTAACTAGAATTAACTAATACGAAGTTGTTAAAACTCGCGGACGCTACCGAACCAGAATACGATTACCCAGTCTAATTAGCAGTTTCACAATGGTAAATGAATATTTGCAATAACTGATTGCAATTATAAACTCGACTAGTGAAAGATATTATTATGCAATAGTACCCAATTCGGCTGACAATGGTAATTCAAAAATTGTTATAACATTTATAGCACTCGAAGAAAAATGTCGCATCGTGAAGAAACCGGCATGTCCAGGAATCACGAAACATGAAGAACATGTGACATCTAACCCGTAATGGACCTGTGTGCTGTGGTGGATCATAGCCCGTAATCTCTTTCTCTTTCAAAGACGGCGCGTCAAGTCACGTCTCAGCAGTGCGGTCGTAGTTGTCTAATGCTGATGATGATAACATTAATAACAATACTAGAACGATTTTTGCTGGTGGCCAAGAATTTAGGTATAAATATTGAAATCCAAATATTACTAATTCTGTCAGACGACATAAACGTTAAACCATGACCGACTGTAGTCCATACGCGACAAGTCCGTTCTTCGTTCCATTTACTAAAACGGCAATGTGATGTCTCATACACATATCGATGACTCGGTTGACCGTGTGACGTCATTGCTTTTACCGGCGAAAGTATGGCATTCTTAGTTCACTACATTAACATATTTCTTCTCTGGTTCACTACGTAGGTTTAAATGTTTCGGTGACTATTTGAATTTAAATGACGTGGAATGAAACTGATTTAGGAGTGCTGTTAAAGGGCTAAGGTTATTAATACAGATAACTGTTGTGTTCAAAGGTTGAAGGCAGAATTGAGACAATTATGAAAACTATTAGAATAAATAACTCATTCATGGTTGACCGAATAAGGCCAAAATACGCTAATTATGAAGATATAATTATTGTACCACATATTTGGAGAGATGACCTTTAATTAGATTTTTTTTGTGGCTGAAAATACCTTCAATGTAACTGTCAGAATCATTGTTCTTCGATTACAACTAGCCTGGTAGGTCTCTCATAATGCTAGAGGCCGTCTGGGTAGGTACCACCGTTCTGCCAGTTATTCTGTCGCCAATCAGTAAAGCCAAGTCAGCGAAATTACTCGGCATATTATGAGACTTAATATCTGATATCTCAGGGTGATGAGCGCAATGCTTTATATGGTATTAAAAGTTCTAGGTGGCACTGCAAATGTTATGGGCACGTGTGGTGCTTACCATCAGGCAAGGATTTGCTCGTCTCATTACTCAGTATCATAAAAAAGCCTGCAACTACCGATCCCCTAGGCTGTTCCTAATCACTTGTTGCATCATTTCATTTGTCGTTTGTGTCGTCGTCGTCGACGTTTGTCTTTGGTAGTGAAATCGATTTTGACAATGAATACCGTGCGATTGTTGGAGTATAAAAAAGCTAAAGTTGGCGAATAATGTTACAATTCAACTAATTCTTCTTCCGGCTCCTCCTAATAATATGAATGCGAAAGTTTGTAAGGATGGCTGGATGGGTATATTACCCCAATCATGCAAAAACTACTGTAGAGATTTTGATGAAATTTGATATGTTGCCTACATACCAAATTTTGTTCCAATCTTTAGGTTCTGGAAAAGGACATAGGCTATTTTTTATCCCGGGAAACCGCGGGCGCTATCGCGGGACGCACCTAGTCCAAAACATGGTGGAGTGGTTGCTCTATTAAATTTAGATGTGGTAGTGTAGCCACTTGCATATAATAAAATTAATAGCGTACGAAATTGGCAGTCTGCAGACACGATAGACGAAATAATTTCACTTTAACTTGACATTCACTGAGAGAGTTTATACGAAAATACTCGAAATAATACTAATAAAAGTCAATTTGAGCCGTAAGTAGTAGTTATGATTGTATAGAGTACCTACTTGGAGCAGGTGTAAGTGTAAAAAAGATTAATGAATGCAAATGAAGTGAAAGTGATTTGTCGAAGTCGAGATAAATAGAGCTTTATCTTCTCGGAAAGGTATAACGTAATGATGAAGTGATCCAATGCCTATTCATTGAGTTTCAAGTTGTAGCAACTTGAGAAAAATGTGCCTATATTTTTTTGTCTCTCAAATTTCTTTTAAAAATTGATTTCTCGTAGACACATTTTTTGACATTTTATATATTGTAGGCCGAGCACTTGTGCCGATCAAGGTACTATCCATGTTACGTAAATAGGGTTTTGTTGGGAGTAGTGAATTTCTGGGTTTTGTTGAGAGCTATCCCAAATTAGTCGGTTTTTTTCAAATATCAAGATAATCAGTTATTTTTGGAAAGCTCTTGTAGGTTTTCTGACAACTTTTTCTATCTTTAACGATTATGGTAGTAGCGATAGGGACCTATGGTTAAAAACTCACCTTGTAGGTATAAAAGACATAAAAAAATACACTTTTGTCAAGTAGCCAACAGCACTTAAACAAAATGCCCCTGAGCTTCTTGCTATATCTTTTGGGGAGTAGTTATTTTTCAGTCACGTTGGTTGAGTCAAAATAATATTGACGTTCATAAGTGCATCTATGATGCCCAAATTGAAAGAATTTTTAAATTTTGAAAGAATTAACACTGAGAAAGTTGTTACTTAGTAAACAAGTACTTCATGGTACCTACTCACAGACCACAGTACGATGAGTCGCTTCGTCGCAGAATGTCACTTTCCTAAAATTTCTACTGCACGCTATACGTCCCTTTCGTACAATGTCCCTTTCGTAAAATGTCCCTTTCGCAATATGTCCCTTTCACAAAATGTCCAAGCAAACGCTATGTGCTCTATGTCTGTAAAAAATATAGCGTATGTCTGCACTATATACAGTACGATTATATGAATGATTGCCTAAATAAGTTTTATATTTAACACTGATGGACAATAAAACACATCCCAGCCCAAAAGGCGACAGTGCCGTTGCGTTCCATTTAGGTAGGTACCTACCATCACCAGTCGTTATACATTAATATGTAAACCACGACTGTGGAGCTATGAGTAACAGTAGATAGTCAACGTATGGGCACTGTTTTACATTGTAAAACTTACTGTGGTATGTAGTTGGAAACGCCGAAGATACGTTTGACACACATAAAGAAAATATATTTTAAATAAAAATAAATCATTTTCTTGAATGGCGTTTATGACTTTCATTTTGATTTGGTTAGTTGAAATAGAAGGTCATGAAATTTGTGACGACCATGTTTAAAGGTGCATCTATGTAATTTCTTATGTGTATGCTAGAAACACACATGTATACGTGTGTAGTGATGAGCTGCTGTGTAGGTACTTATATATATATATATATATATATATATATATATATATATATATATATATATATATATATTTGTTAAAATGTAATCGTAAAATAATCAGTAAGTCAATACGTAAGTATACCTTTAGAATTCGCACTCGAAATAAACCTTTAAAAATTCCCGTAATAAAAATAATACCTTAGTTCTATTATTTATTATTTGATAATGCGCAGACGCTTAAACGGTAAATATTCTAAGCAAATATTCTGTGGTGAATGTACAAACATTATTTTATTTATTATCATTGTGCAACATGTTAAAAATATTATGCAAATGGTACAAAAACCTCATCAATAAAAAAATCAATTGAATAGAGCCCCTACCACGATCGCCATAGCATACCTCAGTGGGCACTATTACCTAATCTATGTCTCAGCCCCACTCACACAGCCTCCGTGCGTTTGTGTGCGAAGGCCCGTAGCTCGTAGTACCATTCTTTGCTGCGCGTACGCGCGTCGTCTCGAAGAAAGCCTCTCCGCCTCAGTGCTGACTTGGCGGCCGACGCGATCACACCGGCCTGCCGACCATGTGGACTTTGTGACTCAAGTGTTGTGAATTTTAGTGTTCAAGCACAGTGCCCGTGCGTTAACCCCAACCCCTGATAGTGCCTAACCGGATTTTTAACCCGGAACGCCCCGCGGCGTGGAAAAGGTAGGTCTCTTGCGTACGCCGTTTGCATTATTATCTAGACGTATCAGTGCTAGCTCAGTCGAGTGTTAATTTAAGGTAATGTGAAAGTTGTGACGATCGATCGCCGAGGAGTCAGCGTTGTTGACACACTTTTGGTTCAGGTGTGGTGGCTGGCAGGTGGGCGCGCCCGCTCTGTGTCAGTAATACGTGTCCGACCAAAATTCCGATCTCGAGAGACTGCTTTCGGTTAGGCAACTTTCTTCCGTCTATTTCTTTGAGACGCTTTACCTTTGTAATCAGGATCGTTACATGTATCTAACGCTCAATTTGTTGACAAAACAAGGGGTTTATCAAAGGAGTGGTGGTAAAAAGCTCGGAATCGTGGCGTCGAACGGAAGACATCAACGCGCTCCGACTGTCTGCTACCGTAGCCCCCGTTGGGATTACTCTACCGTTCATTATACCGCATTATCGTGATTATTATCTATTATATTTAGAGCGCTCTCCTTATGTTTATTCTCTTACTCTTTGATATGCTTCATTGAATTTTGTCTCAAATATTCAATATTAGCTCACTTTATCGGTGAAGCAATGGGCCATATTATGTGAATTAAATATGCAATTGTGGATATTATGTGGCGGTGAAAAGCTGCAATTCGACGGCGCTGTGCCGGATTATGGAATGGCTTGAATACCAATTGGTGTACGCCCTTCGAGGCAAAAACAGTTCGATTCATATTTCGAGTATTTTCAAAGGGGACGTACAACTTTTCCTTATTTTTTTGGCCCATGTATTTGTTAAGTACGCTTGAATATATTATGGCTCAATGTAAAGTAAGAGGGGCAGACATAACCGGTTTCTCAAGATATCTTACAAAACTTGTAGTAGGTAAGTACCTAAGTAAGTGCATGCGAGTAGAATGTTTCCTTCTCTAATGTCCTGATATGATAACTTTCATTACAAACAACTCAATGCAAAAGGGGACAAAATCCAGTGCACCAACTAGTGTCGAGGTTGAACCGGTTCCTTCTCCCCCCTCCTGCGTTGCCTTCCCCCTTACCCAGTTGTTGCGATGTGCTTGAGCGCTTCCTTTGCATCTGCATTTAAATTAATTGATGCCCCCTTTCTGGAAATACTGGTAGACTGTGATAAGCATCTGTAGGTCCTACTTTAGTACCTGTTTGCAGAGAAACTTTGAGATTTGAGGCCAATCAATAACTCGTGTAGACCAAGAAATTTGTAATCAATTTGTAATTGCTAGTCAGCTGGAAAATATATTTTTAGTTGCTGTTGGTGTCTACATCGACACATAACATCAGACTAGATAGTGACCAAACAAACACAACATAGAAAATCGATAAAAAAGAAAATCTATTTTTTGTACACTAGTTAAAATCTCAGAAAATTCATTTAGAGATGATTTTCATTTCGTCATAAAACATAAGATGATTAACGAACTTTACTTGTTAGATAGAATATTACCTATTATTATATAGATATCTATTTCTCCGGCAAGATATTAAAATACAAGTATTATAAAACAGATAAAACTATATCAGAACTCTACGACAGCTCGCGTGTTACCTACTTTTACAAGTAATGAACAATGCCTGGTATTACGAGGCATTCAAAGAAAAAAATCTTATTATTAACGTAATCTGAGAGCTCAGTAAGCTAGTAATAAATCACAATTAGCAAAACAGTCGCAATACAAACGCGGAAGTTCTTATTATTCTTTTTATACCGAAATATCTTTAAGATCTCCTTAAATATACAGAGTATACAAACATATCCTTCTGAAGTTAGTTAATTAAAATAATGAAGCGCAAACATAACCTGTTTCGGAAAGATCACGACACCAAATGAGGTTGGTGATGGCATTCGAAATATGTATTTGACGCTTACAGTCAGATAATAAAGCGTATATACATTGTACAATTACAGTGCCTTATGTCAATGTCTCAAGGCTGAAATTAGCTTGAACATGTGTGAAATCTAGTAACTTGAGTGTATGAATAAATCATATAGAGAGGGAGAAATTCCTGACATTCGACCTCTGAATATATCACGATCAGTCGACGGAAAGGAAATCGTTATTCAGATATATAGGAATGGAAAACAACCGAATATGATATGAATAGAGCCTATATATTTTATTCCAAATACCAAAAAACCGCGATTGATTTGATAATTCTGTATACACTGGAGAATTCAATTTTTTTGGAATGAACTTCGGGGAATTGGTGTTCTTTCATAAAACTTGTAGAAAACCAACAAATTGTAAAAATCATCCAAAAAAAGCCCCTCAGTAAAGTTACTTTCGGAATTTTCTTTTTCCGATACGGTGGTAAGAGTCATTGTGATAAATTAACCTTCATAAGTACCTAAGTGTGATGTCAAAGTAAATAAAGAGCTATTACATTTTAATTTTCAGAATTTTTAAAATGTTGTGGAATAACTTACTAAGGGAAGAAATTTAAACAGCAGGTACCTTGAAATAATATACTATGAGAAATCTAAGATAGAATATTATTATTTCTTATTTACGCATTCTATATTAGCACTAAAATATCAGTGGACTCTACTTTGCACTGAGTAGAGCAAACGATATGACGAATGAAGTAAAACCATGGCAATAAAATTATCGCAAATTATTTTAAGCGCCCAAGTCTATTCGTCAGCGTCCTTTTTGAATAAGCGGACGTATCCAGAACCGGATTATAATTGGAATACCAGGTAGATACATCTGCGGTAAGAATTTGGGTGAAAGATTTATAATATGGCACAGACTAATTTCTTGGAAACAATTACGTAACTTTCTAAATATAATAAGAATTGGCACGTAGAGATCATTATCAGTGATTCTCAAACAAAAGAAACAACAATCAGCATGCGACTGACCAAAAAGAGTATCAACGAAGGTCGCTGAGGGCATCGACAATAATGCAACTCGATTAGTCATTCATATAATACAAACAATACCCCATGATTTATTTTGAACTTTACGGTACTAATAATAGAATATACCAATTGGTAAATGCAGAAACGATGTCGAATCTTTTACGAGATTGCCAAAATGAAACGGAATGAAATTGTGAAAAGAGGCCTATCTATATTTATATCAGCTGTAAATAATTTGCGCATGTACGTACTCGTTGATATTTATATTCTGTAATTTCACCAGTGAGTAAACAATTTCAAAAGAAATTAAACTTTCATTTTTCACATTTAATATCACTTAGCTACCTGGGAGGTGTGTCAAAACACTCAAAACATAAAATGACTAAAACATACAAATGTTAACAGCTTTAGCTCACCATTAAATAAGAATAACTTCTTAAGTATCACATTCATTGATCCAATGTCTATAATTACGCTACCAAAACTCGTAAAGGAGAAAGTACTACGTACAAACAGTACGTACATAACTTATTAGTAGGTATTTTCACTACATCTGCATAGCAAATGTTTGAGTATAGAGAGTGGAATGGTAATGAAATTTATACTTACGCAACTTAATAAGTCAGTCTAAAAATGAAATTGCATATATGAATGCTATCTCTTCAAGAATTCTGAGCAAATATGGTTGTTGAATTTTATGACAAGTTTTGCACTAAAATAGTTAAAATAGGAACATATGCGTTGATGAAATCAAAAAATCGCTTAAGATTAGATTAGAGATAACTCTTTATTCTTTCACCACCAGAAAACATAATAATAAAAATAAGAAACTTAAAAACTAAAGTGTTACAATGGACGGTCTTATCGCTCAAAACCATCTCTTCCAGACAACCTTTAGCTCAAGGAGCAAGCACTGAAATTTACAGCCATTTTAATTTCTAATAAAAATACAATAAGTGTACATAATTCTGTGGAAGGAATATAGCCCACGATTATAAGTCTTTCAGGCCAGTAGCGTCATTCGAGTCAGTACACCACTAGTGTTTTTGATAAGGCTGCAACTGACCCGCTCAAATTTGATTTGATTCTTTTATCCTAAGCTATATGTACCTATCTACCATATTATTGACCGACAACCACCCACATATGTTTTGACATATGAATTAATGTATATGAATGCAATCAATAAATGAATTATGAATTATTCTCAATCAATAATTTTCTATACTTATAAAAGCAACATTATACTGTTAGCATTGAGATTTAAAGTAACAATAATTAACCCGAAATGTCAAGTCCAATTGCTTCTTGCGTTGTATTAGATTCGCGTATTTCACGCCCTAGTCTCTACAGCACACTTGTGTTAGGTTGTTTTCCCACGTTTGTTACCGAACGGAAGTAACATCCACTAATCTATGTTGATGCATCCTTATATAACCAGCTCGAATTGTTATAACAATTGTTAACATTACGTAGGCTTATAACATATCAAGCCTGCGATTAGAATCGTTCGGACGCTTTAACCAGTCAGGCTATCGAAACCAGATAAATGAAGAACAATTCTCTGATTGAAACCTCTGCTAATATTGTATCTTATATGACGTATAAGTTTTGATAGCCTGAAAATTTCACATTTAGAGGTTTCAAGCTTTTAAATTAAGCTATATAAACTGGTTTTAGTTAAAATTAAAGTACTAATAAACTGGGGAAAGTTGGTCGTCCAGGTAGATGTATTTTACTTGATAAGCGTACATTTTTATGGCTGTTTCATCAGATGGTATCTCGTTATCACCGGTTGAGTACACCATGTTCTCAACCAGTTATAAAACCGTGTCTCATGAGAGTTCAGAAGAGAAAAGTTTTGTCATCGTCGCGCCATTACTTTTCTACTACTGATGGGACACGGGCCTTTTTTCAAGAGAGAGTATGGCTATAATCCACCACGCTGGCATAGAGCGGGTTGATGGATGTCACATGTCCTTGTTTGAATCCTTCGCCATGTCGATTTCTTCGCAGTGTTTTTTTCACCGTTTTTAAAATCACACATAATATTATGAAAGTAATTGGTGCGGCGCCGAGCAGGAATTTAAACTTTGGTGCGTCGGATCTTAACTCGCATAAGTTCTTGCTGCCGTGTCGAAGTACATTCAATAAGTTCTTAGTCTTTGTATGTTCTTAGCCAACTATATAAGATTTTGATATCAGTGTTGTTATTCCAGGAAACTAGTATAATTTTCAACAACCACATCCTGGTCACTAGATTTTCATCACTGCATTCTTATATAACCACGTAACTACTGCGCGCGCGCATCTCTGCATCGAACGGTTACCAGCCCGTTAGCGGTAAGCAGGTCAGCCGTCGCGTGCGCACACTTTCAACAGCATACCTACTTGTGTGGTGGGAAGTGGTGTGTTGGAGATATTAAAATATATAGAAACAGATAAATTAATATTGGAATGAAAATATGAATGAGACTGAGACATACAGGATACTGATAACATGAGAAGGTCCAAACAAATAGAAATACACTGATCCCCACGTTAGACATACAGAAATTCTATGTTTTTATAGAATTGGCAAATAAGACGAACGGAGAGATAGAATCGGCCGGCGAAGAAGACGAACGGTAGAGTTGTTTTATTAGGTACTGAAGAGGTACAAACAACTGAAATGTGGATTTTTCTTTTTTCATTATCTATGAGAGCGTGGTGTATGCAGTTTCAAGTTACTCTATATAATATAATATAATAGAATATGATAAATAATGATAAAGATAAAATAGGATTAAACATTGGTAGGAACACGAAATATTAACGTCATTATAAAGTACAGTACAGGATTAAATGAAACTAAACATGTGATGGAATTCGTGAAGAATATGAATAAAAAATTTAGATATGTGGAAGAGTTCGCAAAATTATCTACTTACCCAACTAGAGGTGTGGTATGTGGTATAATGGAATTTTCTAAGATGATGTTTTCTGTGTCATCGCTTATAACTAGTATTGGCAAATTCAATTGAAATCTATTTTTAGTATCTACTATCTCTTTCATGTTAATTATTGACAATAAAAAAGCACCAGTTAACATTTTAACAGCGACCAAATTACTGCCAATCTCACAAAACGTTTCCAATAACATAGCAAAGCACGCACATACAAAAATAGCATTGAGCGAGACACGAAACACCCAAATAAATAATGACAAGAAATAAACCTTGCCAAAACTGGCGTGATTGCAGCAAAACTTTTTTGTGCCGCGCCAAGGGTACGGTTTTTCTAAGCATAAAGATCAACCACCTATTTTCGACAAAAGTAAGCAAGGTCCTGTGGCGCAACGGATAACGCGTCTGACTACGGATCAGAAGATTCCAGGTTCGAATCCTGGCAGGATCGCGTTTATTTTGCAGAAACAAAACTTTTTGTAAATTGTTTAAAGTGGATTTCAGCAAGGTACTAATTTTCACTGCACACTTTATAGAATCAAATTTAATCTTAACAAGAGAGACCTTCCGCACTATTTACAGTACAAAGACTGCTAATGAATTCATTATACTGAAGATTCCGCTTTTCTGCACAGCTTTCGACTATTCTGCGGAGCGTCTAGGCACTGCACAATAAACTTAGGCAGTACCTCTTCAGTATCTTAACCAATATTTTGTCTTAGGTCTAACATACAGCTCTTTGGATAGGCTTTAGCGGAGTCATATTCAATTTATTCATGTGTGTGGACCAGGTGGACTACTATACAGGAATGCAACTTTGGATCGAAAAATAAAACTATGTCATTAAGATGTCAAATTAATCTAGTAATTCATTTGATTTCATTTTGTTATAGTAAGTACGTAATTCAAGATGAGAATTTAGCCAAAAGAGAGATGATTAGGGATTCTGGGAGATTCATTTCTTTTTTATGATTCTGTTTTTGTTTCAACATAATCATAAGTATTTTTAGAACTTTGGTACTTTTACGGTCATATTTTGCAGTTTTGAACGTGGTAAGCTCGTCCTACTCACCCGCGGGTCACATTTCCTTTCCACTTTTATGACTTTCAGCAACATACTTGTACTATATAATAATTACTACTTTATTTATTGTAGGAGTCTACTTCCATCTGAGACCGTGTTCCTTCCATGTATGTTACCTTGTTAATTTAACAAGGCCTAGCGCACTCCGCACTGTAGGTACGAAGCTACAAGTACATAGCCGGACACCGACGGCGGGTCGCGCGTCGTTACACGTGCCGCGTCAGAAGAGATAAGAGCTATGCGATAGAAAGAGAGGCGCTCTGTAGATTAATATGACTGGTAGGTATGCAGCGCTACGCGAACTGAATTGAATTTTATTGCGTCATAGCAAGAGTCGCTATTTGTTTAAATTTCTTTGCGGAGTGATGCTTCTGTCCCTTAGTATTCTGTGATTTAACCTGCTGGCAAAATTGTGGGTCACATCACTACTAAAGACATGATCTTCATACGATTTACATCAACACCTCCGCTGACATGAAAACCCAACGGAATGTGGACACGCATCGAATATCCATATTGTACGGTAACTGTTCAGCTTACTAAATAGTTACTACGGTTACCGCGCAGCTTAGCTACCAGTTTCTACGGACATGGGCATAGCTAGACTAACAGTAACTACGGGCAGAATCGCACAGCTTAATGCTTAGTTACAGGGGTAACCACACTTCTTCGATACAGTTTCGTCAGAAGTTGCGCTCGTAGTTAACCACGCAGCTTAGGCAATAATTACTACGGATAGAGTACGCAGTTTAGTTATCAGTAACTACGTAACGGACACAGTATGTTCACCTTCTGACTGTCCAGCATTGGTCCGAACTTGTTAATTTGCATTCGTATAAACGTATTTAAGAAACGTCGTGGAATCCAAATAACGGTTCTGACCCGTCGAAGTTGCGGTAGAGACGGTAGAGTCGAGGCATTTTATTATGAGGTTTATTTGTTAACCAGAACTCTATATTTTATAACTACTACTTAAAATGTTATAATCTATGCTAAAAATCGTTAAAATTACATTTAAACCTAATTACCCGTGTATAGGGAATGCCATTTCGATCGGGTTTTTATTCATTAAATATTTTTTACTAATTTCTTGGAAGTGTAAAAGGAAAATGTTGATCAATTATGTAGGTACCTTACCTTGAATCATAGGAATTTTACAATTTTAAGTTTTGCAATTCAATGTCGGGCATCTCATTCATTCATTTGTAGGTTTATAGTGGTTAACTCTATTGAATCAACGAGAGATAAATTATTTGTTGAGTTTAGGAAGTCTGTCGACTATTTATATAGATATAAGCAAATGACGACATAATAAAGCAATTTATAAATCCTATTTAAGATAGATTTCAGTATAAAATAAGCTGGTCTAAGATGAAAAATATTTCGTACCTCATTTATAATGACGTATATCAAATCTCTCTGGGTTACAAATTACAATACAAGACTTGTATTTTTTTATACATAGCGGGCATGGTTCACTTTATATTGATTCTTGTCTATCATTTTGTCTCTTTCCTTATACATGTTCTTAACATGACAAGACGAAAGTGAAGGATTTTCTATCACAATTTTATTTTATTTTTTTATTTTTAAGGAGCTGAGTGATGAGTGTACTGTCAATTTTACAGCTAGCCATTTTCGGCTTTCAACCCCAAGCCTAACTTCACCGAGCAAACTGCATCACAAAGCGCAATTTGCAATATTCAGATTTTCTGCGTATGAGCGTATCGTGGCTGCCTGACTGGTCCGTGGGGCTTGCGAATTGCCGAGTCTCGGGAAATGCTCGAAAAGTAATTGAACTGCAGGGAGCTGAAACTTGGTGAAGATACAGAGCAAAGGATGGGAATTAAATATAATAGCTTTGTTGAAAACGGCGGCGGAGCGGCCTCAAGCCGCGGCTGTATCTGATTTTAAGCATAATATATGCTACAAGACAGAAGATGTTAAAACTTCTTTACCGAAAATTGTATAACGATTTGATGGAATTTCAAAATAATATTATGTGGAATTAGAGGCAAAAAATATGAATTGGGATCGGATTTGTGGGATCCGTTGGAGCCCCTAAAACTCATTTTGACAAAATCTGTGGAATGGTTTGGCAGGTCGGCTCTTTATCTTTTTGTTTACATGCCCACCGGGACAATAATAATAAAAAATTAAAATATTTGATCATTTCCGTGATTGGGTATTGAGAGATAGCGGCCTTCGAGGTTCTAGAAGATATTTTTTATTTAGGTAAAAAGTTTTTACCTATATAGTCATTAGTCAAATTATCTATTCTGTGATAATTATACTGGTAGAGCCTTTTCAAATGAGTCATTAATATAATTTGAGTGCTCAAAGTTCTCCAGCCGAAATGTTTAAGCTGCCTTGGGCTGAAATTAATCTTACTAAACAAAATCCAGGCTCATAATTATCGTTTCCACCTGCCTCATTTTTTGCGTTCATTCCTCTTCAACTCTACCTGAATTATTGTCTCAAAACTAGTTTTCACAAGGATATATAGGTCAAGAAGACGTTGGTATTTACCTACAAATTTGTCTCAAAACAGAATCTTCGGCCTGGAGAAACAGAATGAGAATAAATTTCATGGGGAATTTTATTTTTGTATAAAATCTCAAAATTTAGGTTTACAATGGATTTATCTAAAAACCAACAAAACTTACTTGTGTATTATATTAGAACTTTTAAATTAAGTCCCCATCAAGCGTCATAGCCTTTTTATAAACTTCTATCAGGATAAAAAGACTGATTTTATAACAGGCTCAATATTTCTTTTAAAACTAAGCTCCCATATACATAAAACTACATGAGTACACACAAGCATATTTTACTTATCTGATCATGTGGGTTGACATTTGCGACAGCTAGTTTCATAGACACAGCCCGATCCCTTCACGCGCCGACCTTGGCTTGTCGCAAGGCTCGTTCACCAAGGAATGCGACCGCATTGCTGTGCTTTGTTGACGAACCTTATAGGCTTATAGATTGATCGATACAATACTGTTCCAGTAGTATATATCTACTTGTATAAAGCATTAGTTAAAGTAGTTCTAAAAAGAATTTATAGAATAATTTAGTACTTATTAGTTCATATAGTTCTCTACAGAAAACTTATTGATTGAAGTTCCCCTAGCTTTTTTAATTAATCGTTCTGCAAACTGCGTCTGAAATAGCAATATTATACTAATGTATATTCCGTTATAAGTAGGTATTTTAACTGCTTTTTAACCCATGGTGTGGCACGGAAACACAATACATTTTTAATTGTTATATTTAACTTGGCAGACGAAGGATTCGCGGCCCCATATTTTGGAACACTTATTTCCTGCATTATGCTATGTTAGGTGATTAGGTGTTATATTAACTTATAATTCTATTAATATTATAAATGCAAAAGTTTGTGAGGATGGATGGATAGATTGATGTTTGTTCCCTACTGAATCACGCAAAAACTAACGATCGGATTTTGATGAATTTTGGTATGTACCTAGGTATTTTAGGTCCTGGAAAAGGACATAGGCTACTTTATATCCCGGAAAACTACGGTCTAAAATAAATATAGGAAAAACTATACATATTACAGTATTGACATTGAGACACGAGGAATATAACTCTGATTCTGAATTATTCGAAACAAAATTAATATCCTTGTTCAAACAATATTAACTCATTTTAAACGCCCAATTTTACATCGGGGTTGGCTTAAAATCTCATTATTTCAAATATTCCATTGGCAATATTACTGGCAATAAATAAACTCGACCTCAAACAGGTATCTGGTGTTGCCAAATGAACCGGTCATGCAAGTGGGAGTTAGTGTAGTCGCCTTTGATTGTCAACAATGAACAACTAATGTTGCCAGTCAGATGTCGGATTGGAATGCTGTTTTATTTCATAATTTTGATTTAATTAGGTATATTTTGTTAATGCATGTCTTTAAACATCTGTTCGTAGCACTCAAGGTGGTAGAATTTCTAGAGTACATATCAAATTGAACTGTCGTGCAAAACTTGCATTAATATAAAATTTTAGTCGGTTTTACAGCTTTTTCTTAGTTTATTTGATAGGCCTTTAAATAAACGGTCTCGATGCCTTTAGCGACTACTGGTCAACATTAGCCCTAGATTGCGAAGCCTAAAAGTCATGGGGGGAGCCCTTGCCCAAAACTGGGACGACACAGGTTATCACAGTAACAGTAATAGGCGCCTAAACTGAAACATTAAACATTAGTAACCCATTACATTTTTGAATTTTAATATTTTGGGATTTGAAAATCAACATTTTAAGAATTCAACATTTTGGGAATTCAACGTTTTATTTTCAATGTTTTATTATTAATTATATAAAAGTATATTAAAATTATGTTCTGGCATCCACTGCGTGACAATCTGAGCCCACCGGTCAGGACGCATTCGTGCGACGTGACGCGCCCAATCCCATTTTAATCTGGCTGCTTTCTGGCCAACATCAACGATTCCTGTGATGTAATGCAGTGGGTGCCAGAAGATGGGCGACGGCGCCGAAGGGGGCCGAGAAAATGCTGGCTAGATGATTTCGTGGCATTCCACGAGGAATAGCTTAACATAGCGGGGGATCGGGATGCGTGGAAAGAGATGGGGCAGACCTTTTCCCAGCAGTGGCAGAAAAAAAAATTAAAAAGTAGTAATCAATTCCGAGCAGGCTCGTACAGACGCACATTAATAAACTGGGTAACCTTATTCTAAAATAGGAATGAGTGTTCCTGACATCCGGAGTACACTAAACTATAAATAGTTTTCATTATAACGTACTTACTAAGGTTTCGCTAAACGGCTTCATTCGTGCTCTTGCCGTTTTCCCATGAGATCGCACCGTATTTTCCCGCTCAACTTAACTGCATTCTTTACATTCCAAAAACAGTAATTTTAAATCAGTAATTACAACTTTTTTTTACTGAGTGATGAGACGAGCAAGTCGTTCGCCCGATGGTAAGCGCCACGCCTACCCATAACAATTGCAGTGGCAACCAGAACATTTAATACCATAAAAAGCACTGCGCAGCACTGCACTGCGCAATACTGCACTGCGCTCATCACTCGAGACATCAGATATTAAGTCTCATATGCCCAGTTTCTTCTGTCTTTGTAAGCTTTACCTACCTTATCCTATCCGACTCGTCCTATTAATCCTATCTTATTTATATTATAAGTGCGAATGTCTGTGTGCTTACATGTTTGTTACCACATACCTCCGCACGACTGAACGCATTTTGATGAAATTTGGTATGATTTCGGGTCCTCGAATAGGACATAAGATTTTTTTTTAAACCCGGAAAAACTTATAGGTACATCCTATTCGTTTATAAATAGTTAATATAAACCGAATTCTACGCAGGTATCAGATATTTTAAATATATAATTAATATATTTATTTTGTGTGTTTTTTTTTAACCTATTTGATCCCACTGCTGGGCAAAGGTCTCCCCCATCTCCCTCCATGGATCCATTGCGAGCTCAGGCCAGTCACTACGGAAAGCGTCCAAATCAAAACCTGCAACCAAAGTCCTGCCAACGCTTTCTGAGCCTTCCTAGGCGTCGACGCCCGTCTTCAGGCACCCATTGTGTAGCTACACTCGAGAGCAATGAATCCGGGTCACTTAAAGAATCCTAAAAATCTCGGAAACTAAAAATGCTAGGTTAATGCAATAAATTGTATTTAATAGACAATGTAATACTCCTTAAATGAAGGTATTAAAACTTCTTAGTTATTGTAAAGTTATATCATAAAAAAATCAAATTTGAAAAAGGGCCACTTTCGAAGATGGAACTACGAAATTACAGCATTTGGTTTTGCTTTTGTTTGTAATCTGTCATTTATGTGGGTACATAAACCATGTTGATAGTGCTCTATATTCATTATTCAAGCTGAAATTATGTCGCTTACGCCTGAAGAATGCACCAGAATACTTACAATGCTGGAAACCGGCCGGAGTCAGCGCGATACAGCCAGGACTGTCGGTGTGTCGCTGTCAACAGTACAAAGAGTTCTCCGACGTTACGAAGAAACTGGTTCTAACCTACGCAGACCAGGAACGGGCAGAACCAGGTGTACCACAGCACGAGAAGACCGATACTTGGTGAACACCATGCTTCGAAATCGCTTTCTCACAGGAACTGAACTCACCAATCAGTTTCGACGCCTCGGAGGAAGTAACCCAAGTGCATGAACAGTAAGACGTCGGCTTGCTGAATCTAACTTAAAACCCCTTAGACCTGCAAACGGCCCTAAACTGGAGCGTGGGCATCGTATTTCGAGACTAAGATATGCCCAGAGCCACGTAAATTGGAGTATTGAAGATTGGTCAAAAGTTATGTTCTCCGACGAATCAAAATTTATGCTCTACAAGCACGATGGAAGACACAGAGTGTATCGAAGACCAGGGGAAAGATTCAAGCAAGCATGCATCGAAGAAAAAGTAGCCTACGGTGGTGGGTCTGTACTTGTGTGGGCCGGAATTTCTTCTGAAAGTCGCACAGAGCTGGTGATCATAGAAAACGGCTCTTTAACTAGCGTAAGATATGTGGAAGAAATCCTCAATGATCACGTTGGTCCATTTATGGTCAATTTAGGTGAGGATGCTATATTTATGCATGACAATGCCCGACCTCATACAGGTAGGATTGTGAATGACTACCTTCAAGAGATGAACATTACTCGTATGGAGTGGCCAGCGCGCAGCCCGGATATCAACCCGATCGAGCATGCTTGGGACGAGCTAGGCAGATGCGTAAAACAACGAAACCCTCCCCCAATCACGCTTCGTGAGCTCAAAATTGCTCTCACAGAGGAATGGGAGAATATTCCCCAAAATCGTATAAGGAACTTGGTGTACAGCATGCCAAACCGCGTAAACGCAGTAATGGAAGCACGAGGAGGCAATACGAAGTATTAAAATTCAAGAAAATCGTAATAAAGTTCAAAAATTTCATGTTTCCTATTTTTGTTTTAAGGAGAGATCTGCAGTTTTTTTCTTTATGTAATTTTGTGTTAATAAAATGTATGGTGACTCATATTTTTTTTACTTTCATTTAAGGAGTATTACATTGTCTATTAAATACAATTTATTGCATTAACCTATCATTTTTAGTTTCCGAGATTTTTAACATTCTTTAAGTGACCCGGATTCATTGCTCTCGAGTGTATTTTGGCCCACCTTTCCTTTTTTATTTTGTTTACACAATAATAATAAAATCTATATATTTATTACTATACGATTATATACCGTTATTATAGCTATAATAAACTCTTAGACTAATAATAAACAATATCTGCAATGGCCAAACTTATAAAAAAGCTATTGTGTAAGGCTGTAAATGGTTAATTTCAAGTCGTGATTCTACGAAAAAAAAAATTATGACCATATACATTTTAGGAAAAATACCTTAACTGAACTGCTAATACTAACATAATCTCAATAAAAATATTCATATAAGGTTTTATTTATACAAAAACACGTTAATCTGTCTGTATGTCAAAGTACAACACGAGTACATAACTGGTTTTTGTAATTTTTACGCAAAACTGTGTTACCATTTTTGAAGGGAATCATCGTGAATTATTAAAATGAAAGCCAAACTTTTTTATGTTCTTTACTAGCTGCACCCCCGGTTTTCCCCGCCGTTTCCCTGGAAATAATTAGCATATATATGTCCTTTTCCAGTACCTAGTGTAACTACATACGAAATTTTATCAAAATCCGTTTTTTATGATGAAATGGGCTCACGTGTGACAACAAGTCACCTGATGGTAAGCGTAGTTGCGGTCTAAGGCGGAGAATATTTGCCCATGAGGTGCCTATTCACTCTTGTGAGACCCAGGTTGTAATTGGAAGGAAATAAGTATTTTCGTAGATTTGGTGTGATTGAGTAACAAATATCCATCCATGCTCACAAACTTTCGCATTTATAATGTTTGTAGGATGTTCATAAACAGTATACAACTCAGCGTTACTACAGCTATTACTGTTATAAGCACTAGAAACCAAAGCAGTCAAAACCTACTAAAGTTTCATTTGTGAAGGCTTTCACGCCTTCAGAATGAATACAAAGCAATTTCGCAATGTGTTGACACGTAGGCGCTCGGTTATTATACAATCAGTCATTGTATTGAGATGGAGATAGAGATAAGATATCTAAATATTCTACGAGTACACATACTACACATGTATGTATGTACATTGTATAAAATTCATAGGCGTTTGTATTCAACGTGAAGAGAAGGGCAGCCATAGTAAACCTTTGTCATTCCCCAATAGCGCATTCAAAAGTATTCTTATCCCACGTAACGTGGGTCGCAACTCAAAACTTCATACAGCAAAGAAATTCTCACTTCATCGTCTATTTATATTTGTTAGTTAATTGGGTTCTTTAGTGCTACAAATTTTGTTTATGCTCCAAAGCTGGTCATAAATCAGTGTATATTTGCATAATTAACGGCCAGCGATTGACTGTAAATATCTTTAGCAGAAATTTGAAAAAAAAGTCTGGTGATTAATATACGACATCAAGTATCTCATGATTAAAATAAAATTTTTCGCCGACAAAAATAAAGTAGTAACCAAGAACTAAGAGTAACCTACTTATGCCGTCACTAAGCTCTGTTTAGAGCTGCGGGCCGCACATAAACCTAAGCAGCCTGCGGGTTGAGTACAGCTGGTGTAGGCAATCAAAATACCGTGGCCAAGGCAATATTGCATAAAGTTTCTCTAAGGCATGTCCACGCTTCAATCTAGCAGGATTTACACAGCCCGTACCGCATTATTAACAGTATTATAATCTTGAGCTGGCTAGCTTCGTAAACGTTGCCAGTGGCTTCACAATAGATTTATCTTTGACCTTTCTAGAACGTACTCGAGCTTGATTACTTGGATGCTTACCAACTATGTTGCAAGCATTTCACGGAGTGTGTGAAATTTCGCACTTACGATAGTTTTACGGTGCCTTTTGAATTAGAGGCTTTTGTTTGCCGCCTACATTAAGCGTAGCGTGTCTTTATGAAAAACTAAGCGAAGCTAAATAACACTTAGGTCTACTAAACTTGAAAACATTTACGACTTTTAAGACGAAATGAATTTCTCATTTCAATGCCAGCATTTAAAGACCGAAGAAGGAACTGTCTGCTTCTATTTTTAAGAGTCGATTGAACCTTAGGTCATCCGTAAAGCCGGCTAACCGGTCCCGTTTCCGATTCTCTACGACCGTGAATGTTGCAGTCTAAAAAAACGCAGTGGAATATACAAAAACTTTGAACATGCCTTCTGTCACACTATATTACAAACAGAACCAAAACTTTCATGATTCGCTAGACATCGCTGGGTCGATAAAAACTGATGATTATTTATTTTCAACTATTCGCATGGCATTTGCTATTAATTCTTGGCAAAATTGTCACGTAAAATGTAAAATAGTAAAATGACTCAAACCTTAGACCATAGTTTTAAGAATACGTGCATATATTGTCGCAGACAGATGGCAATGCATGGAACGTGACTAAATAATCTTAAAGTAACACCGTCCATATATATTTTTGCTCCTTCCATTTCTACATTCCTTCACTTGTGGGTTGTCTGGAAGAGATCGCCCATTGTGACACTATTATTAAGTTAGTTGTTATTTTAGTAATTATTTCTGTATTTTGGTGTTATAATTAAGCGTTATTCTATTCTATTCTAAATAATGTATTTTGTCATTTGTAGTTGTCTTTTATTTATTGTTTTTAACCGACTCCAAAAAGGAGGATGTTTACAATTTGACGGTATGTTTCTTTTATTTTTTTGTGTGTTACGCGATTACTCCGCCAATTATGAATTGATTTTGATGATTCTTTTTTTGTTTGGTAGGTCATACTTCAGAGGTGGTACCATATAAATTATATCTATATATAAATATAAGTTATATATATTTATTACCTTTTACACTTGGCTGGCATCGACTTCAAATATATGAGTGGGTAGTGCTTATAATAATTATATTAATTTATTTTTCACTTTTGAGTGCCTATTTGTGGTTTTGAAGTCGGTTTAATTTTTTTTAAATAATTGTTTGCTAATCATTTCGTGAGTTCAATATATATTTTTGTGAGTCTATTAACATCTGGCCAATTGTTCGGAGCATAGCAACTGTTAGCATTAGCACACATTTCAGTGGTTGTAGACCATACGGCTGTTACGAAATGTATCGTGAAATCTAACATTAACCGGTTATCCGCCCACTTATATTAGATACTTGACTTACCTGCGAATGTCCGTTGACTAATATTGTCGCTTGACGCAATAAAAATTATTTAATATATTTTTAATGGACAAGAGTCTTACTTTAAATTATGGCGTCTTGATCTTGAGAATGTAGAACGAATATTTTTTTATTAGTACTAAATCGTATATACTACTATATCCTATAGTATTTACTGGTGGTAGGTTTCTCCTATGCGAGAGGCCGTCTGGGTAGGTACCACCGCTTTGCCAGTTATTCAGCGTCAAGCAGTAGTGCGCAAGCATTACTGTGTTCCAGTTTGAAGGGCATTGTAGCCAGCAAAATTACTGGGCATTATGAGACTCAACAGCTTAGGGTGACGAGCGCAGTGCAGCGCCGCGCAGGATTTTGCAAAACAAAGTTCTGGGTGGTGCTGTTATTGTTATGGGCTGGCGTATTGCTTACCATCAGGCAAACGACCAGCTCGTCTCGTCACTTAGTTAAAAAAAAAAATCTTGTGTCTTTGTTGTAATACACTGGGCTAACATGTTATAATAATAAAAGAACGACGATGAAAAATAAACATTTGCCTTAGAAACATACGTAAAAGGTATTAATACAATTCTAAACTCGGCTGGAGAGAAATATTCTGCATATTCAAAAATAAGTTAAAAACTTAGCTAAGCATGAGTTTATGTATAAAAACAAAAAATACAGTATTTATACATATAACAGTAATAAACATCCATCACAAACTTTAATGTTATCTAGGATTTTCACGGTTACTTATGAGAATAAATCATTGTTATAGCCTTTTAAATGTATTGTTAAGCAATTTCAGGTCAATTACACGAATTCTCATGGTGCGTGTGAACTAAAGGCGAAAATCAGGCCAATCAGGTAAGTCGAGAAGTTACGCTCGCACACGTAACTTTTCATGGTGTTTGTAAGGTTTTAAATGACAACGCACACGCATTGACGCAAACATTGAAATTTACATCAAAAAAATTTACCAATGAAAATAAACTTTTAACCAATCATTAGATCGCGAATGTTTTCATAATGAGACTTTGGGTGTCATAGACGCAATTATCAACGTCAAATTAACCACCACTGTTCGGAAAAAAGCATCTTTGTCTCCTCTGTATTTTTATTACAGAATCCGCAATACCGAGATCCGACGTCGTACTAAAGTTAAAGACGTCGGAAAAAGGGTGACGGAACTTAAGTGGAGCTGAGCGGGACACATGGTTAGACGTGAGGATGGCAGATGGTCGAAGGCTGTAACCGAATGGTGGCCTAGGCTGGGTTGGAGAAGTGCCGGTCGTCCAATGTTGAGGTGGACGGACGACATCAGAAGAACAGCAGGGAATGTTTGGATGAGAGTGGCGAGAGATAGGGGAGAATGGCAGCACCAAAGGGAGGCCTATGCTCAGCAGTGGGCGATAACGGGCTGATGATGATGATGATGATGATGATGATGAGTATAGAGCAAGTATGTTTTTTTCATTAGAATAGTTTTGACACGCAATTTCAATTTACTTACTGTGAGCTCCGTATTTATAACAGGTACCAAACTCGTAAATAGAGCATCGTGCTGGGCATTTGGCTTGTTTGAGTTTGGTCACGTTGATGAGGGTATTTGAATAATGGACGAGAGCACAGGTGTTCAGGAGCCGTTGCCAAGTTGTTATCTATTCTTCCTGTTCAGGCTAACAAAATGTACAGAATGATATACAAAAGTCATGGTAAAATTTTGGTTTTCGCGATTGTTACACATGGCGATACTGAGGGGATTGAAAGGACTCCTATCTCACGTATTTTCTTTATAACGAGTTTTTTTTTTAAACGATCACATACTTAGATCCTAACCCCTAACTAGGATTCCTTGTTTCTAGGGAACCAGGAACTATTAGGACCATGGTCCCACAACACGCAGACAAAAAACAAATGCTTGCACTTTTTTTTCTCTGCACAAACATTTGTCCCGTTGCGGGAATCGAACCCGCAACGGGACATATGTTTGTTTGTGTGTTCTTTTGACCCAAAGTTCGACAGACATGCGGCTGACGTGCCTAGCCCAATCATAAAAAACAAACATTAAAAAAAATATAATCGCATAGAGAACTTTCTCCTGTTTTTGAAGTCGGTTAAAAATAAATCATCATCAGCAGCCCATATCAACCTTATTGTTTTACTTACCCTGACCTAGTAAAGGGTCGATATCAATAAAGTCAATAGAATTTGTACGCCTCTCTCTATGTTCGGTCAACGTTGCCAATTTCCCACAAGAAATTGCTTATTGACTATCCCACAAGCCCAAACAGCAGTTTAGCAAATAACCCGTCCACACAGATGTCAAAGCAAATATTGTCACGTCTGTAATCGCTGGGCACTCCACGACGACGGCGGTACGTGACTGCCATGCCTGCTTTTGCCATGTTTTGCTGCATTTTCGTTAAAATATATGTATTTAATAAAGATGCGTATCTGGTATGTGGTATTTTGTTCACAATTTCTACAAATATGTGTACCTACTTAATTATCTAATAGCCACCTCACAAGCTAACGCATGTGAAACCGCAAAACACTTTCTATTGAAAAACATTTCGTCATAATGTATTGGCCGTAGACTTTTATATGAAGCTTTAGGTTTAGATTCAATTTATCCTTCAGCCTGCCAAAACGGCCGACGATTCAAGAATTTTCTCTCACAATTCCGGGAACATTTCTTAAAAAAATATGTTCCCTTGCCAAATCCTGCGGCCGGTCAGATTGTAGATTGAAGTCATACGGCGCTTATTATTCTAGTAACGTATTTCAGTGGCCAGTGGAATATTAAACGATAACACTATACGACCATTCGCTAAAGAAAACCAGGCGATATCACCGCTCTCTAACGCCCTTAGAATACAAACCGATTGTTTAAGCAGCTATAGCAAAACAACTTAGTTTTAACAGCTTGTTAATGGTGTTAGAAAGGTAAGGAAGCGGTAGAATTGTCAGGGAGTCGTGAACAGTCGTGATGTGGGGAATGCCTACCTTTGAGGATCCTTTTCATCCTTTTTTTAAAGTACCCCCCATGTTAAAGCTTCGCGGGATAACCTCGGGCGGTAGCCCATACCTTAGTACAAAGATGGGATCAAAGATCTTTAACAATCATGAACAAGCCTGAATTATGTTAAAACCATAAAACATGACCTATAAGAAAAATTGGAAAGAAAATCTTTACAAGACGTACAACTTAAGTAATCAATAAACTATTGAAAACGTTACCACCCAATCTGTCCAAACGACATAGGAGTCACGTGCCCAAACTACCGAAGTTTGTCTGGGACTGCATACTACTATCCATGTAGTTTAAGGTTGTCATACCAGGGAAAAAAATAATTTAAAAAAAATATAAACTTTTTAGTATGCAAAATATTCATTTATTTTACCAGCAACAGAAGTTAATTAATACTCGTAGTACAGTCAACTGCGCTGATGTGGTATACACTCCCAAGCTTTCAAATGTTACAAACGTTTTTCAAATTTATGTAGTCTTTTTATTTGTCAAAATGTAGTATGCAATTTATTAAAATTATTTATTTAGTCAGATATTTGTAAATACCATTGTCAATATAATTATATATCCATGAACAATCAATCAATCAAATCAAAATCTCTCTATTCAGTTTTGGCATCACAGACGCACTTATGAACGTCAAATTATCATCATGACTCTACCACCGTATCGGAAAAAGAACCACTACTTAGAAGATATGACAAAAAAATGAGGGGCATTTGTTTTTAGAGATTTTGTTACAATTTTTTAGTTTTCTACAAAGTTATGTTTCTTATGTAGCCAACTGGCTACTTTGCAGAAGTGAAATGTTCCAAACAACTTTGTCTTCTATATAATTATGACCAGTACGAACAATGTACTATTAATGTGTAATCAACAGAGTGGAGCTAAAATGTGTCAAATGTATACGATGTTTTTCATTAAAACGTATACAAATGGTTTTTTCCAAGATCTTTCCAAATTGTCATAAATAGGTATATATATATATCCATGTTTCAATAATATATATAACAAACGTGTCACAAAAATATATACAATTCACCTATGCGCGATGTTGCGGACTTCTTTTTCTTTGTTTTTCCTAAGCTCAACCGTAAGTGCGAAAAATGCCGTTGTTTTTGGAATCCCACATTAAAGCATGTTCAGCAAGCAATATACTAACATACAGTCATTTTACATACTTTCTTATAGATAAAATTTAGTCTTAATACTAAAACATAAATGTTTAAAATATGGTCCAAATAACTATGGGCTTATAGTAGCAAAATATTTTTCACTAATTAACACGCCGCCGGACGGCCGCTTTATTCTCTTCAATGTTATTACAATTTTTTATTTGAAATTTTAGATATAAAATTTTAATTAAAACACGTAAAATGAGTTAATAGTAACCAATCTGCGTTAGTCTCTTCCAATATCAGAATTCCAATATAAATATTTGCTAAGATTTTATCGCTCTATTGTCTGGACGTGGTGAAAAAGGCAATTTAATTTTATTCGGAGCGTTCCGATTCTGAATAAACTCATTCACTTTTATTTTTCACTCGTGGTTTCCTTCTAGGGCAATCTTTGCCTTATTTTATAGTCAAACTAGCGATCCACTCCGGCTTCGCACGGGTGCAAATATAAATTTATTATGATGAACTTAAACATTATTTTATGTAACTGAATGACGAGACGAGCTGTCTTTGCCTGATGGCAAGCAATACGCCAGCCTTTAACAATAACAGCATCACCCAAAACTTTGTTTTGCAAAATTCTGCGGCGCTGCGCTGCGTTCGTCACCCTGAGACAATTAGCTGCTGAGTCTGATAATGCCCAGTAATTTCGCTGGCTACAATGCCCTTCAAACCGGAACACAGTAAAGCTTTTATGCCACTGAGCAATGAGACGAGCCATTCGCCTGATGGTAAGCGCCACGCTTGCATATACTAATTGCAGTGGTACCCCGAACCTTCAATACTCTTCTTTCACTCTTCATTCAGTAAAAGTACTGCGTAGCACTGCATTGCGCTCATCACCGCGAGACATGAGGTATTAAGTCTTATGTACCCAGTAATCTCGCTGGCTAGAATAACCTTCAAACCGGAACACAGTAATGCGCATTACTGCCTGGCAGCAGAATAGGTAATTGACAAAGCAGTGGTCATCATCTTAGACGGCCAATCGCATACGAGAGACTTGCCATCTAGTCTGCCACTTTCAAATCGTTTTGAAGTACCTAGCTAATAAACAGACAGACAAGTCTGGTGACTTCCTTCTATACTATTTAGAGATTAGAGACAATACGCACATATTAGTTATAGTAGGTAGTACATGATATTATAGTTTGTACTCTTTGTACATATGTACATGTCACTATTTTATTATCTTATTTATGTTGACACCCCCGTCTCTTACTGTTTCTTTAAGTCCTCTCCATCCAAAGGTTGTCTGGAAGAGATAGCTTTGAGCGATAAGACCACCCATTGTATCACTTTAGTTTTTAAGTTTGTAATTTTTCTTTTGCTGTAATAATTTCTGGTGGTGTAACAATAAAGACTTATCTAATCTAATACACTAGCTGGAGTTTCTTAGTTTTGTAGATTTTTTACGTTAGGTACAGCCCTACAACTCAGCGCAATCGTGTCTTGAATGCAGGTTCACCTCTGCCCCATGCACCTTTGCTCCTCAATGGAATGTTTCTGCGCGATGGAATTTACGCCATACTTACAGTATGGATACGTACGAAAATTTACAAGATTATTATGACCGTAAACAACGGCAACCGTGTGGTTACCGCAGTAGAGATGAACAGTGGGGATTTCGGGGTTAAGCCATTGCGAGTGCTCCCCTCGTATTAGAAATCACTGGTGACTAATTTAACCCTAAAAACTCTTAAGCATTATTACGACTTTTGCATGAAAATTGGCGTGGCCAAACACTACTTCCAAGCCAACATATTATAGGAACAGTAAAAGTATTTTTTTTTCACCACGGCTGTCTGAAGAGATAAATAAATACACACAACGATCACTTACTTAGATCCTAGCTCCTAACTAGAATAACTATTTCTAGGGAACCAGGAACTACGAGGGCTAAGGTCCCTCAACACCTAGACACAAAACAAATGGTTGTGCTTTTATTTTCTGTGCACATATTGATCCCGTCACGGGAATTGAACCCGCAATCTCGGTGGTGTATGAGATTTGAGCCAACCACTCCAACCACTACACAGAGGCAGTTAAACCCGCCAAATGTTATACTTCTTTTATGTTTCTTTGTATTGTTAGTTTATTTATGTTCTGAGGTGTTTCATTTCATTTTCATGTAGTAAGATTTGTTGCCAAGATACAACACAGTGATCTAGCATCAAAGATCGCTTTAAGCGATAAGACCCGCCCATTGTACTGTTTCTGGTGTTTGAAGAGTTCATCCATCCAGAAATAGATATTGTGTAATTTTTTACGTCGACTATTTGCAGTTAGTTGTCCCTTAAGCCCTTACTGTTTGACATACCTACTGTATTGGGTCGTTGTAAGTACAATGCAGTGTAGAAAACTTTTCAGACTTCGCTCGTAGTCTTATAGACGATGTTTCGTTCTGTTTCCCGATAGCAGGTTCTGTGACAATGTTTTATATAAAGAGACGGTATCTTTATTTTTTATAAGCATTTATTTAACTTGCAATTTTTGGGTCAAATCTTTCCAGTTGAATCAGAACCACTTTCTCTTATCCTACGGAGTTGAAATGTAGCATACTTGTCAAAGTCCGATGACAATGCAATATTATGGTAACAGCTAGCTGATCTAATGATGGAGATGGAAGGTTGGCAATGGAACTCCTTGACAGATTATCGTAAACTACTAGTGTTTGGATTCATTTTGCGGTTCCGATTGAGAATTTGTTAAAAGCTTGCTTTACAACATAAAATAATTATTCTATCCTGTATCCATTTAATTAATATCAAAAAGGTTTATGATAATAAAACAATAATGGTTTATGAAATCATGAAAAACGTAGAATCTAAGCAACATACTCGTGTACAGTACCATTTGAAAGTAAATAAAACGTGTTATATAATTGATATACCTACATTTTGCAAATAAAGCGGAAGAGTTTCACAAGGTCGAGCGACTTTGACTTTGTCATCAAAACTGTTGCTTATGTAACTTGTACGTAGAATTTATACGTTCATACATATAAAGATGTAGGTTATTTATATAAATTTTATAGTTTGCATAATCAATTGATTGAGACGATTTGTATGAGTCAGGTAGATAATAAAATGGTGATATCATGTTTCCTTGTCGCGTCACGTAAGTATATAATGGTTACTCGTTTGGATTGAAAATTACTTACAGATGAAATGTTTTCAATGTTGGACAATCAACTGTTGGATTGCCTATCTTTGACTACGATTCTGACAATCACGCCATCTGAAAATAACCAACCCTACTGGAGGAGATCGTCAATCGATATAAGCACAGATTAGGTAATAGTTTACAAGAGTTTTCTTGGTGATATATTCAAAATTACATGGACTTCCTAGCCTCCAAGCGTCTTGCATCACACCCCGGAACTTTCACTCAATTCAAATAAATAAATAAATTCTCAGACTTAGCCTTTTTTCCAAGTCATTCCTTCTTAGAACTAGATTTGGAAGCCGAATCATAAACAAGAACTAAAGAAATTTCATTCAAAACTGAGATGCAAATGTAACGCTCATAACTAGAACAGCCGTATTCTCAACAGTAAAGCTGCTTCAAGAATGCCATTAAAATACAAATAAATATGCAATAGCATACGAATCGAGGACAAAAATACTGGCTCAGCCGGCACATCATTGGAACCTTGAACTTTTGCTTCGCAGTCTCAGCTAAAGTTGATTGGTCATTTCGAAACAACTTGAAAATAAGACGTCTGTTTATTTAATTCAGTTTCGCTTGCGGTTTGTCATCAACATGACCTCAAATCTGATGACCGGACAATAATACAGACTAGAGTAACTTCAGAGTATATTAGAGGTATAAATCGTATCGGCTTTGTTGATTTATTCGATCAATCCATTGTACTTAGGTACCGTAATTACAGGCATAAATAAATATTGCTAAAGATAAAGTAAAAAATTATCTACAATTAAAACAAGCAGGATAATAACTGCTTTGTAATTAAATTAAATTATGAATAATCGTAAATTATTACCAAGAGTATAAAAATATTTATGACATCAGAATCAGAATTAATAATAATATTGATTCTTTTTGAGTAACTCATTCGCTCAACCGCAACAAGTCATAACTTAGACTTCATGCAAGAATTTGAATAGTCATGTTTCTCAACTTTACTTCAATTGCATATATTTTGCATGTCTACGAGTCAAATCTAACAAGATTAGATTATCACTTGAAAAACTACAAAATAACACAAAAAGTCTCTTCAAAAATTCCAAGCGTGGAGTGAAAGATTGAACCGGTCAAACATCACCCGATTCACAAATAAAATCCCACAATAGTTCAGCCAAAGTAAACGACAGCGCAACTAGGGTTGTGAAAATAAAAAAGGCAACTGTCGGACGAGCAACAAAAGTCCCTACAAAACGGGGCGCTGTAGTTTCCGAGTACTGAATGGAGCTAACGAGACACCCCTGCCCAGTGTTTGTGAGGCTAGCCAGAAGGAAGGCTTTCACGGCAAAGGACGGCTTTATTTTTGTTCGTGAAGTATTCCATAGAATGTTTAAAAATAACTTCAATCGTTTTTGCAAAAGGAATCCTAATTTGGTTTGGTGAATAAACAAGCTTTTAAACCTCTTTTTAATTACACAAAGTATTTCGGGAAAACCAGTCTCGTCAAGCTCGTCTAATTCGATTTTTTGTCGAACAGTTAAGAAGAGTGTAAATATATAAACGAACTTTCCAATAACAAAAATGATATCCAGGGTTTTCTTATAGGTTCTTAAACCGTCAGAAAAAATTTGAACGTTAAAAATTCCAAAGCATATTTTAAGTTTGCCATAAAACATAATTTCAAAAATAAATACACAACAGGGTGCCCACTGTCCCGAATACTTCCGCCATCCGGTGTCAGCTTGGATGATAGATACCCCCGACATAAAAGGACAATGATTAATGTGAATGATGCATCGGAAATCCGCGGGCTTAACTAAGTCGGTGATCTATTGGTCATTTTGGAGACTGTCCATACCTATTCAAAAAGCAGTATAATCTACCAACCTCACCATTTTAGATTATGAAGAAAGTAGATTTGAAGCATGCAAATGAATTAGAAGCATAAACACAGTTAATATTCAGTTTCGAGTACTAGAGTAGTAGTCGTCTATCTATAACAAAAGCGAACGCTCTACGCAAGGAAATTTGATATCTTATAGATAGTTTGACCAGTCAAGAAGTTAAACTAGCGAACTTCGAATCGTAATGTTACACTGTCTTTACGGTAGCGCTCGTAGCGTAGCTCGCCTAACCATTTGTAACAGATCTAGATTAAGCAACATTCACAGCGGTCATAACTTGGATGATGACTACTTGAACCTAGAAGGGTGACAATTTGTGTGGTATTTACATTTGAACGCTACCGTCCTTCGGAGGGCATGTTAAGCCGTTTCGGTTATTCTTTGGACTACAGTCGTTACGCCATGTCGGAGGCCTTCAAGCGGTCTAAAAACTCCGACGCCAGGTTGGCCAGACACCCACACGAGAGAAGAAGTAGTCTTCACGGGTAATTATCTGCCTACAGTTACAATCATTCTCCTATAATGATCGGGAATTTGAAAAGTAAATGTGTTTATTTTCGAGGTCACAATATTTGAAGAGTATCCGCATACGTGTTATATGTTAGAATCATGCGGTAGTCTCGGAATGTTCATCTCCATTCCTAATAAACGTATGTTCTCGCTTGTTATGAGTTTTTTTCTGTGCTATTTTCATATAAAACGGTCTGCATACCGGTTAGCCTTGTACGAAACCGCTCGCGCTATATCCTCCTTAATTTGGAGATTCAAATGGACCCAGCTCTGCTTTGGGTTTTAACTTAAATATTGTATTAAGAAGCTTTTAATGTCATGAGACGAAATTTTAATATCGGTCACTAGGATATTTTTTGTGTAAAACAACACGGGATATTTTTAATGTAGATAGTCACGATTATCACGATCATATAATATACTAGCTGCGTCCCGCGGTATCGGTATGCTGTTTGAGGACTTAAAGTATCACATACCAAACTCCATCAATATCCGTGCAGTCGTTGCGGTGACGTGAAGAGGGAACAACCACACACATTTACTTACATACAAACTTTATCATTTTTAATATTAGCGTGATACATACCCATATCAAGGATTTCCCGTATTAGCTTACATAACTAGGAATACGAACAACGAATCAGGCGAACAGATACGGAACAATATACTTGCACATATTTTGACATTGGTATTTGTTGCTAATATTACTTATTTAGTAACTAAACCGAAAACAATGCTAAAAATCCATTCTAAGTATTTCCCGACCGAATAAATTATAACTAAATATTTGCAATTCCACATTATCACTATCACAAAGAAACTGCGGCGGTACTACCTGCTCGAATAAAAACTCAAATATTTCACACAAACAGAACATTTCTATGTGAAACATGTTTTAAGGTTATTACAAAGCACGAACAGGTAAAGTCCTTTCAAGTCCGACTCACACCGGAGTCACAGATTACGATACAAAAGGATCTTCGGTGACTCAGTGGTTCAGGTAAAAGTTCTAGTTACTGTTACCTTTTCCACAGAATAAATAATAGTACTACGCCTTTTTCTATGGTGTAAGCAAAAGAAGTGACCCAATATATTTTGTAAGTGACAGGCGGTCTGGTTGAAAGGAACATACAATGGCAATCGCTAGCTTCAGAGAATAAACGATAATTTCTTTTGAATATAGTTTTGTTATAGAGTGCACTCGTTCATCCAATGTAACTGAAGGCGTGTATGTGAAAAGACAAACAGTAAAAATATCTTAGTCTTTTCAGACACTTTATTACGTCAGAAAATAAGTTTTTATTATACACCTACGATAGATCTAGGTTTGACCACCACGCCATGTTAAGCGAAGGTGTGGCCGAGTATGGAGCACGTAGATATAGAAGATGCCTATTCACTCTGGCCTTGAAGGTACCCAAGTAATACCAGAAAAATAAATCCGATGGCATATTGTTAAATATATACAAACGGTTATCAGTTTTGATGTCATAAAACATAAAATAAAATATTGTAGCAAAAGTTCTAAAAAATGCCCCTGAGTTTCTTGCCGTATCTTCTGAGTAGTGGTTCTTTTTCCGATACCGTGGTAGAGTCATTGTAATAATTGACGTTCATAAGTGCGTCTGTGATGCCAATATTGAATAAAGAACTTTTGATTGATGCAAAATTTCAAAGAAATTAGAGTTTTTGTCTGATTAATCAACACGGTGATAATGCCAACAGTTTTGGAGAAATTTCTTAACGTTGCTGTAAATCACTGGAAAAGAACCTGTTTTCGGGTAGATAAAACCTGACAACTTTGACTCGGACAAGTTTTTTTCATGGTACCAGTTTTTTAAATCACTTATCTTGTTTTTCGTTTCACTCATTTGTTGAAAGTCTCCTCAAAATCATTTCTCTCAGAAATGTTGTATCTTATGGAATGAAATATACGAGTAATTTTTAGATAAGAGTAGATTTCTTAATCTGGTTTTGGTCCTACGTATATTGTTGAACATGCACAAAATAAAATTAACCAACCTCTTCTTCTACTAGGCACCTTGCCAATTTTCTTAAAACGTTCTTACTAATATTATAAACGCGAAAGTTTGTAAGAATGTATGTATGGATGGATGTATGTTTGTTACTCTTTCACGCTGCAACGGCTAAACGGATTGGGATGAAATTTAGTATGGAGTTAGCTTATACCCAGGATTAACACATACGCTACTTTTTATCCCGGGAAACCGCGGGTGAAACCGCAGGGTGCAGCTAGTCTTAAATAAACAATAAGAAACGAATTGGAAATCCTACATAGTATAGGTATTATAAACGCGAAAGTTCGTAAGAATGTATGCATGTATGTTTGTTATTCATTCACGCAAAAACTACTGAATAGATTTTGATGAAATTAGGTATATCGGTACTTTAGGACTTGGAATAGCATATAGTCTTTTTATCCCTGGAAACCGCGGGGCGCAGCTAGTATTACAATACAATTTGTGCAACTATTATATTATTTAAAGGATAAGTCTGGGTATTCTTAAGTCTGATTAAATATTATTTAGACAGATATGTTTTCACTATACTTTTGAACGAACTAATAGTTGATCGTGTACTAAAGGGGTGTAGTGTTTTTAAAATTTATTCTATTAAGAACAAAATTTTTCTCCTTTATTAATTTAATGATAATGCCACAAAAATCATTTTAATTTATGATCGTCCCCAAGTTTAAACGCCCGTTTTGCATGTTGATTTAATAGATGGACATAAAGGAGAAATGTTTCATAAACATGGTCAATGTCCAATTTTTTTACATTCGGCGAATTACATTCATGTTGGAGTTGATCGAAACGTCGAGGTTAGTCAAAATATTATTTGATAAATATTTGTATGTGAATAAACCCAATACATTCTCAGAATGCTCAATGTAACTTCATTCTATATTGTGTTGCTGGTAAATCAAATGATATGAATGCTTTTAAATTCTTATACAGGGATGTTCATCATTCAAAAAAACCCTATAAGGATCTTTTGTTATCAGTTGTAACCAATTGCGCTAATTCTTGGAAAACAACAAACATTATTTTCTTTTAGAAATAATGGTCTAAAATCAAGAACAAAATTGTTGGAAGCGTTTAAGAAATTTTCGACATTTCGCTCGCTCAACAATTTACATCTCGATATGAGCAGCCAACAGGCACTCCCTTACCGGAGGTATCCACACGGAATAGTAGAGTTCGATTCCGTCATGAGTAACATGTCGCTAGGCAGCGTGAACCTATCGGTTAATGAACCATTTATAGCTAGAAGCATTGAGAAAAGATATGCTCTAATACCTACCTCTATTTCCGAGATGATAAGTTTAAGAGGAACGAGATAGAGAAAAATCGAGAGATCAAGTTAAACATCAAGTTTTACTCCTTTTTACCTAAATTTTTAACTCCTTTGGATTTGTTATCAACATTATCTTCAGCCTAACCGATAATTCAATTACCTCAACAACTATCATCAACAAGAGAAAGTCTGTTTAAAAATCATTGTATCAGAAATGTATTCATCAAGAGGGCAAGACCGCAGCCCGCAACCATTATGTTAAATGTCATTCAACCTACCGCGTCATCTCGTTTTCACTTTTGCCATAAAACAAGCCAATTCCGCAACCTGCAACAGGAACACAAGATGGCGGCAGCAAAAACGCGCGAAAACGCCAGCGCGGATGCATCCATGTTTGTCGCGTCTGAATAACAATGCGGTATACGTTTTAGCTTACGTTTCGCTCGCTACACCTCACTTCATTAATCTCTTGTGACTCTAACGAGTACAGAGAAAAAAGTAAACACATTAGCACTGGCTGAAAAAGTTAAGCCCATTGGTTGCCCAAATTACTTAAAAAGAAATTAGTGCCTGCTGGCATAAAAAATTCAAAATTGGAATTGAAATAAAAATATAAAACTGATGTAGTGAGACTGAATTAAAAAAAAAACACTTTTCTAGCAAGAAAAATCACGGGATAATAGCCGATTCGTTCACGTCATTTCACACATGATATTAAGAACGCGACAACATCACTCATCATTACATGTGCTAATGCTCAACCGTTAACTTTATCCTATATCTAAGAACCAATTGGCCAATTGTTATTTGTGTCATGTCGTGTGCCTTCGGCGAGAGCTAAATGCGTAGAGCTAACGGTGTCGGTTCAATGAACGGAAAGTGGTGCTACTAATAATAATGGCCACCTGTTTTGTAGGGGAAGTTCAAGCCTTATACGTAAGTGTAGTAGTTTGGTATGTTGAATAAAGGAAGTGCAAGGGAGAAGCTTCATAGCAAATATGGACGCTCATGTAATCTGACGTCATTAGCTAGGGCAGGGGCTGTAATATAACTAAATTAAAGCGCTGGCGACATCGCTTTGGGCACTGGGGCCTATTTAAGCGAATCTCGCGATTCATGATATCATGATCGGTAAATAATAGTGATTCATTTGGCAACAATGCGGTATACGTTTATGTTCAAAATGATTCTTAAAACATTTGCTTGCGACTACAGAATTACCGCAAAATACGTACAACATACGTGTTTCTAATTTTTTTGGGAATACAGCCACTCGGCGATGTAACAAGCACTACATGGTTTAAATCTTTCTTAGCAATTTATTACGTTATACTTTCGTTACATCTCGTCTGCAACTATTTAAACAGACTTTTACTTTTTTGGGTCGTGACTCAACAGTAAGATAAATAGAAGTACCGACACAAAAAGGTTAAACTCTCAGCTAGCAGGTAAGAATACTATGGAATAGAATTTCACAGTCGACTGCCAAGTAATTACGAGTTCATTTAACCTATCATAACATGGGTGGAACTTAATAGACGGTATAGTTACCTACATATTTACTCGCTCTAAGTAAACTAAAAATACTTTTACTAAGACTCATACCCGTACAACTAGTTTCCAACTGTTGACTTCCCATTTTCTAACGAGATTTTTTCTTTCAAACCGCACTCGTTCCTGCATGGCCTTCTGCCGCACCATTGCACTACAGTGGAAAATACCGCCAATGTACGCTTGAGCCACATATTTATTTACTTTGTTGCGTACTTGCAACTTTCAAGCCCTTACAGTGATATTTTCTCCTAAAACATGTGAAAGTTCGAAAACAATAGAACTCTTCAATAACTTCGCCACAGTAGTAATCACCTCTACACCACTCGAATAATAGACAAAACAGCAATTGTTCGTAATGCCACTTAAGCCGAACGTTAGGAAGCAGGTAGAAGCGAAAACGACACACTGACCGATAAAGTCCTTCAGACGTCTTGTCTACGGAAACACCTACTTAGTGGCCGATGGTACTCTCAGCTTTCTCGTTCTTAATTACTTGCTTTGCACTAAGTAGCTACTAGGGATGAGAAAGCCCTAACTTAAATATAATAAAAAAGAACTGAGGAGCTGATTTGCACTCGCTCTTTCACAATGCAGTTATGAATATTGATGGCGCATCTATCGCCTTGTTTAGTGGAGGATAGAAACAAGCTATAACCGTAAAACAGTCAATGGACGAGTGACACTGACAATGAGAGGGCGTTCCATTTTAGGTGTCCGTCACGTATGGTCTACGTGTTTTGTTTCGGCACGTACCAACTTTCCAGTTTCCACCGCATCACAAACACAAATGAGTTGTCGACTAAAGGCTTCATTATTCCTGATCTTTAGATATACTGCTACTGATACAGTGAGTTCTTTCACGTTTCCTGAGATAAAGTTGTCTTGTTTATTCACCTGACAAAATTCCCATGCTTACAAGGTAACTCCATTTCCTCACATAAAAGTATAAAAACAAAATACTTACGTATACATTTGTTAATTTTACTTGTCAACGCATTTTTTTCGTTAAGCTTCCTTTCTACGTAACTGCACGTTTATTTTCTTAGTTATTTCCTCTGATTTCTCCAAAGAAATGCAAAAAGTTAATGGTATGATCGAATCACACTTACGAACCTCAATTCTCGTATTTATAGTAATGACAGTAATCACATTTCCGTCATGTTGTTATGAAAATTGGTTGGTTACTCCCAAAATGTTAATGATCCTTAAATCTTATTATCATCTCGAATTCTCATATATAGAAATTAAACGTAACATTACTGGTATAACAAAATACGTATCGTGTTTCGGGATGATGTTCGGTGAACCATCGGGGAGACGGGTCTGAGCAGCCGCTCAACTGCCGTCTCTCTCTAGCTCTATGTGCTTCATTTTAGGCCACATCATCGCTTTACATCAGGCGAGATAGTGGCCAAACATTGAACTATGAAGCGTAAAAAAAAAACTTATCTATTTAATTATGTCTCCATTTAAGCCGTACCTATGTAGATACGAGTATAATTAAAGGCAATGCCCCTGTAAATTCCGCCATCTTGCCATCGAATGCATTCCGTTACACGCAGCACGGGTTACGGGTAACGAAGCGATGCCTAATACATCGTTCACATTGGTGAGCTCAGTAGGTACTCGTAGGAACGTTCAGTTTGAAAGGGGGAGTAATCGTATTATAGCTACGTCAGTATAATAGGGCTTAGTTATAATATAATTAAATGTAACTTAGTTAACTTAGTTATAATATAATTTAATGTCAGTGATTCAATGGGCGATGGCTAAAGCCATACGTTTAAAAACGATGATAAGTGATCGATGATAAACAATCATGTTAGTTATCATTACCTACCGTTTTAGTCGGATTTCATATCTAACCAGTTCTGACTCCTGATGGTACATTGGCCATGTATCATAAAGACATACCTACATTATAACTACCTTGTGCAAAGTAGGTATTAAGTTAATCTTGCACATATGCACCCTTGCAATTAAATCTTTGCAGCGCCAGCCCAGAAATTAATTGCTTCTCTCTCCGATTTTCGCTCCGTACTAACGTAGCGTTAGGCATCCTTGTAAAAGTGGCTGAATTTTTCATAGTATTAACATATTTTGAAATTAGATTATTTTAAGCGTCAACAAAAAGCGGAATACTCAATGCATTATGCTCACATTTCCAAAAATATTTTTTGTCGGCTTAAGGATAAAGCTTTTCCGATAAATATTCAGTTCTAAATTGGACGTAGATAAGCAAAAAGGATCCAACCCACAACATGACCGAAAATGACTTAAGTATATCAAACTGCTCGTCAAGGTCTATATTTTCGATTAGCAAAAACAATCCAAGTAAAATACGAATATTTTGACATTAAAATGACACTGGTTACCAAGCCACATGTATGGCGAACCCCTATTTTAGTTTCATAAAAACGATCCATTCTTCTTGGATCATATTGTAAAACGGTCAGTCTAAGAAACTGACAAAAATCTAAAATGTTAAAAAAAATCCAAAGCATGTGGATCCTTTTAGATTATAATATTTACTTCAAATTTATGCATAAGATAAATCACTAAAAAGATTCAGAAAGCATGAATCCTTTTCGTTAAACTACATTTTTACTTACAAAATGCACTGGTTAAATAACAAAAACGATTCAGAACATTTGGATCTCTTTTGCTAAACTAAATTTTTAATTAAAAAATGCACTGTTTAAATCACAAAAACGATTCAGAACATATGGATTTTTTTTGTTAAACGAAATTCTTACTTAGAAAATGCACTGATTAAATCACAAAAACGATTCAGTGCGCTTGGATATTTTTCGCTAAACACATTTCTGTGTTTCTGTATTGATGAATGCAACGAAAGAGATCCATACACATCGCAGTCATTAATACCTTTACCTATATTTTATCATAACGAATAAATATTATAGATATTGGGAAAATTTATTCATATTTTTCTACCAAAAAAAACTTGGTAGGAAATTTTGATAGCGGTAGGCAACACTGCATATTTTGCTACAATACAGTTGCATGCGTTTGAGCACGATTGATTAAACTTCTCTTTTCAACTTCTCTTGTTAAGTGCACTGTTACTGCGAGTCTTGTTTTTATAGTACATAAAATATGAAGAGAATCGACCGAATATTTAATGCTTTAGGCGTATCAGATAATAACAACTGTGAAGATAACGATGGTAAGTTTTTGAGGTTATATTAACTTTTGATATTTTGACTAACTTGTTTGTTTTTCAAATAATTTACTTGCCGCTTTCTTTGTTTTTAGCTATTATGGAATGTGATGCGCCTTCTGATATGAATTTAACCCTACCTTCTGATATGAGCTTCATTTTGCCTTCTAATATAGAATTTACTTTTTGTTCATCTGCTGAAATGGAGAATGCATGTAACATTGACTTAAATCAACATGATTCAAGGAGAGGTAAGATGTAATATTAAGCTTAAAATATTATTATTTATTGATTTATATACAAGGTGTTTCTTTTGATATAGGTACCATAATTTTTTGAACTAATTGAATTATGATTGATGTTAACTTCAAAACTATAACACACGCAGTTACACTCAGAGTAAGATTATACATATAAGTAAAAATAATACAAAAAATCCTACAACAAGTATCTCAACACTTGTTGTAGGACTTTTTGTATTATTTTTAGGGGCTACGGGTGGTCTGAACTGTGACACTAGGTTGATCAACGATACGAGATAGTTAGATTTATGAATTATGGGAAATCCAAAGTAACACGTTGTATACCTACAAGCTTACGGTGGGTGTGTATGCATATTAGCATTTCACTTTGCATTTCAGCTGAGGCTTTAGCTTACAATGTGGCACAACAACATGATGATGTTGAATCACCTATGGCTCCATTGTTTTCACCATTAACGCCACTGGTGACGCGAGAAGCTATTTCTAAGGAGATGCATGTAGGTGTACCTGTACTTATAGAAGAAAATCCGTCGCCAATACGACCTATGACTCCTGAAACTTTTGAAATTTATCAGACCTTAACAAATGAAGCGGAATCGCCTGTGGAGTTTAGAAACCATCGAGAACAGGTAAATGACATTATCAGCGACACCGATTCCGATTATGTACCTAACAGTGACGAAGAATTTAGCGATAAAGATATTGCGGTCAGATCGAAAAAAAAAAGCGTTGTGGCTGTTGTGCATGGGATTGACAAAAATAATAAGGAAAATAATAACGAAGTAACAGTTTCTAACATAGATGCTAGAGAACCAAATGAATCGACCAAGTCGCTTGAAGAGATTATAGATAATAGCGGTAATTTAGAAGCAATTGACGAAACAGTAAAGGAGAATAGCAACATTTGGGAAGGTCGTCCGAAAAAAGGACGTAAAAGAAAATTTCAGGAATACACACTACGTCAGAGAAAGCAAAGAAAATATGCTAATTTACCTTATCAAGGCAAGACTAAATACGTTAATTCAGTGGTGTTCAAAGATTATACTTGTACTTGTCGTAAACAATGTCACCAACTGATTTCAAAAGAACAAAGAGAACAAGAATTTAATAAATATGTGGCATTACAATCATATGAAGCACAACTTCTATTTATTGTGAATTGCGTAAAGGAAAGTCCAAAAAAGAGAACATACACGGTTATAACAGAAAATGAAAGTAAGAAAAACAAACCAAGAGAGTACAAAAGAAACTATAGCATTGGCAATATTGAAGTTTGCAGAGACATGTTTGTCAATAATTTTCAAATCTCCCCTAAGAAAATTGACATATGTTTACGAAAGAATCGCGACGGTAAATCATTGAAAGATCAAAGAGGTTATTCTAGAGGTGGTCAGAATAAAACTCCAGAAGAGGATGTTGAGTTTGTTAAAAATGTGATCAATCATTTGCCCAAATATGAGTCTCATTACAGGCGAGAGCAAAACAGTAGCTGTCAGTATTTAAAGGTAGGAATGACTATCCAAAAAATATACGAGTTATATTTAGAAAAATTTAATGAAGCGTATGGGACGACAAAAGATCCCGTGTCATTATCTAAGCTAAAAAGTATATTTTATAGATACTTTAACCTACGGTGCAAGGGCCTGAAAAAAGATACTTGTAGTAGATGTGACGCATTTAACATTAAAATTAAAACAAGTATTGGTGAAGAACAGGCAAAATTGATTGAAGAGAAAATGAAACACTTAAAGCGAGCTGAGGATTTAAGAAACAATATGAATAAAGATTTAATGCAAGCAAAAACTGATGAAAATGTTGAATGTTTAACGTTTGATCTAGAAAAAACCCTCCCACTGCCCCGAATCCCTACAAGTATAATTTTTTATAAACGCCAACTCTGGCTGTATAATTGTGGCATACATCCAGGCTCCGATAACAACGGCCACTGTTATGTTTGGATTGAAGGCGAAGCTGGTAGAGGCGCCCAAGAAGTGGGATCGTGTTTGATTAAATATATAAAAACAAAACTTAATCCAAAAGTCCAAAATTTGATTTTGTGGAGTGACTGTTGTGGGGGCCAAAACCGTAACATTAAAATTGTACTCATGTTAAAGGCAATATTAAGTTCACACCAAACACTAAAAACGATTACACTCAAGTATCTTGAATCGGGTCACACATTTTTGCCCAATGATACCGATTTTTCTAAAATAGAAACACAGTTAAAATACCACGAAATAATTTACACAGCTGACGAATATGTCGCAGTTATAAAAAAAAGTAAGAAGAAAAATCCTCTTCAAGTGCAGAGAATGGAAAAGAAAGACTTTTTTAGTACAAAAAAAAATGAGAAAAATATAGTTAATCGGAAAGTCTTCTTGGATAAGACCAAAGCTAACTGGCTACAAACAAAAGAAATATTACTGAAAAAAGAAGAAAAGTACATTATATTTATGAAAACTCAAAACGAAGACCAGTTTCATGAATTAAATATAGAGAAAAAGATAAAAGGAAAGTCTTTGGAGGTATCAGAAACCGATTTCACATTACTATGGCCAAATGGGAAAGAAATACCACAAGCAAAATTAGATGATTTGGAGTCAATCTTTGACTATATTCCTAAAGACTGCCTGGATTTCTATAAATCTTTAAGGGGTAATCCGAGTCTTTATGACGATATCGACGGGTTTGGCGGTGAACCGGACTTCACACAGGAAGAAGAGTAAATTTGATTAATGTTTTTTATATAAATAATAAACAAAGTTTTAGAAACCTAGTTGTTTTATTAATGAAATGAACAATTTTTAACGATTTTAGTGGCAATTAGCTACTTTGAATCGTTTTTGCGAAATGAAAATGAGCTTAGCATAATTGAAAATAGCTTTTATCAAAAAGGATCCTAACACACATTTAGCTGAATATCTCAAGAAATAAGACTAAACTCAATAAAATTTATTTGTATGAATAAAATATACATTGACACGCATATATTATCTTAAGAACCAATAAACGCAAGCAAGTCTATTAATAAACAAACACAGGTTAAACTTCAATCTTCAATAACTCAAATGTAACATTTTGTGGGGTGGATCCTTTTTGTTTATCTACGTCCATTAATAAAATATTTAAATATTCGTAGTATATCTAATACCTATCTATTCATGCCTACACGTAAACGTACTATAGGTACTTTGGGTATATAGTACATATATAAATGTGTAGGCACGTGACCTATGCGTGCTTATGTACATCTACATATCTAATTATGCCCTTAGCGATGGTATGTTGTATTCACTCTCTTTTATTGCTAATTGGATTTGATTGATCAATCAAATTCAAAGTCTATAAATAATTAATCCAAATAAATATAAAGCCATCAATTTAGTAGTAAAGCTCGTTTTAGGAATCAGATTAATAAGTAAAATAAGATTGTTCAATTAAATATTTACTTCTAATTTAAATGTATTTGTTTGATCTCTTTGTTCCAGTTCTATTCCGTTGATTTGAACTCAAGAAATGTAGACGTAAATAAATTAAAAGCAGCAATATTCCAAAACAAACTAACAACGAAGTTTCGAAGTTCATTCAATTCCCCGTACACATATACAACTTCTGTTCTGTGAGTACAACCGATATTGAAAATATTTCAATATCCACACGGAATGCTATTGACAACGCCACTAGGCCTCTACGTACTATTATCTGAGCCTCTGGCATAGTACATTCAGATTATTGGCGATACTTGCTATATTGACTATATTGACTCTTGGTTTCAATTTTATAGCATTGTCACTAAGAGTTCGCACATATTGAGCTCGACTATTGATTCGCCTCGGCTTGGCACGAGCGGATATGAATGTATATTTAAAAATATAGGTACTTACAATTCTCAACAATTTTTAAGTTATGTTGTAAATCGCATCAAAATCCATCAAGCTGTTATTTTACTATTAAAGAAGAGGAGAAACGACGAAGACGAAAAAAAGAGTATACATAATATATATTCTTCTTACAGATGATACCTGATTTTCCGCTATATTGTTATTACTGTTCAATAGATATCAAATTCAATAAAATACCGTCGTCGTATGCCGTGTCGTCGGACCTCGCCGGGGTTTGGCAAGAGCACTCCAGGGTACGGCAAGAAAGTGCAGGGAAGTTTTGCATGTCCTCAGTGTATCTCGTCGGTCTTCGCCCTACCAAACCTCTCGTCTGAGAACTTCGGCGAAGCATAGCTAGAGCGCTAGAGCGAGAGTGCACATCCAGCATAAAATAACATTTTGTGATACTCAAATGTATATTGGGATAGGCCATTACAACGGGTGCATTGCGAGCACAGTCATGCTCCATCCATAGATTATAACGTGCGACAGTGCGATAGGAAGTAGGTTACCAGTTTCGCCTACTGTAAAACGATAAAATATACCACGTTTTAAATAGACGTACGAAGTTATGCGCTTTCAATTCAACACAATGACGGCCTCTGTGGTATAGTGGTTGTGGAGGTCATCTTGAATCTCAAGTACCTACCACGGATTTCGCGTGTTCGATTCCCGCTACGGGACAAATGTTTGTGCACAAAAAAACCTAATTAGGGGCCAAGATCTATGTATGTGATGGTTGGGCATTATTTATTATTTATTTATTTTATTCTAGTTATCTTGTTACTTGAGGATTTTCCAAACTGTGTCATATTATGGTTAGTTATTCTTGACGATATACAATCAGTCTTTCTTCCTTGGACATGGCCATGGTATGAAGTTATTTATATCTTTGCAGAATTATTATCAGCACAACATAATCATTGTTTCTTCTGCGTGTGTTCGTAGGAACTCCTGTCATGTTAAGCTAAGTCTTGTTTAACCTCCTGGGGCCCAGGAGAATTTCTAGTTAGAAAATTTAATTAAAATTATCCTAATCGACTAAATAGGCAATCAAGTGACCAAAAAAAATGAAATAAAAAATCTCATTTGGAAAATGTAGATTTTCTCAATATCATATATATACGACATAAGTTATCTATATCGACGGTATTTTATGTCATATATATATGACATAGACCATTATTATATTTATTAGTGTATTCTGATTATATTTATTACTAATCATTGCTATTATTTTTAAACCATCTGGGTTTTCAATAATAATTATTTTATTATATTGAAAAAACGTACTCGAGTCATTGTCTTTTATGATTTGAATTCGGTATTTTTTTTTAACAAAATATTTAAATTTGTTCGTATTTTGTACCACTTAGATATTACTATTAGAGCAATAGCACTGCCCATTGGGGTACTTCTTGATGTTATTAGGCATATTAATTTATCTTTGTTGTTTTACTATAGTTTTTATAAAGCGTTTATCTATATCTATCTATGATGATAAAATTCAAAACTTAGGTCCCATTCATATATGGTTAAATGAAACGACAATTTTAGTAAAGCCTTCTTTCATTTCCTTAATTATGTTAGGCAACATAAATCTTGTTTTCATGGCTAGTAAAAAGCGAGACCATTCATTAACAGTTTATTTTTTGTTCACAGGTAATTGCCCTTTGGGTTGCCAGGAAGGGTGTAAAAGGAAATAAAAGAAACCTCCAGTTAAACGGGTAACAAGTACGTACATAAGCCGGTCGCTTGCTCAAACACAGTGAGTAAAGAAAAAGCTTGGCCTCTCACTTTCTTCGAATTATATCCCAAATTCAGACTCACCACGTGTGCTGTGAAAGTCAATATTCGACGGTAGACTGCTTCTCGCCTACCATTTATTACCTTCTAGTTATTGCTATTGATTGGAACATTGTCAATCAACTTTCTTACCAACCCAGTATTAAGTAAAAACCAATTACGATTGGTCATTTAGACTGTATAACTCTAGTAGCTGTGGGAGAATAGGGGATCGGACAGTAATCAAGAAAAAATCTAAAGTGTAGTTAGAACGAATGTTCATCGAACCAGAAAGATGGTTCAATCAATATTTTTGTGAAATAATAATGATTTATATTTTTAAATCAATAAATAATTCTGACATTTTTAATCTGTTCTTCGTCTCAAACGAAACAACAATCACAGCGCATGACGTCATTTGTAGGCAAATGCCGTGAGTCAAGCTTGTGTTTATTTTACGTTTTTGCTTTTCATAAAATGTATTTTTGCTAATTTTTCGTTCCATTACTACAATATAGTCCCCAAACTTCTCAAAACGTATTAGAATCTCTTTGCAAGTTTTATTTCGAAGACTTTGTCGTTTTCTACCTACATATGACATCACAAGTTTTGAGGTGACCTTTTGCGCGGCAATATTTGAAACATAATATTTAAACATAGTTTTAGGTACTTTTAGATTGTTATTTAATTAAAATAGTATTTTTCATGGCTATATATATTCATTGTAGTTAATTTAAAACACTTTCTGAAAAGTTGTCCGATCCCCTATTGGCCATCGGGTTTAAACTCTTGCTACTACGGAAGAGTTATAATCTCCAGTTTTGTCAAACCAGATTCTACCGGTTAATGCCAATTATTAATAAGCATTTACGTGCCGAAACATTAATATTCACAGCCAGAGCAAATAGCTGTGATGTAACATTTAGTTAGTTGTACCTTCTCGAGCCCATTGCGATATTGAACATGCTTTTACATTAATGTTTGCGAGGAATGTCATGTATATGAATTAGAGATGTAGAGATAGGAAGAAGTTTCTCTGCGGACGTTTCGAGTACTTATCAGAAGCAGTCTTTAGAAAGTGAACAAATAGTGTGTGCTGAATAAAACAAGTGAACGTCGCGTCTTCAATAATGATAATTGAATAATGATTAATTAATGGAATCTATATTCAAGGTATGATGTCCGCGTTGGAACATTTTATCAATGTTTAAGTTACGGTAAATAATGCTGGATTTTAGTTGTGAATTGTTATTCAGGACGAGGATGGTATACCGTTGTTGACGATCCTTGTTCACATAACGGGTGGTAATCGAATATTTGGCCCCGATTTGCTGTTAACGACCGCAAAGCTAGGATCAAATGTTGAACTTCAGTATCATGCATGATAGCAATGGCTGCGGTATTGGAACAGTATTTGCAGTTCAGTGAACAAGTGAAATCTATCAGTTTTCTCACTGTATCGGATTTAGGGCCAATAAAAAAGTTGGATACATTGAACGGCAAAACGGATTAAATGTCCAGTTTGTTGGAACGATGAAATTTAACATCATAAAACATTTAACAAAACAATAAACATTCTAAAACTAGTACAATTATTAAGTTTCTGCCTGAAGGTAGCTTTGAATGAAACACGTTTTGGTGTTTAACAAGTTTTTTTCCTAAACACAAATTGTTGCGTTTGTCCCGTTCATTCCACAGATTTCAAACCGTTCCAACAAAGCCCGTTCATTGCAAGCGGTATAAAGTTAGCTGCCAGTTTGCGGTGCACCGTAACCTCCCAATTCGAAGTCTAACGCTGAGGCTGAGCTGTTTAAATCCTATTAGACCTATTAAGACGAACTGTCTCGGATCTATTAACTGCGCAGAGAGGAGACGATGAGGTTTTACTAATATTACTTAAGCCATTATAACATCTCTAACATTAAATAGTACCTACCTATATTAATATAACAAAATAGACCTATATAATAGAGGTAACATTGTAAATATGTAGGTACGTCTGTAGGAGGTCATCTCTGGAAATACTGATCCGGTTAGGAAAATTCTTTCACTGATGGAAAGCGACACCATCCCGGAGTGACATAGACTATATTTTATTGTTTCGACACGAACGTAGTCGCAGGCGTAGTTAATAATAATAATACATAATGTTTCGCTTCGCATAGTACTTTGAAACTCTGCCTCTGTGGTGTAGTGGTTGGGCAAGTTGGTCTTGTTGGCAGAAATTTCCGTTTCCGGTTAGATTTCCGAGACAAATGTGTCTGGGTGTTATGGGACCATGGTCCTCGTAGTTTCTAGGTCCAGGGATATCTATAGATATAGGGAAACCTAGTTAGGAGCCAGTAGGGTCTATGTAAAATCAACTGTATAACTGGAAGCTTGAAAATGGCTTTCTGTTTAACAGTTTCTACTTCATATGTTATGATGTTAGCTTTAAACCATAACAAACTAAAATAAAATTCACAATGTTTTTGTTTTTGTAAAATGCGTGGACGACATCTCGCTTGATGTAAAGCGAAGGTGAGGCCTAAGAATGAGCACGCTTACCCATAATGAGATGCCCATTTACTCTAGTCCTAAAGAGACACTTATTGTAGTCATTTTGGAACAAAGAAGCTGGTAGAGCGTTCCACTTCTTAGCAATCCGCATGAATCTGCGAAAAGCTTAGTACGGAACTACGAACCGGTAAGATATTAACGACATACGGGTGAAACAACTCTCCACGCCTGGAAGTCCTTTGGTGGAAAAAAAGAATGCGGTTTTCACCATCATTTAGAGAATCACTTGAGAAGACAGAGGTGTTTAATACATTAACATTTTAATGTCAATTGCACCCGTGCGAAACCGGAGAGGGTCACGAGTTTTATTATAACTGAAAATATAACTCATGAACCTAATGACAATTTTACTAATATCTATGTAGTCTTTATAAGAATCCAAATTATTAACGTTTAGATTAACTGATGAAGCCATCAAATAAAGATTAAGAATAGTTCTGAACTCTTCGTTGTGATATTATCCACACGAGAGGTATCATTAACATCAAAGTAAAAACGATCATTACATAAAACCTATTTAAGTTTAATACTAATGTTCAATCAGGTAAAGCATAAATGTATTGTCCCATATTTTCAAAATGTTGGGCTCTGTATTTAAAAATGCACTACATTCTATTTTAATATAAACAACAGATGTTTATGAAAATAAAACCAATTGAATGTAACGAAAAATAATTAAATTTGTGCTCGGACATATCTGCCTTTAAGTATTTATCAAAGTACAAATTCGAATATCGAGAGAGAAATAGAGAGAGAGAGAGAGAGAGAGAGAGAGACTGTCCCAAGTTAAATACCAAAGTATATTACAATAGGCATTCCATTCCACGAATTCTTAGAGCTGTTGAAACCTGTTCCATGAATAAATGTTTGCGTAAATTCTTTAAATTAGAGGTGTTTCAAAAAACGTCGTTTAGAAGTCACGGCTGCGAGTGAACGAACTCGGCATATAAACGAGCTTTATGCTAAATCCGGCATTAAAAATCTGCTATTAGCATGTTAACATTCAAAATCACCGCTAAACAACGGATAGTCAAATGACTTGACGAATCAGTAACAGCATAAACTGAAAGAAGAAGCTCGTATTACTTGGTGTGATGTTCTCAATTAACTCTCAAGTCAAAATTCTAAAATAGAGTTACTTAGCGCAATTATATTTGTGTAGTACCGCAAACTAGCATTGATTAAGAATTTACCCACAAATATGTTCACCTATTTACATCACACCGCGCGCCTAATTCAGAAGCGTGAGACGTTGTTTCGAAAAACACCTGTTATTATTGCAGGTAATCATAAAAAACGAAAGAAAAACTCATAAGCGGGCCAGTGCGAGGCAATATTCTCATTGTGACAAACAATGGTCAATTAAGTAGAGCGTCTCGACCCACTCGCGACTTCGTAACGGAATGTGGGAAAAACTCCGAATTCTTACAAAGCACACACTATCAACGCTAGAACATCTAAACAGATAGTTATCTTTATTCACACCGTCCGAAATTATCGCCGACCATTCCTCGGTCCAAAAGCAGAACCGATCTGAAACCAAAACATAGGGACCGTAGCAAAACAGACGCTTAATAGCATTCCACTAAAAAGGACAGACCCGAATTAAGCCGCAGCTTCGTTTCTGCTTTAGTTCCATTTGGAATGCGAAAGAGGCATCACTCTACTGCATTGCATATACAATTAATTTTTCTCCCAATAATGCGGTGAAATCACATTAACATGACCGGTATAAACAAATAGAGCACAATTAATTCGTAATGAAACAACCGCAACTTTTGGCACATAATGACATTCAATGAATTCCGTTCTAATTAAAATAGCAATAGTACGCTTTTGGGGAACAATGACAACCCGCATTGGGTAATCCAGTCCTGTTATCTCGGGAACTGTCGCTGCTGAAGTCACATTGATAAAAACAATTGTAGTGTCATTTGTTCTGACTAATCTGGGATTTGTAAAATAAACTTGTCGCCAGACAAGCGAAAAGTTATGGAGACGACTAAATTTTATGTTCCTAAAATTGTGTATCTTTGAATTCTTGAAATATTAATAATGATGAATGATTCTCGTTTACATAACAAAGACTGACAAATCTCTAATCTGAATGTTTGAATATTTTGGTAATGTCGAAGTGGGCCTCAGGGCGGAATAAGACTCGAATATTCTATTAGTAATTAGATAGTAGGCTTTGCGGCCTAAAGATTATTTATGGTCATGATTGGATTTTATCGTCACCTTATTTCTTGATGATCTAATGTAGGGTTTCAGCATAAACGATGATGAATGAAACCTAAAAGTAAAGGGGTACATTTAATAGTGAAGGTCTCTAAACAGATGCCAATGTTTGAGCAACTGAAACAATCGTAGCGACACCATAATGAAATAATGAAGAATAGAGAATAGAGGTGATGAGAACATGGCCTGGTTGGAATGGTGAAATTAATTAGAACGTAACGAAATTCTGTTATCCACTCAAACATGGCGTTAAATTGCTTGTACCCACGTCTGCGCAGACGCAACTATAAAGCTCTGTACCCACTATTTGCCTATAAAATCAGCTAACTATCTTGTCTGATTTCTAAACATTATAAACAAAGTTGCGATCCGCGTCTGTTTATTAAATTAGTACTCCTAAACTACCTACGTGATGGATTGGGCTGTGGTTATAATTATTTAGTAAACTACGAGATGAGTAAGATTTATGTGTGTTAAACATTCATATCCGCCTAAAGCCTTTATTCTGTTTGTGTGTGTTTCTGTGTAATTAGATAAAACAGCGTCGTTCAAACAGCACAATAGTACCTACTAATAGTAATAATAAAACAATTGCGCTAACGGAACTAAAACAATGAAAGCAGACGATATAAGGAATAAGAATGATACCTGATGTTAGGTAGGTATTGATAAAACAAAAACTATATATAGACACATTCGCCAAAAGCGATAAAACACATAATAGAACTAATAGCAAAAGTTTCCCCTCATAGTTCTACTAACACCAATTCAACTAACTTTAACACAATACCTTCCAACCATAACGCGGAATTAAATATACCTACGCTATTCTGTCCAAAACTTTGACCGACAATGGTTCGAATTAGTAACCAGTAGCAATGCAAAATACAAAAACTCTTTAATGTTTGGCAGTAGCGCCAATTACATAAAAAACAACTCCTAGATAGACTAGGGACAGTCTAGTGAAAAGGGGTAGAAAAAAGTTGATTAACTGCAATGTCTTTCGGATTACCATAGTTGAGGCTTCTTTTGTAGGTATATATCCGCGTAGAATTTTGTTTCTAGTTGTTTCCTAGGAACGGCTCGAATTTCCGGGATCAAAATTATTCTATTCCCTATACCAGGATCTAAAGTACCTTTATACTAATACATATTTATGAAAATCTGTTCCATGATTATGGCGTATTAATAACAAATACACATACACACACCATTACTCTTTCACACACATACATCCATTCAATCTTATACATATATACACACACACACATTTTCGCATTTATAATATTAGTGTATATATATATATATATATATATATATATATTGACAAAATATATATAAATAATAATATATATATATATATTATAAAGATAGGATTTTGTCTACTTTGAACTTTTTTTTGTCATTTATTATCATAACGAGACGTGCAAAGTCATACATAGCCTGCCCCTAAATATTGCACGTAGTTTTGTCAGTACTCTTCACCTTCTGAGTCAAGCCTCTAATGCCCAATAACTTAGCTAGCATCATTTTTCCTCTTGTGGGTGTGCGGCATTGGTCCATATTCTGTAGTTGCGTACCTTACGTTAAATTAGGTATTATCGTGAAGGTATCTTGTTGGTGAACCTAGTAAAATAAACTAAGCCCGATTACGCCAAAGCTGTTGAATTTCTGTACAATTTAGAATAATTATTTAATGCCGCTATTGTGAAGTACTTATGTGTACGCACCTTACCAAAGACAATACTTGTGGGAGGTTCCCCAGACTACACGAGACCCGTGAGAACAGGCCAGGAGGGCAGACATAACGAGTGTAGATATGGAAGCGCTTCCTTTGACTCGTTTCCTTATTGCTGCAAGAAATGTTAGATATCATAACTCCCGTTCTATGGTATTTGCCGCCAATTAATTAATTGCTGCCGTAATTGCCAATTGTTATTAATGATGTTGATTCTTAATAAGTTCTAGTCGTGAACGTAGTTTTAATATTGTTTTAAGAATGATTTTTTACGTATTTACGTATTATATACGAGTGAAATCCGCTGAGTGAGGGACCTGGTGACTTGTAACACAGGTTTTTATAAACCTACTTCAGGCACCAGTTTCTTGCATTACAGATTTTTATTTTTTATCTACTAAATACCTATAATTAATACCTAAGACTACCTATTGTACCTGATAGCTCTCTCAAAATTTTTATAGAGATCTGCTAAAATTAAAATTACTTTATAACAAAAATCTCACTGCTTTGCTTCAAATACAATACAAAAAGACAAACACATGTTACTTAGGTATAAGGTCTACGTAATAGGATATCATCATTTTACATATAATGAGAATCTTAACCCTCGTTCTTGAGGGAATGTAGGTGACACATGATTATACTTTTGACTACGCAGTTACACGAGCAAGTGAAATACGAAAATGTAAGCCGTAAAATATGCTACTTACATCGTAGAAGTTGTAATGTTGAGACCCACTGATCCAGTAAACACTGGAAACAGCCTTCAAGTTTTTAAAACATAAGTCATAAAATTATTGTGAAATAATTAATTTTATTATATTTAACAAGATTTTCCGGAAAGAAAAAATACAACCACCTGCTGGGACTTGAACCTGCATCTCAATCTCTTCCCTCAGCGCGGGAAGCGCTCTTTCGATTGAGCTACGGTGATGACCAACTCGAATGTCGAATTTTTTCTTGCGTTATTTAACCGTCTTAAAAGTGACGTGTACGCCATCTATTGAGATTGCAGTGAACCTTTTTTTTTCAATGAGAAATATCAATGTTGTAAAAAAAAAATACTTGCTCTGTGATGACGCGAACCCATATTAATTCTTAATATATTCTTATTTTTAATTCATTTTATAACAAAGTAACCGATTCAGTTCTAATATATCTTCGAAGTCCAAGCTCGAATTTATTAGGCCACATCATCGCTTCACATCAGGCGAGATAGTGGCCAAACATAAATCTATTTAGGGGTAAAAACAAAAACAAATCGAATATCGATGAAATGTAAATTCCTATATGCAGGTGGTCCCCCACCGTGTAGTTATACTGAACCCATCGCAAAAAAATCCCAACTCGGTTTATAAATGACGTAGTTCCTCGGAATTCCGTGAGAGTAACTCCAACACGAGATAATAACGTTAGCTTTTTGCAAAATATGTTTAATACAACCGCGGAAAATATTTCGCGCACTGAAAAGTTTTATTAAATTTTTTGCCACGGATGTGAACTAAAGTTCTGTGAATATTTATTTCTGATAATTTCGTCTACAAATTTGAATTCTTTACAAATAGAATAAAATATAAAAGATTTAAAAATCACCTACCGAATTAATATTTCCAGTCATTTTCTGGGAGCTCGTCTAATAATCTCTCGGTACCCATTAATATGACAGTGGCCCATCCAACGGCTGTGCGACACCAATATAAAACCCAACATACATGTTAAACTGGCTACCCGAGCTTTGTGGAACGAAGCGGGGACATTTTCATCAATACTGACACCATAAATTTGATTATGGTTTTGTAAAATCGTATGATTTTGTGCAATTATTCTTTTGAGCTATGAAATCTTCCTTTCCGTAGCTTCGGTGGATAACCCCAATTTTGATTTAACATAAAATAATATTAAATCTATTCATATATTAAATTGTTTTACTTTCTTCTAATTCTGTACATCCAAACAATAAGACTGCCCAATCGAAGCCTTGGAGACCATTGAAAGAAGAGTCAAAAAGCTCATTGGTGACGATGCGCTGGTTAAGACTAAGCTTCAGTCTTGAACATCGGCGCAATGTTGCTAGTTTATCGGTCTTTTACCGGATACATTTCGGAGAGTGTGCGACGGAATTACATGAACTTATTCCGCCAACCCCATTCCATCACCAGACGACCAGACGTACGGCAAGCCGTCATCAATTTATGGTTGATATCCCTCATGCTCGCACCAAGCGCTTTGCTTCGACCTTCATAATGCGAACGGCCAAGGAGTAGAACTCTCTGCCGGCAACAGGTTTCTTCTAGAGCGAGCGTGCTACATCTTCGACCGCATCGTCACTTAACAACAGGTGAGATAGCGGTCAAACGAAAGCCTATAACTAATAAAAAATATATATATTACCATAATAATGGATTATTTATAAACTGACTTTTATTCACTGGTAAAGAGTTTTATATTGTATTGTATAGAACAACTGAGATTATTTCTTTTAATTCTATATTTTTTAATAATGCCTAAGATTCTGTATCAAGTGGGTTTAGACCCAAAGTAAGAAGATTCAGAAATACGCCCTTAGGATCACGCACTGTGACGAGGGTAACATCAAAGAAAATAATTGTTATTCTCTGTGTAAAAGCTTGTTACATGTCAGAACTGTTATTTTATTCGCTTAGGATTTGATACGTTTACTTTCTTTACTTTTACTTTATTTCTTTCTTTACTTTGTTATTTTTTTATGTAACTGAATGACGAGACGAGTTGATCGTTTGCCTAATGGTAAGCAATACGCCAGCTCATAACAATAACAGCACCACCCAGAACTTTGTTTTGCAAAATCCTGCGCGGCGCTACACTGCGCTCGTCACCCTAAGACAATTAGCTGTTGAGTCTGATAATGCCCAGTAATTTCGCTGGCTTCAATGCCCTTCAAACCGGAGCACAGTAATGCTTGCGCACTACTGCTTGGCGGCTGAATAACTGGCAAAGCGGTGGTACCCACCACGAGACGAGAACCTACGAGAAACCTACGTCAAGTAAAATATAATGTTGTATAATTATGTTGTTTCAATAAATGTATTTTCTTTCTTATTTTGATATTGAATGCAATAGCACATGCTGGGCGAAAATCTTAAAATTTTAATAATTAGGAAGAAAAAATTTGATATAGCTCGGTTAGGAATCGAACCTGCGAATAATGACGTAGAATCATCCCCGTAAGACGATATAAGAAGGATGGAAGATTTAGAATAATTTAGTTGCTCGAGCAGCTGGCCCCATGGCCCAGTCGTCGGGACGATATTCCGAAGACGCAGGTTCTTTCATATTATTTCTTAATAACCTTATAGCTTTCAATAACAGTGAGACCGGTATCGAAAACGTTGTATTACTTTTGCAATATCCCTAACGTTACCTCCTGTTACAGAACTGACTTCGGTTTCCCGCGTTACGAAACTCGTTAACACTAATTATATCAATTATGTGGAAAAACATTACGAGTATCTTTATAGATTGATTTTTATAGCATTATGACTTTATGACGATTGGTTTATGATCTTGTGATGACTTGTTCTGAAAAAGAAACTTTCTTGTTAGGTACTAGTAAAAAAAAATGAAATACGGACCCTGCACTTATATAATATACCTACCTGATATCCGTATCAGTTATGTTTTTTGCAATTATTATTTATGTTATATGTATGAGTATAAGTTGGGTACTTCATATTTTATGTCCTAACTCTGAAATTATATATTTTTACCAGACACACTCGAAAATACTCGTATCTTCGCCTATTTTATCAACATACCATTTTATTTGATAATGAAATAGAACATAAATATTTATTTATTATTTATAAGTACCTACCAAAAGAATCTGATGGAGTTTGCGTTTCAGATTTCAGAGAAGTATCTACCGTGTTACTCTAACTGTGATGATAGTCGGGAAACATTTTATAATATTACATCTTAATAGGGTAATTCATCATCATCATCATCATCAGTCCATTACCTTCCCACTGCTGAGACACGGACCTTCTTTCATAGAGAGATTGTGGGCCATAATCCACCAGGCTGGCTCGGGACGGGTTGGAGGATAGTGTAATTAATATTAATTAATTAATTACTAAGTTTATACCAATCAATTGTTTACTGATTACCTCATCGAATAACTACAAGATTGAGGTCTGTGAGCCAACACAGAAACCGGACACAAGGTGATATCATCACTGAAGGTTGAGAGGTTAAAATTGCTTTTTTGTTAACTGCCAAGCGGTTCGGTGTTTCAAAACATCCAAAAAGTCCTGACTGACACTGCCAATTGGAATTTTTTCTTCCCGTTTGCCACCAGTAGTGGCGGGAATGGTGGGGGCAACTGGGAATTGGCAGGATTCATAATGGTACGATAGTTGAATTTTATATAATGGTACGATAGTTGAATTTTATATAGTGGTACGATAGTTGAATTACATATAGAGTACCGTAAGTCAAAGCGGTAAGTAACTTGTAAGGGCGAATACGACGCACAGCACGCAGTTAAAATTGTCGACCTCTGCATCAATCATTCTGTTATGCAAGACAAAGATGATAAAGATGCATGGAACATTCCATTTCTGCCAAGTAGCCAACTGGCACATAAGGAACATTATATTGTCAAAAACAAAGTATTGTAAAAAAGTTCTAAAAAATGCCCCTCAGTTTCTTGCCGTATCTTCTGAGTAGTGATTCTTTTTCCGTTACGGTAGTAGAGTCACTTTAATAATTGACGTTCATAAATGCGTTTGTGATGCCAAAACTGAATAAAGAACTTTTGAACTCGAACTATATACAGATTCCACACTTGGCCGACCTAAAACTGTAATGTACAAAATCGTGACCAAATCGGTAGGCCTCAAAACAAAATTCAAAGACTAGAAAACATACCTATTCTTATACCTATTCGTCTTCGTATTAAGTATATATATAAAAACGACAAAAAAAATCATGCCTGTTGTATGGGAGGGGCTCCCACTTAAATATGTTTTTTATTCGGTTTATTAGTATTTGTTGTTATAGCGGCTACAGAAATACATCATCTGTGAAAATTTCAAATGTCTAACTATCACGGTTCATGAGATACAGCCTGGTGACAGATAGACAGACAGACAGACGGACAGCGGAGTCTTAGTAATAAGGTCCCGTTTTACTCTTTGGGTACGGAACTCTAAAAAACAATTGTTTAACTGATAACTTTAACTAATAATAATATCGGATATATGAGCTTTATAAAGCGTCCAAAGTAGATGGTTAAATACATACATCTTGTACCTACATCTTACACATTATCCTAGTGGTAGGTCCATTACCGTCCCATATTATTATCATACCATATTATTACTTCATAATCATGTGCATTAAGACTATACGTGATCTCAACTTTGTCTGACCAGTGGAATTACCGTTAGAGCCAAGTCTACAAGTTGGTTTACTTGATGTTCTGCTTTTTTATTAGTCCCCAAAAAAGATCGTCGAAGTGTCGTCGTATTATATATCGTAAGTGATATTATTGTTCGTAGCGTAAAAGGCAATGAAAATAGTAAATACATAGATAGTTAGTAGCTGCAGAACATAATAGTAAAATTATAACAACAATGACAGATGAAAAACGTTGAGTTCTAAGTCAGGCAGTGCTTAGCCATGTTCATTTTCAATAAAATTTCGTATAGATTTTAACTCCTTAAGATACTTTATATTGTTAGTTACAAGGAAAATGACGAGCGAGAATGAATAGAGCAAGTGTGGGTCAGCCGGGGCTCGATCCGACGCACTCGAGTTCGAATCCCGCTGGCCTCGCACCACTGACTTTCTGAAGTTATGTGCTGATTTAACACTAGCTCTATAAACGGTAAAGGAAAACATCGTGAGGAAACCGGCATATCCAAGAATTTATCACAAAAATTCAAGGACATGACATCCACCAACCCGCACTGGGCCAGCGAGGTGGATTATGGCCCATACCCTCTCTATGAGAGAAGGCCCATGTCCCAGCAGTGGGAAAATGATGGGCTGATGATGATGGCTTTTAACTCCTTAAGGTACTTTATTTTGTTAGTTACTTATAAGCAAAATGACGTCACAGCTTCTCCACATATAAAGCGTCGTTAGCTCGACATTTGCAACATACCGACACGGTATATAAATTAAGAAAACTGAAAGTGTCCATATAGACCGTAATAATGCTATTTCAAATGTTATAACCGTTTAATGGCCTCGTAAGAATAATCTGGTCGTTTATATTTCGTCAATGTTAAGGTGGTCGTTGTTTTAAGTATCGGTTGTCCGCGTATCGGACTTTTGTTAGACGAAATTAACGAGTAATGTTGCGTACTGACATTGAACGAAAGTTTTGTAATGTTTCACTTTCTATTGTCTAAACTATGGTCATTAGAACTTTCGGCACTGTAAAGGTGCTATGTTGGTTGTTTAAATATAGCCTTAATTACTGTACTATGTATGTATTTTTGATTATCCGATATTAACTTATTCACTTGATAATTTTGTCTTTCTCCTACATTTTCATTTTAACGTAAGTTTCAACTTACTTACTTTAACTTACTTACTTACTTTTTTTTTAATAGTTTCATTTTTATCAACTGTTTATGAATAAGTTGATAAGATTCTTAATGAAATTTTTATCTTATTTAGTTTCGTCATCTGTTTCAGAATCAATTTATCCGTTGGCTAGTCCCATCAAACCTTTTCTATCACTTTCTCTCGTTCAAGTCTTTAAGTTATCCTAAAGCTACTGTCAGATAAAATTATTATTTACAATTCTGCGGTTAAGCTTTATGTGGATTCCTGCAATTTTTACGCAGACTTTTCAACATCGACCGCCATCCAAGGTACTTGGACCATTGGAGAAAGCAAAATTGGATTATAGTTAAAATTTCCAAACTATAGTAATTGACGTTAACAAGTTTTGAACATTGTCTATGATATTAGATTTTATAATTAACAAAGTTTCCTTATGAAGTTTCTTATTATACCCCGTCTTTTTTAAACACAATTTAACTTATAGCAAGCTACGGAGTTTCGCCTTTTACCAGTAAATGTTTTGAAAATGCTCTTTGTTTTTGTACTTATTAACATAAATGCACTTGATAAGAGTATCTGCAACTTTGTAGCAACTTTATCAATATTTACCGTTGCTGCTAAAAATTAATTATATTGTTTCATCTCTTTGCATGCTTATTTATCGAGTCAACCATTATGCTTTATAAATAACTTTTATAATTTTTTAATAAATAAAATCTGTATTGTATAAACTTATATACAATTACCAAAGAAAACTAAATATTACTACGTAAAGAAGCGACACTCGCATCCCCCCCCCCCCCCGCTAATTATTTGTTGTCACCCGCAACAAACCGATGAAAAAATGGGCAATGCCGTGCTTGCGTCACTCGGTTGTCATCGCTCGCTGCGAATGACTAATAAGTGAGATTCACATGTTTATTTTATTCGTGCGATCAATTATGTTATTTGAGGTTGTTATGACCTTTTTGGATGACGACGACGACCTGCTTTACAGAGGTAGAGCAGGCCGGCTGACTATTTGACTTTGACATATAGACGAAACATATTGAGAAAAAGACGAAGAACGGCTAAAGACGGTGGAGCTGACCAGGACCTGACCTAACTGACGGAGGTCTGCCTATCTCTTTTAAAATGGTTCGTTATTGTTCTGTGTATGGATGCAAAGAAACCACTTACACAAATAAGAATCGAAGATTTTTTGGTTTTTCGCGTCTCCCAGCCATGCGATAGTGGGTATGAAAGAGAAACACTTAGGTTGCTTACGCATAGCGTTGTCCTTGTCGCGCTCGATTCGTATTAGCTCATCCCTACAATAATTACGCACACACACAAATCGTGTGCGGACAGGCCGGTGCGTCAGTAGTAGTACTAGACAGTTAGCTCGGCGAATTTGTAGTGGAGTGTCGGGGGTCTGCAATTACCTACTAGTAGCCTTAAGTTCAAAAAAGAGCCGATTAAAATAACACTCGAGACAGACATCGGGTTTCACAACACAAATTACATTCAGGGAACATTACCTACTCACTGAGTTGAAGGATATTTTGAGACAATATTAGGTTATCAACTATTACTTATATCTGAACAACATGCACAAGTAGGCCAAAGTTGAAATGTGAAGCTTGCTATATTCGGGCCGTCACTCTCCCAACATACCTAACAAACATTGATGTGGTAGATATGCATATATAGTTTGCTCTCTTCTAATTTTGCTATGCCTGCCTTGTTTCGGGGTCCATATAGGTAAGACTGTGTTGACTGACGTTTATCAAAGTACACCTTATTATATTATTATGGAAGCAATAAAGAATATGAATTTGAATCATAACTTACTTTGTAAATAATAATAATAACTCGATGAATTTGTAACATGATTATAACGAATATAATAAAACTTTCCTAAAAGTAAATTTTGAGATAGTCTAATATCTTACGCCTCTCTCAAGAGAGTCAGTTAAAAACTCAGCACAATGAGTTTCTAATGCTTAATAACAGCTGCATTTATATTTAAATAGGCAGTCGCTGTCGTTGCTTCAGCAATTCTCTAATCAAAAGATACCGTTGACGCCCTTGTTCCACTTTCGACTTCTCAATGGAATTAGTACCACTCGGTCCCCACTAGCCATTCACACGTGCCTGCGAGCCGTTTGTCACAGCGTGTCGTGATCGAAAACGCTGACGTGACAATACGAACTGCATTTGCAGAAATGCTGTAGTTGCAAAACATTCTGGAATAGTTGTGTTTAACAATATTTCACATTGGTAAGTTAGGCTGTCAAAGAGGATTTTCAACCTATAAACTGACAAAAAGTTAATATAGGTATTGACTCAACAATTACGTACAGCAAATTCACAACACTAAAATCGGACAGCGTAAAAGTCTATCAATTCCATAAAAGTTCACACAGTACAATACAACTATCAATCAAAAAATATTACTTGTCAAGTCCTACATAACACTTTGGCTCGGCCTGCAGACCCAAATCCAAAAGATAACAACCTCGTTGTCCCATGTCCAACCCTCGATCGGTCAATCGCTTTACTTCCGACCTGGTAGCTTCCAACTACATCTTACTCGTTCCCAGTTCTCCTTATAAAAATTGATGGCAACCGAACTTCCCGATAGAAACAAATGACTACTGTTTTATTTTTAGGAACCAAACTTCGAAGTGATGGATTTGTAAGAGATGCACTAAACTTAACTATGTTTGCCACTTTGAGGTGATACATAAACTAGTAGGTGAAACGAGAACCGAGGAGCTCAGGTTACAGTGGTGGTATAGGAAACTGTATAATGTAACTTTTAGTTAGACGCATCTGTGCTTCTGAGGAATTCTACATTATGCAGTGCCTGTTGTCTGTGATGAGGTGATAAATATTTTACGGTGGTTGAATTTTGATGGGTGAGAACGCTGTCTCAAAATGAACATGCAATATCCCGTACAATGTTACCTGTGATTTAGATGAATTCAGAATGAAGGCCCGTCTGTCACCCCGCATTTTCTACTATGTAGAAATGCTCAATGTGTGATGTACAATGTATTATTTTCATTTTGTAGTAACATATATGACAAGACCGCCCAAGTCATGCAATTTGGTTCAGTATCGGTATTTAATAAATATAAACGGCTATACTCACGTTATGATTGTGTCGGAATAACTCCGACCAGGTTTCGGACAATTAGGATTTACTTCTTCCGGAAGTTTACGCTTTGGATTCGCGGCGCAGACTGACTGCGCCAAAGCGTATATTGATAATATTTATAATGAATATTTCGACTCACGATAGTTTCCAAACTTTAATTTAATAAATATGTCATCTGTTAAGTTACTAACTTCTCCCCCGGTTTCACCCGCGGTTTCCTGGAATGAAAATTAGCCTATGTCCTTTTCCAGGACCTAGAGTAGGTAACATACCAAATTTCATCAAAATCTGTTGAGTAGTTTTTGCGTGATTGAGTAACAAACATCCTCACAAAGTTTCGCATTAATAATATTAGTAGGAGTAGGATACTACAATTTAGATAAAATTATTATTTATTGAGCTATTTCAATAGTTAATCTATCCGATATTAAGATATACGATATTAAGTTTAATTAGGTTAGATTAGATTAGATTAGATTAGATTAGATTAGATAACTCTTTTTTGTTTCACCACCAGAAAACATAATAACAAAAAGTACAATAACAAGCTTAAAAACTATAGTGTTACAATGGGCGGTCTTATCGCTCAAAGCGATCTGTTCCAGACAACCTTTGGATGGAGAGGACTTAGAGAAACTGTAAGAGACATGAAATTAGATACATGAAATAAAAGTATTTTCGTGATTTTGAGATGTAGACATAATAAGGGTTAGGTTCGGTCTAGTTAAGTTTAGATCCGGATCAAAATTTATAATAAAACCTTAACTGCACCGCATCGTGACATGTGCCCTCACCATATGTTCTTATCCACTTCCTGTTTCTGTCAAACAGCTTTTTACTTACAAGGCTTCCATCACTATAAAAACCCATTACTATACAATGTTAATATTATTGATCTTACTACAGTCGGATAAGGCATTACAAATATAAAAACGAAACATAATAAAGACTAATTTAATAATACCCGTCTGGAACGCACAAGTATATCTGCTCCAGAACATCAGCATTGTGTACCCTCCCTCTAAGTATTTTAAAAATATACTAAGTTAAATGTAGGAGGAAAAAAAATCACATCACAAAAAAACATCAAATCACAGCTAAGGAAAAGGAACGTCCTACCATCATCAGTGTTTCCTATTAAATGCAACCTGGGTGTGTTACAATTAAGAATGAATAGATACTTACTAGGCAAGCCTGCTTCATCTTCGACCACATCGTCGCATCCCGTCAGGTGAGATCGTGGTAAAACGTTGGCATAGACAGATGTAAAAAAAAATACTGTAAATAAACGATTTTCTTTTTTCTTTTAATCGTCTTTCATGAACCAATTTTTTAACACTATCTTAGTTTTTGATTCGACCTGCAAGGTTCTCAGTATAGTAGCTTAATGGAAGTCTACGGATCTCGTGATCGTGCTCCTTGTTCGTAGCCCGGGATAAAGTAATTAAATAATGGCCACAGTGGCAGTAACCACATTGTTCTACGCTGTGGACAGAGCCGTGGTTTATTCACTTGAACTTTATTGTTGTACAATGCGGTATATTGTTTTGTTTGTAGCGATACAAAGGCTTGCGACGTACCTTTCGGTGTATGTCAAGTGAAACCAACTTAGAACGTAATAGGAGTAATATTTAATGGAACTAAGAATACTTTATTGTAACACGACAGCAACATTTCGGGAGATAGAAAAATTTCAACTCATTAGGAACATCTTAAAAATTGAAAATTTTAAGAGTTTTACATATCAATACTTTGAGATCTCAATATTTAAGGAAGTTAACATTTTGGCACCAAAGAGCATTATAGTATCTACTTGCTCGATCTCTCCTTTTTACTATGCTGATAACAACAGCATTTTTTAAACACCCTTTATCTGTGACTCTTTCTATCATCACCGGGTAAAGTCATTGTAATAATTGACGTTCAAAGTGCGTCTGTGATGCCGAAATTGAATAAAGAGCTTTTGAACTTTGAACCTTGATAGGTCTATGGTCCAATTATTGTGTTTCTTTCTATTAACATTCTCTTTTATCATACGAATGAGAATAAAAGTATAGGAATCTACCATACCTTTATTCTCATTGTTTAAGCATAATAATTTAAGCTCATTAACGATAAGATAATTAAAAATTCTGTAAAACCGTCGATCACCTCATTTACCTATTAAGTTATTAATTACATATTTGTGTTGTTAATATTTACACTTTAAACTGGAAATTAAACTGCGGGTAAAGATTTTCGACCGTTTCCAACATCGAATACACAACTCTATAGAGGCGTAACATAGACGTTACATTCTTACAGCGTATCAGTGTAACATCACTCAAGAAAAAGAAAAAAAGAAATTCAACAGTGCAGTCATTTATTACCGACCAATAGGGCCCGTGCTTCACGTAGTTGACAAAAATGATTTTCAAATAATTTACCTACTTTTCTTCTCTATAAAATTGTAATAAATGGTTTTCAGTTAATTGGTTTTGATACTACATACCAATAGATAGTCGTAGTAACTGTGTCCATTGGCAACATAATTGGAAGGCATTAATTGAATTTCCTCACAAAATTCACGGGAATTAATTTAACTTATTAATTTTTTTATGGCCGTTAAGGAATACTTTGCACAAAAGCGAGCCAATTTTGGTAATACATAATTATAGACGGACACCAGTTAATCAAATCCCCATTACACTTGATTATACACAGGAGAACTTATTACTAGTAAGCATTATCTTCCAGTTAACTAATCATAATGAATACAATCATTCTTTATTGGCCACCAAATACACAAGTTAATAAATAAAATAGACACACAAGACAATTAGTGCACGCGGGTCATGCCTGCCGCTATGAAAATGTTCTTAAAAATATTTTTCTATCGTAACTCGTTCCATAGCTAAAGTAATAGTACAACCTACAAGTTATTTTGTGGTAATACCGCTAAGAATATTTTTCATACAATGCCTTACTGCATTGCCTCCTATTTTAACCAAAAGCATCATATTTTTCTATTAAAAATGTTATAGCTGGCTCGGCAATTGGTAGGAAAGTTTATTTCCTCTATTGCAATAGCGAAATAAAAGCAGCAGCGCGGCAGACTCAGCTTACTCCTTAGTTCTGTTACAGAGCACTTACATTGTAACATTAGGGATGTCAACAACGCCAATAAGAGTTAAAAAAATCTGTGAACAACTCTAAAGGTGTATGATTGCGTACTGGTATACGAGTATATGTAAGTAAAGCACCCCCACCGTCGTTAGTCGTTTAGATAAGTACATTATTTCTACGAATTCATTTACGGTAATGAAAATGATAATAAATCTTTGTGAGTTATAATATAACCGAAATGTACAGTGTAAACTCAAGTACTTGTCACTTTATCTAATCTAACTCTACATTAATTAAATATGATTCCTAGACTAGATGAGCAAAATAAACTGTGAAATAGTTTCAAATAACTTCGACCAAGACCGTCTTGCACGATTGTGTTAAACAAAGTTTAAATAATATTGAAATAGATTTAAACAATACTTAGATAAATTTAGAGAACATTGACAGATGTTCAATCCATTATTTTCGTTTTCCATTGAACGCAACAAATTAAGGACTAAAGGGGCAAGAAAATTACAAATCCTAAAACAAATACGACCAAAAGCCTTATAAGTTTATGAACCCAATAAAATGAAGAGCAATCGCAGCCCTAAACGCAAGCTTCTCTCAGGAACTAAACTGTTATTATGTTTTGTCCACAGATTTACGATGTTGATAAGGTGTCCGGCGGCACTTTGTGCCGTCGTGCTTCTACTGGCTGCAACACCGACATACTCAGAGGTAAGCGACGAACGTGTACCTTTTCGCCATAAAACATACATTAAGAGTTTACTTTACTATTAAACCTCTGACATCTTTAAACTTTCCATTTCAAGACTTGCCACGGCGCGAGCGTATCTAATTAAAGTTTAAATAAAATACTAATTGTGTATTGTATTAAAATTAGACTGATCTAGACTTGAAGCTAGACGTAAACATAAATAAATTGCCAGAATTAGATCATCATGTTGAGTTTCACCACAAAACAGAATTCAATAAAACTTGAATGTCAATTCTGGTATAGCCTATTAAAAAAGTACCTTCTATACAACGATTGTAAAATAAATATTACTAAAATAAAATTATATAGCACAAAATCAGTATTTGACTGCACCTTCATATTCGCCTTAAAGTTAAGTTTAGTCATCAAGTATTCAAAGTTTAATTCAAATCACATTAAGTAGGCAAATAAATTTCATAACGACTCAAATAAACGTCACAAATATTTTGACTTATGATGCATTGCCGCATAGTACGGAGTACGGAGGCTTCGCCGCATTGCAGTGGACTACCTAGTTGAAAACGAAAAGCCGACGACGCCAAAAAATCTGACAAAAATATACCTTTGACACGTGGATAAAGCAAAGGACGCCTTTTCCGGATTCACGACTAATCAACGGTCGAGAAGTTATGAAAAGACAAAATCAACTTATCTCTGCAGCATTGCAGTTATATCTTCCACGAACGCAGCATAAAAAAATAGGAGGAAGTGGCTGTAATTGCCCACCTGATGATAAACGTTATTCCGAACATCTGGGAAACGGAAAGTTGCCGAATTTTTATTACGCTTTTACATAATTAGAAATAAATTTACTTAACTACGTGGGCTAATTACACGTAATTAATGGGGACGTTTCCAAATCACGTAATGTATTCAATGTAGAAATGAAAAATGACTAACTAAATTAATAGGATGGTGCAGGTTTGATGTCCGTGGATAGTAAAAATAAATAAATCGATTAATATATACAATAATAATAAAGACAATATAAAGTTTTAGTAAGTATCTAATGTTAGACGTTTAGTCTGTAAATCGATCGTCGATTATAATATATACTCGTAGATAAAAACAAAAAGGTTTCGTTACTTTTACATTAAATATTTTTCCTGTAATCCATAGGAAGGAATCGTAGTAGCCGTAACACAGGGCATCCTAGTACGTCTACAAACGACACTTCTAAGTGTACCTACAATATATATTTCATACGATTTAGTTTGTCTAAATTTGAGTGACTAACTTGAATAAACTATTCTACTTATATCTTTTTTGGAAATAAATGATTATGATTATATATCGACAATAACAATTTTTTACGATTTTTGTAGCATGTGGTATGGGTTCCCAAGTAACTTGAATTTTCTCACCACTTTTCTTGAATCCACATTTATTTTTCTCCCAAGTTCTGAACATTGTTCTCCTTTACGACACTTTTACGTTAAATTTTGATGAAAAATTTCATACGAAGCAGTCTTTGTAATCAAAAATGTGAAACCTTCAGGCACATCGTGTCGAGAGTACTCTTTATTACAATTTCACTTCTATTGTCCTAAAACCTAGTTATTTGAAATTGTTAAATCATATTTTGTAGTTGAGCACATACTTACGCACTTTACTTTCTTTGGTTTCTTCAATACGTACATTTTCTTTAGTATGAGTGAGTTCCATCATCGTAATATACCTACGAATTTAATATTATAGCATACTCTGAATCTCTATAAAGCTAATATACCTACTTAATATAATCGTAAAAGCATTGTACCACACACACTATTATGAGCTAATATTCACAGTGCATTTCTTCAATAAATATTATGGAAGATGTATAAAATAGCATCAAACGTAACATTAAACGAAAAATAAAAAGCCAATAACACACAAGAATACGGGTAGGTAGGTACAAATTTATAAAAATGAAGTTATTAGATTCATAGTCTGCCGGTGATAGTACCTAACTAAATTGTAGAGGAGCTACCTAAATTGCTACTAGAATAAGAATACAATTCTTATAAAAATTGTATTCGATTTCAAAAACAGATAAACACTTTATTATTCACCTTAAAAATAGAGATAACTAGCGACCCGCCCCGGCTTCGCACGGTAATGATACATATAAATCTTCCTCTTCAATCACTCTATCTATTAAAAAAACCGCATCAAAATCCGTTGCGTAGTTTTAAAGATTTAAGCATACATAGGGATATAGGGACAGAGAAAGCGACTTTGTTTTATACTAAGTAGTGATAGTGAAGTACAAGTCAAATGTCAAAATAATTTTATTCAACATTAAAAACCTAATACAAGATCCGCTTTAGATATAGTTACAAAAGGGTCTTACAAATAATTTACATGATCAGTATATCTTAACCTATTGGCATGCGAATATTGTGTGTGGTGCATAATTAAACATAAACATATTACTATATATTAATACAGAATAGTTTATATAAAATTAATGATCTAACTTTATTCTAAAAATATTTTGACAGAGTCAAAGTTTTGCTCTATAAGCCTTTTAAAAATTTCGATCCAAAATCTTGAATATTGTTAGGCTTTCAGATATTCTGGAATCTTATTATAAAGTTTTATAGCCATCACATAGTAATTTGTAATATTTAATTTTGTAATCATGCAACTTGTTTCAACTTACAAAGCCAAATAAAAGACATCAAAATACAAATAAACGGAAAGGCTTTGATTGAAGACAACGGATGTTTCAATGTCTTGCCTTCAATCATACATCTCATTGTATGGTAAACAAATAAGCCAGAATAACACAATTGCGCAAATGTAATTTTGTAACACATTGTCTGGTTATTATCGACTTTTACCAATTACCATCTGTGTTGGACTGCTGACAAAACGATTGTATTGTTTATACCAACCACAAAACAATAGTTATTGAAATGAGATATTATAACAAGATAATTAATTTAAATGTAGGTATATTATAAATGATTCAAAGAAAACAAAATAATACAGTGTAATACATTACCATAATTAAATTAAAGCACAATATCATATTCTATGGCCACATTTCCTATCTGTAAGTAATATCATACATTGTGGTTGCCATACTTGCAATGACTGTGCTTAAAATTTTATTAAAACCTTTGTTCAATTAGGAAATTTATAGAATTTGTTTTTAAGCAATAATACATGCTTGGCTAAAGTTTAACAAACTTTTGAGGTAATCAAAATATTTGCGTGGTTGATATCTCAAATCAGCTCCTTAGACATATTTTTATGGTACTGAGTGATGAGACGAGCAAGTCGTTTGCTTGATGGTAAGCGCCATGCCTATCCATAGCAATTGCAGTGCCACGCAGAACTTTTATTGCCATAAAAAGCACTGCGTAGAACTGCATTGCGCTCATCCCTCCGAGACATCAGATATTAAGTCTCATGCCCAGTAATTTCGCTGGCTACAATGCCCTTCAAACCGGAACACAGTAATGCGCACTACTGTTTGGCGGAGTAATAACTGGGAAAGCTGTGGTAAACCTACCCAGACGCGGGAGGCCGTCTGATCTCATACGAGAGACCAAACTGTATTTTCGGTTTCGTGAACCCCGCTTAAATTTAGAGAAATCAATATACGGCTATCACTTACATACGTGCACTCATACTGGCTGACTCTCCAGTATGATATGGTCTGAAACTGCAAGTTACATATGCTATGCAGCATAATGTCATATGGCATTTTGCTGTGGGGTTCTGCTGCGGATATAGATACTATTTTTATATTACAAAAACGTGCGGTTCGCGCGATTTATGAGTTGGGTCCACGTGACTCGTTAAGGGATTTTTTAAGCAAGTTAATATATTAACTTTACCTTCTTTATATATTTATGAAAATATAATGCATGTTCGCAAAAACTTTCAAAAAATTCAAAGTAAATAGTGACCATCATAACATTAACACTAGAAATAAGGATAGGATTGTTGTACCTAGGTATAGACTGACTAAAACGAATAAGTCCTTTATGGGCAACTGCGTACGTTTTTATAATAAAATTCCAAAGTGTATAACGGAGCTCACAGAAAGTAAATTCAAATTACGCGTTAAGAATGTTCTAATGAGAAAAGCATACTACACTGTTCGTAATTACATAGAAGACAAAGATGCTTGGAACATTCCACTTCTGCAAAGTAACCAACTGGTACATAAGAAACATAACATTGTAAAATCCCAAAAAATTGTAACAAAATCTCTAAAAAAAAATGCCCCTCAGTTTCTTGCCGTATCTTCTGAGTAGTGGTTCTTTTTCCGATACGGTGGTAGAGTCATTGTGATAATTTGACGTTAATAAGTGCGTCTGTGATGCCAAAATGATTAACGAGATTTTGATTTTATGCATATAAGTTGAAATCTGACAAAACCTTAATTTTTGCTTTAATATTTTACTTCTGTGTTTAAATGATATTAATTTGAACGAATTCACTTATTTGTTGTTACATGTGTATTGTTGTTTACGTTTCGCGTTTGACTCGTTAAGTTTATTTAGCTTAAAATATTTCTGACGGTACGGTGTTTCAATAAAAAGTCAATATTATCTCTCTATCAACTCTCCGAAATTATAGTCGCATCTCGTTAACTGCGACGCGACGCGGACGTCGACTTGTCTCATTAAGCCGGGTTACAGTTATAGTGTAATCAACTCGTAATCGATTACGTACAAACAAATTCCATGGAGCGTAATTTACTTCAGAGAACAGCTAAGTCTGTTACGTAACTGTTACGTGCTATGAGACTGATGTTATGGGAATGTGTTACGCTATGGAGCTTTTTCTTTGCGAACACTAATTTATTAGCTGTGAATTTCCGGTAGAAAATTTGGAATAAAAAAGTGATTCGGCTTTGGAAATCTTTCAACAATTTATCGAAATTTTTAATCGATTTCAAATAGGTGAAGGTTCTCTGTTCGATTGTAATTTTAATTATTCTTTTTTTATGTTTGTTAGCTCAGAACTCCGTTATTTATGAACGAATTTGGAAAATTCTTCTTGCGTTGGGTTCAATATAGCTACGAAGTGGTCCCATATAAATTTTGTCGATATTTGACCTTGGACTTTGAAGATACAGTCGGTTTTTTTTTGATAAAATGTATACTTTTTCTATGTATATCATCGAGTGGACGATAAACTTGGTTGTCGTTAACCACAAAAAAATAAGCATAAAAAAGTATCATCAACATCAAGCTAAGGGTAATCTTATGCTTTTAATCATGTGCGTGCCATTGACACAGTAAACATCAACAATTTGATGCATAACTTCTTGCACGATGTTGCATGCAAACGTAAATTACGTGCAACAAGTTGCAGTTAATGACCGATTTATGCTAAGAAATAGGTCGAGAAACTCTTCATCTTGCGATTAAGATAGCTAAGCAATTCAGCATCGCAATATAAGAAACTGATTTGTTGCCAAAAATATTAGAGCAAAAATATTGCTTTCGTTTTGAAATGAATTTTGCGATGCGAAATCTTAAATAACTGTGTCGTAGTTCCACATTACAATACATAACTCTTTTATTGTAAACGTTAAATATACAAGCATATTTCAGTACCCAAAATTTCAAAAACCCCGACATTTGCTCTCCTTTTTAACCGACTTCAAAAAAGGAGGAGGTTCTCTGTTCGATTGTATTTTTTTTTTTATGTTTGTTACCTCAGAACTCCGTCATTTATGAACCGATTTGAAAAATTCTTTTTGCGTCGGGTTCAGTATAGCTACGAAGTGGTCCCATATAAATTTCATCGATATGTGACCTTGGACTTCGAAGATACATTGAAGTCGGTTTTTGTTTTTTTCTAAAAATTAATTATCTCCTTTTTGCGTCGGGGGCTAAAAATACAATTTATAGAGAGACCTTATAAAATATAATGACGTAATCTTATCCTTTTATTCCACTTCGAAGATAGTCTAGTCAAGTGGTAAAAGCTTACCCTTAAAATTAACGTCCTAATTAATTCCAACGTGAACCGCGCAGCTAAACTTGTCGTAAAGTAAATCACGGGTTACTCCTTCACCAAACGCTTTACTCACGTCTTATAGAATAATTTGTTTTCTGTCCCCAAACTATTCGACGCGGGATCGACTTCAGTCCCTCAGAAACAGTTGTGTGTCTATAGCAGATATGAGGCATGAGCGTCAGCGGATCACTGAGCTGAGCCTACGCATAACAACATGTCGCAGCCAAATTGTATTAATCCGTTGGATTTTAGCAGCCGAAGTTGGTACGAAAATTTACAATCCGTCGTCATATTTCACACTGTTTTCAAAATCAATCCTTAGCACACAAATTGCATCATTTTGTAAAACGACAGAACTGATTTTAGTTTTTTTTAGTAGCACTTCTTTTTGGTCAGACAGATTATAAGATTTGACTATCAAAAACACTTGCCAGCTAACAAAGACTTTTCAGATAGATTTGAGATGATACTGCGGCGCGCAGGGTACTTCCCTAGCCATCGCCATCGGTTCGTTTAATACAATTTCAGCGCGGTCACGGGTGGCGGACGTCCTCGCTAACTCACTTTCCCCGGTTTGGCAACCCGCTTGAAACGTTTCATTCTGTCACGTCACGACCACCCAGATATATCAATTTCCGAATGAACTACAAAAAAATAAAGAATGTAGGTATTATACAAACGTACGGTTCGATCCGTTTGGCGTGTGGTCACGGGAAATCAACACGGTTTTGTTTCAACAGCTATTCCAATCTGTATTGTTAATTGAGCCGGGCTTTCGACAATAGACACTATTGAGTTTACAATGGAGTAGGCGCACTGTGAATAGTGGAAATACAGAGAACTTATTGCAAAAAGTTTTCTGCTCGCGGTACGCCAATGATAGTACTAAATACAAACAGAAATTCTTTGTTGTAGGCACAACCGGCAATAGTAATTTCAGCATACTGTTTCATTCGATTAAAAAATGTTTCTGCAACGGATCTAGAAGATTAGACAATTTGATTTACAAAACGTGATGTCAAACTTCGTAAGATGTGTAATAGAATCTGTTACACTGGAAGATTGATCTTGAAACTTTAACAAAGGCTCTTTCAATGTCAGTGTATAGGTTACAGTTAGTTTGAAATGTTTGACCTTTCGAAGTGGAGCAGAGTGTCTTCACACAAGAATCTTCTTGAACATGAATGACTCTTATTGACGGCACCACTTAAAACGTTGGTTGCCGTGGTGACGTCGAAACTTATATTGACCAATGTCGAGAGTGTACACGAACCATTTACGAGAACGTAATCGTATATAAAAAATAGCCGTTTTTAAAGATAATTTAATCCCTAAGTGTTGATATACGACAATCGATTGGTTTGCGTTTGAATACTATGTCACCTGATGGTAAGCGACGGTGCGGTCGACGATCTTCTTGCCGTATCTTCTGAGTAGTGGTTCTTTTTCCGATACGGTGGTAGAGTCATGGTAATAAACGTTCATAAGTGCGTCTGTGGAGACAAAATTTAAATAAAGAACTTTTGAATTGAATTGAATCTAGCACGCTTACCAAAATAGTACCTGTTTACTCGAGACTTGAAGATTGCTAGATTGTAGCTATCGGGAAAGACTGACTCTGTCAGGGAGTTCCACTCGTATTGTAATTGTTTTACTTTTGACACTGAACTGTGGTGACAAAAGAGTCCCAGATCTTAAAATGCCATAATTATTGATTATTGTAATCTACATATTTTTTAGCAATAACGCATGCTTGACTATAGTTTAACAAACTTTTTAAGTACGCAAAATATTTCGCCTCAGCCGAGGTTTGAAATCGGGACCTTTTCGTTCAGTACAGGAAGCGCTTTAAACCAACTGAGTTACCACGGCAGGTACTTCGGAGGTCTTTGTAATCTTGATAATTTTATGTTACGCACTGTCGCAAAGTTCGTGGTCATGGGGTGAGCTCTGGTGACGATTAGATAGAACTTTGGCCATGTTCATCAATCTTTATCGCACTTATACTGATACTTGACAACTCATATACTCTTATGATTTGGTATGAGGATAACCCACCATCCCGTAAGCCATAAATTATTTGGAATAATAAAAGAAACGAAATTCATATAACCGTAACATGTGTTATAAATATTATGATTTTCCCACATAGATAGTTAGTCAAGTTTTTTCTTTATCTTTGCTTATTTTCTGTATTTTTATGTTTCAGGGCAACATCTTCACATGTCCTAACGGTGAGTACCCCAGATCCTACTTATTTTATTTTGGTTTTTACCCTAAATCAACTTTGATAGGTTTGTTAGACATTAAATACGGCCTGAAAATATAAAGCCGGAGGCACTTTTCGGGAAATCCGGTCGAAAATTGTTGTTTTAGGACTTATCAACGATTTCGATAAACCGGTGTTCTGCATGTTATTAGCTAAGGTTGGTAAGATAATCAAAATAAACTGTAGGTAATTTATATTTTGCTAGGGTATTTATCGCTCGATCGTTCGGTAATACATACCATCTGTAAACATACAAAAAGTAGATATGTATAACCGTTATTGATGTATTTTCTGGTAAAATATTTGGGTCCGTGGATTATGCTCCGGTTCTTTTTGCTCCCAGGCTTATTGCTCCCGATTCCAATAAAATTAAATATTGTTTTTGTCAATTTGTGACCATGTACAGTTAGCCACAAAATGATTAAATATTTGTTTATTTTTGACTATGAAATTCAAAAATTTTTAACTATAATAATTAGGAATATGCGTATGTCATGTCGCTAAAACTGTTATTATAAATAGATGATAGTTTTTTTCCGCGGCAGCTGCGGTAGAGGGCGTTTTAAATATATTTTATTAGCAGAATATAACGATTCATGCGACATTATGTACTGCATTTTTTCTTATTAAATAGGTATAGAGTAACATTAAAATAGACTGTTACTTATTTGATATTTGATTGATTTATTATTTTTAACTTCTAAATAAATATGTAATATCTATTATTTAAACATTTTTTTATTGATTTATTACTGTTATTTATACAACAATATTTTACATACATTTATACATTTATTATTAACAATAAAAAGAACATATGCGTCACCCGGTTTAAATCAAAAATAACATTTAATTTAAAAAAAAGACGTGTGGCACTCGGAGACTGCCGCGGTAAAGCTATTGCATAGCATTCGGAGTGGGGGGTGTTAGGTTATTTTCATTACGGAATTTCTGGATTCGGTCTCCACGACAAGGCCCGCGATAGAAGCTATGCAATAGCTTAACAAAGTCGGAGTCCATAAGCCCGGGAGCAAAAAGAAACCGGGGGCACAAACCACGGACCCAAATATTTACTTATCCCCCAAGTTGTTTATAACAATCATGCAAGACTCAATCACGTTTTACCGCAGACTTAAAACTTTAACCAATTCGAAAGATTTTTACAAACCGTAGGTACTTTTTGTTAAATCCACCGTCCACCGTCCACCGTTCCACCGTCTACGAGATAGCTCCAACAGTGTTCTGAAAATGATTGCATCCCGCTATGATTGTCCTATCCAGAGATACTGGATAGGTATCGTCACGGGCAGGACCAAATAATTTCATGTATTTTTCCACTCTACTAACATAGGTTTAAGAAAAAATGTTACTAACACGTCTATGGATTTATCCGAAATAAATAATTTATATTTTATTTATTTTATTTAAATCCAATAAACATGAAATCCATCCTTGCTGTGTTATGTTTATCAGACCTTATCCGACTTCGGAGGCTTACTATCTATTCAATAAACCTAATAGTAAACTATACATACAAGTAGCTACATACGTCTTACGATACTACACTACATGTAATGGGACCCAAGAAACACCGTTGTTTCTGGCAATTGGAATTCCAAACTGGAATTTTCGCGCAATAACTGTTCGAGCTGCCAGTCTATTACAAATAGTTGGTCGAGAACAATTCCTAGATAAAGCTTGTCTTTACTGAGTCTGAGATATACTTCTAGGGTATGGTATATATACTTATAGGGTTATGCTGATTACTGTGAAATAAACTTGTTTTTCATGTATCTATTTTTAAGGTTTTTCACAATAAAGTGTTTATCTAGGTACTAAAGACTGGAGGCCGCTATATAAACTTATGTACCTATAGTTACTATTTATTTTCGGAGTGGTGGCTCCGGCTGCCGTTGTAATACCACCTACCGAGCAATGCCATGCCGTCAAGCTACATAGTTCGGTGAACCATCAGAAAGACGAGTCTGAGCAGTCGCTAGATGTCGTCTTTCTCTAGATCTGTGTGATCCATCTTCGTCCACATTAGGTGAAACCGTTGCTAAACATTGAACTATAGGCGGCTGATAAAATTATATCATTTATATCAATCAATGCCTTTTTTATGTGTTAAAATAGTTTTTCAACACAGTGATACAATACTAATCATAACATATCACATTATGTATTTTTTGCAAAATGAGAACTATCTGCTAAGGTAGGCAATTACTTGATACTTGCCTTATGCCGTATAAGCTCCTTATAGTAGCTCGCTGAAAACTGTAAGCACAAATAAATAGAAATTTAATACGTCAATATTATTAAAGCTTCTCATTATTTTTCACTGAAGTAGTAGGTACTTAAAAACAAGAACCTTTTCTTCGATATGGATAAGTACTTATGAATTTTTATTCCTCTGTAATTTAGTTCATGTTTTTTTAGAGCACGATGAAAGAGTTCTTTTTTCATTTATTGGTGTAAACAAACCGCGATACAATCAAATAGTGATACAATATAATATAATAGTGAGTTATAATAAGGGTACATTACAGTGGTAAATGATGGAACGATCGCTATAATATAGTCGATTTAAAACCAGCCCCATCAGCAAAGCATTTTTATTTTATTTTTCTTTCCTAAAACTTTCTCAAACTTTCCTAGAAACAAATCAGTCGTAATTAATTATTCGAACTAAATTAATTGAAAGATTATGAATAAACATTGACCTTCATCAGTATTCAAGATGCAAGTCACACGGAGTCGTGAGACGGTATCACACAGTTCGATTTCTAATGACCGATCGCATCCGTCTCATATTCATTCACATTCTCTCGGTGAATTAAATGGAGCAGTCACTTTGTCAAAATAATACAATGGGTAATAAATACAGAGAAAAGAAAGGGGAAGGAGTCGTTATTGGCTAGGTCACGATTTGATTGGAAAACCGTTGTCACACTATGAAATATTATTTGTTGGTAAAACGTATGTGTAAATGGCAGGACTTCTTCTGATTCTAATTTTTCACAAATATAGGTCCACCTACTTATATCCATTGCTTTGAAAGCTTAAAACTATTCATATATTAAAAAATAGGTTTTGTTTAAACCATGTGTATACAAATTAATGAAAACATAATTTTCAACATCATAGATTTATAAAAAACTTATTATACTAAAACCGTGTCCGGCCAGATCATTAGAGCGGCTATAAAATGGCTTGCAAATTGATCTAACTAGACTAACCAATCAGAGCTAAGCGTTCTGGTGTCCATTATATTGTTTTAACAACCGTATCAACTATTAAATTTAACCGTATTAAAATCTATTACACCTGTATTTTATACAATATCCATTTTGACGAGATACTTTGCTTTTAGATTGATTAAAATATTTTACCTTCATAAATGTCTTGTTAGAGTCTAGATTTGTTGCTCTATCACGAAAACTAAGTAGAATTGATTTTTGAATTTAGAATGTAGAGAAACTTTACATTCTAAAACGTAAGCTTTCTCTGCATTTTTATTTTCTATGGTATTAAGTTACCCTTGAAACTTTCAGTTATAGTTGCAAGTTAAAACGTATAAGAAATAGCTTAAACTGAATAGATAAGTGTATTTTTGGGTATAAATGGGTCATTTTACATATGAAAGCATATCCTATATAAAGTTTGGTAAACATAGATCTCTCTATATAGATATAATAACACAGTGACGTAATTGCGGTACCTTCATTATACAACTAGTCTCTAGAGAGTCTTATTATCGTCGTTATCTCTACCATTTCTGCTAAATTGTCACAATTTCAAATGCAAGACCACAAAATGAAATATAACGTTGAATTGTTCACAATAACAATGGCCAAAGTATCCTGAGGGCTGTAACTGCCACTTCACCCATTACTAAAATGCAAAAAGGTAAATAATCGCCGTCAAAGACACTCGGCGCTCCGAATTTGTCGTCCGGGTGTTTTATTAGTGACGTCAATGTCCGCGGTGCTCCAATTATGGAAATTTTCACCAGTCATTATTCATCGGAAATTAATTTTCGATAGCTATTAATAAAATTTTGGACACGAGAGATCAAAATGTCGCAGGACAGAATTTGATTGTCTCTACTTGGCAGGGTTACTAGTTCTTCACTCGTGTCGGTGTGTGGCCAACCCTTGTGTCGGAATTTTTAGACCACCCAAAGGCCTCCGACATGGTCTAACGATTGTTGTCCTAACTAAGATAAAAACCGAGACCGAAGGTTTAACGTGCTCTCCGAAGCACGATAGCGCTCAGATGTAAATACCACACAAACGGTCACCCATCCAAGTTGTGACCGCTGCGAACGTTGCTTAACTTAGCAGATCTGTTACGAACGGCCAGGCGAGCTTTGAGCGCTACAGGGTTATAGGATTACTAGTATAAACCATAATCTTATTATAATATTGTTTGCTTTATACCTAAGAAATATTTTTATTTAGGTACATAATGTCGAAGCACATACTAACAGATTTTATCTCATATAAGTGAAATTTAAATACTTGTTGAGATAATAAATATTCTTTAAAAAAGTAATAATTGATTGAAAACATAGAACAGTCAATACTTCGCAATTACGGCAACTATATTATAGGTATTGAATAAGAGGAAGCAAAAACGATCAAAGTTGGCATTCGATCTCATACAAAGCATACAAAGCGAAATCAGCTTTATGGGACAGCATGAGCATTTACTTGATTAACCGTAACAAAATGTTGGGCTATCTGAAATCAGGCCAAGGCAAGTCGACGTTTTCAATAACAAATACATTTTAAACTTTGCAAATGTGAATTTTATGGAGTGTAACTAATATGTTGTGTAAAATAAACTCTGACCAATCGACGTAAAGTATCCAATACTAATAAAGGGATGCGATAAGGGGTTGATGAATTAACAAACTCATTCCACGTAACCACCCTTGAGTGAACTTTAAATTTTAATAGGTTTCGTATCGTGAACTGTTGGGCAGGGAGTTAACGATTAGTTTAATTACTCGTTAGCTTTACCGATCGTAACTGAAATGATTCACTTGAAAACGATTTTATAGGTATGGCCTGTCTAGCCATGAAAAATACTGAGATTTTACTAAAAATGACGTCGTGGCAATATTCACCTTGCGAAAACGATTAGTACCTAAGCTATCATTTCAATACCTCTTACTAATCTATATTACAATGATTTGAAAAAAGCTTAACATCTGTGACATTACTACGATATCATAAAGTTAAATCTGAATCTTGGCTTGGAAAAGCTTCGCTAGTAAGATAGATGGTGCATGTTACAACAACTCTGGAACACTGAAAACATTCAACACTGTTACCAAATTTTGTTTCTTCGGTAATTTTGTTGACCCTTGTCTTCTCCTCTAAGTAAGCAACGTATCGCACCCGCGGCATCATGAGGTTAGGGTAATGAATTGAACGGGTCACTACCTTCAGTGCCTCCAAGATCTAATACCTCCTGGTATTCGTAGACGTAATTAACCCAAGGAAATTGCCTCTCACGAACCAAGGTCGACTGAACTGGTAACAGTCGACCAGAAAAATATTGAGATACTTAGAAGATAGATTAGTTTTAGCCACAAAGTACCAGCCTACCAACGCCTAACAAGTAGGTAGGTAGTAGTAGGTATAGCTTGCAAACAACATAAAAACGTACACTTAGAAAGACGGCCATGTATTAAATCTACATATGACTTTTAGTAGAAAGATATAGTCTAAACCTACATTTGATTAGATTTTAGGAATAGCACGCCTCAAATCTATCAATGCTTGACGCAATTTAGTGTGTGGCCACGGGATGTGTACTTATAATTACGAACAGTATATTTTAGAAGGAGTTAATATTTAGTGGTTCATTTATGCCTAAGACCTCAGATTAAATTATAAACAGTAAGCCAATAGAATATTGAGACAGGCACTTGCTACAGGTTTTAGCTTGTACTATTATTTATTCTGTGCTATAGGTACTATGCAAGACCGACATATTCTAGGCGTCGTGTTAGGCTAGGTTTATCATATACAGCTTGCCAATGATGATACAAACATATCACCCCACCTCACATCTATATCTATCTCAATTGATAAAAGAATTCGAGTAACACAAAACAATACCTACACAAATTATGTACTAAACATGAAAACAAGAAAACAATTACGTAGACAAAAAATCAGTTGTACAATCGTCGGCGCTATCGTTATGTGCAATTTATTCAAACAACCTTTGAATCAACAGAATTCACCATCAAAATCCTTCTAGTACACTTTGCACGTATTAGGCTTCCATTGCTTGTACAATAATGTAATTTGAAATTTGAACTTTATAATCCTAAATATAGACAGCCCTATCCATGTGGTTATTGTGTAACCATAACCGCTAACTGCGCCACTATCGCCACAAAACACATGATCAAATTGATCAACATACAGGACGCAACTTAATGTCGAAATAAAAAAAAATACGTCAATTTGTATGTCAAGATTGGTCACCGAACGGAAATAGAAATTATTTGTGGCGAGGGTATTATGGGAATCGAATGACACCAAATTTATAGTCATTGAAATTCTATACTTGTATTGATAAATAATCCAACTATAAATAAATTAAAAAAATATAAAGCTTTTAACATCATATCATTCGAATCATCTGATGCGATAAAGAATTTTAAGCCGTACCTACAAACTTTGTACCAAGTACATTTAAGCCATCATCGTACATTTGAACAGTACATTATTAGTGTTTATGTATGTTATGTTTGTTCAATGTTAGTGTTTATGCCTACTGAGTTAGATCTATAAAGCGTGATATCTATATCACGCTAAAGAAGATCTAACTCAGCACATAACTTAACTCAGACATAATCACTAACATTGAACAAACTTATTACAAAATCAATTGTTCTAAACTAACAATTCAACGAAGCAAGCTTCAATCAATTTAGTAATCCGTAGCTTCTTGCTAATCAACTAGCTAGCTAAGAGCTTTATCACTATACAGGGATTCTAATTAAAACACTGCACCGATTGAAATCTCGTCCGCTTAGAAAGGCAAATAGCAGAGTAATTGAAAAGCAGTCTAACCCCCCGTTTGTTTATCTCCAGGATATTAAGACCGCACTTGAACACTTTTGTCGGTGATCACATACATTTGATTTGTAGTTAACCAACGCTTACGTTGACATAGTGACATTAATTGCAAATCGTCAGATAATCAAAACGATGACTACAGCAGCGCCGGCGATGCCACGTTGTTTCATTGTGAATGAAACAACGTGGCGTGATGTTCGAATTTAAACTCGGAAAATTGATACCGATTTTGAATCGTCAGTAGATAGGTCACGGAAACGAATTGCATTGCTGGAGTGAGCATTAAAAGTTTCAAATTTACCGTGTTTTCACTGGCTGCAGTAACCTATAACCAAAAGCCAAACCTAGGGCTATCTTTATCTTGAAATCAAATAAGTTCTGTGTGGCACTGTAATTGTTTAAGGCAAGCGAAGCGTTTATATAAAAAAAAAACTTGTAGCCACTCAGTCGTGTCAACGTCGTTGGCAAGCGTTTAAAAGATATAAATTACTGGAGAGTAGACTTTCTCATCTTATTCTAGATGCAAAATATTTGATTCTTAGGTGTCTTAAATGAGACGAGCTTTTGGAGAACAGACTTAACTTCTATTTTATATTAAGTAACAGATCGTTGTGAAACTCGGGCCTAAGTGTTCAATCCAAGGAATGCGGTGCTGCAGACAGATTGGCTCAATCTTGAGTCGGAATTAGTGACTTGCGACTTGACTCGAACGGAACTAACGAATGGGTTAATGTATTTTCGCCCTATATGTCAACATTAGTTAGAGCAATGTTGACTAAGAAATCGACACTTGCCCAATATGGAAAGAAATGAAATTAGACTGACCTCATACATTAACTATCTATATATTTCTTCAAGGATGAAAGCTTCAAAAGACAGTGTTCTAAGATTTCTTGGCAAAGTAAAATTAATAAAGAAAACGGAAAATTTTAGAGCAAAGTTAGGTACCTAGATTATTAAAAAAACAGTGATTAATGCTTTCAATTTAGGTACCTACTATCCTACACTCATAAAAACGTCAGGTTTATTATCCTATAATGTCTATTCATTTCGAGGCCCAAAAATCAATTTAGGATATGAATAGCACTAAGTCACCCTAAATTATTTTTATTAACTTCATTCATTCAACAGACATTGTAGCTAATAGTTCTAGCTATTTCTAAGGAAGTTTTTTCTAACTTTTACCGTCAACTGTTTTCTTACACCTACCTACAGTAGACATATGGGTTCTGACAAAGTATGTACTCTGTGAAATGAACACTGTTACAAACTCACTATTAGTTTTTGTAATCCGATAACATCAAACAAAAGATCATTCAATTTGACAAACGATGTACTCGTATTTATACTAATCGAAAAGGTCAACAATTGCGTGATCATGTTTTCCCTTTTGTTTGCTTGCGTAACTGCTGCGAAGGTCGTTAATCCCTCTCGAATCGAAGATATGTACTCGTATCTTTCATTGTGATGTCGTGCGTAGGAAGTAACTATGCATGAATTTAATTTATTAGTGATGTATGGAAGCAAGCATGCGAGTCAAGTGACTGGTAGTCAGTCACGCAGACCGTCTTGAAACCCATTTGGTCTTAACCATCTCTCCAGCATATAGTCCGCCGTCCTCTATCCGAGAGCATCTCCATTGTCACATGGCAGAAATACGCTTCGTATATTTCTTTTGAACTCTTCTTCAATGAAAATTGTTGATGTAATTGTCATTGCTGCAAAATTCTTGCATATTATTGATCTCGAATTGAATTGATCGATATTAAAAAAAATAATGAATACACTACTTCGACGAAAAACACATGGATATTTAGGAGAATCTAAAAGGTGCCTCTTCTAACAATTAAGTTTTCGCCAAGCAAATAAAAAAACTATATCAACTAACGCTGATGATGAATAAGCTATTGACGTTCAACATGGTCAATGGAAACACGACAAAGCTCGAGAGACAGATTAATGTTATAAGCCGGAGACACTACAGGTAACTTAGGTAAACCATTTGCAGAAATTGACAGCATACTACAAACTCTGTTTATGGTTCCAGTCGGCTTATCATATGACCCGAGGCACTAGTTATAGCATACTAATTGATATTTGCTATAAAACTCGGACAGTGGGGCCAGCCTTAGTTGTAGATAACATTTAAATAGAAACAACCACTGCAACGTGCTCAGTACCTACCATTTGCGCCTAAGAAAGGCAACAACAAACAAGTCAACGTGAACGTGCTGTGTTAGCCAGTGGAAACAGTGCAAGTGCACGGCTCTAGAGACACATTAATGTTATATTCCGAGGAGACTGCAGGCACTTTGCCTACTTGACAAAACGCTACACGCTGACAGGCCGCTCGTGTTTAGTTGCAGGTCGCTGTGTTAATCTACGGTTTACATTCGTGGGCTGTAATTAAGGGAAGTGTGTCATTTTGACCCGTTTCGTTAGCATTGTCACCTAAATCAAGCCTCGCCTTATATTACTGCCTTGTTGTGTTATGGCTCAAAACGAGTGGTGAGCTATTATATAATTTGTTTTTACAAGGTGTCCCAAAATGTGACGCTCACTGGTCAATCGGGAACAGAAGACGGCTCAGTAAAAATTCAGCGTCGAGGTAATTAATTACATTCCAAAACAAACATGATCAATTTTTTTGAGAAAAGGTACCTATAACGTTTATCGGTTTATGACTTTCTTAAATTTTTATCACCGAACTCAATAGTTGGAGTTGGATGAAGAATGTTATTTTTTTTCTGTAGCCGGCATTAGCAGTACCTACTTTTGTTTTCGAAATGTTCGTTACATTCGACAACTATATAATTTCTTAGATTTAATTTTTGAACAGCGCAATAATTTCGCTATTCCAACACCAACAAAATTCACACTATTGTTTCACAAAATTAGAACACAAATACAACTTTTCAGTGCAGAATCCTTGTTGAAAGTAATAAAGCAAACACGTAAGTTGAACAAAGAAAATGAACTTGTGTTGGGCTGGACGCGGCTATTGTCCAATAAGAGGCCGGAATGCCATCGCTTTAATCGGCCGAGGCGAGTTATGAGCCTCCTAGATAAATTCGACTGGATGGTGGTGTTGATGCTTTATAACTTTTATAAGGTACGATAACCTTAATATTGGTATACTATATACATGTGCAATCAACAAAGTTGGTGGGCGACCATCTCTCAGGCTGAAATTGCTTGCACATGTTACCGTTGACTGTTGGTTACAAGACAAGTCTTAACAATAAAATTGTTTGGTTTTATACCTAAGTGACGAGATGAGTAGACCGTTCAAGCAACACGTCAACCCTGTTGGAACGCCACCCAAAATGTCTTTATGGAAATATTGCGGGGCATTCACTGCGCTTGCCACCCTGAAATCTAGTAATTTCCTGAAACAGTGCCTTTCAAACCAAAGCGTAGTAGGTAATGTTGCACACTACTACTTGTCGGTTACTGTTTTCAAGTAAAAATCCAGTTTTATCTGAATCGTAGCGACTTAAAAAATTTCATAGAGCAGGTAAACTTAAGTTTTTATTCGGCACAAAATATTCTAACTTTAACTACTAGGACCTTATTAAAATTTAATATGAGTTAGTATTATCTAATAAATGAAGCCCTTTCGTAATATGCCTACTGTTATCTCTTCTGTGCTTAAGTCATAAATTATTTTAGGTAACGGGTTAATGTGTAGTTTGATATTCGTTCACATTTTCAAAAAACTCTAGGGGGATTAAAAGGGGATTAATTTAGTAAACTAAAGAGACAGGCGTTAAGTGCCCAAATTCTATATGAAGTTATTAATTGAGCTCGACGAATTAATTTAAGCACTGAGCTCAGTAGAGATTTGAACAATGCCTATTAATTTTAACCTCTATTTCACTCTGAACTTCACACGGCTGAAGTTGATAGGCATAATATATTTTGTTACCGCAAAAAGCCGAAATATGTTATTTAGCGGATAAACCAGTAAATTGGCATTTATTATTCCAATTAGTCATTCCGTAAATTTACTTAGGCTCTTGGACCATGAATTGTCATCAACAACTTCAAAAATAAAACTCCAATAAGTTGATTATGCATTTTTTTATTGTGTGACGAGCAGGATATTCGCCTGATTATAAGCAACACGCCTTCTCAGAACAGTTGCAGCACCAACCATCACCCAGAACTTTGTTTAGTAAAATCCTGCGCAGCACCGCACTGCGCATGGTTAATTAGATATAATTAGGCACTTATGTTGAGATAGGCGCCAAACTTATTGATGAAAATGCTGTGATCCTATAAAAACTATTTTCTTTGACTAAACTTCGATTGACTAGAGTAAATCATGATCTTAAAATGAAGTAATGAACATATTGAAATACAAGTCTTTTTGACAGCGTAAGTAGAACATTTACAAGGAACTACGCGAAGTTACTAAAATTTTTGGTAACTTTACGAAATGACTAGTTCTCTATCAGTGTAAAGGATTTCGCTCTTTACTATGACATGTTTGAATGACTGAAGCATTATTTTAATAAACCGTAATGCGTCTGGTAACTCAGACGCGTTAAATTTACTAATGGGCTAGGCGCAAACTAATGAAGCACGATTATTTCGAGATGAGTACTTACTACATTAATCTGGTGGCAAAGCTAAAATTGAGAAACTACCTAGAACTAATATTTGTGTGCCTTAAGTATACCTACTCGCTTTGGTTAAGATATGTTTCAATGGTTGATTATTATGATATCTAGATCAAATTTCTTGATATTATAATGTAATTTTGTGCCGTAGTTTATTGAATTGTAAATACGAATCTAAAGAGAAGAGAACAAGGCTGTAGGTAGTACCACAGAATACTAAGGGACAGAAGCATCACTCCGCAAAGAAATTTAAACAAATAGCGACTCTTGCTATGACGCAATAAAATTCAATTCAACTCGCGTAGCGCTGCATACCTACTAGTCATATTAAACTACAGAGCGCCTCTCTTTCTATCGCATAGCTCTTATCTCTTCTGACGCAGCACGTGTAACGACGCGCGACCTGCCGTCGGTGTCCTTGTAGCTTTGTACTTGTAGCTTCGTACCTACAGTGCGGAGTGCGCTAGGCCTGGTAGTACTTACATGCACACGCCTACACATTGCATTTGCAATTTCACTCATACAGCCACGTCATTGTAGGATTACTAAGAAGTTTCAAGTTAGCATCTTTAATTCCTTAAAAATTAGAAGGGATCAAACAATGGTCGCATAAAGGCAAAGGTATTATTTCAAAGAAGAATTTGATAATTGACTTCGGCTACCTTGTTTTTAATCACAGCAAGAGCCAAGCTTTAAACTAAAAAAGCAGTTTTACCGGTAAATCTAAACGAAACAACATGAGTACGGAACCAAAATAACATCATTTGCTATGCCGCAAATGTCAGTCGCACCGTGTAAAAGTCTAGCTCCACCACATGAATTCCGTTTTATCGATCTCCAGTAATTGCAGCCCCCAGTTTTCTATACCACCGTTAGGTCTTAGCCTAGAGCCGGCTAATCGCAACCACAAGTATGCAAGATAAATAAGTTATTAAACAAGTACCGCTAGTAGAGTTACAGAGTTCTTGATAGAAGTAGGTTCCTGGGTGACTTGTTGACACCTTGATATTGAATACATAAATGATGCTTGACGAAAATCTAATTTTAGTTGCTAAAGCCGTAGGCTGGAAGACGAAGTATCAAGTGAATACGTCGGAACGATATTATTACCTACGATTACGCGTGATTCGAATTCCCCGCGATTAATTAATTTTTCTTTCCAAATATAATTTTTTAACTGTTTGAATATCAGTAATTTTTTAATGCTTGTATACATAGATAGAAAAGGTAACATGGCTATTTCGATAAAACGTTAAACCGTATCCTTGACAGTTAAAGTGTTATCTTACAGAGAGATCGCGTTTTAAAGGCTGGGATGTAGTTTTATAGCCTTCTGCTTGGATCATAAACATGGAAGAATCTCTATAGAAATTCAATTTCGTTTTTTAATGGAGTAGGTACTAAAAACTTGCATAGGTTTCAAAATGATAATGTATATCCGCTAGGCTACTTAAATTTCAGAATTTCGGACTAAGCACATATTTACCCAGTTCAGAATACACAAATATGTGGGTACCTAATAGGTATCCAAAATCATCTTACTTTCTTCAAGAGGTATGCTGTAGGTACCATATGTTTTCAAAATGTCCAACCTACTTATACAATGCGTTATCCATCTTAAGAATTGAAAATGTTAGACCTCTAATTGGTCATTTCAAAAAACAACAAACATTAGAACTTTTCCAGGCAATATTTCATGTTAATAGGAACAAACAACAAACATTATAAAAACCACCACAAGATTTCAACAGTGAAGCTCTAATAATTTATTTTTCTTATAGAATATAATCCATTGTTAGCGGTAATAACATAACAAAAATTAATGTTTCGTCTGGTTACATCACAATTTAATAAATTGACCTTTACGATGCGTCCTTGAATATATTCTACCTATTATTGAAATAATACAAGTTATTAATCATCATTACTCAAGGTAGATTTATAAATGTACTATGTCAAATTTGCCTTTGTTTAGACCGCTTGCTTTCTGCCAGCTTTGCTTCGACCTTCATAATGCGAACGGCCAAGGAGTGGAACTCTCTGCCGGCATCTGTGTTTCCGGATAGCTATAATCTGGGTGTCTTTAATACAAGAGTGAACAGGTTTCTTCTAGGCGAGCGTGCTACATCTTCGACCGCAGCGTCACTTAACAACAGGTGAGATAGCGGTCAAACGCAAGCCTATAAATAATAAATAAAATAAATAAAAAATAGCTGCCAGATTCCATGTTTGACCGTCCATGTAATCTTTAAGACTGTCATGAAAACAACAGAGTTTGGAATTGGTCCGCAGTATGCAATCTGCAGAAGTGCAGAATATCTTTTAAGTGCTTTTCGAAAAGTAGCACAAACTTTGTGTGTTAACAAACTAAGTAGTACCTACTTAAGTAACGACAATGATGAGCATTCTGTAGAGCAGGAATTGTGCACTTATCTTAACACTACAGCGTGAAGTTGTCACCCTGACCGATAAACCTAACAACCAGAAGACATATAAATTGCCCTAAGTATAAAATAACGTACCTACTATTATTTGGATTGAGGCTTACAAAAATCTGTATTAGAGAATCTGAGAAAAATTGAACAATAAATAAATAAATAATGTCCGACGATCACGTACATAAATCTTGACCCCTAACTAGGATTCCCTATATCTAGGGAACCAGGACCTATGAGGACTATGGTCCCACAACACCTAGACACAAAACAAATATTTGCGCTTTTTTTTCTGTGCACAACATTTTCCCTGTCGCGGGAATCGAACCGTCGACCATGGTGGTGTATGAGATTTGTCAACCTGCCAATCCACTACACCACAGAGATTGTCAAAATTTAAAGTCGCTTATATTTTAACTCCATGAAATTGGTTCTGTATAGACGTGTCATAAAATTATGACTATTTTATTTGAAATTTTTAAATATTGACTTAGTTATGCACGCTAATGTCAAGTAGACGTGATGTATTTGATTATGCAGCGTTTTCGGTTCAAATCGGTTAAATCTGTTTAAAGCCGGGTCCAATAAACCCTTACTCACCTTCCACTTTGGTAAAGTGGCGGAACTCAAACTTCAAACAGACCTCTTGGGATAACTTTAAAAGTTATGTTTCACTACTTTGTTTCAATTGCCTATAGATACTTGTGCATATTAGCGTACACAATGGTTTCTAGTCTGCTGATAAAATATACACATATCATCACATAATACTAGCTTTGCAAAAGAGTCCATTACTTTTGACTCACGCAAAAAAGTCTAACTAAGATACTTCTATTCTGTGAGATTGCTTTTGCCGAACTTTCATTCATCGAAACGTCACTACTAAATCTATTGTGTTTCTACACTTGTTTATCCAGAAAACAATGTAATAGTAGTACTCTTAGTGCATATAAAACTTTATTCTAAGCTTGGCACGCATCGGCCGCGACATGACATTTGGAGCATCACAATCTGGGTCAGTTGCTTAGTAAGGCAGCTCGATGCTCGCCTCCGATGTTAACAATAACACTTCAGATGGTTCAATTAAGCGCCACAGTGAAACTAACGAGGTATGGATAATGGAGTTCGATTACGCCAGCCATTTAAAGATGATACCTAGGTTTCAATTTCTTGCTATTCTTATATCTTTCTAATCCTACTAATATTATGTCAATCACGTTAAATCTACTAAACGGATTTTGATGAAATTTGTTAGATTTGTTGGTACTTTATTCATAGATCTTTTTTTATGAGTATTAAGAACATTGTTACGGAACTTTTTGTTTGCCTTCCGCGTTGGTGCAAACAATAAAATTCCAAGTTTAATAACTTCACAGACTAAAAAGTACGCGGCGTATTGTCCGTCGTCTGCGTAGGCCTTTAGTCATCATTAACATTAGCAGCTTATTGCGTTCTAAAGGTTGAGATACAGGCGTTCTCTCTGAGAGTGAGAGTTTAGGCAATAATCAACCAACCTGGCCCAGTAGCAGTACAAACTGACACAAAATGAATAATACTTACTACTGGCGGATGTCAGAAAGTATTCGAATTTTGTCGTATTTGGATAATATACGCAAGTTTTTTTTTCTGTTTCCGCACACAACAATGTCATAACGTCATTGAAGTGCGTTACATCGAACTCCAGTGCGTCGGCGTCGTATTGCAAGTCGCGCCAAAGTTATCGCTCAGCCACATTTGCTCATTAGCAAGATACTCGTTTATGCTTAATAGTATAACAATGTGTTTATTAAGTTCAACAAACAAAAAGGCTTTATCGATGCAGCTTGCAACAGCAATTACCACTATGTATTGTCCAATTAAGCTAACTACCCTGCTAACGAGCTAGGTATGAATATCAAGTGCTGTATTAAGGTAGGAGAGTGTGACAAAATAAAATCGATTTTCTGCTGCCTTTAGACTAATAGCTATGTTGGAAAGGCTTAGTCGGGCCGCATTGTTTTACAGACCATCGATATGACGGGATTATTAAACATCTAACTCTTTGATACCCATCAAGATAAAATTAAATGGTACAAAGGTAGAAGGTACCAGAATAAATATATCTTCAGTAACTCTACAGTGCTCAATTAATCCGATGTGTTAAACAGTATTTCATATCGATTTGAATGGCATTGTCGCCAGCAAAATTTGTTCGAGTTGATGCTAATGCAATCTAAGATTTGTTGGAGGTTGCAACAGTTACTTACCCGTCCGACGAAAGAATTAGCTTGTCTTGTCAACTTATAAAACAAACTAGAACAAATTATAAGTACCTACAAATATATAAGCCACACAACTTAAGTTCTACTTACTTCGTTTATTATCGATTTATAGGCACGTCAACTTAATAGTAGCAAGAAGTTAAGCACCTTATCCGATTAAATGTAATAGTTGCGAACTACTGTCATAAACTGTTCGTCGCTTCACGGAATTTGTCAATTTCAAAACTTGTGGTTTGGTACTTGAGTGGCAAGAAACTGTCTAGTACAAAATCTTCGTACATGTGATATTTATGTCAGGCTATGTTAGATCAGCACTTATAAGACAAACTTTACTTTAGAAAATTCAAAGAGTTAAAGAAACTTTTACCCTGAATTCTCTAAAAACGTACGTTAATCACAACTCGCGAAAGAACATCACAAAATGGTTTTAGGAGGATTTGATCTTTAAAAATCTAAAGTGCCTATATTTCGAAACATGAATAGAACTGTCTTTGGGTTTGGTTTCTTTGTTTTATCTTTAAAAATCTCAAAACGCTTCATAGCGTAAAATAAGTTAATTTATTTTAGATTTTAAGTCAGTGATCTGAGTCGTCTCCATCCTCGACAGCCGCATTGCTATCTGCCCTGAATCCGTCCATGAAGCGTTTCCTTGATGCAGGTACTTCAACACTTCATCCTCTGATCTTTCGGGGTTCAGGCGGGAGAGATAGATGGATGCTGTAGGCTCCACAGCACGTAGTATAGATGCCGTGAGCAAGGCGATGGTGCCATGTTGGTTGCGGCTCGTTCGGAGTCGATCGTTCTTCTTCTCCACTGCAGTGAAGCCGTCATTTTCTTCGTGTCATGCAACCTTCAACGTCGTAACAGAGGTTGTAGGTGCAGGATTCGGTTTTAAGGCACGTGGTGTTTACGCATAAGACTTTTTCTGTAGAGCTGCTTATTGCTCTTTGCAGAAGAAGCTGCGTTTGTGTCATCTTCACAGCACATGATGGTTGTGTCATAACACTACGGTCATTGACCCGAGGTGAATCAGCGGGCGAAGCTATGGCCGTATTTCCAGTTTAAATAGAATTTTAAGTTAAGTTCGAAGGTTATTTTTAGAATCTCTACTAAACATAAGTGTATCAATTTGTAGAGCAGTGTCTATACTTTGACAAAACACAAACACGGCATATTCAAAAATATTTTAACACCAAAGTCAAGGTTGATTGCGGCAAAAATGTAACTTAATTGATTAGCTAAGTTTTTAACTCGTCAGACAATACAGGCTTTGTGCTGGTAGAGTCAATTGAGCGGCAAAGCGAGCTGCAGCCTTGAAGCTCACATTCGTAATGAGTGAAAGGCGCCACGAGCTTAGCTGTTCGTGACTCAGACTAACAGATGACTTTTAATATGCGAATATGTAGGTGTGCCTTTGTAGTTCCTGTACCTAACGTTCTTGGATACGTAGGTCGTAGACTAATAAGATGCTAATTGCCTGTCCACCTAAGCTTTGCCACAGTTAGTAGTAGAAGACCGTTATGGCTACAATAGCAAAGGAAATGTGGGTATGGGCAGGACACATTACAAAAATAGATGCAAGCAGTTGAGCAAAACGAGTCCTTGAGTCCCAGGGCAGATACTAGAGGGCGAGGCCAACCCCGCAACGCCGGGTGGATGTCATTAGAAGACACGCAGGCTCAACGCCCTGGGAAGGAAGACGACGGATCTACATCCTAGAATGAATAAATAAAAAGGCTTTAATGATGACGATGACTTAATAGCATACAAGGCTTTGCAAACAGAAGCGAGGAATTTGTAACGGATTTTAAGCGATCCTATTGGGTTATAATGAAATTGGTGCTGAACAAATCAGTGCTACTCGTAGAATACCTCTAATTACTACGGTACGATCCGCAACGTACAGCTTCAGTAGACAGGCACTTTAAGAGATCAGCTGCTCCACCTTTAATTAGACAATTCATTCACCGTCATCAGACACCTCCTTCTATATGAAGATATATTTTAAACAGTTTGTTCGATTCATTTGTTCGAAAAAACTTCTCACTAGTTCGACGGTCAAACTAATGAGAATAGAAAAACTCACTTGTTCGACGATCGAACAAATGAATCGAACTAGTGAGAAATAACGTTTTAAACTAATCGATACCCGCGACTTCGACTGCGTTTAATTTGGTTGTTAGTTGTACCCTAGGGATCTGTTATTTTTCCCATGATATGAAAAGTATTCCAGGACCTAAGCTAGCTATTTACATATCAAATTCACTAAACTCTTCTGTCAATAGTTTGGTAACTTAAGGACTTTGTCAAAGTACAACAACGCAGTGATCATGTTTCTGCTTTTAAACTTCCGGTGCTCAAACTATGCTCGAAGTTATCAAAGAATATGACGATGACTATATTTTATGGTGGCAATTTCGTTCAGCTTTCCAAATCGATTGGGCTTGCTATAGTTACGTAATAACCATAGACCATAAGCACATTTTTATGGTATAGACTCATTGCCATTCCTTTCTCTTAGCTGATATAGTCTATACATAGGCACCTAGGTACATTTTACAGTAAAGATCGCCTATTCATAGAATAGTCATTACTTTTCCTATCCATGCGGAACACTAAAAACGAAGACAAGTTAAGTAGACCATGACTAGAATTGATTCTGGCGTGTGAATCGATTACGTCTCTGGCTTGAATTTTTAGGCAAAAAGCGGTTCATGAGTGACATGTCAAATATTCTTCAGACAGCTGGGAAACAGTCTAGATTTTTTATGTAAACCTGCAAGATATAATAGATATAGGTACTATCTACAAAACAGATTTTCGTGGGTAAACTTAAATCCCCCTTAATAACCCCGACATCATAACTTAAAATTTTCCTTATTTAGTAAATCAAGACACATTTTTGAACCTTTCTTATATGCCAGTTACTTGATTTGATTCTCATAAGTTATTTTTGGGCGATCAACACAATAAGGAAATCAATTACTTAATTACAAATAGGTAAGCTTTGCACTTTGAAATAGACAACTTATACAGTCTTGTAAATACTCACCAATTGTTTTATTTTCATTCATACGTAGAATCATAATTACATTTCGTCGGATTTTTTCCATAATTTTTAGCTAGTATTCAATCATGAGCACTTGTTAGCTTCAAACAAGGCACGGGTTCGATGCCTGGCCCTATAGTTGTAAGTTTTCATCCATAATAAATTAGTTTTTATCGCTTACCTATTGATCTATGTTTGGTAATTATCTCGCCTGATGCTAAACGACGATGTGGCCGAAGTGGAGAACATAGATTTGGAAGACGGCAGTTGAGCGTCTACTCAGACCCGTTTCCCTGATGGTTCACCGACCACCGATAGAACATCATCCCGAAACACGCCTAGTTCGCTTAACGGCATGGCTTATTTCAGTTTCATTAAACAGGCTATAAAGCCTTTTATTATACAGTTTTAGAGCGAGTTTGGCTCAGTGGGAGCACGTGCAACTTTCGATCCGACGCACCAGAGTTCGAATCCCGCTGGCCTTGCACCACTGACTTTCATAACTTATGTGCGGATACACTTGCTCTAAAAACAGTGAAGGAAAACATCGTGAGGAAACCGGCATGTCCAAGAATTAATCACAAAAACTATAGCAAAAGCTAATTAATCAAAAGAATGTGACATCCACCAACCCGCATTGGGCCAGCATGGCGGATTATGGCCCATACTGTCTCTATGAGAGAAGTCTCGTGTTTAAGCAGTGGGAATGTAATGGGATGATGATTCAATTTTAAAATAAAATAACTGGTTAAAAATGCTGTCCTCGTTCTTCTTGAGATTTAGAACTTTATAAATCTCTTTCAGCATTCAACTAAGGTAACTTATCTAAGTGAAAACATCGGATTGGAATCGGATCACTTTCAGGAATCTCGAGTTATTAGGATTCGCGACGAGAGCAAACAAACCGTCTGTGAAACGGATATTTGGTTTAGCTTCGGCAAGGAAAGATAGCAATTTTTGTACAGATACTTGTAATTAAACAGGAAGTACCTACCGGATGCTTTTCAGAGTCGAATTCTTTTTTATATAAAAATATGAAATATTTCCAGCCTTTGGTTTTTTATCGCAATAAATATTTATTTCTAATATCGTTTCTTTTCAAGCGACTTTTTCTAATATTTTCTATTCTCATTCAAACGTTATTTGTGGCTGGAATTATTTTGTGACAAAATGTGGACCGCCAGCTATCCCAACGGTTGTAAAGCGGATTCACAGTCAGAGCACGAACTTTTCCTTTTCCGCTTCCGTCAAACGCGTCTCGTCTACACAAAGCCTAGTTCAAGCACGTCACTGATACCTGCCGAGCCTATTTCGAGTGCCCGACAAACATACAGAGAAGATACATGTAGGTTTAAGGCGAACAGTGCTCAAGCTCTTGATATTTTGTCGATCACATGCTGTATCAGAACTGATTTAGGTTTTATTTATGCTCAATGCGAGTAATCTACCTAAGCTTACTAATATTAGAAATGCGAATGTTTGTGAAGATAGATATAATTAAGGATTTTTGTTACGCAATCATGCTAAAACTACTGAACAGATTTTGATGAAACTTTGTAAGAAGGTAATCTAGACCCTGCGGTGTCAATTTTTTAATCTCACCGATGATCTCGAAATTAAAAATGAAAAAGAAAGCACCATAAAATATGCGTTTCTGCAATAATTAGGTCGAGACACAACGGAAAAGTTCTCTCAGGTCCGAAGTTAATTTCATTATAAAGAATGATGATACACTCGATAGTGTTATTGCATTAGACTTAAGACACACATAAGACGTAGACCGATTATTTATCTGTCTACGACCTAAGAATGAATATGACCATAGATAATAATATATACACCACAGTACCAACACATATACCTACAGTAGTAGAACCAGAGATTAGATAAAAGTTACTACGGTAGGACACCATGTGGAAACCGCCAGATGATTGCCCGCAGGCCGCAAGGTGTAGACAAATTAAATCAAATCGGACATTATAAACCCGTTAGAATAAATGTGTTAAATTAGACAGTATGGAAGTAATATTTAGTTTTCTTTGGTATGGAGTCAAATTATGGCCCCATGCGTGCAGTACCTATCTCACATGTATCGCTACTATGACTAGACACTTATAAATAAGACACATTGAAATAACCATGCGTTAATGCAAAATTAAGAACACACACAGCTTAAGAGCTAAATTACTGTCTCACGCCTGTACACCTCAAGTCTCGCTTGATACTTGTATGTAAGCTTGTGGGTAAGTCAATCTCCGGTGCACGACCGTGTCAGGATCCTTCACAAGGCTTGCCGAGAGCCTCGAGTGGAGACAATTGAGAGGACACCGGGTTGAGGCCGGGTGGCATTGGCAGTGGCTGCAAGATGCAAGTAGGAATATGTTTACGTTGCATTTCTTTTTGAATCTGTCTTAATGTTTTTCGATCGGTTCATTATGGTAACTAGAGTTCAAAATGCTTCCTTAAAAATTTATCTTAAATTTCAAGCAAGAGAGCATGAATTCAAAGTTTTTCACAAGAAATTGGTTAAGAGTGCGGCTCAATAATGGATTAAATATAATTTTGAATTTTCAGAAGTGTTCGTAATAATATACTCCTTCACAAAACAAAAGTTTTATCCTTAATTTTATTCTTACTAGAGCTCGTCCCTGACAAGGCTGCCTGAAGAAACTAATGACTTTTTGATTATGATTTAATTTTTATTTACGCTGTATAAACGCTACATTCGTATAAAAAGAACAATGAAAGCGTTTTTACTTGTGCCATTGGAATTCCATCAAAATCATATTATTAATTAGTAGTCGACACCTTTTGAATTTCTCCATAAACAAATCAATCTGAACTGATACACTCGGAATCTATACGATACCGGACAGTTACGACCAGTCATCCAAGACCGTCGACATGGGAACTGAAGCTTTCAATGAAGTTCCTACCTAACGTATATGTTTCTCTATCCGGAGTACCTACAGGCGAAACATAGGTAGAGTAGGTAGAGGAACAGAATAATGGGTAAACAAATTATAGATTCACTAATGTAGTAAAGGTAGGTACTAAAACACGCATAGACTAATGTTTTCACCATTTTTTATTGATAGGAGCTCTATAAACTATATAGATTAACTATTAGTAGGATCTTAGACCTTGTTCGTTCAGTACCTAGAACTATTTTGCTATGAAATAGAATAGAATAGAAAAACTCCTTATTGTATACCAATTTAAAGAAATATACAATAACACAGTACTTAACTATGGAAATAATTAACTAACATCCAAATACCACTCAATTTCACAGCTTCCTGTTACTAAAAGCCACAAATAATGGTCGACAAACGCTAAATGCGACCTAATTCGTCCGCCAGTGTTGAATTCCGCCAATGTTGAATCCAACGGAATCGGAGAATTGCCGACATGATAGCGTTTCGCGAGATGAGTGTATTTCAACAATAGGACAGTTGAGAGGTCGCGTAAACAATCCGCGCTTAGAATTTCTGTTGAAAATGTTAATACACATTTCAAAACAATGTGCTTTAAAGCAATTAAATTAAGAGTTGAGCGTTGAGCAAGTGTGATGAATTGATGTACCTATACGATTTATATATCTACATAGGTACTGGGTCTTCAATTCAGGTATATCATATAGAATTTATTTAGGCCTCCGGCAGAAATGTTTTAATATGCAGATTTTTACAAGGTATATATGCCTGTTTGCACTCTATATATATTATTTATCTATAGATTTGCAATTACGGGACTGAACGTATCGCAGTATTAGGGATTAGGGTTAGAGCCTCAGGGGCTTGATAGATATTTTGAGATAAAAAAGTGTGTTGATGTTTCATCTCGCTGTTTCATCTTGGTGCTGAGATATTCTCAATAACGCGTAAGTACGAAGTCTGGTAATGCTACTTACTATCTATATGCATATTTGCGATATTACTGTGTAAAGTAGGTCGAACACATTGCATCGTGTTGCGGTGCGTCGGCGGAGCGCATCCGCGGTCTTCAATACTTCAAGCTCGCACGCTCTATTTGCGACTATTTACTTTTTTATCGATCACTCCACATTGGCTGCTTGCCCGTGTACAACGTGTAATTTGTTGGTGAAACGGCAGTCGTGTGGTAGTAATTTTAGTATAGAAATATCGTTTGTAAGTCCAATAACAGATGCTTTAGTACATTTAGATACTGTTGGGACTTGCAGCTTCAGGGACAGAATCAATAATAATACTTCAGGCAAAATAAAAGAGTAACAGATTTCCATTTAAACTGCGGAGGATAACATTAGAACATTTTATACCTTCAAAAATTACAAACTGCACAGGTGCAGCTTAATTATGTTAGCTAATTGTTGATTGACTTTGGAGGCCAAGCAGTCTTGAAGTATCTTTTCGAAGGGAGGCCTATACATTTATGGATCACATCTTGCACCCAAAATAAGCTACCTATGGACTCTCTAAAACATAAACATTAACATCAAAATCATGAGTTTAGTTTAATAGTAGAGTCGAGATACCTATTGCACTATCCTTTAGGCCTTTAGGCTTTCTGATTAATGTATGTACCTGTACTATATTGTTGCATTAGTTATTCGTCTTGGAGTTTATTAGTTTTTGGGATAATTGATGTGTCAGTAATAGTAATAATTAAATTTAGCTCGTTGAAAATTCTCGTTATTAACCATGTATATATCTATCTACCCTACCCTACCCTAGTACCCTTCTATGTTTCAATAGTGATTTTCAAACCATTCCAACATAGCATACCGATTCACAAACGGCTAACGTCCAGTCAAAAGCATCGAGTGTCAGAAACTGCTCTCCTATGTTATTTTCGGAATTGCACAACAAGCGCGACAAGTGACAAGTGACCACCCTTGCGACGGAGAATAGAGGTGGCCATAAATGTTTGCTACCCTGAGGTGGACTATTTGTCAAATGTTGTGGATCGTGGAGGATTTGTTGGGGCGATATGTGACAGCTTGTCTCCTTGATAGTCATTGTCGTTTCTAGTAGCGAATGAATGTCAAGTTTTTTCACAACATCGAGTTCCTGCAGTTTTTCCTTGATACCCCTACAAAATGTATCAAGTCAGTATATGTTATTATTTCCACTACTCAATTCATGTTATATGTTTGATGTCATTCTTTAACAAGAAGCAGAAGCAAGATTTCTCCTTTCAAAGAGTAATGTATAATCTCATTATTCTTTGTCAGATTACCAATGTTCTTTTACTGAGAAATAGGATTTGTTAGAATGTAAATGTGCTCATTATTTATATCAAACTGAGCTGTCGTTTGTTTTGCTTAAAAGGAAATGTTATTTAAAATAGAAAATGTTTTCTGCATGGGGTTTATTTTGCAACTTTTCTATAACTATTGGCACGGATAAGATCTTGAACTTAGATAGTTATCACATATTCTAAAGTGCTTTGAACTTCACCATGAACGGGAGGTACCTATCTACTTAACGCTTTACAGTCGTAATTAATAAGACGCCTGGCGAATTCTCTCGTTACCTACGTTAAGCACAGTTCCATGTCCCTTGCTGTTAAGTATAAAGTTTCCAACTTAGCGTGCAACTTTAGGGACGCGTCAGTAACTCTCATCTTGCTCTTATTCACACAAATATACTGAAGTTACACGTTTGTTTGTTAGAACTTATGTTATGGCAGGGCAAGGGACAGAGTTTCTGCTTTTACCGAGTAATGTAACAAAATAACATAATGCAAGGCAGTAACAAAATAACTTCACTGAAGAAATACGACATGTTTTTCCCTGGAGGTACCTACTATTTAACTATTTCAACATTTATAGACGGACGAGTTATGTATATGTCACAGCTAACTAGCTTAATTCGCCGTTCAATCAACAGCCTAGCCTCTCTACTAAACAGTGCCATTCAATTAGCGGCCTGAATGATATTCAGCCATTTGATCAAACAGCTAGGCAAATGACTTGGATCGATGACGTTTAATTAAGGTTTAAGACATTTATTCTCAAAAACAGAATACAATTCACTTATATTGAGAAACACTAAATAAACTTAAAAGTAAAATTATCCGACAGCATCCGAGACCAAGTGGATAACAAATACACTTACACATAGATTGACAGTAAGTAGCAAGTATAGAACTAAGACAAGTATTACAATAACATATCGCATTACCAAATAAATAATACTTAGATTACATTATCAATAACAAACATGATAAACATTATTTTTATTTTGTGAAGGTAGATTTAATAAATTTGTTAGGAACTAGTTCAATGGATGGCCATTGTTTTGCGACTGCCATATTAAGTATCGAAACTTACTTGCTATCATAATAGGTCTTGATAGCAATCATGTTTATTTGATGTTAGATTAGGATTACTTCATAAGATTTAATTTGTATTGTTTTAATTTTTATATTTATTTAGGTATCTAGTGTATTTAAAGTGTGTAGTAATTTGTTTATATATTTTGTGGTTGGTTAAATACACTCGAGAGCAATGAATCCGGGTCACTTAAAGAATCCTAAAAATCTCGGAAACTAAAAATGCTAGGTTAATGCAATAAATTGTATTTAATAGACAATGTAATACTCCTTAAATGAAGGTATTAAAACTTCTTAGTTATTGTAAAGTTATATCATAAAAAAATCAAATTTGAAAAAGGGCCACTTTCGAAGATGGAACTACGAAATTACAGCATTTGGTTTTGCTTTTGTTTGTAATCTGTCATTTATGTGGGTACATAAACCATGTTGATAGTGCTCTATATTCATTATTCAAGCTGAAATTATGTCGCTTACGCCTGAAGAATGCACCAGAATACTTACAATGCTGGAAACCGGCCGGATTCAGCGCGATACAGCCAGGACTGTCGGTGTGTCGCTGTCAACAGTACAAAGAGTTCTCCGACGTTACGAAGAAACTGGTTCTAACCTACGCAGACCTGGAACGGGCAGAACCAGGTGTACCACAGCACGAGAAGACCGATACATGGTGAACACCATGCTTCGAAATCGCTTTCTCACAGGAACTGAACTCACCAATCAGTTTCGACGCCTCGGAGGAAGTAACCCAAGTGCATGGACAGTAAGACGTCGGCTTGCTGAATCTAACTTAAAACCCCTTAGACCTGCAAACGGCCCTAAACTGGAGCGTGGGCATCGTATTTCGAGACTAAGATATGCCCAGAGCCACGTAAATTGGAGTATTGAAGATTGGTCAAAAGTTATGTTCTCCGACGAATCAAAATCAAATTTATGCTCTACAAGCACGATGGAAGACACAGAGTGTATCGAAGACCAGGGGAAAGATTCAAGCAAGCATGCATCGAAGAAAAAGTAGCCTACGGTGGTGGGTCTGTACTTGTGTGGGCCGGAATTTCTTCTGAAAGTCGCACAGAGCTGGTGATCATAGAAAACGGCTCTTTAACTAGCGTAAGATATGTGGAAGAAATCCTCAATGATCACGTTGGTCCATTTAAGGTCAATTTAGGTGAGGATGCTATATTTATGCATGACAATGCCCGACCTCATACAGGTAGGATTGTGAATGACTACCTTCAAGAGATGAACATTACTCGTATGGAGTGGCCAGCGCGCAGCCCGGATATCAACCCGATCGAGCATGCTTGGGACGAGCTAGGCAGATGCGTAAAACAACGAAACCCTCCCCCAATCACGCTTCGTGAGCTCAAAATTGCTCTCACAGAGGAATGGGAGAATATTCCCCAAAATCGTATAAGGAACTTGGTGTACAGCATGCCAAACCGCGTAAACGCAGTAATGGAAGCACGAGGAGGCAATACGAAGTATTAAAATTCAATAAAATCGTAATAAAGTTCAAAAATTTCATGTTTCCTATTTTTGTTTTAAGGAGAGATCAGCAGTTTTTTTCTTTATGTAATTTTGTGTTAATAAAATGTATGGTGACTCATATTTTTTTTACTTTCATTTAAGGAGTATTACATTGTCTATTAAATACAATGTATTGCATTAACCTATCATTTTTAGTTTCCGAGATTTTTAACATTCTTTAAGTGACCCGGATTCATTGCTCTCGAGTGTAGTTGATATTTGTTAAGAATTATTTTTCATAACGTGATATTTTAATTTTGTTTTAAATAATGGAAATGACTGTATTTCCTATATGTCGTTTGGTAACATGTTATATATTTTGGCACCTTCAAATCTAATATTTCTAGTTCCATAGCTATAATTACTTGCCTAGGCCAGGGGTCGGCAACCTTTTGAGTCGGAAGAGTCAAAAATTACAATTTACAAAATTTCAAAGTTGTCAAAGAGCCACAGTTTTTTTCTTGCCATCAATAAATAGTACTTGCATAAATAAAGTTTTTTGATAAAAAAAAACTAGTATATTTATTCTAAGAAAAATATCTATTTATTCATATATATGTAGTGTTTTTTCACAACAAATTAGATAATATATAGGTATATGGTATTATTAGATAATCACTTATTATTAAAGTAAACAATATCATTACTTACAACACTAACTTGTACTTCAATAACAAACAATTGAGCAAGTTCAATGGGAGCGATGGCTTTGCATGGTTATTCAAGTAGAAAATTTAAACTTTACTAAACAAAGTAACTTTTACTTAAAAATAGAAAAATTGCTATATAACACATACATTAGAGCAAACAAATTCAATGGGAGCGTTGAATTTTTTGGTTTTAAGTTTCAAACACGACTCTAAATTTGCATTCGTTAGTTGGCTTCTTACTTTACTTTTAATTATATTCATGCAATAGAACGCTTGCTCGCCCGAATATGTCGATCCGAAGATAGTCACGGGGGAGGGGTGCGGTGAAAAGCGAGTACAAGTGGCTGAGAGATAGAAATGGTGCCTAATCGTTGCGTTAATTGATTCACAACGACTTCTAATATTTGCCTATGGAACTAAAGAGCCGCAGCTTCACATCCAAAGAGCCGCATGTGGCTCGCGAGCCGCAGGTTGCCGATCCCTGGCCTAGGCTATTCATTTAAAAAGCCTGTTTTCCAAAGTTTACTGAAAAATAGTACAATGGAAGAGTGTAGTGATAATAATAACGAATTAAGCTAGTTGGCTGCGACATATATATATTGTTAGTTGTACCCTTTTATAATAAATCACAATTTTAATAAGGATTCAGTTGTAATACAACATAATAGTTAAGTGCGAATTGGCGTGAATTTGTTTTCCGTTATGTCAATAAACTATAATCACTTTACTCGGTTACCTCTATTTACCTTTTAGAACTTTTTACCTTTTAAATGGGCCCATAACCTCACTTTCACTTTTAACCCTTTAGCCGTGAAAGCTATTTGAACAATGCGGGTACTCCCTAGTTTACACACATCCGTCGCAAAAGTATAAACTTGGTAATTTGCTAAGCTAACATATAACTCTTACACGTTTTATGTGTGCGTACCGACATCTGCCGAAAACTTTTCCTTTTATTAGGGACTTATGGACTTGTTTACATACTCGTATGTAAGCCTCTATACAGATGTAGGGTTTACGACTGTACTGTACCTAATTTAATATAGAACTTAGAAAAACGTAACATATTTTTATAATACAATGGTATTGCTAACATTAGATAGATAAAAGGCCTGGGAAAGAAAATCGACCTTTAAGGATAATTTACCTACGTAACATTTGTCTAGATTCATTAATTGTGTCTAAATGACATTAACTGCAACATATATTTTCTTTGTTGACAGGATGGGAGCTGAAAGGTTTACACTGTTACAAATTCTTCAACATCAGGCATTCATGGGAGAAAGCCGCGGAGTTATGTCGGAGGTAAGGTCTTCTTATTCTTTGAAACAGCTCTCTAGCACAGTTATTTAAGATTATCTAAGATTTTTAATTTTTTTACGCAACTGAGCAATGAGTCGAGCTATTCGTTCGCCTGATGGTAAGCGCCGCGCTTTTAAAACAATTCAAAGAACTGCGTAGCACTGCCTTTCGCTTACTAACCCGAGACATCAGATATTATATTAAGTCACTCATGCTCAGTTATTTCGCTGGCTCCAATGCCCTTCAAACCGGAACATAGTAATAATTGCGCACTACTGCTTGGCAGCAGATTATATATAGCCTAACTTTCATTATGATCGTATTAGGCTTATAAATACGAGGCTCTCACCAAGCTTGTTCCATGGTTTTCAGGTACGGCAGCGAACTAATGGTAGTTGACACATACACGGAGAACAACATGACCGCCAGTATGGTACCTTCTAGTCCTAGCAATAACCATTACTGGCTCGGTCTTGCTACCGTCGACGACCTCAGAACGAACACACTCGAATCGGCAGCCGGAGCACTGGTCTCACAGTACGCTGGTTTCTGGGACCTCAGGCAGCCCAACCCTAAGGATGGAGAATGCGTGGACGTTCACGTTACATCTGATAGCCAGTCCTGGGAACTAACCACTTGCGAGACACTTCTTCCGTTCATGTGCAGAGCAAACGCCTGCCCTGCTGGTAAGTAGCCGAAACAATCGATTTGTTCCACGACTTAAAAAACGGAAAAGATAATTCAATGTTAAGGTCTCGCAAACAATGCTTGAAATTCTTCTTTTCTTTTAGGAACCTTCCATTGTTCGAACGGAAAATGCATTAATTCGGCCTTCAAATGCGACAAGCAAGACGACTGCGGAGATGCTTCCGACGAAATGGACTGCGCTTCCGACTGCCACTTCTACATGGCCAGCAGCGGAGACGTCGTAGAAAGCCCGAACTACCCTCACAAGTATCCTCCATTCAGCGACTGCAAATGGACACTTGAAGGACCGCAAGGTCAAAATATCGTCCTACAGTTCCAAGATTTTGAAACTGAAAAGTCTTTCGACACTGTTCAAATTTTGGTCGGCGGCAGGACCGAAGATAAATCTGTTAATCTAGCAACACTTTCTGGCAAACAAGACTTATCGAACAAACTCTTTGTTTCTGCTTCCAACTTCATGATTATCAAATTTAGCACTGATGGATCCGTAGAAAGGAAAGGATTCCGAGCTGCATGGAAAACCGAGTCTTCTAATTGCGGTGGAATTTTAAGAGCGACACCACAAGGTCAAGTTCTCACTTCACCAGGCTATCCTAATGGCTATCCCGGTGGCTTGGAATGCATGTACATTATCGAAGCTCAACCAGGTCGAATCGTTTCACTGGAAATCGAAGACTTGGAATTAGGAATGAATAGAGATTACATTGTTATCAAAGACGGAAACACCCCTTCTAGTCCAGTACTTGCTAGACTTACGGGTCCTGGTGAAGAAAACGAAAAGGTTGTGATATCTACTACAAACCATCTTTACATGTACTTCAGAACGAGTCTCGGCGATTCCAAGAAGGGCTTTAACATGAGATACTCTCAAGGTTGTAGAGCAACGATCATTGCTTCTAATGGCACTTTCACGTCACCCGCTTATGGATTGGCACCTTACCCTAATAACCAGGAATGTTTGTACAGAATCAAAAATCCGAACGGAGGCCCTCTGTCTCTCAAATTCGACGAGTTTAGCATTCACCCGTCAGATGTTGTACAAGTGTTTGATGGCGCAAGCACTAATGGACTGCGATTACATTCTGAGAATGGATTCATTGTTAAACCCAGGATCACACTAACTGCTTCCAGCGGCGAGATACTCATTCGTTTTGTGTCTGATGCACTACATAATGGAGAAGGCTGGAAGGCGACATTCTCGGCAGGTAAGATCGACCACAAGATAATTCTCTTTTTAGATTTTTTTTTGTGATCATGAAAAACAATTTTACCTCGTTTACTCATCATTTCAGATTGCCCCCCGCTGAGATCAGGTCTGGGAGCTTTAGCGTCAAACAGAGACACCGCATTCGGAACAGCTGTTACCTTCTCATGTCCTATTGGTCAAGAATTTGCTACGGGTAAATCCCGCATCACTACAACCTGTCTCAATGGAGGAAAGTGGTCGACCACATACATTCCTAGTTGTCAAGGTAAACAAGTTCTTAATACTGCTTAATCTTAATCTTAATGTAATACAATTGATTACTTTTATAACATAGCAAAAGTATTATTTGATTATCTTATGCAATCGTTTTTTCTTATTCGCAGAGGTTTATTGTGGACCAGTGCCACAAATTGACAATGGTTTCTCAATTGGTTCTACAAACGTGACTTACCGTGGCGTTGCCACCTACCAATGTTACGCTGGTTTCGCTTTCCCTACTGGTCAGCCTATTGAAAGAATATCTTGCTTATCTGATGGACGATGGGAGAGGACGCCAACTTGTTTGGGTAAGCAAAGTATCAGTCATCAACATTACAGTTTATCAAATTACTTACAATATAAATAACATATGCTAATAGTTTTTTTATACATTTTCAGCCTCTCAGTGTTTAGCACTTCCCGATGTTCCCCACGCAAATGTAACAATCCTGAACGGCGGAGGCCGAAGCTACGGTACCATTGTCCGATACGAATGTGAACCGGGCTACGTTAGATCTGGCCAGCCAGTACTTCTCTGTATGAGCAACGGCACCTGGTCCGGAGATGTCCCGTCGTGCACCAAAGCTCTATGTCCAAAGTTTCCTGAAATTAAAAACGGTTTTATTGTAGACCAGACACGAATCTACATGTATGGAGATGAAGCTCGCGTCCAATGCTTTAAGGGTATGTAGCACAGTAACCTTAATAAATTTATGAATTGTAAATGTGTTTCGAGCAAACATTAATTGAACTCTTATTAAAATAAACTTCAGGATACAAACTCAACGGCCCGAGTGTGCTAAGATGCGGTACCAACCAAGAATTCGATCCTGCACCGACTTGTGAAGACATCAACGAGTGCATAAGCAGTCAATGCGATGGCGCTTCAACGGAATGCAAAAATACTCAGGGTGGCTTCTCCTGTCCTTGCAAATCTGGGTTCTCTCCCAACTTGGACTGCAGGCCTGTTGGTGATTTAGGATTGATCAATGGAGCTATTCCCGATGAATCCATTACGACATCTTCTCCGGAACCTGGATATCACAAAGGTGTAAGTTTCGAAACTATGATCTACTTAGTGTTTATCTTTTGTATATCATTAACAGGTCAGATACTTACAAATTGTTGTTTGGATGCATTTCAGATGGTACGGTTGAACAACGGCGGTGGTTGGTGTGGTAACAACTTGGAAGCTGGAGCCAACTGGATCCTAGTAGACTTGAGAGCACCAACTATCGTAAGAGGATTCAGAACTATGAGTGTGATGCGAGCTGACGGAAACATTGCATTCACCTCTGCCATAAGGATCCAGTACACGAACGATTTGACTGATGTTTTTAAGGATTACACTAACCCCGATGGCACAGCTGTTGAATTCCGCATTTTGGAACCTACCTTATCTGTTCTCAACTTGCCTATGCCAATCGAAGCACAGTATGTCAAATTTAAGATTCAAGACTACGTTGGTGCACCTTGTCTAAAGATTGAAATCATGGGATGTGCCAGATTAGATTGTGCAGACATCAATGAGTGTAGCGAGAATAACGGCGGATGTGACCAGAAATGTATCAACACGTAAGTTCTTTGGAAATCTATAAAGAATTCTTACGTTATATTTACAATCGATGAGAACAGTCTATGTAACTACCTATGAATATTGTAATTTTTACAGACCTGGAAACTTCTCATGTGCCTGCAACATTGGATACGAACTATATTCTGCTAACGGAACCGCTGGATTCTCTATAGAATTATCAGAAACTGGTGATCGCGATGGAGACACTTACCAGAAGAACAAATCTTGCGTACCGGTCATGTGCCCACCACTTTCTTCTCCTGAGAATGGAAAACTGCTCTCTACGAAGAACCAATACCACTTCGGGGATATTGTTCAGTTCCAGTGTGACTTTGGATTTGTAATGTCTGGATTATCTAACCTACTTTGTACCTCAAGTGGTACCTGGAACGGTACTACTCCTGAATGCCAATGTAAGTTTACTAACGAGATCGTTATCATCCCAACATGCATTACGCACTAAACTTAGTAGTATTCATATTATATTCTCTTTCCAGATGCCCGTTGCGTGACATTATCTGATGATAAAAACGATGGTCTCCGAGTGATAAGAGAAGACGCTGAAAGTGTACTGGTACCTTACAGAGACAACGTTACCATTACCTGCATATCTGCAGGTAGACAACTAAGAAACACCGTGACTTCTTCTTTCCGACAGTGTGTTTATGACCCCAAACCGGTATGTTTGATTCCTTTACATGAATTTGACAATACTTTACGTCAAAAAAAACTTTTAAAATCTATTATTTGATTTGCAGGGTCTACCTGATTACTGGCTGTCTGGAGCCCAACCACAATGCCCAAGGAAAGATTGTGGTGTGCCAATGCCTACACCTGGTGCGGAATATGGACAATATCTTGACACAAGATACCAGAGCTCTTTCTTCTTTGGATGTCAAAATACCTTCAGGCTTGCCGGAGAAACGAGCAAACATGACAACGTTGTAAGGTGTCAAGCTAACGGTATATGGGACTTCGGAGACTTGAGGTGCGAGGGCCCAGTTTGTGAAGACCCTGGCAGGCCAGCTGATGGTTACCAAATCGCAAGGAGCTATGAACAGGGATCTGAAGTGCTATTTGGTTGTTCAAGGCCTGGCTACATTCTGATTAATCCCAGACCAATCACTTGTATGCGTGAACCTGAATGTAAGGTAATTAGGCCTCTTGGTCTAGCCTCAGGAAGAATACCTGATTCTGCAATTAATGCTACCTCTGAGCGACCCAATTACGAAGCTAGAAATATCAGGCTTAACTCAGTAACCGGTTGGTGTGGGAAACAGGAAGCGTTCACCTATGTAAGCGTCGACCTCGGCAAAGTATACAGAGTAAAAGCTATTCTTGTTAAGGGTGTCGTAACTTCCGATATTGTGGGCCGCCCGACAGAAATCAGGTTCTTCTACAAACAAGCTGAAAACGAGAATTACGTCGTCTATTTCCCTAACTTTAATCTTACAATGAGAGATCCTGGAAACTATGGAGAACTTGCGATGATTACTCTGCCAAAATACGTACAAGCCAGATTCGTTATTTTGGGTATCGTCAGTTTCATGGACAATGCTTGTCTGAAGTTTGAGCTTATGGGTTGTGATGAGCCAGCAGCTGAGCCGTTGCTGGGATATGATTACGGCTATTCGCCTTGTGTTGATAATGAGCCACCCGTATTCCAAAACTGCCCTCAACAACCAATTGTGGTACAAACAGACGTCAACGGTGGTTTGCTACCTGTAAACTTCACTGAACCAACTGCTACTGATAACTCTGGTGCCATTGCGAGGCTTGAAGTAACACCTCAGCATTTTAAAACACCTCTCCAAGTATTCCACAATATGGTCGTACGCTACGTTGCATTTGATTTCGACGGAAATGTCGCTATTTGCGAAGTGAACATCACAGTACCTGATTATACCCCACCGAAATTGAGCTGCCCACAGAGTTACGTCATAGAACTGGTGGATAAACAAGACAGTTATGCAGTGAACTTCAATGATACCAGAAGAAGAATAAATGCCACAGATGCTTCGGGAGAAGTGTTCTTGAAGTTTGTCCCGGAAAGAGCTGTCATTCCTATCAGAAGCTATGAAAATGTTACGGTTATTGCATCTGACAAATACGGCAACAAGGCTCAATGTCACTTCCAAGTAAGTATAATTTAAGCATATTACAACATTTATGCCTTGTGATTTATGTTTTTACACAAAGTCTTATTTTCGTCTTTGTTTTAGGTATCTGTTCAAGCTACACCTTGCGTCGATTGGGAACTAATGCCACCAGCACACGGTGCTCTGAACTGCCTGCCTGGAGACCGAGGAATTCAATGTATAGCAACTTGTAGCCCTGGCTTCAGATTCACTGATGGAGAACCAGTGAAGACTTTTATCTGCGAAAACAAACGAGCTTGGACCCCAACAGCTGTTGTTCCTGATTGTGTTTCAGAAAGTAAGTTATCATATGTATTCAATAATTCAGTTTAGAAAAGTTCTTTATCTTCATGGTTAGTTAAACTATTTTTCTTATTTCAGACACTCAACAAGCTGCCTACCACGTCGTCGCCAGTGTTCAATACCGTGCTCTCGGTGCTGTCTCAAATGCTTGCTTGCCTCAATACAAAGACTTACTCGCTCAATATGATAACATCCTGAACGAGAGACTGTCACAGCGTTGTTCGGCCATCAATGTCAACGTAAATGTTACCTTCGTTAAAGCAATGCCGACTCTTCTTGATGAAAATGTGGTCAAAATGGACTTTGTCTTGGATATCACACCAGCAATCAAGCAAACACAGCTGTATGACCTTTGCGGAACGACATTGAACCTTATTTTCGATCTTTCTGTGCCGTACGCCAGTGCGTTGATCGAGCCTGTTTTGAATGTTTCATCTATAGGAAACCAATGCCCTCCGTTAAGAGCAATTAAGAGCTCCATCTCAAGAGGCTTTACATGTACTGTCGGCGAAGTATTGAACATGGACACAAATGACGTACCTAGATGTCGTAAGTATAATAATTATTACACTCACAATAATCGTGATTTATACCTGAGCTAAAGAGCTAAAGCTAAATATTGCAAAATCTAACTATATCTTGTCAAATTTCAGTGCACTGTCCTGCTGGAACCTTCGCTGGAGATAAACAAAAATCTTGTACCATGTGCCCCCGTGGATATTTCCAGAACCAAGCGCGACAAGGCTCATGTCTCAAATGCCCATCAGGAACATTTACGAGGGAAGAAGGCTCTAAAGATATTACTGACTGTGTACCAGTTTGCGGTTACGGTACTTATTCACCAACGGGTTTAGTTCCTTGCTTGGAATGTCCCAGAAACAGTTACACAGGAGAACCACCGGTCGGAGGTTTCAAAGATTGTCAAGCTTGCCCTGTTAACACCTTTACTTATCAGCCAGCTGCTCCAGGCAGAGACAAATGTAGAGCCAAGTGCGCTCCTGGTTCTTATTCACCTACTGGATTAGCACCGTGCTCTCAGTGTCCAAGAAACTTCTACCAGAATTTGGTTGGCCAAACTAGTTGTAGTGAATGTCCAACAAATATGAAAACTGTTGGAACTGGGGCAACAGGTTTGGAAGAATGTATACCTGTTGAATGTTCAAACAGTGCTTGCCAGCATGGTGGTCTCTGTGTGCCTAAAGGACACGGTGTTCAATGTTACTGTCCAGCTGGTTTCTCGGGACGCAGATGTGAAATTGACATCGATGAGTGCGCCAGCCAGCCTTGCTATAATGGTGGTACTTGTACTGACCTTCCTCAAGGTTACCGGTGCTCATGTCCTACTGGATATGGAGGTATCAATTGTCAAGAAGAAAGATCTGATTGCAGAAACGATACATGCCCTGAAAGAGCCATGTGCAAAGATGAACCGGGATTCAATAATTACACTTGTCTATGCAGATCTGGTTACACTGGCATTGATTGCGATGTCACGGTAGGTGTAAATATTTTTTTTGGTAGCTTAACGTTGTTAGCTATAAGTATATCTTTTTGGCTCCAACTATTATAACTGTAACAGAATTTTAGTAAGTAGCTCGAAATATAATCTGCAATTTTTGTTCTACTTTTCAGATTGATCCTTGCACTGCTAATGGAAACCCCTGTACAAATGGAGCTTCTTGTATTGCTTTACAACAAGGCCGATTCAAATGCGAATGTCTTCCAGGATGGGAAGGACAGCTTTGCGAAATTAACTCAGACGACTGTATTGAAAAGCCTTGTCTTCTAGGTGCACCTTGTACTGATTTAGTGAACGACTTCAGTTGTGGTTGCCCACCAGGTTTCACAGGAAAACGTTGTCATGAAAAGATAGATCTATGCTCGAATGAACCATGCAAACATGGAGTCTGCGTAGATAAACTCTTCCTTCACCAATGCATTTGTGACCCTGGTTGGACTGGGCCATCATGCGATATCAATATTAACGAATGCGTGATTTCACCTTGTGAGAATGGGGGCCAATGTATAGACAGCATCGATGACTTCACCTGCAACTGCGAGGCTGGCTACACTGGCAAAAGATGCCAACATACGATCGATGATTGTGCTTCAGATCCTTGCACAAATGGTGCTACTTGTACGGACCAAATTGACGGATTTATTTGCAAATGCCGACCAGGATTCGTTGGACAGCAATGTGAAACAGCAATAGATGAATGCTTAAACGAACCTTGCAATGCTATCGGTACTGAAACTTGCATCGACCAAGACAACAAATTCCTGTGTGTCTGTCGCGAAGGCTTTACAGGAGAAACTTGTGAAACGAATATCGATGACTGTGCCTCTGACCCTTGTTTCAATGGTGGTTCATGCCAAGACGAAGTCGGTGACTACAAATGTGCTTGCCAACCGGGATGGACCGGTAAACGTTGCGAACACGACATTGGAAACTGTATGAACAGGCCTTGTCAGAACAACGCCAAGTGTATCGACCTTTTCCAAGACTTCTTCTGCGTGTAAGTAAATTTGATTATTCATCATCGCGTATTTTCATGACTTATTTTTTAGTTTGAGTTATTAAAAAACAACTCATAACTTAATAAAATTTTAACCATTTCAGATGTCCAAGTGGAACAGATGGTAAACAATGTGAAACTGCCCCTGAAAGATGTATTGGAAGCCCTTGCATGCATGGCGGAAAATGCCAAGACTTCGGATCTGGACTTAACTGTACCTGCTCAGCAGACTACACTGGAATCGGATGTCAGTACGAATTTGACGCCTGTGAAGCTGGTCTATGTCAAAATGGAGCAACTTGTATCGACGAAGGCGAAGACTATTCTTGCAAATGTGCTCCTGGTTTCAAGGGCAAGAACTGTGATGAAGACATTATCGATTGTAAAGAGAACTCATGCCCACCCTCAGCGACATGCATTGATCTACCAGGCAGATTCTATTGCCAATGTCCTTTCAACCTCACGGGAGACGACTGCAGGAAGAGTAAGCATATTTATATTGAATACTCTTTTATATACAAAATCTGTTTTGGGCACTTCTAACGTTTGATTTATTATTTCAGCAATTAGTGTCGACTACGATCTCTACTTCAGTGATCCAATGCGGTCGAGTGCGGCCCAAGTTGTGCCTTTCGACACTTCATCTGCTGACAGTCTGACGATTGCTTTGTGGGTACAATACACTCAGCAAGACGAAGGCGGGGTGTTTTTCACGGCCTATAGTGTCAGCAATTCTCACATCGCTCTCAACAGAAGACAGATAATACAAATGCACTCTAACGGAGTTCAGGTTTCTCTATTCTCCGAACTCCAAGATGTTTATTTAAGCTTTGGCGAATTTGCAACAGTCAATGACGGACAATGGCATCACGTTGCTTTAGTTTGGGATGGTACTAATGGAGGTGAACTGACACTCATTACTGAAGGTTTAATTGCCAGCAAGATTGAAGGTTATGGAAGCGGACGAACACTACCACAATAGTAAGTATTTATATTTCTTTGAATATACCAAATAACAATACTTGCAAATAGAGATTACTAAATGCGTTGTTCAATTTCAGTGTTTGGGTAACATTGGGCAAGCCTCAATCAGACAACCCGAAAGCTTACACTGAGTCTGGCTTCCAAGGTCACCTAACTAAAGTACAAATTTGGAACAGAGCTCTTGACGTTACAAATGATATCCAGAAACAAGTCCGCGACTGCAGAACCGAGCCTGTGCTGTATAACGCCTTGACCCTCACCTGGGCAGGATACGAAGATGTGATTGGTGGAGTCGAAAGAATAGTTCCATCGCACTGCGGTCAACGAGTCTGTCCCAACGGTTATGCTGGACCTAAATGCCAACAACTGCAAGTAGACAAGGAGCCACCGCGGGTAGACCGATGCCCTGGCGACTTATGGGTTATCGCCAAAAACGGCTCATCCATTGTTAACTGGGATGCACCTGTGTTCAGTGACAATGTGGGAGTGGCAAATGTTGTAGAGAAATCAGGACACAGACCTGGTCAGAACCTTGCATGGGGAGCATATGACATTGCTTATATCGCATACGATGCTGCTGGCAATGCAGCTACATGCACTTTCAAGGTTACTGTACTATGTAAGTTCCGACGTTATTTCAAAATTAGATTATTTTTGTATTTATTTGATACTTTTACCTATTTATTTATTTATAGACGCCAACACGATGTACACTATTAAAATTAAATGTTACTTAAGTCTAAGATAGTACACGGTTAATGCCATCGTAATTATAGGCTGCTTACAAATATTATATGGCGGTTGAATTGAATGATTTTGATTAATTGAAAACATTTTACAGTATAAAACATTTCAAATATATTGTTGTTACAAAATATAATTGAATATAAATATATGCAACATTTAATAAAACCTGTCGTAATAAAATTGTAAAATTGTAAAGTTCAATTTTTAAAAATAATAATAATTATCTAATGAAACATCTTTTTTAGCTGAATTCTGTCCTCCACTTGCTGATCCTCTTGGTGGTTACCAATCGTGCCGCGACTGGGGTGCAGGAGGTCAATTCAAGGTCTGCGAGATTGCTTGCCGAGATGGTCTCCGATTCTCACAGAATGTGCCTCCGTTCTACACTTGCGGTGCTGAAGGATTCTGGCGACCAACTACTGACCCAAGCCTACCTTTGATCTATCCTGCTTGCTCACGTAAGGATCTTTACATTCGTCGCGGAACTTTCTACTTCTGGATTATCTCTCATACTAAAGTTTATGATTATCTTTTCAGCGGCATCACCTGCTCAGCGAGTTTTCAAGATTTCAATGCTGTTCCCAAGCTCCGTTCTTTGCAATGATGCCGGACAGGCAGTGCTTCGCCAGAAGGTTCGCAGTGCTATCAACCAGCTCAACAGGGATTGGAACTTCTGCTCTTACGCTGTTGACGGTAAGTGACATCTACTAGATCCAGCTCAAAATGGTAATTCCTGAATTGCCCTCATGCAAAGTTCGTATGTATCAGGTACTCGCGAGTGCAAAGAACTCGACATCAACGTAAAATGCGACCACCGAGCCAATGTCAGGCAAACCAGACAAGCACCCACTCCTCCCACAGTCACTGCTGAAGACACATACGTGTTGGATGCTATCATTCCTGTCGAAGAGTAAGTACTATACCATAACTACCTAATACTATGCGTACACATTATAGAGATATAATCCCGTATCCAGCCCGCCAACAAGTTAGCTTCAAAAGAGGCATTGTTTGCGTGGAATAACAAAATATGGATGAGTCCCCAAAGCACAACTACTACCTACTTACTGCCCCTTTCCACCAAACGTATCGCACTCCACCCTCTTGCTCGAACCATGGATATATCTCAACATAATATATGTTGATTAACATTATAAAGAAGAAAGGTGTTGGCGTAGCAATTGTAAGAAGACAACCTACTCTTGTAGAGCACATTAGCATGACGTGTAAACTTATAAAGCAAAGATAAATTGCACAACTGTACCAATTTTAAACATTATAGAGACGAAACCTCTTTAGCACTGTTAGTTCTTTAAACGATGCAAGCATGGTCCTTCACTGCATGTATTTTTCGCACTTAGGACACGAAGCAGTAGGGAGGGAAGACAAGCTGGCGATACTTACAACGTGGAGATCTCGTTCCCGGCTATCAAGTGAGTTGTTTGCATGCCTCCGAGCACTTTAGCACATTGTTACGTATGCCCTTTACTTCAGTTTTGTAAATTCTTGAATTCATTAGATGCTTTAAGATTGCAGTAGTTGCTAGTTTCTGTAGTTTGAGCTTTAAGATTTGAAATTGGTTTACTCATATATTTATTGCTGTTTTTGGCCATATTTTTACATATTTTGAATGCGTGTTTTAGTAGGTACTTTAAGGGCTTTAAAGATTGTTTTTGATCGGAATAGGTTTAATGAGGTTTGATAGGGAACCCACAATCCAAAAATTTTTGATTATTAGAAATCTCACAAATTTAGCCGTTTTTTAACTTAATCGAACATAACCGAATCTTTTTTCTAATGAAACAAACTCACGAAAACTTTTATGCCTAAAATATAAAAAAAAATCCTTGTTTGATTTTATTACAAATAATGATTGAAGCACGAGTCTAGGGTATTTTTTTAGAAGAACAAAACTTACCAACATATTCCATTTTAGCGACCCAGTAATCCACAACGGTAACAACGAAAGGTCGTCCGTTCAGAGACTGCTGGAGAAACTGATCCTCGAAGACGAACAGTTCGACGTGCGAAACATCCTTCCGAATACAGTGCCGGACCCGGCTAGCTTGGCCCTGGTGTCGGACTATGCCTGCCCTATGGGACAAGTTGTCATGGCGCCTGATTGCGGTAAGTTTGGTCTACCTTTCTATAGTTTGCTTTTTCATATGTACTCATATGTATTTATCCACTTTTTTTGTAGCTAGTCAATAAGTTATCAGTTATCAAACGCCTGCACAACAACATAGGGCAATAGCATAATATTATCGTCGAGTCCATTTCTTTAATAGGATGACCAAAATTATCTTTGCATTTAGTTAACCTCTACAATATGAACTAGAATGTTAGTTGTCATTGGTTTTTATTTATTATTTTTTTTATTTACAGTGGCCTGCTCTGTCGGTACTTTCCTCGACGCTGCCAGCGATTCCTGCAAGCCTTGCCCATCCGGTTCTTACCAATCTGAAGCAGGACAGTTGCAGTGCACTCCCTGCCCAGCCATCGCTGGACAGCCTGGCGTTACTCAGGCTACTGGAGCCAGGAGTGCAGCTGATTGCAAAGGTATATGTCCATTTTTATATCTAACTGTAGATGGTAGTGTAACAGTAGTGTTTAACTACATTTTTTCTTTGAAGTTAATCGAATGATCCAATGAATTTAACGTTACCTAACCACTTATGTTTCCAGAACGCTGTGCTGCCGGTAAATACTACGATGCCGAAGCGGAACTCTGCCGACCATGCGGCCACGGATCGTACCAGCCACGTGAAGGTGCCTTCACTTGCATGGCTTGCCCGAGGGGACAAACCACGCGAGCTACCGAGGCCGTCTCCGCTGCTGAATGCAGGGATGATTGTCCTTCAGGTAGTTAACTTCAAAGCACTTTCTTTGACTTTGCTTTTGCGTGTTAACAAAGCTTTCTAATAAAAACATTGGCCCTGAGAAAGATCATTGTCACGCTCATCAGTAGTGCCATTTTCATATTGCATATCTTTCAACAAGACTACGTTACTAAAGTTCATGGAAGGTTACTTCAGTAAATATATAATAATACTTTCTTTAATGTATTGTTACGTATGCCTTTTACTTCAGTTTTGTAAATTATTGTAAAGTTAAGTGTTTTGTTAATTAATGTAGGTCAATTATTGCCATGCAAGAAAAGCATCAATTATTGCCATGCAAGAAAAGGGTGTCTTGTACAATGTACATGTATATTTAGAGAGATAAGAAAACACTTTTTCTGTGTTCGGCCTGTGAAATGAAATCATCCAAGAGCACCAAAGTGGCACTCTGCTGTCCAAGAAGAGTGCCACTTTGGTCTTTTACACTTCTAAGTTAACCAAGATAACACCGCTCAAAAAGGCTCAGTCTGCGTGCCGCTTTAAAACTACATCATTCTAGTCCACAAAAGTGGCACGCTGTCTCTTCCACTTCTGACTGTTCATAATAGAAATTCTGCCCTCCTTTGCTAACTTCTCGATAATGTACTAACAGGTGAACAGCTAAGCAGCGACGGCGGTTGCGAACCGTGCCCACGTGGTACTTGGAGGACCAACGGTGCCGGTGCGGCTTGCGCGCCGTGCCCGCCCGGTACTACCACGCCTCAAGATGGAGCGGCTTCTCCTGACCAATGCTCGCTACCTGTTTGTAGGGCTGGTAAGTAAACCCAGCTGCTAAGGAATAAAAGAGACGCCGACTAATTTTATTTACTCGAAATCCCTTTACCGATAGGATTCTAAAACTATCAGACGGAAATGTAAGGATTTTCAACTTTATATCATAGTTGACAAAAACTGACGGTTTAGAATTGCTTAGCAGAAGTCAACATTCTAAAACTACTATGACTATATATCCTACCACATCGAGACACAACTCGAATTCTTCCACATTTTAATACACAAATATTTGTCCTGTAGCGGGAATCGAACTCATAACCTCCGTGGTATACAAGATATGAGCTGACCTGCTCAGTCACTATACTACAGAAGCTGTCACGATAGTTATGCAACATAATTTGAGAGTCCTCTTTATAACAAGCAATCTTCTAGACTAATGAGACTAAAATTGTTTCATCTGTGCCTCCGGTAACGACAGGGAACCAGCGATAAACCTGGAATTCTCAATTCCAATCTTCTAGCATTTTACTAATGGTCTTAAGTAGTTTTTACTAAAGTGTATTATTAATTTCAGGTCAATACCTCAACGTGACTCTCAATACTTGCATCCAATGCAGAAAGGGAACTTACCAATCGGAAGCACAGCAGACCGTCTGCATTCCTTGTCCGATCAACACCAGCACGAGAGGGCCTGGCGCTGTAAGTTAATGAATTCTGAAGACGTGTTTTATTTTTTTAAATTGTGTTTTCGTCTTTCTCTTACCGATTATATGATAGCTGATTTGCTTGTAAAAATATTGATGGACCTGAAATGGCTCATTTATCGTAGTGAAAGTTTTTGTCAGAAAGAACTGATGAACTGAGAGAACCCTTTCGCTGATCTTAAGGTCGTATAGATTTCCAAAAGTTGCCTAGAGCATCTTTCAACTGAAGGTTTCCTGCGTTTCCTGCCTAAACCCTTGTACTGGGTAATATAAGATAGACGACTAGTTGATGAATCAAAACAACTCGGTATCAGGAAAGAACTACACCACTATCTCTCGAAAATGTACCAACAAGATACTTCTACTTCTACTCTATCATAGTTAAAAAAACCGCTAAGTGCCTTAGAAGACAAGACTTAAAACAAGCGTGTGACAAGTACCGCTAGTAAAAGTGTTACAGATGTTCATAGGCGACGAAATAGTTGCTTTCCTTCAGCTGTTTGCATCTGGTATGCTCCTCTTAATATAAGACACAAGTATTCAGATAGGCCGACCCAACATCCCAACAGCCTTCCTAAAATGTGACTTTGTTTCACAGACGTCAGAAGCGGACTGCACAAACCCATGTGAGATGAGCGGTCCTGAGATGCACTGTGACGTAAACGCGTACTGTCTGCTCATGCCTGAGACCAGTGAATTCAAGTGCCAGTGCAAGCCAGGCTTCAACGGCACCGGAAAAGTTTGTGTTGGTAAGTTTAAGAAGATATTGAAATTAGACCTTTTGCTAGATAAAGTGTTGAGTTAAGCAAATTTTAATCGTGGGTGCTGTGCCGAAGTATATATATCACAAAAGTTTTGCGATTTGTCAAAATAAACTGAATTTGCGCAGTGGCCATCACAGTCGCATGATATAGACGGGAGGTCATGGGTTCAAATCCTATCCATAGCCATGTTCTATAATATACTGAATTTGTTATATTCTTTTTTCAGACGTCTGCTTAAACTTCTGCGACAACGGCGGCGAATGCGTAAAGGACACGCGAGGCGAACCTTCCTGCAGATGCACTGGTTCCTTCACAGGAAGACAGTGCCGAGAGAAGAGCGAGTTCGCTTACATCGCCAGCGGAGTGGCTGGAGGAGTGATCTTTATTATATTCCTGGTGCTGCTTGTATGGATGATTTGTGCGAGGTAAATTTAAAGCAATTAACTTCTTGGCTCTTGTACTGTTTTGATTCGTCTGCGGGCCGCGACCATGCGAAAAATTCTCGGTAAAGTAGTGAAGACGTTTAGCTTTGAACGAAAGATATTCCGAGTTTTCCTCCATCAATGCCAAGGGTTAAATTGGTATTTAACAGTGTAGGAATATATCGTGAGTAAACCAACTAAGGATTATGCCCATAAATGTCTGTTTCTCTATTTTCTTGGAGAAAACCGAGAGTCCTAATGAGAAAGTAATGATGATGAAGTATAGATATAATCGAGTTGTTATTGCTTATATTTGATCTCTAATCGGTTTTTTATTTTATACGTCCTTGTCAAAAGATTGAAAGATTTATGAGAAATACGAAAATTTAGAATATCAAAATATCCAGTTAAAAGCTGTTCGAGAAGAGAAAGTAATTTTCTTATCTTAGGTTTTATGTTTTAATGCGATAACAATTCTAAAGCCGTTCTTTGTGTGTTATCTTCCGGACTACCTAAAGACTAAAGTAATCGCAAGACGTAGTTTCATTGTTAAAACAAAGGAAAAAATACATTAAAGGTTATTGATTCAATAATAAACAACCCATTCTGGTAGAATATATGAACTCGTGAGACATTTTTTACGATAACAGGACGTAGAAACGCACAAACTTCCAGACCCATCTTATCCTTGAAGATTTCATTGCTAATTTCTCTTTCATTTCCAGATCAACAAAGAAGAAGGAACCAAAGAAGACTCTAACACCAGCGATCGATCAGAACGGCTCACAAGTCAACTTCTATTACGGAGCACACACACCCTACGCCGAGTCCATCGCACCATCCCACCACTCGACTTACGCACACTACTACGACGACGAAGAAGACGGCTGGGAAATGCCCAACTTCTACAATGAAACCTACATGAAGGAGAGTTTACACAATGGCATGAATGGAAAGATGAATAGCTTAGCGAGGTCGAATGCGAGCATATACGGGACTAAAGAAGACCTCTATGACAGATTGAAGAGGCATGCGTATCCGGGTAAGAAAGGTTGGTATTAGTTTAGCACCTAGATTAGGCACGCAATTTCTGTGGATGCAGCTTTTAGCACTGGTAGCGGCGCTTGTAATGATTACTTTGCTAATTCGACTAACAGCCTTCTAAAGCTAAGCGTCCATTCAAGACGGGCCGGGCCACCACGTTACTCTGAGACGTAATACGCTGCACTCCATCCGAGCGCGCTTTTAATCGACAGCTTCAAAAAAAAATATAATAGCAGGCGGATTTTAGCGATGCGCAACGGTCCGATGGATGCCTTTATTTGCCAAACTCAACAAAACCCTTGAATCATAACAAATAACACCTTCTTAGTAGTTTGAAAGTGATTTCTATTAACATGATAAAATCACTCAAAAGAGAATGGCCACAATCCAAGTCTAACTCTTCAACTTATGTAAAGTCTTTTGGGTCAATATTGAAAACCGAGGTTTGATAGCCTCTCTGTACCGACTCGTAAATACTAAGCTATTAGTTATAAGCGCTAAGTAAACTATAAGTAGGTACTAACAGTTACAATATAACCAAAATAAACGACTATCATTAAGACAACATTGCATGTCTACAGAAAATCCCCAAATACGTGCAAACAATATTGCCCCAATATCAAAATATTTTTATCTCGTGTTGACCCAGACAACAAATCGCCACATGATGAAACATAACGAGCAAATATACAACTAGTGTATTTTCTCTGGTTCCCCCGCAATTCCCTAATTTTGGCTACGTCTCTCATATTCCTGGTAGCAAAACTCTATGTTATCTTGTTTTAAAATAGGTCGCATACAGACAGATAATGTCTATCACATCCCATAACCATCGCTTATAATAATGTAGTTTGTTTCAATCTAGACTCAATACATATAGGTAGTGATGAAACATTCGCAATAATATGTTTATTATACAGATATTATATTTGTTTTCAGATAAGAGTGACAGCGACAGTGAAGGTCAGTAAACGTAATAGGACTGCATTATGTCGAATTCTGGTCAACTTTACATAATACTAATTAACTAGTATCGACTTCTCGGCGTGCCTTCTACAAAATACTCAGTAAGGGAACTTATGCCACTTTAAACTACGCTATAATTATAAATATCAACTTAGTGTCTAAAATTTTGTGGCATAAGTTCTTTGATATTGTAAAATATTGAGTACTATAACCAAATCTCATAGCGATTAGGAAATCGTAAGATTTTTTATATTCAAGGTGCGAAAAACCCGAGAGCAGATAAGATGTACTTACGATGTATAATTCTTGTATTCAGTTAGCTTTATTAAGATTTTAAATTAATTATATGACTTAAAATGTGTATTAACACACTCACTGTTTAAGGTTACAGCTTACAGCCCTCACCAAATAATATTTTAATAGGACCACGAAATCATAGCGATTGTGGAAACGATATCAAGGGACGAATCGTTTTATATAAATGTGAATTCATAATGTTAATCCCTGTCACAAACTTGATTTAGATGTTTGAAGAATATGAGTTGCAATAAAACTATATAAAACAGTGATTGTGTTGATGTCCCATAAATAAATGAAATGACGAACAAAATGCTCAAGTACTTTAAGGCAACCACTGCCATATCGAAAGAAAGGACTTTAAAACTTACATTCCAGAAAAATAGCAATGTTTTATCATGTAAATAAGTAATAATAATTATTTGTATATTTATGTTAGTTTTGTCACAAAATTAAAGTATGGACATTAGATACTAGCGAAAATAGTTTCCTTACGTACACTAACGTATTTGGCTACAATTCTACATTCATTATCGGGCTTAGATATTTTTTGGGTGTAATCATGAAGACGCGTAGGTTGGCGGACGTTTGGAAAATCAGCTCACTGAGTGGTAATGCCCATACTGATTATATTGTGTTTTTTTTTCATAGTGTTAGTATTAATCACGGACTCATTTGAATAGTAATTTATATTCGTATTTGTATAATTTTGTATGTTTAAAGATGAATACTAACACTAAGGAATATTTGTCTATAAGTAATTTTAAGATATCGGTTTATGACTTTTGTATTATAAACTGGACTGTAATTTACGTAATGGGAGACAGAGTGTATGTGTGTATGTATGGTGTGTGTTTTTTTTATGAGATTGATGCATAATAATATTACATACGTTGTATCCGACATTTCCAATATACGTATTACTTAATTTATGAATTTTATGATACATATCCTCTAAACTACCTTCACTATATAGCACTAATAACAAAGTTATGTATTGCGGTACGTTAGTGTAAGTTTAAAAGTGGTTAACGTGTAAAATACTCAAGGATCCTCCATGAGTGGTCGATTATTCCATCACAAATTATATTACCACATTAGTAATAACGACAGTAATGTTTTTTACAAAATTTTAATGAAATAAATTTTAATACATATTTACTAATGCATTTTATTATTTTATCCCTAATATGAGCAGTTGTGTATACCATAGATAAGTAACTTTAGATCTAGCGTAAAATGTATTGGATTTAATATTTTTGTGAGGCAATTTCACGGCAGACTCGTCTCGTCTCTCGTGTGGGTGTGTGGCCAACGGCGGACTAATGGTAATGTGACGATCTAAAATCAAGACAATTACTGAAATAATCACTGGAAATATTATTTTTCTTCTTCCCTAGATTTTTTCCCATTTACTTAGGGTTGGCCCTCCTTGTCCGCATTTTCTATTTGGCATGGTTTTGTGCTGCGTCGACAATCGGACAACAAGACGATCGGCACAACGGCACCCCTACATGGTAGAAGTTCCGCCTGTTCGTACTAAACGTTTTGGGTCATCGTTTTTAGTCCGTACGTCAAAGGAGTGGAATGCCTTGCCGTCGTCTGTATTTCCAAATAAATACAATTTGGGTGTGTTCAAATCTAGAGTGAACAAGTATATACTGAGTAAGCGTGCTACATCTTCGACCGCATCGTCACTTCCCATCAGGTGAGATTGTGGTCAAACGCAGACCCAGTCTGTTGTAAAAAAACAAAAAAAAATCTTATACCAGCTTCTTTGAGGCCTTTTTCGACAGTCGTTATCCATGTGGCGGGTGTTCTTCCACGTTTACGCTTCGTCGTTGGCAAGTCTAGGGCAAGCTTCACCATATGATCGTCTGGGCGTCTTTGGACGTGACCGTACCACCATAAGCGTTTCTCTTTGACCTTTTCAACTATCGGGGCAATTTTAAATCTCCCTCTTATGTACTCATTTCGGATTTTGTCTAACAGTGTGACACCCGCTGACCAGCGTAGCATGCGCATTTCTGTTGTGTGCACTGGCCTCTTCATTTATCGGATAAAAACACACAGCGACAACGCGATGTGACGTAAAGTGGAATATTTTTGTTTAAATATTCCATTACAAAATACGATAAAGATCTGATATATTACGTAATAGGTCCTTTGGTACATATACTAAAGTACCTATTACGTAATAGATTCAAATAAACTAGTATTATATTGAACAAAACAAAGATAAGTGAAGGCTCTTTTGATTATACTTTAGAATAATTTTAAAGTTTTCATTTGCTTTTTATAAGTTAGTTACTGAATAATAGATTACAAAATATTCTCTATCATTTGCTTGTACTTATTGCGCTAGGCGCGATAAGTCAATAGCACTGACACTTGACATCTTTGAACCACGATACAGAATAATTATGAGTAGCCACGCCTCTGTTTCACGTGATGTTAGATGATTCAATAGTCACTATTTAATATTCTGCGGTAAATAACAGTGTATTAGAGTAGGTGCTTATAGTGAATGAGGCCAATCATACACCCAGGTTGCGTGACAGTATTAGTTGTACTATCATGGACTTCGTAAATAAAATGGTAGGTAGGTATTTACGAATCCCGCTAATATGATAAATATAAAGTTTATAAGGATGGATGTATGGATGTTTGTTACTAAATCACACAAAACTACTAAACGGATTTTGATGAAATTTGGTACACAGGGTGGAATTGAATTCGATATTTGTCCGAAATATATGTACTCAGTATGGACTGAGTGAGCTTTAGATTGAATATGAAGAGTTAATTTAAAAATATATGACCAAAAAATAATTGACAATTACCTAGCTGAAATGTCTATTTCACTAAACAGGATACGCGGGGGCGACGCGGCGGGGCGCGGGTGCACGACACGGCTCTAGCCTCCCTGCGTCGCTATATTTCATTAACAATCATTCATTGACATTTCAGCTATTTATCAATTTTGTTTAGGCCAACTGCCAACGGCCTATTATTATTTTTTTTTTAAATTTTCTTAACACTGTAGATTTTTCTAAAACATGGACTGAGTATATTCATTTCGGAAAAATATCGAATTCAATTTCACTGTGTATAGGTACTTTAGGCCCTGGAAAAAGATATACGCTACATATTATCCCGGGAAACCGCGGGGCGCAGCTAGTTATAAATAAAACTTACACAACTCTCACGATTCCTTTTAGAATCAAATTTCAAAATCTAAACTTGGTATGAATATATATGCCACGGCGATTTTTCTAGTATAGTTAGTTATAGTACTAACTATAACTTACTATACTAGAAAAATCGCCGTGGCATTACACGTACTAACGTGTATACTTAGTTACCTATAAGTGGAAACTTTTAATTAGCCATAAGAATTTAGTTAAATTACCAATGTTTTGTAACTAGCTGTTAGGTTCCCGAATAAAATAAAATAAGAAATAAATAAAAATAGTTAATTTTTAACAACAAAAACCGACTCCAATTCCAATCTGATGTATCTTATCCAAGGTCGTATATCGATGAAATTTATATAGGACCACTTTGAAGCTATACTGAAACCCAACGGAAAGGAATTTTCCTAATCAGTTAAACTCACGTGTCATAGAAAAAAACATGCAGTCTAATTGAGGACCCCTCCTTTTTGAAGTTCGTTAAAAATGTTTTTTTTTTACAACACACTGGGTCTGCGTTTGACCACAATCTCACCTGATGGGAAGTGACGATGCGGTCGAAGATGTAGCACGCTTACCCAGTAGATGTACTTATATACACACATATATATATATATATATATATATTATATGTACATAGTTGCGTGCGATTTTGCTATTCAGAATTCACTTTTGAACAACTTTACTTAATTAAGTAACTACCTAACAAATGTAGTTTATTCGGAAATTGAGAAATGAAGCCTGCAAAGTGGTGTGCACATCATAAAGTGTACTAGAGATTGCAAGTCTGATTGCAAAACATCAAAATGACGAAATATGTATATGCATAGATTACTACAAGCATTTCTACTTACCTATATAAGAATTTGATCTAGAACAACGGGATATTTACCATGTATTTTGACAGCCTCTGTGGTGCAGTGGTTGGGCAGGTTGGCTCAAATCTCATACACCACTGAGGTTGCGGGTTCGATTCCCGCGACGGGACAAATGTTTGTGAACAGAAAAAAAACGCAAACATTTGTTTCGTGTCTAGGTATTGTGGAACCATGGTCCTCATAGTTCCTGGTTCCCTAGATACAGGGAATCTTAGGGGCCAGGATCTATGAATGTGATCGTTGGGCGTTATTTATTTATTTATTTGCTTTGAGTTCTCGATATATCGGCACTGATGCAAGCAAACAAAATAAATACATGGTAAATATCCCGTTTCCAAACCAAATTCTAATGTCAGTAACCATGACAGTTTAACAAAAAATATTTACATGTATAATATCTATACTCAGAGATAAGAAAAAGAAATATTGTAAAAACAACAATTTATTACCAAACATATTCAGCATAGCTGATAGAAAACTAGAGTAATACAAAAATATTCGCAATATTTTAGAATAATAACAAAGCACTTACGATTAAACTAAATATAGATATAATCTACTGTAAGATCTTACAATGAAAGAGTTTACTTGGTATGCTTCTGGCAGAATTCAGTCATGTACTTCGCTAATGCCTCAACCTCTTCGAGGGTCACTGCATTGTAAGTAGAAGCTCTGATGCCGCCGACATCTCTGAAAAATACAATTTATTTCGTAAACATGGAACAAGCAGAATAGGGAAAATGCATGTATTTTTTTAATGCATGAATCGATTAATTTTTGAATACTATTAATTACTTATAAAAACTTATAAAAAAGTGTTTAAAAATTTTACGGCATCATTTGTCAATAAAATAACTAAATGAAAATTTGAATCAATTTAAATCAGCATAAACGCGCCGTTTGCGTGTGACGTCAAAACGTGGGGACCTAGGATCTCCTCATTGGTCCATCTACGATACATGTGTGTATGTCAATAATTTACCAATAGGACGGGCTCTATGTCAAAAGTTGACCAATAAGCAGCGAGGCGCGTGACGTCAGATAGTGGTTGCACGTACTCAAGCGTTTTGCAATTACGTTACGTTTCTCCAAAAATAAGAAAAAGAAACATTAATTTACAAATAAACTAGGCAATTGATAATAATAATTTTATCACTACTAAATATTTACAGGAGTAATCTATAAAGTAATTTCCAGATTTTTTGACAACACATGCATATTCCCTATTGTATGAAACACTATCAAGATATACCTTAATTTGAACTTAACACGATTTACGATTAGCGCTTGAGGGACCGGTGGGTAGGCCGGCTGAAACGTTCATATTTTAAGTACAAAGTCCAGTGCGAGGATATTATTCGTAAAATGTAAGTCTCAACATATTTCTATGTTAAATATGATGCATTAGTTAACGTATAATAATCGTCAACCTACGATCATTTCGTGATAAGAAAATGGCTAACGATTTTGTTATGTTGTAATTATACATGACCTTAATACAATAATTGTAATCAATATTTTTTTATTATCCACCTATCTAGAGTAAGGCGGTAAGTACCGCCTTACTCTAGATAGGCGAATACAGAATTCTGAATGATATCGATCGGAATGTTACGGGCGATTTTTATTTATCATATTTTTTTATCTTACATTTTTAATTTTATCTTAAACACAGTACATTGACCGTAAAGTAAATGAAATATAAAAAATATATATGAAATATATAAAATAAAGGTCGTATCTAATAGGTAACTATTTTGTTATATCTTGAACATTAATTTTGTGCTAATGCTTAAGATATAAATACAATTACATGTGTGAAGTTTGACCAATTATTTATTGACGCTGTAATTTACTAAGTACCTAAATTATACTCCAATCAAAACTAGATTGAGGGCAAATTGGACTGATTATGAAATATAAGAACAAGCTAAAAAATAAATGAGTGAAACTGTCACTAATTTATTCGTTGGCAACATCCAACGAATTTATACGAAAAAATATGGTGGTAGATTTCGTTGCTGGGTGGGTACCACCGCTTTGCCAGTTATTCTGCCGCCAAGCAGTAGTGCGCAAGCTTTTCTGTATCCCGGTTTAAAGGGCATTGTAGCCAGCGAAATTACTGGGTATTATGAGACTTAAGAGCTTATTCTCTGAGGGTGATGAGCGCAGTGCAGCGCAGGATATTGCAAAACAAATTACAGGGTGGTGCTGTAATTGTTATTGGCAGGCGTATTGCTTACTATCAGGCGAACAACCAGCTCGACTCGTCATTCAGTTACATAAAAAATAATGTTGCCAAAGGCCAGTTGTAAAAACAGAAACAATACCATACCTGTGTCCTTTCAACTGAATAAGTCCCAATGCCTCTGCTCCTTTCAAGAACTCCTTTTCAAGCACATCATTCCCTGGGTTTCCAATTCTGAATGGAATGTTCATTTTACTCCTCACATTCTTGGCGACAGGAGCGTAGTAAAAGCCTTTCGATTCCTCGATGATGTTATAGATTAACTGAGACTTCTTAGTAGCAAGGTCTTCCATTGCGTCGAGTCCGCCTTTCTTTTCTATCCATTGCAGTACTCTTCCCATGACATGGATGCTGAAATATAAAATGAAATTAGCACAAACATTTTTTAACTCTAGGATCCTGTATACTGCTAGCAGTACTGTATTATTTGTTCAAAGGGCATTGTAGCCACTGAAATTACCGGGAGCTGAGACTTAAGATCTATAGTCTCAGGGTGACGAGCGGAGTGCAGTGGCACAGAGAATTTTGCATAACAATGTTCTGAGTGGTGCTGCAACTGTGAAGTGTCGCTTACCATCAAGTGAACGACGAGCTTGTCTTGTCACTCAAACACATAAAAAATGTCTAGAATCTATATAGTCACTGTTGGAACAAAAATAACTGCTGAGTTGGCAAAAGCTCCTGATTTTTCAAGAGAGTTAAGAAAAGAGAATGCAAAAGACAGAGACAGAGATATAAGGTCATGCACTCGCCAGCTATTGTAAACAGACTCCGTTTCGATCCCTGTTCGGTCGTATCGTGAGTATTACAGTAATTTTCTTTGTATTTAAATTCTGTCAGTAAGTAAATATTAAGTTATCAATATATCCGATTCTTACGCGAACATAGGCGGTGTGTTGAGAATGGAGTCTGCCTTGCACACGGCAGTCCAATCCAGAAGTGATGGGCAGATCGGCAGGGCGTGATTCAACAAATCTTCTCTGATAATGACCAGGGCTACACCTGATGTGCCGATGTTCTTCTGAGCTCCACCATATATTACGCCAAACTAGAAGCATAGCAAGCTTTTAATAAATATTTGTAATAAGATTGTATCACTAAGTACATTAAAAATACTGGAAATGTTCTAGATACAAAAGTTAGTGATAGATAAAATAAAAATTTGAATAGTACAATGGGCGGCTTATATCTAATAAGCAATCTTTTCAAGACAACCTTATGACAACTATATTTTTATTAGGCACACATTTATTCAGTTAGTTTTTATTGTGTGAGTACCAGTTGTAGAAGCTTGTTGCTTGTTGTTCTGATTAGCCGATACACATCATGTCCGAGTATATTCGGTTTATAGTTGTTCCCTAAGGAACTGTTAGATTTTCTGGGATGATAAATATCTTATGTCCTATTAAAGGACCTAAAGAACCTACCAAATTTCAACAAAATCCGTTTGCCTATAGTTCGAATTACTATTTTGAGTTGTTTTCGTCCAGTTGTTTCGTTGTCATCCTTCATCATTTGAAAATCCGTTTATTTGTCATGAAGCTAAGTGACTCAAACAAACAAACACACATATTTTCGCATTTATAATATTAGTAGGATTCAATATATTGTGAACATTTTCTTTATCTGCTAACCTTTGAGACATCAACTTTCTTGGACATGAAGTTTGAAGACATGTCTGCAACCAATGGGACTCCTTTTGTGTCTGGGATGAAGTCAAATTCCACACCTGAAAGTTAGATACTACAGTAAGTAACTTGGAAAAACAATTAACAAGTTATAGTTAATGGATAGGGCTGATGTTTCCAGAAACATGTAAACATCAGGTGTTTTTTAACCATGGAATATTAAAGGCCATGAACACACTTATACTCATTAATGAAAAAACAATGAAAGAAACAAATAGGTAGGTACATAGTACATACATGAATCAACAAACAATAGACTCTATTGAATAGAGGAATACTGACAGGTCTATTGCAAGCATATAAATGTAAACAGGCTGATAATATGTAAAGTGTAGCAAATTTTTACCATGAATAGTTTCATTTGTGCAGATGTGGACGTATGAAGCATTGGGGTCAAGTTTCCATTCCGACTGCCGAGGGACATCCACATACTTGTCTGTGGGTGGGATGACCATGTTGACTTTGCCATACTTCTTTGCTTCTTTAGCTGCTTTGGCAGACCAAGCACCTGAAAATGAATACAATAGTAATGTTTGGACTTGAATATGTTCCAGTCACGATAGGAAAATAATTACCAATGTTTAGGTCAAGTAGGGTAAACAAGTAACAGGGAACATGTACTATAAATTATAATATATTCAGCAGTAGGCGCAATATACAGGCCTATAGATATTTTTGCACATATGGGCCATACTCCACCACGCGGGCCCAGTTAGACATGCCGGTTTCCTCACGATGTTTTCCTTCACCGCTTTTAGAGCGAGTGTTAAATCCGCACATAACTTAAAAAAGTCAGTGGTGCGAGGCCAGCGGGATGATAGCTTATACTTTAACACAACACAGCAGTTTGGTGTTGTTTTAGAACAATACAAGTTTGGTGTTGTTTTAGAACAATACAAATTTGGTCTTGTTATAGCACAATTAGCGGAACGGTTAATTAGCCCAGATCTGTTTCAATTTACCTATTTTACGAGATATATAATATATAAACTTACCAGTGACAACGTAATCAGCGGTTCCAGTTCTGGATATTAAGTTGAGTGGAACAGCAGCGAACTGTCCAAGACCACCTCCGGCGATGAAGAGGATTTTGTAGTTTGCTGGTACATCACTAAAAACAACAAAAATATTCTTGAAAATAAATCAGACTAAAGAGGATCATAACTTTAAAGCGGGAAATAGCAATCAAAATAAGAGTGACGTGATTACTTTGAATCATTTAGGAAACATGGGGAAATAGGAGAAACGGCCGAAACAGTTGGATTTCTTTTACTCAAAGAAACAAACGGTTGGATTTCTTTTATTTTTTTTCATTTTTCGTATTTTTGTTGTTGTTTACGACTTTCACATAGAGTATCTCTTGACTGTCACTGTCAATACCTAGCTATCACTTCACCTGTTACAAACACAAATCTATCAATGTCAAATCAAATACTAAACCGGAAGTAAATTTAAGTTCTTCATAGACCGGATATGATATGTTATTACTTCCGGTAGTTAGTCCTTTTTTTGATAATAAGCAATAGTGTAACCAGTTTGAAAGGGTGCAATGTAGACAATGTAAAAATATTAAAATATGTACAGCTGTAGCTATATTAAATTTAATATATTTGGAGTTACAGTTGCATTTTAATGAAATACATTATAAAAATATTGTAATGTGAGCTTGGATCATGGTTAACACATAAAAGTAATAATAATATACAGAATTTGGCATAGGTACTAATATACAGGTTTAGAAACCTTCATAGAAAATAAAAACTACATATTTATTCTTTTGAAAAAGTTAAATGTTAACAGTTATTTCTCAAAAACAAAACAATCCTATTTCCTATCAGGAATGTTTTCTCCAAAGTACCCATCAAAATAAATTGTAAGTTAAGAATAATATATAAAAAGACCTAACCAAACACAGTGACAAATATAATTATCGTAAAACACGAATAAATACATGCTTAACAACACATGACCTATACGAGTTATAGAGTATGTACCTAATTATAGGATTCAAATAGGTTCAATGCAATGTACAATTAATTTTGTTATCAGATAACGAACCCAGAACAAGATACATCTCCGAAGAATAAATCCGAAGATTTTGAAACCATCATCATCAGCCCATTACGTTCCCACTGCTGGGACTCGGGCTTTCCCTCGTAGAAAGCTCATTACACCCGTATGTGTGTAACACGCTTGCCGGAAAAAAATCGAAGGTAGGTATTATTTATTTACAATTTTTAATTCAATGTTTATTCATAAGCTTTAATTATTATTTGAAACAAATGTTTATTTGAACATTTTTTTCGATGCACAACAAGGACATAAAAGTACTATGTGACATTGACCTTAATAAATAAACGAGAGACATACATTATTAACTGCCGCTTATAATATTGTTGATATAAAATCAGGCATCATCCTAATCCTCCATCACAATCTCTAGGTACTTACAGCAATCTTCTGACAACATTTTGAACCTCCTTATTCAAATTCATATAAGTTGCAGTTCTGTGGCTTGTTTCCAATAAACTTATTCCAGAGTTTTCAAAATTCGTAAGCTCATTCTTCAATACTTCGTACACCTACAAAATAACAACGCATAAGTATTAGTACCGAGCAAACCGGTTGTTATTTAGAAAATTTACTGAATATTGAAGGCATAGAAGCACTAACACGGAATTTAATAGAAATAAGTTTAATTTGAACTTACCTCTTCGGGTAATTTAGCCGGACCGGCACCAAAATTGAATACTTTGCTAGGCATTTTGATTTTTGAGTAATACACACGTCTGCTCGTTTTGTGATATCAAGTGGCACTAAATTTGTGACGTGTATCGTGTATCCAGCTCACTTTATTCGCTCACAACTGAATGATCGAGTCTGGTTGTCAGCCTGCATTTATTTGGCGAAGACTGGTTTGCTAAGCACACGAGTCTTTTAAAAGCGTGTGATATTGCGCCCGATTTCTCTTGTTTATCTTATCAGCATTGATATATTGTTTAGCTCAATGCTTATCAGGGATAAGTTTTAAACATAATAATAATTGTAGTCTGCGCACGAGTTTAAAGTCTCACGATGTAAAAAAAGGTGATATTATATATAGTTTGAGCGTACGATTGCCGCAAAGTATACTTCAATACGCGCGTTGGACAATCGTACGCTAAAACTATTGACTTTATGAAAAAAAGGTTGATACATAAATTGTAGGTAATAGGGGATCGGACAGTAATCGAAAAAAATCTAAAATGTAATTAGAACGAATGTTCGTCGAACCAGAAAGATCAGTCAATATTTTTGTGAATTACATTTTTAAATCAATATATAATTCTGACATTTTTAATCTGTTCTTCATCACAAACGAAACAACAATCGCAGCGCATGACGTCATTTGTAGCAAATGCCGTGAGTCAAGCTTGTGTTTATTTTAAGTTTTTGCATTTTATAAAATGTATTTTTGCTATTTTTTTCGTTCCATTACTACAATATAGTCCCCAAACTTAACAAAACGTATTAGAATCTCTTTACAAGTTTTATTTCGAAGAGTTTGTCGTTTTCTACCTACATATGACATCACAAGTTTTGAGGCGCGGCAATATTTGAAACATAATATTTAAACATAGTTTTAGGTACTTTTAGAGCGTTATTTAATTAAAATAGTATTTTTCATGGCTATATATATCCATTGTAGTTAATTTAAAACACTTTCTGAAAAATTGTCCGATCCCCTATTGTGTCTAGTTTTATTTTGTATATAATTTTTTATCGTAAAATAAGTCGGAGAGGAGGTATTTTCAAAGAACTGCTTTTAGGCGCCATGTTTCCAATATGGCGTAGCGAGCGGCAAAAATTAAAATTCGGAAAGAGCACATCAAAACCTATAAGATTACCAATTTTCAAAACTCCCGGAAAACTTTCCAGGTAACCACTGTTTTTTGAACCAATTGACTGTACTAATCTTTGAACTTTAATATTTACCTGCCGCCTTCTCTCTGTATGAGACATTTTGATTGATAATTCAAGTAAATTGCCAATCACATTGTGTTGTCTGTAAATGCCTTTGCGTTTGAAACCATAGACCAAAATATTTACTGATTTGAGACAAGGGGCCATTGAGATCTCACATTCCTCAATGCAAGGGGCTTTTAATACGGAAGAAAACATTGAGGTCGTAGTGTCATTCCTCAATGGAAGAAGAGCAAAACTGCGTAGATGTCGACATTAGCGTATACTTACAAAAAACAACTTAGCCACCATTGAGGTCTTACACTATAGAGGGATAATTACGAAGTTTTCCGACCTAAAAAAGGATAGCGCTATACAACAGGCTCTTATAAAGAACGAGGTAGAACTATTATCATATTGTCTCTATCGCGTAACCCATTTTCTTAACATTGGCCATGACATGTTAAGTCAAAATAGTGGCCCGGCAGGGTCGGCTTGTGGTTTTTTAATTTGTGTTGTGGTATTTTTTATTATTTTTATGTGAATCTTTGTGAATGTGTACTAGAAACAATTTAGAATTAAATGTGAAAAAATATTCGGGTGTTCCATTCATGGTGAAGTGAAAATTGTACTGAAAGATTAAGTTTTCAAACGTTTGTGTTTTTCTTGTGTTTATTGATGTTTTTCGGTAACTATAATTTATGTGGATGTAACTATACATCGGGTTCGACAATTAGAACCTGCATTTGGCTTGATATATTCAGTTTTTGGTGTTATTTTGTTAAAACAACATTGACCAGTTTCGTGTGTCAGTGTGGCCATCGTATAAACATTTCAGTTCCCATTACGTCGGGTAACAAATTGCATATTTGTGTAAAATGTTAAATGTATTAAAATTGTGCATTCTTAAACCATTTAATTAAGATATAGGTAATAAGAGTAGTTAATGATTATAGTTTTTATTTAATTTGAAATTAAAAAGTTAAAGTTTAGTAAGAAGAGAGTAGAATTGTTTTATTAGTAAAGGCATTCGCCTCTTATGTAAGAACATATGTTGTAAATAAATTCTTATTTTGTGTAATAAATTTATCTTACAGGTCCTTGCTGTCGATAACTATGGCCAATCATCCAATTCCATTGATGGATCACAATCCTACAATAAAAATGTGAGCAACGAATCTCGGATTTCTAATCCTAATTAACGCCACATAGTGAGAACGAGTTCATGAACGTAGACTTCATCATCATGTGAACGTCAAGGCTGTTCAGGACACAAAAGGACAAACCGTTTCGGGTTAGTGCTTCGAGTAGACAGCCAAACGGAGTCGACACGACAGGCCTACCCCTCTCGCCAATTTTGCCAAACGTCAAGGACAAAAAAATCCACGACGTTATATAAAACTAGTTGACGCGCATCACGCGCCATTCACCAACTGTCGTAGTGGGCGAAAGAGCTCCTTAAAAAATGCCGAGTTGCAGCATATATTGGTGCAAAAAAATTTCAAGAACATCAAACTACACCAAGGATAACGTAACTTTTCATCTGTATGTATTTTTATATCTAATAATGCACTAAAATAGCGAAAATTTGAAAATTATTGTCAGTCACATAAACTCACATAGTGTTGCAACTGAATCGAAAAAGTTATATTTCGGATAAAATTTTTAGCTTATTTTCATGTATCTAGGCGGCCGAAGCTCTGTTTTCCTGCACGTTATAAGAAAGTCAAATAAAACTGAAACTATTCATAAATATTGTTTTACATTACAATTTTATATACCTACATGTTATTATTTTGAATAATTGTTGACTCGAAAACTGCAGAATGGATTTTAATTTGGTTTTCAGCGTTTAGTATTAAGTTCCAGTTCCGATTATAGGGTATACAGGTGTGGCAAAAATTTGGGACCTCCAGGGTAGGTACCTTTTCTCTTGCATTGAGAAAGTTTTGTCCTTAGAGTAGAGAAAATATAAACAGCATTTTTGGTAATTTAATAATTTTGCTGCACATGTATACATCAAAACCGGTTGGGTTGGTGGTTGGCGCTCTCATATGGGAGGTCTTGCGAAAATGGTCTTTGAAAAAAGGCGACTATATTGTCTGTCGTCTACGCAGGCGAAGTCGCGGGAAAAATCTACTATAATGAGTAACTAATGAGAATGACCTAATCGAAAATAGGCACTTATATTATTTGAACGTTAGCAACACAGTCAAGAAACCGGAGTGAAATTAGTGCTGGGACTGAACCAATTTAGATATCGATAAAATCAATATGTTTTAAAATATGTCGATAAAAATATAATTGCTGTATTACACTTTTATTTGGCAGATTTCCAAAAGAACCTGGTAGTCGGGCTGCCTAGATTCAAGCTTGTGGAAATGATGTATCGTGGGTTCCTTAGCGTACCAGCACAATTTGTTCAGAACCTTTTGAAAATAATTGCTTTATACCAAGGTCTAACAACACAAGGAAATTAAAACAGGGTTCCGTACCAACATTAAAATTATCTAAAGTAAGTTTTAAAAAACTGTTCATTTATTTCTCTAGGTCTAAACTGGTTAATGTAAATGATAATGATTGACCCCACGCGGAATGAATGGTGTCCGATCTTGAACTGATGATGCGATACATGAAATGTGGCATGCAGGCGTAAACTGCTGACCGCGCGCAATGTGCGATGCTTCCATCGTACATACAGCAATAGTTCTTGCAACGTTATTTCACGTTATTGCAAGTTTAATTTTAAATCATCGCCTATAGTAATTACATAGACTATCATTATCGTTAGTAATCACATAAAAGACAAAGATGCATGGAACATTCCGCTTCTGCCAAGTAGCCATCAGGCACATACAAAAACATACCATTGTCCAAACAAACATAAAATATGGTATATTTTATGTTTGTTTAGTCATTGTAATAGTTAACGTTCATAAGTGCGTTTGTGATGCCAAAAAATAATAAAGAACTTTCGAACTAACTTTGACAGTTATTACTTTGACTCTCTTGAGCAACAGAATATGTCATTTAAGAATTCTGTTTTATTTTATTTTTATGTGTCTTCCATGCTTTAGCAGAGTTTATCGATAACACAATATCGATAGTATCAAGCATGAAGTTGTTTACGTGATTGACGTTTAAATATCGTGTACCGATAGAACGTCTCTGTGTGTGAATGTGATTGTGTGTGTAAAGTTTAAGCTAGTGTTAACTTCTTTTGTTGTGTGCGTGCATAGCGACGTGATTGAAAAATGCGTTAGTGGTGATCATTTATTTGTGTGCGATTCCTCGTCCCCCACCGAAAATGACAGACTTTTTGTAATGGGAATGAGTGCGCGTCGCCAATCCAGGCTGGATACTTTATCTGAGGGTTAGTGTAGTGAATTGACAGTTATGTATAGTTAGTGCTATCCAATACGGTGGTATGGTCAATGTAATAATTGACTTTCATAAGTACGTCTGTGATCTACTCCGACAGTATGACATTTAACTGAGACACTATGCTATTTAGAATACTTCAAGTGTTTTTTTTTAACATTGTGTTTATCTATCTACCTATATCCTAAGTATCAGTTGTGCTGCAGTCTTGTAAATGATGTCAAAATACTAGTTCTTCTATTGTAAATTTTACCTGTACAGAATAATAGTATAGATTTCCTACCTTTTACAGACCAACCACGAACTTCTGAAGTTATAGTGGCTGCAATGCAACGCAGAACACGTTATATTTTCATTCAAGCGAATGGGAGAATTTTTCATAGGTATGGTAAACACTCCAAAATTACTGTCAAAAAACTATTGCTTTCCAAAAGTGTTACGCTGTCGAGGACTCTATAGTGTCATTCCTCAATGGTCGTAGTGTTCTTCCTCTGAGTCTTAGGTACATTGAGGTCTTACACTATAGAGGGATAATTACGAAGATGTCCGACCTAAAAAAGGATAGCGCTATACAACAGGCTCTTATAAAGAACGAGGTACAACTATTATCATATTGTCTCTATCGCGTAACCCATTTTCTTAACATTGGTCATGACATGTTAAGTCAAAATAGTGGCCCGGCAGGGTCGGCTTGTGGTTTTTTAATTTGTGTTGTAGTATTTTTTATTATTTTTAAGTGAATCTTTGTGAATGTGTACTAGAAACAATTTAGAATTGAATGTGAAAAAATATTCGGGTGTTCCATTCATGGTGAAGTGAAAATTGTACTGAAAGATTAAGTTTTCAAACGTATGTGTTTTTCTTGTGTTTATTGATGTTTTTCGGTAACTATAATTTATGTGGATGTAACTATACATCGGGTTCGACAATTAGAACCTGCATTTGGCTTGATATATTCAGTTTTCGGTGTTATTTTGTTAAAACAACATTGACCAGTTTCGTGTGTCAGTGTGGCCATCGTATAAACATTTCAGTTCCCATTACGTCGGGTAACAAATTGCATATTTGTGTAAAATGTTAAATGTATTAAAATTGTGCATTATTAAACCATTTAATTAAGATATAGGTAATAAAAGTAGTTAATGATTATAGTTTTTATTTAATTTGAAATTAAAAAGTTAAAGTTTAGTAAGAAGAGAGTAGAATTGTTTTAATAGTAAAGGCATTCGCCTCTTATGTAAGAATCTTACAGGTCCTTGCTGTCGATTACTATGGCCAATCATCCAATTCCATTGATGGATCACAATCCTACAATAAAAATGTAAGCACCGAATCTCGGATTTCTAATCCTAATTAACGCCACATAGTGAGAACGAGTTCATGAACGTAGACTTCATCATCATGTGAACGTCAAGGCTGTTCAGGACACAAAAGGACAAACCGTTTCGGGTTAGTGTAGTGAATTGACAGTTATGTATAGTTAGTGCTATCCAATACGGTGGTATGGTCAATGTAATAATTGACTTTCATAAGTACGTCTGTGATCTACTCCGATAGTATGACATTTAACTGAGACACTATGCTATTTAGAATACTTCAAGTGGTTTTTTTAACATTGTGTTTATCTATCTACCGATATCCTAAGTATCAGTTGTGCTGCAGTCCTGTAAATTATGTCAAAATACTAGTTCTTCTATTGTAAATTTTACCTTTATGGAAATAATGAATGTATGTATATTGTATAAATGTGTCATATATTTTATTTGATTATTTTATTTACCTAACTGGTTTAATCCTAGATAAAACCTGGTTTACAACAAAATATTAATGTTTGCATAAGAAGCATACCGTAAGGAAATGTAGTTACCGCAATTTCATTCAAGCTCTGCGTTGTAGCGCCGCCACTATAACTTCAGAAAGTCGTAGGTAGTTGGTCTGTAAAAGGTACGAAATCTGTACTATTATTCTGTGGCCACGCTAGAACGTATTCATTACTCGGCCACCTAAAAGAGACCTTCACCTTTTGATCTGTTTACAGGAGTCTATCATAAAAAGTAATTTCTAGATTTTTCGACAACATATGCATATTCCCTATATCCCTATTCTTTCACTCTGGGGTACAGAATAGTACAGATGTCCTACCTTTTACAGACCAACCACGAACTTCTGAAGTTATAGTGGCTGCAATGCAACGCAGAACACGTTACATTTTCATTCAAGCGAATGGGAGAATTTTTCATAGGTATGGTAAACACTCCAAAATTACTGTCAAAAAACTATTGCTGTCCAAAAGTGTAACGCTGTTAAGGACTCTATAGTGTCATTCCTCAATGTTAGCCACTGTTTAATCCCCACCTTGTCTTTGGTACCAATGGAATGTTACGAACATTTAATGTTATGTTATGAATTGTTACGAATCTGAATTTATTTCCGTAATTACCTGATATAGTTAGCGTTTCGGTGTTACACTGCTAGCGCGCCATTGTAAAGTAAATAAATAAATAAATGGAGATGGGTAAATTTGACATTTGTTTAGTAAACGTTTGAGCGATTTGAACAAATTTCCATCAGCAATTACTCAAGTAATAAACTCTGTTTAAAAGTCATACAATGTTTTTTTAAATTGAAATATTAAAAAAACATAAAAAATTGTATTACTTTTAAACAGAGTTTATCAATAAAATTAGAGACTTAGTTACATACCTTGCGAACAGCCAATTTGAGAACACACAATTTTTTTTTTATAGCCAATTGAATGACCAATCTAATTGTCAATAAAATTGTATGGTGTAGAACATTGAGGTCTTACACTATAGAGGGATAATTACGAAGTTTTCCGACCTAAAAAAGGATAGCGCTATACAACAGGCTCTTATAAAGAACGAGGTACAACTATTATCATATTGTCTCTATCGCGTAACCCATTTTCTTGACATTGGTCATGCCGTGTTAAGTCAAAATAGTGTCCCGGCAGGGTCGGCTTGTGGTTTTTTAATGTTTGTTGTGTTATTTCTTATTATTTTCTTGTGAATCTTTGTGCTTGTGTACTAGAAACAATTTTGAATTTAATTTTAAAGTATGGTCGGGTGTTCCATTCTTGGTTGCAAGAACCGAAGCGAAAATTGTATTAACGGTTTAAGTTTCCACAGGTAGGTGTTTTTCTTGTGTTTATTGATGTTTTTCAGTAACTATAATTTATGTGGATGTAACTACACATCGGGTTCGACTATTTGAACCCTGATTTTGGCTTGATATATTCAGTTTTTGGTATTATTTCGTTAAAATAATATTGAGCAGTTTTGTGGTCAGTGTGGCCATCATATAAACATTCGAGTTCCCATTACGTCGGGTAAAAAATTGCATATTTGTGTAAAATGTTAAATGTATTAAAATTGTGCATTCTTAAACCATTTAATTAAGATATAGGTAATAAAAGTAGTTAATGATTATAGTTTTTATTTAGTGTGAAATTAAAAAGTTAAAGTTTAGTAAGAAGAGAGTAGAATTGTTTTAATAGTAAAGGCATTCGCCTCTTATGTAAGAACATATCGCACCTTCGGTAAGACAAGGGCATAATTGTAGGAACGGGTTTTGAGTGTCTGGAAGAACAAAGTCACATGTTGTGTACTTATGCCTTATATATTATTAGAAAGAAAGAAAGAAACGTTTCTTTCTTTCTTTCTAATGATATATGCCTTTGTTCTTCCAGAAACTCAAAATTTGTTTTAGCAATTATGCCTTTGTCTTACCGAAGGTGCGATATGTTGTAAATAAGTTCTTATTTTGTGTAATAAATTTATCTTACAGGTCCTTGCTATCGATTACTATGGCTAATCATCCAATTCCATTGATGGATCACATTCCTACAGTAAAAATGTAAGCAACGAATATCGGATTTCTAATCCTAATTAACGCCTTATAGTGAGAACGAGTTCATGAACGTAGACTTCATCATCATGTGAACGTCAAGGCTGTTCAGACAACAAAAGGACAAACCGTTTCGGGTTAGTGTAGTGAATTGACAGTTATGTATAGTTAGTGCTATCCAATACAGTGGTATGGTCAATGTAATAATTGACTTTCATAATTACGTCTGTGATCTACTCCGACAGTATGACATTTAACTGAGACACTATGCTATTTAGAATACTTCAAGTGTTTTTTTTAACATTGTGTTTATCTATCTACCTATATCCTAAGTATCAGTTGTGCTGCAGTCTTGTAAATTATGTCAAAATACTAGTTCTTCTATTGTAAATTTTACCTGTATGGAAATAATGAATGTATGTTTATTGTGTAAATGTGTTATATATTTTATTTGATTATTTTATTTACCTGACTGGTTAAATCCTAGATAAAACCTGGTTAACAACAAAATATTAAGGATTGCATAAGAAGCATACCGTAAGGAAATGTAGTTACCGCAATTTCATTCGAGCTCTGCGTTGTAGCGCCGCCACTATAACTTCAGAAAGTCGTAGGTAGTTGATCTGTAAAAGGTACGAAATCTGTACTATTATTCTGTGGCCACGCTAGAACGTATTCATTACTCGGCCACCTAAAAGAGACCTTCACCTTTTGATCTGTTTACAGGAGTCTATCATAAAAAGTAATTTCTAGATTTTTCGGCAACATATGCATATTCCCTATTTATTTCCCTATTTTTTCACTCTGGGGTACAGAATAGTACAGATGTCCTACCTTTTACAGACCAACCACGAACTTCTGAAGTTATAGTGGCTGCAATGCAACGCAAAACACGTTACATTTTCATTCAAGCGAATGGGAGAATTTTTCATAGATATGGTAAACACTCCAAAATTACTGTCAAAAAACTATTGCTTTCCAAAAGTGTTACGCTGTCAAGGACTCTATAGTGTCATTCCTCAATGGTGTAGAAGAACTTTATTACTAGTCTGTGTTGCGTTGCGGTTTGTTTATTTCATTCAGTCATTCACTCACTCATTCGTTTCGATTTTCTCTTGACGAGAGCGTTGTGTTTTTCCGTAAATTTAATTTTTTTCGCTGAAATATTTAATAAAACAATTACGTGAGAACTATTTGCGATATATTGAGGGATATGCCTCCAGTAAAAGATGAGTCGATAAGGGAGGCTAATTGCTTGGACATCATAAACTTATCTGAGAAGAGCCCCGCAAAAAACAGCGCTTTGGTAGATGTGAGAGCGTGTAATAAACCCGCGTCTAAGGTAAGAAATATAACGTAATACAATACAGAAACCTTTAGATCAATTAAAGTTTATTTTTTGCATATTTTTTCTATTAATTTTCCATTAAACCATACATTATACAGCAGCAAGACGATGGCCTAATCTTGATATACCTAGGTACTTTTGCTATCAGTTCTGCTTTCTAGATAATAAGCATAAGTACCTTTGTATCTTTTGACCCAGCTTAAAATTAGAATGGTGAGTTTTGGAGACACTTTACCAGTCATGATTTGTGAAAGTGTTTTTTATATTGAGTATAATAATTATAATTGCAACTATAACCATGATGATTCTCGATTATAGCGCCTGATAGAAATTGTCCATGAAAAAATAGGCAACATATATTATATTATGTATGGGACGTAGATGACACAAAAATATATAAGTGTTCGATGACACATCACAATAAATAAAAATAATAATACATATAATTTTGCATCATCACCATCAACATTGCTCTGTTTAGGAATTTCTTAATAAGTAAAAATGTTTTCGAATAAGGTACTATGTTAGGTAGGTTTTGTGGTCAAAAGGCTAACCCTAACAATTTGCAAAGGCCTGATGTGATCCAATCATTGTTTTCTATTTGTTATCTCTGAGTGAGAATCTTTGAGTGAAAGGTTAATGGTTATTAAACTTATCATATTGTGATGGTTTAACTCAGGAAGGAAAATTAAGATAAGGAAATTCACTAGGTAGTAGGGATAATTTTGTTATTGATTAACACAGAATTATCAAATAAAAATAAACCAATTTAATTGATGCTGGCAAGTATTTATTATAGCCTAAAATATTGGGGATAATAATTTAATTGAGGTATTATTGCAAAGCCAAGCTGGGATTTAAATTGAGTTTTTGGGATAGATTGATGCTCCTTCTAAACGTTATCTTTTAATTCAAAATTATACTTCAATGTCAGTGATCAAAGCTCATGCGATAAATAAACAGCTAGACTACAGTATCTAATAAAGTTTTTAAGACAGCTATCAACTAATCAACTAGGGTCATATTCCAGTTCTATGATGATAAAGTATGATATTAATACTCATCAAGTGTCGAGTACTGTTATTCAATATAGTGGAGCTTGATATATTGCTGGTAACTGTACTACAATTTACATTTCAATCACTACTTTCACATAGTAAGAAACTTGTGTTGAAGAATTTCCCATTAACTTTGTGATCAACAACTACTTTATCTATATTCAAGTAAAAAAAAACTTTTGTTCTACAGAAGCACAGTAAATAATATATTAGTAACGGAAATTATGGCGCCAAAATCACTAGCGCGCACTGCCGCACTATGGGTAAGCGCCTAAAGAAAGACATGCCAAAAATACTTTTCCTAAAAATCTGCTGAGGTAAATGTTTTATACCTCAGATTAGAGATAAAAGATTAATCTATAATATTAAACATGATTTATAATTCTATATGCTACTATATAGCCAAGAGCATCTAAATATGCTAAATGTTAAAAATAATCCTCAGCTTACAATTTCTTTAGTATGATTTTTTTGGCAATATTATCAATTTTTGTTTTTACGATATATGAGTGTAGATAAAGTTAACAAGGCTCTTACAGTAATTAGTACTTAGCATGTCTTATTTCTTATTTGGTTTCATTTTATAGGAAATCTACAAAATGTATTGTAAATGTAATCTACTTTAATTTTGTTAGTAGAATGAACTGAGTACAGTTGAGTTCTGCAGTGTGTACTCTCTTACATATTCTGTACTGAAAATAATATACCTAGGTCAAAAATACTATACAATCGCATTTTGTGAAGATCTAGCAAGTTCAATAAGTATTAAAAGGTAGGAAGCTTTCCTTAACAAACATTGTACTTCAGAACAGTCATTCAATCAACCAATCAAGCATTTATTGCAAATATAGGTTTTGTGAATATCAATCAATCAAAAGTTCTTTATTCAATATTGGCATCACAGACACATTTATGAACATCATTACAATGACTACCAATTTATTGTCAATTAATACACATTGCTGTTACAAAATATTTAGTACCATTATATTCAGCTATTAAAGCATGCGAATACAATTAAAATAAATTAAACCTACTCTTTTAATATTAATACTCTAATTTAATATAATTTATTGTTATAGTATACCTAATTAAATTTGGTTAACGCCGCGCCATTTTAGTATAAAAATAATCGAATCAATCAATGTACAATATTATAATGTCAATGTAAAAAAAAAAAAATATCAAATAAAAAACACAATCCAATAACTAAAATTAGAACACAATAAACACATCACAGTAAAGGCGTCTTAATTGTTTGCTTAACGTTTGTTGTGATGCAATTCAACAATCACAGTCATTTGCGTTATTTGAAATCTTCAAGCCATGACATAAGTGTCAGAACATGATAGACCCAGTAAGGAATGTTCATACAAATATCTCGACATAAAATATGTTATAGCGCCGATTTATAAATAACAACAAAACCAGTTGCGTTGATTTATAAATAACAACAAAACAAGTTCCCGCATGTATTACGTATCACTATAATGAACTGTAACGCTGAACCACTGAAACGCTTGCAGTTCAAGATCGTCGTTGCTTTCAAAAATCTCAAAAAAACAATTATTTTATTATTATTGATGACTTAACCGAACATAATATGGTCTTCTTTCTTACGTATTGAGTCTCTATTAGTCGTAGCGTAAACGTGTGCTAAAATGAAATCAACTCTACTACTCTTCTTTCTTGACCATTGTAATCGAAAAGGTTTTAAATGAATAAATAAGCTTCTTGTAGATTTTCCCAATCATCTAGATTAGGTAATAAAAATGTACTTATAGTGTTATCAGTATCACAACTTTTCATGAAGATTTCTTACTGCTCTTACATTTACTGTGTCATAAATAGTAGCTGGTAACTCCTACCAAACTGTAGGTGGTAACTGACCACTTATGTAGTACTCTTTCACGCTTTGCTGGTTGTAATGTAACAATTTTATCATTAAGACTTTGTAGAGGGAAAGTGTCGAATTGCGAAATAGTCCGTAAGAATTAGTGCAACTTATTGAGAAGCCTGGAGTGTCAAGATCACCTATTTCCCTTTATCTTAGTTTATTTATGACCAGCCCTATATACATATTAATATTTAATAGTCTTGGTTACCGGCAGGTGGAAAAATATAATTTATTTCTAGCATGTACCTATCCTGGCATAGTAGGCGATATTGAATCCAGGGTAATTCTCAAAATAGATTAGGGGTAGGGCTTAGTTAGAGGTTCATTTTGCCGATAGACGATGCTGCGATGTTATTTAATTTGGCTTTCTCATAAAAGGCTTTGAATGGTAGATTTACATTATGAATGGAATTTAAGAGCTTCCTGATACTTTTTAGATTGGTGACGGATCTACACTTGAATTTTGAATGACATTGACATTATTTTAGATTGTACCAACTTTGATGAATATATATAAATCAGTCAAAAGGTCAAATCAATTTTAAAGATTGCTGATTCATTTCATTGCATAATGCTAACATCATTAATATCTAATAGGTGTTCTATCGGCGGAATAATGAATTTGATTTTCTCTCAGCATCAGCAGAGACGGCAACGACTGAGTAACGAGTAACTTTTCACTTTTTTTTCGCCTGCCGGTCGAGACACGCGCCTGCGCCTGCGCTGCTGGCGTAATCATACACATACACACATAATTATATCTTCGTACCGACCTAGCACAAGTGCAACGTTTATTAGTGAACATTACACTTGTATATTTTTTTGTGAAAATTAGCACAAGTGCATTTTAGTGACCAGTATTATTTCGCACATTGTTTTCTTATTTAAGTCACGTGTTTTTAATGCATCCTTTTTTGTTTTCTTTGTAACTTTCAGTGTTAAGTGCGTCATGTTGTTGGCGGCTGATTTTTATGTTATTTTGTTTACATGAATGTATACGCAAAATGCACATGATTCTTTAGTTTTGGAGTGCGCCTCTATGTAGTGCATGCCTTGTTGTTGCACCCGTGTAGACCTGGAGACGAGATGACTAATTCACAGGTACTTTTTTATTTTAGTTATTTTGCACTTAAGTTTTGCAAGTTGTAGTTCCTATTTTGCAGCTTTCTAGCAAGAGTTTGGCATGAGCCTTAATAGTATTGAAGTTTCACATTTCAAATTGTATTGTTTTTAAGCAATTACAAAAGGTCTTCAAAGTGGCAAACCACATCTTGCAAACGGCTTTAAACAATTGGAGGTGGGAAAATCAAGGGTTACCAAAGGTCTCTCTCTACTCTCTAGCCCCGCTCTAGCGCCACCATTGTTTGACGGTGGTGTTGTGTAAGTTTTAGTTAGACTTTTGTCACATCATTGAAAAAGATTGCTCTTTCTGAGATATATGAAAAAAAATCAGATTCTTGCTATTATCGATCTTGATCTTTAGAACTAAGATTTTCCCACTCTATTTTTTATTTTTCAGAATGATAAAGCTTATTTGTAGAAATTATACACTTTGTGTTATTCATTATGGTAACGAGTTGAAAGGTTTAGAGGCCTGGCCTTCGAGCCACTTCTCCTTAGAGGACTACTTTAGTCTTCGATTTTTCGTGACATCATCGAAGGCAAATGTTAAATCCCTTACAGACCGATTCGCCTCGTAAGACATTATATTTGAACCAAACCACAATCTTGAACTCTATTTAAATGTTATAGGGGCCAATATACCGTGTGTTCTAGTTTAAACCAGACAGTAAGACGGTTCATTTTAGCCGTTACGCAATTATTGTAATTGGTCTTAATTCCCCCAGCGTTGGACTTGGCGTGCATACAAACATCTATATTCACGGACTTTTGTTTTAATTAAACATTCCAGTCTTGTGTTATGTAGTCATTTCAATAGTGAGTCAGTCTTTAAGGAGTAATTACTACAGAGTACCGCTACAAAACTTCGTGTAACGAATAGAAGTTACCAAATTAGACGAGTCTAAAGATATACTTAATTTGGACTTTCTTGATTTAACATCGATGGTTTTAGGATTCAACAAAATCTGAAATAATCGAAACCTACTTAGGTATACATGATGTACATTTTTTTTATCGATCGAACCTTTCAGCCCCAGATATTTGGTACACATCTTGCAAGTTTTCTGTTAAGTGAACTAAGTGATGTTGCGTCAAAACGTCAAGACACATAAAATATATAAAATTTTAATTATATGATGAAAATTTTATTTATTTAACAAAGTATGTTAAATTTATATCATTTACTCATGTAAAATTTTTAGTAGGCTCTAGATACTTGTCATGCTACACTTTCAGATATAATTTCAAAACAAATTATTTTTAATTCAGACAAAAGTTAATTAATTTGTAAACATTCAGAAAAATATCAAACGTAATAATGTGTAGTTATTTAATATAAATAATCAAAATGCTCGAAATTTCACACAGCTTAAAATATTTCGCAGGATGTCAGGCATACGGAAAGGCGTAATAAAACGGACACATAAATATAAATTTCTATACATAGCCTTGTATTTATTTAGCAAGTTACAAAGTAATTGACATATAGTTTGCAGTGCGACAGTAATAACATAATAGGCGATGAATCTTCATCATGTGATGCTCTATACACCCACAGTCTCCATTAGTTGAGGACTGAGGATATATTTTCTACTTCAAAGACCATTTTAAGAAGCGTCCAGGTTCAATCATCCTATAAATTAAAGTTACCGTACGTCATAGCTTCTCATCCGTGGACTGGCTTAATTTAATCTGAATGACTGAAATTCGTATGTGCCTAAACTATTAAGGTATGGGGATGGGGAGAATCGAATGACAAATATTACTTTATCAAATTAACGTCGACTGAGTAAAAAATGTTTTTTCTAATGCCCAAAGAGCAATGATGTAAAATTTTCGTGACAAATTGCATGAGATGCAATTTCCAGCTGAAAAGAATTTAGTATACTGAGTTTACTTTTTTGTCTGAGTGCGTGCCACATTGCCTTCGGCATATGACTCCCTAGGGTGTTTAGAACTAGGCCAAAGGCATTGAAACTCACTCATGCTCGTATAGGCCAATATAAACGCAAAAAGGATTCTATACGAATATCGCAAGTAATATTCATAATTATTTCAAATCTACTTAATCATTACGGTTTGTATTTTCTCTTATTGCGTGCAAGTCATTATGCCGATGTTAGAACATAGACGTTTTTAATTTCGTACACAAAAAGTGGTTATTTTACTATTATGCGACAAAGTAACAAGCAAGTCGTAAAAAACGCGGGCTTATGCGAAAGTTAATATTCAAATGATGTTTTTAAAACGCTAGTTTTTTTAATGTTGGTAATGTCATAAAACTCTTTCTTACTACTTTACTCTACTTAACATTACGTTTGAGCGAGGAATTTTCAAACCTTTTTAAATTTACGGAAACTCATTGTAACACACTTTAGTGTTAAAAATTAAATCACAGAATACCTAATCTTAAACGTTATTTCGCGGCTAACATGAAAAATAGAAATATTTTCATAAATATTTAATTTTAAGTTTTATCTATAATAATATTCTTGTACCTATTGATCTAATTTAAAAGCAATTCATTGTATTTAATTTTGTTATTAAGTCGTATAACCTTGCCTTTCGTTTTGCCTGCGTTCCTCACTTAGGTACGTCGAATGTGAAATGTTTGACCTACTTAGTTGAACTGAAATATTTCATTCAATACATTGCTGCGTAAGTAGCTCGAGAAAATTACAATACAAATGTCAGAGACTGCCCGCGTAATAGTTTCTAATACGTTTAACTACTCTAGAAACTAGACTAGATATTTATTCTGTGTGTTGAGTCTGTCTGTGTGAATCTAGAATTCTAAATTATCAACAATATTGTGCAATTTTACACATTGCGATTATTTTACATTTAATTTTGTTTTTAACAACACTTCATACTTGCACCTTGCACCTGCAACTATTTAGTCAATATTCTTAAAAATGCACAATAAATATTGCACAATTGTGTAATGTATTGGGTCATTGGGTCACTCTTAGCTGTGAAATTCATTCGAAATATTTTTGCATTGTGTCCTCATTTGCATTGGTAATTCAGGACGATAGTAAGTTTTAAGGTTCTCTAGCCGATCTCTGAACACGTTCTTTAAAGTAACGTGGCTTTTCACGCTATACTTTATTTTCCCTAGCTCAAGAGAATAATATAGGCAGGTAACTTAATTGTCCTTATGTTCTTTGGAGTGGTAGGCTCTGGCCGTGGTTGTAATACCACCCACCGAACAAAGCTATGCCGTCAAGCGACCTAGTCGTGTTTCGGGATGATGTTCGGTGAACCATCGGGGAAACGGGTCTGAGCAGCCGCACAACTGTCGTCTCTCTCTAGATCTATGTGCTTCATCTTAGGCCACATCATCGCTTCACATCAGGCGAGATGGCCAAACATGGATGTATTAAGCGTAAAAAAATGTAGGTAGGTATCATATCATAGGACGTTCAAACCACCTTGATTAAAAGTATTCCAACCTTGTCGCAAATCCTATTGTTATAAAAGTAGGTATGTCACTTAGTATCAAATCTATCATTATCAGATTATTCATAGACACTAGAGAGATATCAGAAACTTAAAAGTTGCGTATACTGGGGCTCAATATAGTCAAGACAATGCCAACAGTTATCAAGTACAATGACTATTTGGTAGGTACGACCTTCCAACTGCTACTGCTACTACCTAGAAATAATTCTACAATAGCTAGTGGGAATTTGTTGAATCCTTTGCCACAGCGTAAGTAGTACATAGTACTGTTCGTGTGACCTGTATTTGTCTGATAGTTAGGCCTTGGAAAAGGTCAATATTGTAAATTCTCTAAGGCATTATAATGTTATATCTGACTTACATAATCACATATTTTTAGATATGGTTCCGCGGGGTGCGAAGCTCGAAATTCCGCCATGTATATGGCGTGCCATTCAAAAGGGAGCGTTGTTACGACAACATAAAGATTACGAGGAATGCGCACGATTCGAACTTTTGCGCGGTCAACCCCAAATTCGTGGCAATAGTGACTGAGGTGGCTGGTGGAGGAGCTTTCTTGGTGCTGCCATTGGATCATGTAAGTACAGTATTTATATACTCTATTATTATCCTTCTTGTATGGTTGTCTGGCAGAGATCGCTTTTAAGCGATAAGACCTCCTATTGTGACACTTATTTTTAATTTATAATTTACCTTTGTTCTTTTACTGTACTGTGGTGTTATAATAAAGTGTTAAATCTAATCAAATGAAAATTCTCTCATATATATATATTCTCTTCATTCTTCATATATATATACTCTCAAAATTAACCAATTAACCATCTAACATCATTACACTGATAATCTGGATCAGGTAAGTTGCTCGTGATCTTGATTGACTGTTTAATTAACGAGCGGTTAAGTCTGTTTTAATATTTCAAGTTTAGGTAAGTGTGTTTAATATAGTTTACAACTCTCACGAACTGTTTGTTGGTAATCATAAGTTTTACCATTGTTGTTCTACTGTTATAATAAATTAAAATAAATAAATAAGTGAACAAACAAATAAATAAATAAGATTGTCAAGGAAATACAGTTTTGATAAATCTTTTACTCGACTCGATTAGCTTCGCTTTCTTTCTCGGTCAGCTTAGTAGCCCTAACTTAGTCTTCGAAAGTAACAGCTGAAAAGGCTTTAAATATCTTTTAGAGTTGCGCACAATTTCAAATTGACAGGTCACTTTCTTTGACCGCACCCATGACCACTAATCTCGTACTAGTAGTATCAACAGCTTGGCAAGGAAAGTTGTTTATGAGTTTACTCCATATTCAGGTGGTCAGATCTAGTAGAAAATATACCTGTTTCAGTGTCACTGACCGTCTATAACTCTATAACACTTTTAGTAAAGGATATCTAGACCGGAGGGAAGTCACGTAATCAATTTTATTAGTACTTAGCAGTTACTAAAAGATTGATCTGATTAAGTAATAAGCTCAGCGTCCCCTTCCTCTTGTATAGAAACTCTGAGTATCTAACAAAAGAGACGGCAACGCGATAACGTTAAATATTTTTTTTTTAATCTTCGTTCGAATGGGTCGATGTAAACACGTAAACATTTTACAAGTTAACGAAACCAAAACCTGTTCTTGTACACACACACATGCACACACAACAAAATTGTAACATACACATTTGAAAGGCACGCACGGTCAATTTGACCATTTTTACCTTATGCCTTAAGTGGTGATGGTACCGATGCGTACCATCTGCCGCCTCCTTTGATAGATACTCAAAGGTAGAAAATATACACAAGCTTGGCTACATGCGTTGCTAAGCGAGAGGGAACTATGTTTCCGTCATGAGGTCGGACCCCGAACGACCCAGACTCAATAGTTTAGCGTAGCGGAAGCATGAGATCCGCACGATGAACGTTCAAATGTAGACATCTGCTTGCCCTGGGACGATAGAGTTAAGGCTTCAGATATGCCCATTTGAATTTGTTGAAATTATAGCCGATTATCAAACAAAACTGACGTTGATAATGATGCATAGAATTTAAATTTTAGCTAAGAAGACTAATTCTGTCTTTGTAAAAGGAAAGACGGAAGCCTGAGAATCTTTGAGTCTTTTCTATCCCTATTCGTGGCAAGAGCTATATAGATATAAGTAACTATCTCTCTAGATGTTATCTCTTGTCACGGTTTTTACACAAATAAGATCGATGGTTTATACCTCCGATCGTATATCGAAGGTTTATACCACGTTTTTAAAGTGAATTGTAATATGAACCATTCTAATTTAAGGGGAGAAAACGTTTCCTATACCAATGTTTATTTTGAGTCTGGTTTTGTCACCGTTTGATATCACATCAGTATTCATAAACCCTGTAGCTCCCCCCCTCATCTGAATTTGTTGAAATTGTAGCCGATTATCAAACAAAACTGACGTTGACAATGATGCATAGGATTTAAATGTTAGCTAAGAAAGACTCATTCTGTATTTGTAAAGGGCAAGACGGAAGCCTGAGAATCTTTGAGTCTTTTCTATCCCTATTCGTGGCAAGAGCTAGAGATATAAGTAACTATCTCTCTAGATGTTATTTCTTGCCACGGTTTTGACACAAATAAGATCGATGGTTTATACCTTCGATCATATATCGAGGGTTTATACCCCGTTTTTAAAGTGAATTGTAATTTGAACCATTCTAATTTAAGTTATTTAAGGGAAGAAAACGTTTCGAGTCTGGTTTTGTCAGCGTTTGATATCACATCAGTATTCATAAACCCTGTAGCTCCCCCAGAAAACGTGTGCGAAACAAAATATAGGCCAAGGCCGATCAACGACTGTCTGAAAGCATAATAAGGTTTACACAGTTTTATCGCTGCGAGTGTGTCTATACAAGTATACAAACATGTCGTAGTATATATATTATATATTTGTAGCGCACCCTAATATTGAAGTACCCTGTTGACATTGTCAGAAATAGCCATGTGCTATATTATTATAAATGTAAAGAAGTTTTTTTCGAATCTTTTACCTAAAAGTTATGAGCATAAATTCTGATCGTTATTTTTTATGTCATAAAGTCGTTACTTCTAATTTTATTAACTGCATTTTGGCCGTTTTAAAGCGTTGTTATAATATAAACAAAACACAAAATATTTTTTAAAATTTTCAAAATATTCTGAAGAAAATAGCGTGCATCTATTAGTGACATTCATACAAAAAGCTTCCTTGGCTGATAATACACTCATTATATACGAAAGTAATAAAAATTATTAAATCAATTCAATTCCGACGAATAAAACTACCTATTTTATTACTACTAAACACGTTATGCGAATAGAAATAATAACATTATATACAGTCCAGTCAAGATTTTTAACTGTCGGCCTTGTAATCGCCAGTGTACATCGATGAAGTCATAATCTTCACACTTATTGTTTACCACTTGAATGCTAGTATTAGTAAATTGATGTGACATCAACACGACACACACTCAAGTCGTTTATGAGCGTGAGAAAATTGTCTCATTCTCAGATTTCAAAGGTTTATAAATTAGTAGCTTAGTTAAGTACAATTTCACTTTTTCACTTATAAATCCGATGCGTAGTTGAATTATTCGGAAAAGTGTATTCATTTACTCGTAAAATGATATAGGTAGGTTCTCACATGCAATCTTTTGGAATCAGTGTTTGGGAAACTGTAGTCATGGAAAAGTGTAAACTAAGAGAAATTCTCTTCTGTTTCGTCATTCATAGAAATATTATTTGTATAGAAAATGCGCGAAAGCAGTCTACACTCTACAGGACAGGTTTATTAGCCATCAATAAAAAAATAAACTAGTCTCGTTTTATTTCTTTTATTTCGTGCTACTTATCCATGCCTAATTATATCTAAACTACGTAAACATAGACATGTCTATAATTAGTTCAGTAAACACTATCAAACATCTAATATCTTTTCAGACTGGACGTCTGGACTTTAACGCAAGCCGAGTCACCGGCCACAAAGGCCCAGTGTTAGACATCAAATGGAATCCATTCAACGACAACATCATTGCTTCTTGTTCCGATGACTGCACGGTAATACACTTTGTGCCATATTTTTTGTATTCACTCTCTTTTTCAGCGCCGCTATTTGTCCGTGTAATTGACCATTATTGCTGGCCGGTAACTATATGGTTTTATGAAAGTATGTGTGCTAAACATTTCCGCAATCCTCGATCTTGAGATTTTTAATTCGAGACAAGCAGGCGTTGATTTTCTCTAGTATGAGACTTTGTGGACGTAATAGACGACTACTCATTTCTTTTATTTTACATACAAAAAGAATTCTAGAAATTTTCGAAACTAATATAAGACACATTCTAAAGGTAGGCAGCGTTTTGTAAAAATAAACAGCAACATTATGTAAACGGATTAACATAATGACCAAGTTGCAGGTTATTTCTATTCCTAATTGCATGAAGTTGCACAGTTACGTACGACATAAAATCAGGTTCCGTTTACTGCAAGTTAAATACGTTTATCTGAAATATTATTTGACTGTCTCGAACGTCTTTAGGACTTGTATTAATAATGGAATTGTGTCACTATCCATCTACTCTATTCCATTCGTGTAAAAACTGTTTAAGATAAAGTAGTCAATATACCAGTGTCTGTTTATTCGCTTAGTATAGTACCTACTTTTCAAATCCCGTGGTCGGCGTGGTCAACTTTCTGTAATAAAAGTATCTTATGTTCTATTCCAGTAATTTACAAATTTCATCTAAAGCAAAGTTAAATATTTCCTTTCAACATATTATTATCAGCTGCGCCCCGCGTTTTCCCGTCATAAAAAGTTTATCCAGGGTAAAAAAGAGATACATATAGGGTATAAAAGTTAATCATCAGGCGATTACGTTCCCACTGCTGGGACACGGGCCTTCTCTCATAGAGAGAGTATCATATGGTTATGGGCCACCATAATCCACCACGCTGGCTCAGTGCGGGTTGGTGGAGGTCACGTGTTCTTGAATTTTTGCGATTAGTTCTAAGAACGTGCCGGTTTCCTCACGATGTTTTCCTTCACCGTTTCAAACCAGAGTATAAGCTATCTCTATTCCGAATTTCACTCAAATTCGTTCAGCCGTTGCGGAGTGAAGAGGGAAAAAACACATTTAAACACTAACACACAAACTTTCGCATAAATAACATTAAAAAGATTTTGCTCGATTCAGTTACAAATTTCCATCCTAACAAACTTTTTTTATTTATAATATTAGTAAGATTAGCAGGACCTATGAATAGAGAGAATATATAGAGCTTTCCAATCCGGAAAACAATTTCCATCAATAGTTTTTACTTTTTCCCACCTGTTGTTCTAGTTTGGGGTTTGTTTATTACGGTTGCTGTTATCACCTCTTATCTGAAATTATTCTTATCCTATGGTAACGGTTATTGACATAGTGCCAATCGTTGGTTCGCTCATATTTATTGATCGATTACAGCAAGTTAAGTGTTAACCGATAGTCATTAGCTAGAAAATAAAGAATCCGCATTATTTATGCTACGATAGCTCGAATTTCAGTAAAAAACGCAGTCAAATCTCTTTTTTTTTTTACTATTTATAGGCTTGCGTTTGACCGCTATCTCACCTGTTGTTAACTGACGATGCGGTCGAAGATGTAGCACGCTCGCCTAGAAGAAACCTGTTCACTCTTGTCTTAAAGACACCCAGATTGTAGCTATCCGGAAACACAGATGCCGGCAGAGAGTTCCACTCCTTGGCCGTTCGCATTATGAAGGTCGAAGCAAAGCGCTTGGTACGAGCAGGAGGGATGTCAACCATGAATTGATGACGGCTTGCCGTATGTCTGGTCGTCCGATGATAGAAGGCGGACGGCGATCTATTCTCACAATCATTCTTATTTGTGGGATACTAGCTGCGCCGCCCAGTTTCATTCGCGTGGTGAATTTTTCGGGATGAAAAGTATCCTGTCTTATTCCAGGAACTAGGACTAGGAGTAGGTACCTACCTAAAAACATCAATATCCGTTTAGTAGTTTTGACAGCGTGAATAATGTAAACGACCATGCATCCACCCATCCTAAAAAAAATCAGATTTATATTATCAACAGGATGATTTGGATGTATTACAATACAATTACTTACACTTTATTGCTAACCACGAACATAGGTAACATGAAAACGAGAAACCAGGGACAGGTAATACAATTGGCGGGCTTATCGCATAAAACAGTCTTTTACAGACAACTTACAACTTACAAGGATAGTAAGTTATTAATATAATTAGGTAATAGTCAAAAGACTTATACTTACATCATCATATATCAAAAATTCTCGTGTCACAATGTTAGTTACCTTACTCCTCCGAAACGGCTTTACTGATTTTTACCAAATTTTATATGCATATTCAGTAGGTCTGAGAATCGGCTACTATCTATTTTTCATACCCCTAAGTGATAAGGGTTGTTCACCCGTATAATTTTTTTTAAATTTATATGGCAAAACAACGTTTGCCGGGTCGTCTAGTTTTTTAAATAAATATCCATACACATTAAATAAAAAAAGCAATGAAACAACTTTCTTCCTTCAAGTGAACGCTCAGTATATCAGTTAAGAATTGAGAGGTACATAAACAAAACGCAACAGATCTAAAGAAAGGATCTCTGGTCATAAGAATGGAGATCGTATGACGATCATGATGCCAGCCGGGAATGTAATCTAACCAGACCATCTGAGCGCATGACGCTTGCCAAATGCCTGATAAACAACTGTAGATATTATGTTACTGCCTGCAATTTTATAGACGTTTTTAACAATGGAATATTGTGAAATATAAACAGATATAGGTACTCTACCTGTGACTCTACTAAAAAGAGAGTGGCGTAAACACATCTGGGTAACTTACGACGCTAATCCGTAACGTCCGCAGTTACACGTCTATAGTTTTTTTTTTAATCTATTTAAGGATCACAAACAGTACACAACAGATATGATTACATAGGTATAATAAATTATTACATAATTAGTGTACCAACATCGTTGACCACAGGTTACTTTGATAATATAATGTGAACAGAACGAGTGTGGTTATGATTTGTACTGTTATTTACATATTAAACTAATTACCACTCTCGCACAAAACCTCCAACACTAGCTTCCGAAAGCAGCTAGTACGTTCATGAAATATATTGATACTATTAAAATGATCGTTATAAGATTTAGTCAAGCGATACAATGGTGATCGCTGACCTGCGTTGGTGCGACAGGCTGCGGTGGCAAATGTTGTGTGCACGGTGCGTGAATGGGTTCTTAATGGAACTTTGTAGCAATGCCTATGATATTTACTTATAATATTATAAATGCGAAAGTAACTCTGTTTGTGCAAAATTAAAATCTCTTTATTCAGTTTAGGTATCACATCAAACGCACTTATGTATGAACGTCATATTATCACAATGACTCTATCACCGTATCGGAAAAAGAACCACTACTCGGAAGATACGGCAAGAAACTGAGGGGCAATTTTTTAGAGATTGTGTTCTTATGTACCAGTTAGTTACTTTGCTTTGTTTATTATCTTTTCGCTTCTTTTCTTTTGTGACATTTAGAAATTATGACTTAGAAATAGCCTGTAGCTCGGACAAGGACAAAGCATAATTTTCATTCCCGATCAACACGTGGTTTCTGAGGGATGTTGGATTAAAGAAGTAATGGAGATGTTGTGTTGAAAAACATCCAAACAACAGATATGAAACGACAAAAACAATTGCAAACTTTTTTAAACAGGATATATGTCGTTCCAAATTATACGTATCGTAATATGAACGTTTAATATTGGAGATGTAGTGTCGAGAAAACACTGAAACGCTGAGTGCAGTGAACTCGGAATTGGGCGCGCCCTCACCTTTTAGTGTCTGAACACTGACATTGATCTTCGCAGTCCGTGGCAGCTTGCCAAAGAATCATCTGAAGTTTATATGTTCTCATACCTTTATCTTTTCCTGCTCATATAAACGTGCATGGTTGCAACCATGCACGTTTTGTACCTCATTTCAACAGCTACAATGTATACGCTAACTCCTTAGAATATCAATAATAATTGATGAGTTGTATAGGAAACTGATAGGAGTTGAAGGTGTTTTTCAAGTGCAGATGGTAGCCACCCAGAATTTGGTAATGTAGAGTCCTACGCGGACCTACACTGTTAAATATTCAGCAAGAAGAAAAATTAAATTGCTTGGGCAGGGATTGAAACTTGCGTCTTCGGAATAGACGACACCTTAACCATTGGGCCACCGAGCCGTCTGCTCGAGTAACCAAACTTCTTCTATCAATTTTAACTCAGGTGGTTGTCAATTCCCCAATATGGCGGACAAATCTTAGATGACAGCAAACAAAAATATTACTGCAGAAGCCATTTGCAGGCATTTGAGTACATTGCGTTGAATCTTGATGTGTAATACATATTGAACCACAATGTACACAACATTCGACTGCAAAATAACAGACACTTTTGAGGCAGGAAAAACAGCTCACAAGAGGTTTCCAAATAGATTAGATGTTTTACGAATTCTGCACCTACTTGGTAAATTAAAAATCTATTGATTGTACGACTAACGCACACAAGCATTGGCTTCTGTTTCCCAGTCGCTTATACTCGAATATATAATGAATACTAACTCCATCTTTTCCAGGTGAAACTATGGCACATCCCAGACGGTGGTCTCTCTATGCACCTCACTGATTGGCTGGTGGAATTGCACGGGCACAAGCGACGCGTGGCTTACGTTGAATGGCATCCTACCGCCGAGAACATCTTGCTTAGCGCTGGCTTTGATTACTTGGTAAGTTGTTCTATATTATTTGAGCAGATTTGTGTTGACAAGTCTAAGCTGTATGAGTCGGAAAACGAAAAGCACGATTCCTATAAGTAATTACATACTAGGTAACGTAAGGAGTAGTCTGAACTTAAAGCTAGACGTCCATAAACTCAATAGGGGGTCGTAAGCTGAATAGGGGTATAGTTCTATGCTTACATCTTTATATAAACATCAGCATATACGCTAGTGCTTATTGGTCAATATTATGCTAATGCTTATCATTCATGATATGCCGTACTGGAAAGTATTGGTTTTGTCGCTCTTTTCTTTTCGAGTTTCACCGTTCCTACGTCACTAAAAAGGAGTGCCGGGCTCCTGAGAAATACTGTTAGACTGACGTTCCATAGAGTTAGGGATTACTCAGTGAAAATGTTGGAAGCACCTACTCCCTGTTCATTAAAGGACATCAGAATACTGCAATCGGAGAGGCAAGGTGATTTAAGCTAAGGTATTTTACCATAACTATACTATATCAATTTAGTTTATTGGTCTCTTTCGCAACGATTTCCATAGTGTTATAAAACAGACAATAGATATTGATTACCAATTTAAATGCGATGAATAGAAGTTATGAATGCCAAGTACCAATCAATCGCCTGATGGTTGTGTGATGACGATCGATGTCCATTCGTCGACCGATAACACAGTATTATGTTACGTAAGAAATGATAATAACAAGTTATATAATAACTTGTTAATGTTTATATTAACTATCTTTTCCCGCGACTTCATTCGCGTGAACGACCGGAAGACCATATTCGATTTTTTTCCAAGACTTGAAAGACCTCCCCAGTATATGAGAGCGCGTACAACAATGAGGTCAAGTTGTATCTTCCAATTCACCCAACCGAATTTGATGTTACATGCTCTACAATCTAAGTTGGGATAATGCTTAATATTAATAGTTTTTCCAAAATATCTTTAATGTACAGAACTGGCATCGTTCCATTTTCAACCAACAACCAGTCCGAAATTTGTATTGCACTACTTCTTGAACATCTAATAACGTTACCAAAGCTCGTACAAAACTATTTGAAATAAAGCTAAATTAAGCAAATCATCAGCATCATCATCAGCCCATCACGTTCCCACTGCTGGGACACGGGCCTTCTCTCATAGAGAGAATATGGGCCATAATCCACCACGCTGGCCCAGTGCGGGTTGGTGGATGTCACATGTCCTTGATTTTTTGTGATAAATTCTTGGATATGCCGGTTTCCTCACGATGTTTTCATTCAACGTTTTTAGAGCGAGTGTTAAATCCGCACATAACTTAAGAAAGTCAGTGGTGCGGGGCCAGCGGGATTCGAACTCGGGTGCGTTGGATCGAAGGTCGCACGTTCTCCCAATGAGCCACACTCGCTCAACTAAGCAAATACTTATTATTATTTCCTCTTTGCACGCGAAACGCTTACGATTGGAACTGGCGTTCGCGTGATTACTTAAAATCGACTTTATTGGAGCAGTAGGTACCGTTGGTTATACCGGCGTTTATGTAAATATATGGGAAGTATCGGATTTAATCACAGCAAGAAGTGAAATTCCGTAATATCATTAATTTGTGTAATGCTAATGATTGTCAGTTAAAGTTCGATGGGACGTAAAAAAAGTTATGGATATCTGAATAAATTGCCTTGTTTATTTTATCAGTCGAACAAATTAGTTTTCAATTGCAAGTCCCAACACACATTTTTTTGCCTTTCTGTTTTAACCAACCTCTTTTGATGTCACTCGTCCGTCTTGTCTATTAAAAATATTAAATCCATTTTTCATTGACTTGAATCAAATAACAAAACCAATGCATAAACTTTTGAAAACTTCTCATCACGGAATCCTAGATGTTTTCAAATTGCCGCAGCATCTGTAGAGTCAGTTTTCGCATTTATTTTCTGGGCCCGGACCTCAATTTGAGTATGGGAAAGAAATGGGTACATGCTTACCATTTGCTTAGCATTTTCAGTCATGATATTTATCTTACAATTTTTAACGTATTATATATAATTAATATGTATTATGTGTTATGACGTTTAAAAGTGCATTTTTTATGCTTATTTAATAAATATGTTTTGACTTTTGGACTGCCTTACACTCAGCCGGTTTTTTACAAGCCATCAGATAAATACATGACAGCCCCTTCTTGGGCGCGAATTAATTTTGTTCTACCCACAGATCACACACAGAGACAGAGACAGATGTGGTTCTGCCACATAGGGTTCTAAGTATGTTTTTATAAAAATGTACAATATTTTTATTTCATGTTACAGATCTTCGTATGGGACGTCGGCAAAGGCGAGGCGGTGAAAGTAATAGACTGTCACAGCGACGTGATCTACTGCATGTCTTTCAACCGCGACGGCTCGCTGTTGGCCACCACTTGTAAGGATAAGAAGCTTCGAGTCATCGAGCCTAGACGGGGGATTGTGTTGTCTGTAAGTATTTGCAAAAAACCCTTCACCCTTCCATTTAACCGTATCATTATCATTTAGTCCCCCTTTCTCTCTCCCTGTAGGGTCGGCAACAAGGCGAAGCTTTATTTATTGAAGAAGTCCAAACGCGACGCTGTTGACTGTTTTGCGTAACAAAACTTTCCATTGAATGCCACATTTGGTACATAAAAAATCTACCTTCAAAAAGTCTGTATCTAACTTATATTTTATATTAAAAAACAAAAACGCCTTATTTTACATTTATTTTACCCCATTTTGGATTATTTGACAATTTAATAATTTTACCCCACAATTTCCTAAATTACAACTGCTGCTACATTTTTTGTAGTATCTACTTTATACCTAAGGCCACCTCATGTGAAGAGAAAAATAAACAAATAAATAATTATTTATTTACAATCTTTAACCTAACTTTGATAATATTTCTATAAAAAAATATTATAAAAAACCTAAACCAAGTCTGCCGCCGGCAGCGGGGCAGGGCCCAAACTACCGGTGGTTAGGGCTGCAGAGCGTGGAACCTCCTGACAATACGTGTTATTATTGAAAATGTTCTCCACATACAATTCTTATCAATAATTACAGGAAGGCCACTGCCACACCGGCACTAAAGCGTCGAAATGCACGTTCCTTGGAAGCCAGGGCCGGGTCATGACCACTGGCTTCTCACGGTACAGCGACCGCCAGTACGCGGTGTGGGACCAACACGACTTGTCCAAACCACTCGTCTGTGAGACCATCGACAGCTCATCGGGTGTCGTGTTCCCGTATTACGACTACGATACTAATATGGTGAGTTATACGTGCTTGTTTGAAACAGGATTTTTGAATATATAATAATAATAAAAAACGTTTATTGGTAGAAATGTTTGCAAAATTTTGGTAGCAATAAGTATTTTAAAAGCTATGAGAAAACCCACACACAATTCTACGACCGCTTCACCCAGCAACCGTGTCACCGCCGGAGATGCCCGCTCCCAAACTAAGAACCAACCTGTATCTCAGGATCCGGGAAGCTCCAGCGATGACAATGGTCTCGGGGACATGCGATTCAACAATCAGAAAAGGTTCTCTAGGTATTTCTATAGGTCTGCCGTCACCATACTAATGTTATGCCTTTGAAAGGTTCCTAGCGGACCTGAGAATAGGCATATTTCTTAAAATTTCATAAATAAGAACATTTACAGTCTAGTATAATTACAGTCTGACATCTTTGGTCGGGAATATTGATAAATGTTTAAAGCTGCGTAAAGACATCGCGAGGCGTGCGCCGCGAATGGGTCATCGGTCTTAAGTCTCATAATGCCTTGTAACTTTTTTTGTTTTATGGCCCCAACTAGGATTTCCTGTATATAGAGAACCAGGAACCACAACACCCTTGAAATAGTGCCCTTACGAACCGGAATACAGTAAAACTGCTAGGCTGTTGAATATCTCTGGCAAAAGTGGTACTTTCCAAGGCGGACTCTTGCTATAAAGGCCAGCCTACAACTACATTTACATGCATATATTTATCAAGTATTTTTAATCGATTTTTGGTTTTCTGTTCGTTTTTTTTTAATGTTTGTTACCTCAGAACATCGTCATTTATGAACCGATTTGGAAAATTATTTTTGCGTTGGGTTCAGTATAGCTACGTAGTGGTCTCATATAAATTTCATCGATATGTGACCTTGGACTTTGAAGATACATTGAAGTCGCTTTTTTTTTTTAAATGTTAACTCAAAAGAAACGTTTCTCTTATATTTCAGGTGTACCTTGCTGGCAAGGGAGATGGGAACATTCGATACTACGAAGTGGTCGATGATGCGCCGTACGTGCATTTCCTCAATCAATTCCTCTCTGGGAATCCGCAAGTAAATATAACTTTTATTGGGTACCTAATTAATAGGGGATCGGACAGTAATCGAGAAAAAATCTAAAATGTAGTTTAGAACGAATGTTCGTCGAACCAGAAAGATCATTCAAATAATATTTTTGCGAAATAATAATGATTTATATTTTTAAATCAATAAATAAAATCTAATAGTTCTGACATTATTAATCTGTTCTTCATCTCAAACGAAACAACAATCACAGCGCATGACGTCATTTGTAGGCAAATGCTGTGAGTCAAGCTTGTGTTTATTTTACGTTTTTGCTTTTCATAAATTTTTTTTTCCTAATGTTTTTGTTCCTTTACTACAATATCGTCCCCAAACTTCACAAAACGTATTTAAATCTCTTTGCAAGTTTTATTTCGAAGAGATTGTCGTTTTCTACCTACATATGACGTCACAAATTTTGAGGTGACCTTTTGCGCGGCAATATTTGAAACATAATATTTAAACATAGTTTTTGGTACTTTTAGAGCGTTATTTAATTAAAATAGTATTTTTCATGGCTATATATATTTATTGTAGTTGATATAAAATACTTTCTGAAAAGTTGTCCGATCCCCTATTATATAAAATGTCCTAAGTATTATACTTACATCTATTTATTACTAAAGGTTTAAAAAAAAGAAATCACTGCAGAGTTTCTTGGTGCTCTTGGTGATTTTCTCTAGCGGGCGTATTTCCAAAGCACTGGTAGAGACAGTTTTCGCATTTTTTTTCTGAGCCCAGACTTCAATTTGAGTATGGGAAATAAATGGGTGGACATGCTTACCTTTTTTCAGTCATGATATATTAAGTTACAAGTTTTAACGTATTTTATTGATTAGTATTGTGTATGTGACGTTTAAAAGTGCGATTTATTGTGCCTATTTAATAAATATCTTTGACGTGACTTTATCTGCTTATTGCTATGACTATCGAGGTTAACCTGGTGGAATTGAGTTGAGTCTAATAGTTTATATCCAGGCTTTCTCAATTTGTTTCAATTCTCAATTTGTCACGTTACCTTAGACGTAAGCCCGCATTTTTTTATTTTTTTTATTACTTATAGGCAAGCATTTGACCACAGTCTCACCTGATGGAAAGTGACGACGCGGTCGAAAATGGATCATGCTTGAATAGATACATTGATGCCGCGAAATAAAAAAATAAGACTGGCTAACGGCTTTTGACCGCTACAACATATTAATCAACAATGAGCTTGAGGTACGAAACTAAGACTAACCCGTATTCACAGCGAGGTCTCGGCTTTATGCCCAAGCGTGGAGTGAACACTGGCGGCTGTGAGGTGTTCCGATTCTACAAGCTGCACACTTCACGCGGTCTCTGCGAGCCTATCTCCATGATTGTGCCGCGCAAGTCGGATTGTTTTCAGGTGAAACACCTTATTACAGCACACGTTATTCAGCAGGGCGATCATGTATCTTTTATTTCAATCAATTTCAATAAGAAACCAGTTTCAATGATGGTTTTGCGATCACGTAACCCGTTTGTTGCAATCAAACGTCAACGAAAGTTAAATTGAAATAAAAATAAGTTTTGACAAACAAACTTTATATCGATATATAGACAAGAACCGTATTACACAGTAAAATTGAATAGATAAGGCGTATACATAACGATTCACAGCACAATCTCGCTTTGTAAATTTGTCGGGTAATCGATAGGAGCACATTGAAATCGAGACATCAAAAATTAAACTAAATTTCTATTGCACGTTAGTCCGCAACATGCGATGTTCGCAACAGACTTACGTGATCGCCCTGCAGGGCTTCCTAGTTAAGACCTTAACTAGGGCACCGTTTATTTAGCTCGACGTTTCAGGGCCCTTATTCCCTGACTCTGAATCAGAGTTAGGGACCCTGAAAAGAGTGTATGTAATAAGCGTTTAGATTAAAAAAGGAGTGTACCTTTCGATCGGATGCAGCGGAGTTCAAATCTCGTTACTTAAGTTTTGTGCGAATCAAAAAATGGTGAAGGAAAACATCGTTAACCATATAACCAAAAATCACTTCAAGGACTTGCAATGTGACATCCACCAATCTGGACTGGGCCAGCATGGTGGATTATGGTCCATGCCCTCTATGAGAGAAGGCCCGTATCCTATTAGTGAGCACGAAATGGGCAAATAATGATATGATTAAATTAAATATGATGTGAATATTGTGAATGCGGCACTGCAATGCATTCGTCACCTGGCCTGAGCCGATAAGGCGACGTCTTATAATGCCCAGTAATATAGTACAGTGCCCTTCAAGAAAAAAAAAAGAAATCTTCAAACACAATAATGTTTGCATATTACAAGGCGAAAGTCGGTGATACTTTATCATCGTTCACAGCTCATTTATCATGTATTCCTTGACTCGTGAAAGTTCACAAGGAATACAATGTGTATTTGGCTTAAGTTTTTTTAACCGTTCTTTATAAAATGAGGAGGTTCTCAATTCGATTTTTTTTTTATGTTTGTTATCTCAGAACTCCGTCATTTATATCACGATTTGGAAAATTATGTTTTGCGTTGGGTTCAATATAGCTACGATGTGGTCCCTTATCAATTTCATCGATATATTTATCAATTCGACCTTGGAATTCGCAGATACATCAGAATTGAAAACATAATACAATAACATTTTTGATTTGAATTGTTTTGAATGTTTCTAGGAGGATCTATACCCCGATACAGCGGCCCCGCTTCCCGCACTCACCGCCAAGGATTGGATGAGCGGCATGAACGCACCACCGCTACTGATTAGCATGAAGACTGGTATGCACTTTGTTATTACATTTATATGAAGCATTTTTTTAAATATATTGTTTTTCACTTAATAAATATATGTTTGGCCACTATCTCGCCTGATGTGAAGCGACGATGTTGCATAAGATGTTGTTGTTGTATTTATTTATATTTTAACACAAAAACAGTTTGTACATGGAGGACTTAATGCTAGATAGCATTTTCTACCAGTCATCCAGGACGTGCAAGAAAAAATGGTAGCGGTGCAGTAAAGTGCTAAATGGGAAATTTTAAAATAGTCTTAATTTACCTAAATAAAAGTTACATACCTATGGTATTAACGAAAGTGGTAGCATTAACGAATGCCAAGCGAAAAGCTTAAGACGGTTCAATAACGAAAGAAAAGAAATCAAAATTACTATACAATTATAACTACATAAATACATACATAGAATGGAATACATAAAATAATTATATATATATATATAAAAACAAATAATCTTAATAAATATAAACCAACAAATACTTATACCTACATACATTTAATACACAGAAGATATAATAGCGAATAAGGCGAACGGCGAAAGGTGTTTAAAAACATCCAGCAATCGTGCACTTTTTTTTTTTACTTGTTAATTGGCTTGCGTTTGACCACTATGTCACCATGTTTTATTGAGATAGGTAAGGCATAAAATAAGGCTTACGTAAATGAAGAATCGTAAAAAGTGGTACTGTGTGCAAGAGTTTTTAAGTTCAATCAATCAATCAAAAGTTCTTTATTCAATTTTGTCGTCACAGACGCACTTATGAACGTCAATTATTACAATGACTGTAGAGTCATTACGGTGGTACCACCGTATCGGAAAAAGAACCACTACTCAGAAGATACGGCAAGAAACTGAGGGGCATATTTTTTTAGAACTTTTGTTACAATATTTTATGTTTGTTTTTGACAATATTATTTTTCTTATGTGCCAGTTGGCTACTTGGCAGAAGCGGAATGTTCCATGCATCTTTGTCTTCTATGTAATTACTAACTTTATAGTATGCTTTTTTTATTAGAATATTTTTCACCCTAAATTTGAATCTACTTTCTGTGAGCTCCGTTATACATTTTGGAATTTTATTGTAAAAACGTACACAATTGCCCATGAAGGACTTATTCGTTTTACTCAGTCTAAACGTAGGTACTGCAATTCTATCCTTATTTCTAGTGTTTATGTTGTGGTGGAGTTCATTAAGTTCTCTGACGATGTTATGTATTATTCACAGGTGTAACAATATCAACGCACAAGCCGCGTACTAGCAGCAAAGACGCGCCCGCCCTACAACCGCAAGACGCAAACAACCGCAAGAAGTTCGCCTTCCTCTCTCGGGAGACGACGCCCGACTACCGCCCGCTCAACACGTGGCAGCCTGAGAACAACCACAACGATATTGATTTACAGGTGAGAGTGATACTACTACTTGTGAACTGCGAATAATTAATTTTTAGAAAAAAAAAACCGACTTCAATGTATCTTCGAAGTCCAAGGTCACATATCGATGAAATTTATATGGGACCACTTCGTAGCTATACTGAACCCGACGCAAAAAGAATTTTTCAAATCTGTTCATAAATGACGGAGTTCTGAGGTAACAAACATAAAAAAAAAATACAATCGAACAGAGAACCTCCTCCTTTTTTGAAGTCGGTTAAAAATAATCGCAAACAACGCATTCCCGTTTGGCCCATCAAACGGAACCTGCACCAAGGAATTTAATTATAAAAAGTTAACCTTTTGAGTGCTATAAGAAGACATAATAGAAGCAAAGCCGTCCCCCTCGCCTACCGTTGTAGGTCCGTTGTCCCCGTAAGCCGTGTCACATTTAAACGGGGACAGCGCTACTTTATTTATAATAAAATATTTTCGTTGTCCCCTTACTCTGCTTCCGATGATAAAGTAAAGTAAACATTATAATGGAAAAACTACTTTCTGGCGCTTCGACGGCTTCTACCGCGGCACGCTCGCTGCGGCTCGGGCTGTGTAGTCACAGTTCTAACATAACCTAACCTAGTGGCTGTATCTCTGTAAAGAGGACAACGGTACGAAAATTTAATGACGTCCTGTTGTCCCCGTAACGGGGACAAGGCCTACAGGGACAACGGACCTACACTCGCCTGCCTACCCAATTTTCATACGTTTTAGTCGGCTCAAATCAACCTCGGCGCGGGTATACACAACAAACGAAAAGTGTTCTCTACACGACAAACGAAAAGTGTTTTCGTTTTGTTGTGTATACCCGAATTTGGCGGTCGTAAGGTTAAGGGGCGAGCAAGTATTTATTTCATGTTAAGCGCCACACCTGCCCTCTCCACCTACAGTATGGTTTACAATTTGAAATACAGTGTCACTGCCAACTGCATGAACACGGCCAATTTTTGGCTTATAGATTTATATTTTTTACCTAATGTTTTAATGTATTTCTGACAATAATCTGGCCGTCTTATAAAAAAATAATATTCGCTTGTGAAACGATGTAGCTCAAGGATCTAGAGGAAGACTGTAGTTTAGCGACTTCTCAGATACGTCTCCCTGATCCCTCGAACAAAGACATGCCTTCAAGAGATCTAGTCTTGTTTTTGGATTTTTTTGGTGGGACGAACGGGAATAAATTCAATAAGGGGTAGTAAATAATAGGTACTTAATATAAATATGTGGCTTTGACGCCGAGGCTCTCTACCCCACCTAATTTGTAGTACGAAATCTTCCAGCAAATCCAAGCGACCGAGAAGTCACAGAAAACAAACGCTAACCAAAACACGAAGTTTCACGCGCTGCAGAAGATGTTCGGTAAACAGGCCGGCGATAGCGAACCCAGCGTGCCGCTTTATAAGCAAATCAACCAGGGGGACGTCTTCAGTACTGAGCATGAAGTAAGTTATAAGATTTATGTTTACACTCTAGGCGCAACCCAGGTTAAAAAAACTGCCCTCGAAAGACCTCACTTGGTATTGTATTTAGCTTCCAGTTTTCGATCTTAGATTCTTCCTGCCATTTCACTTCATTGTAAAATTGATACTAAATATGTGACAATGATTTACATGATGCTCCATATCTCCATGCCTTGTTATTTTTTGTATTCAGTAAATAATAGGTGTCTGAAAACTGTATTTTTAGTCATTATTTTTTTGTGGGGTAACCAAATAAATTTACAATTATGTGAATCATTGTAACATATTTAGTATCGTCTTGTATTTTTTTGTATTCGAACATAATAGGTGTCTGAAAACTGTATTTTTAGTCATTACTATTTTGTGGGGTAACCAAATAAATTTACAATTATGTGAATCATTGTAACATATTTAGTATCGTCTTGTATTTTTTTGTATTCGAACATAATAGGTGTCTGAAAACTGTATTTTTAGTCATTACTATTTTGTGGGGTAACCAAATAAATTTACAATTATGTAAATCATTGTCACATTTAGTATCGTCTTGTTATTTTTTGTATTCAGTAAATAATAGGTGTCTGAAAACTGTATTTTTAGTCATTATTTTTTTGTGGGGTAACCAAATAAATTTACAATTATGTGAATCATTGTAACATATTTAGTATCGTCTTGTATTTTTTTGTATTCGAACATAATAGGTGTCTGAAAACTGTATTTTTAGTCATTACTATTTTGTGGGGTAACCAAATAAATTTACAATTATGTAAATCATTGTCACATTTAGTATCGTCTTGTTATTTTTTGTATTCAGTAAATAATAGGTGTCTGAAAACTGTATTTTTAGTCATTATTTTTTTGTGGGGTAACCAAATAAATTTACAATTATGTGAATCATTGTAACATATTTAGTATCGTCTTGTCATTTTTTGTATTCAGTACAAGATAGGTGTCTGAAAACTGTATTTTTAGTCATAATTATTTTTGTGGGGTAACCAAATAAATTTACAATTATGTAAATCATTGTAACATATTTAGTATCGTCTTGTATTTTTTTTGTATTCGAACATAATAGGTGTCTGAAAACTGTATTTTTAGTCATTACTATTTTGTGGGGTAACCAAATAAATTTACAATTATGTAAATCATTGTCACATTTAGTATCGTCTTGTTATTTTTTGTATTCAGTAAATAATAGGTGTCTGAAAACTGTATTTTTAGTCATTATTTTTTTGTGGGGTTGCCAAACAATTTTTTTTTTCTTTCCATCTCTTTCGGGGTTTCCCACGTCTGCTCGTATTGAAACTACTTAATGGTTTCATTTTCTCTACCAGGCTAAGGAAGTGACTGACCGAGTCTTTACTTGTTTTCACTGCTTCAACTTCATTGAAACACCCTTTGCTTGTACTAAAATTTGTGACTTTGTACTTCCCAGTTGCGCCTAGCATTCAACCGTCAAGGAGAAGAGCTAAGGATCTGCAAACGGCAGCTACAAAACAGCCAGCAGCGAGTACGTGAGTTAGAGCAACATGTGGCAGCTTTACAGGCCAGATTGCAGCGCGACGGCTCCTAAACTAACTTCCAGAGAAGTTTTTAATTTCCTGCTCGAGAGTGGCATTATGCAGTGTCTAATATCGCCATCGTGTCCTTAAAATGCTTCAGTCTTGAAGCTTGCGGTCTGCAATGTTGTGTACCTGGGTACAATGAGTGTTCGATATAACAGAAATATGCGTGTGAAGGCTCCATTGGTAAAGTAAAGAAAAATATGTTTGCGGGATGTTATGAATGTTATGTGAACCGCTTGCTTTTGAAGACGGTTTGTTCCTTTGCCATCATGTTTTCGAGAGATATTTTTACCCCTTGGTATGGAGCGTGAAATAGATTATTTTCTTGGAGATCATTATTAATCTAATAAGGACCAAAGTAGTGAATGATTTATCAGCTCAATATACAAAAGCTTTCAGTCATGTTATGCTATGTTTGGTGTGAATATGAATGCTTGCTGAATTGTTAAGAAAGTATATGTTTTATTAGAAAATGGAAAACTTATTGGCATTCCAATTGAATCATATTTTCCAAATAAACTATATATTCCAAAATTATTATACTACATTCAAGAATGGCCTGAAACATTCTATGAAAATAATTATGGCTTCATAGAAGCTTTGTCGTATTAGATTTTAACTATTTTAAAATAACACTGATATTGAAAATAAGTATTTTGTCACACTGACTGCTTTAGTCGTGCTCAATAGTTATGAAGCATTTTTATGTAATTTTTAATATTTGCTACAGAACTTTTTAATTTTTATGAGTTGAGATCAAAATTATGTAATTCCTTACAATATGGAAATCAATGTATGTGTCTAACAAAATTGTATTATTAATATAATTAAAATAACAACAAATTATGAATATATTATAGTATTTTAGAGGCCTACAGTAACGTGTGAGGCCTTTGTGCACAATAGTATGCCAAGTTCGTGTCGTAAACGGTAAAAGTTTACGATAACTATTTGAAACATTGAAACTTTGTCTTGTCTTGCATTTAACTGTATTGTTTGTCTTAACGCCTTCAATAATGCCGCATTACAGCAGCTATGAATAAGGGCTATTGGGATATAATATGAACTGGAATTGTATGCTTCAATATAATTTCAAAGCAGTTTTCTAGCAATTACTGTCTTAATATCAGCTTGTAGTAGTCTATTTATGGTGTCACAAAGTCTTTGAAGCCTGTTTGTGATAAAGCCATGACATGCCAACGTTCAGTCTCAAATATTTTACAACTTTTTTAACTGTTTTTATTTCTCATATATTTTTCCTATCGTTTTGTATGTGCAATTAACATCAGGGTTTTACTGAATTGTTTTTAATTTTTGACATTGGTTATTGTGATTTTGGCGTAAAATAAGCACATTTTTATTACGCACGTAATGAAATTTTTATTCCTAGTTTTATGGTTAAGTTGACTTCTTGTTAGTGATTGTTTTTAAGTCTGATTTAAGTAAGCGTTACCTGTTATTTTATTTTTGTGTTTGTCTTTTATAATTTTGAATAGGACGGCCTTATCTGTGTGAGATCTCTGTTCATAAGTTTAAGGAGATCAGAAAGTTGCTAGTAATGATAGAATGCACTACTATTTAGTAGCAAAGCTATTATTTGAAAGGAAGAAAGAAAGCCCATATTATGGCTTTTACTGTGACATTTTCAACGCCTAATCAAGTGCCGTTTGTATATCGCTAGATTTTGTATAATAGTTTTACAATAACTTTCCTTACGTAAACATTGACACAAATTGTACAAAAAAGTTACCTGACTTTTCTGTACGTAATTGTAATGTTAGATTCTAAGATTTGAACGCTAGCATCATAGATTTGTTAGGTGCTAGATATTATGAAATTGCAGCTACTATAGTTATTTTTGAATGCTTTGATTCAATAACATAGTTCACAATAATAATGCTGTAATTTTTTTATTGAGTGTTGGGAATGTAGGATTACATTGAAAGTTTAAAGATCATAAACGGTTTACATTCCATTTTGCATATGGAAAGCATAATGTAGTGTTGTAAGTGAAAATGAAAGTATTACTGTGCATTAGCTGGTGTATTTAGTTACTTGGCTAAGTCGGTGTTAATATTTATTATTGTATTTTTATATCATGCTTGTGTAGCACAAATTCTGAATAAATGTTTGATCATAATTAAAAAAGTATTTTGATTTTCATACCCAAATATTTGCTCTAGTTTTTGCTGAAATAAAACAATCTATAATATTGTATTCATACCTTTATTGCATTTAGTAAAACACAAACTAGTCAGTCACATGAGGCAATATAAAATATTGTAAAAAAACAAATATAAAAAAATTTAGATTCACATTGGGCGGATTCATAATGGAATGGTATGTTCCTAAAGGATTGAATATAAAATAATATCTGTGATGTTCTCATTGTCATTATAAAAACTACATTTTAAAAAGCAATAAGCTTTACCAATACTATTGAAAATAAAAACACAACAGATACTCTCAAGGAAGTAGAAGAGTTGCACCCATCACTACTGCAGGTATAGATGCAGGTCCTGTATTCTAGTTTATCGCCAGGTTGTTGGACGTAGTTGCAATAATTGCCGATGTCCAGAGAAGAGCAGTATCTTTTTGTGGTGATACCACCTGGAAATTATTGCAAGAAATGTTAGACAATTTTGTACTGATGAAAAGAAAGAACGAAAAGTTTTATTGACATGCCTATTTTATTACACAAACTGCTGTCTTATCTTTCTAATAAACTAGCAACCGCCTGAGACTTCGTTTGCATACACATAATAAAATATAGCCTATGTTACTTAGGGATAGTGTAGCTTTCTATCAGTGAAAGAATTTTCAAAATCAGATCAGTAGTTTCAGAGTTTACCTCCCACAAACATTCTTACAATTTTACCCCTATAATATTAGTATAGTAGCTAATCAAACTGTTTATGCATGCTTATGAAAAGACTAGACTTCTTTAATATAGCTATCTAGACCTCAATATTAAAAAGAGCAGTATCATCAATAACATCTAAGTAATGTCTTTTTAAAATTTTGTTATAACTAGTAGGTAATAGAATGGGGGTTATAATAAGGTCCAATGTGCGACCATTGGGCATCCATCCTGGCCCCTCACCGGGATTCCTTGTATCTATAAAACCAGGAACCACAAGAACCATGGACCCATAACACTCAGACATGAAACACACACTTGCACTTTTTTCTATGCACAAATACTACATTTGCGTGGTTGTAATACCACCCACCGAACAACGCCATACTGTCAAGCGACCTAGTCGTGTTTCGGGATGATGTTCGGTGAACCATCGGGAAGACGGGTCTGAGCAGCCGCTTAACTGCCGTCTCTCTCTAGATCTATGTGCTTCATCTTAGGCCACATCATTGCTTCACATCAGGCGAGATAGTGGCCAAACATGGATCTATTAAGTGTTAAAAAAAAATAAAAAATATTTGTCCTTTCGCAGGAATCAAACCCGCTACATCAGTTGTGTATTGTAAGGAATAGACACCTTTTATGATAAGTAATTATACTAATTATAATTAGTCGCTTACCTTGTTGTCACAGTGCCACTCACCACTATGTTAATAAAGCCACCAAGCAGTGTGTTGTGCTGTGAAACTTGCAAACGGTGCATTATACAAAAAAATTGAAACTTCATTTGTACACAAGTATGATTACTTATTCTGTCAATTTCCCCAGTGGGCTATTTTAAAATCACTCGAAATCATTACATGATGGATTTCACAGTTTTTGATAACTAAAACTGTTGTTGATAATCCAATCTTGTGATACTGACTGGTCATGGTACAAAATTATTGTTGATAGATGCCTAGAAATCTATGTTATTTCAATTTATGTTTATGTGCATTAACACTATGCACATAAACATAAATTTATGTTTATGTGCATAGTGTTAGCCTCAAATACAACCCAGTGTAGATAAAACAAGCGTTTTACAGCAATTAGACTAATAATGTTAGACCTGTAAGTTTTATGCAGTACTGAGCATCAAAAACGTGATCACATGGAGTTGGTTTCAAGATGCCACCATCCAATTTCATCAGCCCATCACCACATTCCATCGTAGCTGAAGAGTTGCATTGGTAGCATTCTAGTGCTACACCTATGTAGGATTTGTTAGTGAGTACAGAGAGATCAAGATAAAATATTTAGAAACATAACAAAAAAATCAAAATAAATTATATGAAATGGTTTTGTTCTAGCTTCTAATTCCTTTATAATATTACTTTATTATTTATTCCTTTATAATAATATCAGTTATACAAAAAGAGAATTGATAAAAGTAATAGTTAAGAAACACTTATTTTAGAAATGTAGAGGACATATAATGGTCCAAACACTGTGGTTTAGAGTTGGACAATTTCATTTACTAATGAACTTAAGATATATAATTAAAATTGGTCATCTACAGGAACAGTTACAGCCAAAAAATTATATTACCCAAAGATTATATTACCCATGAAAGTACCCTGTTAGTAAGTTTTAAGATATGTACACCGATATCCCCTGTTAGTAGTTACTTCAGTAAGAGAGACCAGCGTCTCACCTTCGTTCCTGCCAACTTGTTTAATACAATACTGAGCGTCATGAATATTCGCACAATCAGTAGGAGTTATATCAACATCGCTCGGTAAAAACTCATTGCACTCGAAGGGATTATCCGAGTCCGTGCCCGAACACTGATAACAATTTATCGAGTCAACTAAAAACGAAACGTAAAGGTAAATAAAACAAAAATAACAGACATAAACACAAGAAACAACGCCCTTTTCTTACCCGATCTCAAACTTGTAAACAGTACAAACAGGAGCAGTAAAACCTTTTCTAAAATAGTCGTCATCTTTGTTAAAACTTAAATTATATTAGCGTAATGGTCTTAGGCTTTGTTTTAATTAATAAATCAATAAATAATTGAAAATCAGTACACCATTAGAGCGTCAATGGATTTGGCACAGATTAAATATATTAATATACATGACATCATGTCATGTATTTATGCAGTCAGTTTGACAGCTAGAAGATTGTTAAGTTCGCCCGTTAAAGCAGGCTAAAGTCTCTAGGACCATACCGCCATGTCTTACGTAGTTTTTATTTTTGATAGTTTAATATTCCATTTATTATACTTTTGTTGAGAATGAGGGTCAACAGTAACAAGCCGGACCCTCTCCTAGTGCTTTAATAAAGTGGTAGAACTTTATTCAAGCTTTCCATGGACTTTTTGGGAGAACATAAAAAGCAATGTTTTCCCTATTTTGTTTCATTTGCCTACAGTCGTGTACGTTTACGAACACATAATGGTTAATATTCCACCGATATTACACATGATCACTCGAAATAACACTTTTTTGGAAAATAAAACAAAATCGAACTGTATCACTTTTCACTTCCCGCCAAAAAGTCCTCAAAATAATGAATAGATTCACAGACCACAAATAAAATCCGATCTACACGGTAAAACGTTTTGGCACCTTGCGTAAAATAGGTGATTCACTGATTTGAGTGATTTGATTGGTCGACTCGGCCCACTTAGCCCATTACCTAACGAGGCGACCAACGTAGAATAAATGGATTTTTAGTTTTTTTCTATCATTTATTATTATTATTTTTTAATTCGCCTGTTTGGTCATCAGCAACAAGCTGAACGCTCTCCTAGTACATCAATAAAGTAATAAAAATTTATTCAAGCTTTCCATGATCTTTTTGGGAGAACATGAAGCAATGACTTTCTCTATTTTGTTTCATTTGCCTACACTCGTGCACGTTTACGAACACATAATGGTAGGTACCTCTACTCTGAGGTAGGTACCGATATTACAGACGATCACTCGAAATAACACTTATTTGGAAAATAAAACAAAATCGAACCGTACCTATCACTATTTACTTTCCGCCAAAAAGTCCTTTCTATCATTAATTTTTGAGTCTAAACTAAAGACTTATCTCCTTGAGAATGTAGAGATGCTATACATTATCGCTAATGCAAATGTCGCCAACAGACTAATTTTTAACAGCATTATTTGGCGCTACAGGATAAATCGGCTGACGTTTTTTCGATATTAGGCTCTAGGCCGCGTTGTCTACATTATAGGCCTGATTTCGAGCACAGGCACAGGTACAATCGCGTTCAAAATATTTTGTTCTGCGCGTACGTAGTCCGATGCCTTAGGTATACTTTGTAACCATATCAACTACCCCATGTGACTCTCTCTAGTGGCACGAATCCTAGCTATTATGTACCATAGGTTTCCGGTATCCACCATAGACCGGTTTATGTTTCTATTCATATCATTTACCATAGATACCCACCAAACTAATTTAACTACTACCACAGAACACTAAGCTACTAGGTACCTAAGTACCTACTCGAAAGTTACCTATTTAAAATGTAGTTCCTACTCCTACTTTGGATCTTCCTTTGGAATGTGTGTGATTTTAATTAGGTAGGTACATAGGTATAACTATGGTTGTGCTAGTCGCGTTCAAGTGGATTGGACGTTCAAGGAGAACGTATAGGTGATTTCTTATTACTTACATAGGTACATTTTTTACTTAGTTTTCATGCAAATAGTGTGCAAATAGGTAGGTAAGTACGTAGGTGTCTATTGCGGCAAGTGTCGAAGACAAGGGTAACGTATACCTAACATAGAGTATACCTATCTATGTATTTGTATACTCTAAGATACCTAATCATAATAATAAAAAGCGTAGGTAAATAAAATAACATCTTATTCAAAAAAGTTTATTTTCCATTTTCAATATTATAATATTGTAAACATATTTTTTTATAAAAATATTTACGTGAGTTAAGTAGATCTTCCTATACTATGGACGTAAAATGTTAATATTTCAACAAGTCCTTATTCCCTATTCACAAAATATCCGAAAGAAAATATGTTTTAATTTAGTCTATTTATATATACCTACTTAAATCTATCACAATGCCTACGAGAAAGTAAACCTATTTATACCTACTAACTCATGCGAACTTTTTGTACATTACCATTCTATAAATTTAAATGCATTATAATTAATTTAACTTACCAAAGGCAGTTACGTGGTTTACTTAATATAACGAGCAAGTAATTAATAATTATAATTATTGTCATTGTTACTTAAAGCTATTATAATTAACATCACAAGATGGAATGTAAAATTATAGAAATTAGGAGATAATTAAGAGTATAAAAAACTTCTAAATAAATTTAACGCGCCACACTAAATAAAGTCATTAAAGTTATTCATGTATAACTTAGAAAAATGTCCAGTACCTACTTGCTTAAGATAAATTAAACTTAGGTACTGTTATAAAACAGTTGGCACTTTCTTACCACAAGTTGAAAATATCAATGAGTTACCAAGAAAATAAATATTTACCAACTAGGTACTTATATTGTACCTATATTAATTAAAAAAAATGAGAAACGCAAAGTAACAGGTGGGAAACAGTTCCCCTGTGTTTAGATACAGAAAAAATATAAGTAAAGGCAGAATAATTTTAAATATTAGGTAGGTATAATGTGTAATTGGCTAAGTCGCTGTGATGACAAAACTATTTATAGATAGGTACAGTCGCTAAATTTTAACTCTCGCAACATTTTGGTCCGCAATTTACAAAACCTTTAAATATAACATTTTAGTCGTCGATATAATGAAATAAAAAACAGTTTCAATAAAAACAGATAAAAATTATTCGTTGTTCATTAATAAAGTAGATTTCACATAAAAAAATTCAAACACATGACAAGTAAGGTCAGCAACAGAGTTGTTAACGTCGAATTTGGAAATTTCGTATTTTACAGGCATTTAGTTTTATACCATACGTTTCCTTCAACATTGCACTTCATTTTATAATCTTGATTATACATTCTGTACATTTTCTGTTGCTATTAGTTGCTGAGTTGAGGCCTTAAAGGTAGGGAGCCTTCGACCCAGAAGTTCGGTCGTTGCATCATGGTCTGCCAAAGAGTTACCTCCTTGCCTACGCTGTCCATCCAGTTGACATTTGCTCCCATGTACGTTCCTGAAAGAATAAAAACAAAACAATTAGGGACAAATATGTAGGTAATAAAATTAGGTAATCTAATGAAAGTTTGTATTCTGTTTGATGTACAAAACTTTATTTTTAAATGTTCAAGTTGATATACATCTTATTCTGGAACCGGATTCAGCTTTTAGAATACCTACTGGTCGTGAAAGATCATCTTGATTTTGAAGTGTATGTTCAGCTAATTTTGTCGTTGACTGTACCACAGAGGTGGTACTATTATAAAAAGTTAGCGACAAAAGATGCTAACATCGACATTATTAGTTATATACCTAACAGAATACGGTTTATGAATAATTCATTTTATAACAAAAAACAAACCAACTTCAATTCTGATGTATCTTCGAAGTCAAAGGTCGAATATCTATTAAATTTACCAAATAATCCAAATCGGTTTATAAATGACGCAGTTCTGAGGTAACAAACATAAAAAAATCGAATTGAGTACCTTATACTTTTTTTAAGTCGGTTAAAATAAAATGAAAAACACCTAAGTACTCTTCTTGCTGACTGTACGCCAGCTGGTTCTATCCAGGCTAATTCTTCGAGTCCAACAGAAACATCAACATTAAATTAAACAACTCACCACTTCCAAGAGACAGTCTCACGGCCCCCATAAAGTCATTAGACGCCAGCCGGTCCCGATCCCATAGGCTCAGTTCAAGCGCCCTCGTGCTCAGTTCTTGCATCTTCAGGCCGCGGTACGTGAAGGTCTGTTCCCAGCGAGGGTTGAGAGTCCTACGGACCACGTTGGTCTTCTGTTTCACGAGTCGCCCTCGCTCGGGAAGGAGGTAGCTGGAATGAAACATTTTCGTTTAGAAGTAGGCATTTACAGTTTTATGAAATAAACGGAGTTTTGACTCTGAAGATTCTTAAAGCTAGAACAATTAATAAAATATGAAAACGGAATTATATTATATGATAACTATAAATTAAAAACATTAAAAACTCCCGACACAATAAACCAATACTGAGAACCACCGCTAGAAAAACTGCTTTCAAATAAAAAAAACTGCATCCAAATCGGGTCACCCGTTAAGAGCTGAGTGTACGACACTAGACATGCGCAAAACAGTGCATTGAAAAGTAATGTGATATGGCATCACATTTCGTACCGAGTAATATTTCATTACTTCATCACCCCAAACATCACCTGAGATGTTCGCGTCGGACGCACTATCTATCACTTGTGTGATATTGTAATGGAATACTCGAATGCAATAGCAAGTGATAGTTATAGCGCATATACATGAGATAGCGAGTTACTTATTTTTTTGTGACTGGAGCGAGTACATCAAATCAAAATAACAATATCTATTTTGTGCGAGAGGTTCAAAACATTCAAATATTACGGGCGGGGGCGGTGCCAAAATAACCTATTGTCGCCTTAATTTTCTAGTAATACGGTTTTAAATGGAAGTTCAATCAAGTGGCAGGCAGGGCGCACGTGCGATGAAGCTCGCTTCCTCTCTCTCAGACGCGCGCGCGAATAGTGTCAGTGAGGCATAGACTCGATAGACATAATGCAATGAACAGAACAGTGCACTGTGTGATGCTATGGTGTGATGTGTAATGTTTAATTTAGTCGAGTAATATGTAATGCTACATTACTCGATCGGGTAATATTACGCGTAATGCATCAATCGCATTACTTACACATGTCTATACGACACACATTAGTTGTCAAACTTTTATAACATTCTTCACGTCCTTTTAGCGTCGGGGGTTAAAAACCAAACCAACTACTATAGTCCTTGCAGTGATGAAATATCTTGTCCTCATTCAAGATTTAGTATCAATTTCCATCATAAAAACTCACCTCTTACAAAACACGTCAGCTAGTCCATTCGGTTTGGTTGCGACAAGATTCTTCGCCTCTTTCACCAACACATGCAATGTTCCCTTCCCCCGCAGGGCTCCAGTCTCGTGCAGCTCAAACTTGAGCCCCACAATCAGATCGCCTCGGGTGCCTTGTTGCTCGTCGAATTGTTCCGTCTGGAAGTAACAACAAGATGGTAAATACTTACTTTGGAATAAGTGATGAAAACAATACAAGTATGTTAGGCCTCTTATTTAGTAAGATTTCCAGCAAAATGCAATATATTTTTACAGTTCCGTGTTTTTTTTATGGAACAGAGTGATGAGTACAATGCCCTTCAAACCGAAACACAGTAATGCGGGAGCCTCTTACTGCAGCTAGAGCCTACTGCTGGCGGCTACCGCGGCCGACTGCTGACCCTACCGCGGCCGTCTGCTGGCCCCTGCCGCGGCCGTCTGCTGGCCCCTACCGCGGCCGACCGCTTGGCCTGCTTGCACTACTGGGGGCCTATTCTCGGAAATGTGATATATGAGTGATATTTTATTATCATATCATATCCTATGTCTATGAAACATATCGATTGCGCGCCAAAATACGTATTCTCGAGAACAATCGATATTACGGTAATAGATAATGGCCGTCAGGATGTTCATTCAAATGCTTTACACAGATAATATAGTTTTTGTCTGTCTTCACACACGTTCCGTTTTTATCGACTGTGTAATTGCACAATCGATAACTTTAACCTTTTAACTTTTTCCATAATAAGTATAAACATTTATGCTGAATATTTGGGTTATTTCTGTTTTATAACTGTTGTCTTACATTTATACTGTATAATAATACTGTATATTATGAAAATTAAATACATAAATGAAAAAATAAATCATAATTTTAACATACGCTTATTTTTTGTGAAACGGAACGAACATCAATGACATTGACATGATCACCCGTTTTTAAAGAAATATTTTGATTTTTTGCAATTTCTCCTTTGTCAGCATTGAGCTAATAGGTACTTAATTATTAGCTCAAGGTCAAGAAGACAAAGTCTAGGTACGGATACCTACAAATAGAAGAATAAATCATAGGGATGTATCATTATTGAGGATAGGTTAATAGTACTTAGTTTTTAACCACCTTAGGTATACTTAGTTTTATTAATTAGGTCTATCGTTAAATGTTTGGACAAGCGGATTTTTTAAATCCGTATCCCTCATTTCCCCTGGATTTATTCTCCTCGTCCGATACATATCTGGCGGTTTTCAATCGGTATTTATCTAATGTGACTTTTCGAGAATACGGAATTATCTAATCAATAGATATTTTGACAGTTCCTACGATATTTATCGAATGTGATATTATATCTACATCTCGAGAATAGGGCCCCTGGTTGGGCGCAGAATAACTGGCGAAGCGGTGGTACCTACTCAGACGGCCTCCCGCATACGAGTGACCATTGTAGCCAGCGAAATTACTCGGCATATGAGCCTTAATATTTGACGTCTCAGGGCGATGAGCGCGATGCAGTGCTACGCAGTGCTTGTTTTTATTTTTATTTTTTATAATAAATCTACATTTGACCACCATCTCGCCTGACTTGTCATGTTATTTAAAGTTCTGGGTGGTACTGGAGGATATGGCACAGCCGCGGCCTACCATCAGGCGAACGACTTGCTCGCCTCATCACTCAGTATCATAAAAATACTAGTTTGGGCCAGGATCTATATATGCAATTTTTGGGCAAAAATGTACTGACCCTTTCATGAAGCTTGTACCACATGGGCGCGGGGTCGTCGAACACGACATCGGCCAGCGGCAGCGTCACCTCCCCCAGGAAGTCGTTGCGTCCGAACATGTCCGCGTGCCACACGCTGAGCCACAGTGTCCGGGCGGACAGCGAGGCCAGCGGCTGCGCGAAGCTCAGCGTCTCTTCAAACACGGGGTTCAGCGTGTTCTTCTTGACCTTCGTCTTCCTCTTGCCAGCTTTGGACTTGTCCGGTAACAAGTACACCTGGAAAATGCATTAGGATAGTTAGAAACATTCATCATCATCACCATCAGCCTGACGCAGTACTCTGCTGGACGTCCCGGCTACTCTCATCCTGCTGCTACCAGCCACCCTGCGAAGATCGTCACTCCACCTAGGCTGAGGGCGTCCTACACTACTTTTGCCAATTCGTGGTTTCTAGAGTGGAGGAACATTGTCAAGAGAAAAAGACAAGAGCCTATATACATGACACGAGTGCTTGTCTATGCGAGCTAGGCTCTGCAATGATATTGTCATCAGGCCTGTTAAGATTCGCCAAGTTGGCATGAGTCCTGTATCTAGAGTTTGACTGAGAAAGCCATAATTTTTCAAACAGATCTTTCTATAAGTTTTTTGTTCTAGCCATTAGTATCCCCCTTCTGGGCAAAGGCCTCCCCCACTTTTTTCACTCGTTTCTGTCTTGCGCCAGTTGCGCCCAGTCTTGACAAAATTTGTCGGGCTCGTCCCGCCATCTCTATAAGCTCAGCTCGGATTTATCTTGACTCTAGCTAACCTTTCTTATTAGGATCTGAAAGCCACTCGTTTAAAAACCAGCTTATATTAAATTATTATTATTATTATTTTTGTTTTTACGAATAACGTTTCTCTCCCACAACAGTATTATTAGCCTGGTTTGTCACACTGCAGGAAAAAAAACCGTATTCTAACAGTTCTAAAAACTAACCTTAACATAAGGATCAGATCTATTCCTCTTGGTATCGACAGGCGCGAGGTCCCTGCACCTCTTCACGCCGACCTCCAATGCTCCTAGACGGTAGTTGTATAGAAGAGAGAACTGCACCTCCCCTTTCACGGTCACGTTATTCCTGGTGCCTTCTCCAGCTCCGGAGTAAACTGAGGCCATGGACTCTGAACGGTTCTGGAAAGAAATAGAAGATTTGATGATTATTTTAGTTGTAAAACACATTGCCTTCAAGAGTTATGCATACCTATATAATAGATCTAGGTATAGGAAGACTATTCTATAGGATTCTATAGACGATTCTATAAGAAGATAAAACATTGTGTATTAAAAAAATGCGTAAAGTCTGAATGGATAGGTAACTTTCGGATAAACCCACCGGATACAGTTTTTTTTATGATTCACATTAATCTCACTTCAAACTGTTAAAATTAATCATCCAGTTTCATTCAGCATTAGCTGTAAGTAGGAGTTTACTAACAATACTAAATTATAGTTACCTACATAGGTACCTATAAAGTTGTGATGTTGAATTTTTTCACTTTTATCAGGCCTAGCGCACTCCGCATTGTAGGTACGAAGCTACAAGTACATAGCCGGACACCGACGGCGGGTCGCGCGTCGTTACACGTGGCGCGTCAGAAGAGAAAAGAGTTTTGCGATAGAAAGAGAGGCGCTCTGTATGTTAATATTACTGGTAGGTATGCAGCGCTACGCGAGCTGAATTGAATTTTATTGCGTTATAGCAAGAGTCGCTATTTGTTTAAATTTCTTTGCAGAGTGATGCTTCTGTCCCTTAGTATTCCGTGCTTTTATCCCAAACCTGTTAAAACCTTTGGGATCGGGATGGAATCTTTTAGTGTAGGTAACTATTACCAAATGGGCTACTATGTCAATGGAATTATCATTTTCAGAAATATAGATTAAATTGGAACATGGGAACATGTGGACACGATTACCTATCATCCCAGCTCGCACAATTTCATTTCGCTTCTTGTATAGCATTTGTGGTGTTGCCATATTACAGTTCCACCAAATACGATAGAGATGTGGAAAGATCAACTTAGCATGGAGTTATGAGGATAATTAAAAAGTTTGGACAGTTTGAGGTAACTGTCAACTTTGAGGCACTACTGTCGGTGTTGAGGCAGTACTGTCGACGTTGAGGCACATAAAAGATAATAGTTAAGGTGACGACGCCGACGTCGAGACTTGTGTTAAACTATTGGCACCTATATTACCACGTTCATTAGGCCTCTTGTCTCTGTGCACTGCACGGTTTCTTTGCGATACGGTGCGTTTTCCGAGCCAGCGTACGTAGTATGTGTGTACGACATGGCTTGTATACGACACGGCAAACAACTGAATTCATACAACACTTATGGTGAACGTGTCTACACTCGAAAACGGCGAAAAAACTTGTGTAAACAGAAAGCGTTAAGATTCTTGAGGCACGGCCTTGAACTGATATTAAAAATAATAAAAACTTTAAACTGTCACGACAAACGATAGAAAACAACTGAATCGAATTCGCTTAACGAAAGCATCCAGCTGTTTTTTTTTTGTTACATTATCGGCTGTCATTCGATACCGCCATTCCGGTGTGTGGTGTGCTGGCAATTTTGATTACTTATTCATTTTTTTTATGAAATGGGAATATTCATAACATAAGAGAAAAAGGATCAGGTTTTTTGGAAAGTGAAATGAACGCTCTTATTTCAATGCTAATTTCATTTTGATGTGTTTTTGACTACTGTCAAAGCCACAAAAAATGAGATAAGGCTTACCTAGTAAAGTAAGACAGGGTTGGCCATACATCTACCCGAAAGAAGAAGAAGAAGGCTACTAGGAAATAATTTATAAAATGAACGCTCTTATTTCAATGCTAATTTCATTTTGATGTGGTTTTGACTACTGTCAAAGCCACGTCAAAATGAGATAAGGCTTACCTAGTAAAGTAAGACAGGGTTGGCCACACATCTACCCGAAAGAAGAAGAAGAAGAAGGCTACTAGGAAATAATTTATAAAATGAACGCTCTTATTTCAATGCTAATTTCATTTTGATGTGGTTTTGACTACTGTCAAAGCCACGTCAAAATGAGATAAGGCTTACATAGTAAAGTAAGACAGGGTTGGCCACACAACTACCCGAAAGTAGTGGAAGAAGGCTACTAGGAAATAATTTACTATACTCAGAAACGAGAAGCAGTTAAAGGCATTAAAATGATTGGCTGAGATGAATTATAATGTATTATTATTATCTAAAACTTTTACAATACTTTATGTTAATATGATCTTTTAATAGCTTTTAACTTTTAATAGCATTAAGAGCACTGCGTAGAACTGCATTGTGCTCATCACTCCGAGACATCAGATATTAAGTCTCATACGCTCAGTAATTTCGCCGGCTACAATGCCATGTGAACTTTTATTACACTTTTACATATTATGAAAACCTACAAAATATTTGTTCTGTGTTTCATTCTATACAAACGACGGCGCTCGTTATTATACATCTTAACAAGATTTTTGTAAAAAAATATATTATTCAAGACAAGCTTTCAACAAATTCGTAATCGGAACCGCGAGCAGATTACAATGAGCCCAAACACTAGTAGTTTACGATTATCCGTGTAGGACTTCCAGTGCCTACCTTCAGTCTTCATCATCAGATCAGCTGGCTGTCACCATAATATTGCATTGTCATTGGACTTAGACAAGTATGCAGAATGTCAACTCCGTAGTATAAGTGTTTCTGAGTGATTTGATTTTGTTTGGCCTACATAAATTTTATTAAAACTTCTTTTCATGTTTATTAACTTACTTCCAAATTGGTAACTGTTGACATTAACACAAATGTATGCATATTATTAACAATTTCACTGCGTTTGATATCACAATATGGTTTATCTTCGATAATTAGTTAAGTACAAATTTACATATTTCCATAACATAAATTGAATGTAGGGTAATATACTAGTTTAATTAAATAACGATCTAAAAGTACCTAAATGTATATGTATTAATCTATAACAAAGAAATATCTAAATCTGAACTAAAATAACTTAAATATATATACAAAATATAATACAATTATTCTAAAAGGCCTATGGTGGAAGGGAAAGTGCCCAGAACGCTGGCCGCATTGCCACGCTGAATGGCAATGCTGATTTTCTGACCCAAATATGAGCCAGCATTCTGGTCACAGTCATTATTAAATCAGACTAACGACATTAGTCATTACTCATTAGTCAGTATTCTTAATTAAACTAGAACTTAGTTCCGATCGATATGTACTACTACGTAGTATGTAATCTACATAATTATATCGACATGACTTGTTTAAAATACGATTTTTAAAATGCGGTTATATATTCTGTGTGGGCTTTAACTAATTTATGGGCAATCAAACTATCAACTACAAACTTGCTTGTTGAGGCCTTCGACTTGTAAAATAAATATAACTTCATATAAAAAGTTTAATAATTTAGTGTCAAGAACGTTTTTTATTTTTATCGAGATATTGGCTATACCTACGTATTTAAGTAAATTTATTATAATATTTATGTACACGTTGACGAACACGCGGAAACTCCATTTTTCTTGAATATAATTATCAATATCAATGTTGATAGACATAATATGTTGCCCAACTGGTTATTAAAATAAAACTAACAAAAAGCTTGTGATGGAGCTAGGTGAATTCAAACTTCTCCACAAGCAAAGCGAGTAAGACAAGTTTGGCAGAGTCCTTGGTAAGTCAACTTAGTTCCGTCAGTGGTTAGTTTTATTTATATACCCACATATATATAACTATATCTACTTATATCGATTCCCGCGACGCGACGGGACAAATGTTTGTGTACAAAAAAAAACGCATGCATTTGTTTCGTATCTGGGTGTTGTAGAGTCAAGGTTCTCGTAGTTCCTGGTTCCCTAGATACAGGAAATCCTATGCCAGGTGTTATGTAAGTGATCGTTGGGCGTATTTATACATTAAATTATTTTAAGTATTAGTTGCCAGAGGCTAGATATTTGTACATATTTATAAGTAACTATATCCTGTTAGTAGCTTTTATTCATATTCAGGTATCTAACCTGTAGGTATAGTCTGCTTACAAAGCTCATAATAATCGTTGTGATTACAGTACTTTGGTCCTTATTTGTTATTTAGAATTAATTTTATGTCAGACATTTTATACATTGGTATGTACCTAAGTTTGATGTATAGACGTTTTCTCATACGATTATTTAAGGTGTTATTACATTTTGATTCATATATTTTAGGCAGAACTCATACTAAAGGAACTGTTAACTCCAACCATTAAGCTGGAATATATATAAACATGCAGTGACATCATGATTACAGCTTGGAGTATTGTTAAATTGTTTTCGGACAATGGAATGACAATAATCAAGACGCTGGCATGTCCCCATGGATGGTACCATAAGGTATCTGCTGCTTATGACATACCTACCTACATAAACCATTTGGAAGAAAAGGATATTATATTACATTCAGAACTTCTTCTGTGTCGTCGGCTCATCATACACTCTCGTTTCCGATTCTTTTTTCCGATTCCATTCCGGGTTTCTAAACGCAGTAACTCTCAATAAAATCACATACTTTCGCAAGTTTTCCGTTCGTAATGTTCTCGGATTCGACATTCCAAATAGTCCGAAAGCTAGCCTGCGCTTAGGTCTGTGTGTGTGAAATATACGGATGTGGAGAACGGATCGGAATTCCACGTACGTATACTTATAGTATTATGTGGCCAGCCTTAAATATTATTCTTGCCAGCTACTGGCCCAATTTCTACAATGTATCTCTGAGATCTTGCCGCAGTGTAAACTAACACCAGTAATGCGCATAACGGCAGGCATGTGAAACGGTCCACTCGACTGCATATGGCATTGAGCAATATCGCTTTATCTGTCCACTGCCACACTTACAAGGGATATGTGTTGCAATGTATGACTCTGGTCACAAGTACCTATTTATGGTCTGACTACTTTAGTTAGTCAGAGGAACAGATAGGTATGAGCTTTGAAGATTTCAAAAGCCAGTTTTTGCTGATTCTTTCCAGCAAGGTGTGACTTGCAAAATGCGGTTGCTATATATATATATGGCGAAAGTGTTTTAGGGACAAAACGAACAGGTCTTTCACCTGATAGTAGCAATACGCCTTTTCATAAAAGTTGCAGCACCGACCTCTCTTTTCTTCTCGCGTGGCACTGCACTCGCCAACCTGATACAACAGCTCTAAATCCCAGTGATCAGTCCCTAATCTTGGTTAAAACTATTTCTCTTGTTAAAAACCAGAACCCAATGTAATGCCAATAGTATAGTAGTGTGGCTTGTATATCAAAGCTAAAGATCATCATGTTTTCATTGAGGCCCTTTTGTACTAGAGGGTTTATTATGAAAGGTCTACGCTACGTCCGGAACAATATTATATGTCGAAGATGTTGGAAGAAGTATATACATAGTACATCTAATTTAAATTTCTTAATTAAGAACTAACTAACTTAGCTACAATCAAAGTATGGTGTATTGCTTTGGTCGTGGTATTTTTCTACAGCAATAGAGGAAGTTGAGCGTAGCATTACCAATACTAATCGTCGAGAATGTGAAATTGGTCAACATACAACCTAGTTTAGCGTCGCTTGCAAATCTATGCAAAACTATTGTCAGAGTGTCTTAAAAACTTGGATGCTAGATAGACAGATAAACATTAATAATATATTAAATTTGTTGGTCTATACAAGTGAGCCTTATATGAGCTACAGAAGGAAAATTTCAAAACCCACTGTGAAAGAATGTAGCAATACGTATTTTCACATTCATTCTGAACCTATCATCATCAACCTATCACGCTCCCACTGCTGTGACACGGGCTTTCTCGCTATAGAGAGAGTATTAAACATATACCCATCCAAAAATAAATAAAACAATTTGATGACTCATGCTTGGAAAACCGTACCAAATTCCTTTTCGTCAAAGACCCCACATAATTTGCATCTGTATAGTATCTTGATACTTTGCGTAAATTTTTTGCAAAGCCCCGTTGCGCGTGCGCATATGTATAGCGTGCCTGTCGCAAGAAACATACAATGGCCGACGGTCGAGAGACAATAAAGTACTTTGTTTAGGAAAAGGTTAAAAGCCCTAATATATAACACTTAGGGTTGTCTTTGGACTGTTTAATTATGTAAATTTAAATATTAATCCAGAGTATAAGCTATCTCCGTTCTGAATTTCTCTCAAATCCGTTGAGCCATTACAGCGTGAAGAGGTACCAAACACAATAACACACTAGCACACTTACATACTAACTTTTGCATTTATAATATTAATAATGTGATGTGATGTGGATCATATTATGTTCTTTGCTAAGAAAAAATATTATTTTGTCGCGACATTTGAAACAATTTGTGTAAATTCTTATATATAAAATTCTCGTGTCACAATGTTAGTTACCTTACTCCTTCGAAACGGCTTTACTGATTTTTACCAAATTTTATATGCATATTCAGTAGGTCTGAGAATCGGCAACTATCTATTTTTCATACCCGTAAGTGATAAGGGTTGTTCACCCTTAACAATTTTTTAAAATGTTTTTTTTTTTTTACAGGCCTACGTTTGACCACCATCTCGCCTGATGTTAAGCGACGATGTGGCCGAAGATGGAGCACGTAGATCTAGAAGATACCTATTCACTCTATGTATATGGCAAATCAACGTTTGCCGGGTCAGCTAGTATTTTATACCTACTATGAAATGTGATTTTAAAGTATTATAAAATTGTAGTCATTTGCAGTTAAATTTGCTTTTCATATCAACATTTGATTAAAAATTTGTATACTTTGTTTATGATTTGTCAAATCTTGAACGTGTAGAAAAACGTGTTATAGAATCGCTTTGTACTTATGTATTCTATCGTATTGCGACATTATAATTCGTTTGACCATAACCATATCATTCTGATTTGTAATTTAAAAGTAATATATGTAATTTGTAATTTATAACTACGGCATAATTTGCTTATGAATAAGGCAATCATAGCAAATTAGTTATTAATTAGATAATCATGTAGCGAACTTGTTCCTCAATAACTGACATGGCATATACTTTGTTGAAGCATCGAAGCACATAATTCCAGAAACATTATTGCAATTTTATGTGAAAATATTGATAAAATCGTAACAATGGATTTACAAACACTTGTACCATGGACTAAACTTGTACGCATCTGATATACTTATGAATTATGAAAAAGTTGACACCTACACGCGAGTGAAAAAGATTATTGTAAAAGCAAAGGCAAATTGGCTAAATAATGTTTAAAGGTGGGCAAATCTCAACAACTACACCTTGTTCTATAGAAAATCTTAAGCATGACTGATCTCAAAGGTAGTCAATTTAAGTATAATTACCTGAAGACCACTCCTGTTGAGTGAAAAACGATCTCTGTCCAGGTCTCTCTCATGTGGAAGTGGAGAATTCGACCTTCTCGGCAGCGTTGCATGACCGGGCGATAACGTGTCCGATACACTGCCAAACTCATCTGAAACAAGGAAAATTACATTATATTATTTTCATCACTAAATTGAACAGAATTAAGAAATAATTAATATATAAGAATTTTGTAGCATTTTTCATCAATCAGACCATTTCATTACTGCCCGAATTAAGAAAATATATTTTTTAAACCAATAGGTATCTTAAACCTTCAGATTAAGAGTTGCACTACTAATGTCTCAGATCCTGGGTTACTCGTGACAAGAATAGTGAAATAATTGCGACACAAAGAACTGTTCAAGCAGCATTATTCATTGCTGTTAATTCCGTTTAAAAATGTCAACGATTTTCATAGACTAGTCTATATTTGGGCATGCAAGTTTTTGCTGTCTGTCAAAGATAGCATACAGAAGTGTGTTTAGGTTTTAGATTAGAAAGAAAAGAGTTTGGAGTGATACGAAGCAAAAGGTGCACCAGTGTCATATATATATTTTGGTACCGTTGCCCTTCAACTCAATCCAATCATCTTTTTTGATGGTTCGATATCGTTTCCCTCTCGTCAATGAATTGTCACACCATTCCAAAGATCTCAAGAATGAGTCCCTACATGATAAAACCTCACGGAGAAATGAGATCTTCTCACCAGATTTCAATGTACTCCCCCGACTGTCTAGCTCATCTGCAGATTTTCCACAACTTGACAGTTTTGCTTTTTTTGGGGCGCATAAGCTAATAGAGCTTGCTTGTCTTTCAGTGGCTAGTAACAGTTTCGTTGTAGATTTTGCCAAATTATCATCGATAAATTTTGTCACAGGTGTTGTTGTTTGTGGTAAGAATTCGTCATCTGTTGGCCTAGTAACAATTAACTTTGGCAAATTGTCCTGTTTTTCGTTCTGTGAACTTGATGATTCTTGATTGACTGTGTAACTTTTTCTTGAACGTCTTTGCGAGCCAACAAGCGCAGAATTTAAATTTTCCTCAGGGGTTATTATTTCATCATGATTCGCTTTGCAGCAAAGACACTGCCAAATTTTTGCACAACAAGACACGTTAGTTTCAGTATAATTAGTACGGTATACATTAACAGGGAAATAAGACGAGGAATCCTGTTCTTCAGACATGATATTAGGATTTTCAAAAGGCATATATTTTGAGCTTGACTTATGATTAACTATGGTACCCATTGGTTAATATTAACACAGCACAAAACACGACACGTATAATGCGTGAGCAACGCTACTTTGTTTTAATTCACATAAAATCCACATGTTATCGTTGTACGCCATGGTACAGTTGTTTCCTGTTGAATTAGCGATAAAATTCGAGATACAGCACAAATCACAATGCTAAACATATTCGCAATTCTAATGACCAAATGAAGAGACCAGGACAAAAATGTACATTTGAACAGTAGTATAATGTGTGAGTGATTGAATAGCAAAACCACGCTATGAGCAGGAAAAGTACGGAATCTAATTCATTATTGAATTAAATGATGGCATTTGGTACAGGAAAAAAATAGTATGAAGTAGTTAGGCATGCAATTCTAAATCGGAATGACGACCTTCTAAGGATTGCTGCTGTGGTTGGGTATAATAACAATGTTCATACCAATTGATTTGTGGGGCAACCCCAGAGTACTCCATCGTAGCTTTTTCACCGGTTTATTTACATCGGGTTGAGAGCCCGTGGCTAACGATTTTGTAGATGCTGATAAATCCTTGCGCCTTGATGCCAACACTGGTAGAGATGATTTGAAATGAGGTCGGGGACTTCTATGTGACAGTTGAGGACTTTCAGTTTCGTTCCCTGATTCGACACTGTGTCTGTTTGATACAGTGTTCTTGTTTATAATATATGCGTCGTGTAGATCCCTTGTTGATGATCCGGAATATCCAGATTCTGATCCATTTGAACTGGCATTATCTATTTTGTCAGCTGTAGTTTGATCTTTGGTTTCTAAGGATATGTTGTGTATACCTTCTATAATTTTATCTATATCATTTTGATTTTTACCTACTATAATAGTGGAACTGGAGTCTTGACTAGATATTATTCTACTGTCTACTTTATTTTCAGGTTTCGGAGTCGACGTTTCAATTTGGACTTTATGTAATATGTTATCGGTGGAACTCGTTGGTGTACAACCTTTTGATGAAACTAAAGGCATGTTTAAAATCTGACTTGTATGGCCTTTACTTAGTTCTTCAATTTTTACAGACTTGCAAACGAAGTGCTGAGATTTCGGAGAGTCGTTTATAGAAGTGTCAGATTTATGGAAGTTGCTTGATGTTGTGGCTCCAGCTTGTGGAATGGATGATTTAAAAACTAAGTTTGGCACAACTTTTTCAGTTTTAGATAAGCTAGACCTTTGGAAGGGGCTTGGAATTGAGCTTTGAGATAAATTAGTTTCTTTCTTATCAATAGCATCAATATTGTCTTGGCTTTTTGTAATGTATGTGTTAGATGTGATACTAATACTAGGACTTTCGTAAACTTTGCGAATAGTTATTTTAGGTTGAACAATTTCCAGCTTTTTATAATTTGGTGATTGAATATTTTCTATTGAAGTATTTGGCGCATAAGTGCTTATATCGCTATTGTCCAGACTTAGGTTATCCCTGGTTCTGGTTAATGTGCTATTGGGGGTAGGAGTTTTTCTTCTTATTGATTTATAGGCCTCAAATAAGTTATATTCTTTAATGTAATCTTGTATTTTTTTTTCTTTATTGTCCTCGGGACATTTTTCAGTTACTGAACTTTCAGATTTTAAAATGTCTTCTGCCGATTCTGCCGAACTTTGATGATCACATATGTTCTCTTTCTTTATATTATCAATTTCCGATATATTTGTTTGTACTGCTTTTTCAGTTACAACTTTTTCAACTTTTTTGCCGATTGCATAGTTTTCGCTTACTTTTTGGGCCAGCGGGATAGCTTTGGGTCTTGACAGTTGTGACGCCACGAATGAGTACAATTTATATTTTTGCCTGTTTTCTCGACGTATTTTTGGGAGGGGAGCAGGATCTGTTTCTGGTGATGTTTCGATGGCTTCAGTCGTAAAACAATTCCAACACGACACTTCACTTTTTTTAGGGTCCTCTTTAGTCCTTGCACTACTTCCGTCCACTGTTTCACCGACCATCGTCCAAACTGATATCAACTTATTCACAAGACAATCGTTGACAGACTAAACTGAGTTCAAATGCGAGGACTGCTTAAATAGCGCGATAGCCAGATATGCTCCTAATGTATATTAAATGAGTTTAATATTCATGATTTAAAAATATTACGCAACACTCGGCAACACTTCATATCGAACAACAGTCTCGAAAAAATTCCAACCAGTTTTTGATCGTTACGTAATGCAAATAGGAGGTGACCTTAAAATATTATGTTACAAATAGAACCTTTGGTAAATTTATGCGAAACATAAAAATATCATTAATAATAGTATATCAACCTACGTGAACCTATCCCTAAAATAACTGAAATATTTTTGGTGTGGCTACACCAGTTTTCCGCTCACGTTAAAGTACCTATTTAATTACATCTGAATTGATTAGGTCATAAGATCAGACAAATTAGCTTATAGCTAGGGCTGTCAAAAAGGAGTTTTAAACGAATTATTTTTAATGAACACCATTCTACTATTGACCAATGGTCTAGCAAATTTAATAATTTAATTTTAAAATATAAAAAGTAAAAGGTATACTTTATTAGAATTTACTTAGCTTTAATAAAGTGTTTCTATTAAGTTTATAAATACCACAAAAAATTTAAAAATTATTTAATACCCATTGCTGGTGTTTCTTATAATACATAAGTAAACCAAGTCAAAGATTAAAATAAAATGAAACTTAACCTTCATAAGCTTAAAGTGATACTTTTGAAATACTTGTAAGGTGTAAACAAGTTAATTTGGTTGTTATCTTTTATCTTTTCTTGTAATCGTAGATCATTTTTATATTTTAGATACAGATATATTAATTGCGGTCTCCGATCAAGATTGCTATAATTTTATTTTTTATTTTACATTCGATTGCTAATCTGGTGAGAAATAAAAATTACCTACTTTCGAAATATTATGACAAAGTCTGCATAATAAAAACATATATCTGCTTACTAATCTTAATTATTTCGAAACACGTTGTAGCGTAAGCTAGAAATTCAGTGGTAAAATTTGTATAGTTATTAAGTTTATTTTATATCCGACATTCATAATCCAACAGTCAAAGACTGGTATCGCAATAAAAGTTAAATTGTAAGTAGATATCGCTCCATATAATTTATTCTGTAATTTCGATTAAGAAGACCAGCCTTTGGTGAAACTTAATAGAAATTTTAATAAATGGATTTACATTGTACCATTCATTTCTTCGCGAAGAAAACACAAAAGTGTAGGTACTCAAATAAGCAAAAAAGACAAATTATTTGCACTGGAACAATTTCCTTTGCCTTTGCATTCTAAAAAGTTTTAATATTCTGCGTACTTTTTGGAATACGTAGGTAATTCTCGCATTCGCAGTTGAAGCGCGTGCACTGCGAATGCGAAAATTCGTAGTTGAAGCGCGTAGCGTGCGCGTGGACCGTCCATGAAGTTCGAGTTGCATTGCAGGTTGCAGGTAGTCTCTACGCGGATCTGTATATACAACTATTTGAGAATGAGTTAAAAAGAAGTTTCTGCTCTGATGCGAATATGGCATGTGTCTCAGCTCAGCCCTATCTATCATTCTTGGTGACTTATCTAATGGAATGGGACAACGGTCGCGGCGCGACCACACATTCTCTTTGCCAGTGTCCGTGACCATAGGTGACTGTCCGCTTTGTGGGCATCTAAAGGTTCCAGTCTATAGAATACAAATAGATTGTTTTGTTATAGAAATGTCTTAAAATGAATTCATGAACTAATAGCGAAAAACGTTTACATTCCTATTTACTATTAAATTTGGTATAAAAAAAATATGTGGACGATGGAGCAATATTGTTGTTCTTTTTTTACTAAGCTAGTGAACTAGTGTTCACTACCTTAGTAAAAAAAGAACAATATATAGGTAGTTAAAATTCACACTAATGTAATATTAGTTTTCTTTGCTAATACTCGTATTGTAAATGCGAAAGTTTGTATGTAGTGTGTTTGTGTGTAGGTAAGTGTGTTTGTTACTTCTTTACGCTGTAACGGCTCAATGGATTTGAGTGAACCAGAAAGGAGATAGCATATATCTTGGTTTAACACATAGGCTAATTTTTAACCCGGAAAAACGCGGGAGAAACGTCTGGGCGCAGCTCGTAATGAAAATCAGCGAGTATTGCCTAGCAGTAACTATAGGTAGATAAATATATTACTCTATGCTTGTGTGGCTTTCGATCCGACGCACTCGAGTTCATACTCAACTTGTGATCTAATGGCTATAAACGGTGAAGTTATAAAATCTTTTTCCTAAAGTATATTATAAATTATGCCTACTACAATTTTTATTTGTGACTTCAAATGTTTATTTCAGAAATGGGCAGTAATTAGGTTTAGAATTAAAACTATATAGTTGAAAATCTAAGGAACATTTCTTTACACTGTTTAAAGAGTAGATAACAAGCTATTTGACAAGTCTTCGTTTCTGAGGAATACATATTTTGCATTTTATACTATTTATTTTATACTCTTTGTAGACTCGAATTTCACTATGAACACATTGCTGGCCTTATTTAATAAGGCGCTGAGTGGGCTTTGGAAAATATCCACTAATATATTCCTAACAATATCGTCCCCTTACTGCAAAAACCAACTAAGTGCGCTTTTTGACATTTTGACATTAGTACCTATGTAGATCTTGAAGAGGAGATTCTAATGGTATTCGTAACTCATTTTTGTTAAAAAGCGCACTTAGTTGGTTTTTGCAGTAAGGGGACGATATACTGACTAATTACTGCTTAATGTTGAAGCAAGCTTTTGAAGTCGTAATTTATATATTAGTATTAACAGCAATCATTACTTTAGATTAAGTGATGTTATTATTGTAGGCTAACAAGTAGATAAAAACTTGGCAGTCATCAACAAAAAGACCTTTAGAGCACTTTCAACTCATTCAACTTTCCGAAGCAATGAATTAGAATTCGCCACTACATAATAGCTCGAAGTATCAACTTACTATTAGAGTGGTCTTTATGCTTAAGTCAATAGATTCTATTTCACCAGTGTCACATATGAAACAAAAGACGTGACACAAATTGTATGTTACATTATTCATTACAATGCTGTTACAAATCCAAAAGGATGTCATTGTCACTTGTGTTTACCGCTCTCTCTGTCTACAAATTACCTTTCTTTGACTACTAAGTGCTAAGTACAACTTATGTCTTGCACTTTCTACATGACGAGCAAGACACTAAATGTATAAAACATATGTTTAGTACTCGTCACGTTTTAAATTGAACAATATCTTAGGGCTATTCTACCAATGAGAGAGCATTAGCAAAGAATTGTCTACCTTTTGCGACGACTACCCACTCTTTAGGTAATAATATGTGGGCACACAGGCGCAGTACTTATCTACCGAACTTTGTACTATTTTATATGTATTGGTACAAAAGAGATAACATATAGATATACATTATTTTAGTTATCTAAAGAACGGAAAGAGGATTTTAAGGAATCCTGACATCAGTGTCAGGATTCCTTAAAAACTTAAAATCCTCTTTCCGTTACTAATAAATCATTTTATAGCAAAAAAAAGCCGACTTAAATTCTGATATAGATATCTTCGAAGTTCAAGGTCGAGTATCGATGAAATGTATATGGGACCACATTGTAGTTATACTAAACCCAACGTATAGAATTTTCCAAATCAGTTTATAAATGACGGAATTCTGAGGTAACAAATATTTAAAAAAATACAATTGAGAACTTTCTCCTCTTTTTAAAGTCAGTTAAAAAGAAAAACGGAGAAAAATACGCTATAGGAGGTCACGGACTTAAATCTCGTCTGCATTTATTTTTTCCTACCTTTAAATGTTGGACATTTACACTCCGTAAATAAAGTGTTACCAAGAGATCCAGTAAGCTCTTCTAACAGTAAATTCTACCTTTTAAGGTATCGCTAGTGAAGTTGAACGTAAATCTTCACATTACATAACATCCGTAACTGACCGCGTAAGCGTACCGTCTGTTCATCTAGTTATTACCGAAACTTCGCCCACACGTAAGGCCTACACAATCAAGCAAGTCGTTAACCAATGACAATTAACGGTTTCGGATCCCGTGTGAAGGCAGAGCTCGTTCACTTTCATTATGCGATTAGAATGATTAGATGTTACAACAGTCGTTTATTTATTTTAACTAAGTATTAAATGAATTTTGCAGCTCTGATAAACTTTACAAGGTAGGCTATTTGTCTCTTCTCTGAAGTGTTATTAACGTTAATAATCTATTAAAAATAATAAATAAAAAATGTTAATAATCTATTAAATAATCCATTGGAATTTTTATTTAACTGCTTAAAACAGTGATTAAATTGTTTTTTGTTTTTATTTGGAGCGACAACGTAGGTCATGATTATGACGTCATTAAAAAAATCAATAATTCAATAAGGTTCTTAAAGTTATTTGGCTATCGTTGCTAATTTTGGGGTATCTGCTGCCGAACTAGGCTCATCGCCCGTGCCCTCCGGTAGGGTTATGCAATATATTAAGGCTAGCCTCAGCCGTGAATGTATCGAGTTCCTAATAATACGAACAAATATAGTTGTTTTTTGTAAATAAGTCTGACAGCATCCAAAGAATAAACATTAGAATCGGCACAAGGAAGCGCCATGTCAGTTTTCGTATATTGAGCATTGGTAAAGGAATTAACTAGGGGATAGAGGGGATAGAATGATATTCATCTGCATGATCATGGATGACGTTGTTATAGCGTCAAAGTCTTGACCAATGATATTGCTGGAATTAATTGGTTCCTGTTTTGCCTTAGTTGGTTCCTATGTAACCCGTTATTTTGTGCACATGCAGATTCCTGTCACACTAATTCATGGTCATTGCCATCTTAGATCTTACTAGCTGCGCCCCGCGATTTCCCGTGATAAAAAGTAGCCTATTTCTTTTCTAAGACCCAAAGTACCTACTTCCTATTTTCATCAAAATCTCTTCAGTAGTTTATGCCTGATTACTCAATCAATCCATCCATCCATCCTCACAAATTTCGCATTTATAATATTAGTAGGAATACAAATCTAATTCATTGGTGATAACTATGGTATTAATATATTATTGTATTAATAGTACATTAAGTATCATTAGTGGGTGCCAGAAGATAGGCGACGGTGCCGAGGGAGGCCGAGAAAACGCTGGCGAGGTGATCTCAATGTATCCCGAGAGGATTGGGGGCCTACTCCGAGTTGCTTTCGTTCGTTCGTTCGTGCGGACTAAAAGAGATACTCTTATGCCGGTTGCATAGCGCTGTCCCTTTCATCCGACAGAACGAAGATCGGCTTGACCGACATCGAGATCGGAATTTGTGTAATATATTATTGTATTAATAGTACATTAATACAATGGTACTATTAATAGATTAGTATTTTATATTTGTAAAACTTTTAATTGGCCTTCCACTATATCTTGTATATCTAATATTAGCATATCTTGTATAGCTGTAAGTTTTCCTATGATAATAAAATAAATACCTACATGGTAAATATTCTGTTCCTTGATGTTAGCGACTATGAAAATTCAAAAATATATGACAACGGTACTTTGTGCCTTAGCTTAAGTACACGTAGTTTATCACATCTCTCTTCTTATAATAAATGATCATTGCATGAATAAATGATCATTGCATGAATGAGTTACCCTTTGTGATTAGAATAAAATAAAATAATAGGTACATGTCCCTTTTGTATAGGTAAAACAACATTCTTGGTTCACAACAGAATATTTCACGTCTAATAGTCCGTAATGTAGCTATAATGATATAAACAGTTGCGTTTATGCATCACGACAGACACGCGACATTTGCGATAACGTCAACATTAGCATATCATTCAAATTGCAATACTTTAGTGAATTAGAGCCTATCGATGTTAAAGTATTGGTTGTTTGGAAAAATATTTTAAGGCAGCGCGTTGATGTCTTTTGTATGAAAGTTTTGAAGTAACTCTCCATAACTCTCTGGTTATTATTAATTATATTTTATTTCTCATGTCCTTATTTAAATATACAACCACTTATATTTGATCTGTTTTGTATGTATGCACCAACCCGCAGTGGGCCAGCGTGGTGGATTACGGCCCATACTCTCACTATGAGAGAAGGCCCGTGTCCCAGCAGTAGGAACGCGATGGGCTGATGATGATGATGTACCTATGTATATGTACATGAAACATAAAAATCATTATTTTTAAATCGTATCTTAGATGATTTCATGGGAATTGCTTATACTTATTAACTCTTCACACGCACATATGAGATAACAATAATAATTGTTCGAGACCATACCAAGCCTTTGCGAGTGAAAGGCATAATATTTCGACATATATATTAGAATTTGTGATTTCATCATGAATCCATGTAGGATCGCAAAAATGTTTCAAACTCAATTTAGAAGTAGGTACGTACTAAATTAAGTTTACGTTAGCATGGCATTACGAAACATCTTCTGTTGTGACATTAAAATAATGAATTTAAACTCTATTCAGTAGGTGAAGATGCCTCTTGAAGCGCAACAAAAGTCAATGATATTGCACTTTATAATCATACATAATATTCGCACATATTGGCCAACATGTTCTCACGAATGCTAACGTAATTTCAACTGTCTCTCTCAGTTCAGTTGCTTCGTTACTATGTTAATTCGATAGATAAACATTGTATAATTTCGTTGGCGTGACCCTGGCCTAAAATGCAATCGGCCTTTGAATGACTATAGTTACTTGCACGGTGTATCTCGGATTTACTGTATTGGAAGAATTAATGTGGGAATATCAATAAAAAATTGGAATGCAGTTGTCCATTGGAAACGGTAAACAAAGCGGTTTTTGAATGATTGTAATTGCTGTGCTGTTGTTGGAAAAAAATGTCTATGAATAGGCATCCTACCGTACTCCTACCATTATTTAAATGCGAAAGTTTGCAAAGATTCATGTATATAGAGAGATAACATAGATCAATTAAGTGTAAATATATATATATTAATCACGCAAAAACCACTAAACGGATTTTGATAAAATTTTAGGCACCTGTTTTAGATGCTGAACTAGGACAAAGAGGATACCTTTTAATTTCGGAAACTTGTCCACGTGAGTGAAATAACGAGGTGCATCTAGTAGTTATGTATTTTTATAAAAATTATATGGTGACATTTGCGAAGCTTATAACATGAATAAATTACAATATACACGTCGCATGTCAGGTGTTTATAGAAGAATTCAATTCAATTCAATTCAAAAGTTCTTTATTTCAATTTTGTCGTCACAGACGCACTTATGAATGTCAATTATTACAATGACTCTACCACCGTATTGGAAAAAGAACCACTACTCAGATGATAAGGCAAGAAACTGAGGGGCATATTTTTTAGAACTTTTGTTACAATATTTTATGTTTGTTTTTGACAATATTATTTTTCTTATGTGCCAGTTGGCTACTTGGCAGAAACGGAATGTTCCATGCATCTTTGTCTTCTATGTAATTACTCTGTGTAATGGTGCCCATGCTACAGAATCAGTATATTATTGTATTACCAAGTTATGTAAAACCTACCTACCCTTAAAAATTTCAGTTGTACATTTTCCTTGAAAAGAGTAAGAAAAAATAAAACCGGCCAAGTGCGAGTCGTACTCGCGCACGAAGGGTTCCGCATCTATAAAAACGGCAAAAAATCACGACAGCGGAGTCTTAGTAATAAGGTCCCGTTTTAGCCTTTGGGTACGAAACCCTAAAAATCATCATTAATTTTATAGTTATCATATCAAGAAACGAGATCAATGATTTTTAATACAGATAATAATAACATTTAGATGCGATTTAAAAGTAAAATGTGCATATTCTATCTAAAATTCTATATGGATCTGAAGTCGATAACATCGACAGCTAAATAGTGGTTATGTGGCTGACATTTACAAATAGACAAGATGTAAAAGTAGATTATGATGTTATTGTAAAGTCCTTCGGTAACATGAGCCTGATGCAAATTAGCAATTTTGCAATTAATAAGAAACTTGCTTTGTCTGTCAGGTGGAGGTAAACAGGATCCAAAAATTATTAAAGGAACAACATTGTTGAAAACTAGTTTTTAGGGTTCCCTACCCAAAGGGTAAAACGGGATCTTATTACTAGGACTCCGCTGTCCGTCCGTCTGTCTGTCTATTTTTCTGTCTGTCACCAGGCTGTATCTCATGAATTGTGATAGACAGTTGAAATTTTCACAGATGATGTATTTCTGTTGCCGCTATAACATCAAATACTAAAAAACAGAATACAATATATATTTAAGTGGGTTTCCATACAACAAACATGATTTTTTTTAAAGTTTAGAAACTATCGCGAGTCGAAATATCATAACATGAGTGTAGCCGTTTATATTTATAATGATGTTTTTTTTGCCATTTTTATAGATAATGGTACGGAACCATTCGCGCGCGAGTACGACTCGCACTTGGCCCGTTTTTTTAGTTTTTGTATCAAGGATAATAGTGTTTTTGTTCTACCAAAACAAAATTGGGCAGGTAAATAAAAATATTTATTATGTGAATACAATATTGCAAAATGCTAGATGGATTTTATACATGGCTTAACATTGCAGAGAATATGACTACTCATATTAAAACGGCATTTCAAAACTACCATGACTGTTCTTCCAAAAAAACTTTATAATGCGTAAAACCTTTCTGACGATGAATAATATTTTTTCAATAGTATAAAAACAAAGTCGCTCATCCATATATGTTTATTTGTATTATTAGTGCGAAATTATCTCTGTCTCTTTGTACAATTTTTCATGACTAAACGGCTCAAACGATCCTGATGAAGTTTAGCATAGAGATAGCCTGTAACCCAGAGAAGGACATACCAATTTAATACGTAGTTCCCAAAGGAATCGCAATAGAACTAAATACCACGCGCATGAAGTCACAGGCAACATTTAACTAATCTATATTTTTTTAATGAAAATTCTATCCGTGCAAAACCAGGGCGTATTGTATGTAAAAAATAAGAATGGATAAGGAATCGCCATCGGCAATCAAGAAAATAGATAGATAGAAAACACTTTATTGCACTAAAAAAAAATTACAGTTGTTAATACATAATTTCCTATAACTACAATAGGCGGTCTTGTTGCTAAGCATCGAACTCTACCAATATCGTATGTAAAAAATAAGAATGGATAAGGAATCGCCATCGGCAATCAAGAAAATAGATAGATAGATAGAAAACACTTTAATGCACTTAAAAAAAAGAATTACAGTTGTTTATATATATAGACAGATAGTTAAAAATACTGTATTGCACTTCAAAAAAAGGAAAAAAGGATTACAGTTGGTAATACATAATTTCCTATCCATACAATACGCGGTCGCATCGCTAAGCAGCGATCTCTTCCAACATACATAAATATATTTTGCGAAACAAGATATATTATATATTAAATATATATTACTTTATAGATAAGTATATAATGTCTCCTGTTAACATCTACCATCTCTGTGCCAGTGCGTGTGTTTTACATATTTCTAATTACAATAATTACGCTTATCATTTCAACCACATCCATCACAACTGTTACAATATCTGTGATATTGCTAATAATGGTGTATTGTTTCACAACCGTATTCACAAACAGCTGTCATCGCTCAGTCATTGTATTGTATCAACTGGTATTATGTACAAGTATGTCAGTAATGTTTTTACATTCAACGATACTTTGACTTTATGAAGTAACAGTCTTATTACGAATTAACGATTAATACTTAGTGAATGGGTAACATGAGTAATAATGTAGACATTATTGTTGTTAAAAAAATTCGTTACATACCCTAAAATATCATTCTCTGAAAATTATTCTATTAAAATCTTTTTCTTATTGAACATGTTTTTTTTCGTAGAAATAATTCTTCTTTTTTCCGATTGAATATCTCATTTTTTTGATATTTGTTCTATTGAGAACTTGTCCAACTTTTCTATTTTTATGTAACTGAATGACGAGACGAGCTGGTCGTTTGCCTGATGGTAAACAATACGCCAGCCCTTAACAATAACAGCACCACCCAGAACTTTGTTTTGCAAAATCCTGCGCGGCGCTGCACTGCACTCGTCACCTTGAAACAATTACCTGTTGAGTCTCATAATGCCCAGTAATTTCATTAAAAGACGGAACATAGTAATGCTTGCGCACTACTGCTTGGCGGCTGAATAACTGGCCACCCAGCCGGCCTCTAGCATACGAGATACCTACCACAAGTAAATTAATAATTGAACATCTTTCTTTATATCTCGGCTAAATGTAGTGTCAGAGTTATACGCTCCTCGGAGGCCTCCGACATGGCTAAATGACTCAGCTAAATATCCAAATAATCTAAAGTACGGTGTCACTGATGTAAATGCCACACAAACGGTCACCCATCCAAGTGGTAACGAACGTGGATCTGATACGAAAGGCTGGGCGTGCTACGAACGCTGAACACTGGCGTCAATGAACATATTGACATCATCAGTCGTTTATGTTACTACGTTTTTAAAAGAATAATTTTTTATAGGTTATACAATGTGATTATTGTGGTTTAATCATAAATTTAATTAGTGAATAACGTACTTTTTCTGACCATCAAATTATCACGCGCTACTATCAGTAGGCTAGTAATTAGAAGTTTGTGTAGATTTTTGCCCTCAATGTATCAATTATAACACATTTATGGTTTATCATACATGCCGGTTCTTTTAAGGCCACTGTCCATTAGAAATCAAAGCCACAGTACGAAACCGGAACACGTGCATTTATTTATTTTTTACAGAAATATTTCAAGTCAAGACTTTGTTGCGAGACTTTCCCTTCCCTATACTGTTTTATAAAACAAAATTGCTATTTCCTACTATAATGAATACGGTATTTAGGTTTAGACAGAAACAAATAAAATACATAATGCCCAACGATCACACAAGTACATAGATCTTATCTTGGCCCCTATATAACTAGGATTTTTATTTATTTTATGGAATTGACTGATGAGACGAGCTGGTCGTTCGCCTGGTGTTAAGCGCCACGCCTGCCCATAACAATTGCAGTGCCACCCAGAACTTTCAATACCATAAAAATTACTGCGTAGCGCTGCATTGCCCTCATCACCCCGAGACATGCCCAGTAATTTCGCTGGCTACAATGCCCTTCAAACCGGAACATAGTAATGCTTGTGCACTCGTGCTTGGCGGCAGATTAACTGGCAAAGCTGTGGTACCTGCCCAGACGGCCTCTCGCATACGAGAGGCCTACCACGAGTAAAAGTAGGATACATGGATATCTAAGGAAAATGAACAACGAGGACTATAATCCCGATCAGTGCTAAGTTATCGGACCATTCGGTATTTACCAAGCTTATCAAAGGTTTTGCTCATTAACCTACTCAAATTAACATATCTTTGAGCTAATAGTCACAGGAGTGTTTTCGTAGGTGGTTATCATTTCGGACAATCAGGCATACAGATGTACAAGTGAAAATATACGTGTATGTACCTACATTGGTTATTACCACAAACATTCACAAGTGCGGTTAACTAACAGCTAAAATACATTTAGGTTCTACGTGGGTTCTACTAAATTCCTATTACACATACCGTTTGCATATTACCCTCATTGAAATATCTTGTAAAGATTAATAGCATCGGGAAGCACCAGTGCAATGAGGAATGTACAATTACGATGCGTATGTTAATGTACGATTGTAGAAGGTCAGCAACATATGCTGTACATACTGTAATACGTGTGTGTGTGTAGGAGTGTGTTGTTGTGTGCATCAGTAGGAGTGCTTACTTTATCTTATGATGTAGGTAGTTGGATTCTAGATTTCCGTTTCCGCCCGCATATGTTTCTGGTTTGCTTGTGGCACAAGGGTTATTCCTAGTAAATACTTTTGGTTTCATAACACAACTGGCAAAAGGCTAAAAGGAAAATCGTTCATCGTGTTTTTAACCGACTTAAAAAAGGAGGAGGTTCTCTATTCGATTATATGTAATCCGCTTACGCGCTTTGGAGTATTAGGCTCTGGCCGTGGTAGTAATACCACCCACGCAACAAAGCCATGCCGTCAAACGACCTAGTCGTGTTTCGGGATGATGTTTGGTGAACCATCGGGGAGACGGGTCTGAGCAGCCGCTCAACTGCCGTCTCTCTCTAGATCTATGTGCTCCATCTTAGGCCACATCATCGCTTCACATCAGGCGAGATAGTGGCCAAACATGGATCTATTAAGCGTAAAAAAAAATATGTTTTTTATGTTTGTTACCTCAAAACTCCGTCATTTATGAACCGATTTGAAAAAAATCTTTTTGCGTTGGGTTCAGTATAGCTACGAAGGGGTCACATATAAATTTCATCGATATTTAACCTTGGACTTCGAAGATTCATTGAAGTCGGTTTTGATAAATTATATACTTGTTTCTATAGGTAGATAATAAGAATTTGAAATATTTATTGCGACTCAAATTGTTAATTATAAATTTTTTATTCGAATCCAGCCTTTTGCTGAAGTTTTCATGTCATATCAGATGTGCATCGTACATAATATGGGACACACGTGGCGGGTATACTCTTTCAAGTTTTAAGCGATAAAATAATTATACAAATGTGTTCGGTAGGTAGTTTTAGAGTAATTAGTTAAATACATAAAAAGGCAAAAACATACATAATATATACGTCGGGTTAAGAACCTCAACCTTTTTGAAGTTCGGTTCATTATAAACCTCTGTGTCTCCGTAGATTATTTAAATATGTACTGTGTGTAATACCTGTTGGTCTAAAGATTAAATAGGCACTACCATCATTAAATTAGTGTTGGCAACACTGATAAGAAGAGCGAGTGTGGCTCAGTGGGAGCATGTGCGACTTTTGACCCGACGCACCCGAGTTCGAATCCCGCTGGCCCCGCACCACTGACTTCCTTAAGTTATGTGCGGATTTTAACACTCGCTCTAAAAACGGTGAAGGAAAACATCGTGAGGAAACCGGCATGTCCAAGAATTAATCACAAAATTCAAGGACATGTGACATCCATCAACCTGCACTGGGCCAGCGTGGTGGATTATGGCCCATACTCTCTCTATGAGAGAAGGCCCGTGTCCCAGCAGTAGGAACGTGATGGGCTGATGATGATGAACTCTGATAAGCTCTGAAATATGCCGTTGCACCTGTACGTACAGTTACAAATATATAGAACAGTAAATACACGCTTATCCAGCATGACGGACCGATAAAACCAACAGATCGTGTCTCACTGAATGATTGTACCTTAGATATGATATCCCATCGTTCATAATATTAGAAGAAACTATGAAGATAATATGTATGTAGGTACTTACACACAAATGCAAATGTTGCCAGTGTGCAATGTATATAAAAAATATATAAATATAGTAGTATATAAAAAAATGTATGGGATGCTTTTGCTTGATTAAGACGTTGCGTTGGAACGGTATTTCAAAGACACGAGTTCCGCCCAAGCAAACTTTTTTATATAAAAAATGTTTCTTAAGACTGCACACTACCTCAAAACTGCTTTACCGTTCGCGTTTGAAGTTGCATATCAATAATAGTATTGAATCAATCGTGTTGAAAAAAATATATAGTATAGTTGAGGATATACTCTGATGTCCATACGTTGTAAAAACACGATTACTAAAAAAAGTCTCGATACAAAAAATTCACAAACTTCCCACTTAAATTTTGTAAATAAAAAGCAGTATACAGTTAATACTTGACCTATTATAATGAAACTTTTTACACAAATCTGAACTAATATAATACGTGTATCTTATGTATTCAATTTAAAATAATGTTATTTTTTATTTTGTTAGAAATTTAATACCGAAATATTGCGTGGAAAACTACACGTCCGCGACAGCCGCTGTGTTGGTTCAGACGCGCTCCGGCACTCGCTCCCGCTCGGCCGCGCAACGTACCTACTAGGTGCGAGCGAGATAGTTGCGACTGTAGCTACGAGTTGACGGGCCGTCGCGTGGGAGAATTTTGATTTGAGCTGGGGTAGTGTGGGCTCTTAATATAGTATTCATATATTTTTTTGTAGTTTTCATGTAAATCAATCTTTCCGTGTTCGTTACTACCACACTAATTTAAATCTGTGTAAAACTCTTAAAATAAAAAAATACTTTTGGCTTATATTATTATAGGCCATTTATATAATTTATTATACTTTTGCTATAAATCATAGATAGTCATATCTATCTCATTTAAAAAGCCGTCATTTCAATAGAAAGTAGCGAGACGTAAACACAGATGCGGTTTCCCATAGCCATGGTGGCGATAGAAAGTGGTCGCCACAACCTTAGCTGCGATCTGTCTCAATATAGAAGCAACACGGCCTAGCTAAGACATAAATACAAAACTGAACATAAAGTAGGTGTTTAGATACGTTAATTTTACTTTTTCTTATCATCAGATTTAAATATCGGAATTGGAGGCTAAGTCCTTTTTGAAAATACAATTGCCAAATAACTAAGACGTAGCGATTGTATTTAGCACGTCTATTTTTAAATTTTGCAGCAAGTAAACTATCTTAATCCTCAGTTAATTGCAGTGGACACTGCCCTTCAAACCGGAACACAGTAATGTTTGCACACTACTGCACGGCGGCAAAATAACTACAAAAAAATATGTTTCATTGAAATACTTTTGTTTTCAGTTGTATGTTCGTGGGATCATCATTGGGGTGAACCTTCCCGTTTTAAACCTTTATATATAACTTGTACGACTAAGGGTTTATTTATATAAAATAACTAGTACGGCTATACAGCCAATTACACTAATTAATCAATGAAAATACAATACAGATATGAAAAAACATATAAACAAACCGTTAAACAAACCGTTAACCGGGTTGCTGGTAGCGAATGGAAAAGGAAAGCCGAAGATCGGGCTCAGTGGCGTGCTATGGGAGAGGCCTATGTCCAGCAGTGGACTGATGTGTGCTGATGATGATGATGATGAAGCAAACCGTTGGTATCTGGTATATACGCGTAAGAGATGGCAAGTTTTGTGTTAATCCAGAATTGATAAATGTTAATAAGTCCCCAAAGTAGTGTTAAGATGTCACAGTTACAGAAATGACATGTGTTGACTTGCAAGCTGTTACTCGGGTTAGCCGAGAAAGTTGTAACAATGGATAACTTCGCCTTATGTAATTGTATGGGAGATTTTATGTGTTACTATTAACTATTATTAATTAGGCTTTGTTTGTTTTAGATTGTTTTAAATATTCTTGGATAGTGACGTGGAGCAAACTTTACTGGGAGCTAAAACTATGACACCAGCTCGTGTAGATAGGTCTTGGAGTTTTTTAGCTACCTAGGTAGATATTTCTTGTTTGAGGCCAACCCTGGTTTTGGAGTTTATAGACCCCCTGAAGGGCTCCAACATTGCCTAACGGCTGTTGTGCTGCAACAACTGGGACCAACGGCTTCACGTGCCCTCCGAAACACAGCGCTCAGATGTAAATACCACACAAACGGTCACCCATCCAAGTAGTTGCCGCTTCGACCGTTGCTTAACCTAACAGATCTGTTATAACCGGCTACGTGACCTACGCTACGAGCGCTATTACTAGCTACGTTATTATAGGTACTTTTATTTCTGGCAAAATAAAGTATATAGCTATCGTATGAAGTCGCGGTTGTCAAACGTACATAAAACAATAACCTTCTTAATCAAGTTATACAATAGCTAATAAAAGTCTCATAAATATCCTCGCCCACATTCAATCCCATACAAGAGAATACCGTGGGCAAAGTTTTTTCACTTAACAAAATCCCTCTCCATATCAGGTGAATAAACTTGTAATGCAACTGTAGGCCACTATCTCAGATTCACTTGATGATAAGTTTGTTAGAGAAGTGTAGGCGTTGTAAACAATCAAGTTGCACAAGACTCTGTGTCAAGACACTACATGGTACATGTACTATTAACTACTATTCTGTGACATGGTTGAGAAGACTTTTTATGAATGGTATGAATATCGCAGAGTCATATGCATAGATATCATCATAATCATCCCCATCACGTTCCTACTGGTGGGAGTCGGGCCTTCTCTCATAGAGAGAGTAAGGGCCATAATCTACCACGCTGGCCCAGTGCGGGTTGGTGGATGTCACATTTCCTTGAATTTTTGTGATAACTTCTTGGACATGCGAGTTTCCTCACGATGTTTTCCTTCACCTTTTCTAGAGCGAATGTTAAAATCCACACATAACTTAAGGAAGTTAGTGGTGCGGGGCCAGCGGGATTCGTACTCGGGTGCGTCGGATCGAAAGTCACAGATGCTCCCATTGAGCCACACTCGCTCTTCTTATCAGAGTTGCCAACACTAATTTAATGATGCTAATACCTATTTAATCTTAAGACCAACAGGTACGAACTCGGGTGCGTCGGGTTGAATGTGTCATGTTCTCCCACTGAGTCACACTCGCTCTATGGTATAGATATATTTATATACATACCTTTCCTTTTTTTTTCACGTCTGTGATGTATGTATAAAGTGATTATAAAGCAAAATGAGTAAATTGAGCGCAAAAAGTGATAGAAAATTCTGGAAGTTGTGACTGATTACTAAGATGGAGTATACAAACTAGAAAAAAGTTTACCTACTAAAAACTAAGCAACGATTAAGACAAAGAACAACTAAAACCGTTAATCCTGTATTTAATTGGTGTACTAGTACGAAAAAAAACCTCAACGTAATACACCTCTAAAAGCTTACCAAGGTTAAAGCCTCCAATTTTATATTTAACAGATAATTCCATTGCTTATCTAGTTGAAGCGAATACAATGGAAATTGACCGTTAAATTGTATTCATCTAACAAATAAGTTAAGGTTAAGTCGGGCTAATCGTTTTGCAAAACGCAAACCAAGATCGCAATCGAAGGTAAAAAGCTTTTATTGTCTAAGAGTGAAGTCATAGGTTACATCATCAGGATTCAAGTCAGCCTCGGATAGATATCTTCTTAAACTTTGAGGACAAAACTTAAATCTTCGGTTCGCCTTGAAGTTACGTAATAAATCCGAATAGTTAAGGAACAGGCTATTCTAGTGTAGAGCCTTTTAAAGTGAATGTAGTCAAGCAGTAATTTGTGCGCCTTATGATCCTATCGACGCATCCGAGTTCAAATCCCGCCTGGGCCCTGCACCAATCTATGCTAATATTATAAAGAGATAAAGTTGTAAGTAAACAGATGCTTACCTATCTTATGTTTACGTTGTATGTGTTTAGATTTATGTTATTTTATAGTTGAACTCTTAATGGCAGTAGAAAGCGAATGTGCGTACCAAGACAAACCTACTGTGGTTTTGTGGTACTACAGAAATATGTTTTGTATAATACGTTTTGTTTAATAAATTAAAAAAAAAAAGTATGTATGTTTGTAGAGAGTAATCTCTGGAACTACTGATCCGATTTCGAAAGTTCTTTCACTGATAGGAAGCTACACTATCCTTGAGAAACATCGCGTATATTTTATTATGTCGACGCGAACGAAGTCACGGGCGGTTGTCTATAATAAAGTGTAATAATAATATGCGTATTTTTCACTCCAGCTGAAATAATAAAGAAAAACATTGTAAGGAAATCCACTTTAGGACTCTGGCGAGGTAGGCTCAGGCCGCTGTGGAAATATCACATACTGAAAAAAACTTGCCGTTAAGCAACGTAGTCGTATTTTGGGATGATGTTTTGAGAACCAACGGTAGGACGTAACTGGACAAAAGCCGTCTTTCTCTAGATCGAAGTGTTCCATATTCAGCCACATCGTTGGAGATAGTGGCGTCGTAGCTATACTGAACCCAACGCAAAAAGATATTTCCAAATCGGTTCATAAATGACGGAGTTCTAAGGTAACAAACATAAAAAAAATGATAAGAAAAAATACAATCGAACAGTTCATTCTCCTTTTGAAGTCGGTCAAAAAAAACCAAAGAGTTTTACTTTAATTTTACGATAAGAACCCTATTTCCAATTAGTTGTAATTACAAAGTTACTACTTACATTACTATGCGTAATGAGCACCTGTCCCAAAAGTGGGAACGTGATGGGCTGGTGATGATGATGATGATGAGCACCTGTCGCGAATTTAGAACATCTCACGTAAATTGCATAGTCTCATGAACCCAAAAAACGATCATTTGTAACAGTACTCACGGTAAGTGACCCCATGGTAATTTTACACAATTTCCTTCCCAGAAAAAAGTATCCTCTTAGCACAGTGAATGCACAAGCAAGAACCTAAAGATAAGGCACAACATAATCTGCTTAGTAAAGTAACTTATTAAAATAAATTTTATTTTTTTATATGGTCTTTCGTGTGAGGTATATTCCTAAATTTGGAAGGAGAGGTCAACATTATATTCGGGTTTCAGTTTCTACTTCTAGTTCTGACAAGGTCTTTGATCTTGATAAGGTCTCTTTTTATCAGGAACCTTTCCTTTCTTCTTTTTTCTTTTTTTCATAAGAAAGTATGTACAAAATTTAATTCCTTCTTAAGTGCAATAAAGTGTTTTCTATTCTATTCTTTCCAAAAAAGGACCGCTTGCGATAAAGCTGATTCATCATGGTGATTGGATGCATAGAAAAATAATTAAGAAGGGTTATCGCATAAGTGATACTACTCACTGGCCCAACACAAGCTTGGGAAAGCTGTATCGTGCCAATACTCCATAACCTTCGTTTCCGCGTTTCAACTCTTCTATAGATACTTTGAATCTTCTGAAAGGTGTGTGTTTAGGTGAAGTCAATTATTCTGTGGTAAAGCATAATATCTGTCATGTAAGTTGCATAGTGCGTTCTTAGAACGTATAAGAAGTTTCACATAATTTTTAGCCTTAAAGCGAAGTTATAAGGTTTAAAATGAATATTGTTGGAGGTTTGAGTGGTGCACGCGTTTTACGTCGCAGCGATTACTTCACTGTTACCATCTTGGCAAAGCGTTGGTGCTGTAGTCACGATCGTACAAGAATGCTAGCTTTAAAATATCACAATGAGGCTCACTGCACGGATGGCTGTGCTGTGACTATTTTGACATTTCATTGGAAACTGTCGTGACGAATTACGCCTTGATTCGAATTCAAGTTGGCGTTGACATTGATTAGCATAGTGTTTGTTTTGTCTAGCACGATGAATCAATAATCGTATGCGACTCCAGCGTCATTGTAAATGGTTAAAGCACACTTAGCACCTGCTAATTTATTAAATGCTTTATTTAAGTAAACATTTTGTAATGTAATAAGTACATAGATTCTAAAACGTTATGCGGATGAAGAAAACGAAACGCATAAAAATGGTGGAAATTTGATATGGGACTTGACGGGCTGCCCTTCATGTCTCATCTTATGTATAGAATAGTAACTATATTACAGTACTGTATTGTATATTATAGTAGTGTATATTATAGTATAGTATAGTAGTATACTGTCGTCAGCGTCATAAGGAAAAAGATGTATTTGACTTTTTTCGAAATTGAGTTACATACACCATCAAAAGACAAAAAAAGACGCATCCACTATTTTTATATTTGGCTTAACTAAAACACAACCATGTAAATGTTACTTATAATTTAGACGCATCTGCCACAAGTCATAATGTTTTAGTTTAAAAAATACTAAACACATTTCTCCATTTCAAACTTTAGGCAGAAACGTTCTTTTTTCTTATGGCGGCGGCAGTATACATAGTTCATGCATAGTTCGATTTCTTTTTGTTGCGACATTTCTCGTCTTTAAAAATCTATCACAGTAATATTATACATACATGTATAAATGCAATCGCAAATGTGTCTTCACACCGCGACGGCTTAACGGATCTCGATGAAATTTGGTATGGAGCTTACCCTTGATTAGCACATAGTAACAAAAGTAGCTTGTTTGATATAGGCTACTTTTATCCCGGGAAACCACGGGGCGCAGTAATTTCATAAAACAACAGTTCCTTACCTGTCACCGCTTCCTATAGACTATTTATAATTCTTTATTGAAACAAACCCGGTTATTCCATTACTTGCGCAACCTCGAAAGTCCATTCCTGCATTGCATAAATAAATAACTAAATCCGTAATTACAATCACGATTGGTTGTTTTTTTCTCAAAACTTATAGATTCATAATGCACAAAGTGAAAGCGTTAATAGCATGCCAATAAAAGAATAATGATTCTGAACAATTGGTCACATGGTGCCGATAAAAAACGGCCGTGAACAATACCTCCCCAGTTTCATTTGTGTCGTGTGGAGTTGGTACTGATGGTAGTGTTTATGTTTGTTCTGGTTTTAGAGTTAGCTAGCTGCGCCTCGCGGTTTCATCCGTAGTTTCCCAGTATAAAAAATAGCCTATATCCTTTCTCAGGACCTAAAGAACTTACATAACAAATTTCATCAAAAGCCGTTTGGTAGTTTTTGTGTGATTGAGTAGCAAACATCCATCCGTCGGTTCATAAATGACGGAGTTCTGAGGTAACAAACATAAAAAAATACAATCGAACAGAGAATCTCCTCCTCTTTTGAAGTCGGTAAATAAAGATTATATATGCATCTTGGTATTACCACAGATATTACTAGGTGACACCTAAGTGAATAAACGACTAACGTTGGTATCTGTTCATACATCATCTTAGCAAAATATACTTTACTGGTGGTAGGTTTCTCGTATGCGAGAGGCCGTCTGGGTGGGTACCACCGCTTTGCCAGTTATTCAGCCGCCAAGCAGTTGTGCGAAAGCATTGCTGTGTTCCGGTTTGAAGGGCATTGTAGCCAGTGAAATTACTGGACATTATGAGACTCAACAGCTAATTGTCTCAGGGCGACGAGCGCAGTGCAGCGCCGCGCAGGATTTTGCAAAACAAAGTTCTGGGTGGTGCTGTTATTGTTATGGGCTGGCGTATTGCTTACTATCAGGCAAACGACCAGCTCGTCTCGTCAGTCAGTAACATATAAAAAAACATATAAAATTTAAAAATATGATTCGCAAAAAGTGTAGAAACACCGAAACGAAACGCGAAACACCCAAGTCTTAGCAAAACGATGCATTCGCTTCGCTTCTTCGCAAAAGGATCTTGACCTCATCAAGTTAGCGGTACTGTTATGGTTTCTGTCCAGTCAAAGCTTTGTTAAGCTTCTAGGTATGCTAATCAGAAACTGTACTGTAGCATTAATTTGTTACAAGATAAGACTCATTTTAGCTTGTAAGAATTGTTAATTAGGCCTGATTTGTCTGATTTGAAGCCTTATGAGGCCTCATTGTCAATAAAAGGTTTGATTTTAATGTACCATTACATTAAAATAATAGGGGTCGGATAGTAATCGTTTATTTTTTAATATTTTATAAAGTACCACTGTCCACGACTTACGAGGACAACGGACCTACATTGAATTTAACACTCGCTCTAAAAACGGTGAAGGAAAACGTCGTGTAGAAACCGGTATGTCCAAGAATTTATCACAAAAATTCAAGGACATGTGACCAACCCGCACTGGAACATTGTGGTGGATTACGACCCATACCACAGAATACTAACCCATACTCTCTCTACGAAGAATGGCCCGAGTCCCAGTAGTGGGCTGATGATGAGACGGCTCATGGTCTACTTTAGCCCTTGTAGGTCTTAGAGCCTACATCTAAATGACAATACGTAACTCTACACTCGCATACGGATTTTGAAACAAACCGTATCGCAGCAGTGTTTCGAGCCACCACAATGGCCTGTAACCGGATAAAGTTTAACGGCCAGCGAGCGTGAAACCACCTCGGTTGAGAAATGGCGGCGAACTCTGTGTAGGTACTCGGAGCTCGCTGGTTAGTGCCTTGAGAATGAGGTATAGCTTTATTTATGAAGACACTATTATCGAACGGTAACAGAATTCTGTACGCAGAACTATTAATGCTCTACTAATATCTTAATTTTTATTTTATAATTTTTTTATTACAATTATTATTATTATTATTTTAATAGCTATCCTACTTCCTACTAATTCCCAATTGGGAAATTAGCGAAAGTTTGTGAGGATGGAAGGATGGATGGATGTTTGTTACTCAATCACGCATAAACTACTGAGTGGATTTTGTGATATTTTTTATGTAGGTAGGTCCTGAAAAAGGACATGCCAATTTTTATCCCGGGAAACCGCGGGTGAATCCGCGGGCCGCAGTTATCCTACTTCCTACTAATTCCCAATATTCCTAATAATAGTATATATGCGTAAGTTTGTGAGGATGGATGGATGGATGGATGTTTGTTACTCAATCACGCAAAACCTAGTAAACGGATTTTTATGAAATTTGGTATGTAGGTACTTTAGGTACTGGAAAATGATATAGGTTACTTTTATCCCGGGAAGCAAGTCGTTCTCCTGACGGTAAGTAATACGCCTGTCCATAACATTTGCAGCACCACCCAGACCATTGTTATGCAAAATCCTCCGTGGCACTGCACTGCGCTCGTCTCCCTGAGACAATAGCTTTTAATGCCAAGTAATTTCGCTACAATGCCCTTTAAACCGGAATACAGTAATGCTTGCGCACTATACTCCGGTACATATTATTCGGATGTTACGTGTAAGTTTATTTCTTATTTTATTATTTAATAAATAATTATGATTTTTTATACTACATACAATAGTTATATACAACGTTCACTACCTAATACAGATATATTTATTTTATTACTAATATTTTTTTTTATTTTTTTGAGTGTCTTGATGGGAGCAGTTACCTACAGGCGAGGTTTTACGATACCCTTAGAGTGTGGAGTACGCCACAACAATATAACTACAAAGTCCAAATAGGCGTTTCCAAGTCATAGTGTGATGCATCATAAACTCATTTATTGCATCATCATAATACATAGGTATATTATGTGAAACCTTTGTGAGGGTATGCCTTGATAGTCAAAGGTGATTTTTACAGTATATTTTTTACTCGTGGTAGGTCTCTCGTATGTGGGAGGCCTTCTGGGTAGATACCACCGCTTTGCCATTTATTCCGCCGGCAAGCGTGTGCAAGCAGTGCTGTGTTCCGGTTGGAAGGGCATTGTAGCCAGAAAAATTACTGGGCATATGAGACATAATATTTATCTGATGTCTCGGGGTGATGAGCGCAATGCAGTCCTACGCAGTACTTTTTACGGTATTAAAAGTTCTGTTATTTTTATGGGCAGGCGTGGCACTTACCATCAGGCAAACGAATTGCTCGTTTCAATAGTCAGTTCCATAAAAAATCCGTATTTGTTAAAGCAAAATAATCGGGTTTTCTTTATCTAAGTTTTTTGGATATGCTTTACGATTATTGACGCAAATTGAAAATTGATTAGGTTTATTATGTTGCACACTTGAACAAATAAAGAGAGGCGGATGGAATCTTGCTAAACAACACTGAAGTATAGCAATGGTGGTGGCGTTATGTTCGTTAGAGTGGACGGAGGGCCGATTTCAAGCCTTTGTGACGTCCGATCTGCAAAGCATGATGAAAATGTGTGCGTGTGGCTAGTGTACAAACGAGCGGGCCGGCATAGCTTGAGTGCTTCACTTTTGAATTTGGCGACGCGGTGTCCGCCTTTTTTTATTCGTTCAAGGTTGCACTAAGTACATTGATGATATTTTATGTTTTGTTGAACAATTTGTTACTAAACGAAACCTATTTCAATACCTTCCTTGTATCATAATTATGATAATGTGTCCGTCGTGCGCGGCTTTATGTATATCTTTTTTAATAAGTTCATACGTGAACGTTTTACATTATTTACTTTGTCATTGCATTATTCTTGATATATTAATATAGCTGTTGATATAGCGGCAGGTCCCGCACCATTGACTTTCTTTTAAACTCGCTCTAAAAACGAAGATGGAAAACATCTTTAGGACATCGGTATGTCCAAGATTTTGTCACAAAAATTCAAGGACATGTGACATCCACCAACCCGCACTGGGCCAGCGTGGTGGATTATGGCCCTTGCTCTCTCTATGAGAGAAGGCCCCTGTACCAGCAGTGAGAACGTGATGGGCTGATGATGATGGTGATGAAAGGTGTGTGTGGTTGTGTGGTTTTAATTATTTTTATCATAAGCTTGCAGAAATGTAGCAGCAGCTATTTGTTGACAGCAAAAAGCAAAACACGAAAAAAAAATCAAGCTTAGTAGTACTTGTACGAGTAGGTATCTAAGTTCTGCTACGTAGTACGTAGTATGTATTCTGTGGTTCTACCCAGCTGACATATTATTAAGTATATAAAAAAAAATATAAAAAATTTAATAGAATCTAAATACCAAATAAGGTACATGATGTCATTTCGATACAGGTTTTTAATAGCAAACCGATGTTAGTCTAACGTTTTATTTTAATTTTGTCACACTTAACACAACGTGTTATATGAAGAAAAATTTTAGGTAGGTAAGTTTATTTCTTATGTAGGTTGTTCAAATTTCAAATTTTTAAATTTCAAAATCATTTATTGACATAATGTGATGTACAAGGTAAGTATTGAATCCATAGGCTCCCGAACTAATCGAAACTGTGTTTCAGGAGCCAGTGGCTTCTCCCAGTTTATTAGGATATGTTTACAATATGTCTTCTATATACACATATAAAATATATCTAATTATGTTGTATGTACAGTTATGAATTGAATTCGTAGAATCAATTTATTTTAACTGATAAATAAAATATATTATCATTATATTATCATTATGCACGTATACCTAATTACTTATACGTACCTAATTAGTCATAATAAGACTACAATTTAGCTGTATTATGATTGTTTCTGTTGTACTACCAAATTATTTGGTTAAAACTTTCCTTGACACATAATTTAAATTTAAACTATTTAAACCGATGTCTACTCTAAAATTTACGGAAGTACGTAGGTATGTATAGATTTCTTAGTAAAATCTCTGCTTTGCTACTTACAGCAAACCTACAACGTGCTACTACTGTATTCCGTAGTGCAAACACTGCCATAAAATTTATCGATAAGAAAGGTTTAATGTTTGACGCAGGTATAGAGGACAAGGACAATCATTGACGACTTAGCCCAAGCTGTGCGTAAATGCAAATGAAGTCAAACCGGCAGGTAACTAAACACAAGATACATACAAGAAGTACATGAAAGGAGCAGTTACTATTAGGTATAAATGAGAGATACTTTCTGTAGGGCGTTGCTAACAGGGTTTTTGCATGTCAGAATCTAAGAATGCTATATCTACCAGTTTTACAATCCTGAAACTGTGATCATACTGTTCCAAACCACTCATGATACTCAGGATATAAAACTGAAAAAAAGTATATAGGTAACTAGCTCTGCTGATATCTATCAAATCTTGAAATTACCCAGCGTGTCTAGGACATGACAGACTCTAGTAATTTAGATTGTGGTAAATACTCATTGGCAAATTAAACGCGCTATGGTTACTTTATGAGACTTTACTCTCTCTATGAGAGAAGGCCTGTGTCCCAGCAGTGGGAACGTGATGGGCTGATGATGATGATGATGATGATGATGGTTACTTTTTCTTATGTGATGATGAGACGACCAGCGCGTTTGCCTGAGGTAAGCAGTACGCCTGCCCATAACAGTTGCAGCAGTACCCAAAACTTTATTACTTTTGTGATTAAAACTTTCCGTCAAATAAAACATAGGGGTAAGATATTTAAATCCCTCTGTCAAGGACTGCAAAGTAGATGTTCGAGTAAGCGGCGAGTTTCTAACTTGTGCGTGGCTTGAGCTGTTCTCGGGCCTAGAAGGTGTAGCTGGTATTATTTAATACCGGAGAAAATTTCATTGAACCTTATTGGTGAGAGTTAAGTGCTAAATTGCAATGTCTAAAATTGTAGTAAATACCTGGTCAGCTTGTTCCGATGTTATATATTCAAGTCACGTATTGTCCGGCAAAGTGCGATTGCGGCCGATAAAGTCGGAACTCAGAACTGGTTTGCTAAACCGAGGTTTTGAAAGGCTCCATGGGTTACGTATCGGACAAGTGACATTAAACTATCCATTGCCGCTTCTGTTGCGAAACTGGTTTACTTTGCTATCTTTTACAAGTCATTAGCATTAACACTGTCTTTGATAAATTACCTAGTATAGCTAGCTTAAAAATGGTTGGAATTTAAATAAATATGGGAACTCCTTTGCATATTTATTAATCTTACATTGCTGAACGTAGGCGTCTTTTCGTGAAGACTTGGGATAAAGGTAATTACAGATACTTGTTCATTAGAAGTATTATGTGGTACAGGTAAACATTTTCTTTCCAACCGGATCGTGTAAAATACGCATTTATCACAATCATAGTACCTACACTACCTACTCCTACTTCCACCCAAGAAAATTACATCACAAGTCTGAGTTTCTCAAGCAAACGACTTTCATCCAAGTTCCAATCAATCAGGCCTTAATTGATTAAGACTTGACAAGTGTAACGTAACAATATCTTGTACTTCCTCATTATATAACCCATTGTCTATATTTAGGCATGTTGTATTATTATTTACTAGCTGCGCCCTGCAGTTTCACCAGCGGCCTATGTGTTAATCCAGGGCATAAGCTAGCTCTTACATCAAAATCCATTCAGTGGTTTTTGCGTGAAAGAGTAACAAAGGTACATCCATACATCCATTCTTACAAACTTTCGCGTTTATAATATTAGTAAGATGTTTGTTTGGTGAAAGCATTGACAAACTAGAGATTTGCACTGAGAAATCCTTCTTGGTATTTCAAAATACCAAGACGGATTTCTCAATTCATACGTTTTGTGAAATGTATTTAAATTCCATACATCAACTCTGTAATAATGGTAAAAACATTTTTGTTCATTGATAATGTAATTACAATAATGTCTATAAAATTGTTACTTCCATAAGTTTCATAATAGTTATTCCAACTGCGCAAACTCAAACTCCGCTCAGGCCTTCTATCAGTGATGAGAAAAGTCAGCATCATCATTATCAGCTCTTAACAGTTATACTTTATCTGACCGCGCGATTTTTTCTTTTGTTTTTTCTTTAACTGCTCATTTAATTTGTGGTACCAAGTAAAGTAGATGCTTGAGCTCTTCTTGATCTCCACAAAACAAATCTTTGTAATTTCTTTTAAGTTAGATTTTATTTATAGTCTTTGACTAATTCTTATTTATTTATTGTTTCCTGTTTTGTTTTTTTTGTTTGGTCTTGAATTTGTGTGCCCTTTCCAACGGTTTCTTTCCCATCCTAGTCTGGGCCATTTTGACAATATCGTCATCCCATCTTTTAAATTGTTACCCTTTCTTTCTTTTTTCCTCTCTTGGGTACCATAAAATTAATAAAAGATTGCTACTTTTTAATTATCACTAATTATGAGCGAGTGTGGCTCAGTGGGAGCTCGTGCGACTTTCAATCCGACGCACCCGAGTTCGAATCCCGCTGACCCCGCACCACTAACTTTCTTAAGCTATGTGCGGATTTAACACTCGCTCTAAAACGGTGAAGGAAAACACCGTGAGGAAACCGGCATGTCCAAGAATTTTTCACAAAAAGTCAAGGACATGTGACATTCACCAACCCGCACTGGGCCAGCGTGGTGGATTATGGCCTATTCTCTCTCTATGAGAGAAGGCCCGTGTCCCAGCAGTGGGAACGTGATGGGCTGATGATGATGATGATGAATTATAAAAACCCGCATTAATCTGATTAAAAATTGATTAGAATAGCTCAAATGGTACACGTAACTCAGTTTCCGGGAAGTGAGAGGTCGTTCTACGATATCAATTTGCTTACAAATTAACGCAACCTTATGCTTACAATTGCATCTTTTTGTGGTAAATAGTACCTACACCTTCTAATTATTATTTTTTATCTGCTATAGATCTGAGTTTGACCATCATCTTACCGAATTCTAAGTGACGATGGGCGGGAATGGAGCCCAACCTATATTAAAAAACTGTAAGTATATTATCGAATTAACATCAGTCTGTGAATGGATACCGTACTACGTCAGCCATTTTAGATTTTAAAAATGTTCAAGTGCAAGTCATGCTTGCATAATTAATGTGCCGGTTTAGAAATTCAATCTTGGGTTCAGCATTTGAGATAATTTTCAGTAAATCAATACTTTAGGGAAACTAATTCACATAATTTCAATGTGTTATGCAAACGCGGTTGCAAACTGCAGAGAGTCATTTGATTTCAATTTGATAATCAAATCAAATCAAATCAAATCAAATTTCATTTATTTCAGGCATGTCGTGACCCATATTATGCACAATAAATAATCAAATCAAATTACAAAAAATTACAATAAAATAATAATATAATAAATATAATACTTATCTATTATTAATACTATACTATTATAATTGTTGCTGTTACTTATAATGTCTTTTATTTTTTTTCTCACATTAAAAGTCAGCCACAGATAAATAATGTTTCTAGAAATGATCGCTTGTTTAATTACTCAACTACTTTCCACAGTTTTCCTTTATAAATCTGTCTCTATTTGCGACAGATAAAGAGTGGTTCAGGCAAAAAAACCAGTAGTTTGTCAGTCGTCAGTCGCTAGTCGTCACGGTATATCACATGGCCAGTTGAAAAGTAGGCCTAACCGTTTGTTTCGAACATTTTCTACGTTCGTGACTACTTGAACACTCTTCTGTGCATTCCGGTCAACCTTAATGCGTTTTCATCAACGGCGATTCCTAAATGAACCAGTCTTTTTAACTATAAAAAATATAACAATAAAATAAATACATAAATACTTAACCTTACCTAACTTACTAACCTAGCCTCCTACTAAACGAGTGTTATGATTTCAACAGCCTATGTACTATGTACGAGTACTCGTATGTGTGTAAGTATGGAACCAGATGAGTTGTTACTCATCTTCGAGTTTTGTACAAAGTTAATAAAAATATGTATATTGCGATTTGTAGGTATAACAACACATCGGCCTTGAAGATATGAATTAAGTTCTTATTCATCTAAATTAGATCGAAAGTCCTCTTCATGATATTAGGAACTTAGGAACACTTTTGTATGAATATTTGCTAATGTCCTATACTTGTTGATCGTTGATTTATCTAAAATTTAAGACCCGCCGAACAAAGCCATGCCGTCAAGCGAACTAGTCGTGTTTCGGGATGATGTTCGGTGAACCATCGGGGAGACGGGTCTGAGCAGCCGCTCAACTGCCGTCTCTCTCTAGATCTATGTGCTCCATCTTAGGCCACATCATCGCTTCACATCAGGCGAGATAGTGGCCAAACATAGATCAATTAGGCGTAAAAAAAAAGGAAAAAAAATGATTTATTCAACGCATGCTTTAAGGCTTCCATTTTAGGTTTCTTCGTTCCATCAAGATACAATCTATTGCTAAGGTTGGGTTTGAGCAATATTTAGATTAATCCGATTATTGTTCCGTAAGTTTTAATTACCCATAACCCTCATATTATTATTATGATAGGATGTTCGGAAATAATTGCTATTATTGGATGCGATGTTAAAAACAATTCGTAGATATAAATAATCCCATGGACGCAATATCCGTTTGTAATATAGGTACGCACCTATTCAGAAAACCTATTTGATGTAAACGTATACTGGCCACAGAAGCCGGTTGCCATTACTGATTACCGATATAATCATCTACTTCGAACATAATGGGCTTTCTTTTTGATCTCATGTCATTGTATAACAACTATAATAATATGTCACTTAGGACAGCGGGTGCCTATATAACTACTTATGTTCTGTGGTCGGAGTAGTAACAACTTGATCTTACGTTACACCGAGGCTTGGGTTACCTGACAAAAATAACCGAAATAGATACAGTATGTCCAAGTATGTTATGTTATGTTAGTTTGGTTGATTACCGTATTGTTAAATACCGTGACAGAGAAGAAAACGCCGTGACAATGCGAACGTGATAAAGCGTGACACGAATAAATGCGTTGCCAATTTTTAAATGACATGTGCATTATTGTAAATGTGTACCAAGAATTTGAAACGATTACTTGCAGAATTTTCGAAATAATTAACGGGAAAGTAATATTGGTATGGGTTCAAAGTTAGAGCAATTTAAAATATAAAAATATGTTATGTATGAATGTGGATGAACAAAAAATAGGGCCCAGAAATCCCTGGACTCATACTATTCTTGATCATGGTATCTTTCTTGATAGGGGAGCTGAATTATTGATAGATATATAGATAAACACTTTATTATTCACCTTAAACATAGAAATTTAGTACAAGGTATTTTTTTATTGGGAATTGGCTTTCGTTTGACCACTATGTCACCTGACGGTAAGCGACGATGCGGTCGACGATCTACCACGCTTACCAAGATAGTACCTGTTCACTCGAGACTTGAAGATTCCTAGATTGTAGCTATCGGGAAAGACTGACTCTGGCAGGGAATGTTTATAATGGTATATAAATAATATAAATAGTGGTAATAATGTTGGTTGTAGGATTTCGGCGCAGGGTTCGGAATGAGAAGATCACGAGCTATGGAGTTATCGGTTTAATTAACACACTAGTACAACAACACTTGAAATCAACATAATTATCACTTAGTAGGTAGGTAAATATATGGCACGCATGCGCAGTCCATGCGTTCCCGCGGGTCGCGACAGACGAACTCCCCAAAAATCTAGCTATTCTAGCGCCCGCGGCGGGCGGCAGGCGGGGCCGGGGGGCCGCGGGGGAAAGGCGCGGGGTAAGCGACAAGCGCAGGGACGCGCATGCAAAGCCGGAAATCACCGCGCGAAATATTCAAATATTATAGGCACTAGGTTGCTGCATTGCATTGTCTACATTTCCACCCCCTTGTTCAGAAACACCATCCTCGGTAGGCAACACAGCAACCTTTACAAGAGGTCGCCTTAGGAACCCATTGCGGGTCTTAATTGTACACACTCTTACTTGGCCATCGCGGCCGGGGTGAACCGCGCTAATAATTCCCCTAGGCCAGGTATTTCGGGGCTGATTTTGGTCAAAAATTAGCACCGGATCACCTATTTTTACCGGTGGTGCATCGCTGAACCACTTCTGACGTTTCTGAAGCGTGGGTACATATTCCCTGAGCCAACGCTTCCAGAACATGTCCGCTAGAGCTTGAGCTTTCCGCCAGGCCTTTCTACCATTTAAATCCGACGCATTAAAAGACCCTAGCGTTGATGCGCCCGACGCAGTACCTAGCAACAAGTGGTTGGGAGTTAGTGCAATTGGCCCATCAGGATCATCACCGACGTATGTCAATGGCCTGCTATTGATGATCATCTCTGCCTCTGTTAACAACGTCACTAAAACCTCCTCTCTAGGCACTCGCTCCTTCAACGTGGCTTTCAACGCAGTCTTAGCCGACCTAACTAACCGTTCCCAACACCCGCCCATATGTGGGGCTGCTGGAGGGTTAAACTGCCACGAAATTCGTTTTGTCAACATGAAGTCATTAATTTTGTCGTGTTCCATGTCGCGCAATGCGGCTTTCAACTCGGCATCGGCGCCAACAAAATTTGTTCCCCTATCGCTAAACATAACAGACGGCTGTCCACGACGAGCAACAAAACGTCGGATTGCCATTATGGCCGAATCTGCTGAAAGAGATGCGGCTATCTCGATATGAACGCCCCGAGTTACAAGACAGGTGAAAATGACACCCCACCTTTTTTCGCGACGCCTGCCAATAGCAACCTCCATTGGCCCAAAATAGTCCACGCCACAATGCACAAAAGCTCTCCTAGTATTTACTAGTCTAGTAGCGGGTAAATCTGCCATCTTAGGCGGAGAAGGAAGTGCGCGCCGAATACGACAAAATTGACAACTCGATACAACCGCTTTGACAGTTCGCCTAATCCGTGTTATCCAATATTTCTCCCTAATACAGTTTATTACTGTTTCGTGATTGGCATGGTGCGCGCGCTTGTGATGGTCAAGTACAAGAAGTCTTGCAGTATAATTGCGTCCGTCTAATATGATAGGATGCTTTTCATCGAATGTCAGCATCGGTGACTCACTCAATCGTCCTCTCACTCTTAGCACTCCATCATGCACAAAGGGATCCAAATCACGGATCTTGCTCATCGCAGGTAAAGCACTCCCGGTCTTCAGCACTTTCAGCTCCTCGGAGAAAGTCTCTGCCTGAGATTGCTTGATCAAAATAATTTCCGCTTCTCGAATATTATCAATCGTCAACGGATCTGATTGTTTCTTCCGGCACATACCTACGAACGCAAGAACTCGCGCAGTAACTCTTACAGCTCGAATCCAGGAAGAAAACCGACGAATATCAATAAAAGGTTCACATTGCCTCACTACGTTAACCTTTTCCAGTCGCTCGGAATCTACCTCAACAGCATCGTCATATTCATTAGGTGGCCACTCATCTTTAGGAAGTCGTAAAAACGACGGACCAGTCAACCACAACTTACAGTTCGTGGGCCAGCAAATTTTAGTGGCCTCATCTGCTGGATTTTCAGCAGATGGTACCCAACGCCAATCATTGGTATTGGATTTTCGGTCAATTTCAGCCAACCTGTGCGATACGAATTTTTGAAAATCACGTGGGTCAGAATGAATCCACTTCAAAACTGTTTTTGAGTCAGACCACAAATATTTACGCACTATTAGGACTTTCTGCTCCTTCTCGACTGTGGAGGCTAACCTACACGCCAAAACAGCTGCTTGAAGTTCAAGACGAGGCACGGAAACGACTTTCAGCGGAGCGACACGAGCTTTACCGACGACCATCGCTACATCGGTTTTTCCAGATGTGTCTTGACTAACCAGAAACGCCACAGCTGAATATGCGACCTCGCTAGCATCTCCAAACACGTGTAGTTCGAAACTCGAAGAAGTGCATCCATACCACCGGGGCATACGCATATTGACCAGTTGTTTTATATCCTGCAACCACCTTTCCCATTCCTTACACTCATCCTCTTTCAACTCATCATCCCATCCTATGCCAGACCTCCATACTTTCTGCAACAGGATCTTCGACTTAATCGTATATACGCACAACAGACCTAAAGGGTCAAAAACGCTCATAATGAATTTAAGGAAATCACGTTTCGTGGGGACAACCCTACCTTCGACTATATCAGGTGATAACCTTTTGAACGACAGATCAAATGCAAGTTCATCCGATTCCGGTATCCATATCATGCCTAAAGTCCGTTCGCTGCTGTTGGGAGACTTATCAAAATTCACCGTGCCAGGGACAACAGCAGGTAACTCTTCACGCAACTCAGGTGAGTTCGTCACCCACCCCCTAATCGCGAATCCACCTGCGGCGTGAATCATAGATACGTCTTTGATCAGCTGACGCGCGACGTCCACAGACTGTACACTATCTAAATAATCGTCCATATAATGTCTCTCATGTATCGCTTTTACGGCTTCAGGATAACGTTCTTGAAACTCGCTTGCATTTTTATTCAAAATGTAGATGGCCGACGTCGGCGACGACTTGGCTCCAAAGATCATGGAGTCCATAACATACATGTCCGGGTCGCGCACCCTATCTAAGCCTCTCCATAGAAACAACTGCGCGCCTTGATCCTCCTTACGAATTTTAACACGTAGAAACATGTCGGCTATGTCAGCGGTATACGCTATCGGACCGGAACGGAACCTGAATAATATGCCTAACAAAGAATTAAGCAAGTCCGGCCCTGTAAGTAGGCAATCGTTCAGGCACACATTCTGGCTTCGCGCTGCAGCATCATAGACTAACCTAAGTTTGTTCGGTTTGTTAGGATTCGTCACCCCAAAATGCGGTAACCACCATACCGGGCTAACACTCATCGGACTAGACACAGGCTTAGCATACTTCTCGGATATCAACCGATCGATCTGACGCGTATATGCAGCCGCATATTCGGGATTTTTATCCATTTTATTCTCTACACTGCGTAACCGTTTGAAAGTAGAATCGTAATTATCAGGTAAATGTACCTCGTCACGTGACCACAGTAGCCCTACTTCCCAACCACCGTCTACTCGTCGGCTAGTGCTGTCTAATATTTTACACGCGCGCTCGGTTTCAACATTTTTACGAGACACTTCCGAAATACCTATCGACTCGAGTTCAAACTGCTGTTTCACAAGCTCATACAAATCACAGTCATCAGTATTTTCCGATAAAAAATTTACTGACTCGCGGGCGGACTCAGAAATGATACCTAACGGCCCGTGAACAACCCATCCCAACTTTGTACGCGACGCGACGGGTTGACCGGATTTACCCCGCCGTATTTCCTGGTTAACTATCAAATCCCAATTATCCTGCCCGATTAATAACATTGGCTTGGCGCACGACATCTCACAGCAATCCAAATCTCTTAAATGCCTATTTTGAGCTAACACTCTAGCGGGCACAGTCTGGGGCGGCAAATCAATGTTTGTTATAGTACGCAACATTATATTATGACATAAGCCGTTTGGGCCACGAATTAGCGCAGTTACCCTACATGAGCTATTGTCAGTTACTACATGACCACGGGCACTGATTATTTTCAACGGGGATACGGGACCACTGAACTTTGAACTTATGCTACTGTCCACCAACGACACTGTGGCCCCGTCATCCAAGAGCGCATAACACTTATGTTCCACATCGTCAGTAATTACGGTAACAGGCATCACTTTTAACAATGTTTTTGTGCATCGCTCACCCAAACTCGTTACCGACTCGGCGACGGAACTCGGCGCGGATGCATGCGTCGCCGCGGCGGGCGCTGGAACATGCGCCGCCGCGGCAACGACCGGCGCGCGCGTGCCGTCATTGGTGCCGTCGGCGCTCGATTTTACGTAGTGAAGGAGCACGTGATGCGGAGCACGACACTTAGAGCATCGTTTAGCGTTACACTTAAAACGAGAATGTGGTTGAACTAAACACTTAAAACACAACTTGTTTAATTTAACTAAGTCCCACTTCTCTTTCTCACTTTTTGCCGCGAAAATGTCACAGTCCGGTAAAAGATGACGTTTCGTACACAACGGACACGAAGACTTAACATCCGATGTTCGTGCACTAATTGACGTCGAAGGCACGGGCGTAGTTGTCGACGTTTGCTCCGGTAGGTCCACGCTGGTATGTACACGATGAGTTACCCGACGGCCACGGGACGACTCGGCGCCGATTATTCCTGCGTTATTCCCGGCGCTGACAACACTCCGATTTCGGCACGTTTTGTTGTTGTCGGTGGCGGGGGCGGCATTCAGTGGCAGGTAATATGCCGTCGCACTAGTGATGTGACTCAGGAACTCGAGTACCACACTCAAGTTCGGCGAGATTCGTAGATCTTCCCCACTGATCGAATTTATTTTCATCGCATATTCTCCGTACTGCGATCTTTGCACGGGTGTCAACTTGCCTAGAATCTCGTGGGTTATCTGCGGATTATTGAGGTAACCTTCAGCTCTGATATTTTTCAATATGTGCACACAATTTCTGACGACTGACGTCATATGACGTAACTCGACACCGCTGTCGGACACGGGCGGCAAACTTCTAACTTTCTGTATCGCACTTTCTAGCAGGAGATTAGGGTGTCCAAACTGTTCTTCGAGGGCGTGAATAACGACTTTGGGATCAGAGCCAGTGCGGAGGAGATCTTCTACGGCGCATTTTGCCGTACCGCGCAGTGACGACTGTAGTCGTACGATGTTTTCATAACTGCTATATGACGGCTCAGATATCTCGTACGCTCTCCGGAAAGAAAGCCACTCCACGGGATTGCCGTCGAACAACTGAAGATCCATCTGCCGCGGTTTCTGTTTTGACATGCCATTTATAATAGCGTCAGCGAGCTGCATGATGTCGGACGCAGCGACAGGGCGAGCGTGGGCGACGGCGGCGGTGCCGTCGGCGTAGCGCTCACGGGGTTCGTGGTCGTGGCGCACGGGCTGCACACGACGGTCGTAGTATGTGGGTTGCTCACGAAGCTCGTGGCTTGCGGCGAGCTCATGGCTCACGGCGGCGGCACGTTCGTGGCTCACGGAGGTGGCACGCTCGTGGCGCGCGGTATCAGCGGGGGCCGCGAGTGAGGCGGGGGGTGCGGGCTCGCGCAACGTGTTCGAACACGTCGCCGGTGTTTCGCTCAAAATGTGTTCGGTTGTGTCTTTTCTCGTGTTCAACGTTTCGAGCCACTGTTCGACGTTGCCGTTATTCGCTCCGCTATCACTCGGCTGCCTTTCTACTTCTTCTTCTACATCTATTTCTGCTATATCAAGTGCCAACTTCTTTTTTATCAGGACTTCTTTCACTTTCGCTAGTTGTACTTCGGCCTCGTACTCCGCACGTAGGCGCAAAGCTTCGCGGCTTAAGCGGCTTGACTTCGACACAGCACTAACACTCGGGGTCCGAGCACACGGCGTCGCCGTCGCAATCACACACGACGCCTCGGATCCAGGTGGAATTGGTCGATTGCCAGCAGAAGCATGAGCGTTGCTCCTAGTAACTCGTTTCAACGACATCTTCACAATCCTTCTCGAAGGACTAAAATTGTAGGATTTCGGCGCAGGGTTCGGAATGAGAAGATCACGAGCTATGGAGTTATCGGTTTAATTAACACACTAGTACAACAACACTTGAAATCAACATAATTATCACTTAGTAGGTAGGTAAATATATGGCACGCATGCGCAGTCCATGCGTTCCCGCGGGTCGCGACAGACGAACTCCCCAAAAATCTAGCTATTCTAGCGCCCGCGGCGGGCGGCAGGCGGGGCCGGGGGGCCGCGGGGGAAAGGCGCGGGGTAAGCGACAAGCGCAGGGACGCGCATGCAAAGCCGGAAATCACCGCGCGAAATATTCAAATATTATAGGCACTAGGTTGCTGCATTGCATTGTCTACAGTTGGTGTTATATAAATAATGGTATATGTATGATAGACATACTCATAGAACAGATGCATAAAATATAACTTTTTAAGCTGTAGATAGATGCCACGAAGATAATTTCTTTTCGACTGGAATTACTTATCAGAGACAAACTGCCATAAAAATCTAGTGTAGTAGTTATACTACTACTACTTGTGTTAATAAGGATATTTATTTAAAAAAAAAAACGAAAGTTACAGTGGAAGCTTAATGGTATAAATAAACTTAAATAAAATAAAAAAATCTATTTCCGTATAATAATGGATTAGAACGGCGGCTCCACACTATCTATATGTATCGTGGAAACCTTAATATACGATTACAATTTTGTACACAATAATAGTATCGGAAGCATCCTAATAAATTGAGGTCTAGTGTGTGAGGGACTATGTTCCTCTAGTGTTAATTAATCCGCTCAAAACGTCAACTTGATGATGAAGTAAACGACAATCTGCGACCTTTTGAAAGTAAAATACGAGCCGTAAAGCGACTCAAGGTGCCTTGTTATTGTGTGCGAAAACGACACAGTCAAGCAAACAATACCTCTTACTCAACATAGCTTGTGTTGAAAATAAACGACAGCATAAGTAGCTCTTCTAAAATTGGACACTTCTAATCTCTTTTTGAATTCCACATTTAAATTCTGTCATACTAAAGACAACATTTAAATCTACCCTTAACTTTAAGATTTTTAACCGATTTCAAAAAAGGAGGAGGTTCTCTGTTCGATTGTATTTTTTATTTTTTTATTTTTTTCTGTTTGTTACCTCAGAACTCCGTTATTTATGAACCGATTTGAAAAATTCTTTTTACATCGGGTTCAGTATAGCTACGAAGTGGTCCCATATAAATTTCATCGATATGTGACCTTGGACTTCGAAGATACATTGAAGTCGGTTTTTGTTTTTTTCTAAAAATTAATTATTAAGTATTAATTATTGCAACAGAAAGATAGCTTATTGCATACTTCAGAGATCAGTTTTAAATCTATTTCAATCGATTATTGCAATGCAAATTATTTCAACAGATGAGCACGTAGAAAGATAAAGAAATATAGGTAAGTAAACATTGAGGTAGATTTTGAAGGACTTGAATACAAAACTTTAGGTATTTAATACTTATTATAACTTTAGGAATACAAAATTTTAGTTTGCTTTGGAAAATAGAAAACATACATATTTACGTTAAACTTTAAAGAAGTGAGAAAAGTATTAAATGCGTCAATTGGAGATGATGCCTGGTTATAAACGAATACTACATTCAGCAGGTGTTGGCAAAGACTGAGTAAAAGGTGGAAATTTAAATGAAAATTGTATTATCATAATGATTACATTACGAGCCCATTTAACAGCTGGCATGTTGCTTTCTTTCTCATGCTAGACCTCTGACGTCATCGCATTCTCTCCGACACTACGAACAACAGAAGTGCGGTAACAGATTTTGTGATTATGCGTGCGAAAGTGCAATTCTACCTGTGGTTATATTATAATTAAACTTTCTTTGTCTCTCATTTTCTACGGATTTCATTCATAACACTTGATTTGATGACGGTGTGAGGACATTTCTTAACAATAGATGTTATGTGATAATAACTTCATTAAAGTCATATGTTTATTCTTTTCATGACTGGTACGCTTTTGTCAACTATTGAATGTCCTGAGCCTAGGTTTTCACTGTGAGTGTAAACCTAGCTTAGTTTATTTTGTTTATAGGATGCGTAATGATCAGGGGTTGCGATTGAAAATCAGTGCGAAGGTGTATAAAGAACACCTTAGCTTCACGCTGAGTTCGAACGTTTTTCTGACATTGCGCAAAATTTCACTATTGTATTCATATGTTTATTTTATCTCCTTTTTGATTTGTTGTAATGTTTGCGTTGTCTTGAATAACTGTATTTTCAATCTATATTTATTTTCTTTCTTTCTTTCTTTCTTTATATTCTTTGTCGAATATTGGATACGCTGGGACCTATGCTTATTCTTGCTACGCTCTTGATGCAAACCGTTCACACTATATATACGGGTGAATTCAATTGATTATTATGATGCCCGTTAAATAATCATATAAGGTACCCTGGGTACCCTAGGTAAGTCTTAGTTCTTAATGTATTTTTATATATGTGGTAAGAGTAATTCTATTCTATTACTAATCCGACGACGTGCAGTTTACAGACACTTTTCTTTTGTTTATTGATACCGGCTGGCCGGTGCATTACGAGATTTACGAGCCACAACGTCAATGTGAAAGCATCAAGCGTCATCAACTACTTACTACCTAGCCTATATTTGAAAATATATTTATAAATCATTGTACTCACCCTGCAAGCTGGGTGCAGATGCAGGCGCAGCGGGAGTCGGTTGCTGTGGTGTAGGTGGCGGCCTTCGCCTCCTCGGCACGTGAAGGCCTGGTGCCGAAGCCGCCCGGGTCGCCGTCCGGAAGCCCGGGGCCCGGTACCGGGCTGATTTGACCGGGCCAGCAGGGACCGTAGTGGTGCCAGTGATGGAGGGCAGACGGGGAAGTGAGCCGGCGCGTTGTTCTTCTTCTGACTGGAAGGATATTAGTGGATTTAGGTAAAATATAGCATCTTATAGATGTATCACATGTGTGATAACCGACAATCTTAATAGGCTTAACAGGAAAGAAGCTTAACTAAACAATAAGTATGTGGAAAATAATGTTTCTGTTATATTATTTTTGGTACAGCGTTTATTAGATAAAGAGACGAACACTTTATTGTAAATACATGTTACAAGTAATTACAAAAAATAATAAATAGAAAAAAGTGTAACAATGGGCGGCCTTGTCGCTAAAAGCGATCTCTTCTACGCAACCTTCGGAGGGAGGAATTATCAAAATTTTAATGGATAGGTTTAAAACACATCGCGACATTTGTTATTATTTATTATGCATATTTTGAAACTTTCTATGCATATTTTAAGCATCTATCATGAAAACTGCATGCATACTTCAAGCTTTTTATATTGCTTAGAATCCGCTCTTTATGATTACTATTATGTGGATCTTTGTTTATGGTATTACTATACCTACTAACATAGCTTACACACAAACTGTGTAGCTTATTTAAACGTCAATTGAAATCTTTCTTACTGTAGAAACAGTAGCGGCAATTATCATTCAATGAATGAACATGCTAGAGAATTTAGATTATGCAAATATTGGCATCTCCACCAATCCGCTGTAGTTTCGCGAATATGCAATCATAATCGCTATTAGGTAACGAAATGAGTTCAAATATTTCTTGCGTAAGAGCAGCTGATAAAACTTTCGATACAAATGTTTTGCTGTGCGTTTTGATTCTAATTTTGGAATGTTTAATGAAATGGAGTGAAAGCTTTTTGTGGAAAGGAAACAAGTTTTTAGAATAATTTCTTTTGGTGACAAGAATAATTTAGTTTTAGAGATGTCCCACTTTGTGGTCAGTGCCATCAGCAAAGTAGATAGTCAATTATGAGTTTGTTTACCTAATTGCTATTGAGGTAAATGTTTGTCTGTTAACAAAACAAAGATTCAAGGTTTTATAAGTTTCATATTTAGACCCTTATTTTATTTTAATTTTAATGCTAGCATGTCAATTACCATCAGTCGCGAATGTACAGCCAAATTACATTTGTTGGTTGTCATTTACTACTAGCACAGTTTTAACAAATAAGACAAGAGTTCCATAAGTTCATTAAGCTGACAAATTTAATCTTGATCTCGACTCAAGTTATTTATATTTTTCTTCTCTCAACTAAGCCAAAAGGAAGGGTTATGTTTTTAGCAGTCTGTTTGTATTTATGTATGGTCCACCATAGCGCCTAAACTACTTATCCGATTTCGATGAATGATGTGTCAATCGATTCGTTATTATAGTCCGGGTGTTTTTTATAAATTAATAACTTTTTGGGTATTTTTATGTCGTAGTCGGGTTTTAGTTTTTATTTTATTCTTAGATAAGATGAAATTCATCACACATGCCCAAGTAGGTACTATATACAGAAATGAAAAATAGATAAGATTAAATTAGATATTTTTTATTGCTTACCACCAGAAATCATAACAACAAAAGGAAAAATAACAAACTTAAAAGCTAAAATCCATTGTAACGGGCGGTCTTATCGCTTAAAGTGATCTCTTCCACACAACTTTTGGATGGAGAGGACTTAAAGAAACTGTAAGAGACGGGGTACAAAATATTATGTTAGGACGCTAAAACGCTGTTTATTTACAAGTTTTCTTTATCTTTGATTGTACGATAGCAAACCCTATTTTTTAAAATGTCTAACTGATACTGAAACCTACTTTAGGAACTACGTGAACGTAATGAAGTTACGAGACGTGCGTGACATTGACACTTGAGAAATACCTATTCAGTAATGTTGTTAGGCCACTTTTGCTTTGAGAGTTCGACTTGCTCGATTTCGTCATTGAGTTGCAATTGTAACTAACTGTATTGGGTAAAGAACACTTTGCCAACTCTTTGTTTAAGGTGGATGTCATTGTCGTTTGTATTTCGATTGTCGTATAACCCTTTCTTTTAACGTTAGGTACCAACACAAAGTTAAAGTATTGGGAGATTTGCATTACACATGTAAACAGAGAATGCCCCGATTTCATAGTTGATGCAATAGTGAAACAAGTACCTACCTATTGTGATTTATCGCAAATGCGCGTGTACGTGAACTGATTTTAACGATGTTTTGGCACATAAGAAAAGTAATCATTAGTTAAGTTTCTTACCTCTGCGTCTGGTGCAGATGCTCTTCTCCTTCCGCGCCACAACCTGTCTTCACTGCCACTGATAGCTCCACAACTCCTAGAGTGCGATCTTTGCGCTGCGAGCTCTACGCCCGCAGGTGACCTTCTTGCTTCCACACCACCACCAAGAGTCCCTCGCGAATCCGCCGCCAGCAGCGCTGATTCGAAACTACCTCGCCACGAAAACCTCTCACAGTCACTTGCAACACTTCCCCTACTCGCCGCAGCTTCTAAAATATCATGAGATCGACTTCGAGCCAACGCACCTGGTTCTGAGGCACTGTCGTCATCAGTACTTGGCGATGCACCGCCTGATACTTCATGCATCAACGCTACCAGTCTTCCACCAATATGTCTCATCACCTTACCAAACAAGGGAGGTGAGCCTTCTCCCGCTCGACCCAACGTCGCCGCCAGCCTTCGATACGCTCCAGCCGCGTCGCGCTCCAGCGAGCCAGCGTCATTGCATCCGTTATCGAATTTATCGATTATCTCACGGCAACTCTCAGAGATTTGTTTTCTCAACGCAGATCTATTCGCGGATACTTCCAAATCAGAACCGGCGTAATCTGAGGAATCATATGAATCACTCCACGTATCTTCGCTAGACAGGTATTCGACTATCTCTCGCACTTCTTCATCACGAATACCCGGGACTGTTTTCATTAACCTAGTTAGTTCACTTTCAAAGTATAATAGTTGGGGTGGTTTCGGTGGGCGGGGACTCTCTGAGTTTGCAGAGTTTGATGAGGCGGGTGTGGACGTTCTTACGTTAGTTGTGTTTACCATTTGCTTGAAAAATTGACGCATTTTTGTCATCATTAGATTTGTTTCTTCGTCTGACGACCAGTTGTTAAAGCTATCTTTACGGCTGAGTGGACTTTGCGGTGGCCGAGATGACGGAGCTCCTTCGACACGCTCTTCAATATCTGGCCTGATTTCTTCGGTAATTTCTTCTAATTCCGTTTTAGGTTCATGAGATCGGAAATCAGTGCTTGAGTCACCGTTTCGTAATAAGTCATCGCAGCTACCTACGAATCCGCTATCTCTACTAGTTTGTTTCTTAGATTCTGATAGCTCAGATCCAAGAGGTGGAAATTCGGGTCGAGGCGATAACCTACCGTCCTCGCCTTCTGATACAGATCTTGTGTCATCGCGGGCTTCCTCGGTGAACTCAGCTGACTGTCGCCTCTCATCGGCCGGTGAACCACGTGTCTTTTTGCTTTGTTTTTTCCTCTTATTTTCACCTTGAATATCCAGCCTTTCAGATGAGTCATGTCTGTCTTCGGTTTCGGTACTGGAAGCGTCGGAAACCTCTTGAGCATCTTGAGACGGTTCATCCCCGGCTAGCAAGTTATCTAAAGAATTTGAGTGTGAACGGGGCGTGCCACGAGCGCGAACCAGTCGCTTCCTCCTTTGTTCAGGACTCTGTCTTCCTTCACTATCACTTCCGACACTACCCGAGCCGTCTGAATCGCGTGTCTCTTGATTGAACCCCATAAATCCCGATAAAAAATACTTTTCTAGCCGCGACGACACAAGTTCATCACTATCACCACTTCTTTTAGGCTGTTCATTATCAGCAATGGATTCACCACCTTCACTACACACACTTGATGTTTCCGACACTGCTTCCTCATCGTCATGCACGTTTCTGCCATCGCCCAAGCCAAAAAAAAAGTATTTTTCTAACTCGGTCGCGGATATAGGTCGCGGTTTTTTCGTAGTCTGTTCCGTTTCGCTTTCTTCGCAACTTTCTTCGACGATCGTGTGCAGGGTGAAGTCTATAGAACGGCGGCAGTAAGCGAATTCTTCACCCCTCGTGGGTAGTGACGCTTCATCTCCCGAATCAGAGTCGGAAGGCGAAGTGGCCTCGTCCTCGTCATGGCTGACGTCCTCGACCCACGAGTCGTCATCTGCGAGCCCCTCCTCGAGACACACGACCGCCGAGAGAGTGTCGGCGTTGCTCACGACAGTCACTCCGCCCGAAGGCTGCGCCGAATCGTCGTCGGATAATTGTTCGTCGGTTTCGTTTGTTTGTGCGACAGTTTGGGGCTCCAGTTCGTTTTGCGAGTTTGTGTGATGCACTGTAATGTCGCGCATGAGCCGCGTCGTGTCCGACGTGACGACGGAGACGCGGTCGTGCGTTATCATAACGCGGCTAGTGAAGCGCGCGGACCCGTCCGCACCAGCCGTGCGCGAGCGGCAAACTGTTGTCTCGGCAGGTGCGCACGCGCCCCCCTCCGCCGAACTGCAAACCGGCCCGCCGTCATGCATTTTCTCCTGCTCTTGATCCTCAAGTAATTCTTTCTTCAATAGTTCACTGAGAGTTCGTTCAATTCCTTTAAACAAGTCAATTTTTTCCACGGGCGGTGAACTCGTAATGCTGTGGCTGGGTTCCGGCGAAGGTGCTAATCTAATTAATGGTGTCGATAGATTTTGAATACACATTAAATCCTCACTGTTATTTCTCTCATTAGGCAACTCTACCATGACTTTTACTTTCATGTCGCTCTCGACATTGGACGTATTAAACGATGAATCGTTGTCGGTGTTTTCTGATACACTACGATATCGGTAATTACCGCTATCTCTGTTATTTGAGTTATCTAGATCGTCACTACTCGAGCTGCACGTTGCAACAAAACTGTTAAACGTTTCACATGTTTCGCTTTGAAGCATATTCGTGTCACTAAAGTCAACAAAATCCGACCTCGTCCCTGTTTCATCGCTGCATCCTTCATCGCTATTATTTTCGTACGTAATTACGGGATATTCTTCGGTGAAATTAATGGAATCTAACAGAACAATGCTCGGATCGTTATTGTTTTGTGGCGGCACGTCATTCGATTCCGCAACGATGTTTATATCATTTTGCATTCCTGCTTCCACAGCAATTTTTTCTAAGCTGTCAGACTTCTTATCGTATGAATCGTCACAGTCGATGCCACTGCTGTCGGCGTTATCCTCTAGGTCAGAGGAGGAATCGGCAGGATTTACAACAAAGACGCGTGAGAACCGTCCACCACCTCCGCCACCGGAGTCGTCAGAATCCTCATCTGTAGTAGCGGGCTCCTCCGGCGCGCCGCTCGTCAAATCGTAGCTTCGCCGCGCGACGCCTGCCTCCGAGTCACTCGAATCTCCAGACTCATTAGAAGAAGGAAACGCTTTCTCCGCATTCAGGTGTTCCGGTATGGGCATAGCATCCACTTGATCTGACAATACTGACAGGCGGTCCTCCTCCGCTATCACCTTGATACCGACTGATGCCTCGTTTTCAATCGGCCGCTCGATATTCTTATCGTAATCATTATCGCGGGGCTCAGGTGCCGACGATTCGGACCGATAAGGTTCGGTCTTGAGGGTGGTCATCGCGAGTTTATTAGCAGCGGACGCGGAAGCGGTGGCGGTGGCGGCCGCGGTGACGGCAACGGCTGCGGCCGTGGTAAGTCGAGCGAGCGCCGCCGCATCGAGCGGCGGGAATCCAGGGTAGGTGTTCCAGTGTGGAGGGGGCGGTGTTTGCGGGAAGGCGAGTAGCGCGGGCCAGAGAGCAGCTGGTACTGGTACTGGTACGGGGACGGGGACGGCGACGATGCGTGGTTCAGCGCCGCAGGAGCACTGCCTCGGGCAGGGTGGCGGGATGAGTTTGATCGGTGGGGGTGGTGAGGGTTGTGGTGCCGCCGCGCCCGGCTCGAAGTAGTCCCAGTCGCAGTCGTCGGGCGCGGGCGGCGCGGCAGAGGAGGCCGTGGACGAGGAGTCCTCCGTGTCCTCGCGGCACGAAGAGTCCGAGCTCAGGAACACGAGCCGGTAGTCCTCGGGACGCATGCGACCGGCCTCTGGCTCGCTCGCCTCGCCCGTCTCGTAGTTGACGCCCCACTCTGAAATATAGAAAATTCAGTTTAATTGTAAATAATTATGAAATTAGCAAAAAATGGCACAATAACACGTTCCGGTAAAAATTGAAGTTACTGCATTTTTCAAGATTTTCTGATAATACACATAGACAATACCTATTACATTATTTTTTATTTCCATCTCTTTATTATTTCACCACCAGAAATAATAACATCAGTATTAAAATAAACTAAAGTGCTACAATGGGCGGTCTTATCACTTAAGATAAGCTAATCGATCTCTTTCAGATACACTTTGGAGCTCACTTTGGATGAAGAGAACTTAAAGAAACCCTAAGAGACAGGAGTGTCCACATAAATGAGATATGATATGTATGTACAAAGAGTTCAAACTAATATAATACACAAAAATACGCCCAACGATCACATAGATACGCCTATATTTATATCGGGCTAACTAGGATTCTCTGTATTTTGGGGACCAGAGACTGTGCGAACCATGATTCCACACCTAGACATAAACATAAATGCTTGCGCATATATTTCTGTGCACAAATTTGTCCCGTCGCGGGAATCGAACCTGCAACCTCAGCGGCTTATGAGAGCCAACCTACCCAATCATTACACCTCAGAGGCTGTCTATATTTTATTATCTTAATATTTTTGTCTTTGATTATATAATTTAGGTATTAATATACTAAAACAATACCTATATAAACGAAAAAAGAGCAATATAAATAACCCTACAAGTACGCCTAAATTTAGTGAAGAGCAACGACGTTACAGCAATTCACTAGCTTTGCCAACTACAATAACTAATACAAGAACGTGTCTTGCTGCTAAAGTATGAGAAGGCGCTAACCTTTATTTTTACTATCATGCATGAAATCAGACTTAGACCACCTTGATTGTGACGGTAGATGTTTGTGAAGATTTGAAGACCTAAATTTAGTACCTACTCTTTAAAATTGTAAACAGATATCCTTTTATCATAAGGTGACCATCTTAATCAGATATTAAATAAGTCACATTGTTCGAAACATGCACCTCGCACATGAATGTACGTATTTAATTAAACCTAGGTCCAGTCGCTCGATTAAAATCAGACACGTTTTAAGATCCCAATTACAATCCTATATTTTGACATGTACGTGCACATAATAAATCCTACTAATATTATCAATGCGAAAGTTTGCGAGGATAGATGTATGGATGGATGTTTTTTGCTCAACCACGCAAATACCACTGAACAGATTTTAATGAAATTTGATATATAGGTCCTGGAAAAGGACAAAGGAGGAAGAACAGCAGGGCGCGGCCAATTAATGAAATAGTGTCAAACGATACCTTAAAGACCCTGGCTTGGCTAAATATTTATTAGAATATTGATTTGTGTTTTACAAATCAGGAATAAAAAAAACCATAGGCGCAGAATGCACTACAAATGTTTGCTTGATAACGGGAATCAAATTCTTACGTGCTGACCTACTCAACTACTACAGCAGAGGATGAGTAAATTCACGTGATCATTGGAATGCCATGGCTGGTCGCGGTGCTAGAAAGCACCACGGATGGGTGACCGCGCTCGTGAGTTGAAAGCAGACTATCTGAGGCCATTCCGATAATAGATCTATCGACTTTTAACAGATGACTTGTATTTTATCTACTCGTAGTACTTAAATGAACCTAATTAAACCTATATTAGATTATATTAGATAACTCTTTATTGTTTAACCCCCAGAAAACATAATAACAAAAAGTACAATAACAAACTTAAAAATTAAAGTGTTACAATGGGCGGTCTTATCACTAAAAAGCGATCTCTTCCAGACAACCTTTGTTTGTTTGTTGTTGTTTTTTTTTGACAACGCATATTTATATATTTATACCTTGTACACATGCACAAACAAGCGCTATATCTGTAGGTTATAATCATAAATTACTAGCGACCCGCCCCGGCTTTGCACGGATGCAATTTATAAATGTGGTGTAAGTTTTTAACGATTTGAACACAACATTAAATTTTCTCAAAAGTATAAAATTAAATTAAAATGTATTGTTCATCTGAAATGCAATGAACATATGTATAGATAGATAATGATAGGAAAAAAACTAACTATTACTTATGTGATAGTGAGTTCAGATTTGAGATGAATCTCTGCAACGTGACGCTTGATTCTATTAGATGCATTGTACAATTTGTACATATTAACCATCTATAACATTATCTAAATGACAGTGAAAACCATATCAAAATTCTTTGCGTGGTTTAGAAGAAACAGAAACAGAAATGAGGACGCGGATAGCGACTTTGTTAGATAATAGAGATAGATATTAGAGATTAGAGATAACGAATACTACTGGCACCAAGACACAGGCCTAGTCTGGAACACACAGCTTTATCCGTGTTTATGTAAACACAAAATCGTGTCTGTCTATTTTGTGATGTAAATAATGAAATGTAAGAATTTATTTTGTGTAGTTTGGAAAATGCATTTTTAATTTACAAAAATTAATCAGTTTGTTGTAACGACGAAAGAAAAATGTTTGTTTGATGCACATTATGCAAATAACTGCCATTAAGTAAACTGTCGAAATTGGCGATAATAATGCTGATATAACATTAAAGTGTACTTATTATGGATTGAATTTATAATAGAGAGACACTATATTTTTTAATGTTTCAAATTATATACCGCTATTAAAACTATGTTGAGATTAAAAAAAAAAAGGAAGAATAGGGGGAACCTACGAACTACGTCAATGTTTTTTTAGTGTAATTGCAGATTGTAGAGGATGACAGCATAATATAACATATTTTTTTTACGCTTAATAGATCTATGTTTGGCCACTATCTCGCCTTATGTGAAGCGATGATGTGGCCTAAGATGAAGCACATAGATCTAGAGAGAGACGGCAGTTAAGCGGCTGCTCAGGCCCGTCTCCCCAAACATGTAACTATTTTGTAGAAGAGGGGTTGATATTATTTTCAATTGATAGGTACGCCTTTTATTTAAATAATAGTTACAGCGGTACCAGCAGCAAACTCTTCAGTGTATCTATTTGGTTGTGTTTAGCTTGTGCTACTTTCAGTGCTGGGAAAGGGCATTTGAGCTCAGATTTCAATCCTTCTTGGAAGATTGACAGGTAACAGGTGGTGGTCTTGTCTTTCCGGGTAGCACGTAAGCTTGCTGCAAGTTTGTTTCATCTTTGATATTGCTTTGATAAGTCAAGTTTGTCGCGGCAATGGAATGTAAGTTTGCTGCAAGTTTGTTCTTTTTTTATATTGTTCGATACGTCAAGTTTGTCGCGGCAATGGAGTGCAAGCTTGCTGCAAGCTTATTTTTCCTTTGATATGTCTAACACATGTAGTTCCAAAATCATAACTAGATGGCGTTGGTGTCGAGCCCGCGGTAGTAAAATTCTCCGCGGATCCTAGATGTGAAACAGAATAAACGCTTGATACGTTTAGGAGATTTAACACTAGTTTAGTTTCCTAGCTCAATATTCTTCAGCATTAAGGGTTATTTGTTCTGGATCGTGTTTTAAAGCAAAAGGTCTTGGTATTTTTAAAAGGCATTTCCTATTCCTGTATTTGAAATAATTTAAATCACTTAAATTAATATACAATAAAGTGTTTTTGTTAGTATTTGTATATTGTGATAGCATAATTAAGAAAGCAAGTTTCTTTATTCAAAGTGGTGATCATAATTTTGGCATGTTGCCAACTTGTAATGGGTTGGGTCATTTAATCTACATAATATATTTATATAGGTATCTGCCAATAAGTGGTCTAACTTGTATTGTTATAAATTTATTTGATGCAGTCAAGTTCAATTGCTCGCTTTATTTAATATATACTACACTCGCAAATTTATTTGAGGCTCTATATTGAAATAAATGTAATTTCTTAGTTCTTTTTAGTTTTTTTGTAGGAGACTTTAGATCATTATGTAGCTTTCTTTCATTCATTATTGGCTTGCGTTTGACCACTATCTCACCAGATAGTAAGAGACGATGCGGTCGACGATGTAAGCCATGTTTATTACGAGACTGTAGCCTAATATTGTAATATCACCTGCATAAAATAACAGATTTATTTTCTACCTTTAGATGTCGTTGTTTAAGGTTGAAAGTATAATTTAGGATTTAACTGATTCCCAATAACTTGGCCGTTGGGTTTTTCTGCAACATAATTTCTTGCAGTTCTTGGAACTGGTGCCTTTTGGTACCTGGATCTTAATTATAGTTAGCTACTTTTATGTTTTTTCAAACTGGCATGGCGAAACAAAAACATCATATTATGACATACGTACCTATACCTACCGTAGTCGTATGCGCATAGTTTTAGTAATAGTTAGTTTTCTTTGGTTTTAATATGCGCAGCCGCCATTAATCGACGATAATTTTTTATTTGTCAATAAATATTGATTTAATATTTAAAACATAAACTAACCATCCGATTACGTATTACGTTTGAAACAATAGCGTTGATTAAAATCGGTATTCCTTATCTGAAAACGTTTTCTGAATATATAATATCATAATAGGTACAATACTCGTATGTTAACGTCAATGATTTATAATACCATTGTTATAAATACTCGTACTTCACGAGGTAATAGCACAGAATACTAAGGGACAGAAGCATCACTCCGCAAAGAAATTTAGTCAAATAGCGACTCTTGCTATGACGCAATAAAATTCAATTCAGCTCGCGTAGCGCTGCATACCTACCAGTCATATTAACCTACAGAGCGCCTCTCTTTCTATCGCATAGCTCTTATCTCTTCTGACGCGGCACGTGTAACGACGCGCGACCCGCCGTCGGTGTCCGGCTATGTACTTGTAGCTTCGTAACTACAGTGCGGAGTGCGCTAGGCCTGGTAATAGGTACTTGATACGAGTATGTACATACTATTTTGCTCGTAGATACTAAATACATGGCTTCCTGCATTGGTGCAGGAAGCCCCTGGATTCATGTAGTAGTTTTTTTGGCAATGTCAAGCGGCTTAGGCCACAGCTAAATAATGAGCCTTAATTTTTTTTTACTCAAGAGCTTGTTTTTATGTTCAAAAACCATCCAAGGGGGTCAAGTCTGTTATTGTCAAAACCCCATACTACTGATACTTCAACGATTCAACTACTATTGGTCTCAAAGTGGGTATCCTGTTATATAAAGGTGTGATATGGTCACATACGTAGATCCAGCTCCTAATTAGGATCTTAGGAACTAGGATCTAGTACAATGACCATGGTCTCACAGCACCCAGGTATAATATGAGTGATGTGTAATGTAGTAATATTACCGTTATCGTTGTAATAGTATAGTTTTCAAAAATCTTTCAGGTGTTGCCATAGCAACGCTATCGGAACACGATAGTTTGCAGAATACAAACAAACAAGTTAGATAAAATAGTTCGATAGCAAGCTATCGACCCGCCATCGAACTGAATAGTAAGCACACTGCGGAAACTATTAGTACAATCAAATTGCGATAACTTAGTTCCATAGTTAGCAGACTTGGCCAGCTATCATTGTCGAACACATGGCTTAAGTAAGAGGTTCCGTTTACTTTGCATAAGAGGTACCTGCCATCACGTTTTAATGACCATACGCACAGCTCAGATGGCCTCATTGTAATCAAATCGGCATTCAATCGGACAATGAAAGTAAGAGCTGAGCCGCGCATGTTGGCGCACATTCAAGGCTCCTTGCCTAAGACGGAGCAACGTGGGATGTGGTGGAGCGAGGTCGTGTGGATATGGTTTTTGGCGTTATTGGCATTGATCTGACACTGAATGTTTTATAGATATAATATACTAGCAACCGCCCGCGACTTATCTATGTATCTTCGTAGTCCAAAGTCGAATATCGATGAAATTTATATCCACCTTAAAGCGACGCAAGAATTTTACAAATCGGTTTACAAATGACGGAGTTTTGAAGTAACAAATATAAAAATACAATCGAATTAAGAACCTCCTCCTTTTTTGAAGTCGGTTTTTAAACAACGCGTTTAGCACTCAGGATAAGATGTAGTATTATTGAAAGAATTTTCAGAATCGGATCAATAGTTTCGGAGATTACCCCTACATCCTAACAAACTCACAAACAAGTAGGTACCTCTTCATAATACCTATTAGTGTAGATAGAGTTAATACAGTAGAGATATAATTTTTAATGGATCAAAGCTAATACCCGCGGCTTCACCCGCTTAGTATGAGGTTTTTATTGTTATTATAGTGTGCCTTAAGGAACAATTCTTTTTCGGGTAGGTATAGAAAGTGTCAACAAGAAAAGAAAACTTCATTTGTTTACCTACTTGCTTTAATCATCACAACACCCAGACACGAAACAAATGCTTGCGCGTTTATTTCTGTACATAAACATTTCCCCGTACCGGGAATAGAACCCTTAAAACTCAGCGGTATATGAGATTTGAACTGAACTGCCCAACCACTACACCACAGTGGCTGTCAAGGTATGTATTGATTTTGGTCACATATATTTGTGCTTTTTAATTGAGGCCAATTTTTACTTTTTAATTGTAATAATTTTGCTTGTATTTATACTTCTCCATCAAACGTAAAAGGCGAGTCAGTTGAGATCAGCTGAAAGGTCATAACTTTATTTCTTTCAGATGCTGCATTTACAATTTTACCAAGACGCAGAGTTCAGTTCAGTTACAAAATATAGCGCATTTATTAGCATCAAAAGAATTGTAAAATGATATAAGTATCGCATTTTGTTCAACCTGAGAGATAAGTAGATCATCAAGAACTCATATATAGTTATATTTACTAAGGTACCAGACATGTTTAATTACTTAATGTAGACACAAACACTTGTTCCCGGGCGTATATAATACCTACCTGTCAAACAGGATGTAACCCTATCCCCGGCTAAGCTCTGCCGCGCACAAACCGGTTCGAGGGCTGCCTTCCCTTGCGGAAATACAGGTAATTACGAGTATAAACGTACCTTTCCACTGTCACGTCGACCGGAGCGAAGCGAGGATTTCGAAAATCGTAGATGTGCTTTAGATTTAAATCGACGAATGTATTAATTTGTTTATTGAAACACAGATAGTTAAAAACACAAACAAAACAAATTAAAAATACTAATAACTAATATAATCTAATAAACCACTACCAGTGGGCAACGTTCCCAAAATGCTGGCAGCATTGCCACGTTGAATGGCAATGCTTATGATTTGGCCAAAATATAGGCCAGCATTTCGGTCACGCGTTGCTTCGACAAGAAGTTTTGATATATCTTTGAAAACTGTTAATTAAAAACGAATGTTAATTCTATAGGTAACATCTGACTTGTGCACCGCGATCCCTGTTCATGAAATAAGAATCGTGAAAATATTATCTGAAATGTACCATTTGTGTGTAGTATCTTCTGAGTAGTGGTTCTTTTTTGTCCGATACGGTGTAGAGTCATTGTAATAATTGACGTTCATAAGTGTGTCTGTGATGCTAAAACAGAAAAATTAACTTTTGAACTTTGTCAGTGGTTGTGGACTGGCTCTGTATTCTGTACTTCAACGTTCAAGAAAACTTGGTCCGTGTTTTCGAGACCCATAGGTACACTTTTCTTTTTAATTCGAAATATGTTTATTCGGTTTTATTTTACTCGCTCCGCTCCGCACAGTTTGTTGGATAAGCACCCTAAGTCAAATTGTAGCCACGGCGGTAAGCGGAAACTCAAAAAAAGCTGTTTAATTTGTAGTTTTATTGGACGCGAGGAATACACAGATGGTTAATCGATAGGAAAATTTCTGTGCTCCATTAATTTAATTGATGTTAATGGAATAGAGATCACATCGCCGACTTCGTGAGATCTTGGTCAAACGCAGGCGTAGATTGTCGTACAAAAATAGCATGTTGACTGATTTCTAATATTTTGTGACCAAAATATAATCAATAAAGAAGATGTTATAGTGACTATGAACTACTGCGAACACGCCTGTGTATGCAAATATTTGCAGTAACATTAAAAATCTCATGTTCTCTTCCATTATGGCACCGTAAAAATTGTCGTCCTTCTTTTACAATTGGAAACAAACAGAGTTGCCTGTACAAAAGGTTAAATGAAGACATTACCCCGAACCAAATCGGACGTAGAGTCCTATCCTATTTATACATAGAATATGCCACAGCAATTGTAATCCCAGTCGTCTGTTTTACGATAGGCAGTATAGTATGTTTTTTGTCGTTAATAGCTTCCGTCCGGCCAACTTCGCTACAGTACAACGGTCTTAAAAAACTGGCAGCAATTTATAGTCGTATAACCTCGAAACCAAATTAAAATGTGAGATTTGGTTCCTCGAGCCAAAATGTATGAGGGCCTAAGTCACGAAAGGTCCTCAAAATTTTGAGCCACTATAGAATAATTCGGACTTTGTACACAGTGGTGTATTATACTATAATTAATGAGACAAAGCAAAGCGGTTATTTGTAAGACACTACCGTCTTTTCGACTCAGGTCTCTATAACAGTATTTTAATTTTGCGAACGCATCAGTGGTCATGACCTTACCGGTTTTAGACACCCAAAAGGAAGTATTTTATGATCTTCAAATGTCAAGTCTATCAATGTTAAGATAAGCATTGAAATGTGACACAAACGTCATTTTTATTAGTATATTTTAATGGGTTAACGATCATTAATAGTTTTATAGGTGTCTTGGAATTTTCTTCGTCCATGCCAACAAAGAATAAAACTTTCGCGTGAAACAATGGGTCTTAATTTTTGTGCGGAATACAAATAATTCATTTTGCTTGCACAAGAAGCATTAAAAAGAATAATAATTAAGTATTGAAAGACTTACACATTATATTTATAAAGTTCTCCCAGGTTTCGCGGGAATACCTCATTTTCCAGTAAAATAATGGCCAACATATTACACTCCTTGATAATTAAACTTATGAAAGTTTGAAAATTACTTGTTTTACAGAGTTTAGGTTATAGATATTCGGTTTAAAGAACATTTATTCTCTTTAAGAAAATTACAATTTCGCTTATAAAGAGAACTTATTTTAAACTTATAAATTTAAAACAGTTTAGTTAGCTAGTGGTAGCCTGTACCCACGACCCCGTGCTCGTGGAGGTTTAAAGTTGTTCCCTCAATCACTGTTAATTTTTCAGGTATAAAATGTACCTAGCCTGAAATAATCATGGAGTCTACCCCAGCAGTAACTACTTACACCATAGTCTATCGCTCGCTGTGCCGATTTGATTGATCGTGTTGATCTATAGCGATTATCTTCAGGAAAAGCAACTTTTGCAACAACTTCTGACTGAATTCGAAAGTACGTAGGTAATATCTGAAATTGCTATATCTCGTACTTCCAATTCTCCATTGTCTGCGAACTGCAAACTGAACAATAAAGATGTTGATCAGATATTAGCGATATCGACTTTCTAGTACTATAGTTATTTACCTGCTATAATAGGAACGGTCCGATGGGTGCGATAGTTATGTTTGAATGGTTTGCATGGGTTGAAACAGTTTAAACACGTGAAAGGTAATGAAAAATGTTAGCTAGTATTGAAATCTAGAGCTTTTTTTAGAGTGGAAAATACTCCTGATGGAAAAGTTAAGAGTGTAAGGAAGAAAGAAACGAAACTGTAAGGGGAAGAAAAGGCTTTCCTCGTTCCCTACTTATATACATGGTATGCCATCTTTTATTCTTCAATGTTTAAAACTATTTAATCATTGTTACTAATAACATGAAACTAAAACTAAAAACCTTAAAAAATAGAATATAAAAAGACGTGTGGCACTCGGATACTGCCGCGGTAAAGCTATTGCATAGCATTCGGAGTGGGGGGTGTTAGGTTATTTTCGTTACGGAATTTCTGGATTCGGTCTCTACGCTCAAGGCCCGCGATAGAAGCTATGCAATAGCTTAATAACTAAAATATATTATTAAAAGGAGTCCCTTTAGGCAAGGTTCCAAAGATACTGGAAGCGTTCCCCCTTTGAATAGCTTTTATTTAGTTATATACTTATTTATTTATTTATTGAGAGGCAGACCGATAGCCTTAACGACATGGTTGGTCTATGTATTGGAAAGCTTTTCTTAAGAAAATATACAAAATAAAAAACACTACACCGAGAAGACTCCTACACGTAACCGTATTAAATAACTTTGTTACTTAAGTAGCTGGCTTATAAATCTAGAGGTTCTGACCCAGATTTGCAAAATCTGTCCAAAACATCATCTAAAATATAGCCGTTTATAGAAGGCAGATTTTAATGACATTGACCGTGATTTTGCCTTTGTTGATTGTCAGTTCTGTCACCAACTCACATCGCGTGCACTGTTCCGGTCCGTGGATCCGGATAACCATCGAAGTTACAGTCTCGTGTGAAATATCCGTTCCCTTGTGTGGGACTGAATGTCCGTCTTCATTATTAAAAATGCAATAAAAACATTTGCTGTAGCTCTATTATAAACATCATTCGCAAGCATAGTACTAGAAAAACGCAATGGTTTACAATGGTACCTACCATTAACTGTGTATGACACCAGGTTTGGCTACACCCACACGTGAAGAACACGTAAGCAACAGTGCTGAAGCATTTCTTTGAGGTAAACTCATTGAACTACTACACAATAGATACCTGGTGGATATCTAATATCTGTACTCGTACTAGTTAAAAAGGTCATATTTTAAAGAAACTTTTATCTTTTTTCGCACACAAAAGTACTGTGGTGTGACCTTTACTGAAGCATAGTTTATGTACTACTATGTTTATAATTTTATTATTGATATCTACTGATTTGGATTTGGCCGAATACTCCTTCAAAAGTTGAAAACATCCGATTATTTGAAACAATAAATTGACAATTTATAATTTAATGTTCAGCCGTATTATGCATCTAACTTATAATATAGCAAATGAAGAAACATACTTAGAAATGACATAATAGAAAGCCCAACCTACGAGTATATGTATGAGATATTAACTTTAAATTTAGTAAGCTATTGATTGTAAAATAATTCTTTATTTTCCCACTCGAATATTTTGCCTTTCTAGACAACCCGTCCCATTTATTTATAGCCATTTTAGCATAAAAGCATACTATTTATCACATAGCGTTGGCGCTAAACCATATACATACTTCATGGTGATTGCTTTGTAGGCGGATTTCAATTTCGCAAAAAAGCACACACAGGCGTTCCATTACACTTAGCAACTAGTTTGTGAGAAAATATCCATAAATAAACTGATTTGATAGGCCAATTAAAGATTTTTGGACAGATAAATTTATAACATTGAATCATGCGCAGCTTTTATGGAGAAATATGTTTTAATCAATGTTTTGTTTGATTCGCGCCTACACTGGATAAATACCTACAGATAAGTGCGACGAATATGGTAGGATATAACGTTGTTACAACTTTTTTTTTTTTAATTAACTTGATATTAAAACTTTGCATCGTGGGCGCTCTGCGTTAAGGTCTGCATTAATTTATTAAATTCTTATTATTCGGTTAATTAAATTATTGTTTTGGACAGTTTTTTTTTACCTAGGTATAACAATATCTAGGTATCATTCGATTTCACGTCTTTAATCAGAAGTCCAAATTATTTTTTAAAGTGTTAAAGCTGGTGGTAATCTTAATTCGTCTATTTCCAGTTGCCACCACCGGCTACGCCACCACTGGTATCAATCAAGAAAAATCCAGTTGCCACCATTGGTAGCAGTCGGGATATATTTGTTCCCAGTTACCTATTTAATAACCGTATTTTTATGAGACAGGTTTGGAATACCTAAAACATGTAACCAAAACAATAACCATTATGTATAATTAAATGAAAAAACTACTGAGTAATGAGACGAGCAAGTCGTCTGCCTGATGGTAAGCACCACGCCTGCCTATAAAAATTGCAGTGCCACCCAGAATTTACTTTGATTATAGGTAGGCGATTACTGTAATTAGATTCGCATATTTCTTGATATTGCAATAAAAGAAATTTTACTCATGATTTCTTAAAAGGAGACAGGAACCATTTATGCAAAATAAGTTTTATTTTAATTACGTGAATAGTTCAAGTGAGTATCATTTTATTCATGACTTTCATAGAATACTGCAAAAAAATGATTTCATGCTTGAATGGTTTTTATTGGGTCGTCACCTCGAAACCATCACGAAGCTTAGAACAATAACCCCTCGTGACCACAGAATAAGCCATTGTTCTATCCAAAATCTTACGTCATCTCCGTGGACCAATCCTAATTGATTTTCATAGAACTTAAAATTAATATCGCATGAAAATTGAGCTGTGTTGCTTAATTATGAACTGAGCATCAAATAAATTAAATAGTTACACTATTTACTCGTAATTTGTGAGTAGAAACATATTACAAAATATACATTTATACACCTATATATAGTAATAGGTATATTAATATTAGATACCTAGAATTAAACAAAATACTTACCGAGAGTATTGGTTATTCAGCTTTTAGCAGTGTTTGTATATTGAACAAATTAGTTCAAAAAATAAAACTAACTTACGAGTATGCTGCTTAATACATGATTGAAAGTGAGTATATTAAAGAAGGTATAAACTCTAATCCAATTTGGTCATCGGATATCAACTATCCAATTACTGGACTTCCGACTTAAAACTTACCTAGAGTTTGGTAAGGTTTCCTTCTCACGTATCCTATGCCAAGGCTTCTGTCAACTCCAAATTTTCACAGTAAAATTCACTATTAATTTCAGAAACTTTTATTGTTTTGCAACAATTACTCTACTCTATAACTGTCACGAATATAACCAGCTTTAGGCACGCATGATTGGGGCACACTCATTGTCACGAAAAACAAATTTAAAGCACTGGCATTAATAAAAAGAAAAAAGTCTATCACTTGTCAAATTATACTTTTTTTTTCTTTTCAGCTAGTCTTTTATGATGTAAACTTTTTAAGTGATTCGCGTTTGAATTTGGAATGGCTAGGGTTGTGCGGCGCGGGCTCGAGCGCACAAGCGGATGTGCGCCGAGCCGGCCGGTCGACTGTTGCGCTGAGCCTCGAGTGTTGTCCCCCGCTCGATTGTTTACTATCGACGTTGCTATGACGTTTGTAGAACATTTTTGTTACATATGCTACGGAAACAAAGGCGTACACTCAACGATTTCATACATAGACCCAACTTGGACAGTTGGCAGACAACAGCCATACTAGGTATTTTATAGTAGATCTAGACTTCGATGTTTAAGGCCTTTTTTCTAAAAACATAAAGGAATATTTGAAAAAGGGTAGAAACGCTGTATTTACTCGTATAATATTATCAGAGTGAGAACAGCGTTCATAATAACCGTAAGAGATAACCTTTTCCCAAGACATGGAGACAGAATCATTGGTAGGTACACTTCAAGCGGGTTTATCATGCGATAAGATAAAAAATACAGGAGTCTACTTTATATAGGCCGTGCGTTAGGTGTAAGTAAACAAGTAATAAATGGGTTACCATGTCACTATACCTAGTAACTCGGTTATCTTATTTACAAGTTTATCGACAAGTACTATCGACTGTTGAGTCAACTAACATCGTGACTCACCTCGCGTCTCAACGCCAACAACAAAACATCCTCCGAGAAGCAAAACGACGCATGTGACCGGCAAAACTTCGACAAAAACGTGCCTTTACCGAGGGCCAAACTTTACCACAAAAACCACTTGCGAACTCACGCGGCGTTTACGACCAACTGAAAACAGGAGGTGAACGAACAATGAACTTGCACGGCGAACTAGACCAAACACTGGGCCAGAATCGGATATGGAACAAGTTTAAAAAAAGGCTTTTGTTTGCGCTGAAGTAAAACGTAGGAGGGCCTTAAATCCCACTCATATAATATACCTACATAACTCTCTTCACTGTCGCTTGAGTAATCGAACACAAGAGTTGTTAAATTCACCTTCTAACTGTACTAGAGATGTCTCTTGCCTTGTCAACGAACCTTGACGAAATCACTTCAGGTTTTTTGTGATAATAACTGAAGAATATAATGTTTTTTCTGTCGTATTACGTTTTTAATAAAGTTTAATAAGAGAAAAACCTTGCGGCAAATATTGGAGGTCACTGGATCCAATTAGGGATCTAAAGTACGCATCACGTGTGGCTCTTAATACACAAACTACTTATAAAAACTAATAGTAGTGGTAGATCTCTCGTATGCGGGAGGCCATCTGGGTAGGTACCACCGTTTTGCCAGTTATTCTGCCGCCAAGCAGTAGTGCGCAAGCATTACTTTGTTCCGGTTTGAAGGGCATTGTAGCCAGGGACATTACAGGGCATTGAGACTTATTATTTGATGTCTCGGGGTGATGAGCGCTCGGGGTGGTAAAACTAATTTAATATTATAAATGCAAAAGTCTCTGTGTGTGTTTATTACCACTTAACTTCATAAAGACAGAACAGATTTTGATGAAATTTGGTATGTAGGTACATTTTATCATAAAAAGTAACACTTCCAAGGGAAACACTCCTGGTAGGTCTCTCGTATGCGGGAGGCCTTCTGTGATGTTACCACAGCTTTGGCAGTTATTCTGCTGCCAAGCAGTAGTGCGCAAGCATTACTGTGTTCCGGTTTGAAGGGCACAATGCCCTGCGAAATGTCTCGAGGTTATGAGCGCAATGCAGTCAGGGCTTTTCATGGTGTTAAAAGTTTTGGGTGCCACTGCAATTGTTACGGGCAGGCGTGGCGCTTACCATCAGAGGGGAAAGATTTGCTAATCTCATCACTCATATAAAAAAAAACACATTCTACGCGAATGCAGTCGCAGATATCAGGTAGTATAGCTATATTTTATGTATCCACCAAAAAGCCGATCAAATCGGATAAGAAAAGTTTTTCTGTGCCATGGCATGATAACTTATGGTTACGGTACATTTTAATGTTGATGACAATTTCAAAAGATGATGGGATTCACGACGCGATTAAGATCCCACAAATCGAAAAAACGTCACCATGAATATTTCAATTTAAGTTTATTCATGGTAAAGTTACATAAAAAAAGTTTGACTCTATTAAATAGTTCTGTTAATACGGCAAGCGTGTACAGATTTGATAAAATATAATTATTATAATTTATTACATAAATATACATAATAAAAAAAATCGACTTCAGTTCTGATGTATGTTTGAAGTCCAAGGTCAAATATCGATGAAATTTATATGGGTCCACCTTGAAGCTATACTGAACCCAACGCGCAACGTTGCGATGGTTTCAGTATAGCTACGAAGTGGTCCCATGTAAATTTCATTGATATTTGACCTTGGACTTCGAAGAAACATTGAAGTCGGTTTTTTTTGTCAAAATGTATACTTGTCAATATACCCCTTTATTCGAGAGATTTACATCAATAATCATTCATTTGGGTATCAATATAAATAAATCAAGCATCTGAGCAAGATAAGCCCAAACACGGGATACTAGAAATTTGCCGACGAGGAGAACTCATGTGTACACTCTTCACTGTATCATCTGGTGATGTCAGAATATCATATTGTCATCATCATTTACGTATGTGTGCCAAAAAAGCAATCGGCCTAGAGGAAGTGTGTCAAAATCGACTTGCAAGAATTTGTTGTTAGTTAAAAGTGGTGGTAGGTTTCTCGTATGCGAGAGGCCGTCTGGGTGGGTACCACCGCTTTGCCAGTTATTCAGCCGCCAAGCAGTAGTGCGCAAGCATTACTGTGTTCCGGTTTGAAGGGTATTGTAGCCAGCGAAATTACTGAGCATTATGAGAATCAACAGCTAATTTGTCAAAAGGCGACGAGCGCAGTGCAGCGCACCAGGATTGTGCAAATTATTATTTATTTATTCAGTAACAGAAAAAATACAGGATTATTTATTTATTTATTTATTCAGTAACAGAAAAAAAAGTGAAACTAAATTTAAGCCGGTTAAAGATATTAGATGCAGCATAGAGTTTCGACTGTAAAGTACAAGTAAGTTCATTTGTCACTGTCTGTAGTTGTAGAGTCGCCAATGTCTCCATACAAAAGACATCAACGAGTTGTCTCTCGTTGATTGATGGATAATATATATTTAGTTGTCTCATGCGTTTGCTCTATTGCGTCATATTGCGTAAGAGAGTAGAGTTAGGAAATGTAGATTTGAGTGTTCTTAAAATTTGTATCAGGCCTCCTTTTTATAAGGCATTGCTAGGCATCTAGACTAGACAATGTAATGATGATGAGGTAAATTTTGCTTTTATTTATTAATTAAACAACTACTAAACATCATGAGTGTCATTTGTCGTCAATCATAAATTCAAATATAAGTATGTACATTAAGGAAATTCCAGCCCCCGTACCCATATGTCCCTCAAGCGCCAATCGTTTATTGTGTTGAGCTCAGATTAAGGTGTAGATTCGTTGCGACAATGGTTGACCATGCCATATACCTATTGTCCCCTTAAAGTGTATCTCAACCTGCAGTTATCGTATTTTGGTGTAAATTAATGAGATTAATTCAATTTCATGCCTGAATCGACAATATTTAGACCGCATCTCAATAGTCGCAGTGAAACTATACCTTAATTTGAGCTCAACACAAAATACGATTGGCGCTTGGAACATATGGGTAGGGGGGCAGGTCACAGGTGTATAATACATTCGTATTTAATATTAACCGCACCTATGTTGCGTTGCTAGGTTGCTACAGTAATATCTATTGTTATATATATTTTTTTGCTATTTAACAAATACTTTTTAAAATACTTTATGACAGGAAATAAAAGGGCTTAACCAACAGGTTTATCAGGTGACTAATTATGTATTAGATTTGTAAATGATTGTTATCATAACTTTTACATATTTTACCGATGAAATAGTTTGTTTAAGGACTCTGAAGACTAATATTTCCCAAAGTGACCCTGTCAAGTGTGTTCTATAAGTCAAGTCTTTTTTAAACTACACTAAATAAGCTGAGAAAAACAATACAACGTCCTTCTAAACGAAGTGTAGGCAGTAAAAGTTTATTAAATAGCGGCATTGACATTATAATTCATTCATTGCAGTAGGTTGGTAATGTGGACGCTACCTACATGGTGTCTGCCTACGCCATCTTTAGCTGCACTTCCGTTACAACGTGATTTGTTTTCTAGGACTAGATTAATATTATATAATAATACATATATTATAGATTAGATTATGTATTAACACTCAACGGTTAAGATAAGATAAGAAATTCTTTATTGCAACTACAAGCAACAGATACACAGCTTCTTCGAGTACTTAGTATCTAATTAAAACTATACATATAAGCATTGTACCTACAGTCAGAGTGCAAACGGAGTAAATTCAGCATGTGCTGTGATCACATCGTAGATGAGAATGCAGCGCTGCTTTTCAATTTACAATGGTTACATACATAGATCTTGGCCTTAGGATTCCCTGTAGTTAGGGAACAAGCCGAACACCGATCTCGATCGCTTCAATTTTAAATTTGGAAGGCGTTAGCATCTTTCAAACTGCTTTATCGTTAATTTTTTGCGATCGTGATTGAGATAACGACTTTGACTTGAAAAGATAGACAGTTATATCTACATTTTTCCTTTTTTTAAGCCACGATGTGGTCGAAAATGAAGCACGCTTGCCTAGTAAGTATCTATTCACTCTTGATTTGAACACACCCAGGTTTACCGATCACGAGATATCTTTGAAAGCGATCTGCCCCCTAGCCATATACCAGCACGCCAATCGTATATCGTGTTGAGCTCACATTAAGATATAACTTCACTGCGACTAATGAGATACGGTCTAATTATTGTCGATTCAAGCAAGAAATCGAATTAATTTCATTAATTTACACCACAATTTCATTAAATACGATAACTACAAGTTGAGATTAACTTAATGGGACAATAGATGGCGTCATAAGACATGGTCGCAGTAAATCTACGCCTTAATCTGAGCTCAACACGACATACGATTGGCGCTTGAGGACATATGAGTAGTAAGTAGTAATAGTGAGGCAGGCTCAGTGTTCAAGTTAGAAGATTCTACTGCAGGACTTATGAAATCCGTGGTCCCACAACACCCAAACATGAAACAAATGCTTGTGCTTTTTTATGTACACAAACGTGCGTTCCGTAGCGTGAATTGAACCCGCAACTTCCGCAGTATATGACATTATGAGTTTTGAACTGACCTGCCCAGCCACTAGACCCACATAGGCTATCATATAATTTTAAGTTCTAATGAGAAAAGCATACTATACCTAATGTTCGTAATTACATAGAAGACAAAGATGCTAGGCACATTCTATTCCTGCAAAGTAGCCAACTGGTACATAAGAGACGTAACATTGTGTAGAAACTCAAAAAATTTTAACAACATCTCTAAAAAAATACCCCTCAGTTTCTTGCTGCATCTTCTGAGTAGTGGTTCTTTTTCCGATGAGGTGGTAGAGGCATTGTGATAGTTTGACGTTCATAAGTGCGTCTGTGATGGCAAAAATGAAAAAAAGAGATTTTTGACTTTGACTTTAATACAACCACAGAATAATTATTATTACAAATATCCTAGTGCAGTCTAAACCTATTAATGTGTTTCTGTACCTCTTATGTGTGTGTGTAAGCTGAGGTTAGATATAGTCCAGCATCAGACTATTTTAGATCAATTTGCATTATAAATTGATTCAATGTCTGCTGTAAATATTTTATGCATTTTGTCCCCATAAATTACAATAATTATGTACCCTACATTATTTAAGTAATTTGCTTTACATAAAATATATATGAATGTGACTGCTGGCGCCATCTGCACTAAATGACTCAAAGCTTTGTAGGTTCATGATTATGTACTACTTTACAAGGTTTCGTAATTTTCCACTCAACGCTAGGTGGCAGTATAAGTTAAGTTTTCTGCACGGGTTTTCTGAAAAATATATTATTTTATAAAATATCTTGATAGTCTCAATATAATAAATTACTGGACTTATGTTTATAGTAAAATAATTGTATAATATGGTATTTTAAGTCAAATAAAACCAGTTACGTAGTTTAACGCCATCTACGCATATTTACAGCAAATACAAAACAAAGGAAATGCCAACTAAGTTCAAACACACACTGAAGGACAAAGAAGGAGGCAATATGGCATCAAATACGAAACATGCCTGAAACCTATAAAAACATGATATGTTTTACGAGAAAAACTAAGCCATAAATTATCAAAAGCGTCTAAAAGTAAGTATTAGTAACAGCGCCATCTGTTAGCACTTATACGAACTTTGTCACAAAGTAAAAAAAAAAAGTATGAACGCGAAGTGCCCATAGAGTAAAATAACAGAACAGACAGATGGCTCTACAGCGCTCGCAATCTGGGATGGTGTGATGCGCAGTACAATATAAATAATGCTATGCAAATGTTTGCAAATCTAGATTTCCACGTGACTTGGGTAATAAAAGTTATTGTTTTTATAGGTAATACGGGTTGCAACATGTGAGTACTGAAAAGGGATAAGTAAGTTTTCCATATTTTCTGTGTATGACCTATTTTGCAGAATTTTGTTGGCCGTTGAATTTACAATAACTAAGTAAGTAACTAAGTAGCTATACTCAGTACATTTAAGTGTTTTAAAAGTAACACTTTAGTCGTAGAATAAAAATATTCTTTAAAATACAAACACGAAGTACGTAGGTAGGTACTTACTACTACTTACATACCTAACTATGGTTAATAAATAAAATTTATAAAATCCTACCTATTTTATTGAATTGTTTCTTTCTAGTTGCAGCTTAACGTATTACTTTTGATCCTAGATCTAGGTACCTAGTCTTGTAAGCTATCTTTAGAGTTTCTTTCAATTTTTAGTACAGTTTATAATGTCGTCAAAAGGATTGCATACCTACACGTTCACATGACTTTTTAACTCTTGATTTTCTTATAATAGAGGAACATAAACAATAGGTATAGTCATGATATTTATTGGTATAGTCGAAGAAATCGTGCATATAATCGTCATTGACACTGTTTGTCGCTCTACCACGCAGGAAATGTGCATTATTAAAAGTGTATTATTATCTGTACCTGTTGTTATTATCTACGTAACGTTATGCAAATGCAGCATTACTATTATATATCTTCCGGAATATTACTGGATGCAATATTATGAAATAAACACTACGCATATACACAAAATAGGTACCTACTAATTGTTTACAATTCTTCTCTTTTCTAACTTGATTTTTTTCTGCAAAAATAACTAATTTTTGATTATTCATATTTATTTACATCTCGCTAACCAATTCTTTGACTATGATGACAGTCAAAAATGTTCACTTACACCTTCTAAAAATAGAACTTACCTAAATCTGCATCCAGGCCTGTCTGTTTGCTCGTATATTTATTACTTCTAAGCTACTCGACTTATATGCGGGTGTCACCATTATTTAGGATACTTTTTGGTAAATGTATATACCTAAAGGATTACCTTTAGGTATATACATTTACCAAACAAAAAACGAATTCGTATTAACGAATGAGTCGAAATTAGTCCGACCTTTTACAAATAATAAATAAACATCTTTAAAATAAGCATAAATAATCAAATTAAAAACAAGATTTTTGTTGATATACTTATGTATTTTTTAAGACAAGCTTTTAACAAATTCGTAATCGGAACCGCGATCTGATTAAAATGAGCCCAAACACTAGTAGTTTTTCGCCCGTCAAGGAGTTCCATTGCCCACCTTCTGTCTCTATTTTTTTTAAATTCGCCTGTTAGGGCAGGCTAGTCTCTAGGACCATGGACCAGGCTGGCACCGACTTCAAATATATGAGTGGGTAGCGCTTATAATAATTATTATATTAATTTATTTTTCACTTCTAAGTGCCTATTTGTGGTTTTAAAGTCGGTTTAGTTTTTTTTGAAAAATAATTTATTTTACCCTTTTTAGTGCAAAACAAGTATTTATAAAATTAATTTAAAAAGTTTTTAAAGACAAGCTTTTATGATCTAGCAGCCACATCATGACGAAGTTTAAAACGGGCTATCACAATTACATGCATGTACAAAAAAAAATCATGTCTGTCCTATTCTCTGTTGAGGAGTTTCCTCGCCGGAAGTCAATCCTGACTGTATCAGCCATGTCATGGTGGAATTTAGAACATGCTATTATGGTTAAATCCATTTACAAAATGTTGTGTCTGTACTATTCACCGTTGAGGAGTTCCCTCGCCGGAAGTCAACCCTGGGTAAAGCAGGTGAAGCAGTCGAATACAAACCTCCACCTTTAGAAAGTCAGTTACAAAAAAAACAAGAACCGACTTGAAGATTGAAGATTAAATGAATTCGATAAAATTTATATGGGACCACCTCTGAAGTATGACCCACCAAACAAAAAACGAATCATCGAAATCAATTCATAATTGGCGGAGTAATCGCGTAACAAAAACACAAAAAAAAAATAAGAAAAACATACCGTCGAATTGTAAATCTCCTTTTTAAAGTCGGTTAAAAAATAAATTAATGGAATATAGTCCCCAACTCCTGCAGCCCGTTTGCTGGCATAGCATTGCAGTCACGTCATACAAAATGTATTTAGTAATTGTATTACCTCACTTTAGTATAATTGAACTTGTTATAGACCTTGGATACTTTTTGTATAATTTGCTGAATTTTTTTCGCCAGTCTTACGTCAGAAGATGTTTTACTTCATCTCTATTACAAAAAACTAACAATGTCTTGCTGACACTATCTTGAGTGATCTTTGCATATATTAACGAAATATTGAAACAAGTTATTATAAAAAACTGAACTGTGTCTGTAAAATTGTATTTATTTTATGTATTTACTATGTTAATGCCCCTCAGTTTCTTGCCGTATCTTCTGAGTAGTAGTTCTTTTTCCGATACGGTGGTAGAGTCATGGTGATAATTTGACTTTCATAAGTGCTTCTGTGATGCCAAAAATGATTAAAGAGATTTTGATTTTGATTTTGAATGCTGTTTCTAAAATTATGTTTCTTGAAATATTTTTCAAACCCTATAACACTACCTACCTACATATATAATCTGCTTCTGCCAAGTAGCCAACTGGCACAAAAGAAACATAATATTATCAAAAACAAACATTATAACAGAAGTTCTAAAAAATGCCCGTAGTTTCTTGCCGTATCTTCTGGGTTTCCGATACGGTGGTAGTCATAGTATTAATTGACGTTTATACGTGTGTCTGTGATAATAAAATTTAATAAAGAACTTTTGAACTTTTATATAATAATATTTAGCGGGTATAATAACAAAATACCAATATTTCAGGCAAATTTTTTTTTTAGTTTCTTGAAGAAGAGTACTTTTTTTTTAATATATAAATAAATAACGCCCAACGATCACATACATGGATCCTGGCCCCTAACTAGGATTCCCTGTATCTAGGAAACCAGGAACTATGAGGACCGTGGTCCCACAACACCCAGACACGAAACAAATGCTTGCGCTTTTTTTTTGTGTACAAACATTTGTCCCGTCGCGGGAATCGAACCCGCAACTTCAGTGATGTATGATATTTGAGTCAACTTGCCCAACTACTACACCACAGAGTCTGTCAATTATTATTATAATAATTATTAATTTTATGTAAATTAAAAAGATTTATTACAAGAGATCTTAGATAAATTGAATGTACTAAACTCGAGCGGCTTGATAGTTTAAGGAAATAAATACACCCGACGATCGCATACATAGATCCTGGCCCCTATCTAGGAAACCAGGTACTGTGAGGACCATGACCCACAACACCCAGGCACGAATTTTGGGTGCTGTGGAGGTGTCCATGGTACTCATAGCTCCTGGGGCTTAAAAGTTTTATTTTAATCACTTAATAACTTTTAATTTATTTTATTTTATTTATTTGATTGATTTTATTACTTTCGCATTTGTATTGTGACTATCGCCTATACGCGCCTACATGTGCTTCCGAAAACGAGCTTATACGCGCGTATAAATCGCTGGTCTGAAATCGCCTAAGCGAATACGTAAGAAGTGATGGCCAATAGACGAAGAGGATACATCTTTTTTAAAGCTTTATTTAACTTCCTGTTAGTATGCAACTGAATTTGTAACCATTTTCTTTTATCCAGTTGAGCTGAAACGCATAAATGTTGCTGAGGTTGCGGGTTCGATTCTCGCGACGAGACAAATGTTTGTGCACAGAAAAAGAGCTCATGTGCCATTTTAAGAGTACAATATAAGGCCATGCATACTACTGCTAGCTAACCAATTTACTAAATTGGATGTTCTTATTTATACCTTAACAATTTGGTGGCTTTTTCAAGAATAATAAAACTAAGACATTTACCTGGGTTTGCTGGCGTCCTGCGTCGTCGAGCCGCTCTCCTCACTACATTCGACACCAAAGAGTCCATTTCACTTCCTGAGTCCCATCTTGGCCTGTACGCGACAGGCCTCGGCATAATTCTTCCATCATCTTCCGTATCCCTATCACTACTGGTCGGTGGCAAGTTCGACTCATCACTCTCTTGAGGAGGTAGTTTCACTTCACTATTAAACACGCCTACAACACAAATATCATCGACACCAGTGAAGGGATGAGTCAGAGTTCGTTTTATATTGCTTTTTCTATGTTTCACTTTCACTGAGCCCTCTGATAGGGACCGCTTGTCGGTTTTTGAGTCTCGCGCGCATTTTAAGTCTGATGGTGAGAGGGACTTCTTGCGAGAATTGCGTCGCTTGTTGCAGCGCTTCTGTCTGCTAGATTCGCGGGTCGACTGCATGCTGGCTGCATTTGCTGTCTGGAACAAATAAAAAATATATTAGCTTCCATTTCATTACTTTATGATATATTGATTACGTATCCTAAGCCTTTGTAGCAGTAGAGTACAAGAATTAAAAAAACTTGCTAGGTCCTGATGACTTAGGGGTGAATCATCATCATCGGCCCATTACGTTCCTACGGCTATGGACCTTGTCTCATTGATAGAGTATGGGCTATAATCCGCCACGCTGGTCCAGTGCGGGTTCGTGGATATCACATGTCCTTGAATTTTTGTGAATAATTCTTGAACACGTCGGTTTCTTCACGTTGTTTTCCTTCGCCGTTTTTAGAATCCGCAAAGTCAGTGGTGCGAGGACAGCGGGATTCAAACTTCGGTGCGTAGGGATGAATATACACGCCGTTTTATTGTTCTTTAAAATGAATTGTAATACACGAGATGTTAAGTGACGTCGAATTACTCAAACATGTGCAACATAACAATTCAATCAGATAGTATTATTGAACTCAATTGCATGGCACGGAATGCTATGTGTTATGAATCATTATTCCATTACTCAATTGGCTATAATTTACTAGTCTTTTCTATTGTCTAATAGATGAGCGACAGCAATAGACGAGGGTATTTACCTGATTATTATTGTTAGACTTTTTGTTTTCGTGGGAGTTTTGATATTGGCTAGAGTCGTTATGTGTTAAGTATAAAATTGTAATTGAAAGGACTTTTGTTGCAAGTAACTCCTTAAAGAATTCACATAATTTTAATACATATTGTAAAATAATGCATCACATGTTAAGTTAGCTAATTAATAATTATATCTATGTATCTAAAAATAATTGTACGATATTTATTTTTGAAAAATAAAATGATATTTATATAATATTTATATTATATTAACTTTACTACTTTACTTGGCCACTGTACTGAGTTTAAAACGAGTAAAAAACACCAAAAAAGTATGGGTATTATTTTTAATAAAATTGATGTAGGGTTACGAAGACCGAGTGAAATCGCCATCGAGGGGAACCGCCAAGGACCCGAAATAAGTTAGAGTAGATAGTTTGTTTCTCATTTCCTGGCTAGGATCGCGTAGGTAGAGAAAACAGTCCAGTGTCAGCTTTGTTCTCTCAAGTTCTGTAACTCAAACAACTATTGAAGTATCGCAGTTTTGTAATAATAACGAGGAAGGAATTGTATTAATAGAGCTCAGTCCAAAACTAGATTAACCTGTTACTTTGATATAAACTACTTTTTCTGCAAACTGGATCTAGGCATATTCCGAGGTGTAGTTTTAATATTAACATTAGCAATTTATGGTTTGATATGGAGTAATAAAAAATACTGCATTACATAATTACTACATAGAAGGTACATAATTACATTTACATAGTAAACATACTTATTGGAAAATTACCTACCGTTTTTCGGGTGCATACTGCATAAGAAAATCAAAGGAAAAACTGCATATAGTACCTAACAAAAGCAATAAGGACTATTTTAGGTACCTACACTACTTACAATGTACCTATATTGTTTCATAGGAGAGGGTTTTGTCGTGGAGTCACTTCTGTTCTGAGGCTCAATTCTCAGAGACATTGTGGCAGGTTTCTCAGAAGAATACCCACTACAAACGGTCTCCCATCCAAGTAGAAGACTTTTTGGCAGGAAGTGGCTTCTCAGAAGAATATCTACTACCAACGGTCTCCAATCCAAGTAGAAGACTTTTTTGCAGGAATTAGCTTGTCAGAAGAACACCACACAAACGGCCTCCCATCGATCGATGTGACCGCTGTGACCGCGGTGAACGTTGCTTAACCAAGCAAATCTGTTCACTAGGTGAGCTACGCTACGAGCACTACGTTCCACTAGTAAAGAAAAGAAAGAAAGAAAGACAAAACATTTATTTGACAACCATAAAATCACGATACAAACAAAATAAAGAAAAAAAACGAAAGAAAAAGCAGTTTACTGAGACAACACTTTAAACTTACAAAAGAACAAAGTATATGTATGTGTATGTAAGTAGTATGTAGTCTACATAGTAACATTCCGTCACTTTACCGAAAATATCCTCTCAATATTTTCATTAACCATCCGGCCCGTAAAAAATTTTGATATGAAAGTCGTCGTGGAATTGATTAATTATAAGTACCTATTGCTAAAACCACGTAGTTTATCAAAAATATTTGTCTTTTTACTTGTGGCTGAATATGTACAAATCATACATTAACAAAAAAGTCCCCTGCTATCTAAAACCAGCTGTACATTATTATCTCACTAAAGGCAAACCACTGATCCTATAAAAAAAAGTCAGATACACTTTTCGGGAACAACACTGTGAAGGCCGGTACCTAACTATGTGTGCGTGACAACACATAGATAAGAGTCTTTAACACTGTAGAAACACATGCGTCAGTGTGAGTGTAATGTTGCTAGCGTAAGAAAAACATTCCCACTGATTATTTAAGGAACGGTAGGTATATATATATATACTATTAATATAATTGTAAATGGATAGAGTGATGTATTTATTTAATAAACATATAATTAGCTAAATATTTGTCATCATTATGACAATGACTGATTTTAGCTATGCTATACTGATCTTTTAGCTATACCTATAATGTACAAAATAAAATCTCACTCACTGACTCATCACGACCAATGAAGTTAAAATTTCAGAGTAAGGCAGATTGATTTTATTTTCGTATTAAGTATTTTTTTTATACTACTAAGTATCGAGACGAGCAGGTCACTCGCCTGATGGTAAGCGCCGCGCCTGCTCATAACAGATACAATGCCGCCCAGAATCCTAACCAAATCGCATTCAAATTGGTCAGGTGGTATCAAACATAATTAGTTATTATAAACAATCTTACATTGAAAATTACCAAAATACTATTATTTTTTAAATAAAACTGACACTGGAGTTGGAAAGGGACCAGCTCTACTTTCAGACCTTTATGGACCACACATCTATTTAACTTACAGTTTTACCCTTACTTTACTTTTAGGTAAATTAATTTCAATGTAGGCTAGCCACAATAACCGATTCTCGTTGAGGTTTTGTGTTTCTATTCTAATCATACTATACGGAAAAATAAAATCAAAGTATTAATCAGTATATTTGAACTTACTTGTGAAACGATATCCCATCTTTTCGTCTCGGTTTCTGGGAGCAGTTTTTACTATGTTTGAACACGCACTACGGCATATTTTTGGAACTAAAATTCACGCCTCACGCAATACTTACTCAGCCAGCGCTTCGTTGCGTACTGACTCGATGTAGTATCCGCTTTGTGTAGTGGTATCCGCTTCATGCGCCTCAATCCCGTGTTCCGTGCGGAGTATCTGACTTTTTTATAGGATCAGTGAGCCAAACAAACTAAACCTGTTGGTTTAAAGATTTTTATCAGAACCAAAGGTGCCGCATACGTGCATTTCCGTTTTTCGATTGGACTTGTGTCATGTGTACAAGTCATTATTTCAATGTTCTTGTACCTAAGTAAAACTGGATCCATTACTAAAATATATTATGTGCGACTGAGGCGACAAGGTCGAGCAAAGTCAAGCGATTCAATACTTTTTTTGGTTGAATTTAATTTAGTTGATTTAAATTTTTATTTTATTGTCTGCACTCAGAAACTAGCTAGAAATATTAGATTTCTAATATTCATTATTACAGTAATGATTGTAAAAGAACATAGGGGTTAGGTAGCTTTTTAACAGTTTTATTTCAGTGTTTAGTTTCTCATGTTTTGAGCCGATGTCAAGAAAACAATTTATTTCATTGTATAGTATAGTCTGGCCCAGTAGATAATGTACCAACCTAAATGAAAAAAATTACCCTCCCTTTAGTAGAGTTTCGGGGCTTTGGCATAACTGACACTTCCCAAATACTTCTTGGCAAATCAGAGCTTTAATTAGCTCTGATTTGCCTTCACTTTTTTAAAGAAGTACGTTTCAGAAAAATATCAATCTGTGTCACTTTTCATTGCTTGCTAAAGAACACTCCTACTCCTATAATTAAAAACACGTTAGGTTGTAATGTATAATCGTAGTATTTAGATATTTTGAGGACCTATAGATAATTTTATAAAACTTTATCATACACGCCTCTTATGAAAGGTACTCGTCAAATTAGGTAGCATTTTCAAATCTTATCACAATATTTGCGATATCTACGGAAACGTGATTTCTTTCAACCATTACCAATGTTTACACTGTAGAAAGTATATTCGTAATAGTTGTTCGAGAATTTAGTACAAAAGTCACGAATTGTTCAAACTTTTTTATGTTAGTAGAGCACTTACAGAAGTATTAGACGTGTCTTATTTTCACGACCAACAGTAAATTGGTGTTAATCACTAAAACAAACATACATTTCAAAGATCTAAAACGAAAAATACCTCTTGAAATTAACCGCACGACCGCAAACCAAGGAAATGTTATCTACACTGCATCGTCGATATCACTGTTCGTATTTCACTAACCAAACACTTAACTAAGATAACTGAGAACTAAAAATAACGATAACAAGTCATTCCAACCATGCTTACAACACTTAACTGCACTAAGACTCCTTGCAAAAAAAAGTTATATTCAGCCAGTTCTTTTAAATTATACTTTTTAATTCCAAAGTTTAAAGGTCGGTCTACACGCGCGACACGACCGCGGCCAACGGTTCTTTGCGCAGAACTAGCTCGGCTTAACTGTTGTGATACACGGTGCATTAACACTTCCCGCGATGGAATTAGATATGCGTTTTTGAAATCAATACGCGGATTAAAAAAGAGTCATGTGAATGAATACTTGTCACATAAACAATTAAATTTCTGACCATTATTAATTAAAAAAAAATTATCGATTGAGTTTCAAGAAAATTATAGGGAAATAAAATACACTTCCTTCATTCTTTTACTTTGAATCTTTCATGAAACTAACAGTTTTTTTCTCGAGAATTTTGACGATAGCATATTTCAATTATATTCGTCGTAAATTTTCCTATAAGTTAATTTTATTTTTTCCCAACTTTGCTGTCATAAAAATGTATATCTTACAATTGTTTTACCCCATGAAGCTCAGCTACTAATACAGTATAAGTATGCAGTAATAAAAATAACACTAAGTTGACACAGTAACACGACGCGACCCGCGACGCTAGGATGCAACGCAACGGCACATTGTCTCAAGGAAACCAATAGCACTTAGCAAATTAAATAGCAACTATTTTATAGCTATTGTAATACTTTAATACCTACAATTACTTGGTTCCCATTTAAAACGCATTCGGTTGAGAACGAAATGACCTGAATTGCAGTTACTTAAGATAGTGAACGGTCGTTAAAAGGCTAGTAGTAACATGGTGTCCTTTTCGTTTTATTAGTTGTTTTAAGATTTTATACACAAAATCGAAACAATTCGAAATTTTCGAACTAGTAACTTTTTTCGATATAAATAATATTTATTTATTTATTTTATTTTGTTATGGGGCTAACAGCTATTGTTACAAAATAATAAAATAATAAATGTGAGATGGCACCATACAATGCCATTTACAAATTGCAATGATTAGATAGTGATGACGTTAGGGCTGTATTCACTGCAGCCAGACTGCTTGTGAATATATCGATATTGGAATGCTCAGACTTCGCATGCTATTATATGTTGACATCTAGGTTTTCCTTTATTTGTATGTAAGGAGGTTTTGATGTCGATGTTCGCGCTAATACTTAATTCATTCAATCAGCATTTACGTGTAGATTGTTATCCGATTACATGGATTCATCAGGTGATGTGCCAAGAATCTACACACGTTTTAGGTCTAGCTTCAACAAAAGCGTGTAAATCACAAGTGTTTGATGTCGAAACTGAGACTAACAAAACGTTTACAGGAGTATAAAACATTAATGTGTGCAGAAAATTATATTATTTTACGAGTATCCATGACTTTTGCTAACTAGTTATATTGCAGACGATATAAGTGTGTCGAAGTTGGTATGGCTCTCCCTTCACTTGGTAGCCTCTCTCCGGATATATTCAAGGAATCTTATCTTCATCGTTATGAAATAAAACTAGAATGCCTGGTCTGGGGAAATTTACAGTACTCTAGATAAATGTTGGAATTATATATTATTATGTAGTCGTTTTATGTTATATACCTTTACACTTTAGTAGGCAAAACAATGTTGTTAACTACATCCATCTAAATTCAGGTATATACACGTCTAGAATAAACATAAAATATTGTAATAAAAGTTCTTAAAGATATGCCCCTCAGTTTCTTGCCGTATCTTCTGAGTAGTGGTTCTTTTTTCGACACGGTGGTAGAGTCATCGTAATAATCGACGTTCATAAGTGCGTCTGTGATGCGAAAACTGATTAAAGTTCTTTTGAACTTGAACTAGAAACAACATCATCAGGAGCAATAGCAAAAATGATTTACATTAATTGATTTATGTGAATATATAGCAGGAATTATACATATGCTAAATTAATGCGATAAAATAATTTTGCACGAAGCGAGACACGTGCAAGCGCTCACGTGCGAAAATCATTGTGGCAGCATTTGTGTAAACTAGCTTAATTTATTATTTTACATTAAAAAAAATCAGATAAGAATCTCAGAATTAAAATGTATTTCTATGATTTATCCATTTGAAATGTATAGTATGTTCATTTATCGAAAGAAGCTATCAAAACACAGGTTTCAAACTCTCATAAGCTTATGATGTTCTGCGTTAGATGTTCTCTACTTGCATGAATTTGCTGATAGAATAACGCCCAGTCTCTTCAAAGCTATTAAAGTTTGGAAACTATCGTGAGTCAAAATATTCATTATAAATACAAACGGCTACATCCACGTTATGATCGTGTCGGATGACTCCGACCAGGTTTCGGACAATTAGGATGTCCTTCTTCCGGGAGTTTACGCTTTGGATTCGCGGCGCAGACTCTTCAAAGCAGTATGTAAAGTCAAATGTGGCATAATATCTCTAAGGTACTATCTACTATCATATGAATAATAATCATTATATTATACTTTGGCTTAGTCTAAGTTGAATTGTATTTGTTCGGAGTTTTGTCACCGAACACTTTATGTTGCTATAGTCGCGTGACGCGTTCACCTAATTATTAACTGGCAGTTTTGCCGTCAGTGCATAATCGGCTAGCGCGTCACCCGGGTGCATTCAAACAATAACATTTCATAAACATTTTAGTATCTTAAGAACATTTTAAATAGGACAATAAATTAGTTATAAACATATAAACAGTTTTCTATTAAATTCACTGCAAACTCGCTCCGTACCCGACAGTCTTTGTTGTAAGGTTGTGAAGGAGACTAGGAACATTTGGACTCAAGTCAAATACCGTTTCCTTTCTTTTATTTTGTCCATCATTCCCGCATTTTTGGCCAGTTGCGGAAATAGTATCTGTGCTTTCCTCAGCCAAACTGTTCAACCATATGAGAAGGAATTGATAGACCAGAAGCAAAATATCGTCCTCATGCAAAGCTTCTCTTGACCTTTAAAGCATTGAGTTCACGAACAACAGTTATGCTCATCAATACATAGGGTCGAGTGACTCCCACTGGGGACAGGTTATGTTTCCCATGGCCAAGACAATGGAAGTTTTATCGTGAACCTCATCTGTAGCAGACAGATGTGAAGCTTTGTTGTGTTTCTTATAGTGACAGTTTGATAATCGGAAAATTGCTGATGATTTTACGGACAGCTGTCAATTGATTGCCACAGTTTGAAGAGGTCATAGAGGTTGTAAAAAAGTTATGACAAGCAAATAGCAGTCAGTGTTCTAATAATTTTCTTGTGTTGTTTCACAATATACTTAGTCATGAAATGGCACGGTGCATTTTTTGTTATATTTTTTTTGTTTCTATAAAGAATATTATTAAGTAGGTTATTAGGCAGAAGTCGAATGTTTCAGGCTTCTTTGAAACTTGCAATTTTGGGAATAAGATAAGAACATTCCAATTCGTCAGACTCATAGTGGTCACTTGTATAAAAGTAAATGGAGGTCGACGACACTTGACACTTAACATTTGCGTTGACAAGTTTTTTCAATCAGCAAACGAGATAAGCCACTTTCGTCTGTTGTAACTTTTGTAAGCTGCACCGACGTACTACACACCATCAGATACTATCATTTGCACACTGGATTATATACTTTATATCCAAAATGTTACGGTTGGTTTTAGGTTTCATTGTTGCCAGGGTGTCCCAGTTGCTCAATGCTTGATTGTCAGTCACTTGGGCGACATTCAACTATCTGGCACATGCGTCCGATCGCGTAAGCTGAGCCTAAAGCATTGAGGTCTCATTCCTCAATGGCCTAAAGGTAATTTAGACAGGCTAGCCATGCGTACGAGTAACTCAAGCAAATTAATAAACCGCAGGCTAGCTCAAGCGCTTCGTCTGAAACTGCCAATCAATTTACAGCTCAGCTTAAGAACTACATGTTATGCAGAATAATAGGTCAAAATGCAATCCAAAGCTTAATTGGTTCCAGTAATTGATTTAAGCGAGGTACATTGATCTGCGAGCGTCATCATCATTGATAAGTTTAAATGTATCAACTTTGAAAAAACGACATGCAATTATTAAAATTTAGGTGCTCGTGATCACGGTGCTTGAAATAACATTCACTTGATAAATATCCCGTTTTAACAATAATTAATAGTTTTGCTATGTATGCAATTATAGACCTGATATGTTAGCATACTTTCTTTCTTGAATTCCACTTGGATCCGCAGTAATCCTTCGATTTACCGCTGACATTGAAATCGCAGCGGAGTGTGAAGATCGCGACAATAGATGCAGATAGAAGCTATTCTCGCGTTTAAACAGTTGTTTTTCAGTCAGTAATTATTTGGTCTCGCTTCGTTAATTACGTCCGTTCGAGACCAATGGGATATCAATTTCCTGATAATTATGAATGTTGGTTCCTGATTTTCTGAACCCAATAAAAGATAGCACGGTAATTAGTGAGTAGAAAGCGTTCAAATAAGAGGTACGAGTACATAAATATTTGGGACAGATATTATAGAAATTATCTTTTTCAAATTTTTTTCACAGTATGAATGTCCTCCTGAGCAATTACGATGCTCCTGAGGCATTTCATGTTGCTGTATTAATGCCAAATTAAAACAAATACACGGATTTTGAGTATAGTGTACTTAAAACAAACCTCTAAATTCGATGAACTTTAACTCTGCGACAAAGAGAGAGTAACAACAATTGGCGTCAGCGAGGACCAGTATGGCAATAACTTGTTTAAAATTACTTTTCTATGTCCTCATAATAACAAGAAAAATGTATACTGCATCAAATCTGTGAAAACCACTTTCTCAGAGAACAAATCGTCATACAAACAACTTGTTGTCGCGTGGTTAATTGCCTGCCTTGAAGGAAGGTTTCTATAGTTTCATATATTTAATTTTTTGCCTGAAATAAACGAATTTTAATTAATTTATTTTATTTTATAGATTATGCTTTAGTTACAGGCGCTTATCCACTCCTAATCCTAATTTTATGTAATAATATATCCTAGGTTTTGCATCCTACTAATATTATAAGAGAATGTTTGTGAGGACGTATAAATTTAAAATGAACTTTGATGAAATTTGGTACATGTTCATAGGAGCTGGCCTAGAATAGGATATTTATATATGCTTCTTTTTTAAAATCACAGGGAAACCGCGATCAGTGCTTCAACAGTATTTGTGGCACTCATCTTCAATCAGCGTCATCGCCAGTCAATTAAGTCCCCAACGAATCTTAGAGAGATTGAGATGAAATTATGGGTTATTATTATCCATAAAGCCGGGCCCAGTGTGGCGTCAGTGGTATTAATTCAGCTGTTTAAACAGACTCTTATTATAGTTGAATACGTAGCCTCAAATCAAAATCCATATATATTCGAGAGACAGATTACGGATTTGAAGGTGTAATAATATGAGCCTAGTGATCTAAGGTTAGCTTAGTTAGTTAGGTTAGCTATAGGATTAGCGCTACTATATTTTTTATGCTATTACTAAAATATTTCTACAAGGAATTTTACTAAAATATTTCTACAAGGAATCTGAATTCCTTGTAGAAATATTTTAGTAATAGCATAAAAAATATAGTAGCGCTAGTTGTTACACGAGACTTCTAAAAACCGTTTTTTTTCCAGGATAATTTTTTTTGTCCATTTTCAACAATTGATCCATTGCTCCGTTAACATATTATAGTCAGTGTTATGATACTATGGTATGATACAAAAGCATGCAGTGCATGCTTCAATATTCACATGAATCACATGTCTATAAATAATTTTGGAAACACACAGAAATAAGCCTTCCGGATCGATTTTGAACCCATTTCATTTCTCTATTTCTCTACCCGAGAAGTGTTCTTACGGTCTACCTTCCTATTGAGCTACGTAAACCTTCAACCATAATCAATCCTACGCAAAATCCTAGTAAGGTGTCTAATGCATTGATGTCATCGGACATCTGTAGTCGCTAAAATAGAAATTGCATACATTCGCACCATCGCACCCACTAACAAAAACAGTGAAGTGTTGCCCACACCAGCACATTGTTCCCCAGAATGTCACCTTGATCGCCTCTCTCTAACACTTACAGCAAGGTTGCGTTGAATTTAATTAATTCATAATAGTAAGTTAAAGGTGTATGGCAATTTTAAACAGTATGACTTAGGAGCAACATGTTTTCCAAAGGTGTTGGTACCTTACCTTATAGTAAAGTTTAAATAAACAAGAGGAAATGTTAAAAAATGTAGAGGAACAGCATTTGTCCATAACAAAAAAACAATTATAATTCCGCTACAAAATAAGTAAAAGTTTTGACAATACTTGTTTTTCTTTGTAAGTAAAGTATCTTATGTCCTTTTCAAAGATCAAATGCCCAATTTCATTAATTGAGTAACAAGACAAACAAACATACATACATGCATCCTCACAAACTTTTGCATTTATAATAACTAGGAAAAGATAGGATAGGATTTTTTCTTGAAGACTTTAAAAACACTTAAGGAATTGACTTTAAGTCTTATTTATGTTGTTAGTTCCTGGAAACCCCGGCTTCGCACGGTTATTATACATATAAACCTTCCTCTTCAATCACTCTATCTATTAAAAAAAACCGCATCAAAATCCGTTGCGTAGTTTTAAAGATTTAAGCATACATAGGGATATAGGGACAGAGAAAGCGACTTTGTTTTATACTATGTAGTGATGATATATGTTGTTACAAATTACAAGACAATTCAATACAGAAATAGGTATACGAGCATAGCCAAGCGGGAGAAAGGCAAGTTTATCCTACTTCCTACAACTCGTGAAGGCGAAAGTTTATGACGGTGGATGGATGCAAGGATGTTTGTTACTTAATAACCCAAAAACTACTAAATGGATTTTAATAAAATTTGGTTTAAGATACCCGAGGTTTTGGGAAAGGACATAAGATTATTTTTATCCCGGAAAAGTAGGGATTATAACACGGGGAGCAAACTGTTTCCTATTTAAAAGCTTCTCTTTTCATCGCGTTGTTTAGAACCTAAGTAAACTAGTATCTTCAAGAGGTTTTTACTTCGTTTATTTTAATATGAGAAAGTGTAGCTTTCCCTGCGATCGTGAGCGGAATATCCGCAGTAATACTGCATGCAAATTATCCTACCTCGATCTGTTAATTTAATTTTAAATACCGTTAAGTACTAACTTCCTAGGTAAGTGCAGGCAATGTAATGAGAGAAAGGAAAACAAAAATATAGGAACTTTATAAAGTTCCCATGGATTATAGTTTGCATTCGAACGGAAATCATAACTTTTTACTATAATTATAGATTTCATTGGTTAAATTGCTTTACAATGGTGAATTAACAATAATTTAATAATTGTGATATGGAACTAAGTGACGAGTCAAGCCCTGGATCGAAACCCGGAGCGTAGGACGGTACCCACAAGGTGGACCGACGACCTGGTGACATCCGCTGGATGCATACAGCGAGCAACCGCTCGTTGTGGCGATCCCGTTTGTGGTAACTTGGCGATTCCTTGCTTCGAAATCACGTCGATTCCTTCATTAATAAATGACATCTCTATGACGAATTCATATATTCATGATTATGACGCGTCATAGAGAATACCAATTTCGCAGATGTCGTTTATTAATGAAGGAATCGACGTTTCCTTGAAGCAAGGAATCGCCAAGTTGTCATAGTGAATTAGGGCCCAGAACTCGAAAGTCTAACTGTGAACCGGCGCCTTAATGTAAGCGCTTATGCTCCAGTTGACACGTCAATTTAGTTTTAGTTTTAGTTATTTAACGTCATTTTAGTTATCTTGACAAGGCTATAGACATCATGCAATCATGATCCTGTTTGAAATCAGATACATTCGGAATCAAAACATGACTTGTAGACGCATGACCTTTACCACTTTTTCTCAATTGGAATTTGTAGGTTGGTTTTATTTTTTATGTATTTTTTGCCAATCAGGTCCAGTGTAATTTGAGAACTGTTCGATAGATAATATTCCATTAGTACTAGGTAATTGGTTAGGTATATAATGAGTGTAAGTACCAAGAGCAAGCTGTCAAATCAAAAGCGGCACCAGAAAAAAAGAATTGGAATAAGAATATTTTTTTATTATTTTTTTATATTTATTTTTACAGGTAGGTATATTTTTGTTTTTTTCGCTTAATGATTTTAGAATTCATAAGAGATTTTGATTTATATAGGATAAAAGTATTCTATGTCCTAATTCAGGACATATTGATAGATTGATAGAATTTCATCAAAATACGTTCAGTTTTAGGTCTTGTTCTGTTTTATCTTGACCTTTCAGAACTACTGAATCGAGCTTCAATCAAATCAAATTGTTGTTTGAAAATTGTTTCAAATAGCACTAGAAAGTATGATATCGAGTAGCCAGCTGGGTCCCGCGGTTTTCGGGGGTAAAAAATATCTTACTTTCCGATTTTTTATCACATTTTTTTGTATACATATCAAATTTCATCCAAATCCGTTCAGTAGTTTTTAGGTGATTGGGTAACAAACATCCATACATCCTCACAAACTTTCACTTAATAATATCAGAAGGTACGACTTTCTATTTCGAAATGTTACAGGTTTCCTACGACAATCTGAAAACCTACAATTCTCGTTGTAAGTATGGGGGAGGCCGTCTGGGTAGATACCACCGCTTTGCTAGGTATTCTGCCACCAAGCAGTAGTGCGCAAGCGTTACTGTGTTCCGGTTTCGAGGGTATTGTAGCCAGCGAAATTATTGGGCATATGAGACTTAATATCTGATGTCTCGGGGTGATGAGCTCAATGCAGTGCTTTTCATGGTATTTAGAGTTCTGGGTGACACTGCAATTTTTATGGGCAAGCGTGGCTCTTACCATCAGGCGAACAACTTGCTCGTCTCATCTCTCAATTCAACAAAATAAAAAAAAGTTACTAGATGGCCACATGCTATAATGAATATATGGATCAATCACTTGATCTGCACCTTCAGCTATTTGCATAGCTGTCTATCATTCATAATCAAAACACAAGTTCGAGACTTACGCAAATAAGGCTAGGTCGTGACTCGACATCGCAACCTTTTGTCTCTACTTTCTATGCGACAACTTTTGATAGCTTAAGGCTAACCGCCTACGAGATTCTGGCGCCCTGGTAGCTAAACTGGGACACTTAAACGGCGTACTTGTCATAAATGAGAAGGTAGTTCAAAGGCTTTCTATAATGCTTGTGCTGAAAACTTTCAAAGTATTTCTGCTATCCTAGTTGATTATGCGCTTCTTAGTAAAGACATTCTTCTTTTCTCGTGTGGTTTTGTGGCCAAACCTGGTGTCTGAGTTTTTAGATCGCCTCCAACATGGCCTATCGACTGTTGCTCTAAAACAACAACCGGGACCGACGGCTCAACGTGCCCTTCGAAGCACGGTAGTGCTCAGATGTAAATACGACACAAACGTTCACCCATCCAAGTTGGGACCACTGCGAACGTTGCTTAACCGAGAAGATCTGTTACGAATGGCTAGGTGAGCTATGCTACGAGCGCCACATACATAGAAAATACATTAATTGTACTCGTATCAGATTTCTATCAATTTCGAGTGATTTTGACCCTTTAGAAAAGTTAAATTGTGGATGTCTGAATTGCAATTGTTTATTAAGTGAATGATATTTATACCTAATTTCCATTTTTAAAAAGGTTTCCGGGTCAGTCCACGTAAGTCACAGACCCTCTTTGGCACGGTCGAATTAATCAAATTAATTACTTACCAAAAAGTCCCACTACGCCACGATTTATTTAGACAGCCTCTGTGGTGTAGTGGTTGGGCAGGTTGGCTCAAATCTCTTACATCACATCATTCCCGCGACGGGATAAATGTTTGTGCACAGAAAAAAAAGTGCAAGCATTTGTTTCGTGTCTGGGTGTTATGGGGACCATTGTCCTCATAGTTCCTGGTTCCCTAGATAAAGGGAATCCTAGTTAGGGGTCAGGATCTATGTATGTGATCGTTGGGAGTTGAAATGGAAAATGCGAAAATCTACTTCAAACAATTTTAGAGCTCTAAATAAATATTTAAATGTCATTGTGGGACTGTTGAATACGGGGACTAACCCATTTGTCTCGTGTATATAACTGAAAGTCGACTTCCGCCGCCAACAAAAGCTTGTTTTAATAAAATTGGTACTATTGTTGGTGCACTTCTAGACAATCGCGTGACCGCCAACTCGTAATGTCAAAACATAATCTTAATTTAATTCTACTTAGAAGGTTCACAGACAGACATTTAATTTTTTTGTTTAGATGTCGGATTGGCAATATTATTGTACATGATGTACTTTTTATGTTATTTCATTAAAATGTCCATTTCTTTTAAGTATCATAAGGCATGAACCGACTTGTTATTTTTTAAGTAGGCAATTGTACCTACCTCTATCAAAGATCAGTCACACACCAGTTGGCTTATGGTTTCTAGGAACACTTGTGTAATTCTAGGGAATCCGAACTCGATTAAACTTATATCTACCTAGAGCACTTAAAGAGCCATCCATACATTCAGCAAAATGTCTCGCTAATATTATAAATGCAAAAGTTTGTGAGGATGGATGGAAGGAGCGATGGCTAGATGATTGTTGCCCAATCTCGCATAAACTACTGATCGGACTTTGATGAAATTTGGTATGTAGGTACTTTAGATCCAGGAAAAGGACATTTGCTACTTTTTATCCCGAGAAACCGCGGGTAAAACCGCGGAATACAGTTAGTCTATCATAAAAATATTTGTTTCATTATTTTCAATCTCGCAATAACCAGTATTTAATATGATGCTAACCTCGTTACATCCTTCCAACCGCATCCAATTTTCCTCTGCTGTATCTGTAGGTCTGTAATATCTTTAGATAATATTACAGTGTCCATTTTACAAGCTGTCCTTGTGTCCATTCCGTCTTCCGGCCGTTTCTAATAACTCCATAGATATAGTTAAATATTGAATGCACTAGCACAGCGTGTGTGCAATCGTTAATGAGACTTGAGGCTTGTAAAAACTTTGATATTGTGTTTAGTACTTTGTATTGCAAAATACAACTTTGCAAATGTCATTGTCAGATCAATATTAAAATTAAAAAGTTCATTGGTACATGACACGCATCTGAGACCTCGGTCGCTAAATTTTTTTATATACTTAAGGTTTACGTTTGACTAATATCTCGCCGTCTGTGTGGCTCAGTGGGAGCACGTGTGACTTTCGATCCGACGCTCCTGAGTTCGAATCCTGCTGGCTCTATACCACTGACTTACTTAAGTTATGTGCGGATTTAACACTCGCTTTAAAAACAATGAAGGAAAACATCGTGAGGGTACCAAGAGAACAGGAGATATAAAATAAAAAAGGGGAGCGGATGACTAAAATGTGGAATTACTGGGCATATATATATATATAGACTTAATATCTGATGTCTCGGAGTGATGAGCGCAACGTAGTGCTAAGTAGTACTTTTTACAGTATTAAAGGTTCTGGGTGGCACTGCAATTATTATGGGCAGGCGTGGCGTTTACCACCATGCGAACGACTTGCTCGTTTCATTACTCAGTTCCATAAAAATAAATATATCATTCGCCTTGCAAACGGTGAAGGAAGTCATAAGAAATCACATAGTGAGAGAAAGCTGATAACGAGGACTATGTTGGTACTGCGAATAAAAACATGATAGAGACTGCATTCAGAAATCGTTCAGCGTTTCAAATCACCGAATGAACATACGTCCACCTAATTACACATGACTCAATCACATTTGAACCGTTTTAAAACCCATTCATTTAAAAAGGATTTATGTATGTTAACTTCATTACCAATTACTATAATAGTGCTTGTTAAAGCTCAAATGTTTGCCATACTTTCCGCTTCTAAGGCAGGTGTAAATTTGTCCAAGCAATTATTGTGTCTAGTTAAATGTATATTTAGTTCAGGTAAATGTCTATTTAGTTGAGCTAAATATTTATTTAGTTGCCAATTAAAATGTGTGACCTCTAAGTATTAGCATAGATGTAGATCTAGATTTGAGGTTGCGGATTAAGATTCTTCAAACTGGTTGTTTGGTTTTATTAATTGAATGTTAAGTGATTTAAATAGATGCAGAACTGGTAAGTGTTATTATTACAGTTTTAAAGTCGCAATATAAAATCACCTGATTTGTAAGTATAAAACGTTTATCTCATAAATAAGATAAACATTTTTATTTTATAAAAAATAATGTTGATATAATGCTAAAATGGTTTGGCGAGTTTTGAAAAAAGTTTTTCTTAGTCGAAAATCGATTTCGTTGGCGTTTTAGCGTCTTAGTAAAAAATTGTTTCGTCAATCAATACTGTATGCTGTTGATAAATTATTATTTAACTGGCGACTCGCCCCGGCTTCGCATGGTTATTATACATATAAACCTTTCTCTTTAATCACTCCATCTATTAAAAAGAAACCGCATCAAAATCCGTTGCGTAGTTTTAAAGATTTAAGCATACATAGGGATATAGGGATATAGGGACAGAGAAAGCGACTTTGTTTTATACTATGTAGTGATGATACAATTTTGAATCTGAAGCTTATATTATAAGCTATATTATATTATATTAGATTCGTGTGTGTGTGCTCGATTGCAAACCACAAAAAAATCAAAAATAATTCTGACGTTTACCTAAATTGCATCGTTATGTTAAATTAAATCCTTCCACGAAATCGAAACTAGTTTCAATTATCATATCGATGAATTTTTTAGTAGGTGTAAGTGTCATTTACTGATCGAATCAACTTAAGTCCATTAAAAATTATCGAAATCTCACCTGTATAACAATAAAGCGAAGGATGACATTTCCATGAATGTGGTGAGAAAGAGCAGGCTTCGTATGCGACTCGATTTGTAGGAAATAACGGAACAGACCAGTTGGTCGATGGATGTGTAAAGTTCATATTGGATTCTAGGAAGATGCACATTATAAGTATTAGTTGCTATGTCAGATATATTTCCTCGTTAAGTTTAATAACCCTAAGAATTGTAGAAAGTCTCCAAGACCCACTAATTTGAATACATTGAATATTACAAAGCCAATTATGAAGAGACAACCAAATATGTGTTGATAAAATTTATATGGAAATCTACTATAGGTATCTATAAATCTGATCACGTTGAGATCATGTCTCTGTCGACACATTTACCTTACAACCTCACAAATTAACTCACTCACTAATCTCAATCGATTAATCATTTATTACATACATGTTAAAACTAAGGCAAGAATAATTTTATTGAGTCATCATAACTTTTGATCGAGTAATATTTCCAACTCTGGATATAGCCATGCTGAGCTAGCCCACGTAGAACAATTTTATATAAAGAATTTTGAGGATGGAACCCTTCCCATCCAAGTGTCTGGCTTCTGTGATGCCAAATTTAACTTTGAATACGCTCTTGCTAAAACGAAAGCTAAAATATGTAGAAAAAATTCTTTCCATTGTTATATAAGGTAAAAACGCCACTGTCAAATACATAATTCATAAACTCTTTATTGGATACCTACTGGTATATATACTGATATATATATCTAAACAGATAGGCAATAACTCGACAGATAATATCATATCGACAGATAATTCTTATGACTAGGGTAGTTAAGTACAAAAGGCAGTCTTTTTGCTTAGAGCGATCTCTTGATGTACAGTATCGGAAGAAAAGAAGTAGACGGTAGTACAATAATGTGTCAATTTTCACGACCTGCAGTATTACGGTCAATAAACTATGAATCTATATGACTGTTACCGAAATCAAGACATTGGTAAAGTCTTCCAGTCAAATAGTTGTTCCAGTTATAATTCGGTACACAATTATGGTTAGGCATCATTGTGGTTATCGGTACCAGTGTGTCAAATTATAATATTTACGGTACGTGATGGACAGGCAGTGGTAACCTCATCAGGAATTCAGGCCGAGCCTCAAGAGTTATGGGTAACTGGTCAATATTAAAATATGATGAATAAGAAAATATAGTAAAAATCACTTCTACAGTGAATTATTTTCTTTTGTGGTATTGCAAATTTGGTAAAAATATTAGGTAAATGGTAAAGAAGTGTAATCAAAAAGTTTTCAGCTAATCAAAACTTGAGGGAACCGGTTCTAATAATAAAACTAAACAAAATGAAATAATGAATTTTTACAAAAAATCAAAAACCGACTTTAATGTATCTTCGAAGTCCCAGGTCAAATATCGATGAAATTTATATGGGACCACTTCGTAGCTATACTGAACCCAACGCAATAATTTTCCAAATCGGTTCATAAATGACGGCGTTCTGAGGTAACAAATATAAAAAAAATACCATCAAACAGAGAAGGTTCTCCTTTTTTATAGTCGGTTAAAAAAGATAAAGGCCGTATAGCACCGTAGACCACCGTAGACCATCATAACAGAAAGCTATATATAAGTATGTGTCAAAAATATAAAGTTATGACGAATATAATAAAATATCGCACAGTGCGGTAGAGCAACAATTAAATCCATATACATTATGTGTTGCGTTGCGTAAGACCATTTGTCCCATCTTTGTTACTTGTTATATTGTCATTTTTATATTGCTACTGCCTATTATGAGGAGAGATATTTGATTGAATACTTGAAAGTATAGATGCGTTATGAGTCAATGTTATATTGTTTGATTGTGAGCAAAATGACTTTTTTTGTATCTTTGTTGAAGAGTTTTAGTTTTTTGCCTTCGCTTGAGATTAATCGGGTTCTACCATCACAGTACTTGTGTTGTAAGTGTGATTGTACCATCTTTACGCCGCAACGGCTCAATGGATTTCAATAAAATTTGGTACAGTGATATTGGAATAATACATGGTCTTGGAATAATACACAGAATACTTTCATTCACCGGTGAAACAGCGGGACACAGCTAGTATCTTAAATTTATCAAAACTACTGAATAATCTGCAATTAAAATCACAGTATACGAGTTTGATTACCTTTACCATAAAAAAAAACTAGTCATAAACCGGACAGATCAGTAGGAACAGTGATTAATTTGGCAGGAAAGTTGACGACCTCTTAATGCGATGGTCAGTATGAGCTCGCGATATAATAAATGGAAGTACTTCCCAGTGAGTCAGTTGATATACGAAGACCAGACACTGGTGTCGTACCGAACCGATTGCGTTCTTCCAGAACCTTGTCACTATGAAAGGTGAATATTGGAGTGTACTGGGTGTAGATGCTAAGCTTGAAACTATGAAAAATATTTGGAGGAGTCGTGAGATCACATAGGAATAGACCACGTTATTGACTATTCCTAGAGTAGACTTAGAGTTAGACGATCCCTCTGCTGCTGTTCTCGTAACTTAGATCCTTTTAGACCAACGTGAAATCGCGGTTAACATTTTCATACAAAAATCATGGGTTAACCTCGATTTCACGTGACGCAAGTGGCAATGAGTTGTAGGTACAAGAAAAAGCCTGATTATTTCACCAGCATTCTGCAAACATTTTCTTAATGAGACAGGGTGCTAAAACGTTCCATGTTTCCGTTCAAAACATTCTCATGTGGCATCGCTGACCACAAAGGTACCATAAATTGCGTTGCCTTTATTGTCTTTGAGGACAAGGGAAGATTAAAAGAGGAACTGACTTAGGTAATTCTCGTTTGGATAATTGAAGATGGTTACGGTGTAGTCTACTATTAGAGGCTAGCATGACTTTACGAACCTAGAGTCTTTGTTTCACTTACATTTTTCTATTTTCCTGTATACTCTCTGAATAAAACAAGACCTCCAGAAACCTTCAACCAAAGTTTTACGGAAAGAAAAAATTTGCCACCCGTTTTGGTGACCACCATAGCTCATTTGGGCAGAGCCCTTTCCATGCCTTGGGAAGATTGTGATGCGGGTTCAAGTCCCAGCCGGTAGTCGTATATTTTCTTTCCGAAAAACCTTGTTTGAGTATTTTGATTGGCATAATGCTTCATAATAATATCCTGCTAAAATTATAAATGCGGAAGTTTGTGAGGATGGATGTTTGTTTTGATTATGAAATTTGGTATGTTCCTGGAAAAAACATAGGCTACTTTTTATCCCAGGAAACCACGGATGAAACCGCAGGTTGCAGCTATTAATCCAGACAACATATTTAATCCATTTAGATATTTAATTTACTATCATGATGGCGTGACCATCATTACCTTTAATTGTTCCCAGTAAAATAAAAATACCAATAAACCTCATTCTATCCCCGATAGGAAAAAACTAGCATTTCTTACCACCGGTTACAGACGAGCGGTCATACATACATGGGTCGAACAGACAAGTCCCGCGTAGGGAGAGGCGCGGGGCAACGTCCTGCGACTATATGTAAGCTGCGGGCTGCATACGTAATGTGCGAAGCCGAATGGGCTGGATATTGTGTGGAAATCATTTCAAGACAATATTTTTAAGGCCTATTATATTGTACTAGCTGCAGCACGCGTTTTTAACCGCGGTTTCCAATGATAAAACTAGGTTACGGCCTTTTTTTAAGTCCTAAAGCACCAGGAGTTGATCTGGATAGCCTACTCTTTAGAAGCTAGAAAAAGACATAGCTTTCTTAGGTTCTTTACAACTAACCTTAATTTCATAAAAATCCATTCACTAGATTTTGCGTGTTTTTTTTAAGTTGTGTATGTTTGGCCACTATCTCGCCTGAGATTGTGTAACAAACATCCGTCCTCATAAACTTTGCATTCACAATATTAGTAGAATTTTAAAGGCAGTTTTAAAGGCTCTACCTTTTTTTGTATATAAGAAAGAAAGAAAGAAAGAAAGAAAGAAAGAAAGAAAGAAAGAAAGAAAGAAAGAAAGAAAGAAAGAAAGAAAGAAATAAAGAAAGAAAGAAATAATTTATTTTTGACAAGACTGCACACAACAAACAATAGTACATACACAAGTGTAGGATAACAAAATAAGTTAAATTAAGAAGACCAAGACAAACAATACACTGCTGCATTTATACTGTGTTATGAGAGCCTGTTTTTTATTCTTCAAATAAAGTACCACAGACCGCCATCTTATACCTATACCTAGCAATATTATATTTTAGTTTTGCGTAGATTTTTTTACATTCTTTTGGTGGTTCCGAGTCTGAGTTTTTAACAAATTAAAAAAGTTGTATGATGAATTCTGCACCATGGAGGTAGAAGTAAATAGGTTTAATGATGTTTCGAATTCACAAACTTAATGCATACGATGTTTTACTTTATCCTCTAGCGGATAAAAACGACTTTTGCACTCAGATATCGAAGAGCAAAAATACTCTTTCCGAGATGGGGGGATGAAAAAGTTTTTTATTCAATTTCTGCATCACAGACGCACTTATAAACAATTATTATAACAAACTCAACCACCAACTGTATCGGAAAAATAACCACTACACAGATAATACAGAAAGAAACTGAGAGACATTTATTCAGAACTTTTGTTACAATATGTTTGCTTTTGGCAATATTATGTTTCTTATGTGCCAGTTGGCTACTTCGCAGAAGCGGAATGTTCCATGCAACTTCTATATAATTAATAACTGTGTACTAAATAACTTATGTATATTCGCTAAGAAATATTATTTCACCTCAAGACCAAGGATAAGAGACAACAAAACAAAGATGAGACTGAAATAGAACAGCCTTACTCAATGCCAATGCTAATTTAACGCCTTATTAGGTCGTGTTATCGATGATAAGATAGCTCGCATACATAATGACCATAATGACAATACCTGTGAGGATATGTGTGAATATGCGAAAGTACGGATACGGATTTTCCCTTTTCATCCTACTAATATTTTTTTCAAGAGCGAGTGTGGCTCAGTGGGAGAATGTGCGACTTTCGATCCGACGTACCCAAGTTCGAATCCCGCTGGCCTCGCACCACTGACTTTCTTAAGTTATGTGCGGATTTAACACTCGTTCTGAAAACGGTGAAGGAAAACATCGTGAGGAAACCGGCATGTCCAAGAATTAATCACAAAAATTCAAGGACATGTGACATCCACCAACCCGCACTGGGCCAGCATGGTGGATTATGGCCCATACTCTCTCTATGAGAGAAGGCCCGAGTCCCAGCAGTGGAAACGTGATGGGCTGATGATGAATATTTTTTTTATATATGTAACTGTACGAGACGAGCTGATCGTTTGACTAATGGTAAGTAATACGCCAGCCCATAACAATAACAGCACCACCCAGAACTTTGTTTTGCGAAATCCTGCGCGGCGCTTCACTGCGCTCGTCACCCTGAGACAATTAGCTGTTGAGTCTCATAATGCCCAGTAATTTCACTAGCTACAATGCTCTTCAAATCGGAACACAGTAATGCTTGAGCACTACTGCTTGGCGGCTGAATAACTGGCAAAGCGGTGGTATCCACCCAGACGGCCTCTCGCATACGAGAAACCTACCACAGGTGGTGTTATTAAAAGTATTATATTATGAATGTAAAAGTTCGTAAGGATGGATGGATTGATGAATGGATGTTTCTTACTCAATCACGCATAAACTACTTCTGACGAAATTTGGTTTGTTGGTACTTTGGGTCCTGGAAAAGGACATAATATGTCCTATTGTGCATATTATGCTACTTTTTAACCCGGGAAACCGAGAGTAAAACCGCGGGGCATAGCTAGCAAGTAATTAAGTGGCGACCAGGTCGTTTAACTGATGGCCATACACATCAGGTGAGTAACATAAAAGAAGTTAAAATCTCAACTTATCTTTGGTGCCAAAGTCCAAAGACATCAAATGTGTAAGTAAACCTTCGTGTGAAGTTGGGTGTCAAGCTTCGCCATATAAAATGCTTGATGACTACTCGTTTACCGTTAAACCGACTTCCTTAACATGAAATACGGAATGGAGCGGAGGCGACTTGATTTCGGTGTGGTGAATAAATGTTACTTCCTATGTAGTAAAATAGTATAAACAACGGCGAGGTGTTCACCTATTTGATCCTTTTGCCGTCAAGTAATAAATTTCTGCAAAATTTTTAAATATTTTTATTCAACTTCAATTTAGTGTTCCGCCATTTTGCCAATTCGTACAAAGCGTTTTGGGTCCACGTTTATAATGCGTACTTCTAAGGAATGGAACTCCTTGCCGTCTTATCTGTTTCCTGATAACTACAATCCGGGTATCTTCAAGGCAAGAGTGAATAGGTATCTTCTAGATCTACGTGCTCCATCTTCGGCCACATCGTTGCTTAACATCAGGCGAGATAGTGGTCAAACGTAGATCTATTTTACGTAAAAAAAGTGTGCTCTCTTCTTGCGAGTTTTCTAAACCTGTGGTATATTTAGAATAACGACATACTTATTTTTAGGCTTTATTCTTCCATAACTAATTTTTTAGGCTTTGTTCTTCCATAACTAAATTTTTAGGCTTTGTTCTCCCATAACTCTACTTTTAGGCTTTGTTCTTCCATAACCAAAATAAGTAAATATATAAATTACTTACGCAGTTATCCCAACCTGCATTTTCAAAATTATCTTTAAATAGTGATTTGTCCAACAGAATGTTAAATCTATTAAACTTTCAAATGGGAAAAAATATTAAATTTCACACACACACGTAACAAATGTCTACCAAACACATAAAGTTACGTAGGTACGTTATATAGCTTTAGTAAATGAACGATTTAAAACGAATTTTGATAAACATCTGTTTCAATAACTATCACTTTTAATTGCACTGTAAATGATAATTGCAATGCAATTACTGTTACGTACATACGTACTTGCAATTACTTACGCTATAGACACAGTGATGTAATACTATCTTCGTAATGATATTCTCTAGGCGCCAGAGTATGCTAGAGTATAAATAAGGACGCACTACCACGATGCCGTAACGCAATATTTCATGCATTTACCTGACCGTGACAATACTCAAAGAAAGTTTATAGTTTTTTACTGTCATGTGTGTTTATTGTCTCCACTTTTCTGATATCATATGGTATCACTTTGACAAATGGTTTATCGCAATTGGTTATATAATAGTACATTATGATACAAGTGTGCTAAGTTGATGACTTTTAGCTCCCTTATTGCGCTCGCCTGCGGCTCGCGCCATACTGCCTCTAGTGTAATGATCTACGTTACGCTCTTCATACGAAGTTTTTCATCACACATACGAGGAAAAAACTAGACTTGTATTAGTTACTATCTTTTCCTTAGATTTCGATAGCAGCAAACAGTCACTAGCGTTTCATGCCTCGATCAGTATTTCTGGCGGGGTCAAATTATGTACCTACATCGTTCCCATTTGAATTTGACATTTTTGCAAAATAATCAACTGCACAAGGAATAACACAAACAAAATTCTTGAGGAAAACGGCGCTAAGGTTACCTCTTATTTTTTCGCGCGCCGCGGCGCATTTGCACGCGCATTCAGCCGATATGAAAAAAAAAAATAAAGTGAGTGTTATATATATATATATATATATATATATATATATATATATATATATAAAACATTAGTTTTAGTTTATTCATTTTAGTAAGATTTAATATCGGCTGAATTTTTATAGAATCGCATCGTGAGAATACTCCCTAAACCTTGCCAGACGGGTGTCTTGGGTGGCTTTTGCAATATTTATAACTGGAGCAACGTCCGGCGAAGGCACCTTTCTGCTTTGCAAATTACGTTTACTATGGTAATGCTATAAATATCAATTCTATTTATTTATATTTTGTATTTCCCGATGTTATTTTATTATTATTTTTACTGGTTTATAGTATAGGCTTGCGTTTGACCACTATCTCTCCTCATGGTAAGCAACAATGTGGTCTAAGATGTAACAATTCAATTCTATTTATTTTTATTTCCCGATGTTCTTATTTTTTTTTATTTATTGTATTAAGGACAGGTCAATACCTGTATAAATACAATTATTTACACTTTTAATAATATAATACATTTTCACTGAGCTTTATACATTGAGTAATTTATATCGCGTTATTTTTAAAACTGTATATTTAATTAATTATTTTCTTAGTTTAACCACAGAATACTAAGAGATAGAAGCATCACTCCACAAAGAAATTTAAACAAATAGCGACTCTTGCTATGACGCAATAAAATTCAATTCAGCTAGCATAGCGCTGCATACCTACTAGTCATATTAACCTACAGAGTGCCTCTCTTTCTATCGCATAGCTCTTATCTCTTCTGACGCGGCACGTATAACGACGCGCGACCCGCCGTCGGTGTCCGGCTATGTACTTGTAGCTTCGTACCTACAGTGCGGAGTGCGCTAGGCCTGGTTAAACACACTTAGTTCAATACATCTACTTTAAAATACCATTATGAATTTTGTTGGAACTAACCATGGAAAAGCTTTGTAAAAAACTATACGTTTGATAATGACAGAAAATAATACTTCTGGTTATTGTTATTTTTCTTTTCCTGCATAAGTTGAATAAAAACCAAGTTTCTGTCTTAATTAGTGTTCACTGTGTTATTTTAATTTATTACCTTGGGAACGGTGTAATTTATGCCAGTGTAGGTTTAATTAAGTGCCTTTGGAACCACTTTAATTAATTTATAGGTACTGCATTGATTTTTGATGCGAAACTTAACAAAACTTGTAATTAACAACCTACAATTATTTAGTTTCTTACTACAGAATTGTTATGAAAATCAGTAGGGCACATTCGTGAAAGTTCCTGAAACGAGCAAGGTTAAATAGATATTTTAATATAAATTATATGTATGTTAGTTCTAAGGTATATATTTATATGGGCCGTAAAATAAGTAAATAACATCTTTACCTTATTTTAATGTTGCCTGAAATAAAGATTAAATAAATAAAATAAATAAATATGTAATTAGATGATGACCAGTCTTCTTAGGAATACCGGATACTATATCTCCATCCTAAATTCCTATCAAAAAGCAACGCGGTTTGCTGGTACTGCTTGATTAAGACAAGCAACAAAAGTGGTTCAATAATGTATAATAAATGTTTTATTTCGTGTATGGATCTTGTGGAGTCATAATATGGGCCATCGTAACATCATAACATGGGCCGTAGAATAAGTTAATTACTTCTGTAACTTATGTAATGTTGCCTGAAATAAATACTCAAATACTCATTTATTCATAAACTTTTTATGGGTTTACAAGTCAAGCTTGATGTCTAGGAAGTAATTTGAGTGGAACCAGACATACACACGACACAATTAATAATTATAAAATTAATAATAAAGATTTAATAAATAAATAAAATAAATTTGTCCTCGTCCTGGTCCCTGGTTATCGGTTTAAAGAACATTTTTATTCTCTTTAAGAAATTACAATTTCGCTTATAAAGAGAACTTATTTTAAACTTATAAATTTAAAACAGTGAGCATGCATTAACTAGGTACTTAAGTATAAGGAAACTTAAAACATAGGATTCAAGCAGTGCATTAATCATTTGTTCTTAACTATTATTATTACATTTTTCTATTATGTTTCTTTTTTTATTATAATTACTAGAATACTCTTTTTAGCGGTTCGAACGCCCACAGCACTATTTAAGTTTTAAGTTATATTTTTATTTATCTTTCGTTATATTATTTGTATACAACAAGGTTATATGGAATTAAAGCAACGGCCAGGATCTATGATAATATAAACAGAAACAAAAGCAAAACAAGCAAACTGGCTTTTCTAGCAATGCAATCGTGCATGACGTAGTACTTTTCCTTGAAGGCTTTCAGTACACCAAAGCCCTATTTAGGCTTAGTTCCAGGTGAGTAGTCTTAGTACAAGTGAGTAGTCAACACTAAGTGAATTAGCGCAGCTATAGATAGCCGTTGAAGAGTTGAGAAAAATAACAATTTGTTTTGTTATTGACAAGCGTAATTAGGTAGGTTTCTTTTCATTTAGCCTGAGGATCCTCAGGTTAAATTATGAACCTTCTTCTTATTTTGAAGTCGTTTAAAACAAAATTCTGGATGGCCGACGGTATTATCTGGTAAATTTCGTATCTTAATCTACGATGTTTGATTTTTATTGCAGATTCAGGCACACGTGGATGATTTTTCGGTTGAACATTATTCTGTAGTATCATTAAACACGATGTTTTAACATTTTCGCACAGTAATTTACAAAATCAAATCTAATCCAACGAGCGGAGCTCCTAGATGCTCGCTAGCAAATATTATTTTAATAATATCTAACGGAAACTTCGAAGCAGAAAACTAAGATTAATTTCAAGACTTGGAATCAGGCGTGACGTTGCGGAAATTCGTCTCAAATCTGAAATGCAATGAAAGTACATATGTAGTGTAATTCCGCTGAATATTTTATTCAGCGGAATATATATAATCATATTTTTATATAAGATTTTGATTGCGTTTCAGACTTAACAACTGAATTTTTTAATTTATACTTCATTTGTTTAACATAACAATACCATATAATGAGTCATAAAAATCGTAGACATAACAAAAATCTCTTCAGTCAAATGTTCAAAACAGAACATTTTTATTTATAACTTTACTGGAGCTCTGGCTATTTAATAACACTTGTCTGTGGAATCTTTTCATTACAACCGCATTTTTCTTATAATACAAAACATTTCCTTGTTCTAATGTCCCTTACATATCTTTATATAGATTATGCATACCTATTTATCTACAGTATACATACCTATTTTTATATCTATATACAATCTACAATGACCTATAACGCGATGACGGTGACCACCCATATCTCATTAGTCATAACACGGTATTTCATTGCACAGTTTACTCTATTTTATGAATCTATCGATATGTAAAATCGATCTATCTATCTCTATCATCTAGATGTTATTATTTTGTTGAATGTTCTTGTTGAATATCATGTAGTTAGTTTTACTGGTGGTAAGTTTCTCAGATGCGAGAGGCCAACTGGGTGGGTACCACCGTTTTACCAGTTATGTGTCTGCCGCCAAGCAGTATTGCGCCTTACTGAGTTCCGGTTTGAAGGGAATTGTAGCCAGCGAAATTACTGGGCATTATTGTCTCAGTGTGACAAACGCAGTGCAGGGTCACGCAGGATTTAGCATGACAAAGTTTTGGGTAACATTATATTCCAAATGTCATGTTTCTATCTTCACTGGTTTAGGCTGCGCTGTTTGTCAGTCAGTCAGCAAAAAACGGAAATGTTCTATCTATTCTATACTATTCTAAAGACTCATGATATGACGCTATAACCCACGGGAGCGGGGCACTAATCTGACCTATAATATATACCTACATAGCTAAATAATACTATATAGATAGAATAAATAAATGTATATATAGCTGTTACCTATAGCTGTTACTTTTTATCCCAATATTCCCACGGAATCGAAACATGCCCCGGGTGAAACCACGGGACATAAGTAGTGGGGAAGGCCGGGCAATACAGGGTACCCACTTTTTTTCGCAAACGAATCAACCAATCACAATCGTTGTAGCACGTGACGACGTGCTGTCAACGTGCCATTCAGTCGAAACAGTAAACAAGTAATAAACGCTAACCATTTATTTTTATATTTTTAAAAAACTTGTTTTTGCAAATTTCCTTATAATTTTTGTTATTAAGTTCGAGCGTGCTAAAGACGAGAGCAACTGCAGTTCAGATTCGACTCAAAATTATTCAAATGTGCCAACGATCACTCTAAAAGGTAAGAACTCGTTTTTCTTTTTACAATGCACTGACTGTCAACAAATTTTTTTCAAATCATTTTGGTATAATTGGCCAAATGGGGTACCAGGGCACCCCGTCTTGCAGTTCGCAAATAATTGTAACTAACATCATTTATATCTTGATTTAGAATGGTAAATAACTATAAAAGAAAATCAAATAGAGAAGAATGATCAGAAGAGAGTATGAAAAATGCAGTTAAAGCTGTCGTAGAAGGAAGAATGGGTTACAAGTTGGCAGCAAGGTAATTTTTGTTCCAGAGTCAACTTTAGAAAGAAAATAATATATTGCACGTTAAAATGCTAAAAATGCTGCTAATGCTACTACTGAAAATAAATTAAAGGTACCATTAGGCCCAATACAGCAAATGTTTTCTAAGGAAGAAGAAAGGGAGCTTTGTCCTTGGTATTAAAAAAAATATTTGCTATTAATAAGAGAATTAAATTAAGAGAAAAGAAACCACCAAGAAGAAAAAACAGACAAAGATTAGAGCAGCATCAGATAACAGTGACAGCGAAACTGAAAAAACCCCGTCTTTATATTGCGACGAGCGTTTTTTAGACTCCAATGAAGGATGGGCTGCGTGTTCTTCATGTAGCAAATGGGCTCACTGCAGCTGTGCTGATGTGGAAGACGAAGACGAAGTGGCTACGTTCATTTGCGAATTTTGTGAGCAATATTTGATGGGTATATATCTATATAGGATATATATCTTGCCTCCAGAGGTACCCTATCTTACCCGACCCTGCAGGGGAGGTGGGGTACTTGACAAGTTTCCGCTTTTGATTCGTTGATTAGTTTAATGTGTAACAATTGTTACTTTTATTACCTTAAGATATAAGACTGATTACCTAAGTACAAAGTGCAATATAAAAATATTGAGAAATTATAATAGTTTTATTTTATTACACTTCAAAGCTTAAGGACCCCATCTTGCCCGGCCCTCCCTATTATATAATTGGAATTGAGCCAATTCTGTACATCGTATATATTTTTGAAAAACTAACCGGGATCGACTATTTAGAGGGTAGGTACTAGGTACAGAACACAAATCCAGGGCTGTTAGAATTTTTGTCCGTTTGTTTCTTTGTATGTTTGTTATCTATACGACTCGGAAACTGCTAAACGGATTTTAATGCAATGTTTCAGGATTTGATAGCATTAGTCCCAACTTAGATTATAGTGTAGGGATGTTACATAAAAATCGGTCAGGTAACTACGAAGAAACAGCTTGACCTCTTCGAAGTACGCGTTCTCATAATAATACACTGGGGAGGTCTTGCTTAAATAGTCTTCGAAAAAGGGCTACAATGATGGGCTTCCTCTGTTGTCTACACGCGCAAAGTCGCGGGGGAAAAGCTAGTCTTGAATAAAAACGATTCCATAGATAAGATGCAATTTTTTATCCAGCCTATATTGTCCTACTGCTGGGCAAAGGCCCCGCTCAATTCCTTTCACGTGTCTCGCTCTTGCGCCATTTTTCAATATACAATTATGAATTACAAGAGACAATGGTTGCATCATTATACAGAGACATTTGATATAATAACAAACTTTCTAAGTTCCGTACTGCACCATGCCTCTTTCTTATTTACATAAAGTTTACATATTAAATTATAACAAATAGCAAATAAAATGAACAATGACAATGGTCACATTAGTACTAAATATATAGATTTAGACAAATGATACAAATTATAACCGCGAATATTCTAAACTTTGAAAATAACGTAGGTAAGTTTGACTACCAAGAAGTGCAGGTAAAAAAAACACCCTCTTGATAAGTCTGTCCAATGAATCATAGTTATAACCAATCAATCGGTGAGTGGGTGACGCATTAACGCAATTTTATTGTTATTGACGAGCTAAATTGAATAAGGTCTCTCATAGGCTCGAAATAAAAAGCTGTATCGCTGATAGAGTTAGTGGAAGAAATGTAAACCCTTGTGTTCGTTCTCTATTATTTGATAATTTGAGCCGTTTGAGTCATATTCTACACTAGGTACATAATCTAACTAGGAAGGTGCCGAAATACCAGGTTTTCTCAGTTGGTATTAAAATGGCATTTTTTAAAGGAATTATCGCGCGTATATATTGGACATTATTTGATGTCCCACGTGGAATTCCTCAAAAAATTATAAATTAAGCAAAGTCCACTTTGTTAAATTTATTGAAGTAGACTCGTATGAAATGTATAATAACTCTACGATTACGACTTACGCACAGTCTAAGCCACTGAAGATAGAATCATGCTATTTTTAATTTATGTTAACTAAAGGGTGTAGAGGTGCACTTAGAAAGAACTTTTTGAAATTCCCACGGAAAAACGGGAAAAATGCGGGTAAAACCGCGTGACGGGCTGGCTCGTTTTTTTATACTCATTTAACTTTTCCTCAAAAGTCGCCCATTCTTGGAACTTTATTTAAGGTTTTTGACTCATGTCACTATTTAAATATTTTAATTTAATTTTTTGCTACAAATTGGTTTTGTAAGTAACTTCAACGATTTTAAATGCTGCTAATATAAGAGTAAGTTGAAATTGCATTACATTAATATTATGTAGAAGAAGTTAGTGTTCATATTTTGCAGTAACTGTACAAAGGTTGTCTGGAAGAGATTGCTTTGAGCGATAAGACCGCCTGTTGTCACACTGTTTGCTGTGTACATTTCGTATGTGGGTTTATCTATTTTATCTAATTTTAATAGTTTAAAATATTGGAGGATATTTTATATGTTGACTTTATTTGTTGACTGAAAAAACTTAACAGGGCACAAATATTATATTTTAGATTAATGTAGAGTCGATATGAAACAAGTGTGACACTTAAGTTAAACTAAATAAATCATAAATCATACAGTTTTTGGTTAGTTCTACATACCCCACCCTTCTGCAGTTCTTAATAAAGTTTAAGTATATTTGGCTCTACCATACCACCTTTATGTGATAAAGTAACCCAATTCAAGTAAAAAGATTGCGACATCTAAAGAAAAAACAACGAAGCAAATTCCATAACAATTCACATACGAAACTGTGAGAATGGACATAGAATTGATGAAACAAAATACCTGTGGGTAAAGATAAACACGCGGTCTCCTTTTTGTGCAATTATAGAGAAGACTTTGTAGGTAATAGAAGTGTATAAGAAAATCTGCCTATAGAAACATCTTTGTTGATCAATTAACAGAGGTGAATAAAAAGAAAAAGGCCTACATTTACGATTTTAAAATGTTTAACAGTAGATAAACAAAAAACGAAACATACCAGTGTTGTGAATGATTCTTACAATCTCTATAATCCGCATAACTTATAATTAATACGATAACATAACAATTTTAATGAACAAAAGCAAAATAACTTACCTCAGACTTGAAGGTGAATCCGTTGACTCGTGGACATAATAGATTAGGCAAATAAACAGAAATGCTTTCGATACATTGAGGACTCAGACAAAATCTGGTTTTCCGATACCGCTATGCACTTAAGGAGAAGTTGTCCGAACATTCCTCTGGGCGCTGTTTCGAAATGGCACACATAGCACTTTTAGCTCACGCGCTCACAGTGACTTCTTGTTTATGCTTAGAATACAATAGTTCGTTTATGTGGCGTTCGTTCGTTCGTTTAACCGGTAAAGCAAGGCACTGTACCTGCCGCGGTCGGGTCCGTCGACTGGGCGACTGTCTGCCATAGGGCATGTGTTTACATGGATTGTAAGCCTGTGTGCGTGTGAGAAGGCTTCGCTGCGCGTGCGAGTGTGCGGTGTTGCCAGGTTTAGAAAAGTCCCACGTGCGATGGGACTTGGAGAAGCGTGGTATTTAAATTTTTTTTACAGCTGATTGCAGTTCAGCGGGACAATAGCGCCTACGTATTAAGTGTTCTTGAATTTTGAGTCTCTGGAAGTATTCTGAAGCAGTATTCATTGACATATAATATCTGTAATTCGGTTGGATATTATACATCAGCTCTTTATTTGGTAGTAACGAATATCTATTTTGTTATTAAAAAGGTTCTTGTTGGTTCGAAGAACCTGTTTATATATATTTATGTTTTTGGCATAGACCGCCTAAAATTAAAGGCAGTATCTTGGTGAAGGGATTGCTTAGTGAGAAAAAGAGCTTTAACTTCTACACTAGAATATCATCAAGGTTGGCCATATGAGAAAAGAGAGAAAAAAAGAGAGAGGTATCTAGTTGGTAGATTTAATTTTTAGCTTTTTGCCATTCATCAAATTTAATCAGTTGAGTGGAGACCACGGATTGGCAAACGTAGACGAGTAATGGAGCGACAAGTCAATCAGAAGCAATCAGTGTGGATGGCAGCAGCTGGATGAGAGGTCCAGCAGTGGAATGCGACACGTTGATGATGGTGATGTAGGTACTAATAAAATAAAATAGTTGAATACCAAGGAAACTAAATAATTAATTGGCAACTCTGTCCTTAAAGGCATCTACGTCCACAACTCTGGGAGCTTTTAAAGCACTGCGCTTGCACCGTATCCACTGGACTTCCTTTTATTTTGGTTTATAAATAGCCCCAGGTAAGATTCGACATCAAGTTTTCTCATATGTCCATATAGATAGGTACAATTAATAAAGTTTTTCTGCGAACATTCAACGTGTATCTAATTAAGTATCATTTTAAATACTGGACGGGTTTGGCCGGTTTCTGGTTTTGTTGTATTCGTTCTTGGTATAGACGTTCTAAGTCGGATAATGCGCATACTTTGTGCTCTTTATGCTCCTGTTTGGGACATTTTTTCAAAAAAATCAAATCAAACGTTTATTGTGAATTATTATGGATAATAATATTAATGTAACATAGTATTGAGTATGTCCAAAATTAAGTTATAAATATTTATAATTTTATGTGTATATTAATTTATTTAAGAAGGCCAATAGTATACCTTTTAAAACATGTGGTGGGTACTTCAAATGTGTTTCCTATTTTCCTCTTTTATTATAATTGTTTTTTCTATGTCGTTGTTATAGAAATTATGGCTTTACTTGCTCAACAGCAAAGTCTAAAATTAGGTAGATATGTATTTTTTTAACGTTATCCCGGTATTAGCTAATTTTAATAGGTAAAATCAGTGCACAAATAAATTAAAAACTTTCATAATTTTTAGATTCATTTTATTTTCAATAACATAAAAATGTTATTTTTTTATATTTTATACATTTCGAAATGAATTCAGTGGGTACCAACCTGATTGCTAAAATGTTCACATAATCTTCAAAATGTTAAATTATATAATTATGCTAGAGTACAGTTTGGCTTCGCATTTACTCTGGGTCATGGATTGCATTTACCTTATTTAGAATTCTTCTTTCACTTATTTCCAAATGCCTTTAACTTACATTTGTACGAGCACAAAGTCTACTTCACAGCAGTTCTTTATATAGGTAATATCCAACAAAATATATTGTAATCATAAATATACTCTCAGGATGGATCACGCAATTCGGTTTTTGCCATCGTAAATTGTGATATGCTAAACATTTTTTGTGATATTTTCAAAATTTTATTACAAACAAATACGTCATTTAAATCACCTAAAAGAGGCATGTACAAAATTACTATTTGGTCGAACAAAAATCGTTATGATGATCCATCCTATAGATATTCACTACCATAAATAGATCTAACTAACTGGAATTGAAGGTCCCTTAAAATTATGTAATTTAAAATTAAAGCTGTGGTCAACTAGACTCAAGATCTCGCAGGCGATGGCTCATATAATATGTCTATGAAACAATTTCACTAGAATTTCCAATTACTTTGAATAATTGACCACGGCTTTGGATAATACTAATTTATTGTTTTCCGTAATAGTTCGACTAACTCTAAAGAGGCGTCCATATTCATAGCATGAAGTAAAGATGCGCAAATCACCAATTTATACAAGTTAGTGAGAAAACCGCCAGTTTTACATACAACTCTAAGTAAGAGATATTTAATAAATCTGTTATTTTCAAAACGTTTAAAAGTACAGTAAGTTTACGTTTGAAATTTTACATCACCTAAATGAATAATGGAGTAACTATTGAATATCAAATTTTACGGGAACTTAATTCCATTTAGAAAATTCCGCGATCGTTGACAATTTGCGCTGCATTTTACCCTATATAGTATCAAAATTAAATTATGTATAACAATAAGTTACTTTACCATTAGAACGCTATTCCTGAACGAAACATTTGAAAATATGTGAAACAAGTTTTATTTATCGATGCTCATCGAAATTTTTGTGTAGATATAGATACATATTTTAATATTTAACAATCAATTAAATTCTATTGTAAATAAATATTTTATTTAGAATACGATATAAGCACTTAATTATTGCTCATTGGTGTTTTATATTGGTGATTATTAAGTAGAAAGTAAAATTATGATGAGCATGGATCTAAGACGAGCTGTTGGCTAAAGACTGTAACTCTACGGACCAGCAAAGCAAATGTATTTAAGATCAGAAACACAAATGATGATCATCGTTTATGATTTTCTAGTCATCATTAATGTTTTTCTAGTCAACATTGATGTTTTTCTAGTCAAGATTGATGGTTTTCTAGTCAACATTGTTTTTTTTCTATTCATGGTTGATATTTTGTAGTCATAATTGCTGTTTTTTTCTAGCAGATCTGATATAGATTTGCAGATCCGTTGAGCTATCAGTCTAATAAAACGTATGTTACTCATCAGATGTTTGCATGTGTGGATTGCTGAAAACGGCGATTCAGAGCACACTGACAGGATACTTAAATACTTTAGATAAAGTTGAACTGAGATCGTTATTGCTTAAGTCACTTTGCTATTTTCCTAAAATTAAGTATGTTTTAAGAATAAAATTGCTTACGACGTTTTTTACGAACCAAAAACTAACAATTGACTAATAAATTGAAGCTACTTTTATTGAAATAAATTTTAAACTCAGAACTATGAAACAATAAGGTTTTTATAGTTAAGGGTGGGTATGAAAGAAATAGGTGGGTTAATAACGTAATGCTTTAAAAACCATCCTGTACTGTACTCTGTATGCAAAATCTGTATATGGTGGTATTTTGTATGTACATGTAAAACCATGTGTAGATTTTTAAATTTAGTAATACTATACTAAACTGGCCGTCATATAAGTATCTGCCATGTTCTCCTATAATAACTAGATAATATAATATTCTTAACTAAGTTCATATTTACAAATAATACAGTTCATTACTATTTATATAGAAATTAAAATATATTTCTATCATTCTTCGATTCACATAACGCAAAATAATTTAACAGAGTTCATTTTTGCACTCACATTTACAATATAGTTACGTAACTCACGTTACATTTTTCGACAAACAACTCATTTAGAATATATCACCCAATAAGCGAGTAGCGTTATACTCACGAATCCTATCGTATCTTAATTAAAAATGCAAATATGCGATAAGTTTAAGGAATCTTTACTTTACAGTAAATGGCAATTGAACATTATAGTTCTCTCGCAACAAATAGGAACTATAAGATTCATAATGCCTCCGTTCGCGCTGCGGCCGCCTGCCGACTACCCTAAAATATTTACAGGGCGGTGGCCGCAGACGCTGACACCAAAACAACTACTTAACACAAATAAAACTCCTCTCTATTTACACCCGGTCTATTCACAATTTATGGACACAAAAAACTCTAATCGATTATAGATATACTGAAGAAGTTGAATGAATTTGTGTTACAGTTATGCTAGAGTTTAGAATATAAAGGAGCTCAGTGGCGCCACCGTGCGCGGCGGTGCGAGGAACTATACATGCACAACACCGCAGTGTCTATGGCCGTTCGCCTCCAATACTTTACTTATACACCTAATAAATGTTCTCCAACATCGATGCTTCAACGATGTCCGTCACGCTGAACATTGCAGATCTGACCTGACGAGACCACCTTTATAAGGCGGGAGATTATGTTATCTACTGTGATTTTCTGCAATGTTCAATTTGACATGCGATGGAGAAGGAACTAAAATCTAGTATCACAATGTCGGGCTCCGCAGCTCGAATGCGAGAATCGACGCCTCGCTAGGCTTTTAACTTAAAGCTATGTAACGAGTTCCAAGTAACCAGACTATTGAATCCTTGTAAGATATCCAGATTTTAACGATCCATTGTTAAATTCTGTTTTTGTAGAACTTCGGCTATCAAAACTAAGACTTGGCTGCTGTCATTTTAGAGTCAATGTACTGATTTGGTCAAGACATTTCCTTGAAACAGCTGCCTTAGGTAAAAGTAAAAAAGAAATAGAATTAGCTGCTTCTCCCTAGCATTATTTGCTAAACAATAATGAGACTATAGGTAAGGTACAATCTGTTAGAAGTAATCTGGTTCGATCTGACTTCTCGTTACACTCGCTCTAATCCATGGCTTACTCGAACAGCGCCAACAGATCATCAGAGGAAGGCGCTCGGGGAGGGTGCGATCCTGCTGATGATGACGAGGAAGGTGGCGTGGCCAGGAGTTCGCCAAGCGCAGGCGCGTCTAGGTACGATAGCAGTTCCATTGGATCTACGCTCGTTTCTGGCAGTAACTGGAAAGAAGAGAAAGGGTCGGTAAGCTACCTGCTTTCGTTTATCAAATATTGGCAAAATTTTGGTGTTACTCAAACACTCTATAAATAATAATATACTTATTGAAACTTCATCACTATTATTGTGTGAGGAATCTATACCAATTTTAGAAGAGCATTATTTAGTAGACCAATGTCCATAATAATATATCGGCGAGAACATAAAAATATGTATGTCTGACAAATTATTAGACTGTAAACTTACATTGAGATTATCAGTGCCCTCGCCATCAATGACCGCCGCAGGGTCGAAGTTGAGATCAGCAGGGATGTCCACATCTGTCAGCGAATGATGATCCACTGACGGAGGTCCAGGAGTGTGTGAGGAGCCAGGAGTGTGGGCACCGCCACCGCCTCCAGGCGTGTGTGCTGACCCTGGCGTATGGGGTGTGTGCGGCGTATGGGGCATCTATAAGGAGATAGGCTTATTAACAAAAAAGTAAATATATCGTTTATCAGCTTTAAAATCTGAGCGTAGGGAGGTAAATAGAAACTTTAAATCTGAAAAGATAAACTAGCTGATTGAAATGATGCAGATTTTGGTATCGGATCAGATGTTTGTTGTTTTGTTGTGTTGTTTAAATAAATAATTGTTATTTTTTTCTTTTTTCTTTCTTTCTATGTTTCAAAATGACAAATTCAGATGTTGGAAATAATAAATTGAAAAAATACTGTAACAGAGATAAAGCAGTTTCGAGTAGTTATGGAATTAAATTGGGGTACAAATTTAATTCCATAACTACTCGAAACTGAAACTGAAACTCTAAAAAATTACAGAAGATACTCACCTGTTCATTCAAACTTTTCTCCATAGCGTTGAGCGGGTCCAAGGAGTTCACACTGTCATTGAGATGCGACAGAGGTCCGTTGCCAGCATACTCATTGCTTCCCGGACCATTGTTCATTCCATAGTCGTACTGCTGATTGTTTGAATTTGCGTTCCTATTCTGTGAGCTTTGGTTATAGGACGTGATCATGGAACCGCTGGCAATGGTGTTCATGTCTGGAGGAAGATAGGGAGATAGCGCTTGGTTCATGTCCCAATTATTCATTGTTGGCATGTTCATGGAACCAGGTGAGTGCGCTTTGCCTCTCTTACCGACACTGTTGTCATTGCTGTCTTCTTCCTGCTACAAGTGAAAAAAAACAAATTAGATTGAGGCCTCATGGAACAAAAAACATGAGCTATTTGGCTTTGTTAGAATAATATTTACCTTAATGCCACTCGTGTTCGGGGTTTTAGCTGCCTTCCAGTTAGCCCCGCTGTCAATAGTGACTTCGTCCACATCGGAGCCATTTAGCGTATTTAGGATACCCCACATGTATTGGTCTACCTCTAGGCCTTCTAATTGTGCTGGTTTACTGCAAAAAAGTCCGATCATTAGAGTTTGGACAAATAGAAGTAATCAGAATTTAAATTGTTGAAAAATATTCGTGTGTGTTCCTAGAGTGAAGTGATGCACTTACTTGCAAACCGGACATCGCCATGACCCCCGTTCGCAGTTGAGTTGTAAGTACGATTCTAAGTCGAAGCATTGTATGTGTTTGCATTCGTGACCGCGCGCTGGCAGCGTGATCTTCTTGAACGTGATAGGACATTTTAATGACACTTTTAAGGCTGTTTGTTCGACGCTGTCCCGGTCGTTTGCCGTGTTCGAACCGTTGCTTCCGTTTGTTGGTGTCTGATTAAAGTTCATCTTTATCTTCGCAATGCAATGGTCCGCCGTCAGTAATCGCTTTCGCAATAACCCTTGCAACACGCTCCGTACGCTTGGCCGGTGGACTAATTGTAATACGAACAGATGCGACTGAAATAAGAAAAACACGTTTATTGATTTCTCTTTGTTTTCGCAATTGCGTACTATCAAATTTCAGAATAATAACACTGTCAGCTATTTGTACAAGTGTTTCTGCATAATGGAAAAGCCTGTCGTCTTATGAATAACATAATGAAGATACTTACACAACAGCAGGCGCAGACAGTAATCTGTATCGTGTTTCTGCCAGGCTGGCAGACTTCTTTCAGGTACAACGGTTTGTGTGATGTTTTGTTCTCTCCTCTATCTATCATTAGTGGCGTGGCGTTGACTGACACCTGAACACTCGCTGGCCAGTTTGTGTTCATCTGTCGGTCCTCGTGGTGGAAGCATTTCAGTTGTAACTCAAGGTCCGACCTGCGCAATACAAACAAATATTTTAACCACTGACTCATTTAGCTCGTCTTGTCAAATATTGTAGGTACTTGAATTTGAATGGAATAATTACCTCCATATTAACGTTGAATGGACCGTGGGTTTTAATTGGAATACATGATTGCTAACAGCTAAATTATGTTCTAATCTAAATGGTGGTAGTATAATACCATCTCTTACAGGGAATGTTAACCGGAGCTCGTCATCTGAAAAGGAATAAAACACATTAGAACAGGATCAGGCCTTACATAATACAATTTTGAGGTAATTCGCAATATTTAAATAAAACTTACTTTGCATGCCCATCGGTGGTTTGAGCTCGTTAAAATGGGGTTTGACATCAGCATTTGGACTGATATAAGGCGGCATACTGCTTGCGGGCGTGAGAGGCGGCGTGGGGTTACCAGGAACTGGACTATGCTGGTAGCTTGTCCTCATAGCTACCTCTTGGGCAAACTGGCTCTGTACTCCGTACTGGCCCGGATATTGGCCATTTCCAGCTTGGTGCTGAGGAAACTGACTAGGCACGCCGCTGTTGAAGTACTGTCCTTGGTTTGAGTAAGGCGGCGTCGACTGCCTCATCGAAGTTCGCATCGTCCCACCGAAGTTACCACTAGGACCTAGAGGTTGCTGGGGCGGATACTGGCCCTGGAAACCAGGACGGGCTCCATACCCCGCCGGGTATTGGGTAGGCCCGAATCCCGGTTGGCCACCCATGTACTGTGGTTTTCGCTGACCCATCAGCATTTGATTGGAAGGATACGGTGCGTGCCGCCTCTGATAGCCTGGTCCCATCTTTGCGTTTCCGCCCATTTGGCCGGGCCCCATCTGCGAGGGCATCATGTTGGCGTGCATGCCCATGTTGGCCATCTGCGCCATTTGGTTCATGCCGTTCATAGCCGCGTTGCCCATTTGGCCCATGCCGGTCATACCGTTCATACCCCCGTTGCCTCCCATCCCCATACCGGTCATAGCCGGGTTGTGACTGCGCTGCTGGCCATAGCCGTTCATCGCGCCATACTGGGGATTTCCCATAGTCATATTGTTTTGCATCTGTAAACCGAGAATTAATTAAAGGCACGCTGCGACGTGACATAACTCATGTACGACTGGAACTAGCCTTTCGCGAGTAAATTGATTAACTAAGATCTTAATTAATATTTTTTTGGCATCTGTGGAAGCTTGAAGGGTAACGATATAAATTTGTAAATTGGATTCATTTTGCGATGGCTTTTAGTTTTTAGCTTATTAGATGCTATTTATATGAAAGATCGTGAGCGTGGTAAAGCAGTGAGTACGAAGACGCACCTGCGAGAAAGGCTGCGAGTCCTGCATCGCGGCCGTGGTGGCCGCGGCGACCATTGCGGCGGTGGCGCCGAACTGCGCGTTCTCGCCCCCGCCGCTCATCGCGCCCGAACCGCCGGCGCACCCATAGCCGCTGAAACAACAACAAACATTATATCAGTAAAAGAACTACATACCATTTACAGGTTTTGTCGAATCACAGCACAAAACCATCGAAGTACTAATTGCTATACATACAGAATTTAGAACTTGATCACCTAACGACGTAGGTAATAATAAAAATTTAGGCAGCAGTTATCCTTGCAAGTACACAAATCGCCAATATTTATCACCCATCTAGTTAGACGGAACAAGTAGACAAGAAGGTACATACATATTATTAAATGTGAAATCGGTCCAGTTAATGTTATTTCACTCACGATACGAGCAGTTTCTATTGCAAGCGGCCTTGCAGAGTCGAACATTCCACACGTTAACGCTTCGATTATTAATAAACTCAGGCTCAATATTCAACCCAAATTATACCAACGTAAGATCTTTTTTTAATACGCGCCGAGATTTTATTATTTTACTAACAATGAAAGAAAAAATCAATATGGATGTATAGTGACGCGTTGTTACCCCTGTGTTTCTCTCGGGATGTGTTTGATTTTTTGTTCGGCACCGGAGTGGGAGAGCGACTGAGCGATGCATGTGAACCGCTTTTGGGGCGAATTCCCGAGCCTTCCCGGAGCCCTTCCTAATAATTCTCATTCGACAAATGCACGACAAACACTCGCACGGGCTATCCATTGTTACAGCGTCTCTGTAGTAGTGCAACAATATTGGGCTTTTATGTTCCCATATGAAATATTTTAATGAGTATAATATTCACACACACAGAGAGAGATTTGCCGCCTCTGTAACTACCTGCAAACGATTTTACATAACTGAATAAAATCGTACGCAATTGCCAATTAGTTGAGCAAAATTATTCTTTGCCTTACCGCGAACAAGCTATGCCATATTAGCAGTGTCAATATTTGTTGCTAATAGATCATCGGTTTTCCACAAGTCCTTCTTAAGTATTCTCATAAATAGCTTACTTAACAGATACTTAATAGTCGACAACCAATAAACAGACGAGTCAACAACGCTCGAGCCGACATCATCTCTATTCAGACACACTACAGATGATTTACAAGGGTCCTTCCTTAGGTAAACTCGGTCCGACCTGCACTTCTTTTTATAGTTTAGTCTGGGCCTTTTTTCTTTTTGCCGACCGAAATGTGTCCGACAAAAAATTTGTGTGTTCTGTATCCTGGTGCACTTTTTTGTAAAAGTGGTACCACATCCGAATAATCACTTACGGCCTGTTCAAAATATTTGGGATCTTGAATGCGACCGTTTGGCTGAGGCATTTCTTTTGAATCCGTTCTCGGAATAAACCTTTTTGAAGGCTTATCTCCTGGCGAATGCACGTCGACAGACCAAACGTCTACCTAAAGAATCAATGTAAAATGCACTCATCTTGGGTATTTCACATGGAGTACGACACAATCTATTCGTATGCATATTTCACCCGGTTCTTCGATATTCGAACTCCTAAATAAATCAATATGAATCAGTAGGTAAGCCGCTATTTCGAAGCTGGAAGGTGTTTGGCATAGTATTGAGAGATGTGCGAGTAACGCGTAGGTATTTTGATACATAGGCTGCAGTTAATTTTAGATTGGTGCGCAGACGTGTCGGATTCCTGGTTAATTGGCAGTGGAGATAATCGCGTATTGAGTCGAACGTCTTAAGAATTACAAAACTTCAGCACTTTTCTAGACAAACTACTATATTTTCTAAAGATTATTGCTTGCATGTTCTTGATTTGGAGTCTAGTTTTCTCGGAACTTTTTTATTATGTAAGTGTTAAATAAGGCATTAATTGTTAGTCTCGTATAGATTACTATCACGTTGCCGCGAAGCCGTGTCGCGCGCGTCCAACCCCTGTGTTTCGTCGACAGTTGGTCACCCCCATTTAAATGCCACTTCACATTGTGGCTTGTGCGCGCACATTTCAATATAATGCGTTAACATTTTGAAATTATTTGTTTGATGCTTTATTGATATTGGTGTTTGTATTTTAAATCCAATATTCGTTCCATTATTCGCTGTGTTACTCATACCTACTTGTTTACGTTTTTGCTTAATGATTTAATGAATTGTTATTTTTCTTTAAGTTATTGACTCTTTTTATTATTGTTTGTTCGTCGTTCTTTACTAATAACAAATTTAGTTTGCTAGAAGTAGTAAGTTTAATTAAGTATTTCGTTATCTTTCTCATTCTCATCAATTGACGTCGGGGTCGGGAGAGAATGAATCATGCTTCAAGGAGTGGATTCCGGGGGTTTACAAATGGAGGCGAGCGTTCCGGGTAAATGCGGTACAATGAGCGGGGAAGGGTCGCCCGGCGCTCGCTGGGGTAAGTGGGGCCGGTCACGTCAATATGGCCCTTTATTACGGCGACTGACGCTTTTGATAGTAATTTGTTTGCTTGTGATGAAATTGAACCAACTAAACACATAAACCATTAGTTTTTAAATTCCACTAAAATTCATAAACTTTTCTTGTGCATATTATAAATATTTTGACATTTATCATTTAATTTGTCAAATTGATTCAGTTAGCAAGCGTAATTCAGTTAGTTAATTAACCAATTTAATTGTTTAACGACTTTTTTTTTGGAAAAAGGATTCTTTTCAAAAGGATTTTTTTCTGTTCGACCCCATTGAGCACGTGGTGTAATGCATGATGCCTGTATCCGCCCCCAGCTGCCTCGCCCGTTTGAAAACTGACGTTTTTTCCCACGATAACTTACGTGCGGTTACAAATCTGTTATTATTACAAATCTTTTGCTACTTGTGTTGGTTCAAAATTATTTGTATACTTCTTTATTAAAATTTCAATTTTTATTTTATAATTGTTTTGTGTGATTTTATGTATTGTAACCAGTATCTTTATTAATTTTATTTATAACTAGCAACTTTCGTTACATTTCCCAGCCGTTGCTATTCAAGTGAAGTAGACTTCCTGTGTTCTCTGTTCACACAATCTCGTTGCCAGTCCCCATTTTTATTATTATTTACTTATTGGTTTTGTATAGAGGCAGGCAGCCATCAACAATATGTCGTTTGTAAAGGTGACTACAAAACAAAGCCGTTGAGCTCCTCGAGTTAGCACCTGCGTGTTTTTTTGTTTTTGTATTTTTATAACATAGGTATTCAACAATTCATCAAAATGCATCCAATGCATCCAGTTTGGACAATCTTTTAAGTAGGTACTAAAATTAGGCTTCATAAAAATATTTATAGAATAATAGTAAAATAAATAAAAACTATTCGTTTTACTAAAAATATTAAAAAAAAACCTCAACTACACTCGAGAGCAATGAATCCGGGTCACTTAAAGAATGTTAAAAATCTCGGAAACTAAAAATGATAGGTTAATGCAATAAATTGTATTTAATAGACAATGTAATACTCCTTAAATGAAAGTAAAAAAAATATGAGTCACCATACATTTTATTAACACAAAATTACATAAAGAAAAAAACTGCTGATCTCTCCTTAAAACAAAAATAGGAAACATGAAATTTTTGAACTTTATTACGATTTTCTTGAATTTTAATACTTCGTATTGCCTCCTCGTGCTTCCATTACTGCGTTTACGCGGTTTGGCATGCTGTACACCAAGTTCCTTATACGATTTTGGGGAATATTCTCCCATTCCTCTGTGAGAGCAATTTTGAGCTCACGAAGCGTGATTGGGGGAGGGTTTCGTTGTTTTACGCATCTGCCTAGCTCGTCCCAAGCATGCTCGATCGGGTTGATATCCGGGCTGCGCGCTGGCCACACCATACGAGTAATGTTCATCTCTTGAAGGTAGTCATTCACAATCCTACCTGTATGAGGTCGGGCATTGTCATGCATAAATATACCATCCTCACCTAAATTGACCATAAATGGACCAACGTTATCATTGAGGATTTCTTCCACATATCTTACGCTAGTTAAAGAGCCGTTTTCTATGATCACCAGCTCTGTGCGACTTTCAGAAGAAATTCCGGCCCACACAAGTACAGACCCACCACCGTAGGCTACTTTTTCTTCGATGCATGCTTGCTTGAATCTTTCCCCTGGTCTTCGATACACTCTGTGTCTTCCATCGTGCTTGTAGAGCATAAATTTTGATTCGTCGGAGAACATAACTAGAAGAAAAAGTAGCCTACGGTGGTGGGTCTGTACTTGTGTGGGCCGGAATTTCTTCTGAAAGTCGCACAGAGCTGGTGATCATAGAAAACGGCTCTTTAACTAGCGTAAGATATGTGGAAGAAATCCTCAATGATCACGTTGGTCCATTTATGGTCAATTTAGGTGAGGATGCTATATTTATGCATGACAATGCCCGACCTCATACAGGTAGGATTGTGAATGACTACCTTCAAGAGATGAACATTACTCGTATGGAGTGGCCAGCGCGCAGCCCGGATATCAACCCGATCGAGCATGCTTGGGACGAGCTAGGCAGATGCGTAAAACAACGAAACCCTCCCCCAATCACGCTTCGTGAGCTCAAAATTGCTCTCACAGAGGAATGGGAGAATATTTCCCAAAATCGTATAAGGAACTTGGTGTACAGCATGCCAAACCGCGTAAACGCAGTAATGGAAGCACGAGGAGGCAATACGAAGTATTAAAATTCAAGAAAATCGTAATAAAGTTCAAAAATTTCATGTTTCCTATTTTTGTTTTAAGGAGAGATCAGCAGTTTTTTTCTTTATGTAATTTTGTGTTAATAAAATGTATGGTGACTCATATTTTTTTTTACTTTCATTTAAGGAGTATTACATTGTCTATTAAATACAATTTATTGCATTAACCTATCATTTTTAGTTTCCGAGATTTTTAACATTCTTTAAGTGACCCGAATTCATTGCTCTCGAGTGTATTTATTCTATGCGCTCAGTTGCTAGTTTAATGTTTTGTTTGTTTGTGTTTATTGTAAGCGCTAAAGTGCAGTCACCGCGTGCATTCCCAACGTCTGCTGGTGTGTGTTTTTTCATTGGTGTGCGTGACCTAATGGTAGTGTGTGTGCGATGGTTTACGCTAGTGTGAGTGTGCTGGGTGCCCTAAAGCGTTTGTGCGTGTGAATGGATGGAGGAGCACATTTCATTTATAATTGCAGCGATGCGCGGTCGACAATGTCACACTTACTTGTGTACTTTTAGTTACCCTTCGTTTATTAAGGCTTCTTTAGGGTTAGCAACTTATTGATTTTAACTTTCGTGATTGTCACTTTCCGGTTTGATTGGTGTTTTGTTTCATTCAGTATCAGTATTTGGGTACACTCATAACTGTATTATGTATGATTGAATTCTTATTTGATTCGCTTATTTACGTAGACGGTGTATTTTTGTGATTTTATTGCTTGTTAACTACGATAAGGTGGCACAGGTAAGCCAAGTCACGTTTCAGCGTTTTGTTGAAATGTAAACAAACTTGTTCCGGATAAGATAAAAACAGTAGTGTATAGGCAATAGGTACACAAGTACACGAGTACGCATTTCGGTAAGAGATCAAAAAACACGTAATTTGCAAGGAAATGAAATTTGTCAAATCTTTGACTTCAGAACAGCTTTCTGACAAATCTCTGTGGCATTTACTTACAATCTTAATAATACAATTATACGTCTCTGCTCTCAGTTTTTTTACAATAAGCTTACGATTTAGTTGTCGAAAACAAAATTAATGTAAACTGATCAAGATTGAATTTAAAACAGTTGATTCTATACGGATCTTTGTTTACGTCGATGATGTAGTGACTAACTATTTTTAGACTCAATGTTTTTGGCACTCCGAATAACGTTGTTTATATTTCTTTAAAGCTTATACGTCTTAATTACCACACTTCTGATTGTATCTAACACTTTCATGCTCGTGTATAATTTCTCACGCTTATATTATTCTCACCTAGGGGCGTTGACTCTGTATCCAATGGTCCCTTGCTGGTAGTGTTTGGTCTCGGGAGCGAGTGCTCCCACGTAGTTCCCAGAGGATCCGTACCCAGCCGTGCTACCAGAGTGCGCCGTCCTGTCGGCCAGACCACCCCCTGAAACAGGACGCACCGTCTTGTAGCCAACAAACATCACGCCATTTTCAAAAATCTCCTTCGTTACTCCGTAATAAATTCTTCACGTGAAATTTTCGATGCCTCCAAAACTTTATTTTTATCAGCATTGGTGCTATGTAATTTCTGTTATCGCGTGCCGCGCGTAAATTTCACTCTAGTAGTTGAAACTTCCATAGTGAACGTCAACAGTCGACGATTTGTTCATCGTTGCTACTTTTACAAATCGATTGTGTATTTTCTTATTTTCTGAGCATTAGTTATTTATTTGCTCGTCAGTAAATATTTTATAGTTTTAAACTTTCACAGTCAGCAGTTTCACTATTTTCAGAACAAGGAAATTGTCTTCGTCATCAATTCACTTTTTTTTTCAAGGAGTCAATTTCTTTTCGTTCGATGAACTCTTCGTGCGACTATTCATCATTCACATCAACTTAGTCAGCTGTGGAATATCCAGCGCGAGCGATATTTAACGACAGGTGGTGTGCTGGTTTCGCACTATTTCAAACAAGTCTTAATAATTTTTTCAGCATTAACTGGCAATGAGATGATTATTATAAACCTTATGAGGCTTAGGAAAAATAAGATGTTGAGGGAAAACTTGTAAGAGTGTCGAAACCAACACCAAAACTTTTAAAATCCACTTTTAATTACTTTTATGAGCACTTTCACGAAACAAATCCAGGGGATCACTGCAGCAATATTGCGTTCATAATCCAATTTTTGTGTCACTTATCAATCCTTTTTGGGGTGTCCACTTCACTTATATTTTGTTCAAAAATTATAATTGTCACTTTTCACAAATTATCAAAATAATCCAAATCCAGGGTAATGAGATCGTCACTCGTCACTGTGTTCCAGTAATTGTCAAGCAATAAGTTATCACTCACGAGTCCGACTTTAAAATCACCGAAACATCATAGACGTGTTGCACGAGTGTCGACACCGACGTCACTGACGGCGACGGCGAACGACCGCGCATTCGACCGTCAAAGGTAACACTGGATGATGGCGATGGTGAGCCGGCGACGGCGACGGTGAGTGAGAGGTTGCGGCGCGGGGCGCTCCCACCCCGCGCGGCGTTGCCAGCTCTCCGCGATAAGTGGCGCACCCCCGCGTCCCCCGCTCGTAACTCGTCGTCTCGACACTCGGCGCTCGGCCGAGCTCGGGCGCCACCGTCGCCGTATCGGCTCCTGCCCCACCCCGCAAGCTTGACGTTTTCACGTAACGGTCCTCAATCGAGCGCGATACTGCGATCGCGATAGTTGCAATGTTCTCGCCTCGTCAGCGTCATTGCGATTAGTTCAATGATTGTAGTAGAATGCTCTCATTTATGATAAATGTTCGAGAATAATTGAACTATTTTGATGACGTCGACTTTTTAAAGTATCGGATATTATTCCTTATTTCAGGTTGGATGATTTTTAGTGATGTTGTCAGGTAGTTTTGTATGTTGAGTTTTTGCGCGGTGCGGCGACGGCGGTCGAGAGCGCAGAGCGTCTGTGTTGGGGCATAATAATTAGCGACGATAAACAATGGGCATGTCGTCCTCTGGTCGCTGGCCGTAGTGGCCGGTGGCTACCTGCGCATGGCGATAGAGGACGGGTGACTTGTCCAGCGGTGTCCTTGCGACGACGGACGGCCGCGTCGCGTCGTCGCCGCCACCGCCTCTCCGCCTCGCTGCCTCCTCGCTAACACGCAGTTGCGCAAAATGATGTACAATTGGTTGATTTACTTTGTTTTTGATTGCGCATCTTTATTGAACATTGAATTAGGATACTTACCTTGTAATTATTTATTTACTTGTGTAATTATCTACGCATGCCTAAGCTGTTACAGATGTAGCTGTATCACGATTTAAGATTAATAATTGAGTATTAAGTAAAATAATAAACAAACAATTAATGTCTATTGTCCATATCTACATTGCGCAAGTAAATTTTTGGAGGTAAATAACAGGCCCTAAACAAATGTCCGTGTCCTTGAAACGTCCATTAGTGCCTCATTTACCCTTTCGCTCCAAAATGCTGATGCCGTTACAAAACACTATTTCAATGTATATTTTTATCAAATTTCAATTGTTTTCATGACGTTACCGTTTTATACGACGTAAAATTACATTCGTATAGCTAAGTACTAGAACATGTAGAGATGACCTTCATTATAAATTGATTTTTTAATATTAAACAACAGTTTATTATAATACTGATATTGTCAGTTGTATACTAAGGATAGTCGGGTAAGAGAACGTGCTTGCGATCACGTCCATCCCCGGTTTGTATTTCACTTTTGTCTTTCATTGGCCACCCTCTAGAGCTCTCAATAGTGTATGGTAGAAAAGATATTGTACATACCCAGGTAGGTACTCAAAATTAAAAAAAAAAACTCACTATCTTCAACTCTCTCTTCACCCACCCTTTCTTGAATATAATGTTAGGCAATTCAGAAAAAAAGCCTCTTTATTTTGTTTTCACTCGTCCTTTGTTGAAGATAATTTTAGGAAATCGGGAAAGCGAACGACGTGCTGCTGTCTGCGATGCGTCGACGTTGTTGTCCACGCCGCCTTCTGTAGCTCTACCATTAATAGTCTTTATACTATGGTTCAACTCAAGCCCATTCATAAAAATAAATCGTATTGTAAATTCTACGAATAGGAAAAGATGCATGTTAAGAAATAGTTTAGAATTTTCGTTTGATGTTTACTTCGTTTGGTTGTGTAACCAGAAAGTTTCAAGTTAATTTTTACGCAAATACATTTTTAAGCATTTTAATTTTTAAGCATTTATATTCTCATTTTTTCTAATAAAATTATTAGAAAAAATGAGAACATAAATGCTTTTTTTCACAAAAACTATTTTTATAGAAGAAATAAGGTAGTTTGAGACTAACAAGATTATTTGTAAAAAATTTAACAACGCAATAGTAAAGTTATAGACCCGCAACTTTTAGGCACGAAGTGCAAAATACATAATAAATAACAAAATCGGTTATTATTTGTTTTTATTAGTTTTCTCTAGATGATAACTATCTTTTCAAGCGATAACTTTCATCACACAAACATATTCTGTTTCCATAGATAATTATAATATAATACCTACGTGTTCAGTCACGCTCCTAACTGAAAACCTTATCTCTTTGATAATAATGCATGACGCAGTTTGATAATAAGTATTGTGTTAATATTGAGTACATTTAAGCACGTATGGCCACAGCATAAGTGGCAGTTACTATACGAATAGCGTTAAAAAATAACGTTTAAGAAATTAGCTGAAACGTGATCAAGTGAGAAACATGAAAGTCATTCGTCGAATGTGGGGAAGTTACTGGAATGTTATTATCTTATCTCTATTTTATCGTCACCTTTGCTTATATCTACAGTTACAAGTTGATTTTATTTCTGTATCATAGTTGGTTTTGACAAAGTATTATCATCGCCATCATCCCTAGCGATGACACGGTAATGGTACCTTCTCTTAATGAGAGAGTAGTATAGAAATACAGTAGAAGAGCTAAAATAATAAAATGTTACGTCAGTAAAATAATCTATAATAGAAATACAATAAATTTAATACAAACGTATAATATCAATCTACATAAAAAAATGTGACAATAATTAGTTCAGAGTATGTAACGAGAAGTGAAAAATACGAAATATAAACAGAATATAGCTAGTAAACAGTGGAATTAGTTTAAAAAACCGGAATGTATGCAGCGCGTTCGCCACCGCCCGCGCCCGCCCACTGTAACTTGGGCGCTTGAGCGACGAGGGCGGGCGCCGCGTGTCAGTAAAACGTTGACGCGTTACTATTGCGCGTCAACACTTTATCTTTTGCGTCAGACGTCTTTTTCAGTTTCATATTTATGTTAAAAAGAAAATGAAAAGAAATCAAAATCAAAATCAAAATCTCTTTAATCATTTTGGCATCACAGACGCACTTATGGACGTCAAATTATCACAATGACTCTACCACCGTATCGGAAAAAGAACCACTCAGAAGATACGGCAAGAAACTGAGGGGCATTTTTTTTTTAGAGATTTTGTTACAATTTTTTGGGATTTTACAATGTTATGTCTCTTATGTACCAGTTGGTTACTTTGCAGAAGTGGAATGTTCCAAGCATCTTTGTCTTCTATGTAATTACGAACAGTGTAGTATGCTTTTCTCATTAGAACATTCTTAACGCGTAATTTGAATTTACTTTCTGTGAGCTCCAAGAATTGCAAGAACACCAAAAAAAGTAATGTTTTTATTAATTTTGCATAGATATCGGTTGCTATTGTGAAATCGTCTGAATCGCCTCTCTGTGTTATTTACTTAAAACACAAATGTTTACTTACTGCTGCTGGTAATTTTGTAGACACCTGACATCACACGGATGTCCTATAAAATATCAGTTTATTTATCACATCACAAAGAGATCACGTGCAACCACCAGTTACAGTTTCTCTCAACAATACTTCACCATCAAAGCGTTTAGAACTGAGAATCGGTGAATTAAAAAGTGAGTTTTTCCTCATACGTTGACATATGTTGTAAATCACGGTTGCCGTGTTTATTTTACGATCGGGCTATTATCGTCAGCGGTTTTGCAACTCGCTTCGTATCGCCGATGCGCGGGAGTAGGGTTGACGACTCCTGCCCAGTCTGGGTTAAGCTTCGAAGACACATTGTGAGCCTAATAAATTCTTGGTATTAGCTAGTACAATACTTATTTGTAGTAGTTTGTTTTTTAGCGAAGTGATTAATTTGTTGACGTGTCTGTGTTTATGTGGACAAATTGATTTAGGTTATGAGTTCTAATCTGATACACTCGATTATTAAGCAATTTTTTTTCGTTATGTTACATGCCAAACTTTTAAGAATATAATAAAAATGTAAGTTAGTGATTATGATGATGTTGAACATGACTTATATTATGTTTCAGTGTACGTGTGTTTTGATCCCGTACTATCTAATTAATTTTATTGGTAACATCTTCATCAGTAAATAAAAGCATTTTCATTAATATAAAAATCTTTAATATCGCTAAGGTTCTGTATTAATCATAAGGTTTCACATTTCTACAGCATGGTTCCATTGAGGTATAATTTCTTAGTAAGACTCTGAATAAACTTCGTTTCTAGGGACTTCACCAACCCTCTACACATACCTTGATGACGTCAGAGACTGGCTAAAAGGGCAGGTATAAAACCAATTGTTTGTCTATTTTTAACTTAGGTACACATACTTAAAAAGTAGTGCTCAACATCCACAATCCACATACATCTAGATTCTGTTACCCCGTATCAAGTATAAACAGGATTCAGACATAGTGTAAATACTAAGTTGAATTTTATGCCCAAATATGTTTCCCATCGTAGACAATCGAATCCGAAAACACAGTGTCATTAGCCAAACAGCTTAACCGCAAGATGGAGGCAGCCAATCCATAATCTATTAGAAAAAACATCAACGATCGCATACGTAATTCTTGGCCTCTAACTAGAATTCCCCGTATTTAGGGAACCAGCGACTACAATGATCATGGTTATATAACATCCAAACACGAAATAAATGCTTGCGCTTTTTCCTGGGCACAAGCAAGGTTGCAGGTTCGATTCCAACTTAAAACCTCCGTGGTATAGGAGATTTAGACTGACCTGCCAAAACACTACATCACAGAAGCTGTCAAAATATAAATTAAACATTGATGTTGTTTAAATTATATTCGACTCAGAAATTGACGACAATGTTACAAGTACATCGGTTTGCGTCTATACGCGGAACAAAACAAACAAACTGGAGGAACACGCGTCAGCCCTAGGTACATAGAAGTCGTAAAAAGTAGATATATTCGAACATGCACATCGACTATTTCTGTACGTGGCTGTACCTATTTCCACTTACTAGCAATGCGAATATCCACATATTAATTGCGTTAATTATTAACTAGCAATCCTCCCCGGCTTCGCACGGAAGAAGAGGAAGGTTTATATTCATGTATTATACATATAAACTTTCCTCTTGAATCACTCTGTCTATTGATGAAAACCGCATTAAAATCCGTTGCGTGGTAAAGATCTAAGCGGCACAGAGGGCGGGAAGTGACTTTGTATTATACTATGTTAGTTATTAGTAATGTAATCTTTCTATATGATGGGAGAGGCCGTCTGAGTCGGTGTCGCTGATTTGCCAGTTATTCTGCCGCCAAACAGTAGTACGCAAGTTTTGCTGTGTTCCGGTTTGAAAGATAATGTACCCAGAGAAATGAGGTGATGTGGTGAGGTGGGGGGATGGTGGTAGAGTCATTGTAATAATTGACGTTCATAAGTGCGTCTGTGACGACAAAATTGAATAAGGAACTTTTGATTGATTGATTGATTGATTTAAAACTTACAAGACGTGTCAGAGTGATGAGTGCAGTGCAGTTCCCAGGATATTACAAAACTAAGTGCTGGTTGGTGGTGCAACTGTTATGGACAGTCGTTTTGCTTACCTTCAGGTAGACGACCTGCTCGTCTCGTCAATTACTTACATAAAAAAATTACTTAGATTTTCAACGCTTGCTCTAATGATGGCGAAACATCGTGAGGAAAAAAGCATGGATTTTATTACCACGTTTTTATTAAGTCACTTTCTTGTTTGACTGTCTATCTGTTTGTCTGTCTGTCGTTCCGGCTGAAACTTTTAGGGTAGTTCACAACTCAATGACAATGCTTTCTAAATTCATAAGAACATGGTTATTGGATAAATATTTTAATATACTCCGTCTCTTGTTGTGATTCTATCCACCGCATTGATGCTTCCGTTATGTTATGGTTTTGCATTGTCTGGTAACAAGTAAAAAGTATTCCCTAGAACATAGGTAAAATGTTAATTTATAATTACCAAAACCAACGGTTATTTGAATATTCCTAAAAATAATACCTATAATTTACACTTATCGCTCCATTGACGTCAAATTGTCAAAAACCCAGATAGGTAGGATAACTTAACTTGAATATTTAATACTAGCTGTAACCCGCGGTTTCACTCGCAATTTTTAGGGCTAAAAAGTAGACAGTGTATTAATCTAGGTTATAAGCTGTGTCCATTCCGAATTTCACTTGAATCCGTTGAGCCAGTACAGCGGTAGGAAGAAACAAACACTGTTGTGTGAGTGTGTTTGTTTCTCACATACAAACTTTCGCATTTATGATATTAGTGTCATTTAATGTAGTTAAAAGAAAAAAAATGCGTTATTACTTACTGTGTTTCTGTTTGAAGGACATTTTAGACAGCGAAATTACTGGGCACATGAGACGCATAATTAAAAAAGAAAATTAAACATTATTTATTTCATAATAGTACAAATTACAATTTGTTGCGACTCTAGCCACCAAACTAGGTGTTGACACACCTGTATCTTGGCAATTAACTTCTTCCCAGCTTTGTTCTGGCTCTTGTACATATAGTTAAGTTAAATTTAAATTAAATTAAGTAAATTAAATTTAGTTGATTAACAATAATAATATCAGTAATAATTATATAATATCTGATGTCTCGGGGTGATGAACGCAATGCACGCAGTGCAGTGCAAATAATACGCAGTGTTTTTATGGTGTTTAAAGATCTTGGTGGCACTGCAATTGATATGGGCAGGCGTGGTGCTTACCACCAGGCGAACGACTTGCTACTAAACTGAATGAAACTAAACTTTTTTCTCTAACCACCTCGGTGCGTGGCTGCACAGAATACTTAATACCGGTATTAATTATTCTGTACATCCGGATGTACTATGATGTCAAAAGTAGAGTCTGTCAATTAATATCGACTAAACGCAGGTATATTTAAACTGAGGGGTATTTATTTTTGGTAGCAGACAATATTTTTTAATCCTTTAACCTTAGAAATTATACACCAAAACAATTACAACAACGCACAGTGAAAACACTATACTATTACGCTTTCTACACAATATCGTCATCACAATGTCGTTAATTGCGCAATCGAATAATGAAGGCTATTTAAAATTATACAGGATATCTCCAACTTTGTTAGCAAAACGCGTCATTCCCTTATCAGTTGTTATTCAAAAATTATCATATAAGATCTAAATTGCATGGAATAATGAAATTATCTGGAGAAATATTCGTTCACTCTTGAAACATGACTGTGATGAAACTTCCTATATCAAAGACTAGCTGCGCCGCGCGGTTTTGCGTAGAATTCTGTTTATACTCGAGAACTGTTCATTTTTCCGGGATAAAAGTATCCTATGTGTTAATCCAGCGTAAGTATAAGCATACCAATTTCATCCAAATCCTTTTAGCCGTTGCGGCGTGAAGAAGTAACAAACACACTTGCACACAAACACACTGACGTACAGACTTTCGTATTTATAATATTAGTGTGATGTGATGTGTGTCTCCATGCTCGGTTGTCTGAAAGAGATCGCTTTGAGCGACAAGGCCTCCCATTGTTTTAGATTTTTGTTAGTGTTACTATTTCTGTGTATTATGTTGTGGTGTTTAAAGAAAGTGAAAATTAAACATGTTTTAATAAAAACTAAGAACGTAAGCTAAGAACTAAGAACGAATGAAACTAACGAACGAACTAAGTATAAACGAACTACATTAGGCATATTTAACCGACTAAAAGAGAGAAGAAAACTGTCTACTTTTTTTGAACTGATTATTTTATTATTTTTCATTTGAAACATTGTTCTTCTAATGTGGCTCCATATAAATAAATGAATAAACTTACTTAATAAATAAACGCACCGTACTTCGGGGGGCACGCTAAGTCGTCAGTCCCGGTTGTTGTTTAGGACAACAGTCGTTAGGCCATGTGGAAAGCCTTCGGGCGGTCTAGGTTGGCCACACATTCACACGAGAGAAGAAGATACTTATTGTACAATAAAACTTTTTTTTATGCTTAATAGATCTATGTTTGGCCACTGTCTCGCCTGATGTGAAGCGATTATGTGGCCTAAGATGGAGCACATAGATCTAGAGAGAGACGGCAGTGGAGCGGGCTGCTCAGACCCGTCTCCCCGATGGTTCACCGAACATCATCCCGAAACACGACTAGGTCGCTTGACGGCATGGCAACTTGCAAAAATTTTAAGAGATTTTATTAAAAACATTAGGCCGAGACTTATACTTGAGAACCTCGGCTAACACTACTAAATTCTACTCCTGTAAGCGTTACGTTTGACTCCAATCTGCTCGTTATTTCAATGGAACATTAACGGGCCCCTTTTAACCTCGAAGTGAAGAAGGATCATTACCCAGAGATCAGCCTGAGGATGGCCGGAGGCGTTCGTCCACTCTATAAGTAGCTAGACGTCCAGTATTCTCGATCTGATCTGGTCGCATATTCTGCACGTAGAGGTCAGGTCATTTTGGGTGAGGTGCCTTAATGACCTTTAAGGCCGTAGTGTTTAATCTTCCTGTGGGAGATTAAACATTGCACCTAATATTTTGATCCTTTTCTCTACTTGATACCTTACAGGTACAGACAGTGAAATAAATTATATTATCAGATTTTGTCGACCTTCAATAAGACCCTGAATGTAAAGGACAGGCCGCAATCATCGTGATAAAAGAATAGGTTGGTATAATCACAAAAAAATTGAGTAGTGTTTAGATAACACCAGTCGGGTGCTCTCTTTCTTGTACAGAGGTACATACGTAAATGTCAATACTTTCTGAATTCTAATGTCCATTTGTTTTACTGTGGGGAAGACACTCTCTGATGCAATACAGTTAACGCTAAAGCAACAAGCAGAGCTTCCACTTATTTTGTACCGTGTAACCTATAACAATAAAGTTGTTTATATCTCTTATTTATAATATAATAGCTAAACATTATAATAATTGTAACCATTTTCACTTACCGCTCTCCCACGGTATAGCAAACGAAGCTAAATCCACAAAGTGTATCATAGCTAATATTCTTGCAAAGTTTGCGTAGCTAATGTTCCCACCAAGTTTCAGCCTTGTCAAAGCACCTTACCTTACCAGGCTTGCAACTCTCATCATTTAAGGCCTATTACACAAACCAGTTTCACTGCAACTGGAAATATGTCGTCGCGCGTGCCAACCAGCTTGTACCAGCGCTCTTCTTACACATTATATTTGCATTTCTTCACAATAATCATGTGTCTATGCATTATGCATATCTGCGATTTCACGGATCAGAAAATGACTGGCCAATAACAACGTGATAATCTAGAAAAGACTTAAAGATTTTGTTGAGGAAGGTAAGTTATTTTTTAAGAAAAAAATAACTTTGATACTTCTAAGCATAATTTAGTCGATTTTACATATTACTTGTTTATTCATACTTCACTCCTACAATTTAATTATATAGAAGAGTGTACAAGACATAAAATAATTAAGATATGTAAGCGTGATTTTTTTTGAGTATACAACAAGTCAATACATCATAAATCTAGAGTCAACTTATGTGTGTCTATAAACGACGATTTTGGTCTACGTCGGTCGTTCGGCTCTATCTCGCTCTCCACTGCAACGTTCGACAACAACTCTACATATAAATCTAGAGGCAGGTTTACGCGTGTCTATATTTACAATTATTTAGAGGCGATGATTTCCATTCTTCGCGCTTCGTAGTTCGTGTCTCGTCTCGGAGAGCCAGACGGAACACGAAAACAGTCTGCGCTTTTCTATAAATATTTTTGAGGGGGACGCATTTCGGGATTATAATAACTTCTTTGCAAGATTGTTTATTAACAAATAATGTGAATGAATTGTGGTGCGAATACGTTAATGTAGAGGCGATACGAAATTGCTTTCCGCTCATTCAAATAATTACTGCAAAATAATAGTTTGAGATTTACATGCAAATGGTAAAACATTTTGTTTTTATATAAGTGGATTACCTGAAAATATTTGTTTCTTTTCGCCGCTTGCGCTGTCAGAAAAATTACAATTTTTATTATTAAAAAACCTTATACACAATGCATAAAAAACCTTATACCAAGTAATACTACTTGGTAGTGAGTATTCACGTGTGTACAAAAAGTGAAACTATCTATGTAGATTCACAGCATCTAAATTCAAATAAGCCAGGGAACACGCACGCACATATCCAAAATAAGTCGAAACAGAAAACAAATATTTAATTACTCACGAAACAATGATGCTCACTTTCAAGTGTTTCTCTAAAATAAAGGCAAGTGAACCGGCACAATGACTCAGATGGAATTCAGCGGTGCCGCCATACTCAGGCTCGTCGGAATCAGAAATACAATCCTAATTATAATCGTACGCATCCGTCGAGAATGAGCACCTCAATCGCTAACGTTACGAACCGCATCTCGGATGTTTCTGTTTCGGATGTTTTTGGGACGTCTTCATTTGTAGCTCTTAATTGAAGCCACTCAGTGTTTGCACGTCAACAGTACTTAGCGCTATGCTATGAGAAAGTAAAAAGCGAGTGTGGCTCTACGGAGACTTGTGCGATTTTCGGTCCGACGCAAAAGGGTTCGAATCCCGCTTGGGCCCGCCCGATAATTATTTATGTGCGGACTAAACCATTTACAAAACTGTTTGTACTAAAGTATAAATAAATAAATAACCAGTGAAGAAAAGCATTGTGACAAAACTAACATGTTCAAAAATTACAAAATCAGGGACGTAATTATTGTGTATAGGACCATGGTCGTCGTGGTTCCTGGTTCCCTGCATACAGGGAATCCTAGTTAGGGCCCAGGATTTATATATGTGAACGTTGGGCAAAAAAGTGACATATAGGTACATCAACCTTTATCCAATAAGACCGAACAGATTTCAACTATGTTAGGTGATTGTTAATTTTCTTTTCTGTGGTGTAACAATACAATAATAGTTATCTTATCTAACCTACACTGGGCCAGCGTGGTGGATTATGTACCTACTATACTCTCTCTATGAAAGAAGGCCGTTGTCCTAGAAGTTAGAACGTTTAAAGGTGTGTATTGAGTTTTTGATATTTTGTCATGTCATTGCGGGTTAGACCTATGAATACTGCGGGCCTAGAATTTTGGAATTATTAGGAATCGCAATTTGACAATGAAGAAAATGATTATATTTTTTTTCGACACCAATAGGAAAAATATATTTTTATTTTAAATCCACTTGCATAAGGTTTTTTGAAACGTTATTTGAAAATTTTGAAGTTTCTAACGTGAACGTAAAAAAATAGTCTTCGTTAGTCTTTAATTAGTAATGATTTTCGCCAGATATAGTTAGAACTAATTTTGAAATGACACAGTCTTTCCTGGATTGCAGTTTCGGGGAATTACCAAATATCTGCCTGATTCTTCCCATGCTGTTACCAGTACAGATATACAATTTTACGTGTATTATAAACATATTATGGAACGTTACACAGAGCGGCGAGCGTCTCGGGTCTCTATCTTTACTATTGGAATGTTCGCTACGTAACATGTCACATTACACGTGGTATTATTTTCGTTTCTTGTTATATTCGCATGCTGTTCTGTCCTGTCCTATCTTGTCCTGTCCTTTTCTGCTCTATCCTGTCCTGTCCTGTCCTGTCCTGACCTGTCATGTCCTGTCCTGTCCTGCCTTGCCCTGTACTGTCCTGTCCTGCCCTGTCCTATTTTGTTCTGTTTTACGACTCTAAAGTAGTCAGTTACGATTGTATCGATAATCAAAGATTATAATATAACTATGCAAAATTTACTTTGTATTTCACCATATACCAAGTAAATTAATAAATGTAAAAAAATACACTCATTTCAGTAGTATGAAAATATCAGCGAACGCCCTCACTAGAAGTAGTGCCTAGAAGTATGATAGTTGTACTTTTTCAGTAGATAGATATATTGATTATAAACTATAATCACTATGTAAACAATCCAGAGAAGATTAAAATTGTTTTTCATTCTACATTCTAACGTAAAAGCTCAGTTACTTTCCGCTCAAAACACAGCGGGTTGCTCGAACTGAACCCACGGTTTACGAGTGGATGTATTAGCTAGTAGCGACTAGAGTGGTACATAATAACGTATGTGTACATAGGAGGAACGCCGCATTGCGGTGGGTCGGCCATATGTCGACATATCAGCTCTGCCCTTTGCCGGCGAGACGACTGGATTATGATAACTATTTACACGATTTTTAGTTTAAGTTCAACTTGCTTACATATTTTCATGTATCACATCACACTAATAGTATAATTTACTCGTGGTAGGTCTCTCGTATGCGGGAGTCTGTCTGGATAGGTATCACAGCTTTGCCAGTTATCCTACCACCAAGCAGTAGTGCGCAAGCATTACTGTGTTCCAGTTTGAAGGGAATTGTAGCCAACGAAAATACTGGGCGTATGAGAATATCTGATGTCTCGGGGTGATGAGCGCAAAGCAGTGCTACGCAGTACTTTTTATGGTATTAAAAGTCCTGGGTGGCACTGTTTTTTTTATAGGCACGCGTGGCGCTTAATATCCGGCGAACAACTTGCTCGTCCCATAACTCAGTTCCATAAAAAAAAGGTTATTGTTATTTCTTCACGACCAGCCACCACAACAACCAGATATGAAACGAAATTAGTCATTTGTTCCGTAGCGAGAATCGAACCCGCAACCTCCGCAGTGTATGAGATTTGAGCTGACTTGCCCAACCACTATACCACAGAGGTTGTCAAATTTGATACATTAGGTATAGGTATCTATTCTGATCAAGGACAATGAATACTTGGCCAAACCTAACGGGAACATTTTCCTGTTCCCGTTTCATTCAGTAAACTGCGTTGCATATCATAATTTGAGGTTATTGTTACTTACGTTATTACTACTCGTATTGCTCGTATTAGAAATACATGAAGACGCTTTCGTTATTTTCTGCGTATTCCTTTCCTGTTGAATTTCGGCTACGAATTCTAATTGAGGAACTCTCTGAACCAATCGACATGGAGCGTGCTTGACAATGACGCCATGATACATTTTTACGCAAATTTCTGAGAACTTTGACTTACCTTCCATTGTTCGTAAAAAATTAAAAGACGGTATAAGCAGAAGGCTATCGGCCCAAATGTAAAGGTAGTCCTTATCAAGGGCCGGTTTCCGGGTCAGGTAACAATGTTCCGCACGATGATTTCGTGCGCGTTATGTTAACCTGACCGCTAAAAAGAATAATTTAAAAGTAGGGTTTTAGTTGTTTTAGTTTCACGCCTCAGACGCCGTGTATCAGGTTTGTAAAACTACGTAAACAACAATAAAAACAGTATCTAAGAATCCGTTTTTTTATGCTATGACGATTATGGTTCGACCATACATGACCGTTGCCGAAATTACCAGTCTTTTTTATCGACATTTCTGGTCGACATTAGACTGTGATTTGGGTTACTGTCTTTAAGCGCAAAGCCTTTCTATCCAGACATCGCGTCAATGATTGCGCTTGTGTGCGTAATTCAAATAGGTTCTATTTGTGGAACTGAAACACTGTCCTACTGCTGCTGTACTGCTGTAATACATTAGTCGGGCGTTGATTTACATGGCTGCGTATCGTAGCCGCGTCTATTCATAGTACTACTAATCTACTAAATATAGGAGCTATTCCCTATTATTTCTCGCGAGTGACTCACGTAGAGTTCCGCTTTTGTGGGTAGACTTTTATAGCATTGGCGTTTTCTTTCTTCCTTGTGTATTTCACAACTACTACGAACGATAAAGTTACTAAAAATAATTAACGTCAATCATTAATCTTGAAGAAATCTTATGATGAAGTACAAGTGATTTTAATTTCAATAAAAATACTCGATCCGGCAGTTAATGAATGCATGCTTGGATCTTGTTTCTTCCCATTTAAAACAATTGACGACGGAGATTATAGATTCAAGGACGTGGACGGGTAATGCAAATATCTTGCCTTACAAACTGTCAACTTAACTGTGGTATGCAAGTCTGAAGTTAGCTACTAGTAGGTATTAAGGGCAGAGGCTGGTATGACGGGCTCATGCGTCGTGCGTCTGCGGACATCTGCCGTCAAAACGCGGGTGTGCCGATGCTTGGCGCGTGGCAAGTGTGGCTACAACTTTTCAATATTAAACAGACATAAAACTTTTTAGGTAGGAACATCTTACTAATCAGTAGAGTACATAGCATGGATACTTCCTTTCCTACTAGAAAAACAATTTCAAATGAAATATATCTCAAACTATTTGTGGAAATAAACAATTTGTTCTATGTTGTTGTTGTTCTGACGTTGACTTCATAGTAAGTGTTGGTAATTCCGTGATTACGTGCAGGTATTGAAGGGCAGAGGCTGGTTGCCGGGACTTGTGCGTATGCGCACATCTGCCATCGAGACACGGCTGTGTCGGCGGCCGGCGCGTGGCAACGGCTTTACAGTGGAAAACAGTGACTTGACTCTTTAGAGGACATGTTCAAGTCTGTCTAGTACATTGACGTCTACCTTTGACTTGACTCTTTGAACGCATGACTTGTTGAAGTGTATCTAGTACATTGAACCTTTGAGTTTTAGAGATCGTAGCTTAAACACTTTCGTATGACATTTTTTAGTTGTAACAGTAAAGTTTTACTTTTACTGTTTTATAGAAAGACAGAATTGAAGCCAATTATTACAGGGATTATTTAACAGTAGCTCAAAAACTCTACTCTTTTGCCACACCTTTTCTTTCTTGTAATAACTATATTACATATAACAGTTATTCATAGCGTAAAAGCTTATGTACCGCTTATTTTTTCTAATATCCGTCTCGTCATGACGCAAACTACCGGCGAAAATCGATAGATCGATAGACCACCAAAACTTGTAAATATATTCAAGCCCACACGCTTCGCGTTATACATTACAGATTTGGACTCAATGTCGCCGTTTGCATTTTATCTACTAATGGCACCAAGTGGCGGCGGTGTCGTGTTGTTTGCACTTCATTTGAATATCAAATTTATGACTTAATACAATTTTATTTATTTGTATTGGTGATTTCGCAGACGTCGACAATATTTTATGTTGTTTGTGTATTTTTAATTAGCTTTATTTTTAAATCACTAACTCTACTTGCTCTAGATCCCATCCCACTGTATACATTATTATATACCTATTTTACTTGACAAATCTCATTGTAATTTTATTTAAGGTAGTGTATTTCTATTTTAAGATACAAATTGATTATTATAGAGCTGTCATTATTTCACCAGTCGTTATTTTCTGTATCATCTTCATAGTCTATAATTATTGGTAGTTTTGTTCAAACGCATATTACTCAGATATGTATTTCAATGTATGCAGTTTATTATGTTTCATAACTTTAATGATACCTTATTTTCAATGTATACTTACGTTCAAAACAGAAGCGTGTCAGACTGTACGCCCATGGGTGGGTCGCACGCCCCTATCTCGGCTCTTGGACCACGCAGGGCTGGCGCGAAGCTAATTATAATCTACTAAACATCATCGAGTGCCGTAACTTAGGGTCGTCCGTACCTTCTGTATTTATAAATATGCTTTTTCTACGTTTACTTCCTAGAGATACGGATTTAGAGTCTGTCGTTTACACGTGGTGAATGAGGCTAATTTTGGGTTTGATTAATTTGTGTTTTTACATTGTTGGCATACAAAGTTCGTTCTTTTTTATATCTGATACAAGAATTGTGTAGAGATAAAGGACAAAATTAACAGTAGTTTAATGTCGTTTTAGTCATGATCATAAACTTTGTGACAATAAATCTATGTTTCAATACCTGAATAAAAATCTATCAATCAGCATGGCAACTCCACATTTGTAATTATTCGTTGGTCTCATCGCACCGCATTGCAGTTCTTTGATTTCACGATGTGAAATATATAAATAGTCTACAATCACATGCAACCTGTTACTAAAATCCGAAAATGTTTCATATTGAGCCATAATCAAAAAACCATAACAATGACATGCCAATCATTGTTGTTTGCACATGGTTTGGGCAATCAAAATGATAATAACATGGGTATAATAAATGGGATTTTAATAATACGATCTAAAATATTAATATCATGGCGTTTTGACATAAAATGATAAGTAGATACGACCAGCTCTGTTATCAGTTAAAGCATTTTGAAACTCAAACACTGAGTGAACCAGATTCAATCCTAGGTAAAATCCACCTAGCTAATTACAGCTTCGTTGACAACATGATGGAGATCACTTTATTTAAATACGTGAATAAAACAAAGTCATGTGTCATAATAATTAATACACCTACCCGTGCTCCATTTAAAATAGTTCTTGGGCTGCTGCCAGTATTCTAAATACCATACGTAGTCTCATTCACCATCTATAAGACGGATTCGTAACAATCAAAAATTTCTCAGAGAAAGGCAATCATATTCGAGGCAAATTGCATACGAGGTGCAGATATATAGGTATGTAGGTATAGTTCGAATCGTGTGAGCCATTGTTCAGGCTGTAGCGTGAAAATCAAACTTCCGTATTGCTATTAAGGTTATTACAAACATTTTGTGGATATCTATTATTGTGTTTTTTGATGTACGAGTGGAAACTGTGTCGAATGGACTTGTTGTCGGTCAAGAGGCCAGATGCTGACTTGAGATGTATAATTGTTAGTTTGCCATGATGCCAGCTAGTCTTACATTATCTAAAGAATATTTTTTATTAACGTAGTACTACGGAAGATGGAGTTTTCGAAAAGGGGCGACACTGCATTTAAAGATGAATTCAACCAAAACGAGCATGTATTTTTTAATCCGTCTCGCGTTTCTTTGTAAATCTTAATTCTTGGGTTCCGTTACAGTAATTCCAGCATGAGGGCACCGCGGCCATACATTTTTCTTTGGGAACATATCACCTTGTCGTTGGGTAGCTGGTTACTTACAATTAAAAAGCGAAAAGAGCGTGGATTCCTCGGCGAATTTCGAGAAATATCGACGGGGTCGACGAACCGTGTCGACGCATCGTGTCCGCGTCTCCTCGCCCAATTTTTTTATACATTTTGGTATTATACGGACAATTTCGGACGAGATTTTATTGATAGTGTGCTTTACTTGACGACCGTTGGGTTTCTTTTTGAATTTGGATATGTTTTATTTGATAGCGTCTGCGTTTATTTTTGAACTCACGTCTTATTTTATCATATCGTTAAATGTTTTGTCCTGGACTTTGCAAACAACGTGTTCATTGGAAAGAAATGACTGCTATTCACTTAAAAAAACGTAATAATTCATAATGCATAACTCTGAATGTGGCATGAGCCGCAGCATCAATCCGAGTGCACGGGCTCATTATTCGTCCACATATATTCATAAAGCTATCGACTGGGCCTTTAAAGGATTAAATAAATAATATATACTAGCTCGTATCAACGAGTTATAATCAAATGTGGTTTTCAATTCGGTCGGTTTGAACTTTAAGAAGCAAGAAGTTATATTTTTTGCGTGCGCATGAGAGAGCAAGCGGTGATCGATTCCCAGTAGCTTCAGTGGAACCGGAATCGGTGAAAATAAATCGTCGAATTCGCTGAGAGTATTATACTTTTACGTAACGTTTAGTTATATACTGAATCTGTCTCCTACTTTGTTTTGGATCCTATGCCAAATTCTCTATTTGAAGTCGTTTAACATTTTTGGAGCTTTATACTTTTACTTTATTTTTATTTTACTTCATTCGTTTATTCTAGAAATACTTTCATATTAAAAGCAAATTTCGGGCACTAAAGAGACCACATTTATATCATATTTTAGAATGTAGGTAGGTAATAAAAGTTATCTCAGGAATCGTCCTATACCTAGCAAAATAAAATTGAAGTAGTAAAACGAAATCAGGCCAACGAAATAGTAATATTTGACTTCAGAATTTCGCAGATGCCCCCATTTCTTGCAGTGGGCGAGCTCTTTGCTGGAGCTTGTCTCGGTGAAACTACTATACCCAGTGTCAGTTATTTTACCATCAATTAGTATCCTACTTCTTATCTTACTAATATGCCTAGCTGCGCCCCGCAGTTTCACTCACAATAAAAGTAGCATATGTCATTTGCCAGGACCTAAAGTACCTACATACCAAACTTCATCAAAATCATAATAAAATATCCATCCATCCGTCGATCCTCACAAACTTATACACGCATTTATAATATTAATAGAATGTCAAAGTATGTGAGGGTGGGTGTGTGTGTGTGTTAAAGAAATCGAATACTTTCACACACACACACACACACACACACACACACACACACACATATAAGGATATAAAGTATCCTTTGACCTCGTGGTCAAAGAAAACTTTACGTCCCCGAAATCAAACGAAAAATAGCGGATGGAGTCGCGCGGGTTTTGGCTTGTAGAGCATATTGTCATACATAACTCGTATTTTAGTTTGAATCGCACTATTGCTGGCGAATTATTGGGCATTTCCACCGCTCGCGACTGCTACTGTGCGTACTTTACTTACTCCTTTTGATGTAATTTCTCAACCTTATCACCAGATAAAATATCAGCCTTTAGTGCACTGACAATTCACATAAAAATGTGCACACACTCGCGGCGCGGTTCATTTGCGCATGCAGTCACCGACGAAGGTGAACAATAAAAATATCAACTGCGTTGAAATAAATAAAAAGAGCAGCCGGTCCAGGTGTATGGGGCAGGTGGAATAATTGCCAATTCTTTGTCTCAACCAGCTAAACCTACCGACACTTAAATATCTCTATCTTATTTTACAAAAAACTTTAAATTCTTTTATACAACCTGCAGCCGATTAGATATAAATACTGCGCTGCTTATCTTCGGCAAATAAAGAGTACAGATTATACAAGATCAGACAAGAATGTAATCTGTAAGAGACTGATAGTCATGATATGTACAATAATATATGTGATAGTAGTGGCTCACTTTGTTCCCATCCAGATGAGCAGATTTTTGTGAGTCGTTTGATAACCAGCAAGATGTCGTTTTATTCAATAACCTTTTTCAAGATGTTAGTAAAATAATTTAGAACATCTCTAACCCAGTAATATACAAAATTCGTAGTAAAAAGGATTGCCATTATATTAGGTAGGTACCATTACAGGTATGGGTTTGCCCTTCAGCATAATAAATACCTGCTACCTCGCTTTGCTAATCGCTTACGTGGGTGGTTGGTTACTCTGTTGCAGATTTGTCCACTAATTGCTAATCCTAGTCACCTATCGCATGTACTAATTGGGCGCTGTTCGTTGAAAGTTATATATTTGCTGTCCATCGATCGTTAGGCTCCAGCTCGAAATAACTCTACGTTTTGGGAATGGCAAATCCGATCATTGTATCACTACATTGCGACTGTCAACGTGAGCGAAATTCCGGAAGGCAGGAATGTGGGTGAGGTAACCCCATTCGGTCTGTGCACATGCGCCCGGCTCGCAGCGATTTCTGTTATAACCCTTCCAGCTCCAAAAGCGTGGTATACCGTGGTAAATGCTAAGCATGGTTTTACGTACAACTTGGTCGGATATTAACCTCGTTGTGCGAGTACGTAGCGCAACCCGGTCACTTAGCTAGTACGCATATTATCTCCATTTGCATAGTGCGGACAAGTAGCGGTGTAGACTTACGCGCCACTGCCGCTTGTAATGCATCAAAAGTGGAATAAGAAACTTTATCTTACTCTAGATAGTCCTATGTCATTATAGTCGTCATCGTGATCAGTCACAAGATGTAGCGGCTGAACTTGATTTACAGGTTCGGTTTTCAAAGACACCACGTGTTATACTGAAAATATAATGGCCGTATAACATTCTGATTTAGTCTTGTGTTTAAAAATCACTGATATTACTTGGAAAATAAAGTTCTTACCTTCAGAGGTTGACCTTTCGCTAGATCTAGTGTTGATTTGAACCTGTGGATCTATCGTTCATTATGACCTTTGATTAAGCCACAGAATACTAAATAGTACATGGTTAGGCAAACTTCCTACATGATCAACCTACGGCAACTACACTCGAGAGCAATGAATCCGGGTCACTTAAAGAATGTTAAAAATCTCGGAAACTAAAAATGATAGGTTAATGCAATAAATTGTATTTAATAGACAATGTAATACTCCTTAAATGAAAGTAAAAAAAATATGAGTCACCATACATTTTATTAATACAAAATTACATAAAGAAAAAAACTGCTGATCTCTCCTTAAAACAAAAATAGGAAACATGAAATTTTTGAACTTTATTACGATTTTCTTGAATTTTAATACTTCGTATTGCCTCCTCGTGCTTCCATTACTGCGTTTACGCGGTTTGGCATGCTGTACACCAAGTTCCTTATACGATTTTGGGGAATATTCTCCCATTCCTCTGTGAGAGCAATTTTGAGCTCACGAAGCGTGATTGGGGGAGGGTTTCGTTGTTTTACGCATCTGCCTAGCTCGTCCCAAGCATGCTCGATCGGGTTGATATCCGGGCTGCGCGCTGGCCACTCCATACGAGTAATGTTCATCTCTTGAAGGTAGTCATTCACAATCCTACCTGTATGAGGTCGGGCATTGTCATGCATAAATATAGCATCCTCACCTAAATTGACCATAAATGGACCAACGTGATCATTGAGGATTTCTTCCACATATCTTACGCTAGTTAAAGAGCCGTTTTCTATGATCACCAGCTCTGTGCGACTTTCAGAAGAAATTCCGGCCCACACAAGTACAGACCCACCACCGTAGGCTACTTTTTCTTCGATGCATGCTTGCTTGAATCTTTCCCCTGGTCTTCGATACACTCTGTGTCTTCCATCGTGCTTGTAGAGCATAAATTTTGATTCGTCGGAGAACATAACTTTTGACCAATCTTCAATACTCCAATTTACGTGGCTCTGGGCATATCTTAGTCTCGAAATACGATGCCCACGCTCCAGTTTAGGGCCGTTTGCAGGTCTAAGGGGTTTTAAGTTAGATTCAGCAAGCCGACGTCTTACTGTCCATGCACTTGGGTTACTTCCACCGAGGCGTCGAAACTGATTGGTGAGTTCAGTTCCTGTGAGAAAGCGATTTCGAAGCATGGTGTTCACCAAGTATCGGTCTTCTCGTGCTGTGGTACACCTGGTTCTGCCCGTTCCTGGTCTGCGTAGGTTAGAACCAGTTTCTTCGTAACGTCGGAGAACTCTTTGTACTGTTGACAGCGACACACCGACAGTCCTGGCTGTATCGCGCTGACTCCGGCCGGTTTCCAGCATTGTAAGTATTCTGGTGCATTCTTCAGGCGTAAGCGACATAATTTCAGCTTGAATAATGAATATAGAGCACTATCAACATGGTTTATGTACCCACATAAATGACAGATTACAAACAAAAGCAAAACCAAATGCTGTAATTTCGTAGTTCCATCTTCGAAAGTGGCCCTTTTTCAAATTTGATTTTTTTATGATATAACTTTACAATAACTAAGAAGTTTTAATACCTTCATTTAAGGAGTATTACATTGTCTATTAAATACAATTTATTGCATTAACCTAGCATTTTTAGTTTCCGAGATTTTTAGGATTCTTTAAGTGACCCGGATTCATTGCTCTCGAGTGTATGTTGAATGGAATCTATTATATGGACGAAACATTCATTTTCAGCTTTTGATTATACACATAACAATGTACTTCTACTCCTTTGCGATTTTGTGTCCTACTTTATTTTCGACGCAAATGACTTCTACGACGTCTTCAATGACATTTCTGATCATAACAGTTCAAGTAGGTGTTTCAATTAAATATCTTTGTCCTTATTGTTAAGAAGTCTTACCATATTTACTTCTTTGAAGATGATTTTCTGTCCAAATTTAAGTTTTTGAAGGACATCGGTTAAGTATAATATCATAACAACCTCCGCACACTCGTCACATTTTTCATCGGTTATCGACAATTTATCTGCTTGGAGCAGAAAACTGTAATGATCGAACACTAAGGCCTTAGTACTACATTCGAACGATTTCTAATGTATAGAATTTGTTTCTTTGAAGATGCTGCTTAAACTCTAAAACCCATTATAACCAAAATCGCATGATTATCTATTAATGCCTGCTTTGACCGAGTGAAGTCACTATAACGTGACAGCATCTATGCGACAACAAAATCGCCATCTATGCAAAAAGCATCAAGTGCATGGAGGCCGATATACTCTACAGGTAAATGTTGAAAACAAGTATAAACGTACAAATACTATAATAAATTGTACTGTGAACAATTGAAATCCGCCCGTGTCCGTACTTTGCGCGACATTGAGCCCAGCACGCAAGTACGATTGTTATGAATGAATGTCGCTCGCATCGCAAACACACGGATAATGATGTTATTTGCCTTGTCTTCCGTCATCGAGAATAGCTCGTGTAAATACGCAGTTGCTAAAGTATCTTTGAACGCTTAGATTATAAACCTTCTATTTATAGAACTATTTTTATAGAAGTTCAAGAGTATCCGGTATTGTGTGGTTATTTGGAAGATAATGCTTTCCAGTAATATGTTCGCTACCTGCATAGAGGTACCTTTAAAATTGTTTGTGCTATACATAATTTTGTATCTATCTTCTATTTATAATGTTAATTTGATCAGGGTGTGACAGTTAGTTCTCTGACATTTGTATCTTGTTTGTTGAAATCTTATCCTTAAACATCAAAAACTCTAGTTCAATAATCACAAACTTCAAAGATAATTACTATGTGTATGTGTATGTATGTATGTATTTACACTAAGTAGCACTGTATTCATGTGGTGGATAATTTTAAACATACAATCCCCACTAGAAATTCGTAGCATGACCGGTGGGGATTTCTGGAAAAAAAAAACAAGAATTCCCACCAGTGGGGATTTCTCTAAACCCAACTTTATCTTAGGCCATTCTATGTCCTGGTTATTAGAAAGAATTGTGATATTAAAAGAATGATATGAATTTGACTTCATTTATTGAAAACGAATGGAAAACATTTGTAACGATTATCAAAATAAGAACATCTAAAAATATGACATCAGGAACGTGTATAGACAAAGTAAAGTGCGTAGTCGGTTCGATTCACGATGGACCTATTTATATCGCTTTGGATCGAACTGATCAATAAATTCATCCACTTATACTCATCTAATATAAATTATTGCAATATTGCTTAATTTTCTGACAAATCCGCCTTGGTAGCGGAAGACCTTGTAGCCGTCTAAAATATCGATAAGACGCAGTTAAACGGCCGAATTGAAACTAGTATAATACTGTGCGTTCAGGTTTGAAAACTATCGTGAGCGTTATCCTACAAATATTATAAATGCAAAGTTTTGTAAGGATGGATGGATGGATGTTTGTTACTTAATTATACGCAAAAACTACTGAACGGATTTTGATTAAATTTTGGTATGTAGATTTTTACGAGCGACGATTTTTTTTAAGAGCGAGTGTGGCTCAGTGGGAGCTCGTGCGACTTTCGATCCGACTTTATTAAGTTATGTGCGGATTTAGCGCTCGCTCTAAAAACGGTGAAGGAAAACATCGTGAGGAAACCGGCATGTCCAAGAATTTTTCACCAAAAGTCAAGGACATGTGACATCCACCACACCCGCACTGGGCAGTGTGGCCCATTCTCTCTCTATGAGAGACGGCCCGTGTCCCAGCAGTGGGAACGTGATGGGCTAATGATGATGATGATGATGTAGATTTTTTAGAACCTGGAAAAGGACATAAGCTACTTTTTATCCAGGGAAACCGCGGGTGAAGCCGCGAGGCGCAGCTAGTTAATCAATAAATGTAACGCGTAAACAATCGTGACACCGCTTCTTAATCTCGGCCACTTCCTGTAATTTTGCCTGAGTATCTAATTGGTCGAACCTGATAGAATTAACTCCGACCAGTGAGTTCTAACGTTTGTGTAATAATGACAATGTGTGACGATTTGCAAAAAATGCGTAAGGTACAGTCAAAGACATAAGTAGCTGAATTTTACAATATTTTAATTATCAATAACACCGACAATATACAAATTACATGCAATTTTCCTATTCGTACAGGATATTAACAGTCTTTTAATGCAACATTCAGAGAAATAATACAAATATTGAAGGAGTAGTCAATCAAAGATTCAAAAATGTTCAGCTACTTTTGTCGCTGACCGTACTGCTAATTGTGTTCTCGTTTGTTACACAATATTTAGTGTCAACATTGTTATTAAGGATTATAAACCGGGTATTTACCATGAACACTTAAGTGTCCGGTATTTGTTTCATGGTAAAAGCCCAAATTCTATCGTTAATTGTTAATTATAATGTAGTAGTTCCTCTTCCATATTCTGCTTGCAGGAGCATTGCAGAATTGCAGATCATAGTGGATCTTTACTCTCGAATTATGTATTCTTAACTCATGAATGCTTGTCATTGTCACGTCAGGCTTTAAAAACTTCAAGATGCCCGTCTGAAATTCGGTCACCTTGCTACACACTGCAATTAACATTTCTTCACCAATCACCGACAAATATTTTGGCAGCTGGTTACCTTTTAATTGTAAACCAATAAAAAGGAAAATTTACATTTCCTATTGTCACAATACAATCTCACTCAGCACTCTCTTCAAGAATTTGAAACCTATAATTTTGCTTTAGTTCTATTTTTGTATCCATTTTGAAAGACAGGTTAGCTTATTTCTGTCAGGTGTGTAATGGTAAGTGGAAAACAGATTTCACCAACTTTTTAAAGAGCTTTCTGTTGTTAACACAGTTGCGGTTAATATTTCCATTAGATGGAATTTATGATTTGAATGGAGAGGTGATTTTACTGTTTAACAGTCTGTTCTTTTGTTCTCTCAACATGCATAAAATGGTGTTCCTTCTCATTTCTCATTCTCGACCACTATTGTATTATATTTGCAAATGTTCTAATGACAAATAGGTATCTAAGTCTTAAAAGTCAGGATAGGACAAAGTTAAGTTCTGCTATTTGAATATATTTGGTTTATTCGTTAAATTTCAAAGTGGACAGGGAATGAAGCGCTCGTGCCATAAATGACCAGATAAAACGTAACTTTAATCTGTTTCATTATCATTTATTCATATTATTCGTATCTACCACGTTACGGGTTTTAGAAACAATTTATTGATTCGGCAAATACTCACAACGATTATGATGGGAAACCAGTTTTGTGTGAATTCGTTGATGTCTTTATCGATTTTTAATAGGGTCAGGTTCAGATCTGCTTGTTTTAGTTTGCGTTTTATGTCCTTGTCACACATTTATATGTGCTTTAGTTTAAACAAGTGTTTCTGGGTAGCAGTTATAATGGACAATAAGATATTATCGCAATGGTATTTTTTATTGAACCTATATTTTTATTGCTTCTTGTTTAGGTTTTTAATGTCATTATTTTTACTGCAGTGATACGTTTTATACATATACCAGATTTCATAAGATTGACGTTTTGTAACATATTCACAGTTTTAATAATTTGTATTTCGTTGTCGGGTATATTTGCTCAAGCTTTGTTTGAGTTATGAATGAATTAATTTATGATATGTCCTGCACTGTCGCTTTATTCACCACATTTCACAATTTAATTATTCACTATATGACTCGCAATAGAAAAAGCTATAGTTATTTTATTTTTATTGATATTTAATTCTGTTTAGTGGTTATCACCGTTCTTATTGAAATATTTTGTGTTTTGATTTGTGACAAAACCCATTTATCTTACCCGTATTACTGTGTACTTTAATGAAACCGTACTGCAACATTTATCAAGACATAATGTAATCATAAACTGGAAGAAGCTGACTAGTTCAGGAGCCTATGGAGTCAATACAAAAGTTCTAGTTGTACAGTATTTAAGGACGATAATTGATATCATTTAACCGCGCGTGTTTAGTACGTAAGCAATTAATATGAATCTCATCAAATTCGTCAATCTGTTAGTCTGTAAGTAGAACTGTGAATGACTTTTTCCCTCAAGCGTACGATGGAAAATGTGTATAGAGGGCGACGTCAAATTGTTATTGTGGAGTGTGTGTAAACAAAGTCGTTCATACATCGATATGCGACAGTGGTATTGCATTGAATGCACTACCTGTGCTGTATTTTTCAATTAACAAATATTTGAAATATTTCGCCCCCGCGGCTTTTATCTTTCTATTTATATTTTTGTTTCATTTGTTGAGAGTCATATATAAAAGGTGAAATGGGACGCTGATTGACGTGTTTTAAAGATTTTTAACAAGATAGCGCATAGGAGATATAACAATCATAATAAAACTAATTTACTTGAAAGTTCATATTTCTACAAGTACCTACTTTTGACTCCATACATTTTTAATTAACATTTAATAGTAAACACATACAAAAATAGTCACTATTTTAGCTCCAAGCTATAGTAGAATTTAATTGTATAATCATGGAATTAATTTGTTGAAAGCGTGTCATTACTTTCAGCATTCCTGAACTACGCGGTTGCCAGCTGTTTATTGGCCTACTTCATGAAATCAGAAATGTGAAGAACGTAGAGAAGTTCATTTCTCTACGATCGCATACTATCTGAGTTAGTAAAAAAAATTGTCCACTGTAAATGAAAAAAATTGAAATGCACAATTTATTACTCACTATATTTTGTTTTTTATTTTTGGTTTTGTATTCCTAATTTCCTACTATTCCTTCTAATATAAAGTGAATGTATTTCGTCAAAACCATTTCCCTAAAAATGTAGTTCCGTCATGAAATATGATGGTGATTATATCCGCAAGTATCACACAATAAATAACAAAACGTCTCAACATTGATTTAATTTTCTATTTACATTATCCTAGACATGTTCGTATAAAACTGACCACTTCATTGGCGACAAACGTTGGTCATTGACCGAAGCCCTACACACCCCTTACGAGACGAGTCCAAAGTCCTAATTACCCCCTGCTGCTCCACAAGTTTCTGGTTAAATAAAACGGGTCGGTTGCTAAGCTGTAACCCCAAGTTTACTGCGGAATATTTTGGAAAAGTGTTCTTTTAGACGAGTATTCAGGCGACTGGGTCCACTTCAGACAAGGTGATGGCATCATGACGTATTGTCTAGTCCAGCAATAACTGGTCCCATATTTCCTTAGTTCATAAAAAGTTCAAAAAGTATTACACACAAAAGACTAAAAGGGTATCAGGGTGTATAAGTTTGTTTATAGACAGCTGAGTATGATGCGTCCTTCCGCTTGCTGAGAGTTATAAATTATGATAATGCATTAAAGTGGCTAATAGAACAAGAATACGTTTTATCCAACAAAAAAACCGACTTCAATGTATCTTCGAAGTCCAAAGTCAAATGTCGATAAAATGTATATGGGAACACTTCGTAGCTAAATTGAACCCAACGCAAAAATAATTTTCCAAATCGGTTCATAAATGACGGAGTTCTGAGGTAACAAACATAAAAAAATACAATCGAATAGAACCTTCTCCTTTTTTGAAGTCGGTTAAAAATGGTTTCAGACGATAAACGATGTTGTTACTGCAAATAAAAAGATTGTAGCCATCACAAAGTTTCCACTGATCTACCAAAAATAGCACGTCATAACGCTACAAATCATTATTTTCATTCAAAGGTAACAAAACAACTTGTGAGGACCGCCAAGAGCGGACGTCGCCGGACCGTGTTTGCTTAGCAATATCTCTATTCTTAAAAAATGTGACCGTATGAGGTCATTTGGTTGTTTGGAAACATTCGGGTCCGCTGTGACTCACTAATTCCAAGGTACGATAGAGCTACCAGCGTGTTTGCTACAATTGCAGGACCAGATCAAAAAAATGTTACGTTGCGATAGTTCTAAAACAAAATTGCCATTTTAATTTTGTTGCTGGCTTTCCTCAGGCATAGATCGGAATACTGTGTACAGAAATTTCGTTAAGTGATTATACCTACTGTTCGGAAACATCTTATTAGTCATCTTATTATACATTTATATTACATATCTACACATATTGTTTAAAGTTAAAAATATTGGCTATTTGTGCTAAAACATATCAAGACGTGCGGAGAAAAAATACTGATCTACAAGAAAGTTAACTAATGGGGAAACGTAATCCTTGATGGAAGTACCTGTACCTACTGTCAAATTTTCACTACGCTAGAAAAATACGAAATCTGAACATTTTTGGACAATTTCTTTGTCCGTGGAAAACCCAACTGTTGGTAAGCGCGGGTGGCCACATCAAAACATCGCCGCCGGTTGACGATTGGCGGATACCGTCGACGACAGCGGATAAACTTATTGATTCAATGAGTGGACTAATTACACTGACGGTGCTTATACCCTTTGTTACGTACTGTATTGACTGGCCTGGTTTTGAAAATCACGTGCGTATTTATATAGAGCGAGTGTGGCTCAGTGGGACTACGCACGACTTTCGATCCACCGCATCTGAATTCAAATCCTGTTGGCCCTGTACCACTGACAATCTTAAGTTATATGCGGATTTAACACTCGCTTTAAAAACGGTGAAAGAAAACATCGTAGGGAAATCGGAATGTTTAAGAATTTATCACAAATTGTGACATCCACCATCCCACACAGGGCCAGCGTGGTAGATTATGGCCCATACTTTCTCTATGAGGGCCCGAGTCCCAGCAGTGAGAACGTAATAGGCTGATGATGATGATTTATATAGAGCTTTTTACAACATCAGCGCAGTGTACGTTATTCTGCCACCAAAACGTGTTGTGAGGTACACAAAGGTCACCCGAGCACCGATCGTATATCGTTTTGAGGTCAAATCAATGTTTAGATCGACTGCGACAATATCTTGTGGTGTCATTTTGTCCATTGAATGTATTATCACAAACTTTAGGTGTCGTATCTATATTGGTGTAAATAAATGAGACTAAATTGATTTTTTGACTGATTCACAAATAACTGGACCTGGACCACAAATTAGTCCTAGTGAGTTTACCTCAATTTGAGCTCAATACAACTGTTTCCTTAAGTTTTCCTGTTTTACCAGGTGGTAGGTCTTTTATGCAAGGCACGACTAGGTGGTTACCACCGCAGTGCTAGATATTCTGCCGCCAAATGGTAATGCGTAAACGTTACTCTGTTTCGGTTTGAAGGGCACTGTAGCTAGTGAAATTACTGGGCACATAAGACTCAAGAACTGTCGTCTTACAGTGATGAGCGCAGTGCAGTGCAACCAATGACATTGTAAATCAAAGCAATGGGTAGCACTGCAACTGTTATGGGCTGGCATGACGCTTACCATCAGGTGAATGTCCAGCTCGTCTCATCAATTGTTTACAAAAAAAAAGTACAAGTAGTCCTAGTTAGGAGTCAGAATTTAAGGTAAATTCTACCTACCTACAAACATACTCGTATGTGATAGGCGTTAACGCGTACAAACAAATCACCTGGTTGTAGAAATCATTAGGTCCATGGCCTTGAGCGAGGTTGGTAATGGCAAGCGCATGACGACAGTGGATTAACTTATTGATTCCATGAGTAGGACTAATTGCAATGGCGTTGGGTATAGATACGTACCTACCAACCCATTGTTATACAGGTGTTAGTACTAACTAGCTTATTTCTGGAAAGCACGTGCGTGTCGCATTTTAAATAGGCGTAGTATCTTACTACATGAGTTTTGAACATGGTGGCAAAAACGCAATCAGACCCAAAATAATGAAATATATAATATATTGGCTGAAGAAAATGAATTTATAGCAGGTACAACAATTTAATGTGTCAAAAATAGCCATAATATAGTTCATGATTTCCCAAAGGAGTCCGCTTCGGAGAACTTTCACTCCAAGAATTAAACGAAACGCTCTAAGATAACGAAATTATTTGTATCCAATATACATTACAAAGATAAAAATTATAAAAATTATTCATCATTGTGTCCTAATTTTTAATCAAGAAAGAAACCAATATATCTTTATTCAGTTTTGGCATCACAGACGTACTTATGAACGTCAAATTATTCCATTTTACATCTTGACAGGCAGAGAGCATAGACAATAATATAGCCAAAGACCTAGTATGCCTAAGATTTAGTATAGTATACTTTTTCTTTGTAGTATGCCACCTCTACGACCGTATCGGAAATATAACCACTACTCAGGAGCAACGGCAAGAAAATAAAGGTTATTTTTTTAGAGACCCCACAATTGTTGGTTTTCTACAATGTTATGTTTCTGATTTACTAGTTGGCTACTCTGCAGAAGTGGAATGTTCTAGGCATCTTTGTTTTCTCTAAAATTACGAACAGTATAGTATGCGTTTTTCATTAGAATAGATAAATCTGAGAACTCCGATTTTGCTAGAGTTAAAAACTAAAACTTAAAACCTGAAAAAAGGCAAGCTCAGTCTTAATGAGCCATTGAAATAGATGGATCAGTTCGAGCCCGATCAATATTCTGTTCTTCATAGACCAATGCCAACGATAAGAACTGCAATTCGATTGAAGCCATTAAAGGCAATCGAAATTATTTGATAAAGGCATCACTTGACACCGAGACCTTTGCGTAGAGTTGTGACTTATGGCATTTTAGTCACTTAAGGATCAATATAATATTGGTTCTCTGTTTTCATATTGATGCGGTGTGATCTTTATGAAGTTAAAAAGGGTACAATCACCAAGTCACTGTTAGACTACAGGTCCACTATACAGGGTGGAACTGTAACAAATATTTCTCTATCCAACAGAAGATAGTTCAAAAATAACCAGATTTTATTATAAGTTACGAATTGCAATACAGAGAACGAGAACACGTCAGTAAATATTAGGTATCAAAGACAGCAAAATTAACTCTGTATACGGCTAATAAAGTCCTCAAATTAAAACTATCAATCTTTTGTTGGTTTTCAACCAATAATTACATTTAAGTACTTATGTACTTACATACTCTTTACATTTAATGATTTAATCTTGTAGGCAAAATATTGTTTTGTATTATATACAAGACGAAATAGTAGAATGAAATTCGGATACATAAACTACTAGCGTACTGCATCGTGGCGATGCCTGTTTGGTTTCTAATTTTCTTGTGGAACTATCTTTGGAAAATGGTAGCTTGAATAGAGAAGGTTTCATTCCTATCTTAAAGTCAAAGCCTAAGTCAAATATCATTTATTAAATAGGCACAAAAGTGCACTTTTAAAGGTCATAAACACATAATACAAATAAAATATGTTAAAAATTCGTATGTTAACATGACTTCCTATACTCAAATAGAAGTCTGAGTGCTGAAAATAAATGCAAAAACTGACTCTACCAGTGTTTTGGAAATACGCCCGCTAGAGAAGATAGCACTAAGAAACTCTGCGGGGATGTCTTTTTTTCGGCTCTTTCTCGCTCTATAAATTCGAGTCGCTCAGTTTTCCTTTAGGACACGTCATGGAAGGACAGTCAATCAAATCGTATTTAAGAACACCTATAATAAATTGTGTAGTGTCTTTTAAACAGGTAAATGGCTTTTCCGTATGGCACACTGCAATGACTCGTAAGCCTCGAGTAGATAGTGATCAGATGAGCAACATGACGTAAAACCCATAGTACGATTCTTTGAACTAAATGAGTGTCGCTTTTTGGAACTATGTGATACTTTAGCAAAGACTAAAGACAAACGTCATCATATAATATGACCTCACAATGCGTGAGGTACCTGCTGATTGCTATGACTGAATTAGTCGTAAGTTCGGTCAAGTTGCTGATTAGTCATAAACTTTTCCATGAAAATGAATGTGAATATGAACAATATAAAAATGTAGATACTCAACATTAAATAATAATAATAATAATAAAATTCATTTATTTATCTCACAAATAGGTGTGTAACTATCATTAAAAAGATCTGGAACTAACAGGCCTCCAAATATCTTTTCTTAGAATAAATAGGTAGTTAATAGTAACCTTGTCCAAGCTTTGTGCGTTCAGAATTTAGATAAATTCCTTCATTATATGTATAGAAACATATTGTTGCAATTAACAGGACGAATACGTATCTACTTATAAAACACTATAAGGGTCAAGAAAATACACATTTTGATTCTTTTCTATTCTATTCTTTTTACTATTATAAAAATGGAACTGAGCCAATGCTCAGAGAGATTTTAGAGGTTACTGAACACGATTACTGAATCCACGGTTTTTAATATTTTTGTCTTTGTTTTTTTGTATGTTTGCTATCTATAGATTCGGAAACTGCTGAACGAGTTTTAATTCGGTTTTCAGGAATTGGAAGCATTAGTCCTTATTTTGACTATGGGTATGTTATATCAAAATCGGTTGCGTGACTACGAAGATCACCTCTTCGTAGCACGCGCTCTCATATACCGGGGAGGTCTTGCTAAGATGGACTTGGAAGAAAAAAATTATTGGGATTCTTTGGGAAATCAAAATAACATTATCTGTATTTAGATGTGACAAATATTAATCCGGATTCGATTTTTGGGATTCGTTGGGAGCTACCCTTTATTTTCGACGATACTTTTTTGTGGGTTGTAAGCAAATAATTGACATTTTAATTGTGTCAACCAGCAAAAGACGCGGTGCACTGTCTAAATAAAATAAATAAATGTTATGTTATGTTAAATTAGCCTTAACTCTATAACCATGTATATCATATTATTAAGAAATATCTACAAAATTGTACTTGAATCAAATACATTTTCACTGCCACGTATTTATTGGTACAACAATTTTATTAGTTTCCGATTGCCCGTGTAAGGTTTACAAGTTAATTTTTAACGTCTCTGTTATCGTTTTATTTTACGAGTTTGTGCACGCGCTTGGCTCTATAGTAACTGTTTAGTAAGCTGTGGTTCGTTTCGTTTTTTCACGCTTGCTAACTACAAGCACATGTGTGAGACGTTTTAGATCGAAAGCAATATAATAGGTATTGTGCTACTCGTACTAGCGTAATTTTCCCAGATACTTTAAACATAATAATGGTTTTAGTCTTCTTATTTCCCTTAGTAATAATTTCTAGGGGAATCTATAAAGTGCAAAGAGCAATTTCCAGATGGCGATTCTTTAGGAATTTAGGCATTATCATTGAAAGCCATAATTCGGGATCAGAATAGATAGAAACTGCGTTTCCATAATTAGCCAGATACAAATAAAAAAATTGTGTTTCTCCTAAACAATCACTGATATTTTATACAACTAGATATAAAACGAGACGAGTGGTCCCTCACTAGATAATGATGTAAGCAACACGTCTGTTTATATCAGTGGTAGCGCCACCACGCACCACCCAGAACTTATAAATGGATCGTCCAACCTCATTTTTACATTACCTGGCGACTAGCATCCTTTATTAAATATTTCCATAAATTAAGCAGTTTTTACTGTTGCCGGTCGTACTTTAACTATACGAATGTTACCGTAACGGCCAATCAATTTGACACTTTATCGTCATTATAATAATTATGAATTTAAAATTTACCATCCTGATATCCTTTTAATTTGCCGGCAGTGGATCTGTAATTCAACCTTACTGCTGTGGATTTTTCTCTTTATTTCTTATCTACCAATAAGCATATACTATGTGTATCATGATATGTGTATACACCCGAAGGGGCTTATTCTACACGACATGACGAACAACGTTTGTTTATCGAGTTTTGAAATTTTGAAGATTTTCATTCATGAGAAATTCTCCTAAAGTTGCCTTCACGAAATGTAAAAAACACAACATAACAACCCTACAATAATACTACAGCTGTTTTAAACGAGAACTATGGCCCTAGTAGCTGAAAACGCAATAATAGCAAACACTGCACTGGTTCAAGTTAGGGTTGTCGCAAATTTCTAAGAAAAAAATAATTTTGCTTTTATATTTCTAGGAAGTACAAAGATGCACTATATCCAACCTTTGTGCACGTCAAGGTTTTCACATGCTTAGTCAGAAGTCAGAATAGCCTCCTCCCTTCGGGTTTATAAGTATACATATTAAGTTACACCTTGTATATAGATGCTCTTTATTACATTATACTAATTAATTATACTATTCTTAATTTTTCTATATTACAGCTGCTAGAAGAAGAAATGCTGTTGCTGCGGTTTAGAATAGAGATCACAGTTTGGCGTCTGAAATACTAATTCAAAGTTAAAAATAAATTTTATATATAAAAAACTGAAATATTATATACGTTAGCGACCCATCTGTTGGTATTTCCCTGGATGATCCATGGTACCAAAGGCTTTGCCAATACCTAACCTTAACAGTAGATTTTACTCTTTTATCGGATTGCCCCTTAGTCATAATGAAGTTATTTATAGAAGCTAAATATATTATGATGAGTACAAAATGTATGTCACACAGTGCAAATGATTGTATCTGAGTGTGATGTTACGTGAGCTACGGCAAGTTACGAAAGCACTGAAGCCATTTTAACCCGCGCTGAGACGGAAGAAAAAATGTGGCATACCTATATATAACAAAAGGTAAATTGACATTTGAAATGTAGGTACAAGGCCCCTATAAAACTGTGATAACACGTCCAATGAATTTCTTTTTGGTGTAACAAAAATGTAAATCAGAGCAGAGAAAATGTATGATATCTAAGCAATGAAAGACTTTAGATTTAGACGATATATCCCGCTGAGTCTGGTTACTAGACTCTACTAGGAATGCTTTTATTCGTTCTCGTAAGTCAGCCAGCCAACATACGTGCAAAGAGCTTAAAAATAATTTAGTCACATACAATACTATCGAATAATACTAATATGATAAATGCGAAAGTTGTTAGTAGTGGTAGTAGTAGTGTGTTTGATACTTCTTCACGCTGTAACGGCTCAATGGATGTGAGTGAGATTTGGAATGGAGATAGCTTATGCCCTGGATTATCCCGGGGAAACCGTGGGGCGCTGCTAGTAAAAACGAAACAAGTGCATCTACAAAAAATTAGCTCAGCGTCAAACAAGTTCAATCAAGCAGGAGTAGACCACTACTCCTAGACTATTCTAGGAGTAGTGGTCTACTCCTGCTGGGGTGCTAATTTTATGTTAGCCCTTTTCCTTAGTCTCTTTATTAAATTACTCACTACCCAAAACATTTGCCCTCACAAACTCACACGCCGCGACTGCTCCTATGCGCTGCGCTGCATTCGGCAACGTAGATTAGGTAACAGTCCGTAAGACGCGCAGTGAAAGTGATTGCGATGTCGCGTGCGCCTGCGCACCCACCGACCTTGCCATATAGGCGCTGCCCGCCCCGGACGCGTATTTACAAACGTGGCTTACAGGTAGGGCACCTGTAGGACACGCGCTAGCATGACGCCTTTTATTATAGGTTGTGATGACAAGTGGATAATGATAAGTTTGCATGATCAGATTGTGTTGCCCGCTGGGTTTACGGATCAAACTCTAACTAAACTTGAACATTAAACTATAGGTACTTAATTTGTAGATAAAGTGTTGTGCTACCAAACCTTCGAGCCTTCGATATCTATTGTTATTTGACAGACATGGTGTATGAGGTCGTCTTATAAATTCGGATGGCGCGATAATGGCGACATTACAGGTTCCAGACGGAGAATCGTTTATATATATTAAAGGTCAACCTGTTTATTTGTATAATTGTTGTGTTATCTTACTCTTATCAATGCTTTTTTAGTATTTATCGTAACTGCATAGTAACCAAGACTGTTAAAATGCCCTGCTAAGAGCAAGACTTACGCATCGTGCGTAGCTTCACCCGATACAGTGCACCAATTACCTTGGAACGCCTTTTTGCTTGCTTTACTGACTTTTTTAATATGCTGGCTGGCCACACGTGTGGTTTATTTGTATAATAGTCGACGTGTTTAATAGGGTAATTGCACTTGCCCACCTACTAGTAGAGGATGATCATCTTGATAATAAGGTATATTTGGCAAACGAAATGTTTTCTCTGGATTTCCAGCATTATTTGATTGCTTTCTGACGTAATGTTCACACATACGTCAGTTCCAATATGTGATTACCTTGGGGGAAATCATGGGAAATTCTTATTCGGTCTCGTTTCAAGAACCTTTGATTCGACTTTGACCAAGACCTAGAATTATTTGCAGCGCAACAGTTTCAATGAATTTTAATTTTACAGCCACAGCTCTGGCTTATACTTTTATAAATATCTTACCGCTCCACATCTTAATACTTAAACTTTTTATAATTTTTTCCTTCATTTTGCCATTAATGATTTACAAAAAAGGTTTAAAAGAGTAAAATGCTTTTAAGCATATAGCCGCATGCGCAGATGCGAAGCGACCGACGATCAGCAACCGGTGTATCACCTGATACGCTCAAGCTGACACACTTTTTACCCGTTTTTCCATTGTCACCTCGCCTGGTGACTTAGTGACCACTTATACTTTTATGTATACTGTTTTAAAGCTTAATTTTGCTGGGGGCTTCGATTTTTCTCAAATACTTTTTATGATAAAGCCCTTAAAACCTTGATCTTCTTATCGTTTTGAAAAAATATTCACAAAACCAAAAAAGCTGTTTACATTCCACTTGAATTAAAAATAGTAGTGTCAAAACAAAGCTTTTGACCTTGATGACTAATAAATTATTTTTCAAAAAAAACTAAACCGACTTCAAAACCACAAATGGCACTCAAAAGTAAAAAATAAATTAATATAATTATCATAAGCGCTACCCACTCATATATTTGAAGTCCGTGCCAGCCAAGTCTAATAGGTAGTAGATAAATACTATATATATAGTAAGTACTACTTGTAGGTAGTATTTATCTACTACCTTTTAGACTTGGCTGGCACCGACTTCAAATATATGAGTGGGTAGCGCTTATGATAATTATATTAATTTATTTTTTACTTTTGAGTGCCATTTGTGGTTTTGAAGTGGGTTTAGTTTTTTTTGAAAAATAATTTATTTTAACCTTTTTAGTGAAAAACAAGTTTTAATTAAATTAATTCAAAAAGATTTTAAAGACAAGCTTTTATGATCTAGAAGCCACATCATGACGAAGTTTAGAACGGGCTATCACAATTAAATGCATGTGCAAAAAAAATTCATGTCTGTCCTATTCTCTGTTGAGGAGTTCCCTCGCCGGAAGTCAATCCTGGGTGTATCTGCCATGTCATGATGGAATTTAGAACAGGCTATTATGGTTTAATCCATTTACGAAATGTTGTGTCTGTACTATTCACCGTTGAGGAGTTCCCTCACCGGAAGTCAACCCTGGGTGAAGCAGGTGAAGCAGTCGAATACAAACCTCCACCTTTAGAAAGTTGGTTACGAAAAAAAACAAGAACCGACTTGAAGATTAAACTTATATTTTTTTGTTTTTGCTATTTTTTTCAAAAACTACTGAATGAATTTCGATAAAATTTATATGGGACCACCTTTGAAGTATTACCTACCAATCAAAAAAAGAATCATCGAAATCAATGCATAATTGGCGGAATAATCGCGTAAAAAACACACAAAAAAAAAAAAAAAAAAAATACATACCGTCGAATTGTAACCTCCTCCTTTTTGAAGTCGGTTAAAAATAGTTATAAATGAACGGTTTCATTTTAGTATTATATAGTTAAGGTTTTTAGTTTTAGTTTCATGTTATTAATTGTTATTATAATTCAGAATTAAAATAAATATTATGTATTTTAATGAACTGTGTGGTAAATATAGATATTTGGTATGGTGCTAGAGAAAAATGGACAATATATATGTTTTTTATATGTGTAGCTCACGTTATTTGTTAGAAATAATATTATTTTTAGTAGGTACAACGATAACCGAGTATTCTACAACACGGGTCTTTTTAAAACCAAGTGAATAGGCATCTCATTGGCAAGTGTGCTCCACCTTAGGCCACATCTTAGCTTTCCATCAAACGTGATGTTGTCCATGCCCAACCAATAAAAAAGTCTTTTATAGATAAATATGTTTCACTGGTGGATATAACTGCCATAACATTTTAGTTTTTTACTTCTTCTTCTTCTCTTCTCCCGTGTGGGTGTGGCTATCCCTGATGTCGGAGTTTACTGTTTAATATAAAGTAATGGTCTAATGCGTAACGATGGTAAAAGGCCTGACGGTATGACCCTGATCCCCTGGAAGTTGGGGCGGCCTCTAGTGTGGGACGCTACTTGCGTCGATACTATGGCGCCGTCACATCTTCCGGAGTCGCAGAATAAGGCTGGCGCGGCGGCTAATTCAGCCGAGCAGCTCAAGCGGCGGAAATATGCTAACCTCGGTAGCGGTTACATATTTGAGCCGTTTGGTGTGGAAACTTTGGGTCCGTGGGGACCGGGAGCTCATCGTATTTTCAAAAGTCTGTCAGAGCGCCTGATCGATGCGACGCGTGACCAAAATGCTGGGACTTATTTGGCTCAACGTATCAGTATTGCAATCCAACGGGCCAATACTGCCAGCATCTTGGGTACGCTGCCAACTGGTAGTGGGTTGGAGCATTTGAGCTACCTATAGGCCTTTAATGGTCTATGGGTTTTCCAATTGCTTCTCCTTGTATGTAGTTAGTTTAGTTTTAGTAAGTAGAGTGTAGTTTGTTTTCAGTAATAAAGGCATTCGCAAGTAAAGGTACATTTTAATAGACTTTATCGGGGTCTGGGTGGATTCGCCATGGGGGGAACCGTCACGGACCCATAATTATACCGTCGTCTTATGGACACAATTATGTCATCTTTCCGTTTGATGTATTTTCCTTGTTTCTTTGAGTTTGTCGTGAAGGTCACATTAATTGTCTATTGTATACTTAGATTTTCTGAGATAATAGAATAGAATATTTAATTTTATTTCTACCTATATTTCATGTCTACTGACTTTGCAGACTAGGTATGTATGTTTTTATATTTGTTATATTACAGATGACCCGCCTGGTGGTGCGTGGTCACCGTTGCCTATGAACATCTGCAACACGAAGAAAGAAAGAAAGAAAAAACACAAACAGACATTGCCGATGTATAGCCGACCCTCCAAGGCCCCTAATATATTAATTGTCTTATTTCTTTTTGAAGGACTCCATTTTATATCTCGCGGAAAAACTGTTGACGGAAACCTATTCCACAATTTACAAGTATATGAAGGCAGGAACGAATGCATAAATCGTGTCGTACTACCAGGACCTAATGGTATATGATGGGTTTCATGAAGTTTTTCGTATTTGGGCCGCTTTTACTCGTGGTAGATCTGTCGTATGCGGGAGGTCGTCTGGGTTTGCCAGTTATTCTGCCGACAAACAGTAGTGCGCAAGCATGAGTGTTGTCCGGTTTAAATGGCATATGAGACTTCATATACGATGTCTCCTAGTGGTGAGTGCAATGCAGTGCTATGCAATACTTGTTTGGTATCAAAAGTTCTGGGTGGCACTGCAATTGTTTTGGCAAACATGGCGTTTACAAGCAAACAGGCGAACGACTTGCTCGTCTCAATACTCAATTATAAAAAAGAGGATAGAGTTTTTTTTTTGTTAATCGTAGTAGTTGTTAAAATGAAATGCGATACTATAATATTATTTACTTCCTTTCTTCTCTCGACTTCCTCTTATTCTTCCTCTTGATCTGCTTCTAGAAATTTCTTATAAGCAATAGTTGAGCGGGAAAATATTGCGACATTATTTTTATCAATATTACCAACAATACTTTATTATGTAATGGCAGCAATTTTTCCATGCTGTCATAAATAAAACTATATTTAGATGAAACGACCCGTTTGCACGTGCCATTGTTATTTCCAATAACTCTAGGTGTAGTACGTAAATTCTCGATATTAAATGATGTAAGAATATAAAAAAAGTAAAACTGTAGATTTTATGCTAGTTACTATGTAAACACAGAATATAAATTTTAATATGCGAGAGGCCGTCTGGGTGGGTACCACCGCTTTGCCAGTTATTCAGCCGCCAAGCAGTAGTGCGCAACATTACTGTGTTCCGGCTTGAAGGGCATTGTAGCCAGCGAAATTACTGGGCATTATGAGACTCAACAGCTAATTGTCTCAGGGTGACGCGCGCAGTGCAGCGCCGCGCAGGATTTTGCAAAACAAAGTTCTGGTGGTGCTGTTATTATTATGGGCTGGCGTATTGCTTACCATCAGGCAAACGACCAGCTCGTCTCGTCATTTAGTTACATAAAAAAAAAAATTTAATTGCATTGTTTTTATGTATTCTTAAATAATCTTTTTTGATGAGCGCAATGCAGTGCGACGCTGTGCTTTTTATGGTATTAAAAGTTTTGGGTGGCACTGCAATTGTTATGGGTAGGCGTGGCGCTTACTATCAGGCAAACGACTTACTCGTCTCATCACTCAGTTCTATAAAAAAAGTATTGTAATGAATGTAATAGAATCAGGCGTGACGTTGCGGATTTTTTTTATGGAACTGAACGACGAGACGAGCTAGTCGTTTGCCTGATGGTAAGCAATACGCCAGCCCATAACAATAACAGCACCACCCAGAACTTTTTTTAGCAAAATCCTGCGCAGCGCTGTACTGCGCTCGTCACCCTGAGACAAAATCACTTTAATTCAATTTTTAATTTTTTAATTTTTAATTTTTTAATTCATCTCAAAATTGAAACGCAATGAAAATATGTAGTGTAATCTCGCTGAACATATATTAATAGCAGTTGTATCATTAATGCGCGCATTGTAATCAAATACTATTACTTGACGTAATGCTCGTTTACAAACTGTAATATCACATACAAATCCTTCTAGTCTATAATTAAGATATACCTTTACCCAGATGTAGCATAAGGCTGAACGTCCACGTCAGACGATCGGTCACCGATTTTTTTGTCAGTGAAAATGTCACATGCGGATTTTCATATTGCAACGAACAAATCGTACATTAATTCATTTTATAACAAAAAATACTGACTTCAGTTCTGATGTATCTTCGGAGTCCAAGGTCGAATATCGATGAAATTTATATGGGACCACATTGTAGCTATACTGAACCCAACAAAAATTTTCAAAACAGTTTATAAATGACGGATTTCGGAGGTAACAAACATTAAAAATATACAATCGAATAAAGAACCTCCTCCTTTCTTTTTTAAGTCCGATAAAAATAGTCAACATATGACGGTGGAAAAAATCGGACCGACTATCGGACCTACAAAAAGTCTGCCGTCAGCGGAGGCACTTACTAGTAAAATTGCAAGTGTATGTACGGAAACGAATCTACTTGCACAAACGATATTTCTTTATCAGTCACCTATTGCATTGCCATAGTAACGTGGTTAATTATTTTTGATTTATATACTCAAGTGGTTATGCGCATTTAGTACATGGATGTTTATTTGTGTCAAAGATGTTTTAATTGTTTCATGGAAACTCATTTAAGTAGAATTCATAAAATAATTTTCATAATGTATAATAAATCGAATTTTAGATAATAATCTCATGATCATTTTTCATTATCATCAGCCCCTTACGTTCCCACTGCCAGGACAAGAGCCTTCTCTCATAGAGAGAGTGGCCCGTTGCGAATTGGTGGATGTCACCAGGCTGGCCCGTTGCTGTTTGGTGGATGTCACAAGTCCCTAAATTTTGAGATTCTTGAACATGCCAGTTTCTTCACGAAGTTTTCTTTCACCGTTTTGAAAGCGTGTGTTAAATCTGCAAATAACTTAAGAAAATCATTGTTCTAGTGAGGCCAGCGGGATTCGAACTCACCCATCCAAGTTGTAACCGCTGTCATCATCATTATCAGCCTATTACGTTCCCACTGCTGGGACTCAGGCCTTCCCTCATAGAGAGAGTATGGGCCATAATCCACCACGTTGGTCCAGTGCGGGTTGGTGAATGTCACATGTCTTTCAATTTTTGTGATAATTTCTCGGACATGTCGGTTTTCTCACGATGTTTTCCCTCACCGATATTAGAGCGAGTGTTAAATCCGCACATAACTTAAGAAAGTCAGTGGTGCGGGGCCAGTGGGATTCGAACTCTGGTGCGTCAGATCGAAAGTCGCACATGCTACCACTGAGCCACAATCGCTCTTGAACCGCTGTGAACGTTGTTTATAGCGGATTTGATACGAACGGCTAGGCGAGCTACGCTACGAGACTACCGCCGGTAATGCCTCACCATTATTATGATTAACAATACATGGACGACAACGTCGACATCATGGTATACTCACAGCGACAAGGTTCCCGCAGATTGTTTTTCACATTTAATCACCTGATGTGAGGATGCACATGGCTCGAGTATTAGACATTATTATTATTGTAATTGTCAGGTATACAGGGAGTTGTTATGAATATATTGTAATAAATTTAAATTGCGAATATATTGTAAAGTTTTGATAAATAAAAATAAACTAAACTTTCGCGAATTGTTTCTTGAATTTTTGGGTCTGATCAGATTTACCTATGTCAAAATATTTTTTTGGAATATATTATTGACACAGGTAAATCTTATCAAACCATTATTTTATGATATATTTTTATAAATTTTGACAAATCGATGAGCGGTTAAACCTAATTAGAACATTTTGTAAAAACAGTAATTTTACTTTATATTATAATCCAGTTAATAATCATTACAATACAATATAATACTTAATTGAACTCCAAAAATGGAAACAAAATTTAATATAAATAATAATGGGAGAACAATGGGCGGCCTTATCGCTATGTGCAATTTCTTACAGTCAACCTTTGTGGTCAGTGGTGTACAAAGTAATAATAATTATAGAGATGAAAAAAATGTTTTTTAAGGTATTGAGTGATGAGACGAGCTAGTTGCTCGCGTGGTGGTAAGCACCACGCCTGCCTATAACAATTACAGTGCCACCCAGAACTTTTCGCTCATCACCCCAAGACATCAGATATTAAGTCTCATATGCCCGCTAATACGCTGGCCACAACTCCCTTTAAACTGAAAAACAGTTATGCTTGCGCACTACTGCTTGGCGGCAGAATAACTGGAAAAGCTGCGGTACCTACTCAGACCTCCCGCATACGAGAGATCTACCACGAGTAAACCGTACTACCGTATTGCCTATGTGTAATGTCGGAAAATTTTTAGGTATAGCATTTTCCATATTAGCAAATCTTTATGAACCACCCTGTATATCTATGCCAGGTTGTAATTACTATTATACGCGGCGGTCACGTGCAGTGCCGAGGACAAGCGCCGTGAAAACTGTCGCTTCACGGTTACGTGTTTTTACCTTTGATGTCTGATAGTCATCAAGCCGCGGGCTATGTTATTAGCGTAGCTTAGGTAAGGATGGACAAGGGATTAATTAACCTTCAATCAAATTAATTCCTTTAAAAAAAACCTTCAATCACATATTTTATATTGCGATGTATATTGCCTGAGGTTTAGAGGCAAACTTGTAATCTGTTTTATGGGATGAATAAATTCTTTCTATTGTGATTTCTCTGTGTATTCTTTAAGTTTGAAGAGATTAGTAGTTATGAAATGAGTTCTTCAGTATTTTTCAGTTCTCCAGTCTAGTTTCCATTTATCGTATTAGACGCCTATTATATCTTAATTGATCTAGATAATAACAGTCATTCTTAGCTTATTGAGTCTCTGATCTCACTATACTATTTATTGATCATTTTGGATCCTATTATATCTATATCCGGACTAACAGGTTATCTCACCCGACATAAGCTAATATTGTAAATGTCATATCAATTACATACTTTAAATAATATTGGTATAATAACCCGCAAAAATAGACCAACGGGAATCAGGACAAGTTATAGATTTTAAATAATTAAAAAATATTTATCAATGGGAACATTGACGACGTAGAATCGTCCCTGTAAGACAAGATAAGAAGAAGAAAATAAATTTGGTTTCACGAGCAGTTGGCTCGGTGGCTTAGTGTTTGAGGCGTCGGGATGGTATTCCGAAGACGCAGGTTTAATCCCTGCCCGAGGAATATCATTATTCTTCTTCCTTATTATTTAAAATCTTAAAATTTTTACCTGGCCTGCGCCAATGCGTTCGATATTAAAATGAGGACAATCTATATTTTCCGAGTTAAAGATGTAGTTGAATTCTGTTTCGACTAAACAAGTAACTCAAATGCGCTCAAGTTTGCCCAAGAATTCTACATTCGCCGCATTACCTGCCACTTAATCGCGGATACGCGTCGCCAGCCTGACATTTCGCAATCATAACCAAACCAAACTGGTTATACACACATATACTTACAATATGCATAATGTAATTATTGAACTGTTAAATTTATAGGTATTTTACTGTCTCAAACTGCAAATTGAAATATCGATATAATTGAAATGTTTAATGATTGACACCTTTAAAGTGATACAAGATTCATTAATCTTCAATCTGGTTCAGAATAATTATGTGACGTTTATGATTTCCTTATGGATTCTTTGAATGCATCAACAGTAGGTATGTATTATTTGCATAATGAGATCTTCAAGATGTTATTAAGGTTTCTTCCGTAGTTTTTGTTTTGAGAACGTATGGCCCCATGACAGATCGGAAGAAAAAGAACAAGTTCTATTGTATGCCAAAAGAACAAAAGTTGCAGGTTTGTGCGTAGCGCGTTCAGGTGCTACCTGATATAACGCATCATATAAACACCTATACTATATTCAGTTCTGGGTGGTACAACACTCAACTGAGACTTGCCAGTTCATCATTTAGTTTCATAAACCATTGAACTGCAGCGGATGAATTGGTTTTCGCTCGAGTACCTTCTTAAACCGGAATGCGACCGAATTGCCGGCGACTTACCTAATACGGCGCGACGTCTACATCAAAATATTATCATTCTAGGCGTATTAATGCAGCTACACTGCTATACAGATAAAGACAACATCATGTATTGGCAAATAAGTGCGCATTTGTTTCGGGGCCGCAACGTTAGAACGGGCGACCTCTCGCCTCCATTGGGCCACAGGGTAATACTAGTAGGGAATGTAAAGTCTGCAAAATATAGCTCTACCTAACATTATTATTCAAACTTCAAACTTACAAATAGTAACTTTAACCTTAAACTTTCACACATGTAAGTACTTTAATAATTTTCAAAAATAGAGAGCATAATTCTAACTTAGAACCAAATAATAACACTCAAAATATTATAGATACTGGGTTTCACAACACAAATAACTTTCAGGAAACTTTCCCTACTCATTTAGTGTACAATATTTTGAGACTATCAGGTTATTAACTTATAGCTGAACAACATGCACAAGTAGGCCAACGTTGAAATGTAAAGTTACTCCTAGTAAATAATGATGTTGTTATTGAAAATTTAAGCAACAATGTGAACATGTGATATGCTCGCGCCGCGCAAATATGCTTGTCGTCCTAAGCGAAGTCTAGAGGAAGTCAACAGCTGCTTGGCAGGTGAATCGCAGAGTAAAAGAAGAATTTGGATATTTTATAAATATAATATAATTTTATGTTCCTTACTTTCTTTTTCTTTTGTTGTTCTTGTTCCTGTTTTTCATTTTGATAACTTTAATATTTGTTCATTTCTTTAGAGACTTTTATTGATTGTCAGAATAAATGAAGACATCATTTAAGCTTGTTTAAAGCAAGTATTTTTAGCAAAAATCTATGAAAGTAGCACTAGAAAGCGAGTCAGATTTCTTACTGTCCGGGTTACCAAGTAACTGTGGCTGTGGCGGCGCGCGGCGGTGGCGCGGCGCTCGCTTTACCACTAGTGGTAGCATTGAGGCATTTACCTTTCTTAGGTCGGGCTTGTCCTCAATACTAGAAGCGTTGATTTATTACGATGCATGGTATGCTGCTCAATTTAGACACAAATTTTGTGCAATATGTGCCCAATTGACGTGTTTGTGTTTACTCGTGGCATGCATGTGCACACTGGTTTACCTAATTTGGTAATATTTTAGTATCTGACTTTAATAAACACGCAAACAAATTAGGTACTAGTTAAGTAGGTAAGTACATTAAAAACTTATTGCATTGGTCTGACAAGCCTATTTGTTTGCAGGGATGTACGCATACTTATTTAAACTAAGTATATACCTACCTAATATCATTATTTTAGATTTAGCTCTAAGCGATAAGGCCACCCATTGTACCTACCTCAAATTTATGTATTTTAACCGAGTTCAAAAAAGGAGTAGGTTGTCTATTCGATTGTAATTTTTTTTATTTTTTTTTTATGTTTGTTACCTCAGAATTCCGTCATTCATGAACCGATTTGGAAAATTCTTGTTGTTGGGTTCAGTATAGCTACGAAGTGGACCCATATAAATTTCATCGATATTTACCTTGGACTTAGAAGATACATTGAAGTCGGTTTTTAGTTTTTTTTTTTTAATCTTTATTTAATTTATACAGGGTTTTTTCTTAGAGAATATGCCACCCTTATTGCAAATCTAAACTGAAAAACAGAAAAAGAACACTCTAAACAACAACAAAAATAAATAAATATATACAATCAAATTTTACTTATCCTGTACTCAGCGTCTTAAGGACAGCGTGGTACAGGTCGTAAAGCTTTCTGGCATCTTCTGATTCAGGTTGAGAAATCACTCCGTTACAACCGCCTACCTGCCAGAAAACATGGTCTTCGACAAACAATCGTCGACGCAGACCCTCGTTCCGGGCACACTCCATGATAACATGGAACACGTCCTCTATTACACCACATCGATCACAGTTCGGACTAAAATCGGTTTTTAGTTTGATATTAAAACGTATACTTGTGTCATTATTATTTCTTTCTTTTTGTGTAGTGTGCGTTTATTTAATGTGCAATAAAGTGTTTATTGTATTGTATTGTATAGACTTCTTATTCGAAGGCATTTTATTTTACAAAATAATCTTCACACATACGTTGATTTACTTGTAACCATTGTTTCCAAGCAACGAGTTTAGATCCTTCAACAAAATTTGTTTGAAAATGTATGTTATAACGAAGACAATCACAGATTATGACAATCTTAAGAAAACAAGCAAATATTTGCATGTTTCACAAAACAACGTAGCTAAATCAGTAACCAAATTACCTACACGTCGTCTGACCAAGCAGGAACACTGAACATGACGAGTTGTTTACAAAAAATGACGGTCAAGGGGACTGTACTGAGCCTTGACAAACTCATACAATACTTACTGTGCGAAGGTAGACAGTATATGTATACATAGCATACACAGGTAGGTAATAAGATTGATTACCTAATTCCAATATTCTATACAATGTTTTCAAATGACACGCCAATTTATTTTGCTGCTTCCTGAACGAGACATTTTTATACGGTACGAAAAGTTGTGGTAAAGATTGATTGTTTTCCAACTAATGTAGGAAGAGAATTTAAGATCCTGGTCCGGGTAGAAGTTTGGGAAATTTTTCTCTCTTTACGATCTTTGCAGGTTGGCTCACAACAGCTGGATGAGAGTAGCCGAGGATGGCGTGCAGTTGGAGAGACAAATGTCCAGCAGTAGACTGCGATAGGTAGATGGTGATAATAACGCTAATTTTTATCTGTTTACGATTTTCGCAGGATAGCTGGAAGCAGCTGGATGAGAGTAGCCGGAGATCGTGCTCAGTGGCGTGCAGTTGGAGAGGTAAATGTCCAGCAGGCTGATTATGATAAGTTCTCTTTGAAATCAACCCTCACAAGGATATATATATTTAGCCAGCGAAATCACTGGGCATTATGAGACTCAACAGGTAATTGTCTCGGGGTGACGAGCGCTGTGCAGCACCGCGTAGGATTTTGCAAAACAAAGTTCTAGGTGGTGCTGTTATTGTTATGAGCTGGCGTATTGCTTACCATCAGGCAAACGACCAGCTCGTCTCGTCAGCCAGTAACATAAAAAAAAACGACCAGCTCGTTTCGTCATTCAGTTACATAAAAAAATATAAATAAGGATACAAGGTATTAAGCTGAATTTTTCGAATAAGTTTCAAAACATTTGATATAGGTAGACACGTAGGGCCTGAAACAAAAAGCCACTTTATTTTAGTACCCGTTTAATAGAATTTGTGCAGGTAATTAAGTGGGTACATAGTACAGTCTGGTCCTAAATTGTTTCCTCTCATTAGTGATAAGTTACCTAGTTAGGTGGTAAATTTTTCCAATGGCACAGGTAGTCTACGCAGCTACTACTATACCACCTGTAAGCCAATGCCATTTTAAAGGAATACTATGGTATCATCAAACTAAGTTTGTTGAGCGACAAGACCGCCCATTACGGTTTATTTCTGTATTAATATACTTTTATACCTATTTCATTCTGATATGTAACAGTAACATAGCGATTGCAATGTCTATTAAGTTGAAAGAGAAAATGCCTCTTTACTTATTAATATCACTGTTTGTCTTGATTCTTGTATTTTTCTGTCACAAGTTGTTTATGTATTCCAGTGGAAAAGTTTATTCTGCATAAAATTTTTTATGTAACAAACTGGCGAGGCAAGCAGGACGTTCACTTGCATATAAGCAACACGCCGGCCTACGCAGGTCTACCCAGAAACTTGTTTCACAAAATCCTATCATACTACTTAAATACAATGTATAACATAATACAATTCTAAAAGAAAAGTTGCTATAAAATTTACATTTCGCCCTGAGCTGCCAAGTCTACCCATTAGGTATAAAATATATGTATTTGGTAAAATGTTTTTAATCACTGTAATATTATTCAACAGACAGCCGGACAAGAGATCGTTATCTACGTAACCACTATATCAGTCTATCAGGAAAAGATCTATTATGACTATGCACTAGAAATACGATCATTTGTCAACAAGTTGCAGCACTAAATTGAATAGCAAGTTTTTAAAGAGTTGACATGCAATATGTTGATCTATTCCTATTTGCCGTCACTAGTTCCGCTACCAGTGGTGACAATCAAGAAAAAAATTCCCAGTCGCCACCAGTGGTGGCATCGGGACAAATTTGTACCAAAACTTTTTAGTGCTACAATAATGTAGCGCACGTAGCGTAGCTCGCCTTGCCGTTGGTAACAGATCTGTTAACAGACATTTGCTGCGGCACCACTTCGATGGGTGGCCCTTTGTATGGAATATACATCCAAACCCTACCGTACACCGTTTGAAGGGCACGTCATGCCGTTGCTGTCGGTCTCGGTAGTTATCTTAGGACAACGAGAGAGATAGAGAGGTATAAAGTGAGAGTGAAATATATTTTACAACTAACTGCGCCCCGCGGTTTCAGCCGCGATTTCCCGCGATAAAAAGTAGCCTATGTCATTTTCCAGGACCTAAACTACATACATACCAAATTTCATCAAAATTTGTTCAGTAGCATTTGCGTGATTGAGTAACAAACATCCATTCACCCAAACATCCTCACAAAGTTACGCATTATAATATTAGTTGTCTTCCGGCCCAGTGCGGGCTATCAGAAGGCACATGACCTCGATATTTGTGATTCTTGGACATCCTTCTTTCTTCACTGTTTTAAATCAGTGTTAAATCAGCACATAACTGAAGAAAGTCCTGGGGTGATTCGAATTCCTCTGCGTCGTATCAAAATTCAAAATAGTTCTCGCTAAGCTTCACTCGCTCGGTTAGCGAGGTGATACTCAATACCAAATTATTCACAAACAGGATTTCACACAAGAGTCATTATTTATTATTTCCTAAATTAACACATATTTATCTTTTTTTTATATATAATATTAAACTCATTGCCATATTTATTACTAAATATACATATATATTTAAAAAAGAGCGGAGGGATTATTTATATATATATATTTTAATTAAAATTCATTTTACATTTACTATCAACCCCCATACATATTAAATTATTCTAACAACAACCTACATAATATTCAGCGGGATTACACTATATATTTTCATTGCGTTTCAGTTTGAGATGAATTTCCGCAACGTCACGCCTCCATTCCATTGCAGTCAAACTAATCAAAAGTATGAACTTTGTATGTATCAGCTAAAAGCCAGGCACTGTCATTCGTGATACAGTTTTTCACTGAACACGAAACCAGGAAGCAGTGCAGTACTAACTTGTAGAAGTCTATTGCACTCGTATTAAACTAAGTTTATTGAGGCGTTGCTCGTTACGTGAGCATCGAGCATCGTTGTGAGCATTTATCGATATAATCTAAGGAAGCGATGTTTGTCCCGTTGACGAGTACCTTGTAACGTTACCGCTTGTTTTGTAACCCAAGTTATAGGCAACAGCGTTTATTTGATATAAACCCACCTTTCTTTGATTACTTGTCAATGTCAAATAACTTAAAAAATATTTTAGAGGACATTCAATCAATCAATCAATCAAAAGCTCTTTATTCATTATTGCCATCACAGACGCACTTATGAACGTCAATTATTAAAATGACTCTACCACCGTATTAGAAAGAGAACCAATACTCATACCACCACAACATCACCACACATTCTTTCCCAAATAATACTTACTTACCTCTAATTATTGAATATCCTCTCCTCAGGTATTTTTTTCTCTAACACCTGATATAGACCGTGGCTCTTAACTAGTATTTCCTGCCCCCGTACCCAGTGATATCTCAAGTGCCAATCGTATATCGTGTTGAGCTCAAATTAAGGTATTCACTGCGACTATTGAGTATTTCATGATAACGTTTTGTGTAATAAGAGTGGCTATTGTGTAGTGAGTATTCCTTTTACGACTTGTAATCAACACTGTCTGCACCTGAGTTCAACTTGTCAGACGATGTAGTATCACTCTCGTTTTACCTTTCACTTGCACCACACATGACGTGTTTGACATTGAACGCTCGACCCGATTAAAGCATAAGCAGACGATTCGCGAGGCCGCGTCGATGTCCACTGCCCTACTCGAGTAATTGTTGTTAATATTCGCAATCGTTGCTACCTGCACTCTTTACAACTATGAGTTTATACTGCTGGCCGATTTAGAACCTCGCGATAACTCGGCGACCAATTCAGTTTGGTATATTCCGATCCAAAATATTGCACACAAAATAAATTCCATAAATGTAACATGTAATCGATACCCATATTGTAACCGAAACCGTACCGAGTTCTCGCGGAATAGCTTGAAAAAGAACCTAAAACATGAGATCTTTAACTAGTTGAATGAATTCGGTATTCGTTATCGTGAGGTTCTGAATCGGGGGCCTGGTCTTCACAATACCGTAGTTAAAATATTCCATACATAACGCAGTCGATTTCTCCCTGAATTTACAAGGTAAAAAATCGTTTAATTCAAAGTTTCTGTTCAGTTTTAATTGTTCCTCTATTAAATGGTTACCTTGATTGTTCTGGTGTAGGGCTGGAACAAAAGATATGAGAAAGTCTAAGTCTAGTCTGTAACTTCTATGGGGTAAATAAACTAAGATAGACTATCTATTAAGGCAGAAAATCATTTTCTAAGAATAATAATTATCAAGGTAAATAAAATATATGTTGCAATGGATCCTTGGAAATGCTCTATAAATAAAATTTATCTACAATAGGCATCTCATTGAGTAGCATGATGAGCTTCATAATATTAATTAGCAAATACTTAACTACAGTTAATGCTATATCAGTTTGTAATTGAAACCAAAACTCTTACTATTTAATAACGACCATTAGTAAAACGACTGTTTTGTCTATAAATAATAAACTGTATAATACCTACATGATCAATTTAAGTTATACGCACATTATTATGTTTTATTTTAGTAGGTGTCTGTTTAATATATTCATATACAATTTAAGATTATAATCGTGGCAATTAAAACATTTTTGCGTTGCCTAATTCTCAGTGTACGAACAACGCGTACATGTAGGTATATAACGTTTTTAGTTTATATATAATAAAAATATTGTGGCAGTTTTAGCTCATTAGTCAAGGATACGTTAATTGAGGGTTAGAGGTCAATATAAATACACTTAAAGAAGTAAACCTTTGATTTCATGGGCAAAGCATTGACTGTATGTGGTAATAGATTCGTTTCGCCAATGAGTTTTACTTAAATAAATAAATACGCCTAAAGATCACATAATATATAGGTATCCTGGGCCCTAACTAGGCACCCTTGTATCTAAGAAACCAGGAACTACGAGAACAGTCACGAAACAAATGCTTGTATTTTTTTCTGTGCACAAACATTTGTCCCGTCACGGGAATCGAACCCGCAACCTCAGTGGTCTATGAGGTTTGAGCCAACCTGCCCAACCTCTACACCACAGAGCCTGACAAAATCCATCAAAATCCATTTTTATTATATACTAGCTGCGCCCTGCGGTTTCACCCGCGGTTTTCCGGGATAAAAAGTAGCCTATGTGTTAATCCAGGGTATAAGTTATCTCCACACCAAATTTCATCAAAATCCATTTAGTAGTTTTTGCGTGAAAGAGTAACAAAGGTAGGAAATATCCATATTCTTACAATCTTTCGCGTTTATAATATTAGTAGGTTTTTTTTTATTCATTTGTATACATTTTACAACTTTTCATAGAAATCTAACACCTTATAAACCTTAAATAGGTTTGTCTTGGGTGTCGCATTCCTCTTCTATTGCTTACTTCTCTTCTTTTACTGTAGTAATGTACGTATATATGTGACTGGTAAATAGTTCTAATGCCATGAAATAATATTATTGGTTACTAATTATATATACATATATAATTATATGTATAATTAGATAACAATTACTATCTTTACAAAACGAAGTTCTAATTAGTAAAAATAATTTCTACTTCTTTGTAACAAATGCTGTCATGTTTATCTTCCTACTAATATGTTATATTCGAAAGTGTGTGTTTATTGCCACGTAGTTCCATAACGGATGTTGATACAATTTGGTGTGTAGGTAATCCCCCCTTTTGTCGAACGCCAAAAAACGATGCAATTTTATTCATAAATCAACACTGCTGAATCTTAAATCAATTAAAAGACAAGTTATTTCAATCAATCCACAACGGGCACTTGTGATGGATGACACCTCTCTTCACCATCAGTATAATTTCCCCACCTCCTGCTGACAGCACGCGACCAGCTGCACCCGCGGCACCGGTGTAGCTCGCACCATTTCTGATAGCCTTCGATGTCGGATAATTTGCAGGTATGGCGAAAGATGTAAGAGTTCAAACTAAATGTAAATCCACACTTCCTTAATATAAAAGTAAAATATATTATAATCTTGAAAGTTTACTGTTTAGTTTCTTTTATAAGCTTAAACAATCATTTAATGCAAATTAAAATTGACAAATTGTCCTTAATAATAATATAAAATAAAATAATTATAAATGCAAAACTGTCTCTCTCTGTCTGTCTAGCTGGTCTGTCTGTCTATCTGTTTGTTACCTTTTCACGGCTAAACCGATCTTGATAAAATTTGGTTCAGACATAGCCTATAGCCCGGCAAAGGATATATGTTCATCCCAATTTAACACGTGGTTCCCGAGGGATTGTAACCAAATCACACGCGCTAAAAGTCATGAGCAGGAGCTAGTTACAAATGTTACATGTTGTGTCGTGTTGCACCTCGTGCAACAAAAAAATTAGTGAACAATTATTGGATACTATTCTTGGATAAACTTTTAATATTTATTTTAAAGTATGCATGCAATATGAGTTGAAAGATAACGCATCCTTAATGGTAAAAAAAATACAAAAAGGTAAACAAGTATTTATGTTGATTAAATCATCGTCTCATTTTTTGCCTCGACTAAGTCATTAACGCTTCTACCGGGTTGGTTTAAGTACCTATCTAATTGATGTTAATTATTTTGTTCTGTGACTTTTGAGTAGTTTTGTATAAACCCGCTATCGCTTATCATTTACATTTTCATTATGACACAAAAATGCTACTGTGCGACTACTTGAATCTCTTTCGTAACCTTAAAAGGTAAGATTTATTTAACCCGTATATTATCAGAGCATTTTTTGTGGCATGTGACCTACGAGAGCTTTCAGGGCTCAGGCGGCAAACATATTTCAGCAACATTGTATTTATTTTGAGGAATTGCTTGTACATGCCATTTTTTATAATTCTAGGTATGTTTAATTTTATAATAGTTGCATAGACATATTATTAGATAAGTAGATACTAGTTACTCCTCGCGGTCTTCCAGGATATAAATTATCTTATGTCCTTTTCTAAGACCTGAAATATCTACGTATATTTAATAGCTTTTTGCGTGATTGAGTAACAAACATCCATCCATCCACTTCACAAACATCCGCATTTATACAATTACTAGCTGCCCCTGCGGTTTTACCCACGGATTTCCGGGATAAAAAGCCTATATCAATATTATTACCAGGACTTCAAGTACCTTCAAACCAAATTTCATCAAAATCCGTTTAGTAGTTTTTGCGTGAATGAACGTAACAAACATCCATCCATCCACCCTCAATCTATCTAGGTTCAAGAAAACTCTACTCTACATTTTGGTTATTCGCCAATTGAACGTTTTCCTGGCTTGTACCAATTTCATTACAGATTCCAATCAATTTAAAATAGAGGACCTTGAACTCTATCCGGCTGTAACTGGTACCTACTGTTGATAGAATTCTAATCGGTAAAACCCTGCCAAAAATATGAGAAACGGAGAACCCAAGAAAAGTAACGGCAAAAGTGATGAAGTATTTTTATCGATAATTTAGTACACTTTCGATGAAGATATCATTCGCCTTGACGTATTTGCCTGCGACGAACCTTAGCTTCGGGAACGGAAGCAAAAATGGTTGAAAAAACCAAATTACGTTTTTAAGTGGAAGTTTATGATGAACACAGATAATAACAGTTTTTAGAATCTTCAAAGAAGTTTTAGACCTTTAAATACAAGTTGAGTACTGACGCAAATGAATACGGAATTGAAGAAGAAGCATCTATAGAAGAAAAGGAACCCATTAGAGGTATACATCAAAAATAAAGGCGTGCCTAAATTTTGGTCTTTTGATTTCATAAAAAATTTACTAGAGTCTTCTCAGTTTGTCCAACTATGTATCTACAACATTTTTGATTAATCAGCTCATGACATCATTCATGCTGTCTCTATCTTGCGAATGAATAGGTACCTACTACAATTTGTCATGCATCTGTATCAGCAAAACACTGAGTTAGAAGCGTAAAAGAAGTATGGAGGTGTCTTTTTGATAGTTTTTGGACTTGTAGAGATTGCTAAGAAAATATATCTCTAAGAGGAAATATACTGGACGATTGAATTTTCTTATTTTACGAAATTTATTTTTTAAAATTTAATTTTTTTTTGAAACAGAAATGCAAAGATTACAAAAGAAAAAAAAACTCTGTGGAGTTGAGTCCATGCATGAGGCATATAACCTTCTGCGTATTGGACTAAAAGGACGTCGCCAAGCCTTCCCAATCACGGATGTCAATACCCCATCACACAATAACTAAGGAAACGGTCTAGACACCATGGGTGGCCGATTAATTCTGACCACGCCAAAATAGAACATCACTTTGTCCGCGCGTAGATCAATGCGACTTTAATGTAAATCGTCTCGATTGTGATCAGACGGCCGCGACACAGATCAGGCTGTAGTCACTGTGTCACTACTGTCGCCTGCGTAGTGCATGATGTCACACGAACCTGCGGTCGAGGCCTTGCGGGCTGACAATCATTGTTAAAGATTTATATTTTATACAATAAAATTTATAACGTACAAGAGAGTTTCATCACTTGTGTTTCAGGTGGCGCTGATCTTCAAAGAAAGAGCCCAATGATGATTTACAGAATAGGATTAGTAAAAATATTTTAATTTTTTTGGTTTTCTTTTCTATGTAAAATCCCATACACACACTGTACGCAGAAATGTCATGGTCAAAGTTTTTGTCATAGCACGTGTTTAAGCATGAATATGCAATATCTTAATTTGTTTTAATTAGTTAGGTAGGTACATACCTATGTAGTTGGTAGTCGTATATTAGGTTATATTAGTAATATTTGAGGCGGAATTGCCTTTTTTATTGTAGTTTTGTGAAATAGTTCCTCTTATAATCATTATCATTATCATCATCATCATCATCGTCAACCTATGTCGGTCCACTGTTGGGCATAGGTCTCTCTAAAAGCAGGCCTCTGAACCCGATCTTTGGTTTTCCTTCTCCAGTCACTACCAGCAACCCTGCGTATACCTACCGTCACTTCATCTAGTCGCAAGACTACGATCCGCGGTCTCTACCCTAGAAAACGTCTACTACCCCAACGCTTATCAGTTCTGCGGCAAATATAACCAGTCTACTGCCAATTCAGCCTGCTAATCTGCTAAGCTATTTCAATTACTTGTTACACAGTTCAGAACCTCCTAATACATATTTTTTTTATATCCGTTCTTTTTATATATTTTATATTTATGCTTTGAATTGCTTGCGAATTTATAACAAATTGTATAATATGACTTCAACTTTTTTTACAATAAGTTTTATAAGCCTGAATCAGACTTGTTTGGTTATTTTCCTGGTACTTCAATTTCTTCGTCTAAACTTGAATCTGTGGGCTCTTCAGCAAAGGTCTTCTCTTTCCCATGCCGATGCTGTTCTGGGGCCCATGTTCTCCCGGCTGTTTTCACAATTTAGTCATCCCATATATTTACTTCTCGCCCCTTTCTTCTCTTTGTTTCTTGGGACAAAGATACAGTACATCTTACCTACTTGTAAGCATAGATAGTTGCATAACTACTGTCATTGTTTCTTAATGCGGGACGAGTTTCCGAATTCATATTCGTGTCCATGATTTGGTCAGCTCAAGGTTTCAATGTGTACACTCTTCCTAACTATGTGTATTATCGCTCTGTATAGCACGTCGCAGCCTGATGTCATAATCGCTGCTTATTATATAACAACTGGTTTTGTAATTTTTTTGTGTTCTCATTTTGCTTTGTTACACGTTTATGCCAAATCGGCAAAAACGGGCCTCATTTATACCTGTTCATATTAAGTTGACAAGTTCAGGTGTATGACTGAAGGTGAACATCACAAAAACACCTACTTTAATAAACAGAAAAAGAACAGCTCGATTTTGTTAAAGACGTTCATTTGATACTAGCTGCGCCCCGGGGTTCCACCCAAAGTAGCCTATTATATAATGTGCTATTTCAAGTCCTAAAGTACCTAAGTACATACCAAATGTCATCAAAATCGGTTCGGTAGTTTTTGCGTGAAAGAGTAAAAAACATCCTTACATCCATACATACAAACTTACGTGTTTATAATAATAGTATGGATTTGATAGGTAAATGAAATAAAAGCATAAGAAAATGAAAAAATTTGGAAAGAAGGGTAACTATTTCAACTCATTTCTTTCCTTTAACCGGCCGGACCCGGAAGATAAATAAAAAAGAGCGATTCTATCGGTTCTTTGGAAATATACCCGCTAAAAGAGATATCACCAACACACCGCGGGATGTCATTTCTTAAATCTATAAAATGTCTCTTCAAATATCAACAAAGAGAGAGAGTGTTATTACATTATCTCGTATCATTGACTTTCAATACCTCTATATACAAGCATAGAGTGTTGTAGCATTGTAGGTAGATATTGCATTGTTCTTGAAGCCATGGCAATGACAACAGTTACTTCGATAGGAACTATGTAACCACATAATTACCGGCAGTAACTATGTAACCATGGTTTCACAAGAATGACATATCACGTGTTGTCTCGTCACGTCAATTCGCATCACATACTGACCCTAGGTCGTGAGTGTTGTGTCGCGGGAGACACAATTAGCAGCATTATTACAAAAGTATTCAATTGTGAAGGACATTAAAAGATTTATCGTGTTATTAAAAAACTCAAGTGCGTTATTAGGTAGGTAATTTCTACTAAATTGACATAATATATTACATTAAAGGTTTTGTGACATTTATGTGTCAGATAGATAATGCAGAGCCGCAACCTAGCCAAAAAAGTAAAGTCTTGAATTGTTACAATTTAGAAGCAATATTCCTTGGATACGTAAGGAATGCACTAAGAAAGGATTTTTTGATATCCAGGGTAATGTGGTAAAACCGTAGTATGCAAACGATGTACCGGAATCAATTCAATTAAATCTATTTAAATTTTCACAAGCAAATACCTGCGACTCCGTCCGCTCAGAGTTAAGTTTATAGTTCTTTCCTAAAGTAAAATTCCTTGGATACGTAAGGAATGCACTAAGAAAGGATTTTTTGATATCCAGGGAAATGTGGTAAAACCGTAGTATGAAAATTCTTAATATCTAACTAAATGTACTTAAATTTACACAAGCCAATACCTGCGAGTGCGGCTCAGTGGGAGAACGTGCGACTTTCGATCCGACGCACGCGAGTTCGAATCCCGCTGGTCTCGCACCACTGACTTTCTTAAGTCATGTGCGGATTTAACACTCGCTCTAAAAACGGTGAAGGAAAACATCGTGAGGAAACCGGCATGTCCAAGAATTTATCACAAAAATTCAAGGACATGTGACATCCACCAACCCGCACTGGGCCAGCGTGGTGGATTATGGCCCATACTCTCTCTATGAGAGAAGGCCCGTATCCCAGCAGTGGGAACATGATGGGCTGATGATGATGATGATGATGATGAATACCTGCGACTCCGTCAGCTTAGAGTTTACAGTAAGTTTACAGTTCTTCCCTAACGAGCTAAAAACCCTCGTGGACACTGACTGTGAGACTGGTTCATAAGTTTAAAGTCGCTCAGCGAGCTATGGAGCGAGCTATGCTCGGGGTTTCTCCGAAGGATCGAATCCGCGACGAGGTGATCCGACAGAGAACCAAAGTAACCGACATAGCTCTCCGAATAAGTAAGCTGAAGTGGCAATGGGCCGTTCACATATGTCGAAGAACCGATAACCGATGGAGTAAACGAGTTCTAGAGTGGAGACCACGTTTTGGCAAACGTAGTGTAGGACGCCCTCCGGCCAGATGGAGCGACGACCTGCGTAAAGTGGCTGGTAGTAATTACATGCGAAGAGCCGAGGATCGGGCTCAGTGGCGTGCATTGGGAGAGGCCTATGTCCAGCAGTTGACTCGTATAGGCTGATGATGAGCTAAAAACCATCCTATATCCTATTTCCGGTCTTAAAGTACCTACCCACATACCAAATGTCATCAATATCCATTTAGTCCATATGGAGCGAAATGGCAACGAATACATACTCGTATACGCACAATCTTTCGCATTTATTTATAATATTAGTGGGATAGTGAGATTTTTACAAGCTTTTATTTAACATCCAATGTTTGTTTGTTAGGGTCAAATCTTACAAGTTGAATCACAACCACTTCCTGTTATCCTACGGAGTTGAAATTTTGCATACATACGTGTCAAAGTCCGATGACAATGCAATATAATGGTGACAGCCGGTGTAGGGGGCACAGCTTGGTTCGGGCTGAAGAAAACGCTTCCAGTTCTTGCTTCGAGGTGCTTTTATTTACTTGATTTTCAGTGGACTGTCTGATCGTAACTGACTCACTTTGTTGATAATTGCTCTACTTATATTCAAAACTCATACCTGGCAATCGCCCCCAGTCATAAGGAGCGACGCACGAGTCTCCACCAATAGTAGAGCCGCGATAAGTCTATCCCTTTCTATCTTGACCTTGAAGTTTTTTCGAATATGTCCTATCTCTTTCTATTTCTTTTGTATCTTTGGTTCCTCGCTCTAACTGGGAATTTTCCATGCGTTTTGGCTCTACTATTGGTGGAGGACAAAAGTGAAACAACCTAACTATACATTTCTTATCCTAGGCCCTAAGTAATATTCAACTTTATTTCTTACGTTACTAATAATACAAAATCTTATCATTATGTTAGAGTTATTCTACGTTGCTAACAATTATGTTAAGTTATTCTACGTTGCTAACACTTTCCCCGCCAGTGCACGACGGCTCGAGCACTCCATCTCCCGCCTGCAACGTCTTGCTCGCAGTCACGAAGATGAGTCTGGATACAGGGCGCCTCATCACGCCGCCCTTGGTTCGCACGTTCACGACGCGAGTTCTTCCGTCTGGTCCTGGGAAAGTCTCCTCGATTATTCCCCGCGGCCATGTGTTGCGCGGTAGCGAGGAATCTGCGATGATCACCACATCGCCTTTCTGGAACTCTGCATACTTTCTGCCATCTAGCTTTCTTGGCATGAGGGTTGGGAGATACTCCCTCAGCCATCGACTCCAGAAGTGGTCGGCCATTCTTTGGGCTGTTTTCCAGTTGGGCTTCCCAATAAGGTTTGTGTCGTCGTATTCGCCCAGTACTGCTGCTCCGCAAGATCTTCCAATCAGGAAGTGGTTCGGGGTTAGTCCTTCTTCGTCTTCTGGATCGGCGCTCAAGTGGGTTAACGGTCGGGAGTTAACCGTGTGCTCCACCTCAGTCAGGAGCGTGTGAAGAACTTCTTCTGGAGGACTTCTTTCCTTGAGGACGGCAGTGAGTGCGGTTTTGACTGTCCGCACTAATCTTTCCCATGCCCCTCCCATATTGGGGGCTCCAGGAGGAATGAACTTCCAGGTTATTCCCTCTCTTTCAGCAGCCTCGATGAGTTCGTCGTTCTGAATTTTCTTGGCTTCTTCTTTCAGCTCGTGGTCTGCCCCGACAAAATTAGTTCCATTGTCGCTATATATTGTTCTGGGGCTTCCTCGACGTGCAGCCATTCTTCTAAGCGCCATAATCATGGAGCTAGTGCTTAATGAGGCGGCGAGCTCCAGATGAATTGCCCTTGTCGTCAAACAAGTGAAGAGGGCTCCCCAACGCTTCTCTCTTCTGCACCCGATCGTGACGTGCATCGGGCCGAAGTAGTCGACACCCGTACACGTGAATGGCGGTTGGTTATACGCCAGGCGCTCTTGAGGCAGGTTCCCTGGTGGCGGCATCCCGGGCTTCAGTCTTCTGATGATGCACCATTGGCACTGATGTGCCACTCGTCGAACGGCGTCGCGCAGAGACAGAATCCAATATTTCTGTCGAAGTTCATTGACGACCGTAGCGTGGTTTCCGTGATGCAAGCGTCGGTGGTAGTGATCGATGAGAAGTTGCGATATTCGGTGTTTTCCATCTAAGATTGGCAACTTCTGATTCTCCCCAATGTCTTGGATCTTCACCGTTCGGCTGTTGAGGCGTAACACGTCTTCTTCATCGAGGGCTACGTCGATTTTCTTAAGTCGGCTTGAATTTTCTAGCGGTTTTCCTTTTTTCAAATCGTTGATCTCTTTTTTGAAAGTTTCGTTTTGGCTTAAACAAATTAAAGCTTTCTCTGCTTTCTGTAGGTGTTTCTGCTCAATAGGTAGCCATTTCTTATTTCTTCCCTTTTCACTGCAGGCCGTACGCTTCTTCTGTCGGCAGGCATCTACGAACATGTACATTCGTGCTGTAGTTCTTAGCAACCGAGTCCAGTTGCTGAATCTGTTCGGGTCAGGCATGCTTCGTTCTTGATCGGTTCTGATCGTAGCACAGGTAGCTCTTTTCATTTCTTCTTCTTCTGGGCTTGATTCTTCTTTCTCTATCTTCTTGACCGGCCATTCTGATTTCGGTCGGTACAGGAAGGCGGGCCCTTTGAACCACCTTGCTTTGTCATCAAAGTCTCGTGGCATGTTTCTTGTGGCATCATCTGCTGGGTTTTCTTTGGTGGGAACCCATCTCCAATCGCGTGGTTTGGTGATGTCTTCTAATTCTGCCAACCGGTGAGCGACGAATGCCTTGAAGCGCCGTGGGTCGGCTTTCATCCATTGCAGCACGGTGGTAGAGTCCGACCAGAAAACCCGAGTTGTGACTTCCAGGTCGGATTCTTCTGAGATGGTGGTAGCTAATCTTGCTCCCAGCAGTGCAGCTTGTAGTTCGAGGCGAGGTATCGAAGTGGTTTTCACTGGCGCTACTCTGGCTTTCCCCGCCATCAGGGAAATGTGGATGTCCCCGTTGCCGTTTTCGGTTCTCCAATAGACTGCGGCAGCATAAGCAGTTTCGCTGGCGTCAACGAAAGTATGCATCTCGCCTGTTCTTGTTGCTGTAGGCGCCAGACATCTGGGGATCTTCAACTCTTGCAGCGTCTTGACGTCTCTCAAGTATAGGTTCCAGACTTCTTGCTGGTCTTTATCGATGGATTCGTCCCATTTCACCCCAGTCCTCCATAGATCTTGGATCAGTTTCTTTCCTTTTATCAGGGCTGGGGCCGCGAGTCCCATCGGATCAAAGGTCGACATCACGGCGCTCGTGACTTCTCTTTTCGTTGGAGCTCTGCTTCCGTTGGCGACTTCAATTGGGGTATTTCTCAATCCAACGTTGAATGCCAGCACGTCTTCATTAACGCACCACCTCATCCCGAGAGTCTTCTCTTCCTCGCCAAGTTTCTTTTCTTTCGGAGCTTCTTCTGTTCTCAGATTGACCAGTGTTTCTTCTTCGTTGCTTGCCCATTGACGAAGTTCAAAACCAGCTGTTCGATGTATTTTGTCTACTTCCTCTGCGATGTTTCTCGCTTCCGCGATTGTCATGAAGCTCTGCAGGTCATCGTCCATATAGTGATTCTTGATGATTGCTCTGGCCGCCTCTGGATGTTTTTTCTCTTGTTTCTTCGCGTTGGTGTTTTTAACGTAGATAGCAGTCGCTGGTGAGGATGCTGCGCCGAAAATCACCGATGTCATGCGGTATTCCTTGGGTTTCGACTTTCGCTCTTTTCCTCGCCAAAAGAAACGCAGGCTGTTTCTATCTTCTTTTCTTATGTGAATTCTCAAGAACATCTCCTTGATGTCGGCGACGACTGCTACCGGCCCTTCTCTAAATCTCAAAAGTACTCCAAAGAGTGATTGGAGTAGGTCGGGTCCCGGCAGCAGGGCATCGTTCAGACTCTTTCCTTCGTATCTGGCGGCGGCGTCGAACACGATGCGTAGCTTCTTCTTCTGTGGATGTACCACGGCAAAATGAGGCAAGTAGAATGTTCGCCCTGGAGTGGTTTCTGTCGGGGCTTCTTCTGCGTATCCACTGTCCAGCAGATTCGTCAGTTGCTTCTCGTATTCGCTCTTGAGGGTTGCGTCTCTGTCTAGTTTCTTTTCCACACCCAGGAGTCGGTTGTAGGCTTGGGTGTAGTTGTTCGGCAACGTCTCGTTTTCCCCCTTCCACAGCAGGCCGGATTCGTATCTGCCATCTGGCAGCTGTTTCGTTGTGTTTTCGAGTATCGTCAGGGCTCGTTGATCGGCATCATTACTTGGGCGTCGCTGCTGTATTCCGATTGAGTCTAATTCGAAGTGCCGCTTGATCAAATCTTCGATATCCTTTTCCTTGTTCATACTGCGGCAGTGGTTTACGTAGTTTACTGGTGCAGCAGCAGCTCCGGTGCAGCATCCGTGAAGCACCAATCCTAGTCCGGTGAGTGATGCCACGGGTTCGTTCTGTTTGCCCTTCAGAATCTTTCGGGAAACAATCAGGTCCCAGTTGTCCTGACCGATCAGTAGTGCTGGTCTCTCTTCTCCATAAAGAAGCTCATTTTTCATTTTATTCAAATGACTGCATTTTTCTATTACTCTCGTGTCCACGCACTGTGGCGATAGTTTCAAATGTTCTACGGTGCGCACGCCTTTGAGAGTTCTCTTGTCTCTTCTATGTGCTCCTTTAATCTTCAGATTCATTTTCAGAGAATCTTTCTTTTCTATTATCTTTCCACCGACTGTTTCCAAAATGAGAGGCTCCTTTTCGCCGGTGGCTCCAATGCGAGTAGCGATGTTTGCGTCGAGCAGTGATATAGTTGACCCCTCGTCAAGCAGTGCCAGGATGCGAGTGGATCCCTTAGGGCCAAATATGTCTACTGGAACCATTTTCAGGTATACTTTTGTTCCATCAGCTACTGCGTATACGGATTTCACAATATTCTTTGCCTCTTCATTTGTATCTGGTTTCTCTTGCTGCTGGGGCGGTGCCGTAGCTCGTTTCGTTGGCTCCGAGTGCAGCATGGTGTGATGCGGTCGTTTGCATGTTCTGCAGGCCTGTCCCCTGCAATCGTTTCGCATGTGTCGCCGGCGTAGGCATCTGAAGCATAGTTTCTTCTGTTTTGCAGTTTCCCATCTTTGGTCAACAGTAGCCTCCTTAAAATTCTTGCATTCGGTGAGCAAATGCTCTCCTTCGCACTGGAAGCAGAACTTTCTGTTACCCTCTTGAGCTGCGGCGACTGTGTTTCTTTCGTCTTCTTGATTTTCTTCTTCTCGCGTCACGTTCACAGGGTATCTCTGGCCACCAACCCTTTTCTTCCCAACTGGCTCGGGAGGTGCTATTGTTGCGGCCAATTCCGCTTCATCATTCAGGAAGTTTTTAATTTTCAAGAGATCAGGCTCTTCATCGCCTACGCGCTTGCTGTAATCCAACCATCGGTACCGCATCATGGGTGATAACTTCTCTATGATGTGTCTGTTCATGTCCGGTGAACACAGGTAGCCCGGTTTCTTCAGGGCGCTGATTGTCATCACGGTATTGTTGATGCGGTTTGCAAAGATGCAGATATCTCGTGGGCTGTCACCAATTCGTGGTAATGCTTTTATCTTCTCAAGTTCTGATACTATCAGTTGTTCCGGTCTCCCGAATCTTCGCTCTAGTGCAGCGACAACGTCCTCGGGATCTGAGGCAACAAACAGAAGGCTTCGCACTGCTTCTTTCGCTGTTCCCTTTACAGCTTTCCGTAGTCGGGCCATGTTGTGTTCGTTCGTACACAGCGCCTTGCTGTCCTCGAATGCTCTCTGGAACGGCAACCAATCTTCATGCGTTCCATTGAATTCTGGCAGGTCCCATATCTTCATGGGCATCTTGCTCGGCTGAGCTGCTTTCGTGGCGCTTACGATGGCATCGGCTAGTTCTTTCAGTTCCATGTTCCTGATTGGTCTCTCTGGTTCCTTGGGTTCTTCTAAATATTCAGCGGTTTGCTTCACCCATTGTTCGACATGCGTTGATCGTTCTATTTCCAAATCCTCATCTGAATCTTGTTCCGATTGGCATTGAGCTAGCTCTAGCTCTGTCTCGGCCAAGGCAACAGCGGACCGAGCGGCTTCCAGTTGCTTCTTCTGGAGTTCCAATCGGGCTTCGAGTTCCATCCTCTTAGTAGATTTGGTCGATCTTGCAGTCTGTTTCGATTGTGGAACCAACGTTTCCGAAGACGCGAACGGTGGGACGGCAGGTCTTCCTCCAAGGTTCTTCGGATTGCCCGTTGTCGACATCTGTACTGGGGCTACAGGTTTGGTGGCAGGCGCGGCAGTAGCGAGTGCGGTAGCGGCGCGCGCTTTGGTCTTGCGCTTGCCTTTGGTGGATACAGTGCCCGGGGGTGCCGGTTGCATTCTCGCGGTTGCAGACGTAGACGCGGTCGTGGATGCGGTCGCGTACATAGGTGCGGACGCAGACGCGGGCGCAGCTGCAGGTGCAGGCGCGGGTGCAGGCGCGGATGCGGGCGCGGGCGCGGGAGGGGGCACGGACGCGGCCGTCGCTGCGGAGCGCAGGTATCTCCCCGGCGTCGGGGCGGCGGGCCCTCGGGCGACGCTACCGGACGCGGCGGCGGAGACGACGGATGCGGCGGAGGCGGCGGAGGCGGCGGTGCCGGCTGATGCTTCCGTAGATGTCGACGTAGTGGCTTCTGTTTCAGTCGTAGCGGGCGTATTCATTGACCAATCGGTCGTTGCGTCGGTCGATTCACGACGCATAGGTGACCTCGAGCGTACCATTTCAATCTTGAGTCTTCAGCGGCGATCCGTCTCAAATGGACCAACAATTGTAGGGGGCACAGCTTGGTTCGGGCTGAAGAAAACGCTTCCAGTTCTTGCTTCGAGGTACTTTTATTTACTTGATTTTCAGTGGACTGTCTGATCGTAACTGACTCACTTTGTTGATAATTGCTCTACTTATATTCAAAACTCATACCTGGCAATCGCCCCCAGTCATAAGGAGCGACGCACGAGTCTCCACCAATAGTAGAGCCGCGATAAGTCTATCCCTTTCTATCTTGACCTTGAAGTTTTTTCGAATATGTCCTATCTCTTTCTATTTCTTTTGTATCTTTGGTTCCTCGCTCTAACTGGGAATTTTCCATGCGTTTTGGCTCTACTATTGGTGGAGGACAAAAGTGAAACAACCTAACTATACATTTCTTATCCTAGGCCCTAAGTAATATTCAACTTTATTTCTTACGTTACTAATAATACAAAATCTTATCATTATGTTAGAGTTATTCTACGTTGCTAACAATTATGTTAAGTTATTCTACGTTGCTAACAGCCGGCTTATTTGACGATGGAAACGGAAGTTGGGCAATGGATTTCCTTGACGGATAATCGTAAGCTAAATACTAGTGTTTGAGCTCATTTTAATCTGCTCGTGGTTCTGATTACGAATTTGATAAAAGCTTGTGTTAAAAATACATGTTTCAACAAAATCTTGTAACGTCGAGAAACGATGACAAAAAAGATGTTTTTATGAAAAAAGTGTGACTCCAAAGGTTAAAGGTTATTTCTGTACTAAAAAGACAATAAACTACCAGTAAATAGAAGTGACGAAAATAGCACGGAAAGGTAGAGTCGCGTGACGTCAAGCGGTCAAGTGCGGTACCTATACCTACATGTAATAAAGTAAGCTAGGTATGTTCGTATGGTATATACATACTCGCGTAACGCTAAAATAATCCTACAATAGGGGATCGGACAGTAATCGAAAAAAAATCTAAAATGTAGTTAAAACGAATTTTTGTCAAATTCGAAAGATCATTCAATCAATATTTTTGTAAAATAATAATAATTTATATTTTTAAATCAATAAATAAAATCTAATAATTCTGAAATTTTTTTATCTGTTCCGAAACACAACACAGTGCATGACGTCATTTCAAAGTATATACCGAAGGCGAAGCTTATGTTTATTTTATATTTTTGCTTTTTATCTATATCAAAACGATACGTTTTTCACGTCATAAAGAACCTAAAGTCTTTAAACTTCACAAAAATGTATAAATCACCTTGCAAGTTTGCTTTCGTAGAGCTTGTCGTTTCGTTGGCCAGCGTGTGACGTCATACGTCTGAGGTGACCTTTTGCGCGGCAATATTTGAAACATAACATTTAAACATAATTTGAGGTACTTTTAGGACTTTATTTAACTAAAACATTATTTTTTATGGCTATATACATATATATACATTATAGTTAATTTTAAACACTTTCTGAAAAGTTGTCCGATCCCCTATTAGTATTACAAGACAAGATTTTAGTAATAATTAGGGATGGTCTTAAGACGAGCCCGCGAACAGATAGTTTTAACTATTTATTCTAGCTGCAGCCCCGATTTTACATGCGATTTTCCAGGATAAGTAGCCTATATCTTTTTCCAGGACCAAAAACTAAACATACCAAATTTTATCAAAATCCGTTTAGCAGATTTTGCGTGATTGCGTATCTTATCTATCCATCCATCCTCACAAACTTTCGCATTTATAATATTAGTAAGACTAGAGATTTTCCGAAATAAAAATAAGCCTTTTCCTGGACCTAAAGAACCTATGTAAATTTTATCAAATTCCGTTCAGTAGTTTTTTGCGTGAACATCCACACAAACAGGTTTAGTAGGAAGGACAAGATTGGATTAGTAAGTGTAAGATTTATTAGAAGCAGGATTTTGACCTTTTCAGATGGATAGATAAACACTTTATTGTTAAAAAAACCTTAAAAATAAATACATGGAAAAACGAGCACATTTCACAGTAATCAGCATAACAATAGGCGGTCTTATCCCTCAAAGCAATCTCTTCTAGACAATCTTTGAACAGAAAGGACTAGTATAATGAACAGACGGTGGTTTTTAGCCGATTCAAAAAAGGAGAAGGTTCTGTTCGATTGTATTTTTTTTTACTTCTTTTTATCGTTTTTTTATGTATGTTACCTCAGAACTCCATCATTTATGAACTGATTTGGAAAATTCTTTTTGCGTTGGGTTCAGTAAAGCTACGAAGTGGTCCCATGTAAATTTCATCGATATTTGATCGTGGACTTCGAAGATACATTGGAGTCGGTTTTTGTTTTTTTCTAATATTTAAATATTACAAAATTACTACTTTGTATTAGCGTAACTGTAGTTCGACAAAGGCGAATGTGTGCAATGTTCCGTTAAAGTTTGTGTGACCTAACTATAATTGCTCAAATAATCGATTGGTTGCATAACTACCGACGTCGCAAGATAGACGTAATGTAGAAAACATTGACCTTTACGCAAAATTAATTAAATAAAAAAGCTGTCAGAAAAAATATGCAAATTATTCGCAATCAACACGTTCCTACGTATCGTGTTTTGACTGGAATTATTTATCTACAATTAGTTTATTATTTATTTCATCGAGGAACTTTTTTTTTGATATCACTGACCGACGCGTCGGTTGAACTTTTACTTTGTAACTAAGTTCTGTTTATTACTTTAGTCATATACTTTCTCATTAGAGCGTGGGTGTTTTTATATGATTAGTAATTAATTCAAATAGGTATATCACAGTGTTGGGACGTGGGTGTAGGTATTTTGTAATAAAAATGGCGCCCATTTGATGTTACTATTAACATCTCGCTTGGCGCGTTGCATCAAGTGATATACTGAAAGTAGAAAAATAAGTTGATACGCTGCATTGTTATGATTTTTTATAGATTTGATGGATTTTTAAGTTAGTGAAAGTTCTGTTTCTAGGCTTTTCTGCTTTTTTTACCGTTTGTTTGTATTAAAATATTTAAGTAAAGTGATGATTTTGTTATGAGTTAGGTACTCGACTAATTATTTTTATTACTTAGAGCTTCAAAAAAGTAAACAAAATTAAATGAATGTTTGAATTTAAAACTTATGTACGTACTCGAAGTTATTGAACTACTGCAAATTAATTTCCTGCATTCCATTTTTCAGAGGAACTTTATCTATGAAAGGGTAACAAAATGTAGAGGCATGTTATATGGAAAATTATGGGCTTAGTCGATACCTCAAATGGCATGACATAGTATCTATATACTTTTTTTACAAAAAATAAGTGGGCATAAATATTTGATGAATAAGTGAACCCTGCATCCCACACTACGGTGACGACAATTCTCTCCCTGCATCGCTTGCACCCATTTTAGAACGATTTAGATTTACCGCTACCATATTAGTAGAGGTGACAACGTTGGGTGACATCTTATTTCAACCCTTTATAGCCCAAGTCAAGTTGACATCATCAGATAAGAGTGTCGGAAGCGAGATGTCATTGATCCCAAAATGCCTTCTCCAATATTTTCGTGGTCTAAGAAGTAAGCTTGCTAGGTGGGCGTGCTCGGTCTACTAAGTACAAAATAGTCTCGGTCGCTCCGGTCGATGCGTATGGATACAGAATCTCTCGTTTTGTCTATACGTATGTAATGTACGTTGTAATTTCTAGAAAGCACACAGTGATTCGTGTTCATTTGCTTAAACTTTCAATTTGTTATGAATTTATGGACGTGTTTTGTGTTTTCTCTTAGTACCCACTTTCTTATCTTTATTGCGGTTACATGTTAATAATTATTTTATAATTAAGTTTCATTTTTATCAATAACAATGACATTAAATAAATAGTTTGTTTCCTTAACTGTTACCTTCAACATTTTATATACGTTTTTGTACAAAAAGTTAGATAATCATCAGACAGACTGTTTACTATCTCCATAGCACAGCTTCCTTATACCCCGAGGCGTTTACACACAAGATAAAATAATTTAATGATAATCTCGTACAGAAGTGTTTGCTTTTTAAAATGATACAAAACCGTGAATTACAGTGGATAGTGTGTCGACCGCCTATATAAATTTCCCTGGCGTTCCCACACAGCGACGTCACTGTAGCTACGTAGATGGCCGAAACGTTTGTGTGTGTGCACGTGTGCACACTTGACTAAACGACCACGTGCGAATCCATCAACCTTACCTTTAAGGTTTAAGGTTCAGAGTTGCTTGTGGGGGTATTAGTGAAGTGAGCTGATAAAGTTGTGTTACTGTACCGTATTGTTTCACGTTTGTGCTTCTCTGTGTGGCGAGGTTAAGTAGAGCGGCGTTATCTCGGAACAGAGATTCCGTGGAGTTTTGATTATTGAATATTATAAACAAAGAGCTTAACAAATATTTTTTTTTCTTTGATTAGGCTTATATTATACGTTTATGTTTTGTGAAAAGGGTGCATACACTTTTTTCTAAATATTATTGAACAGTTCTCAAATCTTCTTTAATTTTATTTAATTACTATTTCGTTACACCTCATTGATGAATCACCTGATGAACCTGATTGATGTTTATATTTGTTATAATTAATATACAGCAAATTTACTTTTCATACTTTTCATTAGTAGGTACATTTAATGTTGATTAATTTCAAACTAATACTGATTATGTTGGCTAAAAACGTAACATGTTCCACAAATCCGAGCCGTTGCTAAGCCACACTATACCTAAATCAAACCTGCTAACATAGGTTGTGTAACATCGTATGTTGTTGAATCCAAACGCAAATACATTTCATAATTACCGAGGGTTTAGCGCATTGTCCGTCCAGTCTAAATGTCATCGAACGGGGTTTCGCAAGCGTCAATCACGGGCGGTCACCTACTTTCGCGATCGACTCGAGGCGATTAGTCGGCACTCGACTACATTCACCGAGGCTTCGGCTCACCTCCGAAGCCTGTGCCTCTACGCAACAATTGTTTCTGTAGGAATCTTTTATTTATGGCAACGTTGAGCTTTGTTTGTGTGCGCGCTCCGTACGGCCGTACTCGTGTTTTACCTGTACGCACACTCATCACATTCAATTTTCAACTCTATGTGTTAATGCTACGGTTGAGATCGGGTTGAGTGACACAGCCACAGAAATGCTCTACCGGCAATAAGTCAACGCTCGAACTCGCCTGTTTGACAAGATTCCAACCGCATCTGTCCTGTTTGTTTATTGTAATCGGTTTGACAATGAGCTTAAGGTGCGGTTTCGAGTGATCTCACGGCTCTGTTCTCGGCTACTCGGTGTGAGAATGCGTTTGTGTTTGTATGATACGTCATGTACACCGGCTTACTGTAGATTCGCCTCTTAGCATCCATAATTGCTTGGAGACCGAGCAGCTTAATGCTCTTTGTTGATTAGTTTTTATTTGTAATGTTTCACGTTGAGATGGTATAAATAAGTACTTTGTATAAGTTATGCATTAATATATTATTATTTTATGAGTCAATATTATGACAGTCACATTTTATATTAAAATGCTATCACATAATCTACACGCATTTCAATTAAAAATAAACAATCAACGCACAAAAACATCGATTAACGCACGATTATCATGCGTTAAGTGGCGCCTGCACTGACGCCGATAACTCGATGACAATCCTAGTGTAGTGTAGCGCAGATAACGGAAGGTCAATGAGGAGACGGCGGACGATTGAAATGGCGCGCGTCGACTCTTCGCAGGTCGCGCGCACCGAACGTGAGCGTGAGACGCTTCGGGACAGTAGAAAGGGGCAGCACATATAGCTGGCTCGTTTCCTCGCGTGCTCGACCGACCTCCTTGGATGTGCGGCCCGCAAGGTCGGCCGCCTTAATTAATAAACTCACCTTAAAGTATTTGAGGCCGATCAGATGACTACCTACAATCTTATTCGAGCTTTTGTCTAGTTATTGACCCAACCGTGTCGGGGCTATAAAGGCTTTTTTTAGGCCAATAAAATAACACGGACCCACATCATCAACCATAGCGGATGAGCTTTTTGTGACGCACACGATGAAGATACGAATATACTTTTTGATAATTTATACCATTTATTTTATAACATGATGTAAAAGTTATGAAGTCTTGGGTTGCATCACTGGTCACGCCTTAAGGGCACTGTTAAAACGTTTTGTGCGCTTAAACGTAACATGTCATAGATCTGTTATCTGTAAACCGTTGACAGGTGTTGTGATTGATAATGCTAATCACCTCCCATGGTGTCGACAGCTCAAATGGCAATTGACTTTGCACCTTCTCGGAAGTATTAGGTCGGTAGCTGGTATTTAAATGCGATGCATATGCAAATTATACATTGAAATTTATTTATTTACATGCTAATGAATAAATATGTGTTTACATTTGTTTATTTTTTACAAATAAAGAACGTTAACTTGTCCATATTAACATTTCTATCAAAGTAAGAATTAATTAAGGTTTAACAGTAAAAATCTATTACGTTACATAATATTCTCTATTTTTATTAATTTTTGTTACAGTCTAGTAAAACCATTTTGTACCAAACTTTTCTATATAATTATTGTATAATAAATGCAGTATTCCTGTCTATTAAATTAAATTACAATTAATGAAACACGTAGGTAGAGGTTGTACTTTTTTTTATTAAAACTAGCAAAGTGGACTCTTTTACAAATATGTAGTAGGCATTCTCTTGCCTTTATTGCGGTTTAAGTTCCTCCTCCTAAATAGATCTCTCAGAAAGTAGATCAACAAAGAAATCTGCGTAAAATTAAATACAAAATTGATCTGCAAAGTGTGTCTGTTTGCGCTTATGGGATTGATATAAATAGCGGTTTTGCAAATAACTGGACTGCGCCGCGCCGTGGCCGTGTCGACGAGACGTGTATTCTGTAAATTCAACATAGATTACGGTACTTATATTACTTTATACTACTGTGGTTGTGATTTAACAAACCAAAAGTTTAAAAGCATTAAATATAATAAAATTATTATGTAATAAAATAGCGAGTGTGGCTCGGTGGGAGAACGTGCGACTTTTGATCCGACACACCCGAGTTCGAATCCCGCTGGCCCCGCACCACTGACTTTCTTAAGTTATTTGCGGATTTAACACTTGCTCTAACAATGATGAAGGAAACATGAGGAAACCGGCATGTCCAAGAATTTATCACAAAAATTCAAGGACATGTGACAACCCCCAACCCGCACTGGGCCTGCGTGGTGGGTTATGGCTCATACTCTCGCTATGAGGGCAGGCCCGTTTCCCAGCTGTGGGAACGAAATGGGCTGATGATGATGATAAAACTGCGCTTTGAAAACAGTTAACAAAGCTTTGTCTGGATTTTTGGTAACGAAATATCTATATAATTTACACCAATCTCCAAAGTCTGGAAGAAGTTTTAAAGAAAAAGTACTATAAAAAATAATTAATGACGCTGACAATACTTAGGAACAAAATCAGACATCATATTTGTACCTAGTACTTATTTTAAAATATTTCACCCGATGATGTTGTACTGATGCTGTCGGAAAACCATCCTTGCCTAGAAAATGCTGAATCATCAACGAACTTGGTATCCAATATGACGCGTGTATAAACTCTAACCTAATCTGCGGCCTCCACATTGTCGGTCGCTTATGTAAGCCGGAGCGTCTTCTACTTTCGAATCAAGTTTATTGACACGACTCGACAAATGCCCGGTTCACAGTTACATCGGCGTCTTGCTTTGATTGTTGGCTCTTTTGAACAAACTACCTCGTAATCTGTGACTTGTTTATTCATACAAACTGAAACGTATTCTGTGCCGTCTCGTCTCACGTCTGTGGTTTTTGGTACGGAGAGCTGCACCCTAAACTGTAATTTGTCTTCAAAGTAACTAGCAATCTCTGGAAATCTCAATACAGGAAATATGCAGGTCTGCTAAGCTTATCAGACATAATATCTGATGTATCAGGGTGGGGAGCGCAATACAGACCTACGCAGAATTTTTCATGGTATTAAAAGTTTGCGGTGGCACTGCAATTGCAATGGGCAAGCATTGCGCTTACCATAAGGAGAAAGACTAGCTCGTCTCATTTCACAATTGCATAAAAAATAAGCTTTTGGGTTTACTGCTCTATTTTTCTAAGCGGTCGATGAAGCAACCAATGGGAGTACCCCGGACAGTAAGCTCTACCTATATTTCTATGTACTAGGTATACCAAAAACTAGTACCTAAATTAGTAAATGAGTAAAACTAGCAAAAGATACGTGTACCCTCACTCACTGAAAATTTGCGTGTTTTAATCTAATAAGTCCCCGCACTTACCATATGATAAAGTAACGCAGCAATACTAATTCCGCTACCAATAAATTTCTGAAATTACAAGTAAATTTGATACTCGCTTTAACACGGTGAAGGAAATATGGTGATAAAAGTAGCATGTCCAAGAATCACAAAATTCACGGACAATGTGACACCCACTAACCAGCACTGAGCCAGCGTGGTGGAACATGACTCATACTCTCCCTGTGAGAGAAGACTTGTCTCCTAGCAGTAGGAACATAACAGTATTTTCTTTTTTTATTACCGAATAATAGCATTTGACCGCAGTCTCACCTGATGGAAAGGGACGATGCGGTCGACGATGGATCATGCTTGCCCAGAAGATACTGATTTACTCATGACTTGATGACACCCAGATTATAAGACATCTGGCTAGGCCAGCGTTTGACGACGATCTCACCTGATGGAAGTGACGATGCGGTCGAAGATTTAGCACCTAGTAAGTATATATCACTAAGTAAGAGAGTGTGCGACGGAATTACATGAACTTATTCCGCCATCCCCATTCCATCACCGGACGACCAGATGTATGGCAAGCCGTCATCAATTTATGGTTGACATACCTCCTACTCGCACCAAGCGCTTTGCTTCGACCTTCATAATGCCAACGGCCAAGGGGTGAAACTCTCTGCCAGCATCTGTGTTTCCGGATAGCTCTAATCTGGGTGTTTTTAAGATAAGAGTGAACAGGTTTCTTCTAGGCGAGCGTGCTACATCTTCGATCGCATCGTCACTTAACAACAGGTGAGATAGCGGTCAAACCAGGCCTAGCGCACTCCGCACTGTAGGTACGAAGCTACAAGTACCATAGCCGGACACCGACGGCGGGTCGCGCGTCGTTACACGTGCCGCGTCAGAAGAGATAAGAGCTATACGATAGAAAGGGAGGCGCTCTGCAGGTTAATATGACTGGTAGGTATGCGAGCTGAATTGAATTTTATTGCGTCATAGCAAGAGTCGCTATTTGTTTAAATTTCTTTGCGAGTGATGCTTCTGTGGTCAAACGTAAGCCTATCACTCTAGAAAAAACTTTTCACTCTTGATTTGAACTCATCCAGGTTGTATTTAACAGGAAACAGGAAGGCGTTTCACTCCTTCGCTGTACGTTTTAAGAAGGATGAGCCAAAACGCTTTGTGCGAATAGGTAGGATTTCTACCTTGTAGCGATGGCGTTGATAATGATGATGAATATGATCCTACTAGGTATGGTCCGTTTTAAGTCAAAAGCAGATTTTTTCAAGATAAACTATGAAGCATCTGCGGATGGACAAATCGGACAAGACAGAGATGGGAATTCGTGATTTTGTTCGATCGTTTCCGTTACGAGTCAAACTCGATTAGATGAAATGGTGTTGCCATTTGGTATAACGTTCATAGAATAAACACGTTTAGTAAGTATGTACTAGTAGGTACAAATTGTTACGGTATATTGTGCTGATAGGATTTTAATATTAGCAAGTTTATGTTTCTGCTCTCACGCCAAAATCGCTCTTGACTTTGTTTTAACAGTTAATCTTTATCAAAATTAGTCAAGCTGTTGTTTGCGCGTTAGAGTCGGCATTCCGAAGATGGTTTGATTCCATTGCTTAAGTTATTGCTTAATATCTCTATAGAAACAAACTAGCGACCCGCCCTGGCTTGACACGAAAGAAAGAGAATATGCATGTATTATACCTCCATATACACCTTCTTAAATCACTCTGTTTTATGATGAAAACCGCATTAAAATGCGTTGCGTAGTTTAAAAGATCTAAGAGTATAGACGGCGGGAAGCGACTTTTTATACCATGTATATAAAGATTATGATTGTTTTAGTAAGCATATTATGAATTAACGTTTGGCGTCTTCATTAACATACATTGTGTTTCAAAATTGATAAATAACCATAAGGACTAATCGATGTTTGCTAACCCTTCAATGTTCATTACTTTATTTACATATCCCCGTAAATTATTAACTAAAACTAATACTTAGGCTATCAATAGAGCTATTAATCATTCCCGCGGCTAAAACTGTTAATAAATTAATCCGGTAACAATTTATATACTTGTATAAGATGTTTTATGTTAATTTTATGTATGGACCGCCCCCGAATGTATATTCTCACAGGTTGGCGTTGAAGCTTATTAGTGACTATTATGTAAACTGTGGCATAGGTAGTAAACTAGCCAGAGACTAAACTATTTTAGTATTAAAGTTTTCGTGAGTTTGATTCATTATAAATATTCAAACGGCTAGGACTCACGTAGTTTGTCGAATTAGTCGACCTAGGTTTCGAGCATGTCCGATGCTCTTCATCAGGGGCGAATTTACGCTGCAAGATCGCGGCGACCACTGACGGTGCCTGATGAAGAGCATCGGACATGCTCGAAACCTAGGTCGACTAATTCGACAAACTATGGGAGTCCTAGCCGTTTTAATATTTATAAAAGAGACTAAACTCTCTTGTAATTTGTGAACAATATCCTTCTTATATCATCTTATAGGGACGAATCTGGCGAGCAATTTCATTTTCTTCTTTCTAACGCTTAATGCAATGCATTCAATATCAAAATATTTTAAGGATTATTAGTTAGCTTGTAGTTATTTTAATTGGGCTTAATTAATACTTTAAAAACATTCACCGCCAACCCTGTTTGAATGCATAGCCATCAAACTACTAGTCCACGTTAAAAATATCTGTGTAATTTATTACAATTTTCAAACCATTCCATAAAACATAATATCTCCAACATATACAGTTTTAACATAACCAGTTTGCAAATAGTTACTACAACCTAATCTGAGATGCGCACTCGTTAAAATTTTTTATTAGCTATAAATCTAAGTGTAAAACAATTTGTCGCTAGTTCGCTACACAATTGCGTGTAATAACAGCTTAGATAGCTAAGCTTCTACAGCCAGGTATCAGCCAAACGGCGCGGCGTGCGGCTTGTAAACGACGAATTCTAGTAATTGGTTTAGGAATACTGTTCAACTATTTGTCGCTAAGTTCGAACTGCTTACATTGTTAAACTCCTGTCGTCAGATATCAGCCAGTGAACGTGCTTGTAAATGACGAATTTTGAGTATTCAGAATACTTACGTCATATGACATCAAATTACTAAATAAATAATTTATTTTATAACAAAAAAAACCCAACTTCAATTCTAGTGTATTTATCTTTGAAGTCCGAGGCTGAATATCGATGAAATTTATATGGAACCACATTGTAGCTATACTTAACCCAACGCAGAATTTTCCAAATCGGTTTATAAATGACGGAGTTCTGAAGTAACAAACATAAAACAATATAATCGAATTGAGAACCTCCTCCTTTTTTAGTAATTTGATGTCATAAGACATTGTATCGGTGCCTCTGTAACATGAATGTTCATCGTATTAGATCAGTAAGTGTTTACATACTCATGTTTAAGTATTGTGCTTTTGTGAACTTTAACAAGAACAAAACGGGATTTTCATAAAGTAAACTGTAATAATCTGCTCATGACAAGTTCAATGGTTTAATTGATGTTATGAACAACCAACAAACAACCAAACCTGACAGTCCAGACTCAACCATTGTGTCGAGACTGGATGCTCCATAAATTTAACACCTAATTATATTTATAGTGTTTGTGCTGAATGTGCATGTCTGTAAATCTCATGTGTGCAGATGTGCATATTTTGCATACTATCATGGTATATCTATAACTAACACATATATTATATTATGATTATCACCTATTTAGTTTTATATAACCCCGAAAACTATCTTAGTTTTGTTTTTATGTGTACACATATTTTTGGATTACAATCTAGACTTAAAACTGTATGATATATTTAGCTATATACTAATAGTTTTGTATTGATTGTAGTTTGTTTTGTGTTTATAATAAATAAACAATAAATAAAATTATGCATATTTGTATTAGGAATGAATTTTAAACAACATCTCTTGAATATTAATTTGATGAATGAAAGTTGAATGAACTTGGGTTTTTAAATGCGGCGTGATAGATGCCTAACATTCTACATAAATAAGAAGAGCAAGCCGTTCGTCTAATGGTAAGCGCCACCCAAAATAATTTCAATGCTAACCAAAACTTTTGATACAATGCAAATTACTGCACTGCTTGCTCTCATCACCCGATACTTCAGATATTCGCTTTCATATGACCAGTAATTGCGCTGGTTACAATGCCTTTTGAACAGAAAAAGCTTGTGCACTACTGCTTGAAGGCAGGACAACTGGCAAAGCGGCGGTACCAACCTAGACGGCCACTCGCATGCAAGAGACCTATCTAGTAGAACTACTTAATACGCTACGGTTTCTTTTAACACTCAGAATCTTTTGGAACATTAATTGAATTAGTAGATGTCCTTGACAAGTAAATAAAAAATGTCTATGACAAGGTTCTTTTAAATGTGAATATAAAACTTAGATACAATAAACCCAATCACACAGCATTCCACAAACCGTCTAGGAGAGTGTGTCCACAATCCACATACATTCTCATTGTATTAACCGGGCATAACTAGTAAACTTACACATACATAGAACTTTACAGACAATAATAAACTTAAAGTTAATGTGATAAAGTATATTTTCAGATGGTTTTATTTCTGTCTGCATTATAGTTTGTGAGGTGGAAGCATGTTTGTAAAGTAGACTGTAAATCGTTAGTCACCGACATCAATGCGCAAAGACTGTGTAGATGAGAAGAAGAGACAGTTAGTTGGTTCGCTATTTAGTAAATATTATGTAGGTATCTTTTATAGCATAATACGAAGACGCGTGGAGAAAATAGGCGACTGGGACTACGAGGTAATACAGTCCCAGTCGACATGTTTGAATTAGTTGACTGACTACAAACCACATAACGTAAATTGTGTAGATGCCAAAAACATCAAAAATCCATACGGTATTCATTATTATAATATTTATGTCAAGTAAAAGTTGCTTTAAAAGCCAAAACGTTTACCTAATGCAAAACATGTGCATCCAGAAAAACAAATTTTAAGGTCAAGCAGCCTCTTTTTAGAGAAAACGAATTGTACAAGATTGAATTTATTGAAACACATTCGGTGATTTTTTATTATTATTGTACATAATCATGATTCTTATATGTTTTATGTTGATAAATAAATGAAGGATTGAATCCTATCAAAAAGTGATTTGCTTTTAATTTTAAATACTTCCCCTGCTAACTGTACTACTAGAATTAAGATTAAACAATCGATTGTTTGTTAATATTGGGTGCAGTCCCAGTCGCCTGAACACTCGACGCGTGCTTACACATTCCCCAATAATTAAAATATACAAGTCACTCTCAAAGTTGTCAATGAGCATGCGGGAAATAGTGTAACAAGAATCAGAACTAATGTGGGTAGCTGAAGTGCCACCACCCGAAAAGTAACGAAGACATTTTTATGGAAGTGAGTAATGAGATGAGCAAGTCGTTCGCCTGATGGTATGCGCCACCACGCCACGCCTGCCTATAACATCTGCAGTGCTACCCAAAACTTTTAACACAAATTTTTTTTTAGTTTGTGTGATTTGTAATCGAAGAATACATTAATAATAATAACAACTATATAATAATAAAAACTATTTTCAATGCTACGACGCATAACCCTACGATCAGCCTGTTTTATTAAAGTAAATTATCAAGAATTCTGGACAATGCCGGCAGTACATTTTTTATGGAATCATATCGCCAAAATACATACTACATTTTATACATACATTATTTAAATGATACGTAGGCACTTTTTGTGTCTCATCTGACTTCCACGTCATTGACGATCATCTCGAAAGCGTACCGACCGTGCGTGTAGGCATTTACATAGATCGCGCCCACTTCATACGCCGCGATTTTTGCTCAGATACCGACATTATGCGACCAAATACAAACTTTCCCTCCCCTTAAGACTTCTCCCGAACGCTAATGTACTTCTTGACTTGTCAGGATTATAAAAATACTGGTTCTGGGACCGGAATGCAATTCGTGGTATACAGAGGTTAATAAAGCGCACTTGCCGCTTTACGACTTTTTGTGGTAATAAATAAAAACGCTTTCGAGTAAAAACAATTTATGTTTTATTGAAACTGTCTGTTTGTACCGTTTGGGATCATTTCTATTATTGGTAGGTGCTGATTGAGAGAGAATTGTAATAATGGGGATGGCTTAATTCAGGCTCAGTAGTTTGGGCTTAGTTCGAGCTAGGTTTGACAGTTAAATGCTAAGGCTTTTTTGTTTTTTAAAAGTGATCCTTTATAGTTATTTTCTCGTGGTAGGTCTCTCATATGCGGGAGGCCGTCTGTTTAGCCAGCAAAACCACTGGGCATATAATACTCGATATTTGATGTCTCAAGGTGATGAGCGCAATGCAGTGATACGCAGTACTTTTTATGGGATTAAAATTTCTGGGTAGCACTTTAATTGTTATAAGCAGGCGTGGCACCTACCATCAAGTGAACGGATTGCTCGTTTCATTACTCAAAAACATAAAAAAATATTAGGCCCGGGTTTTAGTGCGACTATTACTGCAAGATGGGAAGAGTAGCTTGTCTACGAATTTCGTAGCGATCGTAGGCCGGCGTAGGCGGAAGCGTCATCGCAACTTCAACGCCCTACGAATAGCTACGACTCTGGGAACCTTTGCTTTCCTAGTAGAATACCAGTTCAGTTTAGGGAAATGTGTGCGAATCCTCGCATTGCCATTGCTTTCTATCTGAACAAAATTGTAATGAGTATGTTATTGTATACAAAAAAAATTTAGTTTGACGAGTAACAACTCACAGCAATTATTTTACGGGTTTTTTATAACTTAGCTATTGGTCCCCACAGTTTCAACCGCGTGGATCATTTTCCGGGATGAAAAGTACCCTACGTCCTATTCCAGGATCTTAAGTACCTATTGTACGTACAAAATTTCATCAAAATCCGTTCAGTAGATTTTGCGTGATGGAGTAACAAATACATTCATCCATCCTCATAAACTTTCGCAATTACAATATTGTATGTATGAAGTGTATTACACATACCTACTTATTGTACTAACTGAAAGTCTTGCCAATAAGTATCACATCTTGTAAATATAAATCATTTTGAAATAGTTGTAGGTATTATATTTTAATATAAAGTAGTATACCTACCACACGATAAACTTTAGGGCCGCTGATCTGCGCATCTCACGACCTGCGCAGTATATAGTTTTGAATTTATTTTTGCTACTGCGCAAATCACGTGGTTCTCCGGTCAGCGGTCATAACAGTGGTGCGAGTTATGTGTTAATTCGCGAAACAAAAATGTTTACTCTTCAGTAACTTTGTCTCACTATTATTTTATTCAACAAATCAAAACGCGCGAAAAATGCCAGTACCGCGGCGCGGCGTTGCCAGTACACCAGTCTCGAGTAGAGTGCGCTCGGATAGTCGCGTCCCCACCATTCCCGCCAAAACACGGCAACACCGCGCATTTGCTGGCCAATTCTTATCTCACTCGACAGTCGTCGCTCAGTGCGATTGCATGCGTTTAGAAACAACTCCATCATATATGTCCATCATCATGCCGAGATCTGGGTAATCGAAAACCCAACCAAAAAAACGGCATATCAATAAATATACAGATTTTCTCACAAATATTGGACATAACTGGTTATTTAATAAGTACTGTAAGAGATAAGTGCCTTCTCATATACATCACATCGGAAGGTCTAAAGTTCATAATACAAAAAAATTAAATGAATAGCAGCATATCTTATTTCTTTTTTTTTTACAGCGAATAACTAAAAAAATATAGTATAAAATATAGTTAGACAAGTATACATAATCAACGTAAACAAAGAAACATTTTTGAATAATACAGTCAAAAAAATATGTCAAATTCTTTAATGGAACTCTTAGTTTTAGGGATGCGGAATTAGACAATGAAGCCATTGGCCATCATACCAAAATGAGAACAATGATGAGATCATGGCTCACGATCATGTCTAGTAAATGAAAACGTTGGAAAGAAAACTGAATGATCACCAATAATCGACGTTTATGATGACTCCAGTATCAGGTAGTTTACTTACGATGACGTTGATTTAAATAACGACGATGGTAATATTAAATTGGAAGATGAAATTGACAGTGAAGATAGTACTGCTAATCCATCAGAAGAAACTATTTTTTTTTATCTAAGTTATACTGTCCCACTGCTGTGCAAAGGTCTCCCCCATCTCTTTCCACGTATCCCGATCCCCCGCTATGTCAAGCCCTTCCTCTTGGAGTGCCACGATATCATCACGCCAGCGTTTTCTCGGCCTCCCTCGGCGCCGTCGCCCATCGAAGAAACTAATAATGATGAAAATTGTACAATAGACGTGACTGTAACTAAAGAAGGAGGTGAAAATATAAATAAACTGACAGAATAATAACTGCTATATACTACAAGTTTAACACAAGACATGATTGAGGAGTTGATACATATTAAAACAAAAAGCTATTCAATCTTAGCGTCTAATAAAAAAATAATACATTCTAGTTCTAGTCTAGTAAAATAATACATTATATCACTATTTCGTGATAATTTTTCGACGACGAGTCCAATTCCTACGCAAGCCGCGCATTATGCAACGTAGTATCAGTATCAACCCTAATTTAAACGAAATAATATATAGCGAATTACACGACCATGAACCTAAAAAAGTTAACAAATAGAAATTCAATTGACGAACCATCTAACCTAGTTCTACCTAGTTCATCTAACGCAACCAGTTCAACTCTCAAACAGCAAGAAATAAGTCTGAGAGCCAAACGACTGCTGCGCGAGCGCAACAGTCATAAACAGAGTTGTGACGGATTGGTCACCGTCTCTCGAATCGCTGTTTCAATTGTTGTGAACTGGTTGCGACTTAATATTTGTGTTACCAAATTTCTCTGCCCACGGACAGTTGTATGTACCGTAAGTGGTATGGTTCTGAGATACAATCAAACAGTAGGTAGTTACTTGTTTTGAACGAACAAACTTTCTAGATAATGATTTCTTCAGGTTTCCGAAATTACCAGCTTGATTTAATCAGACTTGTTTTGATTACGTGATACTTTATTTTATTAATAATTTAATTATGCAATTTCTGACTTATCAAAAGCTCCATAAAGCAAATAAACAGGAGCACAAATTGATTCATAAATACCATGTCCCCGTGCTGTAGTTTTAATGAACGACCATAATAAAATGTAGCACTAATAAAAACTAGCGTGAACCTGCGATTAGAAAGATAAGCCTCCCAATCTCCCCCGAATTGTATGCAGCGCAAGATAACAACGACACTAGGTAAATATTTCCCGCGATAAATGCTTTACTTACCTGTCGCGACCGCAACGCGCGCTTCAATAATAACCGTGATATTGCGATGATACGGACTGGAAAAACTCGTTCGGCGGATGTCGATATCCTTATAGGCCCACGAACTGAACCGACTCCCGAACTGCCGATCGTTCGATACCCAATCCATTGCGCGGAGACCGCTCAGCTTCTACAAAGAACATTCAACGAAACTGGTATTGGATGGTAACTAAAAAGAAGACAACGGTGCTTATTTTGTGGATATGCGGTTTCGATCGAGTATAGTACGTTGCCAGTGAGTGGCTTTCATTCATACCGCCTCGAGCCACGTTCCACACGAGATCTCATCTTCCAATTACGGACTACATTCGTGTGCCGCGCGCTGCGATTTTTGTCATTGTCATCAATATTCGTGGGTCAGTTATTTTTGAAAATGTTAGCTTTAAATTTGCTTTTGCAGCTACTGTTTCAATTTTATCCAATAGCAGTTAGCATTTTAGCACAAAGGCAGTCGGGAGTTGAATTTATTTTAGTATTCATCAAAGGTGTATCTTGGTACTTACATCGTTGAACTATTGTTATTATGAAACAAATTGAAGTGGAAGGATTCACTTCATAAGCATCGGTAATTGAAGGCAGGTTTCGACATATGAACATTTTCGAGGGCCAGTCGATTTGGCGGAGCATTGTGCTGGTGTATTACACAAACAGTACTGAACGCAATCGCTCAACGTTTCACAATCGCGGGTTCGGCGACCGACACCAATACCTAAATTAATTTTCTTTTCGGTCCCGCGTCGCCGCGACTCATTGTTCAATTTGAGACTACGATTTTGGAGCACTGGAGTGCTATTTGGTGACACGGTTGTCTAGAAAGTAATCTCTAAACTTGTTTACTAACGATACATCCTGCATCATTAATCTGTTTTGAAAGGCTGTACGTTTGACCTCTATGTCACTTGATGAAAGAAATGAATGCATTTGAAGGTTGATGAATGGTCAATTGATCACATATTACAATTACCAATAAGTATAGTTAAAATTCTTGAACTGAGAGCTCGTTGGGAAACAGAAGTTGGCAGACAAAGCCTTCATTCTGGGATTGTCGAATAACAATGCATACATACTTAGGTGTGTACGTGAATTTAATTCGGTATGTGATAGCACTAACCAGTCGGAGTTGCTCAAACACACGAGCATGACATTTTATAACTGTAACAAGGTCATTTACCGTTCTTATTGGGGAATTATTTAACTTTGTACTGTACATGGTCAAAATGAAGAGGTTTGATGGATACGAATGTCAGAGTGAAGGTCGCCAATCGATTTTTGTATTCATTTGTGAGAAAACTAAATGAATGTGAATTGAATACTAAAACAATAGCAAAACAATGCATCAGACATATTGATTGTTTTCGTGCAAAGTCGGTTCGCAACTTCTTCATTATTTGAAGCGATCAAGTCAGTTGAACGATCTTTTGCCCTTTCTATTGCCTTATAAAATATGAACGAGGCTCGGCTTAAATCCAGACTGAATAATAGCTTTATGAAGTATGATTTAAATTCTAACTTATTGTCATAGTCAAGTGGCATGTAATTTATTATTTATTGATTAAAATACACGATAGTAACTTACAGCACAGGTAAGTAACTCTCAATATCAATTACCTATTTCAAATAGCTATCAATAGTAAACATCAATATAGAACTTACAGAATCGAAGTAAACTATTGGTAAGCGGCACAAAATAGGCAGTTGCGGATCCAAAACGTTTTCATTGCATTCATTTCTCGAATAGTCGAGATTCCCGTGTGATTGCCCGCGCCATGGTGCTTTCCCAGCGATCCGTCGGTTGCGTCCATCCAAGGAGTGCCTACGTGATCTGCGCTTGCGACATTTTGACAATACGCCAGTTTACGTAACGGTTACTCTCGGTTTACTAACTATACACTAATCTGTGTTGGTTGGTACACCGTGCATTCTTCGCTTTTTGTTCCGGGATGATAAATGAACGCGAGACACTTTTGCGCCAGTTGTTGGTCACAAATATCTAAACTTTCTGTACTGTCGCGCGACTTCACCTACTTGTGTAATAGTATTTTTTATTGATAGATTAAATAACTTTTCTTTGTTCAACTTTGTTTAGGTTTGTATAAATATAATAATATAGTGATGCTATTAAAATATGCAGCTTGAACTTAGTTAAGGAAGGTGAGAAAAATGAGTATGAAAAAGGTGATTAAAACAACTCATCATAATTACGAATTCAAATTTTAAACACAGGCTTTGTAAGTATTTAAAATAATGCGCGGAATAGATTATAGAACTACAAGCACCAAACACTGACCATCATAACATAACGACTGTGATACATCATGAAGCAGCTATCACTTCTGCATTCCGCCAACGTAAGGTGAAACTAGCAACAAATGTTCGTTAATTTCCTATTCAACTAAAATTATTAGTTCCATGTGGAAATAGGAAATAGTGCGGATCGTACGTAGAAATAATATAGCTTGACTTTCTCCATTTGTTTTGATGCAAGCAAGCGGCGGCGCGGGCGCATTGAAATGACACGCGTTGCTGCCTAGAAAGAGCACTATGTAACAGAAACGTAGAAACGTAAACAGTTACCTATAGCTGTTTGTAGCTACATAAAAAACATGTGTACAGCAGCTTATGTTAACGGTACCTACATTAATATTTTCCCTTAGATAATCGGATAAGCAAATTCTAGATAGTTTTATTGTTGGTGTAACGGAGAAAGCCTAAAAATTATTCTTAGTAGAATAAGATAATGAGTTGGTTCACTACCTGATCAATTTCGAGTCGATGCTATTGTTGTAAAAAATTGAATCTCGAGATGCCGATGGGTTATTGAAGATAATGTATGGAGGCAATAATAAGTACATATAACGTTATTTTAGCCTTAGAATTATATTGACAACTATTAAAAACCTGGACATGAAAAACAAGTACATTTTGCAGTAATCAGCATAGCAATAGGCGGTCTCATCGCTCAAAGCGATCTCTTCCAGACAACCTTTGAACAGCAAGGACTAACTTGATTTGGAAGGACGGTGGTGTTCACGTTATCACGTTTCACGTATCAGTTTAAGAAACAGGTGATAAGTCAATCTTGTTTTGTTTCAATTTCTGTTCTCCATTGTGCAACCGCTGGATTTGATTACCCTCCATCGAGACGTTTCATAAAGCGATTGTTACTTTCATTTTGACGGGACCGGCGCAATAGACAATTACCACATTCCACTACGATGTGCATTACCATTTTTCTTTGGAATAATTACGCTCACGGTGGTCTGGTGGGTTTACACATTAAGGTTTACTTCCTTGAGTTATTTCTTTGCTTGCTAGTTAAATAATTGTTGTGTTGTTTTAGTTATCGTTTGTAAATTCGTGCAAGGATGTATTTGTTTTATGATATTTTTACAGCAAAGTAAAAGAAAGAGTCCTATTTTTTTAAATTAAACTTTCTTCACGTTATGTTAGGTTAATTTAAGTACACCGCCGTCTTTTGTAGTATCACAAATCCTCTCTATCAAAAGGTTGTCTGGAAGAGATCGCTTATTAGCGATAAGACCGCCCATTGTACTTATCAAATTCTTAAGTTCTATTTTCATTTGTTTTCGTTATGTTTTTGGTGTACAATAAATCATTTTTAAATAATTAATCAATCAATTCTCTCAGATTCTTATACCATCAACGGGATGCTTGATGTGAAAATTTGTGCCTGCCATACTGAAAATCAGTTGTCTATGTTGTAGTAATGGCTCACGATGCGACGCAGTTCATGAAATATCTCAGCTCAAATATCTATACCCAATGCATCAGTACTAATTGTGATAATATCACTAGTAGGTAGCACTATTCTGTCAAAGTCGGAGACATTATATTTCAACTCAATAACAGTTTATACATTAATTCTGTCATTCGTCACAGTTGCCATTAATGCTTGTGTGTTCGCCTTTCTTCAAGGCCGTTTAAATATAGCCCAGTGTTCACGTGTTTCCACAACTTAACGTATTTTTCGTTATTTTAATGAACTTCAAATACTATGTATTATTAATATTACGACATTCTTTCTGGTAACTAAGTAACGCTTGACGCGGCAAGGTTATCAAAACAAATCCTGCGGAGCAAAGTTATTTACACGACCGTATATTTTGGTAGCAGATAAGAAGCTATAAAGAGTAAGTACAATTTATTCTAAGTAATTTAAATAGAGCCGTTTAAAAAGGTTTTAGAAGCCGTTGTAGGTACTTAACTAGATGAAGTCAATCGGGTTTTAAACAGGTCATTATGTTTGGCCAATTGTATTGGAAACCATTGCACTGTTGCCAATCTCCTACATATCATAAACATCTACCATTAGGTTAAATTTCTAAGTGTAGGATATTCTATAAATTAAATATTAGGAAAACATCAAAATTTATACATTTTTGATTGCAATAATCAAATCCAGTATAAAGTAACATTTATTGCGGTGAACTATTTTTTTTTTACAACACCCAGACACCACTGCTTTTATTTTCTTTGCATTTAAAGTTTGCATATCTATACTATTATAAAAATGAAATAAAAGCCAATTGTGTACATTGAAGATATTTTTGCAAAACCAACTGGGATCGACTATTTAGAGGGTACTGAACACAAATCTATGGTTTTTAAAATTTTTGTCTTTTTGTTTGTTACGTTTTATGCACGTCTTTTGATCGACTCTAAAGACTTGAGCTGGTACTTGGCAGACCCGCACCAAAGTTACTACATACAAGAACGGATCTGTGCTTGGACAACGTTCAAAAGTTGAACCGGAGTGTAGTACCGCCTAACCTTGGACAAAAATTTTAGCAGCGTCTATAGCTTTGGATTCCATTTAGGTGGCTTCCTAGAAGGTCAAGATGGTCATCTATCGGTATTCGATACACTAAGAAAAGAAGGAAGCAACTGGAATGGGCCCTTTTTTGTGGAGAACACTATTCGTTGTCATTGCACCTCAAGAGAATGCGCCTTCGTCGTTTAAATGAAAGTCAATCTGATGAAGACAAGCGCTTAAATTCTTTTAAACACAATTTAGCTGCCGCTAGAAACTCGGAGAACATGAAATTCGTCTTTCTGAACATATAATAAGGAACCTTGAGGTGACTTACTCTGATAGAAACTACAAAGAATTTTATCTTTTATGGTTTACATTTTACCCGAAAAATGGCAAAAATCCGCAGCATAAACCATTTGCTGTAGTCCACGCGAATGAAGTCGCGGGCAAAAGCTAGTATTTGCATATAATTGCATTGTGTGAAGAGGGAACGCCACATGATTTCATCAAAGCATATCTTGCTCCATACCTATCTACTTATCTATCTTATTGTAACAATACGTTTGCCATTTCACCCTAATACAATCTGATCTGCATGCATCTACAAGTTCGTCGTTCTACAGCTCACCGCCACCGTCACCGGTCTAAAATACGGGTACCAGTCAACTTGTAGCGTTTAACCGCGAATGGCTGGCCGATTAGTCACTGAAAGCATTCCTCGGATGCCGGTCCTTGGCTGCAGTTAGGTACTGTCGATTGAAATGGGCGGGGTGGGAAACTGGGCCGCTTTGTTTGGTTTTGAACTTCACTGTTATTATTTTTCTGTAAATCTTGAAGCTGAGTCATCTCAGCTACAAGCTCACAAAGTTTACCATAATTGTAAATAAGAAAGAGATTAATAAAATTTTGTTCTGAAGTTAAATTGTATTGGTTCGCTACACTTAAAAGCATTTGATGATATTTTAAACTATTATTATTTTAAACTTTACATTATTTTAAAGATTTCATTGCAAGAATTAATAGACAAGTATGTTTTAAAACATATTTTAGATCGACGTTAAACAGGAACTGTCAGGACGTTTAGAAACAATATATTAGTCAGTTTTATAATAATAATCACTATTATTTTCAGCCCATATCATCGCACTGCTGGGAAAATTCCTCCCTTCCCTCCTTCCCTCTTTTATTATATAATACCTGATGTTATAAGAGGAACACAATAACTGAAGCTGATGGTAAATCCTTAATTTTGTAAAATGTTAGCGAACAAAGATCCTTTAATAAACTTAAGAGATTGTTACTGTTTCTCAAGATGTAGGAAGTCAGGAAATTTCAATACAAAGTACCAAACAAACACCCAAACAGAATAGGTACTGGCAATAATTTCGAAACAACGGTAGGAGTACGTTCAAATAGTAAACAGACAAGATCGGTGCGATCCCGTTGTACGGAAGCTGGCCCGAGTAACGGACGGCGCCTAATGTGAATTATGATAACTGACGAAAAGACAGATGTTTGGACCATTTTCTCATTTGTTAACTAATTATGCCAGCGTCCATGGTAGAGTGGTTGACTTTAGAATATTCAAATGCAGGAGCGCGGTTCAAATGCCCACTGTTTACTAAACACTTGGTCTATTTTCATCGTAGTTATCTAGATACTCGACATTCATTGAGCGGGATTATTAATTCATAAGAAAAAAATATTCCAATCCCTTTAGATACTAATTACGAAACTGAAGTCATAGTTTTCGATCAACCAATCGTTGCTTAACATAAACTGACTCAAGTTACTTATTCCCATTAAAAGCCAACCATATTACCAGCAGGATAACTAAAACTGACCAATGCCATCAGGTTCCGAAATCGAATAGCTTCTAAATTCAAATAGCAAACAGGCGAGGTCGGTGCGATCCCGTTGCGCGAGTTGCGCGGGAGTCAGGCCCGAGTAACGGACGCCGGCTAATGAGAACGCTGTGCTCAGTTATGCAGATGCCGGTAAAGGTTGGCTGAACTAGATGCTTTGAACTTCGTTATTTGTTTTAGTGGATTTGCGTTCGTGTGAGGTGAGGAATTGAATAAAATAGAAATTAATGAAAAGAAACACTATACTCGAAGAATTTGTTGAATAACAAACTGTTGTAATTCCACATTGACCAAGTTGTTAGCAATTGGATTTTAAATTTAAAAGTATTGATCCTTGTCTTGAGCATTCTTCGCTTTTTGCCTGTATGTTTCTAAACATACGATAAATAAATCGCAAACAATAAAAAAAAGACTGCCGACCGGGCGATGGTCTCGTATCGCACTTTCGCAAATAAAATTCTGCAATTGTTATCTTGCCCAACAATGACATCGATCATACAACTTGTATGCTTTCTTAACCACTGTAGTTGTTTCGAATGTATTTGGGTTATACACCATCTGTCAAAATCATTTCATGTAGATACTTAAATCAGCGCGCGAGCGCATCTCACAATGCGGGTTGCATTGGCGCCGGGCGGTTGTAATTGAAGTGATGCGCAACCACGCGGAGCGCGACTCTTGGGCATCATTTGTCTGAGCGAGTCGCCTTCACGGCCTGCTGCTCCTTTGTAACCAATTTTTGACAAGTACGAATAGCATACATCACTGCTGCACATAACAGGTTTACGAGTATCTAGAACATTTGAGAGGACTTTATCGCCAGTTTCTATTAACTTCACTGCTGGCACTTACAGACCAATGACTACCGAAAATATCGAACAACACTGACATTGAACGGGTTAGATACTATACTGATTACTTTTTCCTTTTCTGAAAATAGCTCATATTTCTACGAAAATGTCAGTGTAATAAAATAGAGACACAATACACTCAAGTCTTCAAGTAACACGCAAAATCGCTTCAAATGTGGCGCGTAGTAAACAAGCCCTGTAGGTGGAGGTCAAAGGCTTTCTCCATGGGCAGTTATACCTATTTAGTGTGGGGAGAAAAGTGGAATGAGAGAGGGGGGAAGCCATCGAGCGAGTAGAAAGTCCTTACCCATTGTTTTCTTCATTACGACACATATTTATCAGCTGTCACTAGATGTCTCGTCGGCTTATTGCATTTTATATGTAAATGAATTCTGCTATATTTAACTTGAATGCATACAATGGAAGTTTTGGTATATACATTGGATTTATCGGTCTTAATTGTCATGAACTGTTTTTTTCCGAAACAAGTGCGTCAAATGCAAAATACAGCACATATAGCGGATAGCGCGGAAGACCTATTCACGTCGTCTACACCCAATCAATCTATTTTATTACGGCAAAGTATTACAAACAGTAAATAAATTGTTGCACAGACAGAAAACCAGGTGACCAAGATCTATTTGCCCTTGTTTACGACGATTTGTCCATTCGAGTCATGGGAAACGATCGAAATAAAAAGGCCATCCAAACACTATGTTTAGATCTCAATTCGTTTGTTCTGTCGCATTGATGACGCCATACCTTCCCAGTTTCCCATAGATACTTACAAAGTTAATATCGAATAAACACAGCTTAGTGAATAGTTAGTAAGGAAGATTGTAGAATAGTAGAGAGTCAGTAGGGACGTCTTGACCGTAGGATTTCTAACACATCATTTGTAGTTGCCAAAGCGCTTGGGTCATTCTTTTGTCCGCGTGGGAAAGATGCAAATGAACCGCTTCGCTATTTCTTTGTTTGATTTCGTGAAAGTTTACACGATCGAGTAGGAAACGCGGCCGGCGACGGCCCGATGTGAACGCCATTTTTATGTAATTGTTACGTCGCGTTGTTCGAGTGGTGTAAGGTGAACGATACAGCGAACAGTCAAGTATTTAACAACGTAAGAAGAAAAAATTTAATACTATCTTACAGATATGTGCTAACTTAATAATAAATACAATACAATGTTTTCAACATAGGTACTTTGTTTGTTTTTAAGCTATTGCATAGCTTCTATCGCGGGCCTTGAGCGTGGAGACCGAATCCAGAAATTCCGTAACGAAAATAACCTAACACCCCCCCACTCCGAATGCTATGCAATAGCTTTATCGCGGCAGTCTCCGAGTGCCACACGTCTTTTTTTGTACTTGAAGGTTGACATACCATATTGACCATCCTACTAATAGTATAAATGCGAAAGTGTGAGTTTGTGTATGTGTTTTTGTAACCACTTTGTAATTTGGTATGTAGGTTATTTACGTCCTGAAGTACGACATAGATTTTCATCCCTTAAAAAGGAACAGTTCCATAAGGAACAACATATTATACAAAGTGAATGTTACATGAACTGAGTCGCGGACATCGGCTAATTTTCTAGTCAATAGTAATTATTATCAAAAAAGTATGTAACGCATACTCTATTTTATGCGTGGATACTTAGTAGACTGTGTACCTCAGTGTACATAGGACTTCACCGCTTATCTCTCATGCCTTGTAAGATTGCGTGCTACAAAGGGGAACGCCCTTTATGAAATCAACTGCACTGCACCCGGGTCAAGTAGATAGAAATTGTATTCTTTTAGAAATCTACATTAATAACTCGGATCCGTTATTTGTGGAACTAAATCATGTAACAGCCTGTTGTTATGAATAGATTCATGCGGTTTGCAAGTTTAATTTTGTTAGGAGTTTCCATTGAGGAGACCTATATGATAGATAGTCTTATAGTTATGAGCTATTATATCATTACTAGAATGATTTGTTTTAGCATATAAAATGAACAAAATAAAATGTCCTATTGAACAAAATTATGGTATTAGATAAACAATAGTTGGTAGAGTTCTGCAGATAACTGGGGTAAGTAGGTATGGCGCTTCAAACTCCATAAATTCTATATATTTTAATATAAATTATATGTATGTTAGTTCTAAGGTATATATTTATATAGGCCATAGAATAAGTAACATCTGTAACTTATTTTAATGATGCCTGAAATAAAGATTAAATAATAATAATAATAATACCTCTTGAAATGTGAGAGTAGTTATAACAAACAATATTATAATAAATTAATGTAGATACAATTTTGAATGGGTAATCCAATGCCTTATGGTTGAATTAGACGATGCAAGTATCCTGCCTGCCGCATACCGCACAATGGTAAACAAATAATATAATTGAAATGCACCGTCTTGACGACGTTTGTATGAGTGCTGCATACCATTATAATAAGCAATTCGTAATTGGAAAACATAGTGTAACCCTCAGGCTAGGTGGAGCGAAGATCATCGCAGGGTGGCTGGTAGCAGCTAGATGTGAGTAGTGTTCAAAGGCGTGCAGTTGGAGAGGCCTATATCCAGCAGTGGACTGCGACAGGCTTATGATAATGATGACGATGGTGACGTTGATGATGAAGAAATCAGCAAGAAAATGTAACCGTCTAAATAGGCCTTTATTAAATTAGGCAAATAAGTCGCTCCTCAAGGGAGGTCTTAACGTGTGAAACCGAAGTAACTAATCAGAATTAGGGGACTGTAAAGGATTATAACAAACCGACAGACAGACGAACGGACTACGGAACGATCTTATTAGGGTTCTTCGTTGATCTATGATGCCCTAAAAAGAGCACTTGAAGTTATTTAAGTTGCACATCACATACGTCTACCGCATAACACACAAACATTCTACAGCGGCATTCTTTTACAACGGTTACGGAGAAATCCAATATTCAAGCCTAGTTTCTTAACAGTGTCACCTTATAATGACACGACATTAGACGTTTGTTTTTTCAACTCTACAGGCATTTACTTAAGGACTATCTGCCAAGAAAATAGAGCATGCAATTAATCGAGCATCGTATGCTTGCGACATAATCTTAGCCGAGACGCCACTTTGTACTACCCTCTAATTGATGTGAAAATTTATTAATGTACCGCGACCATCGCTGAGAAACTACTGTGCCTATATTTTGTGCTGTAATTTAACGCGCAATGTAAGGGCTGTTACTAGAGGTAGTCGTTCTTTAGGAGTGGCTTCTGACTGACTGCATAGAAAAATTACTGCGAAACGGTATGTCACGGCATCTATCCACTCACTAAGTCGGTGTAATTTAGGTGCCTTGGGCACTCGATTTTGCAACGTTCTGTCCCTTTTATTGAGTCTCGAGGCTACCAATTTGTTCTCGTAGTTTAAAATTATGATACACTAGCTTATTTGCCTGCGACTCCATTTGCGTGGGATCATTGCGTTCAATTACTTCTGGTTCTGTTTATATCGTTTTTACATATTCTAAATAGATTTAAAATTTGATGGCTTCAAATTACACATATCCAATGTAATTCAATTCTGCATTCCAAATAAAGCTGTTAAATCACGACAAATTAGTACCACATCAAAATCGATTAAGAGAAGAGAAGAGAAGTATAAAAGTATAAGGTTATGCAAGAATTAACTCCTTCGAATATAATTATAGCACTAATCTTGTCAAAATTATTTCATCAGTTTTCAGGATGATCCAAACACAGATAAACAAACTGAATACAACCTCTTCTCCTTATTTAATATGCATGAGTTACATGCATGGTAAAGTTTTTGTATATTCCTCAAGTCCAGTTTAAAGGTTAATACGATATGAATTATATTATTACCAAGTACCTCTATGAAGGAGAATGTCTCTTTGCGTTGTAAAGATTTCTTAACCAGTCGACCTTTGATGATAAGGTCGAAATATTAAAGATGGGTAGTTACAAAGTACATATGAACAAAAGGCTACGCACGAGTTATTTTAAGGACAACACTATAAATAGGCAAGTGCGTAGTTTATGGATACATCAATTTAATTTAATCACTCGCTCGAATTACTCATGGCAGTAACTTTGATAGTAGATGCGAGTAAAATTGATCAAACTGGTTTGCCTCAGATTTTTCTAAATGGTAGACAGATTTCTACCAGCAACCAGTGGCGACATCTGTAAGCGAGCTTGTGGCATCAGCTTTAAATTTTGATGGGACAAGTTTGACTGATTTTTAACGTATTTTATTTTTAATTATTTCAATATTGTTCCATTATGTAACTAATCCATTGTGATAATTTTATGTTTAATTTATTGATATATGAAAAAAAAACCTTCTATTTTATTATATGTAACATAAAATAACAATTCCTGAAATTCTGGAAATCCTGAATCAAATTATATTATTTTAATGTCATCTTTTTGGTTAGACACAATAATTCAGAAACTAGGTACAATCAATAGCATTTGTCATCGCTCAGCTGCACGGAGCAAAAATGGGAATATTCACAAAATTACTGACCCCAAATTAGGTTTTCCATGAATGCTAATAAGGGACTAACGTAATAACCAGATAGCAGCACGCTGATGCCAAATTTTTTGTCCATATTTTCCCCTTTCAATCAGAATTTAGCATCATTCAATGTCAAAATGTAGACCTGACTGTATGACATATCACGTTTATAGCAGTGTTATGTGTGTGATACATAATTTGTATCTACTTTCGTAGGTGACTGTATGTGCTATTTCTATTACTTTTTATTTACTCCCAAAGTAATTTATATGCAAGTTTTGAAAGAGCTCGCGCTTTGTACGTTTTACATTGTTCTCTAACAAGTCAAAATTTTATTGGTTTGTGTACAATAAAACTTAAGAATTATACCTAAGGTTATTTGTACAGATTTTAGATGTCTGATATTTATTATTTATTACCTACGTAATGCAAATGACCATACATGGCAGATGGTTTTTTGCAGCTCTATCAGGATGTAGGTATTTTTAAATTACTCGAACGGAATAATTATAAATGGCAAATTTATCTTGAAGACGTGTGATTCTAATGTCAATAACTTTTTTCTCAGAGCAAGGGCCTTAAATTAGAATAAGATTTAGTATAATGACTTCGGGTTTTATTATGGAAAGAACAAGGACGAGAACAATCAGTAACCTGGTCAGCGAGTATTATCCCCAGCGCAGATTATTCTTTACCTTTTATCACATTAGGAAAAACCGTTATAAAGCTTTGACTTCCAGCAATCAAAAAATTTAAAAATAAATAAATGTGAATTAGTACCTTAAAAAAAACAATTAACTGGTAAAGTAAACTAATTATAATTTGAGGAATATCTTTCAGCCAATACGAAAAGAGATAAAGTTTCAATAGGATAAAGACTCAACAACCAAGCTAGAAGAATCGAAGAGTATATACTTCGACTTGTTCAGATAAATAGATTTTATTGCAGTTTTATTGCCTTTGTCCATTTATAAATAGAGTTTTAAGGCAATCGCTCCAATAAATATATGACAGTTGGTTGAGTATCGATTATTTGATAATCGTCGTTATCAGTTTATCAGCGCATAACAGGGCAATGAGCACGTGTGCACGTGAATCCATCAACACATCATATCTACGTTATCAGCAGAGTGGCTATGAGTTGGGAGAAAGGTGGACGATTCACGCAAATCAATAAGCCGCTCGAACCAAGTGAATAGTAGAAAAACTTTTATAAATATCTTTGAAAAGCTCATAAGAATTCACGTAGTCGGTTGAATTTCTCAACCTGGTTTGGCATATCCAATATTTTAGTCAGGATGAGTTTAAGCTGCAAAATTACTACCATTCAGATAAACCAGGCCTAGCGCACTCCTCACTGTAGGTACGAAGCTACAAGTACATAGCCGGACACCGACGGCGGGTCGCGCGTCGTTACACGCGCCGCGTTAGAAGAGATAAGAACTATGCGATAGAATGAGGGGCGCTCTGTAGGTTAATATGACTGGTAGGTATGCAGCGCTACGCGAGCTGAATTGAATTTTATTGCGTCATAGCAAGAGTCGCTATTTGTTTAAATTTCTTTGCGGAGTGATGCTTCTGTCCCTTAGTATTCTGTGGATAAACTGTAGTACAGTGTTATGAGTGTTATGAGACCTTCTATTTCAGTTTCTTAATTCGAACCCCCTGTATTCTATATCTTTATTATATATCCCCCTGTATTTTCCTATAATCTATTTAGCTTTATTTGGTGCATACCGTTGTAGTACACGTATATATAACATATATTTGGGTCATACAAAGGAATACAAGAAGATATTTGTGCCTTAGAACACTGCAAAGTTAGCATCAAATTAAAAAGGTAATACTTATGTACTTACATGATTGCAATTACTTATTAGTAATGTAACTTATTAATAATCAGGCGTTGCGAAAATTTATCTCAAGACTGAAACGCAATGACAATATGTAGTGTAATTCCGCTGAATAACTGAATATTTACTAGTCTTATTTGGCTAGATTGTGATAGAATAGAATAGAAAACACTTTATTGCACTTAAGAAGGAATAACATTTTGAATATACTTCCTTATAAGACAATAGGCGGTCTTATCGCTAAACAGCGATCTCTTCTAGACAACTGTAATGTTAATGAAGTGTATTTTGCAGATACATAATATAAAAAAACGAGATTGCAAACAATACTAACATCTCTACCACTTTATAAAAGTTAAATAAATATGATGCGTATCTAAATACTTATGCTATGTATTACATTTGTAAAAATATTTGCGATATTTTCTGTCTGCATGGTCACATACGAAGTGACAAGTTTATACATTATCATGGACGTGTATCAGCGTATCAATTTTATTGAATATGGGAAATACCATTTAATTAATAACAAAGCATTTATTTACAGAATTTAGAATGTTTACGTAATAATAAAGGTTTTTTTTTAACTTCAGGGAAATGTTTCGGTTACTGGATACTGGATCTGTCAGCTAAAGTGGTAGCGTAGAAGCGATAACCGCTGGAGTTGGAACCAGGGCCCTAATTCACTATGACAACTTGGCGATTCCTTGCTTCGTAGAAACGTCGATTCGTTCATTAATAAACGACATCTAAGAAATTTGTATTCTCTATGACGCGTCATATATATGAATATATGAATGCGTCATAGAGATGTCGTTTATTAATGAAGGAATCGTCGTGAAGGAGTCGCCAAGTTGTCATAGTGAATTGGGGCCGTGATGTGTTATTGATTGACAACCGCGGCTCCACCAACGTAGGTCCTACATAGTGTACGACGTCCTCAGACTGTTAAGTGACAGCTATGTAGGAGTAGTCAGATATCATCAGCAGTGACATGCGATGGGTCACTTCAATGCCCAGCTGTGGACCACCATAGATTAATTATGGTGAATTTCATTCCCATATCACATTATATAACAACGTAGCAATCGCAAAAAACTAAGATAATAACTATTGGCTCAAGTGGGATTGGGCGGGTCACATAAGCATCCAGATCGGTGGGCAAAAGTCACAACGGAATGGGTGCCTGAAGATGGAAGACGGCGCCCAGGCCGGCCCAAAAGAAGATGGAGCGACGATCTGGATGCATACCAAGAAGGTTGGTGCGAGGTGGCGCAGGATAGAGACGGCTGGAGAGACTTGGGGGAGACCTTTGCCCAGCAGTGGGACAGCATAGGTTAATATATATAATATTAATTGAGAAAAAAAAATGAAAAATGATGAGTACTACCTACATATTACTTGCACTTTTTCTTTGACTTCATCATTTACTTTCCTACTACTGGGTGGGATTTCTAGTCACACCGAGACATCGGCAAGGTAGGTTAACATAGCATTTCCACGAGGTATGAGGTAGATCTGTTGAACTTCTCAGTACCCAAAATACTAAGAATTCATTATGATTATGCTTATCATTTGCCAATAATAGCATGCCATTTAGTTATTAACGTACGGAATCATTGAGGATAAATCTGTTTTAAATTCATCTACATAGTAAAATAATAATTATAAGCAGTACATATGAACTGTTTCTATAGGTATTTTCCGGAACGCATTATGATTTACAACGTAAACTCCGTGAATCTCCGAGTTCTTCCGGCTTAGCAACTTTCTCTGTACCATATCGGACTACATTACTAACAAGTCATGTTTCGGGAAGTGCTCGCAATTCGGACCACCCAAGAGGTTTCATAATTTAACTAAATAGTTATTTACTATGAAGAACAAGTGTTTTAATAAGAGTAGTTCTAATGGCAGCAATGAGGAATGTAAATAAGCGAAGTTACGACTTTTATACTACTATTATCACGCCCTGGCCCATTTGGGGAAGGTACAGAGGCTTTATCAACACCCATTAATCATTCAATTTCATGCACTTACGCCGATCCATTTATTTTTATCGCATTTCTAAACAATATAAAATAAATTAATTCATCCGCATCTGCCTGGTTATGGTTTTGAAACTACTTCATGGATTTTGGTGTGTCGTATATTTATTTTTAATGAAGGTTTTAGATGAAAAACGCACCGCGCAAAGCTGAAACTCGTCGCTATTTATTCATGTTTTTTTATGTTACTGAGTGATGAGTGATGTTTTTTTATGTTACTGAGTGATGAGGCAGGTCGTTCGCCTGATGGTAAGCGCCACTTCTGCCCATAACAATTGTAGTGCCACACATAACTTTTAAAACCTTAAAAAGCATTGCATTGCGCTCATCACCCCGACACATCAGTTATTAAGTCCCATATGCCCAGTAGAGCGAGTCACTGAGCCACACAGTAGAGCGAGTGTGGCTCAGTGGGATAACGTGCGACTTTCGATCCGAGGCACCCGAGTTCGAATCCCGCTGGCCCCGTACCACTGACTTTCTTAAGTTATGCGCGGATTTAACACTCGCTCTAAAAACGGTAATGGAAAACATCGTGAGGAAACCGGCATGTCCAAGAATTTATTACAAAAATTCAAGGTCATGTGACATCCACCAACCCGCACTGGGCCAGCGTGGTGGGTTATGGCCCATACTCTCTCTATGAGAGAAGGCCCCTGTCCCAGCAGTGGGAACGTGTTGGGCTGATGATGATGATGATGATGATATGCCCAGTAATTTCAAAAATTTTGCTTGTACGTGTACCGTTATTTTTAAGTAGAAGGGCTATGACTCGGACGATTGGCTGAAAATTTACCCTATATGCAAAACAGCACGCTGTGAAGCCCCTTTGGTGACCACTGAAAAAAAAATGTCACGTTTAGACCCTTTTTTTATAATAAATAATCTTTGACTCGATATTATCAAGAACTTGTTACCAACAATTACAGCATCGTCAATCATTATATTTAATTATACTATACCTTATCATTTTTTGATTAGATAATATGATAGCATGAACATATACAAAAACAAACGCGTCATAAACTTTTAATTGACTTCCTTTTGTTAAATCAAACGAAATATTCTAAATAAAATTTAATTCTACTAATCAAATTAACTCTTTATTTATAACGTAATTTGGTTTTTATTAGCACTTCCGTTTCGGGTTCTAACGTCAAAGGTTAAGACACCCTTACTGGTCTAGACAGTGATTATTTATGCCAAGGTCTTTGGATTCTCAAGGTTAATACCAAGCTAAAAGATAACATGTGGGTTGTTTAATACATAATGTTTATTTTGTTGATAATAATTTAGGGTCTTAAAACTAAAAATACTCTAAATTTTAAGATCTATGTGTAAATAGAAATAAATAAAATATTTTATATTAAAATATATACAGTGCTCCTGCGCACGGTCAGAATTGTTCATCATTATGTTATGACTCAGAGTCAAGTCACAACTATCCGCCACGCGCCGGAACAATTCCGAACATATACCGACAACACCCGAAAGCGCGGCTATAAAAAGCGAGCCGCGCCATCTGTAGTTTTAGTTCTGCCTCGCACGGCATAGCTTCCACATCTTGTGGAACTATCCTTGCGACCGCGTACGGGAGTGCATATTCTGCGAGCGCTCCACGGACCGGACACTCAGTTTAGTTTTTCATCAATGGTGTCAACGATCTGGCTATCAACGTGTCATCGTCATAACCACACCTCACATCAACAATCGTTTGAGAGTAAGAAAACATTTAAAAAAATGGCTAATATTTCGGAAGCCCACATCAGTCAATTACTTGCAAGTATTCGTTCCAATACAACAAAGCGATCGTTAGCCGGCTGTTGTGCTTTTTACAACGGCGAAAAAGATCTCAATTATCTAGAACCGTTCTTGGTAGCAGTAGAAGAATATAAAAAAATGAACCAGATTACTGACAGCGAAGCTCTTACTGGACTACATTTTGTATTAAAAGGGAAAGCAAGCGTGTGGTGGCAAGGTGTCAAAAATAGCGTTACAAGCTGGGCGGATTTCTTGGCAAAATTACGTTACGCGTTTGCACCTGGAAAACCAGCATATATAATTTATCAAGACATTTTAAAAGTGAAACAAATGTCTAACCAGACAATTGAAAAATTTGTTGCTAAGAAACAAAAGTTATTTTCACAATTGCCAACTGAGCATGTAATTACAGAATGTCAACAAATCGATATGATATATAACCTATTACGTTCAGAGATCTGCTCTGAAATACCGAGAAATACAATTAACTCATTCGAAGGTTTGTTGGAAGCAGCTAGATGGATAGAAAAGAATCTCGAGAAGAATCCGGCGAAGAGTGTAGAAAAAAAGGAATCAAAGAATCCACCTATTAAAAAAAATAAGGTCCGCTGTGGCTTCTGTAGAAATCAGGGACACCTTGCTGATATTTGCCTCAAGAAAAAGAAGATGATGATAGAAGAAGCCTTAAAAGGACCTACGGCATCTACCCAACCAAGCAAAGACATGATAAAGGCACTATCGTCATCCCAACTATAATTTTTCCCATTTGTTGTAACGCAGCAGTTATATTTTACAGCCTGCACAATCTAATTGCCAATAGATTTAGGTAATGGCAATTAGATTGTGCAGGCTGTAAACCGGCCAACGAAGCTGAATGAGAAAAGTTAAAACAGTTTCTTACAAATCTATAAATAAATTTGGAGTTACATAGATTGTCACCTGTACAAAAATTAAGCGTTGTTTCTCTGTGACCATGTAAACAAATTATAGGTATTGAAACTGCTTTAAAAACGAAGAGCTTGAGAGAACAACTATACGTGCATTTAGCTATGGTTTTTACAGTAAGGTAGCAGAAAACATAAGTTTGCGATAGCTTCCGCACCTAGTGGAACTATGCGGACTTACAAGGATGCAATTACGCTAGTAATCTTTTTTTGAGTTTCTGTTTATTTTTAAACGTTTTTTATTGCTTTTTTTCTGGTCTTAGTTTATTTAGACACGAAAAAGCTAGACTTTTAAATGGTTATTGGCCATTGATACTTTGCGTTATATGCATTTCAGTTGATTTGTTTATGTAGTTTTAAAAAAAGACGTTAAAGATAGTTGTTAAGGTTGTCAATAATAAAAGCTTACACAAATAGCTTAATTGTGTTTTTCATTCTAAGTAACTATATTTTTAGGATGTTGTGATCAACACGGAAACAAAAAGCAGCGCTCGTAGCGTAACTTGCCTAGCCGTTCGTAACAGATCTTTTAGGTTAAACAACCTTCGCAACGGAAACGGTTAGAACTGGGATTGGTGACCGTTTGTGCGATATATACATCTGAGTGGTGCCGTGCTTCGAAGGGCACGATAAGCAGCCGGTCCCGATAGTCTTGTTAGGACAACAATCGAAAGGACATGTTGGAGGCCTTCGGAGGTCTAAAAACATGGACATCAGGGTTGACCACACACCCATACGAGAGAAGAAGAAGACGGAAACAAATAACTATTATTTAAAAAAAATAAAAACCGACACAATAAAACATGTCTAAGAACTATCGCAAGAAAACCTGCTTTCAAATGTTAAAAAAAAACACATTCAAATCGGTTCACCCGTTTAAGAGTTACGGTGTCACAGTCACGGTACTGTGACACATAGTAGTCAAATTTATAATATCCCTCCTTTTTGCGTCGAGAGTTAAAAAGTAGTAGGATCTCTTGTCGATTTTGTTTAGTATTCAATTTTATTTACTTCATTCATGCACTACATTTTCGTATCACCCAAAGCCAAGATCTCTAGTGGCTGTGTAATAAATAACTCGGCCATAAAATACGTGGGAAACAACTGTTTAACGCGTGAAGACCGTTTCAAATTATTAGCGACCAAGGTGCCTCGTGGCTGGTGCAGCCTTGCGAATTAGTAGGCCGCCTGTTCTGTTGCCAGTGTAAAAATATCTTTAATTCCAACGAACAATGAATTTACGTTTGAATTTAGTCATAAATGAACCTAATAGATAGTGCTAAGCATCGATCTATTTACACCTTAGGCAAATCGCTATAAATTGCATTGTCGTCCAGAGATGATTCTAAAAAGAAAGAGTTCTTGTAATAACTTCGATCACCATCGATACCTATGTCATGTGACGTGTGTAATTCAAAGGATTATAATATATTTTGACAGGTTATTTCTTCTATCTACAACTATTATAAGAAAAATAGAACTGAGCCAATTCTGTACAATGAAGATATTTTGGAAAAACTAAGTCTGATCAACTATTTAGAAAGTGCTGAACACGAATCCTTTTCGGCTTTTAGATTTTTTCTGTTTGTTTGTTTGTTTGTGTGTTTGTTATTCTTAGACTCGGAAACTGATGGACGGATTTTAATGTGGTTTTCAGGGTTTGGTAGCGTTAGTCCCAACTTAGATTATAGGTCAACAAATCTGTTGGGTTGACTCCGAAGTTACAGCTTGACCTCTTAGTACGCGCACATATATACTGAGAAGGTCTTGCTAAGATGGTCTTGGAAAAAACACGAATATGGGCTTCCTTTGTCGTTCACGGGGACGAAGTAGCAGAAAATAGCAAGTTGCCTATAATGTATTAATATATATATATATATATATATATATATAACGGACGAACGGAACAACGAGAATAATAATTATAATATTTTATTTTCAATAATGTACTCATAAGTTACCTAAAGAAATTATTAATTATTATTATTTATGATGCACCAGCTTGTTGAGCTGAGACGTGCATATCGTTGCACTTACTAATAATACTTATGACATTAAGGCGTAAGTAATATTATTTTATCATATCTGGCAACACTAACAAATAGCGAGGAACAGCTAATCATACTGAACATCATTGTTACAACGAATGAATGACAACTCGCACACAATTATGAACCTTGGTAAATAAAATCATATAGGTACATACTGCTTTGATTTTAATCTTAGTTATCTATGCGCTATTTTTTGCAATGGCAATATCACATTAGATTGTACTGTATATTTGACTTATTGGCATCAGTAGTATCATATCTTTTGCAGGCTTTGTAGCGAAATTGTCAGCGGTCAATTAAAGCAGTGGGCTAGGCACAAGGCTTATAACGAAGTGCTAGTAGGCCCAAAAGAAGATGGAAAGATGAATTTGATTTATTTGCTCAGCAGTGGGAGAATAAAGGCTATAATAAATAATACATTATTTTATTGTATTTTATTTCATTTTATCCATATTGCCTTAATTGAAATCGTTTGCTAAAAATAAAGTCTCTTCTGGAGTTTGACCTCTTTCAAATTTCCACTGCACAATTGCACTGAATCGCTCCGTCCAATAGTCTCGTATTTAGCTACAATTTGTATTAAACAAAGACCCTGTTACGATCAATCAGTACCATCTTTTAAATTAGTTTGATCTTCAACCTTATCCCCTTGTGATAAGGGGTGGTGAAGTTTGGAGATGTTCAACGTTGTGGGAGCGGAGTAAGTGCGTGAGAACTGCACATTGTTTTGTAGTGTGCCCGCAGATGAGGTCATAGTTTGATTGTGGAATCAATTGTGATTTTGAGGGAGCTGTAATAAAGATAAATTAATTAGATGATATATAGCTACTGCATAACTAGATTAGTTAGTTGTATTTTGTTTTACATTAGGGTATGAATTCAATTCAATTCAAAAGTTCTTTATTTAAATTTATCGTCACAGACGCACTTATGAACGTCAATTATTACAATTTTTTCAAATTTTTTGTTTGTTTTTGACAATATATAGATATAGAATATATATATAATAGGGGGTCGGACAACTTTTCAGAAAGTGTTTTATATTAACTACAATGAATATACAGGGTTCGGCACTCGAAGTGTTACTAACTTTACTTTGCTATAGCAACTAAACTGTTTACAATATGGCGCCCATATTTTCACATTCCTTAGTCTATTGTATTGTTAATAAACTTACAAAAGCCTATTATTTTTCGTCGTTGTTCAAAAAAGTTTTGCAGATGGAAGTCAAACAAAACAGTGTCATATCTTTGTATTTGGCTGGAAAATCGCAGTCAGTCATCGTTAATGAGCTAGGGCATTTACATTTGAACAAAATGTTTGTGTATCGGACCATCACGCGTTACAATGATACGGGTAGCATCAAAAAACGCCATGGAGGTGGATATCCAACAACAGAAATATCATCAGAAATGGTTCGAAAGGTAAAGGCTAGAATTGGACGAAATCCACGACAAAGCGCAGTTAAATTGGCGAAAAGTCTTAATGTATCTGCCCAGAGCATAGGGCGCATATTGAAAAATAAACTTCAACTGAACCCTACAAATTACAAAAAGTGCAAGACCTAACACTTGCACAAAAGGCAGTTCGTCTAGAAAGAGCTAAGAACATAAAGCACTTGCACGTTGGTGGCATACTTGAAAATTTGGTATTATCCGATAAAAAAAAATTTACGGTTCAGCAATATGTGAACAAACAAAATGATCGCGTATGGTTAAAGTGTAAATCAAATGACAATTTAGGCCAACGAATTGCCTTGCGATAGCAAGCACCAGCATCTGTGATGGTTTGGGCTGCGGTAACTGCCACGGGACGCTCACCTCTCGTTTTCATTGACCAGGGTGTAAAGATAAACCAGCAGATCTACCGTAAAAACATTTTAAACGATGCTTTGTTACCTTGGGCACGTAAACAATTTGGTAGAAATCATTGGACCTTTCAACAAGACTCGGCACCATCCCACAAAGCACGTGAAACCCAAATTTTTTTACAAGAAAATCTTCCGAGCTTTATTTTTTCGCAACTATAGCCACCATATTCCCCGGACTTGAACCCAATGGATTTTTCCATATGGTCAATTCTAGAAGCCAAAGTGTCAACAAAAACATATGAGACGGTCGACGCCTTAAAGATTGCTCTCCGCCGAGAATGGAATAAAATACCAGCAGACCACATTCGTGCAGCATGTGAAGCCTTCTCGGTCAGACTCGATGCTGTTATCCGCGCTAAAGGTGGTCATAATGAACAATAATTTCTTTTTTATTTATTTTATATGTTTTCTTTTCGATACTGAAGTTTTAAAATAAATATGCTCATAATTAACAAAATTACAGCATTTTGTATTAGTTACACTTCGAGTGCCGAACCCTGTATATATAGCCATGAAAAATACTATTTTAATTAAATAAAAAAACGCTCTAAAACTACTAAAAATTATGTTTAAATATTATGTTTCAAATATTGCCGCGCAAAAGGTCACCTCAAAATTTGTGACGTCATCTGTAGGTAGAAAACGACAATCTCTTCGAAATAAAACTTGCAAAGAGATTCAAAATGCGTTTTGTGAAGTTTGGGGACGATATTGTAGTAATGGATCGAAAAACTTGGCAAAAATACATTTTATGAAAAGCAAAAACGTAAAATAAACACAAGCTTGACTCTCGGCATATGCCTACAAATGATGTCATACGCTGTGATTGTCGTTTCGTTTGAGATGAAGAACAGCCCCCCTACCCATATGTCCCTCAAGCGCCAATCGTAAATCGTGTTGAGCTCGGATTAAGGTGTAGATTCACTGCGACAATGTCTTATGTTGCCATATATTGTCCCATTAAGTTTATCTCAACTCGTAGTCATCATATTTTGGTATAAATGAATGAGATTAATTCGTTTTCTTACCTGAATCGACAATAGTTAGATCGTATCTCATTAGTCGCAGTGACGCTATACCTTAATTCGATCTCAACACGATATACGATTGGCGCTTGAGGGACATATGGGTAGGGGGGCAGATTAAAAATGTCGTAATTATTAGATTTTATTTATTGATATGAAAATATAAATCATTATTATTTCACAAAAAATATTGATTGAATGATCTTTCTGGTTCGACGAACATTCGTTCTAACTACATTTTAGATTTTTTCTCGATTACTGTCCGATCCCCTATTGTATGCGTTGTATGTGTAAAGTGTTATCAAAGTATTTTAGAGTATTGATGATATTAGGAAGGAGACATCAAAAAGACGATGATTTGCATTTTATTAAACCATTTTTTGTGTGGTTGAAAAGATGGGTGTCTATTTTTCCATCGCGCATCGGTTAAAATATGATGTCATAATATAATTGAATCTAAAAATCCCTAATTATTCTACTTATAATCGTGACGTCACACGGTGCAGAAAGCTTTCAAAGTTACATTTATTGAACTGTTCAGCTTTACTTACAATAGCTTTTTAATAAGCCTGTGGCATAACAGTATACCCTTCTTGGAATGGGGCCCACTTTGCTCGATCGATCAAAGCGTACCTAGTCATTAAATTACGTCATTTGTTAATTGACAAAGGGAGTCTCTTCATGTTCATCGATCGATGATTCTTGATGATTCGATCATGATGCAGTAGACATATATCATCAAGATCGGAACTTACTATCCAGGTATACCCAGGGTTTTTTATAAATAACTAGCTGCGCCCCGCGGTTTCACCCGCAGATTCCCGGGATGAAAGTAGCCTATATCATTTTTCAGGATCTAAAGTAGTTACATACCATATATGTTTAGCCAGCGAAATTACTGGGCATTATGAGACTTAACAGCTAATTGTCTCAGGGTGACGAGCGCAGTGCAGCGCCGCGCAGGATTTTGCAAAACAGTTCTGGGTGGTGCTGTTATTGTTATGGGCTGGCGTATCGCTTACCATCAGGCAAACGACCAGCTTGTCTCGTCACTCAATTCCATAAAAAAACGTTTAGTAGTTTATGCGTGATTGAGTAACAAACATCCATCCACCCATCTATTTATCGATCCATCCATTTTCATAAACTTTCGCATTTTTCCGAAACACGAGTGTAAGTCGCTTGACCTATTAGTTCGGTGGATGGGGTAGTGGTACCTATTACAAGATTACAACCAGAGCCTACCACTCCAAAGCACGCAACTTTGCTTCCTCTCGATGTTTCTATCAGTCATTAGTGCAAGGCCGAAGCGGGATTCGAACTCGGTGCATCGGATCCCGAGGCGCACAAGTTATTGCTCAGCCACACTCGCTCTAAATAGTTATTAGGTAAGCTAGCTAGGTAACCCTGGCGAACTAAGTAACTTAATTCACTTAACATTAACCTATCACGGTTTACTCCCTGCGCATACATACGCAACCCGGGACACAAACTGTCTCGATCACTGCATGATAAAAACAAAAAGCTCAGCTACAACCCTGATATTACCAGCCTTAGTAACAGATCATTCCCCAGTAGTCGTACAAGTAAATACACAATGCAATCTTAACAAAATGATAGGTAGAACAGTGACACAAGTCAACTACGACGCTGTCTGTAGAGAATTATCAGAGGTTGCTTGGCATGATGTACTGGAGTACTCGGACCTGGATAAAGCTACTGAGACATTTATGTTTATCATCACCTCAGCAATCCAGAAACACTCATTTGCTAGATCCGTGCCTAGATCAAAATTTAACATTAAGCCATGGATTACTCCTGGACTTATAAGAAGCATGAGACGGAGAGACAAACTACACATGAAAAGTAAAAAAGATCCAAAGAACACTGAACTAAAAAATACATACTTAAATTATAGAAATATCTGTAATAAGATTTTGAAAAAACTAAAACGAACATATGAAAGAACCGAACTAATGAAACATAACAAGGACAGCAAGAAGACGTGGGAAACTATTAAAAAGATATGCAATTTTCCAACAAAGGAAAATCCAGTTGACAAACTGCTAAAGCTTCATAGCAATCCCACATTGTCACTAAATGAAGTGAATGAGTACTTCGTAAATGTTGGCTCAAACTTGGCAAATGATACTCTATTATCCTTAAACGAGACTGAAATTGACCTAGCCCTCAAACATAACCAGAAGGATACACCTCTATCCTCTTTTGGACTTCTACCAACGGATCAATGTGAAATCTTTCATATAGTAATGAACCTAAAAAATAACTCCGCACCAGGATGGGATAAAGCAAACTCCAAGCTATTCAAAATGATACTACCGTACGTTATAGAGCCGCTGACTACGTTATGCCAAGCTAGTTTTGATACTGGAGTTTTTCCAAAAGCTCTCAAAAGGTCAGTAATCTGCCCCATCTACAAGGGTGGAGACGAAAACGGTGTCACAAATTATAGGCCAATTTCCTTACTGCCAACTCTGTCAAAAGTTTTGGAAAAGCTAATGAACAACAGACTTAAGAAATATTTAGAAAGCAAACAATTATTGTCGAAAAATCAATTTGGATTTAGATCAAGAAGATGCACCGAAGACGCTGTATTAAGTGTTACTGAACATATTAGGAAAAATCTTGATGAGGGTAATAAGGTCATTGGCATTTTCCTAGATTTAGCAAAAGCTTTCGACACCGTCTCGATCCCTATTCTTCTGGCAAAACTGGAGGATATTGGGGTTAGAGGGGTTCCTTTAAAATGGTTTGAAAGTTATATGACTGGCAGAACACAAACTGTAAGAGTAAGCAATAACTTAAGTGACGAAGCTGATATAAAGTTTGGGGTGCCACAAGGCAGTATATTGGGACCCACACTATTTTTAACATACATTAATCAACTATGTGAGATGAATCTAAATAATGGTAAAGTAACTACATACGCAGATGATACCGTGCTCTTGTTCCATGGCAATACGTGGAATGCCGTGCAAATAGTTGCTAACAGTGGATTGCAAACTGTATCAGAGTGGCTGAGAGTCAATTTGCTTACCATAAACATATTTAAGACTAAATATGTATCGTTCACAATAAATAGCGCAACCCAGCCCAAACAACCTCTAGAGCTCAAAATCCATAAATCTACGTGCAACAGTACAACGTTATGCCAATGTATAAATCTGAGCTCAACTACGGATATCAAATATTTAGGGATTATATTGGACAGTAATTTATCATGGATTAAGCATGTTAGGGGACTTTCAGGACGGGTCAGAAAACTAATATGTGTGTTTAAACAACTTAGGCATGTTTTAGAATATAAATCTCTAGTACAAGTGTACTATGCCCTAGCACAGTCTATTCTGACTTATTGCATCCCAGCCTGGGGATCTGCAGCACAGACCCACCTGATACAACTAGAACGGTCTCAAAGGGCATTGCTTAAAGTGATGACGTTTAAGCCCAGATATCATTCTACAACCGAATTGTATAAACAATGCGCAGTACTCACGGTCCGACAACTGTTTATAAAAGCAGTGGTGAGTAAACAACATTTGCTGGTTGATGGAAATGTATTGGCTGATTTGGAAAATAAGCGCAGAAAAGATAAAATCTTTAAAACCGTTAAATCACGCACGAAATTTGGAATGACTATGCTAAATAATCTAGGCCCTAGACTATATAACCGCTTAAGTAAGAATATTGATGTTGTGAAAGCAACACGGTATAAATGTCAAAGAATTACTACAGATTATTTATTATCTCTATCTTATATAGAAACTGAGAAATTAATAGCAACAATTGAATAGAATAAAATAGAAAGTAAGTATGCTAGGAACATGCAACACATATACCATAACATTCACACACACACGAAAAACTCACTCACATCATTCATACACCCCGTCACACAAATACTATAACAATAATATTACAACAAAACAGTATACATATAGTGGGCGTCTCCTGTGCCCCAGACTCTTATGAGACTGGTGTCATTAAGAGATGCCCACAAATAATAAGTAAATAAAAAAATACATACGCATACATTTATATATACATACATACATATATATATATATATGTACATATATTATAATACTTAAATAAAAATATCTATATAAACATAAATAAACACTTTTATATAATGCCTACGCATACCTATCACTGGAGCAATGTAAGTAATTATTATTATATTTATACTGAATAGAATTAGGTTTAGTTAATATACACAGCATGTAGGTACTTAAATATATAAATAATGTATTGTAGATGGAGGGACCTGAGAGGGTCGCTGTGATCCAGCTATACAGGCTCTTATGAGACCTAGTGCAGGGAACAGGGATTCACAAAAGGGTACTGTAACACCTGATAATATATGCACCTTACCACTAATGTACCTATTTAATCTAAGTACTTGAACTGTAGATGTTGTATAAATAAAGAATTTTGAATTTGAATTTTTGAATTTTTTGAACTATATATAGGTGATTTATTTAGCATACGCTCGTTAAATTGCAACTCCGTTCATGGCTAGTGACTGACAAAATATTCAATAATACAAAATTTCATCAAAATCTGTTAAGTATTTTTTTTGTGATTGTGTTATAACCCCACAAATTTTCTCATTTTTTAACCGACTTCAAAAAGGAGAAGGTTCTCTGTTCGATTGTATTATTCTTTCAATTTTTTTTATGTTTGTTACCTAAGCACTCCGTCATTTATGAACCGATTTGCAAAATTCTTTTTGCGTTGGGTTCAGTATAGCTACGAAGTGGTCCCATATAAATTTCATCGATATTTGACCTTGGACTTCGAAGATACATTGAAGTCGGTTTTTGGTTTTTATGTAAGTTAACTAAATATAATAAATAAATATCTCATTATTTAAGCACCATAATACAGAATTAATTAAAACTAAACCTAAATAACAATAACCTTTTTTATGGAACTGAGTAAGGAGACAAGCAAGTCGTTCGCCTGATGGCCTGATGCCACACCTGCCCATAACAATTAACATTAATGTCACAATGGCCGGTTTAATCGCTCAAAGCGATCTCTTCCAGACAAATATATGTACCTGTTATCTTAGTTAGCTTCTTCGAATTCAAACATGCTGCCAAATTTTGTGTTTTCACATAGTTCGGAGGCCGCTCGCTAATATCTTTTTGACAGACGCTCGGCCAACAACCGCGCGATACCCACTGTCTAGACTCTAGACAGTGGATTGTCCAATCACAATGCGATAATACTCTCAATTGTAATATAAATAGTTTTTGGCAGCAATTAAAATTATAGAATACCGAACGTCAATAGTTTGCTGGATATTTGTCTAGTTAATAAAACAAAACAGTCACACTCCCGGAAGCGGTATTATGTTCCACTTATGACGAAGGTCGTCGGCTTTAGGCGTCAATTACTCTCATTTTATTAAAATCTAGTTTTGGTTTAAGTGAACTTTACTCTTCAAACGTTTGGAAAACGTCAGGGTCTCGCCGTTCACGAGGCGGACTGAAACGTGGCCGCTAAAATGCTGCTGCGCTGTTGAGAGATGAAGGGGCTACGTACTGGGAAGCGTATTTAGTCAATAACAAAGTAGTTTGCAAGTGCCTATGTGTAAACTGAACCTCGATATATAAAAAAAAATATACAAATCTCCAGCGGCTTGAAATTTTTACCTATGCTAGTTATACGTTTTAAACTATCATGGTTTCTGATATTAGAATTTTATTTAGAAACGGCATATTTACCATCTTCGTGATAGTGGTGCTTGTAACAGTGCTGAAATTTCAAAATATCGAGAACTCAAAACAAAACAAATACATGATAAGTATCCTGTTTCTAAATCAAATTCTATGCCAAAAAGTGTTAATCTGGAGCATAATAATATGAAACAAACAAAACAAGCGACACTTAAGAAAAAAACGTATATGTAACTACTTATTTTTATTGGTCTTATGACTTCACAAGCCTGTAGAACCACAGCTATGCGAAAGTTTCCTTCATTTCTAAAATTACAAAAATTACTAGTCATTATGAGACTACAGCTAATTGTCTCAGGGTGACGAGCGCAGTACAGCGCCGCGCAAGATTTTGCAAAACAGAGTTTTGGGTGGTGCTTTTATTGTTATGGGCTGGCGTATTGCTTACCATCAGGCAAACGACCAGCTCGTCTCGTCATTAGTAACATTAAAAAAAAAATCTCAATAGCTTGTCAAATTAGTCCAAACAATAAACATAAGCAACAAAGCAGCAGATTAGACACCAATAGCAACCTTCATGACCATGACCGTCGCGTCACATACTGAAGTCGCCTACGCCTGCCTCCAACCATTTTACTTGACACCTCCCTTTTCCAACAAACAGCACATTTTCCGAGCAAAAAAATAACAGTAGGGGTCTAAACTAACTGGCCATGCATATCACCCACGTCGAAGTTACGATGGCGCCTTTTGTACTAATTGAACATAATATCGGTCTTTGACACGAGTGATGTTTGGACAGTCAATTAGATTGTATCCATGCTTTCAAACAGAAGGCTCAAGGTCGCAAGTGGTTCTATCTTTCATGCATTGTTTTGTAACAACAAGTTTTCTATGGGCATTAATCTATTATTACCTTCTGTTTTGCCACTTTATATTTATTATCGAAGGCTGCAGTGTTGTTATTTTGTACGTTGAAATTGATTTAAGTACTTAGGTTTTACGGTTGGAATTTGATTGGCTTATCACTGATTTACATAACCTTCTACGTTCACGTCAATAATGCACTGTATTCTTTCGTTATTAAACAATGTTTTCTTTTGCTTTCCGGTATTGATAGACGCTTCCATTGCTATAGTTCTATTATGTTTGAGAGACCTCGTAGTTTGACTAACCTTTCTAGAATGTAGGTGTATAAATCATTACGCGAGCGTTTTCTAGGTCTTCCTTAGCTTAGAAGAGTACGAGACGACCAATCTAAATACGATTTAAGTAGGTACATATATTAAGTAGTAATAAGGGTTTTTGAATAGATTCCAGTAGAGTCAGTTCTTTTCTTTCTTTTCCTTACCTGGACTTTGGTCTAGATATGAGGAAGAAATAAGTTTTTAAATAATTTTGACATCTCTGTTATTCATTTAGTGTTACCCTGTATTATTTAATTCATTTATTTTTATGGAACTGAGAGATGAGACGAGCAAGTCGTTCGCGTGATGGTAAGCCCACGCCTGCCCATAACAACTGCAGTGCCACCCATAACTTTTAATACCATTAAAAACTGCGTAGCAATGCATTGCGCTCATTTCCCCGAGACATAAGATGTTAAGTTTCATATGCCCAGAAATTTCGCTGGCTACAATGCCCTTCAAACCGGAACACAGTAATGCTTGCGCACTACTGCTTGGCGGCAGAATAACGGGCAAAGCGGTGGTACTATGCTCTCTTTTTTTATGTGATTGTGAGACGAGACGAGCAATTCGTTCACCTGATGGTAAGCACCACCCCTGGCACAATACAATTCCCTTTAAACCGGAACGCAGAAGTTAGAGGAAGTAAGCGGTGATACAAACCCAGGCGGCCTTTTGCATACGAGAGGCCTACTACCTTATTCCTATGCTTCTTAAAAGTGCATTTTTTATGCTAAATTATCTGTATTATTATAAATGCGATAGTTTGTAGATGTGTTTGTGTGTTTGTTCCCTCTTCACGTCACAACAGCTGAACGGATTGAAGTGAAATTCGGAATAGAGATAGCTTTTACCCTAGATTAATATATATGTTTAAAAAAATAGGGATCGGGAAACCGCGGGTGAAACCGCGGGGCGTAGCTAGTTGCATAATAAAACTATGTAGCTTTTGAATAGTAAAAAAAACTTGTAGACTGCCATACGCGTTATCGTGTAGAATTTACATTCGCAATCCCAAAAAGTTAAATGTATTATAATTATTTTTTTTATATAAATTAAGATGGTACCTATGACTACTAATCAAAACATAATATTTAAACTGCAAAATACGTTGCCACCTTAATCTCTTTCCTCTTCCACGTGACGCTTTAACCCGTCGGATGTGAGGACTCGGAACGGCCATGACCAGCGCCGTATGTAGGTGACCTCCGGCTGCCAGGACCTTGGGGTTCGCTCCTCGCGAATTGACATCTTATTGGCGATGCCTTTACAGTGTTATTTGTGCGTGGAACAGGTGGTAAATTATTATATTATTAAATCATTTATTTCAAATAATAATATCCATATTTCAAATTATGTCAAAATAAATAAACAATAAAATTGAAGTTAAATTACAATATAAAATAAATCAATTATGATCCCCATTTTATTACAATCTAGCCAATTGATTAGGCTAATAAGTAATTTACATTAAAGTTAAACTGATAGATAAACTAATATTAAGAAATGTGTCCCTTAACACTTTCCTTATCGTCTCTATTAATGAATAATAAGGCGAAGACACTTTGTTCTTGTGTTCAGTATGGGTAGCACTCGTACTACATTACACTAAATCACTATCACTAGACACTAAACTAGCTCAAACGGTTTTGTTCTTTTAAATCTTTTTACTATTTTCGTGTAAATATATCAAATGAAATTAAAAACAATCAAATTTAATTAAAATAAATTAAATAAAATTACATTAAAATAAATTAAATCAAGTCAAAATTAATCAAATCAAATTACATCACAATTAAGTTAAAATTAAATTAATTCATTCATAACAGATGCTTGAACACTATGTTGGATTACCCATCATAATGTTCATCCACCTGCTCTGAATGGGACAGTCCTGTCGGGCATCAACCATTCTCAGGATGCCGTTGCGACTGCCTCGCGCTCGCTGTCGTAGGGAAGCGACTTTCTTGCGGTAAATGTTCTTAAGATTAATTTTCATAATTTGGATTTTTATGAGTCGTGTTTGGCACCATGTAGTAGTAATTTAAGTTTAAACTGTTGCCTCCTTATACTGTGTTTTTATCTTCTTTTCTATTTGTATTCCTGTTCTCTTTATTTTGTTAGTTACCTATATGATTTTGTAGTCGTCGAATAAATGTTATTATTCGACGACCACAAAAAGACCGAAAGGTGGACCAACTACTTCGGCCCACCTTTCGGTCGCATTCATTTTAAATTTACTATAGTATGGTTATTTATAATTGTTAATTTTTTTATTAAACATAATAAGTACAATAATTTTACTAAACATAAAATTAGTTTACTTTTTTGCTGGCATGTCTTCAGGTACAGTACACCCTTCACGGTTCCGATAGGATTTTTGAGACTTTCTGTATTTATTATAAATAAACCAATTTAAAAGGTGGGTAGTTAAATTATATTATGTCGAAATAAGCCAATAAGGTTCATTCGTAAACACATGCACAATTGCAATATAACAATACAGTGGTTAAGTTTAACAATGGCGTATCACGGTGTTGTTTACTTTTTTAGGGTACCGCAATAAAGCTAAAGAAACTTCTACATATATGAGCCTATTCATAAGTGTTCAATAAATGACGAAGTATTTGAATCGACATCTAGGTATCTATATGATCAGAACATATACTTTTTTTCAACGGGCTAATGCCTTTTTTACTGAAAACAACTCTACACTCTACTTACGATAGACGCGACGCGTCACCAAATGCTGGGACTTATTTGGCTCAACGTATCAGTATTGCAATCCAACGGAGCAATACTGCCAGCATCTTGGGTACGCTGCCAACTGGGTTGGAGCATTTGAGTTATCCATAAGTCTTTCATGGTCTGTGGGTTGTCCGATTGCTTCTCCTTGTAAGTAGTTAGTTTAGTTTCAGTAAGTATAATAATTAATATTATCTATCTGTATATCTACGCGGATATCATCCTTCCTTCTTTCTTCCATCTCCTTCTTCCTCCGCTCTTTACATCGGCATTCGGTTTTGGCGTTGCAAATGCTCATAGACGACCGAAGGTGACCGGCGACGGTCACCTTCGGTTGTCTATATCGTATATCGTATTTTAAATCTTTCCTTCAGACAGTCTGTCTACTTATTTGCTTACCTTTATCAGCAGCCTATTTTGTTGTCACTGCTGAGACTGAGAGAACCTTCCCTTCCGAAGAGAGAGAGAGAGAGAGAGAGAGAGAGAGAGAGAGATAGATAGAGTAGTATTTAAAAAAATAATTTAGTATACTTTAGACATAATATTCAAGAATTCAGGTCGATAATCTACATGTGATTTAAAATAAATTGTTACTGAACCAATTTCATCTACATCGCTTAGCCGCTTACTTATTATTATAATAATAAAATTATTTTCTAAGGTTTACGTACCGTGAAGTTTATTTTAAAATATCAGTAAGTAGAAAACTGGATATACCTAGTTCTACTTCTACTCATATAGGTAAGTACGTACTATATAAGTATATACCTACATATTTTAGAAAAAAAATATTCCGCTCTTTAGCAATTAAAGAACCCTTCATTACGTATTCTGCTGCGCACTTCTCAAGTTTTTTAACCTTCAATTACTTTGAACATGGCAAAACGTTATGGCGAAGTGACATGTGCCAGAGAAACGTGATTTCAACCGAACACGTGTTGTTCGATAATAACCACAGACTTACGTTTGCTAGGAAGTCGATTCAGTACTTTACGATCGTTTTGCTATGGATTGTGATATCATTATTGTTTGTGATTTACAGTTTGCGACAATTACGTCTTCCGGACTCTTCTTTTGGCCTGCGTATATTTGAACCACATTTTATAAATTCTATTTAGATTAAATTAGATAACGCTTTATTGTTACACAACAACAGGAAATTATTACAATAAAATGAAAATGTCAATAAATAAATTTTTATGTTTAAAAAAAAAAAAAAAAAAAGCTAAAGTGTTACAATGGGTGGTCTTATCGCTTATTGCCATCTCTTTCAGACAACCTTCGATGGAGAGGACTGAAAGAGGTTTTAATTAGTAATTAGGTACTGGGACATTTAACATATTTATGGATTATTAACAAGATCTATGAAGATGAGCAGCGTCTCCCTCTACCTTTAAATATAAGGTTTCTATAACAGTCTACCAAATATTCAATCAACCTCCAAGTAGTAGTGTGCAAACATTACTGTGTTCTAGTTTAAAGGGCAATATTATTGCAAGCAAAACTACTATTATTGAAGTGCTATTGTCTCAGGGTGACGAGTGCAATGCCATGTTGCACAGAATTTTGCAATTAACTGGGTGGCACTGCAACTGTTATGGGCAGGTGTGTTGTTTACCAGCAGATGACCTGCTCGACTCGAAATTTAGTTAGATAAAACAATAAAAAAACAGTGGCAGTGTGAGTGACACGCAAAGCTTGCAAATGGAAAGTCCTTTGATACCTTTGTGACGCTCGTAGCCTTCAGTGAATCAAGCCTTGAAATAAAATTCAGGACACATAATGTGTTTTAAATACTGATATTATTTACCAACGCCTTTATTATTTTCCTATTTAATTTAATTGTATTATTTATTTATTATTTTATTTTTTAGCATTATGAACATAGAAAGTGTATTTAGGAGACTTGAACTTCAACGTACTTGCGAATCAGTAAATATTTAGACAACAATTATCAGAAGACCGCGACCCTCTAATAACAGTTGTTGCTACCTTTCCACTTCATCATAAAACTCTAGATTTTCGCCCTCCATTGCTGTGTTGTCATGGTTTCCGAACACAGTGCCCGTATGAAGCAAGTATTGGTCTGCTAGTTACGCGAATAATTACAGCAATGATGCTCTGATAAATGAGCGAGGTGAACGGGTTGATTACTACGTAATCGTCTGGCACTGGCATGATATCATTTGTTGAACATCGTGGTCACGCCCGCCTCGAGATTTCAAACGTAAACGTAGAATCCAAGGCTGATTGGCTGGCTTGTGGCACTCACTTTTTAGCAATACCGGTGTCATGACCTGACAAGGCTCAAACACCTTTAATTACGTATGAAATAGGTCTAAATATTGTCTAACATGTTGATTCCATGTGTTGAGAAGGCGGGCCGATAATATGATGGTTAAATTACACTGAACTGCGTGCAATTATAAAACCGCATGCATTTGTTTCTTAAGATCATGCTTATGATCATTAATAATAATTATTAATAAATAAATAATAATATTTTTCCGACAAAACAAAATAGCATCGGAAATCGATCGATAATTAAGTAGTCCTACCATTATTTCTAGACCTTAGGTGTATTTAGTATATAAGTTTTTTTTTCTTCAGTTTATGTTCATTTTGAAAGAATTCACTTAGATAGGTTAGGGTATAACTACCTATTACTGTCTATCCCAAGAAAAACCAATAGAAGGTGCCAAAGGAAACAAAGTTAAGAAGCCGATAGCAACATTTTGTCAAAGTGTTGTAACCGCACTTATTTTAACGTCTCGGTTAACTGATAGGTATACAGTCTTATCAACATCCTGCCGCGTGCGTGGCATTCAAAACTTAGCGAGTTAATGTGATGTCGATGTACCTAATTGCAAATAATGTTGCACGTCTTGTGCCATTTATTTAGATATAATTGATTATTATTTATTAGGATAGGTCGTGTTTTAGGATTGCATGGCTAGTACGAGGCCTCCTTCGGCCAGCCATGCAGGGATTGCAATCCCACAGCTCATTCAATCCCGCGCGGGATGCCGCATCTTTGAAATTATGTTATAAAACCATATCAAAACTACAGATTTTTCTGTAAAAATCAACTTTTATTAGACATTTCTTACATTAAGCATCAGAAATTATTTCGCTTCTATTAATTAAGTATAAGTAATTAGTAATATTAATGAAAATGTTTTGTATTAGTATGTTTTCTTAGAGTCATCTTTAAATGTTTGGCATACCTAACTTTGTTTAATTTTATCCTTACTCCTAACAACAGTCTTATATTTTTGTTCATTTGTGTGCGGAACGGCAACGCCGCGCTCGTGCTACTCGCGATTTACGCGAAAGTTTTAGCGCCAAATTTTTAAATTGCGGGATCCGCGTATCCGCGCTTTGAAGGTGCGGGATCCAGCAGATTAATAAAAGCAGCGGGATCCCGCGGGAATGCGTGATCCCGTTTTGCGGGATAGCAGTCCCTAGCATAGACGATATAGGGGTAGGTAATTTTATTGATAAACAAAACCCAACGACCAAATAAACTAATATACATTCTCTTGGTTCTGGTTGTATCTAGAATATCAAGAGTTATGAAGATGCCGCAAATTCTGCCATTCTAGCAAAACTAAAACGCATATATAGGTATAAACATCGACAAATTGGCTTCTTTTAGGTCTTGCCGCGTCATCGTTGATTGGTTAATATGAGAATTAAGATTCCGGGGTGAAGGTTTAATAAGATCCGTCACCACCGCTCGAGGTTTCTTCTTTTTCCATAGGTACATTAATCAATTTAGTGACGATATATTCCAGGGTTGCAGGGTCAATTCCTTATCGATCCGATTACAAGAGTAAATTAAATAGATTATAAAGAATAGTTTGAATTAATTATGATTGACATCTCATTGAAATCAATTGCCAAATGATCTAATTATATTATCATCGTATTATCATAATTAAGACAGCAATATTGTCACCCATTAACACTTATGTAGTTGTCATAAATAATTGATTACATTGATCGATTTACGTTCCACTGACTTCTGTAGTAACTGTATGTTAAGCTGTGGTAAAGGGCGCCAGTTTTGGAGGCTGTGGTACCTGCTTCATGTATTAGGTAACAGTAACTGCGTGATCTGTGGAGCGTGATGTGTGGTCTAAAGACGTGTCCAGTGATCAGCGCCATCTAGTGATGATCTATATATTAGCGATTGCATAGATTTTGTGTGTTTTTTAAATTGGTATGATCCTATTTTTCGCCGCGATAAGGCCGCCTATTGTAATACTTTCCTTAATTGTTTTTTATGTAATGTCTTTAATTTAATGTTTGCAATAAAGCGTTCATATATCTATCTATTTTTCTAAGGTAGGGTATATTTTTCTGACCTATCTTTTTACCACGGTAGCCCAACGTTGTCATCCTAGACGATCCTTTCAGCCCAAAAATCATTTTCTTCATTAGGTATTTGTACTGTATTATCTTGAAAGACAGAAGAGGGCAAAAAAATAATAAGATTAAACTGAAGCATGCAAATACAGGGGTCTAGGCTCCGAATATGATTTTGTCCCATTCGGTGTCGAGACCCTTGGTCCGTGGGGTCTGAGCGCTATAAAGCTTTTTAAGGAAATAGCAAAAAGGTTAGTCGACATCACAGGAGACCGAAGAGCTGGCAGCTACTTCGGACAAAGAATTAGTCTAGCTATTCAAAGGGGGAACGCTGCCAGTATCTCCGGAACCTTGCGTAAAGGGACTCCTTTTAATAATATATTTTAGTTATTATATTATATTTTTTAAGGTTTTTAGTTTTAGTTTCATGTTATTAGTAACTATGCAGAATTTGTACATTTCCTATAAGATTAATAAGACAAATTAGCAAATTATAGATATAGGAAGAACGAAAACGTACACATTATTGTAGTTGATATGTATCTACTCATCATGACGATGCATTTCAGCATATTGCTTACTTTGTAGGTGCAGCCAACATTAATAAGGATCTGTACATCTAAGCACCATATCACAATAAAGATTTTAGTAGGTAACGAGGTATTTAAGAGCAGTAAATGTCAAACTTGTGATTATGATATGGTACTATATAAGGCATGTTCAGTGATAAAAAATTGCCATAGCAATTCCAACAAAGACAACTAAAAAAGGTATCAGTCGAACGCAGCGGTATCTTTGATGAATCCCACACTGGTCTATAAAGTTTTAATTTTTGTTTAAAGGGAGCAGGTAGGTGGTAAAAAATTGTCTTACGAAGACCGTCGCGCTACAGATCATGGGAATGCAGTAGCTTAGATTGGGTGATTTGTGATATGACGACGCTGGATTGGGACACTAAAAGTTGTACGATATTTAAAGGTCTTCAATACTTGATGGTTGCGGATTGTCATCAGTAGGTAGTTAGGTACCTACATAGTTTAATTATCTGTTTATGTGTATGTTATATCTATAATACAATGCCTTTAATAAATGTAGGTATTTTATACATATTGTCCATAGTGCCATAGCTCCATAGTTTTTCCTACTAAGCTCTGAGTAAGAATTCATAATGCCAAAATTATAGGATTAAAATTGTTTCTATTGTAAAATTGTTTTGTACTGTCTGCAGATTCGTACGTCCAACCTCTCAAACGCCGAATTACAGACGTAAACAAAACATTTTTTTTTATTTAATAGTAACTGCTACAATGCGAAGCGACTGATAGTAGCGAAATTTTTCATAAAATGTTATACTCAAAATCAAACTCTAAAGTCAAAACATTACAGACTCACTTGTAAACGTCAAAACTGCATATTAAAACTGCTTCAGTTTTCTAAGAGCTCGATTTCCTTTGAACCTTAGATACTGTCCTACAAGGTTGCTCCAATGTCGGCACCCATCAAAGTACCATAAGATGCTCCCACGACAGTATTTTAAAAATATCCACTGATTTTTTAAAGGCCGTGCCGTACATCTCTTTTTGTGATGTACTCGTTTGTGTTGAGTATTTATTTACCTTTTTGTTAACTCCCTGGGAATGGTAAAGGATCTTGACAATGGTAAGGCATACTTTTTCACTTACAGCACTGAAGGGGATACTACAAAAGGGTTTATGTACCTGCATAAAAATAATTGCACTAGGTATACGTCGCGCCAAATTTTATGGTCCAAACTTTATAGCCGACATATTTACTGCGTAGGTCACGTGGTGCGTCCGGTCAGTGGACATAAAGTTTGGCGTAAGTTATACATAATAATACGACTGGTTCACCAATTTAAAGTCGCTCAGCGGACTATGGAAAAGTCTATGCTTGGAGTCTCTCTAAAGGATCATATCCGGAACGAGGTTATCCGACAGAGAACCAAAGTCATTGACATAGCCCACAGAATTAGTCAGCTGAAGTGGCAGTGGGCCGGACATATTAGCCGCAGAACCGATAAGCACTGGGGTATACGTGTTCTAGAGTGGAGACCGCGAATTGGCAAACGTAGTGTAGGACGCCCTCAGGCAAGGTGGAGCGACGATCTTCGCAAGGTGGCTGGCAGCAGCTGGATGAGAGTAGCCGGGGATCGTGCTCAGTGGCGTGCAATTGGAGAGGCCTATGTCCAGCAGTGGACTGCAATAGGCTGATGATGATGATGATGATGATGATACATAATAATTGTTTTCAATGTGCGACCCACTTCTAGTACGTTAGTTAGTAACAAATTCTTTATTTTTATAAAAGATGTTTGCAATTTATTAACAAAATATGTAGAGACATTTTTATTTTTGTTCAACGAGGTGAACCTTCGTAAAGTTAAATTGTTTTTAATAAATCAATTGCATAATAAATAAACAGTGGAGTAGTGACCTCACCTTGAAAACTAAGTTTAAAGATTTTGTCTTCATTTTAAAAGTGTGGTTTTTTTATTGGTAAATGGGCATACGTTTGTCGACATCTCGCCTGGTGGAAAGCGAAAATGCGGTGGTTTGTGATTTAAAATTGTTGACTACGTAGGTGGTATGACAACGATGTTTTGGAACAACAGGATCTAAGTTTACATAATAATATCAAGTAAATATAATCTAAAAAGCCCCATATGGTTATCACCAGCTACCATAACTTCTGGACGTCCTTGTTAAGTGTGGAACTTACTAGAAACTTGTATAATGCCTAGCCTCAAGCATTGCTCATAATAACAGTTTCACTGAAAGAAAGAGTTGCGTAAGAGCAAGGACTCTAACACATTTGCATATAAGCTTAAAACTTGAAGACGTCTGTCTCAATATAAAGTTAGATAGATAGATTTTTTGTTATAACTATTAATTTTCCACACTTAAGTTGAATACCACAGTCAACATTCAATCCAATAACAATTAAAATCATAGCCATGGAATGCTGCATTATAAACCTGTACATAAACATAAAACGTCTAAATTCTACATCATAACATATTCCACAATAAAATAAACCACGGTTACTAATAGTTGCATCTAAAACCGGCTACAAATGGTAATAAAATATAGGTGCTTACACATACGTAAAGTGTCGAAACGCAGTTCTCTCTTTTCGATATAAATAGTGCAGGGCGAGTCGAGCGCAGCGCACTGACCGACCATCGACAGCGATCCCGATAATCGGGCGAATGTTTGAGTTTCTCTATTTTCAAATCGACTGGACTCGAGTCCGTATCTGTCTGTGGTGGTAACGCGCGCGTTAACGTTAGTCCAGAGCGGTGGTTTTGTAAGTGGCGGGACAGGTTAACGCTCGTTACGCGGATAGTGTGCAGGAAGGGTATCGCCGGAGCGGGCGGCCGTGTGAACGCGCCGCGTTAATTGGCGTGCGGAGTGTCCGGCTGTCTTCGCGCCACGCGCCCGCGTCGTTCATCTCGCGGCCGTTTCGATTTGAATTGAGAACAATAATAGTTTCACTGAGACTGTTTCCGTTGGTTATTGTTTTTTAAACATTGTTAAGGATATTGATGTAGAACAATATTGAAGTACTTTTACAAGTTGCACAATAGTTAAGATAATAGAAGGACGATCATAATTAAAAGAACTTTCATTTATTTTCACAAAGTAAAATAAGTATTCTTCACGAAAAAAATACGATTCAACAAAAAGAAACAAAATGTAATACTTTCAGTTTACGTCTTCTTTACCTACCTAGTTATACATAATTTTCGTATTTTACGTAACTTTGTTTGCCGTTCGAATTACGTCAAGAAAATGTTGTCAATGACGCATTGCCAGCTAAAAAGATTCAGCGTCATTCAATTAATTAAAATACCCTAACTAACCTTTAATTTCCACTGATTCCAACCGTCAAGAGCTAGTAAACTTGACCAAAGCGAGAACCTAAAATAGAATTACGTCAGTCCTTTGTTTCGCGTACAAAATAAACTGTTACATACATACCAATTTGTTATCAAGCTAGTTTGTTATCGATGCTAAGTCGTACAAGGACGACTGCGGTGTACTCGTACGTTATGTTTGATTACTCTGGCGCCTGGCAGATAAATTAAAAAGTACTTTAGTTTATAAAAACTAAATACATTGCTGATTTAAAACTTCACAACTTACAAAATCAAGTAATTGGGCAAACTATTTCCCATTAATAGCCTAAATAGTCGAGTTTCGATGTGATGTTTAGTGAACCAGGGAGGCTCTGAGTCGCTCGACCACCACCGCATCATCTTTAATTATACATAGATCTACTGCGCTGCGTTGTTTCACTTGCGTTTTTTCCGGGATAAAAAGTTGCCCATGTCCTTTTCTAGGACCTAAACAACCTATATGCCATATTTAATCAAAATCCGTTCAGTAGCTTTTACGTGATTGAGTAACATAAATCCATCCATTCATCTATCCATCCATCCATCCTCACAAACTTTCGCATTTATAATATTAGTGGGATAGGATAGGATAGGATAGGATAGGATTAGTAGGTTGTGTTCTACCTTAGTCCACATAGTCACTTTAACATCAAACTAAGTAGTAGCCAACCATAGATAGGTGATAAAAATGCCTCTTAGCTTGACTCAAGATACCGTAAATAAGTTCATCTTTGCGATTCAACTGAACACAGTTGAATCGCAAAGATGAACTTATTGTTACCAATTTAGGCACATCGTTTTACGTAAAGTCAATTGCAATTAAGCAGCAGGCTGAGAAATAACACTTATTTTCTAATAGGTACCTCAGCCTCTAAGTCAAATACGTATCTCTTCAATCGACATATCTTACTAACATACTATATCACCAAGTGATATAAACTTACAGTGACAGGGTAATAAAACGCGTCATTTCTATCAGAATTAAAGACAGCGAGGGACTTTTACATTGACTCTAATGACAATGGAGCTAAAGTCCCCAATGTAGTATCACCAAGGCTCACGTGGAAAGTATCCACAACTAGGGCTATATACCTACTCTTATACATATAATTGTATATGGTATAATGCAGGTAGTGCATACGTCCTTTAGATGTAGATGTGTTGGTATATGACGCGCCGTCTGGGTGCGATCGGGATGGGAGAAGTCACGTGCGTAAGCTGCGCAGTTGGTACGTTTTGACAGTATGTTCAAAACCAAATGTAGTTTGGTTGAAATGTTCATTTTTAACCGACTTCAAAAAGGAGGAGGTTTACAATTCGTCGGTATGTTTTTTTTTATTTTTTTTTGTGTGTTTGTTACGCGATTACTCCGCCAATTATGAATGGATTTCGATGATGACGAGGATTCGACGACGATTTTGATTGGTAGGTCATACTTCAGAGGTGGTCCCATATAAATTTTATCGAAATTCATTCAGCACTTTTTGAAAAAAATAGCGAAAACAAAAAAAATATAAGTTTAATCTTCAAGTCGGTTCTTGTTTTTGTTGTAACCGACTTTCTAAAGGTGGAGGTTTGTATTCGACTGCTTCACCCAGGGTTGACTTCCGGCGAGGGAACTCCTCAACGATGAATAGTACAGACACAAAATTTTGTAAATGGATTTAACCATAATAGCCTGTTCTAAATTCCACCATGACATGGCTGATACACCCAGGAATGACTTCCGGCGAGGGAACTCCTCAACAGAGAATAGGAGAGTCATGAATTTTTTTTGTACATAAATTTAATTATGATAGCCCGTTTTAAACTTCGTCATGATGTGGCTGCTAGATCATAAATGCTTGTCTTTAAAAACTTTTTAAATTAATTTAATTAAAACTTGTTTTGCACTAAAAAGGTTAAAATAAATTATTTTTCAAAAAAAACTAAACCGACTTCAGAACCACAAATAGGCACTCAAAAGTGAAAAATAAATTAATATAATTATCATAAGCGCTGCCCACTCATATATTTGAAGTCGGTGCCAGCCAAGTCTAAAAGGTAGTAGATAGATACTACCTACAAGTAGTACAATACAATACAGTACAATACAGTAGTACAATAGTTACTATATACATAGTATTTATCTGCTACCTAATAGACTTGGCTGGCACCGACTTCAAATATATGAGTGGGCAGCGCTTATGATAATTATATTAATTTATTTTTCACTTTTGAGTGCCTATTTGTGGTTTTGAAGTCGGTTTAGTTTTTTTTGAAAAATAATTTATTCGTTTTCGTTTTCAAGTACTCGCAAAGACGCGCGAAATGTGAAGAATTTGGTGCTCCACTTCATTTCGATTTTGCGTCAGTATAAACCAAATCAAATAACGTGTTTGTTAGAAATTAAATATGATTATAAAAAAATATCAAAAATCATGGAAACAAAGAATATTTTGAGAAAAAATACATCATATAAGTAAACCATACAGTAAAAGGCAATAAATAAGGATGCAACAATAAAATGCAACGTCTGTTTTGATAGACTCAAACCTTTTTTTTGCTTCGTAGAGATTTACACAATCTCTACTATTCTACGGCTTATCATTATAATACACAAATCATGTCTTCCTTCGACATAAAATCTACAATAGTGATATGTCTTTAGTAGAGATAATCTATACTTAACCAGAATCACCTAAAGTGTTAAATTCCACAACAACTTTCAGAAAATACATTTGAATGAAATAAATGTCATATGAATCTACTCGTATTGTTGTGAATATGAATGGCATTGGACGAAAATGAGCTTTTAGCTACAACCACTTGAAATACATTTATGATTATTTTGAAGCCGCGTGCCAAACGTGTCGTTCACAGAAGGATAGGAAACGAACATGTAAGAATACCTTCGTGGATGTGGTAATAACTAGCCAACGGCACCGCAGAGCGCCGATAGTTGATAGTAATTACGAAGTGGCTCAGTTAAGTTAAGAAAACTTAAGAAGTTATTTGAATTTTTGACAGAAAATTAAAACAATAAAATCTGTTGTCATTTTATTTTATATTGATTTTTTAAATTCTCATCATTCATACTTTTAGTTTTCAATTTTTCTTGATTAAATAATAATTCACAAAATTCAAATTTTTGGAGTACCTTTTGATATGATGGACATTTTGTTGTGCCCCCTGGCGTATTCACACTACATAACCTTATATACTAAGCTACTACCGAAAACCAAATCAAAATAAGTTCTGCAATTTCGAAGATAGTCCCACCAATCTTCGAAATTGCAATACTTATTTTATACAAACTCACAAACTAGGTACCTGTTTGTGTACCCCAAACGCAAAAGTCTTCGTTCCGTCGTGGGTAAAGAGGAATTCATACAATGCAAACCTGAATCCGTTTCTCGCGTGCGTTGCGGCCCTTGCGGGACGCGTACCCTTATAAAATCAAAATCAAAATCTCTTTAATCATTTTGGCATCACAGACACACTTATGAACGTCAAATTATCACAATGACTCTACCACCGTATCGGAAAAAGAACCACTACTCAGAAGATACGGCAAGAAACTGAGGGGCATTTTTTTTTTAGAGACTTTATTAAAAAAAATTGGGATTTTACAATGTTATGTTTCTTATGTACCAGTTGGTATAGAATGAATATGTCTTGTCTCGTCCACCAATCGTAACTTTCTTACATCCAATTCTAACGGAGTGCAGTTCTGTTATAGTTTAACGACAGAACTGACATTCTGTGAACAAGGAGATCAGTACCGGATACGCATTTTAGTATTTATTTATTTACTCGTGTACAGTACATACCAAGAAACAGTACACGCAGCGAAAAAAATTATTCCAAAGATTTATTATCTAGGTTAATATTGTCCACTTTAGATGTAACTTTGTTTCCCTTGTTGTTTTATAACGTAAATTGCAGTGGTTAAATGATTTTTGCAACAAATTTTACATTGCTGGCCGACATTGAATTTCTGGTTATTAGATAGCTTTTCATGCAAGTGTCACTATATTTTCATTCTGTTGATCCTACGACTTTATTAGGTTTGATTGAAGCAAACATATTTTGGACACACCTTCTTTTTGTATTATGCCAACTGTGTGACGTGCTATATTTCTTGGCAGGTGCTGTATTTTTATTTTCTTATGCGGATGTGCTAACTGTGCGGCAAGTGCCAACTAAAATGTGGTTAACAAATTGTTAGGTGTTGGTAAATGTTGACCTTGGGAAGTGTTTAGGTTTATTTCTTTTTAAACTAACCGTAGATTGATCGCTCTGAACTAGAGCATTCTTCTTTTATTCTTATTTCATTAGGTTTTGATTAGACGATTGTAATCGTAGGTCTATGACTTTTTATTAGCCTATGCTGTCCCACTGCTACGCAAAGGTCTTCTCCAAGTCTCTCCAGTTGTTCCTATCCTGCGCCACTTCACTCCAGCTCTTGGTATGCGTCCAGATTGTCTCTCCATCTCCTTTTGGGCCTCAGCGCGCCTGTTCATCTTGAGGCACCCATTGTGACTTTTGCCCACCGATCGGGATGCATTTGGCTTATGTGATCCAGTCCCACTTGAGCCTGGCATTCTTACTGTCATCTCTGTAATAGTGTGTGTGTGTCCATCTCTATAATAGCAATATACATGACTAATAATAGCAATGGTACCTAATTTTAATAGAAAGTCTACCTGCACATAATACATTTTGTTAATTAAGGATTTTCTTTTCGTTAAGTGCGGTTTTAGCACACGTTTTAAAGACAGTAAAGATAAATATTGTGCGGAAACTGGTTTGTTCAAGAATCGCAAAAATAAGGACATGTGTGACATTCACCGCCCCGCACTGAGCAGTGTGTTGGAGTGTGGCCCATGCTCTATCTCTCTTTCTGAGGAAGGTTTTTGAATCAGCAGTCAGAACGTAATAGGCTGATGATGATGAATTAAATATTAACTCATAGCAATCCTACATTAACACCACAAAAACGTATTCAGGTAATTAGCTGTGTCTTTAAGTTAAGATTTTGTTTTTTTATCAATGACATGTGACCTGAACGAATGTAATCCAATGCAAACTTTAAATACTTCACCTCTCATTAAACGTCCAGTCGCCCAATTATCTCAACCAAGGCGTGGTAACTCTCAGAAAGTTACTACATCACGTTATCTAGTACTCACATATCGGTATATAATTACAACATTCTGTAGGTAAGACCACTGTAGGCCTTGTTCCTTTGTACCATGTCTCAATAAGAAAATTAAATTGGATTCACTTTTATGGAAATAGATACGGTGTCCTCCAAACAAGCGAAGATTTTTGTTGTATAGGCTTCTCTATCTAACCCTGAAAACGACAGTCTAGGACGATGACAGGTTGAGTAAGTATGGATGAAGATGTGGTTGATCACTATCAGTGAGAATGGCGAAAGCACTATTGATCAAGGAACGCAGTTCTGGGTGCTTATGAGATGTAAATACTGCTCAACATTCTTAGTACACCAATATCACAAAAATAATGCTTTCAAACACTTGGATAGCTGAAAATTAACAAAAGTTATATTGTAGGGTATATTGAAAACCTCCGTCAATTATTTTTTGCGTAATGCCTCTCCCTGCACGGTTGTCTGGAAGAGATTGCTTTAAGATCGCTTTTATTGTTACACTTTTGTTAAGTTGTTTTTATTATTAATAATTGTATATGTGTCTGTTTCGATAAAGAGTAATTTCATTTCATTTCATAGGCATAGCAGTGATATGTATCGTTTCCTTCTACTGTTATAGTGCAACCACGTGCAAATAAGGAATGGATATCTTAGCTATTTTCCATTCGTTTTCGAAATCCCCAAGATCAGAATTTTTTTTAGACATCCTCGATATTTCCTCGGCCATATCGACGCTTAAGAAATGATAATCCTACTTACTTAATAGCAAATAAACTATAAAAGAAAAAAAAATTAAAAAGAAAAACTACAATTAAAAAATTTACTTGAAGAAGAAATAATGACTTTCAAAAGAGTTATATATTTTTTTTATTTTTCTTTTATTGAGACAAGGAACTAAAGTGGTTATATGCAGCTGATTTTAGAACCAACTGAGTCTTATCGCTTTGTACGTGTGCAATGCCTTTCGTAATAGGAATTTTACACAGTGTTGAAAGTAATGATTTCTATTCTCAATGCCATTGTTATCTTAATACGTCAGATAAAGAAAATATTATACGCGAATAAATTATTTTCATTTATTAGATGCCTGAACCGTGAGGAGTGGAAGGAGGGTAGGGAGGCCTTTGCCCTGCAGTGGGACGACCAGGCTGAAAAAAAAAATAGATGCCTATTTTCTGCAATATTATTATACTCACTTGCTCCCTAATTCTGTACTATATAAGTATACCTACTGTATAATTTTGGCTTTGATATTCCAGGGGGATGAGATACTCTAAACTAGGTCAAGGCTGTGTTTCTCCCCATTTTCCGCTTCCATACCTCGTTTTTACGTGATTAACAATATTCTACCTTTTCAGCGTTATTTGGTATCAGTTTACTGTACAGTACCAACAGAAATAGTGATGAAGCTCGAACTGCATTCTTTTTTTTAATTGACACTAATCTATAACTATATTTCTAATCTTCTGTACTCTCATGTAGGTGTGTGACCAAACCTGGTGTCGTCGTTTTTAGACCACCTAAAGGCCTTCGACATGGCCTATCAACTGTTGTCCTCCGAAAGCCGAAGCACGGTAGGGCTCCACACAAACGGTCACCCATCTCAGTGGTGTCCTCTGCGAACGTTGCTTAACATAACAGATCTGTTACGAACGACTAGGACTACTATATTACATTTCTAATCTTATTTTTCTATTGCTCGATCTGTAGTGCCGAAAACATTACTTCTTCATTTCCGGGATAGGTATAGATACGTACCTTGTTATCCAAAATATTATTATGTACACACAGGTATGTAATATTGATTAATCCTTCCTTTATTCTAATAATTTAAACGTTATTAAACAAACTACGAGTAATGTGTGACATAAATTCACGTGTGTTAACTAAGCGGTGCATAAGTAGGCTAAGGCTTACAGCTATCAAATAGACCTACCTTGCCTTAGACAGTGCGATGCGTAGCAATATTATATTATAGTACGTTACGTACTAATTGAAGCTGTATGATGTAACTGGTACACAGATTGAGTAGCTATGTAATGTCAAGTGTGCTGAATGGAATTTATAAACTAAGGCCCTTATTTATAAACGGTGAATCACTGTTCAACTTAGGTAGGTACGTGGAAATGAAATTATGTTAGGACACGTTTTTTTCATTTTCATTTCATTTGGTAAGGTTGGGCCTTGGCAGGCCGCTGGTGACTGCTCCGATAGCCGGGGCGCCTCTCAGCGGCTCTATGTTGGTTGGGCTCTGTCCTGGGTTCTCCTCTAGGGAGTTGAAGGTAAGCCTCGTATTGGTCCACCCCATCTTGCTGTGACAGAATTTCGTGAAGCACGCGGCACAATTATTTAACAGTAAGTAAGATAGACGTATTTGTCGGTATCTTTCGGTCTCGGATATCCTTTAGGTCAACGATGTTGAACTCCCAAAATCATGAAATCCCAAAAAGTTGAACTACACTCGAGAGCAATGAATCCGGGTCACTTAAAGAATGTTAAAAATCTCGGAAACTAAAAATGATAGGTTAATGCAATAAATTGTATTTAATAGACAATGTAATACTCCTTAAATGAAAGTAAAAAAAAAATGAGTCACCATACATTTTATTAACACAAAATTACATAAAGAAAAAAACTGCTGATTTCTCCTTAAAACAAAAATAGGAAACATGAAATTTTTGAACTTTATTACGATTTTCTTGAATTTTAATACTTCGTATTGCCTCCTCGTGCTTCCATTACTGCGTTTACGCGGTTTGGCATGCTGTACACCAAGTTCCTTATACGATTTTGGGGAATATTCTCCCATTCCTCTGTGAGAGCAATTTTGGGCTCACGAAGCGTGATTGGGGGAGGGTTTCGTTGTTTTACGCATCTGCCTAGCTCGTCCCAAGCATGCTCGATCGGGTTGATATCCGGGCTGCGCGCTGGCCACTCCATACGAGTAATGTTCATCTCTTGAAGGTAGTCATTCACAATCCTACCTGTATGAGGTCGGGCATTGTCATGCATAAATATAGCATCCTCACCTAAATTGACCATAAATGGACCAACGTGATCATTGAGGATTTCTTCCACATATCTTACGCTAGTTAAAGAGCCGTTTTCTATGATCACCAGCTCTGTGCGACTTTCAGAAGAAATTCCGGCCCACACAAGTACAGACCCACCACCGTAGGCTACTTTTTCTTCGATGCATGCTTGCTTGAATCTTTCCCCTGGTCTTCGATACACTCTGTGTCTTCCATCGTGCTTGTAGAGCATAAATTTTGATTCGTCGGAGAACATAACTTTTGACCAATCTTCAATACTCCAATTTACGTGGCTCTGGGCATATCTTAGTCTCGAAATACGATGCCCACGCTCCAGTTTAGGGCCGTTTGCAGGTCTAAGGGGTTTTAAGTTAGATTCAGCAAGCCGACGTCTTACTGTCCATGCACTTGGGTTACTTCCTCCGAGGCGTCGAAACTGATTGGTGAGTTCAGTTCCTGTGAGAAAGCGATTTCGAAGCATGGTGTTCACCAAGTATCGGTCTTCTCGTGCTGTGGTACACCTGGTTCTGCCCGTTCCTGGTCTGCGTAGGTTAGAACCAGTTTCTTCGTAACGTCGGAGAACTCTGTGTACTGTTGACAGCGACACACCGACAGTCCTGGCTGTATCGCGCTGACTCCGGCCGGTTTCCAGCATTGTAAGTATTCTGGTGCATTCTTCAGGCGTAAGCGACATAATTTCAGCTTGAATAATGAATATAGAGCACTATCAACATGGTTTATGTACCCACATAAATGACAGATTACAAACAAAAGCAAAACCAAATGCTGTAATTTCGTAGTTCCATCTTCGAAAGTGGCCCTTTTTCAAATTTGATTTTTTTATGATATAACTTTACAATAACTAAGAAGTTTTAATACCTTCATTTAAGGAGTATTACATTGTCTATTAAATACAATTTATTGCATTAACCTAGCATTTTTAGTTTCCGAGATTTTTAGGATTCTTTAAGTGACCCGGATTCATTGCTCTCGAGTGTATTTGTAAATCCCAAAATGTCTCGGAGTGAGATGTAGCTAGAGACTAAATTGCTTACAATTAAGGCTGGGATGAATAAAAACTATTAATAATAATTTACGAGTGACTCTCGCGTTTAAGTTGGAGTAGTCCAACTATAGTTTCAACTACATCCGGTGGTCTTTTTCAAGGTGAGTACAAAATTAGCGAACCAGTCGCGCGTCGCCTTAAAAATACCACCGGATCTGGTTGAAACTATAGTTGGACCAGTTAGTTTTCTTTGGTTGGACTACGTGAGTGCCACCCGTAAACTATCCAACTAATATTATAAATGTAGCTGGCAGCAATTACATGAGGAGAGCCGAAGATCGAGCTTAGTGGCGTGCATTAGGAAAGGCCTATGTCCAGCAGTAGACTAATTTTTTTTAAGCTATTGCATAGCTTCTGTCGCGGGCCTTGAGCGTGGAGACCGAATCCAGAAATTCCGTAACGAAAATAACCTAACACCCCCCACTCCGAATGCTATGCAATAGCTTTACCGCGGCAGTCTCCGAGTGCCACACGTCTTTTTAAGCTATTGCATAGCTTCTATCGCGGGCCTTGAGCGTGAAGACCGAATCCAGAAATTCCGTAACGAAAATAACCTAACACCCCCCACTCTTAATGCTATGCAATAGCTTTACCGCGACAGTCTCCGAGTGCCACACGTCTTTTTTTTTTGTAACTGAATGACGAGACGAGCTGGTCGTTTGCCTGATGGTAAGCAATACGCCAGCCCATAACAATAACAGCACCACCCAGAATTTTGTTTTGCAAAATCCTGCGCGGTGCTGCACTGCGCTCGTCACCCTGAGACAATTAGCTGTTGAGTCTCATAATGCCCAGTAATTTCGCTGGCTACAATGCCCTTCAAACCGGAACACAGTAATGCTTGCGCACTACTGCTTGGCGGTTGAATAACTGGCAAAGTGGTGGTACTCATCCAGACGGCAATACGGGCTGTTAATGATGATGTTTGATTATAAATGCGAAAGTTTGTAAGCATGGCTGTATGGATGTTTGTTACTTAATCACGCAAAAACTACTTAACGGATTTTGATGAAATTGGTATGTAGGTACTTTAGGTCTTGGAAAAAGATATAGGCTAATTTTTATCCCGGGAAAGCACGGGTGAAACCGCGGGGCGCAGCTAGTTATTAATACTGTGTCCAAACCACGTTAATTTTCATAATAAAATAAAAACTTTATTCGTGACAGAGCTAAAACTAAAAACAATCCCGGAGGTACACCACAGTTTGTCGTAGCGTTCGTGATTACGCACGCTCAAAGTTTAGAATATATAGATTAATCCATCAAGGCTTATTGAATGATAACAAATACCTAGGCCAAAATGATTATTGTCATGTATGATAACATTCCATAATAAGATAAAGTAATAGACACTATTCGTACCTATTGTAGCATCACAGTCATCATAATCATCATCAGCCCATCACGTTCCCACTGCTAGGACACGGGCCTTCTCTCATAGAGAGAGAATGAACCATAATCCACCACGCTGGCCCAGTGCGGGTTGGTGAATGTCACATGTCCTTGACTTTTGTGAAAAATTCTTGGACATGCCGGTTTCCTCACGATGTTTTTCTTCACCGTTTTAGAGCGAGTGTTAAATCCGCACATAACTTAAGAAAGTCAGTGGTGTGGGGCCAGCGGGATTCGAACTCGGGTGCGTCGGATCGAAAGTCGCACGAGCTCCCACTGAGCCACACTCGCTCTCATCACAGTAATAGAGTTTACTCACTGAAACAATAAATCAATATAAAAAGCAATCTATTACAATATTATTGTTAATCTAAAGGTTTTTATTCAAGTGCGTAACGATTTCCAATACAATTGTTACGTAGTAATATTATTTTATTCTGTGCTGTTGTTTTGTAATTGAAGTGTTAGTAGTTTATTAAATACACCGCATGAAATAAAGTATTTCTGTGTAAAACTTGTTAGGTACAGGTTGATGCTAAATAATTTGTGCAGTTTTGCACGCGCCGCTTGGGTAATACTTCTTTAATACTGCTGAAAATGGATACCTTAAGACCTTACAAGATATGAAAATAAATTGAGCTGAATTCCTTGCCAATGTTTGTCACCGATTTTGGAATATGACTATTTATGTCACGTGATAATCCCTATGCACAAAAATCCAGACCAGCTGTCTTTGATAAAAAAAATTATGTAAAACCAAACGAATAGGCCATATACATAAGCATCGGTTTTATTTGGCTTACGTAATATCGGTTATGTGATTCTTATCTACCCTTTTTATGGATCTGAATAGTGAGACGAGCAATTCGCTCGCCTGATGGTAAGCGCCACGCCTGCCCATAACAATTGCAGTGCCACCCAGAAGTGCACAGTGCACTGCGTAGCACTGCGTCGTACTCATCCCCGAGACATTTATTTATTTTATTTAACACATATTTTTTGACATTTATTTATTTTTTACATCAGATATTAAGTCTCATATGCCCAGTAATTTTGCTGGCTACAATACCTTTTCTAACCGGAACACAGTTATGCTTGCGTCCTACTGCTTGGCAGCAGAATTACTGGCAAAGCGGTGGTACCTAACCAAACGGCCTTCTGCCTACGAGAGACCTGCCATGTATAAAACATCGAAATAAAAATCTAATTCATTATTTTTACGTAATCAGTGTAGTAATACCTAAATAAACGATGTTTGTGCTGACCTGAACGGACGAAAGCAATTTTCCGAAAGCCCCATAACGTTTTATTATTAAGTTCCCTTTTTATTGGTCGTTTGTCACATATCGTCACGTATTACATCTGGCCCTTTATGTGCTGCGTACTTCATAATATTGATGGCGTATTGCGGAGCCAAAATCCTGTAAGGAGTTGGGTGGTTATGGCTAAATAAAAGAGGGAATTCGGAGGTTTGGGTAGAATTCGGATCTTTATTACTGACCAGACAGTGAATAACTCAGTCCGTGTTCCCAATACCCTGGGAATACTGAAGTCAAGAGTTAATAGGATGATTTCTGCGTGCTTCTTAGTTGACTACATCATCACTTCTCTTCAGGTAAGGCAGTGGTCAGTGAGTGGTATATATACTGCCACTGGTGTACACTATATGTATATATATATATATATATATATCTCCCGCCACATTCGTGGTACTTATATGATAAATTTGTTGACCAACTACTATATTAATATTAATAATAATAATAATAATAATTAATGCTTTATTGTACACCAAACAAGAAATTAACAAGGTACACGAAATATTCTTACAGACTATAGTACAACGGGCGGACTTATCGCTAAAAGCGATCTCTTCCAGATAACCCAGAAGTGGAGGAATGTAGACAAAAATATATGATATTTATGAAATTTGGGTATTTGATAAGTATCTATAAATTTTTCAAAAAAAAAACTGACTTTTATGTATCTTCGAAGTTTATCAGAACCACTTTGTAGCTATACTAAACCCAACGTGTATATATATATATATATATATATATAAAATCGAACACAGAACCTTCTTTTTTTTGAAGTATGTTAAAAAGGTTATCATGCCAAACGATATTAAGTTGGCAGTTTCTATATCAATATGCGAATAATTATGGTTGATTACCTGCCTACTAGTACATGGTAGATTCTCATACAAAGTAATATACTGGCATTGAATAACTTTATATAATAGTGTAATTAACGTCAGAATCTAGGCTGAGATTAAATATTTACAAATGATATTGATCTACTTTTAAAGTATGTTAGAGGCTATAACCTATTTCGAATTTCTATAAGTGAATACATACATTTTATTTTCCTAATCGCGTAACAGAAATACAAAAGAAAAACATACAGTCGAAATAAGAACCTTCTCCTTTTTGAAGCCGGTTAAAAATAGGCAATTCTCAAGTGTCTTTTTAGTAGATCCTGTTACATAATTATGTTCTAAATCGGAATGTATAATTTTAGCCTTTCAGTTATACTATTATGTATTCTGTGCTTTTAGTCATCAGTCAAGTTACAATTTTCAATTTGTAGCATTTCATCATACTTATATTTTGTATGACATTATGTTATGCACATAAAATATAAATATTATAATTATGTTTGTACCTTTTCCCGTTGATGGAATGGTCGATAACATCACGCGTGGGGAATCCCGTGGACTTTTAGATGGGGAAATTGGAAAACCGCTGATACGCCTGGAATTCACCATTATTTACCACAATTAACTTAATCATGAATTGTCTGTGAACGGAAATGAGACTAAATTAACTAGATAAGAATTTAGGTACGAGAAGACTAGGCTAGAAATAAAACCACTAGCGGGAACAAAACCACAATGTAGCTCGATATGATAAAGCTTTGGCGTGACAAACTGCTAGAAGCAATGTTAGGCATCCAACAGTCCCTTAATTATATATTGATAATCTATATAATATATTTAATTTTCATTTACGCACATGTTAAATTTAATTTAATAATAAATTATTATAGTATTTAATTAATCTAATGATAAGATCATTTATTTAAATTATTGTTGAACTCTAGCGATTGTATTCCTTATTAATAACAATAATGATGCAATTAGGATTACCTACTTTTGGAATGTAATTTAGAACAATATCATGTACAACACATACTTAAGCCTGTTTATGATTGCATTCGGTTTTGTATGCTATTGAATAAATAAATAAAATAAAGATATTAAAAAAAGGTATCCAACAGCGGCCCTATAACACAACAAGTAACTCAAAGTTAACTTTGGAAATTACCTTTTTTTTACGCCTAATAGATCTATGTTTGGCCACTATCTCGCCTGATGTGAAGCAATGATGTGGCCTAAGATGGAGCACATAGATCTTGAGAGAGACGGCAGTTGAGCGGCTGCTCAGACCCGTCTCCCCGACCTACATTTCTAAATAGTATAAAACAATGCAATATCTTTATAATATACATAGTACAGTACAAAAATACAGCATAAAATAAAACAAAGTGCTGATAGCGATTTTGTTTTATTTTATGCTGTATTTTTCCTCATTTCTGATTCTCCGTTTACTTCTTTTAAACCACGCAACGGATTTTGATGGTGGCCGTCTGGGTAGGTACCACCACTTTTCCAGTTATTCTGCCGCCAAGCAGTAGTGCGTAAGCATTACTGTGTTCTGGTTTGAAGGGCATTGTAGCTAGCAAAATTACTGGGCATCACATTTTATGATATTAAAAGTTTTGTGTGGCACTGCAATTGTTATGGGCAGGCGTAGCGCTTACAATCAGGCGAACGACTTGCTCGTCTCATCAGTAAAATCCACAATAAAAAAAGCACCCAGATTTTGCTTACTAGTAGTATTAGGTGAACTACCTGCCCTAAGTCACCCATGTAGGTATAAAAAGCCAAAGGAAGTTGTTTACCGCTATTTACAAGGTTTTTTTTTAATAATAGATTTACCATAAACAAAAAACTATAAACTAAAATAAACTAAACTATTTTAATAATGGATTCAGGAAATTACTGGGCATTATGAGACTCAACAGCTAATTGTCTCAGGGTGACGAGCGCAGTGCAGCGCCGCGCAGGATTTTGCAAAACAAAGTTCTGAGTGGTGTTCTTATTGTTATGGGCTGGCGTATTGCTTACCATCAGGCAAACCACCAGCTCGTCTCGTCATACAGTTACATAAAAAAAAAGACGTGTGGCACTCGAAGACTGCCGCGGTAAAGCTATTGCATAGCATTCGGAGTGGGGGGTGTTAGGTTATTTTCGTTACGGAATTTCTGGATTCGGTCTCCACGCTTAAGGCCCGCGAATTAGAAGCTATGTAATAGCTTAAAAACATAATAATATGTGAATTAGGTACCTATACTCAAATACTCTTATGAATTCTGCATGTTTCATACGTAATCGTATTATGGGAAGTAACAAAGAACAGTCCACATTCTGTTACGCGCTATTACGAAATGTTACTCGTACATTACAAACTAAGTATTACGGAATCTTATGTCATCCAAGAAGTAGCCGATGTTATGTAATGGAACAAAATTTAGCATTAGAACTCGCTGTTATTGAATTAACTGACATGGTAACTGTGAAATTACTTGGTATTGGGAGACTGGCTCTTTAAAGTAGTTGGCTCCGGCCCACCATAAGCTTTGTATTTTTGTGATAATTCTTCTAGTTATTCATTTTATAACAAAACGAAACCGTCTTCAATTCTTATTTATCTAAGTTATAGTACCTTACTTTTCTGTTGAGCCGTAGTTATATTATTTATTATTTTTATTTTTGTGTGTGTGTGTGTGTGTGTTTCCGGAATAAATAAATGACGCCCAACAATCACATACATATGTAGATCTTGGCCCCCGACTAGGATTTCTTGTATCTAGGGAAACAGGAACTATGGGGACCATGGTCCCACAACACCCAGGCACGAAACCAATGCTTGCGCTTTTTTTATCTGCACAAACGTTTGTCTCGTCGCGGGAATTGATTCCACAGCCTATGGTGTATGAGATTTGAGCCAACTTGCTCAACCACTACACCACAGAGGCTGTCAATGTGTTTTTTTCTTTCTTCTTTCACTATACCACCGACCGAACAAACCCATGCCGTCAAGCGACTTACGGATGTTTCTGTTGTTCGATGAACCATCAGGGAGATAAGTCTGAGCCATCCTCCTTAAGATATATCTATGTATTACATTTTTGGCTTAAAATCGTCGCTTAACACCAGGCCAGATAGTGGTCAAACATAGATCATAATCGGTAAAAATGCTGACGTGTCAGAGTGACGCTGCACCTCATTACATTGTTTTATTAATGAATAAAATAAAACTTGCTTTTTCCTTGGTGGACGACAGAGAAAGCCAATAGTCGTCTTTTTTCCAAGACCATTTTAGCAAGACCTCCATTATATTAGTACACGCTAGTCATATATAACAAGAGCGTACTACGAAGAGTTCAAGCTGTATCTTTGTAATCACACAACAAATATTATTTACCTAACTTGAGATTAATGCTACCAAACCTAAAAATAATTTTGAGATTCGTTCAGTAGCTTTTCGAGTCTATAGATAACACACATACAAAAAACAAAGAAACGGACATGAATTCTAAAAACTGTAGACTCATGTTCAGTACCTTCTGAAAGTCTAGAGAAGAAGAAGAAGAAGAACAAGAAGTTGATCCTAGTTGGCTTTCCCATAATATCTTTAATGTACAGAATTGGAACAGTTATAGTTTGATAAAATTAGATGAATTATTGTAAAAATAAATTCCAGTAAGAAAGCCGACGACATCTAGTGTCTTCCAATACCTAATCTTGATTGGCAGAGGTGCGTAGGATTGCTATAAATAATGATGCAGTCAAAAACAGAGCAAATTACCCAATATCACATATGTTTAGTCTGAGATTTTAACATTCCTTCTTGATGAGTGTATGTCTACAGGTATTTTCAGAAGATTGATTTTGATTCCATTATCTTTAGATTTGGATTAGAATGATTCGATTTAATTAAATCTTTACTGTTTTCTGTACTGTTCTCACGACTCAGTAATACTTGTGAAAGAATATCATGACTATTTTTGGATTTTTAGTATTTTTCTGATGTGTTCGAGATTTTTCCGCGGAGCGTAAAAAGGGTCCTCAAAGATTAGCAAAGCACGAGTAATATCCTGAGTGTTGCTGTTGAGCAGTTATGTCCGAGAGAGGTGTTCATAGGCGACGATGACCGCTTATCGGTGGCGGGCCATCTGAATATTTGTCTTTTATTTACCTGTAAAAAGGCGAACCTCGTAGCTAAAAATCTCTGGACGTGGTTCAAACTACCTCAATGTATCTGTTCCGCGCAGCAGCATTCAAGATAAGGATAGCCCTAATGATAGCGAAACTCTAGTGGAAAATGGCACCTTAAAAAAAGAAGAATACACCCTTTCTTCTGGTCAACAAGTACACAAATCTTGTAAACAGTGCTAGTAACCATTAGAGAACGGCCTGTGGTCTCGCGTTTCACCATCGATATAACGCGATCTAATTCGAAAGCGATACGCCTTTCACCTTCCGACCGGCGGCTGCGTGCGTTATGCCACCAACTGGGTATTAAACTGTGGATTTATAGCGGGTAATGAGATCATTTGCTTATTTACATAAAGGTAATGCAGATACGTCAAGTTTCAAACGTCCGCGTTTCAAAGAGAAATGTTGACAACGCACACGCGAGGAATGCCTTACCTTTCGCTTTATCAACAGCTGATTGCCTCAGTACTTTTTATACAAGCGATTGATGAGACGAGCAAGTCGTTCACCTGATGGTATACAACACGCCTGCCTGCAGTTGCTGTGCCACTCACAACTTTGTTTTGCAAAATCTTACGTGGCACTGTACAGTGCTCGTCACCGTGAGACAATGACTCTCAAGCGCCTGCAAAGTAATTTCACTAGAAATGAAATAATATTTACACAATACTGCTTGGCAGTTGAATGCCTGGCAAAGGTCCACTTTGATAAGTACCCAAGGCGGAACCTTGCAAAAGAGGCTTACCCTAAAAACCCTTCTACATTGTATTATGTATACGACATTAAAGGTCCGGGTGATGACAAGAGGGGGGGTCGGATAATTATGATTATTATAACCTTTCCAACTAGGTTACAGGAACAAGGATCGTGAAGATAGACACAACGGATTCAATCCGTTGGACGACTACGAAAAGGCTTATAAAAATGACAAATAGGTAAAGGGCATAATGCTTATTATATTTCGTTCAATATCCACACAAACAGTATGGCATAGGGAGACAGGTGCACTGTTCAAGTGCTTATGATTTATTACGCGGGAAGGATAGCTTTACAACGTCCAAATCTCACTTTCTGGCAGTAAAGACACCGACACGCGCCAAATTTTACCTCTACAGCCAAAATCGACGAAGGCGTTTTACATAATCCATAAATAACTAGCTGAACGATCAGATGCCAATCGAGATAATATTTCATCTTATTATAAGCCAGCTGACGTCGGTATCGTTCATTGTTGGATATATGACTCGGACGTTGGAAATTTGCGTAGGAATACACTCGTGGAAACTCGGTGACAAGGTCGCATTGACGACGTGAGGACAACGATACAGATGCAAAAGGATAAATGATTCAAGATAGCTCCTAATAAGCTATTAGCAGTGAACACAATATAAGACGAACTGTGACTAAGTAACAGACCTTACTGTATGAGTTGATCCATTTCTATCAAGGGGGTGTTTCTCAAGGTAGTTCAGCAAAACTGTGTGGCCTTTTGTGTGGTATTTACATCGGAGCGCTATCGTGCTTCGGCGGACACGTCCTGGTTGTTCTCTTAGGACAACAGTCGTCAGGCCATGTCAGATGCCTTTGAGCGCGACACCAGGATTGGCCACACACGCACGAGAAAGAAAGATAAAGCAAAAACGTCCCTTGAAGAAAATTGACCAACCTTAACCCTGGGTGCTCAGTGTCTTTTGGCTCGAGAAACGAAAAGGCATATTAAAATACCAAAAACTTTATTAAGCACAGCGGGACTATGATTCTGTTAATACTAAGTACACAGTGGTACTACAACAGCAGACGGACAGGCGGCTTAGCACCATCAAGTGTCAAGTTATCTGCCAACTGCACAAGCAACTACCGCCAATTATCAATTAGTCCATTGTAATTGCATGCCAAAACATACAAATAAATTACTTTAAGCGTATCTTACGAAACTAACATAGACCACTAACCATTAACCTTCTTTCTATCCTACATATGGGAAAGCACAGGTTTAACTATCAACTCGAGGCATATTTCGTTTGTGTTTAGTGCCAGAGTAATAAATCTTGGTTGTTTACTGCTCAATAAACTGTGGCCCTTCAGATGCCGGATTCATCGATACCTCGAGTAAAGATACAGGTATGGTAGATAGGAAGAACCTTCTTCGGGCAGTCCCTATACTATAGTTAGAGCGCTGCGTAGCGTATACCGACCACTTACATTCGCATTTTCTTCTGACGCCCGACAGCCCGGTCTGACACGCAATGGTAGTCGTATAGTGGAAAATAATAATTCAAGGAAAATAGATAAACATAGTTGCTGTACGTATACTCCATGTTTATAATCAACATAGCAGGACACAAGTCGTACATATCTCCAGTAACCAGTAAAAGCGACTTTGTTATAATTACGGCCAAATAATGATATTGCCGCTACATTTGGAGATTTGCAAAAAAGTTACAGGTATAACAAAGTTTCAGATACCTACTGTCTGACGTTTGTTCAGCAAGCTCAGTACGAAAACCAGATGTTTTTGTGATGTACGATGATAAAATGTATTTGTTGACTAAGACCTCGTGACCTACGTCCGTCATTTGGAAGGGCAAAATAATCTTAATACGGCACTGGTCACACAGCAATCAAATGAGGTGTGATGTAGCAAGGAGCAACCGTTGGCTGTGACAGTGAAAGTCAGCTTTCTTGTCGCCCTGTCTCTAGGTAGAAATGATGCTAACTCTATGGCGTGGCAATGAAACGAGATACCTATTGATGTATTTTCTAGCCAGTTTGCATTGAATTCGGCCTGCTGGAGATAGAGTTATTATCGATTAATTTATTGACGTGAACTCATTTCAGTTCCAGTGCTCTAAATAGGTCAGTGTGCTTCGATTGAAGAAATGCTCTTCATTATTTTACAAAAACACAGCTTTTTTTAAATCGAACTTCTCCAAAAACATGAAGCTGAAATTACTTTCCTTTTATTTTTTTCCTTTTATTCTGATTAGTTTTATTTTAGTACAACCTCAGAATTACGTATTTTATGATATACAAAACCAAAAGTCTATGTAGACGGTATCAGTAACACGTGGGGATTAAGCACAATAATTTTAATGTACCTATTAATATTATTGGTATTCCTTCTTGCCGCGTAATGAGTTTTAAACAAAATTCTTGTAACATTTTCTCCTACAAAAGTGACAATAGCGCGTAAGTAAAAGCAACGTCGCTTTCTTGTATCTCCGTTGAATCGCTAATTGTACCGGTGACCCACTAATTTAAATCACTCGAACGTTTTAGAACTAATTCTCTTCTGCCAAGACCGTCCTGTTTCACCCACATGACTTGCGTTTTAATCAGCAAAGTGACAAAGAAAACATATTGAAATTTTAACACAAGGTCGAGACGCCTGTCGATCTTGCACCAGAAAAGATGCCCTTCCCAAAAATAGCGCAGACCTGGTAAATTCTTTAAATAATAAATTAACAGACTGTTCGATCGAAGTCCAACAATCATTGGCAAGTATTCAAGTACGCACAATGCACTAAATATTTACCTGGCTGACGTTATTTGATGTCAGTCCAGTGGATTGAGATCGCTCTTGATTTGATCGTTTCACGCTCTGACGCATTTATTTTTAGTCTCTTTACCCGATGTCTTGTGAAAAACACGAAAAACAGTGGTAAGATGGTTTATTTATTCTGATTCCAGTTTTGCAGTCACTAAATAGAGCAGTGTCTTAGAGACTTTACTAATTTAAGAATTTATATTGACACTGTGTTCTTCGTGGAAAACTTTGAAAAATTATGTTGGTAATACATTCTAGATTTCTAGGATATTAAGAAGGTGCAGTACTAGCTATCAGTCAAACAAAATCCTCAGGTCAAAATATGAAAAAAAATATATGATTGTGTTAAATTTTATGTGAATCTATAACTCTCTTTAGTCTGCACAAAAAGTTATTTGTTAGAGAATACTTTCAAGCACCCAAAACACTAGTTAGTAGTACCTACCTAATGCCAGGAGGTATTTCTATTGCTATGAAAACATTTAAAAGTAGAGCCTTATAGTAAGTACTTCATGACTTAATACGTAAATCGTGTAGGAATTTTCCACACTCTCCAAAAATTACGAAGAAAAAATTGCTCTAGAACCACAAAAAGAGAGCATATGATATACACCAAGCCACGCTGGCCCCGCGTAGTGGGTTTATGATCCCTTTGGGATGAGACCATTAAGCTTAGGAGTGAGAACTTAATGAGTTGATGATAAAATAATCATACAAATAGAATTCTATTAAAATTTAAGGAATGAGGTTAAATGAGGCTTTGGAATAAGGCTATAAGTCAAAAAAGTCTGCAATTGTAATGAAAATTTACTCGTATCTGTGACAATAATGTTTATTTTCTACAAAAATATTTGCTTATTTTATAATTTTTTATTTAACATATTATTTCCAAAACACGGTTTGATTATGTAATTCCTAGGTATCTTTAACAAATCTTGAATTTGAAATTTGTAGCAAGATCTACAATCACGTCACTTGTACGTAAGCTGTAACGTCTGGTAAATGGAACGGATTGTTGGAATCGATGGACATTGAGGCTGCCGTGGGCCGCAAGAGGCAGTAATAAGGTCGGGGACGCGGCCGGGCGGCGCCGGTCGACGCCCTGCTAACTGAATTATATTCGTTTTGTTTGTTTCTACAGTGCACGTTATAATAGTAAACTATACGTTTAGAGTCCTGAAATACTTAATAATTTACTTTGTTGAATAAATAAATATTGTTGGAGCAATGTGTTTTTAAAAACGGCCGTGACAGGATAAAAATTTGCTTGGACATATAAACGAACATTTTAGATGGATTAGCATAATTTTTAAAGTTAAAAACTAAATATTTTTTGTCCTGTTGTTTTTTTTTCTTCGCTAGAGCGCCTGGTCTATGTGACGCCTGTCCAAAACGTATGGCTCAACGTATCAGTATTGAAATCCAACGACGGGGCAATACTACTAGCTTTTCCAATTGCTACTCCTTGTAAGTAGTTAGTGTAGTGTTTTTTTGTGTACGTTGATGAAGTGTCTATACTCAGAATACAGAGCAAGATAAATTTATACTATCACTATATCTTTTGAGGGCGGTCAGCAATACAGATTCGACCGAATAGATTATAGCACTGCCTAGCAATACCTTGATAAAATATTTTTTTCTGCACCTTTGTAAAAGTGAATCTAACGCAGAAAATCCTAAAATTGCATCACACAATTCAAAACTTGATCGAGTAGATACATCGTTCGGGTTTTTTTTGTCAGCAACACCTTGTTATAGCCGAATAACGTACGATTAATTATTCTGTGGCTGTGGATGCATTCAGCTTGATGATCTCATGATGGAATAATAAAGAATTAGAGAAAGGTTGTAAATACAACAATATTAGATTATTAATAAATTAATATTTATTAATTTATCAATAATCTAATATTTATTAAAAAACAACAATCTCAATTAAAAAATAAAACAAAGACACCGCCAGTGGTCACCGCGATCTCGCAGCGTAAGCTTACCCCTGATGAAGAGCATCGGACATACTCGAAACCTAGGTCGACTAATTCGAAAAACTAAGCGAGTCCTAGCCGCATATTAAATATTTATAAAAATTATAATACATGGAAACAGGCACTATGACGCTATTATGAATATTTTTGACCAGAGTTTTAACATCATTGACCTCAAAGAAGATTATATATAGGACCTAAAGAGAGACGACTGAGACGAGTTTAAATAATAACATTGGTCTGCGCGGTCTTCGCATTACCATATACCAATCTTAGTATATACAATTGTACAAGCATTATCAAAAGAATGTCTCCAGAGAAATATTCTTGGACTTGATCTAGTAACAAAGTCCTTTTTCCCACAACATTATATTCCCGTTGACTAGGGCACAACAATTTATATGCATATAGGTCAGATCCACGATAGCATTCTCGACCCAAAAGTTTATTTAATCATAGAGAAAGAACTTAGTCCATATTTGTAAAAATCTTATTAAATTTACTATTAGGTACAATATTTTAATTCAGAAAAGAATGAACAGCAGTTTTCTCCAATTTACAATAATTAATTATGACTAACGCTCTCGATATTATAATTTAGAAAAGAATGAAAAGGAGTTTTCTCCATTTTATTATAATTATTTATAAATAATGGTCTCGATATTATAATTTAGAAAAGAATGAAAAGCAATTTTCTCCAATTTACAATAATTAATTATGAATAACGCTCTCGATATGTTTGAAGCCGTATTTACATGTTGTTATTAATTTTGATAGGTAAATAAATAATTTTCCGTACTGCCAATTACAACATTGATTGTAATTTTTGCACACCGCGCCGAAAGATCAGATGAGGCTTTCTATATTCAACATTTATCATTTTTATTATTCCCATAAATGCAATTGAAATCCTATACGAATTACTTTTATTTCAACTTGAACTTAGTGTAAGCGCGCATACATTCTCTTCAATGTAATCGATTGCATTGAATATAATCGAATTACGTATATAGGGCACGAAACAATCGCTATATCGGCTTGCTTATTCAATGCTAGGCGTGACTATCGTTGTCATTCTGTATGTATTGAGGCGACTTGCAAATAGCATCTTCGTAACCGCTACCGTGTAAAACAGTAGTCGAACTTACTACCAATAAGCTTTATGTAATTCTATCCGATACTTACGGCTCTATCTGCGTAGAATATGGTTTATAGTTGTTCCCTAAGAAACTATTCATTTGTCCAGGATGAAAAGTATCCTATATCCTAGGCCCCACAGTATCTACGTACAAAATTTCATCAAAGTCCTTTCAGTAGTTATTAAGCTAAATAGTAACACACACACACTTTCGCATGACATTAATATTATAAACTAGCTGTGCCCCTTCGGTTTTACTCGTACTTTCCCGGGATAAAAATTAGCCTATGTCCTTTTCCATGACCTATAGTAGATACTAAGTAGATACTTACAAAATCATCAAAATCCGTTCAGTAGTTTATGCGTGATTTAGTAACAAACATCCATTGATCCATCCATCTTCAGAAACATTTGCATTTATATTAGTAGGATGTGAAAGTTTGTATGTGTGTTTGTGTATTAAGGTGTTTATTTTTATTACTTCTTTACGCTCGCTTTAACGGCTCAACGAATTACTTAGTGAAGTGCATTCCACTTAACGATTCAATGAAAAAATAGTTTTTGAAATTATTAACCCTTTTTTCTTAGCTCGTCCGCTAATTTCTAGCGAGTTCAACTACTGCCTAGACGAGTATAGTGCAAGCGTAACCGTGGTTCGGGTTCCATGACCTGCAAGGCTCGACTTCCGGCAAGAGATCACTTCCGGCGCGGTAGCTGATAACGATATGAAACTGGGACACTTATGGTAAGTTAACACCTGTTTGGGATGCGATGAGGTGAGAAGGTCAATAGGCAAGTGTTATCTGTTAATAAAAATATGTATCTTGACCGTGAGTCCTTGACCCATTAGTTTCTGATATTAGATATCACTTGAGGTCAGGATCGGGGCTGTGTCTGAGGTTGTTGGTTATTCTGTAGAGCTTGTATTGCTTATATTAATCTTTTCTCTATTCTAATCGTTTAAAACAAAGTCAGCATAAATGTCTGTCTGTTTATTTGCTTAGTACTTCTAAAGTGTTAGAAATATAAAAAATTTGATGTGGCTTTCAGCATCATTTAGAAAAAATATTCGGTAGGTTGCATTCAAAAATGTTTAGTATTTATGTATTTATTAATAAATATATAGATATATCGAATAGAGTTACATTTAGAAGATCTAGCTAATATCTTATTCAATTATTTCGAAAATACATTATACACCTAAATAAACAGAAATTAAATTAAATAGCGTATAGTATGTATATACATATATGTATTTGTATATATTATATATGTTATTACATTTGTGTTATCTTTTTCTGTTCTATGTATAGCATAGTATTATTTGTTATGTGTAGTATTATAGTTTAATGTAATATTGCGTGTATCTGTCTTGAATAAATGTATTTTCTTTATTTCTTTCTTTCTTTCTAGTATTACTACGTGCATTGGTTGGCAGCTGGATTAATATAAATTGGGTACCTCGTACCATACTGTATGACCGCTGTCCGGTGCACTACGTTACCTGCGCATCAGCGAAAATCAATAGAAATCGTATTCTGCGTCTGTGACTAATCGTTGCCTACTCGTATATCTAGACTACGTGGACGAGAGTTGATTCTTTATGATTGTACCCACAGGTAACGGAAAATTTAATATTTATCGAAGGTGTTAATAAACTGATTAAGTGTATTAATTTCGTAGTCACATTAACAACATTCCACGTAAAGATAACCAGAACTGGTGCAACAGGTAGCTTCTGTTCGAAGAGTGACCCTTAACTACCGGAAGATGCCCATAACGTTGGAATCTCTATCTCCATTTTGTTTCTAAGTTTTTGTTTACCGAGTGTAAATGTAGACATTTAAATTGAATTCTACTTATATTAAAAATGCATAAAGGTGTGTGTATGTGTGCGTTTGTTTGTGCTTCATAACGATTGAACGGATTTTGATGAAATTTGGTACCTGACTATTTAGGTCCTGAAATGACTATTTCACTAAACAGGTCAGGATACGCGGCGGGGCGCAAGAGCACGGCATTGCACCTACTAACTAGCCTCGCCGCGTCGCCTCCGCGTAACCTGTTTAGTGAAATAGATATTTCAGCTGGTTGTTATTTTTTTTTTGTCTTTTTTGTTTTTTATTTAACAATACAATACAATACAATACAAAAACACTTTACTGCACACCAAATTACATATACACAATTATAAAAAAAAAAACACAAAATACATCGTAGTTTTGACGTACAATGGGCGGTCTTATCGCTTAGAGCGATTTCTTCCAGACAACCTTTGGATGGATAGAACAGGTATAAGATCTAATGCGGTTTGGTGGGGTTTGTTGCGGTTTCTAACAATATACATTTATTTTAAAGCATCGCCTGAGTTCTAATTCAATCATGTATAAACCTAATTCAACGTGGACAGAGAACGAGGCTATCAACTAATTTTCATGTGAAGATGACGAAACGAACAACAAGCTCATGGACCTGAAGATAAGCACCACGTCCTACCGCCAATCAAAATTGTAGTGCTACCCAGAACTTGAACTGTAATGTGTGAAGTTCAGCACGGCACTCTACTGTACATGATGGTATGTGAAAACTTAACATGGTAAAGCTGCACTATTAATCGAAGATTATTTAAGTATTATATTAACAACAGGGCGGTCAAACAGGACGGATGAATGACCTTCAACATGACTTAATAAACGTGACGATCCCAGACTCCCGGAATGGATTCTAAGTAAATGAAGTCTCATATTTTCCCAATGACTCATTTGGAAAAGTATAATAATGGATGTATGAGTAATAATAATGCGCAATAAATAACATAAAGATAATAATGCAGCTTAAAATAAACATAACCGATTAAGTGCTAAAAAATATTCTGTGATGTATTTCATCAAAATCTGTTCGGTGGTTTTTGGGTGATTGAGTCACAAACATCCATCCATCCTCACACATATTACCATTGCTAATATTAATAGGATTTATTTTTATGATAAACGCAAAAGCTTGAAGAGGAAAAAAGGCTGATGGCATCAATTTGATCAAGAAAACAAAATAGTTCTAGAAAACGATGAAGTTCTGTAACTTTTGAGTGCAGTCAAAAGATGTCAATAATTGCTAGAGGATATCCCAACTAAAATATCGAAGTCCATACAATTGATGTTTCGGATTCTACGCGATTAAAGACTTACTTTCTTGCTAATCAAACTTAGATGCTTGATTTTGTGTGAATTTTTGTTTCACATACGAATGAAATGGTCTAATTCATTTGCATATTTTGCAAGAAAAAATATCATCAAATAACAACTTCAAATAAAAAACAGCAGCACTGCGTCCACCTCTCCAAGAATGCGACAAAAATAGGTTTTCGAATGCCAAATGCCTTCAACGGTTGACATTTAGATGCTATTTCCCCTTTGCGGGCCTGGCTAACATAAAATAGTTGACGTGTATTTTTGTCGCAGAATTTGTTCACCTATTTTTCTTACCTCATTATCGGCATTTTACATCGACGATAATGCTTTACCTTCTACACCTACTGCTATTTTTACAGTGGGAGAACAATGTACCGTCATCACGTCAAAGTGACACATCAGCAGTAGGAAATCTTAGTATCATTAAGAGTAGGTTATATACCTATCTTTTGGATTTTGAAAAGAATACTTAGCAAATAAATAACGCCCAACGATCACATACATAGGGCGTGGTCCCTAACTAGAACGCCTTTTTTATGGGCTTTGAACTTCAGATTTTCCCAGTTGTTGGAAATATTTTATCTACTTCCTACGTCTAATGTTTATAATATTAGGTGATCGCATGACGAAAAGTAATATAAGTAACTTGGAAAAACCAGAACAACGAAATCGGTCATTATCTAGACGCGCTGCGTCCTTGCTAACTCTATCAGACCCCAGCATGTAAATGGTTTAGACCTATCTAGTTTTTGTATGAAATACATAAAGAGCGCAAAATACGTGAAGAAACCGATACTGGCAGTAGTTTTAAACTTTCGCGAATTGTCGGTACTCGTGTTTTTATGAAATTATGGGGTCTAGTCGCGCACAAATTTAAATCGAAAATAAAATGTTGAGTATTCTCGACTAGCCTCGGAGTTCTTCTCATACCACTATCAAAGCAACTTGATCGAAACGTCGAGTTTAGTCAAAATGTTGTTTTGATTTTTTGTGCGAGAATAGACTATATTATATATATAATAGTTTTATACCAACATTGGTATTATCAAACTGAATCCAACACTTGAGGGAAAGCAACACGAATGATCATATCCATGTGACTGTATAATAGTATTAATATTGCAAAATATATAAGAATGTAGGTACACGCAACAAACTTGACAAAATACCTATTGTTCCTTTTTAATATTGATTGTGGCTTTTATCGGAATTTTAATTTGTCTTATCAGTGTTACTGATATGAAACCGCATCTGTGACGTCGACCTTAGCCTATTATCGTTCCGCTTGCTATTTTACTAGATAAAATTGAATAAATAACTCAATGGCGTAAAACAATAAAATACCTATAATTAGGAAACAATTTGCGAAACATCGTTAAATATTATAGGTGCCTTAGTATAACCAAGTTCCCAACGAATAATTTATTTATGGTCCTAAGATAGCCTTTCTAGATAACTAATAATTTTTGGAATAACAGGATTAATAAAAACTATGTTCTACTTTTTTAGATAGGTACCTATCTGAATCAAGTATTTGATAAAATGCTTTTTACGAGATGTATACTCGATTATGTAGTGTGTAGAGTGTGGGTCTATCAAATTTCTGTGTTCTTTGCAACTTAGTGTATTCTAGTTAGTGAAGCATGTGATGTTAATATAATATTAATTATATTACAATGGTGATTACCAAAGAGTGTAATACTCTATATGTGGCAGAAATTCCATCTAAGTATCAGGACTTTTTGTTAACTGTTTCTACTATTAACCACAAACCAAATTTAAAAAATATGTGTAATTCACTCATTTCTGTCAGTCGAATTAGTTTACAAACATTCTGTAACGTGAAAATATTTCAATTTCTTTTTCAATCATTTATTGCGTTCCATAATATTATGAAATAGATGTTGACAAATACCAACATTGTTGCGATAATACAGAGGTAATGATTACTGCACCGAAGCTCGGCATTCTAAGTTGTTTGTATATGACTACTATAATACTAACTCTAAAACGGTAAAAGATAACATCCTGACTTCATTTTCAGGAGGCACAAAATTCTTGATCAGAAGTATAATATCAGCTATTACAATGACGAATGACGTGGGCTACAGCTTCGCCAGCGTGGCGGATAAAGCCCAAACACTCTCTAAGACAAGAGTAGAGGGAACTTGATAATTATGCTAAAGATAACTGAGATAACGATAATAATTTCGTCATTTTAATTCCAAGCTTCAACAGAAACGTTTCGTTTTGTTTGCAGGTACCATGAATTGTATAGATAAACATTTATTCGTAATTTGTACCAACGTGTCACCTTAAACCAGAATTCCATGTCAAGGAAAACTCAATTGTAAATTATCTTCATGTAAATAACTCATAATTATCGCAACATGGGCGTTATCGGAGAACTTGGATAAGGTGCTAAGAAACTGAGTGTTAACTTGTCTTAAGAATTTCACCAAATAAACTTAAATTATTCCCATTCACCTATTCAATCTTCCTTTTTTTGTAGGTACTGAAAGTGGTATTACCAGTTTCAAAATCTGCTCACAAAAATCGAACCACTGGTTCAAGAGCCACTTTTCCTCTAAGCCTAATTTCCTGGGTATTGTCCCAAACAAAAACAACTACGCTTCCTGATCTATCTTTAGAAATAAAAAATAAATAAGTCTGAAATAAATAATTTGAATTTGAATTTAGAGAGCATTTATTTCTTTTTAATCTGTATCACTCCAGCCTAGTCAGTGTTCCTTTACAATTTTCTGACGCACATAGATTTGTCCATTGACGAAAATGTAAATTAAGAAGTTTAGGTATTATATACTGACGTGATCTGTACGGATATAAGAATAATGGGTCGTCATCGGTGACGGTACCTTTCTCGGTATTTTAACAGCGTAAAATTTTGATGTCATTGAGCATAGGTACCTACATATAATGATGAGCTTTTTTTTGCTCTATACGAACTTCTGACAGCAGTTACTGCGTCCTTATATATTTTTTTTATGTAATGAGTGACGAGACGAGCTGGTCGTTTGCTTGATGGTAAGCAATACTGGTGTATTGGGCTCATGGGCTGGTGCCCATAACAACAACAGCACCACCCAGAACATTGTTTTGATTAATCCTGTTAGCGCTGCACTGCGCTCGTCACCCTGAGACAATTATAGGTATCTACACTGTCAAGGCCTGTTTATTAAGAGTTTACGAGTTTATTCTATAACAGTAGAGCTATAAGTAGTCTGCCTATTTTTTCTTGATATACAATACAACTCTCCATTGCAGGCCGGTTGTACCAGGCCTAGCGCACTCCGCACTGTAGGTACGAAGCTACAAGTACATAGCCGGACACCGACAGCGGGTCGCGCGTCGTTACACGTGCCGCGTCAGAAGAGATAAGAGCTATGCGATAGAAAGAGAGGCGCTATGTAGGTTCATATGACTGGTAGGCTAATATGCAGCGCTATGCGAGATGAATTGGGTTTTATTGCCGTCATAGCAAGAGTCGCTATTTGTTTAAATTTATTTGCGGAGTGATGCTTCTGTCCCTTAGTACTCTGTGGTTGTACTTTGAATTATTCTGTGCGGACAAAAAAAGCGTAATTGAAATTGGCCGGTAAAGAGTATGAACTACTTCTACAGTTAAACTACTGCACTACTTGATCAAATGCATGGCTGTATTAGGTAAAACCTGCTTATGTTCAATGAGTAAACGTTATGCGCATAGTTTTATAAGTCTCGCTGCGGTCACTAGATGGATGGGTGACCGATTGTGTGGCGTTTACATCTGAGCGCTACCGTGCTTAGGAGAGCAAATTAAAATGTTGATCCCAGTTGTTGCCTTAGGACAACAGTCGTTAGGCCGTGTCGGAGGCCTTCTGGAGGTCTATGGACTAGATCAGGATTACCACACACCCGAGAAAGAAAGAAAGAATTTGCACTGAGGAGAGGACAGTTATGGTATATGTATAGGAAGCTTTATATAATATAATAATTATAAATTATAATAACATGAGTTGATACAAGTTACTGGGCATATGAGACTTAATATCTAATGTCTCGGGGTGATGAGCGCAATGCAATGCTATTTTTTATGTCACTAAAAGTTGTGGGTGACACTGCAATTGTGGCGTTATGGGCAGGTGTGGCGCTTACTATCAGGAAAGGGACTTGCTCGTCTCATCACACAGATTAAAAACAATTTATACATCATCTCACCTAATGGGAAGGTGTTATATATACCTATAGGCGGCAATTGATCTGTAAAGGTCATGTGACTAGCACAGTCGCTTTCGTGAATTATTTTCTCGGTCGTGTTGGCCGATTACTTGCCCTTTGCAACCTTGATATCTCTAGATATCTCTGGATCTATCCAGAATCTAATAATTTGCCTAAGGTTTCCGGTTAGAAGTAAGGAGATTAAATTTCAATATTAGATGTCTGATGTCTAAACCTAATTCTTTGACCCTTGAGTTTGTACGCAATCATTAATTTGTTTGCGAAACGGCAAGCGTAGTGTAGGACGCCCACCGGCCAGGTGGAGCGACGACCTGCGAAAGGCGGCCGGAAAAACTGGATGACAAGAGCCGAAGACCGGGCTCAGTGGCGTTCGTTGGGAGAGGCCTATGTCCAGCAGTGGACGACTACAGGCTGATGATGATGATGATGAATTTGTTTCGGTTTTAAAAGCACTGTTTCAATCGAAATTACTGGTCCTTATGAAACTTAAGAGGCACAGGCACATACAGGCTGAATTGTTCAAGTGGGTGTGGGGGGCAAATTAGAAACTAAGTATAAGGAATAGCGAAAATTGCCCAAAGTAGTCTCGTGGCCGGTTTTGATAAAAACTAAAACAAAACGTCAGGTTTTTGAAAAATATTTTTTCTTAGCCTGCAATCGAAGACATTGTATTTGGAAAAAATTAACACACCTGTATTATTGTACCAGTCGATAGTGTTGCTTATAAGATCGAATTCTGGGAAGTAATCAAATACAGGGTGAGATTATTTTTTCAAAATCAACGACTTCGATTCCCGGCTCAGAAAACAGGATTTTTGAAATCCATGCAAATAATGCAGTTTTTGTTTTTATCAAAAATCAGCCCGAGACTTATTTGAGCATTTTTTGCTATTCCTTGTAGCTTAAGACATGGCCCTGGTAGGTATGGGTAGGAAAAATTCACCTATGAAGACATATTGATAAAAAATCTTTTCCTTACAATATCTCCTTTACACTTTTCAGTCATGGAGTGCAAGATATATGTTAGTGACTGGGTAAACACGTCGGTATAATGATTTTACAACAAAAAAAACCGACTTCAATTCTGATGTATCTTCAAAGTCCAAGGTTTAAAAATCGATGAAATTTATATGGGACCACCTTGAAGCTATGGTGAACGGAACGCAAGAAGAATTTTTCAAATTAGTTTGGTAAATAAGGTTACAAACTTAAAAAATACAATCAAATTAAGAACCTCCTCTTTTTTTTTAAATCGGTTAAATAGTACATGTTTTACCTCTGAAATCTACCACCGAAAAAACCTTGTCAATGGCATTGTAGCTTTGTATAAAACATCATTTATGGTAAAGTTTCTATAGGTAATAGTTGAAATTTATTAGTAGTAATTAGTTAAAAAACGTCTATTCCCTTCTCGTCTATCGCTATTTCTTGCCTTTAATTATGATGCCGACATCGATAAACAGTATGTGTGATGTACGATTGTACCAAGGATGCCGCTTTCGTCACGTCTGCTTGGACGATTGACTCATGACTAGGTATGTGGTTGTTGCAGATATCGATATATTTTTATTTTTTAATTTTGATGAGTTTGCTTTTTATGAACTTTCACAGTGTTCTATGAACGAGAATGTTTTTTGGATAAAAATAATTTTATTGATAATACGCTTATCAACATACCTATAAGCATATTTCATATTTTTTGTAAACGTTGATGAAATTTTTGCAATATAAGTGTGCATCTGCATTGATGTGGACTGGAAAGCTACAACCATTATCACTTTTGACTATAATTGTGTGATAATAATGTGATTCATCATCAGTCTACTATTAGAACATTAAATTATCTCGATACAGTGTATAAATGAATTGAAACCAATTCGCTCATCCATATCAGCTGTCTTTTTATTCACTTAGTATTTCCAAAATACTTGATGTATATTGATGCTATTTACACGCATCTTTCATTCATTAAAAGTTTATTATGTCACTCAATTAATTGACGAAGGTAATATTCATATTCGCAGTCGTGCGAAACCATGGTGGTTGCTAGTTATCGATAATATTTTTCCAATACGTCACGCCATCACTAGTCATGGATTGTCGAGTTTGGTTTAACCGTGTCAGTGTGACCGTCGCAGAATAGAATCAAGGCTGTAACGATACGGATCGACGGAACACCTGAGTGTGCCATTTTTAATCGGTTTCTCTTTGATGATCCACTAGGCCCTAATTTAAATAACATTCAGAGGTCTTGTATTATTATGGAATTATGGAAGTCCCGTTAGGATGTGAGGACGAAGTCTTAATTACGGGATTATAGGTGACATTTTTGCTCTCACCATCCAGTCGCAAAATAAGTGTTTGCAGTTTTTTTTACTGTGCATGTTCATATGATGGTGTGGACTACAGAGAAAGATTGGTTCTTCGTCCCGAAAATAGAATATTACGATTTTAATTACTGCATACCAAATATTACTGCAATTGGAGGTTTAAAAAATCAGTATATATTGATAGATCGTTTCTTCAGTTCAGCCTATGTGAACAAGACGATAGAATCGTTTATCTTTCTTTCCTTTCTCTTCTACCTACTTTTATTACATTAATATTTGAAAACAAGATTATCCAGAATTCAGATAGCTCTATGAGTAAATGGAGTACTGACGACGACTGCTAAAATTTGCAACTAGCCAGTGATTCGGTACAAATTCCTGACTTTGTCGCTCAGTCAGCTCTCGAGCCTCCCTGTTAATATTTGAAATATGTAGGTAGGAGGGTATTTATAGATATTTTCGGCGGGAATCCGGGTGGCGGTCGAGGGTCCTAAGATTTATGGCGAAACGGGAGAGTCCCATCCAACAGGGATCTTCGGGATTGTAGAGTAAGTCATAAGAGATAGTGAGAGCGGGTAAAGAGATTATCGATTATGGGTGTGTAGCTTTCATAATGTCAGTTCTCTTTGTTTGTTTATGAAATAAGTTTTAGAAAATGTTTTGTCGTTTTTAAATACATTTATTTCATTTTTAAGGTTCCAATTTATACAAACTTATGGCAATGACTTTGTATAAATTAAATAAAACCCTGTCTGTACCAGCATAGCTTTCAATATGTATTATTTATTATAAGCATTTTTACAAGCAAAAATAATTAATGACCTGTTTCTTTTTGTCATCTTTTGTGCAGGATCTTTATAGCAACATCGTATTTACTGAATTCATAATCTACACTTTCATAATATCATGATATTTGCTTATCGTCATAAGTGAGATTATGATGTCCAAATTGAATCAGGTATGTTTGATGTGTAAACGTTCACTTCTTTGTTTGCTAACTTAGTCTCTGTCGCCTCTCCTTTGCACCAGCACCCAATCTCGACTCTCCTCACACCCCCGCCACCGAAGGGCAACTCATTTCGCCGCCCGGTTCAGTACTATCTACGCTCCGAGATATTTTTCTTTGTAATTCTATTGTTGAAAGAAATCGACGGTGCCTCTGCCTATTCATGTTAGGTACTCGTAGTTTTGCACTTTTTGTGCTGCGGTGCTTTTTGATGCAATATGGCGCAATAATAATACCCAGTGATCACATATTGGGATACTTCTACCTCAAAAGTAGGATTATGTTGTACTTGTATGGAATTATATCAGAAACTTCGAGGGCAATGGTTCCACACTCAGACAAGGAACAAACAGTTGCATTTTTTTCACATGTCCTTTGCAAATTTTTACTCCGCTACGAGTTTTGAATTCACACCTTTTCGCAAGAGCTTAATCACTAAGTTTGAGAGAACTTTAATCCATAATATCGCAATCATTAGTTTAGATCTTGATATACCAATTGATATATGAACCAATGATTGACATCAATATACCTATTACTACTGTAAATAAATTTGTTCAAATCTTCAAATACAAGCTGATATAGTTACTCTTTGACTATTCTAACTTAATCATCCAGTACAGAATTATCCAGAAAGTGTCGACTGTCGCCCTTCTAAAACCAAAGCCAAACCAACTAGAATGAATCACGATTTCTCTCTTCACTATTAGTTAACAAGTGTTTAAATAATGCAGATGATATACGTTCAAAGTGGGTGATAGTCATGTCAGTGCCTTTATTTACAGAATATTTGTGTTCATAGACAATAAATTGTATTTGAGTACAACAAGTAAAGCACACGAATAAGTCACTCTAGTACTTTGCCGCTGTAACTATTTCGACAGGTCCTTAACTTGTTCCAAAAATTGTGGAATGTTCTGATTGGGATAAGGTCACACGATGGTTGGTTTGGTTGTGAAGTAGTCTACAAAAAAACAAGACTGCAAGCTGCGTCTCGCACGTGGCAAGGGTCCTTTCCGCCGTTTAACAGCAGGTAGAGCCTTTTTTTGAGCATATTAAGAATTATGGAATATTCCAGTCGAGACCCGAATTGATTGGTTTGAGCTTTCATTCAAATGTCGCAAACTTCCTACTTGGCTTCCCATGGTTGAAGTGTCATCGCTGGTCTCGGGAAATGATATGAATCAGACCTGTCGATAATGTTACAGCAAGTAGTCTACTCGTACTCTGATTCATACAAACTACATAATTATTAGAACATCATTATAAAAGATCGATGATAATACCACTAGTAGTCTTTATACTATGATAATACTAAAATAGTAGTTGGTAGTCATTTGTTTAGGTTAAGATGCGTTCACAGTATACCATAGTTTTAGCTCAGAAGGCTTTGTTGGCTTTACACTCCTACTACGAGTATTCTTTGAATGGATCTTTTTGATCTCGACTTAAGGAAGGTGTAGATATGTCTAAGGAACATTATCATCATATCACCAGAAAATAATATTTATTAAATAATATTAGATGCATGTCAAGCTTCAAATTATTGTTAAGAATTGGGCTCAGACTATAAATATGGAAGTCTGGTGTATGACACTATTCTCCATTAGTGATGAACGGGTTTTGATGAAATATGGTATGAAGGCTTTCGTTCGCAAGACTTTCGTTCCTGAAATAGGACTTACCTATAATAATTCTTATCCTGGAAAATTATCCTTCCTGGCCAAACCACGGGGCGCAACTAGGAGTATCATCATTCAATCAAGATTGGTAAGCAGGTAGCTATTGCCCGATATGATAATCAGATACGCATATCATTTCCTTACCTAGGTCAAAGGAGATGCGCCACCACCGCCGCTGGTCGTAACTTAACCGTTTTATTATAAATGCCCTTAGGTACACGTTACGGGTGCAACATTCCTTTCCTTTAATTTGTGTTCCTTTCTGTTTTATGTTTTTTGCTTTGTAAGGGTGGCGGAAGGTCTTATGAAGTTTTTTGCTGGAGATCGACAAAGGGTACCCTAACGGGATATGGGCCTGCGCCTGCGCAGTTGTCAGTTCAGTTTATGGGATTGTTGGAGTGATTTTTATGTGTTGATGAAATGGGAATAGGACTACTAAATGTTATGATTGTTTGTTAATAGTTACGATAGTAGATTAAGCATGAATTAAATAGTAATTAAGGACTCGAAGGGATTCTAGTTGGGTCTCGTCTACGAATATATGTAGATAAGATATTGTTTCATTACGAACGTTCTCTTATTCTCTTATTTTTCTAATCATCATCATCATCAACCCATCACGTTCCCACTGCTGGGACATGGACCTTCTCTCATAGAGAGAGTATGGGCCATAATTCACCAATGGCCCAGTGCGGGTTGGTGGATGTCACATGTCCTGTTTTTTCTAATACGGTCACGAAATTTGTTTTTTCTTTATAGTTCACTGTAACAACGAAAAAGATATATTACTGATTATTAGCAATTTACAAGGATTTTAAAATATACCTACGCTATAAAATCAAAAGACATTTGTTAAGTTCTAGCAACTAAATTCTCAATTATCTGACTGACCACTTAATTCCCAAAAACAAATCGAGCTTTACGTCCAATAGGTATGTAAAATAAACTGAAACCGAGGCTAATTTATGTACCTCTGGGTTAAAGGATCGTATCTGAAGCATTCCCAGCAGAATTTAATTGTGAACCAATTCTGTACCTACACAAACAAGTATTTAGCATTAATTATTAGATAGCATTAAATTTCTTTGTTTTTACTGCTGGACCATGGGACTTGGGATATGAGCGTTCCTTAAAAAAAATGAAATGCATTTACTAATTTGTGCGCGCAAAAATCATGTGAAATTTTTATGTGTGTGTATAGGCTAAGTAGTACAGATAGCAAAAACATTTGATTTTGTTACAATATCTATTTTTCTGTTTACAACATTATAAATAGTGGTGGGGAGCGCTTTCGTGAAAGAACAGGTCTTTTGAGACGAAGGAAATTATGAGCAGTTTTTTCTTTTAGATTGGCTTACGTTTGACCACTATTCACCTGGTGCCTAAGTAACTCTTACCTAGATAATATCTGTGACTTGAAAACTCCCAGATTGCAACAGAATAAGAGATACAAAATTCCTGGGTTAAAAAGATAAAGATGGTAGTAGGCCGTCTTGTCCAGAGATACTAAAACATTAATCTGGGAAGTGCGCTATTTACCTACTTAAAAACTAAGAATAATTTCTCCAATCAAACACGAGCGTTTGATCGTTTCCTCGAATCGTAGTGAGAAATGTCGGCCAATATTTATAGAATCTTCCCGATGAAGTTTTTTTGTTGTGTTTGTATAGGAAATCTATCAGGGCGGCGTCGCGAGGCGGTTGGCTCACCGGCGGATCGGAAGGCCTGAAATAACTTTATTAGTTTACGAATAGATGTAGAGTGATCGCCCTCTTATTACTATATTCAGATTTAGAAAACACCAACGTGTTTAAAAATATCGAACAAGGCGGCGTGCGCGCAACTGTCGTGTGTTGAATTGATACATTGCCTTTCTGATGATTTTGTTGGTTTTGACTGTTGTGAATCCTCGTTAAATCTTTGTTCAAACATAATCGTTTTAACCTGTATCTCAATCTTTTGGATAAATTACAGGATAAGCTAATTGTACATTACCGTCTTATTTGATCGTCAACTCTTTATATTTACCTAATTCATCGTAAAGCATTTAAGCAAATTTATCGACAGGAACTGCGCACGCGGCGAGGCACAATGATAAACATAAATCACCCACTCCTTTGTTTCCTATTAAAGCCAAAGTTACAACTTTGTCAAATCATATTGTTATACGCAGTCACTGTTGTCACCAATCCCAGACTGCAAGAAAACAATTCCTTTTAAAGAAGCCGTTTTCAAAAGCAATACCTAATTCACGAAGGAAAACAACGTACCGACAAACATTCACGATCATTGTCTATGACAAACTGGGAATTAAAAAAATAAAGTAAAAGCTGCCGCTTAAACGATGCACAAACAAGCTCCGCGGGTGTCAGGGTAAATTCAGAGGAAGCTTGCGACTTGGCAGTGTCCAAATTAAACGTTAGAGCGGTTAATAGAAAGAAAAGAAAAAACCTTGCAGGTTAGAAGGGCGTGTAGGTCCTTGCTTCGGCGAATCGATAATTTACACAGTTTGTGGCAGGTTAACTAATCGTATAAAATATAATAAAAATACGTAGGTCCACTGATGGCGAAATTACCTAAACCCATAACCAGCATGTCATAAGGTAACGCAGAAAAGAGAAATGAGTGGTGGGAAGAGGGTTTTATTTAGCAGTCGGACAGTATAGGCTTACTAAAAACAAGGTAACTGAATTACTATAACACCAAGTACAAGTATCTTAGTAGAGAGCATACCATTCAGTGAGTTCCGTTAGGAAAACTTACTTCAAACTGAATAAATCGTGGTAAAACGTACTTACGCTGCAATAAAAAATAAATAATATTTACGAATATTATAATTTTATACTTACGATATGAAAATATATACAGATTTATTATCGGCATTGCGGAAACTTTGATTATATACACTCTGAAAGTTATGAAATAAAGATAGAAATGACAAGACCGCTTCTCGCTCATTCCTTATACCTCAAAGTACAAGGCGAAAACGTACGTCGCTTCATCGGACATGTTGTAAAAACAAGTTAATTATTAGGCCTCAGTTATTGTCACAATAAGCAATCACTGGCAGTACCCCGCAGGCAGGGTCTTTGGACATTTAAAACCTTTTCACAATATGTAACAATGAAATTTGTTTGACTCGGAGAGCAAATTACGGAGAACTTTAATGCGATGAAGTTCTTAGGTGAGATCTGGAACAAACTGACAGGGTGAGGTAAATTTGCGTAGTTTTATTTTATCTTTCCAAAATGCCGTCTTTGTTACCGTTTTAAGTAAGCAATAAGAACAGATCGGTCGCGCTATTTAACAGTGAATTGTATTGTACTGTTTACCGGACCTACTGCGAAGTAAGATGCTTAAGTTTGTTACAGTTGAAACAAATTTTAGCATCAGGTGGAATTCCGGGTGTAAGAGTTTTCTGTGCTAATGACGAAATGTGTTATTGTTAATTTTTCGCTATATATGTATATATACCTCATTTTCTGAGGCAATACCTCATTTTATAGTTATAGACGTTGATGAATAGCTTACAACGTCAAAAGCTGGATTTGACATTTCTAAATCAATATTAGCATAATCAGACTTTAATGAAGCACGTACGAGATCCCCTCTTGTATAAAGTTGCCATTGTTTTTAAATTGCCGTAGCAAATAATAAAAGAATCAGAAGAAGTTGTAAGGAAAACAATTAATACCTATAAATCCTTGGCCTATTTAGGCAGAAATGGGTTAACTTAAGGCGCACGTCTCCGTCATAAATATCCGTAAAGATTTAAGGGCCAGTAACGCGATAAATAAATTTTAATTATGAACCACCGCTACGGTTACCGGAAAAACGAAAGCTAAATAGGGCAGAGAAATGGGAAGCTACCTAATTGTAAATTAAAAAGTTCGCGGAGTTACGACACCACAGTCCACAATGACACCCCGACGGCTGGAAAGAGGAGGGGGTGAACCACCCCAGTCGAGCACCCCTGCCGCCCCCAGACGAGAGGGTGAGGGGGTAGACTCGTGGAAAGCGTGTGACATTTTGTTTTAAAATATTGTCCGCGCGAATACATTCACGTGGATCATTTTTAATCGCTTGGCTTTTTCTTTTTATAAAGAGTTTCCGCTTTTTTAAGCGTAACATTTGATACATTCCGAAGCGCATCTAAAACATATCACGCAGTCTTAATTGCCGATGCGATAAGAAGCGCGGGCGCATTGAGCGTGAAAGCTCAATAAACTGACTGTATACCCTAAACGTTTCCGGCAACAGAGCAGGAACAACGCTAAGAAATAGTTTTGACTCTGTCGCTTTCGGGTGATGTTAACGTTGGGCCGTGTTTGTCTGTGGTTGTTTAGGTAAGCGCACCAAATATTGTCGTGTCAAGGCCGCCGGCTTTCCTCCAGCATTCCGTCGCCGCCCACCGGGATATCTCACACTCGTGTTATGTAACATTTGGGAGATTTGGTTACGATTGACATAATAAATCGTTCGTTTCCCGTTACGAAGATATCGGCTTTTTTAATTAAAGAGAATACCGTCAATGGATTATAACTTTATGAGGTTTGTAAATTAGGACACCACACTAAAATATTTTACCGATTGAATAATCCATTGGTATGTGCTCCTGATCAAAAGGTAATCATTACTTCGTTAGATATCAAATAATGAAACTGTAGAGGTTGACCAATATCGTATGTAATCAAATAAAATTCATTAAATAATTATTACTTCGCAAGCCCTAACCAGAATGATTATGATATTGATATAACACATCTATGATGCAGCATATTTTGTCTTAAAGTCCCGTAACTGTTAGTCAACAATAATGCTTACAAAGAAACAAATAAGACACTATCCCTCAAGCCTTCAAAAGATCAACCAAACGAAATCAAGTATAATCTTGCTTCAAACTGCTTAATAAAATAGTTGAAAAGTAAATCTATCGTATCCAATCATAAAGCCGGCGGTGGTGTAAATAAAAGACACAATTATCCCTAACGGTATTTGCGTCGGTGCCTCTTCGCACCCTTCGACCCGTGGAGAATCTCATCGAGCTGGGATTGGAGTGTTGCCACTGTACAAAAACAAAGCTCCTTGCTGCCTTGATATAATATGAGGCGGTGTTGAGAATTTGCAGGGAAAATTTGGGCTTTTCATTTCAAATTGGTGCTAGAATTATAGATATAATCTAACGTGACAATTACAATATAGGTAAAGTTGCTATGTATTACCATCATTGGCGCTTTAGAGATATTTAGCACCTAGGTATTTTTTATCGTAGCATTTAAAATGTCTTAATAATATTTTAGTTATTAACGCTTTATCCATAAACATTACCTTGATTAGATTACAATTAGGTACAGTATTTAAGTGTTTAATGTTTCAAAATAACACAATAGAAAAAAATTATGACATTTTAAATTAAAATGTTAGCACACTGAAACTATTCACATTGCCTTCAAGTTTCAATTCAAACAGGTCTAATAAACCTTATTAAAATAAAAAGAAAAGTAGCTACTTAGAAACATCTAGTATCTGCAGAGTTTTCTCCGCTGGCATCCCACGTCCAGTGTAACGCCGAGTAGGCGACTTGGGGCGGCCAATGCACCTTATTGACTGAGACCGACCGCAGCCGACCTAACCCGACCCCTTCCGAACATTCCCGAGCCCCGTAAGGTTGTCACAACAACTGTTTAAAGTTATTCGAAAACTTTGTTTGCGGCCCTGATGGTTGGGATTACTAATTTACTTGGATAGTTCGTCAAGTTAGATTAATAGGTTAATTGCTGACTTATTGTTGTGTTTCATGATACTAGAAATTGTTTAACATATCACACACAACTGCAGCTGATTCTCGTGGGAGATATCTCACAATTATTCGATCACATTTCAGTGGACGTCACAGTCACGTTCTTAGCCTTGTGATTTTTTGGCGTGACTTTTCTCAGGATTAGTAGTTTTAGAGCGAATCTAAAAATACATATTTAACTAACTTAATAAAACTCATTTCTATCAAAGCCAATATCCACTCCACCGTATCAGATCAGAAATCGTGCCAATTAATGCTTCTTAAAACCATCCCCATAAAGAACACGATAATAGAGGATACTTGGTAGGTTACAAGTGGTGTTCCATGGATAATTTAGTTATTATTATTTTGGTATTTCGAAGACACGGGCTCGAACCCCGAGCGAGCCAATATTTTTTCGTTTTCCGTAGATTTACAGGCTTTACAGCATTACAATCGCTTGTTTTATTTATTTTTAAGATTAGTAACAGGGTAGCAGACTGAATAATAAACTCGCAGATTCTTATAACTCGAGATTCATAGCGGATTATTCTCATAAAAAGTTGTTCCCTTTAAAATGTAGTAATTTCACCAGAGGGGGTGGCCACCCCCGCGCCCGATCTCTCCGGCTGGCCTTTTAACGCCAGCTATATTGTCTTTTTAGTTAGATCTGTGTTTACTGTAGTATATGTGACATTTTAAGATGCTTTAATATTGTAAATACTTGAACATGAGGTTACACAAAATATTCGTTCTCGAAAGTGTGACACAGATTATACAGAATATGAATATAAAATAAATAAACTACGCCCAAAAATCACATACATATTGATTTTGATCTTAGCCTTTAACTAGGATTTCTGTATTTAGGGGCATGGTCCCACAATTCCCAGATACGAAAAAAAGTTTCCGCCTTTTTCTGTGCACAAATATTTTTCGAATAACTAAATAAAAACTATTCACGCACAACATTAAAAAATTAATATAACAAAATACAGTTTGTTAAAGAATATTATTATATTTAACATTACGTAAATAAATACATCATATTAAAATTTCCACATATTATTTTTATTTATGTATAATAATAAAAACTATTCACGCACAACATTAAAAAATTAATATAACAAAATACAGTTTGTTAAAGAATATTATTATATTTAACATTACGTAAATAAATACATCATATTAAAATTTCCACATATTATTTTTATTTATGTATAATAATAAAAACTATTCACGCACAACATTAAAAAATTAATATAACAAAATACAGTTTGTTAAAGAATATTATTATATTTAACATTACGTAAATAAATACATCATATTAAAATTTCCACATATTATTTTTATTTATGTATAATAATAACATATCAAAAACCTAAACTTACTAAAACGAATTGGTTGAATAATTCGAGCATCGCAAAGGGCGACTCTACGCGGCGTCTCGTCTCGACCCTAGAGTTCACGACATTGTAACCCGTTAGAAGAGCGTACCGTTAGCAAGTATTGTTTTTTCGTTCTCTATGTGAATTTACACATTTCTCACATCATTATTTACTTTGATTTATCTCATGCGTGTTATTATAATTTTATTGAAACTATATTTGGCTATTTATTTATATTAAAGCCTATTTTTATTTAGCTTTTATTATTTAGCTTGCTCTACAGATTTTTCACGATTTACCAGCGTCTAAAAAATAAAATAATTACTTAAATTAAATATTGTATTTCATTAAAACTATTACTTGGACTACTGAATATATAATCTATTATTTGAAACAACCATAACTATTAAAATACAACAACAAATAGAGTCATAACCGTAACCTTAACGCGTTTTAAAAATAGATCGTTAACTTTTTAAATCTGTCCTGAGGCTGGTAATACGTTATTGATATTTGTAAACGGGCCGGATAATAATATTTGTATAATACAAACCAGTTTAGGGTGAGCTGCCGCGCTTTTGCGTAGCTTTGACGCAGTAACATTGTGGTGCGAATCCAAATATTTTGTTTAAAATATTTATCGCGGTGTCAGGAAGGCATATTTTGGTACCTACTTATGAAGTTTTTAAATAAAAAAAATATGATAATATAAATGAAAAAGATAATCGTATTAATTTGCCTAATATAGGTCTCATGCGTGTACAATAAGCTACACTATTAATTAACCATAATAGAAATCTATAAACATGAGATGGGGGAGACTTTTGCCCAGCAGTGGGATAGTATATAGTAATATTTAGTTTTCTTTGTTATAGGTTCATAAAATATAACATCATCAGACACTGTATGTCTTTTTCAGGCAAACTTTAATTTAAAACGACTATGACCGCCTTACAATAACTTAAAAAGAAACCGATCACAAACTGGGTTACTCTCAACAGCCAAACATTCCTAATTACTCACTATAGAACAGTTGACAGGCCCACCCTAGTTCAGTTAAACAATTACGCGGCAGGGCACATTGTGACGGGCTGCCTCTCCGGCCATTGTGTGAACACTGCACGACCAGTGTAAAGAGAGCTCTGGGGAAATAAGCCGTTTGTCACTCTTTGTGTTCAAGTGAACATAATGAACGTTGTTGATTGATATTAAATTATTTATTTAATAATCCTTTAATTTTTAGCTACTACAAATTTATACTAAAACGAGTGTACGAAAAAAGCTATCTCCGATGTCTCCTTAACTAAATCACTTTCGTATAAGAGTCAAATGTCCCTTATTATTTACTACATAACAGGTTATAAGGTCGTTAGTTTAGTTAAACAATTACGTGGTAGGGCACACGTGCGGACAGCCTCTCAGGCCATTATGTATAGTTGTATTGTAAACGTTATGACCAGATAGGAGAAATATAGAAAAAACAAGCTTACTTTTTACAAAATAAAAGTTTAATGTGTATAGAATGAAAATAATTTTGACAAGTATTGTCACGACTGGGAACAGTTCCAAGACAGCAGTAGCAAAGACTCACTTCTATTATCAGAGGTGTTTTATTATAAGCGGTATTTTTGGCATTTAAAATTCATAAATAATTACGCGGTAGAGCAGTAATTTCATGTTATCAGCAAACCTTTCCAAACATTGTGGAAACATTGTATGACCAATGGATGGACGCAGAGCTTTAAGCGAATAAGTTTTTGACACTCTGCGTTGCTGTTGAATAAATAAATAATTATTTTGTTTCATTATTTTTTGTGTAATTAAATACACGGTATTTATTTTATTTAAATCTACACTAAAATCTATGTGTTATGAAAATAATAAATAAATTCGTCTAAAATTCAATTTAAATTGCGCTCATAAAATCAATAATTTATTATTATACTTCGACTATATTATAAACCTAGTACTGTAAAAACAAAACAATGGTGACAATCACATAAAAAGTTATTAAAGGGTAAGCAAATTAAAAGTACGTACTCTAAAACAACCATACCACCATAATAATTACTCTAATGCTGTTAATAAACACGATCGTTACCATTTCAAACCGTGAATGAAAACTAAGTGGTCCGATACCGATCACGAACTGCCGCTCCACAATACACTGCATCCCTTATTAATTATTTTATTGTAAGCATAAAGGATGCCGTAATCGTCAGAATAATAATATCATCGCGCGTATAAAGAACCCCAAGTAGCGGCAACACAAGCGTAAAAATGACACGGCGTGCCACCAATATGTTTGTGTGTACCATTAGATTTATTCGACTGGGTCACGCATACAGATGTAAGTTTACCCCGAAGCGCGGGGTGCGCTCGTGGGGGCAACACTATACAGGCGCAGGGCTGCCACCGCCCGCCCGCCCGCCAGATGGTCACGCACACAGGCAAGCGCGAAAGGGAAAGCTACACTGTGTAAACAAATCGCGGGAGCGAGTGCCGTCCCTCTCGGTTACAAAGCTCGTGTGAGTCACATTATTGTGTGCTGTCGACGCGATCCGACGAAGATTGTTCTGTGAAATTGCCAGGTAATAGGCCGTGGGACTATAGTATTACACTTACTTATTGGTGGGTTTAGCCACGAGGCGGTCTAATCGAATTGAATATTTGTCGACTTAACTGATTGAAGTCGATTGATAGATTTGACTTTATCAAGATAAATTATTCAAACGACGACTGATGAATTTAATTATATTTTTTATTTGTGTAAAGGATACATTATCAAGTCGTAAAATATGTAATTGTATCCTTACAGATGACCAGAAGCTAAATATAGCTTACTTTGCATGTAGAAAGCTCTATCAGCAAGTAAAGCTACAAATAAAACGAGCAATAAACAAAGCCGCGTTGACGCAAACACAGCCACAGTTTGACGTGACAAGCGCGCCAAGGGCGCGGGCGGCCGACACGAAGTGACGATACCAATAAGAAAATAACTCAAATAAGACGTAAGTCTTAATTGTATAGTATAAAATGACATTTATTATAACAACTTCTTTTACCTATTAATTTAGTAATTGCTAATAATAACATGTTGAAAACCTGTTTAGTACGTAAAAAGATCTATCTAGATAAACAAAGCTGCAGACGCAAACACAGAACTACAGTCAGACACATTTACGACGGTTTTTGCTGAGTGACGTGCCATAGGCGGCATGACGACACAGATTAGAAATTGATCCAAATAAGACGCTCCTCTGGGCGACGACACCTATTCGTACGTTATTGCCGTCTGAGCAGTGCCAACCCTAAATTGAGTGGCGTAGCAGGGATAGTGATGCGCTTGGTATTGTCGATATCGATTTTATGTCTGTGTTACTTTGTGTTAAATAATAAAAATAATCAAGCACAAATTGAATGCAATTAAAGTAATACATAAGTAACTATTCCAGTAGCAAATCTGATTACATTTAAATTAGAGCCTTCACAAGAAGTATTTTGTTACATTATAATCCATAGCCCAATAACTAATTTGGTGTATTAAACTGATTCTGTAGATACAAGCATTGCACTTATTTTCATTTACAAATAATAATTTTGTTATTGAATGGCAGATAAATATTAAAAACGAATTCAACAAACAAAATCACATTAATGTTTAACACAATCGTTAAACATCCCGATAAGTGTTGAAACAAGCTCGGGTATTATGACTATGGTATTGTTAATTTCGAATCACCCCAAAATTTATTATGAGACGTGCGATCGAGACAGCCTATCCTCACTATGGGAAGGACAGGGACACAAAAGCGTCTAAATGAGGGGGTGTCGTAAATAAATTTCTGCACTTACATCGACAATATATCCTTAATCATAAGTAGTAGCAAAACAAAAAGACTCTATTTGGAAGGAATAAAGTTGGTTTTTGTTTAAAAAGTCTATAATAGAAGAACAATGTGGTCGTCTAGAACGAGGAAACAGATTACGGCCGAGTGTCGGAAGCTTTCACAGTATTTACAGTAGATTAAAATACTTTGTCGATACGCATTTTGGGCATCCTAATTGATAGGTACTTGTAGTATGGATTTTATTCACTTCTTTTTAGCCTTTATGTCTATTTTCTTGTTTTAGTTAATAGGTACTTTTGATCGGACTTTTAACCCCCGACGCAAAAAGAAGGGGTGTTATAAGTTTGACCACTATGTGTGTCTGTCCGTTTCGTGTAAGAGCAACGGTGCCAACCGTTGCTCTTACACGAAACGGACCGATTTGAATGCGGTTTTTTTTATTTGATAGGTTTTCTAGCGGTGGTTCTTAGACATGTTTTATCAAAATCGGTTCAGCCGTTTTTTACTCTTTACTGATTTCAGTAAACTAAAATTTAAAAAAGAAAGAAAGAATTACAATTATTATTAATTTTACAAAGAATTTTCTTTGTTTTTTAAGTATTCTGCTAACAATAAATAAGTACGTTTAAGAAAAGTGTGAACTTACAAGATACACAATTTACCACGTCTCGTATCTGCCATTTTACTAGCAAACTTAAATTAACTTTAACCTAACCGTTCGCCTCTGTCACAGGGGTCGATTTTGCAAACAGATAGATGCTAATCATAATCGAATCTGCTCGGGATTCAAATGAGGCGATCAATCAGACGCCAGCGCGTGGTGACAGGACACCTAGAGGTCTTTGTCGCAGGACGGAGAGGGAATTTTCTAAGCGTCAACATTAGGTTAAAGAAGATCATAAAAAGAACACAACTGGCCTTTAGCTATAATAAAGTTAAAAGTACAAAAGTTCTTTATTCAGTTTTGGCATCACAGACGCACTTATGAACGTCAATTATTACAATGACTCTACTACGGTATCAGAAAAAGAACTAGTACTCAGAAGATACGGCAAAAAACTGAGTGGCGTTCTTTTTTAACTTTTGCTTCAATATTTTATGATTGTTTTTGAGAACATTGTGGTTTTTATGTCCCTGTTGGCTAATTCGGTCATTGATACAGTTATTTATATTTTAGAATTAAGAATATACACAATTAATCATCTGATTCGACTCAAAGCTATTTTTTGATCAATCAACTTCATAGATTTACGTGAGCGAAAATCTCGTTTAGCCAAAATATTCATTCACAAACGCAAACAAGATGCTTTTCGCCATCTAGCGGTGTTAATAAGAACTAACAGTAGCGCTCCACTCGAAGTGTATATTCTTCTATTAATCCTTTTAGTGTGTGTGTTATCCCGGTACTCGAATTTAATATATTTTTTTTGCGTATCCATTAATACTGTTTTGCCGCATGAGCATTAATTTTAATGCATTCTGATACCTACTTAAAGTACCAGGCTAGCATAGATCACAAGGACGTCTATACTTTATAAAGTTTTTTTTTGAGGTTTCATTGATAGCTAAGGCAGCTGGAAACAAAATCTTCTCTACTCACCATGGTGGCAATCAAGAACGAAAAACTTCTCTGTTGCCACCACTGATGGCAACTGGGAATAGACAGTCATGGTGTTGACCTGTTGATGTTTACTTATTTTTAACCGACTCAAATAAGGAGGAGGTTCTCCATTCGATTGCTTTTTTATATTTGTTACCTCAGAACTCCGTCATTTGTCGTGTAAACAGATTTGAAAAAATTCTTTTTGCGTTGGTCTCAGTATATAGCTCGGCGGTATAAGGCGGTCCCATATAATTTTCATCGATATTCTACCTTGGACTTCGAAGATACATTAGAATTAAAGTCAGTTTTTTTTTGTTTTAAAATGAATTATTAAGGACTAAATTTTCCGGACAATTTCTGAAATTTTACAGTTCATTCTATTTTACATGTCCTAATGAGCCTTTGTTGGTTGTAACAACAGGATGATGGAGCGCACCGTCAACTGCAAATAGACTAACGTGGACTCCATCACGGCATCACGGATTGGCGCTCGTTTGTTGACTGAAAATAAAGGGATTCGTTGACGAACGGCTCTATTTTGATGAACAATTAAACAAAAAAATTCTGAGTAGCAATGAGATGATGATGAAGTTCGCAATGATTTGTCTGTTATATATGGTATTTAAATATCTGAGTGGCACTGCATCATAATATATATCATATCAGATGAACGCGTTTGATGGTAAGCGCCACGCTTGCCCATAACAACTGCTTCTTTTGCTTGCACGTCTCATCACTCAGTTCCATAAAAAAAATGTTTGACAATTCACATGAGAGTATTTTTTTCTATTTACCAGTGACCAATCACTTTAATTAAATTTAGGTCACAAAAAATAATAACTTCTTACTAATTATCTGTAGGTAATATTTATGAAATACATTTATTAAATAAGTAATTGCCCAATAATGTATCATATCATATTCCATTACATATGAGTATATTATTAAACATAGTGTAAATAAATGTACACTCGAGAGCAATGAATCCGGGTCACTTAAAGAATCCTAAAAATCTCGGAAACTAAAAATGCTAAGTTAATGCAATAAATTGTATTTAATAGACAATGTAATACTCCTTAAATGAAGGTATTAAAACTTCTTAGTTATTGTAAAGTTATATCATAAAAAAATCAAATTTGAAAAAGGGCCACTTTCGAAGATGGAACTACGAAATTACAGCATTTGGTTTTGCTTTTGTTTGTAATCTGTCATTTATGTGGGTACATAAACCATGTTGATAGTGCTCTATATTCATTATTCAAGCTGAAATTATGTCGCTTACGCCTGAAGAATGCACCAGAATACTTACAATGCTGGAAACCGGCCGGAGTCAGCGCGATACAGCCAGGACTGTCGGTGTGTCGCTGTCAACAGTACAAAGAGTTCTCCGACGTTACGAAGAAACTGGTTCTAACCTACGCAGACCAGGAACGGGCAGAACCAGGTGTACCACAGCACGAGAAGACCGATACTTGGTGAACACCATGCTTCGAAATCGCTTTCTCACAGGAACTGAACTCACCAATCAGTTTCGACGCCTCGGAGGAAGTAACCCAAGTGCATGGACAGTAAGACGTCGGCTTGCTGAATCTAACTTAAAACCCCTTAGACCTGCAAACGGCCCTAAACTGGAGCGTGGGCATCGTATTTCGAGACTAAGATATGCCCAGAGCCACGTAAATTGGAGTATTGAAGATTGGTCAAAAGTTATGTTCTCCGACGAATCAAAATTTATGCTCTACAAGCACGATGGAAGACACAGAGTGTATCGAAGACCAGGGGAAAGATTCAAGCAAGCATGCATCGAAGAAAAAGTAGCCTACGGTGGTGGGTCTGTACTTGTGTGGGCCGGAATTTCTTCTGAAAGTCGCACAGAGCTGGTGATCATAGAAAACGGCTCTTTAACTAGCGTAAGATATGTGGAAGAAATCCTCAATGATCACGTTGGTCCATTTATGGTCAATTTAGGTGAGGATGCTATATTTATGCATGACAATGCCCGACCTCATACAGGTAGGATTGTGAATGACTACCTTCAAGAGATGAACATTACTCGTATGGAGTGGCCAGCGCGCAGCCCGGATATCAACCCGATCGAGCATGCTTGGGACGAGCTAGGCAGATGCGTAAAACAACGAAACCCTCCCCCAATCACGCTTCGTGAGCTCAAAATTCCTCTCACAGAGGAATGGGAGAATATTCCCCAAAATCGTATAAGGAACTTGGTGTACAGCATGCCAAACCGCGTAAACGCAGTAATGGAAGCACGAGGAGGCAATACGAAGTATTAAAATTCAAGAAAATCGTAATAAAGTTCAAAAATTTCATGTTTCCTATTTTTGTTTTAAGGAGAGATCAGCAGTTTTTTTCTTTATGTAATTTTGTGTTAATAAAATGTATGGTGACTCATATTTTTTTACTTTCATTTAAGGAGTATTACATTGTCTATTATAGTTTCCGAGATTTTTAACATTCTTTAAGTGACCCGGATTCATTGCTCTCGAGTGTATTATACTTAAAATATATTTTTAATACCAGGTTGGTATTTCACAAGATTTTACAATGAGCGAGAACAAACAATTACAAAGTACTTTTACCGCTCCTGCTATCAGGAACTAATTGTATATCGATGCTCCCACGGCTATAATAGTATCTATCGATCGGTTTCCAGAATACGTCCGTAATCTGGAACAAAGGGTAGATAAAGTGATTTCGACGAACGCCGCCCGGATTGACGTAATTGGCTAGTTTATTGTTTTTAGCCGCACGGGTGCGCACGCGCTTACCTATTTTCCCAAAGATGTTTAAATTTCATAAAACTTACCTGTCAGTTTCTTACCGTCTTACTAACTCAATTTACTGGTGGTAGATCTCTCGTTTGCGAGAGGCCGTTTGGGGGTGTACCACCGCATTGCCAGTTATTCTGCCGCCAAGCAGTAGTGCGCAAGCACTACTGTGATCCGGTTTGAAGGGCATTGTAGCCAGCAAAATTACTGGGCATTATGAGACTTAACAGCTAATTGTCTCAGGGTGAAAAACGCAGTGCTGTGCTGTTACTGATATGGGCAGGCGTATTGCTATAACATCAGACGAACGACCAGCTCTTCTCAAGACCATTTAGATGAAGACGTTTTATCTATTTGAAAGTTTAATTACTTTGTATATTGCTTGCTCTTATTCTAACCGATTATTGATACCTACACTACAGTCTAATTAATCATAAACTTCGTCTATATCCCATACTTATTTACGAGTATGTCAGTAAACAATGCATTTTTGAGTACTATTGCCGTGTAACAGTATGATTATAGCGTTTTGGTGCCACGTTCATCCTACGAACAGCCAAGGAGTGGAACGCATTGCCAACGTCTGTGTTTCCTGACAACTACAACCTGGGGGTCTTTAAATCGAGAGTGAACAGGTATCTTCTAGGTAAGCGTGTTACATCTTAGACCACATCGTTGCTTACCATCAGGTGAGATAGTGGTCAAACGCAAGACTATAATCAGTAAAAAAAATAATAATACATGATTATGATTATTCACTAAGTAACATAACACCTACACACAACTCACACGCATACACATGCACAATCACCATCACACCCTCACCCTCACCCTCACACACCCACACACACACAACCATAGACTCAATAATCCATACAAAAGACACAAAAACCGGCACCACTCACTCACTTATTTAAAATCATTATCTTCACACTTTTTATGGAAATGAAGGCATATATCCATCTGCGAGGGGGCACTGGTGACCTGTATCACAGGTTCTTCAAGAATCTACCTCAGGCATCAGTCTCTCACAAAGACAGGCTAGGTCCAAATGTTTTAACCACAGTGTTGTTAATTTAAATATGTTATACCTACGTATATTTGTGAGATAAATAAATGAAAAAACAATTATTATGATTATGACTGTCCTAATTCCTTCACAATAATCATGATGTTCGGAGAACCATCGGGAGACGGGTCTGAGCAGCCACTCAACTGCAGTCTCTCTCTAGATCTATGTGCTCCATCTTAGGCCACATCATCGCTTTACATTAGGTGAGATAGTGACCAAATATAGACTTATTAAGCGTAAACATAATAATAATAATAATAATTTAACGTCATTGTTGCCGAGAGATGTGTGTGTGCGGGCGAAGCGCATTATCATGATATTGATTTCTACCAAGGTATCACTTTGTAAGCCTTACCTTATTAAAAAAGTTACCGTATGTCTAGACAAACCTAACCTAAGTTTTAAGACATTACTAACCATGTACATGTTAATTGACATGTTTGTTTTGATAAACATAACATTGTAAAACCCCCAAAAAAATTTAACAAAATCTCAAAAAAAAAATGCCCCTCAGTTTCTTGCCGTATCTTCTGAGTAGTGGTTCTTTTTCCGATACGGTGGTAGAGTCATTGTGATAATTTGACGTTCATAAGTGCGTCTGTGATGCCAAAATGATTAAAGAGATTTTGATTTGATTTGATTTGATAAATGAATAGTCAAAAGAACAGTAAAATATCAAATAGGGCCACTGAACTGTTTTCACACAAACACGCCACAAACATGTATGCGTATACAGCAATACAATTTTCATAATTATTCGTAACTATTGTTGATAAACTTCAAGGTCAGATAATGTACGTTATCCTCATTATCATAAACGGTATTCAAATAATATTTATATCTGTACTGTATAATGTACTTGTATTTCATGTATGGTTTTTAATAAAGTGTTTATCTATACATTTATTTACTATTAAAATATCATCATCATCATCATCAGCCCATCACGTTCCCACTGCTGGGACACGGGCCTTCTCTCATAGAGAGAGGATGGGCTATAATCCACCACGCTGGCCCAGTGCGGGTTGGTGGATGTCACACGTCCTTGACTTTTTGTGAAAAATTCTTGGACATGCCGGTTTCCTCACGATGTTTTCCTTCACCGTTTCTAGAGCGAGTGTTAAATCCGCACATAACTTAAGAAAGTCAGTGGTGCGGGGCCAGCGGGATTCGAACTCGGGTGCGTTGGATCGAAAGTCGCACTTGCTCCCACTGAGCCACACTCGCTCGAAATTAAAATATAGGAACACGTTATTTACACATTTCAATATATCATAAATTGTAAATTTGACCCTATGATTAACTGTTTCAAACATGGATAGCCTATCGAATCATAGTTCAAAGTAGTTCAGAAGATCAATTAAATATAGGCTATAATAATCAATTGATATAGCTAAAGATCATACATTACACAATTTTCATTATCAGTTTACATACTTGAAAGTGTTTGTTTACATTAAAACGTATGTTTTTACAAATTAATATGTTATGTTAATTATGATAATGCATTTATAAGCATTCTCCGAATTAATTTCAATACCTTTTTGTTCAACAATAATTTACATGTTTTTAAACTAAATTTCAATTAAGTGGAAATCTACATCATTATCAGTAAACACACATGTAATGTCAATGACATTATTAGGCTCGTATTTGTAGGTATTATCGCAATCGCAAGTGCTGTCTCGTGTAGAAAGTTGTTTGAAGTTGTTTGCATTTAAATTAGGTTAATCGACTGAATGGATCGTTCAATCAAGTTCATGATCAGACTGTATGTCTTTGTTATCAAAACAATTAAATAATAACATAACGCCTCTTGTGATAACAACACTATTAGTATGACTTTAGAATTATTTTAAATGTAAAGATAGTAACTAAGGGAATTACGACACTATAAAGGTTCACATAGTAATTCCATTGCAACTTATACAATTTTTCAGGACTTTTAATAGATTGAATAAAAAGCTGATAGAGCCTATAAAATTTTTCGACTTCAATCGAAAACGGCTATGTTCTGTCCGATCCAAGAACTAAACTTCGAGACTCTCGTATAAACTCCAGGGTATTCAGTATCAGCACAACCATCCCCCCAAGACACAATGCCTACTAAATGGTTATTAGCTACAAGAGGTCCGCCCGAATCTCCTTGACAGGCGTCTCTTGGAGGGTCTGATGCTCCAGCGCAGAGCATTCCAGATGTGATGATAGCCATTCGAAGATACGTACGAGCACACGACTCTTGATTGACAATCCTCACTTTCGCTGCAAGAAGAACCGATGACACGGGTCCTTCAAACTGAAATAAAGAAAAGGAGTTGAAAAACTTAAAGCAAAATCATCTTAAAAAATATCACAAAGTAGTTAAAACTCACCTCAATAGTTCCAAATCCAGATACAAGAGCCTGAGAACCATCGGGCAGCTCGAAATCCGAAGATGCAAATGAAACGGCATTAACGCTTTCACTGAATGCCATTTTTTTAGCTGTACCTAACATCGCTATGTCATTTTCCAAAGTGGATGTGCAATATGAGTCGTGGATTATAACCCTTGAGATATCGTACGTCGTACCTCCAGAAAATCTAGATGCTGTGCCCACTACAATTCTCAACGACGATGGATCTTGTCTGAAATATGAAAATTATTTGATTGTATACCTACTGATTTTGTCTCAACTGAACTAGTTGCCTTATTGGTAACAAAAGTAAATTTAGAAAATTAATTAAAGCCTTATAGAACTACTGTCAAAAATTAGGTGGGTACAAGGAAATTTATAATCGTCAATCAGGAACATGACTACAATACAACACAATTTAAATGCTTTATTAATCAATAAACAAAAAACACTTATAAACTATTGTATAACGGGTCGACACTAAAAGCTATATCTTTCTGTCTAGACTGCTTACCCATCAACGCAGTGAGCTGCTGTTAACATTGCTCTGTTGCTAATAATTACAGCTCCGCAAACATGAGCCAGTCCTGCTGCCGTTCTTTTCCTCAACGAAGCTTGATACGGCACTTCTTTGATGTCAACTTCATATCCGTTTACTATACGAGCTGATGCTACTGCTACTTCTGTTGCGTCAGGTACTAGCTGAACAACTGGTGTCGATGTGGTCACGCTTATGCACACTGAAAAATATCAATTATTGGGTAATTTTACTGTGTTACGCAGGGCTTTACAAAAGAAGATTCTGGGTGGCGCTGCAATTGTTGTGGGTGTTCTCCATTATGTGATGTTTTGGTGATCGACCAACTCGTCTTGTCATTTAGGTAAAAACTATTGCGATGAACCGAGTAGATGGTAAATAAAAGTGGCGTGGACAGTGAAGTTCATCCGTCTTAAATAAATGCTAAAATATTTCAAAATATCACATCCTTGACTGTTTGCTTAAAATGCATGAAAACTCACCAATAACAATAATATGTATTGAAATATTCATAGCGTCACGTAAAAGTAAACTGATCACTAGAATCAAAACAGCAAACTATTACCGAAAAATACATTATCTCGCACAGTCGAGATCAAATATTTTATCTTATGATTTCCCAAACAGTAATGGTTTATCTTTCGATAGCGACACTACAAGATATAAAAAAGGTGCAGTGTGTAGAGGAATTCCAGAAAAAAAACCTACTTTTTCTACTAGGTAGGTTGTACAAAAACAGAACGAAAATAAAGATTCTCGTAAAGTAGAAAAGCCATTGATAGAAGAATTGATATCACGCAGAAGTGTGCCTATGCATTTCCATCTGCATATTTTAATATTCTAGGTTTGGAAGCTGTATTTATTCACTGTATTTATTGTTTTGTCTTTATTTAAGTATGTTCAGTGTTATGTCCTGAATAAATGCATTTTCTTTCTTTCTTTGTTTCTTTCATGCTGGCAGGCTCATTGCCACAGCAAGTATTTGTAAAATTGTGATATTACGCTTGTTATGGGCAGATAAGGCAAGACCTTGTTTATCTTGTCTATCTAACTAAAAATAAGACTGAAGTTTAGATTCTCACACCTTGAAATAAACAGAAATAATAAATTAAAAATGCACAATACTACGCATTTGGGTCTAGCGGACATGCGTCCCGCTAATGTCGCGCTATTCTACTAATAAGCCAAATTTTACTACGGTTTGGTTTTGTCTTTGTTTGATTCCAATCCTTAATTTTGACATGAAAATGCTTAAAAAATCAAGTTACATTAATTCACCGCTCGATAATATTATTGCCGTATTCAGAACATTATGAGTCTGCTCTCATAAAAAGGTGCAACATTATATTAATAGCGTTTTAATACGATCCAGTCAATAATGTGGCATTTTATCGGCAATCAAACCGAATGTCCCAATATAAGGAGCAGTAGGGAGGAACCCTCATAAAAGCACTAATTATTTACCTGCTTTCCTTACTTATTTATTGTTTCATCTTCCTAAAACTTTCAAATCATTTTGTAGTGCTGCAGGCTGCTTCTGCAAAAGTCCTCTTTGGTGAAAAGTTTTTTCAAAATTTCTCAAAAACTTACGATTTTATTGGATGGGTTAATTTGAAAGAACCATTCCGAATGGGAAATAGGGTCGATTAAGACCATGTTATTTTTTTTTAATTACGTTTTTGTCCCTGACTACATTATTTCAATAATCCAAAAATGTAGTTTTCATTTTCTCCAAAACTCAACCGAAGGTTTTGTTCGGAAACATGAATAAAAAATACCCTCACTGCAGATGGGAAAAATACTTACCCTGAAAGTCCCAAAATTTTGCCACACCCTGTATATCATACAAATCATTTTGACTAGCTGAACTGACTTGAGCTAAAATTTTATCCATATTCATATGAGATTCGAACACCAGTGCGTTTGATTAAAAGTCGCTCAGATTACCGCTAGGCCACACCGACTCCTGAAAAGCCATACTGCTATTATATTGTGCGTTCAGGTCCCTGCAAATTTATGGAAACATTAAAAGCATCGGATATTGAGCGGTAATGGGCTTCACTGAGCAAGTGCTACTTTGTGTGTTTGAAGTTGACAAGTGTTGACTTTGCGGATTACCCAAAAGCTAAACTTGTTTAAGAAACATAATAAACATAAGTTTTATTGATTTATCGCCCAACTGTGAAGTCAAACGACAATTTACAGTTGCCATTGTTCAGTACGTCTCGCAGATAAATTTTGTTGAACTTTAAAGAAAATTAAATGTGTAATGACTATGTAAGTCAATTCTAATGATGACTGACAAAATATATGTATCTGTAGATATTAGTTTTAGATATTGTATTGGTTAAATAATAACAGTTGAAACAAAAGTGGAAAAACAACCAGATCCCATTGACACAACAACAGATAAAAATAATTCTCCTTAAAAATTAACCCATAAAATTCTCGAAACCGCGTAAAACGATCGCATTAACCGTATTGGGACTATTGGGCAAGATAAGATAGCGTTCATTAAATCAATAGAAAGCGTCGTGTGCGCAGCTCAGTACACCCACACGCCGCATTCCTTCGGGAGCCAAAGACCTCGATGGGGGCGTACTCAGGAATGGTTTTGGGGTTTCAAACTTTTCTCCCCATGGAGTATATTGTAACTTTATAAAATACCTGTTAATTGAAGACATTAAAACTTGATTTGAAAAACGTTTCTGGATAGTTTTTGGATTTGCCCATGCTAAATAATTGTAGTCATCAGATTTACAATTCTTTTAATAACGTTGTACAGTTTGACTTTGCCCCTGAGCCTTGTGGCCTTGTGGTTTAGCGTCAAATACAGTAGGAGATAAAATTATTAAGACGCCATTAACTCCTCCGATATCTAATCCTTAGTACGTCCACAGACCCCGTCTTCCTGGATCGCACACAGCCGAAGATCTATTTTAACGATTTGGAAAACAGGATTGTTTTCTTGCTTGTTGCGGAGCTTGGGTGTTTTATTGTTTAGTGTTGTGTAGAGATTATATGCGTCGTAGGCTTGAGATTGCACAGCGGCTTTGGTCAATGGTTGTTTATATGCGCAGGTTTATAGGATTTTAATGGGCATTTTGATGCAAATTCTCTTTTAAATTGATTTCTTTAAATGCCAAACAATACCAGTCTACTTCTGTTTTCTCCAAGTTTTTTGTGATCTGTCTGCATATTTCATGATAGTTGTTACGCCTACTGTTATATCCTCCTCCTTCAGTCGTTTGCTCACTGCTGAGTGTCGTGATGCTCCCGATCACACTTGTCCTTGATAATCCTCCGCCACTCGTGACAATCTCCAGCACAGTGGATAACGACGGATATATTTGTGTCTAGTTGTTTCGACACTTGGTCAGACCATCGTATTGGGCTACGACCCCTCGATCTTTTTCCTTCCACCTTTCCGGTCACCATGAGTTTCCCCAGATTATCAGAGGGCTTTCGAGCTATATGTCCGAAATATTGCAGCACTCTTTGAAGATATATGCTTGAGGGGCTTTGGGTTACCTTGAGTTGTTTTATTATGGCTTCGTTCATCCTGTGAGCCGTCCATGGAATTCTTAACATGCGTTGCCAGCACCACATTTCGAGCGCGTCGATTCGTCGACAGTCTGTTGTTTTATAGTCCAGGTCTCAGCACCACTGTTATAAACGACATTAAAAGTGTTAGATTAGTTGTGGTGCTGTGGAAGAAATGTCAACTCTAACAAATTTTTTAGTCTGCCGGACTCTTAGGATCAATATTATGTTAGAAAGAAGTTACCGGTGAGACTGTTGTTACAGCAATTAGCAATAGAAGTACGTTATCGTGGCATTCATTATTTCTTCGTATTTATTGTTCCTTTCCAATTATGCAATAACTAGTAATCCAAACGTATCGGGTTGCTAAGTGCATGCGTTTCGCGCGTCGCCTGTTCAAGCGTGAAGGACGCACAGTGATTTGACGGCCGACTTCTAACTGCTACGACATAGCGCCTTAAGTAATGAGAGAAAAGTCAGAGGGTTGCAAAGATAAAATTTTTGAGAATATTGACTTCCGTAACAATTTCTGAGCATCACTTTTCTCAGGGAACGATTTTTTCTTTTCTAACTGAGGGAGGTGAACCAGAAGAAAACGAAGACGCTCTACCATGAAGCGAGAGCTATTTGGTATTGGACTAAACAGCTGCAATAGAAAAATTCATTTGTACTTCAAAAATATTACTATAGTACATCCCTACATTTTATTATAATGCTAGGCAAGCAAGTAGCAAAGCACGCCTATTAGTTTTTATCAGAACTGCTTGGATTAACATCTGAAACGGAATAACATGTAACATGTTCGGTGAACCATCGGGGAGACGGGTCTGAGCAGCCGCTTAACTGCCGTCTCTCTCTAAATCTATGTGCTTCATCTTAGGCCACATCATCGCTTCACATCAGGCGAGATAGTGGCCAAACATGGATTTATTAAGCGTAAAAAAAAAAACCTTGATAGATTAAACATAAAAAACACGTTTTGTGGATTTGGAATGCATAATCATCGAGTTGTGAGCTAGGCTGAAAGTTTCAGCCAGATAGGTAATCGGGAAGTGCTTGAAATTTGAGTTGCAAGATTCCACCCGGAGTGACAGACAGACAAACAAGAAAGTGACTTAATAAACACGTGGTAAAAAATAGCATAATAATTGATGAGCCATGTGTTGGTAAAGCAGTAAACAAGCAAAATTAAAAGGGCTCAAGCAGGTTTCCATGTGACATGATCGCTAGAGTGCATAACTTGGACGGAGTAATAACAAACATATCGGATGTCCAACTTTGTGTCGGCATTATCATTGTTGCGACTGAGACTGACATTTAATTGACAGTTATTATGCTATTTTTGTCAGTTACAGCATGTATTTGTCTTATTTATTCATAATGAATAAATGTTTGATTTATTTACGAGGCCTTTTCATAACAGTTGCTAGAACCTGTTAGAATGAATAAATAATTATTACTTGCATTTAAATTACACGCTGCTGACTGAGAGGCTATTGTTTAGCAAACTTTACAGGAAATAACGAGAGCGTATATAGAGCGAGTGTGGCTCAGTGGGAGCATGCGCGACTTTCGATCCGACGTACCCGAGTTCGAATCCCGCTGGTCCCGCATCACTTATATATCGTGAGAAAACCAGCATGTCTAAGAATTAATCACAAAAATTAAAACATTTGACATCCACCAACCCGCACTGGGCTAGCTTGGTGGATGATGGTCCATACTCTCTGTATAAGAGAAGACCCGTATCCCAGCAGTAGGAACGTGCTGAACTGATGATGGTGGTGATGATGATGACATAAGACTTAAAATGCATTAATACGAATATCACACATTTGCTTATATTTGGGCTTATGAGACTTAATATCTGATGATGAGCGCAGAGCTACGCAGATGCAGGGCTACGCGGTACTCTTTATGGTATTTAAGTTTCACTGCAATTGTTATGGGCAGGCGTGGCGCTTACAATCAGGCGAAAGACTTGCTCGTTTCATCACTTAGTTCCATAAAAAATAAGGCTTGGGATAAGAGGTTTCACTTTCTAATAATCAACTTCTTGAGGCGAAAATGGTACCTACGCTAAAATATGCGTGCATAGATAAAGTGATTACTACGTTTTATGTGCTTGTATGAGCCCTGCAATCTAGTAATTAAAACCAATTAATGTAGAAAATGATAAGAAAAATGAAACTATTATAATAAAACAATTCAACGCTGATGTGCACTCAAGGCTATAAAGTAAATATAACAATAACTTAATTAGAAAATATTTTATACGGTATAATACCGTTAAATATAAGGACTTAACAGTTAAATATAAGGAACTTTCAATTTAAATCTTCGAATAAACAACCTCATTGCACTGTCAAAATATATTGATCATTGAACTAAAACATACAAGAGATTTAATTGAAAAATACAAGATACTAAATGGACACTATTAATATTCAGTTTTCTTTGCTATAACGTTAGAGATTTTGAAACTTATACAGTATGAATCCAAATACACACTTAAGAGGACACTCACTGAAACTTACCAAGCTTCCTAATACTAGCAACCCTAGGACACACTTACTTGAGAGAGGACGGCGCGCCGTCCTCTCTCACTCCGTTATTTTTTCGTTCGTTCGTTAGTTCTTTCCATCCAAAGGTTGACTGGAAGAGATCGCTTTTAGCGATAAGTTTGCCCGTTGTACTATAGTGTAAGCCAATTCCTGTACCTTGATATTTTTTTGTTATAGTGTACAATTTTTTATTGTATTGTAGATTAGCAAACAAATTACAACAAGTAAAACTTAATGCAAGATATCATTTTTTTATAAAGTATTTAAATAATACCACAGAATACTAAGGGACAGAAGCATCACTCCGGCAAGAAATTTAAACAAATAGCGACTCTTGCTATGACGCAATAAAATTCAATTCAGCTCGCGTAGCTCTGCTTACCTACCAGTCATATTAACCTACAGAGCGCCTCTCTTTCTATCGCATAGCTCTTATCTCTTCTGACGCGGCACGTGTAACGACGCGCGACCCGCCGTCGGTTTCCGGCTATGTAGCTTCGTACCTACAGTACGGAGTGATAATACTAAAAGTAAATAGCTCGCCAAACTTCTAAGAATTGTTAATTAATTATATGTGTTTTATTAAAACAAAAATAATTATCGCTATTACGTATCTGAAATCTACAACAATACAAGCAAATCTTACAAATAAGCCAGAGCCATTACAAGATCTGATAAGGGCTATCATGGCAGATCTGCAAAAAACCCCATTCTCACGAAACAATTATTTGAGTAAGTGCCGAAAACAAAATACACTAAGATGAACTGTAGTTGCTTTATAATAGCAGTCAATTAAATTCTACCGAAATCCAACCCTATCATACTAGCGATTTGCGAACGCTTTTCCGCGTGGTGACTGGCGGCGTGCTCACCGCGCATTCGCATTTGCAAGAGAAAAGCGTTTGCAAACCACTAGTGTGATACAGCTATTTTAGTACGAACTATGGCTTAGCAAAATCTCCGTGTGACTTTCGATCCGAAGCACCGGAGTTGGTATCTCGTTCGGCCCGGCACTAATGATTTTCGTATGTTACGTGCGGATTTAACACTTACTCTAAAGAAAAATATCGTTAAGAAACTGGCATGTGCAAGAATCACAAAATTTAAGTATGACGTCCACCAGCATTGATCGTGGTCATGAGAAGACTTCTTCTTCTTGTCTCCTCGTGACCACGATCAATGCAACTTGATCGAAAGTCAGTTTAGGTTAAACAAAGTTTAGGTTAGTCAAAATGTTATTTTGATAAATAATGCGCGAATAGACTCGACACATTCTAAAAATGAATACAATTCTCGAAAGTTTAATAAGTAGGTAGTATGACATCCACCAAACCGCACTAGGCCATCGTGGTGGATAAGCCAAACCAGCTCTCTTCCTATCGTAAAAGGCCGTATCCCAGCAGTCCCACTGCGTACCACTACGTAATGGGCTTATGAAGATGAACTTACAGTTTCAATTCAATTACTTCAATCATTTTGGCGTGGTTGAAGAATAAATAGGTACTTTATTCAAACTTAAGACCGAGTGCAGAAACCAAAATGCCCGCAAACAAAGGTTAACATAACATCAGAGCGGTATTCAATTTGCATATAAAATTACGATTTTCATGTGAAAATAAGGCTGTTGAATTATTCGACCCAGTGGAGCGACGATTTCCTATACAAGCCACAGCTATTGTGCCTTTATTTGTATCAAGCATGGATTAAGGTAGTGAGCGGAAAGAAATATCTGAGTGTTGGATAACATCAAAGACTATAACATCACTTGAAGGCCCTCATCGCTCACGGTATATTAGCGTGTTTTATCTAATACGAATATATGCCCTTTTGCCTTATGCCTAAGTAGTGTAAGAGCTGTCATTACTGACCTATTTTAACCACACTTTTTTCCTGTGGCTTATTATATATTCTGTGCTCTGGCCCGCTGTGGTGAGTTGGTTTCTAGGATAAATAAGCAAAATAGCTCTATCTTCTGCAGATGCAGATGCCAAATATGATATATATTGGGAAAGACAAACTAAGTCATTCTGCTCAGAATAGTCATGAAAATCGTATCTGTATTTGATTTAAAACGATTATAAAAACCACAAATTAAATAAGCCATGTTAATCGATAATTTTAATGTACCACAGATAACAATTATCATGTGTCCACGTAATCAAGGTAATAATATTTTTATGAACATGGCTTTAGTATTTACCTACAATAAATTATCAGAAAGTTTATTTGCATAAATTGGTATCATCTCTAATTTTCAGCCAGTCACATCATAGCTGTATAGATAACAAATAACATGGTTATAGGGTGAGCAATACGAGCTGTTCGTTCGCCTGGTTAGCATTACGCCTGCCCATAACAGTAACAGAACTTTATTTTGCAAAATCCTGCGTGGCGCTGCATTGCGCTCGTCACCCTAAGACAATAAGCTGTTAAGTCTCATAATGCCCAGTAATTTTGCCGGCTACAATGAAAACAACTGGAACCTCAAACCGGAACATAAAGGGAAATGCTTGTTCACTACTGCTTGGCGGCAGTATAACTGGCAAAGCGGTGGTACCCACCCAGACGGCCTTTCGCATACGAGAAACTTACCACCAGTTCTCTCTAGACTAGATACAAATTGCTTGCAAATAAATTCAACATTTTAATTAATAGTATCTGCATCCTCTTTCCACGCAACTTTCCGCATTTCAAGCCAAGTGACAGTCTCATTATTTACATATAGACCATCGCGGCACACGTTTTCTATTTTTCAATCGCGCCGTTCCGCATTCGATACTTTCCTACACTAATATATGCATTTGACCAGCATAAGTTGAGCTTCTTCACCTCTCTTAACTAAGTAGTGGTAAAGGTAATGAGGTGTGGAGGTATGTGAAGTTGGAGGCCTTTGTTGAGTGGTGTTGGGTTGCGGAAGGCGCCCAGGTCCCGGACAATGGCCGGTCGACGATCACCGCTTCGTTCCCAGCTCATTACGTATTTACTATAAAACTTTCATTCGTTTGGACGCTGACATCGTTGGTTAAATACACTCTTACAAACATTTAATAAATAAACATTCGTTATTTAATAAATACACGATTCTAATGAATCATTTTGGCGAGAATATTAGATAACATCTCAGAAGCCGTGTTTGCACTTGCCAAAGACCGATGCATCATAAGACCATAGTACCATGTAGTCGTGCATAAAATCGAAGTAGGTTTGCAAATGAATAAAATACGAGTTGTTACAAAATACAGTAGAAATCAGTTTCATTTTATTTAAATACCTACCTACAATTTATATTCTCATTTGGATTTCGTTTTTGTAGACATGGCTTTTTGTGTTTCGAAAGCAAAGGTTGACCGGTTCTCACATCATCTCGTTTCAATTTCTGACCTCCGTAGAGTAAATCGGTGATCTCGTAGCCAATGTCATCTACACAGTTAATAACTATTACTTAATCAAAATCACAACAAAAAATAACACATAAGCTAAGTACATAGATTAGATATCGGTGTTATTTTATAGTACTTGATATCTATCAGTTATAGTTAAAGTACATCAATAAGTTAATCAGCTCTATTAATACCATTTCATTTATTATCTATTATATCCATCTGATTTTATTTTTTTATCTATTGAGGAATAAACCTTTACAAGTTTTTAAGCTTAATACAATATTACTTTATGGCCTGGTTACACAGTGCCAGCTGCTGACCTGGCAGTAGACAGCTACTGCCACTACACTACTTATGTGAGGGTGGCGGCGGGCGGTGTATTTAACTAACTGTAACTTGCACGGCCTACTCGCAAGGCTAACTCGGACGGCCAACTCGCACTGTCTGGCACTGTAATTATCATATCGTTTTACCTATATAAATACTTAATCACTATAGTTATGAACCTATAGTGATTGTGTTGTTACTTGATTAACTATAACGATACGATTTAACAAACGTGGTGCGAAATGCCCGGCGGTGATGTTTTGTGAGTGGTCTTCTTATAAAGTCATTGGCAGCTGATTCTGCTAGTAGCATCTGAAAATTACACTATGAAATTAAGATTAATTCCTGGTCGTCAGTAGATTCATATGACTGAAATCACTTATAAGGTACCTATATTTGTCAGCGCCTGTGATTGGGCAGATTGGCTCAAATTTCATACACCACTGAGGTTGCGGGTTTCCCGTGATGGGACAAATGTTTGTGTACAGAAAAACAAGTGCAAGCATTTTATTTTGTTTTTTGGTGTTATGGGACCACGGTCCTCATAGTTCCTGGTTCCCTAGATACCTAGAGCCAGGATCTATGTATGTGATCGTTGAATAATTTATTTATTTTATTCACTAGGTGCGCTCCGCGGTTTCACCTGCAGTTTTCCGGGATAATAGTATGACACATTTTAGTGATTGCTCAGACCTATTTCGCTGATGCTCCACTGAACATCAGCCCAAAACGCGACTAGACTAGATCGCTCAGACGGCATAGCTTTGTTTCGCAGTTAACTCATATTATATACTAGCTGCAGTCCGAGGTTTCTCCCGCAGTTTCCCGGTATAAAAGTAACCTATGTGTTAATCCAGGGTATAAGCTATCTGCATTCCGAATTTCACTTAAATCGTCAAGCCGTTACAGCGCGAAGAAGTAACAAACACACTTACACACTTTCGCATTTATAATATTAATAGAAAATAGTAGGATATGTCGTATATGCCTAATGTCCCATATCATGACCTACCGTACCTTCCGTACTATTTAACCTATCTATTATGCAACTTCCAGTCGAACATTATTAGGTGGTATTATCAAAAGTAACTAATGGCATTTAGCCGAAGTCGCGCGCTATTGCATAGACTTGATTACTGTGGCTGACATTTCTGACTTATTCAAGTGTTGGTCAATATGGTTTCGATTTTGATAGGTTCTGTTGTGTATGAATGTGTCAATATTTTATTCAGACATACCTACATTCATTCCGTATCTAATATCTATTTTGGGAATAATATACACACACACCCACACATTCACACATACAAGTGATATATACCTACATAATACTGCATGCCATCATAATTATCCTTTCTAAGTATAAACAAACTCTTTTGTAATATGTAAATGTAACTTTCTTTACCATGGCCGGGGGGTATTGGAAACACAGATTTCCTAGTTTGGATACCTGGTTCCTGGTTCCTGGTTCCAGGTTGGAGACAACCAGGAATAAAAATTTGTGTTAATCACTTCTGAATGTTTATGACAGATGATGTTAGTCGAAATTCAAATAAATTTATCGATTTTTGTCTTTAATATTATTAGGTTATGTTTATGAAATTTATTTATTTGTTTTATTATCAAATGGGGTTACGTTTTACAACAACTCACCTAATGGTAAGCGTAGTTGCGTAGTGGTCTAAGGTGTAGCACGTTTACCCATGAGCTGCCTATTCATTCAGAGACCCACGTTGACCCAGGTCCACTCCTTTGCAGTACGTGTAATAAAAGAGTCAGCGAATTATATATCAATTTTGCTCGGATACATGCTTGTGTGGGTGTGTGTATGTATTGATCATTAAATTATATTCAACTTAGTAATGGTCAGCTTGTCTTCAATAATTGCTAGATTAATCAAAACCTACGGGGCAAAGAAAAGGAATTGTGAAAAAAAAAATAAAGTTAAACGAAGAAAATAAAATAGATTGTAAGAATTTCCTTATACTGAGTGATCTTCTTAGATAGGCAATATCGGATTTTTCCGTCTTTGTCAAGATATTACACTTTATTGGGCAAAAGTAGGTATGTAGTTATATACCTTATGCTTAAATCACACAATCTAATATTGTACATGCGAAAATTTGTATGTTATATAGTGTGTTAGTGTATTAGTGTAGTTGTTCCCTCTTCACGTAGCAACGGCTGAACAGAATTGAATGAATTTCTAAATGGAGGTAGTTTATAACCCTGGATTACCACATAGGGGCTTATTCCCTGGATTATCCCGGTAAACCACGGGTGAAACCGTGGAGCAGAGCTAATTATCTATAGGCGAGCGCCGCCAAGCACTCTCAATATCCTTATAGCGTTCAATTAACATAAATCATAACGTTTATAAATCCATGTCTTTGCTCCTACACTTCTTACGTTAAATTGAGTTATTATTCAATTATGGGACACTAAAAACATTATGACAGTCTTATTAAAATTATTAAAATCCTACGCATTAATACATAACACCCAATGGTTACATACGCTACCCACTTGTAAAACAATTACGTAGATGTCGCAACTTCAGCGTTTAACTTTGGCAGTCGATTACCTACCGATTTTGTTTAGTTTATTTTATTACATAGAAATTCATAACTACACACACACATACATAAGCATACATAAGCACACACATACTACACACATAAGCTGCATATTGATTTTATTTGTCTACTTCTATTTACATAAATTTACTGTTTCCCCTAGAGTTTTCTCTATGCCTCTTAAGTCTTTCCTTCACTTCCTCATCTAAAAATCGACTCCGGTGCCGTTGAAACTCACCATTATCATATAAATAAACTATTTTGTTTCTATTTTGTATAAAACCTTAAACCATCTCATTGAATGCTCTACTAATGGCATATTCTTATTCAAAAGTGATCAATAATGAGACCGCCAACTCTTTAATCCACATGACATCGTATCAAATCGCCTCATGTTATCAATAAACACATATAAGGTTCATAATAAATCGGCTAAGAAATAGCCTTATCTTTAACCATCCTTCCAATAGTCATGTTTGCCAACTGTAGACAAATGTCGTTGGTTATAGCTTTATTTATAGAGTTATCAGGCTGTTCAAGTTTAGTAAAAACTCTGACCAAAGTGCCACGTGGGCGGAGGTAGCTACTTAATGAACTACATTGTCTTATTACTTTAAATGGCAGTGCCAGGTTTTTTCTGTCTGTACGTTGGACCAATGTAAATAACCTGGTAGGCGGGCCGCATCCGCTATTTGTGCGTACGTTATTTTGTCATTTTAACTTGGATTTGTTACTCTGATTTGTTTAAGCCGAGTTGTTATGTTTATGTTAATTGGGTTTGTAATTGTTTGTAATTTTTTCGGGATAAAAGTACCTTATGTCATTAATCCAATGTCGTTAATCCAGCGTATAAGCTCCAATCTAAATTTCATTCCAATCCGTTTAGCCGTTGCGGTGTGAAGAGGTAACACACACTAACACACTACAGTCATATACAATATCGCATTTTTAACTTAATGTGATGTGATGATACAGATAGTTGTCTTCAATTAGATTTAGGTAACTATAACTATTCACTTTGTTAGGGTAGCTTTGTCAAACTTTGTCAAATTATGCACTTTATCAGAGTAGCTTTGTAAAAGTGCAAGGATAAAAAGCTGCCGAAATCTTCCGCTTGAATATCTTAAATTCATATCAATATTAAAGGTATACAATTGATTTTATAATCAAAACTTAAAATGAATGAACAGTCGTGTAGTGATTATTATGTATTAACATAATTAAAACAAAGTCTAGCAATTTCCATTGTATCTTACCACAACATCTTGTTTACATCACCCTTATTTATATCACTGAATCAGCCCATAACAATTTGTGAAACAATGACAAATGTTAACCATAATCATAAATCCTTCTACAACCTATTTTTATTGATTAGTTACACGCTCTCGTATTACAATGCCTCCTGATGTCATCGTGTGAACTAAACCGATTTCTAGGTTGAGAAACCTGACATTAAAGGTACAGGCAGCTGCATTAGTTGCTTTACATTTTATAGTACTTGTCGAATGCATTTCTAGCGAAGCCAGAACTTTTAATACCATAAAAAGCACTGCATCGCGCTCATTACCCCGAGACATCAGATATTTAGTCTCATAAGCCCAGTAATTTCACTGGCTACAATGCCTTTCAAACACAGTGATGTTTGCGCACTACAGCTAAGCGGAAAAATAACTGATAATAACTTTTTTAACAATGCCCTTAAAACTGGAATACAGTAGGTAATGCTAGCGCTTAGTGCGAAAGCAATGGCAAAGCGGTGGTATCTACCCAGACGGCCTATCGCATACGAGAGACCTACCAAAAGTAAATAAAGTTATTAGGTCTATGTTTGGCCACTAAGTGGCTGACGATGGAGCATATAGACCTATGAAGAGAAAAATGGCAGTTTAGATATTGTTCAGACCTATTTCCCCGATGTTTCACTGAACATCAGCCCAAAACGCGACTAGACTAGATTGCTCAGACGGCATGGCTTTGTTCCGCAGTTAACTCATATTATATACTATCTGTGCTCCGCGGTTTCGCCCGCGGTTTCCCGGTATAAAAAGTAGCCTATTGATTGTGTGTTAATCCAGGGTATAAGCTATCTCCATTCTGAATTTCACTGAAATCCGTTGAGCAGTTACAGAGTAATGAAGTAACAAACACACTTGCAGAGCGAGTGTGGCTCAGTGGAAGAACGTGCGACTGTCGATCCGACGTACCCAAGTTCGAATCCCGCTGGCCTCGCACCACTGACTTTCTTAATTTATGTGCGGATTTAACACTCGTTCTGAAAACTGTGAAGGAAAACATCGTGAGGAAACCGGCATGTCCAAGAATTAATCACAAAAATTCAAGGACATGTGACATCCACCAACCCGCACTGGGCCAGTGTGGTGGATTATGGCCCATATTCTCTCTATGAGAGAAGGCCCGAGTCCCAGCAGTGGGAACGTGTTGGGCTGATGATGATGATGATGAAACACACTTACACATTTATAATATTAGTGCGATAGTGTGATGACCTATATTTGGTCATTGGTGTAGACCCCAGTCGAAATTCAATCTCGTGTGCGTCATATCGTAAGTCGCACAAGTTACCATTTGGCCATTCGTTCTTGCTTGAAATTTTTTTCTATTTCTATTAAAATTGTTAATGTGACATGGTATCTTAAGTATTAAAAATTACTTAGAAACCAAATTTCAACTTGTTATTAAGTACGGTGTGTGTCAGAGTATGTCATTTCACTCCAGGGCCCCAATTCACTATGACAACTTGGCGATTCCTTGCTTCGAAATCACGTCGATTCCTTCATTAATAAACGACATCTCTATGACGCATTCATATATATAATTCTCTAAGACGCGTCATAGAGAATACAAATTTCGCAGATGTAATTAATCAACGTGAAATCAAGGAATCGACGTGATTTCGAAGGAATCGCCAAGTTATCATAGTGAATTAGGGCCCTGATGGCTAATATTTTGTAATTAATATTATTATCTTTTGATCTATACAAAGAGTAAAATGTAACAGAACATTTTACATCTTGTATAGATAACTAAGTGGTTAACGATGCGGCTTACTCTTATACCACTATGCATGATTTTATAGTTATAATTAAGTTTTTTAGCAGTAACTGTTGGTAGACCCAAATACATAAAATAAAATAAAATAAAATGGTAGTATGTGTGCCTAGGTATTTTATTGTTGCTGACTATACAAGTAGTCATAGGCTAGCCCTCCGATCTTTATCTTTTATTTGTGACGTAAAAGAACAGACGCCGTTTTTATTGGTCGATAAAGTTAACAAAGAAGTATTCATATGTGGAGCGAAGCGAGTGAGCCACAATTTCGCCAAACAAGGTGATGGTCCTTGGCGCCCACGCGGTCGCTATTGGTTGTCTTAACGTGGATAATTGCGCTCTTATTAAGAGTTGGAGCTCCTCCCACGACTGATAGTCTAATTTACTACTTTGTAAACGTATATTTCTTGTGCATGTGTGAAGCCTTCGATGACTCGGCAGGGGGTAAAGTGTCTTGACCTTACAAGGAAGTTTAATTGTATTACTTTAAGAACGTCTTATTTAACGCTCGTTAATTAGATTTTAATTTATTTATAGGCTTTTGATTATAAATGTCGGCAAATTATTGCAGTTTATTAGCTACTGTACGTACGCTTATTGTAGCTTTTCTTATTAATTTTACGTATCTCGTTTCTCATTCTTATTAATTTTATGTATCTCGTGCAACTTTATTTGGTTGGTACTACTTCTCAACCCGCACAGGGCCAGCGTGATGGATTATGGCCTATACTCTCTCTACGAAGGAAGGCCCGAGTCCCAGCAGTGGGAACGTAATACCTAGGCTGATGATGAGTACTTGTCAATCATTAGTCTTCTTTTAATCGCTGACGGAACGACTAATTATTTTTTGACAAATAATTATGAGAAAGGGGATATATTTTTAAACAGAAAATAGGTTCGAGACCCAATATTTGCTAATTTAACATAATGATGTCGACAGGGATAGGGTTGTCACCCTATTTTTGACTTAAGGACTAAAAAAAATCTTCGAAAGGCTGTATTTTCCGTCGAAGTAAAATCAAAAACAGAGTTGCTAACTCGTACCCTAGACATAATGTATACTACCCACCAGGTCAGGATCTATGATCTGATATGAAGATGGATGATATTTGGTCGTTGCAGGAGTTATATCATAAATCTTGAAACTCGTAATTCTTGCTACTATCTATACTGACCGACATATTTGTACCTCCATTGTGCCTGCAGGCACATGATCTATCGTCAGCTTATGTGATGTCACTGCGTTACAACACTATCAAAAGGTCGAGAAGCGCGTCTAATCACCCAGTCAAGCGGCACAGTTGGCTAATGCAAAAACTTAAATACACAAGCAGTAGGGTTGCCTGACTTGCATGGACCAATTTGGAGGGCCAAGTTAAGGATAAGATCTCCACAATCCTGAAAAATTACCTATTATCATTGGGAAACGCAATAAAATGACATCCAACAGTCACATAAAAATAAATAAATGCGCCCACCGATCACATATATAGATCCTGGCCCTTAACTAGGAGTTCCTGTATCTAGGGAACCAGGAACTATGAGGACGTCGGCCTACAACACCCAGACGCAAACACTTTTTTTTCTTTGCCCAAACATTAAATTTGTCCCGTCACGGGAATAGAACCCGCAACCTCAGTAGTGTATGAGATTTAAGCCAACCAGCCCAATCACTACACCACCGAGGCATAATATAATAATAATTATAATCAGAATAGTCAGAATAGTGAATTACTTGGTAAAAAGGTACATTATAGATCCTGGCCCCTAACTAGAATTCCTTATAGGTATCGCGGAACCTACCTTGGAACTGCGCGACAACAACACCAAGGCAGAATACCTCGGCTTTTTTGTGCACATACATTAAATTGTCTTGTAGCAGGAATCGAATCTGCAACCTTCTCGTTGTAAGTGATATTAGCCGACCTACCTAACCACTCCACCATAGAAGTGGTCTTCCTTATTGATAAAATATTAGGTATACGAGTACATTCAATGTGATACTTAGTAGACGCCTTTAAGGGATTAAGGGTTGACTTTAGGAACTTGACTGTCTAAAACTATATTTACCTAGGTATAACAATTTTTTATATCAGGCGACACGATGTTTATTGTATAGTCCAAAAATCAAATCTTTTCACATGATACACCTAAAAATCGGGACATCTGACATCCCTAAATGATAGCTAGTGGCTTTTCTAAAATGTTATAATTAGATTGCCTTGATGAGTTAATCATTACTTGCAGGATAGTAGAACAAATGTGATCTTTCTGTAATTTATTTTTATTTATTTATTTACTTATTTATTATTAATTGCATTCATGTACATATATTTATCATGTAGGTCTTAAATTACATCTTATGTTGGTGCATGAGCCCTGTAAGGGCGTTTGCAAGTCAGTGCGAGAGTACATTTAGTCATTTTAATTTATATTGATTTATGTTTTATTAAAGTCAGTATATTTTATATGTCAGTATAGTGTCACGGAATTGAGTCATTTTTTTCCACATGCTTGTCAGTTTTGAATTCATCTACGGAATAATAACATTTTTTAATTAGATAAGATTTAAGTTTTCTGCAGAATACGTTGTATCTAGTTTCGTTTTTTAGGTATTCAGGGATTTTGTTGTATATTGATACTAATCTAAAATTTGGACTTTTTCCTAATATTTGTAAATTTGTTGTAGGTAACTTTAGTTTGTTGCGATTTCTTCTATTATAATTTTCATTAATTTCACTATTTGATTTAAAGAAAGTACGATATTTCCGTACGAATAGACATATCTGTAGTTTAATCACTTAAATGACTATGAAAATGAGGTTCTTCCCTTCATTTTTGCTTTCCATTCTTGATATTTTATTTACGCACTTATGCAGTATCAGTAAGGTATATTGTCGGCAAGACTGTGTATTGGTTTTTAGACACTGTCTCCACCTGTCACGTAGCGCAATAGGGGATCGGACAACCTTTCAGAAAGTGTTTTATATTAACTACAATTAATATATATAGCCATGAAAAATACTACTTTAATTAAATAACGCTCTAAAAGTATCAAAAACTATGTTTAAATATTATGTTTTAAATATTGCCGCGCAAAAGGTCACCTCAAAATTTGTGACGTTATATGTAGGTAGAAATAGACAATCTCTTCGAAATAAAACTTGCAAAGAGATTTAAATACGTTTTGTGAAGGTTGGGGACGATAGATATATATAGAACTCTTTATTGCACTTAAAAAAGAAAACAGAATATTGCAGTAATGGAACGAAAAAAATTGCAGAAATTCATTTTATGAAAAGCAAAAACGTAAAATAAACACAAGCTTGACTCACGGCATTTGCTTACAAATGACGTCTTGTGCTGTGATTGTTGTTTCGTTTGAGATGAAGAACAGATTAAAAATGTCAGAATTATTAGATTTTATTTATTGATTTAAAAATCAAAGGTTCGACGAACATTCGTTCTAACTACATTTTAAATTTTTTCTCGATTACTGTCCGATCCCCTATTGTTGAAAGAGACTCAGGGTGACGAGCGCAGTGAAGTTACTCGCAATACTCTGTAGTATAAGTTTTTGGATAGCACTGCTGTTATGCGCAGGTTTGGCGCTGAAGCATCAGACGTTCAATCGCATTGAATAAAAGCTGATTATAGTCTGAAAGTTATTGTGAGTTTAATCCATTATATATATTAATTTATAAAAGGCACGTAGTTTGTCGAATTAGTCGACCTAGGTTTTGAGCATATCCGATGTTCTTCGGGGCGAGTATACACTGCGAAATCGGGACGAACGCTCTCGTGAGTAAGTGGGACTAAGGAAGACTAATTCGACAAACTAAAGAAAGAAAGAAAGAAATACATTTATTTGACCACCACACAATTATAGAACGAATATAGTAAATAAAAAGACCAAACAAGGAAAACAGTTAGATACATATAATATTATGAAACAAAAACAAAGTTGAAAAAGTGGCGCCAAATGGTGTCAAACTACTTAAGTATTAGCTGATAATTAATTAATATTTATAAAAATCTTATAATGGTAAACATTTACTAGCAACTATTCACCTAGCGACAGACACAATCGAAGTCCGCCTAACAACAGACACTGATTTAGTGACACGCGCGTTTTGCGTGTATCGCGAAATTTATGAGTAGGCCCGCACGAATAAGGTGTCCCCAATGCTCGATGCTCGGTGGAAATAGACGTCGATGTGGATCACTGATAGGGCTAAGGTCCACAAAACAAGAGACCCGTTATGTCCCATTTACTTATAAGCACTGGTAAAGCCTTAATTAACTCATGTGTTTGAGGTAACCAAGACAAGCATGGCTTATTGAGGACTTTGCTGCTTTTCTCTTATGTTACTCCCAAACAAATAATAAATAATACTGCGTAGGCACCGGTCCTGGTTCGCGCACGGCTGCAGCCGCAAGCTTTGAGAATTGTGTATTTAAACTTTATTAAAACTATCATAAAATCCATTATTGCATAACCGTTGCAGGCGGCGCGGGCGCATCGCGGCCACGGCTAAATAGCGAAATGAGAGCTTCGTAAATTCGTGACAAATAAACTAGCCCTAACAGTATTCTTGTGTTAAGATCCGCTATGCTCGTTTCCACTTCCTGGTGAGTTTGATCATTTGATGATAATTATGTGTAATAAAACCAGAACTAGGTGTTATGAATTAATAAGTAGCTATTCGTAGATTCTTAAGTCACGAAGTAGGTAAAAAGTGTAAGCCTTTCTGAATATTTTCACCATGGCCTATAAATCCTCTTACCACAATGACAGTTTTTCATCAAGCGGCCCTTCCACCGATTTCTTTCAGCATCAGAGAAATGAAGTACCTAGCTGTTAATGGAGATTTCTCCATTTCTCTGTTCAGCACCACATAAAGGAAGCTACGATATAAAATTAAATGACTTCAATGGAGTGGCGTTTTCACTTCTTTCCATTCTTCGATTGATCTAAGTAGCCCATTTCAAAACAATTTACAAATTTTAAATCAACATACATAGTTGTCGTATGCGTCTATCGAAGGCTATAAACTCGTTCGCTGGCACGCCGCACACTTACCTAATCTGTGGCCGGCGGATCTTTGTTATGATCTGTGTGTGAGTTATGCTGCGCTCTGTGCTCACGTGTACGTCGTTTTGTGTCATTACCTGCCGTGCCGACCCACGGGACTGTGTGACCGCCGCCGACGCGTCGTCACAGCCTTTCGCAGTTGTGACGGGAACACGCTGCGGTGCTGTTAATAAACGCTATTGGTGTGGCTGGTTCTAGTTACAATATCAATAACGATAACTATGATGGCTCAACAACCTAGGGTGAGGCTAGGAGTTCTGAATAAGGCATTTAACATTTCTTCCGGTTCTGCACATCCTTGCGAGAGCCATTAAAAACTCTAGAGTCTTGCGATGTTTGGAACGATTGACCTTCTTCATTAGCTATTCAGTAAGCTCATCCTACTTCCTATTCTATCATAGTTTCTACTATCCTACTAATATAATAAATGCAAAGTTTGTGAGGATGGATATATGTTTGTTACTCAATCATGCAAAACTACAGACTTTTATGAAATTTAGTATCATGGAAAAGGACGTCGTATACTTTTTATCACGGAAAAACCACGGGTAAGACCGCGGCGAGCAACTAGTATAATAATATTGTCATTTTGATATTATTATTATTTTCAGCCTGCTTTGTCCCACTGCTAGGCAACGGCCTCCTTCCACTCCTCACGTTTCTGGGCTAGGTTTGATATAGCCGAGCAAAAAAAAACTGTATTTGTATATTTATACCGAACAAAGCCATGCCGTCAAACGACCTAGTCAATTTTCGGGATGATATTCGGTAAACCATCGGGAGACGGGTCTGAGCAGCCGCTCAACTGCCGTCTCTCTCTAGATCTATGTGCTCCATATTAGGCCACATCATCGCTTCACATCAGGCGAGATAGTGGCCAAACATAGATCTCCTTTTCTTTCTTCTATTCTATATCCTACCTGTCTCGAGAAATATACTTTCATCTGTTTCACAAAATCTATATTCATACTGCCATCTCTCTACCATATTCGTTTCCGGAAAGTCTAGCTCCATACTGCCGACGTACTTTGTTGTTAGCGTTTAATAAGCGTTTTTCTGCGCAAGTGCAAGTGATCTGATTTTGTCTTATTGGGCAATGAGAATGATATGCAGCAACAAAAGGGTTCCAAGAAGCACCCGTCCCGACTTGTTCGTATGTCCGTCCCATTGACTCACTCTTTACGTGTGGTTTAATAATAGCCTCGCTTCCTTTTACAGTCATTTTTGGTTCGCTAAGTATTGTCATGCTTGAAATCTCGCATCGCAAAATTAAGCCGAATTACTCTTGTACGTGACTGTAGCTGTCTACATACATACACTCACACATGCACAATGCACGCTTTAACCAAATCCGCATGTAGGCCATCCAACCGATGACATTTGAGTCTTAATTTGATTGACCTTATAAATAGTTCATGTGTGGAATTGATTCGCCTAAACGTCCCAGTAAGTCCTGGTAGCCGATCAGCTTATAATGTTTATAAAGTCAGTTTATGAAAGTCGCTCGCGCAACGATTTTTAAAGTTCTTCAATAAATATTAGTTCTCCATCATTAGCTACCAGCTAAATTTTCATTCCACCAAGCCCCAGGTGGCCCACACTTCTTATAGTTTCTACTCGCGTACATGTTTGCCAAAGACCCAAGTAGGCCTTTGTATATGCAACCACGGAAGACGCGTTGCGTTTCATCTCGACTGTCACAGTTGGCGAAGTATTGGCCAACGACAGTTTCCAAGCAGCTATTACGATTACTTAAGAAGGGAACAGAATATTCAAACCACACGTGACATGATTACTTAGGTATACCGGTTACCGCCGCCGTCGACTGTATCGTCACTTAAACATCTTCAACATTTGGGGATTGCTCCTTCAATATCAACTCTGGAATATTTATAATCCCTTTTATTCAACCAGCAGTTTTTGATCTTTCCGAAAAGTCATAAAATTATGCATTTCGGCCTTCGACACTCGGCATATGGACACGCGGCATATGTTCAAAGTTCCAATCACTCGTAACCTAATTGGCAATTGGTAATGCGAATCTAAACCCCTAAGTAAGACATGTAACTTAATTCTCGCAATCAAAACGCCAGTTCTTAGGGAACCTCAATTCTGTGATTTGCGGACTTTGCGGTAGAAGCAGGGCTCTTATGCAATGCACTTTCACCGTGCGTTAAAGAGAGAGTCCCTCAGATTGCCTATTACTAGATTACCTTGCGAACTCGGGAAAATAAGAAAGTGTGTAATGTCCCCTCGGAGTATGGGACGCAGATTTCACTGGGCTTAACAAGCGCTCGTGTTGAGACATTTGTGTGATTAGTTGAGAATATTGTTTATGGCTTGTCTAGAGGCCAGAGAGAGGTGCGACAGACACATTGTGACTGAGATTTCTATAGTCAGTCAAGGTTTGGGTCTTGGGAGCGAATCTTATTGCCAGTACAAAAAATCATACTAGTTTAATGTTCTCGTCTGTTCTATGCCTTGCGATATATTATGGGCACACTTTCAAATTTATTAACATGTTTATAATATTTGTTTTGCCCTACGTACACATACATAGATCCTAGCCCCTTACTAGGATTCCTTGTAACTACGAGGCAACTAGTATCTACGAGGACCATGGGCCTACAACACCCAGACACGAAACAAATGCTTGTGCATTTTTTTTGTGCACACACAAATTCAAATTCAAATTCAAATTGTTTATTGCTAGAATGTTGTATATATGTTACGGCTAAAAGCCGAAGTGCGGCTACACCTAGTTTTAACCGGCTACAACTAGGTGCAGCCGGCCACATGCGGTTAAACTTAGATCTATCCAATATGCGAGATTGTAAACTGTCGAAAGATTGTGAACCGTCGCTTTATTTTTCGGTAGATTATAATCTATCGAAGTGATAGATGATAATCTACATTATATTATATCTAATATACATGTTCGCGGCGTTGGGGTGGCCCAAGGGCCACCCCCGCCTCACCCTAACCTACCGAGGGCTGCCCCTTATACGTTTGATTGGTGTGCGGCTGCACCTAGTTCTAGCCGCTATGATGAAGGCTAAACCTAGTTCTAATCGAAGATAAGTTGGATAGATCTAAGTTTAACCGCATGTGGCCGGCTGCACCTAGTTGTAGCCGGCTAAAACTAGGTGTAGCCGCACTTCGGCTTTTAGCCGTAACATATATATACAAAGATGACAAATAAAATAATTCCTAACATTCTACCATGACAATGGAGTGCAATATTAACATAATTTCAAATAACATAATCAAATTAAATTCAAATTGTCAGATTATTATAAGTTGATTTTAATTAATGTCAAAATGTCGTCAATAAAACTGTCAGTATTAAAAATATTATGATAAAAAGTAATAAAAAATAGATGTATATAAATTAAATAGTTATATTTATATTTCAACATTAATTAATTACAAAATTTATTCAATTAATTAATAATATTTGTCTCGTCGCGGGGATCGCCCAACCACTACACTATCACAGAAGCTGTCAAAATCAAATTAATCAACGAATGCAATATCGCACATATTCAACGATATTGACCTAATTTATTAACTTACGCATACATTTCATACCTTAAGTCTCTTCTTTACACCGTTTTCCCACCGTAAAAATATACGTTTAAATAGCCGTGTGTAGACACGGTATCAGTGTTGTATGGATTCAGTTGTTTTCTATGTCATTTATTGTTCACAAGTTTATTGTACAGCAGTGCGGAAAACGCGCTAGGTGTGTCATAAAGTGGACAAGAGGCCTTATTCTTTGTTATCAATTATACTACGATTCTTGTCGCAAAAATAACTAATTACCAAACACCAAGTTTAGAAATAGCTCCGAAAACAATATATGAACGATTACACTATTTCTGACAGGAGCGAAGACAAAAAGCGTTTATTTGGGTAGCGACCTCTGCTGCGCAGGCGCAAGGCTTTTCCGCCAAAGGAGGAAGGAGGAAGATGGCTCGCAATGCCGCAATTGTCGCCATAGCTGGAGGCCTTGCGTTGACAATGATCAGTTGCGATTCGCGTAGGCTATTTTATTTGGACGTCAGTTTTGTGTTACGCGTTTCGTGGTTATGTCACCATGTTATCGTAGATAAAACTTTTAAACGTCATATAATATTGTAAACATTAAAATTGTACTCAATATTTATGATTAAGGTGAATAATAAAGTGTTTATCTATTTATATTTTATAACTAGGTCAATTGGCGAACTAGACACCCCGAAGGCCAAACATTACCACTCCCCACGGGACGGTGGAAGAGCAAATGACTGCGAACTAGATAACAGAAGCTATAATCAACATTATTATATACCTATAACAACATTATTTTTATTTATTTTTTATTTATTTATTACAAACATATTTCTTCGGTAAGCATTACAGAACATTATCACCAGCCTGAAGTCGCGTCAATAATTTAATTGATCTTAATTAAATTCAAAATATAGTAGTTATTTCACCTGCCATGCTACCTTGTCCCCGCGCATTTAGACGATACTATAGTAAACAAAAGCCACAAAAGATCAATGAATAGCAACTTCATAGCAACGGCTAGTTGTCTTAGGAGTTAGGACAACAGTCGGGCATGTAGGAAGCCGGTATAACGCTTACACCAGGGTTGGCCACACCCACACGAGAGAGAAAGGTAGCAACGACTGTGGCATCATTTTTACTAAATTCCATGAGAATTTTCCAGATCATAAAGTTTGGTATTAAACGAGTTTTATGTCGTTGACCTCGTAAGATTCAAGCCTTTAACTTTCAGGGGTTCGAGGATTTGTTTGTTCTTATCTGTGACCTCTAGAAAACATTTTTATTATTATAGATGATTATCGGTATTTATATTAACATATATTTTTAGTAAACATAATTATTACTTCAAAAAATAGTAGGTACATGAGTATTAAACAGCGACATTAAATATAAATAATTTTGCAAGATTTTTAAACCTCTGTAAAAAACTAATATTAATTCCCAATTTAGCCTCAAGGACATGAATGACGTAAATCTTGTCCTGAAAACCGGTGGCGTGACGACCTTGGCGTTTTTAAAAAGGCTTAAGTTGAGCAGATATTACATATCACTATTACGAGATCACTGGTGTAAATAATCGCAAAAAAGTGTTATTAGAGGTTATATAGTTTATTCAAGCGTGTGTCAGCCTCTTTGGTGTAGTAGTTGGGCTGGTTGGTTCAAATCTCATACAACACTGAAAGTTGCGGCTTCGATTCCTGTGACGGTACAAATGTTTGTGCACAGAAAAAATGCGCAAATATTTGTGTCGTGTCTGGGTGTTGTGGGATGAAGGTCCTCGTAGTTCCTGGTTCCCTAGAGACAGGAAATCCTAGTTTGCGGCCAGGATCTGTGTAGGTGTGATTGTTATATGTGATTGTTGAGCGTTATAAAAAAAGGCTTTGCAAAGATAGATTTCATACCTCTTATAAAAATAAATTCAGTACATATATAGTATTCCTTATGTGTTGTGCAGTAGCGTAATAAAATATGTACGTAGTTATTATGTTATATTTTTGTAAATAGGTATATTAGTCTGTTAGGTATATATTCTATGGGCCTTTGTTAATTTCACTTTATTTTACTTTACTTTAACTTTATTCTACTTATTTCACCTTATACTGCCTGAAAAAAATGGACAGTATTATTACCCAAATATAAACCAGGGTTGACCACACATCCACACGAGAGAAGATCACCAGTTAATACTAGGTGGTAGGTTTCCCGTATGCAAGAGGCCTTAAGAAGACGAGCGCAATGCAGCACTGTGAAGTGACAATAAGTTTGGAAAAGAGTGAAACATGACCATCACAATCACACCAACTCCTAATTATATTATATCAACTCTATCCTATGTATCTCTCAATCTATCTGTCTCTCTCACACACTCTATTTATTTACTCTAATTGGGGTAAGCTTAGAGTTACCTAGTTATATATACTCTGAGGTGGTAGATCTCTCGTATGCGGGAGGCCGTCTGGGTAGGTAAGTACTACCGCTTTCCTAGTTGTTCTGCTGCCAATAAGCAGTAGTGCGCTTTACTGTGTTCCAGTTTGAGGGCTTTGCAGACAGCGAAATTAATCGGCATATGAGACTTAATATCTGATGTCTCGGTGTGATGAGCGCAATGCAGTGCGTTATGCAGTACTTTTTATGGTTTTAAAAGTTTGGGTGGCACTGCAATTGTTATGGGCAAGCGTGTCAGTTACCATCAGGCGAACGACTTGCTCTTATTACTCAGTTCCATAAATATATAATACTAAAACATTACAACAAAGATGCTTTTGATCTCACAGTAGTCATAATATTTCAAGCGTGACTGCTACCGTTGTTTTTGCTTCACCTAGCGGATTTTTGTGTATTTTCGTGTTTTTTATAGGTAACTACATTTTACATAGTGCTAATTAGTTATCATGCTGTTATGTTTAATAGTTCTAGAAGAATAAGTTTATCACACGGCTTTCATAGCCGTTTGAGTCCATTACGATGATTAATGATACATACACCTTTTGAAAAACGTGGCAGCCAACTTTTTTTCATGGTTACAATATTATTTGGATTTTGAAAGTTATAATACCAAATGTCAAAACACCGAAATTCGAAACCGAAGTTCATTTTATCATCATCATCGTCATCGCCCTCGTTCATTTTAAATTATCAAAATTAAAATAGTTCAATTAATTAACAATATTCGAATAAGAAGAGCGAGTGTGGTTCAGTGGGAGCACGTGCGACCTTCGATCCGACGCACCCAAGTTCGAATCCCGCTGGCCCCGCACCACTGACTTTCTTAAGTTATGTGTGGATTTAACACTCACTCTAAAAATGATGAAGGAAAACATCGTGAGTAAGTCGGCATGTCCGAGAATAAAACACAAACAATCAAGGACATGTGACATCCACCAACCCGTACTGGGCCAGCGTGGTGGATTATGGCCCATACTCTCTCTATGTCCTATTTCCCAACAGTGGCAACGTGATGGGCTGATGATAATTCAAATAAGTAACTTTTCATGAGTACCTTTGTTGAGGTACCTCTATTGGCGCCGAGGGCGTTTGTTACTTTTATGGTGGTGATTGTCACTTCCAAACAGGCCTCAACAGACACTCAAAATGCTGAAATACCTTCTAATGGTGCTGCCTTAATCATCATACTTCAGGTATGCAATGGAATCAGGCGTGACGTTGCGGAAATTCATCTCAAAACTGAAACGCAATGAAAATATATAGTGTAATCCCGCTGAATATTATGTAGGTAGTTGTTAGTTCCTAACTACATGGGAACAGCGATGATGATGGTGATGAATATGATTTAAGTTTTCTAGGTATCTTTTTTAATTTAATTGAGTGACAAGACCAGCAGGCCGTAAGCAACACGTATATACATATAGCCATAAGATATAGCCCATAACAGTTGCTATAGAACTTTGTACCAAATAACCAAGTCACTCACATTTTTTTTGGAACTGAGTAATGAGACGAGCATGTCGTTCACCTGATGGTAAGCGCCATCGTCGCCGTTCGTCTGATGGTAATACATAGTAAAGAATAATTATTTATTTATAATAATCAATTTGTAAGATGAAAAAGAAGCCTACAAACGTCAAATTCTAAATCAGACATGACAGAACAATAAGCTGTAGAAATAGTGATTGATTGACAAATTGCTGTGCTTGTTTTCCTGGTTGGTTCTATCAAGAGGACATTGTGACAATAGAGTTTTTCAATCAGCAGCTGGTTGTAGAATTTAACGCCTTTTAATAACTTGAATAACTTACTTTTACGTCGTTTCCTCAACATTGTTTGAGATTTATCTGATAAACAAAAACTTACAAGGCATTACAAGGAATCAGAGCCGTTTTAAGCGTCTTTTTGACCGACTTCAAAAAAGGAAAAAGTTCTCTGTTTGATTGTATTTTTTTTATGTTTGTTACCTCAGAACTCCGTCATTTATGAACCGATTTAGAAAATTCTTTTTGCGTTGGGTTCAGTATAGCTACGAAGTGATCAAATATCGATGAAATTGATATGGGACCACTTCGTAGCTATACTTGGACTTGCCATTGAGCTATACTTGCTTGGACTTCGAAGATACATTGAAGTCGGTTTTTGTTTTTCTCTAAAAATTAATAATTACTATGTAGGTATTATAATAAGAAAGAATTTGCTCACACCGATAAGGCCGCCCGTTGCACCCACTGTTTATTAACTTTGTGAACTATTGTTTTTCCTGTGTGTTTTGTATTCAATAAAGCATTATTGTATTGTATTGTATATAATCGTATATCCACTACGGAACGGAGAAGGTATGTATGGTATACATTTTTCAATGTTTATGCACATTTTTATGTTCCCACCTATTTTCAAAATGGCATAACAGCTTTTGCAGTTATCGGACGATTTTATATTTTAAATAGGTTATATTGTGCTAATTCGCCAGAAGGTGCTGTGTGAATTATGCATTGTTGTGAATTATGAAGTAAGGTAAGAACTATTTCTCTTTTTAGTATATGCAAGTACATACAAGTACATACGTATAGAAGACAAAGATGCTTGGAACATTTCACTTCTGCGAAGTAACCAACTGGTACATAAGAAGCATAACATTGTCAAACCACAAAAAATTGTAACAAAATCTCTAAAAAAAAAATGCCCCTCAGTTTCTTGCCGTATCTACTGAGTAGTGGTTATTTTTCCGATACGGTGGTAAAGTCATTGTGATAATTTGACGTTCATAAGTGCGTCTGTGATGCCAAAATGATTAAAGAGATTTTGATTTTGATTTCACAAAAAAACTAGCTGACCCGGCAAACGTTGTTTTGCCATATAAATTTAAAAAAATGTTAAGGGTGAACAACCGTTATCACTTAGGGGTATGAAAAATAGATAGTAGCAGATTCTCAGACCTACTGAATATGCATATAAAATTTGGTAAAGTCAGTAAAGCCGTTTCGGAGGAGTAAGGTAACTAACATTGTGACACGAGAATTTTATATATATGATGATGATGATGATATCGCAACAAGAAAATACCGAGTGTTACAATACAACTGGGACGACTAACCGGGAGTAAAAACATACAAGACACAAACTTTTCTTATAACTTCGAGTCTAGTTTTATTGTATTAGTTCTGCCAAAATCATGTGGATTATAATCCACAGAGTATTTATAATTGTCAGCTCTGCGTAAAATAGGCGTTTTAACAATGTTTATTTATTTAAATATGCGTAAACTGCGCTCGCCAGAACTCCTTTGTCTGAGCGCATTGTCTTGCTAATACGGCCAGTTCCTTCCCTGTTCATCTTATCTACGATTTATACATAATTTTAGTGACAAAATAAATTATTTTAGTAAACTACGCACTAATTAATTAATTAATTTACCAATCGATTTTAACATTTATGGAAAACGACCGCTCGAGCCAACATTCTACGGATACGTTGCCAATAACAACTTTTCAGCAACGCCAAAACCCTCAGTCTACATGAATAACGTACATAAGTCCACAATCTTTATGTACCTAATTAGGGAAGTATTTCTCAACAATCAAAGGAAAATGCCGATTTTGTAATGTGGCATTCGAGGAATGGTTCTGAACACAATAAATGTGAGAGACACGCAAGCCTCACACAGTAAAACCATAAAATGTTTCGCATACCTGAATAAAATAAGACGCTTTGCTCGAAGGACCAAATATTATGAGCACGAAACAAATGAACCAAGTTATTTTTTCCGCTCCTTTTTAATTCTCAACCACCTTAACGCAAGTCGATAAGATGGGAAATTGTTTGCACTTGTCTGGTATACAATGAGGGGTGTGCTTTTTAGGTTGCGATTGTATCATTGTGTCTTAATACTTTCCGGGCGTTGGTCACATGGGCTTTAAAGGGTTTCTTAGGAACCGTCCAGTAAATTAATGAATATCGAGCTTTGCAAATTGCGCAAATGGACCGATGGTGATGGTAAGTCATCGATGAGTCTCGCCGGTCCGCTCGTAAACTGAGATGTGGCATTGATTGCCTGACAAGTCTATTTATTGGCAGGAAGATATTTCGTTGCTGATTGTTTATAATTAACAATTTTATTTCGGTCTTATTATCCCGTTATTAAGATTTATTATCATACTTAGTAGTGTCTTCTCACTAGGTTTAGAACTATAACTAAAAAGGACAAAACGTTTTGAGTTAATTTAGTGCACTGAAAGTGTCGTAGTAAAGTTAGTGCTATCCGTAAAGAATACAAGAACATAGTGTCTCCGCCTTAATAGAGAAAATAATAAAAGTGTAGATGGACATATTCTTAGTTTTACTCTACTTAGCAGTTTAAGTTAAATTTAAATTACTGATTAGGCTAGATATGTAATGTTAATGAACTGTCAATTTAAGATACGACATTATAAAATAAAAAAACGGCCAAGTGCGAGTTGGAATCGCGCACGAAGGGTGCCGTACCATTATCTATAAAAACAGCAAAGAAAATCACGTTTGTTGTATGTCCCTTAAATATTTATTTTATTCTGTTTTTTATTATTTGTTGTTATAGCGGCAACAGAAATACTTATGGGTTATTATCTGAAAGGTGGTCAAAATAAAAAATTAAAGGTCGGAATAAAAGGTTTGAAAAAAAAGTCGAAACAATAAATTGGGATGCGATAAACAATTAATAAACAATAAACAATTAATTTAATACTGTGAATACTGTGAAAATTTCAACTGTCTATCACGGTTCATGAGATACAGCCTGGTGACAGACGGACAGACAGACAGACAGACTGATAGCGGAGTCATAGTAATAGGGTCCCGTTTTACCCTTTAGGTACGGAACCTTAAAAAAAACTTAGTAGTGTGATAAATAATTTTGACGATGATATGACGGTTTAAAAACGTATTGAAAAGACACGCTAGAGGCTTTATTTGCTAAAAATAATAACGTCAATGATATTAAGCACAGGTTAATAATATTATAACACAGGTGGCAATAAAACTAATATGAGTTAAAAATCAGTTTATGAACATTAAGATGGAGTCCTATATTTTTTGCTCCAGTACGTGATTCAGAGCCCAGTGATCTATGTCCGGGTCAAGTACCCATAATATTCGTTTAACAACGTGGTCAAAATATTTCACAACTCCATTGTAAACTCAAATTTAACTATTGGAGGCGACAATGTTGAGTAATATTTTAAGTGTACAGCACAGTTATCTGTGCTTTAAAGTTGTACAAATAAGATTCTCAAACTTTTTGTAAGTTAAAGAAACTTAAACTCAGCGAAAACTTTACATGTTTTGTAGTTCTCTACTAAACCTTAAGTCATATATTGATCTATGTCTACTTACATATTATTATATATTTATTAAGTAGCTGCCATCCGCGACTGCATGCGTGTAGGATATGTTTATATATCGATTCCTCTGGAACTACGTGTTAAATTGGAGTATAAATTATCCTATGGCCTTCTGCGGGCTACAGGCTATCTCTGCAGCTGTTTAGTCGTGAAAAGGTAACAAACAGACAGATTTACTTTCACATTTATAATATTAGTGTGTATCATAAGTATATTATTTACCTCGATATTATATGTGTTCCGGTATGAATGGCATTGTAGCGAAATTGATGAGCAATGAGACTTAATATCTGATGTCTCAGGGTGATGAGCGCATTGCAGTGCTACGCAGTATTTCTTTATGGCATTAAAAGTTCTGGGTGGCACTGCAATTGTACAAATATGGGCATGTGTGTCGCTGTGACCATAAGGCTAACAACTTGCTCGTCCCATTACTCAATTCTATAAAAAATGCATTACGACTAAATATTGAAAACCATCGTCCCTGTATTTGTATTATGTTATTCCTCTCCATACACGTAGTCTGGAAGATAGCTTTGAGCGATAGGACCGCCCATTGTTACATTAAAGTTTAGTTAAGTTTTTGTGACTGTATCTGTGTATTGTGGTGTTACAATAAAGTGTAAAACAATCAATACAGTATGGATTTTTAGTCTAGTGTCAAAAGCTTCACGGTAACTGAAAAAGCAATTTGCCAGTAGAAAGATAGGCCATTAGCAAATAATACTATTTCTTTTAGTAAGCAATTATGAAGTACAATAGGTATACATATAAGCGTTAACAAACTGAACATCTAAAATCATACAAAATAACGAAATATGTCGTTGCATTTGAATGACTAGAGACGCCAACGCTCCCGGCTCCATTGCATCACAATTTACAGCCTCTCGCATTGTCACCTATTCGTACGTCTCAGTCTCACTATAAACATAAAATCGTCTACGATTATTACATCCAGGTAAATGTGTGGGTGAATATTATCGGCAGGTCTCTGACTCGACAAACATATGGGCTCGCCATTCAAGGAGCGACTACCTTTCTCACTGTTTCCTACCTTTTTTGGCCTTTCGCAAAACTGTAGTCGCGTCTGGATTTCTCTGATCGCATCGTGCATGGGCAGCTTTAGTCCCCTCTGGATGCAGGAAGGCTCCACAAATAAAATATGTGACTTGAAGGCGACGGCGAGGTGCCGTCGAGATGAGGCTGCTCAAGCTGGAGGGAAAGAGAAAGCATACATAAATCTTCTAAGCAGGAACGAGAGAGAAACATCAACGGCTATCTGGAGAAACGCGGGCACCTCATTTAATCGGTACGCGCTGCGTTTTGTAGGATAAAGGAAAATTTGCGATGCTTTAGATACCCTCGCATTATCATAAGTGTAGGCGTGTGTAGCTTTATTTCTTATTGATAGAGGTACTTCGTAGAGCTTTCAATTAGGTTATTTTATAGGGGTTGAATATGACTGTATTACATTTCATGGTAAATGCTGGGAACTGATTAAGTTTGTAGGGACTTATAGCTGTTAGTGAAAGGTGGTTTGCTGCAAATTCAAACGAGTAAGAAGGAGCAATAGAAGTAATATATAGATAATTTATGTATATGTACTTATTATAGGAAATGTTAGTAAATGCCTTGATGAGTTTAAGATAATATATTTTTAAAATATCTCCCAGTTAAAAGAAGGATAATATAATATTTTTCTTATCTCAACGATGCTGTAAATAACTGAATTGTTTTTTTTATTTTTAACCATACAAATAATTAAACAAACTGAAAGATCTTATAAATTTTACTGTTCTTTATTTCAAAACGCTTACAAACAAATGTTACTTATTGCTTATGCTAACATCTCACAAGTTACATTATTGTCATAAACCCACACTCGGACATCGATGTAGCCCGACCAAATGCAACCTTAGGGAAACCACACCTGAACCACTGTAATCTGACTTCAACTTAATTTAGCAGTGTTATAGCGGTAACGATATTTTATGTTAGCCGGGAACGAACAGTCGAAGAAATCCGTAACGTTGCATTGTGCGTTCGATGGCAATAAATATCGATATTCTTTGTATTGTCAATAACGTGGAGTGTTTTTCGTTTTTAATTAACCAGTAATTGATTAAAGCATACAAAAAAGCGCGATAGGTAATCCTGCTTATTATCCATACATTTTGTTTCATGCTCGATGTCTTTAAATGTTTTCGTTTCTAACCATCACTATTCGGTATTTTGTAGCCAGATAGTTATTGATGAAGTAGTGCAAACAATATTCATTTAACTTATTTCAGTTAGCTTGAATAGTAATGATATTTACTGGCGTAGGGACGTCCTTTAAATTATTTAAGTGCGAAAGCCATTTTCTCTCTGCACTTGAATTAATGTTGTTGGTTAGGATGGTGCGGTCATTAAAATTTCATACTCAAGTTTTAAATTACTTTTAAGTTTTTTCACTTACTATATCTACATACGTGTAGGTACTACTTATTAACCGACTTCAAAAAAGGAGGAGGTTCTCTGTTCGATTGTGTTTTTTTTTTGTTTGTTACCTCAGAACTCCGTCATTTATGAACCGATTTGAAAAATTCTTTTTGCGTCGGGTTCAGTATTGCTACGAAGTGGTCCCATATAAATTTCATCGATATGTGACCTTGGACTTCAAAGATACATCGAAGTCGGTTTTTGTTTTTCTCTAAATACTAATTATTTTTCAATTCAATTCAATTCTTTACTGCATTCTATAATGTCATTAGATGGCAGGTAAATTAATATACAAGTTCATTATAGACCCTGTTGGGCACAGAAATTAGGAGAGAGGAAGACTATTTGTGCGTTGTATCTATTATATAAATACAAAATCAATTAAATATTTTAAAAAAATCTAAAAGAAAATATCAAATAGTATTATCGAGAAAATTAATGCCAATTTCTTTATAAAATATGGTTTATTATCATAAAAAGAACATTCTCATAAATTCATTTTTTTATCCAAGTTCAAGTTCAAAGTGTAGAAGTTCTTTAATCAGTTTTCGCATCACAGACCTACTTATGAACGTCAAATTGATTGATGTCTTCTAACAAAACATAGGTCATAGTTTAAAAAAAATTCAAAATCTCTTTAATCATTTTGGCATCACAGACGCACTTATAAACGCCAAATAACCACAATGACTCTACCACCGACTCACTTATATTTACCTAAGATCACCTGAAATATGTAGATTTACTATTAACAATATGCCGCTCTTGGTTGTCCATGTTTTCCATTCTCTATATTTCTATTTACTTTCAACTTAGTTATATACTTTAAGACTAAAAAGGTTTAAAAAAAATCCGGCTATATTATTTTTGGTCTTTTCCAAAGGTTCAGGAAAACATGAACCGGTTACGAAACAGAAGTTAGGTATGTATAGTTCTAGAATCGCAGGTATTATTTGCCTACGCTTAGCATTCCGGTCCAATGTCCGATGTGGGACCGTTGTTTACTCGATTCGGTTCCGTATTTCTCTGCCAATGGCTTATTTGTGCCCTTGCCTTGAGCAGAGATAGTTTTTTATGTAACAGTTGCAACACCACCCAGAACTTTTTTTTGCTAAAATTTGCACAGCACTGCCCTGCGCTCTTCGAGTTTATGTATGTAGAATGTCCAACTCATACATTTAAAACTTTCTTAATTATTTTATTTTTGTGTTTATTTATATTACGTGTCAATGAAGTATTCATATTGTATAGTGCAAATATTTAAAAAAGAGCATAAATTGGACATAATTATTCAATTATTGTAGCTGCAAACTCCTACCGCTAGGATATAAAATTTCACGGAGTTGAAATATTTTACTCACTTCTTCACACTTCAATTCTATCAAAATTAACAAAGAATTATATTCATACGTCAAGAGTAAGTCTAAATTCCCACACCTGATTCATCACAATGCCCAATAACCAAAATCGTATCCACTAACAATATTTACAAAGCTCCACATTATTCACTTGCGAGTTTAAAATAAGTTTATTGTAATAATCGCTTCTCGACTCGAATAAAGGGTTGGCTGAACAAAGGAGGATCAACGCTACCTATATTTTTATTACTTATTTATTTTGTGCTACAGATGCATGCTAATGTGGGATAAATACCGATACGTTGGACTGGCAACCCACGCACACATGGATTTTGCATACTTGTGTTTTTGCACTCACTCAAGGACATAATTTGATAGGGCTGGTCCTTCCAAATTGAAATAAGGATTAGCATTATTTAAGAACTAAAGACCTAATCGCTTCAGATTTCCGGTGAGTGGTAATAAATCTCTTTTACCTAGCAGAAAAAGAGTAGAAGGAAATATAAGGATACAGATTATATATCAAGTGTGTAGCAAAGCATTATTATACCCAGTTTTCGAAATCTCCTGCTAGTTAATGCCAGGGTCAGCACATTACTAATAAATCTGAGATTTGCTAATTAAATACTTGTAAAATGCAATAAAAATAGCAATAAATCATGCATTAGTCTCTCCACCTGACGTTGACATTGGCCTATTCGCAGTACGTGTGATACTAAAAGGTCTAATAACATTACAAGTCGACACAATCTCAACGTAAGTGTGATCAGTAAGTTAGCATTGTTTACCACATCTTGCCCTTGACAAGATTATAATAAGATTTTCCTTATTCATTTAACATCAGCTTCAGATATAATTTATAGAATATATTATTATATTGTTTAAGACAGCCCTGAAAATTAAAGGCGCTTACTGAACGATGATAAGTGAATCTAATCGATTTCGGCTAATTGATCGATAACAGACAGCACTAATTTCCAATATCTGGTATAATACAAAGGTTTTAAAGTTTTTTTGGTTGAATTTTAAATCAATATGTGGTCTGGAATGAAAACTTAATTAACTTAAATACTTCAACGTATCAAATGTACGCTCGTGACACGATCTCAGTTTAAAATTTCGTGTGTGGCATATGGCAGACGCATCTGCGAGTAAGCTCAGGTAACTTTAGAGTTCAAATTTATAAACACTAAATACATTGAAGCGTTTCTTTACATCAGCAAATATGTAAGCTATACAAATATGGCAATGTGTTTTAAAAGTGATGAGAGGCATGTTTTGCAAAGATTGCTTTCCTAATTTTGCGTCGCAACCTTGCCGCAACTTGACTTTTTTCTTGATTTTTGAGGACAGACATTGCCATTTAAACACGTCAAAGGTCCCTCTCGTAATGTTTGTTTATTTTTTACATATAAGGGTAGAGGATTTCGTCGAAGCTGTGACACTCGCTTGTTGCGAAAAAAATAGCCACGTTTAAAATGTGAGTCTATAAAATAATGCGTTTTGTTTGTCTTCAGGGCTATAATAATAATACAGTGTACAACTATCTATTTTGAAAATATTATTTTTTTCCCAAGTCGGTGGAAGGTGTTATGCTGCTCTAACTATAATAAAACTTTCTAAATTTTATTTGGAATTGAACACATAACTCGTTTCGTTAATTCGGTGCTATTTCTTTCGGTGTTTATTCGGAGTGATGAGTGCAATACAGTGCTACTCAGTGCTTTTTATGATATTAAAAGTTCTGGGTGGCGCTGCAATTGTGATGGGCAGGCGTGGCGCTTACCATCAGGCGAACGACTGGCTCGTCTCTTAAAAATATATATATAAATGTTAAGAGAGCTTTGATGAACCTATTTACCTATATACAGTAGTATAAGTGCCTGGATATTATCGGGCTGGTTCCCAAAATACATGCCAATCCTTGTGAGATACAAAATTCAAATGATGGTTATGCATAATTTACCTTTCATTTCTTAGGCTTTTAATAGCGACAATTACCATCAAGTCAAAAATGAAGCGGTATTGTGTCTATTTCGTCATCTAATCAATTAATCGGCGGCGCTACTCCGACAGGACACATAACTTACCATGAAATACAAGCTTTTTATATGTAAATACGTCGCTCCCACCCCGGTATAATATTCTCGACAATGCCTATCGAAGACAATAAATACCTCAGTCGGCGCCAGTTCTAATTCACTATGCTCGAAGCGCAGGCACTCGGATGCTACCGAGAAAGGTTGAGATATGGTTTGTATCGAGTACTAGTTAGAAGTAACACTGGTGATTTTAGTACGTTGTTTCAGTTGGGATGTTTGATGATTTGTTCGTATAGGAAGGTGGTGGTGTCAAAGATTTTTGAACTATGATTAGATAAGAAAAAAGAGTACCGACGAATCCTTAGGGACTGTGTATGTGTGTACCTTAAGCGTTTATACGTCATATTGAAAGACTATCACTGGATCCAATATATCAAATGGTCTTACATATACACCAAAAGTCACATTATCTTGTGATTAACCACATTTATAAATTTCTCAGAACTTTCGTATGCCTTGAACCTCAATTCTGTATTCTGAAGCGCGGCTGGGTCACCGCGTTCCCTCTCAGTCCGGGCTTTGAGAAGCAAACCAGTTTCAATATCACACTTACTCGAAGAAAACAAGCATTTGGACTCTCTTCGAAAATCGTTTCGATTTTGTTTATCCTGATTATAGAAATTGGTCTCTAATAAGTTCAGGAAGATTGGATCGCTTTGAAATCTTGACCGAAGTCCTCGCATAAGTTTCTCAGTACCACCGTATGCCTTGATCCTAACTCGCGATTCTGTATTCCCAGGCGCGGCTGGGTCACCGCGTTCCCTCAGTCCTTCGGGAGGCAAACCAGTTCCAACATTACAATATCACACTTACATGTATAGAGGACGAGTATCTCCGACGACTGTCTTCAGAAATTGTTTTGATTTTGTTTGTCCAGGCCCAGATTAGTATCGAACGGGTTTGTAAGTGTGCGTATCGGAAGACAGCTCTGATGAATGCAGTTGTTTTAATGCACTAAATGGCCAGAGGACAAACTGGTTGGATCATTTCAATATCACATGAAATGCACTCTATTACATTAGTTAAAAAAATAGTGGTCCTTTCTTTATTCAGATTGCTAAAGTTTTTTTGGCCATATATTTAGCTACTACTTAACTGCTACTGCTATTAATCTACGTTGGCAAGTCTCGGTGATGATAGTTTGCTGGACGATGTACACGAAAATAAATCTTTAATGTAGAACTAAATGCAGGTGGCTTTCAAGAAATCAACAGGATGACAAGAAGCCGTCAATATAAATGAAACTGCAACATACATTATAATATTATCTTTATTAAATCGTTGTTTAAACACACCTCTCCACACTCTAGTATTAAACCATTGATACTAGAGTCAGGTTAAACGCATTCTCCTAACGAATGAGGCTTTCGAATCGGTTGGTTTTATCTGCACCAACAGTCAGTGATTAATACTAAATGAGTGTTTGTGGGTTAAAATCGATAGGGTTGTCTCTATTTAGTAAAACAAAAACAAATTGCTTATAAGCTTGAGACGGCTTAATTTTTATAAAATAAAATAAAGTCGTCTTATCATAAATAGTTCTTCACTCAAATTTCAGTGATCCTTACCTATTATTTATTCTTGGAAAATGGTATTAATTTGTTTATCTATATTACTTGGGGATTAACATTGTTTTCAAAGCATAATTATCAAGATTTGGATTGCCTGAAAAATACCTGTCTTTAAGCTAAATTTCAATGCTTCAGTTCATATTTTTGTAATAAGGTGCTAACAAAAAAAGACAATAGCACGTTTTCGGTGATCTATTGCTTTACCTGAATTGCGATAGTACTTTTCTATACGAGCTTTTGGAAAGAGCTCCACTTCTACAATAGTCTTATTTTATGTCTAGACATATTTTGAAGAACCACTTTACGTTCTTGGTACCATGAAATGCCCAAAGTTTTGATACCTTCACGTTAGTAGATACTGAGAAAATTTGACGTTGACAACCCTAGCTCCTTTAACAGACGAACTCGATACAACTCTCTCTGCGACCGCTGCGATGATAGTTAAAGGAATGTCGGAGTTATTAAACGCTTAGCTATTTGATCAACTTTATAACCTGTTCCCATTGATATTTCAAACCATCGCTTACTAACTTAATAGCTGTCTTTAAACTTTTAAACCCATCTTTCGTCACTTCACTTGCATCAAATCTGATGCAACTTTATTGCGGGTGAAATTAAAAACTTTTATTATTAGATAGGTGGTTTATATTTAATATCTTACACTGCGAGTAGGTAAATATATATGTAGTTTGGATATCAGTGGTGAATGCATCTCGATTTATTGCTAAGAACCACTGAGCATAGATCTCGCTTTCTGTACAGTAAACGTAAAAAAGTCTTTAAACTATGAAATTTTAGAATATGTAAGTACTACCTACAAAGCCTAAACACAGAAGTCTTCAATCAGTGCGTCGTACCTGTCATGACCTACGGAGCCGAGACTTGGACACTTACGGTCACGTCTGATCCACAAATTTAAAGTCGCTCAGCGGGCTATGGAAAGGGCTACGCTTGGAGTTTCTCTGAAGGATCGTATCCGGAACGAAGTAATTCGACAGATAACCAAAGTCACCGACATAGCTCACAGGATTAGCCAGCTGAAGTGGCAGCGGGCCGGCCATATTAGCCGTAGACCCGATAACCGTTGGGGTAGACGCGTTCTAGAGTTGAGACCATGAATTGGCAAACGTAGTGGGGACGCCTTTAGGCTAGGTGGAGCGACGATCTTCGCAGAATGGCTGGTAGCAGCTGGATGAGAGCAGCCAGGAATCGTACTCCCGTGCAGCTGGAGAGGCCTATGTCCAGTAGTGGACTGCGACTGGCTGATGTTGATGATGAAGTAGGTCTGCATGATAGCTGTAGAGTTTTTCTACTAATCGTTTTTATTTCCAAAACTGTTTTTGTTTTGTTTTAGTTTTCCCATTTTTTATAGCTTACAAACATCTACGGCTACTAAGCCTACAAATAATGATGCCTGTGTCATTGTTCCCATCAAAAATTGAGCTAAAAAAGTTGATGGTCTCATTATAAAGGTACAAGCAAATCTAATTCTCATGGGTTTCACCATCATATCTTTTTTTGCCTATTAATTATACAAAAAAATGTTGTGGTCACATAATTGCCTTAGAAATTTAAAATGTCAAGATTCTGCGAAATGATTCCAACTCTATAAGAGTTTCTCGGTTTAAAAGTCCAATTCTTCTATAAGAGTTTCTCGGTTTAAAAGTCTAATAAGGTTTCTTCTTCTCTCGTGTGGGTGTGTGGCCAACTTGGTATTGGAAGTTTTTAGACTGCCTGAAGGTCTCAGACATAGCCTAAAAATTGTTGTTCTAAGACAATAACCTGGACCGACCGCTTGGCGTTCCCGTAAATATCTCAAAAACGGTCACCCATCCAAGTTATGACCACTGCAAATGCTGCTTAACTTATCATATCTATTATGAACGTCTAAGCCAGCTACGCTACGAAAAGAAGAATTAATAACTGCAAAATCTTATAATCAAGTCACATCATCGACGCACAAATAGTAAGTGTTCTTCTTGATTAACGGTAACACAAAACAATAATTGACAGCGTGGCCTGAAAACGTACCTACACTAGTATCTACTTACCTAAAGGTTACAATAACGCAGTTACAAAATTTGATTAGTCGAATGATCACGTCGGAATTCCACTATGGACGGTAGTTAAACGGAGAGACTACCGTTTCGTGGATGTGGTATATGGATACATAACACATTATTATATCTACTAGTTGTATGAGTCTTTGGAGAATTTTTTTTCACCGTATTTTAGACACACTTGAAGCTGAATATGCAGTATGCGTTCTTTGCAAAAATATGCATGGCATGGCATGGCATGGCATGGCTTTGTTCGGTGGGTGGTATTACAACCACGGCCAGAGCCTATCTCCCCTACTCCAAATCGCGTAAGCGGGTTTCATCACGGTGTTTTCTTTCATCGTTTTAGAGCGAGCATGCAAAATCTGCACTTAACTATAAGTAATTGGTGCAGGGCCGAGTCGGGATTCAAACCCAAGTGCGTCGGATCGTAAGGCGCAAGAGTTCCCGCTCAGCCACATTCGCTCTGAGATTGCTATTAGTAGGATATTGAAAACGATAGGACAAGTAACGACGCTTATTGTAACCCTAAACATTTTAATTTGTCACATGTTTTTTACATTCTCGTGCCACTATACTAATGGTGCGGCTACCTTCTGATTGTTACTATATAGGTACTCATTAATTTTAATTTAAGCCTAACCAAAGGTCTGAAATATATCAGACTAAAATCCTTATATAAAAAATTACTAAATTATAATTATAAAAAATAATTAATACTTTTAATTGTTTTTTTTTGTGATCTGATAGTTTCTGAAGCTTAACATTTATTTTTTAATGTTACTGAATGACGAGACGAGCTGATCGTACATGGTATTTTATCTAAAAACATGCTACATTTTTATTGACCATGGTTTTCATCCTTGTTATAATTCTCTACGTCAATTTCAAATTATTCACTTTGCTGCGCTACCTATTCCCTATTACTGGGGCTAAAGCTGCAGCTAAAAAGCCTTGCTTCGTCCCTATACCACATCCAAATTCACCTCTGCTCACTATCTTCTTACCTCCCGCGACTAGTTTCGTCGCGTTCAGGGGCAAGCGGAACGGTACCGCGGCCGACGACCCCAGATCTCGCCGATAACTCATCGCAGTGTTTATTCACTATTATCGAATGGTACACGCGCATCTATTGTGCTTCGTGGCTCTTAGAGTTGAAACATTTGTCATCGGTCTCTGGCGTTTTTTCTTTATATGTAAAGCTGTGATGTGGTATGACGGTCTAACTCTGCCCACAACTCTCCTAATTACTCTGCTCTGCCGCACCGATTATTTTTATACAAGAATTGCTGCCTATGGGATTTATTATTTCATTCGTCACTTCTTATCTATGTTGGTCAGTTGCCGTAGCGGTACCAATACAATTAATCAAAATAAACTACATAACAATGTTCACCATGTTTAAGTGGTATACGACGGTGGTTCTCACGTGTTAATTAAAATTTAAAAACTCTTTATTAAATACCGAGACAAGTTTAAATAAACACCTATACAATAATACAGGTATAATAAGCGGCTTTATTGCTAAACAGCAATTTCTTCCAAGCAACCTTTGAATTCCCATGGAATAAATAGGTACTTTTATTGTCAACATTGCCGAAGATACTCGAACACAATGGAATGGAATTTATTATAATCGTGAAAGCGTGAAGAAGCGCCATCTACTTCCTACACACGGCGACTGTGATGTTCAGTTTATTTTATTTTTATTGTGGTTTCGCACGGTTGGTGCCGTTCAGCCAGAGTCAAGTAAATAATAGACATAGACATAGAGTATAATTAATTCATAATTATTCATTACAAGTCAGTAAACATAAGATTATTACAAAAATTGTATTATAATTACTATGAAAACTGTATTATAATATTAATAAAATAATAATAATTTAAAATGTCCATTAATATAATATTATATGAAATAAATCATATTTAAATCTTTTAGGTGGTCTAAAGGTTTCATGTCTAGAAATTTCTTATAGGAGTAAAATGACTGCTATGACATATTATGATCTATTTTGAAATGCACTAGGCCTAATCTTTCAATGCCTAGCTGGACACACTTTTCCTTTTTATGTAATTCACTAATGTTCTGGAGTTATTATAACTTCACATAGACTTATTAGAAGAATCAATTAGCTACCTCATTTTTCTAAAATTACAAAACAATTTACAAGCTCCAAACCGAACGTTTTGTTTCTTGCCACAATATCTTTAGTCATGGGCTATTGATAGTGCTTATTCCTGTCTAAAAGTTATATATTAACAGTTCCACTTATATATATTTTATGTTTGCAATGAAATCAGGCGTGACGTTGCGGAAATTCATCTCAAAACTGAAACGCAATGAAAATATATAGTGTAATCCCGCTGAATATTATGTAGGTCAACAACACTCTTTGTACGACACGTGTTTCGCCGTCTGCACGAGGCATCATCAGGTGTCGACGTTGTGAGTGTTGTTGTTAGGAACTAACAACAACCTACATAATATTTAGCGGGATTACACTATATATTTTCATTGCGTTTCAGTTTATTTAATGTTTTTGAAGTCTGTATCAAAATCTTATTTAATTTTTATTACCTGTTTCATTTTATTTGCTTGGTTTTGAATCTGTGTGCCCTTTGGCAAAGGCCTCCCCCAACCTCTTTTCCACCCAGTGCCACTTATAAATCTGGTGTGGTCAATCAAGTGGATCAAGAATCAAGAGCTAAAGCCCAAGAATCTTACGCTCAATCTAAGAGACAAGCTGATCATAATCCTTATTCAAAGGTGTGACGCTAATATCTAATTAGCAAAGTCAATAAGCATAAAGCTATGATAAGCATGAAGATCCCACTCGTAAGCTTTACTGCTATCAATGTTGCTAATCTCGTGCTATAAAATCATCAAGAAATTAACACAAACACACCTTTAAACACTTATAGATAAAGTGTGTGCTTAATTAAGCTGTAGCAGTTTATCGCATGTCGGTATGCCACCGATCGCTATCGCACAGTGCTCACACTATTTAAGGCACATGATGACGTCTCCTATATAATTGATTCCATAAATGTCCGTCCAAGTAATAGATAACACACACTTTTTTAACAAGAACCTAATGTTGTGTGACATTGTATTGACGCTATCGTGGCTTCTATCGATTGTAAGCTTTATAAGGAAGGTGCAATGTCGCCTGCGAGGCATTATGAATTTCTTATGGCTAATTGATACCATACTAATAAAACATGTTCTGTACCAAGTCTTACTAATATTATACATGCGAAAGTTTGTGAGGATGGATGGATGATTGGATTGATGAAATTTGGTATGTAGATACCCGAGGTCCTGGAATAGGACTAAGGATACTTTATATCTTGGAAAACTGAGTTTAACCGCGGGGAGAAACTAGTAAGCTGATACTCATGTATCAGCCTAGGTTTTGAAGTTTTTTTTTTTATGAAAGCATTTTATGTTTTTAGAGTAAAATAATAAAACAAAATGAGTATGTATTAATCCAGTATCAAACAAACAAAGTCATGTGACATTTGTAGTAATTTCATTGGTTTTATTTATTTATTTACTAGTGCAAAAACATATATACATTGGTGTACAATTTATAGATTTACAAACGTTTTCTCGTATTTAATTAGGCATTTTTGAATATTGAATTTATATTTTTGCAAAATTTTATTTTTGCACCCGTTAACCGAACACTGGCCGGTCGGCATAACAGAAATTATTGTGAAACTAATTCGTTTTGTAACTGTGGAGTTAATGGATTAAATACATTTGACATAAGAACATTTGCAGAAGTATTTGCTCTCATAGTTGGATAAGAAATGTCAAAGTCCACATCAGCTTAAGCGTAGGACAGTGAAAAATTCAGACACGATCTATTTGCTACTCATAAGCGCACGGATCAGAAGCAACCGTATTATTTTAGTAACCGCAAATAACACCCGCCAACAAATACTATCTTAAAACAGTACAATAAACCAGTCCGCCGATCTATCAATAGAATTTGCTTTTTTCACGTGATCGTGCGCAGGTAGTAATTTAACGGTTGTCCAATGAGAGGAGTGCGCGGGCGCAAGCGAACTCGCAATAGTTAGGGTTGTCGTCTTTTCTGAAAATGCTGTTTTCTTCTGAAAATACCTGTTTCAAAAATTACTATTTTAATGTTTTGAAAGCTTTTAGTGCTTGTGAACGTCCCAAGTCATTTTTTTTATTAAGACGCCAAAAGCAACGTTCACCACTTTAAGCAGTTGCAGGTACATGTTGTGAAAGAAGAAACTGTAGAAAAGATGAGAGCTTACTTTGTTCTTAACAAACTTTATCCACAGTTAAAATGAGTTGTTTCTTTATATGCTCCTTCGTGATTATTTTTGTCTATTATAGTGTATGTAGGTATTTATGTACGTATGTAGGTCCTAATTAATTTTTTGCATTGATTTCGGCTATACAACGTTTATTCCATGATTTTATATCCTAAGTGGTTAGTCTTGTGTGGGAGCCCTAGCAATGCGGAAATCAATTGGAGTCCGCATTATCGTCGGATCGCGGACCCCTAGGCGTCACGTTTGATACTTTATACCATGTTACTGATACTGTTTTGGTGCTTATTAGCTACGAATAGACATAAAGTTGGATGTATCTTTACAAGCGAATCGAACCCCAGTGGCCTTATTACGCGCAGTAATGTAGCGGGTTTTTCAAATGTCCAATGATTTAGTACTGGTTTTAGAACTAAAGCTCACTAGAACTGTCTTTTGCGATGCCAGATTTATGAGATTTGTAATGTGAATTCTACATTATTTTACAATTCATCTGATGCAGGTAGCTGAACGAGTGTGGCTCACGGAGAGCACGTGCGACTTTCAATCCACCGCACCCGAGTTAGAATTCCACGGGCCTCGCACTACTAACTTTCTTTAGTTATGTGCGGATTTAACACTCGCTCTAAAAACGGTGAAAGAAAACATCGTAAGGAAATCAGCATGTCTAAAACTTATCATGAAATTTCAAGGACATGTGACATCTACCGACCCGCACAGGGCCAGCTGAATTACGGCCCAAACCTACTCTTTCTATGAGGGAAAACATGTGTCCCAGCAGTGAGAACGTTATGGCATGATGATGTTGAGGCGGCTGAGAGGGATATAGATGGGCCAATTTCTCATCCCCTGCTTAAAGAGTCGGCAACATATCGACAATCCTTGTGGTGTTCGACACTAAGATGAGCACTTTCCATCAGGTACGAAGTGTGGTTCTTTTTGACGCTAAATTTCTATATCTCCTGATGTAAAGTGTCGATGTGGCCGAAGATGGAACAAATCACTAGATCTGCAGGAAGAAACCAACTCTTACTTTGTTTTGCTTGTCACTTTTTGACATTCTTAAAATACTTATTATGTATACCTACCTACATACTAAATACCTATTATATATACCTACGTAATAGGTATATTATATTAACTTATATATCCAACTGCGCATCTAAAATTCCCCGATGTTTAAACAGTTGTAGTTGCTGTGATATATCAAGGTTAAACAGGAATTTTCCTCGTTTGCACAGATAATAAGAATTTAGCACATTTTTTTCTATTCTTGTTGTATAACATTTTGTAGGTGTGCCTATTATTATATTTATATGGCCAATTGTCATATGTATGAGAAACGGAAATATCAATTTCAGGTACACTTGAAAAATGTTTATGCAACGCAACGATGACACAGCTAAAATAAACGGACTGGTTATGAATGTTTTAGTTAATATTAATATTAATGTTAATAACTTTTATGTGCTTAGAATATAAGATGCAAAAATAAGTAGGTACTCGTGGTACGTCTCTCGTATGCGGGGGGCCGTCTGGGAAGGTACAGATTTGTATATTTTCAATGTTATTGACAATTGAAAGATTGTGAAAATTCAACTAATTGTGTCGCTGCCTGTTCCACATCTTTGCCAGTTATTCTGCCGCCAAGCTGTAGTCGCAAGCATTACTGTGTTCCATTAAATAATATATTAATCATAATAATATTAAACGTCTTTGATGAGTACTTTTTACGGTATAAAAATTGATTCTACCAATATGATCAATGTACCACAATGTACACAATTGTGTCTTTACCGTTTAGAATCAAATATTGTCTTTCATTTGTAATTCAACGCCAGTTTGGCTAACAAGGAAGATATTTATATTTTAAAGCTGTAATGTTCCAAACTCAATTTTGTTTTATATTTCTAAATTTTAATTTTACCACGTTTTTATAGTCACTTTCTTGTTTGTCTGTCTGTCGTTCCGGGTGTAATCTCGCAACTCAAATTTCGAGTACTATAGCTATTCGTTATAGCTTTCCGGCTAAAACTTTCAGGGTAACTCACAGCTCGATGACAATGCATTCTAAATCTATTTATTTAGCATGCAATGTCGACCCTACTTCAAAAGGCGCATAAAAACCGCGGTTTTTAGATATTATTTTTTTAATCTGTCACCTTCTTCTTCTTTTTGTTTTTTCTTGTTTTGAAATGTATTTGTAATTTTATAATCTTTATCATACGACCTTTTACGGAGAGGCAGAGGTTTAGAGGGCAGCAGCAGACTAGCTACAAAAGCTACCGAGTAAGCATAAAATGAGTACAGTCGCATATCTAGATTAGCTCTAAATAATGATAATGCTTGTACAGCACATGTGTCGGCTTACACCTCCATAAATTCAATAATCTGTCTGTTAAATCAAACTCAACAATAACAACTGTTTACTTGTTTTATAACGCGTAATTCCAATGAAATAAGAGCAATTACATTTAAGGTACCGCTTAGTTCCAACAATGGGTATAATAGGAGCTATAAACATGGTGCGGCGTCCTATGGTGCTTGCGGCTGATCTAACGAGATCATGCCTAATGTGTCTTGGTGAAGATGAAAGCAGACAGTTGAAAGGTTGGGTTACAGCAGGCCTTGTTCGCTTAGTTTAAATACTTCGAAGTACTGCGAGGTAAATTGTGCCTTATCACTGGGTGCAAGAGTAGCTATTTATATTATTAACACGTATTATTAAGTTACTTTCTTGTTTGTTTGTCTGTCTGTCTGTTTGTCTTTCTGTCTGTCGTTTCGGGTGGAATCTTGCAACTCAAATTTCAAGCACATCCCGATTAGCTGTCCGGTTAAAACTTTCAGAGTAGCTCACAACTCGATGACAATGCATTCTAAATGCATAAAAACGTGGTTATAGATTAATTTTTCAATCTATTACGTATTTTTGTTCATTTACATTGATTTTGGGAAAGTAGATATTTATATTCATTTTGGGTGGTTATGTGCGAGCTAGGTTGTGCCTTGGTAGGTGCGTGACGTCTTGACGGAGTGAACCTTCTGTACGTAGTACTATTATTTATTCTGTGGTTACAGTATTTATTTGAACAAAATCTTGGACAGATAGCATGATGAGGTGTTGAGAAGATAATCATTAGGGTTAATATTAATAAGAATAGTTAAGATAGGTAAGTGTGCAATTGGTATTACAGAGGCGATAGAAATGAAATGTGGAAGAACTTTAATTGAAAGAGAGTTCGCTTAAAACACAAGTGGTAATTTGTTAAAAGTTGTAATGCTGATGAACATCAAATCATCTGAATTCATAAATTACAAACCACCAGTCGCGCCACGCGGTTTCACTCGCGTGGACATTTTTCCGGGATGAAAAGTTTCCTATATGTTCGTTCAGGGTTCATCAGTTATCTGCATTTCAAATCCGTTGCGGCGTAAAAGTAACAAAGACACACGTACATATTTTATATATTTTTTTTATGTAACTGAGTGACGAGACGAGCTGGTCGTTTGCCCGATGGTAAGCAACACGCCTGCCCATAACAATAGCAGCACCACCCAGAACCCCGTTTTGCAAAATCCTGCGCGGCACTGCACCGCGCTCGTCACCCTGAGACAACTAGCTGTTGAATCTCATAATGCCCAGTAATTTCGCTGGCTACAATGCCCTTCAAACCGGAACACAGTAATGCTTGCGCACTACTGCTTGGCGGCTGAATAACTGGCAAAGCGGTGGTACCCACCCAGACGGCCTCTCCAAAAAAAAAAAAATCTCGGAATTTTATATTGATTCGCATTTGTAATAATAATGTCATAGTTCCACTAAATAATAATGTATTAAATATGTGGTACCTACAAAATATTATATAGGTACCTATTAGCAAGTTTCAACTTAATAGAACACAGAAATTAAAAGTACTGTAAGCCGAACGGTTAATTCGCCTCAAATATCACGTCATTAAAACGAACAATAGGTAAAGATAGAATTAGCCTCACAAAAGTGATTCGCCTATCACTATACCTACCAGTCAATGCAGGGCGACGACAGCGCCCGCGCAGGAGTCAACGACCCCCCTTACTGGTTACGTAACAACGTAGCTTACGGCTACGGACGTAGCATGACCACGACCGTCTGCAACTGGTTGAGGTCATACGAAGTGTGAAGCTTGCACAGGTGGCTTCTGCGAAGCGGATTTTTAACCGACTTCAAAAAGATGAGGTTTACAATTCAACGGTATATATTTTTATTTTTTTGTGTGTTTGTTACGCGATTACTCCGCCAATTATGAGTCGATTTCGATGATTCTTTTTTTGATTGGTAGGTCATACTTCAAAGGTGGTCCCATATAAATTTTATCGAAATTCATTCAGCACTTTTGAAAAGGCCAGCCAAGTCTAAAAGGTAGTAGATAGATACTACCTACAAGTAGTACTTACTATATACATAGTATTTATCTGCTACCTATTAGACTTGGCTGGCACCGACTTCAAATATATGAGTGGGTAGCGCTTATGATAATTATATTAATTTATTTTTCACTTTTGAGTGCCTATTTGTGGTATTGAAGTCGGTTTAGTTTTTTTTGAAAAATAATTTATTAGTATGTTAAGTTTTTTTGTAAATAACTCTTTAATATAAGACTTTAAAAATGCAATAAATAATGTATGGTTAACATATTATATAAGGAAGTTCAAAATATGCCAAGCAGTTGCAGAGAAAATATAAGAAACGATTTGAGTTGTTTAAACACTTCAAGTATTAATAAATCAGAAAATAATTATGTTTCGATACAAATAAAACTATTATTTAGTATTTAAAAGTCTATGGATGCTAATAATAATACCTAATACATAGAAATTTTGTGGCGAGTAGTTTTAAATAAATATCATATTTATAAAACCCATTTAAGATATATTAAAAATAAAATTAACAAATTAGCGAAGCCCAATTAGAGTTCAACAACTTAACTACAAAAACATTTTCCAACAATAAAGAACGTTGGTAATAATTCATAATATTCACACACTGAGATTTAACAAGTTGATAAATAATTATGAATTATTATTTTAATTATATGACCATAATAATTCCACGTGTTACTTACTTAATTAAGTTATAAAGTACAGCTTAATTTCTAGATGTAAATCTAATTAATTTTGCTTTTGTCTATGCTAATAAAGTGTGTTTTGTAAAATGTGTTGATTTAACTAGGTAATTGTTTTATCTAAACTGTGGTATCATAACGTAATAATGTTAATGATTTAGCGGTAGTTAATCATAGTTTATAACCATACACTTGTAGAGTGCTGAACAAGCTTATGGCGCCTCCTCGTATACGCTTTGCCAGTAGTTTTAACGTTTTATCACGGTAGTTTTGAAAAATAAAAGATATTTTATTCTACTTACTTGCTATGAAAGGACTTGTAGAAACGAGATAAGGCGCGCCAAAAATTTGTAAACGCTGTGGCTATAGTTCTGGAGGTTTCCTGATAAATGAGTACCCACTTTTTACATTTGTTGTAGTTTAGTGGAGTTAATTTTTTTTATAAAATCATTCTCTTATATATTACATGAATAATCCTTTTTTTAATATGTCGGCAAACAAGCAGACGATGGTAAGCGATTACCGTCGCCCAAGAACATCTGCAGCACCAGAGGCATTGCTGATGCGTTGCCGACCCTTAAGGAGTCTATTAATTCCCCTTTTAAATGACAACATGACCCAATACTAGATCCTAGAGATATTAACTAGTCTGGCTTTGTACAGAGCATCAACAAACTCATAGCAGTATTTTTTAGAATGGTATCGAGTCTATTCTCGCATACGTTTCATGCAGTCGTCCGGAATTATTTTGTAAAAAACAGTTCAAATATTTGATCACACATTAGAAGGTGAGATTGCTATGGTGAAGTATCATAACTATTATTAAAAAAATGAACATGTTGAATGTAATCAATACAATAATTTAATACCAAATAAAATATCCAAATACACGCGCATAAATCGCGCCAAGGCACGAACATTCATCATTTTGTCCCTTTTATTAAGACACCATGGACCAGCCGACTCAAACTATTATGGGGATCAATAGCGGATACAATGGGATTGTAAAAGGGGGCTCATATTTTGATATTCACAAAAAAACTAACTCTTCCGCGGTCCCTCCGGAGCGAGGCTTACGTATTGTATGTTGAAGGGCTCAGAGTTAAGAGCGAAAATTCTTTGACAGGATATTTGTTGTTCAGAATGTCAAGAGAAAAAATCACGGTATTTTCCGCAGCCAAAATATAACCTTATCGGGTATAGGGTAGAGTTGATTTTCAGGTTGTGTAGGGAGAAGAAAGCTTTTACATCTAGTAACGTGTATTGATTGAAGAGACTCCCGTTAGGTTTTACATAATATCTGCGTTCCGCTGAGGGTGGGTGTACATGGTTGGTTAGGTACACCTATATTTGCGATGCCGTGTCGTTTTATGAGGCTTTTGAACTCGTTATTATCTGAAACAAAGAAAATTATTTGGATGACAAGCTTTACCATTCATGAGGACGAAAAATTTATATCTACATAAAAACTACTTGAAAGCACTTGGTTTTTCACGTACCATTTCTGCAAATTTTTATCATTATTCAATGACTGCAGAGTACAAAATTTAATAGTTGCCAAACTGTTTCAGGAAAGATGGTTATTTTACTCACAAGGACTGTAACTTAAAGAACATTACTCACCACCACGTACTTTGCACCAGCTGGCAGCAGCTCGTACATATCCTTCATAACGTCATCTCGAACAACCTGTAAAATTAAATGTATATTTATATGACTCAATAAACTGCCGCTTTAAAACCCCATACATTTTAAAATCTAGCGCAATAAATAAATTTACATCATCAAGCCATTTCAACCCTAAACCGTCTGCATCGATAACCGCGCTCTCAACCGGCCGAGAAAAATAAAAATTTCCTCCATGACGTTGATTATGGTCCGCTAGAGGGCGCCACCGTCGTCTGTTCGTATTTTTTACTGCCCCTTTATTTATTAGAGTGGAGATTGAAAGGGGACGTTATGGACGAGATGATTGTGACGGTCCCCTCCGTATGCGGATGGGACGCCAAATGTGCAGTTATTACACGCAAATAGGATGCCTGCAATTATGTTGATTCATTTGATTATGAAATAACAGCTAATTACGATGATGCGGATCACCTGTTGTTCATCAGACCACCTGTTTCTGAAATCTGATCTGTATGTGTATGCCGTATCAAAATCATTGTAGAAGCCTTTTCTTTTTATAAACTAGACATTTGCGCAACTTTAGCAAACAAGAAAATACAACGAGTATAATTTTTTATCTTGTCGTATCTTGTTGTTATATATATATATGTATATATACATATATATATATGTATATATATATAAGTGTATATATATATATATATATATATATATATATGTATATATGTGTTTTTACTGTTGGTAGGTTTCTCGTATGCGAGAGGCCGTCTGGGTGGGTATCACCGCTTTGCTAGTTATTCAGCCGCCAAGCAGTAGTGCGCCAGAATTACTGTGTTCCAGTTTGAAGGGAATTGTAGCCAGCGAAATTACTGGGCATTATTAGACTCAACAGCTAATTGTCTCAGGGTGACGAGCGCAGTGCAGCGCCGCGCAGGATTTTGCAAAACAAAGTTCTGGATGGTGCTGTTATTGTTATGGGTTGGCGTAATGCTTACCATCAGGCAAACGACCAGCTCGTCTCGTCATCCAGTTACATAAACAAAACAGGGTTGCTGGTAGTGACTAAAGAAGAAAAGCCGAAGATCGTGATCAGTGGCGTGGAAGAGGTTCTATGTCCAGTAGTGGACTGATATGGGCTGATGTTGATGATGATGAAAATTATACATGGCCATCACTATTCGCCTACTTTATGCAAATTGTTGAATAAATACTTGAAATAATTAACGTCATACCCTTGTGTATCACAACTTTTGTTTACGCACGAAGTCGCACCGGGATTACTTTCATTCCTGGGAGGTCAAAACTTATCAATCTACCGACAGAAAAGTTCTTCAAATTAGCCAAAGCTTTCACTGACACTACTAAAGCAAACTCGTCATAAAAAAAAATCTTTGTACTATCTAGTTACAACTCTGCAGATATGTCAAATCCAACAATCTGCAAAATCAATACGTTGTATCGTTTTACCTATCCAACGCGGGCTCTCCGCGACATGTATTTACGGAGGGTGGGGTTCCCCATGAAGTTCACACATGTGCTATGCGAACTGGCCGGTTAGAGCCCATTTTACCGTAGTATAATCAAAGACAGTGACATAACTTTCAACAATGATTATTGAATTAACTTAAGCGATTGTTAGCGTTCCTTTTTTATTTATATTTTTGTTTCTTTGTTGATGCCTGATCACGTGGAAAAAAATATTATTTATCTGACTGCTAAGAAATTAGAGTAAAGTTTCCAGTAAATTTTCAAGATAAAGATAATTTATTTGGAAACATGTGTTTACGGAGCATGCAGATCTTATATTTATAGTGTGCGGTACAACATGTTGAGCCTATATCGGCGTACAAATACAGAGGCGGCTATCTTAAACAGCATCATTCAAATACCAAGAAGAAGGCTACCAGACATCAGTTATTACTGTCAGGAGTCAGTTTTCTATTGTCATTGCATTGTTTCTAAGAGCAAATGCTTTAAGATAGACATAAAACATTTTTTTTTAAAGGATTCTATGTTTTGACACGAACTGGACGAAAAAATTTGTACAAACTTCGAATACTGTTTGATTTTCTCTGTGATATAGCCGTGCCCTATGAAATATTGATGCCAGTTATAGAAGCGCCACAATGTGGTGCTTAACATAGTAATGTGCGGTTTGAATGTCATGATGATTCGGATTTTTTAGTGAAAAATTATTAAAATTTGTATTTTAATAAATCGGTTGAAGTTATTTCTCTGTTCTAGAATCCATACTAATATACTGTAGGTACCTAAACGTAATTCTCTTTAATAAGTAAAATAAATAACAGTCAACAATCACGCGTGCTTACGTAGATCCTAGGTCTAAGATTCCCAGTGTCTGGAAAACCAGGAGTTACTTGTACCTAAACGTAGCGTAGCAATGACTCCACTTCATTTATTTTACATTTGTTTTTTGTACTGCTAGTCTTTACGCACACATTTAGACATCATGTAAACATGAGCAAAGATATTACTATGAGTACGCGTACAAATGCAAACCGATATTAATAATAATTTGTTTGGAGGGGCGCGCTTTCGAGAATGAACAGCTAATACCAACCCTATACTATAAGGTTTTTTCTAAATAATAATATACATATAACATTAGTTTTTAAAGTTTCGAGAATTGTACTCATGTTTTAAGGAAATTATGGTCTATTCACGCTTAAATTTAAATCAAAATTACATGCTTACTAACCTCGACGTTTCGATCAAATTGCATTGATCGAGGTCACAAAAAAACTCACTTGTCGTGGTCTTCTCTTCTCTTCATCTCTAAATTTGTGCGCGAACAGACCTGATATTTTTATAAAAATATAGATATTATAATGTGCAAACTTTAGACCAAAAGAACAACAGAATGGGTTCCCAACAATAGATGCCGACAATGCGGTAGACCAAGACGGAGATGGCAAAAAAGCTGAACACATACTTGAGAGATTGGCCCTCAATATCTCAACACCGCGAGAAATGGGAGGAAGATAGGGAGGCCTTTGCCCTGCAGTGGGACGATATGGGTATAATATAATAATACATTATATAAAATTCTTGTGTCACAATGTTAGTTATCTTACTCCTCCGAAACGGCTTTACTGTTTTTTACCAAATTTTATATGCATATCTGAGAATCAGCTACTATCTATTTTTCATACCCCTAAGTGATAAGGGTTGTTCATTCTTAGCATTTGTTTTTAATTAATATGGCAAAACAACGTTTGCCGGGTCAGCTAGTATTATATAATAGGTACTTACCTACATCGAAACAGAGCACAAAATCACGGTACAGACAGTTTAGACGACTTATCGCAAACCAGTTTACCTGCAACAACCACAATGATTACTCACACGATTCGGTATCGTATCGGATAACGGTATAATAGCAATTTGTACCGGATTGCGGTACACCTCTAGTCCTCGACCATTTATTTGTTTATACGGACTATTTTACTGTTTATTAATGGATAAGTAAAATGTGGATTTTATGGAATGGGAGGAATATAAACTGTATGTAGGTTTAGTTAATAGATGCAATACCTAGTTATTAGAGAGATTTGATCCTTAGGGTTGACCCTTTCGAATCAAATCGAATCAAAATCTCTTTATTCAGTTTTGGCATCACAGACGCACTTATGAACGTCAAATTATCACCATTACCCTACCACTGCACCAGAAAAAGAACCACTCAAAAGATACGGCAAAAACTGAAGGGCATGTTGTTTTAGAGATTTTTTTATAATATTTCGGTTTCCTACAGTATAGTATGCTTTTCCCATTAGGATAGTATTTTTGATCGGGGTCATAAAAATACGGTATGTTTATTTTCTATATTTGGCAAATAACTTTAAAAAAACCTTTGATTGCAGGTATTTTTGTTTCCAAAAATAAAGGAATTTTCCTTTGAGTAAAATTAGCTAACTTCTATATTTAGGGTACTTTCCCTCCTGGAGGCAATGGCTTGATCCACCTTGTATAAATGAACTGGGAAGTTCAAAAAAGCATTTCATTACAAATTTAATAGACACCTCATCCTGATCATTCACAGTCTATCCCATATTACTGCTGGGCTGGGTATAGGCCACATGCTATGTCAATTCTGCAATTTTGACAGCTTCTGTGGTTTAATGGTTGGCGAGGTTGCCTCAAATCTCATACACCACCGAGTTTGCGGGTTCAATTAACGCGACAGGCCAAATGCTTGTGCACAGAAAAAAAAAGCGCAAGCATTTATTTTGTCTTCGCCTTAATAGAGACAGTAAGAAAAGTGCTAATATGGACTCATTCTTAGTTTTAATCTACTTAGCAGCTTAAGTTAAACTCAAATTACTTATTTGGCTAGATAGTTATATTAATGAGGTGTCTTATTAAGAAACTTCATTAAGCAAAAGCGGCGAAAATCTGAATGCAATCAAAATTGGAACTGAATGTGCCCGTCAATATCATTTGACTACCACAAGGTCTTGAGCATTTTATATCTTTAAAAATATCTTTTCGTTAAGTTTTTTAATCAAATATATTTATTGGGTATGCATAAAAGTGCACTTTTGAACATTTTAATAGCCAGGAAAAATAATATTTTAATTAAATAACGCTCTACATTTTAATTATTTAAGCATAAAAATAATATTTTTTTCACGCAACGAAAAATACGTTATCATGACTTTGACCACAATCTTGACTATCACCAAATGAGTTTATACATGCATACTTACTTAATTTATCAAAATTATATTATTAAATAATATTTTTTACCTATTTATACTATTTATATATACATACATGAATACTTCGTACCTAATGTCAATGATATATTAGAATTGTACAATAAATATATTCAACATTTAGGCCCAACTCCGATGCTAACGTTTACACCTACGTTAACGTTTTGTGTATCGATACAGCTTCGATCGGAGAAGCTGGTGCAATACTGTTTCGAAATGCCAATATTCTGCCCGGATGAAATATAGAAGCGATGAGTGCAAAGATTATGAGAGCAGATGTGACAACTATAATCCATAGCTTATATAAAGTTTAACAACATTTTAAATTAATATATGACACTATTTATATGTTCATATTTTTTCGACTTCGTCGTAAATTTTTATTGTTTTAAATTGATTTTTTTATTAGGTATAAGGAAGTAAAAACACACTGCAATTTGTAGGTATATTATTTAATGATTTATTAATATTTCAAAACACAAGCACGACTTTAAAGATTCACTAAAGTTGTTTAATTGTTAGAACGAACTTATTGAACTCAATAAAAAAGTAACTCAGCGTAGAACCATCTCTTCTGTGCGAACCAACTCTTTGCCCCCATAACTGGATTAGCGGCGGGCAGTGTGCGTATCGGCGCAATATATCTTTTCGATTGAGCTTTTGGTGTATCATTCGCGAAATAATTCCGGGTTGCAAAGTGCAAGCCACCCTACAGAGGGTGACGGGCATGTTTGAAGATTTTTACTTGTTTTATGTAGGAACTGTTGCAGTTATGGGCAAATTACTGGGACCGGAATTGATTTTTCAGACGGTAGTTGTTAGTTAGGAATAGTCTGAGATATCAGTTTTTTTATAAATTAAAAGTAGATAAAACGTGCCTTTATACTGCTGAAACCGCAAACAACAGCATTATCCTGTTAGTTAGGGTTGTCAAACTTCCCGGTACCGACACTGGCTTAGTTAAGAACTATAATGTCCCGGTCAGTATATAAATGAGTCGAGAAAAGATGTTTAAAATGTCAGAAATTAAAAAAAAATATATAAAAATGGAAATCTTCTGTTATTATTTGATGAGACAACAAGACGAGCATGATCATGCACCTAATAATAAAGTGCGGCTGTCCCTATAACAACAGATGCAATGCCTACGAGTACTTAAAAACGCAATGCCTTAAAAATTGCAAATTATTTTTAAAATGGAAAATGGAATGTTAAGGTTCGGGATAAAGAGGTGTGGAGGGGTAAGGACAAGTTGTTTCCACAACAAACTTCCCGGTCAGCGTCACGACCTTCATGGCATCCCTAAGCCAGTATCGTCGCCGTCGTCGCCAGGATACAAAGAGACGTCGATTTAAAGCGAACAGTCCGTCAATAAGTCTCGCCTCGGTCAGGGTTGGTAATTGACGGGGGTGGGAGGATGGAGCTAAGTAGGGTTGCCTCTTGACGAAAATAAATGGCATAATTAGTTTATTCGTTCAGTCAGGTGATTATGGGGGCTGAAAATTATAATGAAGCTAAATTGTATTGTAGTTTTTCAAAGAACCTAAATAAGTAGGTACTCTGTTACAGATTTCTAACTAATATTTGATTTCTTAATTAGTACTAAATTAGTGACACGAAGAAATTTAATAATAAATTAATTAAATAAGAATAAATTAGTAAATCTATAGATTATAAATATTGTAAAACATTACATTTAATGTAGGCCTATAAAATTTATAACAAATCTAGATGATACAAGCTAAGTACACTGAACAAGTGAGTGTCTTAATAAGAAATACATAGGTTGGTTGGATATAGAGAACAGATAATATGTGTGGTGACGAGAGCTGAGATACAAGGGAGAGATTCACCTAGACGACGAAAAAGAAACGAAATTACGTCATTCACTCACAGTTTACCTTACAACAGAACAAAATAAGATAGAATAAAAAGAGCAACTACTTCAATCACAGAAAATTACACCTTTGCTTGGCAACCCTAGAGTTAGGGCCGTTACGCAGCGCCTTCTCCTAAAACATTGTCATCTGAATTTGTGCCCGAAGTAAATAAGAATCCCGGGGAGCCGGGGTGTCCCGGGGTCCTCGCTCTAATCACAGTGGAGGGTTACTCAGTGACTTAACTTCGGGAAGTTGTCAGTACCGTAAGTTGAGAGTTGAGTTGTGAGTGACTGGGTGAAGGAACTAGGTAAGCCTATATATAATGAATGGAGAAATAAAAGGAAAATATATGGTTGGTTTTGTTTGGGAGTTACAAAAATTACAAAACGTTTATGAATTAGAAAATAAATACTAAAAAGGTAAAAGGTGGCGGCTGCAGTCTGTCTGTCGTTCCGGTGAAATCTTGCAACTCAAATTTTGAGCACTTTACGATTAGCTATCCAGCTGAAACTTTCAGTGTAGCTCACAACTTGATGACAATGCATTAAAACGTGGTTTTTATGTATTTTTTTTAGTCGGTCACTTTCTTGTTACAATATGATATATTTTTAATTTTTCGATAATCTCGATATAACTTGTTCAATGAGCAAGTACATGGGATCTATAAGACTTAATTTACCGTGTTCATTGTAATTGAAGTTTTTAACTTAATTGGAATGCTTTTAGTCTTTCTTATGTTGTAAGATCACCTTTCAGGACGCGCCTCCACGCTCAAACTGCTATCTGTTTGCAAATAAATGCCATGTAAGTCCCCATCTGCATCTCGTTCCATATATCGGTGGAGGATGCAGCGCAGTAGACAGGAACCGCGCAAGCTTTGGATCTGGTTAGAAAACGACCAAGGTAGGAATAGCGAACAATTATTTCATCGACTACATTGGGTCACTAAGTCTTCGGAGTTAGTAACTGATCTGTCAGCAGTGATTTGAATGTCAATTTTGAATGGCAGTAGAGATATTCCTCTGAGAACAGTTGATACTTTCATAGTCCTGAGGGAGTATATATAATATTATGAAATAACATGTCAAACATTACGTTATCGAACAAACTATACAGAAGAATTAAATACCTTTACTGTCATCCAATCACTGCCCTCCACGGACTACACCGTTGGGTTTGGTACTAAGCTTCATTACTGTTCTCCACTTCCACTGTACTCTAATGGCGGCAGATTTATAGATTTTCTCTGGATACCCCACGAAGTCCGGATTAAATTACGCTGGCCGTATTGGCCGGGCGTTATATTAGCGCCCCCATTTGTTTTCTCACTTCGGTTTCAACTGATTTCAATGGTCACTTTGCCTAAAAGACTCCGGTTGAATAACTTGGCGAAAGAGTTTTAGTTAATTAAGCAGGACCCCTGTGAGTGGGTGCTGATAGTGAATTTGTTTTTTCAAGTGTGAGCTTTGGGTAGGATACGGGCTAATATAAATCGGCTAATTGTTCACCAATTATACTTCCACAATAAACAAAAATAATTCTCCAAATTGGTTTATAAATGACGGAGTTCAGAGGAAAAACACATTAAAAAAAACATTGAATAGAGAACCTCCTTCTTTTCATCGGTTAAAATAGCCATTTCTTGTTTATTTGTTTAAAAATAAAATTGGCCTCTGTTTTCTTCACACTGGGGTTTTCAACTGATTTCAATTGTCGTCCGGACACCAGGGTTGGCTACACATCCACACGAGAGTCTCGGTCGAGAGAACTAGAAAATGGTCCTTTTGCCTAAAATGTCCTGGTTGAATGACTTAGAGTTTACCTGGATTCTATGAGTAGATTCTTGTTATTTTTATTTTTCTTAGCTTGATTGTTTATGATAAAAATTATTGTACAATTTTTTACTAATATAAACCGTCATAATGACTTAAAGAACCTACAACAAAATTAAAAAGTAAAGTAAGTAGTATATTTCAAAGTTATTAGACATATCAATCGTAAACAGTGAAATTAAATGTAACCATGTAGCATTTATTTATTTATTAACTGTTAATTATTATCAATAATAGAATTCTTACTGTTGTTTTGTGTTCTGTTGTCTTGTTGCTGTTGTTTTGTATCTATCATTTAAGTTTATTTTATTGAAAATATTCTTTATTATATCTATTAATAAGATTAAACTAAAACTAAAAAACCTTAAAAAATATAATACTAAAATATATGTATTATTAAAAGGAGTCCCTTTAGGCAAGGTTCCGAAGATACTGTCAGCGTTCCCCCTTTGAATAGCTATACTAATTCTTTGTCCGAAGTAGCTGCCAGCTATTCGGTCTCCTGTGATGTCGACTAACTTTTTTGCTTTTTTTGCAATTGTTTATGTATATTATTGTTGTAGACTTGACATCCCCGTCTTTAACATATTGATAATTTCTCTCCATCCAAAAGTTGCCTGGAAGAGATCGCTTTTAGCGACAAGGCTGCCCATTGTAACATTTTCTTTAATGGTTTTTATGTAATCTCTGTAATTTATTGTTTGCAATAAAGCGTTCATCTATCTATCTATCTTACACATTTTAACAAGTAAATTAAAAATAATGAATTTGCACATTATTCTCGATTTAATCCAAATTAAAATCAAACACATAACTAACAGACGATCACTGCAAACTCCTTCAGAAGTCGTAAAGAATCAGACAGATACCTTAGAATGAGAGCTATCCAATTCTCAAATACGAAAACTTCATAAGTAATCTCTTGTATTTTAATAACAGTTGTCTTCGCCCTCCCTTCGTAAGTACCTCACCCTCAGACGAGGGGAGGGTCACCCTCTCCTGATTTTTAAAACCCAGACGGGTTAACTCGCGGGAAAGTATAATGTTATATTATCTACAAGCATAAGCGATCTACGGGACTACGAGACGAGACGACGCCATAGTGTTTACAATGAATCGTCAAAGATATTCTTTATGTAACAGAATGACGAGACGAGCTGTTCGTTTGCCTGTTGGTAAGCAATACCCCAGCCCATAACAATAACAGCACCACCCAGAACTTTGTTTTGCAATATCCTGCGCGGCGCTGCACTGCGCTCGTCACCCTGAGACAATTAGCTGTTGAGTCTCATAATGCCCAGTAATTTGGCTGGCTACAATGCCCTTAAAACCGGAACATAGTAATGCTTGCGCACTACTGCTTGACGGCTGAATAATTTGCAAAGCGGTGGAAATAGAAAAATATATAAAAGATAAAAAAAATATTCAGATATGAATATTAATTAAATTCATTACAATTCAAATTGCCAAAAAGTATAATATTAATAATATAAATCTATGAATATGAAGTAGTTTATATACTCAGACACGCCGTGATTGTACAATTACTGAAACTTGTTGCAGTGTTTAATTGTTTTATTGCCTTGCTCAACATAATCCATCTTCATTGGCACAACAGATAATATTAAAAAGTACATAATATGTTTTCAATAAACTAAAATAAAATGTGCCATTATGCTTTTTAAAACAACGTTCAGTCTGAGTGGCACGAGAGTTACTTTGCAGACGCACTGATCGCTTAGGTAAGTCTGAAGCTTGAAGCTACTCCCTTACAGTAAAATGTTACCAGTCTGTTTGTAGATAGGTATGTTTTTAGAAATTGGCGGGAATTTTAATGTTCTCCATTTTGTGTGATTCATTGTATCATTGTAATAGGCTTTCAGGAGTGAAATCAGAAATTATATTTTGTTCCCTATATTATTTTATTTTACATTATGAGTTAGGAGTTTATGAAGACGTCTTATAGGGCTTATTTAGACCTATAGTTAAAAAGTAGCTCCATAAAATATTTGAACTTAAGACAAATAATGCAAACTCGGCAAACTGTTGTATTCGACAAGATTCTATGAGCCTCTGTGGTGTAGTAGTTGGGATGGTTGGTTCTAACTCATACACCACCAAGGGTACGGTTACGGGTTGATTCCCGCGAAAAATGTTTGTGCACAGAAAAAAAGCGCAAGCATTTGTTTCGTTTCTGGGTGTTGTAGGACCATGGTCTTCGTAGTTCCTGGTTTCGTAGATACAGGAAGTCCTAGTTAGGGCCAGGATCTATGTATGTAATCGTTGGGCGTTTTATTTTATTTATTTATTTGTTCTGCATAAACACAAGAGACAGGTAAATCGGCAGGTAAGTCGTTCGTCTGAAGGTAAACGCCACGCTTGCTCATAACATTTATAATGCCACCTACACCACATGCACACTACTGTTTGGCAGCAGAATTACGGTAAAGCTGTACCAACCCAGACGGCCTCCCTAGTAAAGTTGATCGTTTTTAGTAAAATCATTGGTTAAAAAAGTCGAGATTTGTTTCGATTGATGTCGAAAGTGACATCGTTACTATAGATAAGGAAAAGAAAGAAAGAAAGAAAAAAAAATTTGACAAAGACAGTCACACACTAACAAAATAAAGAAAGAAAAGAAAACATAATTACAAAAAGAAAAACATAATATAAAAACAGTATAAAAGATAATTATGCTTTTATCTATGTGGTGCCAATATCATCCAACATGCATAAATTATCACTCTTGTCGCGTCATACACATTTTTTCAAAGCCATAGCATTTATTATCAAGTCCTCATTCTGATGCTTGCCTCCAAGTGATGTTGTTTCATCGTGTTAATTCAATTGTGAAAACGCATAGTCCGTTGAGCAAGCTAAGTAACCATAGCGTAGCGACACGTAATTTGAACTCGGCTTAAAACATGTGTGAACTTTTTTGGTGGTATTTTCATGAATATTCGTTGAAATAAGATTACGTAATATTATAGTATAAAGAAATAAGTATTTTAACGTGCTCCATATTCGTAGCTAGAATGTACTCATTAAAATTGAAAATCTGATAGTAAACCACTGACTCTTGAAACACATATACGAGTACAATCTAATGTACTAGTTCAAGAGCCTTTGGATTTAATAATGGAACCATGGTCATCTCAGTTTCTGGTTCCCAAGATACAGGGAATCCTAGTCAGGGGCTAGGATATATGTATGTGATCGTTGGGCGTATTTATTTATTTATATATTATTACAATTGATATTATGGTTTTTTAACTACTGCAGGCACCACCGATCCAACTTAGATATTGTCAATACGGTACATATTCCCAGAGATCGCTTTGAGCGATAAGACCGCCTATTGTTATGCTGATTACTGTGAAATTTACTTGTTTTTCATGTACCTATATTTAAGGTTTTTTAACAATAAAGTGTTTATCTATCTATCTATTCCCATACATGTTTTAAACTTAAGTACTTACCTGATTAGAAACCAGCAAATTGTGGAAGATGAATAAAATACTTTATTATTATTATTATTATTATTACTTACTGACTCTTAAAACATATATACGAGTACAATCTAATGTACTAGTTCAAGAGCCTTTGGATTTAATAATACTCTCTCATAATATCTATTATATCACAATTATTATAATGGGACCATGGTCTTCGTAGGTCCTGGTTCCCCAGATACAGGGAATCCTAGTCAGGGGCTAGGATATATGTATGTGATCGTTGGGCGTATTTATATATTTATACAATTGATATTATACTATTAAAAACCCTATTAGCTGGGAACAATCCATTATATACACGGGTGCCACATTTATTGTTTTTTATTCTTGCTCAGCCACTGAAGTAAATGGCTATAAAATCGACACCTAAAGATTTTAATCATTTATTATATTAAATACTATTGTTTGTTATATCGTTGTGATCTATATGAACAAAATATTTATTTCAGTAGTTATAATAATAATTACGTTTACGTCGAGTGTCGCTGCACGCTATCGCATAAAACTCAAAGTTTTAATGTTAACACAATAAAAACAGTATAACAACTCCAGATAAACAAACCAAATAAAAGCACACAATCAGGTTGATAGTTTCATGGCAGTACCAGTTGCTACCTTTTTTATGTAACTGAATGACGCTACGAGCTGGTCGTTTGCCTGATGGTAAGCAATACGCCAGCCCATAACAATAACATCACCACCCAGAACTTAGTTTAAAAAAACCTGCGCGGCGCTGCTCTGCGCTCGTCATCCTTAGACAATTAGCTGTTTAGTCTCAAAATACCCAGTAATTTTGCTGGCTACAATGCCCACCGGAACACAGTAATGCTTGGCGGCAGAATAACTGGCAAAGCGGTGGTACCGACCCAGACGGCCTCTCGCATACAAGAAACCTACCACCAGTAAAACCAGTAAAACATGTTTATCAGGGAGATGTATCCCTATCTAGTCTGTGCTAGGGAGATATTACATAGTATGTAGTGATATATACATATAAATACTACTAATTCTGCACTTATTAAACGCTGCTCGAAGGGAGTTCTACTGATAGATATTTGTTTTTTTTGTTTAAAACTATACTAAACAAACCCATGACTTGTCTATTGCAGTCACCGTCACTATTTAGTTACTATAACACCACCGGGATCATCGATGGTCTTGAAGTGTTAATATTTTCACTTGACGTACATCGATACATCGATGTGTGTGTTTTTATGTAAAGTGATTTTGTGTGCAGTTAAGTTACTGCTTGTATTTTCTACATTGAGTTTACAGTGTTTCTGCCCAGTAGACTTTACGACCCCGTATTATGGAGCCTCATAAGATAATCAGAAAAAAGCTCCATTTCCATTAACGAAAGTGTTAAGTTATAGACCGTAAACGAAAGACAAACATTTTATTGTACAAAATAAGTTGCCTAGATCTTGTTCAGACGGAAAGCGTACAATCGCTATACATTTTACATATCCTGAACCACCCTGAACTTTGTTGTCACTGGTCCTTGACTTAGGGAAGTAAGTACCTAGTTTAGGCTTGCGTTTAGTTAAGTCCCAAAGTCAACAGTATCCTACAGATGATTGTCTCACGTCCAGATTGTCCCATCCAAAACAAATGAATGAAGATTTTGATGGGACAAGTTTGTCTTATTTTAATATTTTTTTGTTATGTTATTTTAATCTTATTTTAATTTATTTTATTTTATTTCATTGTATTTTTTTATTATTTCAATATTATTATTAATGTGTGATATGGTTCTTATAACTGAAATAAATATATTAAAAAAAGCCCTCTAAGGAAGAAAAAAAAATTACCTACTCTAGTCCTTATATTACCGAATTTTATCAAAATCCGTTCAGTAGTTTCTACGTGATTGATCAACTAACATCCATCCGTCACACACAACAAATTTAAGCATTTATTCCTATTAACAGCGTCCCGCGGTATTCCCGCTGTTTTCCAGGATAAGGTCTTTTTCTTAGATGGATGGATGGATATTGTTATTCACTCATGCAAAAACTACTCAGCGGGTTTTATTGAAATTTGGTATGTATAACTCGCGCCAAACTTGATGGCAGCTAACTGGCGCGTCACGTGATCTGCGCAGATACAATTTTGTATGCGATTTTGTTACTGCGCAGGTCACGTGGTGCATCTCTCAGCCGCCATTAAGTTTGACGCGATGTATACATACATAAGGTCCTGGAGAAAGACATAGGCTACATTTTCCCGAGAAATCGCTGAGCGCAGCTAGTTTATAATATAAGGAGAAAGTAGGAAAGTTAGCAGGTAGTAGGATAGTAGTGATAGCGTTTTGGTTTACTACGGTTAGTAAACAGCTATAACTTCTGTCCTTTTAAGTCTAGAGTGAATTGTTATCTTATGGGCTAGTGTGCTACATCTTAGGCCGCATTTTTGCTTTCCATCACGCGAGATATCGTCAAACTTCCAGCGAAATTACTGGGCATTATGAGACTCAACAGCTAATTGTCTCAGGGTGACGAGCGCAGTGCAGCGCCGCGCAGGATTTGGCACAACAAAGTTCTAGGTGGTGCTGTTATTGTTATGGGCTGGCGTATTGCTTACTATTAGGCAAACGACCAGCTCGTCTCGTCATTCAGTTAAATAAAAAAATAAACGTAAGCCCAGTTACCAATAAAAAAAGCTTTCTATTGTCAGAACTCACTAAATCCTAATAATATTATAAATGAGAAACTTTCACGATGGATAGACGGTTAAATGGATAGAGAGATGGATGTTTGTTATTCAGTTACGCAGACTATTGAACGAATTTTAATGAAATTTGGTATGTAGATTCTTAACTGATCCATAAGTTCAAAGTCGCTCAGCGAGCTATGGAAAGGGCTGTGCTCGGAGTTTCTCTGAAAGATAAGATCCGCAATGAGGTAATCCGACAGAGAACCAAAGTAACCGACATAGCCCAACGAATTAGCAGGCTGAAGTGGCAATGGGCTGGTCACATCTCTCGAAGGACGGACGACCGTTGGAGCAGACGTGTCCTTGAGTGGAGACCGCGAATCGGCAAGCGTAGTGTAGGACGCCCACCGGCCAGGTGAAGCGACGACCTGCGAATGGCGGCCGGAAGAAACTAGATGAGAAGAGCCGAAGACCGGACTCAGTGGCGTTCATCGGGAGAGGCCTATGTCCAGCAGTGGACGAATACAGGCTGATGATGATGATGATGATGATGTAGATTCTTTAGGTCTTGAAAAGGATATGGGCTATCTAGTAAATAAATAAATGCTATCATGCATATACTGTGATATATACCATGACTCGTCAAATTGACGATATCGATGGACAGTGACCTTGGTTTGAACGTGAAACCTACAGTTTAAGCCCTAGCTTATGCATAAATGATTAGTTTTTTCTATGAAATTATCGACTTTTCTATATGATTCATGAACGACCATGTAAACTGGTTAAGGATGATGCAAAATTATGTGGGTCATGATTTTTGTATGGGTATTATTTTTTGTAGTATGTTTAACATAGGTATGATGTGAGTGTGGCTCAGTGGGAGAACGTGCGACTTTCGATCCGACGCACCCGAGTTCGAATCCCGCTGGCCCCGCACCACTGACTTTCTTAAGTTATGTGCGGATTTAACACTCACTCTAAACACGGTAAAGGAAAACATTGTGAGGAAACCGGCATGTCCAAGAATTTTTCACAAAAAGTCAAGGACATGTGACATTCACCAACCCGCACTGGGCCAGCGTGGTGGATTATGGCCCATTCTCTCTCTCTATGAGAGAAGGCCCGTGTCCCAGCAGTGGGAACGTGATGGGCTGATGATGATGATTATATTTATAAAAATATATTTAAAAAAGAAATTTATTTATTTATTTCAATTCAGGTGCCCGTTACACTTACAGCACTACAACCAAAGCGTATAACATGTTTAATTATAAAAGAGATCAAATGAAATTGAAACGATAATTAAAAAATTAACAATAAAAGCGTATTAGTAGGGTAACAATTGGCGGTTCTATCGCTAAGAGCGATCTCTTCCAGACAAACGTGCAAATAGAGGAATAACGCAAATATAAAGATGTTAGATTATATTAGAAAATAATTAATTTTTAGAAAAAAACAAAAACCGACTTCAATGTATCTTCGAAGTCCAAGGTCACATATCGATGAAATTTATATGGGACCACTTCGTAGCTATACTGAACCCGACGCGAAAAGAATTTTTCAAATCGGTTCATAAATTACGGAGTTCAGAGGTAACAAACATAAAAAAAAAATACAATCGAACAGAGAACCTCCTCCTTTTTTGAAGTCGGTTAAAAAGAGACATCGCCGTTGAGTTTCTTGGTGCTATCTTCTCTAGCGGGTGTATTTCCGAAGCACTGGTAGAGTCCGTATTCGCATTTCTTTTCTGGTCCCGGACTTCGGACTTCGGAAAGAAATGGGTAAAAATAGTACTTATTTTTAAATCATGATGTCATTTTTAACCAATTTTTAATTGATTTGGATAATGTATGTTATGATGTTTAAAGTGCATTTATTGTGTCTATTTAATAAAATATTTTTCGACTTTTGACTTTCTGTCTTTCTTTCTTTAAGTAAGGGTCATTGACCGCGTTTAAGAGAAGATTATATTCTCAACCAGTTTTTTCCTCAACTTTGTCCGCGTTCACAACTAAAAACTTCGTAGATGTTTTCCATAGGTAGCCATTTTAGAAAGATCTCCTCGGTACTATGAGAGCGCGTACTACGAAAAGGTTACGCTAAACTTCGTTGTTACCCAACCAATTTTGATGTGAACTCATAATTTAAGTTGTGACTTAAGCTACTAAACCCTGAAAACCGCATCAAAATCCATCCAGTTGGTTTTAAGTTTAAATAAAGGTAACAAACAAATAAATCAAACATCCTATTTTAATACAATTTTGGGTTCAGTGACCTTTATATAATCGAACCTAGTTAGTTTTGCTAAAATACCTTATACTAAGCCATAAATGCGAAACTTTGTGAGGATGTATGGATGTTTGTTACTCAATAACGCATAAAATATTAAATTCGATTTTAACAAAATTTTGTAAATAGGTACTTTAAATCCTGAAATAAGACATAGATACGATATAAATCTCATACACCACTGAGGTTGCGGATTCGATTCCAGCAACGGGACAAATGTACACCAAATATGCACCAAAACAATCGCAAGCATTGCTTCGTGTCTGGGTGTTGTGGGACCATGTCATAGTTCTCGGTTCCCTAGATACAACGAGTTCTAATTAAGAACTGGGATCTATGTTATGTGATCGTTGGGTGTATTTATTTATTTTATTTATACGATATTGGCTGCCAACTTCAAACTGGTATACTTCTAACCTGTAACTCTAATAATGTTGCATGAAATATAGCAACAGTTTAGTTCCGAGAGACGAGGTTTTAGTCCGTAGGTAGCGATTGAGAGATTTAAAAAAAAGTGGTGTTGCTTTTCATAAGGTCAACAACCTATTTGTCTCATTACATAAAAAAACAGAAAGCATCAAAATCTAGTACATCTAGTTTATGACGTCACATTATAATAAAGTATCTAATAACTTACTAAGTAATTTTCAACTTACTTCACGGTAAGGAAAACCAAATTACTAATAACCTGTTCATTTAATTGTCTACTTAATTAAAGTACTCGCAAGTTGCGATGTAGTTAAAAGGATCATCAGACCATTAATTTTACTTAACTATTAACTTCACTTGAAATTCCAATGAAAACCCTAAGTTACGAAAGGTAAACCCATAAATCAAGACGAAAGCATCGGCTCCCAATCCTATGTTGCTATTACATCGAGGTACAGACACATTAATCATTTACAATTACGTTAAACGGCCCAAAGATCCAGTAGAGCAGACTCCCGCCGCATTGTGAATAGGTACTCAACTGACAGTGGACAAATAACAAAACTGGGTTAATCTTTTACCTCCCGCGACGAGGAGGCTGAATATCACCCCACGCGACCTCTCTTTCATCCCTCACTGAAACTGAAAAGGACAGCCGCTCACAAACCACTTCCAAAAGGCTCTATCACAACAAATGTTCCCAATCACTTCGCTTTTATAGACAAACAAATTAGGTCCTAATTGAGTTGCACCCTGAATTTTTTACCTTTGGAATTCAAAAAAGATTTATTCGATCAACACAATCTGTACCCTGTTTAACCGACGATTGAGTCGATTTTCCTCTATTTAGTCGAATATAAATTCTAGATTTTTAGTATTATATTCATGTATTTGTTCCATCACGTCTGTGCCGAGATGAAAATGCCATGAAAAGTCCGTCCCTTTCACCCTGATGAGATTGGACAGAGAGCGTGCGATATTACATTAAGTCACTGCGGAGTGTACGTATTGCTACCATTTACTTTGTTTGCCTTAGAAGGTCTTAGCACTGGAATTTTCGTATAAATCTAACTGAATTTTTGTTCACCTTCAAGAGTCCAGACGATCGTTGGTTCAATTGTAACGACTTTCAAACTTTCTATGTAATATCATATTACTAAACTCGATTGCTATTTTTATTTAAAAAGTGAATCTATTAGTTCGAGTGCTTTCAAGTACCTTTCACCTTGTTAAAAATAAAACTAAATGAGGGGTAAGCCAAAAAAGCCTTTCCAGGCGGTCAAAGTGTATGTCAGATTGTTGATCTGACGAACATTTTTACTGACCATTCCGATCATCACGGTAACCGGCGACCCAGCTTATCATCCTAGACTAGTTCAGGCCCAATCAGTAACTACATATAATAATCAATATAGAGGGTTGGGTACATATCACAAATACAAATTTAATTCAAAATGCTATATTGTACACCAAACAAAAAAATCAGTACTTAGGTACTTGAAAACAACCTACACAGTTTTACCTACAACTTTATAAATTTTATATATACCTATTGTCTGTAAGGTATTTATAATGTAGGAATGATGATGCTCTGATGCTTTTACTTCAATGTACTGTATTATTATTGCCTGAATTATATAAAAAACACACTAAAGAAATAAATAAAAAAAAGTTTCTTTTCATTATTTATATATGTATTTTCCTTATATTTCGTCTTTCAAACAATTGATCAAAATAAAAAGTTAATAGCAGCGATGAAGCGTTTAAAAAAATATCCTGCTACGCTTTAACCTGTCTAGACCCTCTAAATTACGCCGAGACGAAACCGAATCAAACAATAAAAAGTTAAATTCCACAAACGATATCGGTATACGTATTGAAATATTATAATACTCTTCAACCTATAATTTGATTAAATCGGGGCGAAAAAGAGAAAGAAAAGTTGATTCGAACTGCCCAAGATTTGGGTCGGTAATGATCGGCGGCGGATCACCAGTTTTGTTTGTTAGTGTTTTAAAATGTTCAGGTATATTAAATGACTGTTTTAAATCGTCATCGGCCTCCCTGGATCCCTTCGGAATATCGGGATGTTTTAGCCTTGTTTGGAACACTTTAAATGTAGGCTGCGTTTTAACTTTCGCAGCGTCAATGTCAGAGTGATCTTGAGAATAATAATTGCTCGACGTTGCAAATATTGATCTGTAGATTTAAGGTACAAATGACGCTTTCGCGTGCTTTTTGATTCGATTAATCACTTTATTATAACACCAAAGTACAGTAAACGAACAAAGATAGATAATAAACTAAAAATAAGTGTCACATAGGCCGTCTTATCGCTTAAAAGTTAGACGGTGGCTTTGTTTATTATTTACATAATACTAAATATGCTTTCTAGATTTACTTGTTTTTTTTTTTACATCTGACTGGGTCAGCGTTTGACCACGATCTCACTTGATGTGAAGCGACGATGTGGTCGAAGATGTAGCACGCTTACCCAGTAAGTACTTGTTCACTCACTCACTTGTTGTGGAATTTAACTTGTAGGTTAGGTACTTGTTTTACGAGAGCTCTCGTTCCAGCGCAGCGTTCGGCGTGTCGACACCTGGTGATGCCTAATGAAGACTGCGAAACACGTGTCGTACAAGGAGGGTTAAGGGCTTTCTTTATTTAAAATTATTTTTAATTTACTAAATTTTTTTTTTTTTATATATATATTATTAAAAAAGCGGAGGGATTATTTATATATATATTTTAATTTTAATTCATTTTATATTTACTATCTACCCCATACCATATTATATTATTCTAACAATAACCTACATAATAATCAGCGGAATCACACTACATATTTTCATTGCGTTTCAGTTTACAGCTTTTAACCTTATATAGCTCTTATATGCCGCTTCTCTTATTCTGCCGCGTATTATTTGACACTTCACATAGTAAAAAAGTTCTTTACACGTTTAGCTTGTTTTGTAGGTTTAGCACCAAAAGCACATATTCAACGACATTATTCAGCGGTAGTGCTATGCTATCGCCACTACACTACGGCGGACGCAATCCCTACCTCCCTGGCAACTAGCCAATGGGAATAAACTCTTGCACTTTATATACATACTTACTCTACATTTCAACGTAATTTTGTAATAAAATATATCTTCCTTTAGACATATTTTACCTTATGTATTAAACTATACCTAAATTATACTCTTTTATTTGCAGAACTCGAACCTGAGATCTTCTGATTAACGTTGTCAGTCGATCTACCAACTAGGCAATAAAAGTCCCTTTGAAATACACCCTTTTGGGCGTCTGGGTTGTCTGGAAGAGATCGCCTTGTGCGATAGCATCGCCCATTGTGACACTTATATTAAATTTATTGTTATTTTAGTTTTAATTGTGTCTGTATTGAGGTGTTATCATAAAGAGTTATTCAATTCTATTGTTTTTCCGTGAAGTGAATGCAGTCAACCAAAATTCAATAAATTAAATCTATTCAAATTCAAATTTTATTTTTGTAATATAAACGGAGACCATTTACATATATTACACAGTGCAGTTATGATTATTAATGGTAACATCAAAATTCATAATAAAATAAAATAACTAAATTCATTACATAATTGTTGTTAATAATGTCAGTCATTTATCAATTGTCATATAATGGAATACTATATTTATAAAATTGATAAGATAATGTTCAACTCAATGTCAAATACATTTTTTATTTATTTAACTGAATGACGAGACGAGCTGGTCGTTTGCCTGATGGTAAGCAATACGCCAGCCCATAACAATAACAGCACCACCCAGAACTTTGTTTTGCAAAATCCTTCGCGGCACTGCACTGCGCTCGTCACCCTGAGACAATTAGCTGTTGAGTCTCATAATGCCCAGTAATTTCGCTGGCTACAATACCCTTCAAACCGGAACACAGTAATGCTTGTGCACTACTGCTTGGCGGTTGAATAACTGGCAAAGCGGTACTTCTTCTTCTTCTTCTTTAGCCATTTTCGACCAATTGACTGTTGTAGGCCTCCTTTAAACTTTTCCATTTTTCCCGGTTTTGGGCAGTGAGAGTCCAGTTGCTGCCCGCCACTTTTTTGATGTCGTCTTTCCATCTCATCTGTGGTCTCCCTTTACTGGCCTTTTATGCCCATACTGTCTCCACTCTAATAGTCACGAATCTTAGTTAGGGGGGGTCCCCCTAATTCGGGGGTAATTATTGTTTATACATAAATATATGTCTATAATATGCTTGTTTAAAATTATGACCGGTAAATCTCCAAAGTAAAGTCTTTGAGAGTAAATCTTTGAACAAGTATAATTATTTAGGACGAGCTAAACGACTGCGTATTAAACGCTATTTTCATTTACCGTCCAGTAATTGAGATAGTAGTCAAATGGCCTATATAAATAAAACAAGATTTTTGTTGAAAAATATATTTTTCAAGACAAGCTTTTAACAAATTCGTAATCGGCATCGCAAGCAAATTGAAATGAGCCCAAACACTAGTAGTTTACGATTATCCGTCAAATAGTTCCATTGCCTACCTTCCGCCTCTATTATCAGATCAGCTGGCTTTCACCATAATATGATTTGATATTGAACTTTCAAAAGTATGCAAAATTTCACAACCGTAGGATTAGAGGAAGTGGTTCTGATTCAACTTGCAAGATTTGGCCCAAACAAACAAATATTGATAGTTAAATAAAAGCTTGTAAAAAATTATGTTCGGTGCATTAGATTTCCACCTAGCACTACCAATTTAGTATAATTACCAACGGTAAGATATCTTGTCTACTATTAATTATTCTGTGCCCAGAGCCTCGATGGAGGCAATCCCTACCGCCTGGCAACTGGCCAGTGGAAATAAGCTCACCGCGACACCCTGAGAGCACCAATACATGCTGCACTTTATACATACCATTTATAATTCGAGGCTGTTATATTTAAGTTGTATGTACGGAAAATTTAGATTAAAGCGAGTCGAAAATTTTAACGTTACTTAATTTGTGTCATGCTTATGAATGTGCTGGAGTGGAGGAAGGAGGAAAAAACCAATGAAGTTATTATGTCCAACTAATATTATATCTCTTCCTGTTTGAGCACAAACCTTTTTTTCGTTAGTCCTAGGCATTAGGTTGGTGCATCGGGCCCTGGACGACACAATGTTTTTTTTTTATTTTTTTCCTTGTCATTGATTGCGTCATTTAATTTCTATACAATTGACGAGGGTTTTTCTTATTTACTGCTTTAATAATTTACACCTCGATCAAACTTCTGTAGCAGCATCATAATTAGTATACTTAAAGTAACTAAGTGTGTTTACTCGTTCCTTATATATCTCAATAGAGTATCGGACAGTAATCGAGAAAAAATCTAAAATGTAGTTAGAACGAGTGTTAGCCGAACCTGAAAGATGATCCAATCAATATTTTTGTAAAATAGTAATGATTTATATTTTTAAATCAATAAATTAAATCTAATAATTCTGACATTTTTTATCTGTTCCAAAACACCAACACAGTGCATGACGTCATTTGAAAGTAAATACCGTGTGCGAAGCCTGTTTATTAAGCTATTGCATAGCTTCTATCGCGGGCCTTGAGCGTGGAGACCGAATCCAGAAATTCCGTAACGAAAATAACCTAACACCCCCCACTCCGAATGCTATGCAATAGCTTTACCGCGGCAGTCTCCGAGTGCCACACGTCTTTTTTTCATATTTTTGCTTTTTATCTAAATCAAAACGATATGTTTTTCATTCCATGATGACCCTAAAGTCCTTAAACTTCACAAAAAAGGAATAAATCACTTTGCAAGTTTGCTTTCGTAGAGCTTTTCGTTTTGTTGGCCTTCCTATGACGTCATACGTTCTGAGGCGATCTTTTGCGCGGCAATATTTGAAACATAACATTTAAACATAGTTTTAGGTACTTTTAGGGCTTTATTTAATTAAAATATTATTTTTTATGACGATAAATATATATTATGGTTAATTTCAAACACTTTCTGAAAAGTTGTCTGATCCCCTATTAAGGCCACTTCTCATTTTAATTACAAATGAAAGTAAAATTACCTATATAAAAAAAACACACTTTTTAGTGCGGGCGCCAATTGACAATTTGTTTTTCAAATTTTTGAACGCACTACATGCAAAAAAAATCTTTATGTAAAGACAGATTTCCAGTTTTCCCGCTGGTTATTAGAATTTTTCCGAGATAGAAACTATCGCATTCATACAATTTTAAATTAATATTGGTTAGGATTAATAACATTCACGTCTGCCGGCTATTTACGTCACTCACAAACAGACTCATGTTAATTTTAACCGTTACATTTCAACGACCTTTTTGTCATCAATGTTTACATGAATTAAGATTTTATACTTGGTATATTTTAACATGTAAAAAATCGCTCAATAACCAAGACAAATAATAGCTGTGTATTTTGTCAATGTGTGTCTTTATTTTTATTTTTAGTACTCCTAAATTTAACCATGTTTCGTGGATGTTACAAGAAAATATTCCTCGCTGCAACGTTGTCAAGAAGAAGATCACATCAAGAAGACCACCAATAGTTCCACTTTTGTTAGCTGGGTTGTTAGTTTAGGAATATCTGTGGTGTTTTTTTTTTATCAGTTGTGTCTAATTCCGTCATCCCGATTTCACTTCAACACCTAGTTTTGAGTAATTTGTACTGCGTAACCTTAGCCGTCGCTATAATTTAAGTAAAATTTTACATAATTAACAAATTGTATCTGCAACTTTTGCATATAATGCCGCTTGCATTTTGTAAAAATATCAATTGTTAGTCGTTCAAAAATTTATAGAAAAAATAAGCAATCGTATCTAAGTAAGAACTTAGACCCAGATTTACATGTGTAAAGAAAAAAGAGCTTTTGTGTTTCCCACCGCGAGAATTTAGCTTAATTTAAAACAATTTAACCGTTAACAGCATGACAACAAGCTGACATTTTTTCTCATTAAGTTTTTGCTCGGCTCTAGATCTCAAGGAGTATGTGAGCCGAGGGTGGAAGCAATTTAAACCAAAGTAACCTGGCAATACGCCAGCCCCCAACGGGTCTTAGGGGGCACGCAGACGCCGCGATATCGTACGATCTCGGTACATTCAGTCGTTGTGCCAGAATTGGCAAATATGAGGATGTAAAATTAATTTTCATTTATCTTGAACATTATAAATTCACTGTTAAATAAAAGCATCTACATATGCACACTATCATCTATTCCAGTGGAGCCTCATTGCTGCCATCCTTCGATCAAACCTGCAAGACAAACTGCTTTACACCCGCCTATCCCGCCTAGCCTAGCCCGCCGGTACCTACAATTACAGCTTTTTTTTATGGAACTGAGTGATGAGACAGGCAATTCGTTCACCTGAAAAAAATTATCCAAAATAAGTCATGGCTTAAAGGACTTTGTATCCGGGCCAGTAAAAATATTAATAAAAAAAAAATAGTAAGCGCCACGCCTGCCCGCAACAATTACAGTCTCACCCAGAAGTTTTAATACCACAAAATGCAGTGCGTAGATACATTAGATATTGAGTCTCATATATGCCCAGTAATTTCGCAAGCTACAATGCCTCTCAAACCAGAACACAATAATGTCGGCAGTCGGCCTCTCGCATACGAGAGACGTGCCACTAGTAGCTCTTTTCATGTTGAAAAGTAAAATTCATTTTTTTTCAACAAAAAAGCAGTACAGCGTTGTCGGAAAGCACCCTAAGGTTACGATGCTAGGCATCGCAGATAAGAGCCCGACTATAACAACTCATAACTTTAAACATCCCTTTCCGTTTGATCTCTGACAATTGCAGTTTGTTTGGGAAGTTGTTCTTTAAGATTCTCTTCGGTTGCTGAGTCGGGATTTAGTGGCATTTAGTCACTTTATACTTCGGTTGGAATATGTGCTTTGCGATAAATAAAGTGTGTGCATCCTTATCATGATTTCGCTATAAAAAACTTTACAGTGACAATTTTGAACGGATTAACATTTCAACACTCTTTTTATAAATAAACAAATAGAAAACTTAAGTTAAAGGAAATGCTTGAGCGCAAGGCATTGTGCATTTGTCCAGCTATTTGTAAACAATGTAATCAGTAAAAAAATATGAGCCAGTGTAGCTCAGTGTGAGCACGTGCGACTTTCGATCCGACGTACCCGAGTTCGAATCCAGCAGGCCCCGCACTGACTTTCTTAAGTTATGTAAAGAAAACATGGTGGGGAAACCGGCATGACCAAAAATTAATCACAAAAATTCAAGGACATGTGACATCAACCAACCCGCACTGGGCCAGCGTGATGCCCATACTCTCTCTATGAAAGAAGGCCCGTGTCCCAGCACTGGAAATTTGATGGGATGGGCTGATGATGATGAAAAAAATCGTAATGATTCTGAAATGGCTCCAATAACAATATTACTTTAAACCTTTCAAATATACCGATGCAGACCTTCTAGGGTTTTTGCATTGATCCGTTGTTTCTGGTTATCCTATGATACATGCATAGAAAGTAAAGAGTTTCGGTAGCAGAGTAAAATCAATTTTAGAGACTATTGGCCGGAGTCCAGACGAGCGGTGTCCGCTGGCCGCAGCATATTGTGAGCTATATGTATTAATCATAAACATATTAAAATAAACTGTGCCGGTGTACCTTTACAAGGATAGACTAGTGTCGTGTAATATCTATTTGTTATGGAAAGGTTAAATAATCCAATCTTTTCTTTTTCTTTTATGGAACTGAGTGATGCGACGAACATGTCGTTCGCCTAATGGTAAGCGCCACGCCTGCCCATAGCAAAGTGCCACGCAGAACTTTTAATACCATAAAAACTACTGCATTGCACAAACGACTGCATTGCACTCATCGCCCCGAGACATCAGATATTAAGTCTCATAGCCAGTAATTTTGCTGGCTACAATGCCCTTCAAATCGGATCACAGTAATAGTTGCGCACTACTGCTCAGCGGCAGAATAACTGGGAAACCTGTGGTACCGACACAGACGGTCTCCCGCATACGAGAGACCCTAACCTAACACTAAACTCTCAGCTGTCAAATTGTTTTTTATTCAAGGTTGCCAACAATTTACTGCACAAATGGCGGCAAATTCAAATCTTGCGTTAATTTTGGGCTATAAACTGATGCTGAAATGCATCAGTAATTATTTGTTGTTATAAATTTTAAGGATCATATTTATAGTGTGTATGATCAATTATGGTTAATCATTTAAAAACTGTTCGTGATAATGACGCCTACAAAAGTGCCGATATATCTATGATATGCCAAGATAAACAAGCAATCTTGTGAAACAGTTTCTTAAGCAATGGAACTCAAAAATTAGATTCCATGATTCTTCTGATATGAAAGCTTTAGGTTTAGCTCCATTCTTCAAAATAACCAAACTGATTTACTTGTCTTTATAAAGAATTTCACATTCCCAAAAGGCATGTCTGTCATTCAGAAATCTGAACCACAACAAAACAAGCAGTAGGGACGTTTAATTACAACTAACTGTTGTTCACATATTAACACAGTGAATTAGGAAAATAGGAAATATAAGAAAACACAGAAACAAGGAGATATAACTCGTCTTAACGATATACATGATATCGTCTGTCTCTCTGGTGTAGTGGTTGGGCAGGTTGACCCAAATCACACCGCTGAAGTTGCGGGTTCGATTTCCGCAACTGAACAAATGTTTGTAAACAGAAAAAAAAGCGTTAAAAACAGAAAATATGCATTTGTAGTTCCTGGTTCCCTAGATAAAGGGCATCTTAGTTGGGAGCCAGGATCTATGTATGAATACGCCCAATGATCACACATTGAGCGTATTTATTTATTTAGGCTTAAAAATATAGATATAAAGCTTTTTTAGCCTTAGTCAAATAACATATTAAAAACAACAGTAAACATATCACATCGCGAATCCGAACTCCTAACAATACTCGATCTCGATACTCGACTCGCTCGTCTCATCACATAAAAAAATGCAAGCCCTCCTTCAACATCCAAACCCATATCACAGTATTTATAAAACTGTGCCCATACTGTGAGTTTGAAACTGTATTGTTTCAATGAATTATGCGCATGCGTGCTAGTGATATATGCATGTTCAAAAATTTCGCTTCTGAGGAAGCCAAAGGCGAGCATTCATAGCGATTTGTACGATCGAAATGTTACAGATCATGCAAATTCTTCAAATTTGGTCTAATTTTGTATGAATTGGTAATGTGGGAAAACAATGTAAGTTATTTTAAAGATATTAGACGAAACATGCAACAATCTGATTAAGCAGCAGACTGGCGGGCAAAATCATTTATTTACAAAAAGGAGGATTATCTCTCTTTGATTGTATTTTTTTCATGTTGTTACCTCAGAACTTCGTCATCTATAAATTGATTTAGAAAATTATTAATTAGCTACATAATGGCCCTATATAAATAACGTCGATATTCGACGTTAAACTTCAAACAAACATCAAAATTGAAGTCGGTTTTTTTTATTATAAAATGTATTATTTTCTATTCATAAGATGCATGATATGTTAATTAAACTTGGTCATCTCTTTATTACTCAAATGTGACTTAAAATGTTTGCTTATGAACAAAGAAGTACTAGGTACTTAGTAGTACTTAGTACAATATTCAATTCTTTTTTCGTTTGTTTTTGTTTTCTTTTTCATGCTTACTGTTGTCGAAGCTAGAAAATTAAGAACAGTTTTTCTGTGATACCAAGGGTTGTTTAACTCAATTTCGCCTGCAGCATTATAAAAGCTAGATATTTTCCCTCGCAGACAGGCAATGCTCTGTAGATGCCACTTCGAAAGAAATACGTGCCCAATCGAACGATACGATATCGAATATGTATTCAGTAAGTACTTTATCGAGTTAATTGTTAAGCTCGACAACAATGTGTATTATTGAATTGTTTTTCTTAATGATTATGATTTTCTTGGTGATTTGAAAAGTCTATTTTCAATTATACTACCATTTGTAGACAACTCTAGTTTTAGAGATGCAAATCCCACTTTCTTATTTAGGGACGGATATAAAAAGTCTAATTTTATATAGATTAGTCACTTGGAATAATTTGTCTGTCGTCACGATAATGTCCCCTATTGTTTGTAGTGATGTCATAGGTACCACGTGCAATAAGCAAGCATCACAATCGATTTACTAACCATCGAATTTAACCGATAAAGTTTTTCGTGATACGTACCTATTCAATACTCCATCGATATTTGCTGCGCATTTATAACTCGATATAAACACCGAAAACATCGATTGAAATCGTTCCGGTGCTTTACGACTTTATTTCGGGCGAGAATGTTTTCTTTGACTGCGTCAGTTAGCTTGCGACCGGCGTGTATCGGATAAATATTAATAAAGCGGCTCGACCTCGTTTCTGGGAAGTTGGGAAGATCTTATTATAACCGCAATACCTATAATTAGCAACATTCAAATTACTCGTGGCGTGTACGTGCGCCAGATCGATGTTACGTGCGGCTTCTCTGTTCGGGACTATTTCGATTGACGATTCGCGAGGTTTTGGGAACGAGTCATTATCCAAATCGATTTTGATAATGTTCTAAACACGGATAATCTTTGGATCCCTTGCATGCTGCAGTTCACCAGTTTTTCTACTTAATTGATGATGAATGATAATCGCTTATTTTTCAACAGCCTTTGTATTATACCACGGCCGTTAAAGCTATGTCGATGCCTATCTTAATTTAATTTATACAGAAATATTAAATTAACTAAGACACGCTGCGGACTGTGATAGCTGTAAAGTTGTAAACAAAAGTAATTTAAGCGGTGATTTATGAAGTTTTAATTTATCACGCTCTTCACCAATAGTGGCAAGGTGAACGCAATACCTAGAGATAAAGATCTGTCTGGACAATAGGTCTTGTATAAAGTATCCACTTTATCTTCAACAAATTCAATGTGACGAGTAAGTAAAAACAAAAGAATGAGTCAGTGGACGGAGCCAACGACCTGTCCGTCGGGGTGATCTTTTGAAATTCCCGAATAATTGTCGACGAGTAAGGTGGCGACGAAAATAATCCGAGACGAACCGTGAGCCCACGCCATGTGAATTAGTTTTATTTGTGTATTGATTAATTGACTTATTTGTTTGGTGTCATAGCCACGACTGTTGCCACGGTATCTACTTTGAATTATAAGTATTTAGTTAAATATTCAGAGAATATTTAGTGTTAAAAAAGTTTGTTGAAAAAATTGTGACAGTTGTGATTCATCTGGGGGCAACGCTCATTATGACAAATCAGTTCGTTGATGCTCTATTCTGTGATTGGCCGAGAGCATTTAGGTATTATACATCGAGGCGTTTTAGTAATAAATATAAAAGTATAATGTAGAGGAGCCTGATACCGCTTTGAATGCTAAACCCGTACTGAACTACAAACACAGGCCAAGCTGGGAGTGTGTGAGTGGGGGGAGATGGAGGCACACACTCAACTAACCGTGGGAAAGCCTGCTTGTGCGGTGTGAACAGAACAGCATCAAGCATTCATTTGTTATTTTGATGCGAATTCTTTCGCACTTTTGTTCGATCATCGCACTGATAACTTTTGTTTTCTTCTCTATTAATCTTTGTGAATAATAATAGCATAATGTTTTATAAAAGTAAGCAAACTCCGTTCATTTATTAATAAACGCAGTTAACAATAAAATGAACAAACAACTAACAACCACAGGCGTTTGATCTCCAAACGACATTAGGGATCCCAAAGTTATTGAAACAAAATCAAATCAAGCAGAGCGGTGTTGACCGCCGCTCTTGAGGTGGATATTCATTTGGATAATGATATTCTGCGAATTACTCCGTGTTTATAACCATAATGCCTCGGTTCGTAGTGTGTCCGAATCGAGGTTACACACAGGCGCAGATCAACGTTATGCCTTCACGTGGCAACAACGTACAGTGTAACCGGACCAGATAAAGTGGACCTTTGGGATACCATCTGTTTCCACCGTTTTAGCGTCGGGTGGATGCTTTTGCGGGAGAAGTGGGAGGTCTGATAGAGCTGGTTGTAGCGTTGCTCGGCAGACGTCACTCGCACACAATGTTACTCCCGCACACATGGCTCCATGACCGTGGCATTCCATCGGCATCCACACACACACACACACGGATACAGCGCACCTTATTAAAACGAGACGCGAATCGACGAGTTATCGGGCAATTAGTCGTGGCTCTCGTCAGATATTTCAACGTCGGAGAATCTTGGACAGCATACATTGACAAGTGCATCATTTGATTAAAAAATCATGATCGCTGCACAAAATCAAAGTTCAACTACATCGCTACAAACATTGCATTTTGCAGTCATACAAAATTTCATACATAAAATTCGTCTTAATCAAATAATTTTGCAACATTTCGTTGTACAAATACAGCACGTGTAACATAGAAATGCAAGGATAATTTTATTTGCAAAGCTTGTTTAAAGATCACCGCTTAAATTTCTAAGCCAGCAATGTAAATCGTGCTCAACGATGGAGCTACCACGTGTCACCGCGTGAAGCTAGCGTGGTACGGTCGAGTTCGAGCCGGCACGCGCGGGAGACGCACTGCGCAAGTGCCTCTGATAACAACTCCACTCGCGAATTATTCACGAGCTGTCAACTTATGAATTATTATTCTGTTAACAACACTGCGTTTATGTTAAACTGTATTATACTGCGTTAATTGGACTTAGCTAAGCCTTTCGTTGAGATTTAATAAGCTGTGTTAAATATGATGTATGTTGTGCCACTTGTAATAAGTTTTTGATAAGTATTTATATTATTTAAATATATTCAGCGAGGCGTCAGGTGTGTTAGTTTTAAGAAACTTTTGAACTTCATTGATAAGATTAAAAATGGCATATGGTATTATTTATACACCTTAATAGCCTCAGTATCAATCAAACCAACATGTGTTTATTGTTCAAACAAAGTATACCTACCTCTTTTACACATGTAACTATGTCATTTGCCTAATCTACGGCTTGTTTCCTTATAAATACAATATAAAAACCATCTCAAATGTCAATCTCGTAACAAATGTGACAGCTATAGCTTATAGAATCGTCAAATTATGCGGAGGCAGTTCCTCCCACGGAACGGCCTCCAGATGAAGACATCACTATTTATAACAAAAACTGCCATAATGGCGTCGACGACAATCGCTGATATATTGCATTTTAATTGAAAACATTAATATCATGTTATAGACGTGTTCGCGGGTCGTGGTGCAATTAGATCGTGAGCGACATAAAATGTTATGTTGATACACAATATCTACTATTTAAAAATACTTACTTATAGAAAAAAAAATAAGCCTATAAAGAACAATTTTGGTCTAATTATTTGGCAATCACAATTAATGCGAGCCCCATTAAATTATATGTTAAGTTTAAAAAAAGCAATGTCAAGAACCAGTAGCCAAAAGTACATTTACATTAAGGTCACTAATTTCGATATTTTTTACTTTTTTAAATCTTTTTCTTGCATAAAGTCAATAAAGAAGTTGTAATCCTGGAATCAAGTTATTTACATAAATCTGTATTTCATTAGATACATTATTTAATTTATCTACATCGTTGTTAGAGAATTCTATGTAAAACGATGTCATAATGAAACATTACCATTCATTTAAATTGCTAATTATCAGTTACATGCAGTGGAATATTTTTTTGTAACAACAAAACAATAAAACGGTAGGTATAATAAATTAACACTGGTATAATTGATGAGTGCATTAACGGGCAATAAATAAATCAATTTATTTAAATTGTTGCAAATCTCTGTTATTTATAGGAATGTTAACTCTAAATGATCATAAGACACCTATTTCCGATAGAAACGCCAATAAAATTATCATAAACAATATTAATATTGAAATAAAACATAAATAATGCGGACACGTTATATTTAACAAATTATCTTGACAGACAAGGATATAAGAATTTGTAAGTAGATCATAATTTATTTTTATGTTTGCTGGTGAAAGTATTTTGGTAAACTTAGTAGGTATCTTCTAACAATCCATAGATCATATCAAAGTTTGCAGATTGTATGAATTGCTTACTGCTAGCGCCATCTCTTGAGCGCGTGGCAAACCGTAAGATGGTTTCACTGAACGGTGTTTATGTATATGTATTTATTCAGTAGGTACTAAGAATGACTTAGGTTTTCTACAACATTTTTATACATAACTTGGTCAACTTATTAATGAGTAACGCCTTTATTTTTTCTTTTCAGTAGCAATAACAACAGAGTGCTAGAGACTTGGTTATTTTTTATTTATTTTAAATGTGTGGTAGGTATGTATATACGACCTACCTGACCGTAAGCGGACACCGTTGCCTATGGACATCTACAATACTTTAAGGGGAGGGGGAACAAAGAGGATGGGAGTAATAAGGGAAGAAGGCCTAGCCTTTTGCAACCGTTCCGAAGCACGTCGATTTAGTTAGTTAGTTTCAAATTTAAACAAATCGCCCAAATGCGATATTTATACATGTATGCTAGCTACACTTTATTATAACGGAACTCACGGTTTTCGATCGGCTTACAGACTGTCTTGGAAACACAGGAGTATCGAGTGTGCGACAGTACCTTAACTCACGAGCTTATAGACAAGGCTTGCTAGGGACTATTTATTTATTAATTTACCAATGGATAGGTAGATAAATACATATTTCAGTAAATTAATGTATGTAAAAGGGAATCATACCCGGATGAATTATTCTTCCCTTTAAACTAACTGCAGTATACAAAGGTTAAGGAAGGAGCATTTTGATAGAGAAAAATTATAGGGCTAAACACTCACTTATCACCTTCGTAACGTTACCGGAATGCCTCGCTCGCGAGTGAACTACTCGGTAATGTCAACCCGCCGCGGCCGCCCGTACGTACCCCTGGTTTACAACGTGCAGGTCAAAAGTCAAAAAGTTAAAAGATATTTATCAAATAGGCACAAAAATGCACTTCTAAACGTCATATACACTTTATACACATAATACAAATCAATTAAAATACGCTAATTTCTTAACTTAAAATATAAGGTACCTAAGTATGTCTCCTCATTTCTTTCCCATACTCAAATTAAAGTCCGGGTCTAGAAAAAAAATGCGAAAACTGACTCTACCAGTGCTTCGGAAATACGCCCGCTAGAGAAGATAGCACCAGAAACTCTGCGGAGATGTCTCTTTTTTAAATCTTTTAAAATACAAATATAACACTAAACAATGAGGTACAAATTACTTATTTATTTCGAAAATCTCATGGACGTCGTGGACGCCGCGACTTCAACTAGCCGACCGCGTGATGACCACCTGTAGACAACGAGTGGACGCCGAACGACTAGGCGTCCACTCGTTGTCTACGGGTACGGCGGGTTGATTAATGAGTTATGACCTTAGAATTGACAACGTAACTTACGTTACCCTAAAACAATTCCAATTTTAATGTAGTATACAATATTTAAGACCTGGTAAGAGTCGAGAGAGCGAGCAACCGCAAGATTGATTCTTATGTATACACCTGTATGACTCCAATTTGTATGAAGTTTCAGCACTGATCATATATTATCTACGAACTAGCTACGGAATAACGTTTTGAATCTAGAATCTTCGCTGGCCAAGAGCACGATACGACATCGCTCGTAAACTCTACGTAGAGACACAAACACAAATGACTCTACCGAACTTGGACTCTAGCAGAGCAGTCGTTAAATAACTTTGTAGGGTGTAGAGATGGTAGAGTATGAATTATAATAATCTTAGAACATAATAATTTTGTGCATTTAGTTAATATTAGAGTAATAAAGATGACCATTTCGTTTTGTGTTTCTAATCCAGCAAAACTCTATAATGTATTGTAAATCTAAAAGATGTCTTTTATGTAACTGATTGACGAGAGGAGCTGGTCGTTTGCCTGATACTAAGCAATACGCTAGCCCATAACAATAACAACACCACCCAGAATTTTGTTTTGCAAAATCCTGCGCGGCGCTACACTGCGCTCGTCACCCTAAGACAATTAGCTGTTGCGTCTCATAATGCCCAGTAATTTCGCTGGCTACAATGTTCTTTAAACCGGAACACAGTAATGCTTGCGCACTACTGCTTGGTGACTGTTTGTTTATTTTACTGGGCAAAATTTGGTACAAAGATCCATACCATACACAATACTAACATTATATGTTATTATGCGAAAATTACTCTGTGCGTTATTTTTCACGACTAAACAAGGACATAAGAGTGATTGCCGGAATCTGTGTTTCCGGATAGCTATAATCTGGGTGTCTTTAAGACTAGAGTTAACAGGTTTCTTCTAGGCGAGCGTACTACATCTTAGACCGCATCGTCACTTAACAACAGGTGAGATAGTGGTCAAACACAAGCCTATAAATAATAATAAAATCACTTTAAACCTATTTCAATGCAGACACGCCTGTCAGCGTCAGCTAGTTTCATTTTATAGACGAATATAAATTGGAAGGAGAAAGAGGAAAAAGGGGAAAGAGGAGCAGGCCTCCTGCATCAGTGCACATTTACACATCGATGCAAGCACATCGACATTTCACGAACATAATTTATCACGAGGATGGTACCGTGGCGTGGTATATCTAAAATAATTAAAACCATTTCTAGATCTATGGAGTACAGCTTGGTCACCGCGATGGCCGGTTCGCCGTTTGCCGCCAATATACATATAGAAAGACTTTCATCTGTATGTCTGTAATGCGAACTCGGACTGAGGGCCGGTTCCACGGTCGGTGTGAGGATAATCTAGGAGTAAATAGTTTTATTAGGCTTTGAATATCATGGACTGTATTTATTCAGGGCTTAGATACATTAGCTTGTATTAATACTTAATAAATTGCAGCAGGAGCCTATTAGTGTTTTTTTCTTATATAACTGTTAAAAAAACAGTCCTCTGACAATTTTGTTACAATTTTCTTTTTTACTACTAGTTAGTTCTAAAGGACCAACTGGCCCAGGTCCCTTAGCTGAATAAGCTATTAAAGCCAGTTTCCCTTTATATTATGTTAATATTTCAAGTGGTAGGCTTACCACTGCGTACCACTGGCCCGCGGATGATTTTCCACCGAAGCCGTTTTGCCGTGGAATCAGGGTTATATTAAAATTTCCTCGAAGGTTCCAACATGCATATAATCCATGTTACGTAATAGGTTTCCGTTAGGAGTACTGTAGTACTGGTAGATTCGTTTTTGGGTTTCGTTGGAAGCTATACAAAATTTGGCTTCTTAATATGCAATCACCTTTTTTGTTTTCTTAAAGATATCTGTTTAGCTATAAGGCTGCTTATGGTATATTCTAGTTATAATGGTTGTTTTAACTTCTATAACTCTGTAATACTATGTTTATAAGCTTAGGTGTCTTAAGTTACGTACTACACTGTCGAAAGTAGTAACAATAACCCAGCACCCACTACACCCAGTGGACGAGTACACCAGTACGTTAGTATTATGACGCCCACGGAGGCTGAGATAAATTTCCTCCTTGTTTCTTCGTCTCCTTTTTACATTGAAGCACTTTATACTCGTACGCAGTAGGCTGTCGGTTAGGCAACGTGTGGAGTATGGCATGGGCTTAAGGAGTACTTTCTTTTGGGACAATATTATTTTATCCTCTAAAATCTAATTAATATTTTTTTAATAAATGTATTTTTATGTTTAATCTTTATATTAATTAAAGCGTCTATATTAGTTGATCTACGAATAAATTATAAATGACTTGCATTCCAGGTAACATGATAATTATGTTCAATATAAATAATGTACAATAACTAAAAATAAGGATCAAAAATAACATATGATCCTCTATTTTAGTTTTGGTCTTTTTTAATAATTGGTGATTTATATTGTTATAACAATTGATGGTATCAAGTATGTCTTTTAATATTGATCCTTATAAATACACCTCTATCTATATTATAACACAGTATTGTTTTAATGATTACTTCAGGGCAAAGTCATACATAGGTACGACGACGACCTAAGCGAGGAGTGTTAGGTTACTGGTGCACCACTACGCGCGAATCGAGCGAGCGAAGCGAGCGTGCCGCGGAAGCAGCCGGCGATGCGCCAGAAGAAGAATAAGCCAAAGTCATATTTATGAGCGATTAGGAGGAGCGAGGGGTGCAGTTAAGTTACTGTCTTATCACTAATTAAGGTTAGTACCTATAAATAAAGCCCAACAAATAAGTATCAGATATAATTCATACATCTCAAACATAGTTTTGCGTAGTCAAACAGATTAAAGTATCGATTGATTTGATTTATTTTTTGTCTCACAGAAAGAGGATCAATCATTAAAATAGTTGACAGTTTAGACTTTTTCACTTGCTGTTTTTGCAAAATTAAAATGATAATTTAAATACATGCCCTTTCCTTTCAATGATGTAGTTTAGAAACAGATATACAGATATATTACAGGTAAGGCAAAATTTAGAGACCTGCAGGGTACCTTTTCCCTTGCAGTGAGAAAGTATTATTTTTAAAACATTTTTTCTCAAGAAAAATATAATGGGCTTTATCGATCCGATTTGCCATCATGAGTGTTTCCCCAAAGTAACAAGTATTAACGCAGATTTCTGAACGACATTATTATTTGTAACCATAATGCGAACAGCTATTGAATGGAACACCTTACCAGCGTCTCTGTTTTCCGATTCTTATAGTCTAGGTGTCTTTAAGTCCAGATAGAATCGGTATCTTCTAGGCAAGCATCGTCGACCGCGTCATCACTTTGTTAAGACTGCGGTCAAATGCTTGCTTATCAGGTAATTAAAAAAATAAAAATCGTTTTAGCTTACACCTTGCACCACGCGCTATGCTAGACGTGCGTATGTCTATGCAGGCCGCAGTCAATGAACTGGCAGAGGTCAGGTGAAATTATCTCGTATACGAGAGCGCCTTACGCGACATCTGACTCACAATGGCCGGATACTTGTTTATCTCTAATTCTGATGCTTGGGTATTTTGGACCGCGTCAGAGTGAAAGGTGAGATTGAAGACGAGTTTTAAGAAGATTTTCGAAAGCTTTCATTTTCACGACGGAAAAATTACTTGAAAAGAGTGATCGAGCTGACTCTTCCTTTGATTATATTTGCATTTAGGCTCTATGATTCCAAAGCTTTATGGACTGTCTACGTAGACTATCGTTCCACTTTGTAATGTTTGCCTATTGTGTATCTTGGACGCTTACGAGAAGCTTTAGTTTACGATGAATTTTTAAGTGTGTGAAAGTAAGTATAGATGACTGAAACAAACTCGACTGGAAAGCGCCTTGACTTTTGAAGATCTGTTCGTCTTTGTTGGTGTCAAGTCGTCTTGACTTCATATGTATGATGCTGAAAATGTATAGTACAGTTTTTTTTGCTTTATTAAATAAACAAATGCAAAGTTTATAATGTTAAATAAAATGCACTCAATGAAAAACAAAACAGAAAAATTAGATTTGAACCTTTTTCCGGGAGAATTCACTCGTATCTACGCTTTCATTAAATAATTATTGTTAACCGAACTGTTTTAATATTAATGGTTGAACATCAGTCACATACGATTAGCGGTATCCACGCCTCGCAAGAGTTTTTTGCTTTAGTGTCAAATGTATAAATAGACACACGAGTGTCAAAGCACCTGCCTTTTTGAAAGGCATTTGAGATCGTTTGTCATTTGTTTCTAGTTTTGCAAAATGTGCACTTTCTACTCGTCTCATTTGTATTACAAAGTTGCACACATTATCAATGTTTACTTATTGACAGTAATTAATTTGTTTATAGGAGATAGAAGTGATATATTAAATTATAACTACTTTCATGTTCTACTATCATGTTATTAGTGTTGGTAAACAATACCTACCAAAAATAGGACTTTATAACAGGATTCCATATTTTGACTGACGTGAGAATTCTTGCCGTTATTGATATGTCTACAAAGTTATTAGACTTCTTATCGTCATGTTTTGTGTTTACTTATATTTAATCCTTATTCATAACGTTTTTGTCTTTTCACAGTACCTACACATCGAATAATTAATTACAAAACTACGAATTAATTCACACTTCTAGAAACAATGCTACAGTTTTTATCGCTTTTAATCAGCCAAGTAAAGTGACACGAAAGACGTAGGGGTGCCCTTAGTTTAACATTGTGTTTTGCATTTTAGATTGCTGAGAGTCTAAAAGACAGTCAATGACACGACGGAGGGACGGAGGGCTGAGGTTACGTTGCAGTCGAGATCTTGCCGTCTTGCCCGCTATCGGACTGAGATCTGTCCACTGAATCACGTATGTTTAAAGAGATGTTAGTTCTGTGACAGTGATCAATTGACTAAGAAATTTCAAAAGCTTCCTGACCTCGCAAATACAGAAATAAGGAGAAACATAGATTTAATCAATTAGCATCCTGTTTTCAAAAGTTCGTAGCAAGTGTTCAGTTAATTGTTAGTTCAGTGCACACTTTACAAGAATTTCCAGGACAAGGATATAATAATCATACTATCATGTCAAATTCTGTACAGTGTGTTTTGTCTGATAGGTTACATTATTTTATGTTTATGCAATTAATGAATTTGCTATAATGTGAATGATTTGGTATTTGAATTATTTAGGCACCGCGTTTATAAATAATATGCTCTCCATTACAAAGTAGGTATATACGATTTACTTACATTGATCTATGGCACTATCACGAATAAAATAAAATTGAATGTCAATGAAACTATTAAAATACAAATTTATAAATAACTTGAAGAATTCTCATAATTATACATATTTTAAATAAAACATAGTTATCGACTTTTTTAAATTTCCTGTTATAAAAACAAAGTGGTATTAGGCACTCTAGATATATACCACTTAATCGGCGTATCCGAAGGCACGTCGCGGCGCGGCTGCGTCGATAAACGCTGCAGCCGCATCTATAGTCGCCATCGCTTCTTAGCTTAAACATACTGAGCTGGTCTCAGACTTGCATTATATTATTAGGTACCTGCATCTATTGTTAACTTGTTCTTTAGTAATGTGGAAGGAGGAATGATTTAATGATCGGAGACACCAGAATTATTCACCTTGGGCAGGTTACTCGTAATAGATCTATGTTTGGCCACTATCTCGCCTGATGTGAAGCGATGATGTGGCTTCAGATGGAGCACATAGATCTAGAGAGAGACGGCAGTTGAGCGGCTGCTCAGACCCGTCTCCCCGATGGTTCACCGAACATCATCCCGAAACACGACTAGGTCGCTTGACGGCATGGCTTTGTTCTGTGGGTGGTATTTGGTATAACAACCACGGCCAGAGCCTACCACTTCAGAGCTCGTAAGCGGGTTTCATCACGATGTTTTCCTTCACCGTTTTAGAGCGAGCGTACAAAATCTGTACTTAACTATAACAGGCAGCAGGTTTTGGACCCTTCCCGAGTTGTTGTTTTCAGAAACAGAAAATTGTAAAATGAAAATTCTTCATAGTAAATATCTCATATTAGGCTACTGTCTTTCCTTTTTCTGTGATGTCTGTCCTCGTACTTACGTACTTCAATACGAGTACAATAGCTACGATTACGAGCCGTGGTGGGTGGAATGATAAAAAGAAGAAGCCTTCACATTCTTTTTATTTCTCCAGACGTAATTAGCCCGTACTTTGTTTTTCTCGTGCTCTTGGATTTACAGGAAGAACAGAATTCCGTTTTCTTTCTTCGCTCATGTTAATGTCTGTTTTAACCACAAGAATAATAAATAATAATATTAAAAATTTCATAATATTTTATTTTATCCGTGTACCATTAGATGAACAATATTGAAAATGTTCTGATGGTGAGGTATACCTACGCCGGGTAGTCTCTACACCACGTTTTTCGTAGTAAGCGTAAATCGCCACGATAGTATTGTATTCATCATCAGCCCAGTATGTTGTCACTGCTGGGACACGGGCCTTCTGTCATAGAGAAAAAGTATGCCATTATCACCTCACGGTCCCAGTACAGGTTGGTGGATGTCACATGTCCTTGAATTTTTGTGATTAATTCTTAGACCTGCTGGTTTCCTCACGATGTTTTCCTTCACCCTTTTTAGAGCGAGTGTTAAATTCACACATAACTTAAGAAAGTCAGTGGGGCGTGGTCTATTGTAATTTGTAATAGTGTGACCCAAGCGACTTCTCGTACTTACATCAGGGTCACCTGTTCAACTTACCTGTTTACAACAACTAACGACCGAAGTGCTATGACAAAGGTAAACCGCTCGGCGTACGAGACAACAGTTAGTTAAAATGCTACGCATAATAGATTTGATTAAAAGGAGCTTTCTCTTTACATAATGAGTGCCTGCTTCCATTCGCTTTGACGAAATCAGTGCACTCGCAGGTCGCAGCCATCTTTTAGGTTATGCAATGAGCTTGGGTAAGCAGACGTGTGGAAAGTGTAGGCTCGTCATCAGTAACTGTGTTATGCAGACCCACTTTATCTAGACTTGCTGGTGTGGCTCAATAATTGGACGGGTAATGTGTAATAGGCATCTCGAATCGTATGTGGCGTACCTATGCCACAGAATACTTAATAATAAACACACCTACACTGTAGATAGATTTTTAGTATTTAATTTCTTAAGTTTTAGATATTTATTACTCGCTTTGATTTTTGGAATGTGACTTCATTTGTTTTTCTTTTAATATCGATCTTTTTGATGGTGTTGTTTCTTTTCAGTGGAAATTATTCCGTAAATTTAGCATTGCAACGCTCTAACACGCTTACTTTAGGCATTGCTATTTTATCTGTACGTTATTAATAAGCTGTTCAACCAAATATTGGTTTCTTTGATTAAGATTGTGGATAATATCGTGTGCATTCTAAATATTGAGTATTGCCGTAACTATCAATGAATTAAAACGATACGATACTAAGAATCCTGTCGGATATAAAACTTTGCAATACTGAAATGGCCGTAAATAAAAAAGATGCGCGAACCAAAAATGTATACAAAAATAAACGGCAAAGGTTTTACGGAGTGAAATCTACGTGGAAATATCAACGCGGCTCGTGCTCTGATGACGAGTAGCTAGTGATGCGAGCCAACGATTATGATTATCGATATTTAAAGAGTTTTTTTTTATCGTGTTATGATTGATTGATTGATATCACTTTATTTTACACTTATTGGAGTGAAATAAAGTCAAATCAAAAGAAATAAAAATAGTACGTAAAATTCAAAATGTATGAGCGGTCTTATCGCCTATAAAAAAATTCTTCCACACGTTTCGGTTCGTGATGTTTTTTTCAAAGCCACCATCCATATCCATTTTAATTGATGTTTTCTGACTGCCTCGATAAGTTGTTGTAGGCTACATCCCTAGCGTAGATACTGAACAAATTTTGCTAATGTTTTCTCTGAAGAAGTTATATACGTAATAAATATAAATTGTTAAATCTAATAAAAACCTTTAGTAGCGTAAACAGGGACCTAAAGCTAGAGGTTTTCGCATAAGGACTCTTGACATTTCATTAACCAGAAACTCATTGAATACAGGTGTAAAAACGTAACTTCACCCAAAACGACGAAAAGCCAACCATGACTCTTAAATCAGACGACAAGTTAATTAAAATAATTAAGCAGTTTTGTACCATTGTCTTTACACTGAGATCGTTGACAATGGCATGTCGTAGCGGTTATAATTCTTACCTCATTCGTGCGACTGATCCGACGTGATTTGATTCAGTAATCACATGTTTTTTATTTAACCTTCATATAAAGTTCATTTTTGTTTTAATTATGGAACGCGTCAAGGTTATAAGCACAGGATGTGTGAAGTTTGGGTAGAGTGATTTAATTAATTACGATTTGTATTCAAAACGATTTTATCTATTATTATACGCAACGCATATAAAGAGTAGCGCCCACTTACATCGGTTATCTAGTTAGTCATTGAATATGCTTCAGAAAAGTTCACTTAGTATTTTCTTTCATAAAGGCAATAGTGACATATTTTCTCAGTAATACTTGTGTACCTATCAATGCAACATGTGCAGAGGGTAAAGGTCATCCTTCATTAATCAACTCATCTCGCGACCAACGACGTCTCACCGCTCGGCGTGCACTCGTTGTTCTCGGGTGGTCATCGCGCGATCGACGAGTTGACGGAGCGGCGTCAACGAGGTGCATGACAGTTTCGAAACGAACCACTCGCAGAACCCGCGCGTTGTCAACCCGCGGTCACCGCACGTCAAGCTTACGGGCGGCGGGTTATCACCGAGTGATACAATCTCCAGCGAGGCGGTCTAGTGAAGTTACGGAGATAAGGGAGTGTTTATGTATGAAATTTTTATAAAGTATTCTCAACCGCTTGAGGCGAGGCGGCGCTGGTCGGGCGCCGGGTTGACAAACTATATGAGACCTTTAAAGTGTTCAATTTGTCTGAAGGGAGTATTCTTACTTGCATATATTGTCAAAAACTATAAACCGACTGCAGTTTGCCCATTTCCAAGGATCAAATGCTTAAAGCACGTGTTTATTCAGAAGTAAGTAAAGAGCTTCCGACAAAAAAATAAAACGGCATCGTAGATTTCCCCACAAATAGATGGAATCCGAGAATATAAGATCGATTTAAACCTGATTTCCCCGCACTAGAGACGGTTGAGTTCTCCGTTGTTGCTTTTTTCCCATTTACGAGTTTCACGGCGACCGTTGCCTGAAACTTACACGTACCCAGAATATAAATGCTGACTATCGCCCTCTCTTTCGGAAGCTTAAAAACAGACGCTGCCCATCTCTGTCTACCCACAAATAAAAATGTGTAGCCACCTCAATGTTCAAATAGAAATTGCAATATCCATTTCCAACCCTCAGTTCAAATTGAGCTTTCTGCTTTTGGAATACGATTGTTTTCCTGTTATCCTTGTGTACAAATTTAAGGCAGTTTAACTGTAAGGATGGGAAATGTTGTCTTTTTCGAACCAGTTGCAGTTAAAATCCTCCATCCCTGTTGGCTGCCCGTTGTGGCCCGGTTTATCTAAAATCATCTGGACCAAGTAAAGCGATTACTTTAGCGGCGACTTTATGAAAATGCGCAAACTTATTAATTTTGTCACTTAGATGGCAAATTAGTTACGTTCTGGAATTAAAGTTGTACAAGATTAAGGTTCCATTAAAACGGTCGCGAAGTGAGGGGAAGTATCTTTCTTTGTCATTATTTTATGCTGTGAACCTCAAACTGGAAAATATTAGGCGTTTAGAGGAAATAGTCCTGTTGACATCATTTAGGCAATTGTAAATGTAAATCTTTCTCATATATACTGAGATACTAGTATGCAAAGAATTTCACCGTAGCTGAGGTTTAAACTTGGGACCTTCTTCAGTACAGGAAAGCGCTCTAACCAACTTAGCCACCGCGCGGCAAGTAGGTACCTAGGCTTGAGATACTTTTGTGAACTGCTTGATGAATTTCATATTGCTGAAGAGCTCATATAATATCGTAACCGTAACAATATTATCTTAAATACCAACTCATTCTTTAACTTCACATTTAGTTCTTAACCCAATAGATAAACCTTCGTTTCTCAAGTTCCTTAATCGGTTTCACGGCAGATTTGCAAACACATTTCTAAATCGCAACCAAAATTCCGATGCGAAATAGTGCAATCGACTGCGTGTGCGCATCCAGGAATGTCGGGACATCGTCCTGGACCGGTTTCCTGGCTAGTACGGGAGCCAACCTGTATCCCAGTTCGTTGTATCCTGTCGCTTGACCATGGTCAAAATGACATGTGCAGATTCTTCTGAAAACCTGCTAACTAAAGATTTAACCCAAATAGTATTATCGATAAGAGTTGAACTAAAGAATAAAGAGATTGGTTATTATTCTTTGGCTTCTGTTGGTCTGTAACAGAGAATTAGATGGCAAAAGAACCTAAAACTTAAATGTAACGGTGGCAAGCTATCATTTAGTCATGGAAAATAAGTATAGGTGCTCAATAGAGGATGTCTATAGGGAACCCAAGTTCATATGGGGTTCATATGGGTCTATAGGGCACCCATGTTTAATTAGATTTTATAGAAATGGGGTCAGTCATAAAACCTGCAAACAATTTTAAGAATTGAAGCACATTTACGCAATCTTATATATTTTTGCTGACAATTTATGAAAGTACGCGGCACTTGGCCAATTTCTCCTTTTTAGGTGCAAGCTTTCATAATACTTGGCATCATGCTCCAACATAAATACCTGCGACAGACTAAGATGTAGAAATCTTATAGCTCGATTTAAAAAGACTACTATACTAATTTACTGCGTGTACTGGACCCCAAAATTGTTTTTACTATATCTGTCATTCTGTCCGCGTAGAAATCTGTTTTTAGTGATTTCCTTAGGAAATGTTTGTTTTCCCGGGATGAAAAGTATTTTATGACCTAAAGTAAAGGAGCAGGACTTAAAGTAACAGTAACCTAAAGTAACATACTCAATTGGATTAAAATACGTTTAGTCGTTTTAAACACACACACCAAAAACATATACGTACATGCTGACCAGTTTTGTTTCAAGACAAATTGGTAGTTTTTTTTTTATTTAAAAGAGAGCTATACATAGATTATATGTATAGCTCTTCTTCTTCCTCCATGTCAAAGTCATAAGGCACAATTTGTGACAGGCTCGACTTGTAATAAAGTCATACGTAGACTCCTGTACTATGTGCTCATACAATATTCTATAGCCTGCTTACCGGTTAGTACACATAATGACGGCACATTAATATGCTGTAATTGATTTTAAGTGCGTCGGTAATTGAAAAGAATGCTGTCGTAAAATCATTTTGCGCATTATCAATCAGATCTTGGGAAGATAATGTTGGGTTGATGTGAGATATGTTCCGTATTTTTTAATAATTTAACGGCTATTATGATTCCAGTATTAAACAATAGTGATCAACCTTGATGCGACATACAATCCGACTCACCGGAGCTCGTATCCTACCTCAGCCCGGCATCATTAGCTTTACCGTTATGTGAAGATTTAGCACCTACTCTAAAGTGGTGAGGGAAAACATCTTAAAGAAACCGGCATGTAAAACATAATAAAAAATTCAAGGACATATGACATCCACTAAATTGTGCAGGGCCATCGTGACGGATAATGTTCCATAATCTATCTCTCTCCCTCTCTGAAAGATGGCTCGTATCTCTGCAGTCGAAATGTGCTGATAATGAACCAGGGTACTATCATAGAAAAGGTAGGAATAGACAATAACAATGTCTATAGATTTTAGATAATATTAGAAAGAAGAAAAATGATATTGCTTGGACAGGGGTCGAACCTCCGTCTTCGGAATACCGTCCCGACGCTTTAACCAGTGGGCTACCAATCCAACTGCTCGAGCGACCAAAGTTCTTCTATATTTCTTATATTATTTTTCCTCTTTCTAAATATTTAGAATCTTAAGATTTTAGCCTAGCATGCTCTGATGCATTTAATATCAAAAACAATGTCTATTCCTATGCTACTATTGAAAATGTTTTGCTGACATGCTCTATTCACTTTTGTGTCTACAAAATCGGTAATAATGAGTTCATTAATAAAATACCTTTGCTCAATGTCTTATATCAAAATTCGTTGGCATAGAGCTTGTGATAAAGGTCTTAATGTCCACTTATTACAAGAACTAGCCAGGCCACATTTCATTGGTCCGCAAATCCTATGCACACTAATGAACTAGTATTGATCTTTGAGCCACGCTATTGTTAGGTAGGCAGCAATGGAACGCTTGCAATGGATATAATCGAATTAGTGATTAAAGGTGCGTGCACACGAGTCGTTTTGGCAGATTATGTTTTACTGACTGATACGAACTTCCCAAAACAATGATACGACTAAGAATCTTTGTGACATCTATATACAAATTAATCTGTTCACAAATCTTGGTCAAGTACATTCACTGTTTATTGTGTACTAATTATTTTAGCGTGCTTCAATAGCAACACAAAAAGTCAGATAATTAATAATTTTAAATTATTCGTGGACAAGTTTGTAAATGGCAAACATTTTAAGACACCAAGGAGTTGATCGCGTGCCAGGTTGTGTCATACCTATTATACTATTTACCTAAAATTAAGGCTGAGATTTCTTAAAAAATATATAAGTAATAGAACAACGTCCAAGTGAATCATATAATAATGAAGTGGAGAATAGATACGAAGTAAAACAGCAGCGCAGATATGGTAGTGTATCACCCTCTTAAACTGTGGCTAGATGCGACTCGTATGTTGATTATCCCAAGTACATATTTAGACCGATGGCTTACCTGTTCCACGGATGGTACGTATGGTTTGATCTATTATTCAATCTGTTTGCACTATCATAACTTCAAGTATAATGCGACTTTAAGCTATGCATAAAACCGGATCCGTGATAAATAGCTTCATAAACAATTGATCAACTTTTTATTTATTTGATATAGCTGATACCTCGTAGTATCCAATTCGTGTATGTGCCCAGTAGAAATTATCTTCTTATTAAATGGGTAATGAGGATTAGATATAATACTAAGTTATATACATTAGCACGTAAATAAGTAGTACGTCGTAGTATATAGATAAGAGACAAATAAGTAAATAAATAAGTAAGTAAGTAAGTATAAGTAAGTAAGTAAGTAGTATAAGTAAGTAAGTAGTGTAAATAAGTAGTACGTCGTAGTATATAGATAAGAGACATCGTGATCATCTCTAGCTACTTCTCAGTAAAGACCATGAAGAAAAGGGGATGAGGAAAGTCAAGCAAAACAATCGCATACTCTCCGAAACGTATTCGCGCGGTAGAAGACCGATAGACTAGAAACTTTGAGATTGTCAAGCCAGACACAACCCACGCGTCATCAATGAGAATTTTCTCGCATGGTAACATTATTCACTTAATTTAATCAATAAACAATTTGAGCAGCGTTTCAGCAGAAGTGGAACGCGCATCGTCGTTCGTCGCCTACAAGCTTAACGTTTTAGCCGCCCGCTGTTTAGCCAACGCTCTCTCACGCCCCCTCATTTACTGTTTTACTGATTTTTATTACTTTATTCAAAGTACTTTATATATTATGAGATAAAAACGTATTAGCCGTGAAGTATGCTGTAGGTGTTTTCTACGTGTACTGCACTTTATTTTTATTATCTTCATAGGAACACTGACGGGCACGGACAAAAACAGAAATACAAAGACAAGGCTACACTGCTTTGAACATCGACGCATAGTTGCCTGTTTATCGATCTTTTATCGGATACATTTTGATGAGAGTGTGTTGGAATTTAACCAATTAATTTCCTCATCCCCGTTTCGTCATCAGAATACTAGATGTACGACACGCAAGCGCCACCGTTATATCATACGTTCTTGTAATATTCCTATACATATGGTGGACATTCCACCTGCGTGCACGAAGGGCTTCGTTTCCACAATTATTATGCGGACCGCCAACGAGTGGAACTCCAATTCCCTGCCGGAGTCGGTCTTTCCCGATAGTTCAATCTGGGAGTATTCAAGTCACGAGTGAATATCTTGGCAAGCGTGTTACATTGTCGCCCGCATTGTCACTTAGCATCAGGTGAAATAGTGGTCAATATCAAATCAAAGAAATACCAGAAAGCTTCAGCCAATAATCAAAGAAATACCAGAAAGCTTGCAGTCATCATAGTTCACATTAATACTAACAAGATTGTAGGTTTATTGTTTTAACCTTAGATTGTATCCCACTGTTTTGGCATTTTTTTACCTGGAACACAACCAATTATCAAGGAATAGCTATATCGGAATGATTTTATCTGTAATCTATGTTTTATCAATATTCCACAATCGTGTGATCTTCTTCACTATTTTTTCTAAACTGATGCATTTGCTGTATAAAATGAGTCACTTACTAAAATCGCCAGCATCCGCATCCCAGCGATGCGTGATCTTACATTTCGCTACATGGAGTTATGCGTAACATAACAAATAAGTCCTTATTATCTCCTAACTGCCTAACCTATTCCAAATTGTACATCCTAAACGTACAGGTACACCTCAAACACAATTCGGCTCTCATAATAATTAACAGGAACTAGGAGCCTAGTTTATGACTGCATCAATTATGCCCAAGCATATCCTAATTACTGTAATGGCATTAACTTCGAGGCGGTGGGAGGAGTGCCAGGGTTGCTACTTGGTGAGGCGGGGTCACTGTATACTAACTGGTTTACTACTGGTAAAAACTAATTGTAGTACTAGCTACACCCTGCGGATTCCCGGGATAAAAAATGTCTTTTTCCAGGATCTGAATTATATACGTAATAAGTTTCATCAAAATCCGTTGAGTAGTTTTGCGTGATTGAGTAACAAACATCCATCCATTCTCACAAACTTTCGCATTTATATTTATTTATTTAATTCTTTATTGCACTATTACAAGTAATGTAGAAAGGGAGAACTTGATGCTAAAACATTTTCTACCAGTTATCAGGAGGCTTTTAATTGGCTTTTCTTATATTAATTTTGTCAAACTACTTTGTAACAACAGCTGTTAGCCCCCCAAACAAAATAAAATAAAATAAATATCGTAATACATATTATCGTAAAAACAAAAACAATTATTATTTTAATAAATAACATTTAAAGTATTATTATTATTATTTTTTTATAATATTAATTAATTAGGATTAGTAGAATGTAGAATAATATTAGTAGAATTGTGCTTGAAAAGGGACGTTCCTTTTTCGTGTTCTTTGTAACAACGTCACTAGTGTGACAAGTATATTGATGAACACGGCCAAAGTTGAAACGAATCGTGTCCTACAATATCATTGGTTAGTCAAAGTTAGTCAATAAATTTCATCCATGCTCTGCTCATTCTCTCTCGTCACGTCTTTTAGGTTTACTTACCATTATCTACAACTTGAGCAGTCTTATGTAGCACGGTCTTGTAAATACTGAGATATTCAACGGTCAAGCAGTAGTTTGCAAACATTACTGTGTCTAGTCTGAATGGCAAAGTTTCTTGCAAAATTACTGGTCATTTACTAAGAGCTATTTTATCAAAGTAACGAGTGCAGTGCAGTACCGCACATGATTTCGCAAAACAAAGTTCTTGGTGTTGCTGCAAGTATTAAGGACAGGCGTGTTGTTTACTATCAGGAGAACGACGTTCATACCGTCACATAGTTGTGTAAAAAAATAGCCAGTAATTGCAACATAAATTTTAACTCTGAGCGATGGTCAAACTCCCAGCCAACCCTACACAAAGGGTCAAGGGGGATCGCCCACGTGCCCTGAAATGCTGATGCGAGTTCGGTACGTAATCGTGTGTGGGTAAACATCGTATGTGTGGCACGGAGCGATTTACCATTGTGATAATTAACGCTGATTGCGACTATGAAGATGGTACTTAACGGGGTCTAACTGTTTATTGTACACGTGTAGACTTGACCTGATTTATTGGAATTTTCAATTGAGCCTTGCGATCGGCATGATGGTCAGCGGCAACCTTTCTACATGATTAGTATGTCAATCCATTGTTAAAGTCCCTAATAACTATGAACCTCTAAATCAATGTTAATTATTTGCTTCATTCAGGTTTTGTCAGTCACCTTCCGCAGATCTTCTCTCTAACGACCTAGTGGGTCTACTACACCTAGACAAGTTTTTGTAATCGAAACTAGGCCAAAATTATACGCCTGCACATGCATCATGTGTAATTTCTGTTAACATGTGTGGATGCAGAGTAATTTACATTTCTGCTAATTGCCATTGATTGTTTCTCCGATATTGGTTCTTATTATACTCATGAGTCATAAGCATAACAGACAAGTATACATGTGTATCATAGGATTTATAGGTTCCTAGTCAGTTTATCCTAGAGTAATTTATATTTGTAATCTCTAACTTGAAAACAGTGAAGTCCTTGAGAGTATCGATGCGTTGAGAATGCGTCTTAAATACGATTTCCCATAACGCTGACGGATTTGGCAGATGAAGAAGATGATAAAATAATACGCAGAATCGTAAAGGCAAAGGGTCTTGATCTTGATTCAATTTACCACATGAACCGTTATCCGAACCAAGTACAGCTCCAATGTGGACCTTGCACAAGTAATATACCGAATGATTTGTATGGCCGTCATAACCCTGATTGTAAAAACTGAATGGATCCACATCAATTAGCCAATGAAAGCTTGCGGACAGTAAGTAATGCGACTCATAAACCTGCACTGTAATTGGGTCAGCAACGATATGTCAATGATGGACTGATCGTCGGAAATATTATTTCATGCTGTAGCTTTTATTATGATGAAAATCAAATAGGTTATCGATTGGGAGGAAGCTTTTTATAAGGATAACTAAGATATATTGGTCTTAAACTTATTGAGCGCAGTAGTGCAAATAATGTATAATTAACAGTAGTAAATTATTACATACGTATTGTTCGAAATGATTACTTGATGTGGCAGGGTTTTAATGGGTTTGAAATCTAAGATATGCTATAGAGAAGAGGCTGAAAATGACTAATTTTAGCACAGCATGTAATGCCTTACAAATAAATGTAAGATCTTTCTCATACTTCTAACGATTCTGCTTATGCTGCTTGCGTCTGCCTGATGCTGATGATGAACCTAAATTCACTCCGTGAATTTCATGAAACCTTTGACTACCCGGGATTCATTTCGAATCGTGCCTCAAAAAAACGTTCACACTTCAATCATGTAGTCTGCAAAATCTCGTATGTCGTCTTGTAATTAAGCAAAGAAGGCGTCAGAAGACGGAGGGTACCGCCGAGAATGTTCACGGATCTCATTTCCATGCAAATGAGGGAAGTACCTACTAACTATATAAACGCAAGCAGTACTTAAGATCTTGGAGCAAGGGAAACTCGCACAACAGAAGCTACTTGACCAAATTAGCCTCTGTGGTGTAGTGGTTGGGCAGGTTGGCTCAAATCTCATACACCATTGAGGTTGCGGGTTCGATTCCCGCGACGGGACGGGAAATGTTTGTGCAAAGAAAAATAACCGCAAGCATTTGTTTCGTGTCGTTCGGGTGTTGTGGGACCATGTTCCTCGTAATTCCTGGTTCTATAGATACATGGAATCCTAGTAACGGGCCACGATTTAAGTATGTGATCGTTAGGCGTATTTTTGGGCATATTTTTTTCCTTCATATGAATAGCAAATCAGTTCCAAAAATTGCAGCAGAATATAAAAGAAACAAAAACCATTATAGAAAGTTTCGTAAAAATCAAACATCGACGAAGAGTATTTCAGGCGAACCGTTATATTGGCAAAAGATTGTTCCAAAATCAAATATTAGAAGGTAAGCCTTTTTTCAGTGGTGTTTTGATATACCGTTCTTAACTCGCAGGGGTTGGCTGGCGCATCTGCTTTCAGCACTTGCTAGTGTGCGTTAGTAAAGTAAGCCGACTCATATAAAGCTTCGCCTCTGTTCAACTATGGCTCACTTGTAACACATGCCACGAAGACGGTAGGTTGCTGCGATAACGGTGGTGTGATGGCAGGATTGTGCGATGCGACTCGGTCGGGTTATAGCCACTTGATCGATATTAATATGGCATGATAATGAGTTTGTCACGCTAGTAGTCGGATTTGTAACACGCTGCTGCTGGAAAATGTTGGCAAGGACTCAAAGAAAATGTTATTAACAGTTAAATGTATTAGTCAGGCCCCACACCGCCGCAACACGCCAAACGCATGCAACGTTTACGGCTTTACATCGTCACAATAATTATCTATAGGTACTTCTGAATAAGTGTGTAAGAGTGAAATATAGCATGGTGACCATGAAAGGAAGCATGGTGGTACCAGACCTACTGCGTTATACTGTGAAACTTGTATTTTTCTCTGTGAGGCCCAGCAATGGGAACCTCATTGCAACAGCATCCGCACATTTATGTATAAGGTAAGGTGCACGTAGAATTGCCAGTTGCCACTGGCTCTCTCCCATCGCCATCCGCGAGAGAAAGAGAAGAAGAAGATGAGTGAGATGAAGCAGGTGACAGATTATTTACGTTTATTATACCTATTTGGTAGTTGAGAGAACACTTTTGCATTATCTTCTAGCTTGAGGTACTCCATGTTCAAGAATCCCGCAGTCATGAAGATATCGGCATCACAAGTGTAAATTCCTTACGATACCGCTTATGGCGCGGATTTCACTAGGTTAAAACTTAAAATATATCGCTTGGAGACAATCCTTAGGGCTAACTTGGAGAAACTTGAGCTTTCTCTCTCTGAGAAAGGACCGTGTTCCAGCAGTAGGAACGTATAATGGGCTGATGAAAATGATGACGATATTTATGTGATTACCTACATGATAACTATAAATTAAAAAATAAACCCGACACAATAAAACATGTCTAAGAGCCACCGCTAGAATACCCGCTTTCAAATAAAAAAACGCATCCAAATCGGTTCACCCGTTTAAAAGCTATGGTGCCACAGACAAACACACAGACAGACACGACAGACATTGTGGTCAAACTTATAACACCCCTACTTTTTGCGTCGGGGGTTAAAAATTACAAGATTGTAATCTTCAATTCATCCTTGTAGACTATTATAAGCAACTCTTGCTAAATGGTGATTTAAAAATTATATACCTACTTAATACTTCAAGTATTTATTACAATCTTTGTCAAACAGCTTAAATAGTATAAACGATTTCTTCTTAACAAATTAACGAACTAATTAGTGAACAGGTTTATTTGTCACGCTCGCTTGTTTGATGATAAGGTCATTTTGACGCTAGCTCGGGTCAATTAGATTCATGGTTGGTTAAAACAAATAGTACCTATATAAAATTTTGAAATAAATAAAAATCCGGTGAACATTTTTTTATTAGAATTATTTACCGCTGGAGTCCTTACCGAATTACCAAAGATAGTGTTTTTCGATTGTTACAATCTCGGAGTTATAAGCCGTACTATTTTGTTCATCAATCACCGTATTCTTGGCAAACGTGTTCCATCTTTGAGCACATCATCGCTAAGCATGCTTAGATGCTCAAACATGAATATATTTCATGATAATCAATAATTATTAATATTACGACAACTCCTTCCCTTCCTCCTTTTGTACTCTTCTTTCCTCTCTGCTCTTGTTACAAGTGGATCTTAATAAAAAACTTAATAAAGCACTGGTCGTATTAATTTGTCATTGTGTAGAGTTCATAATGCGTTCAAAATCCAAGGAAGTATCTATGCAATTCCCAAAACTTTGGAAAATGTCTCCCAACTCTTGTTCAAACAGTTACAGAAACATCTTTTCATAAACAGTGACTTATATTAGTAAGTACATCGTTCAAAACGCAGAACATGGTGTTTTCGAAGGTGAAGTCCTAAGGAGATGATGAAGAAATGCAGACTTCGTTAATACCTGATAATATTTGCACAACCCAAATCAGCTAGCCCCAAACACACTCAATAAATTCACAGGCACATTATCGATCGCTATAACGCATTATGCACACTGCACGACGACCGACGACCGGTGGCGGGTGGTTGTAATACCACGACATCTGCCGAGAGCGGCGCACGTGGCACGAACACCTTTTGTCTGCCGGCCGGCGAATGCCCACCTTTTTTACCAACTCTATTTATAAACTGACACAGTTCTAAATTTAATTTATTGATGTGCCTGAGGCAAGTATATCTAGGCTCTTGAAGGTCCATGCTGTTATGACATCGGGTGTTATACAATCAAGGGCCTTTTAACCAGCGATCGTTTCTAATCAAATCACCAAAATTTCAAACGTTGCTTAAGTTGACGATTACGAAGATAATTTTACGCTCTATCCAAGGCTGTTTATCGGTTTCTTCGAGTTCAAGAATTCTACATAAAATTTATTAACACAACGTTCTCCAAATACAAAACAAGCTCAAAAATGTCGATCAACTGCACCCCACGCACATAACTTCTCGATCGGCACGTCTAGCAATGGACATCAAATAATAATTTGTTATAATAAATACCACCAGTAAGTGATAACCAACGGCTTCCAATGAGCAAATAGGGTATAAAAACGAAGGTAAATGAGAAGTCACACACGTCCCGGCTGAGAAACCGGCAGGTGATTATGAGACAGGTGCTTTAGACTAAATTATAACCTGCGATATAGATGGCAAATATGCAGTTGTTTGTTTCGTTATGTAGGTGAGTGGGTGAGACAATGTGCAAGGAAAAGTGGAGCAAGTGTGCTAACTTCGAAGAAATAATATATTAAAGCTAGACTGACTTGCAATAAGTAACAAATAAAAAACGAAGTCTGAAGACAGTTGGTCAATAACTCATTAGCCAAATCTCATATAATTACAACTTTCAATATCTACATATAAAAGATGCGCCGCGCACCCGCAACTCTTATTATACTTTTACCAAATTTAGTTTAAAACTTTAGTATTGCTACACTGTTTCTCTTTGGGGTAGGCATCTTGAAAGAAATGCACATTACCCATAATTATGCATGTTTCATCATGGTCTCATATCTAATTTTGTATAGAAGACAACTTAAAAATTTGACCTTGCTTTATACTTTATATTCTTATCAAAATCAAACACTTCTTTATTACGAACAATGCCCACCAAATTGAAAATATATTGAAGGTAAATTTAATCTGTCTTAATACAAAAATCTATATTGAAGACATAATCGGTTTAAACAAAGCAGACATATGTTCAACACCTTTCATAAACCGGTCGAACGAAGGACATCCGCTTTTTGGTGAATAAAAAATCGAGTTCGACATTCTCACAGGAACCGCTGCGTATCCGGTGCGCGGGCGCAGAATAAAAACGATCATTTGTTAACGTCCAACTATTGGCCTGCCGCTGCCGCCAGGTAAGAGAACCACGATTTTGTGCACTTTTGAATCTGTCAATGTCGTTTACGCTCTCGATTGTGTTTAGTCAGTTTGCGCTTTCTAATTCTGGAGTTTTGGAGTTATTCTCATAATACTACTAATATTACAGGGTACTACATATTAACACAAACATCAAAACCAAGATACTCTGATAAAACATACATCCAACTGTGGTAATATGTTTTAAAGTTCTTATAAAAATCGATCTCCTATCAACTTTTGACTGATAGAAAATCGGTGCACTATCTTTGACCTATATAATATGATTAAATAGAACAGTACAGAAATGTATTAAATTACATTATAATAAAACAGTTAAGTATTATACAACAATGTGCGAAGCCATCAAATTAAGTGATACAGAATAGAATCTGAAGCTTAATAAAGACCTTTATATTGGTATAGCCGGTATCGTCCTTAATTTAAACAGGAAGGCCTGTTTAATCGTAATTACACGACAATGGCTTCAGAGAAAAGATCGATAACATTGAATGGATCAAAGATCAATGTAACGTTACTAGTTTCTAAAATAGACAATATTTAGTAAGGTTATTCACAAAATCTAACTACAATTTTACTTACAATCAACGTCAGCAAATTCATCTTAAAAATTAGGCTTTCTCCAGCGGATTTTACAATCGAAAAGTAGTGCACAATATTTATGTGTCAACTTAAAAAAAATAATGTAAGAACTCTCTATAGAACGGTATGATGACCTCTAATCTACATACATACAAATGACTTCCACGCATGGACAACAACAATAATTTCAATGCTTCGCCAACTGATGACACCAATGCTAAAACTTAATCGTGTACCCTAGCTAAAGGTAATAAGAATTATAATCGTATAAATGATGATGCAGAGGATGGCTTAGATAAATATGTTGGTGCGGCGTTTGGTAATAGTTAAGTGAAAGGCTGTATACGTGAGAAAAGTAACGCCTATTCTAACAATGCCATATTTTGCCGTCATCTGAGCCGTGATCGATCTGAGTAAATATTTTATATCCAGTGTTGCGTGCGAAGCGATTGTAGATTACCGTGATACTATTCAGTTTGGTTTCTTATTCGTGTCAACTGTAGTTAATCATGGTTCTGTATCAGTCTAATGAGGTTTCTAATTAAACGCTGTAAAAGTTGGATGATTGTTTTGATTGTACCATTGACTTGCACTTAGAATAGTTAATAAGCATTTGGTACATCTTACATGAAGTTAATATGATTTTTTCATACTTTGATATTTCCAAATTATTTAGGTCAACGTTGGTTAAAATAATCTTGCTCTTGTCAACTTATCGTTTATAGATAAGCACTCTCACTTATAGATAAAAGTAGAATTAAGATCTTCCACTGCATAAAGCAAGTAGGTATAGGGACGCCTAACATTTTGTCCTATAAACTCACGGCACTAAAACAAAATCTGTTATAAATAGTCAAAAGTTCAACTATAACGTGCCTGGTAAAATATTTGTCAAATCGGGAACTTACGAGAGGCTTCTGAACGGAAGTAAAGTTTGCATTTTGACGTCATTGGTTGTAGACATGCGATCCTATATTTAACATTTCACTGGTGACCTAACTTGACCTTTCCGTGGGGACCTTCTTTGTTAATTTAAGCTTTATTTTCAAGGATATATGTGACGTTTTGGATTTTATGCGCTTATCGTATGCAAATGGGGTTGAAAGTGCTTGTACTATATTTTACTTAAACTATAATATATTTGTCTAATGTTTGCTAATGACGTCTCTTTCCATGATAAAAGTCTCTAACGTTGTACAGTGACTTGTAACCCTGTATAGTGTAATAAGGCCGATGTTGAGTATGTAAAGCTTCGTACCACTCGTAGCGTAGCTCGCCTCTGTTAGGTTAAGCAACGTTTGCCGCGGTCATCGCTCGGATAGGTGACCTTTCGCATAGTATTTACATCTGAGCGCTACCGGGCTTCGCACAATACATGTTTACCACAAGTTAAAAAAATTGCCGAACATCTTATACTATTTGATATTAGGCATCTAGTTATTATTCGAGTAGGCCCCTTAATACCGCGGCTACACCCCGTTCGGTAAGTATCCCAGTTATTGTTTTATGGACTGAGATGAAACGAGCTAGTCGTTCGCCTGATGGTTAGCGCCCATACCAAACAGTGCCACCCAGAACTGTTAATACCATTAAAAGCGCTGCATAGCACTGCATTGGGCTCATCACCCCGAGACATCAGATATTAAGTTACTGGTGGTAGGTTTCTCGTATGCGAGAGGCCGTCTGTGTGGGTACCACCGCTTTGCCAGTTATTCAGCCGCCAAGCAGTAGTGCGCAAGCATTACTTTGTTCTGGTTTGAAGGGCATTGTAGCCAGCGAAATTACTGGGCATTATGAGACTCAACAGCTAATTGTCTCAGGGTGACGAGCGCAGTGCAGCGGCGCGCAGGATTTTGCAATAAAAAGCTCTGGGTGATGCTGTTTTTGCTATGGGATGGCGTATTGCTTACCATCAGGCAAACGACTAGCTCGTCTTGTCATTCAGTTACATAAAAAGAAAAAAAATGCCCATTTCGCTGGCTACAACGCCCTTCAAACCGCAATACAATACCAAAAGCTTGCGCACTAATGCTTGGTGGCAGAATTACCTTGCAAAGCGGCTACCCAGACGACTCCCGCATACGAAAAACCTACCACAAGTAAATAAAAGTGCTGGTAAATCGCTAATTACGGTCCAGTATGAGTCTACGAGTCTCTCAAATCGTATCATGTTTGGCAATACGCAGGGACTGCATACAGCCTTTAAATATTCAGCCCGAACTGCTGTTGGATCTGAATCTAACCGGAAATGGATATCGGTAGCTAAACGCGGCCGGTATTGTGTACACGTTACTGCGACTCTCCGGAACAAAGAGTCTATTTCCTCATTCGCGTCTGCATAGACTAAGCCGTGTAGATGAGGCAAAGCTATGAGTATTTCCGGGGTGATTATTTACCTACCTATAGTTGTCTGTTACGTATGGCAGAATCCAAGCAGCTGAGGTGATGAAAAAATTAAACGACTATACAAATAAGTATTTTTGGTAGGTATTGAATGAGATAATAGCATGCATTAGTAACAGGGCAATATTGCCAGCATCTTAGGTACGCTGCCAATTGGTAGCGGGCTGGAGCATTTGGGCTATTTATAGGCTTTTGATAATCAATAGGTTGTCCAATGACTTCTCTTTGTTAGTTAGATTAGTTTTAGTAAGTAGAGTGTAGAATTGTTTTTAGTTATAAAGGCATTCGCCCGATAGAAGTTAAATATACTTCACAAAAAAGAACAAAAAACCGAATAATCCAACCCGCAACTCCCGTATTATAATCCAACCTTCCCAACTAATACAGATATTCTAATTTATGAAATGTTTACATTGAGTGTTCCATCTACACGGTACCTACCTAAAGCCTACTCTTTGCCCAAACCCGACGCACCTAAGCTGCGGCACGTATGTCCGTGTGGGGCGGAGAAGGAGAATCGAAAATAAAAACCGCCCTGAGGGTGGACTCATCCCCAAACATATTACGGGAATGTTGGTAGGTTGAGGTTCAGGACACAACGATTTTTTGCGATAATCAACCGCTGCCTTGGTAGCGTCCTTTTTGGGAATTGCTGTAACCAAATAAAGTGATTTGATGCGAAAATGCGCTCGTAGGGCGTAAATGCGTCTAGGAGGGTGGAAAATAGAATTAAATTAAGATTTGGTATCTTTCCTGTATATCTGAAATAATAGACGCATACCTACCTACACTAGGGTTTAAGTATTCTTTAGATAGTTCGAATTATCTTGCAATAACCTGGAAAAAATCTTTATTAACCTTTCATAGAACTACCTGGATAGGTATATAATAATGCAGTGCGATGAAACTGTACATCCCCTGTAAATCTCAGCAATATTTGCAAAATAACAGTATATTTTCGATGGCTGATCATAAAAGGGTGTTGTTTTCTCTGGTAACATAAAATTGGGGGCTTAACAAAAATCTCAGATCCACCGAATTCTCGTAAAGATCCCCGCCTACAATAACCCGGTGTTCTAACTCCACTGAGGTAAATAAAATGAAGATAGCCGTGAAAGCGAATGCGAGACGTATCAACAGAATTCGTTCGCGGCCTCTGAAATGGCTTTTCTATTCAATTTTCGATAGAGATTTTTTTCTCCACCCGCAGTTTTGCGTACGGCGGAACCAATAAATCTCCTCTCGAGGTAAGGGGCGAATTAATCACTTGACTTGTTCGACGACCGGTCCGTCGACACATCACTTCCTCCAATGTAAATTGAGCCACAATATGTCACCGTATAGGTCGAGATTCCGCTGCGCGTTACACTCTTATTTACAGTACGTAAGGTGAAAATAAGAAGTGGGAATAAATAGTAGGGCCTCCGCCGATACACTTCCAGGAGATTAAAGTGTTCAGGCGGCCCGGGATCGGCGGCTTCGAAATATAAATTAAGCAAATAGCCATGATTTCTGATTTCCCAATACGCAGCGTCCAAAGCTAAACCACCGCGCAACACAACCGAAAATCCGCCCAAATAAATAAATAATAAAGCTAATTTTCACAAGCCATAAAGCAAAAAACACTTGATTAAATTTTAGGAAAGCCCGAAATTTAAAAGCTGTGTTGTTTCCCGCCCATTAGGGTTAGGGCGGGCGTCGGGTCGCTGGGCGGGCGGGCATCGGGCACGAATTAATAAACAAGCCGGCCAAGGGCGCGGGCCGCGCGACCTTTTAGGTCCCATCCTTGCCCTCCTTATCTGTTACTATGTGCGAAGAAATTTACTCCGACCAAACGCTCAGATGCTTACATTACTTACCTAATAAACTTGTAAGCGAAAAATAAAGACGTTAATAGAGAACCTCCTCCTTTTTTGAAGTCGGTTAAAAATATGAACATTAAAGGAGTAGATCGTTACAAAGAGCAAAGCTTCGATTCTCCATAAAACGTCTTGGGAAGAGTGGGCGCTCTCGTGCGGGCGACGAAACGTTGTCATTCAAAATCAGACCACGTGTACAATATTTCATCATCAGGGAGGGAGATGGAGGCGCCGTCCCTCCCTGCTCCTCTCCCTGTCCCAGGCCGCGCGCCCCCGACGCCGCCGCCGCCGCCGACCCAAAAAGCACAATTGTAACTAGAATACAGTTAATCACCTTTGTTCAAATCCTGCTACTTGATATACACACACTTAGATATTTACATAGTCTAGGCAAAATTTTATGCTATAGGTAGATTGTTCTTATAGTGATCAAACACTCGAGCAAGATACGTTCACATTTAAGACTTTTGTTGTTGAAAACGACTTGATTTATTTACAGGTACTTAAATAATACATATTATGGATCAAATCCGTATTAAAAATAATGTATTTATTACCAAAAAGCGTTAAGCCATTTAATTGATATTGTTTTGTTGTAAAAAAGGTAAGAGTTTAGCAACTGCATATAAATGTATTGTGCGAAAAAGTCTATCTGCACTTGACACAGGAGGAAACGGGACAGATTAACCGTAGTGAAGGGAACAAAGCTAAATATGTTTCAAGCTGATACTCACCCGTGCTCAGTATATAGAAAATTTGAATATACAACAAAAGTTTATAAATTTCGTAGAGCACTAATTAAATGATAACTATGTTATTTATGCATGTGGTTAATTAAAAGTTTTAGAAAGCGTTTTTATTATTACATGACTTCTGATTTAGTAATTTTTATTTGATAGTATGTGTTTAGTTACTTTATAGGTACCTATGGGAAAAAATTACGGCGTATTATTTTAGACAGCTGCTGATATATTTATTCATTGACACATATCTCTTTAGCAACAATCTTCTAATAATATTTGTTGTGATTATGTAACTATGTAACCTATTTAATAATTTCAGCAGAATTATACTTACTAAATAAACAGTAGGCATAAAGTATATTTTAAAGTAAAACTCAAAACATAAACTTACGGATACCACCGGACAATCCAGACCCATCTGATGCATCTGCCGACAACGCCATGTACTGTAATCCGTATAAAAGTTATACAACGCTGAAAAAGGATAGAGGAATGAAATGATGGAACCATTTTCAGTCCGCGGCGAGATATGTATCTCACGCACACATGCAAAGGCTCACCCGTATGTATACACTCTCCCACGCACTCTTTGGCGTGAAAAGTTGAGCAGTTATTTATATGACTGTTTAAATAATTACTTCGCGTTTTCGGCTCAATTTGTAGATGAGCGCAGGCTCATCGGTGTTGGTGACATTTGTAGACAAAGGGCTGGTGCGAGATATAGTTACTTTAGGATGTTACTTACATTTTATACTACTAATTATTTGCACCGTGGAGAGCAAGTTTAAATTCAGTTATACACCAGAGCAATATTCAAATAATTAGCGTTTTGGTTTCCGCGATTATGATAAAAACAATTTTGTTTAGAAGCCACATGTCTAACTTTTAACAGAGCCTACATGCTTAAAACTTTGTAACTAATCTTAACTATTGAATAGGTATGATATCATGCCTTGTGTTGAAAATAGTATATAAGTCAATAACTTTTTTATCATCCTAATTCAGGGATTGCCTATATTTGTATCTAAAACTAGGAATGACGAGGTCCATGGTCTCACACTATTTACGCCTTTTTTTACGCCTTTTTTTGTACATAAATTACGTAAATCGATATATGAGTTGACCTGCTCAACTACAACGCCACAGAGAGGTCATCCAATTTTCAGCCTCAGTACTTCTTAGTAATTAAATGTGCCAGTAACTCCTTGACTATTTTATAGGTTATATTTTCAGGATGCGGTTGGATGATGACATAGCTGGTGGCTGGTGGGTATAATGGGTGAGGATGGTTTCACGCCATTCGTGTATGAATTTTGGAGGGTAGGTATGCAGAAATGGAACGTTATTTTATTAGCTTTTGGGTAGCATGTTAAAATGCTACAGAGAAGCGTCATTCATGAAATAAATAGCAAAAAGCTTGTCTGTTTATTTTTCCTTGAAAAATGACTTGAAACAGAAGAAGAAAGCGCGGTTGTAAATGGCCCTTACAGTAGTGCTGAACTACTTTAGCATACCTGATTTTTAGCATATACGCTAATGCGAAGATATATAAGGTGAAACTTGCTGTGTTATAAATGTTCCGAGAGTAAGAAGGCTGGATGTGTGCAGTCTTTTAATAAACATGAAATTCTACAACTATTTGAGATGGACCTAATATAGACCCTTTAAGATACTGCAGTCTGTTTAACTACCTGCTTCAATACGCAACCATCCACAGCATAGTCTCAACGTGTCACCTCACGTATAAAAGATTCCTTCCAATTGCAATCTGCTTGGAAAATAGATTGCTTGTCAATAAAAATGTAAATTCGCCGCTTCAGCTAGGCTAATTCATTTCCCAATGGAAAATCCGGCAGCGAGTCACCGGAGATCGATCGACCGTTCATTTCGATATTTTTTACTCGACTCGCTCACATATTGACCAATTGGCAGCATAGCCCTGTATCGAGAATTCGTAAAGTTGTTACCTTCGAATACCGACGCAAAGTTTTGATCAGCAACTAATCAAAATCGATTTCTCATATTTGTATAATGTAATTAATTGTATGCAGGACTTACCTGCATAATTTATACGCAATAATATAACATACAAACGAAACTTAAACTCTGAAGCATCATCATCAGTCCGGTATGTTCCAACTAATGGGATATGACAGCAATTCTCTCAGAGAGAGAAAGAGAGAAAAAGTGGGTTGATAGATAATATAACTAGCTGCGCCCCGCGGTTTCACCCGTGTTTACCCGGTTGTTTGTCTATGTGTTAATCTAGAGTATAAGCTATCTCCATCCTGAATTTCACTCAAATCCGTTGAGCCGTTGCAGCGTCAAGAACTAAAAAACACAAACGTTCGCATTTAGAATATTATTATATGTGTGATGTGATATTTTTTGATGAAAGAAAATATTTTTAGGCGTATGTTTAACTGACCACCAGATATAGTACTAGTAAAATGTAACCCCAAAAATGGTAAATGATCGCGTAAGTGATGACCGCGTCGTTACTTTCCATCAGGTGAGACTGCGGTAAAATGCGAGCCTACGAGGTAATAAAAAAAATAGATCACCAAAGTAGGCTCCACCAGAAGTCTCGCTCGTCACCATTTCATATCGCTCCGGTCGCTCCGGTGCGGAAGTCGCCGGCTCGCTTTGCTCGCTTCGCTTCACTCGGCCTCGTGGGCTCGCTTCATTCAGAACCTCCTTCGCGAGCTTTTGGCTCCGCGCTTTTTATATACACTCTAGAAGTAAAAGCGAGTTGGACCACGGAAGAGTGAGGTGCTGCAATTTGGGTAAGATTTGGTGGTCATTTAGTGAATTTGGTGATCATTTACTAAATTTGATCTGCCGATACAATTTTAGGATTGAAGTATATGGGGATCTCAATTATTTTGATGGTCATTATATTTTTTCCCCATATTTTTATACATCATCATAATCAGCCCATTATGTTCCTACTGCTAGGACTCGGGCCTTCCCTCGTAGAGAGAGAATTGCCTGCCTTTTTATTCATAAAATCGATATAATTTATCAAATAAAATCGATATTTCCTTTTTCGTTGTAACTAACCTTAGGTATAATCGGCGTCATAGTTAGCCAACGTTTAGCTCTTACAAAGTTCGACGCACACTTCAACTGTCCACATGTTACTCCCTTTCACAAGGACGCGCTTTTTGTACGGAGTTCAGATATTAACGTCTCTCCCGATGATTTATAGGGGTCCTTTCCCATGAAAGAGATGAAGGGGCTTCCACGGGACTCGATATGAATTCTAATACGGATTTGCGATAAAAACTATCGTATACACATTTTCTCGAAACAGTGACGCCAAGTACTTCTCATTTTTCATACTAGTGTTTGCCCTAGGCGCAGTACTGGATAAGATATAGATCAGTCTCCCCAATTCCCCCCATTCGATAAACCTTATACGGCCCTGGTTTTTACGACTTAATATATCAGGTGCTTTCTGAACAAAGTTAAGCAGATAATAATGTTTTTATCAATGTATACAAACTCAAGTATGTCACTCAAGTTCAAAAGTTCTTTATTCAGTTTTGAATCACAGACGCACTTATGAACGTCGATTAGGTATAACAATGACTTCACCTCCTTATCGGAAAAACTACCACTACTCAGAAGATACGGCAAAAAGACTGCAATCAAACACATTGATACAGGAGATATACGATGCTATAGTATAGAGTAATAAAAAATGTAAAAGCTCAAAAAGTCATTTTTTATTCCTCCTATTTAAATAGAAGCAACCGCAAAAAATAATCGAAACGCAATTTGATCCAAAACCTCGAACCACGCTCACACTCTCGCGGTGATACGTCTGACACCCTAATCAAATAAGTACCTTTTACCGTAACCGGGAAAACACCGCCCAGAAACCAACCTTGGACCTGAAAATACAGAGTTGAAATTTCAATGTAGGCAAGAGTTTGACTAGCTTCCGCATAAAACGTATTTGTACGAAGGACGACCCAGAAAATGGGTATAATATACTCACACTACCGCTTCCTCGCCTTATTCTCCCGTCTCGTCCCACAGGAGTCGGGCGAAATTTATATAACAAGCTATCTTGCCTGGACTCGGTTATTGTCGGGCAACACTGCCTCAGACATTATTTTTAATTAAACACAAGTACTGGCCGGTAACGTCATCGATCCGAATTGCTATTCCCTGGGCGTATGCTTTTTTCATTTTAGAATTGCGGTAGCTGTTGTGAATAAAAATTGCAGAGCTACGTCATAAGGCAATTTAAGTGATGACTATTTGATTAGATCAATGTCGGAGCTTTTTGTTGTTGATTCATCACAAGTCTCCAACGAAAGCTTGGAAATATAGAAATATAGATAGAGAAAGATATTCTTTAAATTTAGAAACACTATTAAAGACAACCGGACGAGATTTTTTTTTTTAAGTATTTTAAAAGATAGAATTCATAGGAGAAACGATCAGAATTAGAGGTCTTATTATAGAGAACTAGTAAATGTCCCAAATATCGACCTATATACATATTCCAAGTCCCAGTTATTTTTTTAAGTTAAATAATATAATGTAAGAATATTTATTGGCAGTAAGATACAGTCCAAATTAAAAAGCAACTATTTTGGCTCGTTTTACGCAACAGAAAACTTAATTAATTCATGATTAAAAGTGGCCCAGAGTCGTAGTTACCAATACTATTAAAAACACGTTTAAAATCTTTTAAACAATTTCTCTTTCAATTACGTGAAAACGGGGGAGGGGGTTATACCACCCCCGGCCGATATTCATGACGGGCTGCGAGGCTGCCAACGTGCCAACCCCTACCACGGTTACTGTATGAGAATACTTTTTCAAAGTGCTAATTCAGAAGAACAAAATGAAGAAAATCGGGAACAGATAACAAGATTAGGTTATTAACCGTGAATTATGATCAAGATAGTTGTAAGTATTTTTCAAGAAAATCTTTAAGAATTTGCCCTTATTATTATTTTATTGTTATTAAACATGTTGACTGTATTTGAAGTAGCATGTTAATAGTTATTTGTGCAACAAGAGAGCAAAGTCGTTTTTTGCTGCGAGTGCTGATTTTGAATCCTGAGCAAGCGAAGGATTCAACGATTTGAATCACGAGCGTAGCGAGTGATTCTAAAGTTGAATCCAGAGTGTGGCGACGGATTCAAAGGCACGAGATGCAAAAAACTTTGCTCTCGTGTAACACACATAACTTTTCACTTCAGCAGCGAGAACACTTTAGGAGATAAAATAATAAACAGGAATAGATTGAAATAACTATTTATTGTGAATCAATAAATATTTACAAGTAATATATCAGTTTTATTTGCAGTAAACACATTTTCGTTTAAATACAACAATAAGTTAAAAATTCAATAAATTACATTAAAAGACATAATTATCTTTTTTCAAAATTTCTTTAGTTAGTACGTAATTCTGAAAGTGTTTGTCTTTGAGGTCGAATTCAAAATCGGAACAGTCGGAACTTCGAAAGGGCTGGTCTTTGTCTCTCTCTGTTTCTAATGGCGGGAAAGAGATAGAGTGTGAATGTTTCGAATTGCATGATTAACTCAAGGCTGAATAAGATATTCGCGGCTTTCTGAAAACAAAAATTAAAAAATTACTTTGTCTCACTCAGAGAGCAAAATCGCATTTTGCTCACTGATTTCAGGCAGCAAAACCTACATGTTTGAGCTACTGAAGTGAAAAATATTAATAATCTTGGCAAACATGATTTTATTTTATTGATTTTGTTTTGTTTCAAAATGACAGTTGTACCGAACTGGGACTTTTTCTTTTTAGTAATAAAGCGTTGATTGTATTTTGTTTTTATAGGGCGGTGTGGTGGCACAGCGACGAATCCCTTCAAATACCTAAATGGAAAATAAATAAAATAAGATTTAAAAATTACGCCCAAGAACAACAAAAATCAAGAACGTGACATCCGCCAACCCGCAATAGGCGCGCGTATTGGATTATGATCCATACTCTCTCTGATGAATGAAAGATGAGCTGATGATAATGATATACACAAGATTTTTTTACAAATAGTTGCCACTATTTGTATGTTACTGCAACTGCAAACGATATTACTAGTATATTGCACTTCATATAATAAAATTATGAAACAGACGAACACCCTCATCGTTACAAAATTATTTCTTTTACGCCAACATTTAACTGCCTCCGGCTATAATTGAGTAAATACTGACTCACAACTTTAATCTATTTCATAGATAATGTTGATAAAGATTATTGATATTTTATTTTTAAAATAATAAAATAGGAATCTTTGCTTCGCCCGGATGCAATTTACTGAAGTGTTTTTGACGACTTGATTACTAAAATTGAATTTTCTATAATACAAAAGCCTAATTAGAATGTATTGTACATATTAACATTTCATAAAATTCTCTAAATGACAGTGAAAACCGTATCAAAATCCGTAGCATGGTTTAGAAGTAGGCGGAGAAACAGAAATGAGGGCGCGGGTAGCGACTTTGTTTTATACTATTTAGAGATGCGGGAATCGGTGAAACATTGCGCAAGGGCATGCGTTGCCATTTTCGGCGTAGTGCTGTCGCCCGCGCCTCACACCTCGGATCCAATAGACCTATAAATCGATCAATGCGCAAGTTCTGGCGTTTGTTTTTTAGGGTTCCATACCCAAAGGGTAAAACGGGACTCTATTACTAACAACAAATACTAAAAAATAGAATAAAATAAATATTTAAGGGGGCTCCCATACACCAGACTTGTTTTTTTTTGCCGTTTTTATAGATACGGTGTACGGAACCCTTCAAGCGCGAGTCCGACTCGCACTTGGCCGGTTATTTTTATTGTTAACTAGCTGCGTCCTGCAGTTTCACCCGCGGTTTCCCGGGGTAAAAGTAGCCCATGTGCTACTCCAAGTCCTAAAGTATACCAAATTTCATCAAAATCGGTTCGGTAGTTTTTGCTTGAAAGAGTAACAAAGATCCATCCATACATAAAAACTTTCGCGTTTAGAATATTCGTAAGGAAGTAAGGATAAGGATTAGCTTGCGTTGCCACAATGTCACCTGATGGTAAACGACGATGCGGTCGACGATGTAGCACGCTTGCCAAGACAGTACCTGTTCACTCGAGACTTGAATACTCCTAATACTCCTAGACTAGGATTTGGTGTTTTTAATATGTGTTTTATAAATTTGTTCTCCATCCACAGGTTATCTGTAATATATTGCACGATAAGGCCATATTTATTAATTATATATTCGTGTTTATTTGGTATTTAATAAAAAATAAAATTTGTATTGTACTGTATTGTATACAACTTATTACCAAGGCGAGCCGTCTGTTCGTTTGTATTAAAAAAAAAACCTCCCTAACACAACACTAATCGTGACGCACGGAGCTCGAAGTTTAGCATCTTTATTACAAATAGAGTTTTCTGAAAGAAAGCGGTAAGGGACAGCATGACGGCATTGTGACGATTTGACGTCATCTTTAATCTAGGGAACTACAAGCTTAGACAACTTTTGCTTCAAGTATAGCGTGGTTCGTGACTTGATTTTGCAGAAGAGGTGTCGTCTAAATGCATTTCGAAAACAATAATTTTTAGATAAAAACAAAAAATCAATCAAAAATCAAAAAAATTCAATGTATCTTCTAATTCCAAGGTCACATATCGATGAAATTTATATGGGACCACTTCGTAGCTATACTGAACCCAACGCAAAAAGAATTTTCCAAATCGGTTTATAAATGACGGAGTTCTAAAGGTAACAAACATAAAAAAAAAAATACTATCGAACAGAGAACCTCCTCCTTTTTTGAAGTCGGTTAAAAAGTACAATTATACCTCGTTAAACCGTCAAATTGTACCTATCTCCATGCTTTTTTATTGTAACTAAAGACATGGGTAATGAAAAATTTCGTACGGAAAAGAAAATAAAAAATTATTTATTTCCAGTAAGTAGTCTATAAATATTTTCTATATTTTTCTTGTATTATTCCTTAATAAAAGCTTACTATCCCTACTCAGAATAAAAAGATAATTCAATTCTCATGAATTTGCAAACAATAATTCTTTAGTATTGGAGTTTCACTTAGCAAATTATTGATTGTTTAAACATTATGATTATTGGACAATAACAGGTTAATGATTCTAAATCTATTTACTACTCTTGTCTTTTTTGTATGGTCTTATTTCAATAAAGATACCTTTAAATAAAACGCAATTTTATTTGTTTTTGTCTAAATTTTACAATTTTTTATAAAAATATATATTTTTCCGTATAATAATCTATTTTTTAAGAATTGAAAAATTTTGGGCAATTACCCATCACTAATTCAGAGTTTCTGTAAAATTTTCTACAGAGGTAACTTATTTCTTTTGTCTAATTTTTGACCATCATTGTTGATTAAGTCTTGCGCTATTAATTAGTTTTTGGTTAAGTTGCTTTTTATATTGTAACTATTTATTATTTCTACGGATTTTTAATGTTGTAATAATAATTACCTTTACAAATTTATTTTCTTTCTGACTGCACCTACGACTGCCGAGATTCTAAAAACGTCTGAGAATTATTTCTCGGATATTTAGTACAGAATTGGAAAATCAATTTCTTCTGAGGCTTATATCTTTTGTCTCATGTTCTTTGAATATAATAGATCAGCGTTCCTTCATACTACGATCAGAAGTACCGGCCCCTAAACATTAAGCTACCCACGCAACAACTCGCAACGCTTCAATCGCGATTAAACATTTTCACGATAGCATTATTTTAGCACTGTCACAATAACTAGTTTGACAAAAAATGTCTTTCTTAAATATCTTCTTATTAAAATCGTTATTACCACATGGTAGTAAAAAGTACTAATACTTATTATTGTTAGGTACTTACAGTAAATGCTAACAAAAAGTGAAAAAATTCCATGAATTAGAGTTGGATGCGAAGCACGGGTGACACATACATTCACACTTTTACACGGAATACACGCACACATGCACGTGTTTTTTTAGTTTATTTTTTTTATTCAATTGTTAAAGGCTTTTTCGCTGATACATGCACGTGAAAAACCACAGTTCACAGAAGCAGTCATAGACTCTCGGTACTTAGCGAGTGTATTAAACACCTACTTTGGGTTGATACTACTATAGGTTAGAACACTGTATAGTCATTTATGTTTCAGCTGGACTTAGCCTCCGACATTTAAAAGCTACGTGGGGTGCCAAAGTTCCATGCACTGGATGATCCTGACGACAAATTGACTGAAATAAATAAATAATGACGCCCAAAGATTACATACATATATCCTGGCCCCCAACTAGGATTCCATGTATCTAGGGAACTAGGAACTGCGAGTCCCATAACACCCAGACTCCACTCGAACACGTAAACTCCGCTGCTTTCAGGATTCTGTTATAAATTCAACACTCAGTATTTTACGTTGAAAATAATACTTTTGCAGAAGTTTTTTTATTTAAGAAAGTTGAGGTCATTACCCACCATGCTAGTTTTATGCAGGTGGATGAATGAACCAATGAACTTCAAGTGTTATCCTAGCCTAAATTTAAATTTACCACTCCTGTAGCAAAAACAGCTAGGTCATATTTTACCAAGCGACCCTGTCCCAGTGTTGATGACACCTAGTGATGCATTGCCCCATAATTACCTATTTGTACGGTGAGGACCGTACGATGAGGTGTTAAAAGAGGGCAAGAGTTCAAATTCAATTCAACCACTAAGAAATAGAGTGTAAACGTTACTTTGTTCTGATTTGAAGGGCACTGTTTCAAGTGTATTGTCTCAGGGGCAACGCGCACTAGGCGGCCAGGTCGCAGCGGCCAAGCCGCGGCGGCCAACGAGTTCTACTATTTCCTTCATTCAAAATTTGCGCGCACTTAGCGGCCAGCGACCAGCGTCCAAGATCGGCCGCTGCGGCCGCGTTGAGACATAGAAAGACATAAAAAAAAGAAGAGTGAAATAACTCCAACCTCGCAGGAGACAAGCCTCGTATTTATAAACTAAACTCAGAACTGAGTCTTGACTCAGGGAGAGGTCGAGCTTTGCAACGAACGCAATGCAGTGCTTTTGAGTGATTTTGCAAGACAAAGTTCTGGTTGGTGCTTCAGCTGTTATGTGCAGGCGTATTACTTAACATCATGTGAAGAAACTTCTCGTCTCGTCACTAAGGTCAAGTATTATTTTTGTTTTAAGCATATGATGTATATATATATATATATATATGTATATATAAAATAGTGGATAATTAACATTTTTTATCCTCCTCAGCACTCTCATTTAGCTAGAAAGAACAGATGCCTCTAAACGAGTCATAATCTAAAATGTGTACAACAACCCCCATCCCTCAATAATGTGTCCATAATCTTAAAGCTTTCAAACCCTTAATTGCTTTCGTCTTTCGAATTGAGTAACAGATTTTTTCACTGCAGCCAATAAGCTTCGTCCTTACGACGACCTGCAGACGTTCTTAGAACAGAATGTCATACAGATTATCGACTGACTGTGACCCTTAAACTCGTGTGGGGAATTTTAAATAATGGTTTTATTTATATTATTGTTTTGATCACTGTGGTGAGTTATGAAGTAAGTTTATAGTTATACATGATTGCGCAAGCAATACTGTGTTCCGGTTTGAAGGGCATTGTAGCCAGCGAAATTACTGGGCATATCTGATGTTTCGGGGTGACCAGCTCAATGTAGTGCAACGCAGTAATTTTGATCAGGCAAATAAACTACTCTACTCGATGCAAAGAAACTACTTATTTAATGCCCAGAATTGATCTTTTAATAATCATTATTAAGTAATACAATACCTATATACAATGGCATCGTGTCAACTCACAAATGTGTCGAATGTTATTTTTAACCGACTTCGAAAATAATAGGAGGTTCTCAATTAGTTTTTTACCTCAGTTCTCCGTCATTTATAAACCGATTTAGAAAATTCTGGCGTTGGGTTCAGTATAGCTACAAGGTGGTCCCATATAAATTTCATCGATATTCGACCTTAGGTTTCAAAGGACAATCAGAATTGAGGTCGTTTTCTGTTTTGTTATAAAATGAATTATTAAAGAAATAGTGGGTTCTCATGGAAATTTTGGAAAAATTTATAATTCGCACCAGGAACCCCCTTATACCTGCACCATACTTAATATTAATGTGAAACATGTTTATGAAAATCAAAACCGAAAATATTTTGAAACCAACAATATATAGAAAAATAGTAATTTGTTTTTTATTTCATGACCATCTTCATAACCATCATCATCATCATCATCATCAGCCCATCACGTTCCCACTGCTGGGACACGGGCCTTCTCTCATAGAGAGAGAATGGGCCATAATCCACCACGCTGGCCCAGTGCGGGTTGGTGAATGTCACATGTCCTTGACTTATTGCTAAAAATTCTTGGACATGCCGGTTTCCTCACGATGTTTTCCTTTACCGTTTTAGAGCGAGTGTTAAATCCGCACATAGCTTAAGAAAGTCAGTGGTGCGGGGTCAGTGGGATTCGAACTCGGGTGCGTCGAATCGAAAGTCGCACGAGCTCCCACTGAGCCACACTCGCTCTTCATAACCACGTGACATAAATGACGAAGACATGGAAATAAGGGTAAGATTAAGCCATTAAAGTTGATCTGCAGGTACCTACTTTAGAGATATGAGAATAGAAAAATGAGAGAGAAACGTTTTCGCATTCATAATAATTAAGTATTACGATAGGATACCAGCTGCGACCTGTGGTTTTACCCGATTACCTACCTAGACCATTTCTTAGGACATCAGTAAACTAACATTTTAAAAATCCTGTAAAAAGTAAAAAACGGCTGAACTGATTTTGATAAAACATTCATTGATAAAATGTCAAAGAAACCGCTAGAAAACCTCAAATAAAAAAACACTTCCAAATCGGATCATGCCACAGACAGACAGACATAGTGGTCAAATTTATAACATTCCTCCTTTTTTGCGTCAGGGGTTAAAAAGTAACCTGTGGGATAAGAGAATCCGAATTTTTCTTTTTAATACAAAATTTCGCATTAATATGAGTGGGGTAGGAGTAGTCCACTGACCAGTTTACTGGTTTTTAAGCTTTTACTGAGGTTTATAGGGGAGCTAAAACAATAAACCATTATTTTATAACGGTATGTAAAAGATGGGTTCGGCTTGTAATAGAGATTAACCTCATTTTGTGCGTAGTATTAAAAGCTTTCAAATAAATTGAGTCACTTTTTGGGCGTGCCTCTTTCAGCAGTCTTCAATATTGTGATAGTTTAATAAATCAGTGATAGGCTTGTTCATTTTTCATGATGTTGTTACTAAACTGATTTACTTATACTTTACCGCCCAACGATTTACATAGATCCTGGCTCCTAATTAAAATTCCCTGCTTGAAACCAGTATCTACAGGGACCATGGTCCCAACGCACCCATACACGAAACAAATAGGTACTTGCGCTTTTTCTGTGCAAAAACATTTGTCCCGTAGCAGGAATTGAACCCGTATCCTCCGTGGAGTATGAGATTTGAGCTAATCTGCCCAACCACTACACCAAAAAGGCTGTCAATACACCAAAAAGCTTAGATCCGCGTCTTCAGAATACCGTTCTGACACCCAAACTAACTTGGCCATAGAGCCCACTGCTCGACCAACGTCTCTTCTAACTTCTGTTTGGCGACGAGTGAAAAGGAGGTGAAGTCCTATATATATATATATATATTATATATATACGTCGTTGCAGTGTTTAGATACATACATACAAAAATTCATATATATACAATACATATATATATATATATATATATATACATACATATATTGTATATACATTTATATGTATGAATTTTTGTATGTATGTATCTAAACACTGCAACGACTCAACGGATTTGAGTGAAATTTGGAATGAAGATTATATGATATAAGATTACATTTAAGCTGGACTAACTTATAAGCTACTTTTTTACCCGGAAAAACGCGGGCGGATATAAAGTAACTAATTATTGTACTTCATCATCATCATCATCATCAGCCCATCACGTTCCCACTGCTGGGACACGAACCTTCTCTCATAGTGAGAGTCTGGGCTTTAATCCACCTTGCTGGCCCAGTACGGGTTGGTGTTTGTCACATATCCTTGATTTTTTGCGTTTTATCTTGGAGCAAACGTAACAAAAAAGCAAATCTGAAGACAAAAAACGAGAAAAGTTGGCCCCAGGGCCAAGTATTCATTTTTTACAAGTAAGGAGACAAAACAAAATTAACGATAAAAAGGTTAATTAATCAGCAGATGAACAAAATTAACTATAAAAACTAATAAAGGCTTTTAAAATGTATTATTCAGGAGGTAAACAAACTTGTATATTTTCAATGTCGCTCTTCAAAGCCCTTTATCTAAAAGGCGATTTATTGTAAAAGTCTGAAGAGTTTACATAATTTCACATACAAACGGAGTTTATAAGCCAAAAAGTTATCTAAAGTCATTGCACTTGCATATTCAATTCATATATTTCAGTTTAAAACAACCATAGCATACATTTAAAATAGTAAAATAAACATATTTAAAGAAGAAAGAAAGAAAGAAGAAAGAAAGAAAGAAAGAAAGAAGAAAGAAAGAAAGAAATCGAGTTCTTTCTTTCTTTTCTTTCTTTTCTTTACATATTTATTTTTACATACCATAGTATACTATATACCATAGTATACAGTTGTACAACAATTTACCTAAGGACATAAAAGAAATCCAATCTTTTGCTTTGTTTAAAAAAACACTAAAATTCCACTTCCTCAAAGATTTTACGAGTTTATAAAGCAAATCTATGTCTGTGTAACCTACTTTCTTCACCTATTAAAACTATAAATTAATACATTTACATGTAACATTATACTATATAACTTATAAAATACTCCTAAATTTAACCTTATAACGAATGTACTTAGCATTTACCTTACTTATACTAACAAATTAAATATTATTATGTATTCAATTATTACTTAGCATGTCTACAATTATTGCATTTGCTTTCTGTTTCTTTGCCTGATGCTATTAATAAGTCAGTTTTTGTGCTACCGCTATTTGTATTTGTGCTAACTGTCAGATATGTTGTAAAAAATCGCTACCGTCTCTCCGACGCTCAGTGTAGTTAACTTCTATTTCTTAAGTTAAGTGAGTTGTACTCTTTTTAAGAAATAAATATCTTAAACCGTAGTATACTATACGTCAGATGACAATGCGGCAGGCCCAGACGGAGATGGCGGGATGAGCTGGACTCCTACTGGAAGGATTGGCCGCAAGGAGCATTAAACCGTGAGCAGTGGAAGGAAGGTAGGGAGGCCTTTGCCCTGCAGTGGCATGACCACGGCTAAAATAATGTTATTAATAATAATAATAGTATAGGTAGGTATGTAACTTTGTAAGCAATAATTAAGAACATTTAAAATTTCCCATCGCGCACTTTACTGCTACCATTTTTTCTTGCACGTCCTAGATGACTGGTAGAAAATGCTATTTAGCATTAATTCCTCCATGTACAAACTGTTCTGTGCTAAAGTATAAATAAATAAATAAAATTATTAGGTAGAAAATATTCAAGGTGTAACATCAGGAAGGGTCAGTATGGAGACTTCTGATCTAAGAGATATATATTATTTAAATAATTACCCGCTTTTTTCTCTATGTAAAATATGTATCTCGTCGGCAATCCCGTCAAATGTTATGTCAGTAAATAAATAAAATAATATTTATTTATCTCTATACTAATATTATAAATCCGAAAGTAAAAAACAACACAGCTGACACAGCATTTATTTCAATTTCAATTTCAATTTATTTTATTTAATTAAAACAGTTAACCAATTACATTAATTAAATCACACATTATTATAAAATTAGCCAAAAAAATAATTAATTATATACAATCATAAAATTACAAATCAGTCAATAAAATAACAAAATAAAATATCAAAAGTAATAAAATAATCAAGAATAATCAATAAAATAATAAAATTAAATGTCAAAATGTTAAAATAATACTTATTGTCAGGAATGCAATGTCAAATTATGACTAACTACCTACACGATCACACATCATTCTCACAGAACATCAGACACACAGACAAAATTACCGCCCATCCGTCCGCAAACAAGTCAATCTCAGGGTTGGCAGCTAGGAGTGCGTTGAGCGCAGAGAGGGCACGCGGGAGAGGCGAGTTTGCTCGCGCGGTGGTGCGGCAGTAGGGCACCGCGAACAGTTTGTGTCTCCTGCTTCTGCAATAATTGCTTGGAGTGTGTAATCGACACAGCTCGTCGCTCAGTTCAGGGGCGTCTATTTTACCTCGAAGAATTTTACAGGCCGTTATAAGTTGGAAGTTTGTGGTCTGTACAGGAACTCTATGCTATATATCGGAAAGATATACTATGGAGGCATAGGACATTCTATGGAGTGATAAAAAAACCGGCCAAGTGCGAGTTGGACTTGCGCACGAAGGGTTCCGTACTATTATCTATAAAAACGCCAAAAATTCATGTCTGTTGTATGGGAGCCCCCTTAAATATTTATTTTATTCTGTTTTTAGTATTTGTTGTTATATTATAGCAGTAACAGAAATACATCATCTGTGAACTTCAACTGTCTAACTATCACGGACGGTTCATTAGATTCAGCCTGGTGACAGACGGACAGACAGACAGACAGACGGACGGACAGCGGAGTCTTAAAAATAGGGTCCCGTTTTACCCTTTGAGTACGGAATCTTCAAATAAGCTAGATGTAGTAAGCCGAAGATCGTGGATAAAACTGAATAAAAATAAATTTAATTGCTTTCATATTTTTAAAGTATTGCATTTCAATCTGCGTGCACTTATCAAGTTATCAAATCACCGAAGAAAGTTTTATGAGCCCCACTCTCCGAAGCGGCATCGTCCGTAAAAAGTCGCAATGTCATTTGCAAATCGGCATGTCCTTTGATGGCCAATATGCGGAATTCATCCGAACAAAAAACAAATACTCTATAGGTATTTGAGGTTGTTTTTCGCGACGCCGTGGCTCAGAGATAAGCTTCAAACATATCTGAGCGATATGCGACCACATAAGGAAGCTTCGCGGTAGTTTCATAAGGACGTCGGTCAATACCTAATTTAGACTTCTAAATTAGTCAAAATTAGTTTTGACCAACGTCCTTAGTCAAAATTGGTTTTAACTGATTTGTTAAGAATAAGAATAATTTATTTGCTAGATTACATTATATATTGGTAGGTACATATTATTCTTAGAATGGTCTTTCAGAATACAGTAGTCGTTGTGATCAGTCTGCATGCAGACATATTGCAGGCATATTAGTTTTGACTAAAGCATATTTTTTTTATGGTACTGAGACTAGCAAATAGTTCGCCTGATTTTAAACGCCACGCCTGCCCATTACAATTGCAGTGCCACCCAAAACTTTTAATACCACAAAAATCACGGCGTAGCACTGTATTGCACTCATCACCCCGAGACATCAGATATTAAGTCTCATAATATATGGCCAGTAATTTGCCAGTAATTTTTAACGTATTATATTATTATATATATTTAATATATAGTAGTTGTGGTCTGTACTGAAAAAGAAAACGGCAATGACCGGCAAGGCGACGCCGCGCCGTGCCAGGCCGTGTGGGCAGTATTGCAATGCAGCTGCGCTCTGGCAGTCGCTCAGTTCGCTCAGATGTATCCCCACCTATAAGATTGCAGATCACGTATTCGGCACGGGATGCGATCTCGCGTTATTATTGCGGGCGGCCGACGCTTTCTGTACTTAACTCATAATTACTGGCGATAATTAGCCGACGCTGACTGTAGGAGGTTTACCGCCGGTCTTCCTATTTGTACTTCCGAGATAGTAAGTATTTATGTGATTCTTTTAGTGCTATCTATTTTATTATAGATATACTAGCAGATTCTTCGAAGATTATTATATGTCCTTCTTCGGGCTACAGACTATTTCGTCAAGATCGGTTCAGCAGTTTAGTTGTAAAAAGTAAAAACAAACATACGGACAGAGTAACTTTCGCGTTTAAGATATTTATTGTCCATTTTAGTGTTGATATACATGCTTTCAAACATGTGTGATTATAGTTTCAAGCATTTATGACAAGATTGCAATCGAGTTTTTGCTGACTTTTCACAAAAGCAGAAATAACTCGAGATCGAATCATTTTTGCAACATCTATACATATTTATCTAGATGATGACTCTTATGCTTATATTATTAAAGGCCATTATGACATAACGAAGTGCAATTAGTCTAGCTTATCAAATACTTCGATAGTTTCTGAACAACGTTAGTAAGAGACGCACGTAGTTCTTCAGACACTTCGAAGCCTTTTAAAACTTCGACACGTGGCTACAACAACGTGACAACTATGCAATATGCAATTATGTTACTAACTATGAATCTTTGTATCCATGGAATCGGAGACTATTCCAGGACCCAAATGCAATCAAAATCAGTTCAATCATTATGGAGCTAAGTGGTATTTAATGCACACACACCCTCACACACTCACACACACCCCCTCTCACACCCTCTCAAGCCCTCACTCTCACAAACAGCCTTCGAATTTATAAATAATATAGTAGGATAACTTATGATAAATAGGAAGCAGAATGAACATGCCCTCGTTCATTTTCCTTTGTTGTTATTAATAAGCTTCCGTAATACATGAATTACATAAACACATTAATAGCTCAAGTCTAACCCTCACACAAACTACATAAACATATTAATAGCTCAAGTCTTACCCTCACACACACACACACACATATACATGCACACACCCTCACAAACACACTTTCAATTTTATAAATTATGATGATAGGATAGGATTCATAAGTAGGAAACAGGATGAACATGCCCTTTTACATTTCCCTTTGTTGTTATTAATTAGCTATCGTATCACACAAACTACATAAACATATTAATAGCTCAAGTCTAACCCTCAGACACACACTTATACATGCACACACCCTCACAAACACACTTTCAAATTTATAAATCATGATGACAGGATAGGATTGATAAGTAGGAAACAGGATGAACATGCCCTTGTACATTTCCCTTTGTTGTTATTAATTAGCTATCGTATCACATGAACTACATAAACATATTAATAGCTCAAGTCTAACCCTCACACACACACTTATACATGCACACACCCTCACAAACACACTTTCAAATTTATAAATCATGATGACAGGATAGGATTGATAAGTAGGAAACAGGATGAACATGCCCTTGTACATTTCCCTTTGTTGTTATTAATTAGCTATCGTATCACATGAACTACATAAACATATTAATAGCTCAAGTCTACTATCTAATCACCATTAGAAAGCCATTCCCTCGATTAACGTATGGAGCATGGAACAATAAAAACGGTAAGGCCAAAGGTCATCAACAAACTACCTATGACCTAAATAAAGTTGAGCGTACCAATTCAATTCAATTAATGCATACCACTATTATAGCTGTAACTATAGGTGGCTAGCATAATAGATGGCTAGGAACAGTATTGCACTCATGGCTTTGTTGCGTGTATTCAATGAAACTTAGTTTTTACAGGGGTTGAAGCAACGGTTTTATTGATGCAGTGGTGGGCAGATCGGCCGTTTAGGTGGGGTAAGTCTCGTAATATTTGTATGATGATGACTGTTTGTTACTCAACCAACCAAAAGCTATTAAACGGATTTTGATGAAATTTTTTATGTACTTTGGGTCCTGGAAAAGGATATAGGCTACTTTTTACCAACTTTAAAAAAAGGAGAAGGTTCTCTTTTCGATTGTTTTTTTTATGTTTGTTAACTCAGAACTCCGGTATAGCTACCACTAACTTCAGTATAGCTACGAAGTGGTCCCATATATATCATATATCATCGCTATTTGACCTTGGACTTCGAAGATACATTGAAGACGATTTTTATTTTTTTCTAGAAAAATATTATTATCTCGAGAAACCGCGAGCGAAACCGCGGGGCGCATCTAGTACATCCATAAGCGATTGTGCACGTGCGAATCGCTTTCACGGCGGGCGCGAGAAATAATTAATCAGAGATAAAATGTTTTAAATCGATCAATGATGCACAGCATTCAGACAGTGAATGCTGAAAATCGTTTTGCAGCAATCAAATTGTTCCTATCAAGTTCATTAATTATTATGGTATCGAGCGCGTGTGCCTCAGAGGAAACCCGTGAGATTTACGATATGGCGCACCTGAGTTTGAATCCTGCTGGTTCTTAACCGTTTACGGATTTAGCACTCGCTCTAAAACGGTGCAGGAAAACATCGAATGTCGATAAAATTTATTTGGGACCATCTTGAAGGTATACTGAACCCAACGCAAATCCAAATTTTCCAAATCGGTTTATAAATGATGGAGAAATCACGTAACAAACATACAAAAAAAACATACAGTTGAATTGAGAACCTCATCCTTTTGAAGTCGGGTAAAAATCAACAAGTCCAAGAATCACAAAGTTCAAGGACATGGGACGTCCACTTACCCAAATTAGGGCAACAAGTTGGATTGTGGTCCATACTCTCTCCAAGAGAGAAGGCCCGTGTCTTGACAGAGGGAACGTAATGGACTGATGATGATTATAATGGCGGTATAAAAAATCAGATCTGTTTTTTTATTATAAGTCTAACGCCTAACATATTATCTCGATATCTTCCAATCCTTTTGCCAGAAAGTCATTGAGAAAGCTTAGGATGATCAAGCCCTGTTCATAATACTCATACCTACTTATTCCACATGATACTTTTTCAGAATCAAAAGGTTTCTTCTTAACTATCAATTTCTTAAACAAATCATCATTTTCTTTGAAAATATTACCTTTCCAAACACAATTGATATATCTCATCTGCAATATAATACCCACACTCGAAAGCATCTAAATTAGAGATAGCAATTCCAAAAGTAAATTAAAACCATCGCATAACAGTTTATCATAGGAAATACGGAGTTCAGTAACTTTTCGAGACTTCAATAACAAGTCTGGAGGTGAAATACTCACAAAAAGGTCAGCAAACGTCGCGGTCGACCTAAATACTAGTACCTACGAGTAATCCAATTATAACGAATACTCGCACAGCGGAGCGCGTATAGAAAATTAACATCGAAAAATACCTGCTAAAATATTCGTTATAATATTGAGTTAATAATGATATTTATTTATTTATTTACAGTTGCCCACTACACTTACAGTTGTGACCAGAGCGTGTAGTGGGCCAATTACAAAATATGTTTTGTAATAACTAACTCAAGGATCTAATACACAACCTTATAAATAAGGGGAGTTTAGTGAAAAACAGGTCCACATCCGGTTCCTGAGCAATGAGGGCGTTAAGCAGACTTATGGCCTGGGCCGTGGGGGCAGACTGAGCCGTCTGCGTACGCACCAGCGGGGCTGCGAGCAGGCGCCGGGCGCGCGGCCGCTGCGAACGCAGCCGGTCCAGCGTACACAAACAACAACGCGACAACGCATCTGGGTTATCAATCTTATTATTGAGCATTAGGAAGTAGTGTAGCATAATTGCACACTTACGCCTCAGATCTAAGGTTTTTATACCAACCGTACCTACTATAACCAACCATACCTATATATTAGTTATCTTCAATGCTCTTGAATGTAGTTTAATAAGGTTAAAAACTTAAACATGTATTACCGACATAGCCCATAGGATTAGCAAGCTGAAGTGGCAATAGGCTGGTCATATCTCACGAAGGACAACCGCTGGAGTAGACGTGTCTTTGAGTGGAGACCGCGAATTGGCAAGCGTAGAGTAGGACGCTCACCGGCCAGATGGAGTGACGACCTGCGAAAGGTGACCGGAAGAAACTGGATGAGAAGAGCCGAAGACCGGGCTCAGTGGCGTTCATTAGGAGAGGCCTATGTCCAGCAGTGGACGACTACGGGCTGATGATGATGATGATGATGATGGAAAATTTATTTAAGTTAACATAAAGGTAAGTCTTTTATTTGCATGTTTATATTTCTAAACCAAAACAAGTGTAGAAAATTAACTGTGAAAAATACCTGCTAAAATATTCGTTAATATTGAGTTAATAACGATGTTAGTTATCTCTAATGCTCTTGAAAGTAGTTAAATTAACTACTTTCAAGAGCATTACGAATTTAAATTACGAATAAAAAATAAAATGTAAATATTTTTATTTGCATGTTTCTATTTCTATACCTGTTTTGGTTAACGCCCGTATAAAGTTTATAAATAATTGAAGAAAATGTTAAAATTTTTCTTTGTACGCTTTGTTCATAGAGATGACACAATTTATTAACTCTGTATATAATATATAACATCAAATCATTTGGCGTTCTAATTTTCATTGTCTTTATTAAACTCGGCAGATGGGGACATTTAACATTTCAAAATAAATGGATCCAACTTTGTTCGCAAATTGATATTTTGTTTGGCTGCAAATATTTTGGTAAAAGGCGCACTTCACTTCTGACACGTGTAGTCAAAACTTTGTTGTTTTCTGTTCCCGGTATGAACCCAAATATTATTGTTTATTTACACAATTTCCCGCGGTTTATCACTCTTATACTCCGAACTGCTGATACTTTGCCAACAATTCGCACAAAATTATGCTTGGGAAGAACTCTCTGGCGAACTCCTCTTCTACAAAATCAGAATACCTACCTCAAACATAGTACCTTATCACTATACGTTCTATTTTATATTTATCAGGGTCATTATGACATTTTTAGAACCCAATTTGTCAAGTAAAGATGATTAGCTGTATAAAAATAATGAATAGGATCTAGATTATCCTGAGTTTAGCGCTACAGCACAAGCTTAACTACATGTTTCCCATTTATGTAGAAAATCTTATTTAATGACCAATTTTCCAATCCTCAGATAGGTAACGGTTGGACAGATAAAAAAAATATTAAACATTTTAAGTCAGTTTTTTTTTGGTAATTGAACGCATAAGTGTATCGCTTTCATAGTTCTTTTAACCACGCTAGATGATTATCTAATTATTTGTTTGAGAATTGAAAAATCGAACGCTCATTAACAACGCGAATGCAATGAATGCGAATCTAATAAAATTCCGACAGCTGATCATCTACGACTATTCATAGGTAAACCTTGAAGGGTAAAACAACGGCAGACCTTGACACACCACATTACCAGCCGCTCATGGGCATGCGACTTTCTTTCAGTTGAACGTCCCTGATAAGTGTTTTACATGGGAAACATGGGGAGGATTGAGCGGAAACTCGTGCGACTTTCAATCTGATGCACCGCAGCGGAGTTCAAATACCACTGGCCCCGAACCAATGGCTTCCATAAGTTATTTATTTATTTCAGTTGCTTGCTGCACTTACAGTTTGGTGCCAAAACGTGCAACAAGCTAGTATTAAAATGTTGTGCTCAAATAATTAAACATTAACAAATATATTAACCTTAGTGAAAAAAAAGTCCAGAAGGGTATGTGCGAGTTTTACGCTCGATCTAAAAACAGTGAAGAAAAACATCGAGAGGAAACCGGCATATCCAAGAATCGCAAATTTCAAATACATCTGACATCCACCAACACACACTGGGCCAGCGTGATGGATTATGGCCTCCACTCTCTATGAGAGAAGATCCTTGTCCAAGCTATAGCACGTGTCCAACATAATGAGCTGATGATGATGATAATGATGATGTCTCATGGCGAGTCTGCCTATTTTCACTTGAGAAAAAAGCACTCGTGTGCAAGAGGTTGTCTGGGCTTTGACAGCTATTCTGCAGCTATACTGCTTGGCGGCTGACTAACTGGCAAAGCCACCCGGCCTCTCGCATACAAGAAACCTACCACCAGTGAATAATCACCATTAACATCATCAGCCTAGACCTATCTATTGCTAGATATAGGCTTCTTCCAATATACCTTAATGCGCCAGATCTTCGATTCTACTTATCTAATTACAGTTTTCTTATAACTTATTCGATCGAGCTTTAAATAACGCCACTTACGTCGCAGGAGATAAACATTTCCAGTGACTTTCCCTCATTCAATCTTGCAGTGATTTACTAACATTTGACTTAAGCCTTGGCAAACAAATATAGACCTTGACAGTCAATCGACTGCGACTATATCACAGGTACATGGTCTAAGTCAGTAACTCCCACCACGGCTCCGTTGTTAATGCATCGGACTACCGACTATTGAAGACTTAAAAAGGTGTAGAGAAGACTTGTTGGAGCTGGAACAGCATTCTATCAAACCAAACGAAAATGCAATACTAGATCCGAGACTTTTTAGCATTATAAGTGTAAAAACTAGAAATAAGAGTTGTTGTATACGACAAAATTCTTATTTTATTGCAATGCCGTACCTTCCTTGATATGAAGGCGACTGACAATAGTTTTATTTTATGCAATACAACAGCAGTTTGAAGGGCACTATTACAAGCGAATTTACTGGGTGTAAGAGCTTGTATTCAGGATAACGAGCGCAGTGCAGTGCCACAAAACGAAGTTCTGGGTGGTGCTTCAACTCCTATGGGCAGGCGTGTTGCTAACTATCAGATGTCTCGTCACTTAGTTATACTAAATAAAAACATTGTCTAATCTATTGATAGTAAAAGTTTTCAATAGTCAGAAATAGTTTTCAGTTGCAATACTAAAATTTTCTCTAACAACGTCTGCTCTATACTTTTTGCGATCTGCACCAACTTGCAAGGACGGCCCGACTTCAAATATTCATGCTAAGATCGATATGAGTACCATGCGCTTGGGAGCGAGGTCGCACACTAATCAAAACGTAATTCCAACCTTATATTATACCTATCTTGGATTGTTTTTGGTGTAAGGATTATTTTAGGTTCAATTACATCGATATGAAATGAGATTACCGCTTTCACAACCCATCGGTTAGACAATCATAATCAGAATCATTTTTTATAACTAATTTGTCTTTAACTGTTTCTTTAGCTGGAGCGCACAAAACAAATAATATTTGTTTAATAACCATTTCGGTAGCAAACAACCATCATGCAGTAACGGTGGAGAATTGGTGACGAGAAGGATCGAAACAATAGCTCTAATAATATCGCAGTTTGTAATATTACGTTTCAAAGTTTTAACAGTAGGTAGGTACTGCCTACTATTACATAGTTTGGCTAGGTTCCGAAAAAAATATATCATACCGTTCTTACAAGATAGCGAAATATAATGGTAATGCCCTCCTTTTTAGGCTTTCTGTACCTAATATTAAAGGTTACTCTATTGAATAGATTTGTAGATAATGTGAGAGTCTTTTTTGGAGATCTATTCTTTCTCGTTCGTAGGAATAGGTCAATGTTACGGATTGATGTTTAATTACAACTTTTCTAATATATTTTGTTTCATTGAGATTTGTTTATAAGTTTTGTTTGTGTGAAATGACATCGTGAACGAAGCAAGATCTTTTGCATCCTAAATGAAGACTCAGGTCCAAAAGGTGGATCATGTGAATCAGTTTAAGAATATTATAATATTATTAGAAATCAGGTATATAGTTTTTGAAGCTGTCCGCAAATATCTTCTCTTAAAATGTAAAATAATAGATAATCTATCCAAAAAAACCAAGTCCAATCTAATGAAAAATTTAAACAAAAAGTCTGTCAGAAGTGGGATTCGAACCCACGCCCACAGAAGTGGACTGCGACCTGAACGCAGCGCCTTAGACCGCTCGGCCATCCTGACCCACCTGCTGCAGCCATAATTTGGAAGCATTTATTTTGTATTGTGAGTCGGTAATTGAGACTCCGCCGGATAGTATTCTGATAGAGTCCGATAGCTGGTTTCCAATACAGAGCGCTGCAAATATTTTGCCATCAATGTTACTTAGTGTTTTGTCAAACGTGAGCTTACAATAAAAGCATTGGGAATGACGTACCCAAGAGACGTACGTGAAGGGAGAGATACAGAATGCTGACACATCACTATGTGAGAAAGATTAAAAAAACGAGAGAGAGAGAGAGAGAGAGAGAGAGAAAGAGGAAAAAAGAAGAAGAAAAGAGAGTAATGATATCAGGAGAACATTAAGCGAATAAGGTAAGCCTCTCCGTTGCAGTCAGGCCGTAGGCTGGCGCCTCTCGCTTCCAGAATTAATAACTTTCTCACCCTCCTCATCCCTAGGTTCACCCCCCATACCCCTTCTCCCTCCCCATACCATCGGGACGGTACTTATGGTGAACTTCTCGATTAAGTAAGGATGATCATTTCTCGGATGGCGTGACCATTGGTTTTAAATGTTATAATTTCGGAAGAAGATTAGGTTTGTAATCAATTTAATGTTTATTTAAATAGAAATTATTTTTAGGTTTTGATAACAAAATTAGATAGTAACGCTGCGCTGGTTGAATAACAAAATGTTAAAAATATACATTATGTGTTTATAAAAAAAAAATTGTGTTATGTGTATAAATGATACAACTTATAATAATATTGTATTAATACCTATGTACATTCTAGATTGAATTATTTCATCATCTAACTCATAACATTTTTTTTTGCCGGTAAATATTCACCCATCATCAAAAAAGCAACTGTTAAGTTTTTGTAATAAGATAGTGGGTACTTAGAGTAGCGACGTAATTTACCGCTCTATCAGACGCGAGTTAACTTCTTGTTTCTACAGTACCCCCCAGCTTCCATCCCTCTCTGGCGGCGGCAAGCGCTCGGAAGTTCCACGAGTGTTTCGGTTTGCCTCTTTGACTCTGTTTGGGTGTGTAATGATTTGGCGCTCGTGTAATTTGCTGAAAAAATGTCGCCGCTCGGCTTTCTTCGCTTCTTCGTTCCTTCGCTCGTTGCGTCATCGCTCCCTTCGCCCGTTCGCTGCGTCAGGCTATGATTATTGTTATTATACGGCTTGTTACGTGATCCTTTGAAATTATGGATGTAATCAGTATGTTTGTAGGGATTTGTGGTGTGTAAAAAGTAGTATCACGGGGTGACAAATGTTGACATGAATATTTTTTAAATTGATAGGTGTTTGGTGAATAAAAATTACATCAATATATTTCGATGTGAACACAATTTGTTTCGATCATGACTTTAAACAATGGTCTGATTATAGCTAAATCAATATACCGAACCCCATCTCTCCTTCACCCCCTATTGACGCTTGACAACTTTAGTGTTGTGGATGTCTATCTAAGAGACTATGACCGCGTTCCAGAAGGCTGCTTTTTTATCACTTTTGCAGCAGTCTAAAATTAGTTTTATCTAAATAAAACCAATGCATTTCAAATCAATCAATCAAAAGTTCTATATTAAATATTGGCATTACAGACGCACTTATGAACGTCAATTATTACAATGACTCTACCACCGTATCGGAAAAAGAACCACTACTCAGAAGATACGGCAAGAAACTTTTTCTAATAAATCACAATTTGAAGCCATTTCGTCAACCAAGTCTACCTGTTTACCAAACAATTTCGAATGAATATATCAGGAAGCAAACACAATTCCAGAGCAGGAAAATCACACGTCTATTATTAGATACACTCGCGAAATATAGATTCGACAGAGGGGGAAATGATGGAAATAAGAGAAAAGCGGACAAATATGGGAAAACGTTACGTACAGTGACAGTAAGCCAAGAGATAAGCAACAAAGAAGAACACATTTTACTTATAAATAAGTGACGCACAAGTAATAAATTTGTGAGTAAATAGAAAAGAAATAACTAATATTTAGAAAAAAATATATAAATCTGACATCAATGTATCTTCGGTTCCAAGGTTAAATATCGATGAAATATGGGGCCACTGCTGTTCTGAACCAAATGCAAAAATATTTTCCAAATTGGTTTATAAATGACGGAGTACTGAGGTAACAAACAAACAAAAATACAATCGAACAGAGAATCTTCTCCATTTTTGAAGTCGGTTAACAATACGTCTATAATTAGGGCGCTAACAATATACCAGCGCTTAAACGCATACTTGGAATTCACAAAGTACCCTGAAGGAGCCTTCTCCAACGATGTTTTCTGATCTCGTTTTGAATGAATAGCTACTTCAACTAAGTCACTTTATAAATGTATTTTTGAAAGTTTAAAACCCTCCCTTCCAATATGTAATTTGAGTAACAAATCTTTTTAGTATGGGCAATAAAAATTAAAACAAAGAAATCCGTCTAGAACGGTATTTTCAACCGACTTTAAAAAAAGGTGGAAGTTCTCAATTCGACGGTATGTTTATTATTATTATTATTATTTTGTATGTTTGTTACGCAATTACTCCGCCAATTATGAATTGATATGGATGATGCTTGTTTTGTTTGGTAGGTCACTTCAGAAGTGGTTCCATATAAATTTTATCGAAATTGATTAAGCACTTTTTAAATATCAAATACAAAAAATATAAGTTAAGTCTTGAAGTTGGTTCTTGTTTTTTTCTAAAACACAATTAAAAAATAATTCAGGGCCGGCACCGTACAAGAAAAGATGGTATTTCGTACCTTATACTGAGCGTAATCGTAATGTGCCCCACAAAACACTTTGCAAAAGCGCAGTTTTACTTTTAAGTCTACAATAGTACTGAAACCTAAATCAAAATGTACCTACATCTTATTGTATATCTAGTGATGTAGACTAACTAACGTGACTTTATTCGGAAGTTCAAAAGCGCATAATACGAACTTGCAAAGAGAACTTCGAGGTAAAACTTCTTGAATAGGTGCTTGGAGGAAGGCTTATGGACTTCTAAAGCTGATATTATGTTGCTATTTTTTATCGCTTTTAAATCTATTTTGGCTACTAAATCACCTGATTTTTAGCAACAATCTGACCGAAGACGAAGCACATAGATTTATAGGAAGAAGGCAGTTGAGTGGCTGCTCAGACCATGTATAACGAAGCTTACAGAAGGTAATTTCTAATTTCGTGTAAAGCCTATTCTCATGAAAATAAGAATAATTTACTTCTTTTTATTAGAAGAATAATGTTCGTAATTATATAGAAGACCAAGGTGCCTGGAACATCAATGTATGTATGTATGTGTGTCTTCTGCAATGTAGCCAACTGCTACATAAGAAACATAACATTGTAGAAAACCAACTAACAGTAAGAAAATCTTTAAAAAATGCCCCTCAGTATTTTGCCGTCTTTTCTGAGTAGTGGTTCTTTTTTTTGATACGGTGGTGGTTAGTAGTACGGTGGTACGGTGGTGGTAGTTATTGTGATAACTTGACGTACATAAGTGTGTCTGCAATGCCTTAACAGATTAAAGAGATTTTGTTTGATTTATCAGAATATTATAGTAACATTCTTTTCATCATCATCATCATCAGCCTTTTACGTTCCCACTGCTGGGACTCAGGCCTTCCCTCGTAGAGAGAGTAGGGGCCCTAATCCACCACGCTGGCCCAGTGCGGGTTGGTGGATGTCACATGTCCTTTAATGATTGTAATAATTTTTTGGACATACCGGTTTCCTCACGATGTTTTCCTTCACCGTTTTTAGAGCGAGTGTTAAATCCGCACGTAACTTAAGAATGTCAGTGGTGCAGGGCCAGCGGTATTCGGACTCGGGTGCGTCGGATCGGAAGTCGCACATACTCCCTCTGAGCCACACTCGCTCTATAATATTCTGATAAAATTAATCAATTCGAAAGATCTATTCTAAAAACGATAACAACAAAATGTGTTGTATACATGTTATAAAAACAGGTATTGTTAAAGGTTATACTATAATACCGAAATATGATTAACCTCCCCAAAGAATCGTATCACTCACCGCACATTACCATAAACAATAATCCTTACTAATAAAGGAACAAGACAGCCATTTTCCGTAACATCAGCTCAACTTCCCCGAAGTAACGTTTGCCCGACCGGCGACACCCCCGCCAATGTGCCTGCGGTATATAGACTAGGTTAACAGTTGTTTAGGTTCCTAACAATATCGAGGCACCACCATTAGTACGACAGTAACTTGTCACAATGTAGTGGTAGGCCTGCAAGTTCAGTTTGGAAAGTATCGTTGCCAGATATTGAACCGCCAAATGTCTACCAAATATTTTATATTAGCAATATTTTCAGTTTGTTCCGGTTTGAAAGACTGTTTCAAGTGACATTCTTGGGCATTATAAGACTAACTATCCGTTGTCAGGGTGCAGTGCCGCGGAATATTTTTAAATAAAATATAAAAAATATAAAACGAGACTAACATGTTCGTGCGCTTGAGTGCCTTACTTGTCCATAACACAGAAGTAGCACACAGAATGAAAGTTTGTCATCTAGCAGTGTGGCAATTCAGGTTTGTTATGCCAAACGCTGCCCTCGAGTATGCTTAGCTCATAAGCTGAAACAAGGTCGGTCTGCATTAAAACTGTAAAGGTATAAAAATGAAGCGTTAGTACGTTGAACCGCTACCTATTATTACCTGCTGGAAGTCAATCGAGCGTGTTTTCTTATTTTTATAATACCCAATGTCGACCAATAGTATGCGTGACGCGTTTGTACAAAGTTCGGTCACTGTCTCACAGGTACACTGAATCAATGTGCCTTCACCCTAATAAATCTAAGGAGGCTTCCCGCGCCTCCATATTTGGAAACTCCGGATCAATGCCGTATATGTTGTTGTTTTTGGGTAAGATTGTTATTATACCTTGTTTTGAGATTAGTTAAGCGGAAAAATAATTTCCAGCAGATTAAGATATTACCTCTCATATTTGACTTACTTTTGTTTCTTTCTCATATAGAGTAGTGGATTGATGCGCACGACTTACCAATCAGTTCACATCATTGTTTGATTTTTTATTGTTATCTATTCAATGTACTCAAAGTGGTTAACAGGTTTCAAGCTACGAACGCGTAGCGATTCGTAGCGCACGTAGCACTCATTGCAGCGAACCACGTAGCAGAAGTTAGGCACAAGCTGAAAGGAAAACAGAGTCGTGGGTTAGGCGATAGTAACTATAAATTAAAGCTAATTTAATAGTTTTAGGATACTGCGCAGCATAAACCTTCACCGCAACAGAAATGTTTGTACATATCGCGCGATTAATTTGTTTTAACACATGTAACAGAGTTCTAATGAGAAAAGCATACTACACTGTTCGTAATTACATAGAAGACAAAGATGCTTGGAACATTCCACTTCTGCAAAGTAACCAACTGGTACATAAGAAACATAACATTGTAAAATCCCAAAAAATTGGAACAAAATCTCTAAAAAAATGCCTCTCAGTTTCTTGCCGTAACTTCTGAGTAGTGGTTCTTTTTCCGATACGGTGGTAGAGTCATTGTGATAATTTGACGTTCATAAGCGCGTCTGTGATGCCAAAATGATTAAAGAGATTTTGATTTGATTTGATTTGAACGTAAGCCTGTTTTGCACCATAGTGCCTAGTTTTGCCATAGTACGATATTCATTATCTCTATGCTTGAAATAGTGGAACGTCAAGGCTATACATAATACATAATATACAGAATTATCTCATAGGCTTCGCATTATTTAGCAAAATATTATTGCAAACAATGTAATGAAGTTAATCTACACCATCCTATATTTTAGCTTAGTCCCTCCACAAGAGCAAACAACATTCGCTCTTATCTACGTTCCACAAGTCTAGGCTCCTGCAAGCCCACGTACATCGTCGGAATTGGTATTAATAACTAATGGGAAGGTGGGCTGGGTTAGGGTTGCCATATTGAATCTTGGAAAATTGGGACAGGAAGATTCCTCGTGTCGAATCGAGTTAAATCCGATTTTTAATTTTTTTTTTACAGAAGATAGGTCTACGTTTGACTACCATCTCGCCTGATATTAAGCGATGATCTGGCTGAAGATGGAACACGTAGATCTAGAAGATACCTATTCATTCTGGCCTTGAAGATACCCAGATTGTAGTAGTATCAGGAAACAGAGAAGACGGCAATGAGTTCCATTCCTTAGCAGTACCACGTGGAACCAAACCTTAGGATTAGAACCTGAACTGATATTTGAAAAACGAAGAATACTATTTTACCATGTGCAACTATAATGAAATATCAAAAAAAGTGTATTCAATTTCTAGCAGTCATTCTAAATTATTAATGATCAAACAGAGTATAAAAGATTTAAAAAAAGTCGAACAAATCATATCGTGTAACCGGGTCACCGGGTCTAATTTCCCTACGTCTAACTTATTTTAAAATTTTACCAAGTTATCCCTAAGAACCCCCGGGATATCCCACAAAATGTGGACATCTGGCAACCCTAGCTGGGAGGTTGTTTGTAGAGTTGCCACGCTCTAACTGTTGTTATAGTTTATGCTTACTCGCGTGATTATAATTCCTTCTTATGTTAATCTTGCGTATTCTATATGTGTAAAGTTATGTACACATACATACGTATAAGTTATTATACATCAGAATCTTTTTACGGTAGGTATATTTTAGAATAACTTTTTTTTTACCCTTAATAGGTCTATGTTTGGCCACTATCTCGCCGGATGTGAAGCGATAATGTAGCCTCATGGAGCACATAGATCTAGAGAGAGCCGGCAGTTAAGCGGCTGCTCAGACCCGTCTACCCAATGGTTCACCGAACATCGTCCCGAAACACGACTAGGTCGCTTGACGGCATGGCTTTGTTCGGTGGGTGGTATTACAACCACGGCCAGAGCCTACCACTCCAAAAAAATGTAGAATGTATTGTTCATATTAACTTTCTGTAAAAACATTTCTAAACAGGAGTGAAAACCGTATCAAAATCAAGAAACAGAAATGAGGACGCGGATAGCGACTTTGTTTTATACTATTCACCTGATGTAATAGAGTGATGAAATAGAAATTTTCGAGCGATTTCTTCCAGACAACCTTTGGATGGATAGAACAGATATAAGATCTAATGCGGTTTGTGGTGTACATAATAAGCAAATAAAATAGTCACGAGTAACTTATGTAAATAACACGTGCATACGAAAAAGAAACATACAAATAAAAATAAATATACATGCATGTATATATAAATATGCAGAGTTAAATAAAATATTGGTATATATAGTATAATATATATTAATAAAGTATTAAATAATTTATAAACATACCTACTTAAATAAATACAATACATATATATTATAGAGTTAACAGTTAGATAAATAGTGTTAGTAACTACCTACTTACAAATTTCATTAAAATCGTTTCAGTAGATATGGGATATATTCATATATATATATATATATATAGGTATGTAGGTATACGAGTAAATGTGGTTACACTAAAGGTTACCCTTTGCATTGTGGAGGACGTATTACCCACGTGGTAAATATGATCCCGCTTCTAATAAATACTTCTGTTCTGAGTGTCTGACTGCAAAGGGCATGTCATATACACCCCCGCATCTGTGGGCGTACGTTTTAGTACTTATAGATTATAGTCATAAAGATTCTGAAGTAGGTCGTAGCACGTGTCTATGAGTGATATATATATACAGGGTGGGGCAGATTTTTGGCTCCTTCAGGGTAGCTATAATGTAGAATGTTTTTTTAATTATTGCCAAAACTTACGATTTGATTTGGTATGTTACTTTGGGAAAAGTGTTCCTGGTTGGAAATAGAGTCGATTAAGACCAACTTGTTTTTTTTGACAAATGCCATTTTTTGGGTAAACCGAACTTTTTAAAAACATCTACAAACGGCAATATTTTTTTCTTTAAAATAAAACAGAAAGTTCCTAAGAACAAAACCTTCTAACTACAAAAGAAAAGGTAGCTACCCTTAAGGGGCCAAAACTTTGCCCCACCCTGTATATACATATACATGCTTATAAACATCTATCCATCCATCCATTCATCCATCCATCCATCTATCCATCCTCACAAACTGTCGCATTTATTATTTTAGTAGGAGAAGGATTGTAAATATTGTAAATAAATTAAATACCTTCATTTATTAATACCTTACCTACCTACCTACCTTAAATACCTTCATTAAATATTTAGGGATTCGTGGAACTGCTCTGAAACTTGTTGAATCCTACTTAACCGATAGACAGCAAAAACTTGGGGTAAATGGCGTAACATCTTCCGGATCCTTAGTCAGTATGGGGGTACCGCAGGGATCAATATTGGGGCCGTTTTTATTCTTGGCATATATAAATGATTTACCCTTTGTAGTTAAAGACCTTGCAGATATTGTTCTATTCGCTGATGATACATCCAAAATTTTTAAAGTAGATAGGAAGGATAGTGAATTGGCGCATGTAAACTACGCATTAGATGTTGTTTCGAAATGGTTATCTGCGAACAATTTGTTACTAAACGCGGAGAAGATGAAATGTTTAAAGTTCTCCTTGCCTAATGTTAGACATGTAGAGCCAAACGTAATGCTTAACAATTATAAACTCGATACAGACAAAGCGATGGTATTCCTATGTATAGGTACTCTAAGTTGCATATTGATATTGATGCTCTATCTGGAAAACTTAGTTCTGCTGCATATGCGGTTCGTAAAGTTAGGCAATTAACAGATATAGCTGCGGCGTTGTTGATGGTTAGTTTACTTTGCATACTTCCACAGCCTAATGTCATATAGCATTTTGCTGTGGGGTTCTGCTGCGGATATAGATACTATTTTTATATTACAAAAGCGTGCGGTTCCCGCGATTTACGAGTTGGGTCTCCGCGACTCGTTAAGGGATTTTTTAAGCAAATTAATATATTAACTTTACCTTCTTTATATATTTATGAAAATATAATGCACGTTCGTAAAACCTCCACAAATTCAAAGTAAATAGTGACCATCATTACGTAAACACTAGAAATAAAGATAGGATTGTTGTACCTAGGTATTTATAGATTGACTAAAACGAATAAGTCTTTTTTACAATTCCAAAATCTATAACGGAGCTCACAGAAAGTAAATACAAATTACGCGTTAAGAATGTTCTAATGAGCAAAGCATACTATACTATTCGTAATTACATGGAAGACAAAGATGCTTGGAACATTCCACTTCTGCAAAGTAGCCAACTAGTACATAAGAAACATAACATTGTAAAAACCCAAATAATTTAAACAAAATCTCTAAAAAAATGCCCCTCAATTTCTTGCCGTATTTTCTTAGTGGTTCTTTTTCCGATACGGTGGTAGTCATTGTGATATTTGACGATGCTTGACTTTGACATTGACATTGACATTGCAATAATAACCAGCATTGTTAGCATTGTTTTTGGCTTTGGCTCTGGCTCCGGCTCCGGCTCCGGCTCCGGCTCCGGCTCCGGCTGCGGCTGCGGCTCCGGCTCCGGCTCCGGCTCCGGCTCCGGCTCCGGCTCCGGCTCCGGCTCCGGCTCCGACTCCGATTTTGATTTTGATTTTGATTTTGATTTTGATTTTGATTTTGATTTTGATTTTGATTTTGATTTTGATTTTGATTTTGATTTTGATTTTGATTTTGATTTTGATTTTGATTTTGATTTTGATTTTGATTTTGATTTTGATTTTGATTTTGATTTTGATTTTGATTTTGATTTTGATTTTGATTTTGATTTTGATTTTGATTTTGATTTTGATTTTGATTTTGATTTTGATTTTGATTTTGATTTTGATTTTGATTTTGATTTTGATTTTGATTTTGATTTTGATTTTGATTTTGATTTTGATTTTGATTTTGATTTTGATTTTGATTTTGATTTTGATTTTGATTTTGATTTTGATTTTGATTTTGATTTTGATTTTGATTTTGATTTTGATTTTGATTTTGATTTTGATTTTGATTTTGATTTTGATTTTGATTTTGATTTTGATTTTGATTTTGATTTTGATTTTGATTTTGATTTTGATTTTGATTTTGATTTTGATTTTGATTTTGATTTTGATTTTGATTTTGATTTTGATTTTGATTTTGATACCGCTTTGCCAGTTATTCTGCCGCCAAGCAGTGGTGCGCAAGCATTACGATGTTCGGGTTTGAAGAGCATTGCCAGTCAGCAAATTCTTATTGTCTCAGGGTGACGAGCGTAGTGTAGTGCCGTTTTGCAAAATAAAGTTCTAAAAAAGCACCACCCGGTGCTGCAACTGTTATGGGCTTATTGCTTACCATCAGGTGAACCATTTGCTAGTCCCGTCACTATATCCCATTAAAAAAAATTCAGAAATTTCATGGATTATATTTGATAGACTTGATAAAGTGATCATTTATCAAATAATGGTATTTTTATTTTTTATTTATTTATTGTGACAAAAACGATTTAAACCAATTACATTTATCACGCAATAAGTGCTTCTGCGATTGGTGTTTTCTGTCATACCCCCAAGACGTACTTACTATCCTTACTGACCAATCTGTTCGTCACAACCTCGGCCTAACATTTTTTATTACAATTTTGAGAGCCACCATCAACCGTAACACAGTAATATATACAGTACGTTGAAAAACGTCTTCTTCTTATCCTTGTGTGGGCCCAACACAACTGACACATTTGACAACAGCTCACCTGATGGTAAGCGCAGTTGCGCTCTAAGGTGGAGCACGTTCGCCTATGAAGTACCTATTCACTCTTGTCTTAAAGAGAGCCAGGGCCCTAATTCATGTCAAAACGTCGATTCCTTCATTAATAAACGACATCTCTAAGACGCATTCATATATTCATATATATGACGCGTCATAGAGAATTGCGCAGATGTCGTTTATTAATGAACGACGTTTCCTCGAAGCAAGGAATCGCCAAATTGTCATAGTGAATTAGGGCCCAGGTTGTAATTGGAAGGAAATAAGGATTCCGTAAGGTTGGCGTTATAGACCGCTGAAGGCAGTTGATATGGCCTAACGTAATGACTGTAGTCTGGCCTCATCTGGCACCGCACTGTGACTAGACTATTAAAGATGATAAATTTAGAAAACAAACTGAAAATTTTGGAATAGGGATACATTTCAAACAAAAAATAAACTGAAAATTAATATCAAAACAACAATCTAAGAGTTACAACTTTTTTTGAATAACAACCATGCATTTCATCCTTTTCAAAACATATTTAAAAAAGCAAAAGAGCCAAAGAAACAAAGGACTCTTAAAGCTAGTGACGTGTAATCAAGGATCTTTTGTACTTTGTACCCCGAGATGGGAGTTTAAAAAGTAAGAACTTATTTTTTTGTCTAACAATACAGAGTTGAGCGTGTATCATGGACTACAACGAGAGCTAGTCCGCCTATTCTTCCTTGAAAGACACCTGCCCCCGTGCCCCCTGGTCCTTCAAGCGCCAATCGCCAGATTAAAGTGTAGACATTATTCATCAGTCATTGCGACAATGTCTTGTGATGCCCTCATGAAAGTTTATCTCAACTTGTAGTTATGGTATATTGGTGTACGTTAATGCGATTTATTCGATTGTCTTGCCTAAATAGACAATAATTAGACTGCATTTCATTAGTCGCAACGAAACTATACCTTAATTTGAGCTCAACACGATACACGATACACGCTTGACCAGTGGGTACGGGGGCTGACCACTACGGGCTAGGGACAGAAGAAGAAAGCGCAGCCGGAAGAGAGTACGTACTGCTCTTACATTCATGCTGCACTACTTGAGAATACTACACATGCAGAGATGGTGTGGCGGCAACACTGCGCCACCGCTACATCGGAACTGCGCGGTGATTGGCCAAATTGTTGAAACGGCCAATCATATGCCCGACCGGTTTCTAAACGATTGAGTTTTGACAGCCGCGAGGTGATAAATGACAAGAAAGGATTCGATACGAATTACTGGCTGTACTGGTTATTATTGTAAAAAGACTTAACAAGGTACCTAATTGCAATTGTGACAAATTCATTTTTGTGGAGTCAGAACAATACACTACGTTTCCATGAAGAAGTGTTTTATTTGTGTACGCGTCCGCGTTGCAGCTGTTAACTTCCTCAATATGTTAAGTAAAAACCGCTAAAGTACCGTGAACGAGGAAGGCCCAGTACGCGTGTTTAGTGGTTTTGTTTAAGTAGCCTTATAGGAACTTAAGGGTTTCCTCATTTGATGATGGCTGTTGGCCACTATCTTGCCTGATTTTAAGCGACGATGTGGCTAAAGATGAAGGACATAGACCTAGAAGAGGAGGCAGTTGAGTGACTGCTCAGGCCGTCTTTCTGATGGTTTACCGAAAATCATGTTTGGGTTATCTATCAAGCCTTACCAGGCCATTGCAATATAGTATTTTTATGAGAAGAATTAAGCGCTTGTTGAAATAAGACATTAATTTACGTAATTTTACCATTAGCACCGCTAGTATTTTGTCAGAAAGGTATTCAGTAAGTCTACCGTAATTTATTAACAAATCCGCAAAGCCACCGAAAATTGTTTACAAAATCAATATTTACATTTCGCATCTCGCTTAGAAGACTATTCGTATCCCTATTCCATAATCTGAAAAGCGAATAAAAGAGAGACGGCACTATATGGTCTGCATGGAATCTTTTTAGGGATTTGCAAAAAACCTTTACTGAAAACATTCTGCCATTAAAAATTAACCTTTACAGGTCTTACGGAAGAGACAAAGTTGAAGAAAAGTTTTTGGAGATACAACGTTTTGCGTTTGGGTAAAGTTCTTGTGTGAGTAAAATTAAAGGGTGTTTTTCTATACGAAGGGAAATGTATCAGGTAATAATATAGCTCGGTTAGATGAGCATTTCAAGGGAGAGCAGATTTATGTTTACTTTTCTTCTTACATATTCGTATGATTTGCTAATGCATCCTCTTTGTTTCAAAACAACGGAGTATTGTCTGTAACAGTAATGTTGGGGACTGAACAACGCAATGGTGATATTATCTGCGGATGTTATAATAATATGATATGTAGTATATTTTTACAACGTACTTCATTTAAAGAAAGAAATTGAAATGAACCTATTTGAGTATACAGGAAATTTAAATATGAAATTCAGTCTTTAGGGAGTGAAGCTTGGAAGCTTCAATGTTATCTCATTCGCTCTCACTGAGCCGCACTCGCTCTTGCCGAGTCACACTCGCTCTTGCTGAGCCACACTCGCTCTTGCCGAGCCACATTCTTTCTGAGCCATAGTCGCTCTTACTGAGCCACACCCTCACTTGCTGAGCCATACTCTTTCTGAGCCACACCCATTCTTACTGAGCCACACTCTTTCTTGCTGAGCCACACTCGCTCTTGCTGAGCCACACTCGCTCTTGCTGAGCCACACTCTTTCTGAGCCATAGTCGCTCTTACTGAGCCACACCCGCTTTTACTGAGCCACACTCTTTCTTGCTGAGCCACACTCACTCTTGCTGAGTCACACTCGCTCTTGTACCTATATCGTATGGTCTCTGTCTCGTATGTTGATTATAAAATGTTAATACCAGTAGGCTTATTTGAAGCGTATTAATAAAAAAAATGGCATCATCATCGAGCTACTTCACCACCATTAATAAAAACACATTTGATATTAGTATAAAACTTTCTACAAGCTGCGTCAGAAACTCTTCCCAACAGTTTAATCATTCAAACGCCATTTATTTTAAAAGTTATAAATTGCTAAAATTGGAATAAAAAGCACGGAGGAGGTTGACCTTTGAGGCTACTACAGGTGGAAACCCAGTCTCATTTGCTAACTCTGCTATGCCTAGTAGTTGTGTCATATTCTGTGACTAGTCAATTTGCTAAATAACTCAGTATAGAGAATGACAGTAACTCAACTTGGTACAAATCATATCGATATCAATGACATGCGCGGTTATCAGACTAAAGTAATAACAAGTAATTCAAATTTAATGCCAATGCAACTGAATGTTATAAAATTATCTATTTTTAACCCCCAAGGCAAAAACGAGGGGTGTTATAAGTTTAACCACTGTGTGTTGTCTGTGGCGCCGTACCTAGCTCTTAAACGGGTGAACCGATTTCGATGCGCTTTTTTTTATTTGAAAGCACGTTTTCTAGCGGTGGTTCTTAGACATGTGTTATGTGTCGGGGTTTTTTAAATTTCAATTTTTGATTATTACAATATTTATCTGAAGTAGCTCTCATAGATTTTAACCCAATAAGAAAAAATATGCTCATAATTAACATAATTAATTTTTAGAAAAAAACAAAAACCGACTTCAATGTATCTTCGAAGTCCAAGGTCACATATCGATGAAATTTATATGGGACCACTTCGTAGCTATACTGAACCCGACGCAAAAAGAATTTTTCAAATCGGTTCATAAATGACGGAGTTCTGAGGTAACAAACATAAAAAATAAAAATAAAATAAAAAAATACAATCGACCAGAGAACCTCCTCCTTTTTTGAAGTCGGTTAAAAAGTGTACCTATTATAATGACCAACATGCACATTTTTTATACCACGTTAAAAAGATAATGCCAGCAGTATAAGTTTCAAGATCAAGAATTTAGAACCTCTTCAATATTTACTTTAAACAAGCATTTACTACTGGAGAAAGTAATTTCACTATTATATTTTGTGCATACCTAAGTAACTGACTCAGTAATGTAATGCGCTATCTTCCTCAGTACCTAGCACCTAATCTGCGATCGCCCGCGGCTGCGCACGAGTCGTCTTCATCCATCAACGGTCAATGCTCAGTTCTTAACGAGCCAAGTGATACGGCGCGGTTTTTAACTTAGAATGATCTATTACGGATTAGTTATAGCAAATTATTCACAAATTAAGTATAAAGGGTACGATCACGAATCTATGTATTTAGTTCATTAGTAAAACGTGTTCAGAAAGAGAACCTCGTGGCGAAACTCGGAACTAAAATTATTTCCATCTAAAACAGTTTGATTCCTACTAGGTACTTGTTATCGCCCGCGTTCTCATGTCGGTCTCTTTTCACACGGACTTGATGTATTTAGCAGCTCTGATAACCAAATATTTGAACTAAATAGGTACCTCATTAAAATTAGCTTTTATAAGTACGAAACTCTAACTTGTTTATAAATTCATTAATAATGAGGTAACTCGTCTCAATGGATTTAGATGCAAGATACACAGGTAGAGTACCTACATTCTAGTAATCATGATATGGTGCTCTTTTTTGACCACGTTTTTATTTAGTCACTTTCTTGTTTGTCTGTCGGTCTGTCTGTCGTTCCGGGTGGACTCTTGCAACTCAAATTTTTGTTGTTTCAAATATCCTATAACTTGCCCTTTGTTTGTAAGGTTCCGTACCCAAAGGGTAAAACGGGACCCTATTACTAAGGCTTCGCTGTCCGTCCGTCTGTCTGTCTGTCCGTCTGTCACCAGGCTGTATCTCATGAACCGTGATAGTTAGTTGAAATTTTTACAGATGATGTATTTTGTTGCCGCTATAACAACAAATCCTTAAAAACAGAATAAAAAAAACATTTATTTAAGTGGGGCTTCTATAAAACAGACATGATTTTTGCCGTTTTTATAGATAATGGTACGGAACCCTTCGTGCACGAGTCCGACTCGCACCTGGCCGGTTTTAAGTTCTTAATTCATGTCTAATGTCATACGATGTATGAAACTGTTTCGGTAATAAATGAGCGTTGATGTCTTTCATATTGAATCCACACTAATATAGTTTTGTAGTTATTAAAATATATTTTAATCGAAATGCCAGATCTCTTTTAATTGTTATCTCTATTGTTCATTATTTTTGATTAAGCCTAAAAAGCTGACACTGCCTTAATGTACATCCGGCGAAATTGTGGTAATACGCAGATACGATAACCCACCAGCATCAACTATCTATGACTATATACCTTATCTCCCTCTGCATTTAAAAATGGGATTTTCTCCATGCAGAGACCGCAAGGATCAATTCACATAATATTTATTGTAAAGGTGTATTTATAAAGCTTAAAGTTCATTCGGCTTTTAAGTGTGCATCGGCGTTACTGTGTGGTGTCGGTGCGAGGAGCGCGGCGGCGGCAGCGGCCAAGTAAATTAGAGAGCGACCGGACTATAACTAAGAGGAGTTGAACTGACGCTACCGGGGAAAGTTTTGTGTGGACACGCCTTGATGTTTTTATTCATTCCAATCACCTGTAGAAGTTAAACAATATGATACAAAATGCTTGACGACACACCATTTACCATTCTTAAAATTATTTTTTTTCTTTACTACTTGGGAGAGAGACCTTTGTTCACGGTCGGACGTCTTAAACTTTGAACGAAAACTTCTATAAAAAAATGTGAGATGGTAATCAAGTGTCAAATATTTATTATAATGCGGGGTTTGTAAAAGGCGCTTTCTTAATACTGACATTTGTCAATGTTTCTTAAGCTTTGTTTTCTGATCTCACTTTCAATCTCGAACTCTGTACAGTAGTAGTGTCAACCTGAACACTTTTAGGAGCAGATGCTAAAACTCTATTGTCGACAAGGTTTGAACCGAACAGCTCAGCGATTGTGCGTTATTGCATAATTTCCTCCTTCTTGAGTCGTGTTCCTCATGTCTGAGGGTCGTGACCACCTCCATCCATTGTCTTCTCTTTTAAGATATTGCGCCATCTTCCTCTATTCTCGGCGACGTGTAAAGCATCATAAATGGAAGTGTCCAGTACAGTGCGGATCTGCTGGCCGATTCAGATCCCCACGACAACATACCGAATCGATTCGATTGGATAACGATCTCGTGTCGTAGGTTTCTTTTCGAGCTATTCAGTACCTCCGCCCCGAGGATTCGACACGGTTTCGGTTACGATATCGAAATCGATACGACCACGTGTTGCATTTACGGTGTTCGTTTTGTGTGCAATACTCGCAGAAAATTGTATTATTATCTAGACGATATAAAAATGTTTTCAAGTTATCAAAATTTATTATAACAACGTTTATCACGAATTAAAATATAATCAACAATTATAAGCGCCAGATATTGGTAGAAATATAAAAAAACAAGAGCTTCGTAAACACCCACCTGCTGATATCCACTTGACATTAATGTTTAATCTATGCTTTAGACATTGACAAACCGCCAAATTTAAATGTCTATCGCAAATTGTTTTCTTTATCATGTTTTGAAATTATTAAAAGAAGATCGAGCGAGAAGACGAGCTTCATCAAGATTCGTTAGAAATGTTAAGTAAATACCAAAATTACAATTAGATAGTATCACAGAGTACTTTATAATAATTATATAGGTACAGTGATTTTATTTCGGTAGATTTATGCATCTTATTAAGTAATCTTATAGTAGTAGGTAAATAGTTCTAAAACAATCAAAGCGAACTTAACCTATAAATAAATACTAGACTTGGTAGGTAATTTATTACATAGAATTAGTTTATGTTGAATCTTACTGTGAGTTTTATTTTATTTGTAGTAGAAAATGTAGTTTATTTAACAACACACGGAATATACTCGGTATTGACGGTCAAATCTAATGCTTTCGAGTGATATGTTGCACTCGATAAGTTGTCGTGGAAATTAATCGGACGTTCGAAAACTTTGCTTCGATATCTGCATTGTGAATAACGTTCTCGGTCGATAAATACGCGTTTATCGTACGGTTACGATTGGTTATCGACTACGACAATTTGAACGTCGATTCGACTATTGTGAATTTAAAATATTTTGAATCGTACGATATCAAACCGAATCGATCGACAAATGAGTTGTCGTGAGGTTCTGAATCGGTCAGCTGGTCAGACCAACGCATTGCCAGTGATAATAAGTTTTTCAAGGTTGTCTCCGTCCTTCCTGGCAATGTGGCCGAAATACTCAAGTATTCTCTTGGGGCACTCTGTAGACACTCTTTACTCTTACTCTTTACTTGACTAACCTTTACAAACAGAAACCAGAGTAGCAAAGCAGATCTTAATTTACTCCTCTTTTTCTCTTTAGTCCTTTTTTTTCTCTCTTTCTCTCTCTCTCTCTCCAGTCTTATCCACACTACGCCCACCGTTCGCCAGTAACAGGAATGCAGCTCCGCGGCTGCAGTGATGCATATCGTTGTACGTATGGTGCATATGCGTCCCCCCTCTTTCCCCCACCTGCCGTCTTTGTCTTCCTCCATTATGCCTAAGTACAAAATTTTCAAGTACCTTAGACTTTAGAAGCTATTATGCCTTCGTGTGGGTTGCGGTTTATTAATTACAAAGGAGGCAATGACTTAGTGATAGTTCCATGAGCACAAATATTTGTTCTTTCCCTAGCATCAAACTCCAACCTCGGTGAATGGTGCTTAACCACCACACCATGAAGACTGTCAAGCATACGCTTAATAAAATACCACATGATACTACACAAGTATACATATAATCAAAAAAAACCGACTTCAATGTATCTTCGAAGTCCAAGGTCGATCCAATCGATTAAATTTATATGGGACCACTTCGTAGCTATGCTGAACTCAACGCAAAAAGAATTTTCCAAATCGATTCATAAATGACGGAGTTCTGAGGTAAAAACCATAAAAAATAGAATCAAATAGAAAATCTTCTCCTTTTTTTTATGTCTTTTAAAAAATGTCTAGTATTACCTAGTATTATTCAATTACTCGCAAGAAAATTAGTAGGCACTTAAAAGTTAAAAATGCATAATGCAGTGACAATTATTTAGCAAACATAGATCCTCAGGAATGTTAAACAGATACATAACATAACAAACACATTAAATCTACATATAACGCGTTTGCATTGAAATTAATTAGTCCATTAGACAAGTCAATTATCGTATATGCATACCTGTTAACTGTACATGCATACCTAGTATCAGTTGTCTGTTAAATACTATTAAGCTTAATACTAATTAATGAATGGGAAATCAAGTGATTTAAAAGAGTAAGTCTGATAATAAATAATGTTTATTGTTATTTTTGAAATATTGTTACAATAGGTATAATATGCGTCAACTTAATGGCGGCTGACAGATGCACCACGTGACCTGCGCAGTAACAAAATCGCATACAAAATTGTATCTGCGCAGATCACGTGATGCGCCAGTCAGCCGCCATCAAGTTTGGCGCGAGGTATACATTTAGACAATACTATCGGTGTTTCTCTGGAGTGACATCCTTTGACAGATTAAGGTGGGACTGATATGACAGATCAACAAGGTAGATACAGCAACAAAAACACAATACTCGTGGTAGGTCTCTCGTAAGCGGGTGGCCGTCTAACACAAGCATTACTGTGTTCTGGTTCAAAGAGCATTCTAGCCAGCAAAATTACTAAGCATATTTGAGATTTAGTATCTGATGTCTCGGGGTGATGAGCACAATGCAGTCCTGCGCAGTGCTTTTTATGGTATTTAAAGTTCTGGGTGCCACTGCAATTGTTATAGACAGGCGTGGCGATTACCATCAGGCGAACGACTTGCTAGTCCCATCACTCAGTTCATTAAAATAAATAGAGTAGCCCCATCATTAAGTACCTAGCAAACAGGTAAAAAACTAATAGAGAAGAAAAAGTAGCACATTCAAATCAACCGTCAAATCAACGCGTCTAAAGCAAAAATTCAATTTAGTTGTTTCTAAGTCGTCAGTTGGAAAGCCATATCGCGACCCACTCCAAATTGTGATTAAACCAACCTGATACACCCAATAACAGGTCACGCGTTTACCGACACCCGTATCTTTATACAAACACCAAACACCATAAGCACCCTACACCCAAAACACCCAAATAACATTCTTAAATTACTTATTCGTAAAGTAGAAAGTCGCCTATCGGTGGGCATGGAACATCACGCTACGCTTGTGTGCCCTCGTGAAAGCTACACATTTCATTTATAATAGTAGGTACAATGTGCGACGTCATATTGTATACACAACACATCTACTACTGTACTCATAAATGTTTCGTGTGTGTGAAATCACTATACCAAAATAACTTAAGCGCCTTTGAAGAGAGTTTCAACTTTATGGCTAAGAAATTAGAGGTGAAATCAGGTTGTGTATTGTGAGTATTAAGGCAATAAGACTATGGTGTGTAAGTGTGCGCCACAACAGCTCAAGCGGTGTATCGAAGAATGCGAGCGTGAATTACCATGTTTAGGGAGTTGTCACTTTGACAATTTGCTCTTATAAGGTTTCGCGTCGGCTGCTTAGATTAATTTGGGATTAGAAGTTGGTGTGGATGAAATGTATTACTTTATTGGTTGTTTTTCTCTTAATTATAATTTGAAGCTCAGATATTTTTAGTCACGTTGTATTTATACCTACAACAGAGTTAGGTGTCTATGAGAATTATATACAAAACAGTAAGTAAAAAAAATCTTTATTGATTTTTTACTCATTTTTTTCCAGTAGTTATAAACCTGTAAATAAACATACATTTTCATTCTTTGCATGCATTCAACTGAGAAAGAGTAATTAAAACTTCCCATTAGTTAAAAAAGTAAAGTGACAAACGTATCAATTACTAAATTGAATTAAACGGTATAAACCGCGCGAGCGCGCTCCGCCACAATAGCGATCAGAGCGCATCGCATTAGCTACTGACAGCTCACGTACGTATACCACGCTCGTTACGTTCACGTAACGCACACAAACATACACCACAACCCCCTTAATAAAACCAACCCTTAATACAACGCAATAAGACTTAAAATAATAGCTAGGAACAACTTGGCCATTTATAACCAGCCACCACACCGGGTGGTGAAGTCCGGCAACGTCGCACCCAAATTGTGACATTTTATTTTAACGCTACTCGTAGCGACATCTAGCGGCGGTGCGAGAACTAAGCGCTCGGCTTTCAGAAAGAGACGGAAACACTTGACAATATCACTTTCACGGTCTCATACTTAAAGCTAAGCGGTTTGCTGTACTGTTTGTTTGTGTCTGTAAACAGCGCGGGCCGCCGAGGTACACCGCGCATGAATGAAATGGATGACCGTAGGAGAGGGACAGATAGATTGACACTGCTTTGGTGCGAGCAGGAGGGTACGGGAGCGCGAAGCGTGCAGAATACATCGTTTATCAGATTACATGCGAAGTATCGCGAGCGTGGCGATGTTTTGACACGCGATAATCACGAGATAATGCGGCCGATCTCGGAGGCGTTTAGGTTTATATTGGCTTTTTATAGCAGCAACTTGAATGTGGTACTACGTGGTAGAGAATATTTTTATAGACGGACTGTACTATGTCGAAATGTGACGCATGGCGCTACCAGGTGACTCTAGGCGCTAGACACGCGAGAGTAGTCAAGCGAGTGCAGCTTGCTCTACCATTCTACCGAGTAATCAACAGCTGATTGTCATTTTATCTTCTCTATTTTTTTGTTGTCTGTTGGAATTTAATGACGGAGTGCACTGTTTGCAGTCTATTGAAAAGTATGTCGCAAATTGTAGAGTTAGTTTATAAGTTTCAATTGTACATTTACGTTTAACAAATAAATACCTACTAATAAACTAGTTATTGCGTAATGAATTTCTGTAATAATTGAATTCTAGAGACGAATTTCTCGGATACCAATCAATTTCGTAACAGCTGGCTGGCACTCGTTGAGAACTCATATTATTTACAGATCTAAAACTTGAAAATAACCTTAATTTTAATAAAGAATCATTATTTATTTTGTGAAGCTATTTTTATTCACTCCAAAAATTTTATTGTAGATAGGTAAACATAAAAAACACGAGAAAAATAATAAAAATAAAATTGCAAGTGTCTCAATGGGCTGCCATAGTCCTCTTCCAGACAATTGATAAATTTATCTGAGCGTTTTATATAGGTACTTAAAGTGATTAAAATATATATCAGATCACAGACACCCAATAAAAAGCAACTGCGCTACTAAACAAACTGCTCCATGGAAGCTTGCTAAAACTCAATTAGCCAGTCGAAAGTAGAACCTTTAGCGGAAAATCCGTGCTTTCCACCCATCGAGGCAAGTTGCCAAGCGAATGTTGAGCGAAACTTGGTAGCAACTTGTGAAGAGGGCTGTGGAAGGGGTTGAATTAACGTTAGTGAATGTACTACTAGCGCCATCTAGTGACGAGTAGCAGCAGCACCTTGTACTAAAAGTCTCAAACCATAACTGTCACTATTTAGTGTTTACATACCCAGTAGACATATTACTACATACATACATACATACATACATATTACTAGATAAACATTCAATAATTTTTAATAAATAACAATAGCTAACTATAGATTCATAAAAAATAATTAGTAGGTTAGTTTAAACACTAAATATCTACGTTGTGTTCACATAGTTTTAGAACTAAATAAACTATTTACTTATATTTTAATTCAATCGTTCGGTTAACTGTTTCTTCCTAGAAGCTAATTATACCTATGTCGATAATAGTATAATTAAATAAGGCCACTAATAAAATAAATAAATAAAAATAATTCTTTATTTTTATGACATCAACAATAAAGGTAAAACAGTAGTTGCAACCGACTAGATATTTACCTTCGTCGCTCATGTTATCGAAAAGGTTGCACAATTTACAATAGGGGATCGGACAACTTTTTAGAAAACGTTTTAAATTAACTACAATGAATATATATAGCCATGAAAAATACTATTTTATTTAAATAACGCTCTAAAAGTACCTAAAACTATGTTTAAATATTATGTTTCAAATATTGCCGCGCAAAAGGTCACCTCAAAACTTGTGTTGTCATATGTACGTAGAAAACGACAAACTCTTCGAAATAAAACTTGCAAAGTGATTCTAATACGTTTTGTGAAGTTTGGGGACTATATTGTAGTAATGGAACGAAAAAATTAGCAAAAATACATTTTATGAAAAGCAAAAACGTAAAATAAACTCAAGCTTGACTCACGGCATTTGCCTACAAATGACGTCATGCGCTGTGATTGTTGTTTCGTTTGAGATGAAGAACAGATTAAAAATATCAGAATTATTTATTGATTTGAAAATATAAATCATTATTATTTCACAAAAATATTGATTGACTTATCTTTCTGGTTTGACGAACATTCGTTCTAACTACACTTTACATTCTTTCTCGATTACTGTCCGATACCCTATTATATCTTTTTAATCACTAACTAAATCCACAATTATTTAAATACTCCTACTATAAAACTGTGAAGTAATCAACAGGAATAGTAGACAAGGTGTGTGCATTCTAAATTCCACGCGCCACAGCTTCAGTAAGAGGTTCCAGGTAGCAAAAGTTTCAGTTCTAGTTACTACTACGAAGTCAAAGCATGATTTACTAGACTGTGTTACGGTATGAGTTAGTTCGTTGGAGCGAGCCGCGTGGCCACAGCTTAAGTGCCAGTTAGTTCAAAGAAACGTTATTTCCGTCGAGCACTGTTTATCTTAAACCAAGCGGAGTGTGTTATTCTAGTTTCGTATTTGCTTTCTTTTATTTTAGTCTTATATTACTGATTTTTCTAATCGATTTTTAATCGAGTCGAAATCTCCCGCGGGGCGTGTTAGCGTGTTTGTTACCTTTGAAAACATTTTTAACTAATTTACTTTGACAATCAAAAACAACATACATGGATGTTTTTCGATGATGTTCTTACTAATTTAATGTTTTTTTATTTTATTTTAATCATCCGTGGTCGAGGTTCCTTGGTAATCAATCAAAATAATGCAGCTACCTACCTTTTAACCATAGTTAGAAACCTGTAAATAGGTATTTAAGTAGGTAAGTACCTACGCATATAATCATATAATTAATCCTAGTTTGCCATAGATACGAGAAGGCGTAATGTGTAAGGTCTTCTTTTCGGTCTGGTTATAGTACAGCCATCTACATAAGTAGCTGAACTTTTACAATCTTTCAATTGTCAATAACACCGAAAACATACAAATCATATGCAATTTTTTGCAATTTCTCTATTAGCACAGGATATTAACAAACGTTTTAAATGCAACATTCAGTAAAATTAGACAAATATTGAAGGTGTAGTCATACACCTTCAATTACAACAACACAACAACAAGACAACAAGTGTTAATTACAACTTAGCTTGTAACTTAACTTGTACAAGTGTTGTACAAGTGTTAATATCCTGTGCTAATAGGGATGAAAGATTCAGAAATGTTCAGCTACTTTTGTCGCTGACTGTACTAGGACTATTGGATGCTTAACAGGTAGGTTATATTATCTCTTCTGTTCTATGGGCCAGTCTGCCGCGGAGTGTCGATGTCCTTAATTTGGTTGTTTAGTTAGATGGACTGATTTCTTCACGAAGCTTTTACCTTCATTGATGGATTGAGTGGAAAACCAAGTCATAGGTAATTTTTATATTTGACCCTGTCGTTCAACTCGACTGCCCATAACAGATGCAGCACCACCCAGAACTTCGTTTTGCAAAATCCTGCGCGGCACTACAGTGCGCTCGTCACCCTGAGACAATTAGCTCTTAAGTCTCATAATGCCCAGTAATTTCGCAGGCTACTGTTGATAATGTAGTATTTCATTAAATATTTGAACGATAGTCTTTATGTCAAAATATAAAAGTGGCAACTTTGTATCCCATTGTCTCTTATTCACTTCCGTTCTCTCTCTCTCTATGCCGATGCCGTTTATTTTTGTACATTTTATTTATCCAAACTAATCTTCATAATTTGATAATGTATTAGGGTGTTAATTTCTAAGTAATATAGTGCTCTCTGGACAGTTCAGTAATACCGAACTGTACGTGTGTTATTTCTTTCATCCACCGCTGTGCCCACCAACTCCGCACATCAAGATAAAATAAATAAAAGCTACAATGCTCTTCAAAACGGGACACAGTAATGCTTGCGCACTACTGCTTGGTGGCAGAATAACTGACAAAGCGGTGGTACTCACCCAGACGGCCTTTTGCATACGAGAAACCTACCACCAATAATGTATCGAAAGTGTATAATTTACCACTTGTTAGGTACTTTATTAATCCAAACTATTTAGTCGCTCTAGAAACTACGAAAATAATTATGTTATAAAAGTTTTACTGCTTAGAAAATAATAACGAGGTACATATATAAAGAAAGAATGTGACCATAAAAGAAAGGTCACGATTTTCTCACATATCACATACGAAAACAAACGAAACCAAGCCAACAATGTCATAGTTAATGAGCTCCCATAACCGTATCAAATGCCACGAAAGCAGCCCCGAATAATTCCACAATCGAATACCGGTGCTTAAGGGTCGACTGCCATCGGGTCACGCGGCAAAGAAAAGTGAAAGATATGTTATAAAGTTATTACAGTTTGGAGGCTATCGTGAGTATATATTCATTGTAAATATAAACGGCTACACTCACGTTATAACTATGTCGGATAACTCCGACCAGGTTTGGGACAATTAGGATGTCCTTCTTCCAGGAGTTTACCCTTTGGATTTGAGTTTACGCCGCGAATCCAAAAATGTACCACGCTTCCTAGTAAGAATTTGAACACACCCAGATTGTTTTTTATTTTGATATTTACTTCGGACTGAGTTTGCGATTGACCATGATCTCACCTGATAGGTAGCGACGACGATGTGATCGAGATTTATTTGGAAACACTTCGTCAGTGTTTCCAAATAAATCCCGACCACAGCGACGACAGTATTACATTTTTTTCGGTTTATATCATTTTCTTTCTATTGCGTTGCATTTCGTAGCCTTAAGGTTACTCTAATACACGTGTAAGAATCCGAGTAACTATATCAATTCGAGCTGAACCTATACAAGAGGCAAAAGTACGCATTATAGCGGGCGCAAAAGGCGATCTACATCGACACTTCGCCGGTATTCGACTTGATTTATTAGCGGTATAAACCCATATAAAAAGCGGTATAAAATCAGCATCTGGTCGATCATTGTGTAAGCCAACCGTAGAATAATCTTGGGTGGTCTAACTATGGAAAGTTGTTTACGAAGAACTGTACTGGATTCGGAATTTTATTGCGAAAATGTCTGGTTATTAGATCAAGATGTTTAGTCTGATGTTGTTTTGTTGGTTAAAAATGTTTTCTACATGTTGGAATTTTTTTATCTAGGTACTTGTTTGTGCATATATCTATGTAAAATATTCGTATATGTGTGTTATGTAGATCTTTAACTTTGCCAAAAGTTGGCTTGACGATGATATACCATAATAACAATGTATATAAGATTCATGAAACTAATAATAATTAAATTACTAAATAATAATTAGGTGCATCAAATTTCTATCAAAAATGTTCGCAATGACACATACATCCGCAAACTTCCTCTAAGTAGGTAGGTAGGTACCTATTATTTGTTCGTAGCATTATGTCAATTGATTGATCGGCAAAGGCGACCTTAAGCATGTTTTATTCATTCCCTCGAGTAGGCTGCGGTAGAAAAAATCCTTGACAACTCGCCTTGATACAGTGACACATATTTACATGAAAACTGCTCAAATATTCAACGCTCATAGCTCATAACATTGTTTCAACGTTTCAGCGACCTCGCATACGTTTCGTTTATAACTTGTTCTAAAATTTAATAGACTCGGTAGAACTAGGTACTAAAGCAATTTGGTCTGTGAAATGTTTTATTTGCTTCTATGTGATGTTGATGCGCCCTTCCGGCCACGTCGGTCGAGTTAGCGGACAATTAATACGAAACAGTAGACACCGCGGGGCGGGAATTGAAAAATTGTAAAACACACCTCAGGCATTGTGCCGTGAATAAATTATAAGCGCGCACAAGTTCTCTTGGACCGTCATAGTTTGACACACACACACCCCCGCTTTGAATGCGGAAATCGCATACAACTGAGGAAAATCGTACGTTCACGTTGGATCAAGTTAAACTGGCTTTGCTGCGACCCACTTACGCTTGGTCTCGATATTGTTGTACCAGATCTCTGCTAGGTTAGTGGAACCCTAGTTCTAGGATTATTAACTTGCTAATGGAAGAGCGCTGCGAGCAGCGTGTATTGCGGCTACTATGGCTATTTCATCCCTCAAGCTTAGAAAGTAGGTCATTCAAAAATTCAGATTGTCAGTATCGTCTTTTCGCTTCTATATGTTTCGCCCTTCTGGTGCCTTACCGATAAGTTTCGTAAATCGAACTAGTCATATGAAACATACTGACTGAGCTTTGGGGTATGATATGTTATGACATGTTGTTTGTTATGTTATCTAGATACCATATATCAATGTTTGGTTGACGGCCGCTAAAAAAAGGCGCCAATTTTAGGCTTTGGCTTTTAAGGTGAATATTTCTAATACCTTTTGATTTTGATTCGTATTTGAGTACATTCCCACAAAAAGTGAAAACTATACTGTAAGTGGCCGAATTATTTTTTATTTTATTGAAAGTTTTATTGAGATCGTGGAAACAACATGTGAGGTTTGCAAAACCATTGTAAAGAAAAAAGTGCATCAACAAATCTATTAAATTAATCTCAGTTTGGTACGGTGTGCTTTGTTGTAAGTAATTTCAGTGTTTTTTATGGTATTAAAAGTTCTGGGTAGTACCACAGAATACTTAATAGGTAGTACTGCAATTGTTATGGATTGATTCACATTCAGGTGAATGACGTCCTAGTCTCATTACTGTTCCATAAAAAACAAAAGTGGCATTTGTCGAGTTTTTAGTACTCGCTTGTACTGGTCCTGGCTCATGGCACGATTCTACGATTTTTAAACATATAAGTGTATACGCACTGCGCTCCAAAACTCAGATCACTAATGTCAATCAAAAAGCTGCTAGGTTGACTGGGACTGAGCTGGGCACTTCGGCCGCATGTCTAGCGAACTTTGGGCCAAAAGAACAACCGAATGAGTTCCCAACAATGGACGCAGACAACGCGCAGACCAAGACGGAGATGGCGAGACGAGCTGGACATACCCAAGAGATCGACCCATAATATCTCAAGACCGTGAGAAATGGAAGGAAGGTGGGGAGGCCTTTGCCCTGCAGTGGGACGACATGGGCTGAATATAATAACATAATAATACATACGCTAGTACTATTAAGCTATTGCATAGCTTCTATCGCGGGCCTTGAGCGTGGAGACTGAATCCAGAAATTCCGTAACGAAAATAACCTAACACCCCCCACTCCGAATGCTATGCAATAGCTTTACCGCGGCAGTCTCCGAGTGCCACACGTCTTTTTTTTTATTATTCGTATTTTTATATGCTCGTCGCTGTCGTTGCATGCTGTGCTGAATGCGTTAGTTCCAATAGGTATTTTCCGCATCCATAAATATTTATGAATGGCAAAAATTATCGAAACTTATTCATACAACTAACGCCATGTCGCACTATTACATCGAACATCTGTGACTGACGTCAATAGCTCTATCATGCCATGTGACGTCAAGAATAGATCATGTACCTACATCTATCTGTCTGCGAGATAATCGTAGGCTGATTAGTTTCTAACAGTATAACCTATAGGTACGTTATACATCTGATTAGAAGTTAATCAATCAGTTTATGCCGCTTTTGACATAGTAGACTGTTTTCTGGAGAATCTATTACTTAACTTAGCAGTCAGATAGCATCGTACCTACCATCCTACTTATATTATAAATGCGAAAGTTTGTAGTTCACAGTTTTTTATTAATAACAATGTTACATGTCAGATTAAGTACAATTATTTGAATTAATTAAAAATTTATAATAAAGTCTATTAATTAATAATAAATAAACAATTAATTAAATAATCAAGCAATTAGTAATCATATTAATTAACAAAGATATTCCATAAAAAATGACATAATAAAAATTAATATAATAACAAAATATAATAATAATAATAAAAAATAAGGAATTTTTATATGATTATTATAATATATGTAAGGATGGATGGATGTTTGTTACTCGATCACAAAAAATTAAAAAAATCCGTATCTACTAACATAGCCTATGAACATATTACTAACGCAAAAATTGATATATTGTCAGAAATAATAAATATATATTTTTTTTCTTAAATCTATGTTTTTATTTCCATATTTTTTATTATTATTATTCAGATATTTATTTCATTTCTTAGATTAATGTTTTTAACAATATTTCTATAAAATATATATATACTAAAACACCATAAAAAACCTATACCTAAAGTGCCGCCGGCAGTAGGGCAGGGCCCGAACTACCGGGTGGTTAGGTCTGAAGAGTGAGGAAGCTCTGAAGAAGTGAGGAATACGCGCCGTTTCAAGGAGTACTGCCTTCTTATTATTAATATAAATAAAAAAATTGTACTTAAACCATCTTGGGAAGAAAAATTTTTGGAGTGGTAGGCTCTGGCCGTGGATGTAATACCACCCACCGAACAAAGCCATGCCGTCAAGCGACCTAGTCGTGTTTCGGGATGATGTTCGGTGAACCATCGGGGAGACGGGTCTGAGCAGCTGCTCAACTGTCGTCTCTCTCTAGATCTATGTGCTCCATCTAAGGCCACATCATCGCTTCACATCAGGCGAGATAGTGGCCAAACATATATCTATTAAGCGTAAAAAAATATCATGAATCTACCTATTCCTAATAGGTATCATATAAGCACAAACTATACGAACGTCAACTATACAAGTTTACAGCATCACACCCCAGGGTTCTGCCCAACAGACTCGTTTCTTAAGAATGGCGCATCCACATCGTGCCCATCTTGATGTAATATTAAAGCTTAATGGCATGCTTTTATCATTGTCATCTTGACTTTGCCCAGGACGTGTTCTTGGGTTGGCATGTTTTCTATTGTTTTTGTGTGTTCAGTTTTTAATATTGCGAATGTGAAAGTTTGTATGGAAATGTTTTAGTGTGTACCTGTCTAAGTGTGTCTTTGTTTCATCTTCACGCTGAAACGGTTGAAATGATTTTGATAAAATTTGGTATAGTGATACTCTTGATTTTTTTTTATGGAACTTAATGACGAGACGAGCTGGTCGTTTGCCTGACGGTAAGCAATACGCCACCCCATAACAATAACAGCACCACCCAGAACTTTGTTTTGCAAAGTCCTGCGCGGCGCTGCACTGCGCTCGACACCCTGAGACAATTAGCTCTTGAGTCTCATAATGCCCAGTAATTTCGCTGGCTACAATGCCCTTCAAACCGGAACACAGTAATGCTTGCGCACTACTGCTTGACGGCTGAATAACTGGCAAAGCGGTGGTACCCACCCAGACGGCCTCTCGGACACGAGAAACTTGATTGTGAAATAAAACGTAGGACTTTTTATCCGTAAATGAATCGTAATTTTCCATTCGAGTGAAACCGTGGGACGCAGCTAGTACAGTTATATTATTAACAACCACCTGAAATCTTATCTAAATTCAAAATGTCTTCTTACTTCCTACTTTTTATCCTACAAATCCTACTGATACATATATACGAAAGTACGTGTGTGGTGGTGTGTGTGAGGGTGTGAGGGTGTGTGTGTGTGTTAGTTACCATGCACATAGCTCCATAATTACTAAACGGATTTTGATGAAATTTGAGTATGTAGGTACTGTTTAGATCCTGGATAATTATTTTTTAGAAAAAAACAAAAACCGACTTCAATGTATCTTCGAACTCCAAGGTCACATACCGATGAAACTTATATGGGACCACTTCGTAGCTATACTGAACGCGACGCAAAAATAATTTTTCAAATCGGTTCATAAATGACGGAGTTCTGAGATAACAAACATAAAAAAAAATATACAGTCGAACAGAGAACCTCCTCCTTTTTTGAAGTCGGTTAAAAAGGACATAAAATACTTAAGGACACTTTCATCCTAAAAAACACGATTCCAATAACTACAATCTAATTTCTACGCCGACGGAGTCGCGGGTATGGACTAGTTGTATTCTCATTGTAATCCTACCGCAAACCCCATGTTTACGGCATAATCTAAACTAATTCCATACACCCCATTAAAGTTTCAAGACGTGTACCCGCCGGGCATGGGTACAGTCAGCCATAATACTATGTACACATTTTATAGAGCAAGTATGGCTCAGTGGAAACACGTGCGACTTTCGATCCGACGCACCTGAGTTCGAATCCACTGGCCTCGCACCACTGACTTTCTTAAGTTATGTGCGGATGTAACACTCGCTCTAAAAACGGTGAAGGAAAACATCGTGAGGAAACCGGCATGTCTAAGAATTTATCGCAAAATAATTCAAAGACATGTGATATCCACCAAGCCGCACTGGGCCATTGTGGTGGATTACGGCCCATACTCTATCTACGAGGGAAGGTCCCAGTCCCAGCAGTGAGAACGTAATGGGCTGATGATGATGACACATTTTATCACCATATCACAATAATAATTTTAATGTCAATGTATGTACTCATGGTCTCTCGTGCTCCTCATGCAGGAGGTCGTCCGGGTAAGTACAACAGCTTTGCCAATTATTCTACCGCCAAGTAGTAGTTCGCACGCCTTACTGTGTTCCGGTGTGAAGGACACTGGAATTATGTAAGTAATTATTGTTTTTCTCAAAATCTCAGTGTTAAAAGCTAATCACACTGATATTAGCATTTTAGAGTTTTCACAGTAGCGCTACTGAGAGGTGCCTGGGGGGCAACCCATATCTCAGATAATGCACATCGGGTTGATATCAACCGCTGATTCAATCGTATAAAACCCAAATTGGTACTCTTGAATACGATTTAGAGCATCGCCAGCGCTCCATATCGTTGCGGCTGATATGAGAACTAATGCAGCTAAAAAAAAATGAAATAATGCCTTGAAAAAGCAAATTGTTCATTCTTCGATCGAGTTGTGATCGTAAATTGGCACCCATATCCTATTTTAAAGGCAATGTTGACAACTGTCAGTAGAGTTATTGAGGTTATAAATCGCGATTTCAAAAAGGTAAGACAAAGCCAACCTTTTAGGAATCGTAAGTAACGAAAAGTATTATAATCCTAATTGTTTGACATCTTGACGCCGTGGAAGTGAATCAACATTGAGCCAAAACAAATTCTAAAGCCGTAAAGCATTAACTTCTTTCATATTTGCAAACCAAAGAACATTGTAATCGGCATACCACATAGTGTAACAATTTATGGATTTGATTTGTTGTTTTTGGCTATAAACGCTTGCCTTGCCGTCGGGCAATGTATCTGTACCTACAGTACCTACTACGAAACTTGTGACTACAGAAAATATCTAAGTGGTAGAAGTTAATGTATACTAAGTAGTTATTATTGTTTTTGTTTAAGTGACACCATGGCTCTACTGGCTTTTATATCCCTCTGCAACTGAGGTGACTTTACTGTACACCAAGGGCTACACCAAGGTGGAAAAAAAGAGGAGGAAGTCCAATCGTCGTAACCAGTGCGGTACAGCCGCACCGACAACAACGAATCTCCTTCGTGCTGAGATTCCGATGATCTACAGGTCTACATGTCTCGAGTTCACTAGTGTGTAAAAACAGAGAATGAAGCAGCAGACCAAGCTCACCTTGAGGGTTGTACAGTTGGAATTTCGACATACTGTCAGTTTCAAGTCATTTGTGGTGAGAGTTCTAACTGAGTGACTTGCAACCTTTGTGAGTGAGGAGTTTTGGCTGAGGAGTGTCAAGTTCCGAAGATTCTACGGAAGGCTGGCCCATGACACCACGCCAATGATGTGTTAATTAAATGCTTATACTAATATTTTATATGTATGTTAGTCTTAAGTTATTTATTAATATGGGACTATGTACTTTTGTCACTTGTTGCCTGAAATAAATGATTTAATAATAATTGTTCACATTCGACCAAGGTGGAGTCAATACTCAATACTATATTGCAAACAAACTAATTATTAACTAACAACTTATTTATTGATCAGACGTCATTTAAAATAGTGAATATATCACAGATTTTTAAGTTTACTTGTAAATATGTCTTTCCTTTTCTTGAAGTGCTTGATATACTATCAAAATCAATATTTAGGATTTATAATAAAACAATACAATGTTTGTTAGTTTTTTTTATAGAGATCAAAATATTATCAATATTATACATTTGGTAACTATAATAATCATAATAATTTATTTATTCAATTAGATTGTTGGTACAGAAAAACTTAATTTTAGAGCACTCGGTAAGTACTTAGTGTTTACAAATAGGGTAGGTGTAATAATTAAGCTATTTTAGATGCACTAGGGCTCACACTACGATTCAGTCCATCGTGGGACACTAGTCTCCAGTCAAGTCAAGTCACTAGTCCAGCAAGAATAACATACTACACAGCCATCTTCAATCTGTTATAAGAAAATAAATATGATTGATTAAATAGCAAAAAAACACTTTATTGCACTTAAAAAGGAATTTCATAATGAACATTCTTGTCTCATTCATGTCTTGGTACAATAGGCGGTCTTATGTAGTTATTGCCGGTTATTATGAATAATAGTGTGCTAGAGATTGCAAACGTAGCATTTGCGGAGCGATCCACTGCCTTCTTCAGTTCACTTCACTTCAGCTTCCACCTCCACAAGATCGAGGTTATGACTGTCTCCACCAGGGGTAGCTCGTTCGTGTCCATGCGAATTGTTATCTATCGCGGGTTCAGTATCCATAATCAAACAGGAACAGGTCAACGATTGCACTGGTTTCGGTGTCCGTAGGCGGGCCAGGGTCAACGTGATGAGTGGTATTGGTATCAGAGTCCGTAGGCGAGCCAGAATTGCCGAGAAAAGAGATTTCAGAATCCATTTTCAAAGGCGAAAAACGTTGCAATGCTCACAAGGAAACAGTGAATTAACGAATTAAATATATACCTACTGACATTACTGACATTGACATTTGCTTGTTTTGATATAATTGCTGTATTGCCATAAATAAATATCCATTAATCGTTAACTGGTTTTAAATCGAGTTAAGTCAATATTACCTACATACTTCTATTACCTAGATGCATAAATAAGAAATTGTGAGAAACGATAAAGGCATGCGCAGAAGCAGGCGCAGGCTAGAATTTGTTGGAGAAAAAAATGTACGGGACCTTTTACGCTTACTTTATGTACCTCATCTGCGTTGTATTGCCCCTATGATTCCAAGACTATTTTCTCAGTCGTCTGCGCAACTCTTTATCCCTTATAATTAATTAATAACAACTAAACATTAGACATGTGTAAGTAATGCGATTGATGCATTACGCGTAATATTACCCGATCGAGTACTGTAGCATTACATATTACTCGACTAAATTAAACATTACACATCACACCATAGCATCACACAGTGCACTGTTCTGTTCATTGCATTATGTCTATCGAGTCTATGCCTCACTGGCACTATTCGCGCGCGCGTCTGAGAGAGAGGAAGCGAGCTTCATCGCACGTGCGCCCTGCCTGCCACTTGATTGAACTTCCATTTAAAACCGTATTACTAGAAAATTAAGGCGACAATAGGTTATTTTGGCACCGCCCCCGCCCGTAATATTTGAATGTTTTGAACCTCTCGCTCAAAACGATATTGTTATTTTGATTTGATGTACTCGCTCCAGTCACAAAAAAATAAGTAACTCGCTATCTCATGTATATGCGCTATAACTATCACTTGCTATTGCATTCGAGCATTCCATTACAATATCACACAAGTGATAGATAGTGCGTCCGACGCGACCATCTCAGGTGATGTTTGGGGTGATGAAGTAATGAAATATTACTCGGTACGAAATGTGATGCCATATCACATTACTTTTCAATGCACTGTTTTGAGCATGTCTACTAAACATCTATTATTACAAGCCAGCTTCTAGTGACGTGCATGCCAGCCTGTCTCTCGTTTATATAACGTATGTCTATTTATGCAATTTGCCCTTATCCCTCGCCCTGGGAAGATTAAGTGCATAAAGTGCGGTGAAAAATCACCGTTAAATATTAACTTAAACTATTTAATTAAACACTTAGTTTAAAATGAGCTTGGGGTGATCGATGACGAAGCTTAACGGAACGGTTGACTTAGCATCGATTTTATTTTATAGTTTATATCGATTAGCGAATAATTATTTATAATACCAGGCAAGTAGTTGGCAACACTGAGCGACAGACAGTAGGAAAGAATGGAAAGATCAGTTAAAATACTTTTTAAATATATTATTTGTATGTGTAAGTTGATACAAAAGTATAGCATGAACATTCTTTAAAATAAATAACATGATTATTGGTTGAATTGATTTTTTCCGGGATTCGTGTTCACGCAAGCCGAAAGTGGACACAGTCCCACTGCAGGCAAATAGATTTCTTATAAACGCAGCAGGTAAATCTTCTGCCTTTCCAGTCTGCTAGGACATATGCTTCTTCCTGATGGTCCTGGTTGAGGAGGTGGTTGAGGACGGGGAGGCATATCCTCACTTAGCGCTCTTCTGATTGTCAATCGACGCTCTCAAGGTAGCCTGTTATTATAAATTCGCTCTTTTAAACTTGGAAGGAAAATGTTTTGCCAATAAAGTCTGAAACAGCTTCACCACATTCTCGGGTAACAAATGAGCTCAGTGGCTGAACATCATCATCGGTGAAGTTGTCTTCGCTGTCATTATTTTCACCTACATGTAATTCTCTTACTAGCACGTTTTTTAACGCATAGTTAGGGTCTTCTACAGTCGTCGAAATCACTGAACTCGCTTTCTTGCTGTAACACTTCAAGCCAGGCTTCAACCATTCCATCCATCATTTCCATTTTGAAGATTTGGGAGCCAGGTACCCGGATACGGCATCTAAAATAACATAAAAGTTAGTTGAAGGAACATACATAGATAGATAGATAAACACTTTATTATTCACCTTAAAAATAGAGATAAAGTACAAGTCAAATGTTTACAATGGTGTAACAATGGGCATACTTAGATGAAAAACCATTTGGAGTATAAATATAAGTAATAAACTGAGGTAATGTCTGAGACACTATGGCAGTAAACACTTTTTGCTGAGGTTATGACAGACACTATGAAAGTGCAGATGATCTTTGTGAGGTGATGTAGAACAGAATCAGAGGTGTACTTACTGAAGGGCACCAGAAGCTTGTTGCACCGAAACTGTAGACTGCGCGGCCATTAGCGCCTCAGTACCCGCTGCAGCGACTGATTTTAGGAAGGTAATGAGCGTAACAGAGCGATATTACGAAATGGCAACGCCGAATTTGTTTGACGGGGTCCGATAAACGCGCATATTCGTCGTCTAAGAAACGCGTCCTCGTTCTATAACAACGCAATGGCGCTAGACGAAGCAGAGTTCCAAAAAAATTACCGCTTGCCAAAGTGTTATATAAATTGCATTAAAGTTTTGTTAACAAATCATAGCAAATCTTCAAAAAAAGCCGGCAACCAGTTTTTTTTTCTAGTTTCACTCGTTAGGGCAGGCTAAAATCTCTAGGACCATACCGCCATGTCTTATGTAGTTTTTATTTGATAGTTTAATATTCCATTTATTATACATTTGTTGAGAATGAGGGAGTGATCATGTGTTATATCGGTGGAATATTAACCATTATGGGTTCGTAAACGTTCACGAGTGTAGGCAAATGAAACAAAATAGAGAAAACATTGCTTTTTATGTTCTCCCAAAAAGTCCATCGAAAGCTTTAATTAAGTTCCACCACTTTATTGACGCACTAGGAGATGGTCCAGCTTGTTGCTGTTGACCCTCATTCTCAACAAAAGTATAATAAATGGAATATGTATTAAACTATCAAATAAAAACTATGTAAGACATAGCGGTATGGTCCTAGAGACTTTTGCCTGCCCAAACGGGCGAACTTAAAAAAAAAAAACGAAATGAAGTCTAGATGCGCTGTCAAACTCAAAATTGACAGTCTTTTGTTAATTTAAACCACAGACTGCTAAAAAAACACTACATTTTTACATAATCTGTATGACGTCATCTCGATCTTAACGCGATTTCGAGAGAGTTGTACGATCGTGCCATAAATGTGCAGTGGGTACCGACAAAATCGGGTTGGTATCGTAGATCAGACTCGGATCACGATCAACTCGAATTACCTTGTCTGCCATATGGGTTGGGCTGCTGTAATATTATTATTATGGTTTAATGTTTAGGGCGGGCGGTCCTATCGAATACTGCTACCCGACGCTAGATGGCGCTATTCTAAACTATTTATAGAACAAACTATTTAATTTTCTTTTTATGTCATTCATAACAAAATTTACATCATATCATTATGTATTTATTCGTTGCTGTGTATTGAATTAATAAGTGTAATCTTCAAGTTATATAATCTTCTGTATATTATTTCGAGTTAAATATACATATGTCATTTTCTTTGTTCTTAAAGTAGGTGCACCTACTTACCTACACATTCTAGAATTATGTCGATTTTGGGACATCAGGAAAAGTACAAACATCAATTTAGGACGTAACTTCTTCGTGTATTCTATCATCATCATCATCATCAGCCCATCACGTTCCCACTGCTGGGACACGGGCCTTTTCTCATAGGGAGAGTATGGGCCATAATCCACCACATTGGCCCAGTGCGGGTTGGCGGATGTCACATGTCCTTGAATTTTTTGTTGTTTTTTGTGTATTCTATAGATTAGTGGTAACCTACCGTAGCCGATACCCGCGAATCTGGGCTTCCTCTCTCGTTAAAGCGGACGAAGTCGCGCAGAAAAGCTAGTATATAATAAATAGTACCTAAAGTAATATATACAAAGATGTAGAACGAAAGAATCTGAGAAATGGAATAAAAGTGCTCAATGACAGTAAAAAAGGCCTGAAAGGTAAGTAAAAATCTCCACAAATAAAGTATCATATCTAGTTCCTTTAACCCTCATAAATTGTCAAAATACCAGACACCTAATGTGCGAAAAAAGGGTTCTTTTAGACTCCATTCAAGTAACCCCAAAACGATGTCTTCATTTAGGTGCCTAAGTCTAACCTATTTTTCTGTGAAAAGGGTCTTCTTGGATAGATAAGAATAATTGTTCACCTTTCATGTTAGACACAAAAATATACACTAACAAGTGTAAATGTGTACGAGATTATCAATAGGTAGATAGAATAACCAGTGCGGTAGGTATTTGATATGAACTTTGACCTTAGGTCTTAAAGGTCGAAAGAAATGACGTCTTGTCGTCGTCGTAATATCTCCAAATCTGCTTTCTATTTATATTACAGTTCCCTATTGGGTTGATATTTTTGATGCGTGTCACTTACGCCATCTCATAGTTGCTTTATGCTTTGAATAATTTAAAATATACGTCACAGCGTAGATATTGGTATATAAAAAATATTTTTGTAATTATAATTTAACTAGCGATCCGCAATGCAATGATACGTAGTAGGTACTTTTCGTCTTCAAAAAAGTAGGAGGTTCTCAATTCAAATATTTTTTTTTTCATATGTTTTACCTCAGAACTCAGTCATTTATAAACTTTGGATTTAGAAAATTCTGTTTGCGTTGGGTGCCATATGCATTTCATCGATGTACCTTGGACTTCGAAGATACATCAGAATTAAAGTCGTTTTTTTTGTAATAAAATGAATTATTGTGGTATTAAAAGGTCTGGGTGGCACTGCAGTTGTTGTTGTTGTTATGGGCAGGCGTTGCGCTTACCATCAGGCGAAAGACTTGTTCGGTGCATTAATCAGTTTCATAATAATAAGTACCTAACATGGATTTCACAGTAGGTATCAAAACACACCTTTTCGCACCAAATTTCGCACAAACTGTGTTTCAATTGTTTATACGAAAAGATCTGTCTTATCTAAAACACCAATAACAACCATTTATTTATATATCCTGCCAGTGTCTGGAAATGTACAGAACTACGTGAATTATCTATTTAAAGCTACGATTCTGGGACGTGTGAGACTGCAAGAGCATGTGTGAGGAATGAGATCACCATCATAAAGTGTTGCTAGAATGTTGCTGATGCGAATTTGATCATGTTGAATGTTTCAGATTTTACTTTTTTTATGTAACTGAATGATGAGACGAACTGGTCGTTTGCCTGATGGTAAGCAATACACCAGCCCATAAAAATAACAGCACCACCCAGAACTTTGTTTTGCAAAATGCTGCGCGGCGCTGCACTGCGCTCGTCACCCTGAGACAATTAGCTGTCGAGTCTCATAATGCCCGCTAATAATAGTAATGTCGCTGGCTAAAATCCCCTTCAAACCGGAACACAGTAATGTTTGCGCACTACTGTTTGGTGACCCGACTGACGTCGTCAGTTTCCCCTAATTCCCAAATTTTCCAGACAACTTTTTCAATTTTTCTTTCTATAAATCCGAATACAGACTATTACGGATATTTAAAAAAAAAACGGTCCAGTCGTTTTCAAGTGATGTGCTCACCGATTAACAGCATTAAATTTTTATTTTTATTTAGGTTATTTTGTTGCTACGAACACAATGCAGAAAACGCAACCCGAACTTGAGTGGTAACACACATGGTAACAATAAAGTAACAGACGGTTATCTCAAAGGATCTAAATATATAACTATTATTAGTAGGTAGGTATAATTATCAAAATCGATAAAGCTGTCCAATTAAATGCGATAGCTAGGTACAATATTATATTTATACTAATTATATGTAAGAGCGAGTGTGGCTCAGCGGGAACTTGTGCGCTTTTCGATCCGACGCACCTGGGTTCGAATCCCGACTCGGCCCTGCACCAATGACTTACAGTTAAGTGCAGATTTTGCACGCTCGCTCTAAAACGGTGAAGGAAAACATCATGATGAAACCCGCTTACGCGCTTTGGAGTGGTAGGCTCTGGCCGTGGTTGTAATACTACCCACCGATCAAATCCATGCCGTCAAGCGACCTAGTCGTGTTTCGGGATAATGTTCGGTGAAACATCGAGTTGACGGGTCTGAGCACTCGCTCAACTTTCGTCTCTCTCTAGATCTATATGCTCCATCTTAGGCCACATCATCGCTTCACATCAGGCGAGATAGTTGCCAAACATAGATCTATTAGGAGTAAAAAAAAAAAAAATAATAATTAGAGAATCTCGAATTGAAATGTAAAACAAACGATAAAAGGTATGGCGTGTGCGAAATCCTTACTATAACTTCAATGATAGAGTTGCATGGATAACCAATGCAAATAGCACGAAAAAATTATTAAGTAGGTGTGTTGATTAAGTAGCAATAGTTTTTAAAATTCCATTATTAAGAATCTTAAATTTCTTTTATTGTACATGAATGACGAGACGAGCTAGACGTTTGCCTGATGGTAAGCAATACGCCAGCCCATAACAATAATAGCACCAGAACTTTGTTATGCAAAACCCACCAGACGTTTTGCCAAGTCCCTATAGATTTCATGGGTGCTCGGCCGCCACGGTCCTAAAGCAGTTACTATGTTGAGATTAAGACACAGAACTACCTACTTTAAAATAATCTAACTGACCATATAAACATGAGTACCATATATTTTTTTAATGTAACTGAATGGCGAGACAATCTGGCTAATGGTAAGCAATAAGCCAGCCCAAAACATATCATAACAGCAAGTCAGAGCACCACCCAGAACTTTGTTTTGCAAAATCCTGCACGGCGCTGCACTGCGCTCGTCACCCTGAGACAATTAGCTGTTGAGTCTCATAATGTTTCCATAATAATTTTATTTTCAATGTCGCAAATGTTTGTATGTGCCTTAGAGTGTTAGTTACTTCTCACGCTGTAACAGCTCAACGGATTGGAGTAAAGTTCGGAATGGAGATAGCTTATACACTAGATTAACAAATATGTCTCGCTCACACTCAAACCATTATAAGCATCGAGTATATATTTGTTAGTTATTATTATTGTACCTAATTTATATATATATATATATATATACAGATATATAGCATTATACTTGCTGTACTCCCGACAGAAGAGTCCTGGATCCTATAGTACGGATTTCGAGCCTAGTGTGGAACCAGGTGCTCCATATTCTTAAATATGTCTCATATACTACTTTTTAACCTGGGAAACCGCGGGTCAAACCTCGGGGTGCAGCTAGTTAATTTATATTTCAATTTACAGATAGCGCAATTTGTTGTAGATGTCGCGATGATGTATGCAAATCGGTTGCTTACGCCATATTCGCACTACGGGAGGCAGGCACGCAATACAGGCTTGAAACAATAAGGATAATTCAACATTGAGATGTAAAATAAACTATATTAAACCTGCAACTCTGTGGAACATTAGAAATGATGACCTCCATCGGGACCTGAAAGTGGACCTCGTCACTAGTGTAATCAAAAAGTTCGCCGGAGCTCATGAATGGAGACTTCATCACCACGTGAACGTCGAGGCTATCCAGCTCCTTGACAGCACAGACATAGAGAGAAGACTCAAACGGACAAAACCTTTTGAATTAGTGTAGTGAAGTGACAGTGTATTGAGTATAATAGTGTAGCCCATAAAGAACACAAAACATAGTGTCTTCGCCTTAATAGAGACAGTAAGAAAAGTGTTAATGGACACATTCTTAGTTATACTCTACTTAGCAGCTTAAGTTAAACTCAAATTACTTATTAGTCTAGATCATAATCGTATTAAGGTGTCTTATTAAGAAACTACATTAAGAGAAAAAAACTGAGAAAAAAGATTTGAGTATCACGAAGAGGCAGAAGGCCTAGAGGAAGAGGCAGGTTTGATTCACACAAGGGTCAAATGTTTGTGCACATAGGAAAAAAGGCGTTTTGTGTGTGAGCGTTGAGAGACTGTGGTCTTCTTAGTTACTGGTTCTCTATATACCTACAGGGAATTCTAGTTAAAAGCCAGGATCTATGTGTTGGTAAGGTGTTTATTTCATCTCAGGTAATCTTTTATTAGACTGTGTAACATAGAAACAAAAATATGTAAGGAACGTATTCAATTACTAACGTCAGCTGCTTCATGTCAAGTCTTACCTGGAAAATATAATAGCAAATAAGATATAACTATTGCCCTTAAACATTGTGTGGATGTAATAATATTAATTTGTTAATTTTGAATGATAGCTATACTTAAAATAACCGTTGTTGATGTACCTTAGACCTGTATCCTTGCGGGGGGCGTTGGTGTCTGTGACACAGTTTTAATAACTACTGCAGGCACCACCGATCCGACTTAGATATTCTCAATACAGTACATATTCCCATCATGTTTTAAACTTAAGTGCTTACCTAATTAGAAACCAGCAAATTGTGGAAGATGAATAAATACTTTTTTTTTTTTATTATTTATTATTACTTTTTTCTTGCTTTGAACTACTCGCGCACGAACTACCAAATAGTAAGGCTCAATTCATTTTATGGGACGCCCGATGAATTAAAATACTAACCATATTTTCTAATAAAAATTAAACTCAATACTCCATCAATGTGTTTTCTACACCATATACCATGACCGTCTTAGTGCGGCTAAACATGCCTTACTGTTTATATGTGCCATTTTGCTTGCAATACAGGAGACACCCTCACTTTCGTATAACAATTAAAATATGCAAATGTTATATTACTCACTACTTTTCATTCCGGCCCAATGGAGTACGAATCAATGGCGATGCAAAACAGCCACCCCCTGATGACAGTGTCAAAAATATGGAGTGAACAACGCCCAGGGCGAATGGTTGTTTAAATTTTTTAGGGTTTGCACTAATCTTTGAGGCCGTGATCTAATTTTAATGGAAATTAATTAATAGCGATTTAGTATTAGTCTGTTTCTGGTTTGGAGACTTTTAAATTTTGAACCAAACTATAATACAAACAAGATTTTTTTAATTTATGTAATTAATTTGTCGTCATCACTAGAAATAGAGATGAATTTGAATTAACTTGAACATTGTCACTAAAAACAATAACGATTGGACAGATTCAGTAACAAAATTCTCCGACACTTACCGATTTCTAACTAACAGTCTCATTACCTTACAGATCGATTTCCCTAGACTTTGGGACACTAAACACCCAAATTACACAGATTGCGAACGGTCGGGTGTCGGGGCAATGTTGCTATGTAAATTAATAATATGTAAATTTCCCGGCTCCCGCTTCCCGCCGCGCCGTCGGGGCTAAACCCACGTTTACACGCCACTCATGTGTGTTACAAGAGCTACCGTGAACTATGCTGAAACTGCAAATGTGCGACACAAAATTACTTACGAAATATAAAAATACACATAAAACCAGATATAGCCATCTTCCATGATAAGGCAGGCAGGTTCAGAAATGAACTTTGGCTTACTTTAGCTTTAGTTTCGCCATGTAATGTGTTGGACTTAGTCCGAAAGTTACATGTGTTGTGAATAAATAAATAAAAAGAATATTGATAAATCTTGAAACAGTTCGACAATTAAGGTTATTTCAGTCACATTTTAAAGTTTATTATTTATATAATTTATTTTATGTGTATTCATATTTTTATAGGTATTTATCACATTCCAGTCTCTATGCTTGCGTAGCAAGTGTATGTCATTCATAAACGAACGACTGTTAACAAGCGAATTTCAGCAAACTAACATTTAAAAAACTCCCGACACAAAAACCTATAAAAAGTAAAAAATGTCTAAGCACCACCGCTAGAAAACCTGCTTTCTATAAAAGAAACCGCATCAAAATCGGTTACCCGTTTAAGAGCTACGGTGCCACAGACAGACACACAGTGGTCAAACTACTTTTTTGCGTCGGGGGTTAAAAAGTATAAGCGTACTCTAAACACTAATGTATCTTAGACTGCAATCGTTTAAAGTTAGTTCAAGTTTCGGAGTAGCCCAATACGATACCGAGTATAGATTAATTCGAGCACTCGTAGCGTTTTTAATTGCGCCCTTTAGTAAACAGTAAAGTCGCTACTACGTTAATTTTCCGCTGATGGAAAATACTGATTCAACCAAATGGTGGTCTGTCTGTCCTTTTGTATATAAATTATTGTACCTACGTCACAGCTATTAACTTATATTATTATACCAATTTATTATTACGCCGTATAAGGCCTCTCTGAGCTGTAATTTCTAATATTTTTGAGACAAAGTCAACATCAACTGAGTGTCTTGAATCAACACGTAAAACAAGAACGAATTGTATGCTGATGCTGGTAGTAATTTGTCACGAGAGAGAGAACAAGAGCTGCAAAAACTAGTATATAATAAATATGTGAACAAATAGGTGTTCGTAGGCAAATGTAGTAAATCAGACACGGTAGTAAAATATTTGTCGTTTAATTTTAGGCTCCCTACCATTTTACAAGGCGTCGTAAAAAATAATGAGAGCGTTTGCTTAAGTAGCGTGTAGTGGTAATATGTTATAAGAATAATTTATTAGTTCTCAATCCAACACTAGTAATAAGCTAATAAGGCATATGTGTCGTTGTAGTATAAACTGCCTTCCATAATAATATGTTTTTAGAAGAAAACAAGAACCGACTTCAAGACTAAACTTATATTTTTTGTTTTTGTTTTTTTTCAAAAAGTGCTAAATCACTTTCGTTAAAATTTATATGGGACAACCTTTGAAGTATAGGTCATACTTCAGAGGTGGTCCCATATAAATTTAACCAAACAAAAAAAGAATCATCAAAATCAATTCTTAATTGGCGGAGTAATCGCGTAACAAACATACAAAAAACATGCCGTCGAATTGAGAACCTCCTCCTTTTTTGAAGTCGGTTGAAAAATGTTGCCCCTCCCTTGATAGATAGATAAATAGATAAACACTTTATTATTCACCTTAAAGAAAGAAATTGAGTACAAGTTAACAGTTTACAATGAGTGTAAAAATGGGCGGCCTTATCGCTTAAAGCGAACTCTTCCAGATAACCTTTGGATGGAGACGAATGACGAAACAAACAAACAGCGGATACTGAAGCATATAAAAAGCAGGAAGCTATAAAGAATCTTGACCGAAAAAAATACCTGATAACTTTTTTTTTTTTACTTAGATTTGACTAAATAATAATGTACTTATTTAGGTAGAGGTTTATTGATACAGAATTGTACTACGTTTCAGCAATCAATTTGAAGAAGTTATCCACCAAACAATATTCAAAATATTTGCCCCGTCCTAACGTAAACCAAACGCGTAGGTGACTCGATGTCACATTCGCAAGCCCCCGAGCGATCAATTACTGCAAATCGACTATGAATCAACTTTCATCTGCCACCCCCCAATGTCAAATATTGCGCACTTCGATGCACAACATCACCCCAAGCCAAAAACAACCTTACTCCGGAGAAATACAATTCAAAATTCATCGGGCGACGTCAATAGTAAGCAAGAGTTATAAGTGGTCTACACAGACTAGATTAACACAGCGATAGGATGAAAATTAACAACGTCATTTGTAAATGTGTTCATTTTTAATTTGTTGAAAAGAGAAGTCTTTTTAACTATGACCTGAAATATGATAACAACAGTAAGAGAAAGTAGGCCAGGGACGGAGGAAAGGAATAATGATTTTGTAGAAGCTTAGGTCGCTACTAACCTTGCTTTTGCGTGATAGGATATAAGTATAGTTCTACTCGTATGTATAGATTGTATAGTTACAGACAAGATGTTGGTATATTTTAACGGCTTATAGGATTCCATGTACCTGTAAAATTTTCACATTATATTACATATATATTAACCTAAAATATAGTTTTTTATAGTATCGATAATATATACGTTTTTAAACTAACATGGTCACTGACACTAGAATTTGATTTAGAAACGGGATATTTACCATGTAACAGTGCCAAAATATCGAGAACTCAAAACAAAAGAAATACATGGTAAATATCCCGTTTCTTAATCAAATTCTATCGATAATATAGTTTTCCATTCGAATGATTGGTTAAGTCTTGCTGGATTATCATGAGATGTATGGTTCATGAGAGCGATGAAACTTACTGTTTCGGGGATGTTACGTGTTTTATACCAAAGAGGTTTGAACAAAGGCACCGAGGCGCTTTTCTAAGAGAAATGCAAGCTGCATTTCTCTCTTTTCTATGTCTTAGGAATGGGTATTATTAGACTTAAGTCTCAATCTAATGGAATCAGTCGTGACGTAGCGGAAATTCACCTCAAAGCTGAAACGCAAAGAAAATATGTATGGATGTAGATAGCAAATGTAAAATGAATTAAAATTGAAATATTTATATAAATAATCCCATCATGTAAATTAAAATATTTATAAATATGTATATATAATAATAATTATATGTTAATGAGTTTAATATTGTGTATAAAAAAGGTATATAATGTATTAATTTAGGAAATAAAATATATTGTTAAATAAAGAAAGCCCTAACAACAACCCTTCTTGTACACGAGGCATCATCAGGTGTGGACTCGCCGAACGCTAGAACCAGAAAAAAATCCGGAGGGATTATTTATACATATATATATAAATATACTTTTGCTATCTAACCCCATACATATTATATTATTCTAACAACAACCTACATAATATTTAGCGAAATTACACTACAACTTTTCATTGCATTTCAGACTTAAGTCTCAGGATGACGAGAGCAGTTCAGTGCCGCGCTTCTGTCTACTGTTATGCTTACCATCAAGTGAACGACCTGTTCGTCTCGTTATTCAGTTGATCACAAAACACCGCTCGTGAAGGGTTTTTTACGTATGCGTATGCAGCTTTTATGGAGTTCAAGCAGTTCAATTAAGCTTCTGACATTAATAGTAACCTCAAACCAGAAAGAACCAGATTAATCCAGATTATTCCAAGCAGTGTAACAACCGCCCCAATTTAGCTGGAGACAACGCTTAATTACACCCGCCTGGAAACGACAGGAAGGGTTAGCTGTTATTATAAATAATTTACTAAATACACCGCTTCCGTAGCAGCAAGATGGAAATTCTTCTGGGAACGCCGAACAAACACTTGTACAATAAGAGTTATCTTGGTGTTTCCAAATATGAATTCTGCAACATCCGACCTCATATTATTATCGTGGAGTACGAATTCTGTCACAAAATATATTGTGTGTATATTATTATTTTGAGTATTAGAATGTAAATAAGCATGTATGTATGTTTATGTAGGTATTTTGTTGTAAATAATAAATTTTGTTGTACACCGCTGTCTACTTCTTCCGATGCTGTCCATCCAAAGGTTGTCCAGAAGATATCAATTCAAGCGATAATACCGATCTTTGTACTACCATGATGATGATGATGATGATGATGATTTGTAATATACCTAAATATATATGCGAATAAAATTGCAAAAAAAAGTGAAGTGCAACTTGAAACCATGATCCTCATATGGAAATACATAAAAGGAACATCAATTAATATGTACCACCGTCTTTGTATACCGTTGATTTAGGGATTAGGCATTGTGTCAATCAGACAAGATTGAGAATCTTCTGGAAAGCTAAGAGTATCATTGCTTGAAGAGATCTCCCAAGATGTTTATACTTTACCTAACTGTAAAACGTGTGACGTATATCGATGTATGGCAGAACACTGGTGGCAGGTTTCTCGTATGCGAGAGGCCGTCTGGGTGGGTACCACCGCTTTGCCAGTTATTCAACCGCCAAGTTACTGTGTTCCGGTTTGAAGGGCATTGTAGCCAGCGAAATTACTGGGAGACTCAACTCATGAGACTCAACACTAATTGTCTCAGGCAAACGAACAGTTCGTCTCGTTATTCAGTCACATAAAAAAAAACAGTTTTTCATGGCGAGAAACCTAACACTACACTCATAAAATCTTTGATTTGCACCAAGCAACACAATATAGAAGGTCGGCCAAAAGTGTATTTAGAGAGGTCTATAAATTGATCCGCAAAGGCCCTCAGGTCAGCACTCCGAGGGTGGATGCAATATGTCTGAGAGGGTGAATGCAAGGGTCGTAATCCGAAAAAATACATTGTGTCGTGCGTCGTACTTAATTGAAAAAACTAAGTTTCATTGAGAGGTGCGGGATCCGTGAGAGCGCCGGTGTAGATAAAGGGATGCTGAGTGAGGGATTTATTTATATATTTTGATGTGCCTATTGACAGTGGCTGCTTTAATGTCAAATCTGGGAAAAATCTCTAATCTGTTCATTTAGAATGTGTGTGAACACCAGTCAAAAGTCTTTTTTAATTGTTAATTAATTTTCTGTAGATGGGCGCGTCGTCATGAGGGAATAATACTATAAGCATTGTTTACCCCTTTTTATAATGATTTCGTCGATAAAATGTTATCTTTCAATATCAACTTACAACATTTTACTGACTTGACTGGATGATATATATATATATATATATATATATATATATATATATATATTGTATTTGTTGCGGAAATTCATCTCATAACTGAAACGTAATGAAAATATGTAGTGTAATCCCGCTGAATAATATTAATATATATATTAATATATATTAATTATATTATTTTTTATTTATTATTCAGCGAGATTACACTACTTACTAATAATAATTTAACACATCAACATGATCTACATGTTGCCTATATTGATAGACAAATTACCTTGCCAAATTTCGATTTGCGAGTATTAATTACTCATTAATATCTGTAATTCACATTGAGGATTCACGTTTGAGTAGACATATATGTGCCTATAGCTTTAGGCTATAGGCACGTGAGCTTAATCTACAAACAATATTAGCGGAATCTGCATCAAGTGAGGGGTGTCCACACATACCGCATTACTGAGACCGGAGTAACGTTATTTTTAACCGTCTTCAAAAAAGGAGAAGGTTCTCTATTTGATTGTTTTTTTTTTATATTTGTTACCTCAGAACTCTGTCATTCATGAACCGATTTGGAAAATTATTTTTGCGTTGAGTTCAGTATAGCTACGAAGTGGTCCCATATAAATTTCATCGATATTTGATCCTCGGACTTCGAAAATACATTGAAGTCGGTTTTTTGTTTGATAAAATGTATACTTGTCTTTGCCTGTGAAAATGAGATTCGTTTTCAGTGTGTAATAATATAAATAAAGCGTTTCGCTTTAACTTTCATAATGGTAACAGCTGAGGAGTTGAACACCTTACCAGCGTCTCTGTTTCCCGATTCTTATAATCTCAGTGTCTTCTAGGTGTCCAGAGTAAATCGGTATATTCAAGGCAAGCATGATCCATCGTCGACCGCTTTCCATCAGGTGATACTGCGGTCAAAAAACTAAATACCTACTTACTAAAAAAAAATATGAGGCAAAAATTTTGGAAACTGTTAAAATTAAAAACAAAAACTGCAGTAGAAACTAAATTAACTAACTGTACTGCGCACAGGCGCAGTAGCAAATTGAATTTTTTTCAAATGATAATATTAGAGTATCACCAATAATCACCATTCCTCTAAAAAAACCTGCTCACTGAGGAAGATCCAGACGGAGTCTTTGTTGATGTGAACACCGACCCCTTCCACTCCATTGTCTCGTATCTTCCATTGTAAATGGAACCACTAATCTAGTACCTATAGATGTAGGTGGGTATCGATTGCATACCGATGAAGATGCTTATATAAACTACATGTTGGATAGACCTTTGATAGACTTTTGTTGCCAACCTTACCACTAAGTTTCGTGCATAGGTTTTTTTTTCGCTGCAGAAGACAGTTCAAAGTTCACAAGTTCTTTAGTCAAGTTTGGCATCACAGACGCACTTAGAACGTCAATTGTTACAAAGACTCTACCACCGTATCGGAAAAAGAACCACTACTCAGAAGATCGGCAAGAAACAGATGTCTCTTAGAATGTTCCCGTTTACCTTTTACAGTCTAAAATGGAACATTCTAAGTGACATCTATTATCTACTAATCTGTCTCTATGAAAATCAAACGGTAAATTATACCTTCAATAGGACATGAAACCGTCACCTTCTGACTTCACAATCACAAACTATGAAAACTCGCTCAAAGAAACATTTTGACGTGAATTCGATGAACGGCTTCCTAGACGTACCGGTGGGCATTCCAGAAAAATTGCGACATAATTAACATATACTTTTCAAAGCTTTATACTCCTAAAGTTTAAAAGTTACAAAATTATAGTCATATCGTTATGAAGACATAACGTGAGTCGCATTAAGTATATAAACATACCTGTAATGATAGCTGTAAGAAAAAAAAGACCCATCTGACGACAATATAAAAATATATATTTGACTCTCCCTCCACCCCCCGCGATGACGTCATAGACCGCGGGAGTGAGCACTGAAAATGGGATGACGCGCGGGCGCCGCTCTGTACAACTCGCGCTAGCATCACAACTCCTTGTTGGATTTGAACGAATTATGAGTAGCCGGATCGTGAAGCGCACTAGTTACCAATCTACTGACCTCGCTCTCTAAAATCACCATGTCAAAGTTAAAATCTCTTCATTCATTTTGGCATCACAGACGCACTTATGAACGTCAAATTATCGCATCGCAAGTATCGGTGATCATGAATCGAGTAGACCAATGTACCTAATACCATTATACCTATATATCGAAAAGTACCTAAATCTTATTATATTTATGAATGCCAAGCGAAAAACTCAAACAAGGTTTTTCGGGAAGAAAAAGTTCGACCACCGGCTGGGACTCAAACCCGCAACCCAATCTTCCCTCAGCGCGGGACGCTCTACCAATTGAGCTACGATGGTCACCAAATCGAGTGTCGAATTTCTACTTCCGTTATTTAACCGTTTTAAGGGTGACGGGTACGCCATCTATTGAGATTGGGGTGAAGATTTTTCTTACCTTTTTTTTAGCAACTAAGTACCACTACCAACACATAGCCTACCACTGCCAACACATCGACTATACCTGCGGTGTCGCAGTAATCCAAGTGCGACCATTTTTCATTTTCATCCTTCGAGTCTGGATACTTTATCTGAGTTTTCATCAGACGGCATAATTAGGTATGAAATAAATTTTGAAATGAAATAAAATAAATTTATTTTTCTGAAACATGGGTAAAGATAAAGATGTTGTTCTACCTTTCGGTGTACAAATGTTTATGATAATGAATTTAATGCATGTCATAATTTAATTTAACACATGTGATTATTTATTAGTTATTGTCAGTACCTTATTAATAATGTCAAAATAAAATAAAATATACAGTTATGTCATGATCATGATACGATAATAATTATTAATAATACATTTAATATACCTTCACTTTACATTTAATGAACTCATCAAGAGAGTAGAAGGAGAAGTGCAGTAACCAGCTATGTAATTTTGTTTTAAATTTGTGAAGTGGCATATTTCTTATATCAATTGGGATATGGTTATATATTTTGATAGCCATAGATTAGGCATTGATTTTAAAAATACTTAAGTTACATTTTGGTAAAGCGAAATTTTTGCAGTAACGAGTCGACCTCTGCACATCACCTTTAAAGTGAAAGAAATGTGAATATTGTTTCACAAATATACTCATTTTTTCGATGTAGAGACTAGGAAGTGGTAATATTTTTAACTCTTTAAATAATGGTATAAAGTGATCAGTAGAAAGAAGCCATTCAATACAACAAAAGTGAGTAAAAAGGTCATAAAATCAATACCATTGATTAACAAGAGATTGCTCGTTTATCACGTTTCCGCCCATATCGAGATACGGTATGGATAATAATTTTATCTACACATAGTCGCTAATCTGGGTGAAATGTGTACGAAGATCTAATTGTAACTAGAACAGTCTGCTGATTTTTAACTCCTGCCGCAAAAAGGAGGGGTGTTATAAGGTTGACCACTATGTGTGTCTGTCTGTGGCACCGTAGCTCTAAAACCAGTGAACCGATTTGGATACGGTTTTATTTTTATTTGGAAGCAGGTTTTCTAGCGGTGGTACTTAGACATGTTTTATCAAAATCGTTTCAGCCGTTTTTTGTTTTTTTTCATCGGTTTTTTACGTCGGGGGATTTTCAAATTAGCTGAATTTCGTTTGTTTATGAGATGAAGTAACAAAACGAGTGGTAAATCGTGATCCTGATTTAAACAATTAACAATATTTTAGTGTCTTCTCTCTAAGGCTGAGAAATTTCCTAGTAAGTTTCCATTTATCTACGAAGATTCACACCAACGTTCCAAAGCCACTTCCAGTTCCCAATACCCCGTACTATCCTTGGACAGACGGGGGCCAATCGAATTACGTCCCTATTATTATTTGGGGACGGTTAGCGCCATCATAACAGGGGAGTGTAGTCAAATCTGCGAACAGACCGGGAATTAATAGGTTTTCAAACCAATTAGTACGTAGCAACCCTATCTGATAGAGTTTCCTGACTTGCCGACCTACCTATTATTCGATCAATTTAATAACAGGCTGATACATTGTAGCTTAGGTTATTAAATTTATAATCATTTCCACAATAAATAAGTCGGATTTTTATATTTCATACTGTCATTTTAAATCTGCAGTCATCACTCTCAACACTATGTTGGAAAATGGTCACTATTATATTACCAAAGATAAAGAATTTTATGTTTGTATATTACAGTATCTCACTTCTCTTACAGTATTGTTGCACTCTTTTAGTAGAATATGCCAAATGCCGGAATATATTAGGCAAAACACGCTAATATTCCGCGAGTCAAGGAGCTCGAGAAAGGAAAATGCAGGCTTAGGAATAAATTATGCCTTAATCAAGAAAACATTCAATGACGACGCAACTATCGACAAAAACATGTTTCCCTTCTAAACCTCTACAGGATATCGTCGTGTTTCGGGATGATGTCCGGTGAACCATCGGGGAGACGGGTGTGAGCAGCCGCTCAACTGCCGTCTCTCTCTAAATCTATGTGCTCCATCTTAGGCCACATCATCGCTTCACATCAGGCGAGATAGTGGCCAAACATAAATCCATTAAGTGTAAAAAAAAAAGAAAATGTCTTTAGGAGCTCTTGACACGCCGAGCGCCGGAACGAGAATGATCAAACTTTCCCGCTCTCGGCCTTTTCCCGCAAGTTTTCGGTGTAGTGGTGGTTTGGGGTGTCTTCCTGTAAGAACAGTTGTATACAAAGCTGCGACAGTACTGTTGAAGTCTTCACGTCAATCCGGTAAGGTTTTAAGTTGTCGATAAACTTTAGCTGGTGCATTGTACCTATATGTAAATTAATTATTAAATAAATATTTATGTACAAATTATTGGTAAAATATTGGTTTATGCAATGTGATAATAATGTCTAATGTGTACATTGTATTCAATTCATATACTAGGAAAAAACCTAGTTTAAAAATGAGAAATGTGCCAATACTTCATATATTACAGTTACCCTATTATAGGCACATACATTGACATTATTTGTATGTATTAAAAACATAATTTTTACCATAGCTTTTGTCAATGATTGTACTAGAGTATAATGCTTACGTCTTCCATTATAATTTTTAAAAAGCGAGGTATTATGTCCATTCAAGCTCTGCTTAAGAACGCTATTATAACGTCTATTCAGTCAATATGGCCATAACGGATCGGCCTGCGGCGCGGCGGCGCGGTGGAATAAAACGGGAATACACCTCACAGCTTGCGAAAAAAGCTTGAAGGTCGTAACATCTTTCTTCACGCAGATCTCCTTTTATGAGGATCGATTAAAGGTAAAAACGAACCGGCGGCACTTGCTTCAAAAATCATCGAAATCCGTTTTGCCGGAACAAACATAATCCGCAATTGTAATATATTAGTAGGATATAAAACTTTATAGGCTTTTGAGTACTTAAGTAATGAGAAGAGCAGGTCCTTCACCTTATGGTGAAGAACACGCCTGCCTATAACAGTTACAGCGCCACCCAGATCATTGTTTTGCAAAATCCTACCCTAAGACAATCACCTTTAAATCTCAAAATGCCCAGAAACTAATTTTGAAACAGTGCCCTAAAACTGGAACAAAAATTTTTGCACACTACTGCTTGGCGGTCATAGGGGTGTATGATTTGTCAAAGCAGTGAATTGCCATAAAAACAGAAGATATGTCCTTGTCGAGACATGGAGAACGTCTTAGCATGAAGTGTGTCGAACGGGTGGTTAAGCTGCGTATTGATGGTTGCGCGCAACGTAGCGTTTTGCGTAGCGCAAAAAAAAGCGCTTTGCGCAGTATATTGTTTCATGTGCTACGTATCATACAAAATAATCAACCTTGTTATTTTATTATTTTTTGTCACTCCATTATTCATTAAAACTCCTACGCAGATCTGTCAAGATAATTCAATTTACATAGAAAACATGATGCGCACCAGATTTAAAAATATAAATATTGATAAATTAAAGAGCTCTTTTAGAACTTTATTCCAAGCCGTGCTTATAACTGATAATTCATCTTATAACAAAAAAACCGACTTCGATTTTGATGTATCTACCAAGGTCGAATATCTATGAAACTTATATGGGAACACCTTGCAGCCATACTGAACCCAACGAATTTTCTAAATCGGTTTATAAATGACGGAGTTTTGAGGTAACAAACATAAAAATAACAATCGAATTGAGAACTTACTCCTTAACTTACTAACTTACTTTTTTAAGTCGGTTAAAAAGTAATAAAAGCAACAATTTAGGTTTCCACTAAGCTCTAAGTAAACCGTCAGGCGGGACCTACATACTACTTCTAATAAGTATCTACGCAACTACTTATGGACTATGTAGGGCGCCCTCGATTAGATTAGTCAATTGAGCGACTCGCAGTAAACGAACGTAATGAAGAAGTAGCCATCGCGTGCTCCCGCAGCCTAGATATCGACAATAAAAACAAATATATCACTAAACAACCCCCTCCCCACTCCGCTCACCTCACCACCCGCAGAAAATACCGCCACATATCACCGACACCCTAAATAGGTTATATAATTACATATCACGCTTCATTGTCGTGATAAATACTTTCTCACAGTTATCATTTACCAAATCTACGCTACTGTCCATTTTAGATAATGGTGCGACAAGGACAAAAGATAGAGAGATGCGCTGAGAGTGAAGAGAGAGGGTATAAAATAACATATATTACTATAGTGTCCACAAGCCAAGCGGATATTGATTATCTGCCACAGTTGAGAGCCACCTAGTCCCCTGCCACCCTCGTGGCTCTCCGCTACGAAAAAGCCTACGCTTTATTTATGTTCAATCAAATTTCCGCCGTAGCTCTTTGGAAAATGGGCTTGATTTTCTTTGAACACAACTGGCTACGTGTTTCATTTCCAGCGTCGTAAGTTATTCAATATTTGATCTCTGTCTAACCGGCTGAGCGGCTTGTGACTGCACTAGCGCCATCTCGTTCGAACCCATTTCATAATCATTTTCGATGCATTCCCGTACCATGATTTTCCAGCGGCACTCGAAATACGATTTCACTACTGCACCCCCGTGTAGGGGGTTAAAAAGAGTTGCATTTTTAACATCTCAATGAATAACTGCTTTTAAAAATATGCTTTTTGGGTACACGAAGTCTCTTTTGAACATTACACTAAGCTTTTGTTTCTGTCTACGCTCACAGTATTTTAAATTTAATTATTATTTATAGTAGAACATTAAAATCTTTTTTTTTTATACATACAGTTTTCAAAGATATATCAAAACTTCTTGTCGAAGCAACGCGTGACCGAAATGCTGGCCTATATTTTTGGCCAAAGGATAAGCATTGCCATTCAACGTGGCAATGCTGCCAGCATTTTGGGAACGTTGCCCACTGGTAGTGGTTTATTAGATTAGATTAGTTATTAGTATTTTTAATTTGTTTTGTTTGTGTTTTTTTTAAATTACTGTTTGTTTCAATAAATTTATTAAATCTTGAAACATTAAAAACTAAATATAAGATAAGGTAGGACATATTTTCTTCAAGGACGGTCATGGTCCGATAGTTGCATTTATTTTGAGCCACGTACAAAAAACAAATATTTTTCATATTTGTAATTCAAAAGTCTATGATTATGTCAATTACTTTTATCATTGAACCTCGCACTTAACAATATTTTTTTAACATCTTCGTACTTTGTGGGGTAAAGCCACGTGCATTAATGAGTGCCGCGCTTCTCAAACTCCTCTTTGTATAGTTCGACCTACTTTTAACTTTAAAGGAAATCTATAAGTAAACATTTGTTTCGTGTCTGGATGTTATGAAACCTTCATAGTTCTTTGTTTTCTAAATACAGGGAATCCTAGTTAGGGGCCAGTAATCATGTATATGATCGTTGGGTGAAAATAAATAAATAAGTACATATAACATCTAATGAAGTTTATCACGTTTTTAATTCTATTGTGAGTTTGAGTCACAGGCAAACGTGTTTTCTTTATGTAAACCCAATGAGAAACTAAATAAAAGTTTCTCAACCAACAATTGAGTAGGAACAAGTAAGGCAAGAAAGTTCATATTCTCCGGTAACAGCTTTAATTGCGAAATCAAAACGTTTTATACCTCGATGAAGTAAGAGAGTCACGTGGCGCATCGAATTATTTTTTCAGACAATACACATAAGTTATTGCAACTACGTCATTGGGCAAATATTTGGGAGAAACCACGCTACAGGTTTTAGAACACACACAAATTTAAACTTCACGTTGTGTATCAATATACAATGGCCATTTTTAGTTTTAAGGTTTATTATTTTAAGCTAAAAAAATTTTAAAAAGAAAGAAAGAAAATACATTTATTCAAGACAGATACACGCAACATTACATTAAACTATAATATTATACTATACTACACATAATAAATAATACTATACTATACATATAACAGAAAAAGATAACACATGTAATAACATATATAATAAATGCATAATATAATTATAGTATAATGTAAGTAGTATTTAAGTAGTTATGAGTGAATCTAAAAGCCACTAAGTCATGTTTTAACTACTAATTTCACTTCATTCCTTAAACGAATGTCCAAGAATTTATTACGAAAATTATAGGACATGTGACATCATCCACCAACCCGCACTGGGCCAGCGGCAGCGTGGTGGGTTACGGCCCATACTCTCTCTATGAGACAAGGCCCGTGTCCCAGCAGTGGAAACGTGATGGGCTAATGATGATGATGATGGTATGTATTACTTTATTTATAAAATAAATTAATATATAACTGTTTCGTTGTCTGTACTTTATTTATAAAATAAATTACAGACAAAGAAACAGTATTAGAAAATAATTAAGTAAACGTATCCAATCTACTGAAAAATATGAAAAGTAAACTCATTCGCATCAAGTTTATGAAACAAGTCTCCAAGGATCACCTCTAACTTAAAAGCATGGCATGTCTAGACACGACTAGCGAACAAATTCTGTACTACAAAACTTTTCGTGGGGCAAGGGACTCACTACATTCATCTACCCACAGTTGTGTGTGTAGGTGTTGCCTGTGAAAAATTGCTTTTCTCCATGTGTGTTCGATGTGGCCACACATGGACATATCCCGCGGTGTGGTGAGGGTGAGTGTGTGAATGTGTGTGTTTAGGGAGGTGGGTGGAAGCCGAGTCGTGAACTAAATAGCTTAGTGTTAACACATATTGACATCAAATTCACCGCGATGTTATCATTTATTCAGGTAGTGATCCTCAATTGTGCTTTTGGTTGAGTTTTTAATAATTTTGCGTCTGTTTCGGTGGTTTTAGTGCGCGTGTCACGGATTCATTATTTTCGCCTTTTTATTTAACTAACGGTGACTTTGCTTTCGAGTTATTATGAATTTTAATTGCCCGCTGGGGTCCCTGACACTTGACTGCGCTGTTTTTATTTCAATTATAAATGGCTGGTGGAAAGGCTTGTAATTTACGACACGGGTTATAAATAGGTTAGGCTTCTATTTACAGAAATAGAATTCATTTTATTTTTCATGACGAAATATGTCGAAGATTCAGAGTAATCACTATTCACTACTCACTACATAGTATAAAACAAAGTCGCTTTCTCTGTCCCTATATCCCTATATCCCTATGTATGCTTAAATCTTTAAATTACGCAACGGATTTTGATGCGTTTTTTTTTAATAGATGGAATGATTGAATAGAAAGGTTTATATGTATAATAACCGTGCGAAGCCGGGGCGGGTTGCTAGTATATATATATATATACTTTGAAGAAGAAGATTCAGAAGAGTAATATTTTTTTTTATGTACCTGAATGACGAGACGAGCTGGTCGTTTGCCTGATGGTAAGCAATACGCCAGCCCATAATAATAACAGCACCACCCAGAACTTTGTTTTGCAAAATCCTGCGCGGCGCTGCACTGCGCTCGTCATCCTGAGACAATTAGCTGTTGAGTCTCATAATGCCCAGTAATTTCACTGGCTACAATGACCTTCAAGCAGGAATACAGTAATACGCACTACTGCTTGGCGGTTGAATAACTGGCAAAGCGGTGGTACCCACCCAGACGGCCTTCCGCATACGAGAAACCTACCACCAGTACAAATATATATGTGGTATATTTTTGAACATTCTCATTTGACTATTTTTTGTTTCTCGTGACTGTAGCAACTATCACTTTCCACTACAAATACAAAACAACGCGACCGTAGTTTGCTATTTTTCACTTTAATAGATGCACTCCATTTCAGACCTTACGGCTAACAAGGTAAAAGCTAAAGTAGCTTCCACTGTAGCTATAAATATTGCTAGTCAGACAGTGCCAGACTGTACTAGGAAGGAATCACGAGGAAAGTATACTATTAGAGTAGCAAAGTTACTTAAGAAATATTGAAATGATACTACAAGAAATTCTCGTAACTTTTTAAAAAGAAAAGGTGGTTTACGTTGAACTAACTTATCTCTTTATAATGTCTTATAGTATATACACTACACGTATATTATTGGATTATATGTTTTTTAAAAATTCTAGTACAAGTGAAGGTAAACATCGTAAAGAAACCAGCACAATATTATTAGACGACATTGTAACACTGGGTCCGCGTGCTGGGCTATGTCCCTCTCTCTCTCTCCCTCTATCTCTCTCGCTCTCTCTCCCCACTCTCTCTCCCTCTCCCCACTCTCTCCCTCTCTCTCTCTCTTACTCTCCCTCTCTCACTCTCTCCCTCTCTCTCTTATAGAACTGAGTAACGACAAGCAAGTCATTCGCCTGATTGTAAGCACCACCTGCCCATAACAGTTGTAGTGCCACGCAGAACTTTTAATACCATTAAAGGCACTGATTATGACTATTTTATTGAACTACTGGGTAGCGTCAGTTAACCACACTAGTGTATTGTTACTAGTATTTACAGTTTGTACCTGAAATCTGGTTCAAATGTTTATTTATACGATTTGAATACTAAATGTTACAGTGCTGGATTGTGAAGCGGATGTAAGCTGTATGGTTCAAGTTATAAACTGCAGCAATAAATAAAACCAACCAAATGCGAGTCGGACTCGCACACAAAGGTTTCCATACCATTATCTATAAAAACGGCAAATAAATCATGTCTGTTGTATGGGAGCCCCCTTAAATATTTATTTTATTCTGTTTTAGTACTTGTTGTTATAGCGGCAACAGAAATACATCATCTGTGAAAATTTAAACTGTCTAACCATCACGGTTCATGAGATACAGCCTGGTGACAGACAGACAGACAAAGAGACAGACGGACGGACGGACAGCGGAGTCTTAGTAATAGGTTCCCGTTTTACCCTTTGGGTACGGAACTCTAAAAAGGCGTTTCTTTTTAGTAATTTTATCACACACGACCGAAATTACAACAGTAATTATGCAGAGGGCGAGTGTGGCTCAGTGGCAGAACGTGCGACTTTCGATCCGACGCACCCTAGTTCTAATACCACTGGCCCCTCACCACTGACTTTATTAACTTATGTGCGGATTGAACACCCGCTCTAAAAACGGTAAATAATACATCGTGTGGAAACTGGCATGTCCAAGAATTTATCACAAAAGTTCAAGGACATGTGACATCCACCAACCCGCACTAGGCCAGCGTGGAGGATTATATACTCTTTCTATGAGAGAAGGCCCGTGTCCCAGCTGTGGCAACGTGATGGGCTGATGATGATGAATTATGCAGCAACTAGAGGATGGAATTTATTAAGAAAAGACATCAACGCGTGGCATAATTTTCATTGCACTTAGATTTACTTTGACTTTTGAGAAATACCGGAAAATTTATACACTATTTAGAGATTATATATATTTTATTTATTTATTTAATTCTTTATTGCACTATTACAAGTAATGTACAAAAGGAGAACTTAATACTAAAGCATTTTCTACCAGTTATCCAGTGACGGTAAAAGAAAGCTACAAAGCGTGCATAAAAAAAAAACTAATTGTAAAACAAAATAAATATCGTAATACATATTATCGTAAAACAAAAGCATAAATTATTAAAATATATAATAGTTAAAAACACTACATATATAATCCAAAACTAAAATACATAGAAATTAATACTTATATAAATAAATACTTATTATTGACAGGAGGATATTTCAATAGTCTCAGCAGAGAACGGTGCACAAACAATTTGACATTCACCGCCCGCTGCCGCTCTCTCAAATTCTTTGTCTGCCAAACCTTCCGCGATCTTCTGTAACATGCACCAGCTCGCTTTTTCACCCCCTACCATCCTTTGACACAAAAGCATTTTGTATTAGTTGCTAGCGGGATTTTGCTATTATTAACGTACTAGCAATCATAGAAAAATATTTTTTTTTTTTACGCTTAATTGATCTATGTTTGGCCACTATCTCGCCTGATGTGAAGCGATGATGTGGCCTAAGATGGAGCACATAGATCTAGAGAGACAATCCTACTGTTCCTGCTAAATATTTTAAACGCGAAAGTTTGTGAGGACAGATGGATGAATGGATGTTTGTTACTCAATCAATCTGAACAGATTTTGATGAAATTTTGTGTTATAAGATACCTGAGGTTCTGGAAAAGAACTATAATTTTTTTATCCCGGAAAACCGCGGGTAAAACCGCGGGGAGTATCGAGTATAATAAATAAAGCGAATTCAGGTGATCCTTAGTGAAAAGATTTATACGTCTAGTCTTACCTGCCAGAGTGTAGTTTTCTGAAAATTGTTTAATTTTAAGCCTTTTAATATTCGGTTTATCCCGAACTTCGTCGTGTTTCGGGATGAGGTTCGGTGAACCATCGGGGAGACGGGTCTTAGCAGCCGCTCAACTGCCATCTCTCTCTAGATCTATGTGCTCCATCTTAGGCCACATCATCGCTTCACATCAGGTGAGATAGTGGCCAAACATAGACCTATGAAGCGATAAAAAAAGTTTTACCCCGGTTTACCCTTTCTCATTGACCGATCTCATCACTATAACTCAAGATCTAAAAGGTTCTTCTCTAGAGTTGTAATCGTTGAGTGAAAACAGTATCAATGATCTTACGTCTGTTCAACAAACTAAACGATTTTGATACTCTCGAAACTAATAAACTAAACAAGGAATGAAGAAGACTGCCGCAACGGGTGTCATAATGAACTTGTAATAAAATTATTGGCCACACACAGGGCAGCCGACGCACGCCCCGGTGGCGACGAGTTAACCTGCATAGTGATGTGCTGCTAAGATGGCGACTATCGATAAGAATGTCGATAAATAGAAAAACATTATGTCAATGGACACTAAAAGTATTTATTGACAGGAAAACAAATAGTAATAAAATAAAAACTGATAAAATCATTGTAATCAAGGGTATTAAAAGTCATCAAATGGACAAATATTGAGTCAACGGACACTAAAAATCCTTATTGACAGAAATAGGAATAAAATAAAAACAGATAAGGACATTGTTATTAATTAAGTGTAAACCAATTTGATATTATTTAATTTTATAATAATAAATACACGTTTACGCTAAAACAACTAACTATCGCTACTCCTACATTAAGTATTGTTAAATTAGGTTAAGTTAACGAAATCCACACTCAAAAACTGGAGCATCTAGCAAATGAAACCGAACAGAAAAATGTTTTGTATCATGTCGTTACAAAATTACAACCTCCCACAAAAGTACTTTGATATCCTCTGACTAGAAAATATAGCAACATAACGTTTAACCATAAACCATTAAATCCTCTATCCAATCCCGTTACAGTACAGCTACTGGAAAAATAACAACGCCATTACACAGTTTATATCGACATCGATAAAACGCTCCACTATGGAGAGTATCTAGAGAGGCGAGCTACAATAAAATGTACCGAGCTAGCTACACGCCTGAGCAGTTACTTCACTCACCTCCTCACCCACCCCACTTGCCATATGCGCAGTTCACGCACACGTGCGCAGTTTACCCACACAAGCGCATAACACACACATACCGTCACCTGCGGATCTGCAACCACACATCTGACTATCGTGTAGAGGTAGACTACACAAACAGATAGAGGCGCAATACAAGGCAGCGTAATTCAGCCAAAATCTCAGTGAAACATCTCTTATGTACAATTTCACTTTCTGATTTATCGACGGTAGTCAGCATTGCAGCAGTAGATACTTAACAGATACCTAGATACTCGACCACAAATTTTGATTCTGTCAGTAAATTAACCGAGTCGTTATCTTAAAGGAACTTTTCAAGCATATTTTTGGATAGTTTCACCAGCACAGTAAATAACATTTTTTCGTTAAACTCCCACAATCCTTGTATTATGATTAATTAATAATTTCTTTATATTATAGTAAGCGCAAACGTTTGTTTCGTGTCTGGGTGTCGTGGGCCGATAGTTCTCGTAGTTCCTGGTTCCCTAGATACAGGAAATACTAATTAGGGGCCAGTATCTCCTCGTATGTATGTGATCGTTGGGCGTATTTATTATTATCATTGAGTTATTTAACTATGTAAAGGGTAAAGTGGTGTCATCTATTTTCATTACTGCGCAGTTGTGCACACCTTAATTCCACGGGTTTCTTCTTCATTGTGAGCACTCCACGGTAATAAAGTGACGTATGCAGGGACCAATCTACCGATACATGTCACTAATAGCACCACACTAGCTTTGATTACTAATTGATCTGAACAATGACTACTGTTTGGAATTATATGTTGATTACGTAATTACTACAGTCATACATTATTGATGAGATTTGATACGTGTCACATAGGCACTTACCTAGGTACATAACTATTAATCGTTCACTGAAATAATGCTGTAGATATGCTGTACACTTACGAGTTAAAATAATGGTAAAATGTAGAACGTAAAGCAACACTGTCAAAACTATACAACGTTATAAAAGCAATAACAAGAAACAAAAAGATGGAAAATAAGCATCACAGTCGGACAACGTTTGGAGGAGTTATGTAGGCAGGTATATACAAAACGACACAATAACACGAGTGCTCGTTATACGTCGGTTACAAAAAAACGGTTTAAGTGGCATCAAGCAAAAGCTATTACAAAAACTAAACAAAATGAACTCTAAATAAGAAAAACACAATATCCAACGAATTCACAGGCTATAATATTAAAAGTTTTTAGATTATTCTTAGCTCGGTCTGACCTGTGTGAACTTGCAGACGAAGGTACACAGACGCATAAATAGCCCAAGGTTGATAGACGAATAAAGAGTTGCATGACATTTTTGCAACCCTTTGATATCGAGTGTGGATAAACGATTAATTTGAATCGATTATAGTAAAACTTATCATTTAGGAGACTTCTGAGAAGACTTATTAGGATGGAATTAAAATTGAAATATATATTATTAAATTTATTAAAAAGATTTGGTATCTTGACAGAAACGAAAGACGTTTCCATAAGAATGAATGTGCTATTATTCTCTTTAAATTATTATTCATATAGAATTTTTGTTTCTAAGCAATAACGCATGCCTTGCTATAAAACTTTTTAGGTTTTATTTAGATTTCCTGTACATAAAGTCCCGGAGTTTAAACCTCGGTTGCGGCGAAATATTTAACAAGTGAATACTAAAAATAAACAAGATTTTTCTATTTATCTAAATATCTTCTTTTTCTTCATTATTTAAAATTGCAAACACTGGTGACGGGCATACGCTTTGCGATCGCTGACCCGCCTACAAAACGTTTAAATAATTTCCTCCCATGGACAAGCAAGAACCTCCCGACTCCTACGAGGCTGCCAGTACCCAAAAACAAACAACAGCAATTGTAGGCACAACTAAACGAATGAAGTAATCTATGAACGTTTTTGCAACAATTTTAGTTAAGAGACGATTAACATTTTCCAAAACAAAAAACAATTGTCGAGTCATCGAAGGGTATGTTCGCGAATAAGAACTATAATAATATTGGTTGCATGTCGAGGTCTGTCTCGGTTGCACACCACACACTGATACTATAGAAATAGTAAGGAAAATTGAACAGTTGGATACAGAGAAATAATACATTTCTCTGGTAGGTATTATGCACTGCATTGGGGCAACACATGCACGTAATATATACGAATGGCAAGTAGTGTCCCATTTGCCATTCTTATATTATTTTGTTATATTAAATCTGTAAAAATGCACTTGTTTGTAAGTTTTCTAATACAAAGGGCGAAGTATCCTGAGTCCCTACTGATACTATGGGCATTCGGTCGCCCGCCGGACGGTATAACTTAAGGTACTACTATATTACAAATATGGATATGGCATGCCATGTGTATTGCTAAATTCTAAGAATTAAATTGAAAAGTAAACTATATAACTAACTATATTATTGCCTAAAGATGCCGATTTCTCAAATAGCTTTATAGTTGTTTACTTGAATGGGTATTCTGAATGTAATTAATTGCCTAAGGATAAAGTTCTAAAATCTCAGACTGGCAGGCATATTGTCTTTGTTAATACTACAAAGTTAACACAATTTTAATGTTTTACTTAGTTATTTTGAAAATTTATGATGTAGGTTGACTTGGATCTTTTAAAATTGCTGGTAATCAATTATAACACCACATCCGAAACTTTTTGATGCATCCAAATAATTTTGCTTCAGTGCGGTTTGAGTCTGCAAGTGGTCATCTCAAGGTGACATTATAATATACAAGATGTGAATACCCTGAGCCCTGAACTGTTGCCTTTTGCAACTTGATTTAAAACTTGAGATTTATTTTATTAGATATTTTTTGATGAAGAGTTTGCTAAAGATGTATTTGGCATGATGGAAAGCGGTGACCGACGTCTCTTACTCTGCAAGACCGGAAAGCATTGCCGGAAAGTGTTGCCGAATCTGTTAGGATAATAGAAGAGAGGGATGATTATCCTTAACTTATTAATCTATAAAATTAAAAAGGGGATAAACAAAAACCGGCCAAGTGCGAGTCGGACTCGCGCACGAAGGGTTCCGTAAAAACACACCAGCATTACCTATAAAAACATCAAAAATATCACGATTGTTGTATAGGAGCCGCCTTAAATATTTATTTTATTCTATTTTTTAGTATTTGTTGTTATAGCGGCAACAGAAATACATCTGTGAAAATTTCAACTGTCTGACTATCACGGGTCATGAGATACAACCTGGTGACAGACGAACAGACAGGCGGACGGACAGCTGAGTCTTAGTAATAGAGTCCCGTTTTACCCGATACGGAACCCTAAAAACAGCCTCTTGTGAAATCAATACATTTGTCTAGGTAATTAAACAAACATCGTCTGATCGGTAATCATCCCACGCAAAAATGGCAAATTCATACCCAACAAAAGCCTTCCTACAATCCTTACAGGGTCCTATTTTGCGTCGACGACGGCCCAAAGATGAAAGAACTTCAAGTGTTCACGTGGTCCAAGTCCGGGGTGAAGCTAAAAGGGTAAAGGGTTGAGGAATCATCGGGGAATTTATAATGAACGACACGGCTATGACATGGAGCTGGTATGGTAAAAGTGGTAAAGGGCGTGGCACCAATTTTGTGGTACGCTCGTCTCGCCGGCGGGTCTTGTTAGCCAATTTTTCTCACATATGATTACTAATTTCAGAAAACATATGGTTCAACAATGTTCACCTGCAACAATGCTATGATTTTTAATCTATCTATTTTATAGAACAAGAATCAGCTCGTTGCAAAACGACTTAATTTACCTGCTTCTAGATGAAAGTTTTAAGCATTTATAATTAACGGCTTAGATGTAGCCACTCAAACAATGAAGGATAACTAACCAATCTGTGATGCATTCAAATACTTTTGCATTATTAGTCGCACAAACCTCGATCCAACATCGACATAAACCTGAAACCCGAAATCGTGTCGCCATCCTCCTGTCTGTATTAAAAGCTCCCTTCAGACCATCCTGTAAAAATACCTCCAAACAGGGCGGAGAGGGGGTAGAGAAGGGGCAGAGGGACCGCTTAATGATCAAAACGCCTCAATATTGCGAAGCCTTATCGTTATAATTTATTCAAGGCAGAGAGACGCCTTCCGTTACGGGTAGCGTGGGACTCGGGGTGGAAAGTTAATTTGTTTTCTTGTTACTGTAATAGAGAAATGTTGAGTTACTTTGTTTGTTATAGGTATGTCGTCCGTAAATATAATGTTTCAATAATTTATCATTGTTGTACTTTACAAGTGAAATGCTTGTTTTAAGCTTATGCTTCAAGTGCTCAAAGATTCTGGTATGAATCTGACGTCACAAATTAGATCAATCTCATGTTAAGTGATTAATGTGTATGATAATAATTTAATCTACCTGTACACATAGCTTAATTCCAATATAGTGATACCAAACATCATTCCTCCTGTTCTGAATCCATCCAATTAAATATATATGAAACCTCCTACACACAAACAACGGTAAATCAACGTCGATAAATCAGTACAATACGCCACACACGCCCAAAGGGTGGCCTTCTAATAAAGGATCACCATATATACAGATAGGTTCGACTCAACCTGTATATAGGTAGCCGCTTTGTCTACAGTGCCTCATCGGTCGAAACTTTACTTTCCGCAGTCAAACTTAGATCAAGCCAAGAATCTGGGAATATGTAGCAAGAGGAAGGTCGAGTGAGACAGGAATCACTTTGGTGTGACAATTTGTAAGTGTGAAGGGAAATGTTTCAACAAAATAATATATTTAAAACTCGATTTAGGTTTTAAGATATAAAGGCATTGAATAGACCAACTAAGAACATTTCGCAGTACATTTAATAAAGAATTTGTAGATAATCTAAATTAGAAATTATAAATATTTTAAAAATTATCAGTCAAATTAAAATATTTTTAAATAGCAAAGATCCTATAAGCGTAAATGTACCATACATTTACAGCTAATCCGCAGCAAGCCAATAAAAAAAATGTATCGTAGCCACTGATTCTAAAATGTGAGATAATTTAGAACATACCAATTAATGAACATTAATAACTTGATATGATGACATGCCACGGCGTTAACTAAAGTTTAAACATTCTACGAACAGAGAAACAAAAAACATCGTCAGCATAATCCCATTCCAACGAAAATCTAAATTACAGTGAATTATTCGGTGTTCATAAACAATGCACGGGAACAGAGCAGCGAGGCGTCTTAATTAAACTTGCTCTATATACTTACGTACTCAATCTCACTTGTGGAACTTAAGGAAAGGTTAAGGCGCCCGGGAGGGGTGGGGAGAGAACCAGGGGGGATGTACCCCTACTCACCTCCCGTTCGACATTCCCGAATTTTCCCAGAGTATCGCTTAATGCAAGTTTATTATCTACCATCGTTGGCGTTAATTAATTCTTTGCGTTTTGTTTTTTGGTGTTAGGATTATTGATTTTAGGTTTCAATTATGATGTTTAATTATTTTTTTAATTGGATTTTATTACATTCTTGGTATATTAAATATAGCGTTGTTTTTAAATGTGTTATAAACACAGCCTTTACATAATAGTAGGTGAACCTTTTGTTGTTCACTTTCTAGCGCATGACTAAGTTGCAAGGCTGTTGACTGCTCTAGCGTAGTTGGCCTCTCGTAACGGTAGTGCTTCTTCCTCAAAATCCATATTACGAGTACAACTGCAGTTGAATTTTTGCAATGCCAGCGGTTAAAAACGACTTCTTTAGTAGTTGAGTCTGCTCCAGCAGTTGACAATGACTATTCTAGAGGTCCATGTAAGTTGATCAATGACTAAATTATCGAGTTGCCCTAAGACTGTATCAGAAAAGTGTATCATTACCGTGTATTATTTCATTACCAAATCCATGTAAGCTACTTTACTTTAGCATGATCCAAGACATTAATTGCTTCTTTCAAATATCATCATGCAAAAATTTATGTATTTATCTACCTAAAGTATGTAAATATATGTATACCTAAAGTCAATCAATCCAGGGTTAAAAGTATTTTGAATAGTTTTTGCACTGTCAAAGCTACAGAAAGTTAATAATAGAAATAAAATAAGTGGGAGTAAATACTGCTACGCCGTTACTACGACGCCTACGCCCGCCCGCCCTCGTAGTCTCGTAGCCGCGTAACGACCGCTGTAGCATACACTCTCATAGCGCCCGCGCAATTTCTCAACACCAACGCAAACGCTTTTGCTATTATTTTTGAGAAGTCCAGATATAAATATGAAGTTAAATGAAATTATATACCAAGGTTTCCACGATACGGGCCTAGAAGAGCAGTGCCGTTCTAATCCACTAAAAATGTAATCTTGTTATAGATATATTGTAACTATGTTTATGTAACATTAAGCTTACTCTGAAACATGAGTTTTTTTAAACAAATATCTTATCTTATCTTAGTTCTGAGGGATTCTCAGAATCAGTTTATATTAAGATTTCACTAGAAAAGTGTCTCGTTTCATGAGAATCACGTTATATTTGTTTGTGTATCCATTGGATAAAACGTTAATTTAATATATTAGTGTCTATAACATATTGTTTTATTGAGCGCAACGATCCGAACTCAGGGTAAAGGTTATAAGTTATAAGAGAGAAGAATTAAGTTAGATATATGTAATAAGTTTCAAAATTTTAAGTTTAGGTGGTCAAACGCAGGCCAATTCACAATAAAAAAGGTATAGAATAGAACAATAGGTTTTTAAAATATCTTCACGTTGTAAGTAGTTAAATTAGTTTTATAAAGTAGTAAATAGTGATTTTTCAAAAAAAAATGGCTAAAACATGATACATATTTTAAGATATTTCATGACAAATACTTTTTTAATATACCTGCGCCTATAATGTTGTACCTATCAAATTATAAGCGCCGATGTCTTTGGTTAAAGTTGACATAAAAAGAGCGGTAATATTTTTAATTTTTGATTAAACATTAAAAACAGTTACTATTTAACCACGTTACCACATTTTTATTAAGTCACTGTCTTGTTTCTCTGTCTATCTGTTTGTCGTTTCGGGAGGAATCTTGCAGCTCAAACTTCGAGCACTTACCATTTAGCTAACCAGCTAAAACTTTCAGGGTAGCTCACAACTTGCATTCCATTCTAAATTCATAAAAACGTGGTTTTTAGTCTATTACGGATTCTTATACACTGAATACTAACATATGAAATGTATGTATAGTATACAGTTTACGGTAAAAAACATTTCTCGCTCTCTTATAACTTACACTGCTTCTAATAATCGACCTCTATTAATATCGGCCGGCGATCCTAATTATGAAACAACATCTATCGGCGTCTGCAATCTACCCAATTTGTGTTGTCTGAGCAGCTTGCTTTAAACAGTGTCCTAAGCTTTTCACCTTTGCCGTGGGGTTGTGTCTGTGCAGAGAATGTAAATTAGTGTCATGGATTACTAACAGCAATTATAATTTGTAGAAAACAATTAGATGAAAGGAGGTCAAAGTCAATGAGATCTTGACAGATTTAATTACTGATTAATAAGAAATTTATGTGAAACATGTATGTATTTCTAGGAATAATTTATATAAAATATTATAAAAGAGTATAACGGCATAACTGGATGATAATGATTTGGATTCTAAATTCGAATAATATTAAGTAGGTACAATAAATATTCAAACACCAAAGTTTCAACGCCCAATTATAACATAGTTTTAGAAGGTATCGCTGTTTCGTCAAAGTCAAAGTCAAAAAATATGTATTAACTATTGAAATTTGAATTGAATTATTTCTTTGTCTTATAAATAATTTTTGGTATTAGACATTGACCGTACTACACTTGGATATTGCATTAGCACACTGAAATGACCGAAACAAGGCCTCAAATGGGGAAAACAAATAATTTTCCACACTAATATCATAAATGCAAAAGTTTATTTGTTAGTGTGTATGTTACCTCTTCACGCTGCACCAGCTGAACGGATTTTGATGAAATTTTGAGTGGATACAGTATAAGCTATCTCCATAATACAGCGAATAAGCGATGTATTAGCTTCTTTTTATCGCGGAAACCTATGTGACCGCGGGGCACAGCTAGTTGAATAATAAAGCTCAAAAATCTAATGGAACCAGGCGTGTCGTTACGGAAATTCATCTCAAATCTGAAAATCAATGAAAATATGTAGTGTAATTCCGCTGAATATTATGTAGGTTGTTGTTAGAATTAAACAATATGTATGGGGGTATATCTACCCCCATACATATTGAATGAATGAATGAAATGCAATGAATATATCTAGTGTAATTCTGCATTTGCGATAGCATGATAGATGATAGATGTAGGTTGTTGTTAGAATTAAACAATATGTATGGGGGTATATCTACCCACATACATATTGAATGAATGAATGAAATGCAATGAATATATCTAGTGTAATTCTGCATTTGCGATAGCATGATAGATGATAGATGTAGGTTGTTGTTAGAATTAAACAATCATTCATTCATTCAATATGTATGGGGGTTTATCTACCCCCATACATATTGAATGAATGAATGAAATTCAATGAATATATGCAAATGCAGAATTACACTACATATATTCATTGCGTTGCAGAATATAGCTAATCTGGGTTAATTATTATTTTTTATTTTATTTTACCTATTTGACTCTTACAGACAATAAAGTGCCTACCACGGTACCAACCATACATTTCTAGGTACGTAGAAAGGATGCCGTCACCGTCGCGACGTCTCGCCCGCCGCCTCCACTGAATATAGAGTAATGCTAAGTTACTAACTAGTAGGTACCAGTTGACTAGTCTAGCATTGACTTCTACAGGTTCTTTGGCAGGTTTTTAATAGCTTAATATCTTTAGTTTATCCACCAACCCGTACTGGACCAGCGGTGGATTATGGCCCATACTCTTTCTACGAGGGAAGGCCCGAGTCCCAGCAGTGGGAACGTAATGGGCTGATGATGATCTTTAGTTCCACTTTAATTAATTACGAGTGCCAAAGAATTTCCAAAACAATAACACGAATTAAAAAAATGCTGGACCAAGATTACTAAATATTCGTTTAATAGTAATTGTATGAATATATTTGTTCTATTTATAACTAAACGTATAACACTACTAGCTAAATCTCTATAACAACCAAAGGTGCGTATCTAATAACCATTAATTTGTTTTACCCAACACACAAAATAATCGAGTTAATCGTAAGGCGGGCGATATCAACATTATTAATGCAAGACTCGCCCCCCCCCTCGTCGTCCCTCCCTCTCCCCCTAACCCTAACTCCAACCTTCTATCTTCGGAGAAAAAGGACGATTCCGAAAAACCGACTGAGTGAAACTTTAGTGCGAGGCTTTCGAAGATTTCTTGAAATGTTTTACGAATAATGATTTATTTCAGCTTAGAAGAGGTTTTCCGTCTAATCGAGAAACTAATAAAACGCAGCCACATTAAGCTCAACTAAACTTAAGCTACAATTATTTACGTCAAATTAAGGTGCTAAGAAAGCTTGCTATATATATAAATTATATTATGTATATATTATTTTGAAGCGGCTGAAAAAGCTAAAGCATGCAAATACAGGGCCCAGGCTACGAATATGATTTTGTCCCATTTGGTGTCGAGACCCTTGGTCCGGGGTCCTAGCGCTATAAAGCTTTTGGAAATAGCAAAAAGGTTAGTCGACATCACAGGAGACCGAAGAGCTGGCAGCTACTTCAGACAAAGAATTAGTCTAGCTATTTAAAGGGGGAACGCTGTCAGTATTATTATTATTATTTAATTCTTTATTGCACTATTACAAGTAATGTACAAAAGGAGAACTTAATGCTAAAGCATTTTCTACCAGTTATCCAGTGATGGTAAAAGAACCCTACAAAGCGTGCATCAAAAATCAAAAAGAACAACAAAAAACTAACAGTAAAACAAAATAAATATCATAATACATATTATCGTAAAACAAAAGCATAAATTATTAAAATATATAACAGTAAAAAACACTACATATATAATCCAAAACTAAAATACATAGAAATGAATACTTATATAAATAAATACTTATTATTGATAGAAGGATACTCTATACTTACATAGATACAACATTACATTAAATAAACAATAGAACACGAAGATCAACATAACGGCTTACTCACTTCACAGTATCTTCGGAACCATGCCTAAAAGGACGCTTTTTAATAATATATTTTAGATATTATATTATATTTTTTAAGGTTTTTAGTTTTAGTTTAATGTTATTAGTAACAATGTATTAAATAGAAAATTATATTATTAGGTACACATTGATTATAAATTATGGATCTACGATTAAAAATAATTCATTTTTTACCGAAAAAAAAAACCGACTTCAATTCTTTTGTATCCTCGAAGTCCAAGGTCGAATATCGATTAAATGTATATGGGACCACCTTGTAGCTATACTGAACTCAACGAAAAAATAATTTTCGAAATCGGTTTATAAATGACGGAGTTACGGTACGGTAACAAACATACAAAATATACAATCGAATTGAAAACCTCCTCTTTTTTAAGTCGGTTAAAAGTGTATCAGTAGGTATTTTAAGACTTAACGTTCGCAAAAAATGGTACAAACCAAAAATATCTGAATTAACAAAATCCCCACGAAATACATGCAATAAATCATACAACTGATTACCTTTACTTAGGTACAATAACTGAGCTTAATGAAAACTTAATTAAGTATTTGATTGTGCTTTACATTAATTAGTTTTTTAACTATACTAAATTCAAACGTATCTTAAAATCAAAATGTTAACGGTGTTGATTTCTTACAACAGATTAACCAAAACTTAAACACCAGATTAACAAACCGTGACAGAAGTTTACTCCTGTTGCGTGTTCGGCGAAATCCATTCTCCTCATCTCTATCGCTTTTATTACTTAAAACGTCCTTATCTCAATGTGATAAAGTTCAAAAAGGGTTGTGAATGAATGCGTAAGCTGAAAATCGGTTGCTGACTTTACCAACATCAGTCTACCTTTGAAAAAAGTCATGCCGGCTCTTAATCAGTCCAGTTAAGGTTGTGGTTTGTGTGATTGTTTGTTTTTCAATGTTGTTTTGGTGTTGTGGGGTCAAAGCCACCCTGCCCCAACCCAACATGTTATTTACGTGTGAACACAGGCCGCGTAGGGTTCAATTTATCTGACCTACTGGGCCTCCCACTAATATAACGCTGTGTCGGTACTTGTACCCCTTTAGGAGGTCACTTTTTTGTGTGTGGGTGTACTCGAACGTGAGATAGTTTTCTTATTTTCGGAATTGTAATGGGAGAAAGAAAATTGGTGAAAAAGTGTCTAGATTCTTGAAGGAAATGTTTGTTGGCGGTCTGAGATTGTTCAATCAGTATACATCTGACTTTTGTCAGGAACTTAAATTAAGGCTCAGAGTAAATCTTTATTTTGTAAGTATTTCAGTTTTAATACGCGTATTTATTTGATATATATATATATATATATATATTTATATATAATACATATTTAATTTTCATATAATTCTGAGGAAAATATATTATATTTCCTCAGATTTGAAGGAAAAGATTTGTCTTAATACGTAGAGCCATATACGATAACTTTGTTTGTAAACAAAACTTCACGAGATGGACGTGTGAGCGAAACTTAATACGTTTATGATGAAACTCTTTCTTGACCTATCCCAAGCCTGCCACAGTTACCGTCTGGCGGACTACTATTGAACGTGTAACAATGAAATGAAAATTCCATTACTGCGTGACAAAGAAATAATGCCTCTACGAAATATTGAGTCGACAATCGAAAGTGAAGGGGAGTTAGTCGCCTACAAGCGTCCAAGTGGCGGGCAGATTCACGATTACAGCCTTCTTAGGGGACGCACCCCAACTGTATGATGAACTGGAAATATTCCATAATATCTGAAGCGTCGTTACAATGCCTTAGTAGAATATTTTTCTTGGGCAGAAAGCCGATATTCCCCCAAGAGTTACGACATTTCAATTTGCCAAGGCGGGCGGAAAATGGAATTACGATTGAAGCGAGAAGCTTCGGCGTCCGTCCCGTTCGGAACCGAGGACGGCCGAACACCTCCGATGAAGTACGAAGTCGAAGCGCGCCCGCCGCACCACCCGTGTATTGATTAGATGCGGAACGCTCGATGCCATATAAATTAGGCCGCAGAAAAGATTTAAAAAGTGAGTTTAGTAAAAAAACATTTTGCAACTGAGAGTAATTGGATATTGTTCATTTCAATTTCTTGAAGCATTTCCATGAATGGAAACTATTTGCGTCTCCGCTGGGTGCTTAGCATTTCGTCAAGATAGCGACGTCCATTCATTTCAAAGTTCAGCTTAAAAATGAAGTAAAAAGGCAACGTTTTAATGTTCCAGTGCTAAAAGATTATGTTGCAGTGATTTTAAAAGCTTAAATAGGCCAGTGACATTTTCCCGGCAAAGTTTATTGTTTAATGTCCGAGGTAATTAATATAAAAGCGATCCTATTTGACGCGGTCGACATCGACGGTGAAAATAATGTAGACGAATAAATATACATTACATTATTAACGAATGTTGGCCTCGTTTCTCGCTCTCTTTGTTCGTTTCACGATTTTCCGTGAGAATTAATTGAAAATAAGTTTTCCTCATTGCGGTTTCAAGGTTCAAAATAATTTGTTGGGGTGAGCATTACGTTCACGATGATAGAGTTTCGGTTTTTCTTTGACAATGAGCTTTGTTGTTTATGCGATAGGGTTTATAATTGTTTGTGTGTTAGTGATGGCACGTTTCATGATTTGTGAGTTTATAGCAACGGTGAAGTGTCGGTGTTTAATGGTGGCAGCGCGTGGCTCTCGCTCGCCGGCCATATTGAAAAAGTTTGGCGCGAAAAAAGGGCGGTTAAAATACAAAACAATGACTACATTCCGAATTTAGATGTTGCGAATGCTATCGGACAACAGTTTATTTTATAGTTCTGTAGTTGTTAATTAAAGGTAAGTAAGTGGCTTGTTAGCAAAAAAATATACAATACGAGTACATCGAAGAGAATCAAATTTTTACAGCTAAGTATATGCAGGCCTAGTGCACTCCGCACTGTAGGTACGAAGCTACAAGTACATGACACCGCCGGCGTGTCGCGCGTCGTTACACGTGCCGCGTCAGAAGAGATAAGAGCTATGCGATAGAAAGAGAGGCGCTCTGTAGGTTAATACGACTGGTAGGTATGCAGCGCTACGCGAGCTGAATTGAATTTTATTGCGTCATAGCAAGAGTCGCTATTTGTTCAAATTTCTTTGCGGAGTGATGCTTTTGTCTCTTAGTATTCTGTGGTATATGTATACATTTATTATAACTTCTTTTTTATTGTCAGCCTCTGAGGTGTAGTGGTCGGGCAAGTTGGCTCAAATCTTATACACCACCGAGTTTGTGAGTTCCCGTGACGGGATAAATGTATGTACACAGAAAAAAAAACTCAAGCTTTTGGTCCACGTAGTTCTCGGTTCCCTAGATACCAATAGGAAATACTAGTTAGGGGCCAGGATCTATATGTGATCGTTGGGCATATTTAATTATTTTATTTATTTATTTATTGGTCTCGGTTAGGCACTTTCACAGTAGCGAAACTTTTTTGTAGGGTAGTTTTGCGTCGTTTTAACTTGAATTCTTGATTTAATAAGTACCTAGTTGCAAAAAGTAAGTGCCTATACAAGGTGTTTTTGAACATGGATCTCTATACCAACTGCCATAACCGTTAGATTCAAGTATTTAGTTGACAACTTTATCGTGTAAAACGTGTAAAAAAAGAACAAAATATATTTGACTTATTCTGGCCGTCCATTAGGTATCTTATAAATTAAGTCAATAAACAAAGAAGATTTTTAAATCCAGTTTTCCCTCTACGACAATACTCACAATGTCTGTGCAAGTACCTACGTTACAATTTTCGTCTTATTTGGTATATACATCTTTTCGGTAATTCGCCCTGGAATTCCTCGTTCGGGAGATTTAGATGGGAAACCGCCCTTTTCGGGGTGACCCAGAGGGAAACCCGTTGTTTCTTGAAGAACTTCCTTGGAACATGATACACTTGTACAAAAACAAACATTTACTGTAAACCACTGTCTATTTTATTATTGAAGCATAAAGGTGACTTTGTCTTGGCAATGGATGGGCGTATAGGTCGTTTTTAAAGGCGTTGTTTATTGGCACCTTTTCAGGTACTTAGAGCAGAATCGCCTTGTAGGGTACGCTGAAGATTCGAGCAAGCATATTCGTCAACGGGGCTCCTACTATGAATTTTATAATGTTTAAAATATTTTAACCCCCGACGCAAAATGGATATAAGTGTTGATGTTATAAGTTTGACAACTGTGTGTGTCAGTCTGTGTGGCTGTTTGTGGCGCCGTAGCTCTTAAACGGGTGAACCGATTTGGATGCGTTTTTTTGTTTCATAGCTGGTTTTCTAGCGGTGGTTCTTAGACATATTTTATCAAAATCGGTTCAGCCGTTTTTAACTTTTATAGGTTTTTGTGTTGGTTTTTTTTTTTTAATTTTTATTTAGTGAAATTCGTTATTGTATTAGGTATAATGTTCGAAATTATTTTTATTATCATCATCATCATAATCAGCCCACATCAGTTCACTGCTGGACATAGGCCTCTCCCATAGCACGCCACTGAGCCCGATCTTCGGCTTTCCTTCTCCAGTCGCTACCAGAAACCCTACGTATATCGTCGCTCCATCTAGTCGCAGGGCGTCCTACACTAAGTTTGCCGATTCGCGGTCTCCACTCTAGAACACGTCTACCCCAACGGTTATCGGTTCTGCGGCAAATATGACCAGCCCACTGCCACTTCAGATTGCTAATCCGCTGACCTATGTCGATAACTTTAGTTCTCTGGCGAATAATTTCGTTCCGGATTCGATCCCTTAGAGAAATACCGAGCATAGCTCTTTCCATAGCTATTTATTATTATTTTTATTATGTAATTGAGTAACTAGACGACCAGGTAGTTCACCTGACGGTAATCAACACGTCTGTCTATAACAGTTGCAGCACAGCTTAGAACTTTGTTTTCAAAATTCTTCGTGGCACTGCACTGCGCTTGTCACTCAGAGACTTTAATAGCTCTTAATTCTTATAATGCCCATGGAGTAATTTCGCTGGCTACAATGCCGCTCAAACCGGAATACAGTAATGCTTCCAAACTGCTACTTGGCGACAGAATAACTGGCAAAGTGGTGGTACTAGTCAACAGTTGACATAGTTTTTTTTTTATAAGGGAATCTTGGCCTGATGGGCTAGTTCTTTATTTCAAGTACCTATATCACTCAAATTTAATTAATTCATGTAATGTATCCATGTATGCAATTTGTCCATGAAATTTAGGTAGGCTTTGGTTAAATATCTTATTTTTATATATAGAGATTGCTAAAAATCATGTGAATTAAGGAATGTTATAAAATTTTATTACCTGCTTTAAAGATTATCATATATAACATTTATAATAAAAATAATTTTTTTTTGTCTACCTACTTGTTTGTTTATTTTTAGATTGTACATCTAAAATTGTTTTGTAATATTGTTTTAATTACCTAACTTATCAAAACATAGATCTAATTCCTGCATAAGCTACGCTTAACGGCACTCAATCTTTTATACTTAAGTTATTAAGTTACATGTTGTATTTTCTCTGCAAGTGAATAATCGTTATTCTTAAGAAATAAATAAAGCTCTTGTTATTTTCTCATATAATTTGTTTATCGCGAGAACCTGTAGTAGAGCTCTGCGGCTTGTTCACATCATGGGAATTTCGCTTACATAATAAGCATAGAAAATAATCCGCTACCTCTAATTGTTAGACTTTAGTATTTCGATACTATTAATTTTGGCTAATAAAGATGGGAACCTTGATGTAGGCCTTGATATATTTAAAACAAAAAAAAATACTTTAGGTACCTATGTGAGAAAATTTTCGCTTAGTAGATGTTCGATAGAGAGGGATCTCTATTTTTTTTTACTTCATATCGGATGACGTTTTTGGTATAATGTCATAGGAAATTCGTTATTATTGCTTTAATTGCGTAAGAAATTAATAAAGTAAGAATATGATAATAATACCTAATATATCTTTAATAATAATATAATATTATTTTATTATAATAATATGTCTTTTGATAATTCTCGTATGTATTTTTTTGTTATGAAACAGGACTCTTAAAATACGGTTTACAAAAAAAAACAAAGCAATTATGTAGTATCAAAATTTAATATAATTATAAAAATCAGATACGCCAGCGTAATAAAACAAATTAATCACGTCATTAACACCATCTCAGATAATTATCTATTTAGTAGTAATATTGAGGAAGCTTTCTTTGAAATCACTTGATTTGCAAGCCTAATTGCTTAACATTATCCCCCTGACTACGCGGATCAGGAATCATTTCAATTGATATTGGAAATTAGTTCACTGATTCGAGGAAAATTAACTTGATCTGTAAATAAATTAACTAGGGGAAATAACAAGGCAGTTTGTAACATAATTATAATCGGATTGATGTTTTAACCTGCCAAGCGACATACGCACATACGATTGTGCGTAAGTAGATATAGGTAGTTATTTTAACTTGTTGCGCACGAGTGGTTCACAATATAATTGTAGCACTTGTAGCAGTATACCTATAATTTTAGTAGCTACTTCATTATTATTATTATTATTTATTTAATCTTTATTTCAGGCAACATTAAAATAAGAATTATCATTTTTGTTTGTAGTTGGCTAATTGTACATTTTCATTTTTATTTTATTTATAGGTTCTTTTAGGTCCAACATACCCCGGACATCGAGTGCCTACTTCTCACTGACTAATTTCCACCATGATGACTATCCAGCCTCTCAACCTAAACAGTCCTTTACTGGACCTCAAAATATATATATATATATACATAGGTAAATTGTAGACACACGATATCTAGAAAAGGCATCGGGATTCGATTTGCAAAATAATCTTTCAAGCAACATGTGTCAAAACGCTAGCAGTATAAAATTTGGAAGTTGAAGTTTCAACATTCCATTGTTGCATACAACTGGTCAGTCAATCATGATCACTATCATCATCAACCTACATCAGTCCACTGCTGGACATAGGCCTCTCCCATAGCACGCCACTGAGCCCGATTTTCGGCTTTCCTTCTCCAGTCGCTACCAGCAACCCTGCGTATATCGTCGCTTCGTCTAGTCGCAGGGCGCCCTACACTACGTTTGCCGATTCGCGGTCTCCACTCTAGAACACGTCTACCCCAGCGATTATCGGTTCTGCGGCGAATATGACCAGCCCACTGCCACTTCAGCTTGCTAATCCGCTGAGCTATGTCGGTAACTTTATATAGTTCTCTGGCGAATAATTTCATTCCGGATTCGATCCTCAGAGTGATACCGAGCGTAGCTCTTTCCATAGCTTACAGAGCAACTTGCGCGCTGGCCCTGTGCGGGTTGGTGGATGTCACATGTCCTTGACTTTTTGTGAAAAATTCATGGACGTGCCGGTTTTCTCACGATGTTTTCCTTCACCGTTTCTAGAGCGAGTGTTAAATCCGCACTTAACTTAAGAAAGTCAGTGGTGCGGGGCCAGCGGGATTTGAACTCGGGTACGTCGGATCGAAAGTCGCACGTGCTCCCACTGAGCCACACTCGCTCACTGAGCCACACTCGCTCGCTGACAGAGCATGATGCATGAATAGTAAATAAGGAAATATAATAAGATTTTAAAATAATTATAAATAATAAGATTTGTCAATAATAATAAGATTTTACATACCATTGAATTAGCGAAATGTGTCAGTTCGGAATAATTAATGTAAACACCTATATTGTACTTACATTTGAGTAAATAAAGTATTTTCTATTCTATTCCAAGCCAAATTACAGGGCATTGAGATAGAACTATTGTCTCCAGTGCAGTGGCGCACTAGATGTTGCACAACTAAGTTTTAGGTGGCACTGCAATTGTTACCTAGTGTAGGGACTTGGCCTATCAATTAAAATCACCCGCCAAAACCGCCATACTGCGTTGCGCGCGCCACCTGCCGCGCGCGGGGAGAACTAGAACGCCGGTAACACGTACGGACAGCCGCGTATGCGCTCCTACATAAAAATCAACAAGTTACTGAGTTTACTATCAAAAACTGTGAAAGACACACTCAACAGCAAGACCTAGTGCCGAAAAAGATTGCGCGTGTGATATTTGCGATCTGGAAGTCCCGGGACCGAAAAAAACTGACGACCACGGGAAGGCGGGTGAGTCCAGGCCAACTTTGCACTTTTTTGGGGAAAATAATTGTAATTTCTGGTGTTAGACTATTAATGAGCTGTCGAGCTCACACCTAGGTATGTTGCTTACCATCAACTGAACGTCCCGCTGGTCTATTCACGTTAAAAAAGATGATTGGCTGATGATAATAATATAGTGATTATTTTATCTACGGTGACCGCTTTCAATCCGTCATTACATTTCAGCCATCTGCTTGACTGCTACTTGGCCACCCTTACACTTGTATGTTTTACTCACGTAAGCCTTACGTAATTAACTCACGATAAATTTACAAATGTAAACACTCTTGTAAGTAGCTTATCGTAATTTATTTAATTAACTAGCTGATATCGAATTCCGGGTAGATTTCGGTTTATAGTTGTTCCTTATGGAAGTATTTGTCTTTTCGAGATTGAAAGTTGGTATCCAATTTTTTATTTTAGGTCCTAAAGTACATACCAAATTTCATCAAAATTTCAGTTGTTCAGTCGTTAAGAAGTTATGTGGTAAAAACACACAGAGAAAGAGGCTTTCGTATGTGTAATAATATAATTTTACTATGAAAATTGACGTGGTTTGGACACATTATTAATAATAATTTACGGGTTACTCCAATTGAAACGTGAGTGTCACTCGTAAACTATTATTAATAATAATAGAATTTCTTTGATTTATTTCGCACTCATAACTTAGGTACATAAATTTTACGAAAGCAACTTACAAGTGCAAGGGCGGTCAAAAAAAATGCGACAATGGTAATACAGGTATGTGAACCTACTAGACTAACCTAACAAGTAAGTCTAAACCTAAAAAAATTTAGCTCAAAACATCAAGTTAAAGTAATCTCTAGATTATTTTTATTTAGGTATACGTGGCAAGTGCTACAGTATTCTCCGTGTCGGGTCCGCACTGCGATGTCTGCGATATTACTTCGCAAAATGCCCGTGTGTATGTCGGATCGTTATAAAAATGTGGGATCCCGGGAAAAGATCATCCTTACTCGTGTAGGGAGACGATGGGCTGGGGATTCGCGGGACGGCGTCCCAGTTTCGAAGCCCGCCGCCCCAGGCAGTGGGGTAGCCTTCTTGGACTTTCTTCCCCTTCGTTTTATTTGGAATGATTGAGATTATACAATAGTGCTTTGGGTTGCAACTTCAGGTTGTTCTTTAGGAGACAGTAGAAACACAAGTAAGCAAGTTATTTGATACACTCCAGCTAAATGCTACTCTATTAACCAGTAAGGTATACCAAATAAATAATAAAATTGGGTACGATCTATTTCATTTCAACCCTATAGGTATGGAGGGGCATGAGAGTAGGTGCCTAATATTCTTTAAATATCGAACTTTTAGTTACGTTATAGTGTCTGTTATTAAAATGAACACAGATTACTTAGATACGTAATTAATGAAAAAAAATACCTAGTAGGTACCTCAACAACGCGCTTCATATGAAAAAACAGAATATTCCACCTAACTTAGCTTTAATAAATACCCTTCTGATTTTGACGTCCCAACATTTTTCCGCTAAAACATCCGAGGTCATCCAATCCCAAGTCCTACATTTGTCAAGCGTTTGATGGTGGCCCTATACTGCCGAGTGGGGCGAGGGTGGCGCCCCCTGTGATTTATACGTAATATGTCGCGAGGAACCGAGTACGGTAAACTCGCTTTTTTGTCATTAAATGTTTTTTTATTCTATTCAGGTCACGTATTTTCTTTTTCTTGTATAGGCCGATATAAATATTAAAATATTATTGATTTTGAATCACTTTGTAAGTAGGTGTACAGTAATCACGAAATAATTAGTCGTACACGCACTACAGTAAGCTTAAGTCTGGCAACTTTTTAACGAATCCATAAGGAATTGGAAAAGTATTATAAACAAATAGTATGCCAACACAATAACTGTATATAATAGTAATAGTATCAGTTCCAAATTAAAATGTAATACAAAAGTTTTAATTTTCTGTTTCCTCGTTTAGGGGACTGGTACTGACATCTAGCGCCAGATTTTCTTACTACCTCTAATGTTTGGCTAAGTAGACACTACGCAGTCAGAATCATTGATGATAAAATAGATTATGATTATTTTAGGCAAATAAAATTATAAAATGAAAAATTATAAACTTCGTTCATTTTATTATTAGCAATTTCTATACTATATGTGCGATCCCTAGCGGCGAGTAGCAGAACTACGACAAATCTTAGTAGGACGTAAGCTACATAGATGGCGCTCAACTAAAGTATTAAGTTATTCCCGCCCAAAACTTTTCCGCGCGAAAACAAAATGATGAAATAGTGCAATGGTACAAAGATTTGATATTGAAAATTTACCGATCAGATAAATAAATACATAAATCAATATTGTTTTAGCAAGTATAACGACCAACTTAATAAAAATTTAACGTTAACAGAATATTTTGTAGGTAGATAAATAAAATAGCATGGACCATATAATTGGTCCATTATAATAGGTAGTGCAATAAAATTAAAAATGCCCGAATAATTAATCAACTGATATTTTCCTAATTCGTTTTGAAATCAAGCGACAAATTGATTCATATACTCCGGTAGTAAGTACATGACTATCATCAGTCGATGAATAAAAATGAAGTGGACCGGAAGCTGCAGCTTTGTCGTCCTAAAATTTTACAAGTAGGTAGATTGACAGTAGAATAGATTTGGTGATCATGGGTGAGTTTTGTAAATGTTTGCTTGCACCATAACGTTTATTATATCCTAACATACTCTAATAATTGTATTATTCTCAAGGCTGTAATTGTGGCATAATTGTCTGTTATGGTACGGAAAATCTAAAACGAGCGTGTAAGCTTTCAAGAACTTTGTCACAATAAGTATTTCAAAATCTCTAACTTTTTTACTTTACAGATAAAACTCAAACGGGATGCATGGTTCGTGGATGGAAAGGGGGGTTGGCATATCATGCCTATAGTGAAACAAGATTCTGAATGAACGCGGATCAATTTGGCAACGATAGGTACGTAGCCATTAATATCTTTGCTTTGATGTAGCACAAGGTTGTCTGGAAGAAATCGCTTTAAGCGATAAGACCGCGTACGACGTATTTTTCTTATATTGTGTCTTTATGTTATTTAGTGTGCAATAAAGTGTATTACATTGTAATTTTCGACGTCGCCTCGATGTTGAAAGTGGCGCCTTCAAAAAATGTTTACGATTTAATTTTTATTTTTACGCTTAATAGATCTATGATATTTATCTATCTTAATTTCAGAATAATACCCTTGGCATGTTATTGTTTTACATTTTCGTTAAACATATTTTTGTTTTTCAAACGACAACAGTTATTCTACCGCCAAGCAGTCGTGCGCAAGCGTGTTCTGCTTTGAAGGCCTTTATAGCGAAACATCTCATCACATCGAAAACGGTGAAGGACAACATCGTGAGGAAACCGGCAAAATTCAAGGATAGGTGACATCCACCAACCCGCACTGGGCCAGCGTGATGGATTATGGTCCATACTCTCTCTATGAGAGAAGATGATAATAATTAAAGCCCTCGGCATAGTGTCAAATAATAAGATTCACCTACTTATAGGTGCGTACCTATAGGCTATATCTAGATTTGCATTGGTGCCTATATCTTAGTGTTATTACTTTGAGCTCGAGCATTTTGATTTATAGTGCCAAGGTTCCACAATAACATATATTTAAACACTCCTCGGCTGTCTTCGCAGCACGCACTTGCAATTTAGTATGTAGCGACTTCACTTTGCGTTCAAATCTGGGTCTAGATCGGTACATTCACTGTTTGTAGGCTGAGAGCTAGATGGGTATAACAATCGAATATTATAAAAAAATATGTTGATTTTAGGATGAACGTTTGGGATACACATGTTCTCTTGTTTCATGAAAGCTAAAGTAAATAAATGCATTATTTTAAAATAAATTTTGTTTACGTACTCTAAATTAAAGTCATTGTTTACCTATTATGTAGTCACACAGACTTCTCGGAGAAAGATAATATTTAATTTGTTAGTCTAGTGACGGTTAAATTTAAAAGTAGAACAGAATTCTATCTTGTGATAGTGCCCAAAGAAATACAAAAAGGAAAACTTTAAACATAAATATATAAACGCACACAGTAGATAGATAAATGTACCTTAATATATATTACAAAACATTACAAAATAAAAAGGATTTAAGAAAACCGGCAAAGTGCTAGTCGGAGTCTCGCACGAAGGGTTCTGTACCATCATCTATAAAAACATCAAGCATATCGTGTGTTGTATGGGAGCGCCCTTAAATATTTATTTTATTCTGTTTTTAGTATTTGTTGTTATAGTGGCAACAGAAATACATCATCTGTGAAAATTTCAACTGTCTAACTATCACGGTTCATGAGATTCAGCCTGGTGGCAGACGGACAGACAGACGGACGGACAGCGGAGTCTTAGTAATAGGGTCCCGTTTCACCCTTTGGGTACGGAACCCTAAAACATGTAACAATGGCGGCGTCATCGTTAAAAGCTTTAGGGCGATCTCTGCCAGGCATTATAAAATATAACAAAGTAGGTAACTTGTCATAAAATCTAGCTCAGGCCATTGCCCCCATCAAGTAACCAGCCCAGTTTAACCTTCAGCTCTCGGCCTATCTCAGGCCTACTTTCTGAGCGCAATGGCAGCACGTCCGGTACCATCAAGCATCAAGCCCGCGAAGTCAGTATTGTGCGCCGACGTTGTGCGCACGCGTTATCATCAAACACACAGAATAATTCCAATAAGCCCTTAACTTAAACGCTCGCGTTAACGTGAATTTTTCGTATCGTCTAGCAGTTTCTAGACATCGCAAAGTGAAAATTGTAAGTGTTAATTGTAAATAGAGAAAGAGAGGGCAAGTAAGTAAAGTGGGACTCTAAGTCGTTAGAGGCTGATCTGTCTACCAAGTGATAATAGTTTTCTAACTTCATATATATGTGTATAAGAGAAATTTCACAGCATTTCTATCCCCTTTATATTTAGTTATCATCTTTATCAAGATATTGCACCGTGTCTTAAAAGCTGTTAATTAGGTAAACAATATAATACAACGTAGATAAAGATATTAATTAAAAAAATGTTACACCTCAATAATTAATTGAATTTTTATAAAAAACAAAAACCAACTTCAAGACTATACCTATATATTTTGTTTTTGTTAATTATTTCAAAAAGCGCTGAATCAATTTTAATAAAAAATTTATGGGACCACCTCTGAAGACCGGGGGACCTACCAAACATAACAAGAATCATCAAAGTCAATACATAATTGGCGGAGTAAACGCATAACAAATTAAAAAAAAGCACAGTCGGATTGCGAACCTCCCCCTTTATGAAGTCGGTTGAAAAATATGTACTTACCTTTTTTTTTTATGTAACTTAATGACGAGACGAGCTGGTCGTTTGCCTGATGGTAAGCATTACGCCAGCCCATAACAATAACAGCACCACCCATAACTTTGTTTTGCAAAATCCTGCGCGGCGGTGTACTGCGCTCGTCACTCTGAGACAATTAGCTGTTGAGTCTCATAATGCCCAGTAATTTCGCTGGCTACAATGCCCTTCAAGCTGGAACACAGTAATGCTTGCGCACTACCGCTTGGCGGCTGAATAACTGGCAAAGCGGTGGTACCCACCCAGACGGCCTCTCGCATACGAGAAACCTACCACCAGTCATCAGTTACCTGCTGAAACTACCTTTATTAAACTGAAACGTTAATTAATTCCGAAACAAGATACAATATTTGATATTTACCTAAAATTCAATGAACATAATAGATATCAACGTCTACCTTCATATCAATGGATTTTTGTCAATAATATAGTAAACATGTTCAAAATCGTCAAGTGTGACAAGAACCTATCGAAGTGGAACTACGCTTTGTTATAACAGTATTTTTTTTTAGAACTGATTGATGAGACGAGCTATTCGACCACGCCCGCCCACAACAATTGCAGTGCCACCCAGAACTTTACATACCATAAAAAGTGCCGCGTAGCACTGCATTGCAGTCATCAACCCGACATCAGATATTAATTCTCATATGCCCGGTAATTTCGCTGGCTACAATATTGCTATCTGGGAATGCCCTACAAACCGGGACACAGTTAATGCTTGCGCAGTACTGCTTGGCGGCAGAATAACTGGCAAGTCGGTGGTACCTACCCATATGGCCTCCCGCATACGAGAGACCTACCACGAGTAACATTGTGATAGCATGACCTAACGATAAAACTTAGAGAGACGACGGAGACGGGTCTGAGCAGTCGCTAACCTACCGTTCTCCTTTAGATTTTAGTGGTCCACGGACCACATAGCTTAAAATCAGGCGAAATAGTGGCCAATAATAATAGATCTGAGAATCGAGAGTGAACAGGTATCTTCTAGGTAAGCGTGTTACATCTTAGACCACATCGTCGCTTACCATCAGGTGAGATAGTGGTCAAACGCATGCCTATAACCAGTAAAAAAAAAAAAAAATATCTTTGAACGATAATAAATCTTATCCTACCATAATAAATGCGAAAGTTTGTGGGAATGGATGGATAAATGAATGGATGCTATATGGGTGTTTCTTACTCAATCATGATTGAGTATTGCGTGCACGCAAAAACTACTAAACGCATTTTGATGAAATTTGGTATTAATGTTCTTTAGGCCCTAAAAATTACATCTATAGGCTACTTTTTATCCCGGAAAGCCACAGGTGAAACCGCCGGGCGCAGTAAGTAAAAAATATCTCTAGGTGGTAGGTGTCTCGTATGCGAAAGGCCGTCTGGGTTGGCATGGTACCACCACTTCCCCAGTTTTGCCACCAAGCAGTAGTGCGCCAGCATAAAATAGCCAGCGAAATTACTGAGCATAATGAGAATTTACATCTGATGTCTCATAGTGATGCAGCTTATTATATAGATTCCATTTTTTATTAATTTTAAATTTTGCATGTCAGCTATTTATCTGACTAAATTTGTGATACGATTTATTTATTAATTTGACCTGTCCAACAACCTATAGCACCATATTTTATGCAATTAAATACACTTCATTTCATTTCAGTATTTTGCATGAGTTTACATGGTATTAAAAGTTCTGAGTGACACGTGTTATGGGCAAGCATGGCGCTTACCATTAGGCAAATGACGTGCTCGTCTCAGTACTCAGTTGCAAAAAAGAACTAGTAGCTAAGTGTGTGTAGTCCTACCTACCCACCCCTCTACAGGTATTTCTTTCATTAGATGTATCTTGAGAGATTGTTACATATTTTGATCGTGATTGACGAAATGTAGAAAGTTAAAATGGCATTACCGTACCGTTGTTTTGTTACTTCCGCCGCGTTACGATTTCACTTTCGGTTGCGATGGCAGTTTCATTGAAAATCCGCGCAATCCGCCGGCCATTACCGATAACCGGAACTTGAAAAAGTTAGGTAATTTCATGAAGGCTGTACTTAAATTAATCCTGAATAAAATTATAGATAGATAGATGAACGCTTTATTGCAAACATTAAATTAAAGACATTACATAAAAACAATTAAAGAAAGTGTTACAAAGAACGGCCTTATCGCTGAAAGCCATGTCTTCCAGGCAACCTTTGAATGGAGAGGAATTATCAAAATAATAAAGATGTGGTAAGGTGGGGTAAGGTCTACAATAATAGTAACAACATAATTTGTACGGAGGACTTACATTTTATATTTATTTATTTTATTTCAGGCAGTATTAAAGTACAACAAAGTAAAATTAACAGAGGCCCATAGAATATATAGGTACTTTACAGACTAACATATATACAAACGTATAACACAATAACTAAGTATATTATTACGCTACTACACAACACATAGGGAAATATTGTTTTCGCCTACTTTCCCTATAACGGCGGTAGACTACCCCTGTAGGCCAGAAATCCGGGGTAAGGAACATCTTCGCGTGTTCCGCTGGAACCTGGAGCGCGTAGGGCTTGACTTCAGTGGTACTAGTCTGCTCCAGACGCGACAAACTCACGTTGATGGGGCTCCTTAATGATAGGTTTTCAATGGACGTGCAAGAAAAAAATTGTGGCGATCCAGTATAAGTAGTAAAATTCGTAGGAATTTCAAGGAATTATTAATATGCATATATAAATAAATAATAAATTGTCCCGTCACGGGAATCGAACCCACTACCTCAGTGTTGTATGACATTTGGGCCAACCTGCTTAACCTAGCACCACAAAGAGGCTGCCTATAAGTTAGGTATATAAAACATGTAGATAGGTATAGATATAGATAGATCTTCTAATAAAAAGTCTTGCTATTAAAATAATATACAGCTAATAATTTATTATACGTAGATAGCTACTAAAAATACCTACATATACCTACTTAATATTGTACTAGCAAAGAATACTAACTATCACTGTGTAGTCTGTCTCTATAATATTGTCTCTTATGCAAGAGTCCGCCTTAAGTAGTGTCCAAAGAAATAGAGTAAAAAAAATTGCCCAACGATGACATACATAGGACCTGGCACCTAACTCGGATTGCGCTTCTTTTAAAATGCATTACAGTCAGTAAGTAGGTACCTACCACATCTTCGAAAGATATTTAGCTGCCAAGCAGTAGTGCGAAACTGCTCGAGTTCCGGTTCGAAGGGCACTGCTTCAAGTAAAATAACTGGACACGGGGCGACGAGCGCAGTGCATTGCCACGCAAGATTTTGCAAAACGGAGTTCTGGGTGGCACTGCAACTGTTATCCAGACCTATTATATATAGACTGTTATATAGATGTAGTTAAAAGTTAAATAGATAGTATATGATATTATAGTTTGTATACTCTTTGTACATATGTACATGCCATAATTATCTTATTTATGTTGACAACCCCGTCTCTAACAGTTTCTTTAAGTCCTCTCCATCCAAAGGTTGTCTGTAAGAGATCGCTTTAAGTAATAAGACAACCCATTGTAACACTAAGTTTTTAAGTTTGTTATTTTTCCTTTTGTTGTTATGATTTCTGGTGGTGTGACAATAAAGAGTTAAGTTATCTAATCAAATTTATTATTTATTATTTATTATTTTTATTATTTATTATTAATTGCATTCATGTACATATATTTATCATGTAGGTCTTAAATTACATCTTATGTTGGTACATGAGCCCTGTAAGGGCGTTTGCAAGTCAGTGCGAGAGTACATTTAGTCATTTTAATTTATATTGATTTATGTTTTATTAAAGTCAGTATATTTTATATGTCAGTATAGTGTCACGGAATTGAGTCATTTTTTTCCACATGCTTGTCAGTTTTGAATTCATCTACGGAATAATAACATTTTTTAATTAGATAAGATTTAAGTTTTCTGCAGAATACGTTGTATCTAGTTTCGTTTTTTAGGTATTCAGGGATTTTGTTGTATATTGATACTAATCTAAAATTTGGACTCTTTCCTAATATTTGTAAATTTGTTGTAGGTAACTTTAGTTTGTTGCGATTTCTTCTATTATAATTTTCATTAATTTCACTATTTGATTTAAAGAAAGTACGATATTTCCGTACGAATAGACATATCTGTAGGATGTACAGACATGGTAGGGTTAGTATTTTATTTAAATATACATAGGTACAGTATAATGCAGAGAGCGAGTGTGGCTCAGCGGGGACTCGTGCGCTTTTCGATCCGACGCACCTGGGTTCGAATCCCTACTCGGCCCGGCCCCCAATGACTTATAGTTAAGTGCAGATTTTGCACGCTTGCTCTAAAACGGTGAAGGAAAACATACCACCCACCGAACAAAGCCATGCCGTCAAACGACCTAGTCGTGTTTCGGGATCATGTTCGGTGAACCATCGGGGAGACTGGTCTGAGCAGCCACTCAACTGCCGTCTCTCTCTAGATCTACGTGCTTCATCTTAGGCCACATCATCGCTTCACATCAGGCGAGATAGTGGCCAAACCTGGATCTACTAAGCGTAAAAAAAAAAATGCAGGTGCACCTTTAATCTGATCTCTATGTGTGTCACACAGTTTAATAAAAAAAAAACATAAGAATTAAGATTCGAAAAATGAAATTTACTTTTCTTAGTAATTGTACCCTTGTACTAGTTATTTGACAGGTGTGGCAAATTGGAGTATCGAAATCCAACTAATATTATAAATGCGAAAGTTTGTAAGGATAGATGGATGTTTGTTACTCCATAACGCAAAAACTACTGAACAGATTTTGATGAAAGTTAACATGTAGGTACTTTAGGTCCTGGAAAAGGACATACGCTAGTTTTTACCCGGGAAACCACCGGTGAAAACGCGGAGCATAGCTAGTTAAATATAAAAACTTAGCGGATATGGGATTTGTTATATGGACATTTCGATGGCAAATTGGCGATTGTACCTAATTAGAATAAACTCAATTGAATAAATGAATTCTCAATAGATCTACTTCAAATTGTAGATGATTCTATTTACGAGTTACGATTACATGGCTAATATTAGCAGAGGCTTGCAAATACTTAAGAGAAGTGGTACCATTTGATTCGGTCGAGTGAATCTTTAGCTACCTATTACGAGTACATAGTTTATCTACGCCTACTTAGATGCCAAGTTGTATTTTTTCTCGCAGTAAAAGACACCTACTGGTGGTAGGTTTCTCGTATGCGAGAGGCCGTCTGGGTGGGTACCACCGCTTTGCCAGTTATTCAACCGCCAAGCAGTAGTGCGCAAGCATTACTGTATTCCGGCTTGAAGGGCATTGTAGCCAGCGAAATTACTGGGCATTATGAGACTCAACAGCTAATTGTCTCAGGGTGACGAGCGCAGTGCAGCGCCGCGCAGGATTTTGCAAAACAAAGTTCTGGGTGGTGCTGCTATTGGCTGGCGTATTGCTTACCATCAATCAAACGACCAAAAAAAAAACACCTCATAAATTTCCAAGCAATAGGAGATCGGACAACTTTTCAGAAAGTGTTTAAAATTAATCATAATGTATATATATATATATATATATATATATTAATATTTTATATTAATATTATAATTAAAATATTATTATAAGTTAAATAAAGTCCTAAAATATATGTATGACGATGACGTCACACGCAGGCAAACGACACAACAAGCTCTCGGAAAGCAAACTTGCAAAGTGATTCATGTATACGTTTTTGTGAAGTTTAAGGACTCGACTCTGAAAAACATATCGTTTTGATTTAGATAAAGAGCAAAACTATAAAATAAACAAGCTTCGCACACGGTTTTACTTTTAAATGACGTCATGCACTGTGTTGGTGTTTCGGAACAGATAAAAAAATTCAGAATGATTAGATTTTATTAATTGAGTGAAAAATATATATTATTATTATTTTACAAGAATATTGATTTAACGATCTTTCGGATTCCACAAACATTCGTTCTAACCACTATTTACATTTTATTTCGATTTCTGTCCGATCCCCTGTTCAATAATTTGCCATGCTAGATCCAGTTTCCTTCCTTAGGTACCTGCTGTGCTATGGGTATGCCATCTTTTTTACGAAATATCTAGTTCTAAAGAATGTCACTCCATTGATGTTAATAGACCATTAAACCGCCTCATAAATAAAATAGTCATTGACCTAAGTCATTTTTACTCTTGACCGCCTTTTCTTTTATTCACCCAAAAATCTTATATATTGTTAGAAGATTCCTACTAATATTATAAATGCGAAAGTTTATGAGGATAGATGGATGGATGGATGTATGGATGGATGGATGGATAAATTGATGCTTGTTACTCAATTACGCAAAAACTACCAAACAGTTTTGATGCAATTTAATAATAACAATAATAATTAATGCTTTATTTTATTTTTATTTTATTTTTTATTTATTATTAGATGATCAACAGCTTATACAAGAGATTCAGTTACAATCTTAAGTAATCATAATATAGGCTAATGAAAGATCATCCTAATTATTACAATTATTATGTATTTTGCGCTCTCTAGCAGAGGTTTCTTGTATACCTATATATATGTTTATTGTATACCAAACAAGAAATTAACAAGGTACACGAAATATTAATACAGACTATAGTACAACGGGTGGACTTATCGCTAAAAGCGATCTCTTCCAGTCAACCTTTGGATGGAAAATTGTTAGGTAAATAAATTTGTTAGGGATGTAGTTACTTTACGACCTGGAAAAGAACATAGGACAAACCGTGGGTGAAATCGCGGGGCACAGCTAGTGTTACATGTGTTTACACTAATCAAATACCATGTAGAAATTATATTTGTCTAACGTTTGGCGGTTAGCTTAGAATCGGGCACATTCGAGAATGCCGCTGTTTCGCAAGTAAGGCTTGGGCTTGACCAACTTCCAGTAATTCAGTTGCCTCACACGGCCCTGCTGTGAAACGGCACTACTATGATATCCTCCATTGCAGGTATGAACCAAGCATAACTCTTGTGTGAAATAACAAGGTACCTTCTTATACCTATTTCAATAAATCAAGAGGAATTTAGAGATAGGTGGTAAACGTAGATTGAACTTCAAATACTACGAGTTCCTAACCCTTCAATTCCACAAAATAACATTTTAATAGAGTAGGAGCACAAGCGACTTTCGATTCGACCACCCGAGTTCAGATCCCGCTGGCCCCGCACCACTGATTTTTTTATGTGCCGATTTAAAAACGGTGAAAGAAAATATCTAGAGGAAATCGGCATGCCCAAGAATTAATCACAAAAACTCAAGGATATGTGACATCCACCAACCCGCACTGGGGCAGCGTGGAGGATTATGGCCCACACTCTCTCTGTTACGGAAGGCCCGTGTCCCAGCAGTGGGAACGTAATGGTGGTAATGATAATATATTGGCTACATCTTTTTAGCTAGCATATTCAATTATTCATTGTACCTACCTACCTGGTTATTTTAAGTGTGCCACAAAGCCGACCTTTACATGTTGCACTTCACTAACCTACATCTTCCACCTCTCCTGAATAATCAGTCATTTCAGCCTACAATTAAAAGTAAATTAATTACTAATTAATTAGGTTCATGTCTTACGCATGATCATTGATCACAAAATATCTCTTATATGTATATCTTGTTTATCTTATTGTGTATGTAGGTTCGTTGTTCTTGTGAAGTAATGTCATTGGAATATCATTATAACTAGACCACGAACATTTTTTCTTTACCTTTGTTGTTTGCACTTCTCAAAAAAATATGGCTTATCAGTTTCTGATCAGAATAAGTATCTAATGTAGATTGGCCACGGTGTGGTTTAACAAAATAAGCTAATTAAAATATCGTTGGTGCCACAGAATAGTGCATAGTAATTTTTCCTTCATTAAGGCATTGTTATTAGGTACGCACCTGCATTTTAGTGATGCTAATCACGTATCTTCTACATTTATTTAACCAGTATTTACGTTTTTGTACTTATTGAGGTACAACCTAAATAAATTGAAAATTAAAATAAATATTTAGTTTGCGTGTTCGAGCTTCGCAAGAACTCGGTTATATGCAGATAAATACTGCTGCTGATAAATAATTCTAACATCGGACCTCCACTTGACAGACAAGTAGTACGTGACATTTTGGACCTACTTACTTATACTGCGCTACCGCCTACCAGGCTTCGTCACTCACGAAACATTAAAATGTTGGTTTAGTCCCATCTCGGCACCTTCCCGTCTCGGCACCGTCGATTCGCCGAGATTAGAAGTTGCCGAGTTGAGAGTTATACCTACGACTAATTTCCATCTCGACTCTGTGTTGTACCGAATATATACCCCGCATTTCCCGAATGTAGGATGCAAATGTAATGTAAGCAAATTTTCCACATTCGATATTTAAAAAATCTCAATAACTACAATCACTCGAAGGCAGAAGGTGAAATGTAAGGTAGAAGGTAAATACATAGCTTCTCGAGCTCTCACTCTCTGTCTCTCTCTCAACACGTAAATAGACTGAATAAATGATTCTTGCCCTTACAGGTTCGGCAACGCATCGACAGTGGTTCAGGCGAAGCAGATGATGAGCACTTTCCATCAAGGCGGACCGTATTGTATAGTGTATTGTTTACCGTCCTTTTAAATTAAAAATAGATAGATAGATGAACGCTTTATTGCAAACATTAAATTACAGACATTACGTAAAAAACAATTAAAGAAAGTGTTACAATGGTTATCGCTAAAAGCGATCTTTTCCAGGCAACCTTTGGATGGAGAGGAATTATCAATATGAATAATGTTATTACATTATTATATTTTAAAATACAACGGCACAAAACCAAAAATATTAGAAGACAGTTATACGAGTTGCCAGTTAGACAGTTTATATGAGTTGATTATGATATGACAGACAACCTTGTGTCGCACTTAACGTACTTTATCTATGCAGTAGCTAATAAGATGTTATTTTTAATCTAACTAGTATTTAAACCAGGCACGCTACGGACCTGTGTTTAGATAAATAGGCATTTCCTGTGGCCTTTCCGTGACACTATAAAATTATGCCTAGATGTTTCTAACTACCATTGAGACGAGGTAGAGGATGCTATTGTACTTTGATCACGTTTTTGTCGCAAATTTAAAACAAAATGGTGTCTGCTAATAATTTTCAGGCCACAATTTTTTTCAGCTGTACGTTCTAATAGGTATTGCTTTTAATTAAATTTATCAGGGGCTACGGTGACCTGGTGGGATCGCCATTGGGAGAAACCGCCACGGACCCATAATTTTGACGAAATAAATTGTATTTAATAGTAGAACTAGACAAGGTACAGCATTAAAGTCATGTTATTTTCTATAGATGTATCTGGTGATTTTTTTCATAGGCTAATAGAGCTTAAACACGTGCTATATAAATTATCATCATCATCAGCCTATCGCAGTCCACTGCTGGACAATAGGCCTCTCCAATTGCACGCCATTGATTTTGCATGCCAATTTCTGGTGAAACATGCTGAATCATTTTATAAGTGTGACAACATATCTGTACCTACCATGTTTCACGCAAATAAATAAAACAATTTCATTTCATTTCATTCATTTTGCACGATCCCCGACTACTCTCATCCAGCTGCAACCAGCCACCCTGCGAAGATCGTCGCTCCACCTAGCCTGAGGGCATCCTACACTACGTTTGCCAATTCAAAGTCTCTTTCATGTGTGCGCTCTCATCAAGTGTTGCGCTGCGTTGCAGGGTATGACCGGCAACTCGTGGGCTACAATTGCAGCAACAATTGCCTCAACTAAAACTAGCCCGTTTACGAGTGCCGTATACGTCAATGACGCGTTATTACGAGTATTGTAGCAAGCGTAGTTTACCGTGCCTAGCCGATCTTCAAATCTGCAAAGTTAAGCAATACTCGCCGCGGTCTCCACTTAGATGGGAGCATGACCGATGTGTGGAATTTTTACATCATCGTGCTTCAGAGGGCACGCGTGCTAGGTTGTTGTCTTAGAACAACAGTCGGCAAGCCATGTCGGAGGGCTTGGGGCGGTCTATTGACTCCGACACCAGGGCCCCAATTCGCTATGACAACTTGGCGAAAGCACGTCGATTCCTTGCTTCGAAATCACGTCGATTCCTTCATTAATAAACGACATCTCTATGACGCATTCATATATTCATATATGACGTGTCATAGAAAATACAAATTTCGCAGATATCGTTTATTAATGAAAGAATCGACGATTCCTTGAAGCAAGGAATCGCCAAGTTGACATAGTGAATCCCTCAGCCCTCGGTTGGCCACACATGAAAAAAGACAAGTATTATAATAGGTACATTTAATACGCTCTCCCCTTATCCACAGGCACCTATCTAGTAACTAGGTACCTACATACATATTTAATTCGACTACAATCTTATCAGCCACATAAACATAGTATCCAGCAATAATGTTAGTGCACGCTATATCTTACTTAATACTAGAAAGATGACCTTTGTCACTAATTATGTTTTTATGATTCATTAACAAATGTCCAACTAATATTGTTGTCTTCTAACAACAATAATTTATTGTTGTATACTTGTAGACACAGATATTGAAAGGGAGATTTTAATCAGATCTCTATGCTTGTAGATAATAAATAAATAAATACGCCCAACAATCACATACTCAGATCCTGGCCTCTAACTAGGATTCCCTGTATGTTCCTGGACGCACGAACCACGAGAACTATGGTCACTCTACACCCAGATACGAAACAAATGCTTTTTTCTGTTCGCAAACAATTTGTACCGTTGCGGGAATCGAACCCTCAATCTTATTTGTATATGAGATTTGAGCCAACCTGCCACCACAGTGGCTGTCAATGGCAGTTCAACCATAAACCGTAATTTTTGTGGTCTGTATTTATAAGTTCCAGAAATTACCCCCTAGAAACATACATACAATTACCTCTTTATATTATTAGTATGGATTTAGGTAAGGCTGAGTATGAAAATCAATTTATGTTGGTGGTATTTCAGAGTTTTATAGAAATCTAAAGTTATTAAAGTTTGGAAACTATTGTGAGTCGAAATATTTATTATAAATATAAACGGCTACACTCACGTTATGAATGTAGACACAATTCAAAGCGCCGCGAATCCAAAGCGTAAACTCCCGGAAGAAGGACATCCTAATTGTCCGAAACCTGGTCGGAGTTATTCCGACACAATCATAACGTGAAAATAGCCGTTTATATTTATAATAACATCCAAAAGTTAGTTTGATGTTGTAGCAATTAAGTAATTCATATAGAAAATTACATAACACACATATTAAAAAGTTTCAAATGTTCCAACGTCCAATTTTGAGGAGGCCTAGCGCACTCCGCACTGTAGGTACGAAGCTACAAGTACATAGCCGGACACCGGCGGCGGGTCGCGCGTCGTTACACGTGCCGCGTCAGAAGAGATAAGAGCCATGCGATAGAAAGAGAGGCGCTCTGTAGGTTAATATGACTGGTAGGTATGCAGCACTACGCGAGCTGAATTGAATTTTATTGCGTCATAGCAAGAGTCGCTATTTGCTTATATTTCTTTGCGGAGTGATGCTTCTGTCCCTTAGTATTCTGTGCTTCAAGTCAAATTTCGGTTTTTGGTTTCTGTGCACTGGTTTTTATTTCACCCCAATATCTTCCGCGGCAGAGCAGTAACATGTTTTCTTAACTTTCTTTCTAGGTTCCTATTCTTGATTTCTGCAGACTTCAAAAAAGGAGGAGATTTTCTATTCGATTGTATGTTTTTTTTTGTTTTTACCTCAGAACTCCGTTATTTATGAACCGATTTGGAAAAATATTTTGCGTTGGGTTCAGTATAGCTACGAAGTGGTCCCATATAAATTTCATCGATGATTTTTTTTTACCTTGGGTTTCGAAGATAGATTGAAGTCGGTTGTATGTATTCACATTTCTAAAATTAAAAGAGCCACTAGTTATGTAATAATATCTTATCATATTGAATGTATCAATGAAAGGTTACACCACATTTGCAGACAGATAATTATTACATAGTTCGATTTCTTTATCTAAATATTAAAAATCCATTATCATCACGTACCTAAGCATATTCTCTGCAATGAACATCGTCAATAGCTCAATCAAGTAGGTATCTATTAATTTTATTAAGATCTAAGTGTTGATACCTACTCGTAAAGTTTGATTTGATTGCGCCTTCGTGAAGTTTGAGAAAGCGAACTTCTTGTTTCAATAAAATAGACCCATGTAGATTTTCATTTCAAATTCGAATCATTTTTAATTACACCACTTGACTATGAGATAGAAAGTAAATACAACAAATACGATACCTGACAACTGAGCAGGTTTTCCTATGAGATGCGCCATGGAATATACCTACATTGATATGCGCGCTATACTGCATCGCTTGGCGCGTCTTTATCCAGTGAGCGTTTGCAAAGCCGTGTCAGTCAGCCAAAGCAATTTCCAAAGGCACCACGTGAACACAGGATAAGTCACATGTCCTTTGTTTAAAAGCTTTTTAAATTCACATTCCATCGGTACCGAAATCATCACGCAAAATATATTCACAGGTGCATGCATGACTAACATACCTTGACCCCTGCTGGTCCAGTGTGCCCGCCCACTTTCTAGATCACTATGGGAGAAAGTACATACCCCGATAACGTGTATCAGATGCTGACTGCAGTCGCAGTTTGACCTTTGTACGAGGCGGTCCTTTGTCAATAAACTGTTTTATTGTACGTAATTACAACACGATGCGTCTAATCGTATTAATGATGTTGGACGCATATCATCCAATATAATTATTTAAGTACTTATCATAAATTCTCCAGTGTCGAGCTACCGCTTATTTCGTGAGCACGTATTTATAAAATGATTCGAAGAATGCTCAACTTGTGCAGTGCTTGTTTCAATGGTACAGTGAATGCGTTTACTCGACTTATTTTGATAGTTTTGAGTGCGTGTGTGTATCACTGTTTTGTTATTGTTGAGGTGTTTTTGAATAGTTACAATGTTGTGTATCCGCCGGTTTTGGAAAAGCCGTTGGGGAAAGTTCAGAACATTGCCTCAGGAATAACGAAATATTTTGTGAGAATAGTTGCTCAAAAGGTTTGTTTTCGCATAATTTAAAGAAAAATACGAGTTTATTAAGTTAATGGTTATTAACAGACGATTAGAGATACAGATTCCTGACTTTGATAAAACTTTTAACCAGTAACACGCTCGATTTTTAACGATATGGTACCAAGTAGGGAATCATAAAGCAAATCCGGCGTGTCCAAGAATTCAAATTTAAGGCCATGTTACATCCACCTACACGCACTAGGCCAGCGGGATGAATTATGGCCCATACTCTCTAAGAGAAAAGGCCCGTGTTGAAAAAAAAACGACTTTAATTCTAATGTATTTTCGAAGTCCAAGGTCGAACATCGATTAAATTTTTATGCGACCACCGTGTATATATAGCTATACTGAACCCAACGCAAAAAGAATTTTCTAAATCGGTTTATAAATGACGGAGTTCATAAAAAAAACAATCGTATTGAGAAACTACTCCTTTTTTTGAAGTCTGTTAAAAATGTGCTAATGATGATCACGATTGTTGTTGACAGCTTAGTTTATCTATTGTCACACAGCATAGGAACGTGGGTAGGTTCTTACACCGCGTCTTCTCTAATTACCTCTAAGCTTCGTTTTTAGATCAGTGTTGATAATTAGGTAGTTAAAATAATTATATATTAAGAAAGATCTACGCGAAGTCCAGCAGCTTGACTGACAAGAGACCACGCAATACCGAGATCAGTGGCGTCTTTTGTTGCTGGAGGCCAAGACCCTCTTTGGGGTCACCGCGCCATCTTAGTAAGTAAGTAATTATATATAATTGTAAATTATCATTGCAACTTATATTCCAGACAATCATGATGAACGGTTTCATGAGGAGGTTCCTCCGGTTCCTCGTGTCGCTGCTGGCCATCCCCCTGGTCCCATTCACGTACCTGCTCAACATACGACGGAACAGAAAATGCCCGCCACCCACGAATCCAATCCTCTTTAAATCTGCTACCACATTGGCTAAGATGATCAGGAATAAACAGGTAGGCATAATCTATAGGTACCTAATGTACTATAATTATTTAGTCTTCCTACCACACTAATATTCTAAATGCGAGGTTCGTATGTGTTTGAGTGTTTGTTCCTTCTTCACGCTGCGAGGCAAAGACAGCTTATACCCTGGATTAACACATGGGCTACTTTTTATCCCGGGAAACCGTGGGTAATACCGCAAGCTAAAGCTATTAGGAATAAATGTATATTTGGCGTGGGAGGTTGTAGGCCTTGAAACCGAATTTACCATTTTCAAGATTGCTACTGATGAGCTTTCTCTCTGAGAGTATAATGACTATAATGAGGTGATGGTTACTTTTACTTGGTTACTCACCTTTGTGGTTCTCATGCGGGTTTTCTCACTATGTTATTTCGAAACAGCCATAAAGGCACATTTCATGTTTGTCTCTAATAACCTTTTAATTTCTAGATCACGTCAGAAGAATTGGTTGCAGCATATATAGATCGATGTAAAGAAGTCAATCCTTACGTCAATGCTGTAGTGGAGCCTCGATATGATGCTGCCTTGAGGGAGGCCAGGAGCATAGACAAGATGATAGCCTCTTCAGATCGAAGCCCAGAAGAGTTGGAAAAGGAGTATCCTTTGTTGGGGCTGCCGATGACTGTGAAAGAAAGCATAGCAGTGGAAGGTAAGCGATATCAGATAGCATTCTCTCATCTTGTTAAACAAACCTACCTATGAAGCCTTTAAAATAGCTACTTCAAAGGCATCGTCCATCAATAGAATGGAATATAGCTAGACCAAACGGGTCTATTATATTACCCATGTGTCATATAAATTCTTTGCTGAATATCTCAAGGCGAACGTAAGCGCAGTGCAATGCCACGTAGAACTTTCATACTCATCACACTACAGTATATATTATTATTTATACCTACTGTAATGTATATTTACTGTAGTATGATATAAAAGTTCTACGGAGCCTTACATATTGGTAAGTAACAGATATTTACCGCCTATTATACGAGTACCTATCAGTACCTAGATGGATGAAACTTCCTTAATTGTTAAACTGAAATAATTCTCGAATAATATAGAATTCTTCAGTTATTACATAAATTACTTGTTTGGCTTGGTATTGCATGACTGATTACTGAATATGAGTTAGGTACCATTAGATAGATTAGATATTGTGCTCTTGCTATATTGTACATGAGATCGATTTTTTTTATTGTAGGTACTGAAGTTGATAAGTATATACCTACTTAAGTAAATCCAGTCATGCGTCCTTTATACAGAAATAACTATAGTGTAGTACTGTTTAACCGTTTTTTTTTTTTCTTTGTCGAAGTAATTTTACTGGTGAAGTTTACTGGTGGTGGTTAATTTCTCGTATGCGAGAGGCCGTCTGGGTGGGTACCACCGCTTTACCAGTTATTCAGCCGCCAAGCAGTAGTGCGCAAGCATTACTGTGTAGCCAGCGAAATCACTGGGCATTATGGGAATCAACAGCTAATTGTCTCAGGGTGACGAGCGCAGTGCAGCGCCGCCCAAGGATTTTGCGAAACAAAGTTCTGGGTGGTGCTGTTATTGTTATGGGCTGGCGTATTGCTTACCATCAGGCAAACGACCAGCTCGTCTCGTTCAGTTATAAAAAAAAACTAGACGCGCGTTAGTTGGCTTCTAAATTTGTAATAACATAATGTTGGAATCTTAGTTTAACTACTCGGAACTTTCTTAGTAACTATATTGATTTATCTCTGACAATGTACGTAATAATATTAATAACAACAACTTCACTTAAAGATTAAAAATAAATATGTGAAAAATAAGGAAATGCATGCGTTCTCATTAAGTTTATTTAATTTTATCACAATAAATTAACAATACACACAGCATAATGATAATTACCCATAACTAGGATTTCCGGTATTTTTATGGAGTCAGTGGTTCCTTATCAGTATACGTGACCCAATTTATCAGCTGTAATTATGAGAAGCTAGTAGAATTGGTAACAGTAAACGATATGCAAATAGAAGAAAGTCTGGCTGGACCCAGCGCAGAATAGCTTAGATTTATACCTACTCGTAATAGATACCTACACCTATATCAGGTAATCTAGGTAAGAAGTCTATTATCCTTTTCTTTTATCTGACTCGGTCAGCGTTTGACCACGATCTCACCTAATGGGAAGCGACGACGATGTGGTCGAAGATGTAGCACGCCTACCCAGTAACTACTTGTTCACTCTTGATTTGAACACACCCAGATTGTATTTATGTGGAAACACAGACAACGGCAAGGCGTTCCACTCCTTCGACGTTCGCACCAAAAAGGAAGATTCCAAACGTTTAGTACGGATAGACGGAACGTCCACCTTGTAGGGATGACGTTGTGCCGATCGTCTGGTTGACCGATGGTAAAATGGTGATGGGGGTATCAAATTGTGTAGTTCTTGAGCACACTCTCTGAACCTCTACACTCTTTGAATCTTAGATGTTTAAAGATTATTGTGCACTCCGAATTTTTCTGGGTTGTTGTCCATCATATAGATATCTAATAATTATGGTCTACTGAAAGATTTCGTAGTTCTTTTCTTTGTACTTGTGTGGCCAACCGTGGTGTCCGAGTTATAGAGCCTCGTAGTAGTGGTAGTAGCTAAAGACGTAATTGTTGTCATATTCCTATTTCCAATTCCAGGAATGAGCAACGACTGCGGCACCGTCTGCGCCTACCGGAACCCAGCTAAGAAGGACGCTGATATCATTCGTCTAGCAAGAGCTGCAGGGGCCATACCACTGGCTGTGACCAGCACACCACAGCTCTGTATGAACTGGGAGACATACAACAATGTCTCTGGATTGACGACCAACCCATACGACCAGAAGCGGACGACTGGTGGATCTTCAGGTGGAGAGGTGAGTTGTTATTAAAGTATTTTGGTTCCACGTTAATACCAACAGTGGTTTGGAATCCTTTGTGGTCTTCCTTATTTCTTGATTAATACAAATCTTGGGTATGCTGAAGGCCAGAGTTTCGTTTGACGTTAGATTCAGATTCTTTATTGATTCCCTTCGATCATATATACCCGATCGAAGTTGATTCCATATATATATTATACAAGTACAAGGTGTAATTTGGTATTCTCTAGGTTCTACATTATGTGATCTTTGTAAATCTTTATATGTTATAAATAAAATAAACAGTAAGCACAATTAAACATTTTTATTATACAAATAAATAGCATTTCCAAACAAATTAATATTAGCATACCCATTTTATATACCTACTTCTTTAGAAATTCTTGGCCACAGACTCCTGACTGGTCCTGACCTTGTCATAGGCGATGACCACGTACAAGTGCAATACCCCCAAACGACACGTCGCCCTCGGCGTCGGTCAAGCCTTACTTTGCCTTCATACATGTACTATTAATTATTCTGTGTCTATGTAGAGATACATAAAGCAAAAAAACCGTATGCATAGTCATGTATACCTACTATATTATTTTCGTCGAAATAATCATCTGCAATATGCACTTAGGGAAGATCAAACGTAAGTACTTACTTATACTTTCTTTGACAGCATTTATTGTAAAGGCCACTGAACTGTATTGTATTCAAATTAGCGTGATGCCCAATAAAATTATTATATTCCCTGCTAACCTGTAGTACATATTTAACTGGCAATTGATTATATTTGAAGGTAGTTACTTATTTTCCACAAAACGAAAACAATATGTTTTTTCTATTCACATTGTTAAGGTTGTCTGGAATAAATCGCGCTAAGCGATAAGACCGCCCATTGTACGTCAAAACTACGATGTATTTTGTGACTTTTATTTTATTTTTCATAATTGTGCCTATATTATTTGGTGTGCAATAACGTGTTATTGTATTGTTTTGATTTGAATAAACTTGAATTGAATAAAGAACTGTTACGAAAATCGAACTCGCAACCTCTATGTGATTTTCCATCACATAACTTTCATTACCAGTAGGTATAATAATGATTTTTTTCTCACTTGCATATCATGATTACATTAAAAGGTGTGGATGACTTTATATTATTTTTAAATATCTTATTAGTACTTAAAGTTTATGAAATAGTCACTACCTATACATAATGTATATATTACCTTGGTACTATTAAGTCTTCTGTGGTATTATGTTGATATTTTACTTGGTCTAAAGTTGGTAGGTATAAATTATAATAATATAATATAAGACAATACAATACAATAATACTTTATTAAATACCACAAGTATACGTTTAATCAAACAAAAAAACCGACTTCAATGTCGATGAAATTTATATAGGACGACTTCGTAGCCATACTGAAGCAAAAATAATTTTCCAAATTGGTTCATGAATGACGGATGTTCATGTTCGGTTTCTGAGGTAACAGACATAACAAAAAAAAAATACAATCGAATAGAAAACCCTTTCCTTTTTGAAGTCGGTTAAAAAAACAGGAAAATCAATAGTCAACAAAGTCGAAACAGTGGGTACAATGGGCGGCCTTATTGCTATGCGTAATATCTTACAGGCAACCTTTGGATGGACAGAAATTTTAATAAAAATATGGAGTGTATAATGTATAGAGAATAAAATATAATGTATAGAGTAACTTGTCATAGATTTATACAAATCAAACCCTAAAAATACCAAATAATTACGTAACAATAATTTGATTTAAAGTAACAATAATATGTAGGATATTATTACAAAGACCTCCCTAGTTTTTTTTTTTAATTACCGAATATTGGCATTTCGCCACAGTCTCACCTGATAAAGCGAAGACGCAGTTGACAATATTTTACTATAACATTATTTACGTTTGTTTTATTCTTCTGTTTCAGTCAGCCCTGATATCTGCAGCTGCATCCCTCATGGGTGTCGGTTCTGACATCGCAGGTTCTCTCCGTCTGCCCCCCATGTTCACTGGAATCTATGGTCACAAACCTACACCCAGACTGCTGTCAGTTGAAGGTAAGGAAACAATATGATAAATATGCAGCAAGCTATTTATGTATGTTTTATGCTATGTATGTGCTATGTATGTTTTAAATAAGTACCTACTATAAAAAGCTGTGTATCTGTTGTTTGTAGTGGCAATAAAGAATTTTGTAAGTACCTTATCTATGATTAAAAAACAAATTCATAACATAAAATACATTATTTGATCACCTATGCAAAAATATATTATTCATTACGACAGATAACATAATCGGTAAAGCCGAATAATCATTATTTTACATACTTAACAAATTTGAGATTTGTCCCCGTTTTCCTTAAGGTTCTCCGGTTTCCTTTGGGTTTTCTAAGTTTTTCAAAACCAATGGAAGTTCGAAAATGTTTTACCTACATAACGTGCCAATTGTATCGTGTGGTGTACATTTAGGTTCCGTGATGAGTGGGCCTTTTAAATATACATAGATACTTATGTATAGTATGAATAGTGTATCGTCAAAGTTATTGCAGCGATCGTCCTACTTATTTCACGTTTGCCGGATGAACCAGCATTCATCAGTTAATACCTATACTTTCTAGAAAAGCAGGTGCACCAGACACCAGAAAGAATCTTCCAAGCATGACATGATTGTAACAAGATTACAAAATATCTTTTATCTTATTTCAGGTCACGTCCCAGACTGCCTGGACCCTGATTTCGAAGAGTACTTCGCTCTAGGTCCAATCACAAGATACGCTGAGGACTTGGCACTTTTGCTGAAAGTGTTGAAGCAGCCCGGTAGCCCTGACATTCCGTTTGATAAACCTGTAAGTGCCTATATATACTTACTTACATACTTACTTATATATACTTACAGGTATCCTACTATTTACCAGGTAGTACGTTTCTTGTATGCGAGGCAGAATAATTGGTAAAGCATGCCTTATTTTAGTTCCTTAAACCGCCACAGCATATGTCAAGCGTAGCTCAAGCTTGGAAGCCCTAGACAACCAGTGGTTGTGTTAGGAGTGTAAGTAAGTAGTCCGAAGTTAAGTGAAATTTCAACAGATGGCGTTAGTGGTATTCGTGGGCTTTAGGTGGCCTTTACACATGCATGATTTCTCTGAAGACCTATAGAAGGAGTCAACAATTATTTTCTAAACTAGTTTATTTATTTCAAGGTCGACATTTCAAAACTGAAGTTTTACTACATGGATGGCGATGGTAGCAACGTGTCAGACCCAATTGGACCTGATGTCACGAAAGCTATGGAAACTGCGAGGGAACACATCCAGAAGACGTATAATATTGAAGTGAAACCAGTGGGTATAGAAATTATTTTTCATTATCTTTGTCGTCGTCATAAGCATGACATGCGTATGTAAGCCTTTTCAGTTCGCATATAATCATTTAAGTATAAGTACCAACTACACCAACCTCGGCTATATACCTATTCATCTTGAGCCTGTCCAATCTTAGCAATATTCATTTACCTACAATACTTAATAAAAAAAATATTACACTACTGGGGGCTTATTGTCTTACTCAAGGATAAAATATTTGGTCTAACTTTCACATCGATCGCGATACCCTTCAATTTGAAATCTTAGGGATACTTACAAACTTCAGACCGACAAACTAGCGATTGTGTTTGCGATAGCAATTGCGACTCATTTTTTAAAGTTTGAGTGAACATTGTTCTTTTCTTAAATTGCTAATAATTGGAAATTACCGGTATTTGGATAACCTGGCAGTAACAAAATGCATTATTTGTACTGCTACGCGTCGACTACTTTCACTATAGTAATAGGTGCATTCGTTCTGATAGCGATTGTGATTTAACATCTTAAACAATCGCATTTGAAAATTAGGATAACGATTATAATTGCTATCTGTATAAAAGATATCGCGATAGATGTCAAATTTATACAATAAGCCCTCTGTTTATCGATTAATCTTATTACCATAGATCATAAGGTCATTACACTCAAAGATATTTTTTTTTAATAATTTTTCTTTGATTGGACTCATGTCTGTTAAAGATCTTTTTTACGGAGTTGAGTGATGAGACGAGCAAGTCGTTCGCTTGGCCATAACAGTTGCAGTGCCACCCAGAACTTTTAATACCATAAAAAGCACTGCGTAGCACTGCATTGCGCTCATCACCCCGAGACATCAGATATTAAATCTCATATGCCCAGTAATTTCGCCTACCGCCTAATAAATACCTACTCAAAAGAGCAACTTTCATAATGTTACTCCATGTTTTGTTTCAGCTCAAAGTAAAGAATATAGAACATATGTGGGAAATCAGCATTCGAATTCTAATGAACATCAGACACGTTCAGAACATCTACACCGACCCAAACAAACGTGACCAGTGGGTATCCGTTTGGCCAGAAGTCCTGAAGAAAATATTTGGTTTATCAAACCATAACTTCCTCTGTGTATGTTACGGACCGCTGCAAAAGTTCTTTGACGCTTTGCCCAAGAGTTACTATAAAAAATTGTTGTCAATATTTGAGGAAATCAAGACAGAGTTTGATGTAAGTAACACTCTTCTAGACGATTTCGACCCAAGTATCTTAATCACAATTGTTTTATTTTATTTCTTTTTTTTGTACTGTATGTTTTTTATTTTTATTTTTGTACATAAAGAGTTATCTAATCTATCTTGTAAAACCTGTACTACTACTCTTCATGGGGCAATATGTTTACAACCAGAAACAAGATTTTTGTTGAATAATATAAAATCAAGAAAAGCTTTTAACAAATTCGTAATCGGAACCGCGAGCAGATTAATATGAACCTAAACACTAGTAGTTACGATTATCCGTCAAGGTGTTCCATTGCCCGCCTTCCGTCTCCATCATAAAATCAGCTTGCCGTCATCATAATATTGCATTGTCATCGGACTTTGCCAAGAATGCAAAATTTCAACTCTGATGGATAAGAAGAAGTTCTGATTCAACTTGCAAGATTTGACCAAACAAACAAACAATTAAATAAAAGCTTGTAAAAACAACTTCGGGTGTATCTATATAACGATAACCATCTAGGTCAAGCTCAAGACCTATCTAGGAAAAGTCTCAAGAAAGGGCCTACAAGATACAGAGCTAAACGTCTAATATGAAGACCTAAGAATTTTATAATACTGTTTGTTCATACTGGCATTTCCCGCGACTTCGTATTTTTAACCGACTTCAGAAAAAAGGAGGAGGTTCTCTGTTCGATTGTATTTTTTTTATATTTGTTACCTCAGAACTCCATCATTTATGAACGGATTTTAAAAATTCTTTTTGCGGTGGGTTCAGTATGGCTACGAAGTGGTCCCATATAAATTTCATCGATATTTGACCTTGGACTTCGAAGATACATTGATGTAGGTTTTTTTTGTTAAAATGTATACTTATTAAACAACGATTTTACACTCTTATTTTTTACCCTCTTAGGATTAGAACAATTTATATACATACCTACCCAAGATATCTCCTAATATTCTTCTTTCTCGTACGGGTATGTGGCCAACCCTAGTGTCGGAGATAAAAACCCGAGTCGCCCGAAGGCCTCCAACATGGTCTATACCAGAGGTCTAAACGACTGTTGTGATAAGGCAACAATCTATTATGTACATATAATAATTATAGCCTTTATTTTGCAGAAAGTCCTGACCGAAGACGCAGTATTACTCCACCCGACGTACCCCAACCCAGCTCACTTACACTACCGAGTCTACTACAAATTCTTAAACTGCGGGTACCTCACTATTTTCAACGCGTTAGGGTTGCCAGTAACCGCCTGTCCAATAGGGATGTCACGAAAAGGCTTGCCTGTTGGTATTCAAATAGCAGCAGGTAAATGTAACGATCATTTGACGATAGCTGTAGCGAAGGAGTTCGAGAGGGCCTTCGGGGGATGGACTCCTCCGAATAAGGACCTCGATTGTATCAAGACTGCATAGATTAAAATTATTATATAAATGATTGTATATTTTAGGATAGGCTAAAAGGTTTAAGTGTAGTATTCGAAGAGAGTGCAAACGTGAGAATTTACTTTGTTTAAAACGTATGAAGGAAAGAATATTATGTACTTAAGCATTTTTATCTGTATAGAATGTGTAAAATAAAACATGCGTTAAACTGGGCCAACCAAATTAGCTACTGGCAACGTTTTTTTAAGTTTAAGTATTTAATTTGAGGAAACTAACGTGGAATTTATTGTACAGGAGGCAGATTATGTAGGTATATACTATTATTCTATTAATGATTATAAATATTACAGTGAAATAAACCTACCTGTTACAAATTTCGAAACTACATTTTTATTGAACCCTATACGAGTATATAGGTGTTATATATATAAGTGCCTACCTAAAGCTATTTAAAAACAAAAATCTCTTTACTGCATAGTAAAAGCAAAGAAAACTAAATATTACGTACTTAAAAGGTAGGTACAATATAAAGTTGAAAACCCTGCCCACTGCATATTTTATCACTGCAGCAGGCAGTTTCTTCCCCTTACCTTAACTAAGAATAAATGTATATACAACAGAGACTTAATTATATATTTGATTTAAAAAAAATATGATCATGTGTCCGAATTTCGCAATAAATTGAAACGGTTACCAATTCGCCTTCGCCGGAATACACACATTCTCTCCCTCCTTTACACTATCCTGTTTTTTCCTACTACCCCGTCCTATCTCAAGGAGCGTTTTGAATTCTTGCACCTCTCCAATCCCCGTTCCTTACGTTCCTCAGAAACTCTTCTATTAAAGACTCCTGTGCATTCGACACAGTTCTCGGATAAATCGTTTTCTGTACAAGCGGTCCGATTATGGAACGCGCTGCCGGTTGATATAAGGCATGCAAAAACAATTAATATTTTTAAAAGAATGGTAAAAGCTCATTACCTTTCCTCTCTGCACTAAAACTGCTACACACAGTTTCTTATTTAATTATATATAAATATTTATATTATTTATTTTATGTATTGTATAGTAAGTACGAGTATAAGTAGTTATATGAATAATTATAGTATGTAATATGTAAGTATTTGTCGTTAATAGTATATTATTTTAGTTATATATGATTGTTTTATTTTATTATCGTTTATATTAATTATTTGCTGTGCACCACCGTCTATTCTTTTAACATTTGTTCAATCCATCCAAAGGTTGTCTGTAAGAGATTGCATTACGCGATAAGACCGCCAATTGTATTACCATAGTTAAGATTTCTATTTTGTTCATGTAATTATGTTTGTGGTATGCAATAAAGTGTTATTGTATTGTATTGTATTGTATTAATTAATCACTATACCTACATAATAACACTTAATCGTACATTATATAAATTATATAAGTATTTTACATAAGTACTGGGGCCTCAGATGCGGGGGCACCCGGCGCTCCACACTAGGGATAGGCCCTCACGTAGTGTAGATGCCCCATATGAGGTGGGTCCACCGCAAGGCGGGCTGCGGCGTCGACGAGGGCTACGAAGGAATACGCGAGCGGTCCCGTGCCCCCCATTACCAGCCGAGGACGGAGGAACATCGTGGGGTTTTAGTTGGTATGGTCATCGATTATCGGTGTCGAGTCCGACATAACCCACCCGCTCGCCCAGCGGGTCGGTATGCGTAAAAGAATATCCCCTCGTAAAAAAAGGTAATTTCAAATCAATAGAAACAAATGAGAATCCCATAGATGTTCTAACCTAACTACGAGTACCTACATGCGCAAAGTGCCTACTTACCTTAGTGCCGGACAACAGAATGGAGTGCTCCAAGGTTAATATCCGTCTAGGACAGGCACGCGACTCGCGATTGTGCGGTCAGTCATTACATGGCTTCGCCGTGCTTTTAAATCGTGATGGTTGCGAATGTTTTAGACTCTAAAGCATTCGCAACTCGCTCTAAAGTTTAAAGCAAAATACCTCAAAGACTGTATTAACCTTTCGTATATTAATTTAATTACATGTTTTTTTTTGTGCAATTGAGTAATGAGCCGACAAGTACTTCGCCAGGTAGCAAGCGCCTGCCATAACAATTGCAGTGCCATCCAGAACTTTTAATACTATAAAAGTGCTGCGTCAATGTCACACCTCGAGACATCAGATATTGAGTCTCATACCAAGGAAAACTAAATATTACTACGTAAAGAAGCGACACTCCAATCCCTCCGCCAATTTGTTGTGACCCGCAATGCATCGATGAAAAAATGGGCAATGCTGTGCTTGCGTCACTCTGTTGTCACCGCTCGCTGCGAATGACTAATGTGTGAGATTCAAATGTTTTTTTTATATGACATATGGACGAAACATATTGAGAAAAATACGAAGAACGGCTGAAGACGGTGGAGCTGACCAGGACCTGACCTGACTGACGGAGGTCTGCCTATCTCTTTTTTTCATTAAAATTCAATATATTGACTCATCATCATCATCATCATCAGCCCATCACGTTCCCACTGCTGGGACACGGGCCTTCTCTCATAGAGAGAGAATGGGCCATAATCCACCACGCTGGCCCAGTGCGGGTTGGTGGATGTCACATATCCTTGACTTTTTGTGGAAAATTCTTGGACATGCCGGTTTCCTCACGATGTTTTCCTTCACCGTTTTTAGAGCGAGTGTTAAATCCGCACATAACTTAAGAAAGTCAGTGGTGCGGGGCCAGCGGGATTCGAACTCGGGTGCGTCGTATCAAAAGTCGCACGAGCTCCCACTGAGCCACACTCGCTCAATATATTGACTATGATGACACAATATTTATATACCTAAAACAAAATGGTTCGTTATTGTTCTGTGTATGGATGCAAAGAAAGCACACAACTAAAAATCGGAGATCGTTTGGTTTTCCTTCCTTTTTTTTGCGTCTCCCAGCCAAGCGATAGTAGGTGTGAAAGAGAAACACTTAGGTTGCTTACGTATAGCGTTGTCCTTGTCGCGCTCGATTCGTATTAGCTCATCCCTACAATAATTACGCACACACACAAAACGTGTGCGGACAGGCCGGTGCGCCAGTAGTAAGTAAGTACTTAGTACTAGACAGTTAGCTCGGCGGATTTGTATGGAGTGTCGGGGGTCTGCTCATACTATGCCCAGTGATTTCGCTGGCTACAATGCCCTTCAAACCGGAACACAGTATACCTACGTATGTACTTACATAACCGTATTTAAACGTAGTTATTTAACCTGGCCACTATCGAGGATGGACAAAATCATTGTACCTGTACCTACCTATACTCTATACGAACGAGTGCAGCTCAGCGGGAACTCGTGTCTTACGATCTGACGCACCGGAGTTCTAATCCCGCTGGCTCCGCACCAATGACTTTCTTAAGTTACGTGTGGATTTAACGCTCGCTCTCAAAACGGTAAAGGAAAACATCGTGAGAAAAGCGGCATGTCCAAGATTTAATCACGAAAATTCAAAAACATGTGTCATCTACCAACCCGCACTGGGCCAGCGTGGTGGATTATGGCCCATACTCTCTCTATGAGAGAAGGCCCGTGTCCCAGCAGTGGGAACTTAATGGGCTGATGATGATGATGATGATAAATCCTACTATATAATATTATAAACACGAAAGTTTGTAAGAATGGATGTATGGATGTACCTTTGTTACTCTTTCACGCAAAAAACTACTGAATGGATTTTGATGATAGCTTATACCCTGGATTAACACATAGGCTACTTTTTATCCCGGGAAACCGCGGGTGAAACCGCAGGGCGCAGCTAGTAATAAATAATATAGGCAGGTCATTGAGTTTATAAGAAGTTTTATTTCTAGCTTTTACTTGTACATAGTAGCATACCACCAGCTGGATGCTGGAAGTACACCTACGTAATTCTGACTGCATCATTCACACTGAAGCACACATATTTTTATATTTTTTTTGTTTTCTTCCGAAAAGGTATAGCGATAAACATATAAGATACAAAAAAAATATCTAAGCACCATTCAGCATTTTTCGAAGAACGAATACTCGCTACAACAATTCAATTTATTACGGACTTTTTGGCGGGAAGTGAAACGTGATACAATTCGATTTTGTTTTATTTTCCAAACAAGTGTTATTTTGAGTGATCATGTGTAATATCTGTGGAATATTAACCATTATGTATTCGTAAACGTGCACGAGTGTACGCAAACGAAACAAAATAGAGAAACATTGCTTTTTATGTTCTCCCAAGAAGTCCATGGAAAGCTTGAATAAAGTTCCACCACTTTATTGAAGCATAAGGGGAGGGTCCGGCTTGTTTCTGTTGGCCCTCGTTCATAACAAAAGTATAAAAAATGGAATATTAAACTATGAAATAAAAACTACGTAAGACATGGCAGTAGGGTCCTAGAGACTTTAGCCTGTACTAACGGGCGAACTTAAAAAAAAAACAATTTATTACTCCCCGGCGAGTAATTTTTAGTCTTATAGCAGTCGATTAGCGTGTCCTACCAAGTGAGTTTGATCGCGACTATTGCACTCGCAGCGAATATTCGATTCGCGTGAGCGAATCACTAGCTCCATGCCCAGTAGCGTATTCCAAGATTTGGCGCCCTGGGCCTATCAGGTTTGCAGCCCCATAAATTAAGAAAAAAACAGTGTTTAATAAACTCAATTTTTTTGCCTTGCACGGTATTTGGTGGACGCGCGAGCGTAGCAATCGTGAAATTTAAAAAGAAAACCCATTGCTTTCAAAAAGGGGCACATAGCATATAGGTAGAATTATTGAGGGTAGATGCGCGAGCGTAGCGATAGTGTATTTTTGTATGAAACTCCCATTGGTTTCAAAAAAGGCATTTACAAAGATCCTGAGTGCGAGCCGGGCCGCCCTGTGCTATGGCCCCATGGCCCTAGGGTAAATACGCTCCTGTCCATGCCTAAATAACCAGCAGATATGGAACTAGAAAAAAAGTTTGTTAAAAATACCGCATTATATCGTAACACAAGAACAAAGTAAATATTTGTATATGTAAACCTTTAAAGTTATTGTTTGAAGTGTAGTCCATCAACGCCAACTAACATATAATATTTCCTAAAGATTATTTTTAAAACAAGAGTGAATAGGCACCTCATGGGCAAACGTGCTCCACCTTAGACTGTAACTACGCTTACCATCAGGTGAGTGGTTGTCCAACGTAAGCACATTTCTTCATAAAAAATAAATAAATAAAAACGAAGTAGAAACTAGAAACAATTTCATAATTTTAAATAACCCGCGCTATGTATCCAAGGTCGACTTCATTCTCCAAAGATATCTCATTCACGAATGAATGAAGAAAATCATAATCAATCACTGAGTTTTATACTCTATGGACGGTTGTCATAGACAATTTTTTTATTTTCAATAAATTCTAGTTTTGGCGAATCAAGTTCTAATACATACAGATGAAGTTTTTGGAAATAAAAAAGCATATTATAATTGAGTATTTTATAGGATGATATATTTATTATTTCCAACAATATACCTAGTAGCCTTCGTTTTAATTCCTATATAACAATTTCTAAACTGCAAAAGTAATTTATTTTAATGAAATGACAGCCAAGTGACAGTTAAGTTCTGTCAGTCTATTGATGAGTATGGAAATTAGGTCCATTTTCTATTCGATTGATAAAATTAGATGCATAAAAATCTGAAATCGTTAATTAAATATATTCACTCACGTTAAATTCAATTTGATTCCATATTTTTTATTTGCTAATACTCAAACAACGCACGCGCAGTACACCCATCGCCCAAAATCTCTCAGCGCCATATTGAGAGAAGGCGGACGTTGTATGACTTGAAGTGATTATTCGTGGTTAGTGCAATAATTTTAAGTGGAACACTTGATCGTGCCCTATGGATATAATTTCGGGTACGTAACGAGTGTAAAAGTGTATTCCCGAGGCGTCTATCCTAACGTAGTGCGCCCTTACAAATCACATCGTAACCTAGACATAGGCCGTTCTAGTTATCAGTAGATTACCTAGGTATCATCAATCCGCTGTTTGCTCACAGTTTTAATCTTATTAATACACACGTGTGGGAATAGCCATAGGTTTCTTGAATCTAGTTACATTAACAAGATTATAGGATCGGTCCACAAGGTTCCACGCTCGTATAAAAGCGGATTTCGAAGTGTTTATGTCGGCAGTTGACAGAAGCGTTTATGTATATGACCGATCATAAGTCACCACACCCAGTGACCGGATTGTCGGTTTTAGTATTTGATAGTTTCTAGCTCGGATGGTTGTTCGCGCGTCGTCGCGTCGGTACGTGATTCTAGTGTATTTGTGTCGTGTTCCCGTGATGCAGTGAGTGTAATGTATAATGTAATTCTAGGAGTGGTGTGCCTCGGTTGAAAGGCCTGCCGAAAGGACAGGGCTCCGCGCGCGAGGACGGTCTGCGGCCCTCCGCTCTGAGGAACCATGGAGTGCTGCATGTCAGAAGAGGCCAAAGAACAGAAAAGAATCAATCAGGAAATAGAGAGACAACTCCGGAAGGACAAACGAGATGCCAGGAGAGAACTCAAGTTGCTACTGCTCGGTGAGTATCCTGATGCTCTTATTTATAGTGTAAAATAACAGGAATCACAATCTGATCTGACCATCTATGTGATATCAATGTCATATCAAATTACAAACCTTTGATTAGATTGTAACTAATCTCAAAATTGTAGATTATTAAATGAACAGAATATGATTCCTAAATCTTTACCATCAAAATGGAGCTCATTATTGTTCATGCTAAACCTTAAAAACAACAATTATACCTACTGTGACCGCTATGCTAATCATAACCATGATGAAAGAGGTTAAATTAGTTCCCATCATACAAAACGTAGGTACCACAGTATACCACAGATAGAAAGCCAAGGCAGGAAAGTAGAGAATACTGATAATCAAGTCTTTATTGTTGTCAGCACTGTCAAAATTTTATCTTTCTGATTGATATACTTATATACCTCACAAAGATGGTGTACTTTTGCTTCATATCACTTGTGAGAAGTGCCTCTGATAAATTATTACAGTAAACTAAAATTAAGGACTTTCGATCTGATATTCTTAGACAGTTCTTTAATTTATCATTATATTTAAAAAATGTTTAAGAAGAATACTGTTATTTTATTTTACCCGCTCAAGGGAGGTAGTTCATATATCAAGCAACGAGCTACAATGGCATACCAGTGTGCTACCAGCTGATAAGTCTGCGTTTTTCAGACTAAAACAATTTGCAAACATCTTAAAAGTATAGTGTCACAAAGTCAATTTTGCCGTTCTTTAATGAGCAATTATTTACAAATTGTATGATTCATTTGATTGCATTGATCGTTTTGACCTCTTCACTGAAAGTGGATATTTGTAATATCTGACTTAATAATGATCAGCATGGTAAGGTTATGGATTGACTTATGTCATATAGGTACTATTTTTTGTGTCAAAATTTTGTTGAATTTGCAATGGCCGTAATTGTGGTCTGGATCTCAAACAGCTAAATACCTGCTACTTTAAATTATATTATGACCTCATCAAAATTGCATACATCTTAGAAATCAATTGATTTATTCTAATTATAAAAATGGAGACATTTATAGTGCTATATCATGCATAATATAATTTAATGCAAATCAGTTAAAAAATGTAAGGAACAAGCGATGGTTCATCGTAACTAGATATAAAGCTATCAAGTTCAAAGTTGAAAAGTTCTTTATCCGTTTTGGCATCACAGATGTTTTTAGGAATGTCAATTATTACAATGACTCTACCACTGTATCAGAAAAAGAAAACACCCAGAAGATCTCACACATAATAATAATTCATATTTCTATACTATTTAATTAATTTTAATCAGGTGAGTTGATCTTGATATGCTTATAAAAATGTACCTTATCGAAGAAGATATTCATTAATTCAGAATTGATGTACTTATTATAGTATTTATAAAGGCAAGTTGAATAAAATATTATACCTATTATTAGTCACAAGTGCACCCAAACTAAGTCTTATCTATTCCATCTCAAGATAATACATGGTATGAGAATTACCAACGAAACCTTTGCTAATTTGCATAAAATCAATATATTTCATTTGTAAAATGATCTCAGGTGTGAATGATTTTTATACCTACTTTTGTAATATTCTCACAAGCTTCAGGTAAACTATAGAATATTAAGCACATTGCCTACTGCAAATGAAGCAATGCTAGTGAATCTCAGTTCATGTTTGTGACAAGGGAAATGAAATAAGCAGTGGCTGTTAATTATAAAAATTTGATTTCAGATTGCATTGCTAGATTTTAAAAAGAGCTTTAAAATGCTCTTGATGAATATTTGTCTCAGATGGACTAATTACTGTGGTTTTTCGTTCTCCTATATATATTAATATTAAAATAATTAAAATAATATTTTCCTATAGTGGAATACAAACCAACCTTTGTTATGACCTGCAAACCATACAGACACCACAAAGGCAGTCATTGGTATGCTACCATATTTAAACTTAAATAAATATAAAAAATATTCCAATATAAAAACTAGCCCGAAACAAAGATCTGTGATAGATGTCATAGAAAATCCTTAAACTCATATATATATATATATATATATATATATATATATATATATATATATATATATATATATATACATATATATATATATATATATATATATATAGGTCACAGGCAATGCCTGATATTGCAGTGTCAACTAATTAAATTATAATTTATATAGGTACCTACACACAAAATATACCCAGCTAACTAAAATAAAGGAAAAAATATATGCAATATTTTGAGTCTTTTAGGTATGTTATTAATTATACTCAAAAATTAAATAGAATGTCTAAAATACCTATAACATATTAATTATAATGAATTCTATACAATAAGGATGTCCAGATGCCATTTCACAGGCAACAAAATTAGGGTGGTTCCCATCATAGAACATGACATCACTAGACAAAATGTAATTATTTTTAATTATTTGTCCCATATAAACATATACCTAGCTAGAACCTTGTACTATTAATTATTCTGTGCTAGAACTAAATAAGAATATTATTTTTCCCACTTTGTTTTACAAGAGGTGTTTTATTTATGTAATTATTTTCTTGTGGCCAGTTTGAAAACAGCTATTAAAATGTTTAGATATATTTATAAAGGATTTAATGTTTCTTTTATTAGAACAATATAATTTAGGAAGTACAGTGGTCAAGTGTGTTGTGACACACAAGGTATGGTTCCATAGCCACTGCTTTTTTTATTTAATCAGAAAGAAGACTAAGGAAGCAAATTTTGTTTGAGTCACTTTGTTGTTAGGTCAATGACCTTTGAGCTAGGAAGTTTTCAAATTATTTGTTTTACTACGTAACTCAAAAAGTTTAATTCTCACAATGTTCGTACTACTTTTAAGAGTGAGATTTTGGCATGGTCTACGTATGACAAGTTTCTATGTGGAGTAGTTTAGAAATCCATGAGGGGCACATTTAGGCAGATCATATCTCGCAAACAGTACAGTTGATAGAAAAGTGATATTGTATCAAACCTTACTTATGTGTAAAGATATATTCAATGACACAACACATGAATGGGAAAATCTATCAAAATTATCTTTTTATGTCCCCATTTTACCTGAACCCCTAAAAGCATAAGTAAATACCTCTATCTTTTTATAATTTCAGAATTAAAATCTATTTATTGTCAAAATTATTGTACAACACATATTTACCATCATAACTGTAGAAGTTATGATTCTGTGAAGGATTAGGACAGACAGACAAACTGACAACCAATATTAGGTTTCAATCTTATAAGGGTTCGTTGTTGGACTATGAAACCTTAAAAAGTTTAATATTTTCTATATACCTAGAACTAATTGAGTAAAAGCAGTCTAATTTTATCCGATGATGTCATGTTCCATGGAACAAATGGGAACCACCTCTAAATTTTATACATGTAGACTTGACAGCAAAATTATGTTCTTGTAGATGTAGGTCTTGTGATGCGGTTGTGTGAAGTTCAATTACCTATTAGCATCTTTTACACCTACATGGTCTCCGATGTTAGTCCACATTACAGTAAAATTAAGAACAGTTATTTTCCCACAGCATTCAGGTGACAGGTCCATCAGTTATTGTTCTTTTACATTCCCACTGATGATTTATTTAATAAACCGTATAGTTTATACACTACGAGCGTTTATTTCATCCTGTCCATAAAAGTTTAGAAGGTAATATGTAATCTAATTATTATGTCATAATAATTGTAAGCATAATATTGTTTTAAATTTTGAATAGCCCGTGACACATGGTTCTGTTCTTGGTTCTGTCCTGTTCTGTCCTGTCCTGTAATTGTTATTTCAATGTTGCATGCTCCTAAAGTATGGTTATGGTTACTTCATGGTTAGAAAAACGTATTTTATAAAGACTATTTGTGGAATATGAAAGCTTGATAAACCTCTATATAACAAAACCTTATTCAAAATAATTAAAACACAAAATAAAATTTACAAGACATGACACTCGGCATTGCATTATCACACTCAGCATGATCTCTTCCAGATTTTCAGATGTGATAAAAAGGTTGCATTGCATTGTCAAACTAACTACAAAAATCTTTATTGTTTCATCATATTTGTATCTCTGAAAGCTAAAGCAAAACAAATTTATGAAGTAGGAATATGTAGAATAGGTTTTCCTCGACTTCAGATACTAGATAAGTAGGGCATTAGGTTAATATTCATTTAGTTAGATCATCTAAATTCCTTACTTGTTGCTTCCTATGTGATAAATGGGAATAATGCTAGAAATTGTTCCTCAATTGAGGATAAAAAGTATCTTGGCAACGATTTACTTAGCCTGCAAATGTATTTGCTGTAACATTGTATGCCTTTTATGATAACATAATAGTTGTCGCTAAATCACTATCTCGTAATATCACTGCCATGTTATATCTCTGACTCGTAAGACGAGGGAGGTTCCGCGTTCCTGGTAGAAACCATCGCGCCTGAAATAAAAATAACTCATTGCAGTCTTCTGTGTTGCCTGATAACTATAGCAATAAATGTTTATGATTATGATTATAATTTTTTATCTTCTAGATCTAGGTGCTTCATTTTCAGCCACTACTCGCTTAACAATAGGCGATATAGTGGTCAAACGTCGATCAGTTTTCCATAAAAAAGTTGTAGATACTTTTGCGCGGCACTGCGTTGTGCTGTTAAAATCTGTTTTTGTAAGGCCCTGTCATTTCTAGGGAATATTGATTTTTCACTTGTTTATCTTCTGTTTATCATCATCATCAGCCCATTACGTTCCCAGTGCTGGGACACGGGCCTTCTTAAATAGAGTGCGGCTCATAATCCCTCAAGCTGGCCCAATGCAGTTTAAGATTTTGAGATGTCAAATGTCATTAAATTATCAGATTTTTGGATATGCCGTTTTCTTCACGATGTTATTAAAGCGAGTGATAATTCCAGACTAACACCCTTTAAAATCAAGAAAATCTTTGGTACGGAGTCAATGGGATTCGAACTTCGGTGCGTCGGATCGAAAGACGCACGAGTTTCCGTTTACCCACACTCGCTCTTCTATTTATCAATCATCGTTATTTTCCGCCTAAGCGTTTTCTTGGACCCCACAGTCCACACCTATAAAAATCTTCAAAAATCGAGAATTTTCAAATTTTATCACCCAATCTCTATCTCTAACTAGTGTAAAACGCTAAACCTTCTTCTTAACAACTTTATTTATGTAATATTGATGCGGTTATTACGGTCGTTCAGAATTTCTTGGGGAAGTTTGAATGTTTAATACACATTTTCACCCATGCAACGCCGGGATAGATCGCTAGTATAAAAATTGAACCATTGAACTTGTTTTCTCAACCTTCTTGTGCAACAGGCGCAAAACTGATAAAGGCACCCTTAACATTTCATAATATTATCTTTATCTCTATATGTTATCTCTATTGATAAAGATTTTCTAAATTTACTGGGTGTGTCGACTTTCAAGGTATATTGGGTAATATAAATACTCATTATATCCTCGGTGACATCACAAATTAGATAAAATTAATATAGTAAACTGCATTACTTCACTATCCATTTCATCAGTCGCATATCTTCCGGTAAGTTACACGAATAGACATCCAATTGATATGTGGCTTACGTAAACAAACACTCGCATTTTGACCAAGAAGAACTCTAAAAAATCTAAACTCAGTTCAAAGTTCTTTATTAAAATTTGGCATCACAGACGCTTTTAGAACGTCAATAAAAGCGGAAGTATTTGGATCAGATGATGGGCGTCGTAGTTCCTGGTTCTCTAGACAAACTTACCTTATATCATCATTGTCAGCCTATACCGCTCCCACTCGCCCACAGCCCATACCGCTCATAAGCTCAAAGAGCTATGGAAAGAGCTATGCTTGAGATTGCTTTGCGAGATAAGATCTAGATTTGTGGAAATCCGCAAAAGAACCAAGGTAACCGACATAGCTCTCAAAATTAGCAAGTTGAAGTGTCAATGGGCCGGCCATATAGCTCGTAGAACCGATAACCGTTGGGGTAAAAAAGTTCTCGAGTGGCGACTACGGACCGGAAAGCGGAGCGTAGGACGGTCCCCCACAAGATGGACGACCTGGTTAGAATTGCGGGGAGCTGCTGGATGTAGACAGCGAGTAACCCCTCGTTGTGGCGATCTATGGGGGAGACCTATGTTCAGCAGTGGACGTCTTCCGGCTGATGATGATGATGATCGCTCCCACTAATGCGAATCGTGCGAACCGTGCGTCTTGGTGGATGCCACATGTCCTCTAACTTAGTCATTCTTTAACATGCTGGTTTACTGTATATTCCTTCACACAGCTACGATTTCACTTAATTAACTTGTTTCTTGCGTTCCATAACAGGCACTGGCGAGTCAGGCAAGTCGACGTTCATCAAGCAGATGAGAATCATCCACGGCTCAGGCTACAGCGACGATGACAAGCGCGGTTTCATCAAGCTCGTGTACCAGAACATCTTTATGGCAATGCAGAGTATGATACGCGCCATGGAACTACTCAGTATACAATATGGGATTCCGTCCAATTCAGTAAGTACTTCTTTCTTTTGTGGTGTGGCAAACCCTGGTGTCGGAGTTTTTAGGCCGCCCAAACGCCTCCGACTTGGACTAATGACTATAGTTGTGTGTAGTATTTCGAGGCACGGTGGCGTTCAGATTATATTCCAAACTATCGGTCACCTACCAGTGGTGGCCGCAGCGAACCTTTCCAACCTAGCAGATTTGCTGCGAACAGCTAGGCGAACATTTTTTCAAAAAGAAAGCATATGTATCTCAGATGGGCTATGCATACATAACGTGTATGATATTTATCTACTTCAGTCTATCTACATACATACACTATTAAACCGACTTCACGTCATAAGGTGTTTTGGAATTTTCTAGATTGTAGATCGATGGATGCTTTACATGCGTAGGAAGTGCAACCGTTTTTCGCGTCAGTTATTTCATTTACTGTACGGAATATCGGCACAAGCACACAAACGCATAAAACAACTCTGTACCCTATAACGACATCGACAAAATAGAAGGTATAAGTACCTCAAATGTCGATGATATTAAGGAAACCATGTACTTTAACCCTGTTCAATGCATTCCAGGAAATAGTAGCGAAGGGTCGGTTACATCAACATTTTAGAGGAAATTATTGTTTACATATAGAAGTTTAAAAATTACAGGGTATTAATTTAATTAGAAAATAATAATTAAAATTAGGTAATAATTTATTTAGAAAAGCAAATTTACACGTAAAAGCTATATACAAATCGAATTGAATTAAGGCAAAATATAATCCAAGTCACAATGCAATCAAATTGATCAAGTACTTAAACTAATAATGAAAGTATATGATCAGTTTGATCGTTTCTTGTTTTCTCGCACAACTTATAGTTTAACGTTTAACCAAGTAGTTTTTAATTTTTTCTTATTAACTACAACTGTTAACCTTCTTGGCCATATTCTTTAGTAAGTAGCGGCGATAACGAGTGTCCCGCTTAAAAATATTTTGCATGCCTTCTTTATCAGCAGTCTTTAGCATTTTTATGCAGGTATTCTGATTTAACAAAACGTAGAATGATAAGACAAGTCTTTCATCAAGCAAGCATGCTGATGGGCCTTGCTTGATATACTAAATAGGGTAAAAGAAAATCAAGCCACATGGTTGAGTGGTGTACATAATTAATGGGCATTATGAAACTTACTAGCGACCCGCCCCGGCTTCCCACAGAAGAAGAGGAAGGTTTATGTGCATGTTTTATACATATAAACCTTGCTCTTGAATAACTCTGTATATTGATGAAAACTGCATTAAAATCAGTTGCGTAGTTTAAAAGATCTATGCGTACAGACTAGACGACGAGAAGCTACTTTGTTTTATACTATGTAGAGATAATGTCCAGTATGACTGGTCCACAAGTTATACTCGTGAACGGGTGCTGCTTGCGGGTCTAGTCTAGTCTGGTCACTCATAACTGCTTCTGTCATATCTATTCATATTTTTCTGTTACTGATACTATGACTATGAGATATCTCACTCGGATTTCTAGTTTGACATTTTGTTAATTTTAATTTATACATTTTTAAAGAGTTACAAAAGGAGACATCCCCGCAGAGTTTCTTGGTGCTATCTTTTGTAGTGGGTATAATTCCAAAGCACTGGTAGAGTCAGTTTTCGCATTTATTTTCTGGGACCGGATTTCAGTTTGAGTATGGTAACGAAATAGGTAGACATGCTTGCCGTTTTTTCATTTGATTTTGATTGACACATTTGTATTATGTGTTTATGACATTGAAATGTGCATTTTTGTGCCCATTTAATAAATTATATTTGACTGTGACTTAAGAGCTATTATTTTCGGGCGACGAGCACAGTGCAGTCCCGCGCTGGATTTCGTTAAGTTAAAGTTAAGTGTAAGTTCTGGGTGGTGCTGCAACTGTTATAGGCAGGCGTGTTGATTACCATCAGATAAGATATTTATTTTCAAAAATGAGTTACTAAGGAACTCAAATAAAAATTAGTGAAACAGTAAAGAACCTAGGTGTACTTATTGACAGACAGATGTCATGGGTACCACAAATGGCAGAAACTAGTCGGAAACTGTTCGCTTCTGCTTCGTCACTTCGAAGATTAAGGAATTTCTTGCCAATTACCACTAAAATTGCGCTCGCACAATCTCTTCTACTCCCTATTCTCGATTACGCTGACGCCTCATATCTAGACTTAACCGAAGAACAGCTAAACAAACTTGAACGCTTACAAAACTTTTGTATTAGGTTCATATTTGGCTTAAGAAAATATGACCATGTTTCCGAATTTCGTTTAAAGCTGAAGTGGTTACCTATTCGTCTTCGTCGAAATGCTCATATCCTCTCCCTGCTCTATAATATCCTATTTGCTCCTTCCACCCCTTCTTACCTCAAAGAACGCTTTGAGTTCCTTCATACCTCCCACTCCCGATCTTTGCGCTCCTCCGAAACTTTGCAGCTCAAAACACCTTCCCACACTTCCCAGTTCTATAATAAATCCTTCACAGTGCAAGCTGTTCGTCTATGGAATGCTCTACCACTTGACATCAGACGTGCCAAGTCTTTGGCAATATTTAAGCAAATGGTCAAGGCCCACTATCTAACTTCCTACCAATAACACTGTTATTATTATTTTTATGTAAATAAGTATTATATTGAATGTATTAAAATAATATTTTGATAAGTATATATTAGTCTATTTTAATAATAATATTTTTGTTTTTGTGTGTATTAGAATGTAAATATTAGCATGTATGTATGATTATATAGGTATTTAGTTGTAATTAACAAATTTTGTTGTACACCGCCGTCTACTTCTTCTTCCGATACTGTCCATCCAAAGGTTGTCTGGAAGAGATCGCTTCAAGCGATAAGACCGCCCATTGTACTACCTTAGTTAAGGACTGTGTTATTGTCTATTTCTATAATTTGGTATACAATAAAGAGTTTTTCTATTCTATTCTATTCTATTCTACTAAGCTTAAAGTTATAAATAAACAAACACAGTTACAATATATCTAAAACAAAATTAAATTTCCAATGGATTAGAACGGCGGCTCCACACTAAGCTCTGGGCCGGTATCGTGGAAACCTTAATATACGATTACAATTTTTTACACAAGAATAGTATCAGGTGAACAACTTGCTTGTCTCGTCAGTCAATTACATAAAAAACATGATTGTGTGTGAATCTTGAGATAAGGTATAATCTTGAATGACTACCTTATCACTGTTCACGAACAAACGGTAAAATGTTTTTTACCTCTTACCCTAAACGCACATATGTGTTCCCATCTATCTTAGAAATGGCAGAACCGATTTCGATTCAGGTTTTGGTAATTATATTCCTTTGAAATTCATGTGTGCCAATCTGCCAATCCACCAGGGTGCGCCACAATATGTTCATGTCATGGGGTTTTGAAATATTTTCAATTTATAGCGGGGATTTACCAAATATATAATACCACCCCTTGTCCTTATTTCTATAGTCAGATGACGTGGGTGTGAGATGTGAATTTTTAATTTTGCACAGAATATCGTCAAAACAACGATAAAAAGCCATATAAAAAGAAGAGAACTTTGCACAGAAACTGCGTGTCACTCTAATACTTAATATGACAGATCTACTGCTTTGTTAATAGAAAATTGCGCATGTCTGGTGCGGTTACTGTGAAAATTCTGAGTAACGGTTTAATTACGTTGAATTACAGGAAAAGGCGGAGTTAATATCAGCTATCGACTTCGAGAGTGTGACAACGTTCGAGAGCCCGTACGTCGAAGCCATAAAAGCCCTTTGGTCCGACGCTGGCATCCAGGAGTGCTACGATCGCAGACGAGAGTACCAACTCACTGACTCAGCCAAATAGTAAGTTTACTCCCTTAAAAGTAAAAAAAACTAATGAATTTTCTCAAATTTAAGGCACTTGAAAGGTGACTGTAGTCTTATTTTGAAATAGCGAAAAATTGTATCAGATAATGTCTCAATATGAATTCAAAACGAATGCCTATCACTTTTCCTTTCCTATATTCAAGCATACCTTTATAAATTAGGTGGTATTGTAGAATCTTATATCTTCAAGATGTTAGCATATTCCTAATTACTTGTTGATATCGGTATTCACATGGTGGAAAGAGGTTATTTCATAATTTGTTTTAACAAATCAGTGAAATGCTGCAGATTGCAGAACAAAGGTGAATAATGGCTATAGAATCCACTGTTTACTATCCACAGTTATGATTAGCGATGAAGTAAGGGCATTGTGTCGTTATATGCAAACTATTTATAAAACTCTAAACTATTTGCATCGACAGAACAATGTGGATTATCTTTAATTTTGTAACATTGGCTTCCCATTGACTCATCTATCTCCTAAACCTCAGAACAGGAAATTCGTATATCACATAATTACAAGCCCCGCCATTTGTCCCGTATGAGGTCATGTCTGTATTAATATCAATACGCTAAGTATATAGAGTACTTTTTGAAAGTAATATCATAATGGACTCAGTGCCATCTTAAGCGTGACTCAATGCTCCCCATCGTTAGACTAGCAATCAATTTAAAATACTACTTGATATTTATGAAAGCTATTCGCGTCTACTTCAAATAGTTACAATGACATGAAACCGAGATGAATCTGGCCGGATGAAAGACTTTACTGTTTAGTTTACAATTGGAATCGCATAAACTGACGTTTATTTTGATTGGCTTACTTTTATTGTTGTACTGAGAAGGGCGTTTGTTCCGTAGCTACTTGCAAGAGATTGACCGCGTCGCGGCACCAAATTACTTACCAACGGAACAAGACATCCTCCGCGTGAGAGTCCCCACAACGGGTATTATAGAATACCCGTTCGATTTGGAGGAGATTCGATTTCGGTAAAAATAATTAACTACTGAATGTGCATGCTTCGCTTCAGGTGCATGTCTGATGGGTCTTGTTTCTCGATGTTTCTCTATGTCTTGCTTAGCTTCTAGTGCATGGATTTCAGCTATTTAAGTGACTTGGCGAGGATCGAGAAGGACGATTACCTGCCTACGGAGCAGGATATTCTGCGAGCCCGACAGCCGACCACAGGCATTCTTGAGTACCCTTTCGATCTTGACGGGATCATATTTAGGTATGTTCTTACCCCCGGGCGTGGTGATATTCCGACCGCTGCACCTTACAACGCAAGCCCGAGTGGAATAAAGAGCTAAGTAGTTAGTCCCTATTAAAAAGCTAGAACCCGATCAGGTACAAAACCTTGGAATTGGTAAGATCGTACAAGTCGTAATTGAGGGTTTTTTGAATTCAGTTACATAATCCATGCTAATTTTAACTGAAATCGAAATACACATTTACAACGTCAGTAAGTCATTCTAGATAATACTAAAAACTGTAAAAACTATTATTAATTGTTTCAAATGTCTCTTTCAAACATGTTAACATTGTTAAACTCTTTTTCACCGTTTGTTAATAAGTGTCTCGTTATTTGTTCCTAAATAAGTTTTTCTAATTATACCATTATAGCAAAGAGCGTAAACCACTCTTAGAAAGCTAAGCTTAAAGTTTTTACTGGGTCTGCAATATTCCTATTTGAATGTCCATCTTGAACTGTTATTTTGTATTTTACTTTTTTACTTTACTTTGATACCCATGCCTCTGCTTTTGCACAATATAGCTTGCACGAACCATTATCTTTATCTTTAGATATTACATTTAAGTTATTAGTGATAAGGTTATTTTATTACACATAAATGTATGTATTTTGGTAATGGAGTCTAACGCTAAAATATGTTGCATGTTTTAGTATGTGATGCACTATACGTCGTGATGTCGGTATATTTTGCTTACGCCTTTTGTATTGTATATTTTCACCAACTATGTAAGTATAATGGTTTGCAAGACATTTCACTTTAAAATCTAAATTATTTACTTTTAACCTTGTTCCAAAAGGAGGAGGTTGGACTTGCCGATGCGGATATACCGAGCCGCAGTATACATTTTCAAGCTATTATTATATTGTACTTTGTCACTACTAAAAGTTTCTGTAATGTCATGATGGAATATCCGCTTCTAAAGGCATTTGCGGAACGACCTTTGTATATAGGTACCTCTATTATTGTCTAGTCTCAAGTGTGTGATGCATTTTAGCCCCGATGAAAGGTCGTTGGCCGACTCGACGGAACTTAAACCGAACGAACCGTTGATTTTTGGGTGCTCCTCGCACCATGAACTGGATTCTGAAAGTCTGGAAATGATACCCACGATTAAGAATAAGAAAAAGAAAAAAAATAAGAACGCTATCGGAATTAGGTCTGTTCACTTCTTTCTTGCATGTTTATGCTTCACTTGTGGATTAACTGGGAGACATGTTCATCTTTTTTGTTATAATTATAATTATTATTGTATGTACTGTTTGTTTGTATTCTTTATATGGCAGATTGACTAGAGAAACATTTCACGAATTCAAAGGTGCAATCTAACAGTTTTTAATAGAGTGCTTTGGCTGAGAAATGAGACGCTACATTATTGCTTGGGATAGGGCGATTCAGGTTTTTATTGACGAACATGATATAACATTCGTCCGTTTTGGCATCTTCTACATGAAAAAGTATACGTAGATGGGAATATAAACATATTACACGTAGCGCCTTTGAATTCGTTGCCATGCCCCAATAGGCTTGCTTGCATGTTTACAAGAAATAGTTAGTAACGCATGTTTGGCAACAAGAACTTAGTAAAACTGGTAAGACGATAAACACAATTAACATATAATCACCGCTTTGCCAGTTATTCTGCCGCCAAGCAGTAGTGCGCAAGCATTACTGTGTTCCGGTTTGGACGGGCATTGCGCCAGCAAAATCTGAAGTCCCGGGGTGATGAGCGCAATGCTACGCAGTACTTTGCATGGTGTTAAAAGTTCTGGGTGGCAATGCAGTTTTTATGTGCAAGCGTGACGCTTTCTACAAATTATTTGATTGTCTCATTGCTTAAAAAATATTGACGGGAAGTCCCGAACAGGGCAGAGGGAGTTGTATAATTTACCTTGGTTAGGATAATCGCATCCAGGTGGTAAGCAGAACAGCGATTTACGTTGGAACCCGCATGATTACACATTAACTCACTTCGTTTACTCTTAACACTTAGTTTTTTATCTTACAAAAGACTCATCGCAATGCCTAAATGCTAAAGCAAATCCACGATGGTGTCGATAGTGTAGATTTCTTTATAATTTCATAGCATTTTGTGATCTAACACTTGGCCATCAGAACACCCTGTCTCCTAGTGTAACTAATCTCTGGGCATTGTTGAACCGCTCCAAGACTTGTATTTATTAATGTGATGTTTCCAACAGAATGGTGGACGTCGGGGGCCAAAGATCTGAGAGAAGGAAGTGGATTCACTGTTTCGAAAACGTCACCTCTATCATATTCTTAGTAGCTCTTAGTGAATATGATCAAATTTTATTCGAATCTGAAAATGAGGTGAGTGTCTTTGGAATAATCTTATAACGGTGAAGGAAAACATCGTGAAGAAACCTGCATGTCCAAGAACTAATTAGAAATTTCAAGGGCATGTGTCATCCACTAGACCGCACTGGGCCGACGTATTGGATTATGGCCCTTACTCTCTCTCTGAGAGAAGATCCGTGTCCCAGCAAACGAGATGGGCTGATGATGATGATTATTATGAACCTTATATATTGTACCTATGGTTGGTTCTACCTGTTTATTAGTTTCTCAAATTTTTGTTAACCAACTGATTCCATAACTAAATTGGATGGAGGACATTTATCTCGGGAATTTTAGACATTACTGGGCCTTTTGCCATAAATTTAATCGTGAGTCAGACGTACAAATAGGCAGGCGTGTCGCTTACCATCAGGTGCGCGTCTCTTCACTCAATAACATAAAAAATACCCCTGATTGTGCATGATCGTAGCAAGCACACCATTGCCTTAACATACTATCCTAATATTAAATATTAAAATGCAAATGTTCTTCAGGATGTTTGTTACTCAATCACGTAAAACTACTAAAACGATTTTGATGAAGTTTTACAAAAAGATACTTTAGGTTTTATCCTACTGGTGGTAGGTTTCTCGTATGCGAGAGGCCGTCTGGGTAGGTACCACCGCTTTGCCAGATATTCAGCCGCCAAGCAGTAGTACGCAAGCATTACTGTGTTCCGGTTTGAAGGGCATGGTAGTTAGCGAAATCACTGGGCATTATGAGACTCAACAGCTAATTGTCTCAGGGTGACGAGCGCAGTGCAGCGCCGCGCAGGATTTTGCAAAACAAAGTTCTCGGTGGTGCTATTATTGTTATGGGCTGGCGTATTGCGTACCATCAGGCAAACGACCAGCTCGTCTCGTCAATCAGTTACATAAAAAAAAAACCTGGAAAAAAGACCATGCAAATAAAAAAAACTATATAAAAGTGATTTTCCTGGCTTATTGTATGTGTGTCAATGAAATACAGTCTATGAAATGTTATTTTGTTCAACAAAGATGTTAAAAGAAACTTTCTCAAATTCCAGAACCGAATGGAAGAGTCGAAGGCGCTATTCAAGACTATCATCACGTACCCCTGGTTCCAGCACTCGTCGGTTATTCTGTTCCTCAACAAGAAGGATTTGCTTGAGGAGAAAATCATGTATTCGCATCTCGTCGATTACTTCCCAGAGTATGACGGTATGTATCTAAAATGAGAAACTAGAAATTAGCAGTACTGCAGGGAAAAACGAAGATATAATTCATTAAAAGATCTCTTTTTTTAACCGACTTTAAAAAAGGAGGAGGTTCTCTGTTCGATTGTATTTTTATTTTTTTTATGTTTGTTACCTCAGAACTCCGGCATTAATAAACCGATTTAAAAAATTCTTTTTGCGTCGGGTTCAGTATAGCTACGAAGTGGTCCCATATAAATTTCACCTTGGACTTCGAAGATACATTGAAGTCGGTTTTTTGTTTTTTTTCTAAAAATTAATTATTTATATCTCTGTTTCCTATCCTGAGGCTGTATTCAGCCTATGTGGTGTAGTGGTTAGCTCACATCTTGTATGCCACGTAGGTTGCGGTTTCGATTCCCGCTACGGAACAAATGTTTGTTAATAGAAGATGCGCAAGCATTTTGTTCCTGTCTGGATGTTGTCAGACCTTGTTGATCCTGGTTCCCTAAATACAGGGAATCTTAGGGTTTAGGATCTATGATATATAATAGTTCTCACAAAGACAATAAAGCATTCTTATAGTAGGTATTTTCAAACCAAAAACCTCATTGACTAAGTGAGTACAGTCTTGCCGTCATCCTAAACGGTGTTTCTCTAGCCGAAACGTACCTTGAAATAAAAAGAGAAACTGATTTGTTGACAACAAAAAGTGTTTTCAATTTTATTTTTTAACATATTTCAACACCATCAACCCACTGGTGGTTGTATATTGCTATCATATTTGGTGGTTGTACAAAAATACTATCTCGAATGAAGCATTAAGTTCTATTTATATACAAATCATCATCTTATATAAAACATTCTCGTGTCACAATGTTACGTACCTTACTCCTCCGAAACGGCTTTACTGATTTTTACTAAATTTTATATGCATATTCAGTAGGTCTGAGAATCGGCTACCATCTATTTTTCATACCCCTAAGTGATAAGGGTTGTTCACCCTTAACATTTTTTTTAATTTATATGACATAACAACGTTTGCCGGATCAGCTAGTCATATATATAAAATTCTCGTGTCACAATGTTAGTTACATTACTCCTCCGAAACGGCTTTACTGATTTTTACCAAATTTTATATGCATATTCAGTAGGTCTGATAATCGGCTACTATCTATATTTCATACCCCTAAGTGATAAGGGTTGTTTACCCTTAACATTTTTTTTAATATATATGGCAAAACAACGTTTGCCGGGTCAGCTAGTATATTTATATATTCGTGCTCGCATTCACGTCTTGACTAGCCGTATTTTCAATAGCATGGAAAAACTTAAGTAATTTTAAATCCACTATATGCTAACTGTCTCTCAAGGATGTGAAGCCTCATTCCGTTAATTTACCGTACGCGTGTATGTTTAATTAGGACTGCACGTTTTGTTCCACTTTAATGCGACAGGCCCCGGCTTCCGAGCCACGGTTCGATGGCTAATTCTAGGTTAGGTCACGTTCTTGACACACATTGGTTGTAATCTAATTTTCCTTATCCAATTAACTTCAACATCGACCTCAGACAGTGAAATGTATGAGGACTTGTTTCTATGATTCTTCCATAAAATAAAACGCTTCTTCCATAAAATAAGTATTGCAGCTACACGTTTCAGGAGGGATGACAGATGACGAAACGCAGTAGAAATCGTTTAGGCGACGTAGGTTTAATTGCGATTCACACTTTTCTTTTGTACTAAGTAATAGGTTCTGAAATCGTTTAATAAAATTTGTAATATCTTTTTTAAGCTATTGCATAGCTTCTACCGCGGGCCTTGAGCGTGGAGACCGAATCCAGAAATTCCGTAACGAAAATAACCTAACACCCCCCACTCCGAATGCTATGCAATAGCTTTACCCCGGCAGTCTCCGAGTGCCACACGTCTTTCTTTTGTTTTTACTGGTTATAGGCTTTCGTTTGACCACTATCTCACCTGATGGTAAGCGACGATCTCGATATTGGCCAGTGATAAAACTACTCACTGTCCAGGGAAAATCTGAGACTTGAGTATTTTCACGTCTTTCAGAACAGATCAGGTTCTCTTTGTGTATTAATAAACAGAAAAACACTTGAGAAGTATACCTATATACAATTTTGTATTCATTTTGTTACAACATGGTCACGTGGTGCATCGGTCAGAGGCCATAGTTTGGCGCGAGTATTATCTCATAGGCTGTCTTTATTGTCAGTTGTAAAAGTATTTCAAAAATACGGCTCGCGTGATGGAAGTCGCCTATATCTGTAACACAGATATTAGCTTAGTATCGTCGAGTACACTCACATAAGTGTATAGTGTAAGAGAGGAATGATCATTATAAGTTTTAAATGGGTGTTTAAACTTATTTATCCTATATAGGTCCAAAATTAGACCCAGTACCTGCTCTAGACTACATTCTACAGAAATATCTGAAAGAGAATCCCGATCCTGATCGATCGTGCTATTCTCATTTCACGACGGCTACAGGTTGAATTGAATACTATACAGTGGCTTTTATACGCTACATTACACTGATGAGTGTAAGCTAGTATTGTGTAAACTGTATTGTTTTTGGTGTATCAAATAAGTTGAGTGCAATAAGACTTGTATAGTATGTTGTTATGAATAAGGGTTTGTCGATAAAAGTCTGTTTATTTGATACACGGTACAAATTATAAAGCTAATTTCTAGAGTATACTTGCTAGTGTATTTATCTGTAAATAGGTGAGACTGGTTTTCATTGGTGTAATATTTAATGATATCAATAGTGTTGCTACCGCGAAAATGATTAAATTATTGTATTTTATTATATCACTAATTAGATTATTAACAAATATTGGCTGTACAGCTACGTAACTTTTACTATATTTTTTTAATTTAACCTATACCTAAATGTAATTTTTAATGAGAGACGTACAAAAAATAAATACTGATACGTAGGTATTTACAAACGGATAACTGTTATAATGTCTCGTTTCAATTGTTACATACCCACTTTTCAAAATATTGTACACAAATGAAGACCTTTCGCAATAATTTAACTGTAGCGAGTGTAGCGACGCTCTATGTTCCTGAAAGTGTGTCGCAAACACAAACGTTTGTTGTTGTGTATATATAACACGTATTTATAAGCTAAGCTAATGAAGGCGTTACTGGATATAGTATAACAGTCCAAAACCAAGATCACAGAGCTTGAAGTAGTTTAAAAAATTATGTTCATTACGTGATGTGGACTCACACAGTAACTGTCAAATTTTGTGCAAAGTAAGTTTCGTTTCTTCTAACCTAGCAAGGTATCTTTTAAGACGAGTCAAAAAAATTTAATAAAATTAGGGTAATCGGTGTATTCACTCAGTTTTTATCAGTTTAAGCATTGAGGTAGGTGTTCTTGGGCGCGTAACGTACCAAAGACTCGCTAATACGTGCCGAAAATCGGGTATTTTCGGCACGTATTACTGTAACTGTACTGTAACCTTATGAAACCGTTTGTTATCTTGGTTTTGTTCTAATATTGCTACAGTATCAGTATAGCTAATTATGTAGTAGAGCTAGATTTGTGAGTGTGTACATTCCATCAGGTCCCCAACGCGACGCGAACACGGCGCGCGAGTTTATACTGCGAATGTTCGTCGATCTGAACCCGGATGCGGAGAAGATCATCTATTCGCACTTCACCTGCGCGACAGGTGAGTTTAGACCTTAACTTCTAGATCATCGACGGGTTCTGGGCAAGCGTGAAATGCTCTTATAGACGAAAAGGTTGCAAGATTACATGCCTTTTTTATTTTGTCGTATGTACCATACTGACAAGGCAAAACAAAATTGGTACTGATAAGGAGGTAACCTACTTTCTCTATTCGAACTCTCTTACGGTTAATGTGCTTTCCTTGCTTCAAGGAAACGTCGATTCCTTCATTAATAAACGACATCTGCGAAATTTGTGTTCTCTATGACGCGTCATATATATGAATGCGTCATAGAGATGTCGTTTATTAATTAAGGAATCGACGTGATTTCGAAGCAAGGAATCGCCAAGTTGTCATAGTGAACTAGGGCCCTGGTCTGATGGTGTTAAGACTAAGATCAACGATGAGTTACACTAACCATTATCCACAGAAAGACTGAAAGCGATTCTGTTATTACAAATTTGCTCATAATGCAGAGTTTGCGGGTTCGATTCCCTATCCAGGGATAATATTTGTACAGAGAATCAAAAAGGAAATATTTTTAGTGTCTGGGTGTTGTAGGACCATGATCCTCTTATCCTCGTCCTGGTTCTTTATAGTATACAGAAATTTAATCGAGACTGGGCAATCGTATTTGGCAACTCTATGCCAATCGAAAGACGGCTACAAAGGGAGGAACACTGGCTAAAATTGAGACGTAATTTCCATCAGATGGTCTTTGAAATGGAATGTATTATTTACCGATGAGTATTGGTGGAAGTATGAAAGCGTTGCTAATAGCTGATCGTTATAAACGTGGGTTGTTCTTTTTAACATAATTTATACTATGAGGCTCAAAATTACTGCATACAGCGTTTCTTTAACACATAAGATCTGAGTAAGTCTTGTAACTTCAATAGAAGCGATACCGTTTATTTTTCTAGCGATACAGATTATACATAAATTAACTATCGATTAGTCTTCAAAGCCACGCTTTGCATGGAGTTTGAGGTAAGACCTGCTTATAAGATTATTGTGTGGCTTATTCAATTAATTTCAGATAGTGGTGTGTGCTTTTGAAGTTTAGTGCTTATGCTTTTAGAGCTGCTATATGTTAATTAGTATGCTGCTATATGTATCCTGTATGTTTTTAGAAGGTTGGTAGTTAGTTCAGTGTTAGTTTTTTGTTTATTTGTGTCTAATACTAATCTATAAACACTATATATATATATATATATATATATATATATATATATATAGAGAGAGAGAGAGAGATTTTGTGACGCGCAATAAAATTATATTTGAATGTATGTATACGTATTTAGCTAACTGATGGATTAAATTAATTTGATTGTATATTATTTTTTGAGAAATTCATAAATTGAGAAACAAAGACAATGCTTTTGTTTTATAATTTTTTTCTCTATTTTCATAATCATCATCAGCCCATCACGTTCCCACTGCTGGGACACGGGCCTTCTCTTAGAGAGAGAATTTTCTCTATTTTAATTTATAATAATTTTGAATGTCTATAATTTAATAGAGATCTAGTAATTGCTATAGTATTTTCTAATTATTTTGTTACATATCCACTTTCTTGCACGTCTCGCTTTGTGTTTGTTTTGCATATACTCTTATTTATTTTTTATTTTTTGCATGCTGCCTTGGAACTGTATAAAGATACTGAAAACATCAAACTTGTGTTCTGCGCCGTCAAAGATACCATTATGCAGTCCGCTTTAAAAGAGTTTAATTTGGCATAAGTATTTTGTTTATTTTGCATGTACACCTAACATTGTTAAGTCGCATTAAACATCTATTTTTACAATGGTTTGCATGTTTTATTTTTAATTCTTCATAGGGCATGTCAATGCTAACACGCGATACTCTTTTACCTCAGATAGGAACCTCTGCACTGAAATTAAGCTTAAAAACAGGATGTTTAGAGTTTCGAATGAAAATGTAAACATCCGCACCGGTGTCTCGGTAAGACATACATACAATCAGCAACGGTATTTGCTTTTATAATTAATTTAAGCATAATGGCATGCAACAATATCTATCTTATTTAAATTTTGGTGTTGGTGAAAGACAGTTCAAACACTGAATAAATAATGATTCACTAAATAAATAGTGATTACAATATACTTTTTATAAAAACAAAACACATTTTTTTTTTATGTAACTGAATGACGAGACGAACTGGTCGTTTGCCTGATGGTAAGCAATACGCCAGCCCATAACAGTAACAGCACCACCCAGAACTTTGTTGCAACAATTTGCTGTTTATCGCGAGAAGCGATTTCAACCAGCAGGGCGATCATGTATCTCTTATTTCAATCAATTTCAATAAGAGACCCGTTTTGATGATGGTTTTGCGATCACTTAACCCGTTTGTTGCAATCAAACGTCAACGAAAGCTCGATTGAAATAAAAATAAGTTTTGACAAACTAAGTTTATATCGATATATAAACCATAGACAAGAGCCGTATTACACAGTAAAATTGAATAGATTGGGCGTATATATACATAACGATTCATAGCAAAATCTCGCTTTGTATACTTGTCTAGTTAGGAGCACATTGAAATCGAGACATAAAAAGTTACACGATCGCATTTTATCGATTGAAATAAATTTCTATTGCACGTTAGTCCGCAACATGCGATGTTCGCAACAGACTTACGTGATCGCCCTGCAGGAATATATAAGGTCATAATAAAATTTTTGTTGTCATTATTGCCTTCAGTCATACCAACATTTCTGGTGCCACAAGAATCTGACTGTACACGAACGATATTTAACTGACTGCGCCACTTTCAACATCGAGGCAAAGAATAATTATTACGAGGTGAAGCCAAAAAGGATTAATTCCAGTTCTTACCCTGTTCATATCGATTCTTGTCGCAGTATAATAGACATAAGAAAAAAACCGCATGCCAACCTTTTTCCATGAAGCGCTACATTAATAAAATGTTCTACAAAGATATTGCTTCAACTCAACGAAAAATAAGTATGTAGGCCAGTTATTTAGGTCTGAAAAAAGATTAAAATTGCAGTAATTTTGTATGCCCAAAATAAAATGGAGCGCGGGGAATGAGAACGCGGTTTCCGTTTGAGCGTGAGTTATTTTTATAAGATTGTATGTTGTCCGCCAGTACTGTAGATAAAAATAACAGTGCTAACCAGTATGGGCATTGACTTGCTTTTCTAAGATATACTATAGTAAGGGGCTATCATCAAAATAACGCGTTTTTGCACCCTACATGCAAACAAACTTGTTTTTACTGTTATTATAACCATACATCAGTATTGATTCATTTTTTTCTATTGAAAGCATAAACAGACGTTTGTAAGCATCTTGCATTATTCCCATATATCTAATTTATAGACTAAATGCGTAATTATGTAAATGTGTACTTCATTTTAGTCAAAATTAGTAATGGGCTAATGGAAACTTCACCATATAGTTATTATTCTTTTGTTTTTATATGATTAGATAGATGGATAGATAAACACTTTATTATTCACCTTAAAAATAGAGATAAAGTGCAAGTCAAATGTTTACAGTGGTGTAACAATGGGAGGTCTTATCGCTTAAAGCGATCTCTTCCAGACAACCTTTGGATGGAGAGGAATAACGAAACATACACTGACGGTGGTGATCGAAAATATAATAGACATACTAAGGGATTAATATTTGCCTTAATAATATTGACTGCAATGAATTAGGCAAATTGTTGTTCAGCTTTATTTTGGGAAACCATGTAAATATATAAACCGTCGCAAGTCAGTGTCTATACTGTTTCTTCATTAAAATGCTCGAATATGTTGTTATTGTGTACGTTATCTGTTCCAGACACCGAGAACATTCGGTTCGTGTTTGCCGCAGTAAAGGACACCATCCTGCAGTCCAATCTGAAGGAGTACAACCTGGTGTAAGCGACAACATCAGCGGTCCCTGACACAAATCTGTGATTGTGTGTAAAACACATAATTTAAACATCATTACTTCACAACAGAATGTGTATGTAAATTCACGAACTGAGATCGGGTGAACGAACTTATTTCAACTTAATACATTAATTGAGAAATTAAGGATAGATTGTAAGTCATTTAATCCAAATACTAGAGTCAGGAGGGCGCCCCGCGTCGACGAACGAAACGCGAGCGGCGCGAACATTCGTTCTCGATCCGAATGGATCGCTTCAACCGCAACAGGTTTTTTGACATGTTTTTTTATGATGAAGTTATTCACAATTTATGTATGTGTCTGTATCGGTGAATATTAAATTGTGCATTTTAAAAGTTTTGGTGAGTCTTGGCCTTACCATGAGCTGCTTTTAGTCATTGTTTTAGGATTTTTGTAAAGTTTGTTGCCATAATATCTTTCTACATTAGTATACATTATTGTGTCCAGACGGATGGATCGAACAAACTAGTCCAAGTTCGCGTCACCCTCGCGGGTCAGACGACACTCGGCGGTGGCGGTCGGGACGCTTCCGTCTTACTATTACGTATTTATTTAAGTGTGGTCAATCTGTCTCGGCGGACGCGGGCCGGACGCGCGTCTCGCCCGCCGCGGTCGAACCGCGCGTCTCGCCCGCCGCGGTCGGACCGCGCGTCGGCACGCCCGTCTCGATTCGCCGACTGTCTCTCTACCGCTAATGAATGATTCGATATACTAATTACACATAAATTATATACCATTACCGTTTCTGTTAGCTTGAAAGATTTTATTATTGTATTTAAATAAATATTTCGTTACTTTTGTACATTGGATTTTTTGTTACATGAATATAAATGTTATTATTTAAGCTGTTTATATTTAAATATATGGTGTTTCTACGCCAATTGACTTCACGCAGAATGTTTTACGTTTAACTGTAGGCTTTGTGCGCAGTGGTCTGGTATATTTGGTTTCTTCCTATTATTATCCATGTATGATGATTCCATATATGGCTAGATCGAATAGTACTATGTTAGTTGTTTAAGAACATTTTTGATGCATTTGATATAAACTTTTTTTACTAGAAACCCGTAAAATAATGCGAAATGTGAATTGTAAAAACCGAAACCGATGTTTTTTGCACGAAGCTTATACCACATGAATGTAATATATTGTACATTTGGGTCTAAATGTGCTGAGTGAAATGAGCGGACAGTACAATGCCAAGTTTTGCTATTGGCAACATTTATTGAAAGTAAAGCACAAATTTTTACACATTTTTATACATATTACGTATTGTTTTCCATATTTTAGAATATTTTATTATACCTATGCTTAATTTAGAGTGTTGCTTCGTGTTATTATTTTAGTTTAATGTATAGCAAGAAACAAAGTTTCTGTTTTTGAAGTTATATAAACTTATTGTATTAACTTATTTGTTGTTGTGTCTTTAATTTCTATTCTTCGATAAGAATGAACGTTTCGACTTCGACGGTTAAGCACAATGACGTATATCTCTGTCAATAGCAAAACTATATGCTTTATTTAAGATACAGCTGTCTGTAATGCTCAAAATAATGTGAAATAATGAAACTTAGCGCACAATATTGGAAAGAATATCTATTAATATAACCCACTAAAGTGCAAACCCTGTGTATGCCCTGTACATAGGACTTTTATTTTGTGCAATTGTACAGCCATATTGTGAATTAGTTCGGGGCCGCGGCGGCACTTTCACAAGCGTGCGAGCGTGCGTGACATCGCACGAGTGAGTTGCACCCTTAAAATTAATATTTTTAAATCTTTGATTTAATTCAAGGATATGTCCGAGGATTTTTTTAACCAAGTTTTATTTTGACGTTATATCGTAAACTTTCGGCAGGATCTCTTAGCGTGTGCACATATTGCAAATATGGCGTCGCTACGAACAAACACTTGATAAAGAATTTGTGAATCGTCACTGTAATAAGGAGCATTTAAAGAAGCGGCGCGATATTTGCATCGTGTGTACAAACCCTTGCCGTCGAACACAACTGGAATGTACTTGGAATTGACGTAGTTATTCAAAAGTGAACAAAGCACAATGTACCCTATTTTATTGGCAATTAGTTATATTCTAGCCCCGCGTTCGTGCGGTGTCAGCATCTCGTGACGTCATCCGCCGCCGATTCGTATCTTCCCTACGAATTGACTGAATTCGTGTACTGGTGTGGTTCATGTTTGTTTTAACGGTTGGGCAATGAAATACACAAAATATTGCTAAACTATATTATAGTCTAAAGTTGCTTTACCTTTTGCGTGAGATTGTGAGAATTTTAGCTTAAGTTCCGACTGAAGATGGATGCCTGTATGAAATATTGTAAATTATAATTTCTCATAAAATATAATTTTTTTCAGCTACGCGAGTGGTTTTCTTTATCATGACCAACCCGTAGGCAGTAAGAACATTGCTTTTGAGTTTCATACTTGTTAAACGCTATTAGCTTAATCAAAACTTAGTAATTAGATGCGTAATTGGCGTAAATGTTAAGTACATTTGCGCCAATTACGTTAGCGTTAATACGTAAATAAGCATTGCATAGCGTGACTGACTAGCCGTCATAATAATCACTTTTTTTTCAACAGTTAACACCGATTGCTTTTCTGTTGAATTCCATTAGTCATTACAGTCACTTTACCACCATGGCGACTAGTGAACACGTCACGAACATCACTTCATTGCTATCTAATAAAGAAGCAGATATCTACGAACTAAGTGAAAAAGCTACTAAAATTGCTTTGCAATATTTTGAATGGCGCTACGTGACTTTTGTGTATCTAAATTCGACCCTATGTTTTGGTGCCGAAGTCTTCCTAAAGTCGTACAAAAAAACAGTAATTATAGGAAAAGGCACGTTTTATCCTAACTTCGTCAGAAAAACCCGTCAATATGTTTTGTTTGGAAATAGTGTCACTAACATCATGCACACACTGGAATGGATGCGAGCCCACGAATTCGACAACACCGGAAAGTACATAATTGTTTGTCATTCTCTGGACATACGCGAGTGTGACGAGGCAGTCGCTATACGAACCTTTTGGGAATTCAAAATCACCAATGTCATTCTTCTTAAAAGTCTTGGAAACGAAGCTACTGGATTTACATACTTCCCGTTGAGCGACAAAGCCTGCACTTACGACGAACCGTTGCGATTGGAGAATCTGACATCATGCCTCGACGCTATAGATTTCGAAGAATCGTGTAATTTATTCCCGATGAAATTGGGTAATTTAAATGCATGTCCGCTTATAGTATCAACGTTTCTACAACTGCCTTACATGAACATTGAAAATGGAAAACCGAGCGGCTCTGATGGCGAGCTGCTAAGTTTGGTCGCCGAGAAATTAAATGCTAATCTAACTGTTATGACGCCTCGTTTGGGTACCGGTTGGGGGCGTCTCGAAAGCAACGGCAGTTGGTCTGGTTCACTCGCAGATGTTTACCATGACTACGCCATTTTTTCCATGACTTCAGGTGCTTTGACACTCTCTCGCTTCTCACACTTTCAGCTCTCCACCGAATACAATTCAGCGAGTGTGGTATGGATCACACACCCCGCGAAGAAAATTCCCTCCTCATTCAAGCTAACTTATCCCTTTCAACTTAATGCGCAGATAGCTTTGATCATCAGCTTCGCCATCGTAGTTGTATGTTCTTTAATCATTCGAAGTAGACTCTGGTCTAGGGTCAGTCGCAAAATTAAATTGGAGAGACCCCGTAGCAGTGTAGTCTTCTACTCTTGGATGATATGTATGGGTCTGGGTGTACCGACAACGAAATTGCCCTCGAAAACTGCGCTTCTTTACGTCGTGCTTCTCTGGATGTGGTATTGCATCTTAGTAAGAACTTTTTATCAAGTTTCCCTCATATCTGCTATGAAAGCGAACTATTTCTATCCAGAATTTGAAACAATAGACGACGTTGTCGACGCCGAATATCCTTTCGGAGGTGGAGGTGCGCTCAGAGATTACTACATAGACTACCCGATTGTGTATAACCATTGGACAGATGTTAGAACTCCAGACATCATACCCACTTTGAGGAACTTATCAAAAGGAATGGAGTTTGTGCTTGCGATGAATATGGAAAGTGCTAAAACATGGATTTGGAAAGAAAAGATGAATGTTCACATGCTGTCTCAAAAAGTCGTCACTTGTCCAACCGTAGTATTTTTCAAGAAGTATTCTCCTCTAGCAGACCCCGTTAACTGTGTGTTGGTAAGGTTAACTGAATCAGGTTTTTCTGATAAACTATATAAAGACTATGCAACTCGAAAACTTGTGCATAATTCAGAAAATTCGATTGAGTCGATTAAATTGGAACATTACACTGGATGTTACGTGGTATTAATCGCGGGTTGGGTCGCATCATGTTTATTATTTATAGTAGAAATCTTTTTTGATAAAATACGAAGTATTAAATAATGGAATACATTCCATTATTTAATTACACCACACGTGTCAATCATTTTAAGATTCATCGTGTAATTACCTTGTTCAATTCAATTCATTTATTGACCACATTTACGTTATATTAGGCATGTCATTGTTATACAAATTTAATTAATTAATTATTATCTACCTACTTAAAATATTAAATATGAGATTTCAAAATGAACATTCTGCCTTCCAGCATTTCGTCATAAATTCGTTTACTTATTTTGTCCATTCGGCCGTTAATTAAAGACATTGCATAAAAGCAAAGCACTCTGTTTATACCTATCTAAAGCCATTGATAACGACTGTAGGTAATAATATACACAGGTATGTAATTATTTACTTACACGGCGGCGGCGGCGTAGAAAAATGGTAAATAGATGCAGCAGCTAAAAGCATATTAGGTGTATACTAAAAAGAACTCGCATTCATTATTTTTTATTTGTAGCATCTGACGTCTGATCGCGCATCGTCTCAGTCAGTTTTCAACGAGACCAAAAAAAAGATTTAAGATTTTACCACGAGTTGTAACTGTTCCAAGGGTTATCTCATCATTCCGTATGATTGATATGCTGTTGACTTGAGAGAGATTGTAGAGGCTGGATTCGTGGAGAAAAGCAACAAGGATTTTCATATATTCCATTTTGAAAATATGTACATACCTATAGTTAATTATTACATTAAGATTATTTTGAATTTCCTGAAAGACAGACTGGAGCGCGGAGCCTATAATCCGTCAGCACTTCTTAGGTGTCTACAGAATATTGTTAACAGGTCACATTATTTCTTTATTAATATTTGAGATTATTTATGAGAAACTTAAGAAAACTAGTAAGTTGCGGTTTTCTTTAAGAAAATATAAGTTTAATTGTATGGAATAACATATTTATTCGTGTGAGAATGAGTAAGTATTATGCACACTCATTTTGTTTATTTTGAGAAACTGAGAACCTAACTACATGAAAAGTGTAACTAGCATAATTAGATCCGAAAGAGAAGAATAATGTAGCTGTTACCGACATGCTCTAACAATAGATAAATAAGCGCTCTCAAAATCATCATCATCATCAGCCGGTTGTCGTCCACTGCAGGACATAGGCCTCTCGCCACGCCACTGCGCCCGGTCTTCGGCACCTCTCATCCAGTTTCTACCGGCCGCCTTTCGCAAGTCGCTCTCAAAATAGCTAAACAAAAAACATAATATTTGCAGCACAGTTTATAACAGGCATTACATAAGCACTACACAGATCCTAGGCGTCGAAACAGGAAGTGTGTTAATGTAGCTCGAGCCATAAAAATGGCGCATTTGGCGCAATACTGAATGCACTGTAATCTGTCATCCTGATGGCTGTAGGTTAGTGTAGTGTAGGTCACTAGAATACTATTACTTACGTACCTACTAGATTTACTAGAAGCATGGTTGTAGTTTGTAGTTAAGTACTTTATTTCAGACTGATTTATTATTTGACACATTTTTTTTTTACTCTTAATAGATCTATGTTTGGCCACTATCTCGCTTGATGTGAAGCGATGATGTGGCCTAAGATGGAGCACATAGATCTAGAGAGAGACGGCAGTTGAGCGGCTGCTCAGACCCGTCTCCCCGATGGTTCCCCGATGGTCACATTATTTTGTGTAACACGTTTGTATGTGTATGTACATTATTTTATCATACCCAAATTCAAAATATATAGTGACCATCATAACATAAACACTAGAAATAAGGGTAGGATTGTTGTAACTAGGTTTAGACTGACTAAAACTTATAAGTCCTTTATGGGCAACTGCGAACGTTTTTATAATAAAATTCCAAAATGTACAACGGAGCTCACAGAAATTAATTCAAGTTACGCGTTAAGACTGTTCTAATGAAAAAAGCATACTATACTGTTCGTAATTATATAGAAGAAAAAGATGCTTGGAACATTCCACTTCTGCAAAGTAGCCAACTGGTACATAAGAAACATAACTTTGTAGAAAAACCAAAAAATTGTAACAAAGTCTCTTAAAGAAATGCCCCTCATTTTCTTGCCGTATCTTCTGAATAGTGGTTCTTTTTTCGATACGGTGGTAGTCATGGTGAAAATTTGAACTTCATAAGTGCGTCTGTGATGCCAAAACTGAATAAAGAGATTTTGATTAATTGATTGCTCATATGTACATAAATATATATGTATAGATAGGATAGACGTAGGTTTCACTGTGCGATGTCGTCTAAAAACATGGAAAGTCAGAATCATGCTAAAAGTTTTAATCCAGTTGCAGGGAGCATAGGCACAATGGCCATACCATATATACCATACTATATACCATATGTTCATTGCTAAATAAAGATTTTTATTTATTATTCTATTTATTACTTACTTATATATATATATATATATATATATATATATATATACACATAGATATGTATAATTATTTATTTCATTTGTTTTGTATATATTTTATATAATTTTAGTTTAAGTATGTTGTTATAATAAATACCTTCGTTTTTATGTCTGCACACTATCGTCTATAAATATTGTCTCTTTATAGCAAACGGTTGTCTGGAAGAGATCACTGTTTAGAGATAAGACCGCCTATTGTATCATAAGAAAGTATGAAAGTATGAAGAAATGGGAATAGAAATGTGCACAAATTATCTCTTGATAGAGACAATTGACGTCGGATTGCAATGGATGAGGCTGGCACAGGACCGGAAAGAGTGGCGTGAACGAAAGGAGGCCTATACCCAGCAGTGGGTGGATACTGGCTGATTAGTAAAGACAATTACTAAATAAGATCTGGTAATCAAAATTATGTAGAGTTACGACTTCATCCCTCATTGTTCGACAGCATTGTTTGTGATAAGTACCTAATCTCTATATCTAAATATATATGTATAATATTTATATCTATACCTCCTTGTAATATTGAATGACTCCATAACGACTGAAAGGATTTCAATGTTTGGAATGTAGGTCCTGAAATAAGACATCGGATTTCATCCTGGAAAACGTACAGTTCCTTAGGAAACAACTATAAATCGAAGTCAACACGGACGGAGTCGCGGGTATCAGCTAGTAGTACAATTTTAAAAAGTAAAGCTGCAATGTCTATTTCTTCTGCGATTCTAACGTTGGAGTTTTGGAGTTGCCGTCCTCGTCGTCGGCGGCACGTAATCTCTTGTGTGTTTGATATGTGCGGCAGCGGCCGGCGAAACGCCAAAAAGTAGTTTTCCCATATTAAGGTTACTCTACTATATCCACGGAAACAGAGAAAGGGGACAAGGGGACATAATTTTAAATATTTTATTAATGTACCGCTGTCCCCGTTTAAAGGGGACACGGCTTACGGGGACAACGGACCTACACCCCGATTTCAAGCACTTCTCGATTAACTATCCGGCTGAAACTTTCAGGGTAGCTCACAAGTCTCACAACCCGATGAAAATGCATTCTTAAGCCATAAAAACGTAGATTTTTGGGAAATAAATTATTTAATAAGCTTAGTCGCTATGCGATTATGCCGCTCAGTTAATAATGGGTAATTAGTTTTTTTTTTATTCTTTTTACAAGACTGGGTCTGCGTTTGATCACAATCTCAACTGATGGGAAGTGATGGGTGTGATGGGAGTGATGCGGTCGAAGATTTAGCACGCTTAGCCAGTAGATGCTTGTTCACTCTAGATTTGAATACACCCAAATTGTATTTATGTGGAAACACAGACGACGGCAAGGCATTCCACTCCTTTGACGTTCGCACTAAAAAGGATGACCCAAAACGTTTAGTACGAACAGGCGGAACTTCTACCATGTATGGGTGCCGTGGTGCCGATCGTCTAGTTACTTTGTTAATAATATTTCTCTAGAAGTACTTTGTTCTCAAGTCGATTAGATACTTATCAATAAGAGCCTTTGGAGGAAACACTTCATTATTACACTGAAAAGGTCAATTGGTGTTTACTCCGATTTTGCAATAATTAATGATTTTGCTAAGTCGGCTTTGTCAGCCTGTCAGGAAGATTAGGACAAGTCAATTACGCGTTAATAAACTTGGCATAAATTAATTAAGTGTAGTCGAGTCGGGAGCTTGTTCAAGATATATTGGGGCATACAAAGCCGTTTAACTTGATAATATTTCGCTAAGATACCTACCTATGAAGGTAGGTGAAAGTAGTAAGGCATGTAATATATAACATTTATATACCTATCTATATAGGTACCTACTCTTATTTTAGATCTACGTCCTTTTATACTTGATCACATCGTCATTTATTTACCCCAGGCGAGATAATGGTCAAACAGCCATTGCTATTTCGGATAAATAAATTGCCTGACAGATTTCTTATAAAGAAAATATATAAGAAATCTGGCTGGCAGGTAAACTACCTATATCGAAGTGTATTGCTACACCCTAATACTACAGGGTCCAGGTCGGTAGTTATAAAACTATTGGACACTGTGTTGCATAACTAAATAAATAAATATCTATTAGTAAGTATATCAATATTTGGTAAGTATCTCAATAATTAGGTACTTGATGAATATCAGGAAAACTTAATCGTTCACTAAGGTAAGGTGAATCCAATTAACTTGTAAAAGACACAGATTCCTATCTATAGGTTGAAATCTGGGATATCCCTGTATAAATTTGGATGATAATTTTCTATCATTCCAATACTGAGTCCAATTATAGACCTAGAGTGTCAGCGGTAAGATAGTAACAACACATTTTTGCGCGTAATATTGAGAGAATCTATTAAGTACTATTATAAAAATGGAACTGAGTCAATTCTATACATTAAAGATATTTTTGAAAAACTAACTGAGATTGACTATTTAGAGAGTACTGAACATGAATCGACAGATTTTAGAATTTTTGTTTGAATGTTTGTTATATATATATATATATATATATATATATATATATACTCGAAAAGTGCTGAACAGATTTTAATTTGGTTTTTAAGGTTTGACATAAGTCAGGTTTGGTTGCGCTCTCGTATACCTATTGGGGAGATCTTGCTAAAATGGTCTCGGAACAAATACGACAACGGGCTCTCTCTGTAATAAATATAATACACAATAAAATAATTAATGCAGATCAAGAAGCAAGTATTCTCATTAATGATGATGATCAAGCTACATAGTTGGCATTATCAAGTTTATCAAAGGGAACATTTTTACTTGATTAATCTTTAAAGTGCAATGAAATTAAATCGTTCTGTTCCATCAGAAACGAATTACCTACTGCTGATCTTTAGATTTCATTAAAGCTACTCTAGACAAGTATTAAAAGCCGAGATAGTGTAGCTTTTGCCTTTGAAGCCTTTCGTAATACCGCACATGTGCCAGATATTCAACTGCCAAGCGGTAGTGTGTATATGTTACGGCTGATAGCCGAAGTGCGGCTACACCTAGTTTTAGCCGGCTACAACTAGAAGCAGCCGGCTACATGCGGTTAAACTTAGATGTATCTTATGCGAGATTGTAAACTGTCGAAAGATTGTGAACCGTCGCATTATTTTTCAGTAGATTATAATCTATTGAAGTGATAGATGATAATCTACATTATATTATATCTAATATACATGTTCGCGGCGTTGGGGTGGCCCAAGGGCCACCCCCGCCTCACCCTAACCTACCGAGGGCTGCCCCTTATACGTTTGATTGGTGTGCGGCTGCACCTAGTTCTAGCCACTAAGATGAAGGCTAAACCTAGTTCTAACCGAAGATAAGTAGGATATATCTAAGTTTAACCGCATGTAACCGGCTGCACCTAGTTGTAGCCGGCTAAAACTAGGTGTAGCCGCACTTCGGCTTTTATTCGTAACATATACATTACTGTGTTCTGGTCTGAAGTGTATTGTTTCAAGTGAAATTACTGGCCATTAAAGACTTAAGAGCCATTGCCTCAGTATGACAAGCGCAGGGCGGTACCGCGCAAGATTTTGCTAAGCAAATTTTGGGTGGTGCTGCAACTTTATTGCTATGGATGCGTTGCTCACCATCAAGTGAACGACCTGCTTGTAACTCAGTTTTATGAAAAAGACCGTCAGGCCTTGTGCCTTACCCAAACTGAAAAAAAATCCGTCAGATTGGATTAATATTCATTTTTAGAAAATAAAACACAAAGCGACTTCAACACTGTCTATATTTTTAATTGTTGATTTTTTCAAAAACGGTGTATCAAGTTCGTTAAAATGTACATATATGGGACCACCTCTGAAGTATGACCTACCAAACTAAAAAAGAATCATCAAAATCTATTCATCATTTCCGGAATAATCGCGTAACTATCATACAAAAAAAAGTTAAAATAACATACATTCGAATTGAGAATCTCCTCTTTTTTTGAAGTCAGTTAAAACAATGAATTTAAACAGATCCTGCAAAAATACAATTGCAATAATCCGTTTTATCTCTCCAATCATGTAAGACGCCATTCAGATGTTAGGTGTCCCATAAACTTAATGCTATCTTAATAAATCCCCTAAGCAGCAACTGGCTACGACGAAAATCAAAGTGTAACATCCCTAAATGGATTTTTGATAGTGCCATTACATATATTTTACGACTTTCATATTGAAACTCTTCGTTTTTACCTCATAAACTTTTTTATTTCAGAGTAATATGTGCAGGCCTTCCAACATCCCTTGTATAACGGATAATAATAGCTATGAAAAAGGAGCTCTGGTTATTATTGTTCTGGTTATTATGTTCTGATACCCTTTGGTAAGTGATTTTCTAATTTACCGAAATATCTGTATTTATCTTCGCTTTGATAGCCAACAAACTCCAAACAATGTATCGAAAAACTCACTTTGCGTCGAAACCTATTGTTTGATGTTTGAAATCGATTCTCGAATTCGTAATATGCTCATAGGAAATTTTATTTGATCCCTTGGATTTGGCAAACTGTTTCCATTTTAAGGAAAAAATGTGAGTTGGCGCTTGCGCGGCAGAGCAGCTTCGTACTGCGAAATTTGGATAGAAGTCAGTTGAGCGCGCGAAAGCGGATAGCAACATCCGAACTGGCGTGTCTTTCTAGGATCTACGAAAAACTTTTCCGATACGTTACTCTTCAAAAGCTCACAAAGATAGATAAACGTGCTTTTTTCTTTTTCTTTTTTTTTGTGATACTGGCCATCAATATGTATGCGAACATATTAATTATCTCGACACTGGTGCTTCATTTCGCGAGCGCAAAAGGTAAGATTAATTATGGTCATTTCTTTAGCTACTTCGGTATTAATGAGTGGAATATAAGACGGGGACTTGTATTAAGTGCCATATCAATGGGCCTGCGTAAACAAGATTATTTATTAAAGACTTACTGTTGTTCGTTGTAAGTGCTTTTATTGCTTGGGGGAACAGTAAGGAGTAAAAACTTGATCTAATTCCGCTGGACTGTTAAGTTCAGTCATCTTAAAAATAAGCAAAATCTTCTCTCAAAAAATCCCTAATATAAATGGAAATGAAAATATAAACTGGTTAGATTAAAATGTAAAATATGCTTAATAGACACCAGACTAATTCCTGAAGGTCCTTTGAAATAAATGTATATACATCCTGTCATCCATCTACTGACCACCTCACCTGCCTCTCTCACGTCTAATGTGTCTCACGTTGTATTACGTGTATATGACATTAAAAAGTAGTAATGTGTAATGAGTATTGGCATTTTTGTGCCTATTTAATAAATATTTTTTGACTTGACTTAATATATACCGCACAGGTTCCTTTCCGTTTTATCACCGAATATTCCGCAATGTAAGTCGGCATCTTTCGTTGTGACAGGAGTTCTTTGACTGGAAATAAAAAGTGATGGAGCTCGAATTTGTATTGTTCAAAGACGTGTGTTTTTTCGACTGTGAAGTGCAAGTAATGCGTGTATAATGAAGCTGTACTTGTTTACGTAAAATAGTGGAAAGAAGTAGACACCTGCCTTATATGGAAAGCATACCTCCCGTATTATGGAAAGCAGTCACCGTGCCGATGGATAGACATCTGAAAAACTAGAAGCTTTTTCGATGTATTGTCGACCCAATAAGAACGGGAAAAAATGTGAGGAGTTGATTAAAACATATGGTAACATCCATGAAATTCAAATTTTGCTGTTTTCTCCAGGGAGTTATTAATTAATGTTGAAGCATATGCCATTGAGTAAGAGACTACTTTTTTTGATGGCTTACTTATTTTCATATATCCACTGTTTGCCATATAAACTTTCGCAGTGCCTCGAATACTTTGAAAGTGGTAAACTGAAAACTCGGGCTCAGATTTCAATGTGTAAATAACTCGGTATTATAATACGCCAAAACTAAAGAAAACCAATTTTACTTACTCACCGTCTGCAAAGCCCTGCTATCTTCAATTTTTTAAATGAAATTACTTCATACTTTAGAATTTGCAAGTCAGTCAGAGTAATTTAAACGTCAGGCGTACCTTTCTTGCTACGCTTGCTACGAAATGTCCGTAGCACTCGTAGCGTGTAACGCTTCAGTTAGAATTGCTACGGTACAGTAAAATTTTATGCTACACTGAGATTCACGTTCATGTGAAGAACTTATAAGCAGAATTCTTTGAATATTCAAACGAAGTAGGAGTTTTTGAATGCATTGTGCCCTTTCCTTTTATTGAGTAATAAGATTTCATTTTAAAAATCGCTTAGTGAAATTTAAAATATCTACGCATGTGACAAACAAAACATTTTGGTAGTTTTTAACTAAATTAAAGGTCAATTTGAAATTCTAGCAAGTAATTCTTATGCTTTACAGAAATATTAAAAAAGTATATGATACCGTCACTGATATAAACCGCTTTCAATTTGAGAGCATAGATTCGATAAAAACAAAAATGTTTACTTCTGATATGTTCCTATCAAGATTAATACCCTTAATTTTACTCAGTGATTGCTTTAGTACATGTCTTTGGCAAGGCGCTTTTGTAATCTTTTGGTGATTGTAGGACTTCACAATACTCTGCGCTGAAAAATCCGATGTTACGCTTCTTCTTCTCTCGTGTGGGGTGTGGCCAACCCTGCTGTCGGAGTGGTTTAAACCGCCCGAAGGCCTCCGACATGACCTAACGACTGTTGTCCTAAGAAAACAACGCTAATAAGTAGAGTGTTTTATGCTATGACAGTGTCATTAGAGATCATGTCATTAGAGAGTAGGTTATTCCTATTTTTATTGGTGTCGTTATAAACAGCAATATTCTTGAGAAAATAAAACATTAAATTAAACACAACGTTAATGCACTTCCTCCTAATATACCGAAGCGTATATTGTTATGTGCCTATCGCGGTATAGCCGAATAGTAAAGATGTATTTCTACCTTACATTGCGCACGTACATTTACCTAAATGTATTATTCAGAGAACAGAGTACCTCGTAGATAAGTTCCTCAACGAGGATGTGGTTTTATCTATCCTTAAAACGGAATAAATTGAGTAACAAACCTCTTAAATGTAGACATAGTTCTACAAACACAGATTCATTTCAGTCGTACTGGTTTTATCAGTTAGGTACATCCCATGTTTTAGCAGCTTATGCCACTTTGGTGTCTCCCCATATCCATATTAACATATAAAATATGGTTCAAGCTTAAGTTAGCTGCAATTTGTAGTCGAAGCAAAATTTGCATGTTGTAAACTTTTGCGATTCGAACGAATAGTTCGTAATATAAACTAGTTTTTCATGTAAAAGTACTCGTCGGAATTTAGCGATCAACTGATCAATTTTGAGAAGTTCAATTGGTTCGTTATTCGTATATTCTTCTATATTATAAAAGTAGTGTCGGTACTACATAAAAGTTATACTCGTTCTTGACTCCACTTAATACAAAATCTCCAAACCTATAAACCCTAGTTTCAAGTTCGGTACGTCCTTTGCTTATCATAGATATTAATTATATTATTCTGTGGCCACAGCTTTATATTGTAAGTTCATATGAGCATGAGAACTTGTTTGTGTAATATTATTTATTGTGCAAAGTATAGAGTGTTTTCTAAGTCTATACATCTTCCGAAAGGATTTTTCTAAACTCCCAAGGGAAAGCGGAAAATCCAGGGGTCGCATACTCAACGAAGCCGCACCGCGGATAAGTCTATTAGGGACCTTGTTACTATCGCGGCTTTGTTCGTATGGTCTTATTAAATATTTATCTATACATTTTTGTCTTATTTGGTTCAATATTCGGTGTAGGTCAGTTGTCCCCGTAAGCCATGTCCCCGTTAAACGGGGACAGTAGTACTTTAATAAAATATTTAAAAATACGTCCCTATGTCGCCTTACTCTGTTTCCGTTGATAAGTAAAGTAAACTTTATATGGGAAAATTACTTTCTGGCGCTTCGCCGGCCGCTGCCGCGTGCCGCTACCTAGTGGCTGTATTTCCGTAAAGGGGACAATGGTACGAAAAAATAATGACGTCCTGTTGTCCCCGTAGCGTGGACAAGACCTACGGGGACAACGGGCCTACACTCAAGATTCTGGTCATGAAGGAGTGTCCAAAAGTAAATAACCATAAATAATCAACCTTCAAATCTTCGTTACACTAATGATCAGAGACGTCGATCCCGCGGTTGTTGTCTTAATTTGGACAACAATCGTTAGGTCATGGTTAGGGGTAATATTTAGTTTTCTTTGGTTAGGGTATGACATTTAAATATAATAAATAAATAAAAAGTATGTGTATAGGTAATGCATGTGATTTTTTAATTAATATTGTAAGTCGATTCTAACATTATTTAAAGAAATTCAAATAAAGTATACTTTGTTCATAATTAAATACAATACAATACATGTCGGAGGCATTTGGGTGGTCCAAATACTCCGACACGAGATAAGAGAAGAAGCTAAACTCAACATATAACCAAAAAGGTTTAAGCATGTCGATTATATAAAAATGGCGTCTAACGCTGCCTTAGTACGGTTATTAACGTTATAAGACATATAGTAATAAAAATGAAATTATATTTAATTTAAATTTACGAGAAAGCACATAATGACGTCTAACTGCAGATATTAACATTAAAAATATAATTGCTAATCTAAAACCACAGAATGTATAGGTAATAGTACTGCGTAGATACTAAGGCTGTTTTTATTACTTGTAGTTTATTATTAAACATCTCAATTTATCTCGTGAAATTGGAGTACACAAATTAAATCAGGGCAATACTTTTGGATTACAAAGACACAACGGCGCGGTGGCGTGATTGATGAATCTTGTGACCTATTTATTAAGAAACCAGAGATAGAAAGAAGGCTTAGAGGAATTTATTTGCCATCATAATACGCTAAATATACACCTTAACATGTATCTATAGTTACATTATGTATAGACGTTAATAGATGCGTCGATTGATACCACATGGGTACTATTTTACTATGAAAATTAACGTGGTTTGGACACATTATTAATAATATTTTACGGGTGACACTCACGCTTAAATTGGAGTAATCCAACTATAGTTTCAACCACAAAAAAGACCACCGGATGTGGTTGAAACTATAGTTAGATTTCTCCAATTTAAACGTGAGTGTCACCTGTAAATTATTATTAATAACATGGGTACTAAATGATTGTTTGCACAATAGGAGTAATTCGGTTACGCATAAATATGTGAACATAATAAACTGATGAATATAACATATATTATGGACAAACCTATGATAATGATTGATAGTAGTTGATAACACAATTATTAGACCCATCGTGTTAAATAGCCGGGTCCACACCGGCCGTTCCTCGTTCAGATCCACGATCAAACATTTGCTTTGTTTGGTTCGTCGTCACAGTTGATTTACTAGTTACTACGTAAAGTCTCGTTCTTTGGAGTAATTCGTGCACTAGTATTTTATGATTATGAAACTGAAAATCACAAGTTACAAGATACTTAAAGGACAGCCAGTCATAGCCAGTAATATTAGTTTTTAGTTCGTTATGGAGTAGACACCAGAACTCTAGATTTCTTTAATCACACAAGGCTGCTACCTAATACTATTCATTCCGTATTAAAGTTTTAAATATTTTACTCCATTATATAAGTACATAGAAAGCAAAACTGTATATAAACCCGATGTAACCCTCATTCCTAGTTCCATAGATGGAATAACGCAATCCCTGGATTAGGCCAGTCACAGCCATCATTTAAATAAATTATTCATATCTAAACTCTCGATTTCTTCAATCACGGCCGCGTTTCATTACAAACTAGGGCACCATTTCATGCAAATGAGGCGGAACTAAACCTCGGGTGGAGGCCGGGGATCACAGGTGCGCTGGGTTGTTTTGATTGTGTTATGGCATACTATGGAGCAAGAGGTTAAGCCGTGATCAGCTGGTTCAATAACAGTATTTGTAGGATGGTCTTGGTTTAATCAATGTCGCATTGTTATCCTTTTCAGATGTTTCTAGCTGTGGTCTTTCAAATGAGCCAAATCCTGAACAATAGTCGCGAGAACTACGCAGGTGTGGTCGGGTTGTTGTGATTGTGTTATAGCATACTATAGAGCAAGAGGTTAAGCCGTGATCAGCTGATTCAACAACAGTATTTGTGGGATTGTCTTAGGTTAATAAATGTCACTTTTTAGTTGTTTCTAATTGTGTTCTTTCAAATGGTCAAACCCTAGAGAATAGTGGTGAAACCCTGGAGAATAAGTGGTGAGAATCACGCAGGTGTGATCAGGTTGTTTTGATTGTGTTATGTCTTACAATTGGAGAGGAGTTAGAGAAAAACCTTCGCGTGTGATTATTTCGAATCCAATAGGAAAATGCCCGATCCCGATTCTCGTTTACCTTTGCTCGGCTTTTTTGTCGTATAGTCTAGTGAACTTATTTTTTTGTATGATTTTGTATGAAAATGGATATCTAATCCGGATTACCAAGACTTCATGTTGGCGTTAGTGGACCTACCCCTTTTTCCTCATCCATCCAATTTTGCCATTATATCAAACCCCCATACGTTATCAGGTTCGTTTATTCTGTTACATATTTGTTTTTAAGCTATTGCATAGCTTCTATCGCGGGCCTTGAGCGTGGAGACTGAATCCAGAAATTCCGTAACGAAAATAACCTAACACCCCCCACTCCGAATGCTATGCAATAGCTTTACCGCGGCAGTCTCCGAGTGCCACACGTCTTTTTTTTTACCTTTTACTATGATTGATGCTTTGATTCTCAGACATCCCATGTAGTAGTGTTCATAGATAATACAGTGCCATAATTTTGTTGTTTGAGCCCCGTTGTTTAAACTGTATTACTTGACTACCCATCAATTAATTAAATGTTTGCATAATTAACTTTTGCCTAGGTATTGTTAGTCCTCGCAACTTCTTTTTGATTTTTTTATATGTAGATGAAACATCTTGTTTGAATAACCATTTCCATATCTATATTAGTTAATATTTTTATCGCATCCGGTTATAACAGTTGTACAGCTCTCCACTCAAAAGTATATTACAATTTTATTGATTTATTTTATCTTTTATATTGATTTTCTGTCGTTAATTTTATTGTTACACTGATATTTTTTAGACAAAAATACAGAAATAGATAATATATTCCGTAAATATTTGAAAGAAAGATTACCTATTTCAGTACGTACTAAATGGCAATATTTGGCCAATTGCTACGGAATGCTACGCCGCCGCCGTAGCGTCGTAGTCGTTTTCTCGTCTATAAAGGCCAACTAATATCGTGCTTTTGAAGGATGAAACCATTGAGGTCTCACCATTCCTCAATGGATGAAACAAAGTGACTTTAAGCTCCGACACGATCTCAACCGCAAATTGTACTGATACCAACCAAGTATGTGCTTAATTTCTCGGGTAATTTCCAATAATCTATATAGAAACACAACACAAAAATAAATGAAGTTTCTGTCTGTTATTTTAAAAATAATATCAATATCTAAGCGGGTAATGCTATTTACAAGATGTCTAAGCGTAAATGTTGTTACATTTTATATCTCTTTGTCTGGAATTCTGAATTTTTATACTTATTCTCTCAACGGGCTTCCACAGGTTAGAAAGGTGAAAATATCAGAGATCATTCAAAGAGTATTTTTATTTGCAATTACTTAACGACGAATACAAATACAACGAATAATCAGCGATAAAATATTTGTACCGTCGTCGATGCGATGTTAACAATTTTTATGAGTTTTTATCAGCTAAATTCAAAACTAATGGCCCTAAAGCTCTTTGGATGACAAAATTTTCTTTTCTAAAAGGGCTTCTTGTTCTAATGTATGTGCTTATTTTAACATTCCACATTCCCTAGTCTCAAATAAAATAAGCTTTCAATATTCTGCGAGTTTTCGTTGCTTTGATATAGAAGCCTATGAAATAATTTTTAATAAAATACCTAAAGCTACATTTGTATTCAAGGGGCCTCGTCAAAATAAACCAACGTTCAATTCAGTTTATATGTATTGGATTTTAATATTATCATACGTATTCCTAATACGACCTACGACCTTCTGCTAAACTGGTAATAGGCCGTAAGACTCCAATTATTGGAGCGTATATGCTTAAATAACAAATATCTACAAAGAGTCTGATTCTCTTTTGTGCCATAATCCAATTGAACAAAAATACCTAACAGTGTCTATAAGAGTCGTAAATTTCGATTCCTGAAAGCCGGCGTGAAATGAAATGATGTGCTTTCCAGTAATCCCAATACGCTAATACCTTGCGACGATCCATAAAAGCTTCTGCGAAATCCAATATAATATGAAGAGAAAAGCATTTTTCATCTGTCGTGATGTCATTTTGTTTTTATAAGCAATATCAAAGGCTTAACGTGGAAACACGTTTTAACCCAGAATATACGACAAGATCGAACATTTGGATCGGTAGAGATGGTAAGCCAAATAGCCTGGATTCTATTTCATGGGTTTTCTAATATTATTATTAAATACATACGCACACCAGTGGGACCAAGGGTAAAAATAAATAACGCATCCAGTGGGACGATGAGGTGGGACGAACGAGCAATAATAAAATGATGCAGACGTTTTTAACAGCATTTATGGCTTTATCTGTTTATCGTACTGTTCTATGTTGACAATCTATCTAGACCATATTAAACGTAGGTTTAACGTGTAAAAGAAATGTTTCGGCAAGCGTTTCGGTAGCTGGAGCAAGGAGAATGGAATATAATACTGTACAATATATAGATAATTAATTTTTAGAAAAAAACAAAAACCGACTTCAGTGTATCTTCGAAGTCCAAGGTCACATAACGATGAAATTTATTTGGGACCATTTCGTCGACCAGCTATACTGAACCCGAAGCAAAAAGAATTTTCCAAATCGTTTCATAAATGACTGAGTTCTGAGGTGACAAACATAAAAAAAATACAATCGAACAGAGAACCTCCTCCTTTTTTGAAGTCGGTAAAAAAATAAAATTTAGGAGCATTCCGACGACGCATTAAAACCTGCTTGAGCTTCATCATCCTTCGTAAGCCTAATGCATATAAACCACTTTCCTTTCGTCATTGATATAAACCTAATGCAGAAGTTTTAGTAATTGAGAATAGCGGTTGTCGGTTTAAATAAAACTAGATTCTCTCCGCGGTTTCACCCGCAGTTTCCTAGGATAAATCCTATCCTCCTCATCCTATCCTAATCCTATGTGATAATCCAAGGTACAAGCTATCTCCATTCCGAAGTTCACTCAAATCCGAATCTCAAATCCGTTGCGACGTGAAAAGGGGGACAAACAAACAAACACACATACAAACTTTCGCATTTATAATACAAGATATCTCGAGGTGGCGGCGGCGGCGTGGTAGATATATTTATATCCAAATTATGTAGGCTACAGGCAGGAGGATGCAAAGGAAACCAAAATGCTTTGGTTCTACATTTAATTAAATATAAAAATTAAATGTATGTTTCTACATGCTTATTATCCTAATAGGTGACAACGGTTCGATGTGAGAACCAGAAGTGACGGTGTGGGGGAAAGCTATACAAGGTTAAAAGTTAGAAAGAGAGGGCATGATGTGCTGCGTCAGCGCCTCGCGACTCCCTCCTGCGGGCAGTTGGTATGCACCACGACGTCATACGTTACATCCAGAATAATACATAGTATTTATTATAATTATTGAAAATATATTTTTCTTAAATGAATTAGGTACTTATTATCTAAAATTTAAACCTACTTTGTTAGTAACAGTATCTAATGCCTAATGGGTCATTTAATGTTTGTTCAACTAAAACTAATTACTACTTTATGCATTGTATGAATTAGGCTAGATATAATATTACTTATCTAATTATCTACGTAATGATTAATTCAGCTGAAGTTAATTAACCTAATTGCCCACGAAACTTGCTGTTATATGTTAGTGTCCTAATTAACTTAAATAAGGACGCCAGAACTAGACTTGTCCGTTCCTTAAAACAAATCATGAATAAGAGAAACTAGAGACATACAACATAATTATAACTTTAAGAATAAAATGTACAAAATATTAGGCCAAGGAGACTTTTACTTAATTAGAAATATCAAATTAGGATTAAGTTTTACTGGTGGTAGGTTTCTCGTATGCGAGAGGCCGTCTGGGTGGGTACCACCGCTTTGCCAGTTATTCAGCCGCCAAGCAGTTGTGCGAAAGCATTGCTGTGTTCCGGTTTGAAGGGCATTGTAGCCAGTGAAATTACTGGGCATTATGAGACTCTACAGCTAATTGTCTCAGGGCGACGAGCGCAGTGCAGCGCCGCGCAGGATTTTGCAAAACAAAGTTCTGGGTGGTGCTGTTATTATTATGGGCTGGCGTATTGCTTACCATCAGGCAAACGACCAGCTCGTCTCGTCAGTCTGTAACATAAAAAAAAAAAAAAGTTGTGCGCTCTTAGTTTAGCTCACCTAGCCGTTCGTAAAAAATCTGCTATTGCTAAGTAGTAAAGCAACGTTCCCTGCGGTTACCACTTGGATGGCTGACCGTTTGGTATTTACATCTAAGCGCTACCGTCCTTTAAAGGGCACGTTTAGCCATCGGTCTCGGTTATTGTCTTAGGACTACAATAGTAATAACTATTACCGTCTGCCACCGCGTAGAGGACCTTTGTGGGGGCAGACGATAATCTATATATACTATTATAAAAATGGAAAAAACCCAATTCTGTACATTGAAGATATTTTTGCACCAACTGGGATCGACTATTTAGAGGGCACTGAACACAAATCTATGGTTTTTTGAATTTTTGTCTGTTTGTTTGTTTGTGTGTTTGATACCTATAGACTCGAAAACTACTGAACGGATTTTAATGCGGTTTTTAGTGTTTGATAGCATACATCTCAACATAAAATATAGGCTATTGAAATTTAGAATTATGGGGGGATTAAATGGGGGGTGAAGTTTGTATGGAAAAAAGTTATTAGATTGTCCTAGAATCTTGACATTCAAAATTTTTACTTATAATTAAAAAATAACGAATACGGGTCCTATTTTTTTTTATATTAAGCTTCTTTAAGCGATGAGGACAGGAAATAGGTAAAATAAGTCTGAATTTGAAACGCTGTATAGACTATGAAAATAAATGAAATACATACATGTAAAATTTTATTTACATAAAAAAATGCCATGGCAAAAACCATATTTCAGCGTTTTTAGTACGTCTTAAACAACAACTTGGAAACTTTACATGAAAAGAGCTATAATTATTGAAACGCAATGAAAATATCTTTGTACGACACGTGTTTGAAGTCCGAACGCTGGACTCACTCTCGTTCCAGCGTTCGCTTTGGCGAGTCGACACCTGATGATGCCTCGCGCAGACGGCGAAACACGTGTCGTAAAAAGAGTGTTACTGTTAGGATCTAACAACAACCTACATAATATTCAGCGGGATTACACTATATATTTTCATTGCGTTTCAATTTTGAGATGAATTTCCGCAACGTCACGCCTAATTCCATTGCATTAGCTATAATTATGACAGAAAAAGCAAATCTCCACATTTTTAGCTTCTATAGATTCGAAAAGTACCGAACGGATTTTAATGCGGTTTCCATTGTTCGATAGCCTATATCTTAACTTAATATCTGGTGTATGTTTCATAGCGCTATAATATTGCAAGGCTGAGATATCTTAATATAAGCGTTCGAAGTCATGCAAGAAAAGCGATAACCCACATTTTTTGCTTACGTAACTGTTAGGAAATTTTGAGATTGCTAATTCTGAGTAATGAGACTAGCAAGGCGTTCGCCTGATGGTAAGCGCCAAGCTTGCCCATAACAATTGCAGTGCCATCCATAACTTTTAATACCATAAAAGTACTACGTAGCACTACATTGTGCTCATCACCCCGAGACATCAGATATTAAGTCTTATATGCCCAGTAATTTTGCTGGCTACAATGTCCTTTAAACTGGAACACAGTAATGCTTGCGCACTTTTGCTTGGCGGCAGAATAACTGGCAAAACGGTGGTACCTACCCAGATGGCCCCCCGCATACGAGAGACGTAACGCGAGTGAATATAATATTCATCATCATCAGCCCATCACGTTCCATTGCTGGGACACGGGCCTTCTCTCTTAGAAATAGTATAGATAATGGCCCATTATCTACCACGCTGGCCCAGTGCGGGTTGGTGAATGTCACATGTCTGTCATAAATTTTGGAATTTTTGTGATGAATGATGCCGTATTTCTCCCAATGTTTTCCTTCACCGTTTTTAGAGCGAGTGTTAAATCCGCACATAACTTATAGTCAGCGGTGCAGGGCCAGCGGGATACGAACTCGGGTGCGTCGGAACGAAAGACGCACGGTCTCCCACTGAGCCACATTCGCTCTCAAAATATAATATTACCATTGATTTATATCTTGACTTACGAAGTCAGAATAACATTTAATTATTTCGAGTGCTTCCATGAGTGATATAAAGTATTTTTTGTGGAACTGATTAATGAAACGAGCATGTCATTCCCCTGATGGTAAGCGCCACTCTCGCTTATAACAAGAAAGAAGAAACAGCTTAAAATAAATAGTAGGCAGGCTAAGCAATAGTAGCCTGTGATACGCTATCAACAGTTGTTTTTCAGTTGAGGTATTTCAACATGCCTCCAAAAAGATTTAGCTTTATTTTATGTCTTATATGCTAGGCCAGCGTTTGACCACGATATCAACTGCTGGGAAGTGATGATGTAGTCGAAAATGTATCATGCTTGCAAAGTAATACCTATCTATTCACTCTTGATTTGAACATACCTTGGTTGTATATAGGTAACAAGAAATACAGTAATTCGCTGTATGGTATTAAGAAGAATGTGCCATAATACTTCCTACGATTAGGCGGTGCGTTCAACTTAGTTCCGGTGCGTACATCTTGGTATCCAATGATGAAGTGGCGATAGCGGTTTTAATTATGCAGTTCCTGAGAGCAAACTCTTCGTAGTGTATTCTGTAGAATACCGACAGGCTGTCAACTTCACGTTGATGTGCCAAGCTTTGAAGTCTATTTTCCACCAACGTGTCGTCTTGATATACTTTTATGCACGTCTTTTGATCGACTCTAAAGACTTGAGCTGGTACTTGGCAGACCCGTACCAGGATTTTGCAAAACAAAGTTCTGGGTGGAGCTGTTATTGTTATGGCCTAGCGTATTGCTTACCATCAGGCAAACGACCAGCTTGTCTCGTCGTATAGATACATATAAACAAGAAAAAAGAATTTGCTAGTAGATGTTCAAATTTATCAGTTATCTCTCTTAGTAGCTGGTACTCATTTCGGTCCAATGAGTCTTCTCATTTTGTGTTAATTTTGTATTCCTAAAACAGGTCTCGTATCTGTAGTAATCACACTAGCAATTATTATCCCTTCCCCCGGGGACAAACACGTGTGCGCAAGGTTGATTTACGACTAGAGTAGATGCTATTGGAATTACCTGTTTATTGCCTGGCTTAAGCTAAGTTCGTTTATAACGTGTCCCTACGTGTGATAATAAATTGCCTTCAGGTGGTAGATAAACCAGATTTTGAATTATTATCTATCTCATGTTTTGCGAGCTTCCAGATTTACCTATACAGTTAGGTTGGTACCTATGTAATAAGAGAGAAGTCTGCGACATTTCTATATTCTATCTATTTCTACTTTTTAGATAAGGTTGCCAGAATCAATTTCCAAATAAATTGATACCTATACCAAAGAAAACTAAATACACTCGAGAGCAATGAATCCGGGTCACTTAAAGAATCCTAAAAATCTCGGAAAATAAAAATGCTAGGTTAATGCAATAAATTGTATTTAATAGACAATGTAATACTCCTTAAATGAAGGTATTAAAACTTCTTAGTTATTGTAAAGTTATATCATAAAAAAATCAAATTTGAAAAAGGGCCACTTTCGAAGATGGAACTACGAAATTACAGCATTTGGTTTTGCTTTTGTTTGTAATCTGTCATTTATGTGGGTACATAAACCATGTTGATAGTGCTCTATATTCATTATTCAAGCTGAAATTATGTCGCTTACGCCTGAAGAATGCACCAGAATACTTACAATGCTGGAAACCGGCCGGAGTCAGCGCGATACAGCCAGGACTGTCGGTGTGTCGCTGTCAACAGTACAAAGAGTTCTCCGACGTTACGAAGAAACTGGTTCTAACCTACGCAGACCAGGAACGGGCAGAACCAGGTGTACCACAGCACGAGAAGACCGATACTTGGTGAACACCATGCTTCGAAATCGCTTTCTCACAGGAACTGAACTCACCAATCAGTTTCGACGCCTCGGAGGAAGTAACCCAAGTGCATGGACAGTAAGACGTCGGCTTGCTGAATCTAACTTAAAACCCCTTAGACCTGCAAACGGCCCTAAACTGGAGCGTGGGCATCGTATTTCGAGACTAAGATATGCCCAGAGCCACGTAAATTGGAGTATTGAAGATTGGTCAAAAGTTATGTTCTCCGACGAATCAAAATTTATGCTCTACAAGCACGATGGAAGACACAGAGTGTATCGAAGACCAGGGGAAAGATTCAAGCAAGCATGCATCGAAGAAAAAGTAGCCTACGGTGGTGGGTCTGTACTTGTGTGGGCCGGAATTTCTTCTGAAAGTCGCACAGAGCTGGTGATCATAGAAAACGGCTCTTTAACTAGCGTAAGATATGTGGAAGAAATCCTCAATGATCACGTTGGTCCATTTATGGTCAATTTAGGTGAGGATGCTATATTTATGCATGACAATGCCCGACCTCATACAGGTAGGATTGTGAATGACTACCTTCAAGAGATGAACATTACTCGTATGGAGTGGCCAGCGCGCAGCCCGGATATCAACCCGATCGAGCATGCTTGGGACGAGCTAGGCAGATGCGTAAAACAACGAAACCCTCCCCCAATCACGCTTCGTGAGCTCAAAATTGCTCTCACAGAGGAATGGGAGAATATTCCCCAAAATCGTATAAGGAACTTGGTGTACAGCATGCCAAACCGCGTAAACGCAGTAATGGAAGCACGAGGAGGCAATACGAAGTATTAAAATTCAAGAAAATCGTAATAAAGTTCAAAAATTTCATGTTTCCTATTTTTGTTTTAAGGAGAGATCAGCAGTTTTTTTCTTTATGTAATTTTGTGTTAATAAAATGTATGGTGACTCATATTTTTTTTACTTTCATTTAAGGAGTATTACATTGTCTATTAAATACAATTTATTGCATTAACCTATCATTTTTAGTTTCCGAGATTTTTAACATTCTTTAAGTGACCCGGATTCATTGCTCTCGAGTGTATTACTACGTACCTATACGATAGTAAATGAAATAGAACAAAGTATCAAAAAATCTGAATAAAATATTGTTTATAAACAGCTATAACCTAACTCTCCTATTACATTTTTAGGTATTCAATTATCTATTTTTTTACAATTGGATTACTTTTGGGCCACCTATAAATAGCTCAGCAAATGCTCCAGCCACCAGTTTATTTTTTATGGATCTGTGATGAGACGAGTAAGTCGGTCGCCTGATGATAAGCGCCACGCCTGCCCATGACAATTGTAGTGCCACCCAGAACTTTTAATACTGTAAAAGCACTGCGTAGCACTGCATTGTGCTAATCACCCCGAGACATCAGATATTAAGTCTCATATGCCAAGTAATTTCGCTTAAACCGGAACACAGTGATGCTTTAGCACTACTGCTTGGCGGCAGAATAACTGGCAAAGCGATGGTACCTACCCAGATGACCTCTCGCATACGAGAGACCTGCTACGAGTAAAGTTTTCAGCGCACCCAAGATGCTAGTAGCATGAGTACAGAAATTAACAGATTGCTTTTACTCGACTTAGTAAACATTTGACCGCCGTCGTCGGCAGATGAGTCTCGTCTAAGATAGAGCAAACTTGTCTAAGTTATTTAGATTCGCTCAATATTGACGGCTCCCAAATAGTTTTTGTTCTCAAAAGGTAGGTGAAAGTGACACTTTCGATTTCAACATAGGCACCTAGGCTTCTTTCTGAGGAATATTGCTAAGGCAATACAAATATAAAGATCTTCTGTTTATTTATTTATTCATTTGGAATATTGAATTGAATGAATCAGCAGCTGAACTTAAAATAAGGTGTTAAGTAGGTACGGGAGGCTGTCTGGGTAGGTACCACAGCTTTGCCAATTATTCTGCCGCCAAGCAGTAGTGCGCAAGCATTACTGTGTTTCGGTTTGAAGGGCATTGTAGCCAGTGAAATTACTGGACATATGAGACTTAATATCCGATGTCTCGGGGTGATGAGCGCAATGCATTGCTACGCAGTGCTTTTTATGGTATAAAAAGTTCTGGGTGGCACTGCTATTGTCATGGGCAGACGTGGTGCTTACCATCATGTGAACGACTTAGTCGTCTCATCATTCGGTTACATAATAAAACGTTCTAATTACAGATAGCCTTATCGTGCTCTTTAGACGCAATACATATAAACATTTAGATACATAATTCATAGGTACATTCAGATACTTAACCAAAGTAACATTGTAGTAGTTATAGTCATATATTCATATAAGAAATACACGTGACAAAATATAATAAATAATTCAATTAGGTATTGGTACCTACCATATTTCATAAATGGCTTTGTACTGTGTAATGAAAAAAGCATACTATACCTACAGTTAATAGTTACATAGAAGACAAAGATACGTGGAACATTCCGCTTCTGCCAAGTAGCCATCTGGCATAAGAAACAATATTGTCAAAAACAAACATAAAATATTGTAACTAAAGTTCTAAAAAAAGGCCCTCAGTTTCTTGCCGTAGCTTCTGAGTAGTGAAACTTTTTCAGATTCGGTGGTAGAGTCATTGTATTAATTGACGTTCATAAGTGTGTATGTGATGCCAAACATGAATAAAGAACTTTGAACTTTGTACCTACCATATTTCAGTCTATTTTTACTTGTGTAATATATATATAATAAGTCTATAACTAACAATGTAATATATATATAATTAGTCTATAATTACAGTTCTCTAGTTTTATTTTGTTATTAGGTATTTATATTTTATTATTATTATTATTTTTTATATTTATTGTTACTGATTTGTATGTTTATATCTTGTTAATATTTATGTATGGCCTTTTAATTTGTTCACTATTACTTTATATTTTGTTTGCTCTACCTTATAAAATCTCCACAGTACACCGAGGTCAACTAGAAGATAATGCTCACTAGCATTAAGTTCGCCTATGTACTTACAAATTTGTTTGTGCAATAAAGAATTTTCTATCTATCTATCTATCTATGTAAAAATAAAGCACTTAGCATTCGTAGCGTAGCTGGCCAGCCGTTCTTAACAGATCTGGTAGGTTCAACGTTCGGAACGGTCACCACTTGGGTGACTGTTTATGTGGTATTTACATCTGCGTGCTACCGTGCTTCGGAAAGCACGAAAGACGTCGGTCCCGGTTGTTGTTTTAGGCCTTCAGCGGCCTATAACTCCGGCACCACATTTGACCTCACATCCACACGAGAAATAAATAAAGATAATAGAGAAAGCAAGAAAATCTGGTCAAAAGCGATCATAGTATAATATGAATATCTGCAACATCAGAGGTGACAGATGTGCTGCCGATCCTTTGGGATATTAGGTAGGAAGATGGTGAGGGGACGAGGCTAAGCCGGTTTGAAGGGCATTGTAGCCAGCGAAATTAGGGTAGGTGAAAGTGACACTTTCGATTTCAACATAGGCACCTAGGCTTCTTTCTGAGGAATACTGCTAAGGAAAAACAAATATAAAGATCTTCTGTTTATTTATTTATTCATTTGGAATATTGAATTGAATGAATCAGCAGCTGAACTTAAAATAAGGTGTGAAGTAGGTACGGGACGACGTCTGGGTAGGTACCACAGCTTTGCCAATTATTCTGCCGCCAAGCAGTAGTGCGTAAGCATTACTGTGTTCCGGTTTAAAGGGCTTTATAGCTAGCGAAATTACTGGACATATGAGACTTAATATCTGATGTCTCGGGGCGATGAGCGCAATCCGCTTTTATGGTATTAGAAGTTCTGGGTGGCACTGCAATTGTTATGGGCAGGCGTGGCGCTTATCATGAGGCGAACGACTTGCTCTTCTCATCATTCAGTACCAATAAAGAAAGAAAGAGGTACTACCTACCTAAGGAGGTACCTACTAAGATCAGATTAGTCTAAAGTTAATGTTTTCTTACAGAAAGCGTACACCCGACGTTTCTGGGCTCAGAAACAAATGTGACTGTTGTGGTTGGCAGGGACGCAACACTCACCTGCATGGTGGAGAATTTGCAGAGCTTCAAGGTAAGTTTATAGCATGCATGTACTAACATATATAGTAGTATACAGGTGTGGCAAAATTTTGGGACCTTCAAGGTCTTACTTTGCCATGCAGAGAGGAAGTTTTGTTCTTAGGAAACATCGGTTGAATTATGGAGAAAATCAAAATAGCATTATGGGATTTTTTTAAAGTAGTCCGTATTTAAAAAAACAGACCCATTTTAAATACAGATCTCTTTTTTAAAAATTAAATTAAAAAAATATTTCTGCTTTTTGAAAAAAAATATATAAAATTTACATTGTGGATTGTTAGTTATTATTGCCCAAGATTACCAGCAATATCACTCGTTTAGTAAAGTTTGAATTGGAGTTGCTTCTTGTCACTAGAGCTAACAATGCAACATATCAATAAGATTTTTGTTGAAAAATATTTTTTTCAAGACCAGGTTTTCAAGAACAAATTCGTAATGAGCCCAAACACTAGTAGTTTACGATTATGCGTCAAGGAGTTTCATTGCCCACCTTCCGGTTTCATCATCAGATCAGCTGGCTGTCATCATAATACTGCATTGTCATTCGACTTTGACAAGTATGCAAAATTTCAACTCCGTAGGATAAGAGGAAGTGGTTCTGATTCAACTTGCAAGATTTAACCCACACATTGCAAGTTAAATAAAAGCATATAATACAACAGTTAATTAGTTAGTTAGTTTTGAGGTTAAATCTACATGCGTATTTAAAATCTTTAACCCTGATCTAACTAATTTAGGTATTATTTGTTTGTTTTCGCGCAAGTCTGATTAAGAAACCTTGGAAAAGCTTACAAAGAAAATCTCACGTTTCTCTCTACTTCGTGCATTATTAAAAAAACATTAAACCAGTACCAACTCATCTAAATCTCAGCAGACGTCACCAGCACGTGCAATAAACTACTATCCTACTAATAACTAACAGAAATACTAATAACTAATAGAAAGGAAAGTGTCTGTTTGTGTGTGTGTTTGAGACCTCTTAAAGCTTCGCAACGATTGGACGGATTTTGATGAAATTTGGTATGCAGGTACGCTAGGTCCTGGAATAAAACTTTTACGTGTAGGCCCCTAATAATTAAATAACATCAATTATAAACTAAATGATGGCTTACACATGAGCATGAAACGTCTTTGATGTAACACATTACCTACCTAATACATACTCTCCTCGTTTCCCCATTAGTTAGGCTAATAGTTCCCATTAGTCATTTCCCGAAGTAATGCCTTTCCATTCATATTGTAACGCCGCGCCGCCTGGAGAAAAGGCTCCTCAGCCGGGTCACAGATTGATGCATAGTTGGATACAGTGGCACTACGCTGATGGAATACGGACCTGATGGCACTAAAACAATAAAAGAAAGTGACTGATTAAAAAATGAATCACTAAAACACGTTTCTATGCGCCTTTTAAGGTTAGGTCGGCATTGCATGCTAATAAATGCTTCGTCTTCTTTTTGTAAGTTACCCTGAAAGTTTCAGCCGAATAGCTAATCGGGAGGTGCTCGAAACTTGGATTACAAGATTCCACCCGGAACGACAGACAGACGGACAAACAAGAAAGTGACTTAATAAAATCGTGGTAAAAATAATAAAATGGAAAATTTTGGCCAATATCTAGGTTTTCAGCTATGAAAGGAAACCAGAAACTAGTAGGACAATGGTCACTCAACACCCAGACGTGAAACAAATACGTGATTGTACTTGCTCTGTGGACAAGTATTTATTTTTTAGCGTCAACCTAATCCGCAACTGTAGCATATAATTGCTCCTGAGACGAACCTGTAAGACGAAATTTTGCAAATAGCATGAAGTTAGCTCTACTCAACGTAGTCTAACTATCATCTCAGCAGTGGTTGAAATCGTAAATATTAAGGTGGAAGCCACCGCCACGTTTTGTCCTTCTCAACAGCAATTATGAAGGTAAAGTTATACCATTCGGCAGGGCCGCCGTGAAATATGCCAGTGTCTTCCTGCCCTTATTATGTATGAACTGAGGCTAACTCATTCTTCATTTGGAACTACGATTTTATTACGCCTATCCGTCTATCTGACTAGGGTTGGTTCTATTTGGGACTAGGATAACCTTTTAATGCTTAAACTTTAGCACATTTAAACATCTTTCGAAAACTTTTAATATAAAGTTAAGTTTTCCGCTATCGTAACAAACAGCTAGGTAAGTACATTTTTAGTATCAGTTATAAAATGAACTTGTGTTTGAGCTCTCCATAAACATAATACAAGCTTTCTAGTTGCATCTCACCCCATTTTCCAAACAACTTTATTAAACTCGATACTGCACTAAAGCAGCAACTCTCGGGAAGCATCCGAACAAATTTTCAACCAGATAATATTCCCGGCACGTATTTGACGCAGTTATAACAAAAGCTAAACATAAGCTGTATTTACTGGGCGAGTTAAAACCGAGCAAATGCCGAAACACTTATCACGTTTTCACGCGGCGATGGAAGCGGGTAATTCCCGGGGTCCCAGAGTCTGCAAAATATGAATTGCTCCACAGCTCAGTACAGCCATAAAACATGGTTGTGCTCAATGCAAAGGAAGCAATTTTCGCGGAACAAGCCCTTTTGTTGCTGGAGTACTGGATTCTGATCCTGCCTATTGTTCGACCTCGTTACGTGAGTGACGCTAATGCTAATTGTTTACTTCAAGTTGCGTGAAGAATGAGTTTGGCAGTGTACTCTGCGCAAGGTCTTTTTGACTAGAACTTGTATGGCCTCCTCTGGTTAAAACAAATCAATGCATACACACAGCCTTGCATCCAGGCAAAGTAAAGCAATGCTTAAACAATTTTGTTTATAATGTTTAAACGGCATGCCATAGTCCTCACACCAAGTGATTTACCTAGTGTATACCTACCCACAAAATGTGGTAATTGGGGAGTAGTAGCAACATGCAAAATATTGGGATAACAACATTCGTTACTTGTTTATACTTTCAAGAACTTACAAAATTAACAGTATCGCTCCAAAACGGTGAAAGAAAACATCGCAAGGAAACTTTCTTAAGCGCTTTGGAGTGGTACGCTCCGGCCGCGGTTGTAGTATCACGTACCTAACAAAGCCAAGCCGTCAAGCGAAATAGTCGTGTTTCGGTGAAGCATTACTATTTGAGCAGAAGTCCCTCCAGCAGGGCGATCACGTAAGTCTGTTGCGAACATCGCATGTTGCGGAATAACGCGCAATAGAAATTTATTTCAATAGATAAAATGCGACCATGTAACTTTTTATGTCTCGATTTCAATGTCCTCCTATCCATTACCCGACAAATTTACAAAGCAAGATTGTGCTGTGAATTGTTATTCAATTTTACTGTGTAATACGGCTCTTGTCTATGGTTTATACATCGATATAAACTTTGTTTGTCAAAACTTATTTTTATTTCAATTGAGCTTTCATTGACATTTGATTGCAACAAATGGGTTACGTGATCGCAAAACCACCATGGAAACTGGTTTCTTATTGAAATTGATTGAAATAGAAGATACATGATCGCCCAGCTGACCTATCCATCTTCGCTTTACATCATGCGAGATAGCGGTCAAACCGCCAAACACAGACGTATAGGAGATAAAAAGCGTGTTACAGTAGACCAGCACAAAAAAGCTCATTGAAGCGTAAGACATGCAAACATGTTTTAGGAGGTTATATTAATATTTCTATGTAGGTAGGTAGTTCTAGTAGGTACTCATGCGTAACGAGATTAAGGCACTTGTAGAACGTCACTTAAATTAGCGTAAACGCCCACACTCGCTAAAGTGCGTAGAGATTACGTGCGGAGTCTGGAAAAACAGATCGATCGTAATATTGAAGACACCAATTGCTCCAAGCAAACAAGTGGGTTGGTAATAGTATGCTGTCTTTTGTCATCTTTACTTTAAGGGTATTTGGTTATTAAAATATTGTATGATTTTTTATTTGTATAAACTCCTAGGCATATTCCCAAATAAATATGTTACATTGTACAAACTAGGTTTATTAGTTTAAATTCAAGATTCCTTAAAATTGTAGATTTTTTTTAAATTTCGTTAAGAAATAATTTATTACCTTCAATTGTTGTTGGCGGGAGGGTGACCAGGCCCCTAGTAATAACTTATACACCTCCGATTCACTGTAAGGCCCAGAAATGTTTTTTTTTTTTTTATGTTTTTCTCCAGTCGCAAGGAACATATTATTTGCTTAGGTAATGTTTTGTCGCAAGTATTCACTTCATACACTACACTCGCACATATACACAATTACACACACTAACCCATATACGCATTCACTCACTCTACATGTAGAAAAATTAGATATTTATAAAATAGAATAATAATTTTAGATTTTTAATGAGTTTGTAATTGCATTTTTGTCATTCTTAAGTACAAAATAACTAAGGAAGTAATATATATACATAGGTACCTATTTAAGTCTAAACTAAATTAATCAAATAATGGAAGACACTGGAAACTCACGACACAGGTAATCCTAGTGTGGGGTCCAGGGATCATCAATATTGTTGTTATATTAAATTTGCAACAACCATTGTTCTATCTCTAATATCCAAACTGGTTTTTGACCGAATAAAGGCATTTATTTATTTATTATTCAGGTTTGATTTTCTTAAATGTAAATGAGTGACGAGACTAGCTAATGAGCATCATGCAATATCCTCCGCGGCAATTCACTGCGCTCGTCACCTTTAGACAATAGCTCAATGCATTTAAATTGAGATATTCAAGTAATTAAGGTATTCTTCTGTTAAAATGTTTTCTCTACATCAGGTAATTCTAGGTTTTGTCCATTCTAACAATTGTTATGCAAAATGCAAGTCACTCATAAAAAGTATATACTGATATGTTCTGCGGGTTCTGCCCCAGTATACCTATACCATATGACTTCACGTGGTAATCCATGCTTTTACTCAGGTGGCGTGGCTCAGAGTGGACACACAGACCATCCTGACCATCGGACCTCACGTCATCACCAAGAACCATCGAGTTGGGGTGACGAGGAATGACCAGACGTGGTCTTTAACGCTACGAGATGTGCGCTTGACTGACGGAGGTCGTTATATGTGTCAGATCAACACAGAACCTATGATCACGCAGACGCATCATTTGCACGTTTTTGGTAAGTGTCTTCACCTTTGTAAAGAAAGAAAGAAAGAAAGAAAATACATTTATTCAGAACATTGCACGACACGACAAAACAATAACAATAAATACAACCATTGAAATTTTGCGTGATGTCAGGAAAAGGTTTCGACTCGGCATATGCTAAGGTATTTTTACCTTAGCACTGAATTTCAGTCGGAACCCTGTCCATGTCATCACGGGAAATCAAACGAAACATCACAGTAAAGAAAAACATACAAACAAAAAATAATAAACCAGAAATAATACTATTATGGCAACTCCACAAATGCCATTCAAATAAGAAGTGAAGTGAACAAACAATCCCAATCCCCCTGTTTAATCTGTGAAAAGCATCTGTGGTATCACAACCTAAACATAAACGATTAGTTCAGGAAAATTAGTGGTATCACCTCGAAATGAGATAAAGTTATCTATAAACTTGTATAAACCTTTATTTTGACACCTTAAAACTTGTCTCAAAACCTACTTATCGTAGGGTGTTCGCGACTACAGATATTCCAAGGTCTAAAGTAAAAAAAAAAGATTTTTCACACATTTATTGTAAATATCTCGTTTCCTATAGGTTTTATGATATTTGTATCTATGAAAAATATTGTAGAAGATTGAATTCTCTACAACTTTTGCTTAAAAATTTTTTTTTATATCTTGAACCATTTTCGATATAGAGGGCAGAGCGCGCGCAGCTCACCAACATTTCAACCGTGTTTATTATCATGTTCAGCCTTGCTTAGGGCATGATTTAGAACCCCAGAATTGGGGTTGGATAATGCGTGATGAATTCCTGGAACCTGTTATGGCAATGTATCCACAGGTATCAAAAGTTGTAGAAAATTTAATCCTCTACAATATTTTTATAGATACAAATAGCATAAAACCCATAGGAAACGAGATATTTGCAATAAATTAGTAAAAAATTGATTTTTTGACCTTTGACCTTGGAATATCTGTAGTCGCATCAAGTAGGTTTTGAGACATGTTTTAGAGTGCCAAAATAAAGGTTTATACAATTTTATAGCCGACTTTTCCTCATTTCGAGATAGTTGCTCTAATTTGACTTATTTTCTTGGACTAAATCCCAATTTCATAGTAACACAACTTAAACTTAAATATCATAGTAATGTTTGCACTCCACTGCTTGGCAGTTTAAATCCGGCAAAGTTGTGGAACTTCCCAATGCGGATTCTTGCAGAAGGCCTACAAAAATGGAGAAAAATCTAATCGTTTTCTATTGACCTGAAATTGGAACCTATCCAAGTGTTTTTCTTTATGTTATACCGACATCCCTCCTCAAAATGGAGGGCGGACTTGTTAAGGATCATTAAATTGTGTTTTTTTTGCAGAACCAATATACTTAGTGTTTTGTCGCCACGACAAGCTTAATTCATAGATTTAGTCATTCGACTACGTGTAAACAGAATTCATGAACCATGGCTTGTGACCTAATTTCGATCTAGGTCACAAAATTTGTTTTCGTTATTTTATATACGAAAAACGAATTTTGAGATAAAACGCATCTTAATATTATCTTTGTTCATCAAAAATCAAAAGTCAAAAGATATTTATTAAATAGGCACAAAAATGCATTTTTAAACATCATATAATAATAGGTAAGTACCTATGTCTACCCATTTCTTTCCCATATTCAAATTGAAGTCCGGGCCTATAAAAGAAATGCGAAACTGATTCTACCAGTGCTTCGGAAATACGCCTGCTAGAGAAGATAGCACCAATAAAACTCTGCGGAGATGCGGATGCAGAGCAGTCTTTTTTTAAATCTTTTAAAATGTCTAAAAATATAACAATGAACAATGAAGTACCTATAAATTATAATTAACATAACACAATGTCAAACTAGTAGTGCGAATGAGATGTCCCATAGTCATGGTAGTTATTTCGTCATTTTAAATCAACATATTCTCCTAAAAATGTATAGATTTTAGTACTAAGTATTCTTCATATCAGTCTAGGACTCTAGAATCTAGATGCGATAGATCGTCCCATACTAAAGGAGACTATCGACCTTATTCATCCTAAGATCTTCGTCATAATCCATTACTGAAAGTGACGCCGAAGAAACTGCTGACAAATGACACTTCTAAATAGCTTTAGGTACGCAATATTCATTGAATGCTGTATCTGCTGCGTCACGAATTGCTTGCTGCATTGAGCTTCGTATTTATCACGTGACAACGCGTTTGAGCTAGCAATACATCACGGCTGTCGACAAGCTATTTGCTCGGATGTTAAAGAAACTCGGGATTAGACTTGAGAAATACTACACGTATAGTTAAAAAATTATATTGTAACGTCGGGCTTCATAGTTTCATATTTATTAAAATAATCTGTTATTTCTCTGTCGCTCGAAGATCTCGCTTACCCGGGTCTGTCTGTGATGTATTCGCTTCGTATTTCTAAATTGTTAAGATTTTCGATGCAGTTTTTACCATCCCACTTAAATATTATAACCAATCTAAATGCGAAAGTTTGTGAGAACTGATGGATGAATGGATCAATGAGTAAATGCTTTTTACTTAATGACGCATAAAATACTGAACGGAAATTTCCTAAGTAGATACTTCAGGTCTTGAAATAAGAAGATACGATACTTTTTATTCCGGAAAATAGTCCGGGTGCAGTTAGTCATTAATATATTAGAGAATTTCTTAAGCAGTAGGTAGAATAGGTGGCTACTAAAATATTTTTTGATTTAATGTAAATTCACACACCCTTGCCACAGAATAAATACTACTACTACGCCCTTGCTGGAAAAGTCGTAGTAGTGTGTTATGATTCAAAATCAAAATCAACGGTGAACCGATTTGGATGCGGGTTTTTTTTATTTGTAAGCAGGTTTTCTAGCGGTGGTTCTTAGACATGTTTTATCAAAATCGCTTCAGCCGTTTTTTACTTTTTATAGGTTTTTTTGTATCGAAGTTTTTTTATATATTAGTTTACTGAAATTCGCTTGTTGTTCAGTGCCACCGGACATCGTGGACTCTGACAGCAGTGGCGAAGTGATAGTCCGCGAAGGTGACAACGTGACGCTTCATTGCGCGGCTTCCGGTACGCCAGACCCAACCATAGCTTGGCGAAGAGAAGATTTGACGCAGATGCTTGTTGGTGGAAAGACTGGTAAGCTTAGTTCAGTTCAGTTGACAGTTGAAAAGATTATTTGGTCCCATCATGTAGAAGTAGCTTAGAATGGCTTCCGTTTATGGTTGCCATTCTTCCTGCCAGAACAAAGCGTTCCGCTTCAACTTTCATAATGCGAACAGCGAAGGAACACCTTACCAGCGTCTCTGTTTCCTGATTATTATAATCTAGGTGTCATCAAGTCCAGAGTGAATTGGTATCTTCGAGGCAAGCATGATCCATATTCGATCATCATCACTTTTCATCAGGTGAGACTGTAGCAGGTAATAAAAAAAACTTCAATTGCATTGTCATTCATCTTGACATGATTGTGTCGCTTTATAAACATTCGTGAATAAAATGTCAATGCACTTCTGACGATTACTGTACTTTCATCCTACTACGCCAAAATCTAAGCACCTATCTATATGAATCTTATAGGCTATATGCAGGCTATAAATAAAAGGGAGACCCCGTAGAAGATGGGAAGACGACATTATAAGAATAGCAGGAACGACTTGGAAGAGAAAGGCACAAGATCGGACAATTTGGAAAACTCTAGGGGAGGCCTATGCTGAAAAGCGAGACAATCTTTGAACTGATACTTATCGGTGTCTTTAGGTGTATGAACATTGTAATTTTTCTTTATAAGATTGTTAATAAAGGCTATTATTATATATGCAGCAGGCAACTTTTAACAACATATAGGTACTATAGGTACTAACTACTACACCGATTTTAACAAATAGGCCAATGAGATATCGATTAGGTACCGAATTTTCAATAGATGACGCTACAGAATATTCAATACGGCAGATGCTAGTCTTAAAATAAGACCAAAAACCTATTTAGAATCAATTCAGGCCGTCCTCGTAAAATTTTCGTAGTTTGTTAAAATTTCTAATTTTACTTGTGTTTATTTATTTCTATATGTAATAACTATTTCAAGTCTAGAATATTCAAATTTCAAATTAAAGCGAATGTGACGCATGAGTAAATATTCAATTTATTCGCTCTGCCGGTTCACTCGCTCGCGCTTTTGATCGATAATGTCTAGGTGATTTCAAAGTAGATTGAGTTTTCCAAAAACATATTAGCAAGGATTGAATAAGATTTCCATTCTAGGTCGTTATTGCTAGCTTCAAGAGTAGGTATTGCACCGCTTTGCCCGTTATTGTGCCGCCAAGCAGTAGTGCGCAAGCAATACTGTTCGGGATTGAAGGGCATTGTAGCCAGCGAAATTACTGGGCATTATGAGACTTCAGAGCTAATTGTCTCAGGACGACGAGCGCACTGCAGCTCCACGCAGGATTTTGCAAAACAAGGTTCTGGGTGGTGCTGCAACTGTTATGGGCAAGCGTATTGCTTACCAGACAAACTATCAGTCAATGAAAAAAAAAATTAAAAAAAAAAAACCGTTACATGAAAAAAAATTCTAAACACCAATGCTATTTGTAAAACCAAGCTTGTATACATGCAAGGTGAAAATTTAAACAGGAAACCCTATGGCAACTATGTACCCCTAACCGTTAAAGATAACAGAGTAAATTATTGTTAGATATCCACCTAGAGCTTTCCAAAAGTACGTATACTCGTAAAAGCAAATTTTGTTGTGATTTTGAAATAAAATGTTTTTCTGCCTAAAACAGTATAAGTAGGTACGTTCAGACATTTTCCCTGAATTTAATTCAACTGCTTATGAGAAACAAAAGAACGCATGGATTTTTCTCGATTTTGAAGTGAACGATTTATGAGTCATTCTGGGGGAAATATTCCAGTTGGGAAAAGGACGGTTGAGCTCAAAATATTTTTTCTTGAGAAATTTCAATTTTCTAGCTGTCTAATATATTTTTTAAACCGCACTGCAAGTGGCACCTCGCTCTTAATGCGCCACCCTTTATGTAGCTCTGCCAATAAATACCCTTCATATCACAAATATCTTTCGCCTTTATTATCTGCAATCTACGTGGCACTTACCGTGTATCATTTGGTGATCCATGGTTACTATGCGCACGTTTTTACTTATCTATCTTTAGCAATTGGGAGGGGGGGGTATTTTGTTTTATATATATATATATATATATACATAGTGGTGAACAAGCATACGGCCTGTCTGATAGTAAGCGGTTACCGTCCCCTATAAATATTGCTGACTCTATTTAAAATCACTTTTAAAGTACTCTATTTTGTAGCTCTTAGGACAGATTGACGACAGACAAATAGATTGATAGATAAACAGCTACATAGAACTCTTATAATACAAGTATGCAATTTATAAAAAAAACTGACTTCCATTCTGATGTATCTCCGAAGTCCAAGGTCGAATATCGATTAATTTTATATGGAACCACTTCGTAGCTATACTGAACCCAACGCAAAATTTTGTATCAATTATATTTAACAAGTCGAATAGAGAACCTCCTCCTTTTTGTAGTAAATAACAACACAAATAAACAGAGATTAAATCTAAAAAAGGTCTTATCGCTATTAGCGATATATCTCGGACAAGGTTTGAACGCAGAGGATGTAAACAGTTATAAAAACGGAGTTGTAAGGTATAACGTCATGTGATGAAAGACTCAAGCTCTAAATTCCTTTCTTACTCAGTATAACTATACTGTGCATACTCATTCTTGTAATTCAAACAAAAACAGTAATACGTTCAAACAGCAAGTTGAATGCAAACATCTCACACACTCCAAATAATGTGCGCTTTTCATTTTAAGCAGAACTTTTGTACACGATGCTATCTCACCCCACAAATGCGCGACGGAAAGTTGTGCAGTGCCTTGCGTGATATATGACACGTTTGAAAAATGCAGGAAAATGTACTGATGACCACAAATGTTCTCTACATTTAGGTATACTGGGTGCAGGTTGTCATAGCACAGGGAACTCTAATGTACGTTCTTATTTAACGGGATATTAACCATGTTTATTATTTGTTTTGAAATTTCGATATCTCGACCCAAGCGCCATGATCACGAAGGAACACTCGGATATCCATTTATAACATTTCTTCATCCGTCACTTCTACCGCAGCGCGTAACTCATCCCCAAGACCTAAGTTGAAAACGCTAAACTTCTTTATACAAGACGGCTCATTCCGAGTACTTAGCTACTTCAAGTCTGCAAGCTAAAAGCCTTCTTTTTCTTACGCAATAGCTCTCTACTTTTATCTTACCACAGGTTTCATCTCAGCCTGACGACAAACAAGATGTTTACTACTTCTCTTGTTGACTTTCTTACATCTTTAGTTTGAATTATAAGATCACTGCGGGCGAACTATAGATAATGCAAAAATGATTCGTCAGTGAGTATTTTATTTTATTTTATTTTATTTTATTCGGGAAACTAACAGCTAGTTTGAAAACATTGGTAATTTAACTAAATTCTTATGGCTAATTAAAAGTTTCCACTTATAAATACTAACTAAGTATACACGTACATAGTTGACGGGCGCGTACAGTGTTGGTGGAAAGTAAAAATAAAACGTTAACAATCAACAAAAAAAACAAAAATGAATCGATATCATATAAATTTAGGAATTAAAGAAACGATCGTTCAAAAGTCGCTTCAGTTTACACGCCGAAGTATTGAATAGATCAACATCTATTTCTTTAGCCATAGTATTGTAACACCTGCCTGCTCTAATGAAATAACTATTCTGCCTGTAATTAGATTTTACCAAGGGAATGTGAATGAGGTTGGGCTTTCTAAGTGAAGCCGCGGGAGTATTAAGCCCTATTTGTTCAAGCAGTTCGGGACAATCAATCGTACCATTCGCTATATTGACTAGAAAAGCTAGGTCTGCCACACGTCGCCTTTCTTGTAATGGTAAGAGGTGAAATTTTTTGCAACGGGAATTATAATTGTTTAGGTATGTTTTTGAACGGAATTGTAAGTAACGGAGAAATCGTTTTTGGATACCCTCAATGCGGTTAATATATATGTTGTAGCATGGGTTCCAAACTTGCGATGCATACTCAAGGTGGCTTCGTACATATGCGCAATACAATATTTTAAGGGTTTTTATAGATTGAAATTCGGAGGACATTCGTAAAACAAAACCTAACGCTTTCGTATTTTCGTCGTATGACTGTTCTAATGAGAAAAGCATACTATACTGTTCGTAATTAGGTACATAGAAGACAAAGATGCTTGGAACATTCCACTTCTGCAAAGAAGCCAACTGGTACATAAGTACCGTCTCTCTCTAGATCTATGTGCTCCATATTAGGCCACATCATCGCTTCACATCAGGCGAGATAGTGACCAAACATAGATATATTAAGTGTAAAAAATAATAAGAAAAATAACATTGTAGAAACACAAAAAATTGTAACAAAATCTCTGAAAAAATTCCCCTCAGTTTCTTGCCGTATCTTCTGAGTAGTGGTTCTTTTTCCGAAACATGATAGTGATAGAGTCTTGTGATAATTTGACGTTCATAATATGAATAAAGAAATTTTGAATTTTTGACTTTTGAGTAGTTTTCGTAGTGGCGGATTTACCAACAGGCTGAGTAGGCTGGAGCCTAGGACGGCAGAATTTAGGGGCGCCAAATTTAGAGCAAAATGTTTTTTATAATTTATGGATTTAAATATTCATATGTATTTATATACCTAAATGTTATTAGATCCACACAAACCAGATTATTTAATATATTGTTTTTAAACTAAGTTATTATTTAATTACGTTTACCGAATGAACATTATTGGGTTAATAATATAGTACCTATAGTATAGTATAATACAAGGCATAACTTACCTCATCTTATTAGTAGTAAGTACATAATTGAGCTTTTATTAGCTCAGAAATATATCCAAAAATATTTTTTCTCAACTAAATCATTGGATTGTAAAAATAATCGAGGAACTGACACGTCGTTCCCTCAGTTCACAATCATACTAATTACGGGAGAAAGGTGGTGTAATTAGGACGAAGATGGGGCTGGCATACCAAGAAAAGGTAAAAGCCCCAAAATAAAATAAGAATTAAAAAATAGGACGATAGTGCACAAATTATAAAATCATTCATTGACAATTTTTTTTTATTAATATTGATTGTGAACTAGGGTATCGAAATGTAGAGGTCGGTAGGGGCGGCAAAATTTGAATAGCCTACTGGCGGCAAATATGTAGATCCACCACTGCCGTAACCGTATACCAACACAGGAAGAAGAAATAATTTCTATCGGTATCAATACCTATGTATATGAGACAACGCCTACTGCACCGTTCCGTAAGAGGTCCGCACCAGACCGCGCGATGATCAGGCTCTTTATTTATTGTCATCGAGAATATTTTGCTGGTGACGGCATGCTCCTTGTATTGCACGCGAACAACCAACCGCGTTGTAGCCACGTATGCCTATCCGTTGCAACCGCGTAGGCTCACCATTCTAAACGCGTTGTTGTCGCTTTGCCTATAATTATTTTCTGACTACCAATAGAACGTCTTCGACCGCTTACTGAACGGGTATGGTGCTGTCATCGAACGCGTTGTATATAAAAATGGTACGTTGTTAATCCGTTCTAATGGACGTTAGCGTCGTGTTTGTTTCGTGGCTGATACGTTCAAGGCTTGCTCTGCTAAAAGGATGCTACGGTATAATACTAGGTCCTAATTCTAGTACACTTAGACACCCTAGTTAGCTCAGTCTCCGTAGACTTTACTAAATGGTATTCCGCTTCCTCGTCTATATAGGATTATCTAGGCCACTCTAAATACTTCTCATTGCTTTGAGTATTTACCAAGAAGACGGAAAGTAAAGGCCTACGTCAAAGCAAACCTTACGTCTAGGCATATGGTTACTTCTACCATGTGTGCTTTAAAACTTGTGCGTGTTTTATTTTCGTTTCAAGTTTTGTGAGGCCTTTGCAGATGATAGACTTTTCCTTGATGAAGTTTTTGTTTCGGATTGTTTTTGTTTATTGTTCATGTATCTGCTTCTGTCTACGTTGGTGTATACATTACAAGTGTTCTATTTTCGCGGACTTAAAAATACACCGCAGCGGACTGTCCGTCGTCTGCCCAGGCCTATATAGGAACAAGATTTCGATTTCCTTAACTGTAGACATGTGCTTATCATGTTCACTTCGCCCTAATGAGAAGTTGTAGAAATATTTTTCTTTCGGGTATTATGGCGCTTCCATAATCATAATCATAATTTTATTTCATAAGGCCAATATACATGTCAATATTTAGATTATTAATTATAATATCTACATATTAATTAAAAAGTAAATAATAATTCCATTTTCTTATGTAAATTTGTAAAGAATCTCAGGCTACCAATAGCTATGGAATTGTCATCATTAGGTCTTGCTAGGCTGTCCAACTTAGGCTCTCCAATCTTATAATATATCTGTCACAACTGTCACAATAATTTACCGAACAAAGACCCAAACCCATGTAGAAAGCTTGCTTCCCCAACATGACTGTTCACAATAGAAACATAGATCTAAACAATGCACGCCTCGAAAATTCTAGCTCATGTCCGCAAGCCGTGAAATCTGTAATTGATTCGCAACTGCAGTCGGGAATTTCTCAGCGAATAAACCTATGTAAAATAATAAAAGTATATCAGCTAGTAGACTTAGTACTTACCATGGAATATAAAAGTAACTGTTAACATGGAATAAGAAGCTCTGTCTGATGAATACAAGTACTTGACTCGATCATGTATCACTTGTAGATGAATATTTTACATAAAATGTAGTAGAAAACGAAGTTTGCTCAGCCAGTGTAATTTTCACAGTAAGCAAATGGAGCGGCGCTTGGCTCAACATGAGCGCAGTGACTCGGGACATGAACGGCGCTTACTTCTGCATCGCAACCAACGGCGTCCCACCTTCTGTAAGCAAGAGGATACTGCTACATATACTGTGTAAGTTATGCTCACAGTGAGCAAATCGAGCGTTGAGCGCTTGGCTCACCTTGAGCGCATTGACTCGGGATAAAAACGGCGGTTACTTCTGCATCGCGACCAATGGCATCCCACCTTTTGTCAATAAGTGAGTACTGCTACATTTATACTGTGTAAGTTTTGTTCACAGTGAGCAGAATATAGCGGCAATGCTTACAGTGAGCGCGTGATGAATTATAACGCATATTCTCTTTGTCAGAAAAGGCCAAGTGTCCCAGCAGGAGTAATGTAATAAGCTGATAATTGATGATTAATTAATTAATATCTCCTCGCGTAATAGAATGGCGTCGATACGGATACCGTTTAATTACATCCTCCGGTAAGGAAAATACCTTTCTTTCATGTGTTCTACAAAAAACAAGGAGATGGAGCACCTACTCTCATCGCTTACGTTAGCCTTGAAGCCAACGTTTCTTACAAGTACCTAAATCCGAGACCTTTTTCGGCATAATACAAGGATTAGTGTTCACCTGGCCGTTTGAGCTTGATGAAACCGCACATAACAAATTCTTTTGTTGCTCAACTTCATTGTGCCTTCGACCTAGTAGCAGTTAAAATGCTCTATCATGCTTTGTTCCTTTGTTCATGTTTAAACGGGATCACACTTCATTAAGAGGTATTTATGGCCAGGCCCGGCGTTTCGTAGTTTGATGTTTGCTTAAAGAATATGGTAGACTAGATGGTCCTCGCGACTCAGTCCGCGTGGAATTTGAAAAATACCGGAAAAGTGCAAGAGGGTTCCGTACTGTATATATATGTAAGCAAAGTTAGGTAATTGTACAGCTACTTAAACCAAAATAATTACTGAAGTTCATAAACTATGAAAGCACCGAACATTGCTCTAACGTTAAATAGGTCGAATTGAAAGTCAACAACAAACTTAACTTTGTAGTTGAGGAAACGATCTTGACAGACAAACAACCAAGTGATCCTATTAGGGGTCTTTTTTCCTTTTGCGGTACGGAACCCAAAAAAATAAATAAAATATACTAAACTAGCTGTCTGGATACAGCGGAATGATGAACACCGTAATATCTCAGCGTAATGGTTTTTAGGTTAAGGAGCACAGTCGTTGCCCTTTGCCAAGAGTCATACATACATTACTCGTAGTTGACGACCTGAAATGTTTCTAAAAATATTGTGATAACTGGATAACTTTCTTTTATAGTCTTTTGGGTCTCAAGTTTGAAAGTTTGAGTAGAAACAGACGTCTTTTATTCATACTTAAAAATAATTAATTTAAAGATACGACTATAGTTGCTTCAAGTTTTAGCCACGAGTCTCGCAAATTATGCAATTGTTGTAGAGCTAGTTATTAAAGAGTAACATAAAATGTGGTTGGAAATTGTGAAGATATTGCCAAATGTTCTTGTTTCCTTTTTTTATTAGGGACTTTTGCCATGTCATGCCAGCCCCATCGTTGCCAAATCTTGAGATTTTATTACAGGTTTCCCTTTATTGTCCACATCCACACAACATAGTTCTAATTCTAAGTGGGTATCTATAATTTAAATAGCGAGTGTGGCTCAGTGGGAGAACGTGCGACTTTCGATCCGACGCACCCGAGTTCGAATCCCGCTGGCCCCGCACCACTGACTTTCTTGAGTTATGTGCGGATTTAACAGTCACGCTAAAAACGGTGAAGGAAAACATCGTGAGTAAACCGGCATATCAAAGAATTTATCAGAAAATTCAAGGACATGTGACATCCACCAACCCTCACTGGGCCAGCGTGGTGGATTATGGCCCGTGTCCCAGCAGTGGGAACGTGATGGTCTGATGATGATCTATAATTTAACCATTTCAGTATCTTATTTATATATATTCACTATCTATTTGTCACTATGTATCAAGTAGCACTCGTATCATAGCTCGTATTGCCGTTCATAACAGATCTGCTAGGTTAAGCAACTATCGCAGCGGTCACAACTTGATTGAGTGACCGTTTTTGTAGTATCTGAGCGCTACCGTGCTTCGAAGGGCACATTAAGCAGTCGGTCCCAGTTATTGTCTTTGGACAACAATCGTTAGGCCATGTCGAACGCCTTCGGGCGTCTAAAAACTTTGACGAAGAATGTTTATTTGTAGCTAAAACCACAGAATACTAAGGGACAGAAGCATCACTCCGCAATTAAACAAATGGCGACTCTTGCTATGACGCAATAAAAATCAATTCAGCTCGCGTAGCGCTGCATACCTACCAGCCATATTAACCTACAGAGCGCCTCTCTTTCTATCGCATAGCTCTTATCTCTTCTGACGCGGCACGTGCAACGACGGGCGACCCGCTGTCGGTGTCCGGCCATGTACTTGTAGCTTCATACCTACAGTGCGGAGTGCGCTAGGCCTGCTAAAATCACAAGTCAACCACTCAGTTGCACACATAAAGAACCTCCCATATAGCCAAGCTTAGCAATCATAATGACGCAACTTTTATTCCCGTATTAGACACAAAGTTCTAGCTATTTTCCGCAAGTGACGACGTAAATGCAGAATCTGGAAACGACTGACATGTGAAACAATAACAATAGACTGATAGATAACGATAGACAGCAAAATAAAACTAAAGAAATTATGTTAAAGTAGGAAAAAATTGGGTACCTACTAACCTTTATTCCAATAAGGTAATTAACTTTATTAATTCCTCCAAAAATGATCTTATGAAGGTTTCAAAGTTTTGAGGAGTCATTTTTATAAAATAAATATAATATGTATCATTAATGTATGACCCATTAAAGCTAGAGATTAGTAAGAGCACCAAGACCACTTTATTTCGTACTATTTCTACTCCTACCAATATTATAAATGCGAAAGTTTGTGAGAATGGATGGGTGGTTGGATATTTGTTACTCAATCACAGTTAAACTACTGAACACCTTTTGATGAAATTCGGTATGCCGATACTTTACTCCGAAAGAACGAATGATACTTTTTTTCAGAAATTCCGGAAAACAACGGGAAAGGGTGAAAGGCGCAGCTAGTTAAACCCAAAAATGCTTAAAGATTAACCAACAAATACAAATGCGTGATATTTATCGGGTCACTTAGTAGGCTTGGAATTTCTGTAACTGTTATTATCTGCATAATCTATTAGGAAACTTACGATTACGATGTCGCATAAACTAAAGACCCCCACTGCCCTGGACAATTTGCCGGAGTACAAGGATGTAGGGTCAAGGATATTGGAAGAAATAAATTTTCCGTGTACTGGACCTCTGTCCTCTATCGCTTATCCTAACAATATTGCTGTTCAGACTTAGACTGAAGCTGGGAACAAGTTTGAGTTGTGCTCGAACCTGGTGAAATATTCAGAAAAAAATATTTGTTTGAGTGGTAATGAATCCTTCTTCTGAATACCATTCAGACGTCTTAAATAGAGGACCAATTTTCATGTTCCTTATTTCAACTTATCACTGCCCCCTAAGTACTCTCTTTGAGAAAAGACCTACTTTGCTCGTTCTTATTGAAAAACCAAAACAAATAGGTTGAATATTCTTTTAGCACCTACCTATAAATTCTCAGGTAAACCAACAGTGCGAGTGACGCAGAAACTTATAGGAGGCTACCTGGGCGCAGCGATCATTCTGCAGTGCAAGATCGAAGCTAACCCGCTGACTTCGGTCTACTGGACCCACATCGACGGAGACAAGCTTCAAAATGGTTAGGTATTACTTTAATTTATTGTCTTCCAATTAGTTTCATAAGGTATAGTAGAAATAATCAGGTAAGTAAAGTTTTCTTCACGATCCAAGTTTACCAGGCGAGCATAAAATTGAAAAACTATCGACACATAGCTCTCCTGCCAACCAGTTACCAGGCAAGCATAAAATCAGAGAGCTACTAGAACACAACTCTCTAACGAATCACGCCAAAAAACGCGAACAAGAACTCGCAACTTTTCAAAAAAATTATTAATATTTGTCATTAATTTATTTATATTTATTTTAATAAGGCATCTGCCGCATAAGCTACCAGGCGAACATAAAATGCAAGAGCTTGCCTCCCGGCACACAGTTATTTTACTCTCACCAATGTCTCATGTTACGACATAGGTGCTACCACACTTACCACACAAGTCAAACACGCGCAAAAAATGTAACTTAGTGAAAATATACGTTATATACGTAAACTAACATGGTCACTGACACTAGAATTCGATTTAGGAACGGGATATTTTGTTTGATGTATTTCTTTTGTTTTGTGAAAATATTTGATCAATTATAACAATTTCTCCAATTATAAACAAAGGAGCTACGCGAGCATAAAATCTAAACTAAAAGTACCTACCTACATAGTTCTCTCTCACGAATGTGTCACGATATGACATTATCGGTGCCTACCATAATATACGAGTAGACGCACCAAAATCTCAAACGGTAAAAAGAAATGTTTTTAATAATGTCTACAATCAGGAACAAAGGTACCAGGCGATCAGAAAATCTAAGAGCTTACCGGTACACAGTTTTAATACACCGTGATTATGTGACATCATCAGTACCTACCTACCACTGACACTTAATAAGTTGAATCTGAAAATGTTCTCCTATGAGGTACCACGTACTAGACCATTATAAAACCCAAGAGGTCGACACACGCCTATTTTTACATAATTATTACGTACCTGTAAATGACATCGGTTCCTACCACAGACAAGTGAAACCCCAAAACTTTGACGGAAAGTATTTATTTTTCATTTACAATTCGTCCCCAATCAGGCACAAGGTACCAGGCGAGCATAAAGTCCGAGAGCTACCGGCACACAGCTCTATTGCGTATCACCAACGTGTCACGCGATGACATCGGCGCCTACCACTGTCACGCGGAAAACCCGCTCGGAAGTTCCCAGGATGACGTCACGCTGTACAGTAAGTGTTTGTTATTAGTTTTTGTTCGGGTCAGAGTTGCGAGATTATTAGTTGGTGAAGTAAAATTTGACGTCAAAGATTATATTATAGCAGACCTCCAGTTATTTGGAAGACGGTCGATAGAAACTTTGTTGATTTCTTTGGAAGTTACCAAGAATTGCGACACCCCAAAACTTTACTTTGGCCTGTTTAATTTAGAGTGAAAAGGCATATTTTAGGCAAATACGGTCCATGTTTGACCTTATTATGTAGGTAACTTTTCATCGGTGTAGTTAGAGCATCATTGAATTTATATGGAAGACATCCCTCCTGTACGAACAAAGCGATTTGGTTCCACGTTCTCTTACGAACAGCCAAGGAGTGGAACGCATTGCCAACGTCTGTGTTTCCTGACAACTACAACCTGGGAGTCTTCAAATCGAGAGTGAACAGGTATCTTCTAGGCGAGAATGTTACATCTTAGACCACATAATCGCTTACTATCAAGTGAGATAGTGGTCAAACGCAAGCCTATGAACAGTAAAAATATATAAATGAGCCTATTTTTAACCCCCGACGCAAAAATGAGGGGGTTATAAGTTTGACTACTATGTGTGTCTGTATGTTTGTCTGTGGCACCGTAGCACTTAAACAGGTGAACCGATTTGGATGCGGTTTTTTTATTTGCAAGCAGGTTTTCTAGCTATAGCATGTTTTATCAAAATCTTATAGATTCTTTGTGTCGGGAGTTTTTTAAATTTTAGTTCACTGAAATTCGTTATTAAAGCACAAAATTGGAGAGTGTCTATAATGTTTCTAGTCCGGCATTGTAACATAGTCGTAGTAATTAGGTTCAACAATTATCGGAAATCCAAATGAATACCTACTAATAATCAACACTAAGCCCATTTATATTATGTTATCGCTTCCCCGAAAGGCTGTTAATAAATGGGCAATTAGCTTATCTCTATATGAATTAGCCATCATTTGCGTACAATCTGATCACAATAAACAATGTAATTATAATATTGTATGCAAAATATCAAAATCGCAATCACTTACCGAATAAACAATTTCGCGGATTAATAATTCATTGCAATGAATAATAATGATAATATTAACTGCAATAAATAATATGGAATTAATAGTAGGTATGTATAACTTATTCACGAGTCTTATTTGTACCTACTTATTAATAATCTACATATACATATATTGTTATAATTATTGTGTAAAATATAATTTTAACTAATCACTGCAGGGACACGGGCCTTCTCTCATAGAGAGAGTATGGGCCATAGTTCACCAAGCTGGCCCAGTGCGTGTTGGTGGATGTTACATGTCCTTGAAATTGGTGCTGATTATTGAACTTGCCGGTTTTCTTACGATGCTTTCTTTCACCGTTTTTAACCTCCGACGCAAAAAGGAGGGATGTTATAAGTTTGACCACTATGTGTGTCTGTTTGTGGCACCGTAGCTCTTAAACGAGTGAACCGATTTGGATGCGTTTTTTTTTTATTTGAAAGCAGGTTTTACTGCGGTGGTTCTTAGACTTGTTTTATCAAAATTGGTTCAGCCGTTTTTTACTTTTTATAGGTTTTTTGTTTCGGGAGATTTTTACATATTAGTTTACTGAAATTCGCTTGTTAGAGCTACTGTTAGAACCGCACATAATAGAAATAGAAACGTTATTTCAAAGTTCAAAGTTCTGTATTCAGTTTTCGCATCACAGACGCACTTATGAACGTCAATTATAACACTCTCTTCCACCGTATCGGAAAAAGAACCAATACTCAGAAGATACTGCAAGAAACTGACGGGTATTTCTTTTTTAGAACTTTTGTTACAATATTTTATGTTTGTTTTTGACAATATTGTTTCTTATGTCAGTTGTTGTGTGTTGTCTTATGCCAGTTGGCTACTTGGCAGAAGCGGAATATTCCATGCATCTTTGTTTTCTATGTAATTACTAACTGTATAGTATGCTTTTTCATTAGAATATTTTTCACACGCAATTTGAATCTGTTTCTTCAATTTGATTTAAAAATTAAATTGAAAGTTAAGCGGAAAAACATAAAACACTCTATTATTATTAAAACTAGCGTGAGTATTATTCATATTATTATTAACTACTGTTCGCGCCAAGCGCTCGCCGCGACCGCACGTACTCCGTGAAGATGAGCGTCTGTACCGCTCGAACACCGGTCGAGTGTCTCGACTTATTCTCGTGAGTGTAGCCGGTTAGTAAATAATAATATAAAACACTCTACTCCAGACTCCACTCACACAAAGACAATAATATCGATATGTAATACAATGTAAATGACCCACAGATAAAAAGCATTTTACTAAATAAAAATTTCTTACAATAGCTGTTAAAAAAATCATAATTTCATATTAAAATATGCCCAAAATTTGTTACCGCGATAAATTAATTGTGGTTCAAATTAAAGGTGTTGATTCTAATTTACGTTTAAGGCCGAGAATTACTTTTATAATTGTACATTTTTATGGCCTTAAAAAGCCTCGTACAATTCCGGACCTTACGAGGGCTGAATAAGGTTGGGATTCGGAAAACGTATAAGTTTTCTTTGTTTCAGCGCTCGTCACAACAACTTCATCGACGACAACTACAACAGAGCTAACGACGACGGAAACGGAAGTAACTTCTAACGCGTTTTTGTCAAGTAAGTGTTGTCTCTATAGAGTTTAGGTTGATATATTAAGAGTAAAAGGTGATTTTTTAAAAGTAAAAGGTCTTGGAAGACTAAAATTCGATTTCTTGAGAGAGCGACTGTTTTAGAGTATCACACGAATCACACTAATATACCTAAATGCGAAAATTTGCATGTGTATGTTTGTGTGTTTGTTACTTCTTCAGAAGAAGAATGCTTTCTCTTTTAGAGACGAAGAAGAACATTTTCATGCTGTAACTTCTTAACGGATTTAAGTGAAATTCGGAATGGAGATAGTTCATACCCTGGATTGATGTGTGTAATCCAGGGCGATTGCATCTTCTTAATGATGCACTTCACAGTCCCAGATAAGTGTTCAAAGTTCAAAAGTTCTTTATTCAATTTTGTCGTCACAGACACACTTATGAACGTCAATTATTACAATGACTCTACCACCCATTGTTGCCCATTACATATCTAAACTAAATGCTCTAAGAGGCCTCTACGTGTTGGACTCATGTCTCGTGCAAGCCTTCCAAAGGTTCGGGTGAATAACCCGTGAGAAAGAGCGACATAATAATAAATGAGTTTATTTGCATAAGATGTTTACATGTGTATTTTGAATCCATAGGCTCCCGAATTAACATTAAGGATTTTCTGTATTTTGTTGTGAATATTTTTATCCTGAGCTTAATATATAATTAATATGGAATTCTAAATTAAATTGTTAATTCTGCTTTAGAAAGGACCAATGTTTGATTTGTTTCCTGATAAGCACAAAGTCAGAAATAAAACTGTACTTACAATGACGGTAAATTCCGCCTAAACTGCCCCACGGCTGAGCAATTGCTATCCACGAGTTATTACTTACAGTATAGCTAAGGGCCGATTTTACAATCGACAAATAGATACGGAACGGACAATTATAATTTCCGATACGCGAAGTTAAACACATGTTGTCCGATCTTGCATGTGTGATGCAGTAGTGTGACCGACCCGACCTATGTTTTGGGACCCCTGACATTGCATTAAGTATTAGCATAGAATAGGCATCATATGTAGCCACCTGACAATATAGACGTATTCAGAGTCCGGCTTTTCACTATGGTTATGGACCCTATGGACCCTACCGCTTCTATCTACATTACAAGCTGCCTACGCGCATCTCGGCTTATACAATTCGGATAAAATAATTAACTTAGATTACTGTCTGGGTAACACAGCTTTGCCATTTATTCTACCGCCAAGCAGTAGTGCGCAAGCATTACTGTGTTCCGGTTTGAAGGGCGTTGTATCCAGCGAAATTACTGGCCATATGAGACTTAATATCTGATGTCTCGAGGTGATGAGAGCAATGCAGTGCTACGTTGTGGCTTTTTATGGTATTAAAAGTTCTGGGTGGCACTGCAATTGTTATGGACAGGCGTGGCGCTTACCATCAGGTGAACGACTTGATCGTCTCATTCGCCGCGGAAGCAGTCATAAAAAAGGTATTTAACTATTTGGGGATTGAAAACAGCCCTAAGCCACTGAAGCAACTGAATTTGTATTCGTTCTGATTTAAATGTAACTCGAAGTAAAACTAAGCGGGAAACAACAGATATTCCCCGATTCCCTCTTCCGATTTCTTATCTCAACCATTGTTTATTGGTAAACCTGTACGTTTGTTTTGTTCCCGATAGGTACCGAGTTAGAAGAAGACCACGGCGATCGCAAATTCTCCGAAGAAGACAGTTTTGTCGTCGTTTTGAGTCAACATCAAATGCAAAATCCAGGTAAGCACCAAGCTATGGAAGATTAGATTAGACAAGCTTATGTAACGCTATAATTCCTTGTTGTTTCCGGTTTCGATTGTGTATAAGCATAGAAAAAGCCCTAGTACTTAGGTACTTGTTTTGTGGCTTGATGTTTTAGGTCCTAATAGTCCATGATACTCTACATACCTAAGTCTTAAACGCAATGAAAATATCTAGTGTAAAACCGGAGGAAATTTTATTTATATATTTTTTTTTATTTTTGATTTATTTTACATTTACTATCTACCCCCATACATATTATATTATTCAACAACAACCTACTTTAATATTCAGCGGAATACACTTTATATTTTCATTGCGTTTCAAATTTGAGATAAATTTCCGCAACGTCACGGCTGATTCCATCAAATTTTCTATATAAGCCTAGTAAATTTATTTTTTGTTAAAATTTCACCTAATGATAATGGGATTGTCGAGTAATGTATTTTTTTTTTTATTTGTCGTTGAATCTCTTCTCGAAAGGATCTTCCTTGTTACAGATATATCTCCGAGTTCGTGACCTGAGACCAGCCCCGATTGGTCCGTGTGGTCTTCGGGCGAAACGCTAAACCCCAGCACACAGACTGTTTTGTTATTAGTGATGTACGCTTGTATACGATAAGTGACAGACTAGTAAACCTAGTAATGATACGTAAGTGTTTTAGTTACTGTGCGAAGTGATTGCTGTTAAAAAGTGTTTGGTGATATGTTTTTTTTAGACTTAAAACTATAGAGCGACAACAATTTGAATGAATTTGAGTAAAATATAAACTATACTCTATTTTTAACACACTTTTTAGAAACCTATGCAAAATAACGCCGCCGAGGTTTGAACTCTGGACCTTTACCCAAATAAGTGGTATCTAAAAAGTTTGTTAAACTATAGCCAAGAATGCGTTATTGCTTAGAAACAAAACATCTATATAACTTCTCTATTTTTATCTGTTATAGATATCTCTTATAGATCTATGTTTGGCTATTATCTCGCCTGATGTTAAGAGACTATGTGCCCGAAGAAGCAGATAGATCTAGAGAAAGACGGTAGTTGAGTGACTGTTCAGACCCGTCCCCCTGATGGTTTGCCGAACATCATGTCGAAACACGACTAGGTCGCTTGACAGCTTTGTTCGGTTAGTGGTATTACAACCGCGGTCGGAGAATACCACTCCGAAGCACGTACGCAGGTTTAGGTACGTGGCGCCCTCAACCGTCACATATCAACAGTAGATGGCGCTGACACAAACTATATGCTAGTTTGTGTCAATGCCCATACAAAGTCGCGGAATTTCATACAAATCCTGCATCGCGCAATCTTTGCACGACAGATAAGACCTAAACAAGTACCAAGTAGGTTCTGTCGGACCGCTGTCCCCGGGTCGACAACACCTGGCTTGGTTGGAAGATCTTCTTTATTAAATGGAGGTGCTTCTACAGTGGATACCTATACCCTATACCTACCTACATACCTATCTACTACCCCCTTACCCTTCATAGGTACTGGTTTCCATTCACATCATTGATTAGTCTCGAGACATCTCGATCATCACCTAAAATCATGGTCGTTCAAATTCGTGTCGCACTTTAACGACTGCTGTCATCACGAGATATATAATTTTTGGGGTAGAAATGCAGCTTCACTGGTATTTACTTCTTTCTCGTATGGTTGTGTGGTCTACCCTGGTGTCGGAGTTTATAGACCGCTTCAAGGTCTCCGACATGGTACGACTGTTGTCCTAAGACAAAAACAGCCCCCCTACCCATATGTCCCTCAAGCGCCAATCGTATATCGTGTTGAGCCCGAATTAAGGTATAGCGTCACTGCGACTAATAAGATACGGTCTAATTATTGTCGATTCAGGCAAGAAATCGAATTAATCTCATTCATTTATACCAAAATACGATGACTACGAGTTGAGATAAACTTAATGAGACAATATATGGCATCATAAGACATTGTCGCAGTGATTCTACACCTTAATCTGAGCTCAACACGATATACGATTGGCGCTTGAGGGACATATGGGTAGGGGGGCAGGACCGACAGCTTAACGAGCCATTTGAAGCATTAGGTAGAATTAATAGAGATGCAAGGTAGATAGTCGTCAATATTTGTTTCGTATCAGACTCTAATATTGTGGTGTCATGGTCTTCCTAGTTCCTAATTCTCAAGACACAAGGATCTATGTATACGTACTCAAAAATGCGTTTTTGACGTTCAAAATACAACCACTGAATGGGACTTGAACCCGCATCACATGTAATCTTCCCTCAACGCAGGAAGGGCTCTGCCCAATTGAGCTACGGTGTCACCAAGTCGGGTGTCACACGATATACGATTGGCGCTTGAGGGACATGTGGGTAGGGGAGCAAGTTCTATATCAGTGTAGGTATAAACTACACCGATATAGAAATGGAAATGCGATATTTTTTAAACAAACGAAAGAATTTTTGAAACCAGTTTTGCATATCAGTATCACAAATTTACAAAACCCAAACTTTATTTCTTCGACTATCGTTTTATCTTGCCGTAAATCCTTGTTTGATTTTCGCTTGGCATTTGTTAATGCATCATAAAAATATAATAAGAATAAATATGGGTACGGAGGCTGTTTGTTTCGGTGTAGTCCTCTCTAGTTTCAGGCTAAAACTGAATGCATGGTAATGCGATAGTTTTTTACGTAAAAACTTCGTGTTGGATGAATAGTGTCACGTAAAACCTAGAACAATGGACGCCGAGAGAAACGGATTGTAGTTAGTAAAACTAGAAATGTAATATGTTTTGGGAAGCGCTTAGTTGTTCGAGAATTAGATGACCTTCTATGAAAATTAAGTACATTGAAAAAGCTTACACACTGATTATTACAAATACTGTAGTTATTGACGTGTATGGGATTATGTAGGTAGGTAATATATTTTAGGTCACACATGTGACTGAGTCTATCTTTTAACATGCATTAAATTATCACAGCAGTTAATTATATAATAAATTTAAAATATATTTTTAATGATTCATCATCATCATCATCAGCCCATTACGTTCCCACTGCTGGGACTCGGGCCTTCCAACGTATTGAGAGTGTGGGCCATAATCCACCACACTGGCCCAGTGCGGGTTGGTGGATGTCACATGTCCTTGATTTTTTGTGATAAATTCTTGGACGTGCCGGTTTCCCCACGATGTTTTCCTTCACCGATTTTAGAGCGAGTGTATAAATAGTTATATTTATAATTATTATTACTTATATTATATACTTCACAAATCAATACAAGTTTATATATTAAATAATTTCAATATAATTCTACGTAATTAAATGAGTATAAGAAACTGAAACGCAATGAAAATATGTAGTGTAATCCCGCTGGTTGTTGTTACAATAATATAATATGTATGGGGGTTGATTGCAAATGTAAACTGAATTAAAATTAAAAAAAAATATATATATATATATATATATATATTTTAATTTTAAAAAAAATTTATAATTTTGAAATTTAAATTTTTTTTAATTTTAAATTTTGTTACAATTTATATATATATATATATATATATATATAAATTGTAACAAAATTTCTAAAAAAAATGCCCCTCAGTTTCTTGCCGTATCTTCTGAGTAGTGGTTCTTTTTCCGATACGGTGGTAGAGTGTTTTTGTGTGTCATTGTGATAATTTGACGTTCATAAGTGCGTCTGTGATGCCAAAATGATTAAAGAGATTTTGATTTGATTTGATATAAATAATCCCACCGCTTTTTTTAAGGAAGTATAAAGTAAGAAACAAAGAAAGAAAAAACAAACAAAACAAAACAAACAAAAAAAATAAGGAAGTTTTAGTGGCGTATAAGAAACTTTACTGAATAAAAGAACTGCTCATAATAACGTTATTGATTAATAAAACCGCTCATAAAAGTTACTGATGAATAATGAATAAAAGCGTCGCTTATCACTTTACTGTGTCATATACATAGATCCTAGCCATATCTAGAACTGAATGGAACCGCAGGAATTATAAGGACCATGATCTCACATCATTGAAGCTGAATAAGCACAAAAAATTGCCCCGTTGTAGAATGGAACTGACACACATCCGTATTAGAAGCCAACCTCCTTTTAAACACCGGACCACCACATCTTGATATATATATGTACTTACTTATATAGAGGTGTTAAATATACATACGTATTCATGATGCTAAAAAAGATAAAACAAATTAATTACATACCTACATTAAAATAAGTTTAGTTAAATGATGCTCTATATAGATTTTCCTTTGAATATTTATCAAAGACATGGCAACGCGTTAATACTCGAAAAGCTCTTTTAATAGGCATTGTAAGGATACAACTCTGTTGTCATTATATTGACATTACATACATACACATTTGTATACACACACATCTGCTTGGACAATTGCTCTGATTCTTCTAAGCTAACAAAAAATTGTCATAACATTGCTGTTACTGTAAAACTGTAAGCTTTGGAGAACAACTGAATCTGATCATACAGGTTATATTCCTAGTTTCGGATTCAGCGGTCTCATAATTTTAGTTTCATCCCAACAGCCTTTCATACCTACATAAATGTAATACTGTTAATTAAGCTTAAATAACTTAAATTTATATGTGGCAATATGAACCTATATGTGGCTATGAATAAACAATTTTTTTTTATTATTCAAACTGTATATACACACTTCAATAAACGTTCTTTGAGCTTGATAATTTTATTAATAATTGAGATATATTATTATAATAATTTTACTTAAATAATGTTTATTCATTTATTAATTGCATTCATGTACATTTATTTATCATGTAGGTCTTAAATTATACCTTAGGTTGGTACATGAGCCCTGTAAGGGCGTTTGCAAGTCAGTGCGAGAGTACATTTAGTCATTTTAATTTATATTGATTTATGTTTTATTAAAGTCAGTATACTCGTACGAGTATTGTATATGTCAGTATAGTGTCACGGAATTGAGTCATTTTTTTCCACATGCTTGTCAGTTTTGAGTTCATCTACGGAATAATAACATTTTTTAATTAGATAAGATTTAAGTTTTCTGCAGAATACGTTGTATCTAGTTTCGTTTTTTACATACGTAGCAGTTTTATATTATTGTACTTCTTTTATCATGTTCATTAGTTTTTGTATGAAATTTGTCAAATTTTGTCAGTACTTTGTTCTTCGTATTTGTATCAGATTTAAAATTTATGCAATATTGGTTATACATTATCTGAATTAGAGGAAATAAATGAACATGAATTCTATACATTTTTCTTATTTCAAATGCCTTTTTTCCTTAATGTTTAGGGATCCGTGGAGTAAAAGGAAATCAGTATGCTGAGACGTGAAAGATTGCTTATCGCTATGTGGACTGTATAATTTAGATCAAGGCTTGAGACAGGTGGAGTCGAATGAAACGGCAGGTTGAGCTGGTGAACGTCTGTATTCCTCGAGTGCCGGTGAGAGAAAGAGAACAATTAGAGTTCTTATTTGCTAATGTTGGTACTATACGCGCTAGTGATGCTAAACAAAACTATTACGATACACATTTTTAGTAGATATTAGTGTTGGGATTCCACCAAGACAACAGTTTGTTTTTTCATCCCTTTAAAATGCACCAATTTTAAGTAAGTATGTAATCCATATAACACAATATCTAATACCACAGAATACTAAGGGACAGATGCATCACTCCGCAAAGAAATTTAATCAAATGGCGACTCTTGCTATGACGCAATAAAATTCAATTCAGCTAGCGCTGCATACCTACCAGTCATATTAACCTACAGAGCGCCTCTCTTTCTTTCGCACGGCTCTTATCTCTTCTGACGCGGCACGTGTAACGACGCGCGACCCGCCGTCGTCGGTGTCCGGCTATGTACCTACTTGTAGCTTCGTACCTACAGTGCGGAGTGCGTTAGGCCTGCTAATACTTCAGTAGGATTCTACTAATAGGTATTATAAACGCAAAAGTTTGTGAGGATGGATAGATGTTTATAACTCAATGACGCAAAAACTACTGAACGGATTTTTATGAAGTTTGGTACGTAGGTTTTTCAGGTCCTGGAAAAGGACATATATGGGCTGCTTTTTATCTCAGGAAACTGCGGGTGAAACCTTTGCAGAACAAGTAGTTATCGAAAATTACAAAGGTAATCACCATCACCCGTATTCATGAACATTTTGTCGAAACGCTTAACTAAGTAAGGCATAGCAAGATAGCAACAAATTCAAAATCTACATTAATCTGTGTAAATGTGGAGCGTTGATGGGTTGCTGACGTCGCTGTGCCTTACTTGCCAATTGCAATTATTATGCGTGTAATGTAAAGTTCTGATTAATGAATACGAGTCTGTGTATTCATGAACTGTACGTCTTCGAGCAAGTGGACATAACTCTCTAACTATTGTGGAAATAACTCTCCTTACATCAGGTACATCTAATAGCTCAGTCCAAGATAAATAGACTTACAGAAATTATCTACGTTAAAATAAGTATATGCGTAGGTAGATATATACATTTGGGTGTCTTTAAGACAGGAGTGAACAGGTTTCTTCTCGACGAGCGTCTTCTTCGACTGCATCGCCACAGCAGTCAAACGCAAGCCTATAATGAATAAAAAAATTAAAACGAAAGTTTAAGCCAATACTTATATAAAATAAAAATCCTTTTATTTCTACTACCCTTACAAATTAAACACTATCTTTTAACTTATAACTAAATTTACTTCAATATTAAACTATAATTTAACTAACTTATTTTTATCTTCTTGCTGTGTAGTACCTAGTTGCTTCAACAGCGTAGGCCAACGTAAATGCAACGTGAATCCCCTACATTCCTCCACAGTTCCCTTTATCTTGCCTGTTGTCCAGTTTGTGACCCAAATGATACAAAAAAAGGCAATATATACCTACAAAATCCGTGGGTAATTCAAGCGGCACCCTCACTTGACCAGCTACAGAAGAAAAGAGGGAGATCAATGCCGACGATATTCCTTTAATATCCGGTACCGTTAAAATGTTTATTTTGACATCATTATGCCTAAACGGTTTTTAATAAAGTGCTCGCTGTTTGCGTAATCGTTTAAGAACATAAACGGTGCCTACTTTGATATTTTCGTACATTTACGGTGGCACAGTCAGCGACCTAAGTACCTGAATATTTGCAATCGTTAAATAAAGTTGAATTTACAATAACATTGAAAATATACAAATTACATGCAACTTTTTTGCAACATTTAGTGAAAATAGACAATCATTATGAAAGTGTAGTCAATTAAATATTGACAAATATTTAGCTACTTTTGTCGCTGAGCATACTTACAGCGTTTTACTACGTAAGTAATAGTATTCTTTGGTTTTACGTTCCTTCTTGTTACTTTAGATACGTTAGGGACCTACTGTAAACGAAAAGTAATAGGTTGATAAATTATTTTAGCTGTGGGATTTTAATGATTTGCTAGAGCTCCATTATTTAGGAAGGTATATTTAAATAAAATATACCTTAATACCGATACACATAAATAAAATTTAAAATATATGTCGACTCCTACTATGTATAAGAGTTGTTTCTGATATCCCCCACTTTTTGGCCGTAGTGGGTTACATCAGAAAGAAAACCTGCCTCCTTACCCATATGTCCCTCAAGCGCCAATTGTATATCGTGTTGAGTTCAGTTTAGGGTATAGACTCACTGCGACAATATTTTATGATGCCATTTATTGTCCCATTAGGTTTATCTCAACTTTTAGTTACCATATTTTGGTAAAAATGAATGAGATTAATTCGATTTCTTGCCTGAATCGATAATAATTAGTCGGTATCTCATTAGTCGCAGTGAAGCTATACCTTAATATGAGCTCAACACGATATACGATTGGCGCTTAAGGGACATATGGGTACGGGGCCGATGTCCCTCACTTCATAAAAGTGGGGGACCATTTCTTTAACTAACCCATATCTACTCACTTTTTTAAAATCATAATTGTAAGTACTGCTTATTATTAAACACTTTTTACATATTTTACTTGTAAACTTGTAACGCACAGACATTCTGTGCGTAGTTGCTTCAACCCTTTTTCATTTTCAGTTTTGGGTAGTCAAATCAAATCAAAATTTTAATTTAAATACCTAATATAATCTTGCTGGTGACAGTGCCATTTGGGTAAAACACTGTAAGCACAATAATATTTCACGGCTGGTACCTAGTGGGATGATACCTACTTCAAAAAGATGCTTGCAAAAATACTGAGTAAAAATGTTTCTGTTGCTTATTCGCAGAAAATATTGCCGACTGGGTATTAATTAATTTTACTGGTGGTGGTAGGTTTCTCGTATGCGAGAGGCTGTCTGGGTGGGTACCACCGCTTTGCCAGTTATTCAACCGCCAAGCAGTAGAAAGGCATTGTAGCCAGCGAAATTACTGGGCATTATGAGACTCAACAGCTAATTGTCTCAGGGTGAGCGCAGTGCAGTGCCGCGCAGGATTTTGCAAAACAAAGTTCTGGGTGGTGCTGTTATTGTTATGGGCTGCCGTATTGCTTACCATCAGGCAAACGACCAGCTAGTCTCGTCATTCAATTACATAAAAAAAATATTCCAACTCGTATGTAGGTAGGTATACCTATACATTTGAATATTATAGGTACCCATCGAAAGTTACTATTCCTTATAATAGGAGGGATTCCGTTCTCATCTTAAGACGTCTCATCCGATTAGGTTTAATATTCTTGAATAGACCTAAACTGTACTCCTTTCTCAACCGATTACTTTATTTTTATTGATTTCCATAACTCAACCGAACGGTGTTCCTCTTCTATTGATGTGTGCGTGCATAGCGACGTGATTGAAAAATGCGTTAGTAGTGATTATATAACTGTGTGCGTTTCCTCGCCCCCCACCGAAAATGACAGACTTTTTGCGCGTCACCAATCCAGGCTGGATATTTTATCTGAGTGTGCTATTCATTGAGGAATGAGACCTCAATGGTGCTATTAAATATTACTTTAAATAAACAAAACTATTTTCATTTTCATTCAAACAAGCATACATAAATAAATGTTTTACCGTATTGTAGAATTATTTGTTATATTCCTGAGCTATTTGTTTACCGAACTGTTATTTGTTTGGTAAATCAGCCTTGTTACCATTTGTTACTTTCGGGCCTACCTACATACTAGTTACAACGATAAATTGTAAGGGTCTGGATGGATCGGGCCACAATTTGATCATTTGTGGTAAGTACCGCTACATAAACGTATGGTATAGTTGGAGTAATTGGTTATAGGATTCCGGCAGCTTAGTTTCATTCTAATCTATTGGTAGATAGGCCATTATTCTCCCCATTCCACCCATCATTGAGCGACCAGAAGTTTGGCGTTGCGCGGCTGCTTACACGGTGCCGATATCACGAAGTCTTTTGTTTTCACATACATAATGCATGCGAACCGCTAAGAAGTCGCGCTCCTTACCGGATATTATAAAAAATATTTATTTAAGTATTCAAGATACAATTGAGTAGTTTCCAATGGACCGCATAGTCGCTTAACATCATGCGAGTGAGACAAAATTAGTACCTACTTGGTATAGATCAAACGCATACGTGAAGCAGAATGAAATCGAGACAAAACAATAATAGACAGAAATGGTTTATTAAATACCTCCAAGATTTGTCTTATTTCCTTACTCCATACATTCCTATAAACTCAATACATAAATATGTATAGGTAGCTAATATACATAGTTGGCCTATATAATATAATTTCATTCGTCCTACTTATTGTTTTAGTTAATTAAACTACTTTTAGTTATAATTGAAGAAACTTTATTGCATCATCTTCACATAGATAGCACAGACAGTGTTGCCAGACATACATTAAAATATCTCCTACTTAGAACACATATTATCTACTGCACACTATCCTCTTTGAAATGTTGTTTTCGTTACCCTGTGGTTGTCTGGAAGAGATCGCTGCTTAGCGATAAGACCGCCTATTGTACTTATAGGAAATTATGTATTACCAACTGTAATTGTGTTTTCTTTTTTTAAGTGCAATAAAGTGTTATCTTCTATATCCATTAAAAATAAGTAGGTATAAAAAGGCATACCCATGTCCAAACATGATTGCCCTAAATAGAAGATTAGACTAGAGAGAGTTTTTTCTAAGATTTGTTAGCCTTCGTAAAGTCTGATTGGATCCCCTAATGTCGATTGTCTTCATTGTAGGGATAAATAACGCTAGTAGTATGTGTCATGTTTGTCTTTATTTTTCCTAATGGTTTAGGTCCCTCTTACTTATACTTATCTTTAAAATAAGATAACAAATTCAGCTATAAGTTTAATATATTATACAATATATAATACTCTAAATGCATTTTGACTAGACATTGTTTAGAATTGTTGTGGTTTGCGGGTGGTTATATTTTAACAATATGCGAGGATGACGTCAGTAGTGCAAGGCTTGAGGCAGCACTCGTCCGCGAGACCCTGGCGTTTGTAGCGGGACCAGGAAGCAGTGAGAGAACCACGGCGGCCGTCCCAGAGCCTTTCCAGGTTTACGTCAGAATCTGTTGGGAACATTCACGTCATGAGCTAAAAGATGTAATAATTTCCCTTAAAAATATGGCACCACGACGAGTACCTAGTATTCACTATATTTGCTCCGATGTGCTAAGAACCAAGAAGTGGAAAACTTTCTAATGTCTAATTACTAACAGATATTTATTATTACAATTAGAACAGGTATTTATTATTGTAATTTAATTGCACACCGCCATCTACTCCTTATTTCGATACTGTCCATCCAAAGGTTGTCTGGAAGAGATCGCTTTAAGCGATAAGACTGCCCATTGTACTACCATTGTAAGGAATTTTATGCTATTATTACTTTTATTGTTTTATATCTGGTATGCAATAAAGAGTTTTATAATTTGTAATTTGTAACAGAGTCTTTGCTTCTAAATTTATGTTTGATTTATTAATTATAATACGAAATTACTGGGCATTATGAGACTCAACAGCTAATTGTCTCAGGGTGACGAGCGCAGTGCAGCGCCGCGCAGGATTTTGCAAAACAAAGTTTTGGGTGGTGCTATTATTGTTATGGGCTGGCGTATTGCTTACCATCAGGCAAACGACCAGCTCGTCTCGTCATTCAGTTACATAAAAAAAAAAAAAAAAAAATTTAAACTAAGTGGGCATTAGACTAGTTAAAAGCAAGTAATATTATTTGAGTAGGAACATTTTACTATTTATTTGGGAAAACCCAACAACCAACAGAACGTGGAACAGAAGTGGACCACTTCCTATTGAAAATGGGTCTTCATGTAGAGTTAATGGCTAAAGTGGTGAATTTCTGACCTCAATCCTTTAGTGATTGATTCCTAGCCGTTGAAGGCTGACGATGAAAATACTAAAAAGAACTTACCCAGCAAATTGTGTGAAAGACTTCCTCCTCTCTTGTCCACGAACTCTGAGCCATAGCACAGCAGAACCCTCGCGTTGGCTAGCTGCCTCCCGCACAGGATTACGGGAGTGTTCTGTGCTGACACGTAACAACTGATGGCCATCAGGAACAGGGCTACTAGGAATCTCATGTTGGCTGTTAAAAATTAGAACGTTGTTAAGAATTACTCATGATATTTCTATTGCTATTCAGCTGCTATAATACTGATAGGTGATGGGTCTCATTTCGTGTCGCCTTTATAAAGTCTGAAATATGTGTTGCAGTCGAGTGCACAACAAATAGTAAATTTTAACATATTTTAATAATTGGGCATTCAAGGCGATGATGTTGAGTATTGGAATTCAATCTGAATCATACATAGCTGAAATCTTGTGCCTCAGAATTACATTGCCACAGAAGAATTAAAAAGTTAGAGCCATAAACGGCCGGTTGACAGCCCGTCTTCACTACAGATGATATGTTTCAGGATATAGGTGACATAAAGAGTGATATAGGTACTTACATGTAATGGCCGAAATATAAGAGGGCGGAAATCTTAAGAAATGGGAAGGGCTCAAATGGCTTAGGAAAGTGACAGGCTTATTCAGAAATTTTTGTATCAGGTAATATTTGATAACATTGCGTTTTTGGTTGTAAGGTAAAGATAATGAAGGAATACTCACCAGTAATGTGATATCTTGTGATCTTAAGGAGTGATAATAGATGTATGTAAATTTCAGACAATGCATGCGTCTTATATACGGATTTTGATCAGTTTTAGGGTGTGTTCACGGTATGGGAGAGAGCGATTAACGATTCATCAATTGTTGAAAACGGATATAAATACTTAAAAGTAGGCAAAAGTTTAATCATTTCAAATTTAATGACGTTTACCAACTGCGCGCTTGAGTTAACATATCGAAATGTGAGCTATTTTATAAAAAAAAATGTACATAAGACATGTATGATGTATGTGTCTCTTCCGACACCCATAAAAGCTATCATGCCGCAGTCAAGTAATTTAATGAATCGTTGTCGTATATTTTCGATGCGACGTCGCACCGCAGTTTTGTGTTATCCATAACGTTGCCCTTCACATCACCAGTCACGTCACTTCATGTCACGTCTCGCCCGTATTGTAGCGAGTTACCACCTGTCGAAACAAATTTTATTAAAAATATCACCCAACGATCACATATGTGGAGAGTGTGCTTCTACCTATAGAACCAATACCTACACGAACGATGAACCCACAACACCCTTACACGAAGCAAATATTTTCGCAGTTTTTTTCGGTGTATAAGCATTTGTTCTTTAGCAAACAGGCTGGTGTATCAGATTTTCACCAACGACTAATGATTTCAGAAACCATTAAACAAATTAAGACCAATTGCAAGTTATCGAGAGCTGTCTTAAGTGTAGTGATATTTGGCATGAGTTTGTGGTGATGAGATTGGCCACAGTGAAAAATGTGATAGGTACAGTCAGCGGCATAAGTAGCTCAACTTTTACAATCTTTCAATTGTCAATAACACCGAAAATATGCAAATTACATGCAATTTTTTGCCATTTCCCTATTTGCACAGGATATTAACAGACTTTTTAAATGCAACATTCAGTGAAACTAGACAAATATTGAAGGTGTAGTCAATCAAAGATTCACAAATGTTCAGTTTTTTTTGTCGCTGCCTGTACTACGGCTCTATGGAGACGGCAATATTTAAGGCCGTATCCCTATGGATTCGCGCTTATTTCTGATCACTTTTTAAATAAGAGAATACTAGTTCTCTCATTTAAAAAGTGATCAAAGTGAAAAGAGAATATCAGTATTCTCTTATTTAAAAAGTGATCAGAAATAAGGAGTCGTTCTCCCGTGCACACATATATATTTTGTTACTTTATGTTACGCCGACACTGACCTCGCTGCTTCGACAACTCCTGGCGAAGAGTATCGGTTATGCTCGAATGCCTAGGTTAACAGATTAGATTCAAGTTTATCTACACCAATACCTACCTAATAGAAGCTATATTTTGCGTAGACGTTTATTCGCCAGTAGGTGATCTACAGTGTTCACACCCTTACAGCAAAGCCTTCATCGGGAAAGCACAAGCAAATGATTCCTGACACTAATCGTTTAGGCGTGACCGCTCATCTGAAGCGTCGATGTCGTGGTCTGTGAATGAGAGCATCTACGTCATTTCCGCGTTAATGACGTATTAACATCCCGTTAACAGTTCATTAGTTAAAGAATCAACGTGGCTCAGCTGATTGCAAAATTTGAATATGCAGATATACCTATATTAATAGCGCGTTGACGTCAACCCGGACAAAAATACAAACTACCGCCCAAAATAAAGCAAAGCTAGCTAGCGCTAGCATGACAGCTCCGGAACGAAATTCAAAAGATCGGTTAATTTCAAAAGGCGGAACCAAGAAACGATAGCAACGCGAGGGAAGCAAGCCTGACAATTCAGAGCAAATTTGGGACTGTAGGTTAGGTATGATTAAATTAGCTCTTCTGGTTGCAGCAGTAGCCAGAGCTGATGTTTAGATGTAAAATAATAGTATAACAAACAGCGGATGATTTTTCAGTGCGAATATTTAAGAATTGGCACCTTTATTTTATAAAATAAAATGCAGCCTCTTTGAGAATATAATTTTATTGAATATAACTTTTTATTTTTTATAATTTCTGTTGTTCCAGCGTTCGGCGAGTCGACACCGGATGAGCTAGGCCACGTGTAGACGGCGAAACACGTGTCGTACAGGGAGGGTTGTTGTTAGAGCTTTCTTTCTTTAACATTATTTATAATTTACTACACCCGTCCGAGAAGGCCCGTGTCCTAGCAGTGGGAACGTGATGGGCTGATGAAGATGATGATAATTTACTAAATTATCATCATCATCATCATTTTTTATACAAAATTAAACTCATTAACATGTTTATTATTATTAAATATATATTTAAAAAGTGGAGGGGTGATATATATATATATATATATATATATATATATATATATATATTTATTTATTTAATAGTTTTGCACAAAAATGGTACAAGGAATGACTTAATGCTATTTAGCATTATCTACCAGTCTTCCAGGTCGTGAAAGAAATATAGTGGGTGTGCAGCTACGTTTTGAGCAAAAGTACGTTGAGATATACTAAATAAATGACATCAAAATAAATATAATAAATTGTATAACAATAGAAAAATATATACAACATCACATTATATTTATAATTATATAATATAACAATATATAAATATATATATATATATATACATATATATAATTATAAAGTGATAGGATCACATGTAGGTTTAGGTATAGGTAAGAAAAAGCGGATTGAACTTTTCAAAACAGCAGTATTGAAGATAATGTTAGTCATTAGGGTAAACTTGCTTAATAAAATGTTCATGGACGAGACGCTTAAAAATGTCTTTACTATTACTTTTTTGGATATTACCTGGTAACGCATTCCACAGCCTTACTGCCACGACAGCAAATGAATTATCCATGAAACAATTTGAGTGTTTAGGAGTGGCGAGAAGTAAATTATTTGAGGATCTTAGCTGTCGGTCATGAGTGTCCCCAAGAAGTTGAAATTTTTGTTTCATATATATATATATATATATATATATATATACATATATATATATATATATATATATATATATATATATATATATATATATCTATATATAAATTTAAATATATATATATATATATTTAAATTTATATATAGATATATATATATATATATATATATATATGTATATATATATAAATTTTAATTCATTTCACATTTGCTATCTACCCCTATATCCCCCATACATATTATATTATTCAAACAACAACCTACATAATATTCAGCGGAATTACACTACATATTTTCATTGCGTTTCAGTCCTTTAGAATACTTTACATTTGCCGCCCTAAACAAATATCCAAAGAAGTGTTGTGAAGCTTGTGTTTTAGCTTTTAGTAGAAGTTATAAAGATACAGAGGTAATAGGCACATACTTAGGCAGTTTTTATGAGGGGAAAACACGATGTTCCCAAAGGAACACCGGAAGACTGCGGGCGGAGCTAATGAAATATATTACCTACGAGTAGGTACTTTGTTGTTGTTGAAGTTGCTCTAATTTGCTTACGTACACAAACATACTATGGTATGTTCATACATATTCACAAGAATACTGCGTATAGTAGTTACTATGCTACCGCTCATATACTGTCGCTTATAATTTAATAACAAGGTTTCTATTACAGAAAAAAATTCTGATACAAGTTTTTAAAGTATCATAAAAAAAACTAAATATTACGTCAACAACACTAGGTTGGGTGTAGAAACAGTATCGTTGTAATAATTCTATTGAATTCAAGATAATTCAGCTACAATAAAAATATACTTACCTACTATATACTTACCTACTTATTTCAGTGTGCAATTATGATGTAAATTTGTCCATAACAATTGCAGTGCTATTACCTACCTAAAACGTTTAGTACTATGCAAAATACACTGTTTGTGTGGCACTGCATTTACTGGCTACAATGGCCTTCAAACTGGAACACAGTAATACTTGCGCACTACTGCTTGGCGACAGAATAACAGGCGAAGCGGTGGTATAACCAGACGGCCTCTGTCATTAGACTTGCCTTACCACCTAGTAAACATATTGATGTAGTAATGTTAGGGGGTATCCTACACTCCATAATCGTTGAAAAATATTACGCCATGCCGAGGTACCTACATCATATGCTATTATATGGCTCTATCTTCACTTACATAGCTACGTCAATATATTTGTACAGCCATTTTCGCCCAGTTTCGCCTAGTTTGCAGCTTAAGTGATCCGTCCTGAAAATTCAGGTGGATTTACTACGAGCTAAGGAGAGTTTGGGTAATGGATTGTGCAAGCCGTCCATCCTCCATCTCCAAATGTGAGGTATTTTTCAAACGGAACTCTTCTGTGTCGGCACTTTATACTGCACTGTCCGTTTTGTTTTCTCTACGTATAAGAAAGTATAGAAAGCATTGGAATAAAGAACTGCGAAGACCGTCGGCTCACAAGTACCTAACGACGGAGTTAAAGGTTTGATTCCCGATGCTGAACAAACAATATTCACTCATGTTCTACAGAAATGCAACTAAGTGCCGCATGCAAAGCCATGCCGTCAAGCGACCTAGTCGTGTTTCGGGATGATGTTCGGTGAACCACCGGGGAGACGGGTCTGAGCAGCCGCTCAACTGCCGCCTCTCTCTAGATCTATGTGCTCCATCTTAGGCCACATCATCGCTTCACATCAGGCGAGACAGTGGCCAAACATATATCTACTTAGCGTAAAAAAAATGTGATTTAACATATATTTCTTCTTTTATCCCTATTTTTCTTGTCTACATTTATTTATTTATTTATTGATTAGGTTTACCAAATTGAGATTTTGTACAGGGATCTTTATGGCAGACTACCTTAACCGGTAAACATATATAGAATAATTGGAATTTGTTGTTAGAAAGTCAGGTTCGAAAACCTCTAGATGGCTTTTGAATTTTACACTTTTGAATTTTTGTATTTATAAATAAATCGATCTTTAATTAGGTTAGTTGCCATTGGGATCCCTGTTCAAAAATGTATCCAGTTTAAAGGATTAATAGTTGCCAGATACTCGAGCCAAAGTCGCATTGGAAGTTTATTTTACCTTTAACATTTACTCCTATTTATTTGAGGTCGGACTTGGGGTTTCTTTAGTTGCATCTCGGTAAACCAGGTTAAACTTCGAAGAGTTTCAAGTCATTAGCACCTAACTTCAGAGTTCGAACCGAAAACGTTGTGCTACGGGAAACGTGGTTTAAAGACTTAAAGGTATAAAGGCGAGAGTTTGAATAATATTGCGAATATTAATGACAGTTTTTGAGAAATGCTAATGTCCCAGCTCAAAATGTGAGATTTGTAAAGTGGTATTTTGTATGTGTGCGCTGAAAAGCGAATATTTTGCTCTCATGGATCATTAAGTGTTGCGGTTACTTACCTTAGTGTCTTACTCGGAAGGCGGAACTCGGTAAGATCTTTCTTTTAATATATAAAATTTTCGTGTCACAGTTTTCGTTGCCATACTCCTCCGAAACGGCTTGACCGATTTTGATGAAATTTTTTGTGCTAATCCGGTATCTATGAGAATCGGCCAACATCTATTTTTTTTTTAATATTTTTTTTTAATTTATATGGCAAAACAACGTTTGCCGGGTCAGCTAGTAATAAAATAAATGTAGGTATTTTAATATACCTAATGCAGATTACTCATTATGTTCCGCTTCTGTCTTAGTTATGTCTTAAAAAGCTTTAGCGGAGGTTTTATAAGTCGCAGTAAAACACCAGATTAGTTCTAAATAATTTTAATTTATAAATAATAATACTCTTCTGTACAATTGTACACGTATTATAGTGTAAGTAGCCAACTTACAGAAAGACACAAACCTATGTTTTTGACAATGCAATTGCATGAGGTGGCTGAACTCTGAGCTAAAGCCGCAATTTAGTCTATACATTTTGGTACAATAAACATCGACTCAAAAGAAGAAGAGACCACAGCGAAGTTAAATAATTAAATATTGAGCTCACTCTATTGTTCGAAAACTTGCTCTACTAACATTTACTAGGTAGCCACAAAGTCAAAAGAAAACTTGAAAAATTATACATAATAATGTCGGAACATTCAACAACAGTCGGATCTAATTTGGTATTTATAAAAGTTTACATTTTAAACCCATTTTTGACGGTTTCTGTCTCCAACTATTTAACGCGTTTGCTTGCGTGTGCAGAGCGTTAAATAATATCATACGAACTTTATCACGTCAGAAGAACTTCGTGTTCAAAGTTCTTGAAATAAAGAACTCATATGCGGTTCTTAAAATTTACGTGACTTAGGTCACATGGAGTGTTCACTCGAAGATTTCAGGGTGTTCCTGCAGAAGTTTAGCATCATCAGGACAGTACATGAGGATGTCTGCCACGGTACAGGATCGCAGACAACATTCTGTGGCAACTTGTCTCCGGACCCTTCGCCACCGACCTTCTTCGAGCAGACGTCTCTTCGCTGTGTCTTGCTGTAGGTCTTTAGGTGCCATTTTTTCTGGAACAATTAAAATAAAATTAATATTAATCTCTGTGAATAAAGAATCATGAAACAGAACAACTGTGAATAAAAATAGGTAGTCTTTTTAAGATTGGGTCCAAATATTATTAGCAAAGTGTGTGCTCATGTACGAGTGAAGCAACAATGAAGTGAAATCAACTAGGCAAGTAACCTACTGGTAGGTAATTAAAAAATAATTGGTAGTACGAACAAAATATAGTAGCTACTAGTCTGGACGATGAAACGGTAATCAAAGCTAATGAGGCTTACCTATCATCATAGACGTATCTCTTTTGACAATTTTGTACGTATTATTACAGAAGTTGAATATGAGTGTGGACAACCATCCGCTGCAGCTGGTCACCTGGTCGTTTATGCTGAACACCCTGTTCATCTGTTCGCAATAAACTGAGTTGTTGCTGAGAAGTATGATGACGACATACACCTGAAACAATTGAAATTCGTTCGTCAATTATTTAAAAACAATGCCATGGCAGACAGAGTAGGTATGAGAGGAAAACAACAACCCATTCCAACTAATGAGATCTTATATACATTTTGAATAGGTTTCTCTGAAGCCGTTTGCCGTCATTTGCTGGAAAGTCAATGAACAAATATAATTGCTTTCTTTGAAATGGCTGTCTTTTAAAAGCTTTTCATGTAAACAACTGTTCCTTTCTAACACAGGTTTAATTTCGGAGTCTTTTATTAAGTAGGTTAATAAAAGTATCGAAGATAAAATTTATGCTTCAACTTACGAATGTAGGCCCATATGGTTCATTTATGAACACACTTTACGACCCAAGTTGTGCCAGTACTTTTAACAGCTAAACTTACTTCCATTAATGGTAGACCTTAACCCTAACTTTTTACCTAAAGCCATTGCTCAAGAAGCACATCATCACAGTGTCCCCTTTTATATTAGACACAGGGCCATAAAGGGTTGACTTTATTAGACCGTTTCCATGAATACTAACTAATATTTGAGAGCTAGTGGATTTGAAATTAATTTATTTGAATCTGTATACTACTATTTCGCTTGAATTTCAAAAGCCTTATTTATGAAACGACTGCGGGGCGCACTTAGGTGCGCCCCGCAGTTACGGCGTGAATAGGGAACAAACACTCTTACATACAATTTTTTGCATTTATAATACGAGTGTATGTAAAAAGAAATCAGCCGTTTTATTCGTATTCTAAATCCCAGACTTATTGAAAACTTTAACTCAAAATAAGCATTGTAGCTGATCCAACTCGTTACCCGTTGGCAAAATGCCCCTCTCCAGAGCTCTAGGTAAAACACTTATCAAGTAGCTACAGCGTAGGATTTTTAGAGCGTTATAAATGATAAAAATTCTCCTGATTTTTAGATAGAGAGTTTTAGATAGAGTATTTGAAAGTCAGTAGTAATTATGATATAACACGATACTAGTCAAAGCTTCGCTAGCTTTAGCTTTATCTTAGTAGGTATTCAGATAATAAATAATGAAAATACACACACTAAAAGAACACAGATTCGAATTTCGGCCAAAATTTTAAAGATACGCACAAAAAGTATTTTTTTTTAATTATGTTCCTATTGTAATTCCTTTTTAAGTTAAATACAGAGTTTTCTATCTATTTACTAACAGAGCAAGCTAACATTCTAACATAAAGGTAGGTATTATCCAATGGGAGCGTTTCGTATTGTTATATTAACATAATATAACAATACGAAACGCTCCCATTATTTAACTTTCTATATCACACACACAACTCATTAAATATTACGCAAACAAATAATAGAATAGTTATTTCCAGTGGACATAAAGAAGAATATTTCGATCAATATATTTACATCCATATGTAAATAAAATAATAAATACACTGATCCAAATGAACAAGTTCAAAATACCTATTTATTTATATAAGATCTAAAATCTGCATGTTACACCGTCTGCATGTTATAAATAAATTTAATAAATAAACACGAACACGTAAAAAAAATATAAATACACTTCAACGTAAAAGAGGAGAAACATAATAGGAATAGCAAAATACGCACAGAATACTTGAAGATCATTTTGTCCCTCAGATTCACCAGTTGCAACAAATGGTTGTCCTGTATAGTAGCCACCTGATGAATGAAACCATCACACAGTTCCACAGCTAAAAATAACTAACGATAGTCCATAGTACGGAATTACTTAAAACTTGTTTACATCGATAAAAGCGTTTACAAAACATTGTCGTGGCAAGATAACATTTTGTACTGAACCCGGCGTGATTTATCGGTTCTTTTTAGGGACTTGTAAGGTCATTAGAAGTGGTCGCTCGTTAATTGAAGGATTTTATTTCGGTCATCCATTTCTGGATCTTTTAAAGAAATTAATTACAATGTTAATTAGACTAATTATGTCTCACTGAGACATAATCACTTTTATTAGGAAATTATTTAAATCTAAGTGCCGGCTGAGAATAATTAATAAGTCTTATGATTCATTCTTACCTACTTCGCAAATCCATCCTCAATTAACACAAATTTTAGGTACGTAGCTTTTAATTTAAAGAACAAATGTGTGCGTCTATGTTTTCCATTAGTTTCAATTAGGTACTTAGCACATTATTAATAAAGGTGGTCTTTAGAAATATAGATATCTAATTAATAATTGAATTAGATCTGGAAAATGGTAAAATTGACTGAATATGATAAATTATATCTGATTAATACAATGATAGCTTTGAACGCAGCGAGAACTGCAGAAATTCCTATGTATAGTTCAGGGCAAAGCGAATGCTTTCGGATACGGTAACAAAGGCTATCAAACAAGCTGGGAAGTACCTTGCGTTGAAAGGGTTGAGCTGACTCACTTCACCACCAGGAAATGTACATTTCCGGTTAGCTCACGTTATGATATTTTAAATTTAATCACAAAGTTTAGAGACAGCTTTTTTAGCCCGAACTCTATGTCTAAATTTTCATGCTTCGCTTTCGCTTTATTGTTATAATTTTAATTCTGTTTTCTGTTTCACATCTTGCTTATAACTAAGAACACCGTTTACAATTGTCTATATCTTATTTAGATATCTTGTTCATTTGACGTTTTTCAACTTCCCAATTTCGTAATTAATCTGGCCGGATAAAACTATTCAGTACACTTGCGGCAGCCCTAGCCTAAGTGTGCATATTCTGTGCTAATTTGGATTCAATCGCTTGCATTCAGATAATGGTACTAGGTACTGTGACAAGCTCATTTAACGACTGGATACAGAGAGAATGCCTCCAACATTTACGCTACTGTAAAGTTGTTTAATCATCGAACCCAGCGAAGATATAATATATAGATAGAATATAGATAGATAGAAGAGGGGTCATTATGACCCTTGCTAGTTTCAAATCAGCTTTAGTTTTTATTTAGCCGTCGTCGCATGTTGCTAAAAGTCACAGTAGGTAGCTGGAAGAAATACTCAACCTCGGGTTACAACCTATGAGATACCTGTACATAGGGTTAAAATATGGCCCTAAAATGTACTACGACGTAACGGCGATTGATGATTAGTTTTCAGTGTCTAACTTTTTTGTGACGTATTAATGATTCATAGAATAAAACAAAAAAAATAAAGTCAAATTGTGACTTATGTACTTATTTGTGTTTAATTTACGTTTATTGTTTTGTAGAAACGTGTCACATTTGTGTTGGAATAGATGGAAATAAAAAATAGGGTCATATAATACATATATATTAACGCTGTACATCCTCGGCGCACAAGTTTTGTACCTACCACATTGTCGGCGTAACCCGATTACGTTAGTGTATAACTCTAATCTGAGTGTTAGGTGCACGTAGCAACGCCAACACAGACATAATGAGTATTTAAATCTGCCAGCCAATCCGGTGGTTGCAAGCTCCACTATTGAACGAAAACAGCGGTAAGGTTCATTCCTGCATGAGATACCACGCTTTGCACGACGTTTCCTGTTTGGAAATTGTATCAACACGTGTTTCGGCACCTGATGAATAAAGATAAATCACTCAGTCATCAGCATAACTTTTTAAGAAAACTGCCATCCTATCCACATTCGTAGCTCTATGCGTAACAACAAAATAATATTCGGTGCACATAGCAACACGACAAATTCGTGCTATCTTCGACTCCGTAGATACGCCAGGAAGTCATGTTGGTGATACCAACTAAAAATAACGACGCCGGGGTCAGGGAGTCACTGTTTACCAGACTCGTCGGGGTCTGTTTATTTGTGCTATGTCCTACATACCGACAAGGATGTGCGTATTGTGACATCATATTGTTGTTACCTGATGTTGGAAGTTCTTTCGAATACATTGTTAAGACGTCTACTTACGTTTAAATACTTCTGATATCGTTTGGGCTACGAAAAATATTATTATTCTTAGCTCTTGCATATAAAACCACTTCAAGCGTTGCAATGACAGAAGGAGAGACAGGTAAATATATACCAATCTACCTCGAAAATACTTGCCTTTTTTTATTTGATAAAAGAAGCTAAATATAATTATACAAATTAATTAACAAGTATAACTAGTAATTATATTACAAATAATTATTACTTATGTAATAGAATGGGTTGTCCATTACTAAATTAACATTTCACGACAGCCGATCAAAAAATTAAAATAATTAATAATTAATTTTTAGAAAAAAACAAAAACCGACTTCAATGTATCTTCGAAGTCCAAGGTCAAATATCGATGAAATTTATATGGGACCACTTCGTAGCTATACTGAACCCGATGCAAAAAGAATTTTTCAAATCGGTTCATAAATGACGGAGTTCTGAGGTAACAATAAAAAAAATACAATCGAACAGAGAACCTCCTCCTTTTTTGAAGTCGGTAAAAAAAGGCGAAGACTATAATTTTATAACATAAGTTTAGGTGTGGTCTATTTACAATTTATTTAATACGGAACGTCGCATTAAATATATGTGTACATCTTGGAATTTGAGTTGTTGACACATATAAAATTTTACCAAGAAATCATCAAATTATCACCTTCGATAAATTCAAATTCAAATTTAATTTTTAATTCATTTATTGCGAATATGGGTAAATACAATGATGTTATAAATTTATATATATTTTAACCATATTCTACCACAGGAGGCATACAAATATACAATTTGAAATTTAAAGTAAATACATTGAAGTTTCCAATTTTTTTTCCAAAGGCTTGAACCTATACAGTAATAATTTAAAACACACTAAATCAACATTTTTAAATCAAACTAGAAATTAAAAAAGGAAAATAACTTAATAGTATTTATACTTTTACCAATCATTAGATTAAATATACCTAACCTTAATTCGTTGTTATTGTTCAGCTGTTTATGTACCTTAGCGATAACACGAGACATCCCTAGCCGCGGCGCCTGATAAATACGACATAAACAACTTAAAGGCATAGTGTAAATACGGCAGTAAGTATAGGCTTAGTACTTAGAAGACTCCAGCCCTGTCATAATGTGACACTAGGTAAGTGTATAATAGTGGAACATGTTACTCAAGACTTCGCTCTATATGCTTTATAATATAAAATTGTATGGAATTTGTAATTTTAGCAAATGCGGTTTTTTAAGGAGTTTTCCTTTTTCCTTTTTCGGAGTTCTACTTTTACTGGAGAACTTCAATCTTAGAGTAAAGTAAGAAAGACTGATCATGCATGGGCACTTACTTTCCTACTACCTATAATAATTCTACGATACGAACTCTTTACTTTGTAAATTTAAAATTAGAAAACCATAGAGTATATTCTGTACATGTCACAGCACGACTCTACAGCTACAATAACAGTTTTTTACATGCAATTTCCTACGATAGAATACAGCTAAAAAGATTTTTTTTATCCCACTACGGAAAACCGCGGGTGAAGCTTCGCTTAGTAATGTTATTTGTTCTGTTGCTTCGGGGCGGGCTGGCTAGTCCTTGATATTTACCAAAATGTGTCGACGAACGAACTGCGTCTACTACTATAAAGAAACATGAATGTCATGTTAAATTTAAGAGGTAACAAACCCTTGTTACCCCTCAAATTTAACAAAAGGCAGTCAGATAACTTCTTCCGAGTTTATCTTCTACTTTCTCTCTGCTACGACAATGTCGGAGACAACACGTGTCGCTCCCAGATAATAGATAAATAGTAAGTTGAGGATCTATTGACATACATACAATTAAAATTGTTATTTCGATCTGTTAGACGCCGCCATGACCCCAAAGTGAAGGCGATAAGCGAAATGTTGACTCATTTGCGAAACACGCTCCCCTTGTAAGTTTGTATGCAAGTAGACATTAAGTAGGTACCAATTAGAATTGAAATTAGCCTCGTGTTCTGAACGTTCTATGGGCACGAGGAGAATTCTCATTCAATTAGCAATTTGATTGTACCTACTTATTATGTCTTTACGTTACAATGGGTCAGTTTTAATTTATTATATGCCTACCATAAATAATCAAAAACTTTTATTTCTTATCAGGAAAAAGCATGCGGTTTTAGGGAGTTCTTTCTTATTACATTATTGTTCTGTATTCACCGTATCTTTAAGTAGAGTCGTGGGTTTTTTCCAATATCAAAAAACACACATACTTTACACACAGCAAAGCATTCTTTAGCAGCACTGTAGGTTTAGGTATAAATATTAGAAACGACAAAAACATCTACTATTCTACCATCGGACAACAAGACTTACGGAAACTCAGCACCTGTACCTATATAGTCCACATTCTTGCTACCAGAATAAAGCGCTTCGACTTTTAAAATGTGAATAGCATGGAACACCTTACCAACGTATTTGTTTCGAGACTCTTATGAAGTCTAGAGCGAATCAGTATCTTCTAGGCGAGCATGACCCATCGTCGACCGCGTCGCACTTTTCATCAGGTGAGATTCTGCATAGACGGGCGTAAAAACTTACAATACGTATTATTAGATTTTTTAACTCAAAAAAATACAGTTTCAGTGTTTAAAGTAGATTTGGTACCTACGGTAAAACGGTACAACCCACAGTTAAAGGCGATATCAAAAACATTTCCGTGCAAGTTTTCGAGACAATTCGGTTTAATGGCTCTCCCACCTGAATGTTTCTAATAACAATAAACGAAACATTCCGCTGCGAGTGTGGAGACATCTGTGAAGCGGAGATAATCCAGTTTTCAGGCACGAGGGGTTTACCGCGTCACAATATCAGTTGGATGTTGGAAACCTCCGAATTCTATGACACCTTTAAGATATGATGCATTAATGATTAAGGAAAATGCGAACCGTTCGAGATGCTACAGTCCAGAAAATGGCAGGATACTTATTTAATAAAAGTCTGATATGTACTTATTCTTTTTTAAAGGTTGTCTGGAAGAGATCGCTTTGAGTGATAAGACCGCCCATTGCAACACTATAGTTTTTAAGTTTGTTATTGTACTTTTTGTTATTATGTTTTCTGGTGGTGAAACAATAAAGAGTTATCTAATCTAATCTAATCTATTCCTAAGCCTACTCTACTCTAATTATTTATTATAAAGTGATTATTACATATTTATTTATACTGTATAAATATGTAAAACTAAAATAGAAAATGATTAAATAAAATAATTCCGCCATTGAGTAGGTAAGTACTTACTTAGATGGATATGTTCACTCTCACGTTATGGGTAGAGTAGGTAGGTATATGTAGTATTGGTAGCACTGCAATCGGGCTCACCAAGTCAGGTCGGTTCAATATCCAAACCGACGAATTTGTGTCTACTATATCCAACCAATTACATGGGGCTCTCCAACGGAATGACTTTATTTTCTTGGATATTTATTTATTTGAATAATTTGATTAATAGTGTGAAACCCCACCAAGGCCAGCTTTGAGGTTATTGTAAATTTAGCAAAAATTATCGCATCTTGCCTCCATTCAAATTTTATTTAAGGGTTAATATTAAATTTGCATGCCAATGACGGTGATGTATAGGACAAATTAATTATACTGTGCCATCTTATAATGACCACATCAAAGTAAATAAATTTCATTTCATCAACATCCCTTCGGCTTTAGAACTAGTATAGGTATAGTTCATTATACGATAACAAGCATCCGATCAGACAGCATGACACTGTTCCCCTGGAAGCATGGGCAAGTCCTCGATACCTACACGACGGCATGTTGGCTCCTGCTCGCGTCAGTGCATGTGTCACCGTCAAAGGCCAGAGCCTCGGCGAAGGCAGCTGAAGACGCCAAGCGGCGAAAATATGCTTCACTCTGCAGTGATTTCATATTATTATTTGTGCCACTTAGCGTCGAAACCTTTGGTCCATGGCGACTGGGCAAAAAGATTTGTATTAAAAATATTGCCCTGGTCTGTCGACGCCGCTGGTGACAAGAGGGCTGGCTTATTCCTTGCTCCAAGATTACCTTGTACTATTAAGTATTCTGTGGCGATAGCTATCCTGGGAATGTAGTCAGCGTTCTTGGCATCTTGCCATATGGACACCATTGCCCTTTTTTCTACCATACCTTTTGATTAGTTTTTATTTTATATTAGTTTCTTTATTTTCCCTGTAAATATTTATTTCAAATTTGTTCATTATTTTTTAATTACATAGACATACTTATGTTGATTTTAAACTAAGTTTGGCGAACTAGCTCAGCGGATTTGACCCTCCAACTCCATGAATGAGCTGTCCGGTACAATCCCGACCCGTCTCACTATGCTTGAACTAAATATGGCCAATTTATTGCTGAGGATGGCAAGGCAATACCTATCTAATTAAATTCGGACAAAAGGAGAGCACTGGGTGTATTGACCTTTTGCCCCAAGCGTAGCCAGGACTAAATGGAAGGTGTAGCGCCAAATCATTATTTAGGGAAAGTACGTTGACCTGCAATGCACAGCACGAAAACAGTAGAAAACCCAAAGCTCCATACGGTTGGTATTTTTAGTAAGCGCAATGCTATAAGAATTTCTATAGCAAGCCAAAACCCGGTTCTATATTGTAGATGCAAGTCAAATAAAGTAAAGTTAGTAAAAGTAAACTAGTAAAGTTAACAAAATAAGCTTTTAACCCTGTATGACGTAAGTGGGCCTAAGTAGGTACACCTCACCCGACAGTTTCTAACTTTCTACAGAATATTTAACTGTGTAAGCATATTTTGAGAAAAGGTTTGTGTACCTTACGAGAGCTACAAATATCTGCTTATTCTAGCAAAAATTTTCCGCTGGCTTTACAAATCTTTGATATTGCCATCTATCAAAATACGTCTGTGTGTTAGTTTAGGCTCCAAGGAATCGCGTAGGAGTGTTTACTTTTTGCCCAAGCTCTAACCTTGTTACTTTTACCGACTTCAGTTTGTCTTGGTATCCTTTCAGATGGTGAACCGGTTTTGGATTTGCGACAAACATCCAGAATCCTGCCGAACGACAAACATCCAGTATTGCCGGCACCGTTGGTTTGCATCCGGTTGCCATCACTGAAAATCTGCAATGCTAGGTATGTTGTTGCGCCGGTGCCACGTTGGTTGCGGCTCGGTCTTTGCGCCTTCTTTCCAACAAAAGCCTAATCACCAATTAATTTAAGGGTGCGTCGTTATATTAGGTGTACATTTATTGTACAGTGTGCATCGCGTGTGTCGCTCGAGTTAATCGTCCGAGACGGCACGAGAAATCGCTGTGATGGCGCACATTAATCACTCGCATCTGAGTAATGCTGAGCCAAATACTACATATTAGCTTGGGTATCTATAAAATACAGATAGATGGGTATCGATGACATATTGCAATCGATTGACTAGACAAAGTCATCTGGTCTGGTCGTCTTATTGACTCAGTAATTTCTGAGTCGGCCTGTGTGTAAATATTTGAACCTCATTTTAGAGTTTCTTCAAATAAAATCGATTTCCAATCTCTCGCCTAACTTATTTTAGCATTACAATGGTTCGGCTTGAAATGATTTTGAGGTTACTTTAATTGGCTTATCATAGGTAGGTATGTTACATATTAAAATTATAGTCAGTATAAAAATAATGAATGACAAGAGTTTTAAACGTTTTTGAATACCATCACATTATTTAAGGTAAAAAAAAATACACTCTGAACCAAAAACCTCGAATGCCTTTTTAAAAAATTGCAAAAATCGATTCCAATATTCAAAGTTTTTATTCAATATTCAAGTGTTTTCCTTTTTACCCAACGCCAATTGTCTTCGTTCTCTTTATTCGGCTCCTCCGACTTAATTAAGCACTTCTTTATATGAGGAATTATGTGTTTGAACACAACAATGGCTCGTAATTGGAAAATGCTGCCAGATTATCCTCGGCGGTGAATGCAGGTCTCTGTCCCAGATGTAGTGACGCCAGGCGTTGTCTTTTCTACGGACTATATGAAACATAGTTGTGTTAACATTTTTATACTTTTTTTTTGTTTTATTATGTTTCGTCGAATTAAAGCATCCGCCATCTGCGTTAGAGAGTCTGGGGTGATTTTTCATAAAACTACAAACACAAGCAACAGCTGTTGCTTGTAGTCTTATGAAAAATCACCTCAGTCTTCACGGTTTACGGTTTGTTAACCGTAAAGCATTAAATCTTAGAATCACATATTTTTACTAACAGTACTTTAAATAGAGTAGGTAACGTGAGGCGAAGAGCGTGGGCAATAGGAAATTTATGAAATGTGCAAAACAATGAGGTGAACGCGTAACGAACCACCTTTAAGGTAGTTCATTCTGAACCATTTTTAGAATAAACGATTTAATACAGTTTCAATGAAATAACAAAATATTCTAAACCTAAAAAAATATATATGTAATTCATTTTATAACAAAAACCCCCGACACCGCCGACCTCTCTCACTCCTTTAGTTCCTTCCATCCAAAGGTTGACTGGAAGAGATCGCTTTTAGCGATAAGTCCACCCGTTGTACTATAGTCTGTAAGAATATATCGTGTCCCTTGTTAATTTCTTGTTTGGTGTACAATAAAGCATTAATTATTATTAATTATTATTACCCCGACTTTAATTCAGTCCAAGTTCAGATATCGATGAAATTTATATGGGACCACATAGTAGCTGTACTGAACCCAACGCAAAAAGACTTTTCCAAATCGGTTCATAAAATAGCGGAGTTCTGAGGTAATAAATATAAAAAAATACACAATCAAATTGAGAACCTCTTCATTTTTGTGAAGTCGGTTCAAAATTAGGAAACAAATCTATTTGTAAATTGTTTCTAATAATTTGAAGTCACAGCCCTTGTATGATTTCATCTCCATTCAACAAATTGTATGGTGGTTGCCCTACTTATAAGGAATAACGGTAAAAGAAATGTGCCTTATAAATTTACCCTACCTTTCTCACAATGACAATGTACTTGGGTAATGGCAGAAAGTAGATCAGACGGTATTCTAAAGGTAATATTGTATAAATAGCTTTTTTAACCCCCGACGCAAAAAGGAAGGGTTATTGTAAGTCTGCACCGTAGCTCTTAAACGGGTGATCCGATTTGGATACGGTTTTTTTTATTTCAAAGCAGGTTTTCTAGCGGTGGTAGGTTCTTAATCATGTTTTTTCAAAATCGGTTCCGCCGTTTTTTAATTTTTATAGGTGTTTTGTGTCAAGGTTTTTAAAATTTTAGTTTACTCAAATTCGCTTGTTATAAGTAAGATACCTAAGTACATACCGCATATAAGTTTTTAGCTTATATAACCTAGCTCCGTAGAACCACAGAAGACTTAATAGCACAAGCTGTAGAACTTAAAACAGACGTACCTACTTATATGAATTCTCAACAATGCTCAATATACTGCCGCCTCTCTCTAGATCTATGTGCTCCGTCTTAGGCCACATCATCGCTTCGCATCAGGCGAGATAGTAGCCAAACATAGATCTATAAAGTGTAAAATATATATATACTTATATATATATATATATATATATATATATATTTATCACCAACCATGAGTATTGACTGAAGTTGAGTTGTAAAAAGTAGTACAAATTACAAAACTCAGTTACAAAACAATATAAAAATAATAGTAGCATAAAATTCCTTACAATGGTAGTACAATGGACGGTCTTATCGCTTAAAGCGATCTCTTCCAGACAACCTTTGGACAGTATTAAAAGAAAGGAGTAGACGGCGGTGTGCAATTAAATTACAATAATAAATACCTGCATACATTCCAATACATAATATGTAATTCATATTTTTTTTTTGTTTCGTGTCTGGGTGTTGTGGGACCATGGTCCTCATAGTGCCTGGTTCCCTAGATACAGGGAATCCTAGTTAGGGGCCAGGACAGGGGACATGTATGTGATCGTTGGGCGTTATTTATTTATTTATTTAATACATACATACTAAAACATATATAAACTACAATAGTACGTATGTACGTAATAGTACGTAGTATTGAAGTACGTTATCGCAAGTAAGTTGTATGAATATTGACAGTTTATTGACAGTTCTCGTAGTTTGCTCACTATTTAGTTCGACAGATGGCTTGCTAAATGCCTCGCTATCACTACGCTGTCGAGCTATTTTGACTTAATTGGTATTCTGTATGCCTCTCGTCTACTTTTGTTCATTAAATTTGATGTACCTACTAACTTTAATAATTCATTTTATAACAAAAAACCGACTTCAATTCTGATGTATCTTCGAAATCCAAAGTCGATGATAACGATGATATGTAAGTATTAAGGGATTACATGGTAGCTATATTGAACCCAAAGCAAAAAAAAAACAAAGCGGTTCATAAATGACGGAGTTCTTTTTTTTAATATGTCGTAACGAGCAGCGGCCCGCCTTATGGTAAGCGGTTACCGTCGCCTATGGACATCTGCAGCATCTTTTAAGGTAACAAATATAAATAAAATCAAAATACAATCGAATTGAGAACCTCCTCCTTTTTTCCAAGTAGTTTGAAAAATAAGGAAGTGTTTTGCAATATTCCTGTACACATCTTACACAATGACTTATTGTTAAGTGCATATTTTGCACGCTCGCTCTAAAACGGTGAAGGAAAACATCGTGATGAAACCCGCTTACGCGCTTTGGAGTGGTAGCCTCTGGCCGTGGTTGTAATACCACCCAACGAACAAAGCCATGCCGTCAAGCGATCTAATCGTGTTTCGGGATGATGTTTGGTGAACCATTGAGGAGACGGGTCTGAGCAGCCGCTCAACTGCCTTTTCTCTCTAAATCTATGTACTCCATCTTAGGCCACATCATCGCTTCACATCAGATAGGGCGAGATAGGGGCCAAACATAGACCTATTAGACGTAAAAAAATATTTCTGAATGATTTGTTCTGAAATATTTTAAAAACAAAAACTTTCCAAAAACATATAAAGGTTAGATGTCACCTTCATGCATACCTAAGTACTATCCATTTAGGCCCCTACAAAAGAGCTTAACTTTCCGGCGAACCGTGAAACACAGCCTTCTAAGGCTATTAGTAAAACGAACACGCATCCAAAGTCGTTGAATTGGAAATAAACAATAGGTTTTCGACTAAAAATTACGATAAAAGTCAGATCGTAAAAGTTCGAAAGGCAAATTCGCCTTAACTGGAGCTTTTAGCACGCTCACACGACACACTGGTTCGTAAGTTCCATAGCTAGGAATATAGAAAGAAAGAAACAACATTTATTTGACGACCAACAGTCACAACAAAATAAAGAAAGAAAGAAAACATAATTACAAAAAGATAAAATAAATATATAAACAGTATAAAGAGATAATTAAGGGGTTTTCGCTTAGCACAAATGCCAAGTGTCAGTATTTTGACACCCGACGCTGGTATAGTAATATAGGTACCTAGATATAGAAGTAAAGCCAAGAAAACGACCAGAGCAATTACAAGGGCGAGGTTTTTTACTAGACTACTACTACATGCTAAAGAATTTTATAATAGATCTTATGGCCTTGAAATGGAATAACAAACCACATGCCAATAAAACCAAAGTTCTTGTTATTTAATCTCACGCGTCCTTAATGGACATCAGACTGTAAACAAATTACTTTTCTTATGTCTCCAAAAAGGTTATGCGCGACGGGTACATAGAGACTGAAATAAGTATAGGTACCATTACCAAATCAGGTTTTTATGCCTAGGTTTATCTCATAAATCTTAAATGTACTGTATAATCGCCCTGAAATCGACATCCTCGCTGCGTACATATTTAAATTACCATATTATTTAAATTAGATATCAGAACCTGAGTGAAACTTGAAGCTTTCAAGCGTACATGAAGAAGTCATGTGTTACAGGGTATTTAGGTAAAAACATCGTGATTAAACCGATTACCTACAGCAAAACATTTTTTTCCATTCCTGAGAAATGGAGACACATTCTACATTTCTCTGGTTCAATTAGTTTGACAGCCTCTATGCTGAGGTGATTGGGCAAGCCAGCTAATATTATATCATACTTACGGTCGTCAGAGGTTGCAGGCTCAAATCCCGCTGCCGGACTAATGTTTGTACACAGAAAAAACGCAAGCATTTGTTTCGTTCGTTTGGGTGTAGTGAAACCATGGTCCTCGTGATTTCTGGTTCTCTAGATACAGAGAAACCTGGTTAGGCACCAAGGTGTATGTGAACGTTAGGCGTTATTAATTTCTTTACATAAATTAGCAGAGATATTAGAAAAAATACATTCAAATTTCTAGATTATAATTTCATGCGTTAGTTCATGTGTTTCATGCTTTATGAAAAGCAATTAGATACGGAGAAAAAGAATTTGATACCCTTATACAAAATGTATTAAAATAGATCCCTACACTTAAACGCCGTATCTGAATAATACGAGTATGAACGTGTAGCCATATAAATGTACCAGAACAGAATTTTTATTCGCAGCGGTCCCTCGTATTACTTGAAATAAGCAAGACCGGCGAAAGCGAGGTTTCAGGTAAAAAAAAACACTTTATATAAAGGGATCGAGGCCCGGCTTTCTTCCCTCGATATGATTATTGGATCATGATTATATGATTATTTTTGTTCATTCTCGCATGAATTTCGCTTTTAAGGTAGGAGATTTTATTTACAAATGTAAACAAATAGCGTTTACGATAACAAAAACTAGGGTCCAGACAGACAGACCCCTAAGTAGGATTCCTTGTAGGTCATCGGACCTACAACACATACATGGAGTTAATACGAACTAGTGTTTTTAGATTCCGTAATGTTTGTCAAGCTTTGTAGTTCGACAATCATGGCTGAAAATAATACAATATGGTTTATTATAATAAAACGGGCCTTAATCGCGCTAAAAACATTTGTTTATTTACCTCGAATGTTTTCTAGTGCGATTAAGTCCCGTTTTATTATCATAAACTATGTGTTAGAATCGAGAAAGTGTAAAAATTACTAATAATAAAATAAATGTAATTGTTTGTCTTACAGCCTAATTCGAGCCCTTTTGTGTCAATGGAGCCTAACCACTTAGACCTACGTATAAGCAAGTATAAGTATCTACTGTATATGTTAGATAGGACTATATATAAAGTAAATGTTAGATAGGATAGAATTTTTGACATCTTAATAAATAAAGACTTAATTATTGTAATTTTTGACATAGGTACCTACATAATTCATTGTTTATTGTCATTTAATATATTTTTTGTATAATTGATTGTGTATTTTAATTATATAATTTGTATAATAATAGTTATTGGTGTGTAACGTTTTTGTTAAAATAAACAATTTCATTTCATTTCGTAGGACTTTGCTTTATACAGTAGGTACTTACCTACCTCGATCAAATCGGCATACGTAGTATAGGACGCCCTGAGACGGCTGCGACTCTAGTCGCAGCAGTCTCCATCTATGGAGCGACGACCGACGTTATACGCAGGGTAGCTGGTAGTGACTGAAGAAGGAAAGCTGAAAATCGGGTATAGTGGCGTGCTTAAGGCTCTCCTTAAGCACGCCACTATAGGCGCTACTATAGGCCTCTGCCTAACAGTGTATGATGATGAAAATGAAGATGACTTATCTACTGATAAAAATTACGAACAGCCATATAATTATATATTATCTGGTAAGTAATAGGTAACACAAATAAATTTCCTTCATTATCTTTACTTTTTTTACTTTTTGGTGAAGTGAAATACTCGTTTGGTCATGAAAAGAACAGTCTACACCGTTGTGAAAGGACTCTTAAGAAGAGGCTGGTCATCATATAAAGGTATATTATAGTATACCTAACATACATATGTATTTGCCAATTTTTATCATTTAATCTAGTTCAGCGTCTGAATTTTGATGCTCGTCAAAGATATTAAAATAAATAAAAACACTTAGTATTAGTAGATAATGTTTTATATATTATTTACAATTTATTTATATCGATACATATATTTACATTTTCAGTGACAATTTCCGGTGATTATTATACACGAGTAAAAGGAGATCTCTAGGTCTCGTCATAGTTATCACTGTTGGTATACGAGTATGTATGTAGCATGGTGGATTGAGAATTTTGTCACAGTTCAAAAATGGCACCCTTAATAATGGCCTGATGGGTTTAGGTACTTATGCATGACATCACAAGCTATTGAAGCGACATAAAAGGTACCGAAAACACTTTTTTTCATCAAGCAACTTTAAACTGGCAAATTGATAGCCATAAAGCTGCCAATGTAGACATCACGACGTAAATTGCAAACCTGTATGTGACAGCCCATTTTTCATTGAAACTTCAGGTAATTTTACATAATTGATAGCACGACAAACTAGTTTCATAATGTTAAGCATGTAGGTTCTTATAAAACTATTGAAATAGTTGTACATTTTACTAATAATCAACATGTACGAGTAGGTCACAGTACGAGAGTTTTTGGTCACAGCACAGCAATATGAATCCCGGGCGTTGAACCCACATAATATCTTCCCGGGAACCTACCTCAATAAAATCAGTTAAGTAGTTTTTCCGTGATTGAGTAACAAACCATCCACCCAACCATCCTCACAAACTTTCACATTTATAATATAAGCAGGAAGTAGGAATAATGAGGTGGAAGGACGGATATGAACGTTGTGCGCGTAAAGGCAGAATAGCAAATAAAAACCTGCCACCGAAATATTAACCAACAAAGCACGAACGTAATAAATACAGAAACCCTTTTTTTGTCGAACCCACTATCGTAAGCTGTGAAATAGTCTGCAAAAACAATATTGTGTGATTGCATTGCAAACGGAAAGGACCGCTCGATTATCTAAACATCTGGAAAACAATGAAATAATCTGTTCTAAACACGTACAGGGATAACGAACATTATATTCAGAATCCGAAGCTCCGATCGCTTCATCACTCGCCGTTGCGAGTCACGTTCTTGTTCAAATGAAAGAAAATCTAATTTTTTTTTTCCTCCGAAGTGATTGGGAGCGAAGTATAAAGTATCTTGGATGGACGTTTCTACAATGCCATTTGACTGCGAGGCCGTTTACAAAGCTGGATTAGAACTCGTTTGCATAATCAGAGGCATTCGGACGGGCGATGAGCTTATCTGGTACGACCTATGAATCTACTTATGATTCAATCAAGGGAACTTTATAATCGTGGATGGGCTTCTAATTTGAATCGAATAGTTGATGACGTGACGTTCGTTGTCGGATCTCTGATATCGATTTGAGTTCATTGGATTAAGTCGAAGTTGTGGTTAATCGATTTAACTGGCACTCGATTCTTGGAAATCAGTTTGATCCGAGCGAGTCCCTCGTTCGATAGGTTATGAAACAAATACATATATATACGTCAAATAGAATGGCAATTTGTGAAACACTGGGAACCTTGATAAAACGGCAAGCACATCTAATGGTAAGCAAATATGTGTCGGCTAATTGTAGAATGTGTTTATCTAAAACGTTTTTTTATGAAGAAATGGGCCCACGATTAACAACATCTCACCTGATGGTAAGCGTAGGTGCGGTCTTCGGTGGGGCATGCTTGCTTATGAAGTGCCTATTCATTCTTGTCTGAATTGAAGAAAAAATATAAAACTTCAAGACCCTCATATTCTATTCCTCATATACCTATTTCTGAGTTCAGGTGTCCTGAAGTAGGTCAATGACGATCGCATCTTGAATCTCGTGCCAATTCAGAGCAAGCACAGGTGTTCAGTAAGTTCCAAGCTTAGTTGAAATTAATGCACATGACCCTGCCGCTCCACCCCGGGACGTAAATATAGCTAGGACGACTACATATGACGACATAGGTAACCTGCAACCCATTTACATATCTATATTAAAGAAAAGGTGTATAATAAAAGGCTTTTGTTTAACTGACCACCAGATATAGTAAATAATCACCAAAAATATTAAATGATCACCAAAGTAGGCTCCACCAGAAGTCTCGCTCGTCACCCCTTCATGTTGCTTCCCCTACTGGACCTTCGCTCCACACGGCCTCGTAGGGTCGCTTCATTCAGGACCTCCTTCGCGAGCTTCTGGCTCCGCGCTTTTTATACCAGTATACACCCTAGGGGTAAGAGCGAGTTGGACCACGGAAGAGTGAGGTGTGGCAATCCGGTTAAGATTTGGTGATGGTAATTTAGGTACCTATCAAATTTGGTGATCATTTACTAAATTTGATCTGCCGATACAATTTTTGGATAGAAGTTTATGGGGATCTCAAAGATTATTTCGATGGTCATTATATTTTTTCCATAATAAAATACTATTAAATATAGCACACTCTTATTCGAAGTGTAGTACATTAATTATGTAAGTAATTATTCAAAATTTAATCGTTAGTAAATAATAAATTATTAAAATAACTGTATCCCTCATGCTCGGAAAATTGTGACCAATTTTCTGAGCATGCCTAATTGTATCCCTTATGGATATAACTATTTTACATAAAAAGCGAGAACTGCGTTACACTTTCCTCCCTTGGGATGTAAGTAAGTAAAAAGAAGCTTTTATGTATTTCGTAACATTAATTCTATTTCATGATTCGTCTTCGCAAGTAAGCCTTAGATATTAGGAATATTCTAAGAATAAAACCTTAGCTAAGGAGAGATAATAAAATTGTTATATTTAAGTGTTCGTCTTTCAAAATAGGGGAAAAATTACTTTCCTTCCAATTAGAAAATTTGTATACTTTTTTACATATTTAATCCCACTGCTAAGCAAAGGTCACCCTTGTATCACACACATATTTGTTTAGTTTTCTTTGGTATAACTATATAAGTAATCAGATCTTCTTTCTTTCTCATGTAGATATGTGGCCAACCTGGTGTCGGAGTTTATTACCCGAAGGGCTCATACTTGAGCTAACGACTGTTGTCCTAGGACAACGTAATAATATGTCGGTACATAGCGGTGGTAGAGTCATGGTGATATAATTTGCCGTTCATAAATGCTTCTGTGATGCCAAAACTGAATAAAGAGATTTTGTTTTAGTAATTTTTAAACTTTCGCGATTCGAACACTTAGTTTATGATAATAAAACGGGACTTAATCGCGCTAAAAACATTTGTTTTATTTACCTTGACGTTTCGACCAAGTTGCATTGGCCGTGGTCACGAGAAGACTTCTCGTGACCACGGCCAACATAAACTATCTAATAGATTTTGTTTTGATTTGATTTGACAACACCCGGGAGCGAAGGCTTAACGTGCTCTCCGAAGCATGCGGTAGCGCTCCACACAAACTGTCACTCATCCAAGTAGTTACCGCGGCAATTATTGTTCCTATTCTTGTCTATGAGCTCGGTTACGAACGGCTAGGCAAGCGTTACGCTAAGAGTGCTAAAATTTGCTACGGTAGAAACATAACCAAGTAGTTTATATTTATCTTTCGTCATTGAATGTTACACGTTCAAGACATTTTCATCCCTTGGTTGACAATGTACTATTATTATTTTATAGGCATAATTTAACACAGTGCTTATCTAAAACTTTTCCAATCATGTTCACACAACTTTATTTATTAGTTTCTAAAACTAATAGTTATTTTAATTATATGAGTTAATGAACTTTATAAATTAACTCTCTATAAATACGGAGTAATTGAAATCCTTTCACTACGGATTGCGAATTTTGTTCGGATGGCGATAGTTCCCTGAGGATTAGGGCAGCGGCAGACGATAGACTCATCGCCATTGCGGACTTTACAAAGCTTAATTGAGAAAGAGGTACCAGTATTGTGATACAAACCCATAATTTATTATTGCTTTAAAGAATATTAAAAAGCGTATACCTAAAGTTAGGGGTTATTCCGTTTCCTCCAAAGATCCATTGTTTTCGAAAAATACATTTTCATACATTGATTCCTGATTCCCCCCTCTCTCTCTCTCGACTTCTAGCTACACTCCTGGCGAAAACAATTGCTCTTCCAAACGTAGTCTTGTTTTCCCTGAAAAAATCATATGGATATTCCAAAGCCTGCACACAAACTGCAAACACCAACTTTTTCATTCATACACCTACGGTCCTACGCCATACACTCGGCATGGCACTCAAACCTACGAACTTCCTCCCAGGTGTAGAGATCACCCAATTGTACTTGCAGATGCTCGCGAATTTATGCAAATCCCAGCTTAGCTAACTTATCAGCCTCAATGTGTCACTGTTTGAATAACTTTGGACCTGTACCCTCTGTTGGATTATAGAGGTGAACTTAGGGTGGCTACACACGAACAGCTTGAAGCAGTCATGACCGAGCGCTTCAAATTGCGATTGTATAGCGAGCTACAATCTTCTATTTATTAGAATACACGTGACCGCTTGAGCAGTCACTACCGCTCCGGGTGGTCAGCATTATGAAGAAATTCCGTTGTCCGGTAAAGCAGTTTCAAGACATATCTACCTACAAGCAGTTGACAATGACTAGCAGCCCGTGTAAGTTGTGCAAGGGCTAAATGCTCGTGCTGCCCGTGTACGGCCGCCCTTACGTATACCTATAATGACATAATTCATTTTATAACAAAAAAAACGACTTCAATTCTGATGTATCTTCGAAGTTCGATAACACCTCGACTTCGACAAATTCTATTCGCCTGGCAGCAGAATCGCTTGGCTAAGTTAAATCATATAGGTCTCTATCTAATACAGAATCAACAAAAACACCGAATTTTCCGTAGTAATAGTACTTACTTAGATTGCTTATGTAAATGTCCAATCTTAATTGGTATGTATCTAGTATGTACCATCGGAACTATCCAAACATAATATTATTTAAACGCGAAAGTTTGTATGTTTGAAATGAAATGAAAATTAAATAACTCTTTATTGAAAGACACACAGATAATTAATAAACTAACAATTAAAATAACTTAACAGAAGTGTAACATTGTTCATTGTTATTGTCGAGACATTTTAAAAGAACTGAAAAAACGACATCCCCGCAGAGTTTCTTGGTGCTATCTTCTCTAGCGGGCGTATTTCCGAAGTATTGGTAGAGTCAGTTTTTGCATTTCTTTTCAGCACCCAGACTTCAATTTGAGTATAGGAAAGAAATAGCTAAACATACTTACCTTATTTCAAAGTCATGTTAACATAAGTTGCAATTTTTAACATATTTTATTTGTATCATGTGTTTATGACCTTTAAAAGTGTTTCGGGATGATGTTCGGTGAACCATCGGGGAGACGGGTCTGAGCAGCCACTCAACTGCCGTCTCTCTCTAGATCTATGTGCTCTATCTTAGGCCACATCATCGCTTCATATTAGGCGAGATAGTGGCCAAACATAGATCTATTAAGAGTAAAAAAAAAGTGCACTTATGTCTATTTAATAAATGATATTGGACTTTGACGTTAACAATTGACGGTCTTATTATGTAAAACGATCTCATCCAGGAAACCGTGCAGGGATAGTATATAGTAACACAAAAGTACATAGACGGTGATTTTCAATTCCCAATGGGTACACTTACATAAGCCAATTACATAAAATACATTCTAATGATTGATATGATGATGGGTGTTTGTTACTCAATCTATGGTAATTACTGAATGGATTTGTATTCTTTCGTCCCCAAAAAAAGAAACGGAACTATTTTGATAGTAAAAATCCTTGTGTGAACAAGATGCCTTAGGTCACTTAATTTTCATGGACGGAGTCGCGGGTATCAGCTAGATATAAAAAATTGGGCTAATCAAAAGCAAAGTAAGTGGGTGTGTAGGTATATAGGAGTATAGGATAAGTAAGATAGATAAATAGATAAACACTTTATTATTCATCTTAAACACAGAAATTAAGTACAAGTTAAATGTTTACAATGGTGTAACCATGGGCGGTCTTATCACTCAAAGCGATCTCTTCCAGACTACCTTTGGATGGAGAGGAATAACAGATACACACACATATTTCAATTTTTTGAATGTGAATTGTAATAGAAATATGAATACTCAATCCATGAATGGGGATTATTCATGATATTGGCACATAGAACTTTGTGTACATCAGAGGTTATGTAGGCATATTCAGTTCTGTTGTAAGTAAGTAGTTATGTATAGGAGTATGTGCCGTTCAAAACCTATGTCACGTTCCAATTGTGAGAATTTCTCTTAACACACAAGTTTTCTTATTTCCTCAACATCAACGGAACTGTAACAGTTAGTAGCATTAGAAACAACCATATACAATTTTCATTATAAATATAAACGGCTGCACTCACGTTTTGATTGTGTCGGAATAACTCCGACCAGGTTTCGGACAATTAGAACGTCCTTCTTCCGGGAGTTTACGCTTTGGATTCGCGGAGCAGACCAAAAAAAAGCGTAAACTCCCGGAAGAAGGACATCCTAATTGTCCGAAACCTGGTCCGAGTTGACACAATCATAACGTGTGGTCGTTTATATTTATAATGAATATTTTGACTCACGATAGTTTTCAAACATTAATATACAATTTTAGTATGTATGCAGCAATTGAAGCTATTTTTTTCCGGGTAACAGTATATTAATCACAGCAAAAAACATATTTTGGGTAGCTGCGCCCCGCGGTTTCACCTGCAGTTTCCTGGGATATGGCCTATGTGTTAATCCAGGGTAAAAGCTATCTCCATTCCGAATTTAACTTAAATCCGTTCAGCCGTTGGGGAACAAACACTTTGTATGTACAAACTTTCGCATCCTACTAATATTGTAAATGCGTAAGTTTGAGAGGATGGATGGATGGATGTTTATTACTCCCGCAAAGACTTTTTTTTTTTTTACGCTCAATAGATCCATGTTTGGTCACTATCTCGCCTGATGTGAAGCGATGAGGTGGCCTAAGATGAAGCACATAGATCTAGAGAGAGACGGCAGTTGAACGGCTGCTCAGACCCATGTGAACTCTATTGAAGGGATTTTAATGAGCAGGTCCTGGAAAAGGTCACAACGTATTTTTTATCTCGGGAAACCGCGGGTGAAAACGTGGACCGTTGCTAGTTTATAATATTAGTGTGATTCCATCTGTCCATCATCATCCATCATCCACTGACACCATCTATTATCATAATATGTGGAAGGTCCCTGCACCAATACATAAGCACAGAAAACAATAGTACTACATGCACTGTAGCTATAGTGGCTCAGCGGGAACTCGTGCGACTTTCGATCCAACGCACCGGAGTTCGAAACAGCAGCACACAGCTTTTATGAAGTTGGGCAGTTTGACTCAAATCTCTGCACTACAGAGATTGCGGGTTCAATTCCAGACAAATGTTTGTGCACAAAAAGAGGCGCCAGTATTTGTTTCATATCTGGTTATTGTAGGACCAAGTTCTCGTAGTTCCTGGTTCCTAGATTCAGCAATCGCATGATCGCGCTGGTACATGGCATATATAGACTGAGAGAAGGTCCGTATCAAAGGGACGTAATGATCTGATGATGATAAAGTACCGAAATGATCGGTGTAAGACAACCTCTTCAGCGATTTGGAGCCTATCTGACTTATGAAATAGGTAGGTAAATACGTAAATCTCGGTCGGACCTATCTGGATTGAGAAATAGCAATAGTTAGGTACGTAAGTCTACTACGATTCTTGAATAAGTGAAAAGTTTCTATTTACATATAGGGTGCATGTGACGCGTGCGCGAGCTGCTAAAGCAGCTCGCGTGGGGGGGTTGCTTTTTTGTAATGCATAGTGTGTATATGAATTTCTTGAAGAATGTTCTTTTGACCTCACTTACCATATCACTGGTATGCTTATTTCTTACAACAAATTGTCACCCTCCTAACACCGTAATTCGGGTGTCTAGACATTGTGTAATAAAAAAACTAGCATATTTTCGCAGTATAACGGGTTTTAGTCGGTCAGAGACTTGCAGTAAAGTACTTGGCACCGTTGTAAATGAAAGTAGCTCAGTCAGAAATAGGAAATTGTATCGCAAATACGCAACTATTCCGCACCGAAACTTTGGCAATATCCTAGAGAGCGGTAATCGCGTGGATTACCTCCAGCGCTGGGCTAAGTATGTAGCCTATCTTCAATTTAACAGTTTCGTAGGAAATAACTTCGAGATATCTTCGCATTTGTAGGCACAAATCTGTGATAAACAGTTCAGTGCTTATGAGATTACACTAGGTTGAGCCTCAGTATCTACTGCTGGAAGCCCCTCAGTTTCTTGCCGTATCTTCTGAGTAGTGGTTCTTTTTCCGATACGGTGGTATCATCCATTGTTCTACCACTATTATTTGAAACTATAAACTTCTGTTTCCTGTTTTGGTGATCAATAAAGTATTATTGTATTGTATTGTATTGTGGTGGTAGAGTCGTTGTAATAATTGACGTTCATAAGTGCGTCTGTGACGACAAAATTGAAATAAAGAACTTTTAATTGATTTTGATTGATTGATTGGAGGTCTCAGCATAAAACCAACTAAGTTCATTGACCTTGGCGTCTTCAGTATAGTATCATCCTAGGTGTAGAATATATAAATATGCTTCACATTATTAGGAAATAACCTAGCGATCTCTTCGCATTTTTAGGCACTAAATCTGTTTGTTATATCTAAGAAAGTCCTAAACCTAAAAAAAAAGTAAGTAAGATTAGTTTAGTATGTACGTACACATACGTTCGTAGAAAGGAAATAGCGTGAAGATATCTTCGCCCTTAATTTGCTGTTAACATCGTAATATACCTTTATAAACTAAGATTATTTTAGGTTAGGCTAAGCACTAAATGACCGCTTACAATAGTTTTCGATCTTTTTAGTTTTTTTTTAATATTTTAAAACTATTTTACATAACTTGGATTTTCATGCTATGCCTTGGATCAATAAAGAATAATAAATCTCAATAAATCTATCATGGATCCAGCCAATGGCCAAAGGCCTTTTATCTATTGTTGAAGTATCATTTGAATATTTAAAACTTTTATAATATTCCTTACTGCTTTCAGTTAGATGTAGGTATAACCGAATGAGCCTAGAATCCAGTGTCTAGACGCCTGACTAATGCCCGAATTTCTGAATCGAATTTGCGGGGTCACTGTAGGAAAATGTAATACTCCAGAATTTAAATATATCCAATTTGAGAGTGTGGCTCAGTGAGAACTCGTGCGCCTTTCGATCCGACAGACCTGGGTTCGAATCCCGACTCGGCGTTGCACCAATAACTTATAGTTAAGTGCAGATTTTGCACGCTCGCTCTAAAACGGTGAAGGAAAACATCGTGCTGAAACCCGCTTACGCGCTTTAGAGTGGTAGGCTCTGGCCGTATTTGTAATACCACCCACCGAACAAAGCCATGCCGTCAATCGACCTAGTCGTGTTTCGGGATGATACAATACAATACAATACAATACAATACAATACAATACAATACAATACAATACAATAATACTTTATTGAGCACCAAAACAGGAAACAAAAGTTTACAGTTACATAAAATAGGTGGTAGAACAATGGGTGGCCTGAAAAATGGGCCTATGATGTTCGGTGAACCATCGGAGAGACGTGTCTGAGCAGCCGCTCAACTGCCGTCTCTCTCTAGATCTATGTGCTCCATCTTAGGTCACATCATCGCTTCACATCAGGTGAGATAGTGGCCAAACATAGATCTATTAAACTTAAAAAAAAATGCAATGAAAATGATATAATTATGCAGAACTAGCTGCGCCTTGAGGTTGCACCCTCAGTTTCCCGAGAACTCGTGCGCCTTTCGATCCGACAGACCTGGGTTCGAATCCCGACTCGGCCCTGCGCCAATGACTTATAGTTAAGTGCAGATTTTGCACGCTCGCTCTAAAACGGTGAAGGAAAACATCGTGATGAAACCCACTTACGCGCTTTGGAGTGGTAGGCTCTGGCCGTGGTTGTAATACCACCCACCGAACAAAGCCATGCCGTCAAGCGACCTAGTCGTGTTTCGGGATGATGTTCGGTGAACCGTCGGGGAGATGGGTCTGAGCAGCCGCTCAACTGCCGTCTGTCTCTAGATCTATGTGCTCCATCTTAGGCCACATCATCGCTTCACATCAGGCGAGATAGTGGCCAAACATAGATAAGGGTAAAAAAAAAAACTGAATTTCATCAAAATTCATTCAGTAGTTTTTGCGTGAAAGAGTAACATACATCTATACTATCTTACAAACTTTCGCGTTTATAATATTAGTAGGATGTGATTCTGTGCGAATAATAAAACCAAAGAAAACTAAATATTACTACCTAATACCTAAACCTTTTTTTTTTTATTATTATTTATAGGCTTGCGTTTGACCGCTATCTCACCTGTTGTTAAGTGACGATGCGGTCGAAGATGTAGCACGCTCGCCTAGAAGAAACCTGTTCACTCTTGTCTTAAAGACACCCAGATTATAGCTACACCTAATACCTAAATAAAATAAATAAAATAATAAAACACTGCGCAAAGCAGTAGAGCGATAGGTAAGATCATAATTAACTTTAGCTCTGAAAAATGAAAGCACTTTTAAGCTAGAAGCTTAAGCTTAAGAATTGCAAGCACGGAGCACTGTCCTCGGAAATATTTCCGAATCGTGTGCATTAATTTGCCTTAAACCTGGAACTTGGCGCACCTGTGCCGAATAGTCTTGCACTCAGGATTATCGCAAACTCTTGGCCTTAGATGCTAATGGACTTATAGGTAGTTTACATATTCTTTTTAATTTTATAGTAGGCATTGCGTTAAGTTTAATATGGTAAATAAAGTTTCCAAAATCCTATCCTGCTCACATTATAAATGCGAAAGTTTGTGAAGATGGATGGATGGATGTTTGTTACTCAATCACGCAATAACTAGGTACTGAACGGATTTTGATGTAGGTATGTAGGTACTTTAGGTCCTGGAAAAGGACATAGGCTACTTTTTATCCCGGAAAATCGGGGGTGAAAACGCGGGGCGCAGCTAGTATAGATTCATTGTATTATTATATAAGTAGATATACCTACTACCTAGCTAATCCCGCCGCACTGCCCGCGAATACCAGTATCTTTCCTTCCAGAGCGACCAAGCACCGAAAATCCCATGCAATCCATCCAGTAGTTCTTGAATTTTGATTATGCATTCCAAATTATGTAATTAGTTAGCAGATGCTTACCTATCTTATGTTTACGTTGTATGTGTTTACATTTATGTTATTTTATAGTTGAACTCTTAATGGCAGTAGAAAGCGAATGTCCGTACCAAGACAAACCTACTGTGGTTTTGTGGTACTACAGAAATATGTTTTGTGTATAATACGTTTTGTTTAATAAATTTAAAAAAAAAGTTAATTCGTAATTCATCAAAAATCGTTTAAAATTATGTTCCCCGGTGATTTTGTGTAAAAAGATACCCTTACCGATTTTTTTAACTTTATTTAGCTTCACGAGGTTAGTAACTAATTAGTTGCGTAGTTACTTTCTACTTTTTTTATTTAATACTCAATACTTTATTGCAAACAAACTAATTATTAACTAACAACTATATTTTATAATTATTATCTACAATTTTATATTATGACACTAAAACTAAAAACCTTAAAAAATATAATACTAAAATATATTATTAAAAGAAGTCCCTTTAGGCAAGGTTCCGAAGATACTGGCAGCGTTCCCCCTTTGGATAGCTAGACTAATTCTTTGTCCGAGGTAGCTGCCAGCTCTTCGGTCTCCTGTGATGTCGACTAACCTTTTTGCTATTTCTTTAAAAAGCTTTATAGCGCTAGGACCCCACGGACCAAGGGTCTCGACACCGAATGGGACAAAATCATATTCGGAGCCTAGACCCCTGTATTTGTATGCCTTCGCTTTTTCGGCCGCTTCACAAGCCGCACCAGCTTTGTTGTTGGTTCCATGTAGATGGGAAGGGGCCAGCGTGTCTGAACAGGTTGCATCCCATACCAGCACCCGGCCCATCTTCCATGGAATCAAACTCATGCCGTCCGGTCTCTTGCCATCGTCTCTTGCAATACCAGTCGGCTCAAGTAGACTTGGCACGTTGACGGTGGCAAGGGACCGGCGTATGATATCGTTAAGTGCGGCATGTCTCGAGAAGCGGCCTGCACTTTTTTGGCATGACAGTCCGTGATGTCCTAGTTTGTCGACATCACTGCCACAGGGACATTTATGAGGAGCGCAGACCGGAACCCCAAGCCGTAGACAGGTTGCGATTCGGAGCGTGTCAGGCTCAAGAAATGTTCCTGTATTTGACGAAGGGTACGCGTGAAGCCAGTAGCCAGCCTCATGCGTACCCACAGCCAAAAGCCTAGCACGCGCCGAACCTGTACTACAGCTCAAAATATTGTTATAAGTAAATTTGCAGATTATGTCGTCCCAGCTCCTCTGTAATTTTGGAAAAACTGGAAAATTTTGACCTGGGCATGCAATTAAGAAAGCGTTTCTAGCTTCATCCAAGCCAGCAATCTCAAAGTTTGAAGGGGATGCCCTTAAAATTTTACTTATGAGATTTGCTGAACTATGGACAGAAGATAGGAAGGCTGGTAAAGCGACACTGGAAATTTTGCGAGTCCCTAAACCACCATAACGGATGGGTAGGGAAGCTTGGGTCCAAGATTGCTCGTTCAGCTGCATATTAAGAATCGATTCTAAACTAATTTTGATTAAGTCGTCTACTTGTGTCAAAAGATCTGGGTGATTCCAAAAGGAGCAGCAACGGAGCACATACGTAAATTTTGGGACGAAAAGACAGAATTTTAAGATGCAAAGTGCATAATGTGGACTAATTTCATGGAGACGGTCAGCAGAATTTTGGAATTTAGTAATTGAATTATTAATATATTCAAAAATAGATTCATCAAAAATTGGGGAACCTAAAAGGTAAAGGGAATTACTGTTAACTATTTTAATATTTGGAGCCAAAATATTAAATTTTTCTTTTACGTCATTTAAGTTTAAGTCGCAGTTATTTATGAAAAGTTCGCATTTGCTAAAATTAAGCTCCAAACCAATGCCTTCAAATTTATTTTTTATTATAAAAAGGTCCGAAAAAACAGTATTCACATCACCTCCTAGGGTCCCGTCGTCCAAATACCAAACGTTGAATTTAGAATTTAAATTTTTGATTATCGGATTTATAGCCAAACTAAAAATTGCAGGCCCAAGGGGATCACCCTGTTGACAACCTACTTCCGAGGACAGTTCATTAGAACGATATAACAATTTTGTTGGGTCAGCGTAACTAAGAAGAAGATAATTGTATATTTCCGGTATATGTTGTTTTATTTCCGTCAGCAGGGTATCCCTATTTACCGAATTGAATGCATTTTTGACATCAATTTTGAGCAACACGTCAGGCTGTCCGTAAGTTAGGAAAGAGCGTAGGGCATGGACGGCTGCCTCACACCCTCCTTTTACACCGATGCCTAACTGTACGGGTTCAAATTCCGAATTTAATTTTGGTAAAATATGTCGAACAGCAATTTTGGAGGCCAGACGTCGTAGTGTTGATCCAACAGCAATTGGTCTCACCCCTCCGTCCTTTTTGGTGAGGGCGATGAGGTTCGCGCCGAAAAGAATGGGAACAATTTCTGGATTGACGTTACCGGAATACATAAAGTTGATTAATTTAGTGATCGAATTTACAAGTTGCTCGCCTGCATCACCCACAGAATGCGATGTTAAGTCTTTCAAATGTTGGGGTGAGATTCCATCCAAACCTGCAGCCGAACCTGGTTTAAAAGATAAAATGGCATCCGTAACATCCTTGTTTTGAATTTGAAGGCAATCTTGCCCTGCTGTTGGTGGGTCGAGAAAATATGGGTTTACCGGAGCTGGAGGATGTTTTGTCCGTAAGGCCTGAAGGGTATCAGGGGTATCTGGTGATAGCACGTCGTTGGAGAACAAAAGGCGAGCGGCACCTTTGAGATCTCCGTCACAGATTTTGTTTTCAATGAGTTTGTTGCGATTACGAGGGGCATCATGTTTGATTAGAGGTGCAGGAGAAGGTGAGGAGCTTACAGCACAGTTATTCTTAATCTTTTGTGTCAAGGATAAATTAGGTTCATCAGTTTTTATTATATGTAGTGTGCTGTATGAAAATAAAAATAGGTTCTGCCAGTCTTGAGTACAATTGCTTATGTAACATTTCTGGAGTAATTGTGACAAATGTGTAGCAACGGTTATTCGAGCTCCTCGAGGGATTCTTTTAACAATGGGTATACTATTTTTCAAATGGCTAAGATATGTGTGGAAAGGAGTTGGATCGTTGGCTACATAAGTAGGCGCACTCGGAATAATGGGATGGATGTCTAAAGGTAAACTGTTTTGGCTAATACATTTCCTGTGTGTTTTTGTAGTGTGTATGTTGAGGCCTCTCAAAGATTTGAATGACTTGTTGCACTGTGTACATGTATGGGTCGCGTTCGACGTGCCATCACAAGATTGGGTCACGGACTGCATTCACAATAGCTAAATACATTCACAAAAAAGAATAACTTAAAACAAATTTAAAAACACAATAAAGTAACTTAAAATGTACACTGAAAACATAAAAAAGTCAAAGTCAATATATGACGGCTGCTTGTTTTGGTAACAAGACGCATGTGTCGTTACGTAGGTGCGTCACAGGATGGTCTTGTAATTGGACGCTGCAGTGAAAGAGACCTAGCGACGCATGACGTCGCTAGGACAACCGATGGCGGCCTTAGCAACCACGTCTTGAAAATATCATACGCGGATTAGAATTTTTTAAAGACTGAACAGGCACTGTGGTGGGAATAACAATAAAATCCCCAAGCGCACATATGAAAAATATCTTGATAAATTTTTATATGCAGGTCTGAGCCATCAGGAAATTAAACTGGCTTAAAAATAAATATTTTAAGTGACCTGAGCCTGCTTTCTACTTAATTAACGAAAATGTTTAATGCTCAGTGGATATCTAAGAAACGTCAACTGAGTTGAAAGTTCCAGAAGGGTTGCAAAACAGAAAATTAAGTTAAAATAACTAATTATTTTGCTTACTTGATTTTTTATGATTTTCAGTCTGTAGTTTTATCACTCCTGTCTCGTAAGGCCAGAGAAATCTAAATAATAAGATTTCTGTGGTACGATCAAAGTTTGATGCCTATAAATAAAAAATAGCGTCCAACAATCACATACCTACATAGATCTTGGTCACTAACGAAGATTCCCTGTTTTACCCAGACAAAAAATGCTTGCGCTTCTTTTCCCGTGCACAAACATTTGTCACGTCACGGATATGGAATCCGCTACCTCCGCAGTATATGAGACTTGAGTTGACCTGCACAACCACTACTCTACAGAGGCTGTCATTATTGTTATTTAAACATCACTATCATCTAATCTGATCATCATGAACGTCAAAATACTATTATTACTATTATTGATGCGTCCTTAGTGTTGTATTTTGACAAATATCATGCCAACATTTTAGGCAAAAGTAAAGCTTTTAAAACGATCAAAAACCATATACTTCCATAGATATAAAATAACCCTAAAGTTTCCTTAGCAAAAAAGGGTTCCTTAACTCACGTTAGAAGACAAATATCATATTACGTCATCCCTTTACGCTGCAATGTCCTTTATATCAGAGGTACGGACCAATATCAGAGCCACGGCCACCTGTGACAAGGGTTGCCACTTATTTTCAAGAAAATTGTTGTGAAATAAAACTTGTACGTGAAAATTTAACTAAATAAACGCAATTGAATAAAATGCATTTTTTAAATATGAACAGTATCTTACCTTTTTTCTTTACATACTGATGATAGGTAGGACATGTTAGTACCTATCCTAAATATTTGTCTCTTTAGCACTTGGAGGGTCATCTCAGCTCAAATAGCGTGAACATCAAATAAGGACAAATCTGAAAATGTTATTTTTTTAATTACAAATATCGACATAGCGCAGCGTTTTAGGCGTGAAAAGATTCGACCAAGTGCGTAACACCACGCTGTGCTCCAAAACGGGCATAACAGATGTAGGCAATAAGGCTGCCAGGCTCAAATGGGATTGGGCGGGCCTCGTTACGTCTTGACCGCAGGGCAAATATTTCCACACAATGAATCCCTGAAAAGGCACAACGTCACCGAGGCCGGCCTAGAAAAATATGGCGAGACGGTCTAGACGCACACTAAGAAAATTGGTATGAGGGGGCGCAGGAGCGAGACAGGTGGAAGGAATTGGGAAGGACTTTGCCCAGCAGTGGGACAGTATAGGCTAGTAAAAAAAAAATATAGCACAATCTATTTTTCTCAGTTGTTATAACAAAAAATAGTTGAAGCATGGACTAACTATACAATGACCTTAACTTGTATACCAATACCAACTGTACTTGGTACCAACTTTTCTTTAAATATGGAAGACATAATTTATTAAATAGACACAAAAATGCACTTTTAAACGGAAAATCATAAAACTAACAAAGTAAAAGGTTACTTTTCTTGTATTTGATCCGTGGCTGAGCTAAAAATGAGCTGAAAATTAAATGTAAAAGTTCATGCTTGACAGCCCTACTTGTTTGAAACTTTAAGGGTTTCTCTACGTGTTCGTCACTCACTTTTTGTTTTATGTATTTTGTATTTACGTGCCGTAATCTCGAATTATCCGACCCGAAACGTGACAACTTTATTCCTTTCAACTAGGGGAGGAGAATTAACCCGATAATAAATCAAATCTAGTTACAAAACTGTTTAATCCTTTGAGTTTTCTGTTTCTTTTAAGGTAGCGTGTTGTAGTTTAATGTTATTTATTTAAATAAATAAAGTTTTCTGCATATATGTAGGCCATATTTATATTTCTAATAATTTTCCTTTACATTGCACGCCACATTTTTTTAGCTTTAAAGCAAAATTAGGTATAGCTACTGTAACTCATGTTCGAAAAAACTATTTAGCTAACAATTTTAATACCTATAAGTGTACAATGTAGCAAAATACAATATGAATACAGCCTATCCTTGCCATCAAGTAGGTAGGTACCTACCTAGTACCTAGGTATTCAGGTTCTCTTTTTTTTATACACCCAACGATTACATACATAGATCCTGGTCCCTAAGTAAGTTTATCTGTATCTAGGGAACCAGCAACTACGAGGACCATGACCATGGTCCCACAACACCCAGACACGAAACAAATGCTTGCGCTTTTCTTCGATGCACAAACATTTGTCCCGTCGCGGGAATCGGCAACCTCAGTGCTGTATGAGATTTGAGCCAACCTACCCAACCACTACACCACAGAGGCTGTCGATTATTGCTTATCATTAAAATTTATACAGAACTATTAGGTACACGTAGGCAACACCTACACCTACGAAAAGTACTTTTCGCTATGACAAATTGTGTAGGCGTCGACCAACTTACTTATGAATAATTAAGTATTTGGTAATTGATAATTGTAATGGAAAGCAAATACCCGGCACGTGTATAAAGTGAAGATATTGATTTTATTTAATCTGCCTGATGGACAACTTTTATCAGTATATCTAGTCCTAGCTGCGCCCCGTTGTTTCACCCGCAGTTTCCCGAGATAAAAAGTGTTAATACTCTGTATAAGCTATATCCATTCCCAATTTTACTCAAATCGGATCAGCCGTTGCGGCGTGACGAGGGAATAAACACACAAACATATTAACACACATACAAACTTTCGCAATTATTATATTAGTGTGATTTTTTATTTTATCGATTAATATGAAAAGAGATCCATATGTCCATATATCCAGTACTGAATTAAGCCTGATAAGTGGATTACGTATCTCCCTATGCTCCTATTTATATAATGTGAAAGAAGGCCAGTAATGTCTTAGTAGTAATGGAAACAAACGTAAAAGTCTAATGATGATGCTGAAATAAGAATAATATCGTTTATTTGTTTTCCGTTAATATTTCCTTTGTAAAAATATTTAATCCAGGATCACGCTTAATGAGTATTTGATTTCAGAATCCTCGTCCATTTCACACGGCCAACTTGACACTTTTTGTTTAAAGGAAACTTTTATCAAATTCTATTAGAGAACTCATTTATATTCAAGCGGCCCGTCCAACTTCGATGATATTTCTTCAAAGAATACCTACTTACTTGAGGTATGGCTCGGCAATTGGATTCTATTCAGCATCTACGTTTTTAAGGAGATAAAGAGTCTTTTGGTGACAAATCACAATACATTCTACGTAATCTGAATACTACAATATCGACTGCACCATTGAATCGCGGGGTGCAACTAGTAATATTATAAATGCGAAAGTTTGTAGGTATGTAAGTCTGTTAGTGTGTTTGTTAGGTACTTCTGTATGCTGTAACGGCTCAACGTATTTGAGTGATATTTGGAATGGAGATAGCTTACATCCTGGATTGACATATAGGCTACATTTTGTCCCGGTAAACCGCAGGTGAAATCGCGGAGCGCAACTAGTAATATTATAAATGCGAAAGTTTGTATGTAAGTGTTAGTGTGTTTGTTAGGTACTTCTGTATGCTGTAACGGCTCAACGTATTTGAGTGACATTCGGAATGGAGATAGCTTACATCCTGGATTGACATATAGGCTACATTTTATCCCGGTAAACCGCGGGTGAAATCGCGGGGCGCAACTAGTAATATTATAAATGGGAAAGTTTGTATGTAAGTGTTAGTGTGTTTGTTAGGTACTTCTGTATGCTGTAACGGCTCAACGTATTTAAGTGACATTCGGAATGGAGATAGCTTACACCCTGGATTGACATTTAGGCTACATTTTATCCCGGTAAACCGCAGGTGAAATCGCGGGGCGCAACTAGTAATATTATAAATGCGAAAGTTTGTATGTAAGTGTTAGTGTGTTTGTTAGGTACTTCTGTATGCTGTAACGGCTCAACGTATTTGAGTGACATTCGGAATGGAGATAGCTTACATCCTGGATTGACATATAGGCTACATTTTATCCCGGTAAACCGCGGGTGAAATCGCGGGGCGCAACTAGTAATATTATAAATGGGAAAGTTTGTATGTAAGTGTTAGTGTGTTTGTTAGGTACTTCTGTATGCTGTAACGGCTCAACGTATTTAAGTGACATTCGGAATGGAGATAGCTTACACCCTGGATTGACATTTAGGCTACATTTTATCCCGGTAAACCGCAGGTGAAATCGCGGGGCGCAACTAGTAATATTATAAATGGGAAAGTTTGTATGTAAGTGTAAGTGTGTTTGTTAGGTACTTCTGTATGCTGTAACGGCTCAACGTATTTGAGTGACATTCGGAATAGAGATAGCTTACAGCCTGGATTAACACATAGGCTACTTTTTATCCCGGGAAAGCTAGGTACTTAACAATAATGCCTAGTAAGTAATAACTTAAATTATTTAATCAAACATTACACGAAGTTTTCGATTTTCCTCAGTCGATTTCACGGATTTTCCATATTCGGCTTATCAACACCATGACAATAGCGATATGCTAATGATGGATTTTGTACAATATTACCTATCAAAGGTTGCTAAGTAGATACTATAGAATATTAGGTAAGTATTCGGATACCTAGTTTCAGGGGATTTTCTCTAAATTTGCTAATGTACGTATTTACAAACCTTTTTACGGGGTTTAATCACAGAATAAATGTTTGATATTTAATTACTCGCTACATTAATACCTGACCTGAGGGTAGGTACCTACTTGTGATTGCATTACAGACGCATGTACTTGTACACACCTGTAATCTACCATTGTAAACTGAATTTAGTTAGAGTAAGTCAACATACAATACAGTATCTAATATGACTATAGATGCGTTTCATGAATTGTAGCAATACCTACCTACTTCTAAAATAGGTTCCTATGCTCTTCTCTTTTTTAATTAGGTATGTGTACTTAAGTACTTCATTTTCGTTGATTTTTTTTTCCCGAAAAAACTGCAAGCAATCGATTGCAGAAATAACTTTAACCCCATTTATTTCACAAATACTTGTAGCATCGACGTGAAATGTTGACAGGATTTATTGCAAGTGTTTAAAACCTCTTTATGTTGAATTAATTTCATTTTTCTTACACACTAACTCTTGCAAAATATTGATACAAATGACTGGAGACAAAAGCCAAGATCACATGGTCGATAACGAACTCCACGTTTCGTCCCGTCTCATTTCAATACTTATATAGGTACCTACTAAACACGGGCGTAGCCAGGAGTTGGGGTTGGGGTCACGCAGTTTAATTTAAAAGCCCTCCACGGCAAGACTCAAACAAATTTAAAGGTATAGGAAGCTATGGATTTATACTAGGCATTCGTCGGAGTCGTCAAAATGTAGGTTAATTTAAGCCAAAAGTAGATGATTTTCTCGCATCAGGACTATTCTCATTATCAGCAAAATCTACCTCGTTCATCATTATCATCATCATACAAACCTACATCAGTTCACTGCTGGTCATATTAAGTCTCTCCCAAAGAACGTCACTGAGTCCGATCTTCGGCTCTCCTTCTCTCTCTCCAGTCTCTTCTCCAGTCACAAGCAGCTACCCTGCATGACATACGTACTCATACGGAGCCGAGAAGTGGACACTCACGGTACGACTAGTCCACAAAATGAAAGTTGCTCACCGGGCTAAGGAAAGAGCTAGGATTAGTATTATTCCGAGGAATCTAATCCAGAATATATTCGCCAAAGAACTAAAGTTGCCGACTTACCTAACTCAGCGGATTAGCAAGCTGTATGGTCGTACTACCCGCAGAACTGATAACTATTGGGGAGACGAATTCTAGAATGGAGATCTCGAATCGGCAAACGTCACCTATAGTGTAGGACACTATGCAAATAGATGGAGCGACTACATACTACCCTGTTGTGTGTGTCAAATTATCGTGCTGCGTTTGCGGCAATAGGTATTGAGCTGTTTATGCGCCTTGTGTTACTATCATGTTTCAGTTATCATTGATTACCTATATTATTTTTCGAATCCCTGAATTGAAACCTCACTACGCTCAAACTAGTATTATTTAGATGTCATCGCCGTACAAATACATAGTATTCCAATATACGCAAATCTTATCTTTAGAAATGATTGTTTTCCCAGCCAGGTTTCAGCATCTGTCCCTCAGTCAAGGCTGTATGTAAATCATCTATGTTCAACATTACAGTAATCACGCTACCCCACCGTCAGTGACGTCAGACATGACGATAAGCGTATCACTGATCAGTGATAACGTATCGCCGCACCATATATTTTCATTTTCTAAAATGTTCGTAATTATCCAGTCGGGAGTAGATGTCGCTGTTTCATAATGTTGTGATTATGCGCTGGAAGATGTTATACTGGGTTGTGTTCTTGAGTTTGTTTGTGACAACACGCGCGGTGCCTAGAGATGACCCTAAAGGTAGGCTTTATTTACCAGTTGTGTATGTATGTAACTTTAATCTGACATGTACCTATAGCTCATTATATAGAAATATAGAATACATTTACGTTATGCTGCTGTGTCGTTTAATTTATCGTTGTTTGTTTGCTTTGATAATTTCCTTTTCGAACTAATTTAACGACATTTCTTTCATCTGACAAAATTAAATGAAGGATTCTTTTATCTGAAAAAAAATTCTAGAAATAATTAAAAGTTTGAGAACATTCGAATTATTCATAGGTTGTTAAATAAATAGACCTGCCATTCGAAACAATTGTGACAAAGAACTGTTGAGGTTACAACAAAAATTACATAATAAATTGTAAATAATATTAAGTAGGTATACCGTAACACAATAGCAATGGTAGAGTTTACGGTAATCACTTTTTATTTCAAAGAGAACATTATCAACAAGTAGGTACTAAGTACTCTAAGTACTTATAAACATACTCCCAAGTAGGTACAAACCTTACAATTTGGCGCGAAGGTATGTTTTTTCATTTCGAAAATATGCAACATTATTATTGTTTTCCAACCACCAAGTAGTTAGAACTTATTCCTTATAATTTCGTATTCTGTGCTGCAGATTTTTTTTTTATAGTCTATGGATTACAGAAGTTTAAATAAAAAATTCAGAATCGAATCAAGTTTTACCTCAAAGTGTAAACGTAGATCGTGAACGACACAGGTCTATCAACAGGGAAAGACCTTGTCAAAACTCAATGTTCATTTAAACAGCGTAAAATAATTACATCTGTAGTAATCCAGCTTATCTCATACCTATATAACTTTTACCTGTCATCATGAAAGTCTGCTGTTTTTATGTATTTATATACCTACTTACTATATATATTCTATACATGTGTTGCGTATATATTGGAATTATATATGTATATGTTTTATAGTATATATAGACAATATAGATGTATTTATGTATTTATGATGTATATATATATTTATATATCATATTTTAATAATTTAAGTTTAAAATCATTTCATTCGTCCTACTTATTATCTACTGCACACTATCCTCTTTGAAATGTTGTTTTCCTTACCCTATGGTTGTCTTGAAGAGATCGCTGCTTAGCGATAAGACCGCCTATTGTACTTATTAATTATGTATTACCAACTGTAATTCTGTTTTCTTTTTTTAAGTGCAATAAAGTGTTATCAATCTATCTATCTATATAAGTACCTACATGTAGGTATTTATTTAGTATTTGGGTATTGTTGTATTTTCTAGTTCCTTTGATACAGGAAAGTAAATCCTAGTATGAAATTTAATTATATTGAGTGTTTCATTACTATTTCTTGTTATGATAATTGTTTTTATGAAATTGCTAGATATTTTAGACTATCGTAGTTACTTTTAATAAATAAAGAAAGAAAGAAATAAAGACCATTTATTCGACACGACAAACATGAATTATCTTAGAAAGCTAATCTGACAATAAAACCTCTTACCGTGCCGAATGCATTTTATGTAATTACAGATCTGTGTGGAGAGAAAAGATGCGTGGGAGCAGAATACGAGTGCATAGATGACAGGTGCTACTGCGCACCTGGATACATACCGAATCAGGTCCACGTGCAATGCGTCAAGTGTCCAGGTAAGATTTCCAAAATGTTTAACGCAGCTCACAGAAAGTAAATTTAAATTTCCCGCGGGTTTCGACTTCCCGTGGCCTAAATGGAAGTCGCTTAATCGACTTCGGACCCAAGTGGGCCGCTGCAGGAGTAACCTAGCCAAATGGGGCTACATTGACCCCGGTGGGTCACAGTGTGACTGCGGTGCTCCAGCGCAAACAATGCAACACTTGCTATCTTGCCCTCAGTGCCCCAACACCTGCACTTTACAAGATCTGTATGAAGCTACTCCTCCTGGGGTAGCAATAGCCGAACATTGGGCTCAAATTATTTAAACATTAAAACATAAGGACCATCGACACGAAGAAGAAGAAGAATTCAAATTACATACGCGTTAAGACTGTTCTAATGAGAAAATAATATAATAATAAATAATAAAACTTGTTTATTTCTCTTCACAAAGATTCAGGTACAGTCATGGGTTATACATAATTTCTAAAAAACATGCTACTTTGTGAGAGCTGGTGCATGATGTAGGTTTTTGTAAAACCTGTATTACATGTCACCAGGGCCCTCCCTCGGTGTAAACAATTTTAAGAAATAAGGATCCCTGCCTTAGATATAACACTGGATATTACTTGTACAGAAATAACAATAATTAATAATAATAGCTATGATTAATAATGAGAGGACTATATAAACTTAATATATATATATTAAAGTTATGTTAACATGCAGCAGTGACTGTTAGTGCACGCAAGTGCTCGTGTGTGTTAGTGCAAGTGTTTGTGTGTATGTGTGAAATGTTAGATGCATGTGCTGTTATGTGTGTTTTTGTGTATAAGGAGTTCTATTTAGGAAAGAAAAAGAAAAAGAGGAAGAAGAGAGGTAGAATGGCGGTCGCAGTAAAAGTTATTTCTGAGTCAAGATAAGTTTTTCTGTGTTTTCATAGTCCAAAGTTTTAAGGTGTTTAGATACGGTTTTTTTGCAGTTGTATGTGTGTAGCGGATAGATATTTAGTTCGTTGTTTAATTTGTTATATAAATATTGACCTAGAAAGCAAAATAATTTATGGGACAATGACAGGCGGAACAATTTAGTCTGGAAAATAGTACCTTTCCTGCGGTTGTTTTTATTTAGTTCAGGATCATAATGTAATTGGGAGTGTTTTTTGAGGATAGTATGGAGGATAAATGATTGTCTGACAGTCAAAACGTCCCAGTTTTTACATAGTTCAACCGTGGGGTGTCGGAAAGGGAGTCCCGCACCAACTTTTAGGATCACGCGCTGAGCCCTAGGCCCTAGCCCAAAATCATACTATACTGTTCGTAATTACATAGAAGACAAAGATGCTTGGAATATTCCACTTCTGCAAAGTAGGCAACTAGTAGGTATATAAGAAACATAACATTGTAGAAACCCACAACATTTTAACAAAATCTCAAAAAAAGTTTCTTGCAAAAAAAAGTATCTTCTGAGTAGTGGCACAGAATACTACATTTTTATCTAGGTACTAAGGGTAGTGGTTCTTTTTTCCGATACGGTGGTAGAGTCATTGTGATAATTTGACGTTCATAAGTGCGTCTGTGATGCCAAAAACGAATAAAGGGTTTTTACTTTGATTCTAAACAAAAAATGACACTTTCACCAGACCGGTTTTAAGACCGGATCAGAAAGGCTCCAGTATTAGGCCAAACTTGCTAAAATAAAACTAGATGAGGCGGCGCCCGCCGCCGCCTCATCGCCCCGGTGCCGGCGTATGCCGGGCCTACTCCACTCACGGAAAATTTGCGTGTTTTGCCTTATATATTATTCTCGCATTTGCCGCTCAAGTAGTGCTGTATCATTATTGTAAGAGCACTTCCTTACTTTTGAGAAAACGCGTTCTAAGTAAGAGCACCAGAATAGAGGTATAAAAGACTTAGTATGAGCCTAAGCGTTCTAATGATAAGACTAAAGTAAATGGTACCTACCCTTATCTATGCGGAAATTAGAACTAGAGACACTTCAAAAGATCTAGCTATCATCCTTTTGGTTGATTGCTATAAGCATCATATTATGGTAGATATGAAGAGCAATCATTTAAAGAATAGGTACGTAGTACCATGGACCATATTTAGTCCATGGTAGTACTTACTATTAGAAGAGGGCTCAATATATTATTGTAATAAAAAGAAACTAACTCAGTAGTGTGTTGTTGTCCTGTCTAGTGAGGCTTCATGGCTATTTCAAAATGTATTGAATATATATGTATTTATTTATATTATAAACAGTCTGTCTCTTCGTTTATTGAGATCGAAAGTAAGTTTTATCCAGAATGTACTTACTCAACGTCGAAACTAAATTGTATCCTTGGCTGATGGGTCCAATATAGTAAAAATTACCCGTAGGTACCTACTTACTTTGTAAGTATAATAATATGTAATGTAGTAGTAGAGTAGGTTCCTATTGTTCCAAAGTTTTCAATTCGCCCAGCCGATAAAGAATAATACTGTAGGCCTAATATTACTCGAATTTCAAAGGATTCTTATTTCTGGAGTCCGATTCGTGCACCCACTGCTGTCACCCACTTCGCTAGTGCTTGAATCAAATTCAAAACTTAATCGATATTTAACCATACTTTATGAACAAAAGATAACTTTGTACTAGGAGATAAGAAATAATGAAGAGGTAAAGCGTAATTTGATGCAAAGCGACTTTTCGATTAATTCACGAATTGATTCAATCTATGTAGGTACTCGTTATATTTTACAGATGTAAGTAGTTAACGCCTATAAGCCTAACAATTTTAAAGTGTATCTGTACCTTCCAGGGCTAGGTGAGAAATGCTTCGGGCAGTGCTGTAACCATTATGGGAACGAGACGCTCGTCTGCTGGCAGGGAATGTGCCAACCCTGCTACGACGCCTATGGCAATTTCATTTGCAGGTCGGTTACTTTTTATTATATTTATATTGCGCTTACGTTGTCCCTTAAAACTGTATCGTTTGCTAGAATACTCGCTATGGTCATAGTGAGGTTCTTTGTCAAAGTAGCACTAACTCGAGCTGCATTTGAATGACAAGTATACCTATAATGTGCGGGTTTTATATTAACTTTAGAAACCATAGAGAAGATATCGGTCGGAATCCACAACCACACGTTTTGAAAACATTATTTATGTGACATCCCTAAGCTGTTTTGAGTCGTGGTGTACACTTTACCGATTTGAGAAAGAAATAGATTCTTTCAAAAATCCAAAAACGCAGTTATAAAGGTTATGAAAATCTCTACATGGATTTCTAAGAGTTTGGGAACTGTCGACATTTTCAAGGTCCCGGGACACGAGACAGCCCAGTGTGTCAAAGTCCCGGGAGTTTGGCTACATGTATCAATAACATTACCATTTTAGTATAATAAATTTATTTAACACTAGCTGCGCCCCGCGATGTTTTGATGTTTGCCCGCGAAAGTTATTTCAGTTTTTCCGGAATTCCTTAAATTTCAAGGAACTTTCAGATTTTTTTAAAAATCTATGTTTTTCTTTAAATTGTTCCACCCTTTCTCAAAGGATGCGCTTCCCAACGAATAGTATTTAATTATTAGTGATATGGATAAAATCAAATTCTAACATTTCAAACATTAATTAATTAAATAATTATAGTCTAAGAAATTAATGTTAAAATCTCAAAAAAACAGATTCATTATTTTTCCTTGATAATTGAATCTTTTATTTATGACTATATACAGTCATAGAATGAACTATCAAGTAATCTACAACATCTACTTTATTGTTTCCTGTATGTACCTATCTATATAAATTGTTTATTTTTCTTTACGTTTTTCAAGTGCGTCACCAGAGGTTTGAGCTGAAAACCAGCGTTGTGGATGTATCCACAGCATTACGCTGAGTTCAGACATTTTTTGACGGCACTGTGCACGGCAGAGATTCTTGTACACAAGCACCTAGTATTTAATTTATTTATTAATTGTTTTATTGCTTTATTGTGTTGTGATCATTGTTGTACCGTGTGCAGTTTTATCAAAATAAATGTTTTCTTTCTTTCTTTCTACAAAGAACTACTTATTTAAGGCCTTTTGTCAATAAAATTATTATGATACTATACATTTTGACAAACGTGTCGATTCTCGACTCGAGCGTCCTGAGACAGTTCCATTCGGAAAAAGTCCCGGGTCCCAAAACCTAATTTCTAACATCAACATTTTCTATCTGTACTTGTAACGGTTAGGGTAGTTACCATAGGGATCCCTATTCTAAAGCTCACCCTGTATAGGTACATAAGAATTGCAGTGGCAGTGCTACCCAGATCCTGTAATGTTACCATGAAAGTAGATACTGCTTAGCAATACATTGCGCGCTCATCACCCCGAGTCGACAGTTTTTAAATCTCATGTAAACATTAAGATATATATTTTCTAAAATTCCAGAGACAACATGAACGATATCCTGCTGATTTCGAGCGCGCAAGTGGCGTTGGGTGCTGCTCTAGTGTTTGGAATCATTGCTACCTTCATACTGCTTTATAAACTTTGCGCCGCTACCAATTTAAGGTAAATAGAAAGAAAGTAAGAAAGAAACAATTTATTTTCACAAAACTGCACACAACAAACAACGCACATACACAAGTGCAGGACAGAATAAAACAAGTTAAGCAAACAGTTACAGCATGTGTATGGAGACCGCTGCCGTGTACAGTGCATTCATAAAAAAGTTCTGTGCTGAGAATAATGTTGTGAAGAATCCACAACGCTGCTTTTCAGCGCAGGCCCTTGGTGACGCACGAACTTTTTGTGTTGAACTACGAAAATAAATTATTGGACATACAATTTAAATATGGTGCTATAAAATACTCAATAAATAAAGCTCAATAAAAGTATAGGGACCTAGTGAGTGTGGCTCAGCGGGTACTCGTGCGACCTATGATCCAACGCAACTGAGCTCGAATCTTGCTGGCCCCGCACCAATGACTTTCTTAAGTTATGATGCGGATTTAACACTCGCTCTCAAAACGGTGAAGAAAAACATCGTGAGGAAACCGGCATGTCCAAGAATTAATCACAAAAATTCAAGAACATGTGACATCCGCCAACCCGCACTGGGCCAGCGTGGTGGATTATGGCCCGTGTCCCAGCAGTAGGAATTTAAGGGCTGATTATGAGGGACCTGCTCTCTCTCTGTCTTTCTCGTGAGGGTTATAGTGGGTGTGTGGCACACACAGGTGTTGGACTTATAGTATAGGATAAGTAGTCTGAGTCTTTGATGGAACATTCCAACTACATAGAATTTTAAAATCTGTACCGAGACCATTTTTATAAGCTTTAACCCTGTGGCCGCTAAGGTCGGCTATACACAACAAATGAAAAGTGCTCTCTACGTCGAGGTCGGCTTCGACCGACTAAAACATATGAAAATTGAAAAGCACGGCTTTGTTACTATTTAGCGCACATTTGTAGGAACCATTTTTCAATCTGATATTGAAGTAAATTATTTCTAAAGAATTTAGTCAATTTAGAAATAAATTACATTTGTCTCTGAATATACTTAGCTAGGCATTAAATAAAAAAAATATTCGGCATTATGCTATACCTACAATTTTCATAAATATGTATCGATGATTAAATATTTCGAAGAAATGAGGCTATAAATAATGACATTAGATAACATAAGTAGATAATCAAAAGCAATCGTAAATAGTATCAGCGGTGACAACCTTTGATACTGCGGTTTGCAATCAGTAGGTAAACAAATATGTAGTGTCAGTTCCTTTGGGAATTCATGCTGCGCAGTAATTCTGTCGTTCAGCTCGCGTTTCTTGTAACGGTGGAATGAAAAATTGTCTCAAAATAATATATTATATTATGTTCGTAATATTATTTTTACAATGATCACATACATAGATCCTCGTCCCTCACTAGTATTCTCTGTATCTAGGGGGGCCTACTCCGAGTTGCTTTCGTTCGTTCGTTCGGTCTGAAAGAGACACTATTATGCCTGTTGCATAGCGTTGTACCTTTTACCCGACAGAAAGAAGATCGTAATTACGAATCGGAGTAAGGCCCCAGGAACTGCGAGGACCATGGTCTCACAACACCCGTTCACGAAACACCTGTCGCGGGAATCGAACCCTCGGTGCATAGTGTATGAGATTTGAGCCAACCTGCCTAACCACTGCACCACAGAATATGTATTCTCTGTGTCCACCACAATATAAACACTATAAATAAGGATAGAATTGCAGTACCTAGGTTTAGACTGAGTGAAACGAATAAGTCCTTCATGGGCAATTGTGTACGTTTTTACAATAAAATTCCAAAATGTATAACGGAGCTCACAGAAAGTAGATTCAAATTGCGTGTGAAAAATATTCTAATGAAAAAAGCATACAATACAGTTAGTAATTACATAAGAGACAAAGATGCATGGAATATTCCGCTTCTACCAAGTAGCCAGCTGGCACATAAGAAAAATAATATTGTCAAAAACAAACATAAAATATTGTAACAAAAGTTCTAAAAAAATAAAAAATGCCCCTCAGTTTCTTGCCCTATCTTCTGAGTAGTAGTTCTTTTTCCGATACGGTGGTAGAGTCATTGTAATAATTGACGTTCATAAGAGCGTCTGTGACGACAAAACTGAAATAAAGAACTTTTGAACTCTGTACAATTGTATTGTGCAATGTTGGTGAATCTTAAATTGACGTCGTGGGTTTTTAAAACTTACAACAGATATCTCCATCTCTAAGTACTTTATTTTAAAAACATTTTATTTTTCACAGGCCTGTAGGCAGATCAAATACCGGCACTAGACTTTCAATAGGGAGTCTCCAGTTGTACATAGAAGAAAGATTAAGAGATGCACCTCCAAGGTAAATTATTATTTCTACCACAGAATTATCAATAGTACAAGTACTTCCACTTTTCGTACGACTTGTCTCTACTAAATATAAGTAGGTATGTTTATGTCACAGGGAAATGAGGTTACCGGGGATTTCACGAAATCCCTAGGGATACAACGTACAGTTTTGATAATTAGGCTCTCGCCAGAACTCTAGGCTCGCCTCGTCATACCTTCGCACCACTCGCGCACTCGACCTTGCGCACTCGGTTTGCTCAGGAACTCCTGGGACCTTCTGGTTCCGCGCTTTTTATAATACACTCTAGGGGTGAGAGCGAGTCCGACCACGGAGAAGTGGTCCTTCCTATACATTTGATTATACCTTGATTTCGTGGTATCCCTAGGGATTTCACGAAATCCCTGGTATCCTCATTTTCCTGCGACATTTATACTAGGACAGACTGTGGCCAAGAATATCTCGACTATCTCAGTTATTTTTAACAGTTGAAATGACGAGCCTTTCGTTCGCCTGATGGTAAACAATACACCTGTCTATAACAGTTACAGAGCCACACAGAACTTTGCTTTGCAAAATCTTGCGCGGCACTAAACTGCGCTCGTCAACCTGACAGATTGGCTCCTACGTACCTACCTACATACGAGTACAGGAATCTCGTATACATTTTTTTTAATGAAACTGAGTGATGAGACGAGCAAGTCGTTCGCCTGATGGTAAGCGCCACGCCTGCCCATAACATTGCAGTGCCACCCAGAACTTTTAATACCATAAAAAGTACTGCGTAGCACTGCATTGCGCTCATCACCCCAAGACATCAGATATTAAGATTCATATGCCCAGTAATTTCGCTGGCTACAATGCCCTTCAAACCGGAACACAGTAATGCTTGCGCACTACTGCTTGGCGGCAGAATAACTGGCAAAAGTGTGGTACCTACCCAGACGGCTTCCCGGATACGAGAGACCTCATTTCGTCGTCGTTGTCAGCCTGTATTCGTCCATTGCTGGACATAGGCCTCTCCTAATGAACGCCACTGAGCCCGGTCTTCGGCTCTTCTCATCCAGTTTCTTCCGGCCGCCTTTCGCAGGTCGTCGCTCCATCTGGCCAGTGGGCGTCCTACACTACGCTTATATATGACCTCATATATGAGTGATATTTCATGATTTCAATCCATTTCAGATACACTAGAGCACAGCCGGGAGGGTCGACGAATTATGCACTAACGACGTATCTCAACAACGGTTTCGTAAGTTATGCAATAATTAGTAACCTTCAAAATCAAAATTCACTTCATGCCAAAGGTACAAACAAGCATCGAGAAAATCACAGAGTTCCGTACCCAATGGGTAAAACGGGACCCTATTACTAAGACTCCGCTGTCCGTCCGTCTGTCACCAGGCTGTATCTCATGAACCGTGATAGTTAGACAGTTGAAATTTTCACAGATGATGTATTTCTGTTGCGGCTATAACAACAAATACTAAAAAACAGAATATAATAAATATTTAAGGGGGCTCCCATACAACACGTGATTTTTTTGCTCGTTTTTATAGATAATGGTACGGAACCCTTCGTGCGCGAGTCCAACTCGCACTTGGCCGGCTTTTTTTTATGGAACTGAATGATGAGACGAGCAAGTCGTTTGCCTGAATGTAAGCGCCACGCCTACCCACAACAATTGCAGTGCCACTCAGAACCTTTTATATGTTGCCCTTTCAGAATACCAAGGGCTAATCTTTCAATCCTCAGATAGGCAAGCCGGTAATGGAACGGTGGGATAATCTATATCACACTAATTCACACTATCACACTAATCCACACTATCACACTAATCCACACTATCACACTAATCCACACTATCACACTAATCCACACTATCACACTAATATTATAAATACGAAAATTTGATACAAGTGTTTGCAAAAACAAGAGACAGGCCCGCAGAGTTTTTTGGTGCTATCTCCTCTAGCGGGCGTATTTCCGAAGCACTGGTAGTCAGTTTTCGCATTTCTTTTCTGGGCCCGGATTTCAAATTGAGTATAGGAAAAAAGGGTAGAAACACCTTTTCAAGGTCATTATATTTTAAGTTACAGTTGTTAACGTATTTTAATTGCTTTGTATGCTGTGTATTATGACGTTCAAAAGTGCCTTTTTAATTAATATATTTTGACTCCTTCTTCAGGCCGTAACAACTGAACGCATGTGTATGAGACTTGAAGATAGACGCTGGATTAACACAGAATACTTTTTTCCCGGAAAAATATTCACGCTTGTGAAACCGCGGGGCGCAGCTGTTTTATAATAGACAAAACAACAGGCACCTTTTGCCCTTTTCTCGCATATTGAATGCTGCATAAGTGCATCTCGCTTGCACAGTTCGGTTTTCACATCAGCTTCAGTTGAAAGTGTACAGGAAAAGTTTTTTGAGTTTTCTAAAAAACTTACCATTTCATTTGATACATTAAATTTGGAATATTCCTGATGGGAAATAGGATTAAGTAAATACCTTTTTTTAATTACATTTACAGCCCGACACAATAGGTACCTTTTTAAAAATACAAATATGCATTTTTCATTTTCTCCAAAATTAATCCAATAAAATCCTCCAATCCTATCCAGTCTTGTAATTAAAATAAAGAACAAATCTTTTTGCCACACTGTATAATTTAATGTGATATTTTTACAGGTACATGATAGCAGTGTACCCCCGCCTGTTTACACGGAAATTGTGAAAACTGAAGACCAAAGTACAGGTACAGATCGTAACGCAGCCCCAACATTACATATATAAAAAGTGTTAACAAAATGAACTGACACCTTTGCTCTTTAATTTCTTACTGAGGGCAAACTATGTCTAGTATTACACACAGATACTTTTTTAAATACGTATGACGTTTCTACTGTTTTACAATTGGAATGCTCGCATTTTAGTAACTCAAGGTTTTGCGAAGAACTGTTGTGCCTAATTTTTGAGACTGAAAATGGGTAACATTTTGTAAATAGCGAATCTCTACTCAAATATATATTATATACCTACCTATTTTAATATATTATAACATATTCACCAAAAACATATAGTATATTTTTATATTGTATTATTGTCTAAACAACACACACACTTTGCATAAGTGATAACTAAGGGTGTCATTTCATTTTTTGAGGTTTAAGATCTTAAAGTGCACATTGTACATACTTATTTTATGTATGTTTTTATTTTATTTTTAAGTTTATTATAAGATATGATTTCAACTGTTTTCTATGTGCCTCGTTTTGTTCCTAATAATATAAATAATTTTAAGAACCCATGTTTGTTTTCTACAAGGATATTTTAATTTTAAATAAATTAAAATATCCTTGTAGAAAACTTCATTCACTGAAAAAATCTAGCATATAAAATGTATTATAAATACCGTCGCCGAAGTTTACTAATGTGGTGTTATTTTCATTACAACCTTGATTACAATACATGGAATTTTCTCTAAAATACACAAAAACTTAATAAAAATGTATTGTAATTATTAACCTACCGTAAAAAAACTCTAAATGGCAGTGAAAACCATATCAAAATCCTTTGGGTGGTTTAGAAGAAATAAGCAGAGAAACAGAAATGAGGATGCGGATAGCGATGTTATGTTATGTTACTATTTAGAGATAGGTAATCACACAAACGGTTTAACTGTTTGTGATGAAATCATGCAGTTTAAGGATATTGGATACTAATAAAAAATATATATTAGATAGAAAAAATCTATTCAATAATTATAATTACGAGTTAAACAGCAGACTGTCGCCATACTTGTATACATATAGCTAGTTGGTAAGAGTCGTGAGGGCGGCCACGACATCGCCTCTGTGCTCCCGTAACGTTCTCTCTGCCAGCGTTCTCGAGATTTCTAACTCTTTCACCTGTAAAGTGGAAAACAGAACATGTTAGACCACTTCCAAAATAACTATTAAGAATATGTAATTCCTAAGATTACTGGGCATTATGAGACATAAGATAATAATAATAATAAAGGCCAGGGGCGACTTTGTGGCGAGTTGTCGGTGCGTGGCGACACTGAGCCTTACCCCGAGATTCTCCCTGGGGCTAAATGAGACCCCCGACCCCCGGCTTGCCTTAACTGGCCGTCCGGGGGTGGAGATGCAAGAGCTAAAAACTAAGCTCCAAGGGTGGAAGTTTTAAAGGGCATAACGCCGGGAGTAGCGTTTAAGTGAAACTGCAGCACACCTCTCGACACCCTTTAGCCACCCACACCAACGTTGCCCCTCTCGTCGCCAATGAACGGCGGCCCTTAAAGGGGGCCCGTTTAGTGGGTGGCGAGTCACCACCTGCCAAAATATTTTCTTATGAGGCGGAACTGGCAGGTGCCGAAGTCTCATATCATAGACCGGCTCTCATCCATTAAAAATTCACCTCAATATAGTCCTCGCACTTATCGGGGGCTGTCTTTGATTGTATCTTCTAATGATGCGCTTAGAGACAGTCCCCGATAAGTGTTGCCCATTACATATCTAAATTAAATGGTCTAAGAGACCTCTACGTGTTAGACTCATTATCCCCGCGCAAGCCTTCCAAAGGACCGGGTGTATAACCCGTGAGAAAGAGCGACATAATAATAATAACAATAACGTTAATTGAATAAATACTTAGTTTACAAATACATAGCCCATTGGTCCCCAAACTAGGAAAACCTGTATCTTGGGGACCTCCTTCCTAAATGATACATATTCTTTTATGACAAAAAGAAAAACGTCAACAAATAACTTACCTTAAGAGGCAAAATATAGGTGACATACGTTTAAGATATATTGTCATTTATCTTAGGGTGACTAGCGCGGTGTAGAGCCGCACATTTTACATAACGATAAATAAAAAAAAATTAAAACCCCCGACACAATAAAACATGTCTAAAAACCACCGCTAGAAAACCTGCTTTCAAATAAAATATCCGCATCCAAATCAGTTCACCCATTTAAGAGCTACGGTGCCACAGACACAAACATAATGGTCAAACTTATAACACCCCTTCTTTTTGTTTCGGGGGTTAAATACAAAGTTTCTAGTGGTGCTGTCATTGTTAGGGGCAAATGTGATACCATCAGGCGAACAACATAACAATGTTCTGGGTGGTTCTGCAACTGGTATGTTCAAGCGTGTTGCTTACCGTCAGGCGAACGACATGCTCGTCTCGTCACCTAATTACATATACCCATATAGTATATAAAGGTAACAATCTGATGACGGAATAAACTGATAATAAATTTAGAAAGTGGTACTCTCTGCTACTTATCTAATCTATTCAATACAAGAGTTTGTATGTTGAATGTAACTACACTCCGAGGAAATTTCCGGAATAAAATGTATCCTGTTCTATTCTTGGATCTATACCTACTCACAAAGCTGCATCAAAATCCTTTCAATAGTTCTAGCGTGATTGAGTAACAAAAATAATATACCCTCAAAAATTTTCGCATTTTTAATATGACTAGCTGCACCCGCAGATTTACCCACTTTTTTGGGATAAAATGATCCTGATGATGACCTTTTCCAGGAGTTGAAATACCTTCATACAAAATCTGTTCAGTAGTTTTTGTGTGATTGTAAATCAGAATAGCAAACACCCATCCATCCATCAATCCTCAAAACTATTACTATAACAGAAGGATTTGTAGAGTTATCTGTGATTAGATATTCAAGATATGATGAAATGAGTGGTACAGGTAATAGAAAAACATCCAGTAGAAACATGATCTAATCCATTGAATTCCGCTCCATGTTATTTTAAGGAATTAGCACTTGCAATGCTGATGGGTTACACCAGAGATATTGATTCAAATGTTTCCTATCATCAGTGCCTATGGTGATGGTGGTGCAAATGCATTTGTCAATATGTGTTATTAGCCAATAAAAAAAAACAATCCTTACTATTAACTCAATATCATCCTTTTTTACTGACACCTTCTGAAGTTCTTTCTCTTTTTCAAGACGCTCTGCAGCCTCTTTGTTTCTTCTGTCACCAATTAGTGAGAGGGCCTGGAATCCATAACATCAAAATGTTACATAAATTTTACATGGTCCGGGGAAGTATCACCACTTTGCCAGTTGTACTGCCGCCAAGCAGTAGTGCGCAAGCTTTACTGTGTTCCAGTATGTAGACTTTTGACATCATCAAGAGTTGAGAGGTAAAATAAATAATATTATTAGCCTTGTTATTTTCTTTCCTTACCTATCTTAGCAAAACGCACTACAAGTTGCAATGACATGTCATGTATTAGGACCTAGAAAATCCACTACTTTAGACAAAGGCACTGGAGCACAACAAATCCAGAAGCGGTCCAGTCCGGAGCAGATGCAGATTTGGAGGACCAGTGTAGTATGAAATTCTATGAAAGACGTCACACCGTATGCAGTCCATCTGCAGTATGATACAGTAGCTGCGCGACGCACGGACTGCGTGTGCAGTGCACTTGCAGCGCAAGTGACGTAGTGTTCAACGGGTATCCTCATCGAACGTCACACCTGGAGCGCGCGGCGGCGAGCAGTGCAGTGCGAACTTGGCCAGTTCTGTGTGATACCTTATGGACTACACCAGCACTGCAACTGAACTGCTCTGCACCGGACTGGACCGCAAGCGGATTTGGTGTGCTACAGCCTTTATAATGAGTCGAGATGAGTAATAGACAATATAGCTTTTTGTCACAGGTTACAATGTTTTATCTCCATACTTAACCTAAAAAACTCTATAATTAAGGTTTGGGGAACTTACGCCAGATATGTCCTGCGAAGATATTTCCTTCTCTTCAGCATAGTCGGTAACCTTCTCTAAGTCAGCCACGCCGCTGTCGTGTTTAGCAGTCTTCTTCTGTGTTTTATCTTTGTCATTCTGAATGTCGTCAACATCCCCGTTGATTTCTTCGTCCGCCATTGTGCTGGTAATGGTAACCGTAATTACAATTCAACTGAAACAGAACCTTGTAAGTTGTAACATAAATAATCAAGAAAATAAATTCTTTTTGCACATTTCTGCTCTTCAAATTGCTCTAGAAACTCAACCTCAACACAGCAACCACACACAGAACAAAGTTGTCAAATATCAAAAGCAAAACTCAAAATTGACACATCAAAGGTTCCAAAGTTATTTTGACTTTTGACAAACTGATGTCACTGTTGCTGTCGCAACAAAACGTAAAATCACTGTCAAATACTGAAAAGAAAAAAAATAAGGTAATCCATTCATGACCCTACAAGAATAGGGTTAGCAAAGATTAGCGTAGATGTCACTACAAGCATTTCGTATTTTCGTATCGTATCTCGTATTTACGTCAGCGCCGCCGTGGTTTGCGCCAAGTGTAGAAAACATATTTGGGCTTAGTTGCTATATTTAAATGAATAAGGCAAACACGCGACTCGCAAATACTCGTATCCGTCCTTTTGCCGGGTGTTTAGTAACACTTGAGACGACTCGAAATATTTTGTGGAAAGCGCCCACACTTATTTCGCTGAATGCCATAGACTAGGAAGTTTAAAACGCGCGCGTTACAGACATGACATGTACATGTGAGACGTCAACTATTGTACATGGGGGTATAAACAAACATTAGTGGCATAGGCATTGATTTGAAAATTTTCTTGTTTCTGTACTTCTCACTTTATGTTCAATCCATGAGTGGAATGGATGGCGTGTTCGTGATGTTTCAGTTTCGTTCAAATATTTGGAACAGCAATAGCGAATATCGCTAACGAATACGCCAAGCCAAGTGAGCTAAGTTAGTGAAGTGCCCGCACCAAAATTGACACATTTTACATTTTTACACACCTGATCATTTCCACCAGGGCTGGCCATACATCCCCACGAGAGAAGAAGAAGAAGAAACCATTTTAAGGTTTTAACATGCTGAATTGAAGAAATATCAGAGTAGAGTTTTTTTTGTTGACTGGTTTAGGAGACATTAAAAAGTTCGAATTGATGGTTAGTTTGGTTGTTTTATGAATGCCTTGCTTTTTTTCGTTCTGAATCACGTATGACAAAAACAAATTGACAATGACAACATCGATTTGACAGATAGCTCGTGCATTTTATCTCCTTCGCTTTTGTGCCATGTATTTCTGCGTCTATTTTGTGTAATCCGTTAATTTTATCGAAAAATCAGTTTTTTTCTATATTCCTACTTCATTAATTCAGCTGCTCAATGTGTGATCAGTGCGACGAAAGCTGATGGAACCATTTTAAAAATAGGTAAGTGGAGGAGCATCTCACTAAACGTCAGATATTTTTCTAGCATCGCCCTTGACGAATGATTTAAAACAGTATTTTTTACTATCTTGTGTTATCCTTGGAGGAGATCACTTACCGTTGGCAAGGAAATCCATAAATATAGGTATATCTGAAATCAGCTGTCTCAAAGCTGAGGTCTTGACATGACGTCAAGTCAAAATGGAGATACGTGTGCAGAGCTATTAGCTCTCGTAAATAGAACAAGTGGCTGATTGTCTACCCAGATCTAATATGGGCTAGTTGCTCATTTCGACACTTGATCTGAGACATAATACCAAACCTGTTTTTCACAAATCTTGAAATACAAAATGTTGTACCATAACTTTTGTTATGATTTTTATATTGTTGCAGTAAATATGCTCGATAAATCAAATGTATTATAACTAATACTTCGCCCATATCTGATCCTTATTGTCTCTTTACAACCCCTAGACCCATTTTATTCATAATCAAACTTAAACAGTTTGGAATATTATCCTACAAAATTTTAAGAAAATTTAATCAATGTTCATAGTAAATTATCGTTCAACAAACATACAAACACATTTCTCCTAGTAGACTCTGAGACCTTGCTTTACATCACCTCGTAATAGATATAATTTTTTTACTTCGAAAATAGAGAAACCTTTATAAATACAATACCACAAACTGTATCAATAATCAATATACCTACCAAAAATCATTAAAATTTATCTTAAAGTGTGGCCAGAATATAATGACAATTTTGATGTTCGCTAAGTGAAGCACCACTTTCAGTATTTTATGTTATAGATAAAATTTAAGTGCGAGTAACATATTGTTATCGAAATATTAATACTTTGTGCTCAATAATCACTGTTTAAAATCAAGTGTTCCATATTTTTATATTGTTAACTAGCTGACCCGGCAAACATTGTTTTGCCATAATAATAAAATAAAATTTTAAGCGTGAACAACCCTTATCACTTAGGGGTATGAAAAATAGATAGTAGCCGATTCTCAGACCTACTGAATATGCATATAAAATTTGGTAAAAATCAGTAAAGCCGTTTCGGAGGAGTAAGGTAACTAACATTGTGATACGAGAATTTTACATGTATGATAATTAGACTTTTTGTTGAACTACAAATAATGAATTCAAAAGAATTTCTTTGATTATGATAAAACATATCGATGCTAGCAAGCATGTCTCTTCACTATAAAGACGGTGCCTATGAGGTATTACATTAATTATTCTGTGCTATTACATTATTATTGTCTATGGTAACCTGTCTGTAATAATTACGAAATTTCATACGGATGATATGCATATATATGTCACAAGGTAGTTCTTATTCTCATACTAGCTATAGCCATTACCTGCCCCTCTGTCTGTGTACAATTTGGTTTATAGCTGTTGTTTCCTGAGGAAGCGTTCATTTTTCTGTGATAAATATTCAGTGCCCTATTCCAGGACCTGATGTACGTACATACTAAATTTCATCAATATCCTTTTAGTAGTTATGATCTTTAGCTAGGAAATAGGATAGGATAATCTAACGGAATGAAAATTACCTTGTCTATTAAAAATTCTTAGTGAGATTTAACAAATTTCGTAGATCTAATCGACAATCTAACCTACCTTCACACAAAACTTATCTTATATACCTATAGCTTAATTTATTCAACGAGGTAGGCAGGTAGGTATATAAATTTTTTGTCTTAATTTAAGGAAAGCAATAGTGGAAAATCCTCGGAAGTTAGACTTGTAACAAATAAATAAATAAAAACTAAGTAAGATGATTATATAACGGAGTTAGTGCCAACCGTGAACTAGATGGCGCTAAACGAAAACATTGATTTTCCATATATAGCAATATTTTTACAACTTCATTTTATGATTGCGATTATAGAAAGCTTTACTTAGAGGTATTGTATTTTATACAATAAGTGCAAAAAAGTATACCTACCTAACATATAAATTTTGATCATCGACATTTATGGTAGAATAGGTAAGTAGGTACCTACTCTAATGCCTAATGCCTAAGTATAATTGCAAACTGAATATTTAATATCTATGTTTTTTTGTCAAATACACATCGATTTTCCGAATTTCAATATTTTTAAACCTTCATGTTTGCGATTATAGTACATCTATAGCAGAGCTATTTTATCATAATAGTCATTGATCAAAATGCATTCTTTAAAGAAATGCGATATCGTATTGCATAACATGTTATGCATATACTCACATAATATCGTGTTTTTTTATGGATATGAGTGAAGAGACGAGCCACTTGCCTGATGGTAAGCGCCACGCTTGCCCGTAACAATTGCAGTCCCAGAACTTTTACACTGCGTTCATCACCCCGAGACATCGAATATAAAGTCTCATATGCCCAGTAATTTACTAGGCTACAATGTCCTTCAAACCGGAACACATTAACTATGATATCACATTACATGGTGAAGCACATTCTATTTTTCCGCCTGAACCAAAAATCTGAGTTATATCACAAACTTCCCTACCTGAGTTTGTATTTGCACTTCCTCAATGATATCCATGGGTCAAACAAAGATTTCCGGCAGGTAAAAGGACCTTCGGGAAATCAGGTACATGAATCGAACCTCCGAATTAGGGGTTATAACATCTCGCCTCTTCTGTATAACAAAACTGATAACTGCAAGGAGCCTTTTGAGGATTTAGTTTTGTCTCAATGATTATTAATATTAATTATTAAACAATTAATATTCTCTTTCTCTCTATTTTCTAATATTAAGTCTAAATAAAAAATCATGATTGAACAATTTATAACGGTTTTAAACATTTGCTTAAAATAAACAAGCAAATTTCCGTAAACTAAAATTTAAAAAACCCTTGACATAAATCCCTAAAAAAGTAAAAAACAGCTGAACCGATTTTGATAAAACATGTCTAAGAACCACCGAGAGAACATCTGCTTTCAATTAAAAAAAAAATGCATCCAAATCGCTTTACCCATTCAAGAACTACAGTGCCACAGACATAGTGGTGACACTTATAACAGTTTTCTGTTTTTAACCCTGCACTGCAAGGGGCCTTTTGAGGTTTCAGTTTTGTCTCAAATACGTAATTAAACCGTTTGAAAGATTTGCCTAAAATCTTACTAATATTATAAACGCGAAAGTTTGTAACAATGGATGTATGGATGTACCTTTGTTACTCTTTCACGCAAAAACTACTGAACGGATTTTGACGAAACTTTACAATAATATAGATTACACATCACACACGTGAAACCGCAGGGCGCAGCTAGTCTAAGATATATCTTCACAAAATAATTTCGAGCAAATCATAATGCCACATAACCGAGCCATTACTACTGTTAAGTATTCTGTACCATTACCAAGATGCCCGATTTTACTGAAATATACGAAAAGATGGCAGTTCACAAAGTATCAGGCCTATCGCTTGCTAGGTCACATAATACTTGCATTAATATATAACTGTTCTTGAACTTAATTAGTGTGCAACAGGCTTCTTCCCAATAATGTCAAGACTGGTTTACCCGCCCTAATCTTTCGTAACCTTGCTAATGTAACCCAAATCGTCGGACGGATCGGCAGATTAGTTGAGTTACCCCAAACGAGGTCGCTTAGACCTTGTGTTACTTATATAGGCACAATGCCGCTCTCCCCAGCTCGAAGGATATATCCGGGATCCGCCGAAACCTTGAGCAACTTTTCTACCAAGGATTTGGGGGAAATGATAAATGGAAATCATTACATTTTCTAGGTCGTCCTGTTCCCCACCCGCGACGCCTTTCTGAATACGAAATTTTATGTAACGATCTTCTAAGGAGGCATCATTTTTGCTCTCTTCAAGGGGAAATCTGTTTAGAGATAACATTCTGAAATTGGGTTGCTATGTATGTTTAGCAGGACTAGATTACTTTACGGTTACAACAATTCCAAGAAGCTTTAGTCATGTATTAAATCTATTGCCGCACACATGTTTTGTGAGACTGATTGTGAGAGTGACTTATTTTCTACTTAAAGACGGCCTTACTCGAAGATTGAAGAGAGTAAACAAAAATATTAAGAATTAGAGCCATAAATTCGCGATAAGAATTGACTTTTCTTTATTGACAGGCACAAAAGTAGTACAATGAAACTGCTTTAGCTTGTGCGGATTTAAGGGGTTCGTCGCAGAATGTCCCTTTCGCAAAATGTCTCCTGGTAGCAAAACGACTTGTCGCCAAATGTCCCCTTCTAAAAAGTCCTTCTCTTAAAATGTCCCTTTCGCATAATTTCGCATTAAACGCAAAATGTTCTATTTAAAATGAAATAGCTTATAAAAATATAAATATAAAAGCTAAAGCAACGGAAGACCAGCGCTGACCGTACGACCAGCACAACGCTGAGTTGAGGCCGTTTTGCAACAAATTAAATTATTATTATTATTTAATTTATATAACTATTTTTTATGTTTAACTTACCTGTTTTTAACTATTTTTATATTACTTACACCTTATATAATTTGTTTGCAAATAAATAAATGTCTTATGTCTAGATATAAATCGGTCATAATTATATTTATGAGGTTCAATGCACCTTGAATACCACTAGTATCGTTAATTATTAAAAAATATTAACCAGAAAAACAAAATTGTTAAACAACATTTATTACCCCCCGAAATTGTGAAAAATGTATTCTCTCACTCATTATGTTTAATATAAATATCCGTTTCAGAGGGCTCCTATAACAAAAGTTGTTCACATTGATGGATGGTTAAACCTATTTGTTAATACTAAACGGTTAATATAAAATAATAAAATAGGAAAGTATCGAAATTCGAATTAAATAAATTATGTAGCTTTTCATAACCAAGAGTATCGTGAATTATTAATCCAAAAATTTTATATTTTGTGAAAGGGACGTTTTGCGAAAGGGACTTTTTGAGAAACGGACATTTTACGAAAGGAGCATTCTGCTTCCAGGGAACATTTTGCGAAAGGAACATTCTGCAACAAAGGCGATTTGAGTAACTGAAAATGAGACATAACATCCTTTTCGTTCACTACGGTGACAAAATAGTAAATTACGCTATATATTAGTCAAAATAGAGTTCAGGTTTAGTTAGTGGCGGATAAATATGAACAGTTGATGATGTATGAAAAATAGTATGGACAGTGACAGACACCAACAGTGGAAGATTTCGTCGAGATACAAAGACAAAGATCGCGCTCTATCGAAACCAGTCATTCAATACCATGAACGAGGTATATGTTAAAAGCATAATGTTTCTAGTGTATTTACTGATAGATACGTTATCTTGTTCTGTTATCGCGTTTGTCATCGTTTTACCTCGATCTAATTCGGAGCTATGGCAGTGGAATCGAACCGTACATTTTATGGACCCACCCTTCTGCTGTTTATGGTAAATTATGTAATGTGCTCTGATTGATGGTAGATGGCTACGTTTTCAAGGGTATTACTATTTACTACCGAGGTTAGGGAGTTTAATAATAGAAGCAGTTAATTAACTTTATAAAAGCTTTTAATGTTTACATCGTTAGAAAGAATTGTGGGGCAACCGAATACATATAATACTATATCTAGAGTCAAAGAGAGTTCTCCGCAAAATCCCTTAATCCTCGAATTTTGCCATAATCGCTCGAACCGTTTTCGGGAATCCATTTACACAAAGGTCTGGAATTGCTAGTTTATACATAAATGTATGTGTCATACTCACAATGTTTACTGAATTTCCATTTTGTCAAGATTTTTACGTCTCTAAACAGTTAACCCAGAACGTGCCCAAGTGGTGTCTATAAGATTTTACTAACCTTTTTCTTTGCTCGTAACTTTTTTGTTTAACCGCTAAATACGTAAACACCATAAACTTCGTATGTGGATCATATTGCCGGCACCATCACACAAAGTTGTGGTAGATTTCCGTTTGAAAACCTCGCCGCTTCCCAGTTTATTGGCCACGAAATCTCTCAAAAGCTTTGTAATTTAATTGACCAATTCACCTCTGCCTCTGATCTGTTGACGGCCGCAATTGGGACATTTATCTGTACAAAATTAAATAAACGAGTCTTTAAATAATCCGTGAAGCTCGACCAATACTTCCTGTGTGAATATGCCGATGGTATCAGTTCATATAGGTTTGAACTTTCGAAGTTCTGTTCTGTCTAAGTGGCGCATATACATATTATGGCCATCGTAAAAAGAGCCCTAACGTTATGCATAGTAAGTACATAGGTGATGTCCGGGAATGGGACGGGTCAGTATTCCGTGGTTAACTCGTCCGCCGGGAGGGCGTCGACCTCCGTTTGCACGCGGACTCCTGCCTGGACGCTAGCATTGTCGCATCACATCCAGGGTTTGCACTTTGCAATTTTCATTTGCCGTGAGCTATTTAAACTCAGAGGCGCGGCAGTTTACTCGGACGGAATTACCGTGAAATGCGGCCTCGTGAAGACGGAATTCCATTTGATAATAAGCGCTGAAATAACCTCGAAGTTGTTGTTTCAGTACAGGCTCTTATGAAAATGTAAGTACGGTAGTATTCTGAGGTTAAATTTCCTCGGGGCTCGTCCAAAGCAATTTACCAAAAGCTTTAGGCAATACTTGCTATTAAAATACCTTCTCAAATACAAATTCTACTATCATCTCTAGTAAATCCCAATTTCTTATCCAAATTTGGGTCTCATCTTTCTTAACTCAACTCCACTGCCTAACATTCCTTGTATCTCTATTAAATATCTGTTCACAAAAACATGTGAATTTTTATATATCATCAATTCTAAAATTCTACCAGTAACAGGATAGGGTTCCACGACGCTGACGAAGCGCTGACAATCCTGATGGCATTTCGTGCGAGACAGCATTTATTAAATAAAAATTTGGTTCGAAAAATAGTGATTACTGGGAAAGTTTTTGAAAATTGGCAATTTTATAGATTTTGATGTGCTCTTTCCAAATTTCTACCTCGTATTTTTGCCGCTCGCGCCGCCACATTGGAAAAATGGCGCCTAAAAGCAGTTTTTTGACAATGCCTCTTTTCCGCCTTATTTTCCAACATGGCGGCGCGAGCGGCAATAATACGAGGTGGCAAAGTTGAAATTCGAAAAGAGCACATCAAAATCTATAAAATTACCGATTTTCAAAACTCCCGGAAAACTTTCCAGATAAAACTACCAAATGACTATATTTATTTACAGGTATCAAGTAGGGAGACTTTTTCCTACCTAAGTTTCGTATGTAAAAACCTCCCTACTCTCCCATACTCTTCTACTTACTTTAAACTTCCCTTTCTTTCTAAACCGATTAAAATATATATATATATATATATATATTTCAGGCAACTAAAAGTCCATTGAAATCAATAATAATACAAAGTCAGTCAAATTACAAATTCAATATGTCAGCAAGCTCAAAAAAAATACCAATTAAATAAACAATTATTTTTATTTTATTTGACTGTTGATTATTGTTGAAATAATCAAACAACATTGTTATTTTTGGTAACATAATATTGATTTGTAAGTACTCACCGAAATTGCTGACTTCTACGACTTAGGATCTAATTTATTTTAGTATCCAGAGCTCACATACATTACTGTACCGTACCTTTATTGAATAAAAGTGTTATAATATATGTTGGGTTGAATGTCAAATTATGAAGCGAAAGAAATGGCATTGTTTTTCCTCCTGTCTTCCTAACCTAAAGGATACTGGTTTGAGTTCCCAATTCGTCTTCACTATAGATCGTGATTATCGTTGACGCACTTTACATACTACTATCAAATACGTGCCTAATTGGCTAAATAGCTGTTTCAGCATGAATAACCTTACCTAGGCACAATAGGGTTGTCACGTTTCCCAGCTAAGGACGCTGTATCCCGATTAAAGCAAGTTGTCCCGGTATAGATAACTAGTGTGTGTGTATATGTAGTCTGTGTTTATGGGGTCACCAATATGCATAATCATAGACAGTAAGTAAAACAACCCATTAATACTGTAAATTTATTAATAAATTATTTGTATTTGTAATACACATAATCTAAATCATAGACAAAAGCTACTAGCTCCTAACATGCGGAGTGATGCTTCTGTCCCTTAGTACTCTGTGCTCCTAAGCTATATCCCTCTTTTGTCCATCTTCCATTTAAAGTGCGTTCATTCGTAGTCGGTAAGCATATGGTGGGAACCCTACGAATTTAAGCGTCCTAAAGTCGACCTCGCTTCCATCCCTCCTCTTTTCCCCAAAAGGTTTCCGTTGAGCTCCGACATTATTTTCAACATAAGTATTTAGTCGTAGCTACTCGGTACTAATTAGTAATGAGTAACTGTCCGAACCTCATTTGAGATTGATTACGCTGGCGTTTGTCCGCTCGCTTAGCGTCACTAACCGCCCGCTATCGTCAACATACGCATTATACTAATTAAACACACATTTTGGTAAATGATGACGAGTAGTGTAGTGGTGTGCAAATCAGGTTATCGATTGGTAGTGGCCGGGCGTCGACCCCTGCGAGCGCACTGCTGCAGCCACTTGTGACTTGTGCCTCTTCACCGGCTGACCCTTAACGACCGCAGCGTTCAGTCAGACAGTCGAACACCCTTCATAGGCTTTAGATATCCATTACAAAGAAATTTCATAGCGTCATTATCGTTCGCACTTTGTTGCTTGGGTCTATAGTCTATATCAATATCAAAGGATCTCTCGCTTTTATAGCGCAGTCCTAGTTTCGTCTTGACATCTGACTCTTTGATGTAAAATCCGAATTTGCATGTGAGCCTTGAAGTAACCTCTGCAATGTTCGTTGGCAACAGACGTTTTTAAATATTCAGTCATTACTTGGCAGAGACATGCTAAGCGCTTGCAGCACATGAACTTTCGCTAAAGCTTTTGTAGTCTTGCCTACGTAGCAATAAGCTTAAATATTATGTACTTGCTCAGCTACATATTATATTTTAGCATTCTGTTTTTTACAAATTTTCGCGGCATTGCTCTGCGTACGTCAACTCTTAGGACTCTTATTGAGACTAAGGACTCAATAAGTTTTCGATTGAGTCCTCTCATTGCCCAGTAGTTTCGCTTGAAACAGTGCCCTTCGAATCGGAACAAAGTAATGTTTTCTCATACTTACAGCCGTAGTGACTTCACGACGGCTTAGCGGTGATTATCTGGCAAAAATGTGGGACCCTTGCAGAAGAGGCCTTTCCAGCCTACCACTAATACCCAAACATAGCTTCTATTTAGTAAGTGGATTTAGTAGTAAGAGCAGGCGTGCAATATCGCCTAGAGCTTTTACACTCTTTACGTTTGTCGTTTGTCATGCAATATTCAGTTTCGATCCTTTGTTCTTTCAAGTGGAGTTACCCATATCGGCTGCTCCTTTACGTTTTTGGAGTGTAGTTCAGCTTTGTTATTGAAAAGCCGTGTTTATTCGAAATAGTTCGAATTCGAATTATGCTTTAAAATCTACTAAGAATAAGGTCTATGCGCATTGACAGCTGCTATAAAAATACTTAATAATTGCTAAATTAAGATTCTCTGATGAACGTCTTCAACGATGTAAAGTTGTGTCACAACATTCTGAGTACCTACTAGAGTACCTAGCTATCTATCTGTGTCTTTTATTTCAGATTCCAAACATTCCTTGTCACTTTTGCAAGTCGATAAGATAATTTAAAGCTATTTTTGCAGAATCGATGTAGCGATTGTAGTATTAAGCCTGACACATTTTATCTACAACTCGAAAACTATAACGTCTCCCGACAAGGTCGATGTTACATATATAAATTATAACTTTTTCGAAGTAATCTTGAATAATTTCTAACTTTTTTATTATTAAATTTACACTTATAGTGTTGTTTCAAAAATTGCATCTTTGTTGTTAAGTCTATTTTATATAAAAAATAATGATGTTGTTTAATATGTCATTTAACTTTGCAGATCCATAATTAAGAATTAATTGGACATTCCACTGCGTCTACCATCTAGTCAGAAAAAAATCACGTCAGCGAGCGCCTACGAAGCGTTTGAAAAGAAGGTTAAAAATATTTTTATATCCGTCCAATTATATTCAGCCGCGGCCTACTCATGAAAGTGGGACCTACAATATCTTATCTAACAAAGTTGGACGGTTTGCGGGCCTCGAAATACGAGAGGAGAGGTCGCTAGGGAGGGGTGAGAGGGGAGGGGGTGAGGCTGGGTCACGAATTTCACGGGTACGGGTGCTCTCGACCCAAGCTCTGTTGTTGTAAGTGTGCCACCGATGTACCCGTATGTAGGTTAACTTCGGACGCGCTCGATACGCCCGCCGCTGCCGCTGATGCCGGCCACCTAACCTAGATCAGGGTGCGGAGAGATCGCTTATGAAATCTGGCGCACGCCGGCTGCATAAATGAAATGACACTTTATATGCTTGTTTGAACGGATTTGACATGACTTGACACGTGGCGGTGCCAGTACCTTCCGCGCTACCAAGGTGAAACTGTCTTGCTGTCACGTCTGCCTTTTTATAGACCAAAAAGGCAATGGGAGAGATCGACTGGGTTTGGATGTTACGTCTGAGTTGCCTTTGCCTCACATTACAAAAAATGTTGCCTGTTATGTTCGGTGGCGTTATGAATATTACAATGATTTATTACCAAATGTTTGGCCGGAGTTACGCAGCTGGCTCAACGTCTTATCCAAGAAAGTTAGAGAACAGCCTAAAAGTATATTTCACATTTATTGTCAGTGATTCCGGTAGAAACTTTTATAGAAGCCACTCAAGTTGCGTTTTTATGTGTATAAAAGTGAAATTTCGTCATTCTTTAACTCTGTAAAATCTAAATACTTATACACTACATATATTGGGTATGTATGTTTATTTTATGTCTTATATCTTGTGGTGTGGTGCTCGCCAAAACATCATTTTTCTAAATTTCTTTTGGAAAACCAGAAATCCATGAGTGAAATCGCAGGAGTAAATTATAGTAATTTTATAAATCACCCAGTAATGTTTGCTCACTTTCGTCCTACATTTCCATTGCTTTGGTTTGCAATTTTCGCCACGCTAAACAACTGTAAATTCGTCACATTTAATTTTTTATTAACATTCTTAAATCTCAGTGCCTAATTAAAATTTTGCAGTCCGCTCGTATCTTATTACAAGCGCTGTATGTAACACAGTTTCTAAGCGAGCTCTTCGCAATAGAGAGCCAGTGAAATTATGTCACATTCTATACGTAGCGGTTAATGTAACACGAATTGCAAAAGTCGTGAGGTTCGTGAGTACTTGCCTCGCGCACTTATTAATTCATGTCCAAAATGAAGCCTAACTGCCTCTAGATCTTACTAGTATAACTGTAAAATTAACTTAAAAAAAAAATTAAACCAGAGACTACCGACTTACAGAAGCCACTTTATAGGTGCTTAGTTGAAACTAACTGCTGCAACGAATGCTTTTATTTTATTCTCTAAATTGAATGCTGTCGAAAGTATCGTCACTCGTCACGATCATCCATCAGCGAAAGAGAAATTCTTTTCTTTGTACACTTTCGAGCATGCTGAATCAAAAAGTTTCTATATAGACAGTACTCCATTTCCCTTAAAAAGAAAAATTACAATTGTTGCCTCCAATGAACTACGGAGTTGCATAAAATTGTTTGATGTACTCAGCATTTCAAACTGCGAAGAACTTATAACTTTTCTCCGAGAAAATCAAGAAGATCGATGTCGTCGCAGCGGCCGTTTTCCCAGTTTATTGGGGAGTTGGTGAGATTTATTACATTTGCTTAAAGTCCATAATCGTTTTTAATCTGGTATAGAAACAGTGGAATGCTGGCAAGTGTTCGGCTTCCACTGCAACTTCGTTCGCCAGCGACTCGATACGGCCAATTGTGCGCGCCGATTTCAAAACGAAAGTACCACGCGCATCTGGGACGGTGAACGTATTTCTCGGCGCGATCTCTTGCAATTTACCAGCCGCTAGGCACTGTCAGAGAATGTGGCGTAGCCAGATTGTTAGATATTCATAACTTGCAACATATTACTCACTAATCCGAGCCGTTAGAAACTTGCAAAACGCAACGTTTCTAATATTGATTTGTATTTACGCCTTTATCTACGCCTCATCGACGACTGTCGCTGTTCTATCGATCATTCCATTCGCGAAAAGAAATCATGTGTTGTAACTAAATTATTATGATAACGATTTATTAAGAACCACAGCTTTAATACCATGTTTGTTGTAGCTAATTGGTTTAGAATTTATGATTTACGTGTAATCTTTTTTGATTGTTTAACAATTCAACAAACATTAGCAAAAATCTTTAAAAATTTCAATTGGATATGTTTGACCTAAGATATTTATCAAGTATCCCTCAGGTTTTCTCTTCCTCCTATTCGTGATAATCCTCCTCTTCCTTATCTTTTTCAAGTTAATGACTCTTATTTAAGCAGCTGTTTGCAAACTGTTTTTAAAACAATTTATTTATTCTGTTTCCATTTAAATCGGCATAAGCGGTCCGTTATTGGATAAGTGGCGCACAGTGGAAGGGTATTACGAAAGGCGAGCGGGACGCGTGAAATCGCGAGATCGCTCAGCTTTTCTCTCCCTTAAAGATCTTGACTTATTGCCTGCCTTCCTACATTCGACTTTCCAAAAAAAAAATATATTTATTTTCTTAAAACTTTTCATATTTTTTTTAAACAATGTTTGCTTCTTTGTCCGGAACTTGTGAAGTTATGACATTATAGATTCTATTTGTATTATCTTAAGAGATGCTTTCGTCGATAATCGCTGCATTATGATAACATCAACTTAGCGCTGACTGGTGTGTATTGTTTTAATATAACTATGTCAATATAAACTATTTTCTTTACGTGATCGTGATGTTTGGCGTTAATTTGCAACGAATGTTTCTAATCTTCATGTATTTTTTAAATTCAAAAATGTTTCCGCATGTATTTTGACCCTCCCAATTTATAAAAGCCATGCCGTCATGCTACTTTAACGTAATTCGAGATGATGTTCGGTCAACCATCAGAGAGAAGATTTCTGAAAAGTCGCTCATCTACCGTCTTCCGACAGCTTTATGTGCTCCATCTTCGGCCACATCGTCGCTTAACATTAAGCGAGATAGTGGCCAAAGAGATATACGTATATATAAAAAACTTCCAACAATAATATGTTAAAAATCACAGAAAGCTGAATGAAGTCCTCATCAGAGCAGCCCCTTAATTTCACACATTGTATAGTAAACCTAAATTTAGCACACGAAATTCAAAGTAAGAAATAATCTCATATGAGAGGGTAAACGGCGTAGTATAATTTGCAAATGTTTTAAAACTCCAAAGGCCATAAGAAGCAAAGTGATTGTTTAAGGACCATGATCTAAAAACCCGGATTCGAAACCGACATTTGCTGGCACTAACATAAGCCCGAAACAGAATGAAAATCAGCGCGTTTAGAAGGGTGTTACGAAAGCCGAATGAGGTGTGAAATCTGCTGATCTCTATACCTCTGTAGAACTACACAGTACAACCGCGTTTCCATTTAACATCTTAACAATAAACAACCATGGCGCTACAATACATTCTAATGTTACTTCGAGCGGTAGAGGTAGTATCAGGTTGTATAATACGACAAGGTGCTTTAAAAGATGTTGGAAGTAAGGCCACAACTCTGCAACTACGGGCGGGCGGTTATATCACACTTTTGCTCGTTACTTTTGTTCGCTGTTCCTAATAGAAAGTGCACAGGCCTCTCTCCTTTCCGTTCTGATACTATTTATTGCTTAAGATTTCGTTCTAGATATACAATGCCTTCGGAAACACCACGTTTTGTGCCTTAACTGTTTCCTAGAACTGATGATGACTATATAGGTAGTTTCGTTTCTAATTTATCTTTATGTACTGTACATTATATCTTTTATTGCGATCAGCTTTGTCTCTGAAGCTTGTGTAATTATTGATATATACATGTAGTTATTAGTATTTTTTGTGCTTGCAGTTTCTTTCATTATCATAAGGCACAGTCTAGCGAAGAAGACTCAACCATATCTTTGTAATGTACGGGTATATCTAGACGAGCGTTCTCTCAACCTACTTCTTGAATGCCGTGCTCTTTCATGCAGAATTGGACTTTATTGTAGAATGTATAAAGATTAAAACATTTATTATTCACCGCCGTTCTCAATTCTACATTTAGGAACTGCTTTCGACGCGCCATTGAATTATAAACTTTATGATGATTACGGGAAGATTTTTATTGGTTTGGACATAATAATTTGGTTACTGTACATGTTCCATTCAACCATGAACTCCTTTGAGGAGCGTCCCGCGTTGAGACCTCAATTTTTTAAACTCTCTCACTTATTGGTCAATCAGCGTGACATTTGTATGGTAATGTTAAAGTGTTATAAAGTGGACGTTGCAAAAATGCCTATGCCGTACATCATAGTATGTACTTACGTAATATGCAGAATTGCAGACCTAGCCCAATGTGGTCAATATTTACCACACATAATATTGTATGACCCAATATTTCGATACTTTTCATAAGATAAAATTATTGCGCTGATACGTAGCCAAGTTATGATATGTGCGAAGCTAAATACTATAGACATTATTCAATGATTTTAATTTAGGTTTTGGAATGATCACTAACTTGGCGCACAAACTTGTAAATGGCTCTAGGGCTCTATGTAGAAGTTTGCTACGAGTAAGAAAGGACCACGGGGCAGAAATCTAGTGTAGTAGCTAGAAACGTGCAACAGCAGAGGTAGTATGCATCTCCAGTCCATCGACTCTTTACTGGGTAAAGTGATGGGGTCCGAATATGCGGTATTTATTCGAGGAGCTATCCAGCCTCGACAAAGGTGTTACAAATGAGGACTCCAAAGATTGCTTAAATCAAAAGGCTTCGGACTGAGTAAGCTTTTAAAACCTGCCTTTACAATACATTGAATATAAATTGTAAACAGCACGGTGCCTACAGTGTCTACAGACTATAACTTTGTATATTATGTTTGTTAGAGTTATTGTAATAATTGAGGTTCATAAGTGCGTCTGTAATGCCGATATTGAATAAAGAACTTTGATTTGATTGATTGAGGTATGAATTATTTGTATGGCTTAGTAATAGGTTACATTTTTTTTCTCTTGTGTCTTCGCACGGTTTGTACAAATTATAGCTGTACCCCTAGTACGAGCTTTGATAGTTTTCGTAAACGATATGAAGTTTCGTTTCCTTCCATAAATTTACCTGCAACGCCTCTAGCGGAAACGTTAAGGAACTAAAATCGGCAGTACGGGCTAGATGGAATCGTAGTTAACGAATTCGAAAAAAGATTTCGGGTATTTTTTTGCGTTTTGGCAGTACGAGTCCCTACTTTGACAAGTTAGTGGTAGTAAACTTTGACGTATACGAAAACTTTCATAGTATTGATACTCGCTAATTAAATATCGGTGAGAACTTGTAAAGAGTGTCGACTATTGCAAAAAATCATGATTACGAGACGTTATTTTGCATGGAGGTTAGCCGCGGAGGCTGTAGAAGCCGACCGTCGTAATGAGGAGCGACAGGAGCTCGTAGAGAGGCGGAGGTTAAACTTACCCAGCCGAATCTATAGTGATAAGAATGAGTTGGTCGTCTATATAATAGCACGTACAACGTCTTTTAAACCATTTTTTTAGAAAATAGTTACCTCTCCATGAAGTCGACCATTATTTCAAATTGTGATGGGCTAGTTCTACTCATATTACTCTTTTTTTTTAATAAGTTATCGAAAATAGTCACTGCACTTGTTTAACCGTGAAACGCAAAATACGTAACTCAAAACGTCAAACATACGAAATGCTTTGTCTCTTTTCTTTTGCGGTCGTGTAAGAAAGATAGATAGATATATATAGCATGAAGTTCGTTCAATCGAGCTAGACGATGGTCGACGTGTAAACTGTGTTTGAAAAGTTTAACTCGTACTATCGATTGCAATTAAAACTATCAGTTTAGCGAGTTCACGAAAACTATTACTGTTTTCGTAATTTGTAAACTCATACTAGAGGTACTGCTTCGAACTTCCAAATATGCTTTTCATCCCATATATTCGAAAAGGACGACTTGGTTCGCCTTTATGTGCACCCAAAGGTGGTGTTTTCTATAAGAAACTTTTAGCGGGCAGTAATGAGTTTTTAATCCTCTTTATAAGTGCGCCGCAATTATCTTTGCCGCGCACTTTTTGAATTTGGAACATCTTAGTGTTCAGCACCAAAGAAATCGAACGCAAATATTGTTTGAATAAAGACTGGCTGGTACGACGGCCCATAGTCACGCCGCCGGATGAATGAAAAAAAAAACAAATTAAAAAAGCGCGAACTACAGCCCGCGTTTTCGTAAATTTTCACGGATTGTTAGAAATTCATTGTTTTGTTTTGTTTTGAAAAATGAGTTCTTCAAGTGACAGTGAATAAAATATGAGGCGCTTTTATTTTCTCATAGTGGGTGATGAAAAGTAGAGTGTATCACTCGGGCGCAAAATATATTTTTGGCTCGGGCGACGTACTTTGAATCCCTCGCTACGTTCAGGATTCTACTAAAGAATCCCTCGCTACGCTCCAAAAAAGCGCCCTCGCCGTAAAAATATTATTTTGCTCCCTTATGATACAATCTACTATTAAGTAGTGTTGAATTGTGAGGGTATCTATGCTGATCTTCTAGACACCCTAGCGCTTTCTTTCAGTGTTATATCTTTATATGAAGCTCGTTGGACTTCTTGAAAAGCAATGTTAAACCATCACCATCTTGTTTCAATGGCCCACACTTGTGAAGTGCACGTGTATGCTCATTTACGAACACAATGGTTACCATTCCACCAATATGATAATTTCACATTATCACTTGACGAAACACTTGTTTTGAAATCTAAACAAAATCAACCCTTGAAACTTTTTACTTTAAAAAGCTTAGTTTTAGTTGTTTAATTTAATCAAATCATAATTTATTTCAGGCACAGTAAAAGTGCTAGAGGCCCATAAAAATATATACCTTACAAACTGACATACATACAATTTATAAAACAGTAACACTAGGATTACTCTTGTTCGGTTTCGCCTCCCTGTAGCGCCGGAACACTATTTCTTCGGGCCAAAACTCGGAAGCGAGGAACGTCTAATAATGTAAAGTGAGGAGTAATGTTTTATATTTTATAAATTGTATATAAATATCATTCAAATACAAAAAACTAAATGAATATTCGGTGCGTTAATAGAATCTCACTAGTTCTCACAACTTTTTCTTCAAATAATTTGCATATCGCATAATGTCTCTCATTAAATATATGTATTATGTATTTATTACTATAAATAGACACCCAGATCAGACTTGTATTAGTTGTTTAAATAAACAAACACGTTTAATTTTACTTTTCTCATGACTCACAGTTTCAAATTGTAACTCTTCAGGAAGTAGTTGAGAATGCGATGCAAAAATAAACATAGTTTCGTCGTGTCTTTTTAATCGTGTTAGGTACACGATGTATGTTATATATTTAATGCATAACGGAATAACATAATATCGGCTTTTTTATGTTACCGAGTGATGAGATAGACGTTCGAGAGCAAGGCGTTCGCCTGATGGTAAGCGCCACGCCTGCCGCTGCCAGCGCAGGACTGCATTGCGCTCATCACCCCGAGACATCAGATATTAAGTCTCATATGCGCAGCAATTTCGCTGGCTAAAATGCCCTTCAAACCGCAACACAGTAATGCTTGCGCACTTCTGCTTGGCGGCAGAACAACTAGCAAAGCTGTGGTACCTACTAGGGCATGTAGTATCGGTACCATTCTCAGTACCGGGAATTTTTAGCTGATACTGACACACAACCGGGAATTCCCGGTAGGTACTTTCGATACTTTCGATACTGAAAAAGTAAAAAGACCTTGCAACGAAGCAGAAACTGTAAAACAAAGAACTTTGTAATTTTCGAATTCAATTTTACTAAATAAGTATAAAAATATCACTCAAAACAATATGTTTCATTTATCAGAAATTAAATTAAGTTAAGTTTACTCTAATAATCATTATAAATTCAACAAGTTGGTTCAACATTAACAAATTACGTACCTAATCGAAATCAAATGACGTGAATAAAGCAAGTTGTCCTGATGGTATTCCAGCCATAGTTCTGAGAACTTGCGCGCCTGAATTGTCTCCAGTAACGACACGCCTTTTTAGTCTCTTTTTTGGGACTGGTCAAGTGCCAAAGTTCTGGAAGCTAGCTAACGTGCAACTTGTGCCCAAAAAAGGCATCGTCGTGTCGACCCTTCAAATTACAGGCCAATCTCAATCACGTCCATATTCTGCAAGTACTGGACGTGTACTGAACAACAGGCTCCTGACACACCTCGAAGCGAATGATCTTCTCAGTGACCGCCAATATGGCTTTCACCGAAACCCGTCAATTGGGAACCTTCTTGCGTATGCCACTCTCACATTTAAAGCGAGGCCATTGAGAAGCAAAGAGTTGAGACTTGCGGTTTCTATAGATGTCTCAAAGGCCTTTGATAGGGTATGGCATGACAGCCTTATTAGCAAACTTCGAGCATATGGCCTACCTACTGGTTTATGTGTATGGGCATTGGACTCTCTAGAAGGACCGACCTATTCGAGTAGTCGTTGAAGGCTGCTCGTCTGATCAATTGGCAATTAATGCCGGGGTTTCTCAGGCGCTTCTTTCTGCGACTCTTTTCCTGCTCCATATTAACGATCTGCTAAAACCCGGTATGTTTGGGTTTGGAGACGAAGCACAGTCGTAAAGAGATATATATCAGATTTACGGACCAGTGGAGTGCAGATCCTGTCTCAAAGAGAGGCCATGGTTGATCGCATGAACTTGGCACTGAAGGCAGTATCCGATTGAGGTGATGCCAACCCTGTCAAGTTCAATGCAGCAAAAAAACCCAGGCGTGTCTTTTCTCCGCAAAGAAGAGTCAATTCTATCTGACTCCCACTTTTCGAAAAATATCTGTACCGATAACAGACCACCTTGAGCTATTAGGTGTCACCCTGACATCTAACTTAAACTTTGGCAGCTTCATATAGTCCAAGGCTAAAGTAGCAGCAAAAAAGCTGGGTATATTGGCCAAGGTGAGACGGTATTTCACACCGGGACAGCTTCTAACTCTGTACCAAGCACAAATCCGGTCGTGTATGGAGTACTGTTCTCACCTGTGGGACGGCTACGTCAAATACCAGCTCGAAGCCTTGCAGACCATTGAAAGACGAGTCAACAAGCTCATTGGTGACCTGGTTAAGACTAAGCTTCAGAGTCTCGAACATCGGCGCAAAGTTACTAGTTTATCGATCTTTTACCGGATACAGATCGGAGAGTGTGCGACGGAATTACATGAACTGTAATTCCGTTATAATTATAGAATCATCTAATCAGTCTGTCTATTAAAGTTAGAAATCATACTTTAAACTATGAAATAATAACAACCAAATAAATTCTACGCCATACTTTAAAACAAAGCACAAGTTCGTTCCGAATCTGTTTGAAGTGGCGGTGGCAAGTTCTGCGATTTTTTTGAGTAAATTCCTTGGATTATAATAGGACGTTGTAAGTAATTTTAAGTTCATAATACGTTAAAACAGTCTTATAATTTAAAATTGAAGGGAAACTAAACGATTCGCGAGTGATTTTAAGACATACATTAATATCATACTAGAAAAAAAATACAATAAAATCGTGACCTCAAGTATCGAAAGAACCGGGACTAGCTTCGTAGAGTATCGGTACTGGTTATGTTCAAAAGTATCGGGAATTCCCGGTACTTTCGATACCGATAATTACCGGGAGCATGCCCTAGTACCTACCCAGACGGCCTGCCGCATACGAGAGACCTACCACGAGATTTTAATATACTTGTGCTATTAATTATTCTGTGCCTTATATCCCTTACTAGCGACCCGCCCCGGCTTCGCACGTTTATTATTATACATATAAACTTTCCTCTTCAATCACTCTATCTATTAAAAAAAACCGCATCAAAATCCGTTGCGTAGTTTTAAAGATTTAAGCATACATAGGGATATAGGGACAGAGAAAGCGACTTTGTTTTATACTATGTAGTGATAGTGATTATAGTTAGGCCCACTTGCTCCAACGTGAAACCTACGGATTAGGTTGTAAACAGTTACATACAAAAAATCAATTAACTCACGGGTTAACCTCGATTTCACGACGGCGTAAATGGGCCTTAGCATCTCCCTATGCTAATTTTAGTTTCCTAAACGTTATACTTGTTGGCAAATGAATTCTATCAAATAGTCGATGTTCTTCATTATTATTATCGTCATTGTAACAGATTTACATTGACACACGCATCCGTCGCCGTCGGCCTGTAAAACCAAACAGTGTCAAGGCGGCTTATATTGATTTCAAGTAATGAGTACAAATGTACTCTACCTACCTACACAATTGATTTTATTGTTGCATATCAATCAATTATTATTACTGGTGTGGTAACATGTACAGACTTTTGTCCTATGGCACTAGCCAAGTGCGCTAACTGCAACCGATACATCATGAGCGGCGGATTTATGACCCTGTAGTGTAGACTGTTACAGCTAGATTTATGGCGTTTAGCAAGTTGTACACTTCCCTGCTCCGTACAAATACTGCCAGGAAATATGTAGCATGTAAACTTGTTTATTTAGAGGTTGAACGGTTTGCTTTTTGTTGCAGGACTTCACAGGCGGCCTCGGAGCTTTACTATACTGTAAGTATCATCTGCGTTTCGTAACCCGACTATAATTTAACCGTTGGTAACTTGACCTGCATGTAGTCGGCGCGGCTAGTTTAATTTGCCGCGATGAGTCCCATCGACGAGCCTCCTACGTAGCGGCCGTGTCAACGGTTGTGTAAGCGCGCATTGTACAGATGATTGCTCAATCGGATGCATCTCGGTTCGTGAAGCCGCGCGAGAGAGTTGAGTTTCCCAACTAGCGGAGAGAAGCCGAGTGCTCGAGCGGCGGTTTCCCAATAGAAAGTCCTCAATGCAGGAAGCGCAGCGCAGCACTGCACGTGCACCGGCAGAGGGGGCTCCGGCCGATGCACTTTCATGCCGATGACGTCACATCTTACCTTTCGTCAGCGTCATACCGTAAGAGCTGTTATGCAATGAACGCACGCTACTCAACTTTCCAATTTCGACAACGCGCTATTGTGTAGCGCTTTCAAATTTTTACTGTACCATCGCTCGCTCGCGGGCGCTTTCTTGCATTTCTCTCTCTTTCGGATCACGACTGAAAAATGCTCTGAATGCTGTGCGCGAGCGCAACGGTAGTGATGCACTTTCACTGTTACGTCCCTATTTTTCTAACAATTAATTTGTGCAGTATCTAAGTTTCGCGATCTTTTCGATTAGTATTAAAAATTTATAAAATAATAAAATATTTTTGAACGTTTGCAATCATCAAAGTCATAGATTTTTTTAATTTTAATATTTAAATGATATTAAATATGACATCCCCTGTTTAGTTATTTAATGTAACAAACACAGGGTCACGTCGCGCCTACTACGCTGCACTGCGAATAAATCTGAATTTGAAATTAATTTGACACCGATTTGTACCTTTAATACAGCCGAGTGATCGCCACGCCATCGCGAAGTGAATATATTAACCATCTGTTTGTGTAGGATTATTTTGAAAGTTGCATCGAGAGAGAGACACCTAAAAGCATGCGTGACGGCCGCTAGCTACTTTCTGGGGTTTTCACCTCAGATAGCGATATCGAGCTTTCCACTGCTTGTAGGGCTACCAGCCAGTCCGATTTCAGGTTGCATTGGCGGAAGAAAGTGTCGGAAGATTTGAAGTGGAGCTAGATCTAATGATGTTTGAAGGAGAAATAAATCTGATTTCTAAACCAGACTTCTCATAACGTTGTTCAATATTATTGAGTTTATCGACAATTAGCCGGCCCGCCCCGCTGCATCACCCGCGGTTTTGGGTTGATGGCTGGTCCACAAGTCATACTTGTGAACGGGTGCTGCTTGCGGGGACTGGTCTGGTCTGGTCACTTAACTGCTACTCTAATACCTATTTATATATTATTTATATTTTTTGTTACTGGAACTATGACTATGGGACATTTAACTCGCACTTCTTCTTTGACATTCTGTTAATTTTAATTTATACCTAATTGTTCATTTTAATCAAATAATTGTTCATTGTTATATTTTGAGACATTTTAAAAGAGTTGAAAAAAGAAATCCCAGCAGAGTTTCTTGGTGATATCTTCTCTAGCGGGCGTATTTCCGAAGCACTGGTAGAGTCAGTTTTCGCATTTCTTTTCTGCACCCGGACTTCAGTTTGAGTATAGTAAAGAAATGGATAAACGTTAACACTTAGCTTTTTTCCAAAGTCATGTTATGTTACAATTTTTAACATACTTTAAATTTTATTTGTTTTGTCTCTAAGACGTTTAAAAGCGCACTTTTGTGAAAATAAAAATGATATGAAATGAGATGAAATGAAATAACTTTTATTAAGACACACACAGATAATTAAAAATTAACAATTTTTTATAATTTAATTTAAATTTAATAAATGATATTTGACTTTGACTTTGAGCCACGGAACTGTTTTATATGTATGTAGGTACATATATGCATGTGACAATGTATGATATCAGCGTCTGCGGTTTAGTTCTAGAAACCTTCGAGTTTGTGACCTACCTGTGTAACAGTAAGGTTTCGTCTGGTCACCTAATTAACTTAAGGCAATAATGCGTCAATTTTTGATTAGTATTTCCTTCTCTCTACTTGGACTTTACCATTTTTGGAGAAAAATATATTCAGCTACAGTGCTTAAGTCCGTATCATATAATCGAAACTAATTATGCTGCGAGAATGTCCACATCACACGCCATTCATATTTTTTTAATCATCATCATCATCAGCCCATCACGTTCCCACTGCTGGGACACGGGCCTACTCTCATAGAGAGAGTATGGGCCATAATCCTTTTTTTCAATTTCTTTTAATTTTTTTTATGAATGTTTGAAATCCATGTAGTAATATGTAGAATAATAATGTAGATGTAGAGCAAAGGTGTAAGCAATAATGAGTGGATTGAAGCTGTCCAATGATGTTTTTGATGCTGCAAATAAATAGATCTAAGATACAATGAAATATCTGTACCTTAGGTAAGCGTGACCCATCGTCGACCGCAGCGTCTCTTTCCGGCACGAGACTTGCGCTTGCCGTCAAAAGAGTACCAATACAGTAACTTAAATATAAATTACACTTGCTTTCGATAGTGACGTCACACACTATCATAATCCAAAATACGTATTTTGATACTGTGTGATGTCACATTATCATCTTTATTTTTGAATGGTAGCCCTGCTATAGACAGCTCTTTGGAGACAGTACAGCAAAATTGCTCTCTCCGTTCAGCATTAGGTACACGGTTCCAATAAATGGGCTTGGTTAAATTAATATGCAGTGGAAATTTATTCACCGTTTAGTGGTCCATAGAAAATGTAGGCGATGAAACACTTTCCATAATGTGAGAAAATGCATAAAGTAAAGGGGAAAATAATTATTTTCTACTGAGAGAGTAAACATATAAATATTTTTATAATATTTATAATTATTGTAGTCTACCGGTACGTTTTTGAATAAACAAATACATATTTTTGCATTTATAATATAGTAGGATCACCAACAAACTTCTAGTTTCTACTACCTACATTATACAGTTCAGGATTCAGGTGCATCACTGACTCCATTATACCACTTTCGGTTTCATTTTAACATTTAGAGTCAAATTTAAACATTATGATTCGAATTTTAAATTGTCCCTTATCGCCGCCACACAAACGAAAGGTCAACTTGCATTGTAAACGAGAAAGTTAATCGTGGAAAGTGCGAGCGAACGGATCTCGGAACTTGGTGCAGTTTCTAAAAAAAATATACACACCGAGCCTTTCGCCCCGAGATATCTGCGTTTTTAGCCGGCTCTCTAATATCTGCGGGTATTTTCGAATTTGTTAACAGTAACCGTGTTTTACTTATCGTTTATCGTTACTCGTCATCGTGACGTCATCATCGATACAATTGATCACCTCTGTGGTGTAGTGGTTGGACAGGTTGGCTCAAATCTCGTGCAACACTGAGGTGGCGGTTTCAATTCCCGTGATGGAACAAATGTTTGTGTACAGAAATAAAACGCAAGTATTTGTTTCTTATCTGGGTGTTGTCTTCGTAGTTCCTGGTTCCCTAGATCCAGGGAATCCTAGTTAGGGCCCAGGATCTATGTATATGATCGATGGGCGTTATTATTTAAAAAAAAAATTTCATATTCTGCGGATCGCAGCCGCAGTTTGTCTAAGCTCAGCTTACTCGTTTATTGATTGGCTTACTATAAATAGCTTCGTCATCAATGGTTTCATTCACACATTGTTCATCCTTCCAAATGTGTTTCTTTAATTTACTTTAAATATGTTTGTTATTATTTTCAGTTTTATTTTCGTCGCCTGTTATTGTTTAATCAGGGCGTCCTTCGTCCTGCGCTCTGCTCATTACAAATCACGTTAAACTCTGCCGATCGTGGTATCATCAACCTCTTAACCTAGATCTAAACTTGAGTTGAGACAGTAATAAAATTCAATAAATTTATCCGTCACACGGCGCTCGGGCAAATTCAGGTGAGATTTAAAAATACAGAAAAGTGCCTACATGTCGTACAGAAGTGGAAATAGGTTACCAATAAATGGTCGGGGTGAGGCGAAATGTCCCAGTGGCCTTGATGCTGTACCAGGTCAGGCAAGCGCGCCCCGGCTGTCGCTGTACCGACTGCTGACGCCCGCCGTAGCGCGCTGATGACGCGAATGCTCACCCTACATTATAGCTACCATCGACCACTTATGTAAATGCTGTCCGTGTGTTGTTTACACGTATGTCTTAATTAAATTTGTATTTAGTGGTTTTTGTAGAGTAAGGTTTTAAAATCAATAATAGCACTCTTGTGTCTTTATTTCAACCATTTTTGGTTATGTTCTTTTTATTTGCTTGTTCCCTAAAGAAATGAAATGGATTTCTGGGATGAAATGTAGCCTATGTCCATTTTCAGGATATAAAGTACCTATAATACTTAATTAATATGAATACCAAATTTTATCAAAATTCTTTCAGTTGTTTTGGGGCTACGTGGTAACAAACAGGCTAGTAGGATTTCATATTTCTTAAAACCCATTAACTTTAATTTACCTTTTCTCATTTCATAATCAACTTGTATAAAACACCTACATATTAATTAGCGATGAAATCCTTTGTCTTGCCTAGTCAGCCTTTGGCTTGTCAGTAAATGATGCTGATGTCAATGCATTAAAGAATCACGTATACTACTGTATTAATGTTATTTCCTTAAAATACTGCGAACTAAAAGTAATGTGTCTGTGTCTCCGATCGGCATGCGGCACGTAGTTTTAGGTCTTTATTTTTCAGAATAACGTTTATTATTCAAGGCGTTGACTCCAAACGAGATTTTTGGTTTACCCTTTTTGAAAATCATCGCATCAAATCATATTCTAATAAGGAATGTGTCTTTAATCTCATTAATTATATTTAATGTCATTTTTACTTGCCATTCAAGGGTTACTACAAAGTAATAAAACTTTAAAGAATCTCTATTGTCACGGCACTACTTAATCATAAGCCAGCTATTTAAAGTATTCTCCAAGAAAATATTTGTAGCACAACGATTGCGTTAAACAAAGAGCCAAGATTCCGAGTAGGTAAGGTGGGCCCGCGGAATCCGAGGCCGCGAGGGCTTTTTCCCTTCGGGAGGTTAACCCTGAAGGCTCGAGCCAAGGTCGACGGGTGTTTGAGACGCCTTTGAGGGGGAGATGACTCGCTGACTTTGACTAACCCTCGGCGGTCATATTATATGTTTAGTATTCTGTAAGCGCAGCCAATGCACGCTTTATGAATGCACTCTGCCTACTCAAATTAGCTTCCCCATTGGACGGCCAGTCCGCTTCTGAATCACACTTGGCCAATTATGCAGAACTCAAAATTTATCAATTGCTGTTGCATACTTGGACAGTTGTAGGTTGTTGGCAACACGAGGTACTTGTAAATCTATCCAATTTACAGACAGTGCCTCGACTAGACCTGTTTTTATGACAGTGATAGAGTTTCAAAGAGTTTCCCGTTAGTCTCGTCAAGTCGTCATAAAGCAATTAAAATTCGATATGGTTTTAAATAACACCATTGACTTCTGGAATAGTGACAACATTTCTATTTAAAATTACACACACGTAGGTGATAATCACAGAAACATTCAAGATTAGATATGGCAATTTTCGTTCCATCCAGCTACTACTTTCACCAAATTGCGGATAAAAGAGAGTTTTTATTACGATAGAAAATATTTACTGCAAAGTAGAAAAGAAACTCGACATATTAAGGACAAAGCCTTCCAAGATATTTTTTTATGTAACGAAGTGGCGAGTTGAGCAAGTCGTTCACTTTATGCTAAGCAACATGCCCGTCCATAATAGATACATACAGCGCCACTCAGAACTTTGATTGGCAAAAACTTGCGGACCGCTGAAGTACGGTCGTCATCTTGAGAAAATGATGTCCCGTAATTTGGCTTGTAACAGTGCCCCTCAAACCGGAACACAGTAATGCTTGTACACTACTGTTTGGTAATTGAATATCTGGCAAAGGTGTGGACTTGGAATATGTTACTAAATACAAAATGATCAGAAAACTTTTTCAACCGACCTCTCTTGACAGGGACGGACCATGAGTCACAATCGGTAAAGTATTCCATTGCTTCGCAAAGTATATTGAAGGGTTATATAAAACGACCTTTCGTTGTGTTGCTAACCCTTCGTCAAACGTCAAAGACAATTTAGTTTCAAGAGCAATCGTTTTGATCTCAGACCAGTGGTTTTGATAAAATGCCTTTATTCTCTGATTAGTGCATGTGTGTTTTGACCGTGATGATACAAGGGACATTGCACTGTTTATCGTGGAGCTCTAATCCCTAGACATAAAGTTGAAAATGTTAATGAATTCGGTTGGTGTCTTTGAGCTTTGGCTGGCAGGGCGCTCAAGGCTCCGCACGGGGGCAACAACTTGTCCCTTCGTGCACTGAACTAAGCTGCAACTGCAACTGAATATTTTAGGCTTGTGATGCACCTTAATAACCAACAACCTTTGTTCGCCGTTCGCATTTCCACAAACTGCTTTGCCATATATAATAGTCATTCACTTTGTACACGAATTTAAAATCAAACCATATTGGATTTAAAAGGTTTTTATGTTATTATGTTATATTAACGTTATTATGATTTATTTTTAGATAACACGTTTAATTTTGTTCGAGGTACGAGTATTTGTTTGTTCACTGATATCTTATTTTAATCCAGATATTCATAAGCATCAACTGTAGTTATATATTTTGAGATCTTGGTAAACTTTCCTCCTATTAGATTACAAAATATTGAATGGCCTTTTCAAATTAAATTAATATTATTATATTCCTTCGTTTTTCTAGATAAAATTAATTAATAGTCAAATATTCAATTTGTTTTCATATCACGTTCTATAATTTCCATGGTTTTGTAATAACGTATTCGTCAACATCGCGCTAAGCATTATGAACAGGCTTAAGCTTTCACCATTACAATGGAGACAGAGCGGAGAAAGGGTCCGCGGTGCGCAGCTGTCCCGCGGGTGCCGGTCGCTGGCGGGTGCTCCGCCCTCGCTGACCCCGCGCCTCCGCTCCGCTGATCCGCTCTCCGCTAGCGAGAAACGTTCACATTGCTAGTCGGGGTGCCGACTAACCGCCGAGTGTACTCCACTCGCGGCAGTTGCCCGTCGAACGTCGACCGAACTGTACGTCACGTCGTCGAGCGCAACCTACCAGCCATGTGGTGAAGTGAAAACTGTCAAACGTGATACTGTCACTTTCGCATACCGGTGTCGTTTCAGTGGAACATTGCACATTTATAACTTACTGTTTGTGTTAACGAAGTGGTGTTACTATTTTGGAAAATTGGATTATACGAACGAATAATGGCCTTAGCCAGGTGAGCTATTTTGGTTGTTGGAGTCAACGCGGAACTAGTTTATTTTATCATGTACATCGAAGGACTTTCCGTCGATTGGGTTGTTATTTGATTTAGAGCATAAAACAAGTACGATATTGTTTTTGTGCTTGTAATCTCCACGTTTCCTGTTTTAATTGCCATGAATCCGCTATTTCATTGCTCTATGTTTCATAAAATGTACATAAAGTTTGATGCAACTTTGTTTATTTCGTTTCGTACTATCTCTACAATGGGCGAAAGTTGATTTGCCGCACGCGTTTAACTTTCCTTGTTGTGTAAGCTATACATCAAATGACAGGTAGAGGGAGCAACTTAGAAATCGAGTCACTTTTACTACTTCCACCATTAACATTAACCAGTAATTAACATTAACTAAATTGTTTACTAATATGCAGCTTGGTCTTATTTTTAAACATTTTCTTTGCTATGTTGTTCCCTTAAGCAACTCGTACTCGCTCCGTTGATGGCGTTTCGATGTTTTCTCGTTATTCCTTTACACCCTCGTTCGCTACGGTAACCCTAACGGTTAGGACCCCACTGTTACCTATTTTATGATTCCCTTTTTGTTTGGAATATCTCTGGTTTACGCTTCGTTTCAAACATTCACTTTATACATAAAATATCAATGAATACTCTTTCGAATGTAATGGAATCAGACTCTTTCGGTCATGATCATGATATTCATACCTTTTATGACAAATTTACTATCCACGTGAAACGTTAATTGATCTTTACAATTGTAATGCCGCTCAATAGATGTTGTAATAGTTTATTGTCATACTTAATTACATTATTTTTTATATTAACACGTTCCGTCAAAAGTTTATACATTCTATTATTAACAGCTACAACCGTCTTCCTCTTATTGCCAAGTGCAAATGTAGTTCTGTGGTAATATTAATATAATTTATTCAAGTTGCAAAACCAGTTTATCCGTTGATAAATAAATGATCTCTGCATGTATAATCGACGTCGTACGTCTGTCTACAATCTACATCAATACGTCGAGGGTGGACTCGTTTCTTTCCTTTAGCAGGTAGTAAAGTAGTAAGGCTGCCGAGGCCGGAAAGCGCGAACCTTCTAAAGTTCCAATTCCAAAGGCTCTTTTTCATACACTTTTTGTTAAGACATCTAGTGTTCGTAGTTTCGGCCGTTGTCAAGATCATCGCGTTCATCTTTTTGCGTCATATTTGTGTTCGTTTTGACTACTTCTTAATTTGTGAAGACTATAGTTGCTACTTCAATTGCATACTAGCTACATATATACTATATATAGATATATGTAGCTAGTATGTAATATCTTCTATCTACTGAACTAAGTCCCTTAGCACCCTACATGTATTCTCCATTTATGTAATACAGTTGGACTTCTGTATACATTGCTCTCAGTTATAGGTGTGTTCGATCCGTCTTCCCGTCCCCCTAAAGAACGCGACGTCTATACGAAGTTAGGATTGTATACCGGTGTGGGCAGAATATAAAGATTTGCGGAGAAGCTCCTCCAAGGGGTCGACGACCTTCCTCGGCGCAGAATGCGCGGAAGAGCATAAGTGTGAGTACATGCCTTCGTCTCGACCCTTTAAATTCTTATATGTATCGAACACCCAAGATAAATGTTATATATCTTCATTATCCTTTTTAAAAACTTTGTCTTTTAGTGTTTACTTATTCTGTATTATTGCACCTTCATTCTTGAATATCATTAACATATATGAATGATATATTATAACGTATAAGCCTAAACTTAAAGATAATACGAGAATACTGGTATACCATTAGAATTAGAACTTTAAGGCGCACTTTCATGAATAATTTTTTTTTATGAGTTATCCCAAAGGCGTTTTAACTATCAAAATTGTTGGCGAACTCACGATTTATGTTTGGCCATATTTACAGTGAACCCACTTCAAATTAAACATCTGAAACTGAAGCCTATGTCAAACTGTAATGTTTTGTTTGTTATGATGACCTTATCTTCATACACAGCGTCATTCACTTTTCCTCACACACAAACACTACACACTACACACATCCACCACAAACAAAGCAAAATTTGTAATATGTGCTTCAAATGCGTATAGAATTACTTATTTATATATAGCGACTTTAATAATATGTATAAAAAGCGTAAACCTGTTATTGGCAGTATGAGTAGCTTAATATGCAATGTTATTATTTTCTTTAAGTGCTGTTGGTTCTATGACAAATTAAAAAAAAAAAGACTTCTTTGTAGCAGGCATTTCTTTGAGTCGTTGACAACATATCAGCTTACTTCATTAAAATTTTAATAGTATTTATTTTAAGCCGCCAGTATATCTTACAATACATTCTATTATGTTTGAATAAGTTGCGCGAGGTTGTTTCGCAAGAATGTATCAATTTAGCCGAGGGCCGGTGAGCGTTCAGCATTCACAAAGCGAGAGATTGCGGCCAGGCCAGCTCTCGGCGCTCCTGTTGCACTGACAGCAGAATGCGAACACTAAGTGGGTTTTGGCGGAACCAACCTCGTATTTCAGTTAAGATAAAAGTCCAGTTAACAGCAGCTAAGTTAGCAGTCGCCTAAATAAATAAGACACGAAAATAAGCAACGATAAATTCGTTTACTTCTCGTATATAGGTAGTATGGCTATAGTGTATTCCAAAATAAACAACGCAAGTGTTGTCATTTTGTTTTTGTTCTGTAATGAAATTATTTAAAAGAATAGCAAATTAATGTTGAATCGAATATGTTACATAACAGTTTTAGCATTCCAAAGTTCCGCAAATAGGTTTATCAGGTTTTGTTCATCATATTTCAATGTTACGTATATCTCAAGGTTCAATGGTGCTCTTGGATCTCGCGCTTCCGCATACATTGTAACAAGCAATCTTGTGTATTTCATATTTAAGTATAATAATTATGTATTGTGTATTACTGCTACAATGTCTACTCCTAGCTGTAGCAAGTGATAAGTAATATCGATGCCTATGTACCTTCGAAAATAATATTTCATTACTACTTTGCTTAGGTATCTAATTTTTTCCAAGACTTCCTTATTACCGAACTGTTTGTATATCTCACAAGGCCAAGGTTGTCTAAAATATATACACGGCTTGTGATTCTTTCGGAAAATCAACTCTATCCTCCTTTCGTATAATTCTTGTAATTTATTGAAAACCCGCGTTTTACTTTCTCACCGAATGGGGCCTTGGAATCTTTTTACGTAGTAACCTTTCATCTAATGGCAAGTAGGCATGTTGTTTGTTTCTAAGGAAAGTTCAAGCTTAGAACATATTAATAGCATTCACGTTCGTATCATTATGTAATACATCAGCTGTCGCCTCTTATCTTGTATAACTCACAAGATAGATCTTTAAGTTGAGAAAGTTTGTATAATTAGAATCAAACCTCGAAACTTTCGTGAAAATAATGCTCAACGGTATGCTGTTGATTTCTTTGGTGAAACTTTATAATTGAAATATCGCCATTGTCGATGGTAAGTGCGTCGATGCGTCTTTCTTCGGTCCGTGGCGTCTGGTCTTTGTATTGTGCGATGATCTCGATTAGTTTCACCTCCACATGCCTTTTGAAAGCCAGTATTCTCTCTTAGCGGTGCTCATTCACTGGTAGAATTGAAATGTCTAAGTAGGTAACTGCTCATGGGGGCGCATTCGTCAATTTATAATTTATTATGTCTGAAATTTGGAAGTAATACAGTTGAATTTCAAATATTCTGCCAATTGGTCAATTTTAAAGATCTTAGGTACAGCATGCACAACTTAATCATCGATTCCCATCGCATAGTAAATATGCACTCCGTCGCGTCGTCGGCATCCCGTACGTTCCCCGACAGAGTAGACGTGCGGAGTAGGCTGAGGGATGTTGCAACTCGCGACCCGCCCACTGCCGCCGACACCACGCGGGTGTGCAACCGCTCGCAGCTTGCCCGATGTCATTACTCAGCTGAAAGTGGCTCATGAAACTGTGACGCTGCCGCTGACGAGACCCGGTCACGTACGTTCTCTCAATTTGTGCGCCCAGCCCACGCCGTGCCACTTGTATTTAGGAGGCCTATTTGATAATGAACATAACTTGCTTTTTAAATGTACGTGACCGAATTATTTTGCTTGAGTTATTACTTATTACAATGAAGATGAGTCAAAACGAAAATTACATGCCCCAAAAGTAGAGCATTTTGACATTTTGATAGAGCTTTAAATGTTAAACGAGGCTAGACAGACACAGCGACATAATATTGAACAAACATTTGAACGACTCGCGTGTCAAACTCGAGTGGCTCTTTTTGTGTCAGAAGCTTAAAAATATCACCGCATGTCGCGCGAGCACGACAAAGGTTTGCTTCGCCTCTTCTGAATATAGCTTTATATTTATTTTATTGGTATTGGATCGGGAGCACGGTATCGTGAAGCGTTAATTTGCCGAGGGAGCAATTCAGAATGGGGACATGGCGCGCTCTCCAAGTTGGTCGGAAAGGCAAGCCCGTTGACCCATTTTGTGCGTAACTCGGTGTGGTATGCGGAGGAATCGATGATTATACCAACCGAATCTCGAGGCCTTCGCGGCGCTTTACTGATGAGTTTGGATCTGTGTCAGGGTCCTCCCCCGCCGGGCCCTGCGCCCTTCGCGCCTCTACCTCCCACCGGCATCCACTCCCCGCAGTTGACCCGTAAAACCTGAGTATTTGTGTTTCACCTTCCTCGCTCCTGTTTAATCATTTGAGGTCACCAGTTTTCGCCTTGTTGGTCGCGATAAAAACCCCGCTCCAATTTTTTTCGCTTCAGCATAATCTGTTATGGTTTGAATTTCAAATGGCCAAGTGGATCGAAATTTATGCTAACTAGAGTAATTTAACGATGAACCTGTCATATGGTACGAACTTAAATCCAGTCAGCAGAATGTTGATATGTATTAAAAATTACCTTTAACCTACTGATATATCTAACTGTTGCCGTAATATTATTAGAATGGCGGCCCCTAACTGCGTTAAAGAAAAGTTGTCTACGTTTGAGGTCGACTTATTCGCATACGCATATCAAATTAAGGTTTGGAATTAACTCTAAATTATTATCTTTACCCTCCCAACAAGCAACGACATTTTGAATGTTAAGTAACTGCCTAAATCGTATCCATAATGAAGCATAAAATTAAACGCTTTTGACGAATTTCAAATAATGTAGTTAGGTATACTGAATTAAACCTAGCTCCGATCGAGTGGTGATCGACCTTTGCTGCGTCACCTTCATAGCTGCCGACGCCGGCGTTGGCATTGTCGCTCCGACGCCAGTAGGAAGCAGTGCGCGGCCGCAGATTGCTATTGGGCTTAAGGCCGTTTTCAATGCACCATCTTTTACCTTGTGCCCCTTATTTCGCGGCTTGACCCCAAACCAGTGGCCGGAGGCAATAGTGAACGATGAGCGCACGCGTGATGACCACTAGGAAAACTGTTGGTACACTTGATACTAATTTAGCAATTCGTTATTCGACGATGAGCATTCTTCAGAAGCGGTGAGATTAGACATTAATTTTAAAATACATATCAATTTTAAAATACTTCATAAATCTAAGAAATATTTAACTCATAATAAAAAAACAATTCTATTGAAGCAAAGACATTAAGAGATACCAGTTTCGTTAGATCAACTTGAAAAGCTCAATTTATAGTTCGAGCTAATGTAGCACGCGCTGCCGCGCCGCCTAACGCCTTGCTCAATTTTTTTTTCAAATGCCACTCATTTGCCATGTAGGTCAAATGCATTACGTTGTCAAATTTGACCCGGTTTTCCTGCAAGAACAATTGAAAGTCTTGAGTATCGCGTTTCTAAGTTAGTAAAATTTGTCCTTACCTAAATGTAAACTAGAGTGGACTTGATGTTTGTGTATCAAATAAGTTTATGCTATTTATTATGTATAGAACTTGTAATTTGTAAATCCATGGCAGATAGTGATTAACGCATTGTTAAGATGTAGGAAAGTAGAACGGGGACATAAATCCAAGGTCACGGATGTAGCTGAACAAATTTATTTAAAAAATGGACTGAATTAGCTGATACTTCAATATTGGAGTACCTTGAAAGCGATACATTTCATATGTGGGATAAACAGACATTACAAGGTTCGCTGTAAAACTACTGGGTAGAGTACGTTTTTACGTTTGCTTTGTGTCTATTTTTATAATCCATTCCGATTTCTCGCGAAGACAGCTAAAGTTTTGCTGAGTGCTTGTGTTTAGAATAATTCCTTCATTAATATTCTTCTCTGCTATCACATGACTTGTGGCGAGCAATCAGCGCTGCACTAACAATTTGCAAACGTCATCTGGCCCTGAGCCAGTTGGATATCTTGTCATTTTTACATAAGGAAAGTCAATTTTCTTCTGCTACTCGCGTCATCTCAGAAAATTCAAGCTAAAATACATTCATAGTTTGTAGTTTGTGTTTTGCATGAGTAGGTAAGCTTAGTAACAGAAGTCAACTGGACTATGTTTATTAATTTTGCAACGGTCGGACGTTTTCTATAGTTTTTTTTTGCCTAGTGTTTCTTAATATGCGCATGTTTCGCATACAAAGACTGAAAGTGTGCGTCCGCTTGTGTGCGCGGCCTCAACCGAGTTTTGTCGATGCTTTCTCGAGCGGCGAACCGGGTCGTGTTCTCGATGCCCCTTGCTGAGCTGGTGGCACCGGTGGGCTGGTACCGCAGTACCGCGAGCCGGAGTCCTACCATTGCTTGCTGTCACTACGAGCTTGCGACACGCACACGATGATACGTGACACCACCGTATTAGTACATCCACACGTAACTAAGATGTATTGTGTCAGGGCTCAAGAATATACATAATTTCATTAATTGTTATTTAGGAATTATATTGGGGATTATGAACTATTTTACAAAGCATAAATTTGGCAAGTTGAGTACAAAGAAGTTACATTGTACATCATAGATGTACTGGATTTAATTTATAACTCTGTCAGATGCTCTCACCAGCTAGGTTTGCAATCTTTCTGAAATTGCTCTTATCCTAATCCTAATATAATATTATAAATGCGAAAGTTTGTGTGTGTGAAGCCGCGGGGTGCAGCTCGTAGTATTATATTGAACTACTCATAGTGCCTACAGCTATAAAATAATCTGCTAATTAATAAAAACATACTTGCATAAAGTTTTAATTTACTAAATTACAATTTTGAAGCTTAGACATATTACTGACAACCTTGTTATTGATGTCTCAACGACTAATATTTACTGACAAAGTTCGAGGTTTCTCGAATAGTAGGTTACTGTTTACCCTCGTCTAGTCCTCAAGGCGCAGGAAATCCTCTTTGACATGTCAATATTTCAGTTTTAAAACTTTAAATATGTACGTTATACAAACTAATTTTTTATCTGTACCGAAAACGACCATCAAAGTTATTAGATAAAATTTAAGGCAATCTACACTGACGCCGACGACCCTCGTCAATATAGGAAGTGGGGTTACATACACAATTTATATTGGGCTGAAGTCAAGGTCTTGCCAATCATTTTGGCCATCTAGTAATTCATAGGACAATAAAGCTTGAGGTCAAATTACTTCGACCTTATTTGTTAACAATCCTTGTCATGCACTAGAAAACTTCCTGAAAAGGAGGTTGGGAGAATTATATTACTTAATTGATAGCGTGCCGGCACAATGTTCTTTGGCTCATTGCTGCAGTCTATCTGTGACGTGTTAACAATAAGAAGCGGGATTCATAAATATCTGTTTGCATATTCATGGCAATAGAATGTGGAACGCGGTGCAGCAGGGCCGAGGTGGAATGGTTTCTTGTTTAAGTTATAAATCAATCTGTCCCAGTTAGATTAGCGTCTGCATGCGGCACTAGGGTTACATAGCCATCGATGGCTTTGCTTTCGAATACCCGTGTTGCCAAATGTGAGCGGTGATGTCGCGGCCGCAGCGGCCGAGTTGCGCCGTGTGTCGGATTTGGTTCCATGCTCATGCCGCTGTCACTCGTCCACCATCGCATAACGTGTCGCACTATTACATAATTGTCATGTACACTTCAGCTCTTTGTATTTAAAACACGTTAAGTGTCGTCGTAATAATTTCAAAATAGTCTCGACGCGTTCACGTTTTGTTTGCGCGTGGCGCTCACGCTTTGATCTCCTCCGTACGATTCTGTATGATTTACATTGTGTAACAGCTTGCGTACATAAGCCGTATGCGTTTGAGATAAAATATTCATAAAATATTTAACAGTTGTATTGTTCAGTTGTTTAATACAAGTAAATTTATTGAAAACAGAATGTTAGTGGCTTCAGGTGGCCGTGCGTTCAGGTTTGTGAATTGGTCGTTCGTCCTCGGCCTCGCTCAGCGCTTCCGCATCGGAGCTTATCCTCGCTCCGCAGTGCCCATGATAATCTTTTGTGTTACGAGCCTTGATCCTAGACCTTCCCGCTAAAGTCACGTGAACAGTCTATTTATCAACTAAAACGATATTGTCATTTCCTTTCTAGGTATAATCAGCAAACCGCGCGCTCCTCTTGGTTAAAGTACGTAATATTTTTTTTGTAATTTATTTCTTACCTGATTTTTATCTGCTGATTCTAATTAGATCATAAACGTTAGTGTTAACTTCACTTCTAACTTGGTGATGGGCTTGCAACACTTCTAAATTCATTTTCTTACTTGTAGATTTTGATATTTGCACTGCATCTTACTAAGAAATACCCATTCATTATAGACAGTAGGGCGATAAAATGATCGTGAACTAAAAAATATAGTCGACTAAATCGTTCAAGAACTACAGTCGGCGGTCGTACCACTAGCTGTAACTGATTTTCATTCAAGAGTTCCATGCGAATAGCGTTCGTTAATAACGTTGGTTTTATTGAGCCACGTGCAAACAGGTAGGCGTGAGTGCGCTACGTCACACCACCGGCCTATGAAGGTCATGACGTAACGAACGTAGTCTCACCATTATTCAGTTTGTCGAGCCATCGCTCGATTGTCGAGGTCGAAACGTTCTATCTCTTGGCGCTGAGGTTGTACTCGCTTTTATGATCAGTCTCGTTTCCTTAATTTCAAGATCGCACACAAGTGACAATATAGTCTAAGACTAACCTGATTAACGACCAGGAAATAATAACGGCTTTGTATTCGTAGCGTGTGCTCGGCCTTAACATTTTGCAAACCAGGCCTTATGTAAATTCTGCTTCTTCAACACATATGAATTGGTTAGTTTATATGATCGAAACATACGATAAGACCCTTCTTTTCTTAGTTAAAATTCCAAAATAAGTTTTGTAATGCAGTATGCTGTCGTTGATACGACGTTGGACTGTTGCCAATGCTCTCTCTTAAAGCTCTAATCTTCACTCTTAAGTAAGTAATATGTATAGGTACCCGTATGCAGTATTGTTAGAAGTGCTTGCATTTATAAAATAAAATAATAAAAAAGCCTTTTATTTCCACATCCCTATTTACATAGATGTTGTTAGTAGGTAATGTTAGTTGATTTACTTACTGACTAGTTGTTAGTATGGTTAGTTATATTATTTACATTTGGAATATGGACCCCTCTTTGGGTAAAGGCCTCCTCCATTTCCTTCCATGTCTTTCTGTCGCTGCCTAGGGTCATCCAGTCTTTCCCTGCTCTGTCTGTGATATCATCAGCCCACCGTCTTTTTGGTCTGCCTGCCTTTCTTTTTCCTACTGGTCCCTTCCATCGTGTGGTTTGTATAGTCCACCGGTTGTCTGTGTAACGTGCTATGTGACCGGCCCATTGCCATTTGAGTTTGAGAGCTTGTATGAGGGCATCAGTTACCTTGGTTTTTTGTCTTATTACTTTACTTTTTATCTTATGTATTTTTCTTATTTTCAATGTGCTTCTCTCCATAGCCCTTTGTGTTGTTTGTATCCTTTGTTTAGCTTTCGTTGTGAAAACCCACGTTTGGCAACCATAAAGTAAACAAGGCAAGAGGCAGGTATCAAATACAATTTTTTTCATGTTTATTGAGTAATCTCCTTTTAGTATTTCTTTAAGTGACCAAAATTTCTTCCAAGTTATATTTATCCTCCGTTCTATTTCTTCTTCATTGCAAAGTTTGCTAAATGAGACCTGTTTGCCCAGGTAGATGTAGTTGTCTACATATTCTATTTTATTTCCTCTTGCTGTAATAGGTGTTTTAGAGCTGTTGGTCAATATTTTGGTTTTTGTTGCATTCATCTCTAGGCCTATTTTGGTGCTTTCCTGATCCAATGAGCATATCATTTGTTCTAACTCATTTGAAGTTTCAGCCAGTATGACAATGTCATCTGCGAATCTGAGATGGTTTAAGTAGCTGTCATTAATTTTTATCCCTTTGTTATGCCAGTTTACATTATTAAATATATTTTCTAACACAGCAATAAATAATTTTGGTGATATAGGGTCACCTTGCCGGACACCTCTTTCTATTCTTATTTCTTCTCCTCTTGCTTCGAGTTTCACCTTACTTGTGCTGTTGGTGTATATGTTTTTTATGATGTTTATGTATTTTTGGTCTATATTGATTGATTTTAATGCATTCCAGATTGAACTGTGGCTTATGCTATCGAATGCTTTGCTGTAATCAATGAAAGCTAAATATAGAGGCTTATTGTATTCTTTGTATTTTTCGATGACCTGTTCCAGTGCTTGTATGTGATCAGTTGTACTAAAGCCTGAGCGAAAGCCTGCCTGCTCAATTGGTTGTGCCTTGTCAATTTCGTTTGTTATATGTTTCAATATAATTGATGCAAAGAGTTTATATACGCTTGCCAACAAGCTTATTGGCCTATAATTTCCAATGTCAAGTGGGTTGCCCTTTTTATATAGTAGTATTATATCCGATGTACACCATTGTTTTGGGACAGTTTCTGTGTCAAGTATCATATTAAATAGATGTGTTAGGTGTCTAACTAGAATGGGTGCACCTAGTTTTAGGGCTTCGTTGGTTATTCCAACAGGGCCTGGACTTCTTTCTGATTTCAGCTGTTTTATGTGTTCATATACTTCTTTTTCATCTATTGACCTGCCTGATTTTGTGGGTATGTTGTGATATGTTTCTTCATCTAATTTGCTTTGCTCTCCTCTTCTTTTGTACAGTTCTTGGTAAAAGGCTGTTGCTTGGTCCATTATATCTCTTCTTGTTTTAGTTTCTTTTGATTTATTTTTCAGTTTTTGTATCCATGTTTTGCTAAGGTTTAACTCCTTGAATGCTCTCTTTGTACTTCTAAATTTGTTCAAGTTTGTTGTTATTATGTTTTGTCTATGTTTGCTATAATCCTTTTTTATTGATTTGCTAGTTTCTTTATATAATTTACTTAGTTTTTTCTTCGCGTCTTTGTCTTTGTTATGCTTGTGTACTAAGTCGGTGCGTTCTTTTATTAGCGTTAGTGTCTCCTCACTGAATATTTTATGTCCTTTTTTCTTGTTGGTGTGCTTGCATTTAACGTCTAGAATTTATGTAACCTGTACTGAAATATTTATACATAAGATACAATAAATGAAAGAAATTTGTTTGTGAGCATTTAATTTACATGGATGATGTCAGTGTACCAGAACTACTTCGTATACCATATCTATCTACCTACCTATTCGTGACTTTTATTGATTGCAGCTATCTTTCAATGTCCCCCGATAAAATATATCAAAATACATTATAAACGTGCCTTTTAACATGATTTCGTCAAACGTTCAACAGTGTAATAATTTCCTCATGATAAAAGTTAATCAATACGATACGATCGTTATTGCATTAAAGTTTCTACACTTAAACATTTTCCGTATTCATAAATATCTGGTATACCGGGTTATTTTCCATTCTACTTTGCCAGCGTACATTAGACTCAACTTTCAAGTAAGCGTTCTGCCTGACACCTGCTTTTCCATCGAATAATTTAGTTAGGTTATTTCTAGCGCTTCACATTACTTCCGTCTCTTTAAACTCAACCTTACCGTGGGCACTGCTTTAATAAGTACGAAATAATACTAGCAATAAATCTAATCGTTTGAAGGTTTCAACTTTCTGATAATGGAAATTTGTATCGAGCTACAATCAACGTATCTAAATGGTAGTGGCTAATTATGCATAAGCAATAACACATAGCAACTCACCAATCATCGCGCATCATCGATGTGACAACAAGAACATTATGTCTTCACGTATATGTGAACTAATGCGTACAAATATATGATGATAGAGACGTTTCAGGTTATAAGCTTTTCGCAGAATACAAAGGCTATGTCATCACATCCCAGACATTAATATGCATGCACGCATGTACGCGGTGGGTCTGGGTTGGCGCGGTCACCTTGCTCGTCCTCGCGATTCTCGGACAAATAAAGGTGGTCGCGGATAAATGCTATTCGGTTCCGCGTTCTCACAATATTAAAATTTATGCAACTCCTTAACACATCACTAACAATTACATTATTTATGACGTATTGCAAATGGTATTTCTTATCGATTATCAACATTTAAATAAACATGACATGCATGTTTGCTGTAAACATTGCATTTATAACACCTGCCTATAGTGTCCCTTATAACTGACAATGTCACGGATTATTTATGTTTATAAAGATTCTTTATGTTGTTTAATGAATGATAATGTAATACGAACAGCGCGTGTAACAAAAACAGTCTAAACAAATTTTACAGACACTTCCCACACGAAATTTGTCCTTATGCCTTTTACGGTAAAACTCAGTTCAGCTTCTCCGGAAAAATATTAAAGAAAGCTCGGGAGACCTCACCCACGTAAGCGTCGTTACTGCTTCTATCCTTTTTGTCCTTCGCCTTTTTCTATACAAGGCTGTAGCAGCAGGAACAATTTATTGGAATAATGTCTCACAGCTAAGTTCGGTTGATAGAAAACTGTTTAAGTCTTCCACAAGTTTCCCAGCGCTGAAAGTGTCGTCGATCATTTAACCGTCTTGTATTTTTTCTCACACAGATATTTACGATCATAAGATGTTTTTAAACTCAAGCTATCTGTATTCGTATGATTTTTCAGGAAGGCCATTGTTCTTTTACTGTTAAACGGTTTGACATTGAAAATTGTTGTTATAAACAGTGTGTTCAAAATATCAAGAACCGCCAGCAGTGGCTATGGCTACTAAAAGCAATGTGTGAAATCAATTAAGACATTTGGTTAGGTTAAATGTGACATATTTAATGCAAAGGGCATGCTTAGCGAATAATGAACATCCAAGATTCTTATTTAGATTCATATTTAGAAAGAAGAAACGTGTCCGAGCAATTTCATTTGTCTTTTGTCTGAATATTTAGAGTAAGGTTAGATTAGAAAGTAATGGTTATGACAATGTAGTTTTTTTTTTGACAACATACTGAAATTTATTATAAGTTTTTGAAAAATTTGTATTTAAATATCGTAGAACGACCAGTCCTGTCCTCCAGTACGTGAAATTACTCGAAATCGATCTGGCATTTCGAATATTAGAATAAAGCATTTAAAATTTACACCCATTGCTTTGTAAAACTATACCAATATGTCTAATATCCACTCAGAACAAAAATATTTCCTCCTAATTATTTGTTCAACGGCAGCGGCCAGTTTTTAACCGATTTCAAAAAAGGAGGAGGTTCTCTGTTCGTTTGTATTTTTTTTTATGTTTGTTATATATATATATATATATATATATATATATATATATATATATATGTTTTGTCTCATAACTCCGTCATTTATGAACCGATTTGAAAAATTCTTTTTGCGTCGGGTTTAGTATAGCTACGAAGTGGTCCCATATAAATTTCATCGATATGTGACCTTGGACTTCGAAGATACATTGAAGTCGGTTTTTGTTTTTTTCTAAAAATTAATTATAAACATAAATTTTCCTTGTGCATATATAGAATTGAAAAATGGTTTGTTTTTAACAAGTTTTCCGTATATACAATAATACTTTATTGAACACCAAAACAGGAAACAAAAGTTTACAGTTACATACAATAGTGGTAGAAGAATGGGCGGCCTTATCGCTATTTGCAATTTCTTACAGGCAACCTTTGGATGGACAGTAATAAAGAAAATTGCGGTCTGTTGGTGTACGAAGTAATTAATATAAAAGATATAATGTAGTAAATACAAAACTACATAGTGACATACCACAACGCATGCATATAACGAGACGGTTAAAAGTAATCAGAATAAAGTACAAACTTATCGCAACATTTTTTTTGAGTACCAAATTCTAATTGTATGACCACAACCACATAATATTTACTATGTAGACGCTAGACGCTCTGTAAGAGACGATGACGGCGGTCGCAGCCTTGAACACATGATGTGTTTGATTCCCCACGTCACATCTTTAATTTGCGCTGTTTTTATCCTTGGGTTACCACATACACATTACACTTCATGCGCTGTTATCGATTGCATAACTACAGTTATAAGTATATCGATGGCATTTGCACGTTTCTTATATTCTCAATACACGTCAGTATTCTTTAGTTTTCAATTCATTTAAATGCTTAATAATATTCAAACTTATTCAACTGAAATCGAACTCATTTTACCGTATAACGTTATCTAAGTCAACAATTAGTGTAAGTTGCATTAAATTTGTAATCTTGGTAATAAAAATAAATAACACATCAGTTATTCTAATGATAAAAAAGTAAACTATACCTCTAATATTTCTTTAAATAAATTATTATTTGGCCAACGTTTTTGTTACTGTGTAGTTTTTATCACTACACTATTTTCAGGGCTATACAAATTAAAATATCCATCCGCCTTGAATAACACGTTGCAAATTATTTCGGTGTTTTTTTTTGTGGTTTACCGTTGGTTTGGTCATACATACCTATCGTCCTCTATGTGACTGCTACATCAGCGGACGTGGTACAATACATTTATTTATTAAAGTCCCACAAGGCGATGATCTTATTATGTGCGATATAGATGGCCTCATTTCAACTTTAATCGTTTTCTGTCATGTATTTAATATTGTCAAGTGCATTTGCAGTATAGTGTATCTATATATATAATATAGATGAGCTCTTTTGCACCTCTAATTGAAGCCTGAAACTATCACCATAGCGTTAATAATTTTATTGTATTGCCTTCAAATACTGATACCATTGGGCACTTAATGCGTTTCGATTTAAATCGTGACAATATTGGGCTTTGGAGACTTAACACCCGAATATCTGACGTCTCAAGTATAGTAGGGTAGAGCTGCGCATGTCTTTGCAATTCAAAGTTCTGACTGGCAATCTAACTGTTATGGGCAGGCTTTTTGACCTTGCAGTTGACATTTGTCGTCTTATAACCTTATAACTTATAATAAAATAAAGTGGTCAAGTGCGTGTCGTGACACGCATAAGGTACGGTTCCGTAGCCACTGCTAGTTATGGTATAATCAGAAAGAAGACTACTTATTGGATTTAATTTGTTCAAGTCACCTTTGAGCTAAGAAGCCTTCAATATATTTTCGATTTTCGTATATAACTCAAAAAAGTTCAATATTTTTATGGTAAGTTTTTAGGATGATATATCAGTGTGGGAAATCACAAGTTATCATGTGGAGTAGTTTAGAAATCCAGGAGGAGAGGACATATTGTTAGCGAATTTGGTAGAGTATCCATATCTCGCAAATGCTAGTCGATATACAAGTGATGTATCAAACATTACTTTTATTTTGAAAGACTTATTCAACAATATTCCACACAGGGGGTGAAGAAGCAGTTTTTTTACGTAGTCATTTATTTACTTTACGATCATAACTGTAGATGTTCTGTGAAGAATTAAGAGTATTAGAAAAGACAAACAGACGGATGGACAGAACGATCTTATAGGGATTCCTTGTTGACTACGGAACCCTTAAAACGCGGTAAAGTATGCCATTAATAATCACCTTGTTGATAATTCTATACCTTGTGAATAATTCTATGATTTTCTTCTGCCACCTCAAACTAAGTACTAGAAGTAATTTATATTAACTTACTAGCAGACACCCGCGTGGAATTAGGTTTATAAGAAGTGTTCCCAGATTATATTTTTTACATTCAAAAGTTTATCAAAATCCATTTAGTCGTTGTGGAGCTAAGTGAAGGCACCCCGTTTCTTTCGCATTCATAATATTAATTACGATTAAAGGCATATAATATACTAGTTTTTTCCCGTGACTTCGTCCGCGTGGATGACAGAGAAAGTCTATGTTCTTTTTTTTTGAGACCATTTTAACAAGACCTCCCCAATATATGAGAGCGTGTACTACGAAGAGGTCAAGCTGCATTTTCGTCACCCAACCGATTACACTATATATTTTCATTGCGTTTCAATTTTTAAAGTTACCAAACTCTGAAAACCACATTAAAATCCGTTCAGCATTTTTCGAGTCTATAGATAATAGATAACAAACATACAAGCAAACTAACAGACAACAGAAAACAATTCTAAAAATAGTGGGTGATCATGTTCAGTACCCTCTAAATAGTCCAACCCAGTTGGTTTTACAAAAATATCTTCAATGTACAGAATTGTTAGGCAAATCGCAACCGCGAGTTCAAGTTCGAGAAAAGGCAGCCTTCCATCTCATAATGGTTGTCAATACAACCATTATGAGACGGAAGGCTGCCTTTTTCGGACATCTTATGAGAGGATCCCAGTACGAGTTTCCAAGGTTGATCCTCGAGGGCAAGATTCCGGGAAAGAAGAGCCCAGGACGTCCACGACGTAAATGGTTGGACGACATCAAAGTATGGACTGGACTAAGCTACCGAGATCTCAAAAGCGCAGCGTGGGATCGCCAGAAATATTGCCTACTGACCTCCAAACTTCAGTATGAAGATGGCATCCGATGATGATGATAATGGTACAGAATTGTCTCGTTCTATTTTTATAATAGTATCTAAGATTTCATTGATACAAGGAATCAACATCTTTATAATTTTATTATAGACTAAGGTACCGCCTACATTTCTTGTTTAGATGCTAGATTCGTCTGTTTGTCTGTTGTCCGTTTTCTGATTGTTTGTCCAAGTATGACGTATCAACACGAATGCATAAAAAATGAAGTGTAAGGGATGTAGTTTCTACATGTTTCACGTTATTAATTGCTTTTAATATTAAATTCAATTAAAATTGGTGATTATTGTGTTTTATTTAAAATTTACCTAATTGGGTGCCTTTGTTATACATGTTTTCTAGTCTTGTTGTCTATTCGTGCGTATATTTTCATACTTAACAAATATTATGAAGTATAATAAATTGGTAATTAAAGACACAGCTTCGGTAATGGTACACATTGTACTTTTGAACAATGTAGATGACAAAAGCGTTTGCAATAATAAAGCCGATATCGTAGAACTGTTTGGTTGCGGTAAACAGATCGTCCTTCAGAATCCAGTCGAGGACCCTATAATGTCGGGTCGTCCTCAGGGCGTCTGAGTCACAGCACGCAGTCATCGTTAAGAGGGCATTGCTCAGCTGGTTACTCCCCCCTTTGCTCGGCCGCTGCACCAACCCAACTACCGTTTCGAATATAACCACACTCATATGCGTATCAGGACGCTCATTGTTCTATCGTCCTTATTCCGATTCCATTGTCTCATCAACAACTGTCCGTTTATTATTATTGATTGCAAATTTATGGCTGTGCCATATTATTGTCAACCTTTCAGGGTCTAACACTCCTTTAAGCACAACTGTTTGATTGAAATAATACACTGAGCCTATTATGTTACGGAAAATCATGCCGTTTATTGTTCTCTGTATCGCGTTAGCCTTTGTCATTGCGTTTATAAATGACACAGAAATCTAAATACTTCAGCCTTGTTACAAAAATATGATTCATATTGGTCAAGAGCTTAATATATGAATGTTTTTGGAACAATCATTATTTTATTATTGTAAAATATAAAGAACGATAAACCTAGTAACTATTGAAACATCTGTTTTATAAATAAGTTAAGTAAATTTAAGGAAGCTAAAGTCCGAGACGGCTTTTCAGAATTTTATATGCATAATTTCATTATAATCCTTTTTTGCATATCTCCCGTTCTTATGCATATTTTCAAATCTGGCACCGTTTGCGACCGTTCCTGGCACATACGATAGAGTTCATTGAATTACATTGCGTTCAAAGTTGAATCTCACGTTTTAACGTTGGAAATATTAACTACAAATCTCGTCTACTTAGCGGAACGTCGTCGCTGAGAGGGCTTAAATATAGCAGAGGATGGGAGCAGGTCGGATGACATCTATAATAAGACCACGGGAGACCAATGATACGTACTCTACAGCGTATTGCTCAACAAGCCTCGGGTTGTTGACTTTTTAAACTCACGATTTCTTAGTAAAGCTTTCATCTGTCAAATTATAACACCGCCCATTCAACATTTTATTGAGCATTGATATCAAATTCCTTGAGTAGGTTACACGCTCTTAACATATGCTATAAGTTTTAATAGCAGTTGAAAAACATGTACCTGGCTGCCTGTGCCTAATTCAAAAACATAAGCTTGCTGAACTAATGAATCAGGGGCGTTGACAAAGGCGGTATCGTTTACAATAACGTTATTTTTTGTTGTTGTGAGTGGTCGTGGTGGGTCTACACCGGTGGGTGGTCTACCGCAAGGGCCATCCGGCCTGTGCCGCAGAGCAGCCTTACGTCGAGGCGTGACGAATTGCCCACTCGCAAATCATTTCACCCCGCTCGTCTTGCATAAGCAAACACTTAGTAAAGTTGTTTGAACTTTTCACTCTACCTTCAGCATAGACTATCACCAACTCTATCATCTTTTAATACAACACCACAACAACAATGTCATTTGCATTCGTTATCTGATCTATTTCAACGTCAGACAGTGGTATTGTACGCGTATCTTTTTCATCAATCTTTCACGTTACAACCGAGTAATTATGACCTATATTATGTAGGTCAAAAGTAATAGATGAGTTGATATGATGATTCATCTATTGTTAATCGCCATAGGAGCGGTTTACCGAGTGTATGTAGGTCGGGCCGCTCCATTTGCCACAGTCGCAAATTGCTGATCGACCTCGGATGGTACGGTGCGTGCGATATCTTATCAACGGCTATAAAAATGTTGGTCACTGAAAAACGTCCGCTAGAAGTGGAGAGTGACCTACTGGAAAACATAAAATATATGGCGCAATCTGACTGAATCATATTTATCGCAGAAACTCAAACGAACACGTACTGAATTTCATCTAACATGAATTATTTTATTGCTAATGTCTGTTGGTATGTATAACTGATTGAATATTTAAAACTACTTGTTGATGCTGTTTATTAGTGAGCTCAACTTCGAACCATGACCTAGTAGAAATAACTGAGTACTAAACATCGCCTTCGTTTTTAAGCACACCTGTTGAATCATAAATCGTAAATACAAACAATCTTGCAAATTAATATTACTTTTTATTGAATTTATTTACAATATATTCTTCAATACTATCACTACGCAACGAGTTTCCATAGGCGCAGCAAGTTTCTGGGTCGTACCGATTAATTCACTTAGCCTACTTTTATTTAGTGCTGTGACACTCTTTTTCTGTTTGACATACAATATTTCATTGCAAGTACGTACTTATTCTCCTTTTTTTATCAGGGCATCTTGGCTGCCCTACTACTTTAGTTCTTATTTGCTTTACTTTTGTGTTGACATAGAGTTAGGAAATGTTGCCCTCATAAGGAAATCATGTTGCGTTGTTTTGATGATGGAAGAATGATTTTCATCGTTTTTAATTATAATATTATTTTTTATTATTTATAAATAAACGACTGTGCATGTACTTAATGAAAGTACTTATATGTGAGTGTATAACTAGTAGAGTCAAAGTTAACAATATTGGCCTTGTCAGCATCATCAGTATAACACGTAAAGAGATTACATAAACGTCATATACAGCTGATCAGCCTTATTTATTCAATAATTTCAATATGTTTTTGTATGTACAAATTATCAACATTGCCCGACATGTGTCCACAATAATAATTTTTGTCAGTGATCACTGGAACGCGTGGTGTTACGCGATAAGCCGGGATAACGCGGGATACCATACCAATGTTATATCTACGCCAACACTGTAGTTGTAACTTAAGAGGAAAAATCCGGAGATTCGTTTTTAGTTCAATATGTTGCCTGTTCATTTTATTTAGTAATTGAGTTAAAAATGAAACCTCTGACAATTTTATTGTAATCACAAAATCCTGCACTAGCTTTGCTAACGGAATTTCTAACTCACTCTTGAAAATTATTTCACATGAAAATGTGGCGTAGGCAATCAAACCTGCAAATGAAGATCTATCCGTGGAAAGCCACACACGGCCCAACTAGCGTAAAGTGAGCCTTCACAAAAGCGAGCGCACAGCCCGCGAGCGGATGCAGCGCAGTGATGAAACTGACACAGATTCTAACGCGTATTTGGTAATCGAAATACAGTTCGTGAAAGTCTCGCAGGACGGTCGTATCTCGCATTGTACATGTCCCACTTAGACGTACTCTCGACATTTTGACGGCACCGAAACCCAAAAGCCACTTACGAATAAGTCTTCTTTTGCCGCGTCGTCATTGGCGGCGGTACGGTCGTCCGTATTTCGGTACACATGCACTAGTACCTTTTATTATAAAGTAATATACTGGTATTGTGTTCACGTCCCACATTTGGGAAACAAGACTGCGGTCTTTCATTGGCACATTAGCGACGTTGTTGCTACATTTTCGCCTTGCATTCATTCCATGAGAAGTTGCAGGCATCGACCACTAGGTCAGTCGTTGGCATATCGTTTCCGTTGCATGTAATGGTATAACAATACAATTTTCTCGGTTCCTGTGATTTGTTAAGAAACTTCGTAAAATTCACATTCTTAAATGATATAATATACCTAATATCAATTCGTAAAACGTGGACGCAGATGGTTGATGACATCATTGTCTCGTGTTGCGTTCAATTTGATTTAAATTTATACTTTTATCATCTTTTTCTACCTACAACTTTTCGGCGGTGTTGACGAAAGCAGATACAAATAATAAATCTTCATGTTTTATTCTCAGATGCCCTGTGACATATAAGATGTTATAAATCTTATTTTGTCATTATCGTTTTGTTGTCTAGTTTAATTGCTATACTAAACTATACAATATAAATATGTTTATGTACTGTATCATTTTGACCTTCCCTTCCGCAGCGCATGCAATCAGCTTTTCTTCTGTAGAGCATTTATTGATTTCAGCTCACGTCTTTTCATCGTGGTCCTTTTCGGCATCTTGGTTTAGGTCTTCTGCACTATTACTTAATGCTAAATTAACTTTATACTCCAACCTGTTATTTCTTTTTACTAACAGTTTCATGTTACAAAAACAAGTAATTATTATGCACAGCGTTATGGGGTGGGTACAAGCTTTAACACATCGCGTCGCTGGCAGTAATCGTGTAACGTACTTAACGTAACGTAACCTAAGTATATGTAGATTTGTGTCGCTGGCTGGATGTGTCATGAAACCAGATCTTTAATTTGACGTGCCTCGTCATGATCGATAGAGCAGTTTTTTTTACATTATCTAAACTATAATAAAACTGTAACATAGCCATATCTTTGTACATTAAAGAACTAAATGGGATCGTTTATTTAAAAGTCACTGAATCAGAAAAAAATATCATTTTTAAATTTTTGGTACGAATAAGCTAGTTCTTTTTTACTAGTTATAGGCTTGCGTTTGACCACTATCTCACCTGATGGTAAGCGATGATGTGGTCTAAGATCTAACACGCTCACCTGTTCACTCTCGATTTGAAGATTCCCAGGTTGTACTTGTCAGAAAACACAGACGTTGGCAATGCGTTCCACTTCTTGGCTGTTCCTAAGATGAACGTGGAAGCAAAACGTTTTGTTAATACAGGAGGAATGTCTAGTGATAGAAGATAAAAGTGTTTATATAATTTTTCCGTTGTCTCCAGGCTCGGGTCAGGCAGCGAGTGCGGCGGTGGCGGGACGGGCGGCGGCGCGCCCGCTCCACAGTCGGCGCGCGTCTCATCGAACGGCGCCGGCGGCGGGATGGCCGTGAGCCGCGTGCCCAGCCCGTTGCACGACGGGAACACGCCCGTCGCCGAAAACTGGTGCTTTACACAGGTTTGTACATCATTTTCTGTTAATATCCTTAGTAAAATCTTGCATAACTACCAGCCTCATGCTACGAGTTGTTCTAGCATGTAACTGCGGGTTCAGCATCCCAAAGCAATTTTAGTTTCTCACAATAAATCGAAGAGACTGCCGCTAGCCTCGTATAAAAGACAACAATCATTGCCTATTACAAGTGAATAAACGTGATTGTATTCGCATCTTGTGCTACCGTGAAGTAGAATTTCCAGCCATTAGCGTCTGTGTCTATATTTTGTCTATACGATTTACGAGCTAGACCGACATAAGACCGACCTAGGCGCGCCTATTTTATCAGATCAATACTGCAGATGCAGACTGCAGAGACAATAAATACCGAGAGTATAAGAATTAGACCTTCTGAATGCCATAATGTTACAAAAATAATAACGGTTTATGACGTATAATGGAAACACTTAAAAGATTCAACAGTTCCTGGTTTTGATTGTTTAGATAATTACCAAAGTAAGGTCGCGGTCATATCTCAAAACGTATATACTTAACAAATTATGCAATAGCACTTCCTCATTAAAACGATCGCGTATTTATATTGATTCATATTTTTCGACCTCGTGCCATGACAATATTTTGTCAAAATAGATTCCCGATGAGCGAAACTAAAGTGCTCGTAAAACCTCCGTCCACGGCCATCGTCGTAAATATACAACAAATAATTTGATGTGAAGCTAGCGAATGAGCGATACCTAAATTGTTTACCGAGGCCGTTATCAGTGAACTTGAAATGTTGCGCATACATAGATTGTGTTATTTATGTACATATTTAAACGTTATGTAGGAAGTAACGTGTCCGATGCTTGGACGAAGAATCGTGCCATCACGTTGCCAGCCGGCTACAAAGCAGTCGGACGTCGCGTCCGTCGGTCCTACTCGTAAACGTGACTCATTTAGCTATATACTAATCAAAACATGTCGAAATAAATCATAGAACGTGATCAAATTCGCAGTGCACAATAAAACTTATCCGACCTTTGAGAAAGACGCGACGTGTCCTTTAGTTTCAGTTATGTCATAATCTTCGTTACGTAACCCTGGTCGTCACCTCGTATGTCAATGTATCAGCATTGCGGTATTTCCAACTTGTACTGATAACAAATGTAAAGCGATCTTGTTATTTAAAGATGTTTCAGCTTCTAGTCTAGAACATGCCTACTGCTTAGGCCTCGATGCCGTTAACGTTATTTTCCTGCGGCCAGTGGTCACTGCTCAAACAATTGGAACGACCGTTGTTCGACTTAGTCGTCGACCCGATATTACCTTTTTTGACGCTTTTTGTCCAAAAGTCTATCGAGTTTGCGAGCTGTAGCGGTATTTTTTGCCTGATGTCCGGCGGAATGGCACGTACACTTAATAAGGTCTCCATCAGAATTTTGACAATCTTCATATGAACCGTTAATAACGGGTCCCTACCTAAATGCTGAATAGGCTGTAGGTGTTGTTAAGAGCATAATAATTGGCTGAGATGGTTATTTCCTGGTGGCATTGCGGCTGATAGGTAACGTGCAACTAGCACGTGTCTCGCAGAGCCGGCCGTGTCGAGTACACGTGCCTTGTGCCGCTTGCGATAATCGTCCATTCCATTACTTGGAAATGCGTCAACAATAAACTTCCCATGTTATCGCCGCAATTAGTGGAACTCTTCGCAATGAACGCCTACCGAGCAAGGCGGTGGAAATTTTAAACTTTCTTCCATTTCTCTGTTACAAACACCGTTTGGTTGTCTGATGTGTTCTCATAGTTCCATTCATTACAATCTTGCTTCTGTTCCCTTGACTGCAAAATAGCAATGAGTAGGTACCTATACTTGTGAGTATCTAAAAGAAATTGTTTAGACTACCGATCACGTTCCAATCACATATACCTACCACGTAGGCACTCCAAATCGACGATAAACGTTTCAAACCTATTAATTCCTGGCAAAAAATCAAAGTAGAGTTTATTATCTACTAAAACGTATGGCGATGGCAATTCAGGAATGTGCTTCGCGGATGTTATCTGAACCGCGGACGAGCGGGGATGATGCGGGCGGCCTTGGACCGGGTCGGCGACCGGACGAAGACCCCGCAGCAGCACCGCAAGCCAGCAACGGTTGGGGGCAACGACCAGCCGGTCAGCCTGCGCGAGCGCACACACGCCTAGTCCTCCTCATGACCTTCGGGCTAGTCAACTATCCACCCAGCATGAGACAGGGCACCAAACTACCATATATATCATACCACCACGTCGCAAATCGCAATGTTGCGATATCTCATTATCTTATTAGATAAACCCCACTCTCGATAACCTATAGTTTATAGCGTTTGCTTACGGCTAGAGCCGTCGTTACCTAAGACTTCCACGTGCAAGTTTTATGGGCGACAGCGTAAACCGACACCCACCACCGCCCTATAAACCTTTTGTAGTTGCAGATATTGCATTATCGAACTGCCTATTCTACATACAGCTGTCGCGTTTTACTACGCCTTTAGAAGCACTAACAGACAGCGTATTGTAATAAACAGACCCATAAAATATTACCGATGGCACCCTAACCTTGAATCTTGAATGACATAATGGATGTTTAAAGTTTACCATGTTGTGCAGTAAAGTTTTATTTGCCATAAATAAAGTCGTTAAATGCATGTCCGGAGCGTCCGTTTGTTTCTACGTGATCTATTAGCGAGGCAATTAGAGACAAAGGCACACAAAGGATCCTATGACGGCTGAATAGTTCTGGATCCCTTCGTGGAAGATTTATTGCTCTCTGTCCGAGGACACTGCGAAAGCATCCGCGCTATCTACCGCGGAACTCGCTTACATTTTTTGTAAGCTATAACGTGGCGCGATGAACCAGCCGTGATGCTTCCGGCCCCCTTGCCTAACACCGTAAAACGTTTGATCTCAATATGTAACAATAAATAACTGTTTCCTTTCCTTTGTTTCAGGTCAAAGTGGTTAAGTTCAGTTACATGTGGACAATAAACAATTTTAGTTTCTGTAGGGAGGAAATGGGTGAAGTGTTAAAATCATCGACTTTCTCAGCTGGTGCTAGTGATAAATTAAAGTGGTGTCTCCGCGTAAACCCTAAAGGACTCGATGAAGAGAGCAAAGACTACTTATCGTTATATCTATTATTAGTGTCGTGTAATAAATCAGAAGTGCGGGCAAAGTTCAAGTTTTCAATATTAAATGCAAAACGGGAAGAGACCAAGGCAATGGAGTCACAGCGCGCATACAGATTCGTCCAAGGCAAGGACTGGGGATTCAAAAAATTCATAAGAAGGTGAGTCACTGCTCTTTCAACTAACCATATCCTGCAAGCTATTATTTCAATTCTATTGTCAAAACTTTTTATACAATGGTACGCAAAACTTTCTTAATCAGGTTACGTGAAAAGTTATTGAAACAACTCGGTCGTACAAAAGTTATTTCGAAATTCACGTTGTCAAGTTGATTTCGACTCGTTGTCGTGACTTCCCTTGTCCTATTTACTTAGGGCTTATTCCGACCCACGCTTTAACTTTGATTCAATCGAATAGGGGCAACCCCTATTTTAACGGTGCAATATAATTTTCCCTTCCACATAGCTCTGAGGGCTGCTAACACCGTTCCGTATTCGCCCTTTCTATGGCATAATAATTTGAAGCAATCTTGTGTGTTGTCGAGGGCCCTCTATTGTATGACGGACTAAATCAACCCCTTGCATTGATGTTTAAGGGACGAAAGTAATCCTGTTGATATGAAAATGGTGAAAATTATTTATAGATTCTCAATGATTGTTATTGTTATATGTATGGAGAATACGTACGGAATTTAAAAAAATAAATCTCTCCGCACAGTTTTTGATGTATACAATGATCACTGTCAAAATATGAACTCAGCTATTCAGTTTTCTACACCTGAGCTCAAGACCCCATGCAAAAAAGTTCACAACTCGCCAATTTGGTAGTGAATGTAAAGCAAAAACTGGCTTCGAATTTATTACGTAGGTTAACGAACTTAACCTAGGAGTTTCGAAAACGAGCCACAATACGTTACGATAACTCCACGACGTGGTATGGGTTAAAAAACTATTAATGGTTTCGAAACTCCCAGTATGGTGGCACATCTAATGGCAGATGAATTTTAATTATGCACTTTCTTTAACTCACTACCACTAACATCAGTTCATAATACTCTTGTTGCGTGATACCAAAATGATAAAGTTTATTCTATATAGCATCTTGAGGAGTGGTATTATTATTACACACATTACGTATGTAGGAAGTGACAATTGACTCCAATTAACTTTGTCATTGGCTGTATACATTGCCGTCTCAATGATTCGTCGATTTTGACATTGAAGATCTTATATTCATGAGCCTCACAATGAGAATTGGTAACGGAAATAGTTGCTCCAAATTGTACTCGGCAACTGCGAAATCGCATATTCTTTTGTGTTGATATTTTTATTTACCCTTGACACTATAGTTAGAGCTAACTAAATAATCAGGGTAGGACATCGTCGGACAGACTCATCGCGCCCAGTCTAAAGGAAAGGAGTCATACCACGATTCTTCTAAATAATGTTTCAAAAATATCCCATTTCGGTAACATAATAAGATGTATAGAATTTTGCAAGGCATGCTAGGAGTAATACATACTGTTTTATGATACCAATACATTTGAGGAATTTATTTCTCTTTTTACTATATTTATATCAAAATTTTTTTCTCAATTCCAGAGACTTCCTACTAGACGAAGCAAACGGCCTCCTACCAGAAGATAAACTGACGATATTTTGTGAAGTGTCAGTGGTCGCGGACAGCATTAACATTAGTGGGCAAAGCAACGTGGTCCAATTCAAAGTGCCCGAATGTCGACTGTCAGATGACTTAGGGGCTCTCTTCGACAATGAAAGATTTTCCGACGTAACGTTAGCGGTCGGCGGGCGAGAGTTCCAGGCGCATAAAGCCATATTAGCAGGTGAGTAACTGAGTATTGTACTTAGAACGAAGAAATCCTTATTATTCTTTTTTACTGAGTCTCGAATCTACGCTTATGCTTTCGATATCGATATCTGGGTTCGAGTATTCTTTGTGAGGCATTAGTAGAGTTATATTCAAAAATTGCGTTGCTCTTTCAGCGTAAAATGAAGTTATTTACTAGGGTCCGGATATAATTATGTACAAGTAGTAGCTTTGGTGTTAGGCACTTTTTGATCATTATTCAAATTACATAATTTAATTTGGTTTTCCAACATAAAAGCGACAGTGGGTGTGGCTCAGGGGGAGAACGTGCGACTTTCGATCCGGCGCATCCGAGTTCGAATTCCGCTGGCCCCAGCACCACTGACTTTCATAAGTTATGTGCAGATCTAACATTCCCTCTAAAAACGGTGAAGGAAAACGTCATGAGGAAACTTGCATGTCCAAGAATTCATAACAAAACTTCAAAGACATATGTGACATCCACCAACCCGCACTAGGCCAGCGTTTTGGATTATGGCCCATGCTCTCTCTATGAGAGAAGGCCCGTGTCCAAGCAGTGGGAACATGATGGTCTAATGATGATGATGAGGTTTTCCAATATAAGTACACAATTTAGTAATTTTCCTACGCCTGCCTGTCGTTTTTCTCAATCCATCAGGGACCCAAACTATGAACGGGAACTATCAACTCTAGTATCAAACTCTCAATTGCAGCTAGCGATAATGTTTTCTTAGCGTTTCTTAGTCACTCCATGCCATCCAGCTCATCCGTTATCATTTACATTGTACTTTATCTGCCTCATCGAGCACAATGTGGTGTGTCATCAAAGTTATACTAAATCTGTAATTATTGCGTCTTTTAAGTTCTTCTACGAATTTTTGTGAAACATGTATGGAAACTAAAGTTATAAATTATAATTGTTATTTAACTTGCAACGTTTTCCTTATCATATTTTTAGGTAATGACCTGAAATTCGCCACAAACAATGTTATTCATATTCCATAGAATTTCTAATCGGGAATACCTACAACCTAACAAGTACATAATATTCTGGTTGAAATTAAAACAGATGTCGATGTTTCGTCGCAATAATTTATCTATTGAATTCTATTGTTTTAAATTAAATTTATTGCAAAGAATACGCCACTATGCGCTACTTTTAATCAACCTTGTCTGTAAAGTGGATAATTAAATCATTTATTAGTTCTGATATGGCAACAATGATGTCAAATAACCAGTCTTATAATAATGGTAAACTTTAACAACATGTTTGTACATTGAAGATATTTTTGAAAAACCAGCTCTGATCGAGAGGTCACTGAACCGCAGTGAAATGTTTTGCAAAAGTTTTGTCAGTGTGGCCGTTACTCATATACGAGGTGACTGTCTTTTTAACGGACTTCAAAAAGGAGAAGGTTCTCTGTTCGATTGTATTTTTTTTTTATGTTTGTTACCTCAGAACTCCGTTATTCCCGAACCGATTTGGAAAATTCTTTTTGCCTTGGGTTTCAGACGTTCAGTATAGCTGAAGTGGTCCCATATAAATTTCATCGATATTTGACCTTGGACTTCGAAGATACATTGAAGTCGGTTTTTTGTTTGATAAAACGTATACTTGTTTTATTTACTATAGTTACTATAGCGAATCTTTATACGGTTTTCATCTATATACGGTTAAACAACTTATAATAAAACCTGGAACGCAAAGGTCTAAGATCCTTAGCTCTAATCGCCAATGTGGCATCATAATGCTGAAATTTTCACGTCAAAACAAGTCGCGTGCGTAAATCTATAGGAAAACCATACACAACAATGAAATAATAAGTATTAGAATGAGTTAAATACAATAATGTCTCCATGTAGGTTAGGTACATGATAACAACACGGTAAAGCAATGCCGAGTGGAATTTCCGTTCAAATGTTTCCTCGTTTCAATAAACATGTTTAGTTTGATCAAATAAAAATATAAGAAAACCTGGTTTACATTGGCAGAGTAAACAGTAATAATATAATTTCCAGTGTTAAACTGTTAAGCGAGCGAATGTGGCTCAGTGGGAGCACGTGCGACTTTCGATCCGACGCACCCGAGTTCGAATCCCGCCGGCGCCGCACCACTGACTTTCTTTTATGTCCGGATTTAAAACTCGCTCTAAAAACGGCGAAGGAAAATATCGTGTGGAAATCGGCTTGTCCAAGAAATAATGTCGAAAATTCAAGGACATGTGACATCCACCAACCCGCACTGGGCCAGCGTTTTATATTATGGCCCATACTCTCAGGCCCGTGTCCCAGCAGTGGGATCATGATGGGATGATGATGATGATGATGATGATGATGATGATGATGATGAAACAATTAATGCTTAGGCCAGCTCTGCTATACACTTGCTTACATTGCCTGAGTGTATGGCAAAACGTAAACTCAATCATTATACATGGTATATTCTATTAAGTTTCCACTGCTGGGAGTTGGGACACAAGTTTCATTTTAATGCCGGCCGGTCCCGGTATTTGAACTCCCACTCGTCGGATTAACATTCGCACAAGGTACTGCTAGGTCGTAGGTCTGTCGACAATAGAACGACTTGCTCGTATCATTGCTAAATCACATAAACCCCCGACACAAAAAACCTATAAAAAGTAAAAAACGGCTAAACTGATTTTGATTAAACATGTCTAAGAACCACCGCTAGAACACTTGCTTTATAATATAAAAAACCGCATCCAAATTCACCCGTTTAAGAGCTACGGTGCCACAGATAGACACACAGACAGACACACATAGTGGTCAAACATATAACGCCCCTCCTATTTGCGTCGGGGGCCGTTATAAAGTTCGGGTTTGGAAAGCTAGTGGTAGCGATTTACCAAGGTTTATTAACTGCATGGAACCTTTTAAAAATTGCTATAGTAGAGTAAGTAGAATAGAATTTAGTTACCATACTTAGAGTAAATGGCTAAGTAGAGTAACTTAAGATAGCATCTTGGCGTGTAGTAGAGAGAAGCTAACCTACTCTACCTAAAGTAAAGCAGGCCTTAACAGTTTAGAAAAGCGTGTTTTACGCAAAATAGATTTATTGGATGACGTAGAAAGACAAATAGAAAATGCGTGAATTTGTGGGAATTCTGGATTTAATGTCTGATGACGTTACGATTTATTTGTTTTCGTTGCCAACTGGTCGGTTGTATAATAGGTACATCGTTTGGGTACATAATTACAATTACTAGAATAATCAGTTTAACTATTTATAAGCGAATGATTGGAATTCTACTCAATCTGACGTCAAAGAAAGAGACAAATGACTGTAGCTACACTGTAGAACATATGCCTAAAATCAGCCCTAGACTATTATGTATTAAAACTATAACAAGAGATGTTTATTATGTAGTAATATTACCGAATTTCTAATAGTTTATATATTTTGATAACTATATGGCATGATGATAACAGAACGCTTGTGATTCTCACTTCAATCATAGTGCTTAGGTAATATTTTTAAACTTAATCCCTTAGTATTCTGTGCTTATTGTAATAAATAATAACCAATAAAAGAACGCGAAGAGCGAGTGTGGCTCAGTGGGCGCACGTGCGAATTTCGATCCGACGCACCCAAAAATCAACCCTGTGGCAGTTACCAACTTGGTGTAGTTAGAAGATGCAAATTGTATTTATTCTCTAAGCTTTTGCCGTGGTTTACGTGGAAGCAATAGCTACGTGCGTCCCAGGAGGAATGTCAATGGTTACCATATATTTGCATTGATTACGAACTTAATGGCATACTCATGACTTCCTACCCCTCTAAAGTTGTGCCGCCAAATGAACCTGACAGTATCTGCGTATATATGAGGTGTTAATGTAAATTACCATTGTATAATTGAAACCAGTTCAGTATCGATACCTTTAAATAGAGAGTTTTTGGACAAGATATTTTCATACAAAATTCACCCGTTAGTTTCTGAAGACCGTGGAGACGCGGTTTAAAATTTCTGTGGTGTCGGATGCTGGCACATGCATTATTACCGATATAACTTGTTGAGTTTGTTCTAAAAATTATGAACCGTTTTTATGCAACTGAGTGATTAGACAAGCAAGTCGTTTACCTGACAACAGTTGCAGCACCGCACAGAACTTTGTTTTGCAAAATATTGCGCGGCACTGTGATTGCACTCTGCTCGTCACCCTGAAACAATAGTTCTCAAGTATCATAATGCCCAGTAGTTTCGCTTGAAAATTCAAACCGGAACACAGTCGTTTCTTATTTCTTTCTACATTATATACCACTTCTACCTACTTGATCAATGTTTCTAATATTATATTTTATATTTGTATTTTTCTTTAAGTCTGAATTGGCTTGCGTTTGACCACTATGTCACCTGATGGTAAGTGACGATGCGTTCGACGATCTAGCACGCTTGCCAAGATTGTACCTGTTCACTCGAGACTTGAAGTTTCCTAGATTGTAGGGAAAGACTGACTCTGACAGGGAGTTCCACTCGTTAGCAGTGCGCATAATAAAAGTGGAAGCGCTTAGTGCGCGCAGGAGGAATGTCCACCATGAAACTGTGCCGTATATATCAACGCTACTTGTAATAAAGAGATACGAAATTTAACGCTTTATATCGAGGTCTGTTGTCTGAGGCCTGATATCTAGGCGACTGACGGTATTCCGATATTTGCTATTTCAAATTCAATACTGGCTAACTTCTATCCCCAATCAAAAATGTGCAAAACAATCCATAAAAACCACATTATTTTTAATTTCAGCGCGGAGTCCTGTCTTCGCAGCAATGTTCGAGCATGAAATGGAGGAAAGAAAAAGAAACCGAGTAGACATAACGGACGTAGACCACGAAGTCCTGAGAGAAATGCTCCGTTTTATATACACGGGCCGCGCGCCCAATCTAGACAAAATGGCCGATGATTTATTAGCAGCAGCAGATAAAGTAAGAACTTAATGTATTGATTACATTCTAAGGTCGCATAAAGTAGATTTACAAAGAAAAAAATAGAGGAAATACATTTATTTAGGACATCACACAACATTACACTGAACATACTAGAATAAGGACAAAACAAAAACAATAAATACTACCAGTGATATATTGCGCGATATCAGTAAAAGGTTTCGACTCAGCATACGCTAAAGTATTTTTAAGTACCTTAGCACTGATTTTCAGTCGGTACCCTGTAAAGAAATGTATACGTTTATCTTGCTAAATTCATGATAGCTTTCTTCAAAACTGGATGCTGTACAAGATATCATTATTAAGCCAATCACGACACTGGATTAAGTGTTAGGAAATTGGTCTTTCTTTTGGGATAATTTGTTTGCTGTGGAAAATGTTGTCAGTTCCTCACCGTAACTGTGTGGAGCGAAGCAAGAAAATTAAAACCTACTAGCTGCGGCCCTCGCATTCACACGCGTGAACAATGTTTTGAAACAAAAGTATCTATAAGTGCCTTATTACAAAATGTCAAACCTTGCTCGTAATAAGACTACATCGGATAAATAATACTTTGGAATACATATTTTTAGTACGTCGATCTATTGTGATGCAAATAAAGTGGTTATAAAACAAATAAACTCATCGCAGTATGATGTAATTTCCATATGGTTTTCCTGATTTGCGGTAATGTCGGTTGGCAACCGAATGTTAACTTGTTATTCAGAAACTCCGTCAATGAACTAGCGTCAGTCACTGAAATCATGAACAGTATTAAAATAACTAACATATATACATATTTACTAGGTCGTAGGTCACCCGTTTGCGGGAGGCCGTTTGAGTAGGTTTACCGGTTATTCTGCCACCAGATCAGTAGTGCGCAAGCATTACTTTGTTCCGGTTTGGGCATTGCAGCCAGCTAAATTACTGGGCATATGAGACTTAATATCTCATGTCTCAGGGTGACGAGCGCAATATATTTCATGATACTAAAAGTTCTGTGTGGCACTGCAATTGTTGTGAGCAAGCGTGGTGCTTAGCATCAGGCGAATATGCTCAGAGCCATTAAAAAACAAGTATTTTTATAGTTACTTTAGGCATTACGTGTATTGTCACAGAATGTCGTGAATGTCTTACTGGTGGTAGGTTTCTCGTATGCAAGAGGCCGTCTGGGTGGGTACCAATGCTTTGCCAGTTATTCAACCGCCAAGTAGTAGTGCGCAAGCATTACAGTGCTCCGGTTTGAAGGGCATTGTATCCAGCGAAATTACTGGGCATTATGAGACTCAACAGCTAATTGTCTCTGGGTTACGAGCGCAGTGCAGCGCCGCGCAGGATTTTACAAAACAAAGTTCTGTGTGGTGCTGTTATTGTTATGAGCTGGCGTATTGCTTTTCATCAGGCAAACGACTAGCTCGTCTCGTCATACAGTTACATAAAAAAAATATATGTCGTTTTATATTTTTGATGACGCATAATATTAAGAATGTCTGACAGAAAGTTTTAGTTATTTCAAATAGCACGTATTTGTATCTAGTTTGTCAGAAATGCTGAGTCAGCACGTAATGACATGAATCAAAACATAAATGTTGTTGCCAAGTATTAAACTTTTATTATATTTTATATTGCTTTGGGTAGATAATTTCGGTCTCCAAAGTTTTATGGTTATATGTGTCACGTGTTTCGAAGTCTTCGTCTATCTAAATGCAAAATCTGATTTCTCTAAATCTATAAATAATAATTAAACTTTGTGTTAGGCATTCGATCCCGCAGCTCTCTGGTCGCGGCAGATTATTGCAGTCACTCTCAGCTCGTTATGTATTGCACTCGAGTATTGTTTCAACATCTTGAAAAGTATTTAAAGATTCGGATGCCTTTAGAAGTAGTAGTAAGTTAGCGCAAGTAAACAACACTACAGACTAAAGATTGCTTCAATTGTGTTGTAGTTGTGTAAACTCGGGCTCAGAAGTAAAAAAATGGAATAGAATAGAATAGAGAACACTTTAATGCACTTAAGCAGCAATTACATTTTGAACATACTTTCTTTCGATAAGTACAATAGGCGACCTTATCGCTAAACAGCGATCTCTTCATAAAGAGACAATATTTATAGACGATACTGTGCAGACATAAGAACGTAGGCATGTATTCTAACAACAAACTTAAACTAAAGTTATATAGAATATATACAAAACAAATAAAATATATAATTAATAAATAATTACACATATCTATCTATACATAATATATATCTAAAAATCAAGACATTTATTCATTACTATCAGTTATTAGGTGATTTGGAAATGTTTTTTTAATGTAACTGAGTGACGAGATGAGCTGGTCGTTCGCCTTTTGGTAAGCAATAGGCCTGCCCATAACAGTAAACAGCACCACCCCTAACTTTGATTTGAAAAATTGCGCTCGTCGCCCTGAGACAATTCATTAGATATTTAGTCTTAACGCCCAGTAATTGATTTGAGTTGATTACCAGTTTTGATGGACAGGAGTCGTGTTGCTCTTTTGTTTTTGATAGTCAGATCTTTATCGATTGTATAATCTATACTGCTTGCACTGTTATTCTGTATCTACCAAGTTAAAAATCAAAATGTCTTTATCACGCGCACTTATGAATGTCAAATTATTACAATGACTACCTTATCGGAAAAACAACCACACAGCTCAGAAGATACGGCATCTTTTTTGGGTATTTGTTATAATTTGTTTAATTAAAGTGTAATTGTATACATGGGCTGTCATAGGCACATAGAAAGTGAAGGTGCAACATCGCTGTATTCTACTATTATTATACCATTATTTTGTATGAATACGGTATTAATTACCTACAAATTGTATATATTCCTTTCATTGACGTAGGAAGCCTCTCTCCCCGATCGATCCTTCATAACTGAAGATCGTGAACACCATGTCTCATCCAGTAGGAAGCCAAAATCTCATTATTTTCTCTAAAAATAATATGCTAATAAAACCTCGTTTATTTTTTTCAGTATGCTCTGGAGCGGCTAAAAGTGATGTGCGAAGAAGCGTTATGCATGAACCTATCCGTCGAAACCGCAGCCGATACGCTCATATTAGCGGACCTGCATTCTGCTGACCAGTTGAAGGCGCAGACCATCGACTTTATCAACACGTTAGTATTATGTTTTAAATTTTAAATCTCATCATTCTATTTGATCTCTGATGATACATAGTCTATCAATGTATCATCAGAGAGGCGCGATCTTTAACTCTTTGCAAACAGTACAGCCATTGCGTATTAGTAATGAGCAATATATATTACATACCGGCCAGGGAGTCGTAAAAAACGAAAGAGCTTCATATCATTTAGAAGTCCGCCTGGCTAGCATTGCATGTTTTAACCCCCACCGCAAAAAGGAGGGGGTTTTATAAATTTGACCACTATGTGTGTCTGTCTGTGGCACCGTGGCTCTTAAACGGGTGAACCGATTTGGATGCGGTTTCTTTTATTTGAAAGCAGGTTTTCTAGCGGTGGTTCAATTTAACGATTTTTTGTTACGTACCTTTGGTTTTGAAAGTGCTATACTTAGTATAAATAATTTCAAACTTACTAATATTAATAAATAAATAAATAAATCTTTATTTAGCAATGAACTTATTCGAAAGTACTTATGAAACTAAGTTTAACTATGGTTGGCTCATGTTATATACATTGCAGAGAAATAGTTAACTATGCACACTGATGCTGATAACTGTCCCACACTAGGCTCGAGGCCTGTTTCGTGGGCGTCATCCAAAATAAAATACTTAATTAAAAACTTTATAGGTGACAAAATTCGATAACGGATATGGTATACATCTTAAAACTACCTTTTATATCTTATCCTCCATCTCAGGGAGCTCCCTGTACTAAGCAAGAGTACGGTGCAATAACTATAATTATTATTATTGTATTATTGTAGCAAGGATGGTATCTAGTATCTACCTAAACAGCTAATTTTCTAATATTTTCGGTGTCACGATATGATAGTAATATGAGCCATTTTTCCAATTTATTCCTAACTTCTCTCACGCTATTTTCTTTAATGTTACTATATTAGTACCTATGTATGATATTAAGATAGCATTAGTAGGATTTGATGTAACAAATTCCCGTCTTCCAGGAGTCACGCGACCGACGTGATGGACACAGCTGGCTGGAAGAACATGATATCGTCGCACCCGCACCTGATCGCGGAGGCGTTCCGCGCGCTCGCCACGCAGCAGCAGCAGATCCCGCCCATCGGGCCGCCGCGCAAGCGCGTCAAGCAGGCCTAGCGCCCGCGCCTGCGCCCGCGCTCGCGCCCGCGCACGCGCACGTGCCCGCGACTCTATACCAAAGACACGCCACACGGCACGCACATATTCGAATTCTATGCCGGCTGACGGCTCAGCTGTTGTCGGGGTGAGATTGTTCTTATGCTTTATCTGTCTTAAGGCGCGTATCCACCTAAATTGTTGGCAACATTTGTGTTTCCTACTGTTTGCAACTCCAAAGTCACCAACTTTTGTTTCCATTGTGTCTACAATTCAAAAGTTAAATTCAAACAAAACACATCGCGAACAATTTGACAAACAATTCAGTTGACAGTTTAGCTGTCTCCACCAGTATTGTTGGCAAAATGTCGCGCGTTCTTTTGATGTTACCGCAAACGGAAACACGGTTCCCTACATTTGTTTTCAATTTTTGTTGCTAACACATGGTAATGACAGAAACTTTTGTTGACAACACAAAAGTTGGCAACTTTTCTTTGGTGGATACCCAGCTTCAAGATTATCTTGTCACAGACGGGGGGTGGTTGTTCCTCTTGTTTTATCTCTATCTCATGTTTCTCTTGTCACAGGAGAAGGAAGGACGTTGTTCCTCTCTTGACTGAAGAAATCATGGCAAAAACCCTCGTCCTCTCTGTCTATATACAGACCGGACGTTTTAATCATCTGTCTCTCGGTTGAACCAGTTTCCTTACCTGTCTGATTACGTTTTTTTGTCTGTGGTCCTACTTGAAAAGTGAACACGTTTCTTTAACTGCCTGGTCTTGAAAAATATTTTTGTCTATGGTTCCATATAAGTAAGAATGGTCGGGTTTCTGTTTTCTATGTTCTATAACAAAAGTTTGCATTGCTTTATTAAAACTATATCCTGTTCTTACATCAGAAATGGACCGTACTGTATCCTTCTCTATACATGATTGATCATATGCATGATTGGTCATATGTAATTCGTACTTACAATAATTCTTCCGTAATCCCCCCGATTTTGTGTAAAGAAAGCTCTCCCTGGCAACACTAGCCACCGCCGGTCCCCGGCCGGCCGGCTTCCGGCCCGACCCTACTTTAATCGACGACAAGGCTGCAACTACTATAATTACATTAGTGTACTGTGAGTGAGAGTGGCCGGTGGATGTGTTCGTATGATAGTGGATTCGTTATTAAATGATCTCAAGACGATATTCGATCCTATTATTATTTTCCTTCGGTGGTTCTGTGCGACCGCTTAATTTTAATGTTAAAGGACGCTTTTTGCGCGTTGTAGTATCGTTAGGCTTCGGAGTTATATTTACGTATGTCGTTTTTTGTGAACGTTCTCTTGCAGCTACGTTTGATGTAAATTATTACTGTGTATTTGAATATGAAATTCGTGTGGAAACGGATGATCCATGTCATTAAATTTTGATCATAATGCGATTGTCACGTTCATTGGATAAATAAAATGTTACGATAATTTTATCGTACGATAGATGTACAGATATGGTAAGGTATTCATTTGAACTGGGTTTTTATCGAAATGTCTTGGTGTTTCGCGTTCCGATAGAAATTTTGAAATTCTTGTTAGACATTTTAACGGTAGGCCATTTGAAAATATTAAGTAGTGTGGTATTCGAACGCAATAACGTGTAAAGTGAAAACAAGGTTTTGTACAAATAGTGTCGAAATAGCAGCAAATAATATAGCACGTCAACAAATAAAATTAAGTAAATTTAAGGAGCTGTAAATTGGCAAGGCAAATGTTTCTTATCTTCTTAACACATCGCTAATTCAGCCTCTAACTAGCCCTTAAAAGCTCCCTTAAGGTCTGGAGAAGTACCATTGTGTTCCTTAATAATTAATTTTCAGAAAAAAACAAAAACCGACTTCAATGTATCTTCGAAGTCCAAGGTCACATATCGATGAAATTTATATGGGACCACTTCGTAGCTATACTGAACCCGACGCAAAAATAATTTGTCAAATCGGTTCATAAATGGAGTTCTGAGGTAACAAACATAAAAAAAAAACAATCGAACAGAGAACCTCCTCCTTTTTTGAAGTCGGTTAAAAAGGGTTTTTTGACAGGCTCAGTCATCGTGATAAGTTATTGAGAGATGTAGCAAAAATGAAGAAGCAAACAGAACATACCGCCCTCGCCAGGTTTCTCGCCTTTCGTTTCTCTGTGGTTTTAACTAAGTACAATGACGTGCTATATCGTATGCTGCTTCTTTCCTGTAGTACTTACTTAGTGGTATTCGTAAAGTTGTGTCCTGACATACCGGGCTATAGATTCTTAAATTAAACTTCACATCCAAAATAATTTGTACAAAACTTTGTAATGTAGAAGCTGTAGGGACTCGAGTGATGTGTAAGTCTATTGAGTTGTTGGTATTGTATATAGATGAGCTACGATCCCACCATTAAATATTTCTAAGTGCTAACTCGTAAGTGGTGTCGCTGGTGATCACCATTTAAACGGTATTTTTATTACATCAATAGGATGTTATTCCAATGACATATATTGTGATTTTTTCTTTCATATTTCCATAGTTTTAAAACACACATGCTTTTTGTTTTCGTATGTAGATCACCCGAATAATTTAAATTATAAATGTATTGTTGTTGTTGATTTCGCTTCGTCGGTTGTATATAGATTGCGTGTCAAGTCCTCGACTTAGTAAGTTGCCATTCATTTTTGCTCTCCATTTTATTTTTTACATCCAAAGTTGATTCTAAATTAAAACATTGTGTCATGTGTATGATTTACAGTGTTTTCAATGTCTTAGAATATTATCAGACTTATATCGATGAAAAGCAATTGAAAGTAACGAATCTACCCATTTTTATGTATGTATATTGTAATGACTACTCAATAGTAGGTAATAATAAATTGTAATTGTATGGTGGCCAATAAATAATAATATTTAATACCATTTTATACCCACTTCCCATTTACATAGCTGACAGCTGTTATTGTGTAATTGAATAGTTACAAAACAATTGTCAAAAATAACTGTGATTTTTCGAAATTGTCTGTAAGTTGAGCAAATAAATGAAATGATGTAAATGTATGTTTTTATTTCCTCATTATTCAACTTTATTAGGTTAATGAATACTTAACTTAACAATACAAGTACAGAAGACTGTCCGTGGGGTTATTACCGAAATCCCTACTGACCGTCCCAACAAGCAGGGATTATGGGAAATTTCCAGAAATCGCCACTGGCGAATACATGTGACTGGTTGGGAGGGAGGGATTACTCGGTAATTATAAGGAATTTTCCAACCTCGTATAAACCTAAGTAAATGATGTACATAGATTACTATTACCCTGTCTTTTATAATTTATTTCGAAAGTGCATGGAATAAGACAGTCGACCGAAACTTGACTGGCAGATGCACAAGACGTGTAAAGCCGAATCCCTGATGTATAGAAGAAAAAAAGTAGATAAAAAAAATAGAAAACACAATGGAAATACCATTGACTTCGAGAAACAAGGTCAATAGGGAAGCACCTCAGATAGTGTTCTTCCTCTGAGGGAAACACGTATTTTTTTCTTATTTTCCAATTCTGCATTTTTTCATGTTACAGTCAAAACTCTTACGAAATCAAAACTTATTTCGACTGCAAAAATCAAAACCAATTATGAGCGTTTGTCAAAACTGAAACCTAGAGTTATACATCAATCAAAACCAATTTTAACAACCTTCGTTAAAATTAACCGAGCGACCGAAGCAAGCGTGCCGCGGTAGCAGCCGGCGAAACGCCAGAAAGATATAATTTTAGTATACTGTAGTGGCACCAAACACTAGGTTAGGTTAAGTTAGAACTGTTAACGAAGGACGTCAGTCAAAATTAATTTTGACCGACATCCTTAGTCAAAATTAGTTTTGATCGGTTACGAGTTTTGACTGTAACATATATTTATACCTACTATAATTAATTTAAGTACTTATGACCAAATCCGTTGATCCCGAATTTGACAGAATAAAGTGGTGTGCCGTGGCCAACTAAAAGAAAAAAGTTAATCTAAATTGGCGTCGAAAAAATTGCTCGGCTGGTGTCTTGCCTGAAGTAGTGTGAGGTTCTGACGCATATTGTGGCGTAGTTTCTCGACAGAAGAAAGTTCGTCGTGGCTGTAGAGGATGCCACGTCGACTGAACGACCCTGATACCACTACACGAAACTATTTGGAAAGGACGTCAAGTGGGAAACCGTGTGAAGTAGGTACCTGGGCGTCCGCATCGACCGGACGTTAAGGATGTGCCCACAGGTGGAGAACGCGGTCTGCCAGGCGAAGGCCGCCCGCGCACTCCTCCGACCGTTCCTAGCGTCGAAACTCCCACTACGTACGAAAGTGGGAGTAAGTATATAAAACATAAATATGCACTCGCCTCACGTATGCGGCACCGGTATGGTTTCCACTATGCTCGGAAGCCCAACGGAGGCGACTCCAAATAGTTTAAAGCGTCGCTCTGCGCATGTGCACGGAAGCGGGCCGTTGGCAATGGGAACCCCCGAAGTGTTATTTCGAGTGATCATGTGTAATATCGGTGGAATTCTAACCAGCAGGACCGGAACAAATGGCGTGAGCGAGAGGAGGCCTATACCCAGCAGTGGGTGGAAACGGGCTGAAATGATGATGATGATGACTAACCATTACTTATGTTGAATATTAACCATACATTACATATGTGGAATATTAACCATTACATATGTTTATTACCACCGAAGCCTTGAAAATTGGAGAATCTTGTTACCGCAAAATAACGAATCTCTTCAACTCAATATTAGAAACTGGAATATTCCCCGCCAAATTTTGCCACTCTAATATAATTGTTCTCCATAAAAAGGGAGATAAGTCAGATTTATCAAACTACAGATTCATAAGCCTTGTTTCACATCTTTATAAAGCATTCATAAAGGTCATAGATAATAATCGCTAATACTCTAGACTCACGCTAACCTGCAGAACATGCAGGATTCCGACGCGGCCTCTCTACTACCTCTATACCTACCCTCAATCAAATAATAGAAAAACACCACGAATACACTTTCCCTATAGGTATCTAGTATTTGTTGACTATTCCAAGGCTTTTGACAGTATAAAACAATACTTATATACAATGTATATAACAATAGCTATATTCCAAGCCCTGCACAATCAAGACATTTAACCCACCTACATTAAACTACTCCAGGAAATTTATATTAATAGCACAGCAGCCGTAAAACTAGATACGCTCGGACAACCCTTCCCCATACGCAAAGGAGTTAAGCAAGGCGACCCGCCGTCTCCGAAACTCTTCACAGCCACTCTAGAAGAGATTTTAAAAAAACCAACAGCAAACTGGGAGGAAGAGGGAGTTGTCGTCGGAGAAAAAAGGTTGACAAACCTTCGATTCGCCGACGACATTGTCCTTTTCTCATTCTCTGCAGGGGAACTAGGATCTATGGTCACACAACTAAATCAGGCAAGCCTCGAGGTCGGACGGAAGATGAATATGTCGAAGACCAAGCTTATGACGAATAACATGAACCGTAGGCTAGAAGTTGATGGCGAGGAGATTGCATACGTCCATGAGTACCTTTATCTAGGCCAATTAGTTTCCTTCCAGGTGAGACAAGATTTAGAAGTTGCAAGAAGCACCGAAAGCGCCTGGAGGAGCTATTGGTCTATGAAAAATCTCATCAAAGTTAACATTCCTTTAACACTTAAAAGGAAACTAATGGACATTCTCTCCATCCTCACCTACGGTGCTCAGATTTGGTCTTTGACAAAACATCAGAAGTCCGCACTCGGGGTTTGCCAGCGAGCTATGGAGCGTAGCATCTTAGGTTTCAAATTGTCGGACCGAATAAGAAACAGTGAGCTACGCTCCAAAACCCAAATCGCCGACGTGGGACAAAAAGCTGCTAGCTTGAAATGGAACTGGGCTGGACACGTCTGCCGCATGTCAAACGAGATGTGGGCTAAACTTACCACTGAGTGGGTCCCAAACAACGTCAAACGACAATGCGGCAGGCCCAGACGGAGATGGCGGGATGAGCTGGACTCCTACTGGAAGGATTTGCCGCAAGGAGCATTAAACCGTGAGGAGTAGAAGGAGGGCAGGGAGGCATTTGCCCTGCAGTGGGACGACCACGGCTGAAATAAATAAATAAATATGTGTTCGTAAACCTGCACGAGCGTAGGCAAATTAAACAAAATAGAGAAAAACATTGTTTATTATGTTCTCCCAAAAAGTTCATGGAAAGCTTGAATTCCAACACTCCGGCTTGTTGCTGATGACCCTTATTCTCAACAAAACTATAATAAACGGAATATTAAACTATCAAATAAAAACTACGTAAGAAAAGGCGGTATGGTCCCAGAGACATTAGCCTGCACAAACGGGTGAATTTAAAAAAAAATCTTTTGGTATCGTTAGTGCTGCCAGACCAAAGAAAAAATACTATATTTTATCTTTGCTGCCAGACCATACCAAAAGGTTCGATTTACGTAGTATTTATCACCCGACCGTACCTCACACGTACATCAGCTCCGACCGTACTTTATTGGCCCGTTAACTATTTTTGTGTGAAATTTTTACCCATATTAGTGTAATGTCAGTTGCAACTGTTATTTGTTTTACTCTTTTCTCCTCTTATTTGAATGCTTAACTTCGTAAGAAGTTCCGCATCATTGCGTTATCATGAGAAGTTCGGTTTCGCCATGCCGATAAGTTACTTTTATGTTGTGTAGTAGCGTAATATAATACTTAGTTATTGTGTTATATTTTTGTATATTTGTTAGTCTGTAAGTTATATATTCTATGGGCCTCCGTTAAATACTTTGTTGTACTGTAATACTGTCTGAAATAAATAAATAATTATTTGAATCTACCTCGACATTTTATAACTCTAAGGGTCAGTAAGTAGCTAGCTTTTCACAATCGCTTAGCACGCTTTATTAAATTTGATGAATACCGAATTCTCTACTAAGGCCGCGTTCAGAAATGGGTAAACGTTCACGAGTGAATACTTGTCAGTTAATATCAGTGATATGCCAAGTTAAAAATTAACTAACGCCTTTCTGAACGAGTAATACCATAAGCCAGCCAATCATAACCAATCATTTTCAAGACCGAGATTTCCCGCGCTTTTGTTTTTCAAATTTAACTGCGTTATTTTGGCTAATATCGGAATTTTACCTTATATTTTGCTTCAAATACACGAATCGCTTATTTTATTTATATGTACAATAAAAATCAATGCAAAAATATTGCAAAATGTAAGGAAATTGACAACTGACAACTATTACCTGACAGGTGAGAATCGTAACCCGCTATTTTATCGGTGAATATTTTCACCTGTCAGGTGAACTTTTACTCTCCCCAATTGGTTTTCTGAACGGCTCAGGGTAAATGTCAAAGTTCACCTTAGTCATTTCTGAACGGCGTTAGGGTAATAATTACATTAACTGGGTGATTTCTGAACGCGGCCTAAATTTGATATTTGATGGTAAAAAGGTCCGCGCTTGCTCGTTCCGCCCTTATGATCCTTGGTTTTCTGTGTCATTTTGGATAATGATAGTAGATACTTTGATATCTTACGGTTCCTAAGCTAAGTGCCAAAGTTCTGCGCAAACTGACACCATATTAAATACCATACCATAATATGGTATTATTATATTATATTATTTGCATTAACATCATTTATGTTAAAACGGTACCTTATATTCTAAAACCGTACTATTTCGGAAAGCCTGCAGTACCGTGGAAATTCATACTGGCAACAATGGATGAATGAATGGAATAGATAAAAGCTTTTGTACATAATAATATGAAACTAGTTTTTGATGATAACATTTCTAAATTTTTAATCACATTTTAGGCCTATTTAGCGCCAATGCCAATGTAAAATCACGGTTACCCACGGGATTAGGTGTCCATCTTCATATAAAAAAATAAAGTTATTTCATTGGTTAAACTCGACTGTACGTTATTGATATTGAATGCATTAGCACATGCTAGGCGAAAATCGACTGTACGTTGGCGAAATTCCGCTTTTTTGGTCGAAAATTCCCGTTCTTTATGCACTGTTTCCGCATAATTTGTATCGCTATCTGGCAACACTGAATCCAATCCAAGTTTGTAAACCTAGATAAAAATTGTATATACGGAAATATGCAATTTTCGTAAATAAAATAACAGGAATGACCGAATTGCCTCTTTTTGTGTAATTTAATTATAGTTCTTCACTAACATAAACATGGCTAATAATTGTTTAAAACTTCTTATTCCTACAAATCATAGCACAAAAGGTAAGCGGCAACGCAACAACTCTGTTTTCATTAGTTTATTAAGTTTCAAACTACCATCGTTTTTTTCCTGCCCAAATTAATGCAGAAATCAGGTAGGAATTAATAGATACCTCCTCCTTATATAATGTGCCTTCTTCGCGACATAATTTTACGCACTTTCTAAATAAAAACTAAACAGGCCCAAAGGTGATATCTCAGAGAAACAAACACGTTTTAGACAGAGATTACATATACTTAGGGATGCTAAATAATAATAGGTAGTCCTTGTTTTTAAGAAGTAGGTTCATAGTGAAGTTTCTTATTCTTTTTCAGACAGAGATCAAGATATGGCCGAGTCTCCTTCACGAAGGACCACCAGAATGAGAAAACAACCAAAGAAGTTTGGAGATTTCTTGCAAATAACACCAACTAAGAGAACTATTAAAGAAGTTACATCTTCCGATGAAGATGTGGAGGAAACTGAAGCAAGCCAGATAAAACCAACAGGTACCTAATAACAATGCTTCAAGTGTCCTATGGATGGACAAAAAATAAATTTTCTAATGTATATGTAGACAGATGCTTGAGAGGATACAATGTTAATAAAAACGTTTTTATGTTGCAAGCCAAAAGCCGACTGTGGACAGTTTTTTATTCTGAACACCCTCAGGTTATTTTACAAGTAGTTATTTGAAGTACCTTATTTTTAACAAATGTAAATATAAATAGTATGTATAACCATGTCCAAAGATTTGTGGAGCTTTTAGTCCTTAAATGGTTGTAATTTACTATTGATACTGACAAAAACACCTACTGTTATGGTGCCTGTAGTCTGCCCTGTTGTCTAGAAAGTTAATATAAGATATTTATTAAATAGGCACAAAACAGCACTTTGAAAATTGTATCTTAAAATATCATGACTGAAAAAAAAGGTACGTGTGTGTACCCATTTCTTTCTCATACTCGAATGGAAGTCTGAGCCCAGAAAAAAATGCGAAAAATTGACTACCCTACAAGACTTTGGTTTCATACATATTAGGCAATATATTAATGTGCTTAGCATTTGAAGAGTACTGTTTGAAAGTGCACTGAGCTGTACAGCACCTATCGGCTCAGGGTGATAAGTGCAGTGTTGTGCTGCACAGGTCTTTTGTCTCAGGGTGATGAGCTCAGTGTTGTGTATGCTGTATAGGATCTATTGTTTAATGGTGAAGAGTGCAGTGCTATGCAGGATTTTGGAAAACAAAGTTCTAGTTTGCGCTGCAATTGTTGTGTATGTTTATGAGTAAGCATTTCGCTTACAAATACCATCAGGTTAATTAAATACCTACTTGCATATTTTTTCCCATAATTTTTAAGGACCTTTAGTTGTCACAACCATGCCAGCCATTGATACATATCGCTACTTTATTACATAAAAAACATATTAATGAAGGGATAAATCTTAAGAGAATTGCAATGATATGATATTTATGTATTTTGTCATTGTTATATCTTTTTTGTATTGTGTGTTTATTTGGTGTGCAATAAAGTGTTATTGTATTGTATTGTATTGGATGATACTACTTCCTTTCCACCTTCCTTTTCACCAAATGACCATGGTTAGGTTTTCTACATGATATCATTATGCATTTTTACTTTATTTTATTTATTTATTGTGACAAAAACGATTAAAACCAATTATATTTATCACACAAAAAGTTATACATGCAAATTACAAAATAGAATTAATAATAAAACTGTCAATAATATATACAATAATGTCAATGTTTTATGTTTTGTTATGCTTTGTTTACAGCTCTCTTCAGCAATGATGATGTAGAAGGCACAGACATGTTCCAGTTCAAGTCACGCCATACAAAGCTAGACCTACAGAATAAAGTCAAAGCAGTCATCAGCAACTCACCAAAAGTAATAGAAACACCAAAAACACCGAGGAAGACCATGCTTTCACAAGCTTTACAAAATTCCGCGAGTAAGGTAGCTGAAGCCACTCCGAAGCATGTGAAGAATATAATGAAAAAGAGTAAGTTCAACTAAATAGCTCAAAACCACTTTATTGTTTATGAACACAATATGCATGAAACCTTGCATAGTATTAAAAGTTCCGGGTGGCATTGCAATTGCTATGGGCAAGCATGGCGCTTACCATTAGGCGAATGACATGTACAGTCTTATATGGACCCATAGGGCACCGCGATATTGGAAGAGAGGAGGAAGCAATTATTAGCATTTAAGTAAATGTTTCATTATTACTAATAATTTATTATATTCTATAGAGTAGACTAGACTAGAGTGGAGATCACGTTTAGGCAAACATAGTGTAGGTCGCCCTCCGGCTAGATGGAGCGACGACCTGCGCAAAGTAGCTGGCAGCAGTTACATGAGGAGAGCCGAAGATCAGGCTCAGTGGCGTGCATTAGGAGAGGCCTATGTCCATCAGTGGACTAATGCGGGCTGTTGATGTTGATGATGATGTTGATGATAATTTATCAGCAATAATTATTATACCTTTTTTTTCATTTATGTTTTTGTAGTTTTCTTTTTAAGCAGTTAATAATGTTTGTGTATAATGTATGCATATAATATTTGTGTATTTATTTTCTCATTGATTCTCTATTATTTACACCATTAAACTGTATTAGATGCCTATGAAATTTAATGTATTGTATTGTATTGCATTATATTGTATTGCATTATATTCCCTACTTTTTTATTAGTGTGTATTTTATGTAATTGGTTTATGTAAGTGTATAAAGATAATTTACAAGTCAATTCATAATATTAATAACAATTACAATGTCAACTATCCTAATAAGAATAAAAAATTGTATTGTATTGTAATGTCAAATGGAAGAAAATGAAGTTTGAATGGTCCATAGTGTATTAAGAGTATTATTTATTGTTTTAAATAATTGCTCAGTTGCAATTTTTTTTAATAATTATTATTATATTATATTATTTATGACTAATTGTGTTTTTAGGAATAATTCAAGAGGTTGAAAGTGACAGTACTGAGAGTGATTTCTCTGGAGGTAGTAGCAGTGACTTCCTGCCGGAAGATGATGAGAAAAGTGATAATGAGGTAAGCATTTCTGCTTACCCCTGTGGTGTAGTGGTTGAGAAGGACTCAAATCTCATACACTACTGAAGTTGCGGGTTCGATTCCCGCAAAGGGATGAATTTTGCACACAGAAAAAAAGCGAAACAATTTTTTCTGTGTCTGAGTGTTGTGGGACCATCATCCTCATACTTCCTGGTTCCCTAGATTCAGGAAATCCTAGTTAGGGGCCAGGATCTATGTATGTATGTGTATGTTGGGCGTATTTATTGATGTTTTCTGCACATAGTTACACAGTTTGAAACATCAGCATCAATTATGTTCTTTTTCAACCGACTTCAAAAAAGGAGGAGGTTCTCTGTTCTGTTTTTTTTTATGTTTGTTACCTCAGAACTCCGTCATTTATGAACCGATTTGGAAAATTATTTTTGCGTTGGGTTCAGTATAGCTACGAAGTGGTCCCATATAAATTTCATCGATATGTGACTTTGGACTTCGAAGATACATTGAAGTCGGTTTTTGTTTTTTTCTAAAAATTAATTATTTAGTAAAGATTAGTATTCTGTGGTAAAGATAGCAAAATTATTTTTAAGGATCAAGTTAAGTAACTTTTTTTCTATCTATCTTTTACAGTTCTTGTACACTAAACTTCTATTTTTTAACCCCCGACGCAAAAAGGAGGGGTGTCATAAGTTTGACCACTATGTCTGTCTGTGGCACCGTAGCTCTTTAACGCCGATTTGGAAGCGTTTTTTTATTTGAAAGCAGATTTTCTAGCAGTGGTTCTCAGACATGTTTTATCAAAATCGGTTCAGTCGTTTTTTACTTTTTATAGGTTTTTTGTGTCAGGGGTTTTTAAATTTTAGTTTACTGAAATTCCCTTGTTTTGTTATGTAATTGATTGATTGACGAGAAGGCAGGTCTTTCACCTGAAGGTAAACAACGCCAGCTAGTAACAGTTACAACACCCATAACTTTGTTAGAAAATCCTATATGTTATTTACGAATTTTAAGAGAATACATTTTCCTTCCTCCTTGAGAGCGAGCGTGGCTCAGTGGGAGAACGTGCGACTTTCGATCCTACGCACCCGAGTTCGAATCTCGCTGGCCCCGCACCATTGACTTTCTTTAGTTATGTGCGGATTTAACACTCGCTCTAAAAACGATGAAGGAAAACATCGTGAGGAAACTGGAATGTCCAAGAATTTATCACAAAAAAAATATTCAAGGACATGTGACATCCACCAACCCGCACTGGTCCAGAGTGGTGGATTATGGCCCATACTCTCTCTATCAGAGAAGTCCCGTGTCCCAGCAGTGGGAACGTGATGGGCTGATGATGATGACATTTTCCTTTGCAGTCTGAAAAGGAATCATCCCACTCATCTGAAAATGAAGCATCTTCAGAAGGTGAAGATGAGCCCCAATATAAACTACCCCAAAAAGCACAGACCCTGAAAAACAAAAGTAAAACAAAGCCAAAGGATTCTGAGTATTTTATCACACCTGATAACTATTTTATGATGCACTCTAGTAAGAAGGTAAGTGAAACTTATAGTATAGTCACAGTCTAGTAGTGTAAGTCAAAGTCAAAAGATATTGATTAAAATTTACTTTTAAACGTCATATACATACATACACATAATATAAATCAATAAAATTTCGTTAAACACTGTAACTTAAAATGTCGTAAAAAAGGTAAGCATGTCTACCAATTTCTCAAATTGAAGTCCGAGCCCAGAAAAGAAATGCGAGAACTGACTCTACCAATGCTTCGGAAATATGCCGGAAGATAGCACCAAGAAACTCTATGTAGGGGACGTATAGTTATCTTAGAAGAGAATAGAATCATTTATTCACCATAATAACAAAGTTTGTTATTCTAGGCAAGTCTCAATTACAATATTTTCTTATGTCATTAATATACATGGAATAAAAATAAAAATTACATAATTGTTGAGGTGGTTCCTTTGCACCTCGTGTAATACGAAGAAAAAGCTAAAATGCGTGTTCCTGAATGTAATTGAGTACCTGACTATTAATTATCTAACCTTGTATGAGTGTGAGGTTCCTGACTACACCGGGGAGTTACTGCCACTGACCTTCAATTAAAACGATTTACGAAACTACAAATTTAACTTTTATTTAATTTAGATTTCCCAATAATTAAAACAAACTAAAACACAAGCACGCGAGCCGGTCAGTGCGCAGTAACTGGCCGACTTTCTAACATACATCTCGCTCGCACACAAAACCGCTGACATGCACTCTCATACGTACTTTGTCCCTACATAATCATTAATTTGAACTTAGCCGCTTAAACTTAGCCGCGTTCAGGTTATGTGCAACAAAACTTACACAAACATCGATGGAAGGTCCACTCTCACTATATGCGCTTCAACTACGAACGCCCATTTCCGGTAGTCTTCCGTGCGCACACTATTTACGCAACTGAGCAAGATGGGCAGGTCATTCACCTGATGGTAAGCGCCACGCTTACCCATAACAATTGCAGTGCCATTAACATTGTTAGATCCTATATTGTTGATCACATTGCTAGAACATTTCTGCGACAGTAACTTCAAAATTAGGTAGTGAATTCACCCGCCATTCTGATATCAGGCTGGCTGCTCACAAAGTTGCCTGGTTCATCGACGTGAAGTCGCCAGCTTATCGGTATTCTACAGAATATACTACGGAGAGTGTGCTCAAGAACTGCACAATCTGATTCACCCATCACCTTTTTACCATCGGACTACCAGACGATCGGCACAACGTCACCCCTATATGGTGGACGTTCCGCCTATCCGTACTAAACGTTTCGAATCTTCCTTTTTGGTGCAAACGTCGAAGGAGTGGAACGCCTTGCCGTCGTCTGTGTTTCCACATAAATACAATCTGGATGTGTTCAAATCAAGAGTGAACAAGTACTTACTAGGTAAGCGTGCTACATCTTCGACCACATCGTCGCTTCCCATCAGGTGAGATCGTGGTCAAACGCTGACCCAGACAGATGTAAAAAAAAAAAAAGTTTTTTAATATAATAAAATAACTGTGGTTTAAAAAAAGCACATTGCTTTAAATTTTATGCACATGAATCGCACATTGCTCTCACGTATGTTGAATGAGCGTTTGTTGACATACGCCCGTCATTCTGATACAAACGGCTTATTTATACCTATATAGTAAGCCTAGTCTACACACAAGTCGTAATACCATTTAGCCCACATCACTCAATGTGATATTTTGTATCTATTTATTTTACAGATTCAGACTTCAGACCACACATTAGCAAGACTCAAAAACTTGAACCTCGATGAGAATTTGGCCCAAGATATTCAAATATCGCGAGAACACAAAGATAAAATAATGGACCTGAATACTACATACAAACATCTTTTCAATAGATGGCTCTATGTTCTAAGTGAAAGCTTCAATATCATATTGTATGGAATTGGTTCCAAACGGTCTATACTACATCAGTTTCAAATAGAGAAGCTCAAAGACTTTCCTTGCATTGTTGTCAATGGCTTCTTTCCTAGTCTTACCGTTAAAAGTATTTTAGAGTCTATTGTCATTGATCTGCTAGAAAATACTCATGTGCCTTCAAATATTGGAGATACGGTAAACTTGATAGATACTCAGTTGAGAGTTAATGAGGCAGAATTATTTGTCATTGTACACAACATTGACGGAGCGATGCTGAGAAATGCGAAAGCGCAAGCCACATTGGCGAGTATATCGCAGATAAAGAATGTTCACCTGATAGCCACCATTGATCATATCAATGCACCACTGTGTAAGTAATAATTTATTATCGAACAAACTTAGAGCCAATGATTTTGAAGAGCTCGAGAGAATCCTCGCTTTTCAGCTACTGGAAGCTTGTTCTCTTTGCAGTGAGCTTCATAACCAATCATAAAGTTATAATTAAATTAAATTAATTAAATGAATTTGCGCCACACAGTTTAATTGCAGGGATTTTAATTATCTACTATATAATTAATTTTTAGAAAAAAAACAAAAACCGACTTCAATGTATCTTCGAAGTCCAAGGTCACATATCGATGAAATTTATATGGGACCACTTCGTAGCTATACTGAACCCGACGCAAATCGGTTCATAAATGACGAAGTTCTGAGGTAACAAACAAAAAAAAAACAATTCAATCGAACAGAGAACCTCCTCCTTTTTTGAAGTCGGTTAAAAAGTGGCAGGATTTTATCAATAACTTTCTGCCATTATGGCGTCATAAATAAGTTTGTTGTCGACCTAGGCCGTAATTCACTATGATAACTTGGCGATTCCTTGCTTCAAGGAAACGTCGATTCATTCATTAATAAACGACATTTGCGAAAGTTGTATTGTCTTTGACGCGTCATATATGTGAATATATGAATGCGTCACAGAGATGTCGTTTGTTAATGAAGGACTCGACGTGATTTCGCCAAGTTGTCATAGTGAATTGGGGCCCAGGTTTTAATTTTATGCAACAATGTGCTAGACTACAAACTTTTCGATGCTAATATTGGATATATCAGATTTGAATTCAGAACTTAAATTAACTCAGCTCTGTGATGTGATGTAATTTTTTCAGAATCAGAATGTTTTATTGTATAACTGTGTACATAAAAATAGGTCTTAAATATTTTCAAATGTTTCAACAGTTTATCCATTTTGGATGTACAATATATTGTTGAATAAAAAAGAAAAAAATAAAAATTTACACTTAAACGGAAATATAAAACGGAAATATATATAATATTCTTTTATACTATTTATGGTTTGCGTTTGACCACTATCTTACCTAATGGTAAGCGATGATGTGGTCTAAGATGTAACACGCTTGCCTCGAAGATACCTGTTCACTCTCGATTTGAATACTCCTAGGTTGTAGATGTCAGGAAACAGACGTTGGCAATGCATTCTACTCCTTGGATGTTCGTATGATGAACGTGGTGGCAAAATGTTTCGTTCATATAGGAGGGATGTCTACCATACATGGTGTTTTCAGTATGGGACCATTCAAAGCTCAGCAAGTTCAAGTTTACCTGGTGGGATGTCACAACCTTCCAGCCGTACCTCGAAGAGACCTCATTCGAGAACTCCCTAATGACGCAACGCAGTGGTGCGCTGCAACTGTCCTCGCTCAAGAGTGTGTATCAATCACTCACTACCAACGCGAAGGGTATCTTCAATATCATTATTGAGTACCAGTTGGAGAATCAGAAACAGACGCATTATCAAGGTATGTTGTTTTTAGTTCTCTTCAGATTATTGGGCGATAATAAGCCAATGTGACAGATCGCTAGGTTATTAGTGGCGCAGGTTCAGTGTAGGCCCGTTGTCCCCGTAGGCCTTGTCCCCGCTACGGGGACAACAGGACGTCATTAAATGTTCGTACCATTGTCCCCTTTACGGAGATACACCCACTAGGTTATGTTAGAACTGTGACCACACAGCGCGAGCCGAGCGAGCGAGCGAAGCCAGCGTGTCGCGGCAGCGGCCGGCGAAGCGCCAGAAAGTAGTAGTAGTAGTTTTCCTATATACAATTTTCTTTACTATATCAACGGAAACAGAGTAAGGGGACATCACGACGTATTTTTAAATATTTTATTAAAGTACCACGTTTAAGCGGCAAGCGAACACACCTAGTGTGCGAACCCGCACCACTGTATTGACAATTTTATCACAACAATTGTGTGCGCCCGCACATCTGTTTGAGTTTAGTTATGACTCAACGCCAGTGCTAGTAATAGTAAACACACGCCTTGCGATCAGATTCGCGCAATAGGCAAAACACATAAATGGGTCCCGCAATCAACGTGTTACGAGGACATGGCATACGGGGACAACGGACCTACACCGCAGGTTCGATTCGTGAAACAAACAAAAAAATTGCGCGAGCGTTACGAACCCATTGCGAATACTTACACAGCTGAACATAAGATATTCATAATATTTCTGTGTCAGAGCAGTGCAAGCAATTTTGAGGTGGCATTATTTGGCGAGTGTGGCTCAGTGGGAGCTCGTGCGACTTTCGATCCGACGCACCCGAGTTCGAATCCCGCTGGCCCCGCACCACTGACTTTCTTAAGTTATGTGCGTTAAAACGGTGAAGAATAACATCGTGAGGAAATCGGCATGTCCAAGAATTTTTCACAAAAAGTCAAGGACATGTGACATCCACCAACCCGCACAGGGCCAGCGTGGTGGATTATGGCCCATACTCTCTCTATGAGAGAAGGCCCGTGTCCCAGCAGTGGGAACGTGATGGGCTGATAATGATGATTACTTTAAAAACTCTTCTCTATTTGGTTAGGTTTTCGTTCAAACTCTGCAGACTGATATTTACTAATACAATTTGTAGTTGTGTATGTATTTGGTGGACTTCAAAATGTACTAATTTAATCTTACATTACTTACAGGGTTGCCCTTCAAAGACCTGTATTCCAAATCTCGAGAGCAGTTTCTTGTTAGTTCAGACCTTGCATTGAGAGCCCAACTAACAGAATTCTTGGACCATAAACTGGTCAAAATGAAGCGAACATACGACGGCAGCGAAAACTTGGTCATACCTATTGAAACTACATTACTACAGCAGTTTTTGGAACAGCAGAAAAGTTGACGAATGTATTTATTTTCAATTAACTTACTGAGAGAACACTTTGTGTCAATCATTTTGTCGAATAAATTATGGAATCATATATTGTTTTACTCTTCACAATGAAACAATCATCTTTATATTTATATTTTATTTTACAATCCCAGAAATAAAGTCTTAATAGGATTATATATATTTCAACAGGCCAAGTTGTAAATTACTTAAACTTAATGACTTACATAATAATAATAAAATTATTAACTAAAATTCTTTTTAACATATCTGGCACGTTCACCACGCTGCATCAACCAAATATTCCATTGATATTCATAAGTGCATAAATCGCTCTTTTAAAATTTAAAAAGATTGTAGAAAAATACTTTCTGAACTCATTAGACATCAAAATTTGACCTAATTATTCAGATTATGATAATTCGCCCTTTGGATTGGATTTTATTTATTAAAAAAGTTATTTAGTTTTATTTATTTAAGTGAGATTACCAAAGTGAAATTATTTCCACCAAAACAATCCTTCGGCGAGGAAACGGTACTTTATATAAAAGCTCCAAACTTAACAAGAGCCTAATCTTGTTATGGAATGAAACGAATCCAATAACGATGGAATATGCTATTCAACAAAATAGTATAAGAAACAAAACACGAGGGCTGCATATTTGACTATTTTAATATCAAAGGTCTGTTTTATTTTGCCCTCTTGTACTTGAGTAATTGAATCTGCTTGTGGATATAATGTAAGTAAAAATACAAATAATTATATGAAAATTGACTTTGCATCATAGTATTTAGTTTTGTCTTTATCAGTCTAATTTGGTCATAACAACAGGCGGAGCCCACATAAGTTGTAGTTGCAATGGATTCCAAGGGCATGAAATAATTTTGTTAAACCAATTTCATCTGCATTTCTTCCACTTACACCTAATTAATACAATTCATTGAAATCGTTTTAATGAGAGCTATTTTAAATCTATATGATGCACTTCCATTTCAATGATTAGTCTAAAATTAAGCATGTCAATAGAATAAAAAATGATTATTACATAAACAATTTAATTATAACATTAACCTTTCGGACAACAAACTACAGATTTCACACAATAGACAACATTAATGATAGAAAACATTTGTTTTTAAATCGCACATCATTCGATAGACGCGTATAATATATATACTAATGAAGCGGTGTCGAGCCTAGCCTCAAGGGGTGACGAATCTCACGAATGACAACTAGCCTAGGGATGACTGCAGTGTACGGTGATTGTGATCAAGTTTATTGTCCGATGTATCGGAGCGCTGTACACTTACAAACTAGTAAGATAACTCCGCGTAAGGCAACACTCAATTTTCGTCGTCGTCTTCGTGTTTTCGCTTTTTACCCCGAGTGCTCTCTTCTGGCTCGCCGTCTGCGTTATCTTCACCGACTGCAAATGAAACATTTGGAATTAATATCTGTTTACATTTGTTTGGTAAGACAAATGGGCAAAGGAGGTTCTAGACTGGTGTCCGAGACAAAATAAAAGGAAAAAAGGGAGACCCCGTAGAAGATGGGAGGACGACATTATAATAGCAGGAACGACTTAGAAGAGGAAGGCACAAGATCGGTAAATGTGGAAAGCTCTAGGGGAGGCGTATGCTGAAAAGCAAGACAATCTTTAAAGTGATTCTTATCGGTGTCTTTAGGTGTATGAACATTGTATTTTTTGTTTCTTGTAAGATTGTTAATAAAGGCTATTATTATTATTACATTTGTTTGCTGTCGCGTGGCAGTACTACGCCTGACGATTCGAATTGAAGATAAAGGCGAAAACATCGGAAACCTCCCAAAATTTAACTTATAATATAGGCAATATATTTTTAGGAATTTCAACATGTGTTTTTCTAGCATTAAATTAAATCTACTATTATATTTGTTGATCTTCTTCACATCATAAATATATTGCTACCGTGATCCTGTAATGTGCAACAATGGTTAGTAATGGTTATGGTAATCTTTTGAAGGGCTCAATTAAATAAATAAATAGAGTGAGTTATGCTTTGAGAGAATGAACACCATATCAACCCATGTGTCTATTTCCTACAAACATACTCTTTTTTTCTTTCTATTTATTTCTATTGTAACGAATATGCCAACATTTGATAAGTCTACTATTTTTAGTTAGACATGCTTTTTTTAAGGAACAGTGATGTGACGAGCATATCGTTCGCCTGATGGTAAGCGCCACGCCTGTCCATAATAATTGCAGTGCCATCTTTTGATACCATAAAAAGCACTGTGTAGCACTGTATTGCGCTCGTCACCCCGAGACATCAGATATTATCATAATAATATGCTCAGTAATGTCGCCGGAACACAGTAATGCTTGTGCACTACTGCTTGGCAATAACTGGCATCCTGCATAATAGACCTACCATGAGTAAAATTACAGAATACTAAGGAACAGCATCACTCCGCAAAGAAATTTAAACAAATAGCGACTCTTGCTATGACTCAATAAAATTCAAATCAGCTCGCGTAGCGCTGCATACCTACCAGCCATATTAACCTACAGAGCGCCTCTCTTTCCATCGCGCCGCTCTTATCTCTTCTGACGCGGCACGTGTAACGACGCGCGACCCGCCGTCGGTGTCCGGCTATGTACGTGTAGCTTCGGACCTACAGTGCGGAGTGCGCTAGGCCTGGTAAAATTTCATGTACCTAAAAGTCGCCATTTGTGCCTATGTTTAGTACATCTAAACTACTTGATGGAAATGGATGCGGTTTTCACCATTATTTAGTTGGATCCTTCTTGATGCATATAAGCCGGGGTGGGTTGGTAGGTATATAAAGGACGGTTATTACCTTGCGCTTTAGCGTTATGTTCTCCGTCGGCATCATTCTCTCCCTCGCCATCCTCTTCGTCAATATCCTCTTCTTCTTCTACATCGCTGCCGTCGTACAGAGAGCTGGCAGAGCTTTCTTCTTCTGTACAAAAAATTATATATATTAGCTCAAGTTTAGAAAGTGATGAAATAGTCAATATTATCATTGCGACATAGTATAGGCCCGTTGTCCCCGCTACGGGGACAACAGGACGTAGACGTACGTGACGTAAAAAGTAATTTTCCCACATAAAGTATACATTACTATATCAACGGAAACAGAGAAGGGATCATCGGGACGTATTAACAAATATTTTATTAAAGTACCACTGTCCCCGTACAACGGGGACAACGGACCTACACCTGCGACATGACCATCAATGGTATGGTAGTGTTCTTGTGTGCGTGTGGTGTGGGGGCCACTCAGAGTCACTCTTTACTTTTTATTCATACTTTATGCATAATAAATCAAGAATAAAAAAACGGTTGAGGGCCTGAATATTAATAAGGTTACAGCTATACAACTACGAGGAGTTGAACCCAGCTATTAGTTTCACATATTTTCACAATTTATTATGTAGCACATTGGATAACACACAAATAGTTGTAATGTAAAGACATTTTTAAATTACATAAAACCTTTTGTATGACTGAGGGCCCATTATGGATCAAGATACAAAAAATAGTAAAGAGTTTTGAGATAATATCTTGTTTTCACAAACATTTTTTGGGATTGACTTAGATTTTGTAGATATTTGTAGCCGGTATAGGAAGCCCTCAATCCTCTATGTGAGAACTGAGGGCCCAAGTTCAGATCAACTCGCTTATTCGACTTTCACTAAATCTTATTCTAACAAACACTACCGCGCAATTAATAAGAGCATTTTTTGCAATGGTTTCTTGAATATATAAACATTTACCCAAAGACATTCGAAGTTGCTCAAACAGCGACACATTCAAATTTAAATTGAAATTTTTTTTTATTGGTAAATGTTATTATAATACTAATGAATTTTAAATGACAAGTTTAATTGATTTATTAATTGATTCTATTTAATAATTTGACATTAATTAAAATCAACATATATAATCTGATAATTTAAATTTAATTTATTTTTTATGTTAATATTGCACACCACTGTTATGGTAGAATGTTAGTAATTATCTTTATTTGTCATCTTTGTACACAATATTCCAGCTATAAAGAAATTTTTATTTTTTTTAACTTTCACAATTATTTTAGAATGTTTATTGAATCCTATATATTTTCAAGGATCTTAATTACACCGCACGCACAAGTTTACTTTAGAAATCGGAATAATTATGATGACCAATCATTTGAGGATCATGTTAATTAGAGGAAAACACTGGTACGTTTTTGATGTCGTATAATTATGATAGGTATAGTGCGACTTTCGATAAGAAGCACTGGAGTTCGAATCCCAGATCGACTAACTTGACTTAAATGATGCACAGATTTAATGTAGGACAATATTGGAAGTAAACCGACATGTCTGACAACCACTAATTTTATTTTAAGGTCTTGCAAAAATCATTGTTCATGCCAAACAAGCCAGCGCCGGCGCGGTGGATTATATAATAGCCAGGTCTACGGACCCATTTCTAACATATAGCAAGCTAGTAGCGTAGCTCGCCTTCGCAAAATATCTTCTAGGGTGACCGTTTGTGTGGTAGTTATATCTGATCTATCTAATTATCAGTCAATCAATCAATCAATATCTCTTTATTCATTTTTGGCATCATAGACGCACTTATTAACGTCAAATTATCACCATGACTCTACCACCGTATCGGTAAAAGAACCACTACTCAGAAGATACGGCAAGAAACTGAGGGCATTACTTTTTGAGATTTTGTGACAAATTTTTTGGTTTTCTACAATGTTGTTTCTTATCTACCAGTTGGCTACTTTGCAGAAGTGGAGTGTTCCAGCAGTTCCAGCACCATGTGACGCCATTTACCCCAACTTTTTGCTGTCTATTGGTTAAACAGGACTCTACAAGATTCAGAGCAGTTCCACAAATCTCATAGTGGTAGACTTTACGAATTAGTGTACGGTGCTCTACACAATCAAAAGTTGTGTAGAGATCACAAAATACACCAATGGCATCCTGTGAACTCTCCCAAGCTTCAAGTACTTGTGTTACTAGTTCGACCCCGGCATCTGATGTTGACCTGCTTTTCGTGAAACTCAACTGACTCTCGTTCAGTATTTTGTGTATGTTGAAGTGGGAAATAAAAGTTCTTTAAGAATAAGTCTTTCAAATATCTTACTCAGAGCAGGAAGCACAGAAACTGGTCTATAATAAAAAAATAAGAGGGATCAGTTTTACTATGTACCTGATTTAAAGATTGGTGTAATTTTACTATTTACTTATAAGTACTACCGTGCTTCGGAGGGCATGTTAAGCTGTCGGGCTTGGTTTTTGTCCTATGACACCTTTACTGCAGTTATTAGGCCATGTCGGAGGCCTTCGGGCAGTCCAAAAATTTCGACACCACGGTTGGCCACACGAGAGAAGGAGTTTTTATATATTATTTAATTCAAAATATCAAATTATTACAAAGGTAGAGTCAAACTGAACAAGAACACAATGTCCACTACCCAGAAGATATGGCAAGAATTTGCAGAACATTGTTTCTATTTTCTAGAATTATACTATAACTCTTACCAAGATTGTCATTGTAGACTGCACTTAGTGACACTTCTTCATCATCTTCCTCATCCTCTACTTCAGAACCTGGAATAAATAAATAACTTATTAAATCACATCAAATTCAATGTCTGTTGCACACAGTTGCCATGTATCTAAAGAATTTTGTGAGTATGCACTATTTATTGTCATTCTCTAAAAAGGAATGATCCTAAGGGAAGTTAAATCTTGCTCACAATATTTTCAAGAATTAAGTGTTGCACAAAATTTAGATAACAGAACAAGTACGGTCTCATAACATCCGACAAAACATAAGCATCACCACCTTACAATTACCGATGCTTACTTTTTAAAAGGAACCCCATGTGGAATAGAAGACCGTACACAGTGTATAACAACACAGGCAACGAACTGCGCACCTCTGCCGGCCTTTCAACCTCAGTACTATCATCAATGACCAGCGGACTCAAATCTATGTCCAGATCTGGAATGTATCATATAACTATTACAATTTTGAGGGCATGTGACCACCAAGCTACTGTACCCAGTGGTACAGCCCATACTCCGAGACAAGACTCATGGCACAGTAGTGAACAAAATGAGCTGATGCCAATTACAGTTATTACTCATCAGTAAAAATGTGTACATCAAACAAGTAGGTGGTTTATGTAGGTGTCTAATGAAATAGTCCATGATGTCAGGATACTAACAAAAGCCAATATACTTATGGTTTAGAACTGATAAATTGAAATGACGTTCATGACGTTCATAATAATAATATCATAACATTTGTACTAAGTATTGTTTACAATTAATTATGTATTTAGTTCGTAGACTTTTGGACAGCCTCTGCAGTGTAGTGGTTGGGCAGGTTGGCCCAAATCTCATACACCACTGACGTTGCGGGTTTGATTCCCGCTACGTGACAAATGTTTATATAAAAAATGCTCATTTGTTTTGTGGCTGGGTGTTGCCAGATCGTGGACCTAGTCGCTAGTTCTCTAGATACAATGAATCCTAGTTAGGGAACAGGATCTTAATGTGATCTTTGGGCGTTATTATAACATCCCCAAAGATAATTTTAAAAACTAACAAAAGTTCTAAACCCTAAGTGATGGTAATACTGACCATCTTCCTCACTGTCATTGTTTCCATTCATCTCATCTTCTTCTTCACCATCACTATCATCAGCTTCTCTGTCCTTTTTGTCAAAACTGAAAGAGAAATATAGACAAAGTAAATATACCTAGTATTTAAAATTTCAAATAATTAGGAAGATGAAAAATGATATTGCTCGTACAGGGATTGATTGAACAATGTGAACATTGACGACAATGACGTAGAATCGTCGTAATATACACTGGAGAGCAATGAATCCGGGTCACTTAATGAATCCTAAAAATCTCGGAAACTAAAAATGCTAGGTTAATGCAATAAATTGTATTTAATAGACAATGTAATACTCCTTAAATGAAGGTATTAAAACTTCTTAGTTATTGTAAAGTTATATCATAAAAAAATCAAATTTGAAAAAGGGCCACTTTCGAAGATGGAACTACGAAATTACAGCATTTGGTTTTGCTTTTGTTTGTAATCTGTCATTTATGTGGGTACATAAACCATGTTGATAGTGCTCTATATTCATTATTCAAGCTGAAATTATGTCGCTTACGCCTGAAGAATGCACCAGAATACTTACAATGCTGGAAACCGGCCGGAGTCAGCGCGATACAGCCAGGACTGTCGGTGTGTCGCTGTCAACAGTACAAAGAGTTCTCCGACGTTACGAAGAAACTGGTTCTAACCTACGCAGACCAGGAACGGGCAGAACCAGGTGTACCACAGCACGAGAAGACCGATACTTGGTGAACACCATGCTTCGAAATCGCTTTCTCACAGGAACTGAACTCACCAATCAGTTTCGACGCCTCGGAGGAAGTAACCCAAGTGCATGGACAGTAAGACGTCGGCTTGCTGAATCTAACTTAAAACCCCTTAGACCTGCAAACGGCCCTAAACTGGAGCGTGGGCATCGTATTTCGAGACTAAGATATGCCCAGAGCCACGTAAATTGGAGTATTGAAGATTGGTCAAAAGTTATGTTCTCCGACGAATCAAAATTTATGCTCTACAAGCACGATGGAAGACACAGAGTGTATCGAAGACCAGGGGAAAGATTCAAGCAAGCATGCATCGAAGAAAAAGTAGCCTACGGTGGTGGGTCTGTACTTGTGTGGGCCGGAATTTCTTCTGAAAGTCGCACAGAGCTGGTGATCATAGAAAACGGCTCTTTAACTAGCGTAAGATATGTGGAAGAAATCCTCAATGATCACGTTGGTCCATTTATGGTCAATTTAGGTGAGGATGCTATATTTATGCATGACAATGCCCGACCTCATACAGGTAGGATTGTGAATGACTACCTTCAAGAGATGAACATTACTCGTATGGAGTGGCCAGCGCGCAGCCCGGATATCAACCCGATCGAGCATGCTTGGGACGAGCTAGGCAGATGCGTAAAACAACGAAACCCTCCCCCAATCACGCTTCGTGAGCTCAAAATTGCTCTCACAGAGGAATGGGAGAATATTCCCCAAAATCGTATAAGGAACTTGGTGTACAGCATGCCAAACCGCGTAAACGCAGTAATGGAAGCACGAGGAGGCAATACGAAGTATTAAAATTCAAGAAAATCGTAATAAAGTTCAAAAATTTCATGTTTCCTATTTTTGTTTTAAGGAGAGATCAGCAGTTTTTTTCTTTATGTAATTTTGTGTTAATAAAATGTATGGTGACTCATATTTTTTTTACTTTCATTTAAGGAGTATTACATTGTCTATTAAATACAATTTATTGCATTAACCTATCATTTTTAGTTTCCGAGATTTTTAACATTCTTTAAGTGACCCGGATTCATTGCTCTCGAGTGTATATGAAATTCGATTGCTCGAGCAGCTGGCTCGGTGGCCCAGTGGTTAAGGCACCGAGATGGTATTCCGAAGTCGCAGGTTCGATCCCTGCCCGAGTAATATCATTTTTTCTTCCTATTTATTTAAAATCTTACGATTTTTGCCTAGCATGCGCTAATGCATTTAATATCAAAAAAACCTAGGTACTTTTTTTGTGATATAGGTACCTAATTACTGATCAGAGTAGTATGTATTAGATTATGATAATGCTTACTAGCATTAATTTCGCCTATGTACCTACAAATTTGTTTGTGCAATAAACAATTTTCTATCTATCTAAGAATACACTAATAGGGCACATTACTGGACTGGTTGATTGATGTAGGTAAGTCAACCAAATTGGTTCCAAGATGTGCAATCCAGGTTGATCGTGTATGTATTATAATTCCTCATATCCATACTGTAGGTATTATTTAAATGTAAACAGGGTGTGGCAACATTTTGAGATATCCAGCGTACAAAGGTAAATTTTGCCACACTTAAAAGTATATACTACATATGAGACAAATTATTAGTTCTATATATATAAAAAGCGAGGCGGCACTCCGAATCTCATACCAATTAATGGCACTTAGCTTGACTGTATATTTTTTATAATTCTAAAGATGCTCTTTATGTTTCTTCAAAATTCAGATGTTTCATAAGAACAAAGCTTCCGCACTGCAAAAGAAGGGGTTCCTACGCTGAAGATCTCAAAATTATGCAACAGTCTGTATATATAACTCATTGAATATTCCTTACCCATCCAAATATTGTAATGAGGGGTGCAGTGCAAATACTTTACTCCTGTATTCCTCCATGCTTGTGACCTCATTGTTGAACAAATCAAGGTTCTTCAAGTTTGGGAACACCTCCAGAGCCTTTAACGTATCTAAATCTTTAATTCTGTTCCCAGACAGGTTCAAATGTGTGATTTTCTTGCAGCCACTGAGAAAGTTGAGGCCACTAGATATTCTGTTGTCGGAAAGTTCGAGCTTTCTCAGCTTTGGAAGGTTGGGGAACCCTTTCAGTGTCGTCAAACCCACATTGTTGAGACTTAATATTTCCAAGTTAGTGTATTCGTCTGTGAGGCCTTCAATGTAAGTGCCACGACAGTTGTCAAGGTTTAGCTCTTTGACCTGCAAATGATAGAAAATACTTTTAGAAAAGGTACATCCCTACTTATTTCATACAAATATTTATGTATTTAATCAACAAAACCAGCAGATTTTATTTCTGTGATAATATTGATTTTTATCTTTTTTAGGTAGATTTGTAAGAAAATTATAATATTGATTTTCATCAAGTTGTAGCAACTTTAGAAAAATATACCCATATCATTTTTTTCTATAACTGCAGAAGCATTCATTTCAGCGAAATATTTTTTTTATGATTATCAAAGTACTTATATTTATTTATAATCAAGATAATCGATTTTTTCAATAATCCAGAATATGCTGTATTAATAGAATATGAATATGAATATATGATTTGATACACCTAAAGTACCTCAGTTCAAAAACTTACTCTGTATAAAATAACTATAGTATTAGGTAATGGACATACCATCACACCTGTATGTAAGTAACAGAACTAAGGAGGTATGCTTATTGCTTACCTATGTACCTATCTATATTACACACGTAGGTAAGAATTTCTAAATTTACTAAAAATCATGAATTGTTTTTATGTTTTCGATAAATGCTACAGCGAATTTAAGTGATAAGAGTTAATTTTAAAGGTTTAGTAACTGATTCAATGGTTATATCCAAGGAGATTCCGCCTTGCGAAACGTCAAACCAAAATGGTGTTAGCCAGTTGTCAAAGGCACAGGCGTAGTTTATTAAATCCAAAAAATGAGTGATTATTTCGGAAAAATATTTATTGAGACATAAAAGGGATGTGTTCGTTATGTCGTTTGCACAAAGATATGTAGTTTTCGTGGTTTATTAGCGGATAGAAACTAGATTGTTTTTCACTTGGCAATGGCGGATGACACGAATCATCGCGACGCAATAAAAATGGCCGCTGCTATATTGGTAAGGCGTGCGTCAAGTCAATACATAATGCAACTGCAGTCGAAAGTGTAATGAATAATGATTTCACGTTTAAAATCAAAACGTTTACATGGCTTCCAAATAATAATTAGTTTGCCACCATAGTTTAACTTTTTCAGAGGTGAAACTTAATGGGTGAAAGGGCGCGAAATTACGTTGTTTATTTGAAGCAAAGTTTACATAGATCTTGCAAGTTCTGATAACATAAGCTGAGTACAATTGGTTTGTAATGTACAGCAGAGTTCATTACAAACAACATTTATGAGATATAAGTTGAAAAATAGGGATAAATCGTTACTTTTCTCCAACTATTCAATGACATTGACAGACAACTCGTAAATCAATGAGCCTTTGGATTACAAATTACAACTTACAACTAAAAGTTTTTGATTAAATTAGCAAGCACATCAAGTTCATAGTAATAAAACATCAACAGTTCTCTTGCGTTCCTTCATTTTACTTTAAAAAATAATAATACATAACACGTCTGACACCCATAAGTTTCGACACTTAACCTCAATATGTGAATATTTACAATAGAAACGTTAAAAATGCTTGAAAATGCTTGCTGCCTAAAGAGTGCAGAAGGCGTAAACATACAAATATACTAGAAAATATATTTCGAACGTTCTATGCAAGAAATTCTTTGATAATTACGTGCACATGAATGAAACGTAACAATCGGCAATGGCCAATTTCTTTACACTGTAATGCCACATCTTGTAGGAAGTGAATTTGCATCTCTAGGCTTTACATTGGATAAATGCTGAAATTCTGCGTAAAATACAATGGCTAGTAATTTATAATAAGTATTACACTTATGTACCTGATGGAATACGTATCGACAAAACATTCCAACATATCGAAAAATAGATATCATTTACCTGTGAAGGATTTCTTCCTCTCAATTCCAAAGCGACCCTCTTTTCCATCTTTAGGACACTTCAAATCCACACTCTGAAACACTTCAAATTCTCCTTTTTACTAATTTTCAAGGAACTAAATCACTAAGCTTGGGTTTCAAAACAGAAGGAAACTATAGATACAAGAATGACGTCGTACAAGAGGCGCCCTCTTGCGGCGAAATAAAGCGACCGGATGTAGTACAACATAGATACTTACAACTTTAACACTTGTTTAATTGTAATTAAATATATAAAAAAGCTCAATAAATGCAGTTAAAAATAATATTTTGATTAAAGGTATATATATTTTGAATAATAAATCGGTTTTAATACACATTACTCCAAGGGTTGACTGTGGTTAAGTTGGTATGAATGTGTAGTTGCCTGTCTGGTTTCTAAAAGGCGGCATTTACAAACTCTGTTGTCATTCTGTAGCTATACCGGTAATATAAACTTTGCATTTTCAAATAACCCACTGTAAAAGTTATGTAATTTATTTATTAGTAACATATATAAAACAGTGTTTTTTTATATAAAGTATCTATACTAATTTATTGATACCATGCATTGCATTTTTTTATATATACCCAATACGGTTATTGATTTATATAATATGTTTAATTTTATTTAAATTCTTTTTAAAGCCCTGCAATAGTTTTAAAAGGAACTTCTTCTTCTGAAGAAGATAAGGATCTTATTTTTTAAATACCTATACTTAAACATACTTTTCACTGCTGGGTTTCAAAAGGATAAAACTTTATTTATTAAATTATAGGTAGGCCTTTGTTACAGCTGCTACTGAATGAGTAAAGTAGGCAACTAATATTGGAAAAGGAATAAGTAATATAAACAAGTCCAAAATTATAAGTAGGTAGTATCTACAGAAGACATAATAGTACAAGCAGTATACCTATTTAAAATTAGTGTAGACACTACTCAACCTATTAGTTCTATTATTTATTCTGTGTATAGACACTATTTTATATTATCTTAAATATATCAGATAATATAAAACACCTATATAAAAATTATAATAAATTTTCAATACATACATATTAAAGGTTTTATCATTCTATATATTCTATATATATTTGTACATAATTGTTAATTGGTTCTGTAAATAAATATATATCATTACATAGTATAAAACAAAGTCGCTTTATCTGTCCCTATATCCCTATGTATGCTTAAATCTTTAAAACTACGCAACGGATTTTGATGCGGTTTTTTTTAATAGATAGAGTGATTGAAGAGGAAGGTTTATATTTATGTATAATGACCGTGCGAAGCCGGGGCGGGTCGCTAGTATACCTATAAAGAAAAATATAAATAAAATTATGCCATCTTTATTTGCAACATAAAAGAAGGTTTTGTTTAATAAATATTTATATGTTTATTTAATATTTAAATTCTTACTGCATTTACAGTGATTTTAAGCATATTTTAAACTATAAATACTTATCTAAGTGCGTATACAAATATTTCATGATTTACTAATTATCTCTACACCATAACTATTTTAGGGTTGTAGATTTTTAGACTATACGATACGACTTACTATAGGTACCAGTCAGTTCGTGCACCAGACGGTAAGTGCCATGACTACTACTAAGGTAATCAATTATTTTACTCTGTGGTTGTGGTTCGACAGCTTCTGTGGTGTAGTGGTTTGGCAAATCAGCTAAAATATTAGTTATACACCGCGGAGGTTGCGGGTTGAATTCCCGTTACGGGACAAATGTTTGTGCACAAAAGGTGCAAGCATTTGTTTCGTCAGTGTTGTGGAACCATGGTCCTATCGTAGTGCCTAGTTAGGGGTCAAGAATTATGTAGAAATGTGATCGTCAGACGATAGAAAAATGGTTTACTCAAATTTTGAATTGCTACGTCAGGGCTTAATTCCTAGGGAAGGTCCTACGAAAGGAAACCTTAGATTAGGATATTCCTTAGCTGACATAATTTTAACAAAACATTGTGAAAAAAAGTAGTTCAAAGTCCTCAATATGCATTGCATCTGTACCTTATCATGATGATGCAATGCATTAATTAAACTAGAGTCCTATAACGGTTCTATAGAGCCCTATACTGCTTTCATAAAATGTGATAATATATTCCCGATATGGGCACAAAATTCTCTGCTCTATATCTGATCTTAACGACAATTTGTAAAAGCCATAAAACGGGTACTTATGCTGATTTTGTGCTGTAATTTGTCTTGAGTCGCACTGATTCATGCTGTAATACGTTTCCGGACCATTTGTAGGATCGGAAGATCGTAGGTAAGTCTATAACTCTGTGAATTTTAGAAATAGTGAAAATAATATTTTTATATATTATTTGCGACTAAGAAAGAGTCCATTAGGTAATATATAAAAAAGTAGGTATAATTTAGTTTGAATGATGATGGTGGAGCCAAATCTTTATGCGCAAGTTCATCACACCCATCACCACCCAAAAATTATATATTTTCGCGGAAATTAATTGTGTTACTTATATTTATATATATAAGTTTACATCACATATATATAAGTTTACAAAAGTTGTTACAATTCTCCCCATAAACGTTTAAAATGTCAATTAAATTATTAGCGAATAATTCATTTTATATAACAATAAAACCGACTACAATTCTGATGTATCTTCGAAGTCCAAGGTCGAATTTCGATGAAATTTATATGGGACCTTGTTAGCAATATAGCATTCAGTATAGCTATACTGAAGCCAAAGAGTTTTCCCAAACGCAAAACCCAAAGTGTGTTTTTTTGATAAAATATATAGAACCTCCTCCTTTTTTAAAGTCAATTAAAACATTACTTATTTGAATATTTATGACTTTTGCTAACTGGTACATCAAGTTTACAGTTGTTTCCTAAGGAAGTGTTCGTTTTTATATAGGATAACAAGTAGCCTATGTCCTTTCCAAGACCATCAAAATCGTTCAGTCGTTATGAAGTTAACTAGTAACAAACACACAGACACACACACAGACTTCCGCATTTATAACATTATTATTGGGATATATAGGGTGGCGCAAAATGTTGGGGCAATAAGGCAACCTTTCTGTTAAAGTTTAGGTAAATTTTGATGATATTGAGTTTTTTTGTTTATTCAAAATAGGTGAGTACAAGTCAAGGGTTACAGGTGAGTACCCTGTATAGGTAAAATGTATAAAACATTAATACATTTAATGTGTTTATGATAAGTTTTCAAAGCCCATTCATAGGTTTACTTGAGTATCTTTTTAAAAGTTATTTTAGTGCAACTGAGCAAAGAGACGAGCAAGTTATTTGCCTAATGGTTAGCGCCACGCTTGCCCATAACAATTGCAGTACCCAAAACTTTTTGATACCACGCAAAGCATGTTTTAACTGGGATTTTTAGGACCAATTTTTGTCCTAAACATAGTTAAAATACTTAGTAAATATATGCAAATATATACCTACTTATAAATAAAAGTAGATATATAAATTACTTAGTAGAGAGGTAGAGCATGTTTTAATAAAATTTTAAAGTTTACAATTTACCTACCTACCTAGATCTATTTGTGCTATTTCTGACCGAGAGTTACATTGTCATAGAGTTTATTACACCCTAACTTTATTGTTTAAACAAAATGCCTACAAAATCATGTAGTGTAAATAAATTAACGTTTTATGTTAGTTACTAGAAAATCTAGGGCATCCAAATAATAAAGTTGTCCAGACTATACATAGAGCGATAATTTAGGTACTGCATTTAAATATTACAACTACATAAAGCCACTACCTACTATATACCAAAAACACCCCTGACCGGTCAACCCGGAGTGGCAGTCAATCAAAACGGCTGCCAGCACTTAGGCGTTTGACGGGGATTATTGGGGTTATTTGTTCTATAGATATAGTTGTATATTAAATATCAAATATCAAACACATCATAATGTATCAAGATAGTCATGGTATCAAGCCATGATACACGGGACAGCTGACAAAGTGACATGCCTATTGCAGAAACGTCATTGATGTAATTGACTATCGATTGTTGTTGCTATTCGTATGTATACTAATTATGCGAAATAACTTGAGGAACTAAAGGACATCTAAAATTTCTCTTAAAAAAGTCGAAAAATTGCAGCCACTTTCAAACTTTAATAAATCGATAGATACAAACAAAAATTACCTACCTATAAAGGGCATGTATTAAGCGGTATGCATTATAAACAAGATTTTTCTTGAAAAATATATTTTTCAAGACAAGCTTTTAACAAATTCGTAATCGGAACTGTAAGTAGATTAAAATGAGCCTAAATACTAGTAGTTTACGATTATCCGTCAAGGAGTTTCATTGCATACCTTCCGGCTCCATCGTCAAATCAAGGGACTGTCACCATAGTATTGCATTCTCATCGGACTTTGACAAGTATGTAAAATTTCAACTCCGTAGGGTAAGAGGAAGTGGTTCTAATTCAACTTGCAAGATTTGACCCTAACAAACCAATAATAAAAATTGCAAGTTAAATAAGTGCTTGTAAATATTCGATTTTGGTGTACCTACCTATTACCTGTATACCTATATTACTATTTTCATTTTGTTTACCATAAGCTATTATTTTTATTTTATTATTTTTGGGAGCCGTTTAGACAATCGTTTTAATAATTATATCAGTAATTATTTATGTATAGTGTTACAATTGCATACTACAATATTAAAGAATTTAGTTTGTCGGCAGCTTACAAACTAAGATTTTTACTAATCTTAGTAAATTTACGATACAAATATTTTTTATGACAGTCTAGCTACGTATCCCCGTATACCTGTATATTTCTGGGAAACATTTTATGGAAGATTTTGGCAAGACTACCATGAAAATGTCCCGAGAATCAAGCTATATTTTACGGACTTATAATATATATTATTGTGCCTAGATTATCGCTAGACCGACACACTGTATATGTTAATTGCGATGCAACGCAACTAAGTAGAAACTTTTGATGTCATAACTTCTTTGATGTTTGTTTTGATAAATAATTTTCATGGAAATAGGAAATGACAATATAAAAGATCCTTGATTATTTTATACTTCGTAGCACTCCGTAGACTCAATGACTCCGTAGGAAATTTTATGGTCACGAGTAATGGTCACGAAGTTTTTAATCTCAGGAGCATAGATAAATAAGAGTTGATGAAGCTGTCATCGTATTGCTTCTGCTTGCTGTCATCAAGTTGTCATCAGTTTTCTGAGCAAATCGAATGAATTATATTAAATTTTTATATTAAATTTATTAATTACCTCTATTGGGTATTCCCATAATATGCTACCGAGAATATTTCGACGTTGTTGCGTGTTCACACCGCGCCAATTTTTCTTTCTTTTACTGATATTTTCAGCTTTTACTTTAAATCACAATCAAACAAAAAATAACGATAATGCTGATTATGAAAATTATCCTAAAATATTAGCAAAACTGAGGAACTGTATACTTTCCCAGAAGCATTTATCTGAAATAATAAAAAGAAGCAATTTAGAACAGAGAATACAAAATATAGAAAAATATGGAAGAGTGAAAAAAAATACAGTGATTTTCGTCGTATTTGTGGATAAGTTTTCATATAATTTTAACATATTCATATCTTCATTGTCTGAAATTCAAGGAATTGAAGAAGCCTTAATTATATTTTCGCATTCGTATTATGACGCAAGACTGAACCATGTTATTGGAGAAATAAAGTTCTCCCGTGTTTTGCAAATTTTTTATCCGTATTCTGTACAAACACATTCACAAGCGTTTCCAGGTCACCACCCAAACGACTGCCCCTTCGATATGAATAAAAAAACAGCTGAGGCGATCAACTGTACAGGTGCATTTTCCCCAGACATTCGAGGACATTATAGAAACCCTGAAGAAGCAGAAAGAAAGCACCACTGGTGGTGGACAGCTAATCAGGTATTCGAAGTGTTGAACTGTACGAAAAAACACACCGGACTCGTTATATTCGTTGAGGACGATTTTATTTTTACAAGGGATTTTATGTATATGACTTTGTACATGAAAAATGTAGCGAGGTCACTGCCTCAATGCGAATTTCTCTCCATGGGGACTAACTTGGTCCGAAACACGAACGCCGCCAGCGATGACATTTACGCGGCGGAGCTCACTACATGGGATCCGAAAGTTCATTCGAGCGTTCTAGCATTTGACATCACCACGTGGAACATCATCGTGTCTCATTACGATCTCTTCTGTAGCCTTGACGACACCTCTTGGAGTCGTTCGGTGAACTTCATCTCTTTAAATCGAAAAAATGGCAAGAGGCTCAAAGTGATATCGAGCGTAGCACCGAGAGCATACAAATTGAGTCCTTATGATTTCTACGGGATGTTTGGATGTGACGTGGATCGTGAAATGGAGAAATTTAGGAGTTTTCAGAAGGAAAACGAAGGCTTTTGGTTTCCGCCTCATATAGAATTATACATTAACATAGAGATAGACGATGATATAGACTTTGATTTTGATTACAGCGAAAGTGATGGAGGGTGGGGCGATCCCCGCGATATAGGCCTATGTAGGAGTATGACCCAACGCAAAATTAAAAAGATTCTAATGGAAATGCTAAATCAGTTCCACGAATACAAACCCAGTCTAAGTTACGTTTTTGAAGTATTTTTTAATTTTACGACTAAGTACAAAAATTCTACTATATAGGTACTTATATATTATATTTTTATTTATATTATATGTATACTATTTATTATTCTGTAGATATAATTAAAATATATTTATTAGCAAGTATATCACAGAATAATTAAAAGTATAAATAGTAAATGGTGGATAGGTTATTCTGGTGTTGCATGCAATATTTCGAAAGTAAATACTTACGTCTAACTATCTAGTTTCTTAGATATCTATACAGGTACATCTTCCGAGTAGCTATTTTAAGAAGGTACATATACATATGTATACCTACTGGATAGGGGTACTATACCTATGTACATAAAAAGTTTATAGCTGTTTTTCCTACAATGTCAAAAATGTTATCTAAAACAAAATCAAAAAATGCTATGTACGAGTATGTATGTACATATACTTAAATACGTTATAGGTACCTAAGTACCTTTCTACTACTTAATTATTCTTTAACATCCAACACTGCTACACTTTTAGGCGCAGGTACTTAAATTAAAATGAAAAACTAACAATACAACTTTATTGGCGTGTAACAATTGACGGTCTTATCGCTACATTATACTTATACATTATAACAGGTCTTTCGCAAAGCTTGCTATTCCCATACTCTACTAGCTTTAGGTACCTATGCGAACTTGCTAAAGTCAAGTAACTACGTAGACATACTCGTAACTACTTTCATTGCAAACATATTACCTACTTATGTTAGAAGTAACAAGTAACAGTAGAATATTTCTGCTGTCTGTCTTTACGACGAGCTGTCTGTCTCTACTCTATGCAATGAAGCTATAACTACCATATACATACTTATATATAATATACACCATACACCATACCACCATACACCATACCACCATACACCATATACTCGTATATATATATACGAGTGTATACTCGTATATACTTTGGTAGTACCTAGGTACTACCTATATTGCTACAAAAGTGCAATTCTAGCGCTCACGATGTGATTACAGTCTCAGAGTACAGACATTGCGATTAGTAGTTAGACAGCGTAACAATTAAGCCGGGACAAAGGAGTGTCAAGTCAATGGAATGCGCGTGGCAGCTAGCGCTCGGCATCAGTGTTGAACGTGGCTGAGCTGAAGAGCTGCGGGCGAGGGGCGAGACGGCCTGCGCACTGCGCACGCAGCCGCGGCCCGGCCGCAAGCAACAGTCTGCTCGTGCGGGCCGACGCTCGCGACACGCACCCACACGCGGCACTATAATGCCCCATGGTAAGCACCACCACAGAACCCGCGTAAACTTCACTGTCGACAACTAATCCCCGTAAAAACCTCTAGAGGTCACCTTCGAGCGGCCGCGGCGACGTTTTCAGTGATGATTCCACTCATGCTTCCATTATTTATTTACAACGTCGCGGAGTAAAAGTATCTGATCTGAAATTAAAAGCAATATAAAAATTATGTGAATTCGCGTGTGGTTAACGAGAAAATTGTGTAATTGTTAAGGCTTTTATGCAAACCTAATTCGTTGAACGGCTCGCCTCGGGCACCTGAGATCATTACCAACAAAAGAACTGTAAGCAAAAAATAGTTTATTGTAATATTCATCTAGATACTTTTATTACGTTTTCACTTGAAAAAGTAGTAATAAAATATGCACGTAATCGTACCGTGACCGTAGGCATCTTAATTGAAAAAGTACGTGAAAATTAAGGATGAATAAAGTGAGTTTTCTCGGCATGTTCGGTGAGTCCAAGTTAGCTTTAATTTATATATTTAATTAAGTGTAGTAGGTATACTTTTATTTGAGTTGAAATAAAAAAATTAAGTTCTCTCTCCTCTCTTTTATACCTACAATCTACAAACATTCTTACATTTACATACATTTTATTTTATGGGAATTTGCGGAGAGGATGTGGTGACGATATCAAAAAACACCACCAGCTCGATAAGATTATATATAAGCAATAAATGTTGAACATGTTGAAATCCGTTCAGCACCTAAATGTACAGACCTATTTCAATTTGCTTTGGACTGACCTGAAAACGGCTTTCGGAATGAGCTTTTTGAATATTTAATTGATACCTAAGTACTTGGATGCGAAGAGTCATACTTGAAAGCTACCCTTATCATCATTATCCAAGCAGGTAGTTGCTACCTATTTGTGAACATTAAAATGTATATTTAACCAACCTACGTACTCCAAATAGGTATGTATAATTTATAACATACATAGGACTTTAGGCTTAGAGTGGTAAGGTGGAGTTAAATTAGATACCTACCCAAGGTATCTAATTTGTTAAGCGACTATGTGGCAAGCTCACAAGGCATGCTAAGTCAGTACATAGTTTTTAGTGTGCACTCGCAATCTACATTATTAGGGTTTAGGGTGTTATATCTGGGGTAGTTGTACTATTAAGTATTCTGTCCGAGGGATTAGTTTTCCTGTAGACCAGGGAACTCCAGGGAAGATATTGTCTTTGGCACTAGGTACTGATAGTACGGTCCGGTAGTACAACGGACAAAGGTAGTTTTTGGTCAATTGAACTAACGATAAATACAAGTTATATAGGCGACTTTTGTGATCCAAACGCGAGGTCAAAAAGGTTGGTCCTTTATTATATTGCAGGCTGCTCTTACGGCTAAAACTTCGAGAAGCATTTGAATTTTCAAAATAATTAAAATATTCAACTTTTCCTAGCCTGAAACAATCCTTGACGTTAAGCTCTTATATTTCATCCAAAAACATTAGCCGTGTAAGGCTTTATTAGGCTTGTAAGGTTAAGAGCTCTGCTGTGTACCAGTGGAGCTCTTAACTCAGGGTCTACAAATTAATTAATAAGTACCTACACTGGAGAGTCCTAAGGGGAATAACATGCGGACACAGAAGGATGACCTTTAATTAGACACACATTCACACATGTATTGTAATATCTATCGTAGACATAATCAGGTAACATTTTAACAAAATTAAAATGCAAGAAAGTGTCTCCCTTTTCGTTTCTACCACCTTTTCTGTGTTTAAGTCATCAAAGTATACCTACAAGTAGTTAATGCGTTTTATGCTCCGAATTATAGAGGCAAATGCAATACAGTTACTTTACTTTAAGTAGGCTTAGACGGTATCATGGGGTACCGTGGGAATTTAATTATAAAGGACTTATAAATAGCGCCTATTTAGTGGCACTGGTCGGTAGTTATCTTTCTGTTTATTTTCTGTCTTATGTCAGAGAACAAGAAGAATAAGAAATGTTGTACAAAAGTCGTCAGCATAGTCGATACTTACCAAGAACCATACCATTCCATAGATAGATAGATTCCATCCATTCAATTAAATGCATTAATGCAAAGCTGGCTCTAATAAAAAGCTATTTTGTAACCGAACGAACTAGATCCCAACAAAGTACTAGGTGGGTATAGGTAGGTAGGTACTTAAAGCAAATACCTTTGCCAAGAGCAGGCGAAGTTTCACTCGCAGAAAGCGAGAGATTTGTTGAATTTGGCTTCATAACTTCATACAGTCAAACTTAGTCAATCATTCTATATTTATCAGAAGTATCGCCTTTCGACGGAATATTCACAGAACGTAGCAATCAAGGCGTAAACGTACGCGCCGTTGATTCGCTTGATAGAAGCCATTGTTTTCATTTGGCATGTGTACACCTTAAGAACGTCGTAAATTATTATGAATGTATTCACAATGCCATGACTTATGTTTAGAACAGAGAATAGATACATGCATCCTGTATTTTATGCTTTATAGTAGTAGATCCGTAGTGGAATAATAGTAGTAGTTTGATATAATGTACCTACTCGTACAGAAAGTATTTTGCGATATGTTTTGTATAATCGCGAAACACGACTAAATCACGGCATAAATTGTACCGTGAGCAGTGTCACTTTGAAAAAAGTAAAAATTGAGTTAGGTTTATCGTAAACATAATGTTTATAATAAGCTAGAACGTCAACCTGCTAATAATATAATTAACATTTACTTATCTTGTAATAACTTGATTTATTATAGTTAGAGTAAGGTACTCATTAGCCCACGTGCATGACGTGCAACAGCGCAACATCGCAACCAAATTGCAGCACTACGGGATTATGCAGGTCCCAGGCCTTTAAAAATTCATTACATTTCCTTTCCGTGGACAAAAAACAGACATTTTCATGAACATTTAATTCCTATCTAGTTATTTCTTTGTTGTAAAATACAGCTGTTACAAATGTAGCTGTCCGTGAATACAGAATTTACTTTTGCCTGTATTTTACTTCATGGAATTTCGAATTGTAAGGTTTACTCAATTTTCTGGACAGTTTTCCTAAAAGGTTGTTAAGATCAACATTTATTAACATTTAAAATTCTATATTCGGACCGAGAGAAGGTACTATACATATAAAGCCGCAAACAGGTATTGTAGGCTTTAATTAGTTCCTGAGAAGTCTAGAACCTGAGTCGTCGATGGGCAATGGGGCCATGATCCTATAATACCAAGACAAAACTAATAAAGTTCATAGTGGTGTCTCTTTTTTATGTCAGGTCTATAATAATCTTAAAAAATAAAGTAACACTTCGTGGGCCCCCCGATAATAAATCAGATGTTAGATTTATGTACTTATTATAACTAGGTTCTTCGACACTAGCTCTAACAAAGAAAATCCATTTCAATGCCGCTGAAACATACCCCTGAAAAGAAGGAGTAATAGGCGCGCCGAAGGCTCTGGTTTATTTCTCAGATTAGGTATAACGAATAACCGTATCTATTGTATACTTATCTCGAAGAGATGTTCCAATGACGTCATATAGTCTTATCTTAAGTCTGGAAGATGCCTGTAAGCATTGGGGTAAGCTGTCGCAATATTGAAATACCTGCTTAGGGCCATAAAAAGGGTTATAGCCCCACGTCAATAGATATGGTAATATCAATTGCCCCAAACTTACAAACTACAGAAACTATTCACATTCTTGCATATATATATCGAGTCCTTTCCTAATTCATGTACTTACGTAATATAACTTAGCTAGTTATTAATACCTACCTTAACTAGTAGGTAGGTATATTATTATATGACTTATATTGATCTTGATATGGCATAATATAGAGTTTGAGCCAAGAATTTATCATGATATTAACCCTACATTTCTTACATAAGCTCTATACAAGGTTCTATCTAAGTCTACCCTATAAAAAGTAATTAGATGTTAAACACCTCTGAAACGAGACCCACCAAAGAAAATGCTTTGGCTCTCCGATTAGCTACTAACGCTATTGTACGAGTATTTATATACCTACCTCGTCGACGGGATACGATACGAATGTTTGAATGACGTCGTTAAGCCTTATCTTAAGCCTGAAGGATACTTGAAGGTGTTTGAAAGCAAGGATTGCATAACCGTTAAACTAAGACAATAGTTGAAGGTTTTTTCACCAGGTTTGTATTTAACTACTATCTCATCGTATAGTGGTACCCATGATAACCCGCGATGCGGCCTAGGGTGTGACACGCTTGCCTAGAGTAAAATACCTATTCACTCTCTATTTGAAGACTCATAGGTTAATAGTTATCAGGAAAGACAGATGTCACAGATACTTTGAATGTCCTGCAGCGTCACTAACGCCACGTTTACCTATGGGTTGTGGGCTTTGTTTTACGTTTTCCATATCAAAATGATGTACCACTAATAACATTGTTGACAATAAAAGCGTTGAGATGTCTGTAGCGGTATTATTTTATACTGGTATGGCTGTAGTGAGAACGATCCTTATCTGCAAAAGTCTCGGGTTACTCTGTCGAGGCATTATTTAAAAATAAATGTTGCTATGCGCGTAAAAGAAAATTGAGCTTTATTTTATTTAATACTTCGCGTTGGCGTTTATTAGAGTAGAAAGCACTGCTGGGGCCAGTAAGCGATTAAATTAATTTCCTGATTTACAAAAGTAAACATATTCATGTACTTAATTTTAAATGATATCTAATGCAGCGATTTTTAGACTTTGCTTTACCTCTCGAGTTAGGTACATACACTTTGAACAGTGTTTTATGCGCACCGGCCTGTCCGCACACGTTTTGTGTGTGTGCGTAATTATTGTTGGGATGACCTAATACGAATCGAGCGCGACAAGGACAACGCTATACGTAAGCAACCTAAGTGTTTCTCTTTCACACCCACTATCGCTTGGTTGGGAGATGCAAAAAATCAAAAAAATCTTCGATTCTTATTTGTGTAAGTGGTTTCTTTGCATCCATACACAGAACAATAACGAACCATTTTAAAAGAGATAGGCAGACCTCCGTCAGTAAGGTCAAGTCCTGGTCAGCTCCACCGTCTTCAGCCGTTCTCCGTCTTTTTCTCAATATGTTTCATCTATATGTCAAAGTCAAATAGTCAGCCGGCCTGCTCTATCTCTGTAAAGCAGGTCGTCATCGTCATCCAAAAAGGTCATAACAACCTCAAATAACATCAATTGATCGCACATATAAAATAAATATTTCAATCTCACTCATTAGTCATTCGTAGCGAGCGGTGACAACCGAGTGACGCAAGCACGGCATTGCCCATTTTTTCATCGGTTTGTTGCGGGTGACGACAAATTAGCGGGGGGGTGGGAGTGTCGCTTCTTTACGTAGTAATATTTAGTTTTCTTTGCTAATACCACAGTCTATTATTTACTATAGGCTTTGCTAATAACATAAAATCTATAAAAAATATCATCATCAAAGAGCCAGTAGGTACTGGGTACGAGCTTTTTATCACACCATTCTCTACCCATCTCATTTGCGTCTTTTATACTAGCATCATCAATAAAACCCTAAAACCCCTACCAATGTATTTAATAGCAATACCCCATTAATTATACCATTTCACCCCTAACTCTTTTCTCGCAGCTTGTTCCCTTTCTTCGGGTCAAATTATTGTCCAATTTTCAGTTAATTTCAGTCCTGAATGCGTTTATAAGCGGTTGTATTGCCATTCAGCGGTGCCTAATTATCTCGACGGTAGAGGTCGGTGAAGTCTGAAAGGGTTGTAATTAAGACGAATTCGTTTACTTACGCAGTTTGGCTATGAAATTAAAGAGAACTACGGGCGTCCTGTGTGGGGATAAGTAATGCCTATAGATTAAAGAACTTTTAAATCACTTATGATTTATAACCTGAAGAGTTTTATAATCACGTTTAAATTCGACTTTTTTTATAGTAATACCATAATACCTTAGCATGTTATTAAACTTGACCCAAATCCAATTTTGACCCGCCATTTGGCACAAGTAGGCCTAAAGCACTAAATATAATATGTTAATTACAAAACATTTTGCTATTTGGTGTAAACTAGTTCCCATACTTTGGTCGTACCAGGGGATATGAAGTAAGCTCCATCCAGAAGTCTCGCTCGTCACCCCTTCGACCCTCGTTTCGCTGCGGTGGTTAGCGGCTTGCTTTGCTCGCCACTCTTCGCTCTACTCTGCCTCGTAGGTTCGGTTTATTTAGGATCTCGTTCGCGAGCTTGTGGCTCTGCGCTTTTTACAAACACTCTAGCTAGATAAGTAAGAGTGAGTCGGACCAAGGTGGATTGGGGTGATGCTTGGAATTTTAAATTTAGATTTTTCATATTTAGATATTCTATCTATATATTTGATCGTTGATTAGATGTTTAAACAATTAGATCTAGAGTCTTTTATGTTTTTATGCAACTGAGCAATGAGATGAGCAAGTCGTTCGCCTGATGGTAAGCTCCACGCTTGCCTATAATAATTGCAGTGCGACAGTGATAAATAAAAGGTACTATGTAGCAGAGTAAAGTACTATGTAGCAGTGCGTTGCGCTCGTCACCCCGAGACATCACAGATATAAAGTCCCAAATGCCCGGTAATTTTGCTGGCTACAATGCCCTTCAAACCGACTGGAACACAGTAATGACTGAGCTCTACTGCTTGGCAGCAGAATACTGGCAAAGCGGTAGCTGGTGGTTTACTAGGTGGTACGTAGGTCTCTCGTATGCGAGACCACCGCAGATTTTTAGTATTTTAAATTTTTCATTTAGGAATTTCTATTTTCCGATACTCAGTTATAATAATTTGCAGGTCATGTAGGTAACTATTATTGATTTTGAACTTAGATGTTTCGTTCTTAGATATTATAAAAGGCCTTTGAACTTTAGGTTTTTTGATACGTAACCAGATACGGTAGTTACCTACCCCACCTACGCAGGAACAAAGCCGGTTAATCAAGCGCCACCGCCGCTGTGCGTAAGTAAATGAATTTGTCTTAATTATTACCCGCAAGGTACCGAGGGACCTTTAGCCAAGTAATTAGGTTAGACGGTTGTGCGCAGGTGAAAATTAGAAATTTATTGGACGAAAAAATGTGAGCAATAGACTTGCTTTGTCACGATGATAATTTATAGTCAATGTATCGCATAACTAATAAGCCATCAATGGCCATCATGCACCCAACTATAATAATAATATATCGACTTGTTGTTCAAAGAAAAACAAGTAAAACTAATACATCTAAAAATTATGAAAAATAACTAGGTAAGAAAATTTACAGGCATATTAAAATGAGAATAAAAACGTTATATCATCGTCACAAAAAACGCTCAGAATGTTTAATAAAAAAATATTGCCTGTTATTCTGAGCATAAAGTGTTGAAAAAGATTTCACAAGGAATCATTTCCCTCTGCTTTTAACAAAATATTTGGAGTGTCCAAACAGTCACGCGGGACAGTGTGCCGCAAAAAAAAGAATTCTACCGATGTTGTGAATTTTAAACCCAAATTTACGAGTCATTGTGCCCCGAGGATCTTTTAAAATTCATACCTTCAAGCTCAGGTTACTTTCATATCTTTTTCTAACTTTATATGTTGTTTCCCTTCATTAATATAAGAAGGCAACCGACGCGAAATTTTCCAAGGTCGTCAAATTTCATAACTTTTAACAGTCTTCAAACATAATATAATATTAATTTTTGGTTTATTTTACGTCATATCTAGCCGAGAAGTAATACAAAGAGTGGGATTATGTGTTAGAAATGCCACTGTACCACTAGGTTTTTTTCTACAGAACAACTGAATTGCTCGGGAATTTGAAATTGTAGTCCTTCAAGATAATGAAAACGCTCTAAACTCTGTTGGCCTCCAAGTCGTCTGTTTCGAAAACTAAACTTAGTTAACAACATGTAAACTTAATTTATACTTAGAGTCCCGGCTCTCTGAGAGTGTTATCTTAACGGCATAACTAAATTGTTTCCGACGCTCTCACTATTAATTTAATTAGCTAATCTTAGCTGTCCCTGAACGCTCTTAAAACTTTAAATGCAAATACAGTTTAGGCTGAAAGGCAGTTTTTATAAAGACCGCGTCATGCGATGTGCCAAAACACAGATTTTTCCATAGTCATGTAATAACCAAGGAAGGTGTTGTTCTGAATAGTGAAAATCTAATAAGGTTCAAGAAACGCTATTGATTAAAACTGAGTGCTTTTAAGGAGGCATCGCCCTCTAGAGCTTTTCTTTTGTCTATGTTTTCTTTACAATTTGATTTAAGTAGCGATCTACTCCTAAAATTTAGATTTGTGAAGTTAAATATCTTAGTTTTATAAGTACCTACTTATTTTCATTCAGACTTGGAAATTGTAGGCGCATCGTGGTCGTGGCATCAATTTTTTTTTTCTTAGATGTTTGAATCTAACATGTTTTATAAGTAAAAAAAAGCGTTTTTCCAACATTGTGACTTAAAACATGGACAGTTAGCAATGTTACACCGTAAACTACATCTGTCTTCAAAACAATTTTTGAAATAAAGGCAAAAAAAGTCATTTTTAATGCCTCTGACGACCGTATATTACCTATCTTAATTTGGGGACAAGAGTACCGTCAGAGAAATGAAGAAAAAAGTATCGTCGTCGATAAAAATGTCTCATTCGAGTGGGCGTGGTGAGATAAGAGTCGTCTACTGCTTCAATTTTCTCATCGTTCGGTGTCTGGGTACAAGTGAGATTCTGTCCCCAGACGCAACGGCGAGACAATGGATGTGCCACGTACGAAGAATTTACTAGTGATCCAAGAAAACGGACCAATACAACGTAAATGAATATTTAAACGACATAGTGAGTAACATAAGCCTATGTTACTCATCACAGTAAGATAAAGCCTGAAAGACTTTTTATAAGTACCTAAATGGTTTTAGCATGAATTACTACTAGGAACACTACTTACAGACTAATCTGCAACATTTATCATGACTGTATTCTATACTACAATACCTTCCTACAGAAGCAATGATAACCAAGACAACATGAAGTAATGTAAGTCATATAATATAACAGAAGACAAATGTCTGAAAGGGCCTTTCTTATTTGCTCATAAGGAAGGCGAGCGTTTTATGTTAAGCTTGGCTTACTGTTTATCCCACGCGAGCACTTTCGTTGAGATATTTGTGCTTCAGCCTTATTATAAATGGTTAATTAGGTATGTCGAAATACTTTTCTTCTCGAGAATATTTTTTATATAAATCTGTTATTTTTTAATGGAGCTTGTGTAGCTTAATCTTTAATATCATCACACGTTTTTGCGAAAGCTCTCTTGCGTTCTTTTCATCCAGCCAGAATATGAATATCATTTTAATACAGCAACTGATGTCTCCAAGATTTTATTATATATTACTTATTTCCTAACAGTGGTTTGTTAGGGTGTCACCGTTTTAATCGTACCTTCATTCTCGGCTACTTCTCATTCGAGACAGGTTCTCTAACAAGCGGGGTGTTTGTTTTGTCCCTCGACGCAATTACAGCACAATGGGTGTGTGATGGCTGGAGAATTTACTACCTAAATCAGGTAGAGTGGTCCTACGGTCCTGGATAATTCGCGTTTGTTTCAAGAATTTCTACAAGACACACTTACTTATCTAAAATGAATAACTGATATGGAATAATATTTAAAAATATTTTTTTGGTTAAACGTACCTACTTATAGGTACCGCCTACCAACTTCTTTGTTCCCAAACAGCTGTAACTTTTCTAGTCAAACGGCATCACAAGGGCAAGCGAGCTCATTTTCGCACATCCTCGTTTTCATCAGGCGAGATGCAAAAACACACGCCCATATACCAATAATAGTCCAATAAAAAAAAACTACATAAACATAGCCTCTACGCGACTGGGACCGAACGTTTAGGTACTTAATTTTAGTCTTATATCTTTAATTATATTATTTTACTAATACATACCTACAAAAAGTTTCGTGACTGACACAGACAACGTACAGCCTAACCATTTAAGATAGAAAAAATTGGAATATATTATATTCCCTATAGGATGTAGAGGTGCACTAAGAAAGGATTAAGGAGTAGTGAGCAAACGGCAAAACATGGTATAAGAGCGATAAAAAATTGAATAAAATGTTTTATAAAGAGAAAGGCAGCTTTATAATGGATTATGCCCTTCGGTCAGCTCAGGCTAGCAGCCAGTCTTCAAACACTTTTGTTAAAAGTGTTAAATAGAAAAGTGTTTTTGACGAAACTTAACTGATGCTGCAGCGTAAAGCAGAGAAATTATATTTAGATAAGAATTATTACTATTGCTATGTTGCTCTTTCTCACGGGTTATACACCCGGTCCTTTGGAAGGCTTACGCGGGGACATGAGTCCAACATGTAGAGGCTTCTTAAAGCATTTAGTTTAGATATGTAATGGGCAACACTTATTGGGGACTGTTTCTAAGTGCATCGTTAAGAAGATGCAATCAAAGACAGCCCCCGATAAGTGCGAAGACTATTATTCGAGATATGGAAATTACTTTTTAATTATTTCTATGTAAATACCTACTTATAAGCTAATTTGCAACTACTCATCACGAAAAGGGGCACAACTAAAAATCAGGGCGCTGTCAAGGCGCTTAATGCTGAGTTGTGTCCTTTTATGACCATCTTATTTAATTTACCTGTATTACCTCTGTTTTTAGCCGACTTCAAAAAAGGAGAGTTCTCTGTTCGATTGTATTTTTTAAAATCTTTTTATTTAGTTTAGATATTTTAATAATAAACTTATTTTATTTATTTCTTTTTTTATGATTGAGCTATTGAAGTGAATTTTTAATGGATGAGAACCGGTCTATGATATGAGACTTCGGCAATGGCCAGTTTCGCCTCATAAGAATATTATTTTTGCTATTATTATTAATATTTGTATACAGGACAAATTGTAGCAACTAGCCCTGTGGCAAAATTATGGAGCTCCCAAGAATTAGACGAGATTTTGTGTTAGAAATTTCAAGTGTAAACGCCAGTTAATAAGAATTGGTTCAATCTCTATAGTGATCCCCCTCATAGGGGGGGTATTAATTTAAGGTCAGGGGCCAACTATTAAGTATTACTTATATACTTAATAGTTACTTAATAGTGCATGACGTACATGGTTCAGCGTCAAAATGATTCAAATGTAAGTAAAAAATATTATTAAACTAGCTGACAAACGTTGTTTTGCCATATAAATTAAAAAAAATGTTAAGGGTGAACAACCCTTATCACTTAGGGGTATGAAAAATAGATAGTAGCCGATTCTCAGACCTACTGAATACGCATATAAAATTTGGTAAAAATCAGTAAAGCCGTTTCGGAGGAGTAAAGTAACTAACATTGTGACACGAGAATTTTATATATAAGATAGGCACAAAAATGCACTATGAACATTTTGAAACAGATAATACAAATCAAATAAAAATTTCGTTGAATTTTTAAACTTTATTATGATTTTGCAAAAAGGAAACATGTCAACCCATTTCTTTTCTTATTCTTTACGTTATTTCTATTTTAGATTAAATATATTATTTTTACCTTTGTGAAATCTCACAGAACATTTTTCTTAATGCTTGTACAATGACGGTAAACGGTTCAACGATTTTTTTAGTATATTACAATAATATTTCTATATAGAATGTATATAGCAAAAATTAATTATCAGATTCACTGACTCACAGCTTTTGTAAGACTCATTTGCAGAGCCACTGACTTTCATAATTAAATCCAGTCCAAATAATTATACATGCAATTTTATGATTTTCAAGATTAAATCAAGTCCAAATAATATTACAACTAAAAATTCTGATTTGTAAACTTCCCTATTATGGACTCTTGAAGTCCAGACGCTAATATTTTTCGGTAATTTAATACTTAATTAAACTTAAGGGTGATTAAGTTTCACTATTACAAATTTCTTTATTGCAAAAAATATGTGTTAAATGTGGTTGTTGTAACTCTGCCTTTTGTTTTAGTTATTAAAACTGTGTTACAAAAGATAGCGTCTTCCTAAGAATAGCCTGTGTTTTTACAATAGTAGGCATTGTTGGTTTTATTAGGAACTTAGTAAAAGTAAATTATCATATTTTTAATACAACTGAGTGACGAGGCTAGCAGGTTTTTTTTATGTAACTGAATGACGAGACGAGCTAGTCGTTTGCCTGATGGTAAGCAATACGCCAGCCCATAACAATAACAGCACTACCCAGAACTTTGTTTTTCAAAATCCTGCGCGGCGCTGTACTGCGCTCGTCACCCTGAGACAATTAGCTGTTGATTCTCATAATGCCCAGTAATTTCGTTGGCTACAATGCCCTTCAAGCTGGAACACAGTAATGCTTGCGCATTACTGCTTGGCGGCTGAATAACTGGCAAAGCGGTGGTACCTCCTACCAGCGGTGGTGGTACGACGGCCTCTCGTATACGAGAAACCTACCACCAGTAAGGTTGTGCACCTTTTTTTTTTTTCACTTAATAGATCTATGTTTGGCCACTATCTCGCTTGATGTGAAGCGATGATTTGGCCAATGGAGCAGATAGATCTAGAGAGAGACGGCAGTTGAGCGGCTGCTCAGACCCGTCTCACGGATGGTTCACCGAACATCATCCCGAAACACGACTAGGTCGCTTGACGGCATGGCTTTGTTCGGTGGGTGGTATTACAACCACGGCTAGAGCCTCCCACTCCAAAGCGCGTAAGCGGGTTTCACGATGTTTTCCTTCACCGTTTTAGAGCGAGCGTACAAAACCTGATGGTAAGCAACAGGCTTGCTCACAAAAGTTGCAGTCACCCATACATTCTTTGAAAAATCTCGCACACTGCGCACGTCACCATTACAGCAATAGTTCTAGTCTTATAGTGCCCAGTAATTTCGCTTGAAACAGTACCTTTCAAACCGAAACAGTAACTCTTATTATATTTATATGAGGCATTAATTAACGAATGCCAAGCGAAAAACTTCCCGCGCTGAGGGAAGAGATAGAGATGAGGGTTCAAGTCCCAACCGGAGGTCACATTTTTTCTTTCCGAAAAACCTTGTTCGAAACAGTGCCTAATGTTTATACGCTACTGCTTGGCTGTTAAATATTTGGCAAAGGTGTGGTTAGTTGGACTGTAGGTGGACTCTAGCAGAAGAGGTCTAGACTCTAGCAGAAGGCTACAAAACATGGCTGGATCGTGATCTTTAAATTTTACGAATTGAGACTAAAATTTAGCTGTTGTATAAATTTAATATATAAATGTTATATACCTAGAAAAACATTACACTTGTCTACAGTTTTAACGAATGCCGAGCGTAAAACTCAAACAAAAGTTTTCTTAAAGACGAAATACGACTACCAGCTGGGACTTGTACTCGCATCATAATTTAAATTATATAATACAATTTTTAAATTAATCAAAGCAGCTTTGCAAGTTTTGTGATTTTCCAATATGCCCCAGGGCGACACCGTACTGTTGTTACGTAGTATTCATTCAATAGAGGTCCGTTATGCATCGTAGTTACATAATCGTACACTAAATAATGTCGAATTATGTGACACGACATTTTAAATCTCGTAAAAGCCTTTGAATTTTGTGTTTTCTCTTTAAATATGGGAAAATTATTATAGCGGCTTGAATGAGATGTAAATAAATTAAAGCAAAAATTAATAAAAATCCACGTCTATTGTATACAAATTAAATAACGCATAGAATATATAGATAGTAGAAAAAATAATCATAAAGAATAACAATTATTTTCGTATATTTTCATAATTCAAAACGCAACGTTTGCCTAAATTAAAATTTATTTTTTATAGTATAGCAAAGGGTAAGTATATTTTATCAAAGACAACAAAGGTGAATAAAAAAAATGGATATTCCACGTTCCTACTCTCTCTGTATGGCCATGGACATATACTGGTACGAGTATAAATGTCATGTCGAATAAACCTCCTCATCCGAATCTGTATGCTTTACTTCATACTTCGTAGGAAAACGAGGGTTTGCTTTTCCATTTTCATCGGGTAAATAACATATATATTACGATAACATTCGCGTAGCCCTCGTATTTTGTTTATCATCAACACGTAAATCTCTTTCACGTAGATACTGCGTTAAGTGAAGTCTTTCACGTAGATTCAGAGAAATATTTATCTTTTTTGTAAGATTGTTGGGGGAAGTGGGATAGTATAGGTTAGAAAAAAGATTGTTTATTATTTAATTAAGGGATAAGGATTATAAAATAGTATACCTACCTGTGGTTAAAGAAGCGGTAGCTATAGTTTAACTAGCAACAAAGGGATGGCCCGAAAAATTATTTCAATGGTCCAGCATAGGATCTGAAGTGATGATGAACAACAGACGTACAAACAACTGATAAACTAACCGTTTCCGGTGATTATTTATACAGAGCTGGAGACTAATAAACCTACAGGTTTTAGATAGGTACGTCTCGAAATACATTTTATATTACATTAAATATGGTACAGGTTTTCTTAAATACTGAATGCATTGGTGATTGTTTACATTTTAACATACATTTGAACCACACAAAAGTTGGTATATATTCTAACTTAATCTCACCAAATAACAAATATGTGCACGTGTCTTTTTCCAAAACAGAGACCGTTTTCCGATCCAGTGATTTGATATTCATAAGGTTCTACCGTACTGAATAAATAAATTTTATTTTTTCATTTCCACCCGAACGACGTGATAAGGCGTTCTCATTGATATTAATGTGCTAACACATTTGGAAAGGAATACAACTTAGACGAAAGTATATTATATCTTCTGTGACTAAAGTAGAGCATAGTGTGGGTATGTCACAGGCGTATACGAGTAGTGTAGTTTTAAAAATAAAATAAAATTCTGGATACATATTTGAACACATATTTTCTGAAAGAAAGTATTAAGAATAAAGACTCTTTCGATAGTTTGAATCAACGACAAGATAAGTAGACTTAGAGTTTAGAGTATCACTGCTCCTTTAATTTAATAGTTAATATTAATATAGTTAATATAGTAAATATTATTGTCCGGCAGCGCGGCATATGCTTATGTCAGACAGAATCTAATACCAAAGAAAACTAACTATTATATACTTATAATACTACGTACCTAAGCAATAGTAGTGTTCTTTGCTAATACCAAGACTAGACTTAGACTAGACTGAAAAAAATAGCTTGGCGTAGCTATTGAGAATTAAGACAATTTTTAAGGGCAAGTAAACCTTATTTCTCTAAGAATTATTTACCGATATTTTTTATGGGACTGATAGTAACGAGACGAGCATGTCGTAGAAACGTATGTATGTTAAATGTGACAAGTGTAATTGTAAGCTAGTTTACATAGAACTCAATACAACTCCTCTCTTAGACGCGGGAGTAGACTAAGCAAATCAATTACAACGGATCATTTACGTTACCATCCAAATAGGTACCTACCAATAACAGCTTGTTGTGAAACACGTACCTACATACTTTGAACCTAACACCACCAGTCGCACCAGTTTGAACGAAGTATCGAATAACAAGGAGAGTTTCAAAGGAAAAATAAAGTTGTTCGCGTGATTTTGCTTTCCTTGCGCATCGTTGCTCGACCTTCTATCTCATGCCCTGGAGGTACGAACGCGCGTCGGGATAAAAAAGAAAAATTAATAATCAACTTTATTAATTTTTGCATAGCGCTTTTCCTACTATCCACACATTTAATACCGAAGTATTACAGAAACATAAAATTGAGATAAAAGTTCAAACTTTAAATAACTTTAATCTCAAAGCTATATATATATATATAACAAAACCGCGAAATCGTCTGAATAACGCAACCGAAAACATTGAAAACAGGAAACTCTGGTATTAGATAATATTTTGCCTTTGCCTCGAGCCAATTTTGAAGCTCAGCCGTTCACACTTCCGCACCTGTATCACACATTTTGCGGAGCCGTTTCCTTCCTGATCGTAAACGTAAGTAAATTATGGCATTAAAGAATTATATAACGATTGCCGTTTTCAGTCAAATTGTTTCCTTTATTTGGAGTCAATTTTCAGGGTATTATTTTCATTGAAAAATTAACCGAAATCGTCCTCAAAGGACGCCCTTCGGCCCTTCGTTGATAACGCAATAACAGCCATCCCTCTTTGTCAAATTTATATTAGGGCACGAACTTTTACTTTTATAACGGTTATTCAACCAGCTATTTGCGGTTCCAGAATATTAGATTGTGGAGATGAGAGAGAAGAACAAAGAGAGTTTAATTTCAGTTGATATGACTTTTTTATATAAATAGCTTGCGTGAAGACCTGCTGTCATCATCATCAGCCTATAACGTCATTGCTGAAACACGGGAAATTTTCCCTTCCCTTCCCTAGAAAGAGAAGGTATGGGCCATATAGCTGGCCCGATGCGGACAAGAACGCTTCACCTATTACCTTAATTTGTTTGTAACTTGTCCACAAGTCTAGGAAACCCATCTTCATCCAATTTTGAGTATTGTATCGAAGTGCTGAAAAGAATCTGATCATGACCGTACAGTAATAATACCATCGAGCCGATATGATGAAACCGGAAACAGGGTAATGGAACCCTTTGAGCGTGAGTTCGGTTGATTTGCTTTGATGATTCTTGTTTACGAACAAAGCGTGTTTATCAGTTGTTTTCTAAGTATGAGGTTATATAACCTTCATGAAGTACCTACTTAGATTAAAAAGAAAAATCTTGGCTACAAAATGCGAACAGTAATGTGTTAGGCACTTCCGTCACTTGTTCCAGTTCCTTTTAAACATTTTTAATGGATATACTGGTGTTTTCTATTTTAGTGTTGAGCGTTATAGAAGTTTCTCTTGTGAATAAAGATGATACTTATGTTAAAACAAGGAGTTGTAGTGGGTGTTTCTAAAACGCAGATTTTTTTTCTTCATATTTCATAATTTGTTATTAAAATTGTTATTCACATAGATTCTCACTTTGGCATTTTGGTACACAGTTATAAAAACTAAAACAAATGGCGGAGTTGCAACAACCACACGTACCTAACACTTATTTTTGCAATAAAGAAATTTGTGTTTGTAATTCATTCCGAAAAACTATTATATATTTCCTAAGGGATCGACTATAAACTTAAATCTACTCGGGCAAGAGTCGCGCGGGTATTGGCTATAGTATAAAGCGAGACGTCGCGTCGTCGCAGCCTATTTTTCTCTCATCATTTTAGATATCAATTTCACTCTTGATATCAATTTCTTGACTGGTACATAAACCGTAAGACGGCCCGACTTTCTTTTATCTTATGTTCCGTTATTCCTCCCGATCTCGATTCTTTCGTGAACATTAGGACCAAGTGATTCGGACAAGCGTAAGCGTAGCAAGGCTGAATTCCGGAAATTTACGGCATCTAATTTGGGAAAGTAAGGTAGAAGCTTAGCGTCAAAAACGTGTAATAACATTAGATTTTGAAAAGTTTCGTGAGTGTTATTATTCATAATTGATATAAAACGGCTAAGACTCACTGTAAATGTCGAAAATTACTCCGACCAGGTTTCGGACATTTTAGAAGTCCTTCTTCTGGGAGTTATGAGTGTTCTGGAGTTATTTTCGACATTTACAGTGAGTCTTAGCCGTTTTATATCAATTATGTGTAATAACATGTTTAGTGGAATCAGCTCAAATGATTTTCTAATGGTCGATCATGAATTTGACAAACGACGATCGGGAAATAATAAGTAATGTTTGGTTTATTGTAAATGAAATAAAATGAACTTATTTCACGAAAGCACAATAAGGATATTGGTGCTCATTAAATTGAGTTAGCTCGTGAAAATCAATTTAAAAGAAACGTCATAGTTTGCGTAACATATAGTTGTTATTAAAATAAGTTTGCATTTCACGCAATCGCAACGCAACATAAATCGAACGATTTTCTACTTTTTCTTTCATCTCTCTTGATTTCCCCAATTTCTTTAGACTTTGATGTATCGTCTGTGTATCAATTCGCGTCATTATTGTTCCAGTAATAATAAAGGTTTTGTTTGTTCAAGCGAAAGAACTTCGGATGTGCTTGATCGGATCAAACGGAAATTGACATTGATATAGTAGCATGGAGTGCCAAAATCAGATGGTAAAGGTAGATACACTGTGTCAGTTGGCACACTTTCAACATTGCAGGTAGAAAATAAAGGTTTTACTGAGAAAAGATGGAAAATAATAGTTGTATAACGCAACCGGAACGTAGTAAAAATCTAGGTTTCCTTAACAAATATTTTCATTTTTATGACATTTTGTCTGGGAAATGGAAACACGAGGGAAAATGCTATTGTTAAATGGTTGCGGTTTTTATACTGGCGGAATGTTAGACTCAATAAAACAAGAGTCTTAAACGTAGGGCGTATATTTCCAAGAAACGTGCGTCAAGACTCCCAGCTTGTAAACGAAGGATTTAAACAAACAAGAATATTTACCGTAAAATGTTAAAAATATAAAGCCAAGCCACAAAAGGGTCCTATCAGTTGCTACATATCTGTTGGACTCGCCGTAAAGGCAAGACATGAAATCCTGCGGTGCTACTACGAAACTGCGTGATATTTTACAGTACTTATTTAAGTATTCTTGTGACTTCAATAATAGTAGGGAAATTTTATTTGAAACTGTAATTAAAACTTAAAGCGGATGGGGTTTTATGTATGTTTTCTACTTTGTACTGTATTCTTTTTGGCATAAATAGGCACGGTCAACGACTAAAGTTGCTGAACATTTGTGAATCTTTGATTGAGTACACGTTTAATATTTGTTTTATATCTCTGAGTGTTGCATTTTAAAAGTCTGGTAATATCTGGTATAATTTTCCCTATTCGCACAGGGCGAATAGGGAAATTGCAAAAAAATATCATATATATATTTTTGGTGTTATTGACAATTGAAAGATTGTAAAAGTTCAGCTTCTTATGACACTGACTGTACCTAATTGGTTTAACTAAGTACATTTTTGAGCATTCACGGTCCCCTTACATAGTAAATCGGTATAATTTATCATCCTTTATTTATTTATTTTTAGTTTCGATATTTTGACTTCAATGTCCATCGGTATACAGATATGTTAGTGACCGTTTATTATTAGATATTATTATATATAATTCTCGCCACATCTTAACAAAATGAATTTATTTCCATAACCGCTATACATTATTACTTGTTTATTTTTAATCAACAGTGTTTAAGTTAAAACTGAACTTGTTACTGAACAAAGCATCTTTTACTATAGTTTCAATGAAAACAAACGATAGTTAAACTACTTTTAATTAGGTAAGCTTCAATCAGTTTTGTGAACAAAAGAGTTCTAAGCTTATTTTAAGTCTGAATTGGCTGCACAATGAATTTGAATGGTGGAAGCGAACTCTGAACTTTCAAAGCTTACTGTAATACTTTAATCTTAGCAATTGTTAAAGACTTATCTGCTCTTTTCTGAGAATATCCTCATTTTGCACTTCGGTATTTCGTTTCTATTAAGACTAATTTGTTTTATCTAACTTATAGCAATACATAAGTATATTTCTTTTTAATAGTAGTAAAGAGTTTTTTTATCTATTTCTCTATCTACGTATATTATTTGTACTTCTATTGCCATAGGGGAGTGGACAGTAATCGAAAAAAATGTAGTTAGAACGAATGTTTGTCGAATCCGAAAGATCATATATTCAATATTTTTGTAAATTAATTATGATTTATATTTTTAAATCATTAAATAAAATGTTTTATGTGTTCCGAAACACCAACACAGTGCATAACGTCATTCGAAAGTAAATACCGTGTGCGAAGCCTGTGTTTATTTTATATTTTTGCTTTTTATCTAAATCACAACGATAAGTTTTTCATTCCATGACGACCCTTAAGTCCTTAAACGTCACAAAAAAGTATAAATCACTTTGCAAGTTTGTTTTTGTAGAGCTTGTCGTTTCGTTTGCTTTCTTATGACGTCACCTGTGCTGAAGTGACCTTTTGAGCGGAAAAATATTTGATACATAACATTTGAACATAATTTTAAGTACTTTTAGAGCTTCATTTAATTAAAATACTTTATATTCTTTTTGTATATTCTTTATGTATATTAACTTAAATATATTTTGATGTGTTTTCCATCATTGTGTTTTCTATCATTTTATTTAAGTTGAACGACATATGAATTAAGTGTACCCTGTGACTAACACTATACTTGGAACTTACCTACTAGCTAAATCCGCGAATAACTCGCCGCCACTGACCAGTTTTATTATCTGATGCGAGATCTGTTTCAAATGCCTGCGTTTTTGTTTCTGATTCATTTGTTTTGTGTTTATATCGACTATTTATTTATTTGTTGTAAAATTAAAAATCATTTCATAGTAGTTCTATAAGCCAGCGTGGTTAAAGAGGCAGCTTTCTATAATACCGACGTCGAGCATAGCATTATGCGCTTGTCTCGCTCCGCATATGGCTATGAAAAGACGCTCCTTTGTCTGACAACCCTGTTTGGTTTCTTTAAGTGGCCGTTACTGTTGCCAAACGGAACTCTCGGATCCAAGAGTATCATAAAAGTAAGTATCCCTTAAATCACCCTGTTTTTCAAATTTGATTTTAATGACTCTTGATATTTTCTTGGTTCTCATTAAATAATATTTTAGCCCAGTTCAAATAATTTATAACGCTATTAAATTATCATTATCATCGTCATTAGCCAACTCCGATTACATTCCTGGGAAATTTGGCTATTGGTTCAGGGCCTAGCCAGGAAATGAACTCCAGTGCGTAGAATCAGTCGCAAATACTATCGCTCAGCCTAGATCAGCAGTCATGTATAGTAAATTAGAAATGTAGTAACGGTTGATTTTTTTTAAATGTGTATTATAATAATTTTATGGTTAACTACGCCCCGAGGTTTCACCTGCAGTTTCCCGGGATAAAAGTGGCCCATGTCTTTTCCCAGGACCTAAAGTACCTATATACCCAATTTCATCAATATCCGTTCGGTAGTTAATTCGTGATTGAGTAACAAACATCCATACATCCATACTAACAAACTTTCGCAGTTATAATATTATAATTATATATATAAATAATAAAAATAATAGGATTCTTCTAATAAATCCTTTCTTTTTTGAGGGTCGTAAAAATATTGAAAGATAAAAAAACAGTCATGCATTTTCGCAAACGACTTAACTACTTGTTCCTGACATGACGCTACATTACACTTTTTCTTTGATCGTTTTCTTCCATTGTTCTCTGCTTCCAAATATAAATTGTGCGTTACACGAACATGACTAAATATAGGTCTTTTTTAAATATAGGTTTTTTTACGCTTAATAGATCTATGTTTGGCCACTATCTCACCTGATGTGAAGCGATGATGTGGCCTAAGATGGAGCACATAGATCTAGAGAGAGACGGCAGTTGAGCGGCTGCTCAGACCCGTCACCCCGATGGTTCCCCGAATATCATTCCGAAACACGACTAGGCCAACTAGGTCTAGGTCTAACACGACTAGGTCTATTTTGAATCTGAAAGGCAATGAACATATGTAATGTAATTCCGCTGAATATTATATAGGTTATTGTTACAATAATATAATATTTATCAGGATAGACTACAAATGTAAAAAGATTTTAAATTAAAATTCAGCGGAATCCCACTACATATTTTCATTTCGTTTCAGATTTGAGATGAATTTCCGCAACGTCCCGCCTGATTCTATTAGATTCCTTAGGTCTGTTTTATTTTTCTCCTATGAAGTGTGTCCTATGAATTGTGTCTTAAGCTTGCGAAGTTTGTAGCTTTATAAATTTCCTTCTATGCTCCTAACTCAATTTCCATTCCAGTGCAGTTGTTGACTTGGGGCATGTTGATTTTACAATTCCCGCTCATCTAGTTCATAACCAGTTCAATTAACTGTTGTGTTAACATTCAATCTAAAATTGAAATTTATAATGAAACGAATACAAATTAGCTTTCCTTTTACAAACACTAAAATGATTCTAATAAGTTGCGGCTGATATTCCTTTGATCAATTTGTTCTGCTAATGAAAACCATTGGTAATACCATAATAACAATACAATAATAACATATGCATACCATGGGTTTTTGGCGTGTCCAATGCCCTTAGGGAAGTTATGCATTAATATTTTTAATATATATCACATTTCCCATCCTACTGTACATATTTAGGTATCGAAAATGTTGGCTCTGCTGCGGTTTGTTCGTTTAGTGATTGATCTGATGTTACGTGACAGGGGTGCTATTTTTGAATTAATATTTACCGTTGATATAAATTACGAGTGATCTCTGGTTATATTTTGACCCCTGTATTATATTAATTAACGATTGTTTTGTATATACTTATCATTTTTTATTTTGAGATTACCGGTGAGCTAAAAAATAGCCATACTACAAAATGAAATAGATACCTAGATAGATATAGAAAACGAAATAGATAAATAGACAATTTTGTGCATATTTCACAAATTTCACTCCCAAAATTAGAAATATGGAATTAGTCATGGTAATGGTGATCACACACGTGTCTAGGAGATAGTTCGGGCGGTCGTTTCCGCGTAGACGATGTCGGTGTTAAAGTTCCAGAGCGTATCGCTCGGGAATTCGCGTGCATTCTCGATTTTACATTAGTCGTTGACAAGCGAGTTTCTCCTTAGAATTAGGTCATACGACCTTAATGTACATGTTACGATTAAAGGTTTACTGTGTGAACAACTAGTTTCCCTAAAGAATATAGAGAATATATATTGATAGTTTCTAGGTAAGATACCTTAGAAACAATTATCTAAAAATTCTATAGGTATATCTTTAAAAGTAGATACCTGTATTTTGAGTATTGAACTTATTCGTCTCAAAAATCGTTTTAAGGGTTGTAATCGATGTAGTATCGAGAACACAACGCCTCTTAAATACTCTTACGTAATCCCATAAGTTCACACCAGCTTAGCAATATGGTTAGGCTGGCTCCACACGTATCTAGTTGTTCGGGCGGCCGTGTTTCCGGCGGCGACTGGTGGCCGAGTTTCAGAGCGGATCTCGAGGGAATCCGAGTGCATTGTCACATGCTACGCTACAGCGTGGACGCGACTTTACTTGAAAGTTTCATTTTGTTAAAATATATATGTGGCATGCTTTTGAGAAGTCCATTGATAATGTTGACTAGGTGTAACATTAGGTGAAATATATGTAAAATATTTAGAGGTAGCCGGCATTTTCACGAATCACAAAATTTAAAGACATGACAATGTTTTTTTTTTATTATTTATAGGCTTGCGTTTGACTGCTATCTCACCTGTTGTTAAGTGACGATGCGGTCGAAGATGTACTCGTAGCACTCTCGCCTAGAAGAAACCTGTTCACTCTTGTCTTAAAGACACCCAGATTATAGCTATCCGGAAACACAGATGCTGGCAGAGAGTTCCACTCTTTGGCCGTTCGCATTATGAAGGTCGAAGCAAAGCGCTTGGTGCGAGCAGGGGGGATGTCAACCATAAACTGATGACGGCTTGTACGTCTGGTCGTCCGGTGATAGAATGGGGATGGTGGAATAAGTTCATGTAATTCCGTCGCACACTCGTAAACTCGCAATGTGACGTCTATGAAGCCGCCGTGGGCTCGTGTGATGGATTATGGCTGGATGATTCAATACAAACACACTGCAATACATACATGTAATACATATTATATATTAGTGTGTAATAAGGCTATAAACCCCTAGGCGTATAGCGCACACACGAACGTACGCATTTGTATTGTGTAGCCAACAAGCTTTCGCCCATGATTGATGGTGCTATGATTAATTCTAGTATCAATTCACTAAGCATCTACTATTTTCTTAGAAATGAGTGGCTTAAGGCTATAAAGCGCCAAGTGCAAGCCCAGTATGCCTTCCTCGGGCATTTGTTCCTGCGACATGAATTAACAAAATGGATCCGACCTACGTCTGTTCACCTCTAGATACCTATATACATAACTGTTTTCGTGGCCGTGTTTATCTTTGGCTGTTCCTTGCTAATTGCAGTACCAACAAAAAGAGGGTTGGATTATACGTAGTACCTTATCTACTGTTGATAACATTAAACATTTAAGCAACACAGTGACCGCAAATATATTTTACTTACTCATTTCTGACCAAAATAAATAGATTAAGCCAAACGATCTCTTATAATTATTCGACCCGTAATCATCTTAACCCCTTGAGCTCTCTGTATGTAAAGAACCAGGAACTACGACGGTGACTCAGGCCGAGCCATTACGCCTAGTCACATGAACAAGCACATGTACCTTCTTTTTCCATCCATTTTTCTGTTGAGTCTTAGCAGATCTGCCCCTGACTAAAATGGCCAGAGTTTTTCGTTTCACATTTTGTTCGAAAATGCTTTGCGTCATTTGGCTCAGTTGCGTCTTCCTTATGAATTATTATAGACCTATCATGACGGGAATATTAGCCTAATGGAGAGTAGGCACCTCTACTACCCTCTATTATACTAATATTCCCGTTTTCCCAGCTCTTGTAACGTGGATGTTACGTTTGTTCCTGCGGCATGAATTAACGAAATTGACCTGACCTACATCTGTTCACCTGCAGTCAAGCAGCTCTGTTCGCGCTCATCCACCTCTGCCAAACGTACAGATTCTCTCTCGTTTTGGGCTTTCCTTGCAAATTGGTTTTCATTAATTATTTATTCAGGTTCTGCTGAATTCATGCATCTATTTATTAAATTTCTGTTTTCTGCCTGCGTATCGTTTAATATTGCAGTGCTTGAATTAATGAAGTTATTTATATTACTAAAAAGGTAGAAATTTATGCAGGCTGCAAAATCTACTGCATTTTTCATTATAGGTAGATGTTCAAATATTTCAACACCCATTAATAAGTAAATTTTAGGTATTGCTATTTCGTCTTCATTTTGACTCATCAAGCGTAGCACCGCTTCACGACAGCAGACCAATGTTTGTAGACAGATGAGATGTATCAACTGTTGAGATACCATTGACGAATTTATTCCTCTCCGAGGTTCAGGCTTGGGCTCGCATGTAACAACCCAGTCCCTTACGGAAAGTCTTCAAAAACCAAAACAAAAGCTTTTCTATAATCATTTGAAATAAATTTATCTATGCAATAAATCAGCCTGCATTAAAAATATTTTTAATTTTGTTTCCATCGGTCAATATTAAATTGGTAAATAGGCCTCAATAAAAAATAAAAAGTAATTTATCAAGAGCTCGTTATAGTTACTCGTATAATCGATAAATGAGTAAAAGAGATACTATACATTTAGATTGTGTAGTGCTTACTTTAGCATATTATTCAAAATCCTACTTCCTACAAATATTATAAATGCGTAAGTTTGTGAGGATGGATCGATGGATGGATGGATGGATGGATGTATGGAATTATTGATGTTGGATAAATGTTTGTTCCTCAGTCACGCAAAAACTACTGATCGGATTTTGATGTTATTCGTTATGTAGCTTTATTTAGGTCCTGGAAAAGGACATAGGCTACTTTTCATCCCTGGAAACTGCGAGTGACATTTCAATCGCAATTGCGGGGCGCTGCTAGTACGAGTATATATTATGAGGTCAATCACACTAATGTTCCGTGAGTGAAGGTGTACGCTCAGGTCGCTCAGTCAAGTGATTAAATAACACATTCGCATTTATAAATTCACCTAGGACAATGATAAAGAAAGGGCGACAAATTACGGCTAAACATAGGTTAGAACGAAGGTCTTATTTACGTAGGTAGGCTTTATTGTCCAGGATACAAATGGTGTTTGGGGTGAAATGGGGTAGGTACTGAACCGAGTGTCCGGACAACGTAATGGATTAGGGTATTTATTTGTCAACAGTTATGGCATGATGTATGCGTGTATTGTGTGGTAATGTGATTGAATGTCCTGGATAGTCTTGCTTGGGCTTACAATTTCTATAATGCAACAGATTTTTGGTGAATTTCAGGGGCGTATTAGGTATAAAAAAACAATACATATGCTTAGTATTTTATGATCGCGTTCCTTTTTCTATTATAATAAATGAAAGGTTGTATTTTTTAACACTGAGCTTAAAAGCTCAGCAGACAGAGATCCGTACACTATATATTCTTATTCCCTTTCATATTATGTCAACGACCGCCAACAATACTACGCCTTATCAAATAAACATTAAGTTTTGTTAAAAATATTAAAATAGCTACTAAATATATTTGATAGTCACTATATTATTTACATACTATATTATTTGGTCACTATATTATTTTTTACAGTACACCGAGGTTAACTGGAAGATAATGCTCACTAGCATTAAGTTCGCCTATGTACCTACAAATTTGTTTGTGCAATAAAGAATTTTCTATCTATCTATTATTCTATTACACCTTTTGCCACAAATACTTAATACAAATACTTAAGCATATATATACATACTTAATAGTAAGCCAAAGATAATTACTATTTCCTCTCGCTGTCTGTTTGGCGAAACTTGTATAGCTATGAACGGTTTGGTACATTTATATTAGCAAACCGTTCAAATATAATACCGGCCTATTCACAAGCCCGCTATAATCATAATCGCCTATCGCACTTTGCCACCTTTAATTAGCCAAAATATAACGTGATGGGATGAACAGGTATCAATATCAGTGAATATTTCAATATGTTAGGACACATCATCATCATTATCATCACATTATGTTCCCACTACTGGTTCACAGGCTTTCTTTTATAGAGTTGGGCCATACCACCTTTGTCCAGTGCGTTTGGGTGGATGTCACATATCTTAGAATTTTGTGATCCTTTGACATTTGTTTTATACATTTTGCGTCTATACATCGATTCATCCTCACAAACTTTCGCATTTATAATATCTTTTAGTAGGATAGCGTTCACACTAGACAAAGCTTACATTTCCGTGGAACACTCAGACAAAGTAAACAATAGGGATCTATTATCTGCTTTCAATAAAAGATAGTCTACGTCGCTATAAAATTCAAATCGATAAACACAAAATTGCTTGTTTTCCATTCCAGCTCCCCTATAAATTGCCCGGGACCTTCCACTCGACCCCATAATTTTTTCAAGAGCTCTAATTTTGTTTTCGTCTCGGTTCGAATGGATGTGTTTGTCTTTCTTTATGATATTTTTACGGTCAACATAGTTTGTAAAAGTCGTTTGTTTTATTGTCTCGGTCTTGTTGTCATCTGTTTGTGTTATCAAGGTGAAACCATAATGAAACTTTGGGTCTATTTATCTATTTTTTATCTAGCTAGCTCTTATTGAATTCATTTAAAATATTTGTATAAGAAAGTTTTGCGATGTTTACTAGTTTGAAGTTTCCTTGAGAGTTATTGTTGAAAATGTATTGAAAGCCATGGTAACTAAAAGTTTTGTTCGCTATGTTTGTTTCAAATTGTTCATTGGAAAATGGAGTTATGTTATGTCTGCTTTGTTTGAGTTATTAACGAGTTCAATTTGAATAGCACAAACAAAAGGTCGATTGTTATACAGTTTTAGTAATATATATATATGAAGTGGACAAACTGGAAACTATTTTCTATCTGTAGGTATTTGATTCCTAAATGCTTCTAGGTGCGCTGAGGTGATATTTTATACTAATAAAGTAGATTCATAATCATAATCATACGTATTTTCAAATACACCTCAACATAAAAAAATAATTTTACATAAATAAATAAATTGTAAATATTAATGTATTAATAATAATAATATTAATAAAGGCCAGGAGCGACATTGTGGCGAGTCAACGGTGCGTGGCGACACTGAGCCTTACCCCGAGATTCTCCCTGGGGCTAAATGAGACCCCTGACCCCCGACTTGCCTTAACTGGCCGTCCGGGGGTGGAGATGCAAGAGCTAAGAACTAAGCTGCAAGGGCTGAAGTGTTAAAGGGCATAACGCCGGGAGTAGCGTTTAAGTGAAACTGCAGCACACCTCTCGACACCTTTTAGCCACCCACACCAACGTTGCCCCACTCGTCGCCAATGAACGGCGGCCCTTAAAGAGGGCCCGTTTAGTGGGTGGCGAGTCACCAACTGCCTAATATTTTTTTATGAGGTGGATTTGCAGGTGCCGAAGCCTCATATCATAGACCGGTTCCCATCCATTAAAAATTCACCTCAATAGCCCAATCATAAGTAATTTTCATATTTCCCATAATAGTCCTCGCACTTTTCGGGGGCTGTCTTTGATTGCAATTTGCATCTTCTTAATGTTGCACTTAGAGACAGTCCTTGATAAGTGTTGCCCATTACATATCTAAATTAATTGCTCTAAGAGACCTCTCAATCAATCAATCAAAAGTTCTTTATTCAATTTTGTCGTCACTTATGAACGTCAATTATTACAATGACTCTACCACCGTATCGGAAAAAGAACCACTACTCAGAAGATACGGCAAGAAACTGAGGGGCATATTTTTTTAGAACTTTTGTTACAATATTTTATGTTTGTTTTTGACAATATTATTTTGCTTATGTGCCAGTTGGCTACTTGGCAGAAGCGGAATGTTCCATGCGTCTTTGTCTTTTATGTAATTACTAACTTTATAGTATGCTTTTTTTATTAGAATATTTTTCACCCTAAATTAGAATCTACTTTCTGTGAGCTCCGTTATACATTTTGGAATTTTATTGTAAAAACGTACACAATTGCCCATGAAGGACTTATTCGTTTTACTCAGTCTAAACCTAGGTACTGCAATTCTATCCTTATTTCCTTATCTCTAAGTGTTGGACTCATGTCCCCGCGCAAGCCTTCCAAAGGACCGGGTTTATAGCCCGTGAGATAGAGTGACAATAATATTAATCATTATAATATCAAATTCAAATTCAATAAATAATATTCATGTCATTAATTTTAAACGTCACATCATTGTTTAATTTTTTATAAATTCTGCATAGCTATAAAAGGTTTGATTGATAAACCAGCGGTTTAACTTCAGCTTTAATAAACTTAAGTTGGTTGTTTCGATGATTCCTAGGCACTTTAACCATTTACTTATAAAAATAAATAACAGTAATTAAATAATCAGGTCATATGACGACATGGATAAAGCTTATGGAAAATGATATCATAGGTGTGCTGAATAATTACAAGCTCTTATTTAACTTGCAATGTTTATTATTTATTTGTTTGGGTCAAATCTTGCAAGTTGAATCAGAACCACTTCCTCTTATCTTACGGAGTTGAAATTTTGTATACTTGTCAAAATCCGATGACAATGCAATATTTTGGCGATCAGTCAGCTGATCTGATGATGGAGATGGGAGGTGGACCAAATAAACTACTAGTGTTTGGGCTCATTTTAATCTGCTCGCGGTTCCGATTACGAATTTATTACAAGCTTGTCTTGAAAAATATAATTTTTAACAAAAATCTTATTATTTATCAAAACAAAAGCAAAGACAAACAGATTAATCAATCCAGCTTCCAACGTCATGTAGGTAAAAGTTTCGGAACTGTAATAACTTTTGAGACGTTACGAACTGAGAAGCTATTACAGAATTTGCGAGGAAGTCTCTTTATGTAAAGATTCATGAGGCTGGCCCGTAACTTTGCCATTTACGAAGTTTTGAGGTCGGCATTAGAACATTTGGCTGCAACTGATAGGTTTAAGTAGCTGAACGACGCGACGTGGGCGGGGGAAATAAGTGCCGTGTCTTAGAAAGGGTTTTTATGAAGTTAATAATGAAGCGGAACTTTTGGGCGCCAACAAACAGTCACAACAATCCGCCACACCACAAGAACCAAGAAAAAAAAATCGAAGAAAAGAAGATATTTCGCTTTGATTTCCTTCACTTTTCAAACTCTTAGTTCATCAGAAAATCTGTCGCTTCAGACCTCTCCACATGGCAGCTCCTTCTATGACAATTCTTTCACTGTCCAAGCAGTTCGCCTGTGGAACGCATTGCCTGTCAAGATTAGGCGTGCACAGTTCACACGCACATCACCGTCTTTTGACGTTTCACAAATCCTCTCCATTCAAAGGTTGTCTGGAAGAGATCGCTTATTAGCGATAAGACCGCCCATTGTACTAATATATTTTTTTTAAGTTCTATGTTTATTTGTTCTTGTTATGTTTTTGGTGTACAATAAAGTGTTATCCATCAATCAATATATATTTGGACGTAATTATTGTGACGCAAGGCAAATGTGCTAGGCTACTAAAAACCTGTAAGATGATGACATTTCAGAACTGCTTGTTTTGGATGGTGTTTTTGTCTAGGATATGGCAGGAGCTTGTTCTCGGTAGGTATGTAGGTAGATACACAAATATACCTATTAACTTCTAGTCTAATAAATAATTCGAAACGGAATGTCTCCTACTAATTAGTTGGAAAGTAGGTACAATACAATTAAATATTGACAGTAGAATTACTTGAAACTTCTATTTATCTGGCGATATGATGCTTCATTTAACTATAACGTTCAACTAGGATAGAGTTACAAAGTATTTCTGATTCAATATTAAACTTTGAAATCTTGGATTAAATTATATCTAAAATTTAAATGGAAAATAAAAACTGCGAAATTCTTGAAAGTCCTATAAAACTCTGCAGTTATATGTCGACTTTCTCAAGAGTTCATTATTGTATTCTGCGAAGACTTGAAATACAATAATGAATTACAATGAAATATAATGTAGGTATTTAGAATCAGACGATTCGGTATTTCAGAAAAAAGGTGAACTTGAGGAACAGTTGTAATAGTCCTAGAGTCTAAAAGGTATCTATGCATGAGCTTACATGGCTTTCAGTTTTATCACAGAACAGGATTTTAATACCTAGTTTACTGCAAAATGTAACAGTAAAATTGGAAATAGTTGACAATCTGTATGTTTTACAAATTTATTAGAATGTCCCTATATGTTTTGTGAACTAGGTATATAAGTATTTATATAGTTATGTATATCTTTTCGCTAATCATTAAAATGCAGTTAATTTCTTAGATGAATTACTCTACGCTCTTTGGCTACCCAGTCAGGAAATTAAATAAAATAGGCACTTAAACGTGTAACCTTCTCGAATCGTGGGCCTTAATAGTAGGTAATGACAGATAAAGTTAGTTAATAGCTACTTTGTTGGTAACCGGAGGCTCCAGTAGCATAGAGACTTTTAGCTAATCTGTGGCTCAGATACAGGAACAGTATATTAGACAGAAGGAAGTCTTCTCAAGAAGAACTTACTGGCCAAATTGCTGGGCATATGACACTTAATATCTGATGTCTCGGGGTGATGAGCGCAATGCAGTGCTACGCAATGCTTTTTATGGTATTAAAAGTTCTGTGTAGCACTGCAATTGTTATGGGCAAGCGTGGCGCTTACCATCAGGCGTACGATTTGCTCGTCTCATCACTCAATTCCATAAAAAACTGATAAACCTAAGTGATAGAAAGTAATTACAATATGTATTAATTTCCTCTAGAGGTATCACTTTTTCTTTCATTTCTAAATACTCAAATGAGTGATAGTAATTGATATCATTGACTACTGCGAGAAATGGGTTTTAACCGACTTCAAAAAAGGAGAAAGTTCTCTATTCGACTGTATTTTTTTTTAAGTTTGTTACCTCAGAACTCCGTCATTCATTAACCGATTTGGAAAATTATTTTTGCGCTGGGTTCAGTATAGCTACGAAGTGGTCCCATATAAATTTCACCGATATTTGACCTTGTACTTCGAAGATACATTGAAGTCGGTTTTTTTGTTTGATAAAACCTATACTTGTTTTCTAACTTGGTCTATGAAACTTAAACAGATAAACGAAATTATATTATTATTTTTTTCCAACCCATGCTGTCCCACTGTTGGTCGTTGCAAAGGTCCCCCAAATCTCTCCAGCCATCTCTATCCTGCGCCACCTCGCACCAGCCTTCTTGGTATGCATCCAGATCGTCCCTCCATCTTCTTTTGGGCCGGCCTGGGCGCCGTCTTCCATCTTCAGGCACCCATTCCGTTGTGACTGTTGCCCACCGATCTGGATGCATACGGCTTATGTGACCCGCCCAATCCCACTTGAGCCTGGCAGCCTTCCTGCCCACGTCAATTATGCCCGTTTTAGAGCGCAGCGTTGTATTTCGAATCATGTCTGTCCTTTTAACGCCCAGGATGCTGCGCTCCATTCTTATTATAAAATAATTATAAAAATATAGTTTTCTTAGTCATGAAATTAGTTATAAAATAAAATTGACCAATTATGGGGCTGGCATGCCATGTGGCAAAAGTCCCGAATAAAAGAAGAATAAAAAAAAATTAAAAAAAATTGACCAAAGGCATGGAGCTTAAAAAGTTCGTTTTACCGTCGGTTGACTTTTGTACTCCAATGTGGTAAAATTAGGAGAAATTAGGGACTACTTTACTGAGTTTGATATTTATTAAATTGGCACAATAAAGCTCTTAATTAAAAATGTAATAAATTGTAACCTTAAAAAAAGGTAACAAGCATGTCTACCAATTTCTTTATTTCCATACCTGCTCAATTCGAAGTCCGAGCCCTGAAAAGAAAATGCGAAAACTGACTACCACCAGGCCTAGCGCACTCCGTACTGTACGTACGAAGCTACAAGTACATAGCCGGACACCGACGGCGAGTCGCGCGTCGTTACACGTGCCCCGTCAGAAGAGATAAGAGCTATGCGATAGAAAGAGAGGCGCTCTGTAGGTTAATATGACTGGTAGGTATGCAGCGCTACGCGAGCTGAATTGAATGTTATTGCGTCATAGCAAGAGTCGCTATTTGTTTAAATTTCTTTGCGGAGTGATGCTTCTGTCCTTTAGTACTCTGTGCTACCAGCAGTGCTGCGGAACAACACCCGCTAGAGAAGATAGCACCAAGAAACTGGATTTTTCTTTTTTCATTTTATTTTAAATATCTCAAAATACAACAACGAATAAATATAAATTATAAGTAACAAAATGTCAAACTTGAAGTGCAAGTTACATTTTTTTTTTATGTAACTGAGTGACGAGACGAGCTGGTCGTTTGCCTGATGGTAAGCATTACGCCAGCCCATAACAATAATAGCACCACCCAGAACTTTGTTTTGCAAAATCCTGCGCGGCGCTGCACTGCGCTCGTCACCCTGAGACAATTAGCTGTTGAGTCTCATAATGCCCAGTAATTTAGATGTTCTAAAATCAATGTATGAGTAACAGAAAATTATTAATAAAAATAGGTGAATGGATACATAAGCAATTAAGATTGACTAGACTAGTCTAGTCAATCTTAACTGCTTTTGTATCCATCTGGTCTAGACCAGTCCCCACAAGCAGCACCCGTTCACAAGTAGGTATGACTTGTGGACCAGCCATCACCCCCCTCTTGTAAGTGCTTTGGTGTAGCCATGAATCTAATTTTACTTTTATGGGAGCAATGATATAAGGAGTTATTATTTAAGCAAAATCTAAATAAATACTAGAAACTGAAGATACCAATTGACCTAGATTTTATAACAACAATTGAATATATTATTTTTCTCTATTTGTCATACATAGTTTATGATTTGGCTATCCAACAATTCCAATACGTATTTAATTATTACCGCGTATACCGTCGCGGCTCCGTATCTTCAGTGGGTTCGACTTTCCTTACTGCCATTTACTGTGTCGGGTTTCCTCTGGCCAGCAATTAGCCGCGCGTAGTTAAACAAGAATTATAGGGCTTATTATCTTTGTTAGAACTTCTGCTACTGAATTTAAAGCTGGAAATAGAACGTGTTTGTTTCTGAACTTTAAGTGAAGGGAAGCCTTTGAGTGGTATTGAAAGGATTTAGACAAACAAGCCTTAGTCGCGTTCTAATTTTAGAGCATTACAGAAGTAACTATAATTTGGCTATCTTCAAGGCTTAAGTGAATAGGTATCTTCTAAATCTATGTGCTCCATCTTCGGCCACATCCTCGCTTAACATCAGGTGAGATGGTGGTTAAACGTTTGAATTAAAATGCAAGGTATCTTATTGCATATTTTTATAAAATTTACATTTATGTAGATTGTGATAATTATTTTGACTCATTGACTTATAACGTGATAATTAAATTGTTGACTGCATATTAGATATATTATAATCTAGAATAAATAATAAAATTAATAATGTTACACACCCACAATAATGTTACATAATAAACACACAATATATAATAATAAACACAATAATGTTACATAATGTTACATGTTGTTAGAGAAGATTGTAAAGGAACTAATTTATATGTATATATACCCATCAAAACTGTAATCTGGTAAATAAATAAATATTTTTAAATACTCTTCTTCCATAAATATTCCATTTCAAAAATGCAAAGTTATTACATATTTCATAACTAAAAATAGATAGGTACTGTATGTTTAGAATGTCATCAATGTATTTTTAATTGTATGATCCGTTTTTTTATTATCACATAGTACTAAGTGGAACAGTTCATAAGTGCCTATACGACTTTCCTACTAGAAAGTCATCATATTAAAAACCTAACTTTTTCGAGACGAGCTCTGTTGACACCTACTGACATTTCTGTAATATGAATCTTTCGTATATTAATTCAATGATGGCAACTTCAATGATTTCCTCAGAACGGATTTGAAGCAATACATCTCATAATATAAACAGTGATTCAACAGCGGAAACCCATAACATATGAACATACATCGTAATCCCAAGAAAGTTTAGGAAATGATATCGACGGACAGTGTATATTAAATATTTACAACCGAAACTTTGGCAGCGGTACAATAACAATGCGAGTGATACGAATGCGAGGAAACTATCAATCAAAGATTTATAGAATATCAAATAATACTTTCAGATATATTGTGAGCAATATTTTTATATCCGAATCGGTATCAAATACTGTAATTACCTCCACGCGTGTCGGTTATGTATAAAATGGTGCTATCAATGATGGACATCTACAAATCGATATTTTAGAATCCGAGTTATGTGACAGAGTGCACGGAATACAGTTGTGTCAATGTCAGCGTATAAAATGTAGAATAATAGACAATGCAACAAGAATCCAAATCATTGAGGTCTTACACTCCTCAATGATCCAAATGAATTTGGGTGATATATAGCTAAGGCGCCACTGGGTTTAGTCCCCAACTTAACGAATTGGTTAAAGTTCATATGAGTTATATACACTTATTCATTCGCTAACGACCACCGAACGTTTTTTGTTTCTGTCTCGCGTAGATTGATTGGTTGAGATAATGAAATTGAAACTATTTTTTGCTTACGTCAACCTTTGGGATTGTTTGATATTGAATTATTTGATTTTGATTTTTTGTCCAAAATTAATTATAAGTACAAACAAAATCTTTACAGTGTTGCTCTTTCTTTATAATTTTAATATTGCATTTTTGATAGATAAAACAATTGTAATGATCAACTGTACCTTTAAAATACAGATAGTTACGATTAATATTTTTTTATAGAACTGATACCTGAAGACTATTTATTACATGAATTAATGTTATATAAAATGATAAAAAAAAAATTGGGATTTGAAATTCAAACATGTTATAAATAGTCTTTAGGTATCAGTAAAACATTAGTTGAAGCTACAAATAATATATAGTTATAACATATTTATATAAAAGTATAGGTATATAATGCTAAATACATAAAATAATGAATTAACCTATAAATTATGTAAATTTCGTAGTAGCTACTTTACTTCGTACATCAGTAGTAGGTATATTAATCACACTACCCCATTATTCAATTAATCCCCGAGCTTCTGCGTGGATTACGTGCCAAATTACCACATTATTGGTACTTGATTAAGTTGCGATTAGGTAGATCATTTTAGTCAACCGCATCAAGTACTTGTAGGTGAGTAGGTGATGATGTTAAAAAAACAAGTGCACATAATTACACTTAAGTAGGTATACTTTTTGTATGTAGAAAGTATAGGACACGTAAACTAGAGTTATCTATACTTACAATAAAACTGCAACGAGATGGTTACTATATATTAAAGATATTTCTGAAAATCATTTTTTAGGAGTAGGTATATAGTAATGGGATAAGAAGGAGATGGTAATGGGATAAGAGCGGAATCGTAATGGGATAGGGTCGGGATAGGAGCGGGGCGGGAGCAGGACCGGAGCGGTGCGGTAACGGGATAGGGGGGGAAGGTAACGGTATAGGAAAAGGACAGGATCGGGAACGGAGCGCGGTGGTTACGCATTCAACCAGGACGATAAAGGATAGGATTGGGAAGGTAAATGGATAGGAGGGCGAGCAAGGGGCAGGACGGGAGCTGGAACGGAAGTAAAGTGGGACGGAAAATAGTCGAAAGCAGGATGAATTACTACACTACGCGTACAAAGTCGCGGGCAACAGCTAGTAATAAATAAATTATCATAGACGGTAAATATATAATATACTGTACTTATAACTACTTTTACTTTACTATATAGGTACTTATAACTAATTTATAAACATATCAAACTCAACTCACATGACTTTGAGTGCAAATTGCTTCTGTCTGTGGTACAAACCCTTTGTATTGTCATAGTGGTGACACACAAAAGAGCATGTGACATTCGACGTTCAAGGAAGTGAGGGATGAAGTAACAGTCTACCTATTTCTTTTTGTAAAAATTAAAACCTTTTGCGCGTTGCGTTTGCAAGCACGCAGAAACCAATGGAGCATAGCCCTGAAAAATGTTATTTGGGTAACATTGGGTGTACTTTTAAAAATACCACATGTCTAGCTAGCCATGTTTAAAACGAACGGGCATTGAGTGAAACAGAAATGGCATTCATGAAAAGTCTGATGAAGTAATATAGCATGTTGGTATAAAAGCTTCATAAGATAAGATAAAGATGTCAATCGATTAAATAAATTTTATTTGTGAACGAACCTTTCTCAAAAATCCGCTGAATTTTACGAAAAACAATCTCATCTCTTATCAGTTGTATAAATTCCAAACAATACAACTGAGGTAACCCTAAATATGTTAAAAATAAAATCTGGTCGGAGTTATCCGATACAATCATAACGTGAGTGTAGCCGTTTTATATTTATAATGAAAAATAAAACTTCCGTTTATAAAAGTACCAAAGAATCTATTATTTATATACCCTTGGATATTACACTAAATGATTCAACCCATTTCTTCCTTAATAATGCTTTCTTCCTCTCCTCATATATTTCCAAAGAAAATCTTTATACAAAAAGATATGCTTAGGTAAATGTGTGAATAAAACGGGTATCATTCAGTTTCAATATCACGTAACGTTATTGCGCACTAACGTAGCTTTCGAAACGGAACGAATCATGTAGCGAAGAAATAGAATCACAGAGAGCGTTCTAGAAGTTTTTATGAACTGAAAAATCCACAGATAGTTTCTTATATTGATATATAGTAGACTATATTACCAGTTATAATAAGAATTCATTTTATAACAAGAAAAAAACGAATTCATTTCTGATGTAGTCGAAGTCCAAGGTCGAATATCGATGAAATTTATAGCACATGTATATACTGAACCCAACGCAAGAATTTTACAAATTGGTTTATAAATGACGAGTTCTGAGATAACAAACATTAAAAAAATGAATTGAGAACCTCCCGTTTTTAGAGTCGGTTAAAAAAGAAAAAGGATGGATTAATTGTTTCTTCTTTTCTATCTTCACTATTTTTAGAGACAGTGTTCAAGGTACGTGCCTATACTTAGCTAAAATAAAGACGTCGACCAGCTACTATACCAGCATCCGGAATCCAGTGCCGTAATGATGCCGAAAATCTTTAAACTTACTACTTTGATAAGCAATACGCGGATGTACTGATCAAAATTTGTTGACATTTTATACAAATTCCGTACAAAATTTAATTAATAAATCGCGGTGATTGTTTGACAGTCTGTCCCAGATTTTTACAAAATTAGGTAAGTCTTTCTATATAATCAACTGCCACAAATACGACTTAAATAAGTTGATACTCAACACATGTCCAAGCAGACCCAACCATGTTCTTGACAGGCGAGGGATGAAAAACTCGAGTCATCCTATCAACTGGCTTTGATGGAAATGCTGCTCATACTTCTCCTTGTTATTTTCGCCGAAAATATACGTGTGATACGACCATAGAAAAATGAGAATGCTTTGCCTTTCATTCTTGGGGAAGGTGTTATTTATAAAATGTGCCTTCGTTACTGGAGTTTTTTTTATTACAACTACATTAACTAATCTTTTCCGGAATAAAAAGATTTCAAGATAATTTTTTTTTGTAGTAATAATTAGGTTTCTCGAAGTTTCTGCCTTGAATCCAGCCTACAGACGACGACTTGTATCAGTGTGTATTACAAACACGTGTCTTAAATTATCATTAAGTGAATGACCAGCTCGTTTCAATACTATACTAATAATTAGTACATAAAACGTCTTTATATTTTATGCTGAGCGTTGTATTCTGTGGTTGTAGTTAAAAACATACATTATAGTAATGTAGGTAGTAGGCTTACATACAACCAAACTAACTAAACTAACAAGAAAGCGAATACATTTACAATTCATTAAAGTTCATCATTAATTCAATGGCACACAGATAGGTAACAAGAAACCCAGACGAAGTTCGCGGCAAATATCAGCGGAAGCAAAGCAAAGTCCAGTAATTAGGTAACAGAAGAAGCCAGGGCATAAATTAAGGGAGGGGCCGGAAGAGGAAAAATGTGGAACACATTTAGAAAAAAACGTAGGATTTGAGGATTCATTATTATTAGGTGTATTTTTATACCTATGCATGTTTAATTACAAAACTTATTGAACTACTTTTTTGTACAGAAGAAGGGAAGGTGAGGAAGTCGAAAGAATGAAAGGGACGGTCTGTAATCAAATACCTACATATTTATAGGATTAAGTTGGATGCTTGAGATTAGATTACGTATTACAGAGCAAAGAGACAATGCAGTGCCTCATCAACATCAGCCCATTACATTTTCACTGCTAATACACAAGATAATATTGGCCGAAATCCACCACGCTGCGCTGGCCCAGTGCGAGTTGACGGTAGATGTCACACGTTCTTGAATTTTGAGATTCTTGACATGCCGGTTTCGTCACCATATTTTCCTTTACCCTTTTGAGAGTGAGTGTTAAATCCGCACTGCGGGGCCAGCAGGAATCAAACTTCATAACGTCCGATCGTAAGTAACACGAGGTCCGAGCCACACTCGCTGTGCCTTGACACATAACGATCAGCTGTTTCTGAAAAAAAGTGTCTTGAAACAGAAAAAGGGATAGACGAAGAAATTTATATTTGGCCTTTGCGATAGCAAACTTTAAAAACATCAAAGTAAAGGAAAAGAAAATAACAAGCTATGTAGGTACCTATACTTTTTTGGGCTCGGGTCATAGAGTTGACTCAACCATGTTTGGAGTATTTTTTATGATTATGTTTTGGGCATACATGAATGTTCAAGGATGTTCAACCTTGGCAGTAAAAACCCTCACAAGCTATATCCTGGCTACGGCTCTGATTAACAACAACTTTACTAAAGATTTCGTACTGAAGCTGCCACCAAGTTCCGGAGCTACTCGTATAATGTTAAATTAAGTACGAGTTACTGATGGAAACATGAAAACAAAGGGTGTGTTGTGCGTAAGTACATACATTTGCTAACTCTGATAGAAAGAAACAAGCAAATATTAACTTGTATTACAGAGCAGTAAAAGCTTTTTTTTGTGTTTTTTTTTTAATACAGCTGGCCGCCCGCCGCCGCCGCCTGGCTCAGCTTTTCTATTTTTTATGGAACTGAGTAATGAGACGAGCAAGTCGTTCGCCTGATGGCAAGCACCACGCCTGCCCATAACAATTGCAGTGCCACCCAGAACTTTTAATACCATTAAAAGCCCTGCGTAGCACTGCATTGCGCTCATGACCACGAGACATCAGATATTAAGTCTCATATACCCAGTAATTTCGCTGGCTTGCCGGCCAGTAGCATTTTTCATGCAATATTGTAGTTCAATCTCTTTTGTTTTGGAAAGCTAAGGATATTTATGTGCCTTTAAAATCGTCATTACTGCCCTTTATGAAAGTTTGGAAAAAAGACCTACTTTTCTCGCACTACTTAATTGACAAAACTAATCGTTGTTTTTTGAATAGATGGAATGAAAATACATTTATTTTAACAAAACTTTAATGGATTCTTCGATAATTATTTCATAATATTGGCATTGCACCTTTGGAGCCAGTGCTCTAGTACTTATTATTATTAGCTCTAGTACAAATATCATCAAATTATGCAATACTGCCCTGCCAGCCAGAACGATGACGGCACTGCGCTCATCATCTGAGCCCAAACTCGCGGCAGTAGTTTAGTTGATGATACTGTCATTCAGAAACACGGAAATGTAAGCGCACTACTACTGCATGGTATGATGGTACTCGTATTACAAGCAGCCGGAGCCTACCACTCCAAAGCGCGTAAGCGGGTTTCCTCATAATGTTTTCCTTCACCTTTTTTTAGATCGAGCGAGCCTGACAAATCCGCATTAAACTTTCATTGATGGAATTCGAACCCAAGTCCGTCGGATAGTAAGGCGCACAAATTACGCTCGGCCACACTGGCTCTAAAGATTCCCTAGGTGATTCATTGCAAGAAACCTGCACTTGCCTGAAAGAGAACGCTTTTAGCGATAAGGCCGCCCATTGTAATACTTTCTTTAATTGTTTTTATGTAATGTCTTTAATTTAATGTTTGCAATAAAGCGTTCATCTATCTATCTGTATTTCTACTAAATTACTAAAGTGAATAGGTTATGTATCTACCACGAATAATAACATACACTGTTATCAATTATTAAGTCCTATATGACTTAAGGTATGTACTATTATTTACTATGTGCCTACCACAAACTATTTCCATTTCGTATTAATCTAAATTCTTAGTGCTATTGAAGACAAGGTGCACGTTTTTGGATGACGTGCTGTGATGCAGCCTTCATCTATAGCGCCTTATTGTGTTGTGCAGATAAGCTGTGACTTTGACACACAATGAGACTATAACTGATGTATGAGCTAAAGGCACGTTGTATCAAAGCCAGAGAGCGAGTGTGGCTCAGTGGGAGAACGTGCGCATTTTGATCTGAGTTCGAATCCCGCTGGCTCCGAACCACTGATTTTATTAAGTTATGTGCGGATTTAACACTAGCTCTTAAAACGGTGAAGGAAAACGTCGTGAGGAAACCGCGCGGCATATCCAAGAATTTATCACAAAATTCAAGGACGTCTGAGATCTACCAACCCGCACTGGGCCAGTGTTGTGGAATATGGCGCATACTCTCTCTACAAGTGAAGGCCCGAGTCCCAGCAATGGGAACGTAATGGGCTTGTACTGATCCTGACCTACCTACCTACTTTCTTCTATCCCATAGCTATCCTGGTCTCGGCCAGCAAATTGTAACCACCCTACCTACCTACCTACTTTTTATATATATTACTCTAACTACTCCTATCTTGAGTTACTACTGAACCAAATTATAACATTCCTAACTAGCCTAGCCTAATCCTAGCCAATAGATAACAACCACTTAATACTACCTCTGCCTCATACCTACTTAATAAAATTTCACTAATAATATAAACTCTAACATTTATACCCTCATTATCCTACTCCAGAATTATTATGATTTGATTTATGTTTGGCCAATGTGATCATATAGTAATTAGAATCCTTTATACGTTGTGATGCCGAAATAATCCATGATCTTTTAAGGTAATTAAAACAATTCATAACTAGCCCTAATAACTAAATTTAAAACCTGTACTATTATAAATATGAGAATCTCTCCTAGGTATTGTTACACTCTCAGTCATTCTAATTTGTATTTAAAGGGATAATTTCTGAATAAACAACATTAGTTAAGCAAAAGGCAAATCTATTAAACATGGATATATATTTGTAATGAAAAGTTTAAAAGATTATTTAGAAATTGACATTCTACATTTGAGAAATAAATGAATTTAATTTAATATAGAATAGTCTCGACAAAGGTTACAGCACCATCCATCCGCTGTTAACAGTGAATCTCGTCCCTGACTGGATAATTCTCCTTCGAGACTGTTCTCGGAGGTCCATGTACCTCAATCATTGGGAATTCATAAATGTTATTAATGTACTGTCTAGTCTGTCAGTTAAAATAGTTCTTCAAAAGGACAAGAGGACATTTTCTTTTAGCAAAAGTATGTCAGTCAGTTCGTTCCTAACCACACATCCATACAAGTTACTTTACTAGGTATTTAACAAATAAAACTTTCGCTACTCAGAGACAGAGTGCAGACATGGTACTCTGCTCCAAGTACCATCCTTCATGTTCATCCATCATCTAGTTCATTTCGAGACTTCCTCAAACTAGATTTAGTTTAAGAGAGTCTCTATTTAGGGCTATACAAATGCCCATCAACTTTGTTAGAATTGAACTAATGCCTAAGAATTATAATAACTATGAATATTCCTAAACTAGGTAAACTTCCTGTTCATATAAAATCTACTCCTGATAGTAATTTATCAGAGTAAAAGGTAAGTTCGTACTTTTAATCAAGTCACCAAAGTAATATTATACCGCTGAGATAAGTATTCCATTTAGTCAGAATAATCCAACTCTACAAACATAGATATTAACAGTACCTAATTTGTACCAGCCATAATAATAAGTAAAATATTATTTCAATTCAATGGTGTAGGATTTAGTTATCCAAAATAATGATTCAATCACTTATCAGTCCTGTTTCTCAGGAAGAATCTGAATTAGACATTCAAGTTAAATGTAATAGTAGATTTAGACAGTGACTAATAAAATAGTATCTGCCACTTTAATAAGTGAAACAGAACCATACAACCAACTTGGCAAGTATGTCTAAAGGTACCATATGTGCTTAGTTTCTCTTGTTTAAGAAATTCGATGCTTATGGTAGACCTGGTCAGTGACTACAATAATAGTGTCTCTAATCCGTCTGGTATAGAGTTCACACTATAGGCTGCTTTTTGCTCACCTAGTTTAACCGAAATGTACCACTTGCACTTTTCTTTGAAGAGTCAAAATCTGAATAATTTATATTGTTATCTTTTCAGCTTTCAACCTTTAAAACATTGATCTGAGTCAATAAAAGAATCACTATCTGTCAATAGTTTTATTTTAAAGTGTATATTCACCCAAATTGGAAAAGGATTATTGTTAATTAGCAATAGTTTATCCATATTTCCTATTTCCCTCGGCAATCCTGAAAAGTCCTAATAACCTATGTTTCCTAAGTGTTCCTATCCATCTAAAAGTCTCCTAAAATGTAGTTACTTACCAATCCTGAAAAGTCCCTATTTGTTTACTTTCCCTAAAACGTTTCCTATCCACCTAACTTCCCTAAAACCCTACTTTCTACCCTAAATATATTCCTAATCTATCTAAAAGTCCTAGCTAATAACAAATCTAGGGATAAATCCCACATTTACATTTAAACGTGTAAGTTTTCACGGTGTAATGAAAACCCCCCTATAAAAGACGCTTTCCGTAGCCACAGAAATTGTCACCTGACTATTCTAACGACGGGATTGAGAAGGTATCTCGACTAATCCTATCACCTGTGTGTTTAGTTTCCTTACCCAAGACCGAAGTCGGATGGGCTTGGAAACAGGACAGAGACATAAAAGGAAATAAATAAGTATATAAATAAAGACCAATTCCAATGACTCTGTTCATAGTAAGGCAAGTGTGTTACCACATGGATTCACTTCGACGAGCCCCTTGCCCTCAGATAAACAGAATGCATTAGAAATGAGAGACTGGTTAGTCGAAAAGCATCAATCGACTGCTTGCTCGTCTCAGGCAAGCCCCTTCCGTTAGGAAGTTGAACCAAGGAGAAACCATTTAACACCGCAAGGCGGTACCCCTTTGGCCATGACACTTCGTCATGTGTGTTCTGTGATCAAACAACTAAGCTCTTAAACCACAAGCCGCGTTTTCCCTAATAATAAAAAAAAACCCACTAAAGAAAACTTCTGTACATTGCCATCGCTATAACACTAAGAATCCATTATCCGAACCTCAGAACCCACAAAGGACTGCATCACAATCCCCTATAGACTCCAAAACCCAAACAATAAATCCTTTAAACAACACTAAAAATTGTAAATTAAACTCACTGAAATTAAATTAATTAACTATGGCAAACTCAGAAATCTTCCCTAGTAATCCCACCAACTAATATCGGGAGCCCAGCCACTCAAACACAGAGAGCGCCAAAATGTAGAAGTAAAAGAACAAGTCCTCGAACAAGTCCTTGAACAAGTCTTTTAACAAGTGCCCCAGTGAACCCTTGCTTCCCTTTATATAGCTTTTTGAGTCGCCACATCAGCGAAATCCTAGTACATCCTGCCACATCCTTTTCTCGTACACTAAAAGCTTCTGTAACTCCTACGTGTTTAAATCGATAATCCTGCATTCTACATTAATAACTGGTACATTGAGCGACATTTCCATTTTTACCAATCAAGATTAACTATCATCTCTCATGTATTTAAGTCATTATTCCTCCATCCTTACGTTAGCGTTTTAGGCCCTTTTAGAATTTATTAATTTCCGCGCATGCGTACTAACTACTGCGCATGCGTAGTAACCATCAACTGCGCTTCATCGCCCCGCCCACTTTAATTTGTTTAAATGTTTATTCTGAATATTGTTCAACAGTAGTGTGCAAACTTGCTCACTTTTTCCAATTAGCTATACTAAAATAACTTTATATTTGTCCTGCTGAAAACCTTTCTCTGTTGATATAAGTATCTCAAATTATTGTTCGAATAATACTAAGCTAAGGTTATAATTCTGTACTATGTAGATTAATTTTAATGATATTCCTTTATTTTATGAAATTTAATTCTCATTATTCTTACGCATACTCTATTAACTATATTCCTATGCCTTTATTTATTTAATTACATTAATTAATGCTACTCCTCATTTGTTAAAGATTCTGAAACGTTTATTACATAACCAAACAAGATAATCATTTATTTATTTGTGAAATGGACAATCGGGTTAAATGAACCTGACTTGTCACAATCAACCCCCAAAATTTACGCAGGTGTTTTCCTTAAAACCCGTAGAAAATTTTCCCCTTATATTAAAAAAATTCTCAAATAAATAAGTTTTAATTGACTCACAAGGATTTCCTTCCAGCCTTTACTAATCATTAAAATAAATATGATCAAATTTAACTGAATATGTAACTTATGAAAGTGCAAGAATTAGAAGAATTCACAATTTAATTACACCCAACCCCCCTTTTGTAATAACTAACTTAACCCATAGTTATAACCTATTTTTTATAAGTATCTGAATTTACAAACAATCTAACCTGTTGTCCTTGTTTTCAAATTTTTATGCCAATTTTGTGTGGTGTGTTTTTAAACCAAACCAGATGTAACCATCACAAGAGCAAATACTCTCAGTTTATAACATATTAATCATGTTCAATCATCGCTTTCACAAGGACAATATAGCTTCCGCCAGGGAAATCTGAGTTGTGAGTTCAAACTAATCCTAGTGATTTAATATGAAATTTTCCAAGCTAAACAACTTTTCTTTAGCCGGGAACGTTTTCACACATCCCTCAGAAACTATATTTCTTTAATAGCTTGAGCCATGACTTTCCATTGATCGCTAAGCTCCACCAAGAAATTCCCCCTCTATAATAATTACCTCTCCTTTGGTGCTTGAATAGTGTTCTTAAAGAAATGTTAGCTTCTTGTGTAGTAAAGAAGATTTTATAAGGTCCCAGCCATGCACTGATTATAATCCTGTCTTCTGACCTAACCTAACACATATTTCATCTCATAAAATCTTCCACTTTGCATAGTGTTGTGTATTTGATCCCAAAAGACAACAAGCTGTCTCCAATTTATAATCCGCCAAATCATTAGGGCCCCTTTCATACCAAAATATGTCAAAAGTCATTAGTAGTCATATGTAAATTTGTAATGTCTAAAATTTCAATTAATTCCTTTCAGAGCCGCCTCTCATTGCGAAACTTTCCACCTGTAATGACTTAGACAGAATCTTTATTAATTGGAAACACGACCGTATCGATTAACCCCTGATTTACAATTTCCTTCACTAATCTGTAGATATAAATAACACTACTGAATGTCAACAAACCCCGGCTTTAATTTACATACCAACCCCTAGTCTAGAAAAATCCTATACGCCCTCACAAGTCACATTAAGTTAACTAGCAAAATCCTCACTGACCTTCCTTGAGCCACCAATGCATAGTTTAATTCTAAATTCACCCATTTAAACACCTTTTTAACTAAAAAACAAATAAAAATCTCTCTTGTATATCCCTTTTTTTTTTTTGACATTTTTACGCACAGATTAAGCACACACTATTTTTAGGGTGCGTTCAGTGCCGAACCCAACAATTATTACGCTCCGTTCACCACGACCAAAATGAGACTATCCACTTCACCTAATCTCTAACTCCTATTGTTTTACCCTAAAATCTAATTGTATGACCACTAATGATTTACCTTAATATCGAATGTAAATTTATAATTAGTTTAATTTTCCTTGACCTTTAGCCTATAAAATTAACTATAATATAGCTAGTGACGTCTAACAACATTATTCCAACAAGTACTCATATTTTTGCCACACCAAGAACGTTTTTCTTTCTTTCTTTTTTCCTTCCTTTTTTTTCTATGCAAACTAATTCAATCAAAACATATGCAGATATTGAACGCATCCCTGTTTGACAAGTGACATAAGGAAAATTATGAGCCTATTGCCACAACTCAAAAATATCGCTCACTTTTACTGCCATAGATTAAAACTCCTTATTTTATTTGATCATCGCCGAATATCGATTTTCATATTCCCTATTTGTTTCCGAATTTCAATGAAATTTATAGTTTCCTATAGTTAAATAAAACAAATTAAATATATATACATAGATAACAATGAATTTTAATTAACAGTAATTAACCTGCCTTAGCTTACACACTAAGTATCCAAAAGGTATGCCTAGTCGTTGTGTACTCGATTCTATGGTAAAATATTTAAACTCGATTCTATTCTGTTCCCGCCTTTTGTCTATGTCAATTGATTCTATTTTTTTTGAATTCCTTAAAATTTGTGACGCAGCCTCCCAGCAAACATCAAATACCCAAAATTATTCAGTGTCTGGAAAACCAAACCATCACACAGCCCCAACAATCACCCAGCTCAATCACAAAGGATCACCTCTCTTTATTACTTCTTTCTTTCATGTCTTCTCCCACCTTCATCATGTCATCTTCCGACAAACTCATTCACAAATATCCCTGTCTCTGGGATCCTCAACATCCGGATTTCAGAGACAGGACCATCCGTTCTAACTGTCTCATCAAACTCACCTCTGACTTCAATAAGCTCTCTATTTATCCTCTTTCCCCTAATGATATTCGCCGTAAACTTAAAGCATACACCACCAAACTTCGCCGTCGCGCCAAAACTCTTTCCGTAAGTACCTTACTACTTTCTTACTTATTTTACCTACCAAATTCCCAATTATAATTACTTTATCTAATACACTCCCTTTTACCGCTTAATTTTTTTTTCAGAAACTTCCCTCTTCAAACCCGGTTCCCGAGTCCTCCAGTTCTAATCAACTTTCCCTACCTCCTCCTATTTTTCCTCTTCCTTCAACTTCTTTTACTGAACTTCCTTCTCCCTCTTCTCCTACAACTTCCTCTTCTGTATTCGAAGAACTTTCTCAGCTCTCTCCCACGAAAAAAAAACTTGTCACTCCTCTTCTCAAAACTATCCTCTCTCTTTCTCAAAATAACCTCATCAATGAACACACCACTATCTCCCTCTGCCCTATTTCTACCCACTGTTCTTCCTCTCATCACCCTACTACCTCCAATACTACTTCTCTCCCCCAACCCCCTCTTCCTTCTCCTGACGTAAGTGTTTTAAATTTTCTTCCTATATGTAATTTGATTAACTTTGTTTCTTCCCTGATACTAATGAACTCTTGCATTTTTCAGATTACTTCTCCCATTCAACTGGACTTCAACGACTTGCTCGACGATATTGACGCCTACCTTTCCTAATTCGTAAGTTCCTTGTCCTTTTTAATAGTATGTTAAATATTTTTTTTTTCTAATCTCACTAACTTAAATTCTAATGCTAGTTTCAAAAGTTTTTTTTTTTTTTTTTTTTTGTGAAAGGCCGCCACACACCCCTCTCTTTGCAAATTACTTCTAACTTCCTCTCTAACCCGTCCTACTTCTAGCTTATCCTCTACTCCTTTTATCTCCTTATCAAATGTTAACTGAGTGGTTTTTCCATACATGATTTCACTAGGAGTATATCTTGTGCTCTCATGAAAGGTATTATTATATAGCAACTCTATTTTAGGTAACATAGTAGTCCAACCTTTATGATTATTTCTACAATATGTTCTAAACAGTCGTCCCAACTCCTTGTTTACTCTTTCAGTTGTATTAGGACGTGGATTCCTAACTGTAGTGTATAATACTTTTACCCCAGCTTGTCTCATGCTCTCCTTCCAAATTTTACTAGCAAATTGCGTACCAGTGTCTGACATTATAGCCTTTGGCTTTATAATATCAAAGAATCTCTTTGTCTTGCCGATTACTGCTCTACTTGTTGCTTTTCTTAACCCATACAATTTTACAAATTTACTAAAAGAATCTTGAATCACCAATATATATTGCATACCAAAAATGCCTGCTGGTAATGGTCCATATAAATCAATCATAACTATCTCTCCTATCTCTCTAGTGATTATTGAACAACAGGGTCCCACATTTTTCACCGTATCACTTTTAGTTATTTGACATTCATGACATACCCTTATTATCTGCCTTACTAGTTTGTTAATCCCTCTCCAATAAAATCTATCCCTTACATATTTTATCACCTTGAACACCCCTTGATGACCCATTTCTATGTGAACCTGCTTGATTATTTCGCTTCCAGTATCAATCAAACCTATTACAGCAAGATCAAAAATTTGAATTTCTATTTCTGTTTTAAATGTAACCTGACTATTCTCTTCCAATTCGTTTTCCTCAAAGACAGAAGTAACTACATCTCCCAACTCCCTATATTCTAATTCAGTTTGTTCTATTTTTAATTTCAATACTTCAACTATCTGTTCGGGGACCAACATTTCTTTAACCCTGCTTACTTGGTATCCTAACCCCTCAGTTTGTTGACGCTCCAAAATACTAATTTTAATTGGTACTTTAAGTCCTTTGTCACCTTTCCCTAAGATTTGCCCTGGTTCCCATCCCATTTTCCGCATTATATTTAATGATGTGTTCCCTAATAAGGAAGCTGATTCGGGAACGTAACCTTCAGCCTCCCCTAGTTTAACTCTACGCTCTGAACATTATCTAACTCATTAGTTTGTATATTATTAACATTCCTCTTTTGGACCGCTTCTGGTTTCTGCCATTTTTTATAATTTTGTTGAAATCCTCTTTTCCGCTTCTCAAACTCTTGACTTTGTGTTGACGAAGAATAACCTGGTGTCTCTTGTTTATTTATATCATCCAAATTCCTAAGAAATTCGGCGGTTTCTATAATAGTATTCGTTTTCGCAGTCGCCCAAATTTGTTGAACGTGCTTTGGGTAATGTCTCATCATATCAGCAATCAATTGCTTCTCTGGTATATTACAAGAAAGCATTTGAACTCTGCCAACAAAATGTAAGAAATAATTCAACATAGAAGGATTCTTTTGTCGATCCCATCTACCTTGCACCAAACTCCGCCTGAGTTCATTCTGTTCACTTTCACCCCAAAAAGTTGTTAAAAAGTCAGTCCTAAAATCTTCAATTCCTGTCCATCTCCTCTTATACACTCGCGCCCAATCCCTGGCTTCTCCAACTAGGCAATCCTGTATTAGATCGATGTCTTTCCCTTCCTTTGTCGCTCTTTTTAAATAATTTTCTAAATCCTCTAAAAATGTTACTGGATGTATTGTTGCATCGCCTCCAAACTTAGGTTTCTCTAAGGAGATATTTCTCACATTATAAATTATATTTCTATATTCTTCAACTGGTAGTTCCTTTTCCTTCACTTTATCAATTGTCTGTAAGTTACCTTCCTTATTGTTATGCACTGGTTGCTTTACCGAATCTTCTATACAAAAACTTTGCCCTTCTCTTCTCTCTTCTCTAATTCCTCCATTTGAACTCAGAGGATTTTCTAAATTTCTTAAGGTTGTCTTAGTGGTTCGAACATCATCACTTAATTCATTTAATTTGCTTGCTAATGTGCCTATAGCTCGCCTAATCATACGATAAGCTAATCCTGTTCCTTTTCCTCTATCGCCCTTTGCTTTAGATCTTGTTACTGTAGACAACTGGCGTCTCGGTGATACATGGCTTCTTCTAGTTTCCTCTTGTATATATAATTCCTCCTCTACTCTCACATTCGAATCTTCAGTACTAATTACTGTTTCCTGTTCTCTAAATCTAGCCGGTGCTTTTCGTTTTCGTTTTGGTGTTGAAACTTCCATGCCTCCTCTTTTTTATTAACTTTTAATTTAAATTACTCTTTTTTTTCCTTTTATAATTTTACCCTTTTTTTTATATTTTTATTTTATACTTTTCTTAAAGTTAAATACTTTTGCAACTCATTCGTGTTTAGCTCTGTAACAAAATTTTATAACTTATTTTAACTTGACTAAATACTTGTATCTCAAAACTCCCTTAAAACCTCTATACTTCAAATCAATGCAACCGTCAATGTCACTGTCACTCCATTACTGTCACACAACAACACACAAACTCTATGTTCATTGAGGTCTTACATTATAGAGGGATAATTACGAAGTTTTCCGACCTAAAAAAGGATAGCGCTATACAACAGGCTCTTATAAAGAACGAGGTACAACTATTATCATTTTGTCTCTATCGCGTAACCCATTTTCTTAACATTGGTCATGACATGTTAAGTCAAAATAGTGGCCCGGCAGGGTCGGCTTGTGGTTTTTTAATTTGTGTTGTGGTATTTTTTATTATTTTTAAGTGAATCTTTGTGAATGTGTACTAGAAACAATTTAGAATTGAATGTGAAAAAATATTCGGGTGTTCCATTCATGGTGAAGTGAAAATTGTACTGAAAGATTAAGTTTTCAAACGTATGTGTTTTTCTTGTGTTTATTGATGTTTTTCGGTAACTATAATTTATGTGGATGTAACTATACATCGGGTTCGACAATTAGAACCTGCATTTGGCTTGATATATTCAGTTTTCGGTGTTATTTTGTTAAAACAACATTGACCAGTTTCGTGTGTCAGTGTGGCCATCGTATAAACATTTCAGTTCCCATTACGTCGGGTAACAAATTGCATATTTTTGTAAAATGTTAAATGTATTAAAATTGTGCATTATTAAACCATTTAATTAAGATATAGGTAATAAAAGTAGTTAATGATTATAGTTTTTATTTAATTTGAAATTAAAAAGTTAAAGTTTAGTAAGAGGAGAGTAGAATTGTTTTAATAGTAAAGGCATTCGCCTCTTATGTAAGAACATATGTTGTAAATAAATTCTTATTTTGTGTAATAAATTTATCTTACAGGTCCTTGCTGTCGATTACTATGGCCAATCATCCAATTCCATTGATGGATCACAATCCTACAATAAAAATGTAAGCACCGAATCTCGGATTTCTAATCCTAATTAACGCCACATAGTGAGAACGAGTTCATGAACGTAGACTTCATCATCATGTGAACGTCAAGGCTGTTCAGGACACAAAAGGACAATCCGTTTCGGGTTAGTGTAGTGAATTGACAGTTATGTATAGTTAGTGCTATCCAATACGGTGGTATGGTCAATGTAATAATTGACTTTCATAAGTACGTCTGTGATCTACTCCGACAGTATGACATTTAACTGAGACACTATGCTATTTAGAATAATTCAAGTGTTTTTTTTAACATTGTGTTTATCTATCTACCTATATCCTAAGTATCAGTTGTTCTTCTATTGTAAATTTTACCTGTATGGAAATAATGAATGTATGTATATTGTATAAATGTGTCATATATTTTATTTGATTATTTTATTTACCTAACTGGTTTAATCCTAGATAAAACCTGGTTTACAACAAAATATTAATGATTGCATAAGAAGCATACCGTAAGGAAATGTAGTTACCGCAATTTCATTCAAGCTCTGCGTTGTAGCGCCGCCACTATAACTTCAGAAAGTCGTAGGTAGTTGGTCTGTAAAAGGTACGAAATCTGTACTATTATTCTGTGGCCACGCTAGAACGTATTCATTACTCGGCCACCTAAAAGAGACCTTCACCTTTTGATCTGTTTACAGGAGTCTATCATAAAAAGTAATTTCTAGATTTTTCGACAACATATGCATATTCCCTATATCCCTATTCTTTCACTCTGGGGTACAGAATAGTACAGATGTCCTACCTTTTACAGACCAACCACGAACTGCTGAAGTTATAGTGGCTGCAATGCAACGCAGAACACGTTACATTTTCATTCAAGCGAATGGGAGAATTTTTCATAGGTATGGTAAACACTCCAAAATTACTGTCAAAAAACTATTGCTGTCCAAAAGTGTTACGCTGTCAAGGACTCTATAGTGTCATTCCTCAATGTCTATGTTAGACTATGATCTGAACAAATTACTCAAACAAACAATAAAAAACTTTCTAAGTTCCTTCCTTAATTCTTCCTTTCCAGACTTCCCATCATTCCCTAGTTCCAAAACATAATCCAAACACCCAAAAATCCGCAATCAACCAAGCCATTGATCGCTTGCAAGTGCACCCGTCACACCAAAACTGATCAAGGATCCCCTGAAGTCTATATAGCAATGAACCTCTCAAACTGCATATTACCAGGTATTTATAACTATTATTATTAACCCTTATTTACCGTATCTAAGACTAGTGACTCATTATATAACTCGCTTTTAAAATAACCTATAAACAAATGGTTTCCACTCGTTATGCCTAACTTATAAACCCCTTAATGTATAAAGTCTTTAGCCTAACCTAAATCTAACAAATAGTACTTCTTTTTCCAGATGTTGTTACCACTAACTACTACAACTCATCTCTGACTTCATGGAACATCAGACCCCAAGAAAACAGACTTTTACCACCGAATATCTCCTGTTTATACAGCTCAACTACAACTCTTAAGGAAGCATTTTTATTCACTAATAAGGTAACAAATTCCCACTTTACATTTCTAACACATTTTTCAACAATCATTCATCAAACAATCTAACTTGCAACTCTATTTATATCTTTTATATATTTCAGATTGGGCCAACTCAACGCTACACCAACGGCTCAACAAGTCTCTAAACTAATTTCAGCTCACCCCTGCCAGTAGAGAAACTAATTCATTCGTTCTGTTTGTTATTAAATATCATAAATAAAATCCTTTTTTTTACAAATATATAAATAAAATAAAAGAACTAGGATAAATAATAAGATCCTACTAGAACTGTTTTAAACCTCTCCTATTTCACGACAACAAATTGTACAAGAGTTAATCTCTTGTACTGTTACTTAAGATCAAATCATAACATTCTAGAACACTTTGCCACTGCTTATAACCATCAATCCTATCCAAAACCAACCTACTTCCTACACAATTATCCTAGGTTATTACTACAGTCCCATATTATACAGCAGTAACTCATCCTACTCATTCTAGACAAAAGCAACCAAATGTACCCAAACATCTTAATCCTAATCATGTCGGCTCCTATTATAATATCCTGGTCACGGCACCAAATTGTACTGATCCTGACCTACCTACCTACTTTCTTCTATCCCATAGCTATCCTGGTCTCGGCCAGCAAATTGTAACCACCCTACCTACCTACCTACTTTTTATATATATTACTCAGGTTATGTATCTACCACGAATAATAACATACACTGTTATCAATTATTAAGTCCTATATGACTTAAGGTATGTACTATTATTTACTATGTGCCTACCACAAACTATTTCCATTTCGTATTAATCTAAATTCTTAGTGCTATTGAAGACAAGGTGCACGTTTTTGGATGACGTGCTGTGATGCAGCCTTCATCTATAGCGCCTTATTGTGTTGTGCAGATAAGCTGTGACTTTGACACACAATGAGACTATAACTGATGTATGAGCTAAAGGCACGTTGTATCAAAGCCAGAGAGCGAGTGTGGCTCAGTGGGAGAACGTGCGCATTTTGATCTGAGTTCGAATCCCGCTGGCTCCGAACCACTGATTTTATTAAGTTATGTGCGGATTTAACACTAGCTCTTAAAACGGTGAAGGAAAACGTCGTGAGGAAACCGCGCGGCATATCCAAGAATTTATCACAAAATTCAAGGACGTCTGAGATCTACCAACCCGCACTGGGCCAGTGTTGTGGAATATGGCGCATACTCTCTCTACAAGTGAAGGCCCGAGTCCCAGCAATGGGAACGTAATGGGCTTGTACTGATCCTGACCTACCTACCTACTTTCTTCTATCCCATAGCTATCCTGGTCTCGGCCAGCAAATTGTAACCACCCTACCTACCTACCTACTTTTTATATATATTACTCTAACTACTCCTATCTTGAGTTACTACTGAACCAAATTATAACATTCCTAACTAGCCTAGCCTAATCCTAGCCAATAGATAACAACCACTTAATACTACCTCTGCCTCATACCTACTTAATAAAATTTCACTAATAATATAAACTCTAACATTTATACCCTCATTATCCTACTCCAGAATTATTATGATTTGATTTATGTTTGGCCAATGTGATCATATAGTAATTAGAATCCTTTATACGTTGTGATGCCGAAATAATCCATGATCTTTTAAGGTAATTAAAACAATTCATAACTAGCCCTAATAACTAAATTTAAAACCTGTACTATTATAAATATGAGAATCTCTCCTAGGTATTGTTACACTCTCAGTCATTCTAATTTGTATTTAAAGGGATAATTTCTGAATAAACAACATTAGTTAAGCAAAAGGCAAATCTATTAAACATGGATATATATTTGTAATGAAAAGTTTAAAAGATTATTTAGAAATTGACATTCTACATTTGAGAAATAAATGAATTTAATTTAATATAGAATAGTCTCGACAAAGGTTACAGCACCATCCATCCGCTGTTAACAGTGAATCTCGTCCCTGACTGGATAATTCTCCTTCGAGACTGTTCTCGGAGGTCCATGTACCTCAATCATTGGGAATTCATAAATGTTATTAATGTACTGTCTAGTCTGTCAGTTAAAATAGTTCTTCAAAAGGACAAGAGGACATTTTCTTTTAGCAAAAGTATGTCAGTCAGTTCGTTCCTAACCACACATCCATACAAGTTACTTTACTAGGTATTTAACAAATAAAACTTTCGCTACTCAGAGACAGAGTGCAGACATGGTACTCTGCTCCAAGTACCATCCTTCATGTTCATCCATCATCTAGTTCATTTCGAGACTTCCTCAAACTAGATTTAGTTTAAGAGAGTCTCTATTTAGGGCTATACAAATGCCCATCAACTTTGTTAGAATTGAACTAATGCCTAAGAATTATAATAACTATGAATATTCCTAAACTAGGTAAACTTCCTGTTCATATAAAATCTACTCCTGATAGTAATTTATCAGAGTAAAAGGTAAGTTCGTACTTTTAATCAAGTCACCAAAGTAATATTATACCGCTGAGATAAGTATTCCATTTAGTCAGAATAATCCAACTCTACAAACATAGATATTAACAGTACCTAATTTGTACCAGCCATAATAATAAGTAAAATATTATTTCAATTCAATGGTGTAGGATTTAGTTATCCAAAATAATGATTCAATCACTTATCAGTCCTGTTTCTCAGGAAGAATCTGAATTAGACATTCAAGTTAAATGTAATAGTAGATTTAGACAGTGACTAATAAAATAGTATCTGCCACTTTAATAAGTGAAACAGAACCATACAACCAACTTGGCAAGTATGTCTAAAGGTACCATATGTGCTTAGTTTCTCTTGTTTAAGAAATTCGATGCTTATGGTAGACCTGGTCAGTGACTACAATAATAGTGTCTCTAATCCGTCTGGTATAGAGTTCACACTATAGGCTGCTTTTTGCTCACCTAGTTTAACCGAAATGTACCACTTGCACTTTTCTTTGAAGAGTCAAAATCTGAATAATTTATATTGTTATCTTTTCAGCTTTCAACCTTTAAAACATTGATCTGAGTCAATAAAAGAATCACTATCTGTCAATAGTTTTATTTTAAAGTGTATATTCACCCAAATTGGAAAAAGGATTATTGTTAATTAGCAATAGTTTATCCATATTTCCTATTTCCCTCGGCAATCCTGAAAAGTCCTAATAACCTATGTTTCCTAAGTGTTCCTATCCATCTAAAAGTCTCCTAAAATGTAGTTACTTACCAATCCTGAAAAGTCCCTATTTGTTTACTTTCCCTAAAACGTTTCCTATCCACCTAACTTCCCTAAAACCCTACTTTCTACCCTAAATATATTCCTAATCTATCTAAAAGTCCTAGCTAATAACAAATCTAGGGATAAATCCCACATTTACATTTAAACGTGTAAGTTTTCACGGTGTAATGAAAACCCCCCTATAAAAGACGCTTTCCGTAGCCACAGAAATTGTCACCTGACTATTCTAACGACGGGATTGAGAAGGTATCTCGACTAATCCTATCACCTGTGTGTTTAGTTTCCTTACCCAAGACCGAAGTCGGATGGGCTTGGAAACAGGACAGAGACATAAAAGGAAATAAATAAGTATATAAATAAAGACCAATTCCAATGACTCTGTTCATAGTAAGGCAAGTGTGTTACTACATGGATTCACTTCGACGAGCCCCTTGCCCTCAGATAAACAGAATGCATTAGAAATGAGAGACTGGTTAGTCGAAAAGCATCAATCGACTGCTTGCTCGTCTCAGGCAAGCCCCTTCCGTTAGGAAGTTGAACCAAGGAGAAACCATTTAACACCGCAAGGCGGTACCCCTTTGGCCATGACACTTCGTCATGTGTGTTCTGTGATCAAACAACTAAGCTCTTAAACCACAAGCCGCGTTTTCCCTAATAATAAAAAAAAACCCACTAAAGAAAACTTCTGTACATTGCCATCGCTATAACACTAAGAATCCATTATCCGAACCTCAGAACCCACAAAGGACTGCATCACAATCCCCTATAGACTCCAAAACCCAAACAATAAATCCTTTAAACAACACTAAAAATTGTAAATTAAACTCACTGAAATTAAATTAATTAACTATGGCAAACTCAGAAATCTTCCCTAGTAATCCCACCAACTAATATCGGGAGCCCAGCCACTCAAACACAGAGAGCGCCAAAATGTAGAAGTAAAAGAACAAGTCCTCGAACAAGTCCTTGAACAAGTCTTTTAACAAGTGCCCCAGTGAACCCTTGCTTCCCTTTATATAGCTTTTTGAGTCGCCACATCAGCGAAATCCTAGTACATCCTGCCACATCCTTTTCTCGTACACTAAAAGCTTCTGTAACTCCTACGTGTTTAAATCGATAATCCTGCATTCTACATTAATAACTGGTACATTGAGCGACATTTCCATTTTTACCAATCAAGATTAACTATCATCTCTCATGTATTTAAGTCATTATTCCTCCATCCTTACGTTAGCGTTTTAGGCCCTTTTAGAATTTATTAATTTCCGCGCATGCGTACTAACTACTGCGCATGCGTAGTAACCATCAACTGCGCTTCATCGCCCCGCCCACTTTAATTTGTTTAAATGTTTATTCTGAATATTGTTCAACAGTAGTGTGCAAACTTGCTCACTTTTTCCAATTAGCTATACTAAAATAACTTTATATTTGTCCTGCTGAAAACCTTTCTCTGTTGATATAAGTATCTCAAATTATTGTTCGAATAATACTAAGCTAAGGTTATAATTCTGTACTATGTAGATTAATTTTAATGATATTCCTTTATTTTATGAAATTTAATTCTCATTATTCTTACGCATACTCTATTAACTATATTCCTATGCCTTTATTTATTTAATTACATTAATTAATGCTACTCCTCATTTGTTAAAGATTCTGAAACGTTTATTACATAACCAAACAAGATAATCATTTATTTATTTGTGAAATGGACAATCGGGTTAAATGAACCTGACTTGTCACAGGCTGATGATGATCAAAGCCAGGCTTGGCCAGGCTAGGCCAGGCTACGTATCTACGGCACTTTTTCGTATGTATAGTAAACTAATTAATTATTAATTAGTATGTTAACTAAATCAAGTGTGGCGATCAAAAGCTTAAATTATATGATTAGTAATTTTAGTGCAGGTTTAAATTACTGGGCATATGAGACTTAATATCTGATGTCTCGGGGTGATGAGCGCAATGAAGTACTACACAACACTTTTCACGGTAAGATCTGGGTGGCACTGCAATGTTATGGGCAGGCATGGCGATTACCATCAGTTCAACGACATGCTCGTCTCATTAATCAGTTCCATAAAATATAAAAAGTTGTTTGTTAATTTTATAGTAGGTAAGTATGTATGTCAATCTAGGAGTTTTCAAGTCATGAGTGAACACGTAAGTACTATCTTGGCAAGCGTGCTACATCGTCGACCGCATCGTCGCTTACCATCAGGTGAGATACTGGTCACGCAAGCCAATAATAAATAAAAACAATATAAACAAATGTCGTGGCCCGATCGTAGTTCACATCATGAAGTGCACGATTCTTTCATGAAATGCCACCATTTCATTCATAGGTCAACTAGTCCTAAAATATTGGAAAACACTAATAGAATAAATTTGTACATAAAATTAGAATAGACGTTCTATCTGTTTTAGGTCTTTGTCCTTTTAAGGTTCTTAACGACGGCTTGCGGTCTCGGCAGACAGTAACTTTTCTTTGAGGTCCAAGTCCTATGTTAATAAGTGTCTGTTATGCTATGGTATGTTATGGTATGTTACGTTAGTCCTTCGGTTTGTGGGGTACCTATACATATAAGTAATTACAAAAGTTTGTGTGTTAGTGTGTTTGTTCCCTCTTCACGCCGCAACGACTAAACGGATTTTGATAAAATTTGGTATAGTGATATACTCTAAATCTTGCGTGGAATAACACATAGAGTAGTATACTCTTAGTCCCTATAACAATAAGCTTAACAAAAAATAAAATTGTGGGTATTGAGACATCCACCAAACTCGCGCTGAGCCCACGTGGTGGATTTTGACTATTTATTACTCACCATAATTTGTACTTTGATTGTTATTAAAATTACAAACAAAAATAATTTGATTTAGGTATGTCCTGCATGCCATGGTCCCACAACACCCAGATACGAGATAAATGCTTCTGCTTTTTTAACCGACTTCAAAAAGGAGAAGGTTCTCTATTCGTTTGATTTTGTATGTTTTTTACCTCAGAAGTCCGTCATTCATGAACCGATTTGGAAAATTATTTTTGCGTTGGGTTCAGTATAGCTACGGGGTAGTCCCATATACATTTCATCGATATTTGACCTTGGGCTTCGAAGATACATTGAAATTGGTTTTTGTTTGATAAAACGTATACTGTTTCTGTGCACAAATATTTGTCCCGTCGCGAGAATCGAACCCACAACCTCAGTGGTGAATGAGATTTGACCCAACCTGCCCAACCACTACAGCACAGAGGCTGACAGTGTACTGACATCACAGTTGTACCATCTTCGAGTATAAATTGGTGTGTTTCTGTTCCTAAGCTCCACATCCTTTTTCTCCATCCATCTTTCTTATTCGTGTTCTCGTGAGAGTCGCACCCCCTTAGAGGTATCTGAGGAACCTTAGGGAATGCTTCAGGACACTCTCAATTGTTACTGTTATATAAATCACTAAATTCGAATTAACTGGAAAGCGATCATTTTCAATAATTATTGAAATATCGGTATTTAAAGCGAATCCATTATACGTCAGGCTATTAATCTTAACAGAAACACGTGTAGCCATGAAAGTTTGGATCGGTCGTGGTGTTTGTCTCGGTATAACCATGCCGAAGTTTACAAGTAATTACGACCCCTTTGTATGACCGTAATGGAATCCGGTCCGTATCGCTCGGCAAACAAGCTTTTACTGGAGGTAACTACCCTGTGTATTACGTAGGTATACCCAACACCCAAAAATAAAATATATAAGTAACTTAACGTAACTTAAAAATGACCTAAGTAGACTTTGGGTTTGAAAGTATTCTTGAAGAGCATAACTTCGCCTTTCGAGTACAGTAGTAAAAAACCTACACCTACACCTACCTAACTTCTGCAAACAGATAACTAAAGCGCTTGGAGCAACCTACGTCGATCTTTATGCAAACGCGTAAATTCATGATGCTGTGTGACTGGGTTCGTAGACAGGTAGCAAACAACCCGCTACCACTGTGCCCTCCATGCGTCAGCTATGTAAACTATATAGGTATAAATATAGCGTAAAGTAACACGACAGCGTGATTATTTTTTTTTGACTTCGCTCTGTCTGTGTCACGGCATTTAACCAGTATCAAATAAAATAAATGCCTAGATATTCTAGTTTATCAATAAAATTTAAGTATAGGGACTTAATATTATATGTATAGTTTTTTTTTGGTAACTTGATGTTGATCACTTTGTTTTCCGAAGAAAACAAAAATAAATAAGTTAATTATTTATGCCAGGCCCTAAATAAATTACCCTTTTTCTCCTGTGCTTCAGTAAGCAAAGTAGACATGAAGCTGCCTAAGGAATTTTTCAGAGAATGATAGTAATTTTACACTATTTTGTTTCATTTGTTTTAAGAAATCTAAATAGAACACACACAGGTGGGAAGTGGAAAGCTACTTCCCACTAAAAAGTTCTCACCGCGTGCTTGATTTTATTAAACTAGCTGACCCGACAGACATTGTGTTAATCATAGAAAAATACAGTAGAAAAAAACACTTTCAGTTTTTCCGAATATTCCAATTTTCCGGGAAAATGATCCAATTTTTTTCTTTGTCTAAATACCAGATTTGGACTATTACTAACATTAAAAAAAGAAGTAAATCGGTCCAGCCGTTCTCAAGCGCTTCCCGCCGACTAACATTTTATTTTTATTTATATATAGTAGTAGTCAAGGACTGTGTTATTGTCTATTTCTTTAAATTGGTAGGTATACAATAAAAAGTTTTTGTATTCTATTCTACTCAGAAAATATTTGGCTGTCTACTCGAAAGTACCTCAGCTTTTTGTTATACAAAAATATTGCTCTCAGTAGGTAGCTAACTGTATAATAATGTTTTAGTTAATAGCAAAATGCACAAAAGCTTTTTTTTTTTTTTAATTTTTTTTTGGACTTTGTCGCTGTGCGACCATATCGTCCGGTAAGGAAAATGGTAATAAATTAATTCTTTTTCAGTCCTAGATCTACTAATTTATATAAATGTTGAGCTATATCTGACAATGGGCAAGCTAAGATCGAATTGCAGAATCCGACATCAAAAATTATGTTGTATTGGCCAAAACAAAATCTTCTATAGTTTTCGTTCCGCACACATTCCATCAAAATATGTTGTACGTCTTCTATAACTCCACACTCATTACAATTCGGAGATGACACTTTTTTCATTAAAAATCCAAACTTATTTGATGGGATGTGTGCAGAGCGCAACCTGAGAGCTGTCACTAACAATTTTCGATTCATCACATTGTTGTGTATCCATGGAAATTTTGAAATCTGTGGTTGTATAGTGCGATACCAAATACCTTTTTCCCTTGATCTTTCGTCGAAATATTCTTGCCATAGAATTCTACACTGCTCCACAAAAGCTTAAAACTTCAGAACTGTTTATAGGTACCGTTATATATGAATAACCAAACATAATATCTGCATGCTGAGCTGCAGATTTACCCATATTTAAGCACATTTAAGCCGCAGTGTAACATTAGCATACAACAGGCACGTCGTTGAACGTTGTCTAGTTTGACTTTCAAAAATTCACTTTATACGCCAAAGTAGGTGACAGTGGTAATCGATATACTGGCTATAAGAACAAACAGATAGGTATAGAAGTCAATCACATGTATGTACTTCACTATTCATGCCTACGCTCGGCGTTCTCACTAGGGTTGCTGCAGTATGTATATTTATTACAAGTTGATAATACATTTGATAACGAATTGATACAGTAGTTACAGAGAAAGTACGTTGTCTTCTGCTTAGAAAATTGCACGTAAGTATACACATCTACTGCACCGGAGATATCGAAACTTTTACTACAGAATAACTATTTGTTTTACACAATGCATTAAGTGCATGAAGTCATGAAATTACGACGCCTCTGATGATGGCAGTATTGGTAAAACATCATAACGGCCATAAAAGATACCAGTACCGGTACCGGCTAGCAAAGCCTTTTTTTTGCTTTTCTTAAACTACTGATAGGTTCACCTGCATCAAAAGTCAAAAGACAAGAGATATTTATTAAATAGGCACAAAATGCACTTTTTATCGTCATATACACATAATAAAATCAATTAAAATACGTTAAAAATTGTAACTTAAAATATCAAGACTTTGAAAAAAATGATAAGCATGTCTACCCATTTCTTTCTCATACTCAAATTGAGGTCCGGGCCAAGAAAAGAAACGCGAAAACTGACTCTACCAGTGCTTCTGAAATACGCCTATCATGCGCCACCTGTGTGCATCACTTACGCTGCGCTACCTGTCTACGAAATGTAGCAACAGCTACACGTTTGGTAATTCACATGCAAATGAACTTTGTGCATTGCTCTCCGGTAGTGTTTGCATATTGGATAAAACCGCATAATTATAAAGCTACGTAAAGCCTGTTTTGGACACGATGCGGTGAACATTGCCGCTGTATAGCCCTGTGATGACACCCGCTTTTATGTTACTGTCGTATGCGGTCCAGTAAATGCAATTTACGTACCTCTTTTGTTTCAAGTCATGAGTATGTGGAACATTTTATGACTTTTTTGTGCATTGAGGTTTGATTAGGGCAGGTCCATGGATTGGGGTAGGTACCTTTTGGGGTACCTTAGGGGTAGGGGTATTGGGGTAGAATTCAAAAGGTGATCGGACCCTTATAGTTAGTAACAAATAAAATGATGATGATGATGATGATGATGTATTCCCGGCCGATTTCGGCCACGGCGACTGCATTCATCTCCTTATTGATTGCGTTCGTGTGCTCGCATGTGACTTACATAGCCAATCTTCTTTGTGCAGTAACAAATAATAAATAAGCCCAATGATCACATAAATAATAAGTAACAAATAATAAATACGCCCAATGATCACACGCATAGTTCCTGGCCCCTAAGGTTCCCTGTTTCTAGGAAACTAGAACTATGAGCCATAGTCCCACAACTCATACACGAAACAAATGTTTGCGTTTTTTTCTATGCGCAAACATTTGTCCTGTCACGGAAATCGAACCCGCCACCTCAGTGGTGTTTGAGATTTGAGTCAACCTGCCGAACCACTACACCTTAGCCTTACCTTACCACCAGGTTAGGTTAGGTGTAAAAAACGTACCTACCAAGTGATTAATTTATTCTAATGCCCTGATATATAGGTAATATCGTATCGTATTATTTTGTAGTGAATCCAAGTGGAATCCTAAAATTAATTCTGTGTCCAAGTCGAGATGCGTAGATAAGAGATGTGTCGAGTTGTTTGTCGAGCTGACCAGCGGCCATCGTTAAAAATTTAAAATCTCATCAAAAGTTCAACTCCTATAGGTCAAAGTTTTTATCGTTCACGTTTTTGTAGAACTTCGCTTTAGTTTGCTCATAAGAAAAATGGGACGTGCGAGTTCAAGTACATACCTACATAATAGGTAATTACGTAGGTACCTATCACAATTAGTTACTAGAGGAAACATTTTTTGTAATTTTTAATTAACTGGCGGATACTCGGCGAGTGCTACTACGCTAACGAATGTACCTAATGCATTGTTTTAGTGGGCTAACCATCTCCGCATTATTGCATTTATAATGAAACCGTTGTTTTTGGGGCACATCAGTTGGGTGGAGTCTATAACGGACATAGATAGAAACAATTTTTGTGTTTTAGATATGTATATATAGAGATTGCCAAAACAATACCTACTTGTATAAGTAAAGTACAGGACTTTTCATTTCATTATTATCATACACATATTATATAGGTATGTTGGTGGTATGTTTATTGACCTTCTTATATAATTAATTTAAATTACTTAACTGTTAATTAGTTAAAACCACGCTGCCCACATCCACATTTTAATCAGCCCAGTAGGAATAATCAATCAGATATAATACAAATATGGACTTTGTCCGACAAAAAGCCAGGCATTCGGCAGAATACGATATTTTATAATCAACTAGCTGCGCCCCGCGGGTTCTCCCGCGATTTCTTAGGATAAAAAGTAACCTATGTTTTAATCCAGATTATAAGCTAATTCCATTTCGAAGTTCACTCAAATCCTTTTAGCCGTTGCGGCGTGAAGAGGGAACAAACTCACACACTAACATTCCAATCTTCGCAATATTAGTGTGAAGTGTGATAATAAGGAATTGAGTACACTGCTAATAGAAAAGCACAAATCTCTGTATCAAAAGCTGTACTTACCTAGTGTTTATAGGTTTATACTTAAAGTACGTCTCAATACCTTCGATGTAATCCCACGTAGCAGCTAGTCATTGTCTCGGCTAGGCTCTATTTCCGATCGGAAAAATCTATACCTAGTACCTAGGAATTTATTTGAAATTAGTTATAGTATGGTATAGTTACTGTTATATACTTATAGTCGTCCAAATTCTAAGTGTATATATAGGCATTTCATGACTTTTATGTTATTGACACAAATATAAATGGAGAAAATGTCTTGATTACAAAAAATACTAGGTAATACGTGTACCTAATACGTAGAGTCAATTCTCTTTTTTCTTTCACGTTCCCGTACTTCGGTCTAGATGAAGTAAATCTAAACTCTTTTTTTTTACGCTTACTAGATTCATGTTTGGCCAGTATCTCGCCTGATGTGAAGCGATGATGTGGCCTAAGATGAAGCACATAGATCTAGAGAGAGACGGCAGTTGAGCGGCTGCTCAGACCCGTCTCCCCGATGGTTCACCGAACATTATCCCGAAACACGACTAGGTCGTTCGACGGTATGGCTTTGTTCGGTGGGTGGTATTACAACCACGGCCAGAGCCTACCACTCCAAAGCGCGTAAGCGGGTTTCATCACGATGTTTTCCTTCACCGTTTTAGACCGAGCGTGCAAAAACTAAAATTGCTTAAATATATATACAAAATAACTTAAATATATATACAAAATATAATAAAATTATTCTAAAAGGCCTATGGTGGAAGAGAAAGTGCCCAGAACGCTGGCCGCATTGCCACGCTGAATGGCAATGCTGATTTACAAGCATAGGTACATTCATAGTATTGATATATTTGTTAAATTATTTTCAATATTTTTTTAATGACTATTGACCTGTAAAAATTGCAAAAAAATTGCATTTTTGTGGCTACTTGATAAATGAATAATTTGGGTGGGCAACTGAAAATTGGGCAACTGGCCTGGCCGTTATTACGAATGTAGGGCTAATATCTTGAGATCAAGATTAACGCACCAGTACCTACCCACACACGTCAACCAATTAATTATTTCTCTCCTAAATGATATCAAGAAATAGGAGATATTATTTCTGTAACATTCCTCTTGATTGGTAGAACTCTCTTATAGGTAGAGCAAACATGATTTGTAGGTTTGATAGTAATTGTGCCTCAATTAAAAATATTTTCCACAATTTTGTTACGTTTTATAAAGGAGCACTCAGTTTAGTTGGCTAGTTATTGATTATGTTTGTTAAATAGGTACTATTAATGGGTAAATTATTTTAAAACCCACACACCTGAATACATTACTTAAACTTAAGACCTAGGGTTCATTTTAGAGCTATCGATCTCCTTCACACAATAAATTTTTATTGATTTCCTTCTTATTAAGTTCACATACAAAAGCTTGTTATTTGCTTGTTATTGTTTTCTAAACTTCATTCTGGATTTGTAACTTTGAATGGTACTGAAAGTTACAAACACTTGGAATGTAGTTTATGAATTATTATAAATACTGTTCGTTCATATAGGTACTCTCCTAAACAGCTTTTACGGAATGTACATAGGTACACCTACCTAATCAAGGAATCGTCAGACATGACATTAATTAAATCTGCGCTTCATCTGTTAGACCCGGAGCTAAAACGGATGAATAAGTATATCCTGTATACAGATGGATACAAAGGACATTCCAGCAGCAGCTATCTCTATCCTGGCTTCGGAAAAACGAGTGTGTATGTGTTAGATAGAGAAGGTCAGAGTTTGAAGTTGTGAAGGATTGAGATTTTATGGGGACTTTTTAACCGACTTCAAAAGGAGGAGGTTCTCTGTTCGATTGTATTTTTTTATATATATTTTTATGTTTGCTACCTCAGAACTCCGTCATTTATGAACCCATTTGGATTTGCGTTGGGCTCAGTATAGCTACGAAGTGGTCCCATATAAATTTCATCGATATTTGACCTTGGACTTCGAAGATACATTGAAGTAGGTTTTTGTATTTTTCTAAAAAATAATTATACAACGATAACTATAAGTAACGATAAGTTTATGCCAGTCCAGTCGTGGTCCTATAACCAGATAACAATATGGTTGAGGATGTTGTACGACAACATTCAAGCTACCAGTTCAGTCGCTTTAATCAATTGATGGTGGTTTGTTGCAGGTGAATTGTGGCGCTCGGTAGCGTTTGCGGCGGGGCGATGAGCGGCCACGCGGGCCGGCCGCGCGCACACTATGCGAGAACAGTCCACCGATGTAAGCATTAATTTACTAATATTATAAATGCGAAAGTTTGTAAGATTAATTACTGAACTGATTTTGATGAAATTTGGTATGTATGTACCTAATTTAGGTTCTCGAAAAGGACATAGGCTTTTATATCGAGAAACCGCGGGTGAAACCGCGGGGCGCAGCTTGTAATACCAACATTTTTCATACATTTTTGTTAATAAAATATAGAGCACCGAGTAGATTAAGACTAGAGAAGCCGCATTGTTCAAATATGCATATTTGATGGACAGTTTACCAAAAAGCAACATGTAACTGACAAGAAACTGCATAGCCACTAACAAGTATATGGATTTTGGTAAAATTTGGCAGGTCTGTAGATACTTTAGGTCCTACAATATGTAGGACAAAAGGTACATTTCGTCCGGGAAAAACAAACTGTTCAATAGAGATCAACTAAAAATGTAATTCCACGCAGATGGAGTCACGGGTATCGGCTAATGATGATTATAATATTGGCCTTATTACATTATTATTATTTGTTCCATCATCCAAAGAATATTGCTTAGTAAATATTTCAATGTGATGTGCATTGAAATTTGCTTTTTGGTTTCACGCGACTTTCAAGCTACGAAATGCTCTTGTATTTTTAAATAATCATGAAGCTTACGCTTTGATGAATCAACAAATTGAACCAGTGACCCAATTGGCAGTCAGTTCATTCGTCAATTCAATATAAGGTTACTGTATTATTTTTTGATCTGTTTATTCGTGTTTTGCGATATAAATTACCTGTTGACAATCTCAGGCCGATTATATTATTTGCCAAGAAATCAAGCATAAATATAATTGGCATTGGATTGCTTCTCTGTGAAGTTAGTAAGAATATGACGAGAAATTAACAATCCTATTCCTCTTAATATTATAAATACAAAGGTTTGTGAGGATAGATGGATGGACGGATGTTTGTTACTCAATCACGCAAATACTTCTGCACGGATTTTGATGAAATTTGGTATGTAAATACTTTAGAATTTAGAAAGGACAAAGGAAAGAAAGAAAGAAAGAAAGAAAGAAAGAAAGAAAAAACATTTATTTGACGACCACAATCATAACAAAATAAAAAAACACAGGAAAACATAATTATAAAAAGAAAAAAATAAATATATAAACAGTATGAAGAGTTAATCATGCCTAAAATTACGTATGTGGTGCCAAAAGGGGCTTTCACTCAGCACAAATGTCAGGTGTTAGTGTTTTGACACCCGACGCTGGTTTTCAGCTAAACCCCATGGCGTGCGGATACTTGGCATTGGAATACTTTACAAAGGCTACTTTTTATCCCGGGATATCGCGGGTGGAACCGCGAGAAGCAGCTAGTATGTTAATAATTATATAATATTTAAGTATCCTACCAACTGCGCTTATTGCAATTTCGAATCTATGAATACAATACAGAGCAAGGAAGTGACTTTTTGGTAGTTGGAATGCCAGAGGGCGTTTGATGTATAAACGGAAGCGGAAAAGACCCGGATGGGACTGGCTCATAAAAGATGAATAGCAAAAAATGTAGGTAGGTATACCTACTCAGCAATAAGTTCAGACGAAAAAAATGTGTTTCCCTCATTTTTAAATCATTTAGCCTTATGCCGGTTCTGCTATGCTTTTTCCCTTTTCCCTGATATGGTTTTGAATTTTTAGTTTGTTACGGAGCACGTGGAACCGAGTGAAAAATTAATACCTACCAAACAAGATTGTCTTTACAGTTTTAAAGATTTTATGATATTTAATGAGTCAGCTAGAGTGGTGTTTATGTTATGTTCTTTATATTAGACACTAGCTGCTGCCCGCAACTTCGTACGCGCGTAGTTTGGTTTTATCGCGATCCTTCGTAAGCATCATGTTAAATTGTAATAAAATATTTCCTATGTTCTTTTCTATGGCTATTTCTGTGCCAAGTTTTATCAAGATCTGCTTAGCTATGTAGTCGAGAAAAGGTGACAAACAGACAGACAGCTGCTTTCGCATTAATAATATTCGTGTGAATTAGGTAGAATTGTTGATTAACTTTTCAAAGACAAATATCACATGGTGTGACCTATTGTTCTATATTATTAGTAGTCCTATTTCCTGTTTTAATATTATAAATGTAAAAGTTTGTGAGGATGGATGGATGGATATTTGTTACTCGATCATGCAAATACTACTTATAGGATTGTGATGAAAATTTGTATGTAGGTCCTTTAGGTCCTGGAAAAGGACATTGGCTTTTTGTATGCAGCTAGTGCATCCCGCGGTTTTCCGGGATCGCGACAGATAAACAAATACGTGAGTGAAACCGGCTTTAATAGTTTTAAGTAATGCGGCTAAGCAAGTGCACTAATAGTTATTACACCTAATTAGATAATTCTAATGTAGGTATTATGGTTTCTATTCCAGACTGTCGACGTGGCGGTGTGCACGGAGGAGAGCGGTGCGGCGCGGCTGGAGGCCGTGCTGGTCGCGCTGGTGGAGCGCAAAGCGCGCGCACTGCACGCCGAGCAGTCGCGCACGCACCCGCTGCTGCTGCTGTTACGCCATCTACCAGACGGTTAGTATCAGACTACTTAGAAATGACGTGCCGGACTAGAGTAGGAAACAAATAACCGGCCAAGTGCGAGTCGGACTCGCGCACGAGGGGTTCCGTACCAATATCTATAAAAACGGCAAAAAAAACACATTTGTTGTATGGGAGCACCCTTAAATTTTTTTTTTTAGTATTTGTTGTTATAGAGGCAACAGAAATACATCATCAGTGAAAACTTCAACTGTCTAACTATCACGGTTCATGAGATACAGCCTGGTGACAGATAGACAGACGGACGGATAGTGGAATCTTGGTAATAGGGTCCCGTTTTACCCTTTGGGTACGGAACCCTAATAAAATAGAGTAAAAAATAAAATAAAAATAAGATAATGTAATTCCGCGGTATATTATGTAGGTAGTTGTAACCCCCATTCATATTATATTAACAACAACCCGCGGAATTACACTAGATATTTTCATTGCGTTTGAGACGCAAGTCTTTCTTGTTGAACTATTACTGCTATTGCTGTGCCATCTGCCGAGCGGTCAATAGCGCAGTACTTACCAAGTATTAATTATTCTGTGGCAGTACTTACCTAGAAGTAGCTTAGCGTAGGCTTTAGCGGGTTTCAGTAGAGCAATCCAGGTGACACAGAGGAAAGCGGGTGGTACATTAGACTACGCAAGTCTTGCTTATCTAACTGTTACTTTGCAGCTGCTGCGACGTCTGTCGGGTGGTCAGCAGGTAACATGGCGGTGACACTAAGGAAAGCGGGTGCGATATTAGACCACGCAAGTTCCCAGTGTTAGAACACTCATAGGTACTCTAAGCGTCCTAACTCTTAAAATAGGTACGTACGATATTGTCGTCAGCCATTTTGCGTAATCAGGTAAGTAGTGTCTAATCTACGTTGTCACTTTACCTGGCCTAAGGGATGAGTCATTCTAATAAAATACTTCTAATTTTTATATGTACAATCACTATTACTGTTTTCAGCTTTCACCTTCCACAGCTTAATGTCATATGGCATTTTGCTGTTGGGGTCTGCCGCGGATATAGAAGCAATTTTTATTTTACAAAAGCGGGCGGTTCGCGCTATTTATGAGTTAGGTCCTCGCGAATCATTAAGAGAAGTCTTTAAACAAATTAATGTATTAACTTTACCTTCTCTGTATATTTATGAAAATATAATGTATGTTCGTAAAAATCTGCACAAATTCAAGGTGAATAGTGACCACCACAACATAACCGCTAGAAATAAGGATAGAATTGCAGTACCTAGGTTTAGACTGTGTAAAACGAATAAGTCCTTCATGGGCAATTGTGTACGTTTTTACAATAAAATTCCAAAATGTATAACGGAGCTCACAGAAAGTAGATTCAAATTTAGGGTGAAAAATATTCTAATAAAAAAAGCATACTATAAAGTTAGTAATTACATAAAAGACAAAGATGCATGGAACATTCCGCTTCTGCCAAGTAGCCAACTGGCACATAAGAAAAATAATATTGTCAAAAACAAACATAAAATATTGTAACAAAAGTTCTAAAAAAATATGCCCCTCAGTTTCTTGCTGTATCTTCTGAGTAGTGGTTCTTTTTCCGATACGGTGGTAGAGTCATTGTAATAATTGACGTTCATAAGTGCGTCTGTGACGACAAAATTGAATAAAGAACTTTTAATTTGATTTGATTTGATTTAGGGTTCCGTACCCAAAGGGAAAACGGGACCCTATTACTAAGACTCCGCTGTCCCTCTGTCTCTCTGTCTATCTGTCTGTCCGTTTGTCACCAGGCTGTATCTCATGAACCGTGATAGTTAGACAGTTGAAATTTTCACAGATGATGTATTTCTGTTGCCGCTATAACAACAACTACTAAAAAACAGAATAAAATAAATATTTAAGTGGGCTCCCATACAACAGATATGATTTTTTTGCCATTTTTATAGATAATGGAACCCTTCGTGAGCGAGTTCGACTCGCACTTGGCCGGTTATTTGTTTCCACTTACGGATTTCAAAATAATGTTGTATTATTAGGATTATTAAGAGGAAAAGATGAAAAGACATGACTTATCAGAACTCAACATCGACGTAATGTTTCGATATCGATTGCGGTTGTAAAGGATGTTATTGACTTACGATGACTTGATATACTGATTTGCTTCAACACATGAACTTATCGCATTCGTATACAAACATGTCGGATATAAGGAAAGGATAATGTTACCTACTTACGAAGTTATTGGTACCCATTTGGTTATTTGACGATGTGTGAAGCTATAAAAGTATATACTTACTCGCGACCTTGTATGACAAGGTAACATGGCCAGAAATAATATGCTTGATGTAAGCTTGGTATTTTATGTTCACACCACTATATTTAAGTAACTTGGTTTACTGGAAGATAATGCTTACTAGCATTAAGTTCGCCTGTATCTACAAATTTGTTTGTGCAATAAAGATTTTTCTACGAGTATCTATTTATCTATATTTTCCTCAAAAATATAATCAAGTCTCAAGTCAAGTCAAGCCTGTCAAGTTGTGAATATGATTAAAATTCGTACCATAGTTCAATACATAAATCCATTATCAAGATATTCGATATATTATAGGTACATTTCACTGTAACGTGAAATTCAAATGTTTTTTCAAAGATGTAAGCTGATGTAAGTTAGTAATATGTGTTTATTCCGTGAAGAGCGAGTGTGGCTCAGTGGGAGCTCGTGCGACTTTCGATCCGACGCACCCGAGTTCGAATCCCGCATCCCGCATGACCCCGCACAACTGACTTTCTTAAGCTATGTATGGATTTAACACTCGCTCTAAAACGGTGAAGGAAAACATCGTGAGGAAACCGGCATGTCCAAGAATTTTTCACGAAAGTCAAGGACATGTGACATTCACCAACCCGCACTGAGCCAGCGTGGTGGATTATGGCCCATTCTCTCTCTATGAGAGAAGGCCCGTGTCCCAGCAAAGGGAACGTGATGGGCTGATGATGATGATGATGTGTTTATTCCAAGTTCAAAAGTTCTCTATTCAATTTTGATATGGAATGTATTAGCTCATGCTTGATAGCCTAATTGCTTAAGACATCGGAACGATATTCTAAAGCTACGGGTTCAAACCCGCTCGAGATTTTTTTCTTTAACATCTTATGATTTTTAAATAATTAGGAAGAAGAAAAATGATATTGCTTGGGCAGGGATCGAACCTGCGTCTTCGGAATACCATCCCGACGCCTTAACCACTGGGCCGCCGAGCCAACTGCTCGAGCAACCAAATTTCCTCTATCCTTCTTATATTGTCTTCAATATCTTACTTATACATATGTTTAAATTGAATGTGTTTGTTATAGAGGAGGCGTCTATCATCGGCAGTTCTGGCGAGGAGCTGCCCTCGCACTGGTGTGAACATGAGATCGCCAGGCACAAGCGCAGGAAGCTTAAATTACAAACTCATCACAAGTAAGCATTTGCAACTCATATTATATGATAGTGAATGAGGCTCGAAGCATTATTGTGTTCCGGGTATTGTACCCAACGAAATTACTAGAAATATGAGACTTAATATCTGATGTATCGGGGTGATGAGCGTAATGCAGTAGCTTTTATGGTATTAAAACATCTGTTTGGCACTGAAATTGTTATGGTTTGGCGTCGCTTACCATCAGGTGAATGCCTTACTCGTCTCATCATTCAGTTCCATAAAAAAAGGCTATGGCGCTTACCATTAGATGAACGCCTTGCTCGTCTCATCATTCAGTTCCATTGAAAAGGCTATGGCGCTTACCATCAGGTGAACGCCTTGCTCGTCTCATAATTCAGTTCCATAAAAAAAGGCTATGTTAGAGTCTAGGCCATCGAGCCAATTGCTCGGTCACCTACCTAGTTGTAAATCCGCTAGAGCAAATTTTGATTATTTTTTCTGAATGACAAACACAACAACTGCACTGCGCCGGTGCAGGTGCTAGCGTTTTTGTTTAAGTACATATCCTCATTTATCATGTAAGTACATCAAAATCAATTCGACACGTCTACTAAATAATTCATTTTACAACAAAAAAAAACCGACTTCACTCGGATGTATCTTCGAAGTCCAAGGTCGACTATCGATGAAATTTATATGGGATCACCTTGTAGCTATATAAAAAAACCAAATCGGTTAATAAGTTAGTAGTGAGGTAAAAATACAATCCAATCCAATTGAGAACCTCCTCCTTTTTTTGAAGTCCGTTAAAAATAAATATTTTATTAAAATCCGTTAATTTTTATTTGTTTCAATCATTATTTTTCTTTTTCCCAGCAAAGAACACGGTCCAGAGCAGCTAGAAGTAGATAGGCGTAGAAAGCGCCGTCGCAGGCGCAACCACCATGGACAGGAGCAGAAGCCGCGGAAACACCGCACGTTGCTCGTCTCCGCTATAGATGAACAGGCTAAAGTTATTCATGTAAGATTTTTTTTTATTCATGTAACGTAACTTTATTTATTCACGTAAGATAATTATTTTGGAGCTAGAATTAGAGGGAACGTGGCCCGTGGTACAGTGACACGAGCATACCACTTTCATAACTGCAATAGTTTTAGGGAAAACTGGCCCTAATAGCCTAATTGACTAGAACGTAGCAGAAGTAATACATTTATGATAGGCGTAGCGCAGGAACTTCGTAACTCTACTTGTAGAACTATTTTTATTCATGTGAGATCGAGTTAGATAGATAAATAAATTATTTAAATATCGCGTGAACGATAACTATTGATCACGGTCAAGAGGTGCTAGAAATACGTAGATATGCTTAGTAAGCAACGACGACGATTTAGCATTGTAGAGCCTATGGACCGTACCAGAAGTAACTAAGCGGAATCAAATACTGCCCGGTACTCGTCTCCGCTACATAATACACTCGAGAGCAATGAATCCGGGTCACTTAAAGAATCCTAAAAATCTCGGAAACTAAAAATGCTAGGTTAATGCAATAAATTGTATTTAATAGACAATGTAATACTCCTTAAATGAAGGTATTAAAACTTCTTAGTTATTGTAAAGTTATATCATAAAAAAATCAAATTTGAAAAAGGGCCACTTTCGAAGATGGAACTACGAAATTACAGCATTTGGTTTTGCTTTTGTTTGTAATCTGTCATTTATGTGGGTACATAAACCATGTTGATAGTGCTCTATATTCATTATTCAAGCTGAAATTATGTCGCTTACGCCTGAAGAATGCACCAGAATACTTACAATGCTGGAAACCGGCCGGAGTCAGCGCGATACAGCCAGGACTGTCGGTGTGTCGCTGTCAACAGTACAAAGAGTTCTCCGACGTTACGAAGAAACTGGTTCTAACCTACGCAGACCAGGAACGGGCAGAACCAGGTGTACCACAGCACGAGAAGACCGATACTTGGTGAACACCATGCTTCGAAATCGCTTTCTCACAGGAACTGAACTCACCAATCAGTTTCGACGCCTCGGAGGAAGTAACCCAAGTGCATGGACAGTAAGACGTCGGCTTGCTGAATCTAACTTAAAACCCCTTAGACCTGCAAACGGCCCTAAACTGGAGCGTGGGCATCGTATTTCGAGACTAAGATATGCCCAGAGCCACGTAAATTGGAGTATTGAAGATTGGTCAAAAGTTATGTTCTCCGACGAATCAAAATTTATGCTCTACAAGCACGATGGAAGACACAGAGTGTATCGAAGACCAGGGGAAAGATTCAAGCAAGCATGCATCGAAGAAAAAGTAGCCTACGGTGGTGGGTCTGTACTTGTGTGGGCCGGAATTTCTTCTGAAAGTCGCACAGAGCTGGTGATCATAGAAAACGGCTCTTTAACTAGCGTAAGATATGTGGAAGAAATCCTCAATGATCACGTTGGTCCATTTATGGTCAATTTAGGTGAGGATGCTATATTTATGCATGACAATGCCCGACCTCATACAGGTAGGATTGTGAATGACTACCTTCAAGAGATGAACATTACTCGTATGGAGTGGCCAGCGCGCAGCCCGGATATCAACCCGATCGAGCATGCTTGGGACGAGCTAGGCAGATGCGTAAAACAACGAAACCCTCCCCCAATCACGCTTCGTGAGCTCAAAATTGCTCTCACAGAGGAATGGGAGAATATTCCCCAAAATCGTATAAGGAACTTGGTGTACAGCATGCCAAACCGCGTAAACGCAGTAATGGAAGCACGAGGAGGCAATACGAAGTATTAAAATTCAAGAAAATCGTAATAAAGTTCAAAAATTTCATGTTTCCTATTTTTGTTTTAAGGAGAGATCAGCAGTTTTTTTCTTTATGTAATTTTGTGTTAATAAAATGTATGGTGACTCATATTTTTTTTACTTTCATTTAAGGAGTATTACATTGTCTATTAAATACAATTTATTGCATTAACCTATCATTTTTAGTTTCCGAGATTTTTAACATTCTTTAAGTGACCCGGATTCATTGCTCTCGAGTGTATATGAAGGCTACAGTTAATTCATGTAAGATAATGAACACGTCAATATTAATAAAATAAGTAAGTGAGGTGTTGCAGAGACCATAAAAATAAGTCTGTCCCTTACAAAAGCACAAAAAAGATTTTTTTTTGGTAGAGCTTATAAAGTCTACAGCGAATGTCGTAAAATAAGTGGGTATTATTATTTGGAATATATTATTCTCTCAATACTCCTCATTAAATAAAAGCTACATAAGAACCCATTTACGTCCTATTTTACACGTACTCATCGGAAATTTACGGGAACTTTTATTGTGAGCTATAAAACTTTCATGTTTTATTCATACATAATAACGCCATCTCTGTGCAGTAATATAAAGCTAATAACTTATTTAAAACGGCTCAAAGTTAACCTTCTTGTAGTTCTTAGAGCATCCGAAAGATGGCGCTGATCCTGAAAACTCGAAAGTTTTCTAAAAGCTCTTTGCCAATCTGTCGAGGTTTGAAAGTTTTCGTCTTACAATAGATGGCGCTAGTAGTCATCAAATCCTCAATCCTCATAATTTATGGGCCACCTGTGGGTGCAGCCTGTGCAGGCTATTTGTCACGTTTAGTGCTGTACTTACGCATGTTACGGCAACCTCTGTTTACTTTCTACGACGTTTTGCGGCGAGGCAAGCAAATTGCTGTTTTATGATTTATTCACCTTCGTGGTTGTTTCATTGTAATTGTGGGCTTTAAGTGCACCTTTGTTGGTAGGAATTGTTTATTACCTACGGTAGGTAGGTAGGTATGTTTCTTAGGAGACCGCATAGAGGGCTCTCATTTTCAGGCCGTGTCGCTATTTTATTTCTTCTTTTCGGTTTCATGGTATTAAATTTATTCAAATTAACTAAAACGCAATAAAAATATGTAGAGTTATACCGCTGAATAAATGAGTTAGTTGAGCTAGTTTTGAGATGAATTTCCGCAACGTCACGCCTGATTCCATTACATTATTCAAATAAGTACCTACTTAAGCATAGTTTTCATTGCCGCTTCGAAATTGTCCATGCGCCTATCGCGCCCTGGTAAGTACCTACTGTGCTAGCCGCCGCCTATTATCACGTACCTACCTACTAACTTACGCACGTTGGAAGCTAAATAGGTTTATACAAATCGTTGTTTAAAAAATCCCACTCTATACCTACATTCGCCCGAGATATGGTGAACATGGTATAGGTACATAGGTATATTGCGGGTTTATCTTACCAAAGTAACCGACATAGCCCATCGAATTAGCAGGCTGAAGTGGCAATGGGCTGATCACATCTCTCGAAGGACGGACGACCGTTGGAGCAGACGTGTCCTTGAGTGGAGACCGCGAATCGGCAAGCGTAGTGTAGGACGCCCACCGGTCAGGTGGAGCGACGACCTGCGAAAGGCGGCCGGAAGAAACTGGATGAGAAGAGCCGAAGACCGGGCTCAGTGGCGTTCATTGGGAGAGGCCTATGTCCAGCAGTGGACGAATACAGGCTGATGATGATGATGGGTTTATCTTATGCTTTGCAGAATTACTATATACAAAACCTGTAACGTTTGTCAAGTCTCAGGTAAATTGTTGTGTAGTACGACTGGGATCGGGCGACCGTTTCTTATTCTGTGTCTGAAGTAAGTAGTTGTCATTTTGTGTTCATGTAGGTACAAGGTAAGCATAATTTATGAAGACTAAAATATATTTGAAGGCCACCGACTATCTATTTTCGCGTTATTCATAACTCTGCACGGTTGAATGATAGGGATCGCTCTAAGGGTAAAGGGACCGCCGATTGATACTCTTTAGTATTGTTTGTTTAATATATCTGTGGTATAAGTTTTTAAACAATCACGGTCACTAACATCAGAATTAAGTTTAGAAACGGCGTTACCATGTTTTTGATTTATTTTGAGAACCCGATATTTCGATAATTAATTTTTAGAAAAAAACAAAAACTGACTTCAATGTATCTTCGAAGTCCAAGGTCACATATCGATGAAATATATATGGGACCACTTCGTAGCTATACAGAACCCGACGCAAAAATATTTTTTCAAATCGGTTCATAAATGACGGAGTTCTGAGGTAACAAACATAAAAAAAAATACAATCGAACAGAGACCCTCCTTTTTTGAAGTCGGTTAAAAATAAATAAAAAACATGTTAATTATCCCGATATCCGTTTTTAAACTAACATGGTCACTGACACTAGAATTTGATTTAGAAACGGGATATTTACCATGTATGGAGAAGCGACATTGCTTCATGAATATTACATAAATATCTTACAAGAAAACATTAGTTTTGTGCAACGCTCATTAATCGAAGGATTCGACTGAGTTGCAGCCATCGAGCAGAGAGATGGCGTTGGTAGCCTCGATTTGGGCTAATTATCTGCGCCTCGATTGGTCGAGACGAGAGTGACGTTTCGCTGCGACGTATATTGCGATATTTGCGATGACTCTCTCTTAACACCACCGTCTGTACGTACTCGGACATTAAAAAACTTCGGTGAAAAAAATCCTGTGAATCCCTTGCAAGAAATAATATAAACTGTTTTTTTGTGGACATAAGTAGTGCGGCTGTGCTCTGTGACTTTTATTTTAATAGAATTTCACATCGGTTGTGAACTACGCGTTATAGGCCAATGGACATTTTGCCGGCCGGCGACCTCATAAGGCACCGCAAGCGCCTCGTCAATATCTACTCGGTGTCTTCTCTCCAAGGTGGAAACCAGCCCTGGTTGGATCACGAGGTGAGTGAGCGCATTTCATGACTGCACTGTTGAATTACTTATGTTTTCTTGTCGGATTCCATAATAAGGGTGGCCATTTTTTTAGGCCTATTTTCAAATCAACAATCTAATCATTTAGTACGCAAGTACGCAAGGTGTGGCTAATTACACGCCAGACCAATGTATTTCTTTTGTTTTGAGTTCTCGATATTTCGGCACTGTTACAAGCACCATGATCACGACGATACTGAAGTTTTTGCGGGTGAATTTTTAATGTTATAACGGGCAGACCTATCTATTTACCCGCTTCCTCACTCGTTTTTTGCGCGCGTCACAATTAATCACAAGAAATACATGGTAAATATCCCGTTTCTAAATCAAATTCTAATGTTAATTATCCCGTTTTTAAACTGAATTCTGATATAGGCTGATATCTGTGGTGTTTCAATAAAGAGTTCCTCACTTAACATTTTTTGAAATATTGGCCACCTGTTTGCGCGTGGCCATTTGTCATGGCTACTGCTGTACATAGGAGTACATAATATAGGTACGCGAGATTTTCTTTACACGTCTACGCCGGTGTATCCAAATTGTTTTTTTACGGTTTACCGATTTATCCTCGCGGTTGTTTCATCGTAATAAATGTGGGAACGTTGTTCACCTTTGTTTATGATTGTGTTTTGTGTTGTCGTTTGTACTTATTTACTATATGTGTTTCTTATGGGGTTTCATATTTATATAAAAGTACCTATGTAGGTATCTACCTATAAATGTCAACACGCGTTTACAAACGTATAGTAGGTATATCAAAACCAATGAGATTTCTCGATTCTATATTTAAAGAAGTGAGCTTTGATGTTTTTTATTCGGTGGAAAATGAGAGAGAGAGAGAGAGATAATTTATGGGTAAAATAAAAATAAGGCACGATTGTGTTTATTTTGTTGTTGTTCATATAAGTACCTACATTTGTTCTTGGGATTGGATACACTCTTTTTCTTCGTGATAGATTTGTATATCGAAACCGATCAGATTTTTGTTTTCGATTCGGTAGTTCTGAAGTCTTTGGTAGTGTCCTCTTTATTTGGCTAATGGTTGGGGAAACAGATAAGGTTTAAAATAAAAACAAGATAAAGCACGATTTTAATATTTTTTGTACTTACGTTCTTCCGTAGCCGGAACCAAAGTTTTTATATTAATTTTAACAATAGTCTTTATCATAATAAATACAATCATTTATAGGTACAATGTTTACTTTGAAGAAATTGTAAAAATAATAAAATTAGTAGATACCGATATATGCTGTTCAGACATCCTCGTATAAGATATTTTTGTCGACATACATAGATTAATAATAATTCTCATTATTTAAAAATGAACAAACAATTTGACAAATCGTGTAGTTTATACAGCTTTATATATAGGTAGGTACTAAATTAAGTATGTACTTTTGCTTTACCTACATAGACTTAGTTCTAACATACAAGTAGTTACACTATATTATGCAAAAGATCTAGAGGAAGTACGAGTATAAACGTAAAACAGCATACTCATCACCTACATCTTTGTCCATAGGTTTTGGACCCCGACGAACTACCTCGACGGGCGCGCTACACCATCATGGTGACGGCGTGTTTGCTTCTCTTCCTGTGTCTCTTATTGGTCGGAGTTACTCTCCGCATGGCGCCTCTTATTGACGATATGGGTAAGTGTAGAAAGATTCTGTTCCAGGAGAACTAGCTGAGAATGATTTGGAAATGCCGGTGGCAGATACATTTCTTTAATTTCTACTGAAGCTAATTAAAACAATAGAATAATTAATCGTGGTGAGGTTTCTGGAACAAAACAGTATTTTAATTAACCTCATCTGTTAATCTTCTGGTCTACTGTAAAACAATTTTAAAATGTGTGATTCGTAGAGGAATGCCACCGGTGACGTTTGTTCCTGAGATGTTACATAGACGGAATAGTGGGAACTTAGATTGCTATTTTATTTAAAAGTCACAAACAAACCCACGACTCGCCGAAGGGAAGGCGGTCACCGTCGCCTATGGATATTTGCAACACCAGAAACATCGTCTATCAAAACAACTAGCTCCACTGATAGTGAAAGGATTTTTAGAAGCAAATCAACCGTTTCAGAGATCAGCTACAAAGATACATATTTACGAGTATGTAGCATAGATTCGAAAAGATGAATGTTTACCCTGGACCTCAACATAATGAAGGTAAGTAAAATGTTCAATTTTAATTACAGAACTTTAAGTTAAACGAGCATTTATTGTGACATAAACTAAAAATTAACAAACAATAACGACCCTTCACAAACAAAGTACAACTAAACGGTATTAAATTACAAGAGACAGATTTCTGCACTTTGATTTCTGACAAGTATTGTTTGTAACTTTCTCTACTGAACTACCAAACTTATCCGCTCTCAACTTTCATTCGGTTTAAGCGACATCGGGTTTCAGATAGTGGATAGGTACTTACCTATTTACGACCCGTTTTTTAGTCGGTCGTATCTTACCCATGATTGTATTCTATGAATATTTTTTACCCGCTTTCAGTATTCTATAATATGTATCTATAGGGGTTTAGTTGATATAGTATTTGAAAGTTTACTGCTAAAATCGACGGCGTCGCAAGTCGACTTACGAAATTTCTTGAGTCGACTTTCATATGAATTAGGAAATCAATAAAACGTATGGGCGTTAGTTTTTTTTAGTCCATACTATATACATACTTTATAATTCCATAACATTTTAAAAATACGTATTTAAAAGTAGTTTCTATAAATAAACTGGAAAAAGTCACTCCTGAAACACAGTCTCGACTAGTTCTGGAGTCTATGGAGTCAATACTAACTTTGTACAATAGGTACTTTATATGTCAATAAATGATTTATGATTTAACAGCAAGTTTCACAGCCATTTAATTAAAGTTTCTAAATAAATGGAGCTTAAAGAGGCTAGATTGAAAAAAAAACACTTTTATAAGGAACAATAGTAAATATACGTAACAAAGTTTCGTTAACTTGAATGAACAAACTACGAAGCACCTAACCCGCGCCACTTAGTGATAAAGTCCTCTAAGGTTCAGGACTGTAATCTAGCGAGGACGGCCGCTCAGTATGCTCTTTGAAGCTTAGCCATGGTTCGCAAACAATGTCCCACGACCCTACCCGCACTGTTTGACAAGACGTCAATTGATCTTCAGTGTGTCAAATTCCACTCCCCTATTCTTTACCGGGCGCTGTCCCTGTTTGCTGAGCATACATTAGAAAACCGCTTACTCGTATTCAGATTTAATATGATGTTTAGTAAAATCTGTATGTATATACCTTAGTAATTAAGAATTGCTTAATTGAAGTCTCAGTCATACAGAAATTTCAGAAACTACAAGGCCTACAAACTTCTGGGCCTTTTAGGTTCTCGCCAAGAAAGGCTTTTTAAATACCCAAGAGCATACCGGGGTAATCACGGGTGAAGCCGGCTGCTGGTGGAAAACTAGAAAATCAAACAATATACATTTTATAAAAAAACCGACTTCAATGTACTTTCGAAGTTCAAATATCGATTATATTTATTTGGGACCACTTCATAGCTATACTGAACTCAACGCAAAAATAATTTTCCAAATCGGTTCATAAATGACGGAGTTCTGAGGTAACAAACATTAAAAAAAAAAGTACAATCGACTAGAGAACCTCCTTTATTGATGTTGGTTAATAATACATAGGTAATGTATATACCTAATACACCCTTGGATATTGGTTAAGAGAAGGTCTTTTAATGTTCGTTAGCAGCCTTCGAGTTACACGTTTACAAAAGATTGATGCAAAATCGACACACCTAAGCGCCGCACCCGCATAATGTGCACATTTGTACCATTTTTGTTTGCTGATGGTTTGTTGTTTACGAGTACACATAAACATAGCAATAGACGTAAACACTGTAGTGTTTAATAAGTTTATTTTTTGAAAAATTTTTTTTTTCGAGACAAGCTTTTAACAAATTCATAATCGGGACCGCGATCGGGAGCGCCATCAGCAGATCACCATTATATTGCATTGTAATTGGACTTTGACAAATATGCAAAACTTCAACTTCGCAGGACAAGAGGCAGTGGTTCTGATCCAGCTTGCAAGATTCCACCTGAACAAACATATAGATAGATAACACTTTATTGCACATAAAAAAGAAAACAGAATTACAGTTGGTAATACATAATTTGCTATAAGTACAAAAGGCGGTCTTATCACTAACGATCTCTTCCAGACAACCATGGGGTAAGGAAAACAACATACACATAGTTACATATATACAAGTTAAATAAAAGCTTGTAAAAAGTCACTCAATTTATGTAACTATGAAGGTATGAAGCTATCCAATCTACATCTGTACATATGTATATATTATTGTACATGTACCGTAGACATATCTAGAGATGTCAGGAATGTACGTGTCTGTGTGAATACGAGTATATTATTGAATGTGATAGAATATTCACCGTTTCCAATAAAAATATTCTCGTAGCTCGTAGCAGCTTGCATGTACATTCTCGTAGACTTTAGCTACAAAATGATCGTAGCTGTACTCTCACACAGTTTCGGAACCCACATTCAATGCAATTTGGCGTCTCACGCAGAATAACACGAAACTTTTCGATGAGAGGCTATTTTCTAAACTTCTTTTCTAGATTCATCAGCCGAGATTGAAAGGCGAGATTAGAAACTCCTCCGAAGGGTTTTTATTTCTATGGTAAAAAGAACAATGTGCGATAAAATCTCGGCTTGAGATAGATTTGTTCTCTCGACCTTTAGAATAGCATGATTCTTTGTTGTCAAGAGAATGCCGTCTACGTTAATGTAGATGCTTCGTAATTTTGCAACCTCATGGCATACCGTCCATGGTCGGCGATATACCTATCTACACACAAACATAAAAAATATGTTTAAACACATATGCTAGCATGCAAGATCCAAGTCTGCGTCATACACCTTAAATATGGCGTAAAAATTCAGAGAGATGGCTTATTAAATCGCATATTTTATATCTACTTAGCCTTTCACACGCGACTTTGTTGTTTTTCTTAACTTCAAAGTCTGAGGTTAAATAGTCCATCAAACAAAAAAGTTTAAAGTTTGATTAGCTACTTTTATAATATTTAATAATTTTTGACGAGCTACTTCTCAGGTAGTAAGTAGATACTTCATATCTCTCCGCAACACTTTATTAAATTTTCAATTACTCAGTGCCTGGGAGCAATAAAGGAGCTTCGAGGTTTAATGAGTAAATTACTGTTTGATAGGGATTTAATTACTGTGATAATTACAAAATGATTTGAGCGGAATTTGTTTGGGAACTCTCGTTCAATGGAAACATATTGTGGATGTAAGCGAGAGCTTGAAGAAAAAGGATAGAGTACGTACCTACCTATTTTATATTACTAATATTAGCACAACCGATATAATAAATATTAAAATACCCACACAATTATAGAGATATGTAAGTACCTACCCCTGTCAGATGTATACTTACATTTTATATTATGGACCTTAAAAGCTCTGTCGATACAGTCATAGCGCAGAAGCGGTGGTAGAGTCATTTTAATAATTGATGTTCATAAGTGCGTCTATGATGCGAAAACAGAATAAAGAACTTTTATAGCGCAGTACTATTATTTATTTTATATTAATCCAAAATCGTATCCTAATCCTACTAATAATATAGGTATGTTTGTTTTAATAATAAAGAGTTATAAATCTATGTTTGTATGTATATATTGATGCAACGTGCGATATGACCAAAGAAAACTAATTATTACTACGTAAAGAAGCGACACTCCCATCCCCCCGCCAATTTGTCGTCACCCGCAACGCATTGATGAAAATATGGGCAATGCCGTGCTTGCGTCACTCGGATGTCACCGCTCGCTGCGAATCAATTGATGTTATTTGAGGTTGTTATGACCTTTTTGGATGACGTCGACGACCTGCTTTACAGAGGTAGAGCAGGCCGGCTGACTATTTGACTTTGACATATGGACGAAACATATTGAGAAAAAGACGGAGAACGGCTGAAGACTATGGAGATGACCAGGACCTGACCTGACTGACGGAGGTCTGCCTATCTCTTTTTTTATTCAAATTCAATATATTGACTATGATACAATATTATTATACCTAAAACAAAATGGTTCGTTATTGTTCTGTGTATGGATGCAAAGAAAGCACTTACACAAATAAAAATAGGAGATTGTTTGGTTTTCCTTCCGTTTTTTTTCGCGTCTCCCAGCCAAGCGATAGTAGGTGTGAAAGAAAAACACTTAGGTTGCTTACGTATAGCGTTGTCCTTGTCGCGCTCGATTCGTATTAGCTCATCCCTACAATAATTACGCACACACACAAAACGTGGCCGGTGCGCCAGTAGTAGTACTAGGCAGTTAGCTCGGCGAATTTGTATGGAGTGTCGGGGGTCTGATATGACGATGAGATTGGTTAACAAATATATACATTAATAGTATATATATATATTTACTTACTAATATTTATTATATATTAATTAGCAGTTCAAACATTCGATTGTAAAAGGAATTATTATGATGTTGGATATAATATAGATAGATAGATAGAGAATTATTTATTGCACAAACAAATTTGTAGGTACATAGGCGAACTTAATGCTAGTGAGCATTATCTTCCAGTTAACCTAGGTGTACTGTGGAGATTTTATAAGGTAGTGCAAACAAAATATAAAGTAATAGTGAAAAAATTAAAAGGCCATACAAAAATATAATATATATATATATATATATATATATATATATATATATATACTTGAATAATATACATACATGTATGTTGATGGCAGGATCCAACTTTTCCAGAATATTTTACAGACGAGATTGCGTTATCGGAATTTCTATTAGGTATGTCATCCACTTTAAATTTCACCTCGGCAAGGCAGTACCAGTATATAGATACTTATTTAAGATATATTTCCATTTCTCATGAAGCCAATTAGCTTTGTAGGTCTAAGTTATTGCTTGAAAATTGGAAGCTTCAATACACGTTAAATAAGTAAGGCATTTCACCTAGTTTATTCTATTCATATAATAGTTATTTCAAAGTACAAACCATATGCATTTCCTTACAAAATATAGGTACGTTACGTATGTAATATGCTACTTACCTAATAGGCCATAAGTTGGCACTCCCGCTCGGTAAGATACAAACTCTATTAGCGAGAACACTGTCGGAACACTATTAATATACGCTTTCGGTGCCGCCAACATTTAATGTCTTAGTGTTGCCATGTAATAATTATTTTTAAAAAAAATTCAAAAACCGACTTCAATGTATCTTCGAAGTCCAAGGTCAAATATCGATGAAATTTATATGGGACCACTTTGTAGCTATAATAAACCCAACGCAAAAAGAATTTTCCAAATCGGTTAATGAATGACGGAGTTCTGAGGTAACAAACATTAAAAAAAAATCTATCGAACAGAGAACCATCTCTTTTTTGAAGTCGGTTAAAAATTATCTATATTTTGAGTACAGACACAGCTATAATATGCCTTCATATTAATTATAGCAACACCTATTTTAAAATCATAACAATATAATATAGTTTAGATTTCTATAATATTTTTTGACAGGCTTAAAGGGTTTAAAGAACTTTGTATTCAATTATTAAGTAAATAAGGTTTGGAATAGGAATTATGGATTAGATAAGATTTTAAAATTGACAGCTTTATCGGAAATTGGATGGAAATACTTGCCCTGACTTAATCCTACTTAATGCCAAGCCAGTACTACGGAGACAGTGAACAAGATGATATTTTGGCCTTGAGATCATAATGCTCAGGCTACTAGAAGTTCTGAGTGGCCTGTAGCCCCGCGTCTCACGTCTTTTTCACCCCCACGAAACGAAACGAACTTTGAACTTAAAAGTATTAAAAATTGGCTTACCGGTGAAATGTGATGTTAGAATTCTGTTTAGTGTGTTTCCGAGTATCGTTTTTGCAAGGTGTTATTGCACATTTAACCACTTTTTTAAGATAAATAGAGCTAAAAACTCGCAACAGGTGCTCACACTGCTAGTACTTGTAAGACTACTAACGCTTGTGGAAGGGATGATGCTATGTTCTCACCCGTGCCTATTGTTCCCACTTAGGAACATGCGCTCTATACCTAGTAATGTATACTCTATGTCTCAGTGTCTCTAAAAAGTATAAAAGAAATCATCTATCCGCGTCCACATTTCCGTTTCTCCGCTTACTTCTTCCAAACCACGCTACGGATTTTGATACAGTTTTCACAGTCATTTAGAGATTTTGTTACGAAAGGTTGATATGTACAATAAAATCTAATTGCGTTTTTGTATACTAGAGAAAATTCAATGCTTCATTATACAGTATATTGCATATTATATTGCATCCGTGCTTAGCCGGGGCGGGTCGCTAGTCTTTAATAAATAAGAAAATCCAGACTAAATAAAGGCTTTGTATAATTTCACGCGAGACGTAACATAATATCAAAAGAGAATCCCAAAAAGACCCAAAATTATAAAACCAGACCGCGTTCTACTAAAATTGAGAAACATGGCGACACCAGCATACATGTGGAAGTTTGCGTGTGACGTTCGCGTTATAATTAAGGCCTATTCATTGCGGAGTCGAGTTGAAGTGAAGACGACAGCCGCGACAGGCGAGGTGTCCGTGCTTGTACAATGAGTTCTGGAGCGATTTATAGGTAGGTAGAGGTTTACACGCTAAATTGTATGGAGGTCGTTAATAGAATGGTGACTTCCTGGTTAACTTACGTATCAGAAATGTAAACGTGTAGGTATAGTAATATAAATGATATATATGAAATTATTATTATAAGCGAGGCGATTAAAGGGTTGGTTTTGTTTATAAATGGTTTTAGTCTTGTAAAAGGATTTCGATAATATTTTGCAATTTTAACCCCCGACGCAAATAGGAGGGGTGTTATAAGTTTGATTACTATGTGTGTCTGTCTGTGGCACCGTAGCTCTTAAACGGGTGAACCGATTTGGACAGGTATTTTTTATTTGAAAGCAAGTTTTCTAGCGGTGGTTCTTAGTATGTTTCATCAAAATCGGTTAAGCCGTTTTTTAGTTTTTATACGTTTTTTGTGCCGGGGTTTTTTTAAATTTTAGTTCATCACTATCAATTACAGTAGACAATGCTGTGTATGTGTAGTCGTATGTTTCATGCAAAGAATAGACTTACATTCAAGACTCGTATACAATTTTTCATCAAAATAAAAATAGTCTATCTATTCTACCCAAGCAGCAGAAAGACCACCCACATGAGCAACTGCATATTTTAATGCTCGGTTCGGTACCTAATACTATTATTTTTCTATGGTTTCAGTATCCAAGGGATATTTTACACAGGCACTTAATATATATCAACACTGAACAACATAATTACTTAGTTTATTTCTTTTCCCAAGTTCCAAGACGACCTAAATAGGAACGTTAGCTAGAACGTTTCTATATGTCTTGTTTTAATTCCCCTGGGCGCAACGTAGAAATCAAACTTGAAGACCCTTGTTTTGAGTTTTGCTGTCAGTTGTTTACAAACTTCACGTTCTGTCGGAAGAAGATAAATAATACAGTGGCTTGAATAATAAAAATGGTACATGAATTCTTCTGGCATTTGTTACTATTTCTTTATTCATTAACCGGAGCTTTAAACTCTGAAACCTACCTCTACAAGTTGTTAAGGTATACTTATATCCTATTTCGTTGTCAACCTAGATCTTCTTTTAAGAAGCTTTTATTTAACTTACAATGTATATATGTATTAACTATGTTTGTTCGGGTGGAATCTTGCAAGCTGAACCAGAACAACTTCCTCTTGTCCTACGGAGTTGAAATTTTTCATACTTGTCAAAATCGGATGACAGTGCAATATTATGGTGACCTAAGATTTAGTATAGTAAAAGATTGACCGAAAAAAGTTGTACTTCCAAAACAGAATGCATCCTTTTCTACTTATCACAAAAGTTACTTGGAATAAAAGAGACCACTATAGTTGCTCAATACCCAAAAAATACCCAAGTGTCTCCACTTTGCCTATATATACTTACTTATCAATTGGTTATACATATATTGTACTTTAGTGATATCCTATTTTCATACCGATACAACGTATCGACCTCCGGTCTTATAAGAAAATGTTAAACATTTTTTTTCTAAGACCGGAGGTGAAAATTTCTTGTGTAAAGTTTTGAAGGAAGCGACTTGTTACAAATAACGGATTGTATGCTTGAAAGTAGTGTATGCTTTATGCACACTTTAGACATCTCGTTTTTCGTTCGCGCAAGATAAAGCATACTTTAGCTATTTCACACCAGCCAATCTACATTCCGGTCCATGTTCGAAAGTTTGCTTAGTCGATCGGGTGTTTAGTTCGTCTTTTCCTTTTGATTTCCTGTGCGTTTGTATCATGCACGCGTCGGGCGAGATATATAACCCCTGGTGATACACCCAGTATCACCAGGCCTAGCGCACTCCGCACTGTAGGTGCGAAGCTACAAGTACATAGCCGGACACCGACGGTGGGTCGCGCGTCGTTACATGTGCCGCGTCAGAAGAGATAAGACCTATGCGATAGAAAGAGAGGCGCTCTGTAGGTTAATATGACTGGTAGGTATGCAGCGCTACGCAAGCTGAATTGTATTTTTATGGGGTCATAGCAAGAGTCACTATTTGCTTAAATTTCTTTGCGGAGTGATGCTTTTGTCCCTTAGTATTCTGTGGTATCACATAGAGGTGCATCAGGCAAGAAGCATCCACACCGACTACGACTGTGCACCGCGCAAGTTCGAGCGGTTCTGAATGGGACGGTGTGGACCCGGCTATTGACTTTTTAAAATACTAACTGCTGGAACGGAATAAATTAATAACGCACACTCTTTTAAAATACGTTGAATTTATTTATTTACTGTATACGCTAGTGGCGACATCTAACATCTAACCAATAAGAACGCTAAATATGCTTTTAAGATTGCATGACATACAATACAATGAAGAATAATTTCATTATGATTTATGATTATTTTAATTATTAATTACAGCGAGCACTACTATCAGTATTAACTAGGTATAGGTTGCGAAGCTCATCTTATAAGTCTCCGCTTCACGGGTATTTTCTGTAAACAAAAGAATATACTTATAAAAAAGAATATACAAAAGAATACACTAAATAAATGGTCAAATAATTTCATACAATTAATTGAATTTTATTTATTATGTCAAGCAACCCAGCTTAACATACTGAAATTGAGCTGAATTAGATTTTCCAATACTTAAGTCCAAAGATATTTAATGTTAAAAGTTAGTAGAGGGGGAGCCCCGCTCCCTTTCTAGCAATAAGTAGGTAATTTGTTAATTTTTAGACTTGAAAATTTTTACCAGTGGGCCATTTTTTTTTAATAAGACTACAATATGTAATTACCTGTCGCGTATATACTGGCTGACTTGAGAAAATTGTTGGTACTGCATAAGAATGCAGAAGCCTTTTTTGGGAACTTTCTCAATAACACGATTCGTCGAAATGCAAACTGCATATTCGAGGGTATTGAGTCGGTTCCCAATTTGATCTCTGCATGTTTTTTATCCATGCGTTTCGCAATTCTGCTAACACCAGGAACCTAAAACAAGAACAAGAACCTAAGTATTCTAAATATATTTAACATAATTAATTAGCTACAAGTATACATTTTATAAAAAAAAACGACTTCAATGTATCTTCAAAGTCCTAGGTCATATACATTTCGATGAAATTTATATGGAACCACTTCATCGCTATACTAATCCACACTAAACACAACGCATAAAGAAATTTCCAAATCAGTTTATATATGACGGAGTTCCGAGGTAACAAACATATTATAAAAAAATCAATGAAATAGATAACCTCCAACTTTTTAAAGTCGGTTAAAAATGAAAAATATTGACTGCGAAATTAACTAGAACATAATTTATTTAAGTGTGCCACTTGAATAAATTATGTTCTATTATCATATCTATATTCATACAATGGTTGTGAATTTTACCACATCACTAGACGAGTACATGAAATGCCAAACACGTCGATCGGTATGCAAAAATCCGTGTTTATTTAGATATGGGAATTCTTCTGCTCGTCATGTGAAGCTAAAATAGCACCTAGTGTAACTTACATACTTTTCAAACGTACGAGAAGGTTAGCACATACAAATATTCGCATTAGGACGTGAAATACACAAATCAGACTTACCGATGAAATGTTATAGCCCTTGGTTTATGCTTTAAATCACTGACGTGGCTCTTGCAGCCTACCACAACACACGCCATGGTTCATTTACTTGTTGTTTATTGCTTGATATAATGTTTTTCCCGCAAAATTCCTTGGAAAACACCAAAACCACTGCACACAATAAAATACCAGCTGGTATCGACCAAACATCACCAAACGTCACACCCGTTGGCTGGTGGCCCGCAGGGTTTAAAGATGGTGCCATGCGCATAATGCTTTCTCTTTTTAACACATGCAAACGGCCTATTGAGAAAAAAGAAATGTGTATATGTTTAATTGTTTATCTTTTTGTTTTACGTCTAATTATATACTACGTCTTTGATGGTGACAGTCAGCTGATCTGGTGATGGAGACGGAGGGTGGAAAATGGAACTCGTTGACGGATAATCGTAAACTACTAGTGTTTAGGCTCATTTTAATCTAATCGCGGTAGCTGTGAAAAATATACTTTTCAACAAAAAAAGTTATTTACAACCGACTGGGTCAGCGTTTGGCCACAATTTCATCTGCTGAGACGATGTGCTCGAAGATGGAGCACTTTTGCCCAGTATATACTTGTTCACTCTTGATTTGATCACACCCAGATTGTATTTATGTGGAAACAACGACAATGGCAAGGCATTCCATTCCTTTGTCGTTCGCGCTAAAAAGGATGACCCGAAACGCTTAGTACGAATTGGCGGATCTTCTACCATGTATCAGGGGTGCCGTTGTGCTGATCGTCTAGTTGTCAGATGGTGGAATGGTGATGATCAAATTGTGCAGTTCTTGAGCATATTCTCCGTCTCCTTAAGAACGCCTTAGAAAACAATGTAGACATTTTTTTTATATTTATACTGGACAATAAGGCGCCGTCTTCCCGTCATTAACTTTTTCTCATTTCCTATGAAGCCATTTCCAAAATATCTCGATTATAGAGATTTATATTGTTTTGAAGTTGTTAATTGTATCAGAATGATTTACGGGGTAGGGACCCGAGAAGTGGGAAGTCGCTTCACATACTGGAATACAGCCTATACAGTGGAACGTTGTAGATCCTCGGTCGCCGGCAGCTTGTAATCATGCTCCATTCAGCGCCGAGTAACTCTTGGGAATTTTATTCACTTCCATATAATATTGTACAGAGTGCAACAATAGTGGATTGCATTCTTTTACTGACTTAAAAAACGAGGAGGTTCTCAATTCGTAAATATTTATTGAATACAAAATTAATTTTATATTTATCATAGATCATCATATATATCATAGATTATTTGATTTCAGAGAAGGTTGTATATAAAACAGGTCAGATCAGGTGAGATCGTGGTCAACGCTGGCCGAGTAAGATGTAAAAAAAATAAAAAAAAATATCCCTAAAAAGCGATCTCTTCCAGACAACCATTGGATAGAATTCAATACGGTAAAATACGGTGGTGTAACTTTATAATATTATATACTTATCTTATTTATTTATAGGTATAATTTATATTCCCGTTTGGTAGCGTGTTTGTTTGAGCCTTTTTATCATTTCCTGCTTTGAATTGAGTTTGAGTACAAGGAAATCTGCTGTCAGTCTATCCGCCCGGCCCTCAACGTTCACCCAACCATAATGAAATGATCGTTTACTGGTTCCAGTTGATACTATTATGTAGTTCTGTTTTTGACGATAAAACAATAGTAGAACAATAGTACTACATAGAGCTCAGTGCAAGCACGTGCGACTTTCGATTCGACACACCCGAGTTAGAATCCCGCTGGCCACGCACCACTGACTATCTTAAGTTTGTGCGGATTTAACACTCGTTTTAGAAACGGTGAAGGAAAACATCGTGAGGAAACCGGCATATCCAAGAAATAATCACAAAAATTCATGGACATGTGACATACACCCCAGCGTGGTGGATTATGACCTATACTCTCTGTATGAGAAAAGGCCCGTGTCGCAGCAGTGGGAACATGATGGGCTGATGATGATGATGATAATGATGATACCTACATAGAATATAGCTATAGTATAGAGTATAAAACATAGTAGAGAAGGTGATATTTATGAGTTCACAACCGCAAAACGTGAAACAATCGAGTAATGTACAAACCTTACGATAAGAAATGTTTATGCTATGTGGTAATAAGATGAGTTAAGTCATAGACTGATGGTAGGAGTCAGTTACGCCTGTTCGCAACTACTGCCACTTCAGTGTTTATGAACAAAATCCTTAATCTTTTCTGACCGAAATCTTCTTTCCTGAGTCTTGAAATGTCAACTATCAAGAAATCACATGAATATTTAACGGCGTTACCCGTAATAAAGGTACCTAATCGTCGCTGCCTACCGCCGTGCTGGACCGGTCGTACCGGTGCCCTTAGCTAGAACTTACCTGCTCTAGTTTGCTTTGTTGTCACGCAAAGATGGTAGGTACTACTGGTGGTAGGTTTCTACTGGTAGTAGGTTTCTCGTATGCGAGAGGCCGTCTGGGTGGGTACCACCGCTTTGCCAGTTATTCAGCTGGCTAGCAGTAGTGCGCAAGCATTACTGCGTTCCAGTTTGAAGGGCATTGTAGCCAGCGAAATTACTGGGCATTATGAGACTTAACAGCTAATTGTCTCAGGGTGACGAGCGCATAACAATACATAGTTTGAAAAATGACTCTTGTACTACAACTACAAATAATATAAAAGTAAAACCAATTCACTACATAAACTTGCTACTTTGTGAAGTACCGTTGTTAGAAGCTTTTGTTGTTCACTGTACACTCCCTTTCCCTGAGTTAATATCCCCCGAAGACAAAGCAGGTTGATATTGTGGTACGAGTTCAAACAACTCTTTAATTTCCCAGAACTACCTCTGAAATTCCTAAAAGGAATATTTTCAGAGGCCGCACTGTAATTACTGCTTTAAGTGAATTATTTGTGGTATATCCCCAAATGATATAAGCTCTATGGTTACTAGGAAATCTATACCTATTTCATTGGTAACTTGTAGCTCAGAGTAGATAATTAGATAAATCTCCGTATTGAAAGTAAATACTCGGCTCCGTCCGCGTAGATTGTTGTTTATATGATGATACGTTTTTTCAGAATGTAAATTATGTCCTACTCCAGACCATAATCTTTTCCAGACCATAATCTTTTCTGTGCCACATTTTAAAGAAATCCCCTCAGTATAGTTACGACGTGATTGAGAGACAAACATCCAAACACACAAACATATAAGTATCAGATTAGGATACAATAACCTGAAATATGAATGACTGAAATGCAGTACTACGCAGTGCTTTATATGGTATTAAAACTTGTGGGTGGCACTGCAATTATTATAGGCAGGCGTAGCGTTTACCATCAAGTGAACGAATTGCAAGTCTCATCACTCAGTTCCATAAAAAAAAAGACTTGACAATAACAGCATTATGAAATGTGTAGAAATAGAGATTATATTTATTATTATGTTGTATATATTTTAAATTGTCATACAATTTATTATATTCATTTGATAGTGTGATCAAATAAATGTCATAAATAATAATTTAATGTCATTTATTTAGTATCTCTCAACGTACTTTTGCTCAAAACGCACACCCACTATAATTCTTTCAGGACCTGGAAGACTGGTAGATAATGCTGTTCGGGTATGAACCGAACAGCTCAGCGATAGTGCATTATTGCATAGTTGCATTGACCGCAATCGCTTTAACAAAATTTTAATCATTTTCGTTAGTACGCGAATAACCACCATTGAACAACCTCGCGTGCTCAACCATTTAATTAACCAATAACCATAAGTTTTACCAGATAATTAAGTTATAAGTTTAACCAATATACTTAGTGATTTTAGTGATGATTTAGTGATTTTAGTGATGATGACTATAATGGTTTATATATTATAAACCATTATATAATATTGTTAATGTTCTTTGGTCAGAGCAAAAGGAAATACTTATTTGTTTACTATAATGGTTTATATATTATAAAGTGTCTATGGTGGACCCACTAAACCCTTTAGCGAATATTGTTAATGTTCTTTGGTCAGAGCAAAAGGAAAGACTTATTTGTTCACTATAATGGTTTATATATTATAAACCATTATAGTGAACAAATAAGTCTTTTCTTTTTGCTCTGACCAAAGAACATTAACAATATTCGCTAAAGGGTTTAGTGGGTCCACCATAGACACTCACTAACCTCTTTATAAATGCTAAATAGCATTAAGTCATTCCTTGTACCATGTTTGTGCAAAACTATTAAATAAATAAATAAAATAATAGAGAGCTTTGCTCTGTGGTAGTACGAATCAGGCTTCGTATTGAAAATATATTCCACGAAGCGTGAATATGTCGAAACGATTTCTTCGAAATATAAAGTACGATCTACAACATATTTGTTACAAGTTTCCAAACGAGAATATCTTGGAACCTTTAGACTCGGATAGTATCTTTGCCTGTTGTTATATAAGTGCTAGCAGTAACTCAATAAATTTCCTTATATTTTATGATATTACTAGGTGCGCCCCACCGTTTCATCTACGGTTTCTCGGGATAAAATTAGCCTATGTCTGTGTATGTGTATCACATTCGTTGAGCCGCTACAGCGTGAAGAAGTAACAAACACACTTACATACTAACACAAACTTTTGCATTTATTATTTTAGTGTGATTTAGTTGTTATGTATGAAGGATGACAACGAAACGACTGGATGAAAATAAATTGACATAACAAATTCAAATGTTTAGAGATGTTCAAAAACTAAAATTTCCAAACTCCATTTAAGAGTTAATTTTGAGAGATATCATTGTTGTTGTCTTTAACCAACTCATCAGGCGTGATACTGCTATGACAGCAGACAAATGTATGAATATTAGGTGTTTATTGTTATAAATGTAGTTTATATAGTAATTATTAAGTATATATTATGTATAGGTACGTATATATTTATGCAAGTAATAAATTATATTTACTAATTTGCTTACTATGAACGCTTTAGATTAAAGTTAAGTATACTTTTGTTGTTACTACTTCTGGTGGTGTAACAATACCTAACGAGTTTTCTAACTATGTAGGTACCTATCACGATGACATTCGTCTTTAATGGCTACCTTTCTTGTGAAGTTGTTAACATTCAAAGACCTGCCTAATTTGGTTTCTCATAAACGTCCTTCCACGTGTTCTCGTCGCTTAAGTTCAGGGAGTTATTCAAGTCAAGAATCTGTAAAGACAATCACTTGCCAACTCATCTAGCCAAGGATCAACAGATGCCAAAATGTGTCAAACTAATATTTGCTAATAGTAATTGCTATTTGATTTGTTGATCGTATTTATTTATTATTGTAGGTATTTTGGGATGTGGTGTTTTTTGTTCTACTTACGTATGTAAGTACGTGATTATAACACCTACACCCACATATATATATATTTTTGTCTACATTCCTCCACTTTTGGGTTGTCTGGAAGAGATCGCTTTGAGCCATAAGACTGCCCATTGTGACACTAATAAAGTTAATTGTTACTCTAGTTTAATTGTTTCTCTATTGTGGTGTTATAATAAAGAGTTATTCTATTCTATTCTATATAGTATCTTTTGTTTTGAAATAACTGTGGAAAAATAAAACGAACCGAATAAACACCAAAATGTCTGCAACAATCATAGACAAAAGATTTTACGCTCTAGATCTGTGATGAAAATCTAAGCTACCGTACGAGCAATATATATCTATACGACTTTTATACGAATTTAATAATCCTTACTAAGATGATAAACGCGAATGTTTACCTTAAAAAAGTGAGTAAGCCGTTACATTAATCTTCATGTTCTACTGTTTATTTATTGTTATGTTGTATCTATGTAAGTATAGAGTATGCTACTGTCAATAATAAGTATTTATTTATATAAGTATTCATTACTATGTTTTTTTTTTACGCTTAACTTACGCGGTACGCTTTTTGTATTTTAGTTTTGGATTATATATGTAGTGTTTTAACTGTTATATATTTTAATAATTTATGCTTTTGTTTTACGATAATATGTATTACGATATCTATTTTGTTTTTAAACGACTTCATAAAAGGAGGAGGTTCTCTGTTCGGTTGTATTTTTTTTTTTATATTTGTTACCTCAGAACTCCGTCATTTGTGAACCGATTTGGAAAATTCTTTTTGCGTTGGGTTCAGTATAGCTACGAAGTGGTCCCATATAAATTTCATCGATATGTGACTTTGGACTTCGAAGATACATTGAAGTCGGTTTTTGTTTTTTTCTAAAAATTAATTATTCTGTTGGTTTTTTTTTATGCACGCTTTGTAACTTTCATTTACCGTCACTGGATAACTGGTAGAAAATGCTTTAGCATTATGTTCTCCTTTTGTACATTACTGGTAATGGTACAATAAAGAATTAAATTAATGTTTGTATGTTCGGATGTATGGATCTTTGTTACTCTTTCACGCAAAAACTACCAAACCGATTTTGATGAAATTTGGTATGGACTTTAGGACTTGAAATAGCGCTTAGGCTAATTTTTATCTCGGGAAACCGCGGAAGGAACCGCGATCCGAATATTTTGACTACTCTCAACGTGAACTGGCTCAAATTATGTCAAACATATAATATATAATGCTTGTGCTTGCGGTGATTACGCTGTTGGAAATACCAACCACTAAAGTTATCTTCAGAATAACTACATAGGATAAAACTCCTGCTAACTAAGCTTAGAGTTCGTTAAGTAAATGATCCGATAATCAATGATCCGCGTCTGTCCTCAGCTCATAAATAGTTGTTCTTCTATGTTGAAAAAACTTATTACTCCACTATGGTAAAGCAGAAATGTAGGAGGTGTGAATGTTGTTAGGGCTTTCTTTATTTGACATTATTTATTATTATTTACTAAGATAATACATTATATACTTTTTCTTATATAAAATATTTAACCCATTGCCATATTTATTTTGAATATAATTATGCGGAGGGATTATTTACCTATATATTTACAGTTTTACATAATATAATTTAAATTTAAATTAATTTTACATTTGCTATCAACCCCATACAATTATATTATTCTAACAACAACCTACATACTATTCAGTGGGATTACACTACACGTTTTCATTGCGTTTCAGTTTTGGTATAAATTTCATAAGTTCATCATCATTATTCCATCATATTCCCACTGCAGGAGCACGGGCCTTCTCATATAGAGAGAGTAGGTATAGGCCGTAATCCAACATCCTAGCCCAAAACGGGTCGGTGGATGTCACATATCCTTGAATTTTTGTGATTAATTCTGGAACATGTTGGGTTCCTAGCGATGTTTTCCTTCACCGTTTTTACAGCGAGTGTTAAATCCGCATATAACTTAAGTAAGTACGTGGTGCGGGCCAGCGGGAATTGAACTCGGGTGCGTTGGATCGAAAGTCGCAAGTGCTCCTACTGAGCCGTGAGTAAAACGTCATCATTTGAAAACGCAACTCCAAAATATTAATGATATAGAAAAATAAGGCACTGGGACCTATTTGGCTCAACGTATGAGTATTGCAATTAAGCGAGGCTATGCTATCATCATGTCAACTGGTAGTGGCGGTACTGGCTTTGGGTTATTTATAGGCGTGTAATGCCCAATAGTTTTTTCAATTATTTCACCTTAAAAGTAGTTATAAGCTACTTTTTAATAGACTTCAAAAATGGAGGAGGTTCTCTATTTGATAGTTTTTTTTGTCTTTTTCCTCAGAACTTTGTCATTTGTAAACCGATTTGGAAAATTTGCGTTGGGTTCATTTTAGCTACAAGGTGCCATATAAATTTCATCGATATTAGACCTTGGACTCCGAAGATATATTAGAATTGAAATCGGTTTCTTTTTTATTATAATATGAATTATAGTTAGTATTGTGTAGCATTGTTTAGTAAAAAAATAAAATAAGCTTCCATAACCTATAATCTTGATCTTCGCGTCGTGGGATAAGTTTCTTATAGGGTCTAGTTTTGTAAATGCAATACATGTTGACATAATTATCTCGCTGTCAGTCAGCTCAAAGTACGACACCGCTGTTTAATTAACTGCTATCCTGATAAGCAGTGAATGGGACGTCTGCAGGAGACAAGTAGCCAGAATCCCGTTGTTGGCATTCACAATAAATCTGCTTATATTCTTGTTAGATCTGAGTTTGCTTAGAAACTAAGACGAAATCGATCTGTTAAGGACATTGTACCTTCTATTTCATGGTTATATAAATCATTTAAAGTTACACCAAAAAATAGCGATAAAACTTTATCGTATGGAAAAGAAATATATTCAGGTTAATTGAATTAGGTACTGACGTTGTCGGTTGATTTGGCGACTACATATATGTACATATGTATCTGAGCCTATTATTAAGTAATAGTATTCTTTGCTATTATTATGTTGTGCTTATATAGGTAAATAAATAACTTGTTAGTATCGTTTCTAGTTCCTTTGATATACTTAGATTGAGTGAGAGCGAGTGTGGCTCAGCGGGAACTCATGCGCCTTTCGATCAGACGCACCTGGGTTCGAATCCCGACTCGGCCCTGCACCAATGACTTATAGTTAAGTGCAGATTTTGCACGCTCGCTCTAAAACGGTGAAGGAAAACATCGTGATGAAACCCGCTTACGCGCTTTGGAGTCGTAGGCTCTGGCCTAGGTTGTAATACCACCCACCGAACAAAGCCATGCCGTCAAGCGACCTAGTCGTGTTTCGGGATGATGTTCGGTGAACCATCGGGGAGACTGGTCTGAGCAGCCGCTCAACTCGTCTCTCTCTAGATCTATGTGCTCCATCTTAGGCCACATCATAGCTTCACATCAGGCGAGATAGTGGCCAAACATAGATATATAAAGCGTAAAAAAAAATATACACAAAACTTGAGTAAGAAAGGATTTTATTTTTCCTATTCTATGCTGTCCCACTGCTGGGCAAAGGTCTCCCCCAATTAGCAATGTTAATTTATATAGGCCGTATATGTGTGCTTATATTGACCTCGTACCACATACTGGACGCTACGTTATGTGTTGTACAGATTTCTACAAGTCCACACAATCCTTGCTACGCCACGCTACGCCGCGCTACGCCGTAGCATCGTAGCAGGCACATTCACATAGTTTACATAATTCGAATTCATAGCGAAGCGGAGGATTCCACGTTCTGATTCATGCATTCTTGTCAATGTTGTGATGAAACAAAATTGTATGGCAAATATTTTCGTCAACGATTGTTAAGGTTTGTTTACCGTACATCCTAAACTCGATAAACATCGAATTACATAAAATGCCAAGCGAATTCTGTCCCCGAAAAAATCCCTGTAAGCGCTCTTTAGCCCAAGTCGTTTATAATAAGTCCTTACAGTTTATCTCATTTCGTTGAGGCGTTGAAAGGCCGCATTTTTGTTAAAAGTGAGGGTAAAGTAAGTAAGCCAAGGTGGCGTCAAGTGTGAGTGACATTATCGCAGGGACTCACAGACTCAGGGTAGCTCCTGAATTTATCTGCCTCGGCGTCTGTTCGTTGGGATTTAATTACAGAGGTGGGCGTGTGCTTTGTCGATTATTTAAAGCTGTTTTAAAAATAAATTTAAGAGATGAACTGTTTGTGTAGTTGTACCTTGCTGGAGCTTAGAAGATAAGTAATAGATTTAAGATTTTTGACAAAATTTAGGTACTGTTTAAACATTGTTCAATTCGATTCTAAACATTTAAAAAAAATTGCTCGGTCTGGAACCTGCGTCTTTGGAATACCGACAAGGCGCCGTACCAACTCACCGAGTCAATTAATGTTTCTTCTTTCTGAATAGCATTAAAAATGTGTCACATTGTTCAATTCACCATATCTAAAGGTATTGATCTGAGCATAAACGTGTTACATGTGATGTAACACGTTTATGCTCAATGTCAGACTCTAGTAGGCACCGTGACGTATTAAGCTCGCTCTGAGTATTTCATTACGACCGAATGCTCACATCAGCCTTCGTATTGATATAAGGATGTTGCTCCCGTCTTTTCTAACTAGATGGCGCTAATAAACAAATAACACATCGATTTAATAAAGATGTCTTGAAATCTTTTTTAGTTATTATTTTAATAAAAGTAATTGATTATAAAGTTCATTCTCGAAATGAATTCTTTGTCTCTTCTCTTCCTCTTCTTCTCTCTCATTATCTTTGCCTTGTCAAATTTTGGCTCTACTTCTCCAGTTCATCTACAGCTTGCTGGAACTCAAATCGAATATATATATTTTTTTAATGATCTGTTTCAAAAAGACATCCCATTAACATTACAATCTAGCCTAATAAGACTAATAAGTAATTTAACTTTGACTTAAATTGCTAAGTATAGTATGACTAAGAATGTGTCCATTAACATTTTTCTTACTGTCTCTATTAAGGCGAAGACACTTTGTTGTTGTGTTCTTTACGGGTAGCACTAAAGTATGTATAGGTACTACGATACACTGTCACTTCACTACACTCACTCAAAAGGTTTTGTCCTTTTGAGCCTTCTCACTAGGTCTGTGGTGTCGAGGAACTGGATAGCCTCGACGTTCACGTGATGGTGAAGTCTACATTCGTGAGCTTCGGCGAACTTTTTAATAACACTAGTAACGAGGTCCACTTTCAGGTCCCGATGGAGGTCGTCATTTCGAATATACCACGGAGCGTTTAATATATGAGTAATCGAATATATAAGTAAATATAAATATTCTAAGACTAAGCATCGACATATTTTGATTGTACCATATCTTAATAATTTATGATGTTTGCTTGTCTGTTTACTTGTTGGTATTGTCTTACTACGCCTGAATGTTGTTTTAAGATAATATATTTTATAAACCTACCTGAAATGATCTCAAAGATCTTATTGAGTTGTTTAGAAATAATGAATTCTCAAGCTTTGTGCTTTGATTTAAAGAAATGTTGTAACCTATCTATGGTCTTGAATTCGTAATTAGTGTTGCCACCAGAAGCCTGATTCTGCTAAATAAATCTATTCAAATTCCAGTTCCGATCTAGTGTCGATCTCATAAATGTCACAAATCGTATTCTGCTTGAAAAATAACGTCAGTCATCGTTTGAAACGCGAATGTTATTTTAATGTGTAAACGCGGTTTAAACGTTATTCCGCTAACACAGATTACAAATATGAATTGATAAATTTAGTATTCTCGGATGTCAGTAAACGTTGCGATATGAAATTATACTGAGATCATATCGAGACAAAATTGTAATTATTACGAGCAGAATACTTCCGGCCTAGATAACTCTCATTCAACGTCATTCAAATTTAGCGGAATTGGCCTTCAGGTTGACAATAAGAGCCTAATTATAAGCATATTTGTTGTTGTGTTAACGCTTGTTGTTGTGTTTCTTGATTTGTAGAATTTATCAGCAAAACTTTAAAATAGTAACGTTCATATTGTCAGAGATATTGTTAACTAACTGACTTATATATAAAATTAGGGTACATCAATAAATCAACTTCAAGAGAACCATATCAAAAATGCTAGCTAAATATAAGTGTGTGGTACACTTATACATAGCTAGCATCTTTGATTACCCTTGGTAAGGTTTATTTATAATATATGGTACACTATACAATAAAGAGTAGAATAGAACAGAACAAAACAGAACAGAATAGAATGCACTTTATTGCACTTAAGAAGCAATTACATTTTGAACATAATTTTTCAACTCATACTTTCTCTTTTTTTTTTATTTTTTTTTTCTTATCTTTTTTTTTTAGTATTTTTTTCTAGAACTAACATACATACAATTTATATTAAAATATGTATGTGACACTTTGGTACAAGAGACCTCAGTGTCTATGTATCCAATCCATAGTTATCCCCATTCACATGCAGCCATTATCTCCCAATATCGCTATAACAACCTCCGTGTTGTTCCATCGTCACGTCCTACCGCGACTCGGCGTCGCCTTTCATAATAGACGGACGCGATGCGACTCGCAAAACGCGCAGTAATGAGACGCTACACTCTCGTACTACTGACCTCGCTCGGGTGGCACCACTGAGAAATAATTAACTGTAACCATAGCCTGGTTTTATAGTGTGTAACTGAAGCGATCGGATGGCTTTATAGGAAGACGTAGATAATAATGGGTGTCATGATTTTGTAAGCATCTTTTACAGATAAGCGTATATGTGTAGGTGACTCAGTTGGTTAGAGCCAAGCGCTTCCAGGGTTTTAGTAAGAGTTGTTCAAACCTTGGCTGAAGAGATTTTTGGTACATCCTAAAAATGTTCTAAAATGGAAGCGAGTTCGAGTGCCCACTCTCGTATTATCATCATCAAGTACATCGGGAAAATCTTGATACCTTGACAAACATGTAGATGTCTCTTTTGACCTTTCCGCTTGCGCTACATCTAAAATCGTGCTGACACAGTCACTAAAGCTAATCCTGTGGCTTGCAGACAAAGCACTACCACAAGCGAGCCTATCTCATGCATTAAACATACGCCTTCATGTAGCAAACCTGTTGAGAGCGCCTTCAACAGCAATCAATTTGCTGTTAGCAACTAGTAAATTAAACATGACATGAAGATTCGAAGCAGGAAGATTTACGCAAGATAAGACGCCTAATGTTGTTTGTGCTGGCTCACATACAGCGTATAGAAAGTCGACTTACTTTATAATGTAGAAATAGCCCATAATTTTTGTACTTCACATAAACAAGTCACATGGCAAATCGTGTGGGCTGTAAGGAAATATTGTTGAAAAGTAAGTGGACGGACATGCTTAAAACAAAAGCCGAATCTTCGATTCAAACTTAAAAGTCAAGTCGTAAATTTAAGGGAAGCTCCCAATGAATCCCACAACTCGAATCCCAATCAATATATATTGCATCTAAACTCAGATAATAATATTTTGAGTTCCCAACGAATTCCAATCAAATTTATTTGAAATAAAAACCAAAAGTGCCTTTAATAGCGGTGAACAGTTGCTTGAAGGACATCGCCAGACGGCTGTTTTCCAAAGACAACAAACAGAAAGCCAGATTTAATCAAAACCGCCTTACCTGCGGAATGGAAGAACATAACCTGCGTTTTACGGCACATAACACGCGACCTTACAAGTTACAGCCACCTCAAAATAATTGACATGAAATCAGAGAAAGGTCCAAACATGTTGTGCCGCCTTTTAACTGTAAGGAATTCCTACCTCCAGGCCGCTTTCAGAATACGTAATAAGAATGTCTTTGATTTATTGAAAAGTGACAATTAGCCTCTAAGTTAGCGATACGCTGAAGTAATTAAAACTTTTAAATGGATTTCTCATTCGGTTGGTCCGATTTGCATATATGTAAATATGTCGGAAAGCGTGCTCATCGCCCGTTTGTCCCGACGAAGGTACTTGCTGTCGTCAGCAGATTTTAATGGAGCCTGTGGCGCCGCGTCGCTCCGTTTACACGAGTGTGGAGCGTACGAGAAACTCATGTGGCACTTAGCTTAGCTATTTAAGGACGCATACTAAAGCACTACAGTGCACAATCTAATACGTTAGCTAAAATAGAATTCTCATTTTATGCTAGATCACCTGATGCTCTGCCTCGACTCGATAAACTCTTTTATTTTAAAATGTACGACGATGTTTAAGACTTATACATTTTAAAATAGAGATTACCTTGCAAGCGGTAATTTGATGCGTAGGAGAGTAGAGTATTCTAAAATAAACAAAATAACTAAAACTTTGTACTAGTCAGGCTATATCCTAAAACAACCAAACTTGATACAAATAAACCTAAAACAGGTACTATTCTCGGTTTACAATTTTGTTTTTCTTAATGAAGTAGTACAGGAGGAGCCCTTCTCACAAATTTTCTCATTTATAATACCAATACAAAATAAAATAATTAATTAATCTAATAAATTTACTTGTGGTATTAGGTCTCTCGTATGCTGGAGGCTGTCTGGGTAGGTACCACTGCTTTACCAGTTATTCTGCCACCAAGCAGTAGTGCGCAAGTATTACTGTGTTCCGGTTTATTGTAGCCAGTGAAATTACTGGGCATATGAGACTTGATATCTGATGTCTCGGGGTGATGAGCGCAATGCAGTGCTACGCAATGCTTTTTATGATATTAAAAGTTCTGGGTGGCACTGTAATTGTTATGGGCAGGCGTAGCGCTTACCATAAGGCGAACGTATTGCTCGTCTCATCATTCAGTTCCATAAAAAAAGAAAAAAAGAACTAATAGGATGAAGTATTTTTCATAGCAGAGTAAGCAACATTTCCTGCAGTGAAGCCGAATCGTGAAAGTGTAGATTATGATCATGTATTCACATCGTGTTTACGAGTCTCAGCATAATGATGCGGGATTCACAAGGATCTCTATTTTACTAGGAGTCTAGTATATAACCACTAACATTATATATTTTTAAATTTCCCATCACGTACTTTACTGCGCATTAAGTCCACCATGTACAAACTGTTTTGAGCTAAAGTATAAATAAATAAATGAACATTACAAAAGAAAAGAAAATTACTTTTAAAATGTTTAACATGCGTTTATGCAACAACGAAGGTATAAAACTATAAACCTTTTTTAAGGAAATGCAAAGAAAATATCAAAATAAAAATAACCAGGTAAAATAAACGGTGTGAGTCACAGAATAACTAACTCTACATAAACCGTTAATAAACTCAACTAAATAGAGGCGTTTCGAGCTTCACCACAAACCGTCTCGCAAGTAAACTTTGATTTCTACTAAAATAACACTTATTACTTACTTCCTTCCTCTGCAGGAAGTGTATAATTTCCGACAGCGGCCGCGTACGTTAAACATATGATAGGTGGCTCTAAAATAACAATTTAAATTCCATTTACGTATAATGAAACATTGTAACAGTGTATTTTTACTCAAAACCTCAATTAGCACCTAAGTGAAGCGAGCGAGTTTAAAATTTTACCGAACATACAATACTTTCAGATAACGCGATGTTTCAACATTTACCCTAAAAGCTTTTAAAGGAAATCGATAGCCGTGGTGGTAAGTTGTATGGAGCCTTCGTATTGGGTAATACTCCAACAATTTGGGGCTGTATCACTTGAGCGTTGTTCTGATGCCTAATCTCTGGAGGATGATCAAAAATGGGTAGGTATTTTCCTTAAAACAAACTTCAATCGTAATTGCTTCACGAACTTGTATTTTTAAAATTTATTCTCGTTTTTATTAACCCATGGGAAATCGCTCTTAGGTGCCACTATTGTGCATAATATTGGTTAGAATTGGTTTTAGATCAGTAAATATATCAAATAACTAGCGGCTTGTGATTTGAGTATAGGAAAGAAATGGGTAAACATACTTACCTTTTTTCAAAGTCATGTTAACATAAGTTACAATTTTTAACATTTTTTATTTGTATCATGTGTTTATGACCTTTAAAAGTGCACTTTTGTGCCTATTTAATAAATGATATTTGACTTTGACTTTGACTACGCTAAAAAAGTAAGTGGACCGAATGTGCCTAGTTTTAGTGGTCTAAAACCATCTTCGCATTATTGCTTTTTTAATACATTTTTTTTACTGGTTATAGGCTTGCGTTTGACCACTATCTCACCTGATGGTGAGCGACGATGTGGTCTAAGATGTAACACGCTTACCTAGAAGATACCTGTTCACTCTCGATTTGAAGACTCCCAGGTTGTAGTTGCACATTCACGCACATCATACAGATCACACATCGGTTGGATGGTTTCAAAGTCCATAACGGACATAGGTAGAAATATTTATTGTTTTATATATACATATAGATGTTGTTTTTTTTTAACGGGCGAATGCCTTTATTACTGAAAACAACTCTACACTCTATTTACTAAAACTAAACTAACTACTGTACCCGATATTGTTACCCTCGACCATAATACAGGTTGGATTGAATAAATATCATCTTAAATACATTAAAACACTCTACTCTTATATATACTCGTATATTTCTACAAACAAATTCTCAAATCTAATAGGTAGATAAATACGTAAGCAATTCTTATCAAATACGTATTCGTAACGTATTCGTAAACGTATACGTATTTCGAACAAATTTCCGCCACAAAAATACGAATATTAGGGAGCTAATTACGTCACGAGACTTTCCAAATTATACGAGAAAGAACCTTCGAAAAGAAAAATACCCTTTAGCAAAGAATCTGATTTATCAGTTTTTACTAACAGACATAACGATAACAAGATGATAATAATCTTTTAGAGAACGGGGTTGTCAGACAAAGGTTGCCCCTTTCTTTTTATGTCATGTAGGTAAGTAAATAGGATGTCGCTGATACGATTCCACATTTGCGTAAATTAGATTTTTATCACAACGTTATAAACAACTGTAGGGCAACTGTAGGGCAACTGTAGGGCAACTGTAGGGGTAACATATAGCAAAACCTATAGGTCTAAATATCATATATTGTAGTAGAAATTTGTTACGTTTCGTTACGTTCGCGTTCACCACACGTTCGAGAAACGCGGACGTTTTGTAAACTTTAGTGTGAGCTGTTGTGTGAGAGAAGCCCTTATTATATTTGCCAAACGCGCGCTAATCGTTTGTAATAGTGACTAATTCAATAAAGAAAACTGTTCTGTAACTTTTAAGCTTGTTATCCTGGGCAAACTTTTAAGGCCCCGGCAGGGAAGCTAATTTATTAAAAGGTATAATTGATGCGGGTCGCGTAGGAATTCTTATTTCGGACGATCTGATCGTAAGTATGGACACACTCGAACTGTTGTGCCTATACGAGTATATAATTGCGCGTGAATGTGGTTTTCTCTCAAGAATCTCTAAATTAGCCTTAGGTATACTGACCAGCCTTTGAGACATACACGGTGTGGCATGTAGGAGTGACTCTGGTTTTATGATCCTTGAGTGACTCGCACAGATGGTTTCAGAAACCGTTTTGTCAGTGCGAAGCTCGCAGTTTGTCTGGCATCATGTTTCTGGCACTTCATTTAATTGGAGAGAGCCTCTATACGTATTTTTCCTTAACACAAAGAACTCTTTGTTGATGTACCCGGTACTTCTGATTGTTTAGATGTCATAGATACCGAGATCAACTTTAATTGGCGCTGTGGGACCATTGTCTGCCATTCATTAAAGGGTTGCCTTCGAGTTTAAGGGGTTGGTTCCAACAAAAGTAATATAAAGAGAAAATCAGGTTTAAAAATAAAGTTATGACATAAACAGAGAACATTACAAAACTGCGAATGAGAATGGATTTAGCGGTTATATTTTACGCGCCATGGATTTCTTCTAATCAAGACAAATGATTGCCGAAGTTTTCTCATTACTCGTGTTCAAATTAAAATGTTATATAGGTACTAGATAAACCTCGCAAATTAAAATAAATATAGAGAAGATCCTTCCAGAAGAAGTGAAATTATTCATCACAATTATTCTGCCGTCTAGGAAGCTAAGGCAATTTCCAGTAATTAAGCCCTAAGTGAACAATTATTACTGAGCTCATGAATAACCTGAGTCGCTATTGATGGCAGAACCTAGAGTAGACTAATTAACATACTTATTATGCTTTGCTAGTATCATTGTTGTTGTATTACTATGCTAACAATATAGTATCTATACATCTGTGATGATCTGATTACATACTCGTAGTGCTAGCTCACCCTTCCGTCTATTTTTAAGGTGCTGGAAAACAAGGCCCATGTCAGTAATTTGTATTTCGAATGCATTATCCGCTCGTCATGTTAGGTTTCTTATTTTTGTTTAAAGATAAAATAGGATCATAATAAATCTCAGTGTGAAAGCTAAACACATAGGCCAAAGATGTGTCGCGCATGTATTAATATTCTCAACGCATGATATCATACAGTCACGAAAATAGAAGCTCTCTAACTGCCACTCTTATCTTGGTGGACGAAGACGTAAAATGGGTCAGAATGATACTTTATTTCCGGACTGCTGGTAATACTCTGCAACCCTTCCCAAGCACGCGTTGCTTTTGCGAATAAATGCGTATTAAGTGTAGGAACTATTTTCCTACTCGGTATAATAACTATAAACGGCTTTGTATGTTCAGGTAAGATATAAAACTAATATAGGCAAGTAGGTAAGTAGGTAAACGGTAAACCTTTTATCATTGACGTTGCTGTGACACCGGTTTGATTTTGGTTTTGTTTTCGCGTCGACACTTTAAGAAAAAAAAATTTATAGACACAAAATGCACTTTTATTATACGTTATATATAACAAAAAAAGCTTAAATTTTGCATAATTAAGAAGAATAAAAATTATATGCTGGCTGGGACCGAACCTGCGTCTTCAGAATATCGTCCCGACGCCTTAACCTTCCGAATTTTTTAAAATCTTCAGATTTTCGCCTAGCATGCGCTAATATGTAGGTACGAGGATTTAATTTCAAAAATATGGCAACTTAAGTTTAACCCATAATACAAATTAATAAAAATGGTAGGTAAGTATGGTGCTTATGTTGTCATATTTTTTTTAAAAGGCAAGCAGTAATTTAACCCTATTTTTCCCATACATAAATCGCAGGGCGTAGCAACGAATAAAAAAACGAAAACTGACTTTACCAGTGCTTCGAAAATACATTTAGAGAATAACTATCCAGTACTTTGGTCCTCAAAAGGATACTGCGACAGGGATATTATGGACACAACTAATGCCTTCACCTTGTAATGACATCGTTAAGGTATACCTAATTTTTGCTTTACTCGTTAGATCTTTCGTTTGCCTTCTGGTAGATACCACCGCTTTGCTAGCTATTCTACCGCCAAGCAGTAGTGCGCAAACATTACTTTATTCCGGTTTGAAGGGCATTGTAGCCAGCGAAAAAGCTGGACATATGAGACTTTCTGATATTTCGGGGTGACGAGCGCAATGCAATACTGCCACTGCAATTGTTATTACTTAATCATCTCATCACTCAGTTTCCAGGAAAAGTCATAGTGTTGCCCCCAATCCGTATTCATGTTGCTACATGTGTCACTAATACTCTATCTATATAAGTCTAGAACATTGGAATTTGAAAAAGACAAGCTCTAGAGCAGGCTTAGAGTGAATAGACATCTCAAGGGCAAGTTAGCGTGCTCCATGTAGGGCCACATCTTGGCTTTCCATCAGGCGAAATGTCGTCAAACGCCTTTCCCTAAAAAAAAGTATGACAGGCTGAGATTTCATAGTAAAAGTACGGAATAGCATTGCTGTGTTCCGGTTTGAAGGGCATTGTAGCCAGCGAAATTACTGGGCATTATGAGACTCAACACCGTAAGTGTCTCAGGGTGACGAGCGCAGTGCAGCACCGCGCAGGATTTTGCAAAACAAAGTTCTGGGTGGTGCTGTTATTGTTATGGACTGGCGTATTACTTACCATCAGGCGAACGACCTAAGTAGATCTAACACCGTTTTGTTTTTCACCAAATTTATTGTGTTTGCAAAGTCGAATAATAAAGTGACACAAAATCCGGACTACGCGCTTTTTCAGAGAATAAATTATTTTGTCAATAAAGGGTTGGCCTTAATACCCAGAGCCGCACAATTTAATTTATTATAACAATTGATTGGGTGAAATAACTTAAAGCTTTATTTTTAAGAATGAAAAACAATTTTATTATTGAATTTATCATTTTAAGATCATCATCATCATCACCAACATATCACGTTCTCACTGCTGAACACAGTCTTTCTCTCACTGGGAAAGAGTGCCCTATGCGAGACATTTTATAAAGCGTTATTTATTTTCTTTTTTGTTGTTTGAGTTCACAAAATCAACAGATCTTACTTTATATAAGTACAAATTAAAAGGTATTATATAATTAGAGAACCGAAAAGTGTTGCATCTACAACTACAGCTATTGAGCAAAAATTAGGTACCCAAAATTACAGTAGCAGTTTACAATACCCCTGAGTACTTTGTTTTGGAATCGTTGGATGATTGAAACGAAATTCTCTGTATCCACTTTTAAAACAATTTAATTTAAATACAAGCACTAAATTCGCAAAATTCCAGCTAGGTATATTTTATTCAAACTGGTCGGCTAGTAAGTCCCAAACCTACCAACCTTATCGAAAATGCGTCAATAATAACGCTGGTCGAATTATCTGTCTCTATTTCATCATAATAATATTATAAATGCGAAAGCTTGTATTTAAGTGTGTTTGTGTGTTAGTATGTTTGGTACTTTTTTACGCCGTAAGGGCTCAACGGATTTGAATGAAAATCAAAAAAGAGCTTATATCCTGAATTAGCATATAGGCTACTTTTTATCCCGTGAAACCACAGGTAAAACCGAGGGACGCAGTTAGTAATAATATAATATCAGCCCCCGACACATGTAAATATAATAAAAACAATTCATATACTTTAGAGAAGTATTTTGATAGGTAAAATATTTACCATGCAAAATATTTCTCTCCAAAATTTGATCTCGGCTCTTTACTCTCAGTACAGGAATCGCTCAACCAAGTTAACAAAAATTTTGCGACACATGCGTTATTGCCGAAAATTTTAAGCGATAAAAGAATCACACAAATTGGATCAGTAGTTTTGGAGTAATTATATAAAAAAGACAAAAATACGCAGGTACATGACGAATTAAGAAACTCCTTCTTTTTTAAATTGTTACTGAGTACTTCCTAAACTTTAGCTTGTTGAGTTTCAGCCTTAATCGGACAAATATTTCTGGGACTTTGTAAGAATTCCTTTGGGGTCTTTGATGGACATACTTTCCTCAGTTTAAAGAACTCTTTGAATATCAAATAGCCTTTTAAATTGCTGGGGTTAGCGTTGTAAGCGTTTAGTTAGCCGCTTGAGGTAGGTTTTAATTGTTTTTGAAACGTATCTTTTATTGGTTTTATTGGGCTTATAACAGTAACTATAACTAATATAACTAACCATCAGATCTAGTAAAATGTAACGGCAAAAATCACTTTATATTGCCAAAAATAGTAAGTGATAACCCAAAATTGTAAATGATCACCAAAGTAGGCTCTACCAGAAGTCTCGCTCGTCAACCGTTCATGTCGCTTCTCCTACTTGACCTTCGCTTTGCTGTGGAAGTCACCGGCTCGCTTTGCTCGCCACCTCCCCCCTTCGCTCCACTTGGCCTCGTAGGCTCGCTTCATTCAGGACCTCCTTCGCGAGCCTTTGGCTTCACGCTTTTTATATACACGCTAGGGGTAAGAGCGAGTTGGACCACGGAAGAGTGAGGTGCGGCAATTCGAAGTCGCACCCCACTCTTTGGTGGTCATTTAATTATTTTGGATAGAACTGTAGGTTTAGGATCTCAAAGATTCATATCAAAAGATATCAAAGATTATTTTGATCATTATATGTTTTCCCATTTTATTGGACTAAATATTTTGTTAGTTGATATTTTTTTGGGATTTGTTGATTGTCAGACTACTCCAGTATTTTTATCATTTTTGAAATAATGTGAAATAAGTAGGTAATCACAATTCTGTTATTCAGTCCTCAAAGTTTGTCGTACGTTAGAAAAGTTTAGCATGTTTACTATGACTACTAGTAGGTACCTACTATTAATAAGAACCTATAAAATCTTAACGAATAAAAATATATACCTAATCTGTGGCATGTATAGTATGCCTATGCCTATTTAGTATTACATGCTCTTTAACTCGGAAGTTTGCCTGCTACTATATCTTAAAATTATCCAAAGCGTAGATCCAAAGTAATTTATATAGAAATATGAACTTCCAGGCTTGAATAATTGCATGTTTTACTTTTTTAAATGTGTTTTACTTAGGAGACGGACGTGGGAGGACGGACGTATATCGTATGGTAAGAGTCACTTCCCCTTTAAATTTTACTATGCTAATAATTTTCTAGTCTAATTCATTTAAATTATGATAATTAAAAAACGTACTAAGGTTAATATTACTTATATAGTAAGAGTTACTTATATAGTAAGAGTTAAAAAATATAGTGCATACATGGCAGTTGGACCATGGGGAACGTGCCACCAAAATGTCAGTGTGACTTGTATAAGAACCGCTACCGCAGTACGCATTTTCCAAACGCTCTGTCAAGTCCCAATAAAGATCTCAATTAAATTGATTTGTTGGTGATCGATTAGTGATGGTACCTATTTATTCTGTGACAGTTATTAAAATTTATTTACACAATGGCCTGTAAGATGTAGTTAGTAAGTAGATGTCATAATAACAGAGCCTACGTGACATTCTTGTATATCTACATAAATCCTACCTAAATTTAAGTGCACGCTACGACCGGATACTCCTAATTCTATTGTATCCCAATGTAAAAAATCTTAAGCCATACCTAGCCAGGTACTAACTTTTAGGAAAGTCAAAGGCATCTTCGTAAATCTCAATTCATTAGCAAGGCGCGCCTATAAGGTTAAATGAGAGTAAACGAGTTCTTTTAGTATCCTGAGTGACCGGTTTATGTTAAAGTAAGTGACATACATCCTAATAGAAAGTAAGTAAACAAGCATTAACTCCCGAGCGGTCAGCGAGACCTTTTCTGACAGAATAATGGCGAAAAGGGCTTTGGAATTTTCCAATGTTTTCATTTAAAGTTGCCTTGGTTGTTTTACTATTGAAGGGAGTAACCAAACAATGTTGTTCCGGTTTTCTCTATATCGTTGATTATTTTTTTGTTTGCTCATATTGTTTAAAGAAGGTATGTTGCCATTGTTTACTGTACCTTTTTCAAATAATAAATGGCAAATATAGACTAAAATAAATGTGAAGAAATATTTTAACCATTGAAAATAATATTCAACGCATGATCCGTATGTACCCAACGTAGATTACGAAGGATGTCTAAATCCGTAGAGATATTTTGTAACTACATTAGTTGATAAAAAACGATCCATGTTGCGATGTGACAGCGGGTACCACACGGTTACAGTCTTGCCTTAAAACGATTCTTGAGTTATTGGAAAATCTATATTTACTACATATAATGAAAAAAAAAAAAGAAGTTTACAAGAAATCTATTGAGTTACGTAAAAAAGCACTACCGCCGTAGAAATTATGTCTAAAATGAGCTAGGATTATCTACCTGCTTAGAACTTTGTTAGAGGTATTACCCATTAAACGGTGGTGTTTTATAATAGATTTTATTACGCATGAAAAGTTTTATTGCGTTTTTGATCCATCTTATACGGTGAGATTATTAATTTTATCCATTTTTTTTATCATAAATTCATTCATCGTAAATAATATTTTCAATAAGTACTATTTTAAAGTTGTGAGTAAATATAACTTGAAAACTATATTGTAATTAATTTTATTTGCTTGTTGACTTCTTAGTTTTGTTTATAGACTTTTGTTGAGCTGACGTTTGTTAAAATTAACGAAACAATTCAGATAACTGTAATACGGCAATTAAGAGAGTCTTTATTTGACATTTAATTAAGTGTAGGTACTGTTCCAAAGAACACAGCAAAATTTTGTGAGATTTTACTCTTAGTTGTTAAGTTGTTTTATTTATTTTTATTATAAGCAATTATGAGCAATTAGAGTATCCTAAACGAATTGTCGAAAATAGTTACAGATTATAGATTTATATATTAGGCAAGTTTCCAAAAAATTCGCTGAATTCTTGGTCTTGTAATTTTACAGTAGTGTAATTAAAGGTCTTGGCAGTAATCTATCATCCCTCACCCTGCCTACGAGAAACCCGAGACCATTAATCAATTATAATAATATACTAAGATCGGTTATATATTCACCCTAATTTAAGGATCCAATCAGAGCGGATAAATATAGCCTGGAAATGTTTCCTTTAACTACCACCTACAAGCTATTTATTTGTAATAATTAAATATATAACCAGATTTGTGAGGTTTTAGGATTCCGCTTAGACCGCTATCTCACCTGTTGTTAAGTGACTTGTCTATTCTTTAGGTACAAATATGATGTATGAAATGCCTATAACGGCCGCATCACACTTTTATCACTTACCATATTTGCAAGATCATAAGTATATCAATGTTCATGTTCGAGAGAAGAAAAATATTAATTATGAATTCAGATTCTCTATTGTCGAACTGTGAAAAGGGGGTATCCCCTTTTTGTACGTTTGACAATTCAAGAGCTCTAGATAATGTGTTGTCCAAGCCGACCATTTGTCTTGATTTTTTCTATCAATACTTCAAATGAATAAATTATACTAAGCGACGTCATATTTAACATCATCTTTTTGTCCCTAAAAATATATCATATTTAACATCATATTATCTCTCTAAAAATATGTCTAAATAATAAGGTGAGATAGCGGTCACATTACCGATCGAAGTAAACCATTAGATTAACACTGACTCACATCGTATTGGCATGTATTACGAAGATTCTTACACTCCTTGTCCGTTATATTTAGCTTCAGATCGGCCGCTCTAGCTCTAATGTTTTCTATTGATGATTGAATGATAGTATTTATTTTAAAACCATTAGTAAGTGCCTTGTTTATAAAACATGCGTGGGCTGGTCTAATATTAAATGTAACCACCACACCATTAAACCATTAATGCAAGACGTATTTTTTATTCAAGAAAGAAGTGCTAGCATTAGAATAGAATAGAATAACTCTTTATTATAACATCACAATACAGAAATAATTAAAAACTAAAATAACAACCAACCTAATATTAGTGTCACAATGGGCGGTCTTATCGCTCGAAGCGATATCTTCCAGACAACCCACAGGTGGAGGAATGTAGACAAAAATATGTTATATTTATCGATACTATTACGATTAAAATTATAGTATTATTTGTATCTCTTTAGTCTGTAATGTATATATTTTATGGACCTCTGGTACTTTTAATTTGTTAACTGTATTATTGCCTAAAATAAATGAATTTATTACTATTATTATAAACGCTAATTTATTTATTTATTTATTTTAATTAATACGGTATACAGTATTACTAATGTTTGTAAAATGGGAAATTTCATATTTCTTTAATTAATTTTTAACTAATTTTTCATATTTATTTCAGTCTATAAATTTGAAACTTGAAAATGTAAGTGCAATAAAATGCACTTCCAAATAAACAATATGTTTGGGTTCTGCGGTAGCCCGTCTATAATCTTTTTAAAACACAGCTGAAGCATATTTTCATATGTAATTTGATTGTATAATAAAAAAAGAAATTACTATCGCCGTAAGCCTCTTACGAGTTTTCAATATTCTACTAGCGGAACAAATCCGTTCATAAGATTATAATCCGTAGGTATGTGACGTCATAAGCCCAATATGATCAGCTAGGTATACATATAAGAAAGAGGATAAAATGATTAAACGAATACCTTACTCATAAATTATGCGGTTAAATAGCATTGTGTATAAATTACTGCTTCGTGTCGCCGGTAAAGTCTGTGAAACGATTGCGATTGTAGTACAGTGTACAAATGCCATGCATTGGGGCTATAGCATGCGCGCTGCGAAAGGGTTTAGTCGGCATGTTACATCATTTTCGTTACATATAAGTACCTAACAAGCGCATTTCAGTAAACTATAATTTAAAAAACCCCCGACACAAAAAACCTATAAAAAGTAAAAAGGCTAAGCCGATATTGATAAAACAAATATAATAGTGTCTAAGAACCACCGCTAGAAAACCTGCTTTCAAATAAAAAAACCGCATCCAAATCAGTTCACCCGTTACCTAAAGAGCTACGGTGCCTCAGACAGATACACACTTTTTTGCAAAATAGGAGTGTCTCCTATATTTTTAGCTCGAAGCCAATCACGGTATAGAGATAAGTAAGTACGATTACGATAAGTAAGATTACTCGGTCTAGACATTTGGTTTCATTTAATAACTGTCACCAGTTGTTTGAATAAGAAGCTCCGATAGTTAAGATATTGAATAGAGGCTGATTGGTATTTTGAATGACAATAATCACAGCGAGAATTGACTCAAGCAGGAAATTGACTATTCCAAGACTTTATAAATTCAATCTTTTAGAAACATTATAAGTATTCTTTGTAGTATTCATAAAATTATGACAAGCAAAATAAGTTTTTATTCATGAGTATACGAATACTTTTTATTTAGTTATCGATAATGAGAATAATGTGTACCTAATAAAACTCGGGACGGGATCAAATAATCACTTTTTAGTTTTTCTAAGTCTTCTTCATATTTGTCAGAATTTTCATATGAATGTTTATATTGTTTATGAATAACTTAAACCAGAGTAATATGAGAACACTGTTCATTGAATTTGAATTCCCATGGCAAAATGATTCTGAACAGATTTCCGCCCGATTCTATTATTATATTGTAACGTAAGCAGTATGGGTTTGTATTTATAAAAAAACGGATTAACGGCTGTACTGAAGATAATAATTGAATGTTTATGAGAAAGTGTTAGGAGATTTATCGCTGCTACGTATTTGATGAGCGATAGTAATACTAGAACGATGCTCGGTCAAAGGGTTTAGTAATCAGTGGAAGCCTACTAAAAAGTGGGAGTGATGAATGAAAAGTGTTTTTGGCAATCAAAAGCACGAGCTATTGAAGCTTGCATAGGTAGTAGGAAAGTACAGCACATAGGTGAGATGAAAGTTTATAACCAATGTTGTCTTAAGTCAGTTCATTAAGAGCCGTGTAACTCATCATGCACCTATAAAACAGATTTTATGGGACGAATTTAGTTTTAGCCAACATTAACCTTTATTTGAACTCTTCATAGCGCACATGAAGGGAAAAATCCCAGAAAACATTAAGCTTCTATCATATCTAAACATTATTCAATAGGGAATACTTAACCAATTCATAACCCAATTCTTAGATATCTTCGATCGAGAGTAGAGATCGCTTTAAGCGATGAAGTGATATTACCATCGATTGTTACGCCATTGTAAAATTGTAACTGGTACTTCACTTTATCTTTAAGGTGAGTAATAAAGTTTACTAACTAGTTTACCTAACTAATTTAAAAGTGTCAAGGAGCTATAAGTAGTCATTAATTACCCCTTTTCCGTGGCACGGTACGTCCTCACCTGTCGACGATGGACGTTTAGGTACTTTATGGGTTGGTACCGTACGGAATTTCATGAATAATTCACGACAGATCCCAATAAGTGTCAGACTGCCAACAATATACTCGTTCGAAAAATCAAAGCTCGGATTAGAAGGTAGAACTAATGTGTAGTTGAGTGGGTTCTGCTGTGTGGGAGAGGGGTAGAAAAGTATTTATATATAGTATACTACACAAAGAACATACCTGCTTTCGTTTCGATTAGTATTTACTTAGTTATTTACTTAAGAATGTAGGAAAGTCTCTGGCAAGCTTGTAAGAATATTGGATTGCAAACATTTTTAGTACTTTTTTTGCGAGTAGAATAGTTTATAAATGATCTCTACCACCAGTTGAGCAAGATATAATTCCAATTAATTATTATTTGGGGCCGTTTAATACACTTGGTCGATTATACAAATTGAATATATTAAATGAAACTTACTTATCTCTAAAAACAACAAAAAAAATTCTAACAATTACGAGGTATATATATTTAATATATTTAGGTAGGTACCTAACTAAGCGGCTGTCTTATAATCACAGAAACAGTATATAAGTCGACATTTGCTATTACACCTATTACGATTAGACCTAGGAAGAATGATTCCTAAAGACATTTCAAAACTACAGAACTTATAAACAATAGCACCACTCGCAAGTTTCGCTGTCCCAGTCGCAATTGAAACTCGTCTGACAATACACAATGACACAATGATACAAGCGGTCTATCGGACATCCCTTCACGTCAGATAAGATACGGCATTTCACTCAAAGCTTGACGCATGACGTGTGGAAAACACCGTACAGAAATACCTGAGACATTTCCGAGGGCGGTATTTAGAAAAACCGTCGACCGGAAAGTTGTCTATTGAAATATACCGCTGAGGAGATAGCGTCTTTGCAGTAAACTTTCTATTTATCGTCGTCAATGTAAAATGTTTTGATAGAAGGTGCCTTCGGCTGGATAGGTTTTCTTTGGGTGCCGCGTATGGGGAAATAGAACTTCCAAGTAAAATGAAAATATATCCTAAAGACGCTAATCTCTAAATTCTGAAGTTAGTTCTTCAATTTATGTAATATGTGCCATGTGCATAATCAGTTAATGGGTGCATTATGTGTACAAAAGAATTGAAATAATGGCTACTTTGTGTGCCAAGTATACGTAGTTTTGTACCATATATAGCAGTTTTGTGTCTATTGAATAGTGTCGATGTAGCGGCCCGCGACAACTTCTCTACTATCTGTTTCGTTTCCCGCCTCGGAGACAATTTAACTTGACAACGTGGACTCGCAACAAAGGCGGCGCGCTCTATTTAGCGCTCGGCCGTGCCAATGGGACAACTGTTGATATTAAACATCATTTTCATGTTAAGTTCACATAAATTCATTTTATAATATCTTTCTTTTGCACGGTAATAACTTATGCAAAGCTCTATTATCTAATTTTCCTACTTTCACGACGTATTTCTAAAGTGCAAAAGTTTTGAATTTGAATAATACCTACTCGAAACTGTCCCAAGAAATGAAACGGAGTAAGTGCAATAGCGCATCCATAATTGGATTTCCTTCACGACTACGAAGTTTGGGATTTGGCAATTTGCAGCCGGTTGAATAAACACCCTCTCGGAAGCTGGCGCGTTAAAAGGAAAGTCCAAACATCCTTAATGGTGCAAATACTATTCGGCGACATCCAAGTGAGACGTCGCGTTAACGTTACCTCGCGAATGATGTGGAGGAATATATTGTGAGCGTTCTTTGTACGATCGGGGACGAGTGTAAACACGGCGCGCGGCGCGGTATGGGGCGGCGTAGGGCGGCGTCGGGCGGCATGGACGCTGGGGGGATCCGTCACTCGGGCGGCCGCCGCCGCGCGCTCCGCCCGCACCATGTCGGTGCGCGTAGACCACCGCGATCGTGAGAGATTCTCTCGACATTCTTCCCGCGCGTCCGTCGATCTCGCGTTTCCGAGCGGATCGGCGCGTGACCATTCCTTCCGCTCGGTGCACTCGGCCCGCGTACCGAGAGTTTCCAGCGATGACTTGATAGTACCAGTGCGCACGCTGCGCTCGGCTTCATGCCGCGTGGCGCCAGGTGCCCCGCACCGCCTGCGCAGGCATCACTCCTCAGCAGCAGACTGCGAGCGTGCGCGTCGCTCTCGACGGCACACGCTCGAGTTGCCCACCAGCCGGGGCCCCAGCGTGCGCAGCAGATCGCCGGAGCCGCAGCCGCTGCCACCGCCGGAGCCCGAGGTGCCGCCAGAGGACGCCGGCAAGGAGGCGCGGAGACGCCGCGTCGTGGCCGCCGTCGCCGCGTCGTTCTTCGCGCTGGCGCTCGCATCGGTCCTCGTGGTGGTGGTGACCCTGACGCACAGCTCGGTGCTCCGAGCGCACAACCAAACGGCCAAGTACTACACGTTCTCCGTGCCGCCGCACCATCCTCTCAGTGAGCCCCGTTCATGTTGCCCCACCGTCGCCCCTCCCGCTTCGCATGCGACTGTCTCCGACCCTGAGTGCCAGGGGCTGCGAACGTCGCCACCACATGCGGTATATAAACATTGTGTAACTCTATACACTTGATCAGAAACTTTCTGGGGCTTAGCGTGACAAATGCTGGGCATGCCCGAACGTCAATCTTCTTTTGGTAATCATTTGCTTGATGCAGTTCGTGAACGAAAACTTTTATCATGACGTCGAGAAATACGGACAATGTTTAATTAATAGTCAAGAGGAAAAGGAGCTTATAACGTAATAAGAGGGTGGACGGTTGGTGCGGTATTGCCAGGCCTTTGTCAAATCACGCCCCAGTACATACAGGCCACAGATGATCAGCACGTTCGCAACCCCCTTTCTGCATGATTAGTTACTGTACTTATAGATGTCACGTGTTTGTGGTGGTTCATGTTGATTATTTCTACAGTTACGCTGATGGGGCGTTTTGTGCCTATTAGGAACATAACTGTGTTGAATTTTGAAATAGGTACCAAAGATTAATAAGTAGCATTTGGAATATCCGTATACTACAAGGGTAAAATTTTACTATCATAGACAGAAAAGTTGTAGCCCCTAAAAATACAAAAAATCAGATACGTTCCGAACGTATCTAATATTCTTTAATCAAATATCCCAATTTCTATCACTGTCCACGCTAGTTTTTTCAACACTACAGTGTTCAACAACTAGGCACCCAAGTTTTACCAGTAACCGGGTAAAAGTGTACGAGAGTTGACTACCCTTTTAACGTACATTAACTATCTGAGGCAAGCTTTTCGTCATGCCTCGAGCTGCCGCGGTAAATACGTAGGTGGGCACCATTATATGCAAAATAATAATTAACGAGCTTACTAGAATAGAACGGAATTTCTCGAGTTTCAAGGAAGGTCACGAAAGTATGATAAAGTTTAGATTTTTAACAGGTTTTGATCAGAAAAAGACATGATTTTGCTGCAACAATTAAATGTTAACAGGAAACGCATATCATTGTTGACTGATACCAATAAAAATATTTCTGTTTAAACGGAAACAGTTGGCTATTCGCTGCCCGGCATTTCGGCGCTCTGGTCAGCGCTGATAAAATTCAAACAATTCTTGTTATTGGTGTTGTTTTAATTTGACGATGTAATAACAATAGAGAGGTCCATATTGGCAGGCCTCGAGGATTCGGACTAATAATGCCGTGAAATTGCTTAAACCTTATTAAGACGTCATAAGCTTTCGTCGCCATCGTAGGAATTATTAATCGTATTTACCAGCGCTCGGACGATAATACCATTCTTGAGACGTTTGATTTGTCCCGTGAAAATAGCAGCCAAAAATATATCTGAAGATAATTTCGGGTTCAAGGGAATGTTATTTATTATTATTCCCATTTTATTACAATACACTAATAAACTCATGACAATAAAGGAAGGAGATTTCAAAGCCTAAATGTTTTTGACAGAAATAATATGGGTCGTATTCGGGTTGTAATTATTAACATTTGTTTATTCTGGTAACCCGAATATTAGGTAATTTCTTATATAAATATTCGATGTTTATCAAACTACAGATGGAATGCGTATCCCATTCCATCATGTCACTGTTTGGCGCACGTCTGGCACGTACAACTTATCCGAGTATACATCACGCTTGTCGAAACTTATTATTAGGTAAACAGGTCATCTTCTGACGACACTCGCGATTGCGCCTAATATTGCCTTTCAAAAGTTACAGTATAAAACTCTTCAAAATGTGTCGTTAAACTCCTTTATTTGTCAGCTTAGATACGTCTGGAATTTATCTCTCTACTTAAAGCAAATCTCGTGCAATTACTTCTCACCGAAAAGGATACGGGTTTTACTTCCTCCATTGACTCGATAGAGCGTAACTGATTCCCGCTCGATCCTTTTCATGTGGAAATATTTTTCTTACCTCAAGTTTGTGAAAAGTGAAAGCTTACAAGATTAATGTGTTACCCGTAATAAGGAGTTTATTTTGTGGTCGCGTGTGAGGGAGCGGTGTGGGAAACATTTTCGTGAATTTCAAAGTTCTTGTTAGACAATTTTAAATATCTATGAGGGTATAAAAAACGTGTTAGAGATTTTATTACAGGTTTTAGATTTATTTTCCAATGCCAAATGCCATGAATATACAACCCAAGATCTTACTACACCTACATGACGTCCCTTCAAACATATTCTACGATAAATGTCCAACATGAGTTTTACAGCAGAAATTGAGCATAATTAATTGAACGTTTTATTGGTTGTAAAAAGACATGGTGTCTCTTGCGGTTACACTTAATTACGGATGTGGTCATCTGCGTTTTCCATAAAATGGAATGACGCAGGTTATTCCACATTTCACATTATGCGCTTATTTATATTTTGTGCAATGCTGTAAACATCGCTTCATGGGTAACTCGTAAAGCTTGCCGTGGGAGACATAAATAGCAAAAATGACGGTTTTGCTTTTTCCAGTAGACACCGGATTTCTTTAGGTGTAGAAGTTGACCATATCGTAACTACCTGAACAACAAATTGTTCAGGTAGTTACGATTAAAATACTTACACTTTTAGAATAACAGATATATAACAGATATAGATTGTTCTTCAACACCGAAGTGTTGAAGAACAATCTATTTTAAAAGTGACCATAAACTTGAAACTAGCAATGATGATTACAATCAGAGTGTGTAGTGGTGTTGGGGTGTTGTGGTTAGGCAGGTTGGTACAAATCTCATTCACCACTGAGGTTGCCGGTTCAATTCACAAATTATTAATTCATGATGGACAAATGTTTGTGCAGAGAAACAAAAAAACACAAGCATTTACTTTGTGTCTGGGTGTTGTGGGACATTAGTCCTCGTAGTTCCTAATTCCTAGTTAGGGGTCAAGATCTATGTATGTGAGTTGGGCGAATTTATTGGTTGTGTTTATAATCTTAAATCAAACGTACCTAAAATTATTTAGGTAAGTTTGATTAAAGATTACTATCCTACACTACTGTTAATAGACTATAGACATGTTATTCTTCAGCCCTTTTGTCACTGATCGAATACACAATCCGTGCAAAAACCTGGTTAAAAGAAACCCTAGATCCTACATTGCGATACCCTGTGTCGTGGCTCTAGTCTCTTTTGTTATAAGAACTTCGGAATATGTATGCGTGTGTGAATGTAATGTGATGTGTCGGTAGGTATGATGTTAGATAAAGCATTAGGGAAACGGGTAGAAGGAGTAGCTCAATTGCCGTCTTCCCCTAGATCTATGTGCTCTATCTTCGGCCACATCATCGCTTAGCATCAGGCCTAATAGTGGCCAAACATTGATCAAGAAGCGTTGAAATAAACTAACGCTATTAACTTGTAACAATAATCCCCTACGTTCATGCAGCGCTCCCAATCCATGCTGAAGCTCATGATGATGATAGATAGATAGATAGGTACATATATAGCTTTATTGCAAAGATTAAATTAAAGACATTACATAAAATCAAAGAAATTGTTACAATGGGCGGTCTTTTTGCTAAACGCGATCGCGAAATTTATTCCAGGCAACCTTTGGATGGAGAGGATTCATCAAAATGTTAAAGATGGGGATGTAAGTAATAATAATAAAATAAACTACAATAATAAAACAAATAGATATATGTATAACAGCATTATAAATGCCTACATAAACATACATATACTAGGTACACATTATTAGATAAAATCATCTTCTAATACTTGAACCTTTTAGGTGCAAGTGTCTATAGTACCTATGGGAGGCGTAGTGTTGTTAACTTTTTTCAAACATATTGCTAAATGCAGTGTTCAGTTGCAGCGGACATCGAATGTTTCATAACAGATTGAAATGGAATGCTATTTGTAAATTCAATGTCACTGAACATTTCTACGTACATTATTGATATGTAGGACGTACGTGTATACCTACGTATATGTGCCTTCATTGCCAATATTAACATCGACGTTCGGAATGCGTTTTGACTGGAAGTCAAAATATTTGCCATTTTACAAAGATAAAGAGACATATAGGTGCGTTATAATATAACTTGTAATAACACGCCTATTGATTTAGTTATAATTCTATATCGACACATATAATAGAGGTGAAATGGATTTTGATATATGAAAGCTATCGAACGGTATAACTACAATATCAAATTTATATATTATTATGATATAAGTTTACGAATAGGAGTATATTTTTGTCGTTAGTAAGTATATATTTCAAAACATAATTAAGTTTAAAATTATTCTTCCTATACAGTTAAGAGTCATATAAAATTGCACATATAAAATTGGGTGAAGCTAGGACTAATTTTACTGACGGAAAAATAAGAAAGGTCTATTATTATTTCTTTGTTTTTTATAGACCTTATCTTATTTTTATTAGCAACCTTTATTGTAAGGAATATATTATAACTTTCTAACTAAGTGGTAAATCATATAATATAAACTAAAATAGCAGGTTGTTATATTGTTAATAGCAGGCAATGATTATGAAATACAATTTACTACAATAAAAAGTACCATCACTTAAAAAGAAAATCTGTATATTTTAGATAATTTTCACTAACAGTTTTACTCACTCTATAGCATAATATTCTAGTTCCTTAGTCCCTTAGTTATGGCTTTTGTTGTAAGACAAGGCCTATTTCCGATGTATCCCATAAACAAAGTAAAACGGTTGCTTTTACAAATCAATTATTTGAATATTATAGCTTTCAACAAAAACATAGTTGTAGCTAACATTTCTTGGAAATTCGTGTATTATTAAAGCAAATCGTGTCTGTCAAACCAAGTGTGAAACATTGAAGCCGAGATGGATCGGGAATGGAAATCAATCATCTTGCATTTCCCGAATCACTGTTGTCGACAAAACCTGCCAAAATAATATAAGTTGGTAGTTTCGCTTATCGTTTGTAGGAAAAGCTCTTTGGTTTAGCTATTTCAGTAGTTAGAGTAAAACCCGCTCCACACATTCTTTATAGACGTAGCGAACATGATGTACTTCGGTACATTGGGGGTTTAATCGACATATCTAAGGTGAATTTGTGGTGCAGGCTGTAAGATCGACTATTATTTTGGTTCATCATCATCATCATAATCAGCGTATCACGTTCCTACTGCTGGGACACAGGCCTTCTCTCATAGAGAGAGAATGGGCCATAATCAACCACGCTGGCCCAGTGCGGGTTGGTGGATGTCACATGTCTTTCACTTTTTGTGAAAAAATCTTACATGCCGGTTTCCTAACGATGTTTTCCTTCACAGTATTTAGAGCGAGTGTTAAATCCACACATAACTTAAGAAAGTCAGTGGTGCGGGGCCAGTGGGATTCGAACTCAGGTGCATCGGATCGAAAGTCGCACGTGCTCCCACTGAGCCACACTTGCTCTCCTATTTTGGGTACTATTTTATAAATTATTATGTAGTTGTTTACGGATGTAAATTTTTGTGACCAATGACTGATTTGAATTTTTTGATTAGACATTCAATAAAGGTTACAACTTGTAATTCGCCTGTCTAAATATAGGCGTTTGTGGAATTGTTCAGTTCCGGTCAGTTGAACCGAAAGTATGAACATTCCTATTATTTATAGCAAACTGCAAGCCGTACAAATCATTTTAATATGGTAATGATACTTGAAATATTTTGTATTTTCATGTTTTTATCGTGCTAAGTACCTACATGTGTTTTTATTCTACTGTAACTGCCATTATATTATTTTTTAAATAAAATATTTTTTTTAATAAATCGTAAAAATAGTAAGGTTATTCCACAAATCCCCTAAAATAACACCAGAAATATCTTTAACATGGGTGTTATGTAAATGAGTTTTTTTTCAATCGTGCTGATCCAGGGCGGTGAAAGGTGTGGTCGCTGTTTCCTACTCCTTCCCACTGTTAACTAATGAATTTAAATATTAAAGTGGGTATCATAAAAATCAGATATAACAAATGTATTTAATTTGCAACAACGCGGAATAGACCCGTTAGATTATGAACCCACTTACACTTACTGAATAAAGACACATTTACACCGAATGCACTATTGGACATTTCGCGAAATGCCCAACTCAGCCGATCCGAGATTGGATCGTCCATTCATATACGTAGCAACTATTGTACGACGTCCAATCTCGTGGCGAGAGGTTCCAATAATATCTGAAGTGTTTCAATGCACTGACGTTGCACTCTTAGTGAGATTCTATCACGGTATCTCGACGCACTTGTGCTTTTCATAGGTGTTGCCAAGTATTGGAAGTAAGTACATATATATTTTAGGAGAAGCGAGTGTGGCTTAGTTGGAGAATATGCGTCTTTCAATCCAATGCACCCGAGTCCGAATCCCGCTGGCCTTGCACCACTGACCTTAAGTTATGTGCAGATTGAACACTAGCTCTTAAAACGGTATATTAAAATATCGTGACGAAACCGGCCTGTCCAAGAATTAATCACATAGATTCAAGGACATGTGACATGCACCAACCTGCACTGGGTCAGCGAGCGTGTTGGATTATGGCCAATATGCCATATTCTCTTTATATGAGGGAAGGTCCGGGTCTCAGTTGTGGTAACGTAATGGGCTGATGATGATGTCTTTAGCGTTGAAAGTTTTACGGTTAACGATAAGTTTCTGTTTTATCTCGTTCACTTTGTGTTGTGTTGAGTTATAAGTAAAAGCAGTGATAACTTTTCGCAGTTTCTGCTATACTCTCATAGTTTCTACCATGACTTTCATAGTCTCTGCTGCGATCTCTTGTAAACCCTAGCTTAGGGCTGATTTTTTAATCCTTAAATAAGCATCATCTAGGCCATCCAGTAATGAGCAGAATTTTGTCAAGGTAAGATATTGTAGCTATCGAGTTGAATTCCAAATTGTGCAAGCGAGATGCACTTTTTTATGTAAGGTCATTCACTAATTCAGGATCAGCATCAGCGCATGCTAAAATGGACAAAATGTGTCTTTGGAACCTTAAACGTGGAAGTATTTTGTCTGATGTCTCTACGGTTAACCATGGAAGGAAGGGAGAAAAGTGCACGCTCCTCCGCTGCAAGTATTAATGACATTGGAAATAAACTTTGCAAATTATCAATGACGTTTGAAATTAACGGGCAGGCACTTTTAGTTTGAATATCTTTTTTGTATAGCCACGTTTTACTGTTCTTGACCCCACTGTCTTCATTGTTACTAAAAAGCTTTCCAACAGTTCCGTACGACACATTTGTTGTGACGGTTATTAATGTTATAAATAATAAACTACCATTCTTTCCATTTCGCTATATAAGCTAGATATTTTTGAACCTCTTATCTTGTCTGATTTACGAGGAGCTTTTTGTTTCCGCTGACCCTATGATTCGGCCCAAGCGCCCAATCCAACATTTGTTCCCGGAATTAACTTGCTAAGTCCCGAATTATAAGCCCTGTTACTTACAATAAAAGCCTTGAGGTTTGTGAGAGCAGACTTTAATAGGTACCCATATATAATATAATATATATATATAATACAATTGTACGATCATTTTAGTAATCCTTGGGGTCTAATCATTGCGGCTTTTATAGGACTTGCGCGGGTTCGACTGGGTTTATTAGCAAGATGTTAAACAAGTTAAGCGATCTCTGTTCTTATGATGTAGCAAAAATATTATTTAATTTAATAAAATACCTAAAGGCAAACATCTAATTAGACGTACTATTTAGACATTTCAAGTTTATTGCAGGTTGCATACCATAATTTACAATTTTCATCCAAAGGTTTGGATGGTTCAATTATAATGGTATGCTACCGGCAAGAGATTTGCTTGGTCCATATGTCTGTCTGATTTGAGTCGATTTGATAAGTCTGTTTGATTTTCAACAAGCGTGATCTAAATATTGGTTTTGATTTCGGGTTGTAATAATCTATTTTATAAAAAGAAATTAAATATCCTGGCGCGTTTTTGCATTTCTCGCATATTTCGCCTGTGAAGCTTTAATGTGGCCGATTTTCTAGAATACTCTAGATATATGTGCATGGATCACATATATCTAGAGTATTCTAAAGAAAAACGGCAGTTAAGCGACTGCTCAGACTGATGACCTCCTCTGATGATTCACCGAAAGTCAACCCGAAACACAATAAAATTAAGGTCGTTTGTCGCTTGACGGCAATGCTTTATTTGGAGGGTGATGCACAGTGTTACAAACGCGGGCGGCCTAATAGTGTCATAATATTCATTATAGTTCTAGTCATAAAACTTCTTGAATCCACAACAAAACAAAATATACAAATCATAGATATGAACAAACCTAATTCGACCAAATATAATATTCTGTTGGACAGATACCCTCTTCAACGTTCTCTTAAACAGTCTCCTATTTTTGTTGCCTTTATTATTGAACATGATATTTAACATTATTATTCTAAATTAAAGGGTTAATTTGATCGAGGACTGGGCCCAGGTAGGCACCCTCCGTTTATTTTCCGTAGCGAAATCTCAAATTCTTACGAAGTTGTTAGAATGTTTTAGCCAGTTCGACATTTTTGCTTTCGGTAAAGAGAATTCTTTTGTTGTTCGCTACCATTCACAATGGAAAATAATTTTGAATTATGAAGTCCTACTTAGCTTATTTCTACTAATTTTGTAGGTATATGTCAGCATTGTATAAGCATTTAGCATTTATCTTACAATTTAAAAACCCGACTTGTTCATATTAGGACTTTTGTCATGAATCACACTAGGAGGCACTAATATATATGTGTATATATATATTTATTTATTTCTGATAAAGAAATGCTTAATAAATTCTATAAATTCTACGGTTTTTTATTTATTTCAACTAGATAGCAAATAGTTACCTACTTATCTTCTTAAATAAATATGTCTTCACATTCGACTTTCCTTCTTCTAAGCAAACTTGAAAATACTAACGCTGAATTACGCACCAATATAAAGAAAAACGAGATTAGAATAAAACAAATTCAGCTCATCACTGTTCACTGCCCGCCAAAAGCCCAAGGTAAAAAATGTCACTTACGTCGATACGTCACGCTAAGAAAGCAACTTATGCCAAAAAGCTCCTCTATAAAATCTCACAAAGGAAAAGGTTTACAATGAATATCATCTCCAAAATTTCCCCTACCATTCATAATAAGTTCGGAGAAGCGATTTCCCTTTTCTGCTCTTTTATAGCATGAAAGGGAAAGGGCGAACAACAAAATACAGGCTTGAAATATCTATCCAATGTGATGGCCGCGGGCATGGTTTCAAGATTAATTATAACTTTATTTTCAACTAACATGTTCCTGTGTGAAACATACATTTGTTTTATCTCGCACCTTTGTCTAGGCTGTAAGTAACCATCACTGCGTGCGTAATACAGGTTCTGTATCAAGTAAGCTGAAGGGTTAAGCCGATTTTAAGTTTTGAATCTACTCTCTACTAAATGTTTATTAAATTACGGCCGGCTAAGCAAAATCTTATCTCTTATAATTTTCAACTCCACATTTTCAACGATTCACTGTTATTATAAAACGCAAACAACGTATCAAGCTTGTTATAAATAGTAGGCCAGCTGACGGGCTGATGGTTAACGGCTATCGCCTATGGAAATCTGCAACTTCAAGGTTATTTGCAGTCCGTTGCTTGCTGACTGACACCACGATCTCTACAAAATATTGTACCGTAATTTTGTTTTTAGCGAGCAATATCTAGTCGCACATTAAAAAGGGTCGACAACGTCCTCTTTAGAAAAATCATTGACCTGATTGCAGCGTGATTGACACTATTACAATGCCCTTATACATATTTTAGCGTATTTAAACTAGAGACTTCACAGCCATGCTATTGAGAGAAGCGGGAAGTGCCTTGGGGCAAAACTCGAGACTTGTACAAAAGAGCCGCATTATTATTAGATGACCTTCTTAGACTTGCTTCCTCCCAGCACTACGCCGCGTAGTTCATAATCTACCGATAGAAGTATAAGATTTATGGCACTTTTAGTTTGCTTTAGCGTTTGGTGGATTAAAGAAAGTAGCGAACTTACTTAGATAAGTAGGTTTAATATCAAAGAAATTTAAGTACATAAATAAATGTCCAAACTTTTACAAATTACACGGCTCACAAGAACGGATAATTTTGTTCGTATGAAAATAACTTAAGGTAGGTGTATGGAACGTTTTCCAATTTATGGAGGTAGGTATAGGTGGTTTTCTACATCTACATTTCAGATGTTGTTGTTATTTGTTTTATCGTTTAATGAGATGAACTTTTTCATTCATTCATTCGGGTCTGAAAGGATTTAGATTAAACCACACAGAACTCAAATTGCCAGAGTTTCCTAAACGCGATTTGAGTTATTGGTGAGCATACATATTTTTATTTATTTTATATTAATCTTAGTGAAGCACGCAACCCTCGCTTCAATAGAAACTACTTAGAGGAAAACGGGCCGTTCCATGTTATCTTGCTCTGATGCTTTGATTTTTTATTTTGGACTGAAAGTCGAATATTCAGAGAAAAAAAGGAAAATCCGAAATTATACATAATTTTTAGTTTTAGTTCGACAATATTAAATTAAAGAGAGGTACCTATGTTGCATAGATCATGGTCAGTGGTCAGTTTTAAATGTAACGAATGTTCAGAGGTTTGTATTGTGGAAACGTACTAGGATACTATGGAATTGTTTCTCTCATCATACTAAGGTAACTCTTAGAATCGTTAAACTGTTAAAAGTATGTAAACAATACAATACAATTATCACTTAATTGCACACCAAATAAAAAAAGACAAAATATTAAAAAAACGTAGGTATCATAAAATACATTGTACATTTGACGTTTTTATTTAACCGCCCATTGTGGCGGTCTTATCGTTAACAGGATTTTTTTTCAGACAATATGTAAATAAATTTAAAAAATGACAATAAATACTGTATAGAAATATGATTAAGAGCTAGTGCAGTCTAGTTTCACTGGTGGCAGGTTTCTCGTATGCGAGAGGCCGTCTAGGTGGGTACCACCACTTTGCCAGTTATTCAGCCGCCAAGTAGTAGTGCGCAAGCATTACTGTGTTCCGGTTTAAAGGAGCCGTAGCCAGCGAAATTACTGGGCATTATGAGACTCAACAGCTATTTGTCTCAGAGTGACGAACGTAGTGCAGCACCGCGCAGAATTTTGCAAAATAAAGTTCTGGGTGGTGCTGTTATCGTTATGGGCTGGCGTATTGCTTACCATCAGGCAAACGAACAGCTCATCTTGTCATTCAGTTACATAAAAAAAAGTTTCTGAGAGCGGTGCTTACCAGGCTCATAGGTAACTTTGCAGTAAAAAGCACCGGCGACCAGTGAAGCGTGGAAAGTAGACACCAACACTCATAGATTCATAGGTGCCTCTGTAATACAAACACGGAATATGAAACTTTTTTAATTTCACGCTTGATTCGAAAACTTCCACGCGAACGCCGACTGCGGATGCCAAGAACTCGATATTGTGTCACTCTGGATTTACACCTCTGATGTGCAGACGATACAAAATAACGCTCAAAAGATGATGCATCTTTTGCACAAGATTTTAGAAAAGCTTTCATAGAAAGTTGTTTCTTTTTTGTTGTTTTGATTGCTGAAAATGTTAATAATAAAACACATAGGGATAAATAGCGAAGATACAAATACTGGAATATATGAGACTTAATATCGGATGATGTCTCGAGGTTACGAGCGCAATGCAGTGCTACGTAGTAATTTTTAAAAGTGTCTGGGTGGCACTGCTATTGTTACGGGTAGGTGTACCATCAGGCAAAAAACTTGCTCGTATTATTATTCAGTTTCATAAAATGGATCTTGGTGTCAATTTATAGAGTTTATAAAACAACTTTCTTGCAGCGGATTACTTTCTACTATTAGGTATGAGCTAAAGCTCTTATGCCAACTTCTGTACATTATATCGTTATGTTCTTTTTGTCCATCCAACAGATAAAAACAGCATTAAACGACGTGTTTAATTACAGTCTTTCACGATGTAGAGCGCCTTAAAAGGCACTTTTGGGATTCCGTTTACGTAGAACGGAACCTGTTGTTCGTATAAACTCCACTTTTGTGCTGCAATTGTTTTTCCGACCCTTTGTTTGAAACTTGAAACTTTCAGGCTTCGCCAAGTTTCATTTTAATCGCAATTCAGTAGAATATTTTTCTTCGAAACACTTATAATATAGCCTTAACTTTACTAAATCTAACAAACATTTGCAGCAATTTAATAGTAACGACAGTTGCCTAGAAACGGTGAAGGAAAACATCGTGAGGAAACCGCATGTCCAAAAATTTGTCACAAAAATGTCAAGGACATGTGACATCCACCAACCCGCACTGGGCCAGCGTGGTGGATTATGGCCCATCCTCTCTCTATGAGAGAAGGCCCGTGTCCCAGCAGTGGGAACGTGATGGGCTGATGATGATGATGATGAATAGTAACAACGATGTATTAATCTTGTAGTAGTAGGTAGTTTTTTTCATCATTGAGTCAGCTCGTCCGACCTACATTACAAAGTTTTAATCAATTTCAGGTAAATAAGCGACCTTGACGTACGTCATAAACAGACGCACCGAGCGATGGCCGGATTTGGTGGGATCAAATCTCATTAAAGCACACCTACATTTCACACTACGTACGGAACATTTAAACCACGAATCTGATTCACACTTGCCGTTATTTTTGGACGTGTGCCAGACTCGTCTCGTCCATTATCCTGCTCTGACGGTATTAGGCCTCTCACCACCCCGTTGTTAGGCAAACTTGCCAAACGATGATCGTTGACTTTCATGATTATATCCATATTACGTTTCTATATATTCCCTATTCGAAGCGAATGAAGTTTTTACGATTGGTATAAAAATATGATGGGATCTTTTACTCGCGATATTTTTGCGTCGAATCACACAAACATCTTTCAATAATATATATAGGTTCTTCAATGCATAATATCTATAAAGATCTTACACAAATTAAATAATAGTAGTAAGCTTGGAGTTTGACTTAGCTTTTGCGTACCTTTATATAATATCTTATTTAAAAAATAATCCCCATTGAAAAAGTTTCAGAAGATAACTGTAATTGAGCAGAGTCCAAGAGAGTTTCATTGTTGGAAAACTTTTAGCGATCCATGTTCACCTAATGTCGAAATACTTTTCGTTAGTATCTTTTACTATAACATTTGTAACTATTTATTTGCCAAATTCATAGCTTAGCTCAATTCAAAGCTTGTATAGAAGGATACATCCGGCAATTGATTTCTGGGTTATTCGGACCAGATCTTGCTACAAAAAATTTGATAACTTTTTACTAAATAAACAATTGAAACATAAATCCTGTCATATAAATAGTTTTAATTTTTAGGTTTTATTTTCTTAGTGATCCCATTTCATAGATTCGATTAATTTCACGAGTTGATAGCTGTGACAACTAGGTATTCTAAATACACGATCAGACGCATTCATTAATTGATTTGTGCAATGGATTAGAACGGAATAGATTTAAATTCCTATGTCATTGTCAACTAGTTGGAGGTGTAGCTTTTAACCTCCAACATAGTCCTGCCCAAGTATTTAAAAAACAATTGCATGTGGCATTGAATAAAAACATTTGCATTGCATATGTGCAATAAATAAAAAGCAGTAGGTACATAAGCCTAATAAATTTTTAAATTCTCGGTATACTTACTGTATTCTATACACGGTGTAACTGCAGAGGTGGATCACCAGTCACATGGGGGTGGGGGACCTCCATACCTATCGATTTAACCCCCATGTATGTTTTGCAATATTCAGTTGTCCAAAAGTTATTTGGATTTGTGTGAAAATTTTGTAAAAACAATTTTTTTACTGAATTTTGTTCAGCCAAACTATTAAATGTAGGGCCGAGATTTTTAGTCAGACTGGTTCAATAGTTGCCCTTTTATACCTAAACTATGAGACGTGCTTTTACTTTCAAATTGGAAAAAAACAGTAGCAGCATATCTGAATTGTAAGTTGGACAGATGTACTTACCTGTTATTTACAGATAAACAGATGCTCCGACAATTCAGTTAAAACAGAAGTTTGACTAGCTTTGAGTCAAGTGTCAACGGCGAGAGAGCTTACCAGCTTACCGAACATGTGGCATAGAATGTTTCCAAACTTTGACAGTTATTCGGCCAGTGATTTTGAGTACATCTGTGCGACTAGCGCGGCTGCCAAGTTGGAATGCTAGGTCCATTTTTTTACACTGATGACATAATACATAATTGTGCCGACGGTATACGTTTTTATAATAAAATTATAAAGCAATACGAAGCTCATAGAAAGTAAATTCAAATTACGCGTAAAGACTATTCTAATGGTAAAAGGCATATTGTTCGTAATTATATAGGTGATAAAGATGTTTGGAACATTCCACTTCTGCAAAGTAGCCAACTAGTACATAAGAAACATAACATTGTAGTGGTTCTTTTTCCGATGCGGTGGTAGAGTCATGGTGATCATTTGAGGTTATTTGAGACATCACATACGCGCTGTTCGCCTGTGTTAGAAGCTTAGTCAAGTCCAATTTGCGCCAATGAATCAGATATTATACAAATCAGTGCGTTTCTTTGAATGGCCAGATTATAGTAATATCGATCTGCTTACTGTCACGTACGTGGAGTCATTGGAATTAGAGGTATGTCTCTAATTTACGCGACTGAGCTAAGTAATTGTAACTATGTAGGTAATTATGCTCAAACAATGTGCTATTCTATTATTAATCGGGTTATCTTTGACCTTTAAGTACATATTTCTTAGAGAATGAAATAAAATATTCTAGCCTTCTGGATGCCGTCAAATAAGCTGGGCTTTATTTTGTCTAAAATATATTCTTAGAAATAGGTTCCTTAACCCTTCGCATGTCGAACGCCCGGAACACCGCGACCCTCTGAATGTCCATCATCTTTATATACTGCATTTTTTATTACGACTTAGCTTAGAAAAACGATACAGTTTCATTTCTCCTATAATTATATCACGCATGTGATATATCGTTGGAACGCTAAAACTTGACGCTAAATAATGACGTTTAAATTAGAAATAAATAGTTTTCCAAAATATTTAAAAGAAAATGATTTTGTTGTAATTTGAGTTTTCTTTTTTCAACACGAAAACAATTCATATAATACACAAATATTGATTTACACATTTTACATTTCGATTGCACTATTTTAAAGACTATTATTGTACGAGTCGATAACATAAATTAGATTTGTCATAACACTCTAATAAGATTCCAATTAGCCACTTGTTTACATAACAATAAATCGCCGCGTTTGCGCTCCACGCGATAACTGCCGTTGTATAGTGACGCCTACAGTAACTCTGTATCAATCAGTGACGCGCGACGCGCGGCCGCGCACGTATTAGAATAGCAATTTTTTAGAATTCATAGATAAGAAACAACACTGATAATAAAATGGAGTTCCTGGATAAATTTACAATAAACTTACCTGTGTTTCGTAGAATATTGAGTAAAATAAATACACAGTATCACTAAAAACATTGCCAAAAAGGCCACCTTAAAAAGCGACACGATAACTTTTCGCACTTTTTTCAACAAGATACTCGACAACTGGCTAAAACAGATAGTTTATACAAACACTACACGAAAAGTCCCACAAAATATATATAACACATTACTATCCACTGTACTGTTACATTATAACAAAAAATTTAAAACTGCACCAAATCGACACAACCGCCATAATGGCGGCCTCGCGTAAAACTAATTGACTACGCTCGGAATTAATTTTATTTAAAATTATTTTGCGGTTGGATGCCATGGAATCAAGTATTGTTGTGTTACCTTATATATGACTGAACCAATGACGTCTTTAGTTAGGCAACCAATTAATAAATATAAAATTTTTGAACGAATTAAAATGGCGTGCACCGTTAGAGACACACGTGTGTCTCTAACGGCGTCATGGACATTCGAAGGGTTAATAGTATGGAAATTATTTAAAATAATATGTATATATCTAGGCAATTTCCTTTGTAAAAGCTTTCTCTAAAATACAAAGTATTGGTCTGTAATATAAATAAGTAATATGTTATGTAATATAGTTGGTGTGTAAATAACTAAATAATGTAATATTAAAATATGTCCTAATAATTTCTGCCACTCTTATCGTCTTTTAAATTCTTGTTTATCTAGTTCTTGGTTATCTTTTAGAGCGAGTGTGGCTCAGCGGGAACTCGTGCGCCTTTCGATCCAACGCACCTAGGTTCGAATCCCGACTCGGCCCTGCACCAATGACTTATAGTTAAGTGCAGATTTTGCACGCTCGCTCTAAAACGGTGAAGGAAAACATCGTGATGAAACCCGCTTACGCGCTTTGGAGTGGTAGGCTCTGGCCGTGGTTGTAATACCACCCACCGAACAAAGCCATGCCGTCAAGCGACCTACTAGTCGTGTTTCGGGATGTTGTTCGGTGGACCATCGGGGAGACGTGTCCGAGCAGCCGCTCAACTGCCGTCTCTCTCTAGATCTATGTGCTCCATCTTAGGCCACATCATCGCTTCACATCAGGCGAGATAGTGGCCAAACATAGATCTATTAAGTGTAAAAAAGATCTATACTTACTGTTGTCTGGAAGAGATAGTACTTGTATAAAAAAGTATGTAAGTACGGTCAGCGACATACCTACTGAAATTCCTTTTTAACTATTTATTTCAATACATAAAAATATTTATTCCCACGCCCACGATTGACATATAACCTGTTCTTATTTATACTACCTAGACTAAATTTATAGACATCATCGTCCATTAAGCTTCCTAAATGGACCATTATGGTGTCCGTTTTTATTGCCTACATGCTACAGTGATATTATCAGACGTTCTGCTATAAAATAAATCAGGACCGAGACAAATTGTGTGCATGAAGATAGGCTCAGCAATGAGCGGATGTTGCTTGTGAATGATTGCGATGATGATGATGATGATGCAATAAAAAGGAATACTTGTAAGTAAGTGCATGATAAAGTTGATAAATTATTATGAGATGACGGAAGAATAAAAGGATATGGTGAAGCAATGTTCGCTGTTCTCTGCCTAATACCTTCTTGGTGCGCTAACATTATCGAACTAAAAGATGCTAAAAGGCAATAAAGTCAATTGCAATAACGATATAGCTACTATAGACGTCATGCGGTGTAAGTGCAAGAAGTTGAAGAATTTATGAGGCGATAAAAATATGGAGAGATGAAGCAGCAATTCTATCAAAAAGTTCTTGAACGCGTATGGAAATAGGTATAGAAGTATTTTATAGCTTCTCTATTTGGTCCTTAAAAGAACCGTTTAGAATTACGGGTTTTAATATCGCAAGCAAAGGTGTAGAAAATATAAAGCTTGGTGCTATTCAAAGTACATGGAAAGATAACATCACTCCGGCTCATTTTCAATGTATCTAGTGCTACACTTATTTTTATGTTTGTATTTAACAGGCACATAACATTTAATCTCGAGGTGGTTGAGTCAGCCCTCAAAACCGTTTGATATCTATAAATAGCAAACTATCAAATACATAGATATAACAACTATTAGGGCCTTGTCGATTGACGATTTGCACCGCTTGTTTGGAGGCGCAAGCGATGTAAGCATTTACGTTATTTGAAGGTATGTAGTTGTAGGTATAACTACTTAAGAAAACAAGAGCTGCCGTTGCTTTTATCAGAGGTACTTTAGATTGAGCTCGTGCCAGTGTTACGCGATGGAATTCTTTCCCATCGAGTCACACTGTTACAACTATTTTTTTTAGGTGAGTTCCCATCGAGTCACACCTAGTGCAACAGTGTAACACGATGGGAAAAAAATCCCACCTGTAACACTGTGACTCGATTGGGTGTGACTCATTGGTAACCCACCAAAATTTGTTAGGCGATACCATTATTCACCGATTGCACGGTTCGCTGAAAGAACTACACAGAGAAGCATTGGTTAGCCTATACTACCAACTGCCGACGAAGTGGTTCGCCGAAATACCTTTAATATTCTCATATCGATGGAAAGTAAAACCGAAAGCATATTTTATTTAAATATGTAACTGATTAGATACCAATATTAATAAGAAGTTTATAGACTATTACTTATAGACTCTGGAGGGTAAATCGGTAAACTGTACGGAACTAGGAACGACCGGTGACTCCGAACCTAGGTACTTATATTTATACAGCGTGTGAAAAATATTGTCAATACAATATTGTCAAAAACAAACATAAAATATTGTAATAAGTATCTTCTGAGTAGTGGTTCTTTGTCGGATACTGTGGTAGAGTCATTGTAATTGACGTTCATAAGTGCGTCTGTGATGCCAAAAATGAACAAAGAACTTTTGATCTTTGAACAGGGAAAGCTGCACTTGGTGAGTTTACAAACTATCATGATGTACTGTTGTACTTAATATGGTATTGTCTGTTGTTTGTTGTCTATTGTTGTATCAAATTCAACACGAAGGCTGAACTTTGAAACTGCTCTGATATGGTTGTGGATACTTGTCTTGCACAATTGCATATTGTTTAGTTGTTCTTATTTGGTACAATCTTATAATTATAAGATTGGGTAAAGAAGGACAGGAAAGGTAGGAAGTTAATATAGAAATACGTATATGACAACGTAAAAACGGTTAAAAGATTTTGTAAAGAATCTAAAATAAAAATTACTTTAATTGTTGTATTATTTCTTTAATTGTTTTTATGTTATGTCTGTAATTTAATGTTTGCAATAAAGCGTTCATCTATCTATCTATCTAAAATAAAAATTACTCGCTATAACCAAATAAAAGTAACTAGTTCTAAAAAAAGGATTTTTTATCGTTCAGTTGTTCTGAAGAATAGACAAACAAATATATAAATCTCACTTTCGTATTTTATAATATAACTTGGAATATACATAGGTGCTTTCCTCCAAGGCAAAAAAATGTTTTTCCTGTAAACAAGCTTTGTAGGTTATTCTATTTTCTCTTTTCAATTCAATAAGTGACGAGCTAGACGTTCGTTTGATTTTATGCAACACACCGACGCCGACGCAATGTAAATCAGTTGCATTGCCACCTAGAACTTTGCGGGTTGCAGAGTTTAGTGTGACACTGCCTGTCAAATGCCAGAAATATCCGTTTTAAGACCTCAAATATGTGGCGGCGGATTCACACACTCACATCACTCTCTTTCTACAAGAGAAAGCTTGTGCCTCTGTAGTGGGAACGTAAAAGACAGTGACTATAAAATCCCAAAAACATTTAAAAATCCAAACACAATAATGTAAAAAGCAAGTAATGTAATGAACAGCTAAGTCTGACAACAGTGTTACATCGTGCCTTATGACGTAACGGCTCCATAATCCTTTACAATCTTGGCTTGTGGCAACAATGCCCGGAATTTATAAGGCACTTGTTGCGCCGGCTATAAAGCTGAGTCCCCGGGACGTAGCCAGGATGGAGATTTTAGGGGGCTAACCGTCTTATTTCAAAACGGGCCGTTCTAAAACTTCTGCTTAGATTCCAAGAGATATATATAAAAAAACAAGTATCTAATATTTTAAAATCATGACTAGTTTCAAAAGTTCCTGTAAAATTAAAGAATTTGCGTTCTTTATATTGAAATTGGTGAAAATTATCTCGTTTATGACCTTTCATTGCGTAAAATAACAACATTTTGCTTAACGTCTTTGTTAAGCAATAATAAAAACACTGTCACTTTCTTGGCACGATGTATTTTGTAGTCGTTTCCCCCCAGATAAAATATGCAGAAAAAAGGAAAATGTGTTGGTATATCAATCTATCCAAAATCAAACCTGACTACGCTCACCCTGGATGCCTTTGTGCCTAAATTCTAATACGCACTGAGGGATGGCTTTTTCGGTGTAACGAAACTTTTTTATGTCCGATGTTGGGAAATTGGTATATTTTGCGGATTATACTTGTACAGTTACTAAGGTCTCTGTTTGTGTGTTAAAATATTATCTCTGAAAAGAAACTAATTTCTTTTGACGTTACAATATTTATGAATTTTGATTTTATCAACCATTTGCTTTCTCTTGAGCCTGTTTCCAGCTTTGTTTCGTTTGTTTCGTTTCTGAACGCACTTATTACACTTTAACCTTCTTTTAATCTCTTGTAAGTCTCAGAGCGAGTGTGGCTGAGCGGGAACTCGTGCGCCTTTTGATCCAACGCACCTGGGTTCGAATCCTCACTTGGCCCTGCACCAATGACTTCATAGTTAAGTGCAGATTTTGCACGCTCGCTCTAAAACGGTGAAGGAAAATCGTGATGAAACCCGCTTTCGCGCTTTGGAGTGGTAGGCTCTGGCCGTGGTTGTAATACCACCCACCGAACAAAGCCATGCCGTCAAGCAACCTAGTCGTGTTTCGGGATGAGTTTCGGTGAACCATCGGAGAGACGGTTCTGAGCAGCCGCTCAACTGCCGTCTCTCTCTAGATCTATGTGCTCCGTTTTAGGCCACATCATCGCTTTACATCAGGCGAGATAGTGGCCAAACATAGATTTATTAAGCGTTAAAAAAACACATAAGTACATGTGCTATTACGTATTCTGTGATATAAGTAAAATATTGCAGACAGTGATAAAACTTTGAATTACCAGTAGCTTCAGCAAAACCTAGAGTTCATTCATTTTCCACTCTGACTTACTTAATAATGAAAGTTTACCGACCACAGGATCCATGTAGGTCTACCATATTTACATTTAAAACGCTTAGCATTCATTCAGGCATAGAGGAATGCTTGATATAACCGAAAATTAAAACTTATCTGAGAATAATCTTTCAGTTATAATTTTAGAAAGCTGCAGTTGACTAAATATAAAATCCTACGCATACGATTATATTTAATGTTTAATTCGTATTTAAGAATCAGTCACAAAAAGTATTGTAATTTTTTTTCTACTGAGTTTTAAATGACTGTATCTATGTATGTTATTTTTCAACTCATTTTGATTCTGTTTTCACATTTGACCATTATTTTGTCTATTTTACATTAGTGAAAAGAACCTCATTTTGGTATTTGTCATAACATTGTATAAACACAACATATCCTAAAAAATTGTAACAAAATCTCTAAAAATAATACCCCTTAGTTTCTTACCGTATCTTCTGAGTAGTGGTCCATTTTCCGATACAGTGGTAGAGTCATGGTGATAATTTGACGTTCATAAGTGCGTCTGTGATGCCAAAAATTAATAAAGAGATTTGACTTTGCTTTTACTTTGACTTTGAATTTGTCAAATACCCTAATAGGTATAGCTCGTAGACCTCAGAGGACTAAAATTCCTCTGCGTCGTAGACAGATAATAGGTACTGTCTACGGCACTACGGTATAGCTACTTGGTCAGGTTAATCCACCCTTTACGCAGTATAACGCGCACTTGAACTGTTTTTGTTTTTGCTGTCATAAGTTTGCGGTTACATGTAAACATAAGCACCCGTTCTGTAGGTATATAAGAATTGAATTATGGTGCACCTGTGGAATGTTGCATAAATTGGTGGTTTTGTCAATTACGTAGTCAAGGCTGAGGCGTTGACTTCCGTATTTTGCACACAACACTGGAATTGACGATGAAGTAAAGCACCTATTTTTGGCCAACAGAGAATTGATCAATGTGGTATCTACTCACACTTAAGAGGTTTTTAAGCTTGATTGATATTGGAAGAGATAAAGAGTATATCTAAATTTTAATCTTAGGCTCAAATAATGTACATACTTATAAATAATGTACCACCCATTGTAGTTAACATAAACACTAGAAATAAGGATAGAATTGTGGTACCTAGGTATAGACTGACTAAAACGAATAAGTCCTTTATGGGCAACTGCGTACGTTTTTATAAAAAAAAAACCAAAATGTATAACGGAGCTCACAGAAAGTAAATTCAAATTACGCGTTAAGACTGTTATAATGAAAAAAGCATACTAAACTGTTCGTAATTACATAGAAGACAAAGATGCTTGGAACATTCTACTTCTTCAAAGTAGCCAACTGGCACATAAGAAACATAAAATTGTAGAAATCCAAAAAATTGTAACAAAATCTCAAAAAAATTACCTTCAGTTTCTTGCCGTATCTTCTGAGTAGTGGTTCTTTTTCCGATACGGTGGTAGATTCATTGTTATAATTTGATGTTCATAAGTGCGTCTGTGATGCCAAAATGATTACCTAAAGAGATTTTGACTTTGACTTTGACTTTGACTTCAAGTTGTTTCCATGTACCTACTGATTTTTTTTTGTTTGGTGTACAATAAAGTATTTTGTATTTGTATTTGTATAATGTCAAGGTAGATTACAGAGTGTTAAATATTTGTTCAACTCTTTTATAAACTTTAAAACGTTTGTGCGTTACCTAATTTTATGAATGTAAGATAATTATTAAACAGGATTACTACAAAATATCCCAAGTTCTAAATTAACCGACGATTTACCGCATCATTAGGCAAATCTATGTCGTACGAGCTCACCTAAAATAATGTATACGAAAGAATGCCTTCCATCTCGCGGCTTTATCCGTGCTGTGGTATTTCATTTCTTCCTATGAATTTCGCAAAATCATTTGTTAAGGATCACCACGAAGTAAACATTTTACTTTATACAAGTGTAAGCCAGAACATAAGTAATTAATTATATTACATCGGCCGTTCTGGAGTCTTCGAGATCATAAAACTTCTGTTATTATATGAGTCAGTAAATTAGCGTATTTTTTATGCATATAACTAATAAAGGTATCATTAGAAATTCAGGGTACGAGAAGAATCTGGACACAATAATTATTTTTGTAGGTATGGTAAAAAATTTAATACTATACTCCGTCCAACCATTTATTGACCTTTTGACAGCTTAATTAGTGATGTCCTAATAGCGTTACTGATGAGATTTATAAAAACAATCAACTTTATTTATGAATAAGTTTTAATGGATTTAACATGTTGATATACAATTTTTACTCAACGTTTTGTATTGTTTTATAGAAATAATCAGGTGGTTAAATTACTATATTGCATGTATTCGTAAAAAATACATTAATTATGTTGGTTGTTTTATTTGCTTTATTTGACTTTACATCTTAATATTTAACCTTCTACTGATCGATAATAATTATGTAGAAATGAATTATATATTTATATTTTTTTATGGAAAAATCATCTTAATAATTTTGGTTATAAATCTATGGGCTCAAAAAATATCGAAGATAATTAGCACGTCTCGTCACTATAATAAAAAAGAAACACTTCAATAATTACGGAACTACATAGGCGTGCATATGTCAAAAGATATATAATATAGTTACATGTATTTCAATATCCTGTAAAATACAAAGTAAAGTATGTTTTCTAGAATTTGGAGTTTATCTGATTTTAACTTGTTGAAATGACAACATTGTTTGAATAGGACACCGACTCTCCTAGGATGCACAGAGCTCATGGGAAACGGAAAATTGTAGAACAGTTTTGTGTGTGTGGTACGAAGTCTAGTCAAATAAAATTTAAGGGTCTATTATTCCTTTTATCTTTAATTTCCAACTGTAGTAACAAACAAGTATACGTTTTATCAAACAAAAAAAAACCGACTTCAATGTATCTTCGAAGTCCAAGGTTCCTTTATATCGATGAAATTTATATGGGACCACTTCGTAGTTATACTGAACCCAACGCAAAAAAATTCCAGATCGGTTTATTAATGACGGAGTTCTAAGGTAACAAACATAAAAAAACAATCGAACAGACAAGCTTCTCCCTTTTGCAGTCGGTTAAAAAGTCAGCAATAGTGAATAAGTTTCCTAAACTTAAAAAGGAAATATTTAATTAGTGGAGATCTAAAATTGTAGAACTATATTAAACTAAATTTCATTTTTAAAAACAAAGCTGACACCCGATGTCTTTACCTAGTATTATGTTCTGCCAGCTCTTAACTAGGATTCTATGTATCTAAGAAACCAGAAACTAAACCTATTGGAAAGTCTTGCAACGGCGTCGATACCACCCCGTATTCGATATTTCCCGATAGTTACAATCTTGGAGTAGATAGTTCAAGTCTCGATTAAATAGGTACTACTATCTTGACTAGTTAGCTGCATCCTCGACCGCACCGTCATTTAAATTAGGTGAGATAATGGTGAAACGTAAGCCAATCTCGTCTTTTTCTTTTTCTTTTTCTTATCTTATAAAAATGAGTCCCTATTTCCCTTGGTCACGGTATCACGCGTGAACGGCTGGACCAATTTTGCTAATTCCTCTTTTGTTGTTTGTTTTGTCAGGAGAAGGTTCTTATGATAGAAAAAATTAAGAAAGTTGCGCGGAACATTAGAAAATTAAAAATCTTAACGACCATATTAACTTTTCTAATGTAACCTTATGGCGTTTGACACTGTCAGTTGTTTGACAGTTGGCGCAATTGACAGGATGCGCGCTGATAGTTGAGACAGGACAACGTCTGTCGCGTCAGCTAGTTGATAATAAAAAAAAAAGCCTTAACAAGCATTGAGGTTCAATGTTAACAAGGCTTACGATTACGGGGATTTATGGTCAATATAATGGACGAAAGGCACAAGTTATTTAGTTATTCATCGATATTATACTCTTATCGCATCACATTTACACTCCAAAGCCGTGAATCAACTGAACCAAATGGCTACCACTAACCATCCTTTCTTGTGTAAACAATATCGACAAATGTTTGGCAGTAAAAGTGCGTTTGCACATTATCGCTCTCGTTATAGCGTAATAAACACGGAGGCAGGGCGGAAATAGGAGATTAACAACTTATTGGAAATAGAAATGAGAGTAGGTAAGTTTCGTGTCAAGTGTTTGGTTTTGGAAAAGGATCCACAACTACGGCTGAAAGAAAAAACTTGTATAAACCATGTGCTTCTTTTGTTCGAATTGACAAACACATAATGGTTCTGTAATTCTAAAAAGGGTTCTAATCTTAGAACCTTATTATTATCATTGTGCCTATTGAATGTCGAGAAAAGTACGTAAGTCATTACGAAAGTTAAGTATGAAATATTCCTAAAAATAGCAATTGCAAATGCTCAATTCCTATAAGTATACTACTTTATATTATGAAAACATAATATTTTTCGGTGATTTCTCTCCTATAAAAAAACACACGATATTTAATTCCAATTCCAAACTTTGTCGTTGACGTCCGCACTCGTTTGAAGTTATAGTTAAAATACAGAATAATCGAGATATAGCCGGCTGCCACCTGGCCAATTACGTCCTTTATAAATAGGTTCATTAATATCTTATCCGCTCTTCTCCTTTTAGCAATTATCTGTTAGATTTAGCAGCCATTTTCTAAAGACAAATCTGTCGTCTTACCTTTGTGAAGTCTATTGTATTATGCTAAACGTTCTCATCCAGAAAAGATAAGCCTAATCTATTAATTGAGTGCAATTTTACTCATAAGCAGGCAAAAGTAAATGACTTTAGAAAGAATAATTTTGGAAGAAACGTATCGACTCAATTCGACATCTATGAACAAAATTCAATTACATCAATCCGAAGGAAAGCCTTGACAATTTCTAAGAATTTCATGCCAATAAAGCACTCAATGAAACTTGAAAGAATTGTGAAATAATCTTTTTAAGCCTGGCTTTCTGTAAAATATGTACCTATCAGTCTTCGAGTACTGGATACTTTATCTGACCTATCAGTTTTTGGAAAGCAAATTTTGGAAAACCATTAAGGTTCAATCAAAATTTGCCAGTTTTTTTTATGGATCTTTGTATTGGGTCGAGCAAGTCGTTCGCCTGATGGTAAGCGCTACGCCTGCCCATAACAATTGCAGTATAATCCAGAACTTTTAATAGGTACTGTAAAAAGTCCTACGAAGCACTGCATTGCGCTCATCACTCCGAGACATTAGATATTAAGTCTCATATGCCTCATAATTTTGCTGGCTACAATGCCCTTCATACCAGACCACAATAATGCTTGCGCACTACTGCTTGGCAGCAGAATGACTTGCAATGTGGTGGTACCTACCCAGACGGCCTCGCGCATACGAGAGACCTCCGACAAGAGACTATGTCTCTTCTTGTGTTTCAGAAACGTCATGTAACTTTGGTAAAAATTTAATGTGGATTTCTTGGCATAACAGTAAAAGTTACATTCTTAAATATTTTAAACATTTGAAGAAACATATTTTGGAAAATAAAATCTATTCAAGGACATAGGTAATTTTTCTTTTTGAAATGCCGTTACTTGAAATATTTGTTAGCGTTGCTTACATCAATGTCGAACCTTAAAACTTATCATTGGCACCTTGGAAAATAATATTGGAACCCCGAAAAAGGATTTTTGTTATTTTCGTCACCCTTTCGAGCGTCACTCACAAACTGCTGATTTGTAAAAATGTTAGACACGATTGTTCTTTTAAGAGGACACCTCTTTGTAGAAAAGTGTTTTAAATGTAAATTTCGTAAAAGTGGGGCTTGACGAGGCAAGCTTGTGGCTAAAAGTGTCTTATCTGCCTACTTAATTGTATCTCTATAGTACTTTTTTGTGACATTTTTAAGGATCGGTTGGTAATGAATCGTCTTCGTTTTTTTCAGCTAAGATTTGCACATTTTTAATTGAAATTTATATCCAATATCTCAATATGGTGGCATTAATGGTGGTTTACAAAAACACTGTCCTTGAGTTTTAGTTAATAAAACTATCTCTTCTATTTACTAAACTTAACCGTGACTTTTTGACTTGAAGCTGTAATTGAGCGCAGCCGACAAAAATCTAATAGAAAAACTTAAAATCCTTTTTAGACGAACTAATTGTTACTCAAAAACAAAATGTTATGTTGTTAGTTGTTAAAAATTCTAATCCCAAAGGAAACAGTACCTAATAATACATAATAATAGTTAAAAGCTTTTGCTGTGAATATTTTATTAAGCCGAATCCTTGGAGATATCTTATAAAAAAGCGGATTTAGGTATGTGTTCCATTCTTGGGCTGACACCGTGGCACTGCTGGCACCATGACTATTTCTTTCTTTTTGATTTATTTTCTTCACACAGTATAGAAACAAATAATGCGAACAATTTCGAAGTACATAGCTATATTAAACCTTTACCCAAAGTTCTGCGTTCTAGTGAAAACGTTACATTCCCATGGGAAAAGTTTCCTTTTCATTAGATAAAGAATTTTCCAAATAGTTATATACCTAAGTACCTACATACCTCCATTGTAAATTTTTACGATAGGTCTATGTTTGGCTACTATCTCACCTGATGTGAAGCGATGATGTGGCCTAAGATGGAGCACATAGATCTAGAGAGAGACGGTACTTACGTGTACCTTTGTATTAAATATTGTGATACAGTAATAATAAGGTAATTATGTTCTCTGAAGTCTGTCTCAATTGTTTCCAATAATTAACACTATTTATGAATGCATAAAGTAGCATTATAGAAGATACCTACATAATACCTATTTACATTATGTCAGGTATAATGGCACATCTTCTTTGCCTAAGCAAACCGTATATAAACAACTCAAGATACAAAAAGTTTATTCCTTTTTCAATGAATAACGTTAAAATAATAATAGGAGGTAACCGCCATGTGGGATGTTGACTCGACGATCATTGTCTCGATAGTTGTTTCTGCGAACAGCCTTATAGCAAAGAGCTTCGACCAACGTCTTAAGAGGCTGTCACTAGACGATTGGGTAAAGGGTCAGATGCAGAAGGCGGAAGAGGTTCGTCACTCTGCAGCTCTGGCCACAGGTAGTTTGGGCCCTGCCCCGCTGCCGGCACACTCTGGGTTCAGGAGTTGTATAGAGAGTCACCACCTGCCTAAATATTATCTTATGAGGCGGAACTGGCAGGAGGCGAAGTCTAATATCATAGACCGGTTGTCATACATTAAAAATTCACCTTAATAGCCCAATCATAAGTAATTTCCATATCTCCAATAATAGTCCTCGGACTTATATGTTCGGCTGTCTTTGATTGCATCTTCTTAATGATGCACATACCTAAATTAAATGCTCTAAGAGGCCTCTACGTGTTGGACTCATGTCCCCGCGCAAGCCTTACAAAGGACCAGGAGTATAACCCGTGAGAAAGAGCGACATAATAATAATAGTAACTCGTGTTAAAAACATCTATTATGTCTTTATTAGTATTTATTTACTGTAAAGAGCTAAGTAAACATATTTACATATTCGGAATGTGTTCATTTTGTACCCTTCCAATTTCAAGTTCAGTCGCCTGTCACAACGTTCTAATCATTGGCTAAATCTTAAAAAGCTGAAAATCCTAGGATCTTTCCAGCCAATTTTAAACCAGCAATGCTCGGTTAACTGAAACGGAAAATCTGCACTTAAACTCTAGATTACATATCGTGGCGATGAACCTTTGCTCGTTTTCTGCCGAGATTAAATGCACAGCACGTGCACAGTGTACACGTGTTAATGGAGTTACATTGTGCGACTGGTAGCGAGTGTCATTTGACGTTAGCTTGAATAGACCAGATAGTTGCTGAAAAGTGTTTTATGGTTACTTTGTCTAGTTGTTTACTTACATTGATAACAAACGTCTACAAACGAAATATAATAAGCTTAGCTGTGTTATCAGGAGGAATCAACATCAACATTCGAGTATAATAAGACTTCTTGTATTTTACTCACTTTTTATCTCTAAATTTTTATTTTTATTTTATTTTTTATTTTTATTTTCTTCGCAAAACAAACAGTGATATATATCTAAGTTACTAATAAAAAAATTATCTTAACATCATTTAGCAGTTTTCGCATATAGAATCTAAGTTTACACTTGTTTGCAGGATATTTAAGATACATGTCACTTCGTGATTAAACTAGGGTATTTAAAGCAACTATAGATGACTGGATAATCAGGGAGACACACCAAACCAGTTTTTAGTTATATTTAATGTAATTGAGTTGGTGGATGTATTAAATAAGTCAAATTCAGGAAAGCCTACCAGTTTGTTAATGGAGTTAGATGCTCGTAAGAAGAAAAAATTTCGCCTGTAATTTGTCGCACTTTTCGGGATATATAAATATTTAGTATGTCTTGCAGATATTATAGGTAAATAGTAGGTATAAAACAAAATCGCTATCCGCGTCCTTATTTCTGTTTCTCCGCTTATTTTTTCTAAACCACACGACGGATTTTGATACGGTTTTCACTGTCATTTAGAGATTATTTTACGGATAGTTTATGTACATTGTACAAAACATTCTAATTAAGTTTTTGTATAGTACAGAAAATTCAGTGTTTTGTAATCAAGTCGTTAAAAAATTACATCACATTAGTAAATTGCATCCGTGCGTAGCCGGGTCGGGTCGCTAGTACCTAAATTTACAAGCTATCAATTTTCGATTTGATTTAATAAACCGACCGACAATAAAACTTGTCTTGACCTTTTAACACCCAGAGGACAATTGCCACCCGAAATCCGTTTTATTGAGCAATTTAACAGACATTTTCGCCGACGAAATAAATGTGGTAAACGTAAGTGTTTCCTTTCTTAGCTGGAAAAGGGGAAAATGACATAAAAGCGCCCGAAACAGACTAAACGTAAAAGCTTCGGTCGACTTTCAAGTCTGTAAAAGCGTGTCACCGAGCCAGAGAGCTAAAATTAAAGTGCATAGTACTGGTACATGGAACTTGACGAGAAGAGGCAAGAAGAGTAGTCAGAGAAAGGATATATTGAGACTGTAAGTTCACGTTAATATTACACTATCTTCGCATTAGCTGCTGATATTGGCTTTCACCTTCCATCGTGTAAGACTTCAAAATTATAGGTCAACTGGAAATAGATACTGGTAACGGAAATAAATTGAGTAGGTAGGTGATTAGGTGCGATAACATGTGGGAGGAAAAACAAACGCGGAACACAATAAATGAAAAGTCCTTAGATCTGATTAGGTAAATTTAACTTATAATAAGATTGTTTTTGATGAAAACAATTTTTTTCAAGATCAGCTTTTAACAAATTCGTAATCGAAACCACAAGCAGATTAAAATGAGCCCAAACACTAGTAGTTTATTTTGATTATTATGATTATGATTATCGCAACGAGGTGATCCGACAGAGAACCAAAGTAACCGACATAGCTCACCGAATAAGTAAGCTGAAGTGGCAATGGGCCGGTCATATATGTCGAAGAACCGATAACCGATGGAGTAAACGTGTTCTTTGTAGACCACCACCACCGACCACCACGTGTAGGCAAACGTAGTTTAGGACGCCCTCCAGTCAGATGGAGCGACGACCTGCGTAAAGGGGCTGGCAGTAGTTACATGCGAAGAGCCGAGGATCGGGCTCAGTGGCGTGCATTGGGAGAGACCTATGTCCAGCAGTGGATTCGTATAGACTGATGATGATGATTATCCATCAAGGTGTTCCATTGTCCGCCTTCCGTCCATACGACCATAATATTGCATTGTCATCAGACTTTGACAAGTATGCAAAATTTCAACTCCGTAGGATAAGATGAAGTGGTTCTAATTCAGCTTGCAAAATTCTACCCGGACAAACATACATACATTGCAAGTTAAATAATAATAAAAAACCTTGTTAAAACCTATAGTAACAAGACAGATGCTGGTGCCGTGCCATAAAAAAATTTAATGCCATCTACACACGGATTGCCATCCAAACGATACGAAACTTTTATGCATATAACCAATTACATAAATAAATAAATTTTATTATATATATGATTTGTTTTATTGATTGATTTATAATAAATATAACCTTCTTTTCTCCTTTTTAAACATCAACATCACTTAATAAACGCTTCTGATATATTCCTTAGGCCCTAGAGTTACGAAGTTACCTACTGAAGCTAAGTGTATTTGAATCAAAATATGATGTCGCTGTGACATCACATTTTGGCATTTCTGAAAGCTTACAAGAAGCTTTAATACTATCATCGACTGGTTAAATATATTTAAAAGGAACTTGATACTGGTAAATAAAGAGTAAAAGTTAGAAAAGAGTTGTAACAACTTTCCTTCGCGAGCACCTAGTTTAATAAAGTGTACATGGAGAAGTCTCATTGGTACATATTTAATCAACATACTTATACAATATACTACTTTATTGATGAATTTTATGTTTGTTATCGTCCGAGTTTGCAGTTTTGTCTAGATCTAGAGAAGAATAACTCTCTATGACTCTCTGCTCTCTGTTTCAAACAACAAAAATAAAATATACAAACATACAAATGTCTTTATTGCAAAAATAGTATGTGTTACATGAGGTTGTTGTAACTCTGCCTTTTGTTTTAGTAATTAAAACTGTGTTACAAAAGACAGCGTCTTCCCGAGATCAGCCTGCGTTTTTATGTTATATGTTTTTCTATTTTTCAAAATATATTTCTGTTTCCATCTAAATGCCACTGTTCTAGCAATTAAGTACTTGGCCTAAGTACTATCTATTTTAATTACCTAATTAGTGTGTCATAAATTAGGCTACTAAACTTCAGTTGTGTATTCCAAAAAACGGCGCTCAAAGCATCCAATTATACTGATGGATCAACTCACACATTTGCACATAAAAGAGATGGGCGAGTATAGTGTGAAAATGACATGTAACGCATTTCATATTTTTGGTGTCACGAGATTTTCCCCTTTTACTTTCGTGTCAATTTTTGTAAATTCAGCAAGACTTTCGTATTACTACACACTTGCCTGCGGATATCTATTTCCATAATACATCAAGATAAAATATTACAAACTCAGGACGATCGTAAAGGGTGATTGAAATAGTGAAAACCAAATCAAGATTTGGCTTTGGTTTGTTGTTTGAAACTGATGCAGTGTGAAGGCTGGAATTGCAGTGAGAAAAGTTTAAGTGGATTTTGTACCTGAATATTGAATATTCTAGAAAGAAAAGGAGAACGGAGTAATGAAAACGGAGAAATTAGAAAACAACATTCAGGCAGAATTTTCAATGATTTATTACGCTTAATAGATCCATTAATTTCTGTACCGGGATACAAAAATATTATTAATCATCAGGAATTATATTCTAAAGAGCTTCTGTTACTTTAACGGTTTCCTTCAGAATATTCTGATGCGTTTAAGCCGTCTCGAGTGTTGATTAATGGAAACTGAGCAAAAGGTTTGACTTCAGTTATAAAAGCGCAAAAGGCTATTAGAGTGCTTCTAATAAAATCGATAGGTATTCAAGATTCACTTTGTATCTAAAATTGAAAAGATTATCTAATCCTACTATCCTGCTACAGCTATATTACTTTATTTTATTCATTTAATATGTTCTTTTCAGTCGCTTATGTGGTCACGGTAGTCATATGCAATAATAAAAAAAACAAATATATATATTTAAACTCGTCGAGACATGTTCAATGAGTCCACACTCGATCTATTTTCTGCGAGTAGTTGTGGAATTTTGATAACCACCTTCCGGTTTCATCATCAGACCCGAGTCACCATTAACAAACAAAGTACTCGGCGTTAGACAAGCCCAAATTCTTGTTGTACTCGTAGTTATGTACAAACATTTTTGTATTTATGTATATTTCTGTTTTAAAGCCATAAGATCATAGGTAGGTATATATTGTCATCAGATTCAAATATGAGGGTATTCAAAAATTAAGCACGATTAGATAGCGGAAACTGACATAATGTTTTAATATTTGACCCATACATACGAGTAACTAACGGGTACTGTTTAAAAAAGGCCAAAAAATTGTCTAACCACTCGTTGGCTCATCTTCTCAATTGCTTAATAAAAATAATGCCCTAAACAAGCTTCTCTTTATTTTGTAGTATTTTGGACTTACTTCTCAAAGGAGAAAGGCCTCTCAAAGCAGTTTAGACCTTAAACGATAAATACAATTCGACGCTTTAAGTATATTAATTAACCTAATTATCCATGACACAGCACAAAACTCAGTAAGGTCCAGTTTCGAGTAATTGAAGGGGACTCGCCCGAAACAAGTTGTTTGCAAACTTGCCTTAAAATATATTGTTGGAAAGTGACGGCCGACGGGCCAAGTGAACAATTTCTGAACAAATTAGTGGAGTTGCGTGGGACAACGGTTCGAGATACACTGTTTTGGATACTTACTGTTGAAGTATTCCGAACAGCATTTAGTGGTCAGTTACTTTGTAAGTGCAGTGCTATGCGCTTAGTTGAGCAGTTTGTGACGTGGTTAGATTCGTGTAAGCATTTAAGTTTGGTAAGTAAGAACACACAACAACAAACTAACCGTTTGTTTCTACTACGTGGTTGATATGGCGGTCTTTCCCCTCTGAGAGAAAGCCCGTGTCCCCAGCAATAGATGAACGTGATAGGCTGATGATACCGTTTTTTTTATAAATTTTGGAAACAAATGTCAATTGCAGGTATCTGAACATGACGTTCTTTACCAACCAATCAATGATCAAATAATGGTATTTTAATTTCATTAGCAGGTAAGCACAAATCCCACTTTTGGCGTCAGCAATTAGCGAAATGAGAACACACCCACGTAGGCGTAAAATAAAACATCGCGAACCGATATAAAAAGCTGTTGCTGACGTAAGCTGAGTTAGCTTTTGATGAATCACACATACCATTCTTATGTCCACTTTCAGTAACAGGTTTTACGAATTTGTGATAATAACCAACAGATACCCATGATATATAGCTTTTTGCTAGCGTTTTTCCCGTGATTTTACTGTGTTCCCGAGGCATTTAAAAAAATCTATTTTTAACGGGCACCTAACAACTTAAAGAACCATCCTCGTATCTTTCAAATTTCTAGTTCAAGGTCATATACCCAGTGTGTCCTATATAATTTTGTGCTTACCTACGTTACTATATGTAATTAATTATGTATATAGATTTTAAGCGGTTGTAAGTCATTATATTTCCTAGAATTCACCTCATTCGACAATCAATTCTATTTTAAGTAGGATCTAATGATTTACGTATGTTTTGTTTAACTTCTCCCAGAGAACCGACGGAAATAAGTTTACGGCGGGTGTTCGAATACTCCAAGTCCTGATTAAAAATTGTTTGAAGAAGTTACAGATGAATTTCAGAGTTCAACTGACGTACGTACTTAGGGTGCGAAGTGGATTAATTACAATTGTTAAGTGAGATGAGTGTCAGGCAGCATTATTATCATAATCTCTTTGCCAAGTCTTTGGAAAGTACTTTGTTATAAGTTAAGGCAATATGTTCTAGTAATAGTCTCTTGTAACATTATATTATAGGAACTTTACTACGTAAGTAGACATTTATTAATTTATAGCCTGTTATTGTTTCCTACTTATTTTCTTTGCTTGCTAAGTACGTAAACTTGTTCTTAAATTAGAATGATATAAGTTTAATAACTTTACTAAACATTCTTTATACTTCAAAGCATTGTTAAATCAGACTTATAGGAGAACTACGAGAAAGTTCACACGAAGCAATATTTATTTCTTTGAACGAGTGAAAATGTGCAAAGTTTTTTTGTCATTGTAGTCACGTCGTGTCTCCTAGACATACTCGTAAATACGTTTTATGTGAACAAGTATCAGATACGGAAATTTCTTCACTGTGTTTTAATCGTTATTACTCGTACCATAATAGAGCTTATTTTGATACAATACCGACCAAAGAGGTGCAATATAAAAGTTCTTAATGAACAAAAACAAGTGAACGTGGTGGGGCAAATAACAAGTCTCTTTTGCGACCCACATTACACACACATCATCTCTGGAACAAAAAGACTGCGGGTTCTTGTGTAAACGGGCATTATTCATTTAACATGTTAATCAACTGGAGTAATTATACAAATGCCTCGGGTTCTACTGAAACACATGTAAAAATAATACAACGGGTTAAAACGAAAATTGATTCATCAATATTCCTACAACTCATTATTATTAATCGAAGGATGAGTACGGCAGTTGTAGGTATGTTATACGCTGAACCCGGTTCTCTAGTTTTCTATTTCCATCGTAATTCCAGCAGCGTCCGGTCTAAATGAGCTTCTCTCAAATGTAGAATTATTAAGTATCTAGAAGCGTATAGAAGCAAGCTACTTTTTAGTCTAAAAGTGCAATTTCCTCTAGTGCTTCCGTATCTCCGCGAACATTATAATAAAAGAAGCAACAGGCCTTCCACCCGCTCTCCCCCTTCCTCCCCGATCCATGAAAATATCATTTGTATTTAGTCACTGCGTGAAAGCGGTAACAATGTAGCTCGCACATTTTTAAAACTGTAAACATCTCTTTCCGTTATTTGCTTATTTGTCTTTTATTATATTAGACATAATGTCGAGATCATGTGAATTTAAAATTCACAATTCAAATCCGATTTGGTCTTAATTACGAGCTAGTTGTTGAATGTTGAGATCGATAGTTTGCGAGTTTGAACAAGTAAACAAGCTGTTCTCAGTCGATGCTGTTTGTTTGTGCGTCAGACTGGACTGCAAACTGTTGCGATACGCTGCGATCCGGAGAATATCCTTGACTATCTCAGTCATTCAGTTAATCGACATGCTTTGGCAAAGCAACTTGCATGCGTACGTACAGCTAGATCATGTTCCATACGTATGTAATTATAATCTAACTTTATCATAGATATTATTACTGCTACCAAGGTAAAATAGAAAGTTAAAACAAATATTCCCAGTTTTACCTGTTTTTTCAAAACCAAAACACAAGTGATATTGAAGCTTCAACCTCGTAATGAAAAAATAATTGGTATTACTGAAGTCAACTGGGATTTCATTAAAGGAGACTGAACCTTAAACTTTCAACACTTTTATCAGGGTAACTTAAAAATATGAAACATTTGCTTTTTAATAAACAGATGAACTGCATTTCTGCTAACAAGATGAAGACTTTACTTGGCTTTAAAGTAAATGCATTTATAAAGCGTTAAAAATAAAATTATATGAAAAAACATTGTACAAAGAACACAAAAATATATTTATTTTTTTCTAAGCAATAACGCATGCCTGCGGCTATAGTTTAACAAACTATTTAGGTATGCAAAATATTTCGCTGCAGCCGAGGTTTGAACTCGGGACCTTTTCCTTCAGCACTAGAAAGTTTACTGAAAAAACAAATATCAAATACCTAAGAATTATTCAAAAGCTTATTATCCATAATAATACCTTTACAGGCACCGTCGAGAAAGGGAATAAATAATAAACAATTTTGATTACCTACGAGACTTAATTCCTTACAAATAATACAAATATTTTAATAGTAGATTGGTTGTAAAGAGACGTGAATTGTAATTGCAGTTTACATACAGTACCTATTCTTATTTCCGAGAAATGCCTACCTTTGGTAACGGAGTTAATTGAAATCTGCTGGAAGGGAAACCTGCAGACAAAGCTTGGAATGCGGCCAGTATGATCATGCTCTCTGTGATTGCTTCCACTTTAAATTCTACATATTTTTGTTTAAAATGAAAATTGTTAAACTGAATTTTTCGGCTTACAATTTGAACTTTATATTTATACATTATTTATTTCTAACTCTTTATTGTACTTCCACCAGAAAAATAAAGTAATTAAGTCCAGTACATCTTCATTTTCAACTTACTAGTGTTTTTATATACTATTTATAGGTAAGCTTTTGACAACTATCTGTCCTGATGGTAAGCGATGATGTGGTCCAAGGTGTAACACGCTCGCCTAGAAGTTACCTGTTCACTTTCGATTTGAAGACTCCCAAAAATCGAGAGTAAATTTACAAAATCGATTATTACTTCCGATTTGTTGAGTTTTAGACTTTTATACGGAATTCGGAATTGAATGTTTTATTTTAAATCATACTTGCCTAACTTTATTCTCATGAAATTTAAAAATAATAATAATACATTATGATGTAATCGGATCAATGCACGTTATGTTAATAAGCTAGCCGAAAAGACTGTAAGTTCTTGTCATTTTTCCGGGCGGCCTCATCGCAAACGTAAGTGGTCACGTAATCTGGTTCAATCGGATTTCGGTTGTGTAGTGTGGATTACAGTTCGGAAAGCAAGTCGCGGGTAGGTTTCATATTTTCGACTTAAAATGCTTTAATTTAAAAGTTAGACAGGATTTGAGCAGTAATAAAATAGTCGCCAGGTTACCTACTTATATCACTTAGAGTTTAATAGATTTTTGTTTGCGTGTCACTTGTAAATGTGAGTCATCAATCAAAAATAGATATATTTCCATAAAAACATGGTAGGTACATTATGGTCATAAAACACAAACAGACCACACCATGATGTTTGCCTATTAGGTGCGTAAATATTAATTGTTAAAAGGTGGATATATAGTAGGTTATTCTACATTTAAAACTCCTCCGTTAGTCAATTCCATCCTCATTCCGTATCTTCAGTTTAGATGTTAAAATTCTTCTATGTCAACACCTTAACGGCCTTACACTGAAGGGTGTATTATACCATATCGGGACCCTAAATAGTTCCACTTATCAAATCAATTCAAACGATACGATTCCACGAACCCTAAACACTCGACATAAGTGTAACTTACACTGCTCCTTTACCGGGTGTCCTGATCCAAAGGGAACATAAACGGGCATAATCTGATTCAATCGGTTATTGGTCGAGTAGTGAGATAAACTTGTGAGTAAGGTATGGATATTTTGATATTGATATTTTCGCTTTCCAATTTGGAGGCCGACGTTTATTCAGGTAAAAGAAAGAAAGAAAATACTTTTATTCACACATTTCATTGAACATACTAAAATAAAGACAAAACAAATTCAATAAATTCAACACAGTGAAATGTTGCGCGATGTCAGAAAAAGGTTCCGACTTAGCATACGCTATACGCATAGCTGGTGTTAGTTGACAATTGTAAAAAACAATTGGTCTGCGCATATAGGTGGGTAGGTATGTACCTATATGCGAAGATGAGTTGTTTTATACAATTAGCGGTCCCGTTAGTGGTTTCTGTGCATCAAAAGTATGCTCTAACGGACTGGATCATAATTTAAACAAAAAAAAACATTATTTTCACAATTGATGTTGAGTACACTGTTAAACACATCTAATAGATCTCTGATAAAATTAAAGTGAATATGGGATTGGTGTATATTCTGAAATATTTTGGAGGTTCGCCAGTGCATTCGCGTGGAAGTAAGCCTTCTTTACATGTCCTACGATTTGGCTTCATATCAGCATAATAATACTGTATTTTCGGATCTAATTCCAGGATAATACCATATTCCTACGTATTAAATGAACCAAATATATAATATTACTATTATTACTGTGGTGTAACTATTTAATACAATAGGTCTATAGGTCTTATAACGTTTACAATTACACCATATATAATATTATAAATGTGAAAGTTTGTAGGTATGTTAGTGTGTGTGTGTTTGTTTCCTCTTCACGCAGCATCAACGGCTAAACGGATTTGAGTGAAATACGGAATGGAGATAGATTATACCCGGGGATAACACACATGCTACTCTTTATCCCGGGAAACCTTAATTGAAACCGCGAAACGCAACTATAGTTAAATATATTTTACGCGATAAGATAAGTAATCTCGACAGTTCTATCAAAAAAAAAAATACAACCGAATAGAGAACCTCCTTCTTTTTGAAGTCGGTTAAAAATAAGTGGTTAAAATAAAAATCTTCAAGATAAATCAACAACAGCTATAACTCAATAAATCAACATTCTGAAAGTAAATGAAAACTTCTGAGCTGAAGCAATTTTCTCGTTAACACCGAGTTATTATTTTCCAGTTTCAGCTCCGAAATCTCGACGCAATAAGTGACAATAAGCTTTTTATTAAATTCAGTGTAAAAATAAACGCTTATATTAATATTTGTGGTGCAGTTTTATTTTATTGCGCGTGCTTGGTGAATGCAGAATTAAATTTTGGGAAAGGTAAAGAAATAATAATTACCTATTTTATACACTATTCCAGCAAAATAATAGATACCTATAGCGCGGTTGTGATTTACAACCGCGCTATAGGTACCTATTCTTTTTTATCGCTTATATGTAGATGATGTATGTTTGACCACTATCTCGCCTGATGGTAAACGACGATGTGACGGAAGATGGAGTATATCATTATATTTAGAGAAAGACGGCAGTTGAGTGACTGCGAGATGACTTGAGGTTCACCACTGCAGGCTGGGGGCAAAGGCATTGAGGATCAGGGGGGTGGATCCTCACTATGCCCTCAGCCCGCATTGTTGAACCTCAAGTCAATTTCAAGGAAAGTAAACATGCTATATCTTCATGCGTCATGTTCAAGCGTCATTGTCCTTTGGAAACGATTCTGTATCATTTCTTTTTATTTATTTGAGTTCGCAAAATCCACAGACATAATAAATAAAAAAAAACATAACAGACCGGTCCTCATTCATTAAAAATTCACCTTCAAAAGTAATTTCCATATCTCCAATAATAGTCGTCGCACTTATCGGGGGTTGTCTTTGATTGCATCTTCTTAATGATGCACTAGAGACAGTCCCCGATAAGTGTTGCCCATTACATATCCAAACTAAATGCTCTAAGAAGCCTCTACATGTTGGACTCATGTCCCCGCTCAAGCTTTACAAAGGACCGGGTGTATAACCCGTGAGAAAGAGAAAAATAATAATATACATAATAATAAAAATTGAAATTATTCTAATCCAGTCTGTACTAAAATAATTCCTCTCCAGAAAAATTAACTTTTTTGGCACAATTCAACGCTTCAATAACAAACTATAAAAACTGACGTACCTACAATAAATTTATTAGTTTGTTTGCGATTTTTCTTCGCCGAGAACTTTGCCTTGGAAAAATAAGTTGCGCAATTAATTTCTATATTCTAGAAAAGAAACAAACATTACATCAGTCTTTTAGAATTAAACCATAGTAATATCTAACTACTAGAAAATAGTAGTATCGTTGCATGTAATAAAACCTGTCTTATTGTATTTAGATTCTCATATTAACATCATCATCAGCCCATTACGTTCCCACTGCTGGAACACGGGCTTTCTCTCATAGATAGAGTATAGGCCGTAATCCGCCACGCTGCGCTGGCCGAGTGCTAAATCCGCACTTAGTTTTTTGTTGAAAAGTATATTTTTCAAGACAAGCTTTTCACAAATTCGTAATCGGAACCGCGGGCAGATTAAAAGAGCCAAACACTAGTAGTTTACGATTATCCGTCAAGGAGTTCCATTGCCCACCGTCCGTCTCCATCATCAGATCAGCTGGCTGTCGTCATAATATTGCATTGTCATCGAACTTTGACAAGTAGGTATACAAAATTTCAACTTCGTAGGACATGAGGAAGTGGTTCTGATTCAGCTTGCAAGATTCCACTCGAACAAACATAGTTACATACATACATACATACATTCATACATTCATACATTGCAAGTTGCAAGTTTATTAAATAGAATGTGCCGAAAGTGGTGTCAAAACGGAATTCTAATTTCTTAAACCGCTATATACTGTTACTGAGAGCTGGTTTAATATGGTTATCGTTGTAACTGACTTGCCTCGTTGAGCGTAGTTGCGTCATTCCCTATTTGTATAGGACGATTAATTTCATTTAACTAGTAACTGAAGGTTTGAGCTCGTTACGTTATAACAAATTATTATATAGGTAAAGTTATTGATATCACGTGTATGCTTAGAGCTTGTAGGGTCTTGCAAGGGTAAGTTTAGTCACAGTTTTGTCTTTGCCATTGTTGTTTGTTACGATGTTATTGATGGATCAATAGTAAACGTCCATCATTTATACCTAAACACTTGGTTTCTCTATTGACACAACGTTGTAACGTGTTCAAAGGTTTTAGGTACGGAACGAAAACTATTGTCATCAAGTTCATTGTCTCAACTACTCCTTTGTGATCAGAAATCAATCGTTTCTTACATTACTGTAATGGTCGGGAAAAGTAGAAATGAATCGGTGTTTGGGGAATCCCCCCTAGCCCGGTTAGTAATGGTACATCATGAAGAGTGATAGTCCACTGTATTCATCAATCAGTCAAGAGTTGTAGACGTTTTCGTTATAACGGAAAATCATGTAGTTTTTGTTGTAGGATATATTGCATATTGTATCTTCATATAGCTTGGTCATTTGTTACAATTCTAAGCAGATGAACGTGAAAGATTTATTATAAAGCCATTTATTTTGTGTTTCACTGACACTGAGTGGATAACTAACTAGACTAAAACCTCCTAAGTATATTAACTTTCGCGCAATCTTGGAGCTAACAAATAACACGTCGTAACTAACATCTGTTTTACTACTTTTAACAAATAGAATTAACGTAAATTAGCCTTAAAAAATAGAGCACCCCATTACTGAAAGAGATTGAATCCCATGTGTACAATTAACACTTGCGTTATAGAGTAACAGCCTATTAGAAATACCTACCCACTTACTTGGGTTCGTGTAAATTAAACTCACCTCTATCTTATCCCTAAATGTTACTTGTATCCTAAACAAATATTAGCGTTCATAGCGAAAGGATTTGCAAGCCCCCCCTTAGGTCCCCTGCAAAGTCCGCCCCTGTGTCGAATTAATGGTAACAATGATTAAGCTGGTATGCTTGTTCACAGTTCGGCAGGAGAACGAGCGCATGATGCAAGACGTCCTGCAGGCGGGAGTCTTAAATCGCACCCAGTCGTCGGGGGCATTGCGCTGACGCCGCGCTATTCGCCGCGCCCGCGGCTCGACAACATCCGGCCGGCTGCCGCGCCGCCTGAGGAGCCCGTGGAGTACGACCCCGCGCCCGCCACTGAGCCGGTCCCCGAGCCGCTCGTCGGTGCCCTTTCCGGCTCGCCGCCGCCGTCGTCGCAGCGGCCCCCGCGGCTCTCAACGGACGCGGTGAGCGCCGCCCCCGCGCCCGCGGGCCCCTCGTGAGCCCTCGATCCCGCCCTGCTCTTATGAAGCCACGGAAGTGAACGCACAAACTGCACGAGAAGCTGTGACACGGTGTGAACTGACAAAATAATTGATATTGATAACCCGTACGCGAATTGATAGTGACGCCGATGGACGTGTAGGTAGCCAATGTGAAATTGTGAATAAAAAAGATTGATAATGTTCATTGTTGACATGTATCGGTAAGGATGTAAAAGACAGAACGTCGTCAGTAATCCAAGATAGTTTATAATGCAAATGTCTATTGTTAAGATTAACTATAGTGAGAAATGTAATTCGATGATACTTTAATGCAATTGCTAGAACGGAAATAACAGCAAACAAAAAATAAAGCTGCGGGGTGATAAAGTTGTAGAGGTAGGCGAGAGCTGCCAATATTTATATCCAGAAGAAAATACGGCACAGTTAGAATAAAATATGGACGTTGTAAGACTTTACTCTACAAGAATATGGAGTAGTTTACGTCCAACAGGCAAACTTTCATGTGCCCCGAGCGTTTCTATTCGCAGACAATATTTTAGAACAATGGTCTCGACTTGCATTTCTTCCATTAGTTTTAATAGTTTAATATTGTAATTGCGCTAATTAGTGCACAAACAAATAAATATGATACCCAAATGTTATATAAATTTTAATTAACTAATTTTATAGCTATCAAACCTGAATTAACCATACTAAACTGTACCTTTATTCGACAAACAATTGTATAAATGCCTATTTTAAGCACAATTGTTTAATCTATCACCACTACACAACATGTGATTGAAGATATTATAAAACACAGCAATGTATGTTATCTATGTATAATGTAAGTCATAAGTAAATTCATAATTGACGCAAGCACAATAATTTTGAGTTAATATATATTTGAATCCCATTATTCAGAGTCTTATCAAAGGAGCTTTTGAAACTGCTTAAAATCTGTTAAAATATAAGAGCTTTTTGTATAGTAGTTGTTGTAGGTATATTAAATTAATGTGGTAAAAAGGAATGTTATTCTTATCTGTAAAAAAGCCGCAGATCTGTAAAGGTAACCAATCGAGTGGTTATGTATTCGGACATCGACTCTAAAGCGATGCAAGCGGTTAGGTTTAAATATAAGTGTTAGGTGTTCGTCGGATAGGCCCACATGTTCGCTAGTGCGAACGTATATTAATAAGGCCTATACCACAGTGATTAATTATAAGCGACGCGACAAGCAAACTCACTAATGTACTGACAGACCTGTAATTGGATCCATCTATATCCCGTAATTTATGTTACGTGAGAACTAGGCGATGCGAGTAATATATACTGCTAGAGTGCTTCATTTATAATTTTAATTCATTTATTTACTTGCCAGTTAAGTTGCTAAATAACCTTTAATTTGATTTATCAGTTTAACACGCAATGCTAATTTCTATCAGCGAAATAACTTGAACAACCACTGATTGATATTTAATTTGATTTTACGGATGTGTTGTGAATTTATTTTGTGAAGGAATTTTTGATTTAATCTTTTCTAATAGTAGGTTTACATAGAAGATGTCTCGTCGCTGTCGCGTCCACCTGTTAATGTGGGTGAGGCCTTAGCTATTATGAAGAACCGAGCATGCTCGTAGTGTTTTCCTGCTATGTACACTGTGTAGGTACGACGCAAGTTTTTAATACTTCTACTTTGAAAAAGTGGATATTTTCCAAAGAGAAGATACAATGTTGATTATGAATACAACAGTTATGTTTTATATTATTTCAGTATCATGATAATTATATAATTTGATTTGCTTACTGATAATCGTTTTATTCTGCGTATCTTATTTGATCGAATCAGGTTTGGTAGAGCTAACATTGTCATCGCTGCGTTAGGTTACTAGTCTGGAGTTTACCTTTTTGTATTACTTTGCAAAACCTACCAACAAGTTTCTGCTAAGGAATGGAACTCATTGCCGTCTTCTCTGTTTCCTGATAACTACAATCTGGGTATCTTTAAGGCCAGAGTGAACAGGTATCTTCTAGATCTACGAGCTCCATCTTCGGCCACATCGTCGCTTAGCATCAGGCGAGATGGTGGCCAAACGTAGACCTATCTATGGTAAAAAAAAAACAAAAAAAGTTTCTGAAAATGTCTGCTAAACTTTCACGAATTCCTACACGGAGTATTCGCATTATTTTCCTCCTACAAGTACATTGTTACGCGAAAAGCCTTTGATTTGTAAAGGCTTAGGATCGTTCTCGCTATGTAGTGTGTCGGGACGATACAATGAGACAGCCTTGTGGCTGAAGGGTTTGTTATGCCATAAGTAGTCTATCGGCCCGACATCCGACATGGGTGCTTGTAGAACGAGCTCTCAAGGTGGGTAAGGGATTGGACCCGGAGCATTTGCGTGATGTAACAATGCGTAATGAGATTTCGAGGTGCGATAGGTAGGTAATACTGATCGACAGAGCATTCGTTTCTGTAATAGATGAAGTTTAACTTGGTGCGCTTCACTTAAAATACTGCGCAGAAAATGTATTAGCAGTATATTGTAACGACTCAAAAATGTACTACAAATGTTCGAAGCTATATTACGAATGTGCGCACTTTAATGCTTGCCTATACCTAAACTTATTCTTTGCTGTATTTTTTTGCCATCTTTTTATTAATCATCATCATCAGCCTATTATGTTCCCACTGCTGGGACTCGGGCTTCCCTCATAGAGAGAGAATGGGCCATAATCTAGCATGTTGGATTATGGCCCAGTGCGGGTTCGTAATGTCAACTGCCCTTGAATTCTTGTGATTTTTTTTTATATGCCGGTTTTCTCTCGATGTTTTCCTTCACCATTTATATAGCAAGTGTTAAATTTGTACATAACTTAAGAAAGTCAGTGTTGCGGAGCCAGCGGGATTCGAACTCGGGTGTTTCATATCAAAAGGCACACGTGCTTCCACTGAGCCACTCTTGCTCTGCTCATCTTATTAATACTTACATTATATGATGATGATCAATACTCATCTTCACAATACTCTAACGTTGACAACTACAGTCAGAAAATGACAGTCTACGCATTGTAAAACACCCGTCAGAATGCGACAGTGTTATCTTTATCAGTATCCCAGAGCTTACTAATTAGTTCAACAACGTTTAGGAAACTAGCATAGTACGGACATTGGCAGAATTGTGACAATAAGACACAAAAGCCACGCAAGACTAGCAAGAAGTTAAATCGTCTTTTTTGTGTTACTGAGTTATGAGACGAGCAAGTCGTGCACCTGATGGTAAGCGTCACGCCTGCCCATAACAATTACAGTGCCACCTATAGAACTTTTAATACCATAAAAAGCATTGCGTAGCACTGCATTGTGCTCAACATAACTAGACAATATTAAGTCTCATATGCCCAGTAATGCTTGCGCACTACTGCTTGTCGGCAGAATAGCTAGCCTTAGTACTACCATTTGTAAATTGGGACCACGCGCCCGTTGAATCAGGTCCAAATAAATTAGATCGCGTAGAGACCTAGATATCATCGACTCTACTCAATAAGCTCGATTGTATCACATAACTTTGATATAACATGTATATTATATCGATCAATATTAATAGTAGAGGAGCCCATGTTCCATTTATTTACATATTAGCACTGAACTTTGCACTAAAAGCACTGAAATTATAAGAGTAGAGAGCAGCTTACCAGCGGGCCATCAAACTGGTCGTCACTAAGTTCTGCAAAATATTTGATTTTAGGTAAAGTAATATATTACTTTGTTTAATATATATCTTACTTATTTAATGACCTGTATACTTAATTTATAATAAGTAGTTTTGAAAGCAGTATAAGATGTTCTGCCAATTGTTCTGTGTACTGAGCTGAATCTATCTTCTATTCTATAATTTACTTGCTATTGTAAAATATTTAAAAAGTTTGTTATCTTATGTTGTACCTACCTACGTATATAAATCCGTCGTATACGTATACATTAACATTGTATAGCAAAACACAGATTTTAAAATACATGCGAAATATGCCTTCGGATAACCAGCTTTAAAATGATTACACCTATGTATATCCGTGTTACTGTATTTCAGTGGAAATTCAAACAATGGCTCGTGATTGAATAGGACATGTGCTCTTTTACTAGGAAACAAGAATGTTGGTACACAGTTTCCATCGCTGGAAAACACTAAACATTGGTGTGCCGTGTAACGAATATTGGAATTTAATGTCTAAGTTAGTTTGCTCCACATAAAAACTTACTGTTTTTCAATTTAGGTACCTGTATTGTTTGAGATACAACTTTCACCATGCCTTACAATATTTTGTTAGGTTTGATTATTGGTTCAAATGATTTCTGGGTTCGTTGCATTTTGAATGAGAATTAAATACAGTAAAGTGCATTTTTCTTGGATCAAGATAAAATTTAATGTCAATACCGGACCGTCGCTATATACTAAAGTTTTTCCGATCTGCCTCTCTTAGTACTCATCTCATATTCGAGTAGGTATTTAAAATGATTTATTGAAAAACAGTATGGTCTATGTTGGAATTATTCTAACCCTTATTGATGCGTCAAGTTTGTTCGAAAATCAAAATATGTTTATAACTCTTTTCAAATTCCTTTGACTTTTAATTGTATCATCTCAAACAGAACTTTTCCCTATAGTCTCGATCTTTATGGTTCAGACTTTATTTTCTCTACATGGTTTTGTTAAGTTTATTTATCTGGTTAGTATTTAAGAAGGTTTTCTATAGACTTGGCGGATTAGTAAGCACTAATAATAATAATAGTTAAGAATATTGTGTATTGCAGTTAAAATGTATGTTATAGTTTAATCGCATCCCCCGTGTGATAGGACGCTGCGTGTTCAATGTTATCGTTCGTCTTTATGATATGTATACAGAAGGCAACTTATGTTTGTATATGTCAACACTTCAGTACTTCGTTGTAAATACTGTTCCTATGATATATGTAAAATATGTAAAAGTAATTGTTTCTGATTTTATGTTGTTACAAAGTTTCATAATATATGATTTTAAGTGGGCCAAGTAATATGGTTCTCGTCAAAAACCATTTTATTACTTAAATTAATTATATGAATGTCTAAGAAGATATAAAAATAATAGCAAATGAGAATAGGCATTATCGACAGTATCTATATAACAAGAAAATTAATCCAATACCAGTTTAAATTTTTTTATTCAATTTTGGCATCACAGATGCTCTTATGCACGTTAATTATTAAAATGATGACTCTACCACCATATTAACGGGCATTTTTTTAGAAATTGTTACAATATGTGAAACGACCTATTAAACTGACTCGACTTAAATACTCACAATATATCTTATTATTTCTAATATCTCATAATGTACTTAGTTTGTAAAAAAAATAGTTAGTTGATTGTAACGTGTAATTTACTGTCATACCAATTTCAAACTATTGAATGACGTAATTCTGATGACAAAATTAAACCATAGACATATGTCTAACTTAATGTGTATTATTACCAAGAATAAAATTAAAATGTTAGTATGAATCGAACATTTTGGGCCTTAATCATAAAGTCGGCAATGTTGAGTTTCTGTACTAAAGTGTTGCCATATTTTAATATTCATGTAGTACGTCACAGTGTGTCGCCAAAGATTATAATCGCATTGTGTCGCTTCGGCGAGAACTGTCAACGCATTCATTCGGCTATAGTAGATATCAATTCCAAACATAAAACAGGACCTATAAACGTAATTAGTGTTAGAATTGATGAAAAACAAAGAATTTTATAGTTGTTTGTTGTAAATGTCAGTTTTAATTAATCTATTTTACAGAAAAATGTTTAATAAAATATCTTTATAAAATTGTGTGTTGTTTTATTTCTTGAAACAAAAGGCAATCAGATAGGTTACAGGATACTTGAAAAAATATATCGACACATTTTTAGGAGGTCATAATTATATAAATAATATTTTTTAAATCTAAAGTTTGAATGTAAGTGTGTTTGTTACCTCTTCACACCGCAACGGCTGAAGGGATTTGAGTGAAATTCAGAATGGAGATAGCTTATACCCTGGATTACATAGAATACTTTTTATCCCGGGAAACCGTGGGTAAAACCACGGGGTGTAGCTAGTACTATAAACATGTTTAAGGCTTCTTGACATATGTGACCATGTCAGGCGAGAACCGTGGTGGGATAAAACTAAACTTTGCTATATCGAACTTCTACTAAGTATTATTTCTTGCGTAAGTTAGAGAAGCTACTCGTAGTTCCTAAGTAAGTACTCTTACATATAGAAGATATTGGAAATCTATAGTACCTCTATAAGTGTAGGCTCGATATGTGACTAATTGGTCGACTTTACTAGCATGAGTATAGAAAAAACGGCTAAAAAGTTAGGGTTCATATCAGGAAACTTTTCTTTAGGTATATTTTTTACAGTGACAAGGTGACGTTGATTTAAGTACATAATAATATAGGCGACCAAAATGTGACTAGGATCCTATCGAAAAAGGACTGATGCTCGCAGTGAAGGATCATCACCGCTGTGGCCTGAACGAGACACATACTAGCTAGTTTGCAAAAATGAGCTGCATGTAACCACTGTAAGCATCTTTGCAAGTACCAAGTTTTTCTAAATAGAAGCTGCATTTATTACTTCCAACAAATTCCATCGATCATCGACTGATTCTTGACACTGCAAAATCCACTCTTTTATTATTTTCACAGCATCTCTCTGTAGGTATCCAACCACGCGGCGACACAAATTGTTGTAATATAACAAGCGGCGTGACGCGAGGCGCATCGGCATACCCGCATAGTTGCCTCCAGTGGAATGTCCCGCCGCCCTTCACCGTTCTAACCCTGTCTTTTCTCTATCAAACTTGTACCCTTTGTTTGTGTTTGCTGCCAGCTGAAGATGCAAGTTTTTTATAAAAAAAAGGTGAGGGTACGGTGCAAAATGAAGTTTATCTTTCCACTACATAAAAATGAAATATTTATTTATTTATTTCAAGTAAAATAGACTCATACCTTATCAAATAAAAATACATAAATATTAAAATATATGCAATAAAGTTTGTCTTTATTTTTTTATTTGTCTATTAGTATATATTTATTTGTCGTCTTTATTTGTATAATATCTTAAGATTTCGTGTGTCAAAATACAGACTTTCATAAAATAATAACAGCTGGAAAACTAGCTCTATATTCAATTCTATACTTAATGATTGACATTTTACAACTCTAAGTGTACTTAAGGAAATTGGGTGAGAAGTCGAGAGCCTGTCTCCAAGTTAGGACCCGATATGAAATAAGTTTCGGATTTCGACACCGAATAGGAACGTAAAGAGCTAAAAGTTAGAAAATAAAGGAATGGCGACTTCATAAGACTAATGACACTGTATGTAACTGCCAAGGATATGATATTCAAATGTATTTTATGTAATGGGCCATTACGAGTTTCGGGTATATTTTCATACAGGGTGAGATCTACCCTAACCACTAAAATTGCTTTAGCTCAATCTCTTCTGCTTCCTATTCTCGACGACGCAGACGCCTGTCCGCCTATATTATAAAACTATATGCAGCCTAGTATCTAAGTATAGACTGACTAAAACGAATAAGTCCTTAATGGGCAACTGCGTACGTTTTTATAATAAAATTCAAAAAATGTATAACGGAGCTCATAGAAAGTAAATTCAAATCACGCGTTAAGACTGTTCTAATGAGAAAAGTATACTGTACTGTTCGTAATTACATAGAAGACAAAGATGCTTGGAAAATTTCACTTTTACAAAGTAGCCAACTGGTACATAAGAAACATAATATAGTAGAAACAAAAAATTGTAACAAAATCTCAAAAAAATGCCCCTCAGTTACTTTTTTTATGTAACTGAATGACGAGACGAGCTGGTCGTTTGCCTGATTGTAAGCAATACGCCAGCCCATAACTATAACAGCACCACCCAGAACATTGTTTTGGAAAATCCTGCGCGGCGCCGCACTGCGCTTGTCACCCTGAGACAATTAGCTGTTAAGTCTCATAATGCCCAGTAATTTCGCTGGCTACAATGCCCTTTAAGCCGGAACAGTAATGCTTACGCATTACTGTTTGGCGGCTGAATAACTGGTAAAGCGGTGGTACCCACCCAGATGGCCTCTCGCATACGAGAAACCTACCACCAGTAAAAAAGTTTAAGTTAAAGTTCTTGCCGTATTTTCTGAGTAATGGTTCTTTTTCCGATTCGGTGGTAGAGTCATTGTGATAATTTGACGTTCATAAGTGCGTCCGTGATGCCAAAAATGAATAATCGCTCTAAAATCTAACTGATCTATTGAAAATAATACTTGATCCTCTTTGTATTAGTTCAACAGAAAATACTTCGAGAACACAAATGGCCTCAAAGACTAGGTTAGGTTATGTAAGAGCAGTGACCACACATCCCCACCACGGCAAAGGACTGCTCACGGGGGGGTTTTTAATGGGTTCGAGCCCCACACACCCTCTTTTGCCACCCCCGTGGCAGAACGGCAAGGCAACGGAATTTCCGCCCCTCAAAAAAATAAAAAAGCGACTACACGTCGCGTGAGCCGAGCGAGCGAAGCGAGCGTGCCGCGGCAGCGACCAGTAAAGCGCCTGAAAGTAAATTAAGAATATCGATTGATTTGATTTATTTACAGAGAAAGGAGGATCAATCATTAAGAAAGGTGACCGATTAGATATTTTGCTTGCTGTTTTTGCGAAAATAAAACGATCATTTAAATACCTATTTTATATTCTAATTTTCCTCTTAATCCAGAACCTAGTTTGCCCCACATCTAAATTGCTTTTCATACATTTTTAAAATCCTTTTGTAAAATTATAATATCTGTTAAAAGCTAAGGATTAACCACAAAATGTGTTAATAATTTTACTAGCTGATATTTCGCCCTGTGTTGGAAATGACAGCAGATAATGTGAAAATATGGCGTGAGTTGAGAGGTTGAGGTTATTTTCGAAAACAACTAGGCTCACACTGAGCCAGGTTCTTGGTATTCCCGGGGCCGCGGAGGAGTGCTAACGCGTGCCCGCAGCCCCTGGCATCATGAAGGAACACCACAGGTTTATAGTGAGTATGCCGCCCTTCTGGTGGTGAGTCTCACATAACCACCGGCCCCCCCGGGTCGGTGGTGTCCATAAAAGATTTTTCCTGGGTCAAAAAAATAAATAAATATTTTTTTTTTCAAAAAAAAACTAAACCGACTTCAAAACCACATATAGGCACTCAAAAGTGAAAAATAAATTAATATAATTATTATAAGCGCTACCCACTCATATATTTGAAGTCGGTGCCAGCTAAGTCTATTAGGTAGCAGATAAATACTCGTATATACTACTTGTAGGTAGTATCTAAATAAATACTCGTATAACTCGATAAATACTATCTATCTACTACCTATTAGACTTGGCTGGCACCAAGTCTAATAGGTAGTAGATAGATACTACCTACAAGTAGTATATACGAGTATTTATCGAGTTATACGAGTATTTATTTATATTAAAGCTATATCATGATGGAATTTAAAACAGGCTTTTATGGTTAATTCCATTTACAAAATGTTGTGTCTGTACTATTCATCGTTGAGGAGTTCCCTCGCCGGAAGTCAACCCTGGGTGAAGCAGGTGAAGCAGTCGAATACAAACCTCCACCTTTAGAAAGTCGGTTACAAAAAAAAACTTGAAGATTAAACTTATATTTTATTATTTTTGCAATTTTTTTCAAAAAGTGCTGAATGAATTTTGATAAAATTTATATGACCACCTCTGAAGTATGACCTACCAATCCAAAAAAGAATCATCGAAATCGATTTATAATTGGCGGAGTAATCGCGTAACAAATACACAAAAAAAAAAAGAAAAAAAAACATACCGTCGAATTGTAAACCTCCTCCTTTTTGAAATCAGTTAATAAAAGGTTCTTGGTATTTACGAGTATTATTAATCTTTTACTAGTCTTCTCGGTAGATGAAACAAACTTGAAACTAATATTATTACCTACTGCGAATTATGTCTGTAATAGTGTAATGTAATAAAAATTTAAGTAGTAATGATTTTAGGTTTGTGATTATTAAATAGGTATTGAAGGCTCTAAATTTTAGAGCTTAAATATTTCGAAAGCTTAAGGGTCTAAAGCGTTCGCAATATATAGGTAGGCGCATGAATTCAAGTTTATTATACCTGCTTTTTAAAGTGATTCAACATACAATTGATTTTAAAATCTAACCACGAATAAACGAGAGAAAGACACAGGGCATCTTATGAGGTCCCTTGCAAATGATGTTTTAACTGAATAATTCAAAGACGAGATAAATTGTATTTGACAAGAATATCGCACGGCCGCCGTCACAGAAATCTCATAATATCACAGAATAGCACTACGTAGTAGAATTAAAGATTATGTAGTAGAATTCAGGATTAGGTATTATTTTTCAATTCAATGACATTAATAATTATTTTTTAGAAAAAACAAAAACCGACTTCAATGTATCTTCGAAGTCCAAGGTCACATATCGATGAAATTTATATGGAACCACTTCGTAGTTATACTGAACCCGACGCAAAAAGAATTTTTCAAATCGGTTCATAAATGACGGAGTTCTGAGGTAACAAACACAAAAAAAAATGCAATCGAACAGAGAACCTCCCCTTTTTTTTTAGGTCGGTTAAAAATAAGGCCGTTTCCTCATTGAGTCGACACGAAAGCGACACGACACTGATGGTATGTCTGTATAGTCGTTGTTTTACCGCGTAGGTACATGTTTTTATTTATCGACACGATTCGGCGTACGATTTTTTACTACAAAAGAAACATATAGTAAAGGACTTCATATGTGTCGTTTGTTGTGACAGTCACGTTAACAAGTATAAATAAGAATAATAATATTAAGGGTCAAAATTCTTATAAATATTTGAAGTAGGGGTCGACCTTCACACCAATAAATGATTTATACCTGAGTACATCCAATATACCGCATATAGACTGCCAATTGTATAACCCTAGATAAGTGTTATATCTTTAATAAAGAGTAGGTATTTATATTCTATTCTTCATTAATATATTAAATTTGCATGTGAAAAGTGAAAATCAATGCAGAGAATGCTTCATTCTGTAATATTCCAAACATAATCGGGAATATGGAAATAATAAAACGATTACTTTCCGGGAGCACAAACCGTGTAATTTCGAAGCCGCCAATTTTCTACAACTACCTTATGTCTAAAAATTAATAACTAACTTACATCTACTATTTCAATATTCTTGTTAATTTATTAAGTACCTACCTACATATACCATACATTCTTAAAAATGTACCTAAATAGAATTAGGTTTAGAGCTATGACCTAAGGCACTGTCGTTTTCCGGGTTATTCCTATTTGCTAATTCAGATCAACATTTTTCCGTGTTCCACATTTCATTAAAATACATTCATAGGTCGTGATGACGTGATTGCGTATAGACAAACAAAAATCCAATCATTCGTATTAATTTGTATATATAGTCCATGGCATTAATAATATTATATTCGAGTTCAATCATTAATTAGGGCGATAATTGATCTACTTGTTTGAAATGCCAGGGAGATAATGTTAAAATAATATCTGATACTTCAAAGGTCGACTGTGAAACTCTATTGATCGTTTTATAACTTCCTTAAAAATATTCATAATTACATGGTATTTATGGGTATGGAAAATATTTTTCACAATCAAATATGTTAAATACTTACGTATCCATAGTTAGTTACTTATGTACTCATTTGTACCTACGTTCTACGTTACGTAAAACCCTGAAAAATAGACATGTCGCAACCTTTACTGTGAACAAAGTCTCGTATACCTTATATAATGTAAAAGCTTATATATGTAATATATGCCCAATATGCCCATTATCCAATATAAAAAATAAAAATAATAATCAGCTTTGTTTCTCCCAAATTGGATTCGACCCAATCTATCATCCATTGACCAAAAAGATTCCGCTTACCATCCTTCACGTTGTAACTGAAACGTAAACCTCGTACCCTTAGCGTTACCGTGACATAATTTATTTTTACAAACACGCCACGTATGTTACGTGGCGTGTAGCAATATTCCCGCAACAAAAACTTACTTTGTGTCTAACCACACTCGCCCTGGCCCTTTCTAGACCACAAAATTCATGATTATGCTTAATTACCTAAACCTACCGCACACAACGTTTTACATTTCATTGTAATAATTTCAGTGGAGAAAACATAATATATTTTTCCTACATAGTTTTGTTTTAGTTAATTAGTCGACGTGTTATGACGTTTAAAATTATTGATATTTAGTCCTTAACAAAACAAAGATTCCGTTCCTGAGTTAGATTCAGCGAAAATTTTATACAAATTAATTTACAAATAGTTGTAGTGATAAATTTATATAGTAAATTAACCTAAAAAGTCCTTATAATCAAAGATAAAAATAAAATAAAAAGCGAAAAATAACTCAACCCTAAATGCATGACATTTATTTTAGTGATCAAAATTTGGTATGGCATTACACATTTCCATTGCTTATTACATTTCGTTTTGACACGTTACTTATTCCGAAATACGTGCGTAATAAATTTGTAGCGTTGGTCTGTGTTGAACCTTATATCTTTGTTTCTAGGTTCAACTTATATCATTCAAATATATAATATATAATACGTTTGCTGATGTTCACAATAACAGTTTCCAAACTGCCGGCCAATAAATTGTCATTTTCATTTATAATTTACTCATTCGTTATTTATTTAATTCGGGTCAACCAAACGTGCTTAGCTACTAAATTACGAAGCGGTCGTCCCTCCTTCTTTTGATGTAATTAGGCAAACCTGTCTAAACTTTCCTAACATGTCCGACTCCAGTTTTACATTTAGCCAAAGTGAACCATGGAATAAACGCCACTCTTCATTTACGTAAAACTAATTCATCTGTAAATTAACTTTTTACAGTACCTACTATATATGTAGTTTCGCTTTCATGTGTAATTCTTTTTGTTTTTAAAGTCCGCTTTTAGGTCAGTTCTAAATTAACCTATATCACCATTTTGTAAAATAAGGCTCAATTACGAAAGTCTATTATGTTAATAAAATGATCGCAGACAGATAAGTTAGAAATTTGGTTGTTTAAAAACACTGCTTGATTGGTAGGTGGTTAAGGGTTCGGAGCTTTGGTTTGAGGCTTAGAGACTGGTGGTGTCCACTAACTAAGGCTTTATATTTAAGTAAAAAGAAACAAAATATCAGTAAGTAGATGCACAGCTCAAGGGAACGTTCGATCGTCACTGATGACAGATCGGGAGTGCGAAGGAGACGCCACTCTTGATTTGAGCCAAAATTTGAGCACTACATTTTATTATACATACATCACAGAGACAGTCATTTTTCTTCTTTCTGATTATTGGAAAAGCATAAAGCTAACACCTGACAGTATTTTACCGCGTTATTGACAAACCGATTTATTCTCACAAATCCATCCATTATACTGTAATATATTCATAAAATGTCCATCATGTTTTTAAATGGATAATATTAATCGCTTTCGGTTCATACACAATAAAAAAAATCTATCCTTACTAACTATGTACCTATTCTATGATAATAATTAATTTAATTCTAGTAATAATACCTATAACTAATTCTCCTGACAATAAATTATTAATATTGTATAGAAATGTAATTCAATAATTATTCATTTTTGTAATTAACTTGCAAAAATCTGCAACGCCCTTACAGAGCTTATGTACCTACCTACCCACTAAAGTCTTAACATCTATGACTAAGTATACTTGAAATATATATATATATATATATATATATATATATATGTGTGTATACTAAGTATACTATATATGAAAGAAAGTACACTATTGCAATCAATAAATAAATAAATAACGCACGGACGATTGAACTGAATGTTAATCAGAGATATCAAATGATCTACATAATTATTTACCAATTCAGTGCAAATGCTACCAACAAATATATTACAAGTACTCCTGACTTATCTAGATTAATTAAAAACACCATCTCAAACGAAGGGTCGTAAAGTGAAATACAAAACAAGGGGAAACAAAGGGAATTGGATTAAGCTAATACCCCGAGTTAGTGTATTTAGAGCGTGTAATTAATAACAATTAAATCTTTCACACGACCTTTTTGATGTCGCCAGTGTCGAGAGGCAAATCCGCTTATCTTTCGTGCCCACCGGTAGCAGAAACAGCGAGAGACGTAAAACATTCGTTGCATATTTCAGTACCCGGTTGATAAACTTTTTCTTTTGTTTTTCGGAACGGGAAAAGGTTGGTACCATACTTGGAGCAGTGAAACGGTTTTGCATTGTGACATGGAATGAATACTCTATTCGGCTGATAGGGGTTCTTTCTATTAGTTCCTGTAGTGGAATACGATTATGCTTACCTGTGTTCTGTCTGAATGAGTACATATAAGATGAACAGTGAACGAACGCTACCTGAAAAGGGGAATTGCCTTATTCACAACTGCTATAAACCAAATAATATAATGAAAGATATATTAAAAGCGCAGAATGTTTTTATGCTGTAATATATCATAACAACTGTTTGTTATAACTCGCAGTCTGTTGTTTAACGAAACGCTGTGTAGTATAAAATCGTAAGCACAGAATATCTAATAGTACAAGTAATTTTTTTATCACGATCACGAAACAAAAAGAAACAAAGGTATTGAACATATTTTGAAATAAAAGCAAATTTCGCGCTCGCAAATATCGCAATCGAAACCTGATAAAAATATAGCACTACTCCTTCCGGTGTTCCGGTTTGAAGGGCATAGTCGCCAGCAAAATAGCTGGGCACAAGAGACTTAGAATAAATTAATGATTTTGTATATTTTTTGGAAATAAAATGATTATTGAATATCTGATGTCTCGGGGTTATGAGCGCAATGCAACAGATCGAAAACTGATAAAAATATAGCACTACTCCTTCCGATGTTCCGGTTTGAAGGGCATAGTCGCCAGCAAAATAGCTGGGCACAAGAGACTTAGAATAAATTAATGATTTTGTATATTTTTTGGAAATAAAATGATTATTGAATATCTGATGTCTCGGGGTTATGATATATTATGCAGTGCTACGCAATACTTTTATGGTTTTAAAAGTGTGGGTGGCACGGCAATTGCTATGAGTGGGCGTGGCGCTTACCGTCAGGCGAACGACTGGCTTGTCTCATTATTCAGTTCCATAAAAAACTTAGTGAATATTAAAGTACCTCAGTATTTAACCAAAGTAGCCAAAATTAAAGTCAAATAAATTAAATTTACAGTGAATATTAACAAATATTGTGTCGGGTTTTGTAAGTGCAGAGCTGTATTGCAGAGATTTAACGTTTGTACAATTAATTGTGTCGCAGAGTTAGTCCGATGATGACGGAGGTCAGAAGAGGGTCTTATTACAGTTCAAATAAATTTTGGTGTTGAAATGCTTCAGTGGTGGGACGTTGATCCTTTTGAATCTTTTATTTTTACTTTAGTCCTAAAATAATACAAAATAATGCTAAGTATCACGTTGTACGGTCAACGACAAAAGTATGTGAAGCTTTGATTGACTACATCTTTAATACTGGTCTTATATCTCTGAAGTTGCATTTGAAAAGTCTGTTAATAAATATACTGCGCGAATAATATTGTAAAAAAAAATTGCATGTAATTTGTATATTTTTGGTGTTACTGTCTATTGAAAAATTGTAAAAGTTCAGCAACTTATGTCGCTGACCACGTACATCTAGAAAAAACAAATATCACTTTTATTATTAATACGAAAGCTTGAATGATAGTCTGTAAGAACGGATTTGCATAAAATTTTAAGTGGAGATAGCTTATACCCTAGATTAACACAAAGGCTGACTTTTTATCCCGGGAAACGGCGGGTGAAACCGCTGGATGCAGCTTGTTGAATAATAAAATTTAAGAAATCTCTAAGTGATCTCATAAGTGTTTAAGTTTGTTTTAATTTTCTATTAACTGTTTTTATTATATTCATGTTTGTTTTAAATGTCCCTTATTTCAATTTTATATAGATTTTAATTGTTTGTTTTATCGATACAGTATAGCAAGCTGTGGTCTCCAGTAATTGAAGGAGCACATTGTAAAAACTTAAATTAGCATTAAAATCTAGCATGTAAGTGTATCCTTTGTTGGAGATCCTATTATAAATAAATAAATAATAAAAATAAAGTTGTTTCAATTATTTTGCGAAATACCGTAAGACTCTTTTTATGTTACTGAGTAATGATTTCAGCAAGTCGTTCGCTGATGGTAAGCGCCACGCTTGCCCATAACAATTGCAGTGCCACCCAGAACTTTTAATACCATAAAAAGCATTGCGTAGCACTGCATTGTGCCTGAGATCTCGCAGATATTAAGTCTAATAATCCACTAATTTAACTTATAATATGAGTATTAGAAAATTACGCAGAAAAGTTTGAGTAACATACTTTACAACGTATATAGAGAATGCTCTGTAAGGAAATGTTTAAAAATTCAGAAGACCTACGCAACCTAGTTTCAAGTCTCGTAGCACCGTAGCGGCGTAGACCCTCGTAGACACTTCGTAGAACTATTTACTTTACGTAGGTACATAGTTTTTAACCGATTTCAAAAAAAGGACGAGTAATGTTTGGTGTGAAAAAAGTGTTTTTCACATCTTGCAAGTTGAATCAGAACCACTCCCTCTTATACTACGGAGTTAAAAATTTGCATACTTGTGAAAGTCGGATGACAATGCAATATTATGGTGACAGACAGCTGATCTGATGATGGAGACGGAAGGTGGGCAATAAAACTCCTTGACGGATAATCGTAAACTAATGGGCTTATTTTAATTCTCTCGCGGTTCCGATTACGAATGTGTTAAAAGCTTTTCTTGAAAAATATATTTCTCAACAAAAATCTTGTGTTTTTAGGAAATAGCATGAAGTAATATGCACTCCCTTCTTAGCTAGTTGGTATGGTGATCGGCACTTAAACCGAAGGCGCCAGTTCAAATCTTGGGATTCGAAGAATTTACATTTGGAACATTTATATATATGCCAATAAAATAAAATGTGTTATTTTCGAAATCAAATAATATCTACTTTACAATATAAATGCTATAATTTAAGATTTTCGCAAACCTCAAACTTGTTTGCTCTGCTGCTGCGCTCCGCGGTTTTTTGAGATAAAAAGTATCATGTCCTTTCCCACATACCAAATTTTAGTAGATTTTGCTTGATTGAGTAACAAACATTAAAAAAACTTTCGAGTTTATAAATTTAGTACGATGCACATCTTATTTTAAGTGACAGCCTCTGTGGTATAGTGGTTGGGCACGTTGGCTCAAATCTCATACACCACTGAGGTTGCGGGTTAGATTCCCGCGACGCCGACGGGACAAACGTTTGTACAAAGAAAAAAAACCGCTAGCATTTGTTATGTGTCTGGGTGTTGTGAAACCACGGTCCTCATACTTCCTGATTCCCTAGATCTATGTTCAAAAATAAAAAAAAATAAAAAAGTATTTTGCCCCAAAAAAGCAAATATGGTTCTAAGCTGCTTCTAGGGTATTTTATCTCTTTATCTATTACATATTAGTTATCAAAGTATGCTAAAATACTTTGAGGTTTACAAGTTTAACCCTGTTGCCATGCACGCTTGTTTAGTTGACCTCGAACAAGGGGTGAGTTTGCCTACTAGTCTACCGACGGTCAATTTAACAATTTTCTGCTCAATTATACGCTTTAACGACCTACATTGTCGGATGCAGAGTTTGCATAAGTATTTCATTGTCACATGCTTTAAAAGTACTTTGACACATTTTATAATACTGATATATATGTTGTATTTACTATTAAAAATACATTTATTGCATTTATCAGTATTTATTATAAAATCTTACAATAATTACCCCATATATTTTTTCTTTCTTCTTTGTTTATTTGAGATATTCCGAATTGGCATAATTTTTATCATGTAGGTACCTAGGTACCAAAAATGAGAGAAGGCGCTGGTCCTCGAAACACAGCGTCAAGATACGTAAAGACCCACATGTGTCAAAATTAAAATTGTAACACTTTATGTCATTAAATACATTTATTTTATGTTTTTGAACGGGGCTACATTTTTACACGATATAAATTATAAATAAAACTATTATATATTTATTTAATCTTTATTTCAGGCAACATTAAAATAAGTTACAGATGTTATTTACTTATTCTACGGCCCATATAAATATATACCTTAGAACTAACATACATATAATTTATATTAAAATACGCGTGACGCTTGCAGCCGTCCTCTGAATCGTCAAAACACGACACCCTTTGGCCAGAATTATAAACGCAGACGTCAATTCTAAGACTAGCGTCAACGCCGAGGCAAATTCATGGATATTTTTCAATTACGCTTGCTGTAGATTACCCCTTAGAGAGAACGCCTCGGTCCTCGGAAAAGCTCAGCACCTTGCCGGGTATAGCAGTTATAGTAATATTTGACGGTATGCCTTACGTAGATGTAGGTACGTTTTAAGATAACAAGATAATAGATAAATACGAAATTATTTATTGCACAAACAAATTTCTAGCTAAATAGGCGAACTTAATGCTAGAAAGCATTATCTTCCAGTTAACTTAACTATACTGTGGTATTTTATAAAGTAGTGCAAACAAAATAATAGCAACTTTTACTTCCTTAAAAATTCACGAATAAAGGATCAAGATGCTAATTTATTCATTTTCCGACACTCTCTCTACGAAATGACCCAGATAACCCCGATGCACTCAAAAGTTCTATCGAACAGGCACTAGAAGTTTCATCTCCCCTCAATTTGCAAGTTAAATGGACATGGCTAGTACATATAAATATAGCCCTTACGTATTTCGTCGAATAGGAAGGTGAAATTATGGTCTTTTTAAACTTTTAGAGAGGGAAAAAACATAATGCAAGTTTATACATTTCATGTCAGATATGTCAAATGGACACACACATCAAGCAATAAATTTTCGTTTTGCCGAAGTGGACTTTCAATGAAATATTCACATAATTATTTTAAACGAGTTTTGTCTTCCATCCTACTACCTAGTTTACATGAGAATTGATAAACAGCTAGTTGAAGGAAATTTTATACATAAAAAGTGATAATTATATATAAAATAATAATAATTATATATAAAAAAATATGAACCTCGTAGAGATGAAGGAACACAATGTTAGAAACCAATCGTCTTAGCTATTTTAGTTCAAAAAACAACAACTTATGCTAAAACCAAATTCCCGACACAACTACTACTGCGAACTACTACTACTACAACTACTGCGAAGCAAACTTCGCAGTATTCAGGTCACCATTTTAATAAGGCATGTCCGTTGGTCTTCTTTATGTATATTATTATTGATTGTGGCATTGAGCGTGGTTCACACTCGACTGATGGATCAGTGCCGCTCCGCCGCTCACATTGTGGGTCGCCAATGAGCCCGATCGCGACTGTAAGCCACTTTATTACACATTTCAATACGTTAAAACAAAATAACAAGCTATTGTCAACAACTTTTCTTATATATAGGCACGCCGCAGCAAACCTTTTGAGTACAATTGGCCATTGACAACACCATTTATAAGGGAAATTAAGTTTAATCTATTTTTAAGGAAACCGTTGACCGCATCATCGCTTAACACTAGGTGAGTTAGGGTCAAGCGTGTCAACGAGTCTCACATGTATTCATATTAAAGCAAAATAAACCTAATTGTTATTCTCGAACTTAAATATTACGGTTGCGGTTGATTTTGAAGAAAAAAAAACTGTTATTGTAATTTGATAACATCCTTTTCTATTATTATTTTTAAAAACACCATGATAAGTAGAGATTTATATAATTAGGAAGAAGAAAAACATATTTCTCCGGCAGGAATCGAACCTGCGTCTTCGGAGTACCGTCCCAATCGTCCCATCGTAATATAATTTTTCTTCTTCGCTTATCAATTCAATATCAAAGTAGAGACAAATTTTCGTTACATGTTGAATTTGGGTTGAAATATAATAAATGCCGCAGTAAAAACTGAAATCGAATAAATCTATTCACAAAATTGTAATATTCCTTCACTCAATTAGCGCTATGCTTTTTTAGGGAGTCATATCCATGATAAGAAAAAAATATGTTTGCATTGTCTTTTAATTATGTTCGGCCTATGAGCGTGACACTCTCATAAATCAATGAGTAATCCAAAGACCTGTGTTATATTTTATGCTGTGATCGTAAATTAAAGGGGAAATTGTAGGTATTGTTATTTTGCTTATCGATGTTGCCTATACATACGCGTTACCTATATGTTGTTATTTATTGCATCCGTTCCTTTTAAGTATGAAAATATAAATCATTAAGATGCTTTGCTGTTGTTCCGTTCGATCTCGTTTCTGTTTGCCTATAAACATAGACATAGGGAAAAAGATGCCCCAAAAATATAGCTACTACAAATAATATGCTATACGTCGCGTCGTATAGTAAGTAGGTGAAAAAATACATTATATCAACTTGCTTTCAGCGAGAAGCTAACAAAATCAGAGCTAAGGTACGCACTGGCACTGAATGCTAAGGGACAGAAGCATCACTCCGCAAAGAAATTTAAACAAATAGCGACTCTTGCTATGACGCAATAAAATTCAATTCAGTTCGGGTATACTGCATACCTCCCAGTCATATTAACCTACAGGGCTCCTCTCTTTCTATCGCATAGCTCTTATCTCTTCTGACACGGCACGTGTTACGACGCGCGACCCGCCGTCGGTGTCCGGCTATGTACTTGTAGCTTCGTACCTTCAGTGCGGAGTACGCTAGGCCTGCTACTGGCAAAAGAGATATTATATTAGTACCTTTATTTATAACTGAATGAGTATTAATTACCTATCTGAGAAGCCTATGTCCAGCAGTGGACGGCTACAGGCTGATGACGATGATGATGATGATGAGCTGATTGTTAGTTTTACTGATACGGTACCAACCTATGTCTTTTTCTCAATACATAGGTATACAAATGTACCGGTAATAATTTTATGTTTAAAAGCATTGTGGTTTAGAACTCGTTCCAAAACCACAAACAAAATAATAGAACTACCTTTTAGATACTAAATAATTGTAACTACAAATTGTAACTAAATTAGTTAGGTCTTTTAACTAATAACTCGTGGTAGGTCTCTCGTATGCGGGACGCCGTCTGGGTTGGTACCATAGCTTTGCCAGTTCTTCTGCCGCCAAGTAGCAGTGCAGTAGTGCGCTAGCATTTCTGTGTTCCGGTTTGAAGGCATTGTAGCCAGCGAAATCACTGGGCATATGAGACTTAATATCTGATGTCTCGGGGCGATGAGCGCAATGCAGTGCTGCACATTGCTTTTAAAATTGCATTGATATTAAAAGTTCTGGGTGGCACTGCAATTGTTATGGGTGGGCATGGCACTTACCATCAGGCGAACGACTTGCTCGTCTCATCACTCAATAGTACCATAAAAAAATGTTCTCGCCTGAGAACTTTTTCATCCGACTGCCGATTCAATTAGCTCATGTTTCTAATTAATTAACAATAAGCTGCAAAAAACAGATATCTAATGTAAGCCCCGAAAACCAACAAAATGGTAGGTTATTCTGAAGCAGGCGCCTACAATGTATGCATGTTTCACACAGAATATTTTTTTTCTAAATATGTTTTCTTATGTCAGAACATGTCATCAAAATTGATTTGGGTATAGTCAGGGTAAGAACATGTCATTGTGTTGCGAATAAAATTTGTTATATAATAAATGTTGAGAAAACCTAGCTAGTTGTGGCATGTATGGTTTTTTTATGTTACTATGAAACAACCTGAAACTAAGTTCTTTTTCAAAACTGTCATAGCATGCCTTTCGAATAAACACTGACACACAATGACACTGAATAATCTTAAAATATTGAGGCTTCTTTATTGTGAAACATATTTTAGTGGATTTTTGCATTTTAAACTTATATCTCAAGCACATATATCTTAGACTAGCATATAAGAAATCCAAGTCTAGACAAAGGGAGTCCTATAAGAACAATGGCGGCATTACTGCAGACTAAGTGCCCAGACTGGGCAGAACACGGCAAGCATAAAAGCTTTTATATTATAGTAAATTGTTTAGGAAAAATAACAAAATTACCTACTGCATCCGTCGCATGAATCAGTCGCTGGTAAGCCAAGTAAGAATTAAAAGGTTCTCTACAGTAATTTCGTTTAAAATGCGGTAGAAAATAGTTCAAATGAAACAACACTAATCTGGCTTTCCTGTATTTCCACAATAATTACACATTTTTAAAATTACTGTTTATTTGTTTTATTTGGTTTATTTGGTGTGGTTTCGCTTTACACACAAAGTATCACGAGTGGATAACAAAACGAATTTCAGTAAAGTAAAATTTAAAAAAACCCTGACCCAAAAACCTATGAAAAGTATAAAACTGCTGAACCGATTTTGATAAAACATGTCTAAGAACCGCATCCAAATCCATTCACCCGTTTCAGAGCTACGGCGACACAGACAGACACGCATAGCGGTCAAACTTATAACACCCCTCTTTTTTTTGCGTCGGGGGTTAAAATAAGTTTAGAATACCAGTTGCGCTGTAATAGTAAATTGCATTGTAATTATAGGTAAAGCAAATAATATAAACTTTCGCAGAATATTTACGCACGAGTTGACGCAATCTATTTATATTTTCTAAAGGACGATACAATATTCAAGAACCTGTCACGAAATAATGGGATTAGCAATAGGTACCTTCCAAAATCTTATTTCATACTCAATATTTGCTCGCAAGATTGTAGACGTTCTTCAAATATTTTCGTTCCGAATGCTACATAATATCGGCTCAAAATTCCACAAAAACCAACAAAGCAAAATGGTACAAGTTCAATGAAGGATTTCAAAATAACACTGTTTACACAAATGTATGTTTTGACACGAGAGTAGCAGACCGAAGGAAACTAGGACGTGTTATTACGGTGCTCGTAAACCGCGTGATACGTTCTTGTAAATAAACGCGTTTGAGTGATGTGATAGTGATAAATAAAGTACAGAAATGATAATCCACAGTAAAATTATAAATGTGAAAGCCAACTTTCTGTCTTTTTTTTAATATAATTGAGTGACGAGACGAGCTGGTCGTTTGCAATATAATAATAATAATAATAATATAATAATAATAATATAATCTGGTAAGCAATACGCCACCTACTACCCAGGACTTTGTTTTGCAAAATCCTGCGTGGCGCTGCACTGCGCTCGTCACCCTGAGACAATTAGCTGTTACGTCTCATAATGCCCAGTAATTTCGTTGCCTACAATGCCCTTAACCGGAACACAGTAATGCTGGCGCACTATTGCTTCTGTTTGTTATCTCTTCACGACTTAACGGCTGAACCAATTTTGATGAAATTCGGCACAAAGATAGCCAAGAAAAGAACACATAATGTTCTTTCCAATCAAACACATAGGTCCCAAGGGATCACCATAGGTATTACCAAATCCTACGCACAAAAAGTTGCGGTCAGCAGCTCTGTGTCAGTTATTCTGCCTTAACTTTTATCTTATTCTGACGGTATAATTACTAAAATATGAATATTTTAAGTGATAATCTACTTTCTGAAATTTTTTTTAAATGACCTATAAAATACATCACAAAAGTGTCGCATTCATGGTTATGACTGTAGATATTTAGAATAATGCAATGCAAGGCTTGAGTCAGAGATATGATAGTAATAAGATGCAAGAAAAATCAACGTTATTTGAAAAATAATTGCACAAGCAGCACTTCTCCAACCTTTTGATTGCTTTGATGTCGATCTAAGAATGTTGATATTCTGAACCCGACTAATGAAGATCAACTTATCTTATACTCCACAATATCTTTTATAATGAGATACAAACTTAAGATTTATATTGGGTTAGAAATCTGCTACGCAACGGTTTTCGATTTATTTTTAAGTAAATGTTGCCTCAAAGCGTTGTCCACTCTCATCTCAAGCATTCCCGATAAAACATGTTTTACTAAAGACTTGTTATTTTAGGGCAACGTTAGTGCACTAAATAAGTTTAGGAATCTTATTCATCGTAGCCAAAAATGACTAGGAATGCATCATTTTATAAATTACTTACTATAGCGGTGGACAGAGTTCCTAAACTACACCATGCTGTTTAATTATTTAGTAAAAACTATACTTTACCTACTGTAATATTGGCAAAATAAATAATTTATTTATTTATTTACAGTAACACATTGGCATACCTACATACGCCTAAATCCACTTCAAAAGTAATGCACATAAGTAGACAGATACTACATAATCAACTAGGTAGGTAGGTTGGCAGCAGAACCTTCAACAGACAAACTTGTGATGTAATATGTAAAACTAGTAAAAGATAATTGTATTGACGTTCAGTTTATGTACTTCATACTGTAATATCCCAATATCCGTAACCGATGCCGTCAAAATGGCGTGCGAGAACAAATTTAAAAATAGTGTCGCATAAAACACAGTAATATTTCACGGGGAGATATGACGGTTGTATTTGCGTTAACTCTCTAGGGGATATCGGTGTATTACAGATGGAAAATATCGCAATGCCTGGGTACAACACCATAATCGAGTTATGATGGTCAATACCTTTAAATTACAGGAGGTATGAGAAATTTTACTTGATATTGTATTAAATATATAATTCTTAGATGTGTGAATAGAGACATCTATTGTTTTAGGTAAATAAATTTGGATTTGTAAATTCGGACAGATTCTCCCTCAGACAATCACCGGCCAAATTCTTAATACACAAACAACAACTCTATAACTATAGATACTATAGAGCGAGTGTGGCTCAGTGGGAGCACGTGCGACTTTCGATCCGACGCACCCGAGTTCGAATCCCGCTGGCCCCGCACCACTGACTTTCTTAAGTTATGTGCGGATTTAACACTCGTTCTAGAAACGGTGAAGGAAAACATCGTGAGGAAACCGGCATGTCCAAGAATTAATCACAAAAAATCAAGGACATGTGACATCCACCAACCCGCACTGGGCCAGCGTGGTGGATTATGGCCCATCCTCTCTCTATGAGAGAAGGCCCGTGTCCCAGGAGTGGGAACGTGAAGGGCTGATGATGATGATGATGATGAACTCTATAACGTTTATGAAACTAGCATGGAACCGACATTGGAAGAATTGTGACAATAAGACAGAAGCCATAAAACAAGAAGTCAAGTCAAGTCAACTATATAATTACATATATGTTAAATTGATGTTTAATATAGCTGTAGTAGGTACCTTGGAACCCACCAAGTCTTTGACGTCTACAATGATTGAGGGAACTGCTGTCTAGTATATTGAGATTACGATAAACTATGAAAATTATTTCATTTTCAGTCGGTCCTATTGTATCTTTTCATCTCGCAATCCTATCAGTAATCCTAACTATCCTATCCTACTAATATCGTGAATGCGAAAGATTGTGTGGATTTATGGATGTTTGTTATACTTTTCTATTTTTTGTTTCGTGTCAAGTGGTTGTACCATGGTCTTAGTAATCCTGGAACCATGTATGTGATCGTTGGGTGCTGTTTATTTTTTTGTAATAGAAAACAATTTCTTGATGTTTCTCTGCGTAAATGAAGTCGATTAATCCGTTTGGCTATGATGTTGTTTGGGTCTGCCACCAAACAGTAGTGCGCAAACATTACTGTGTTCCGGTTTGAAGGGCATTGTAGCCAGCGAAATTACTATGCATATGAGACTTAATACCTGATGTCTCGGGGTGATGAACGCTAAGCAGTCCTATACACAGTGATTTTATGGTATTAACAACTCTGGGTGGCACTCCAATTGTTATGGACTGGCGTGACGCCTACCAGCAGGCGCACGACTTGCTAGTTTTATCACTCAGTTCCATTAAAAAAAAAAACAAAAAACAAGTACATAAATTTTATCAAAAAATACCGACTTCAATGTATCTTCGAAGTCTAAGGGTATATGGGACCACTTCGTAGCTATACTGAACCAAACGCAAAAATAATTTTCTAATTCGGTTCATAAATGACGGAGTTCTGAGGTTAAAAAACATAAAAAAAAAAACAATTGAAGTCGGTTAAAAAGATGTGAAGGAACGACAAATACATTACTGATTCAAACGCATTGATAATATTAGTGAGCATCCCATGTTTATTCGGCTGAGTTATAAACCAGTGATTATGTACAAAGCGAGCCATCATTACTTATCTACTGAGCTATGACTACATGAATGAGCTAGGTATTGTCAACAAACAATCGAAGGGTTCGTTCTAATGAGAAGATACGCGTAACCTGAGTAATTAAATAAGATTTGGAACGTCCCTAGTAGTACTTACACCTACCTCAATCACTTTAGGCCCTGAGGCTCGGTAAACGCTTTGATTTAAGTTTAATGGTTGGTCGTTTGGGTATGGTAAGATAAGTCATATTTGATTGGAGTTGTTTACGGACCTATGAAGTCTCTAAAAGATCTTTTAAAGACAGTAATAGAATACCGTAATATTTAAAACAGTACTAGAATTGGTAGACAAAACTTATCCGATATGAATATAATTTTGTCTCAAACCTATATCACATCATTTGTCCACATTAATAATAAGGCTTATATTTAACTGACCACCAGATACAGTATAATGTAACCCCAAAAATAGTAAATAATCACCAAAAATAGTAAATGATCACCAAATATAGTAAATAATAACCTAAAAAATTAAATGATCACCAAAGTAAGCATAGTCCACCAGAAGTCTCGCTCGTCGCCCCTTCATATCGCTTCTCCTACTTGACCTTCGCTCCGCTGCGGAAGTCGTCGGCTCGCTTTGCTCGCCACCTCCTCATTCGCTGCACTCGGCCTCGTAGGCTCGCTTCATTCAGGATCTCCTTTGCGAAGTTCTAGCTCCGCGCTTTTTAAATATACTAGGGGTAAGAGCTAGTTGAACCACGGAAGAGTGAGGTGCGGAAATTCCGGTAATATTTGGTGATCATAAACTAAATTTTTGGATAGTAGTGTATGTGGCTCTCAAAGATTTCGATAGTCTTTATATTTTTTCCCAAATAATAATACCTGACCTATAGTACCTGCCTATAGGACACGTTTCCAAGAACAATAATGTACCTACCTAGGTTTCAAATACCCGTCTAGTTTTATAGAAACAGAATTTCAGTAGCGAGCTCACTAACACTAGCGAATATAAACGTCATGGAATTTTTCATTTCAACATCCAAGTCCACTCCTATATCGGCACATACCGTTTTCTACGCGAGACATAAGAGATTTTTTTATTAGATGTACGTAACGTAACGCAATCTGACTAGTTTCAGTGACAAAGGGGTAAGATGAGACGGCACAGGTGAGACTTGATGTATGGGTGCAATTTGTGCTGGTTCTAGTCGTATATATTTTTGGTGCAAATCTCTATAGCCAAAGAGGATCATTTGTACCCACGTAATGTTGAGCTTTCTTGTTTTGTGGACATTTGCTTTACACATTCCACAGCTATGTTTTGTTGTTTCTTCGAAGTAATTTCGCGTTATCGCTGGTTTTGCGTTGTTGCTGAACATTTTGTGTTGTGAGTTGGGTGCCATTGCATCTACAGTAACAAGCTCCGTCAACGCTTCAAAACGCTTATCTGAATACTTATTTAACATTATTCGGTCAGCACCAAATCCGTACCTGCATTCAAAGGAATGCCACACTTTCCCAGTGTATTTTCACAGAGATGTTACTTTTATTGTTTCAAAATAAAAAACTTATATTTTATTTTTATGTAATAGAATGGCAAACAATCAGATACGAGTTTGCCTGATTATTAGCAGTCACCGTCGCTTTTGGACATCTGCACAACGAGGAGCATTGCTGATCTGTTGCGGAATCTGGTAAAGAAGGAAAGTAAAATCCAAAACAATCTTTACACATACTTACAACATACTTATCATTTTGGAAAAATAGCAACGTTTAACTGCTTTAAACTTCTGCACAAAAGCTCAACAAGGCCAAGTCAGCCTATGTGGCGTAGTGGTTGAGCCGATTGGCTTAAATCTCATACAACATTGAGATTGCGGGTTCGTTTCCCGCGACGGGACAAATGTCTAGTCTAGGTGTTGTGGGACCAAGGTCGTCACAGTTCCTGGACCCTAGATAAAGAGAATCTTAGTTAGGGGCCAGGATCTATGTATGTGATCGTTGAGCGTATTTATTTATTAAAAAAAAAACATACTCTATGTGAAAAAAAATCCAAGTGCGAAACAAATAATAAAAACATAATTAAATGAGAGGGGAAGAGGAAACAAATGGTAGAAAGAAGGGACTCCCCTTCTTCGAGGCTGCGGTCTCATGCTGCAAGTCATGTCACCTACTGCAAGGCGTCGATGGAAGTAGGACTACATGAATACAGTTCAACAAGAATGCATAGCGTCACATTTAATTAAACATAAAAATTCAAACATATGTATACCTAAATACTAAGGCAGTCACCGAGTGGTATCCGAGGCTTGGGCGAAGACTTTCAGACCACCGGCCAGATGGAAAGATTTAAGCGTTAAGCACGTCGGATTGCAATGGATGAGGCTGGCACAGGACCGGAGAGAGTGGCGTGAACGAGAGAAGGCCTATACCCAGCAGTGGGCGGATACGGGCTGATTAGTAGTAATAGTAGTATACCTAAATGGTTATTGTTGTCAGTCGTGACAGTCCAACTGTACGACTAAGGACTCCCTAAAAAAATGTGGTAGCATAGTTACTCGTATTACGAGTTACCACAACTACATAATGTAGAAAAACCAGTGCACGATTCTCGTATACACTTTAAAGAAACTCAACACGATAAACATGTATTCCTTTGACTTGTAAATTAAGCGAACCTTTTTAAACAGACCACTAAAAATATTGCCTAATAACACACCCACACTCAACTGAAAGCAAAGTATAAAGAGTTATGCGGGTTAAACAGCTGCCTAAGCAACCGGTTTATGATAAAATACCGTACACATTACAACCGAACTGAAACAATTTGCCGTAGGAGGGAAACTTCGCGGCTTAGCAAGTACTTACAATGTTAATTAGATCCTATGTGGTAAACCTTCCTTTTCTATTGAAAAGCTGGGATGACAGTACTATGACTTGAGCGCTGTGGAACGTACTAGCGCTAATTTAAAGAGCTATTAAGTTCTGTTAGACCTAGGAAATTTATTCGAATTTTGACTTTTAGTTTCGTAGAAGTTGGAAGTTACCGTTTGTACTTACAGCAATTTAAAGCGCTTTGTTAGCTACCTATAAATTACCACGGCTCGCAGTTTTAATATTCAATTTATAAAAGTCTTTCTTACGTTAGTTTTTACAGTAACTAGACGAGCAAGCAACTATCGGTAAAGTGAGCTTAATATTTCAGGGTGAGTGAAGTTACTCTGTTTTGAACAGTTGTTAGTGGTAAACACTTAATTACCTAGGTAGTAGTAAAAGCCACTTGTACCAACGCGAAATCGGGGTTAGCCAATGGGTTAATATAATTTTTGAATGAATATTGACACCTAATCTGTGAGTTAACCGAGATTCTACGGTCGCGCAGTGGGTCTAAGAATCAAACTTAACATTAGTTACACCTTTGACAGGTCTTCACAGCAAAATACACTTGGATTTCCTGGATTGTAGTGGGTCATTTGGTTCCGATAATGTAGATCATCTTGTAATCTAACCTATAAACAAACTCGTTGAAATTAATATTGTATCTTTAAAACATATAGCTACGCGTTTCTGAGTTTATAACACAAAAATATAGACAGTTGAAAAAAGGTAATTAATTTTTAGAAAAAAACAAAAACCGACTTCAATGTATCTTTGAAGTCCAAGGTCACATATCGATGAAATTTATATGGGACCACTTCGTAGCTATACTGAACCCGACGCAAAAAGAATTTTTCAAATCGGTTCATAAATGACGGAGTTCTGAGGTAACAAACATAAAAAAAATAAAAATACAATCGAACAGAGAACCTCCTCCTTTTTTGAAGTCGGTTAATAAGGAAATGTTATTGAGCAGTTTATCATATATCAGGTTATTCTAAAGTTTCTTTACAAGATTTATGTTATTTTCAAAGTGATCTTTAGTAGTTTCAAGTAGAAATAGTCAATCATATATTTGAATTTTGACCGATTTGAAAAATTTTTTTTCCTCCTTCTTTGAACTCCTTTTTTGAAGTCGGTTAAAAATATTTAAAGTCTTTGTTTTATATTTGCTTTAGAAGGAACTTGGTATCCGTTGAAATTATGTTTGTTTTATGTACCTACATCAATAGGTAGGTATCTACTTTGTTAAATTGTACAAGATCTTTTTGCATTCTAAGGACATCTATGTCTACTTGTTAGTAAAAGGGAATAGATAATGTCAAAGTTCAAAGTTCTTTATTCAATTTTGGCATCACACGCACGCACTTATGAACGTCAATTATTACCTACAATGACTCTACCACCGTACCGGAAGAAGAACCACTACCCAGAAGATACGGCAAAAAACTGAAAGCCATTTTTTAGAACTTTCGGTGCTATATTTTATGTTTGTTTTTGACTTATAATGAATATTATCTGTCTTATGTGCCAGTTGGCTAATTGGCAGAAGCGGAATGTTAAATGCATCTCTGTCTTCTATATAATAACGGTAAAGTATGTTTTTATTAATTGAGAATATTTTTGACACGCATCTTGAATTACTTACTGTGACCTCCGTTTCACCTACATTTTGGAATTTTAACATAAAATCTTACGCAATTGCCCATGAAGGAATTATTCGTTTTTACCAGTCTAAACCTAGGTACAGCAATTCTGTCCTTATTTCTAGTGTTTATGCTATGATGGTCACGCTAGAATGTCTCCACACCTTTGAGTTATTTTCTGCAGTTGACAGAGTACATGAAAGTAATGTTGAACGAAAACTATAGTGGGTAGGTATACGCATACGCAAAAGTTGATGCTACGATGATTTCGCGTAAAGAGTTCAAAGTAAACAAAAGAGTACATGTAGTTTTCCACATCACAGCTTTGTTCGCTGTTTTCACCCCTTCAGGGGTCGAGTTAGAGTTACCAAACCTCAGACAAATCCTTGGCAACAAAATGAGTTTTGATACTTTTGATGAATTGTATCTGACTAGAAAAAAATTATATACTTTCAAACGCTCATGTAGTTCAAAGGCCGCAAACTATTTGGAACTCGAAAAACCAAAATAAAGAAAGAAAAACCATTTATTCGGCACACGACAAACAAATAATACAAAAAATAAAATCTTAAATAATAAACATATGTGCCGAATGGGCTCAGCTCAGCATAAAATGCCAAGAGTTTTTTGAACTAGAAATTTCTCAACATATTATATATATATATATGCGGAGCTGACGGCCAACCTCCAGTAGTGGAGAGGCACCGCAAGAAGAAGAAGAAGAAGAAGAAGAAACATATAATTAATATATAAAAACAGGTAATTTTACCGAATAGTTTCTTAAAAGTCAAAGAACTGCTTGAATTAAATAATGAAGAGTAACTTTCTGGAAGCTACATTAGTATAGGTTTATACCAACAACATAAATACATAAACAAGTATACTATACGTAAGTCGACTTGCAGACGACTTCGTTTGAGCTGATTTTAAATTGATACCTTTTTACTCAGAATGCCGGCAGCGTTGACAATAATTGAATCGCAGCGCTGCTGATCTGTTTAACCCATGGTCAATCAAATCAATGTTTAACACATGACTAAATTAAAGTATCGCACGTCGAATCCAACACAACCTATTAGATACCTTATTATTGATGCCGACTTTACATAAGTACTTTTAGGTAGATGTAACACAAAAAAGAATTACAATACTCAACATCTCCGAGAATACAGACTTGAGACTCAACATCAAATTCCCGAAAGTTGAGCACGATTTTAAAACATAACACACCAGTTCATACAACAGATGTTGAGAGATCATAACAGATAAAATGATATTGCGGAGCGGTCACGACTTACCCCAACGTTAGAACAAAGCGGTAAAATAAGGTACCAATATGCCAACAACAAGATAATAAAAAAATACTGTATGCTTATTATACTTACCTATTACTTTACCTACCTTTTATATTGAGCGGTCCTTTCATAGATAGAGTACGTATTGTAATATTGCACTTTCTTTGTTTTATTTTTACTGGCACAACCATAGATAAATTGTTCACTTCTAGGCTCTACTTTGAGTACGCACTTAGTACCTAGTCTTAACATTAGCTACTTAAAAACAGGTAAATTAATCCTAATATATAAGCCTATAAGTAGGTTTATGGTTGTTAAAAAAATGGGAATATGTTACTTAGGTACTCGAAATCTAACTTTGTGTAACTCTATTTTCATCTGTACTACTAGCGCCACCTTACGGGAAAACTCGACACTAGGAAAATTTAGATTAGGTAAAGCGACATCTAGTGATCTTAGCTTTTATTATTAGACGCAAAGGGAGACCTTGGAAAAGGAATAAAAGAAAAGCGTTTATGTAAAATACCTCCACAACAACTCGGAAACAGAGGGCGCAGAAAAACGCGGTGTAACGACATCTAACGGATACGCGGCCATCTTTGTTGAGCATTTAATTACGTAGAGGCATCGTAGTTCAAGATTCTGTGCAAAAACTGAACCTTTTGCCAACTCATCGTGGTATATTCTATGATGATTGTATGTTGTTTACGAGCTGTACCTATCTATTCTTGAGATTATCTTTTCTCGAAAGTCTCTAGATTGCGTTAGTAGAGGTATAGGTTACCTCTTACAACTTTGTACAAAATATATCTAGTAAATTATCTTACGCTGTCACACATTTTCACATGCAATAGGAAACAGCAGCAGCGATATTAGGTGATTCGGGATATGGATTATGGACCTTCACACTACGCATATTTTTTAAGAATTGTAGCTATAAAGTATAATATAAATAATGAATAGTACTTAGATACCTATACCAGTATGACCATCACCGTCCATGTCCACCGTCCACCGTCCATAAAAAGTAAAATCTGTTTATCCAAAGATGGTCTGCAAGAGATCACTTAGCGTTAAGACCGACCAAATGTAATTTTTTTGTTTTTAACGAGTTATTGGTTTGTTTTGCATAGTAGGTACCTAGGTATAGGTAATGCATTCTGGTTAAAATAATGATTCGTAGGTCTTAAAGGAACTGAATTATTTAGGTTCCATAGCAGACTTGTTGGCTGAATTTAAGGCATAAGGATTTGAAACTGCTATATTTTTTTAATATATCTATAGGCAGGCAATAATTACGCGGGCAATGACACCGGGTCTTGGTGACCCGAAGTTTGTCAGCATTTTTTAATAACAATAAATAATAACAGCCTATTTTTAACAGGTATTTTATTAGTATGGGCTATTGTGTACATGTTATATTAATGAAAATGCAAATATATTTAATGAATTAACTTTTATTCACTTTTTCCCAAACACATGCAAAATCAACTTTTAAAACACAACTTGCGTGTTATTTTTTATTTTTTTTAGTATTCTTGTTATTATTATAAAACAACACTTTTCTTTACTAAAAGAGAGATCATACGCACTTAGATAAATTAATATTACATGTAATCAGTCACCAGATTCCTTCTTTGAGAGTCATGGAACTGCTACAAATTTCGCAGTACGGAATCCAATGATCTGGCTATATGTAAATCTTACTGCATTACAAGTGTGACTAGTTTTTTTTACCCTTTTTTGAAGGACTCTTCAGACATCTCCTACTAGTTCCAGAAACCCTTCGGGGACCTTCCGGGGAGGATCCTTGGTGGATGCCTACGCAAAATTGGTGTATTCACTTTGTAGGATCAAAAGATCGACGTTATCTGACGAATCTGAGCTTGATGAGTCCACGTTTACATTCTTTGTGCTTGCATCTTGTATAGTTCTGCTACTATGACTGCTTCCGATATGTGATCTTCAATTTCGCCATCCGAAGATTTTTCGGTAATTTTATTGTTCAAGTCTGACTACTCTAAAGCCTCTAAAATTCACTCTGAATGGTTTGAAAAAGACTTGTATTCACCGAAATCATTAAAATAAACAAGATAAATGATCAATAATAAATTTTTAGGAAAAACAAAAACCGACTTCAGTGTATCTTCGAAGGCCAAGGTCACATATCGATGAAATTTATATGGGACCACTTTGTAGCTATACTGAACCCAACGCAAAAAAATTCTAAATCGGTTCATAAATGACGGAGTTCTGAGGTAACAAACATAAAAAAAAAAAACAAAAAAAATACATCCGAATAGAGAACCTCCTCCTTTTTTGAAGTCGGTTAATAACATAAAATATACAAATAAAAAAATGTTACTAAAACACTACGTCATTGATGACGCTGGGTCATACGTACCCGTTTTGGCTTGACGCACTTGTATCTCCCTGCACAGGCGGCATTTCACAGAGTTCACGAGCGTTACGGATGCAGGGAACCTGTATCTCTAGCTAATAGAAAGTTCATTAACACGGTGCGCGTAAAATACAAAATATGTCCGTTTCAAATCACCTCGGGACAATATGACCCAGCGTCATTGGCGCCGGGTTAAGTAATGATGGGCGGTCTCCTGCGATCCTGGCACCCAACATTTAGAATATTTTAAACAAGAAATACCAAACAACTGAATTTTGCAGTCTGTGTGAAAATACTAGGAAATAATAGTGAGTGAAAATACTAATACTACATTTATAATCTCAGATATTATGAGTTAAATAGGCTCTACATTTCTTTCTTCCAATAAAATTATGTTATGTCAAATTACAACAAGTAGGTAAGTACCTACGTATACGTAGCAGTTATTCTTCCCCGTCTATTTACTTATTTATATTTACACGTAGAAAACCAACAACAAAATACAGTAGTGTATTTTATGTAATATTCTATAATTTTGAATAATGCTATTAGATTTAAATAACAAAAAACCTTCGGACCTGCGATCACTTACAATAAATCACTTAAATCCGCGACATTAATCAAACAATAACAGTTGGAAATTGGATCCTCTGCTCATCATAAGCTTTTAGAGATCCTTTGTGAGCTAAAGAGCCCTGACATAACGTGTTATCAAATAAAAGAAAGGTGTGAATTTTAGCAGGCGGTGAAGAAGCTCCTCCCACTTAAGATGGCGATGCCCCCTCTATTAAGCGAGCAGCCAGTAGCGCGAGAGGAACTCATCTTGCCCATACCTACAGCCACTGTCAGAGATCTCACGGAAACACCTATTTTCGGAAGCAATTATCAGCTTCCGACGAACTCGCGCTCAGAGATTTAGCGACCGCTTTAACGCCAATACAAGAACGCTTGAAAAATGTAAATTCATAAAACGTGACCACAAAAATGGATGCAAACGATATATCGAGCACGTGTGAAAATGATTTAACAAGCCGAGACAGATTGTGCACTGAAAAAGATGAATTGGAGGACTGCGATTCGGAATTCGATAGCGAAAACGAAACCATTGATATTTGTGAAAACAGTGAACATTCAGTGAATAAAGTGAGTGATAAAAATTATAAACTAGCCAATACTTTTACAGGTTCAGAAAACAGTTTGTTCTTTTTTGAACAAAACAGAGTGATATTTCCAAGCAAATCTTTGCTTAACGCAAGTGTTTGTGATAGTGAGCCGTCGCAAAGTTCTAAACTCTCTATACATGGTAGAAGTAAAACTTTTCTAATTGATAGCATTTTAGGAAACAATAAAAGCAGTGATTCTGAAGCCGATGTGTCGCTGACGAACGATGGTGACAGTTTTGAAGAAACAGCGGATGAGCGAAATGGTAAGACCGTGACAGAATCAAATATCATTACTTTAAACAGCTTCTGTGGTGTAGCGGCTGTTGGTATCTATTACTTCCAATTAATACCTTATATTGATTTTAATAATGATTAGGTATTATATACTAATATATATATAAATAAACCTCCAATATCACTGTATTGGAAATTCTTAACTCTCACTGGATTTTACAAAATCATTGCGATGATAATTTTCAGGCAACCAAAGTACCTAAGTACCTAGGTATATTTATACTTATACTAGTTGACCCGGCAAACGTTGTTTTCCCATATAAATTAAAAAAAAATGTTAAGGGTGAACAACCCTTATCACTTAGAGGTATGAAAAATAGATAGTAGCCGATTCTCAGACCTACTGAATATGCATATAAAATTTGGTAAAAATCAGTAAAGCCGTTTCGGAGGAGTAAGGCAACTAACATTGTGACACGAGAATTTTATATATATGGTTAATTAATTAAAATTTACTAATATCGGTGTCAGTCAACTCTGAAAGTGAAGTCAGTTTAAATATGAATGGACGCTAGGAAGTAGATTTTATTGCCACAGGAAATTTGTGAAAATGTTCAAAGCATGTTTTATTAATCTCATTAACTACTTCCGAATGTTCAATTAAAAATTGGCACACGTTTTGAATAGCTTTCGGAACTGAAAATGGGTTTGATATCCGGACAATTGCCATTATGACCGGAAAGATCAAAATAAATGCCGTTCGTCGGAGGATGATGCTACAAAAGTCTAAAAGAGATCTTATAAAATGTTTTGGCAAATTGATTAGGTACTTATTAATTACTTTGATGTTTCGTACTGAATATTTCTATAATTAAAAAAAAAACAAAATTATTCAGTATGACAGATCAAAGGGTCGAAAAACATAAAAATTACTTTAGAGAGCATTAACATTATGTTTAGGGAGTCATGCAAGTGAATAGGAGCAATCGAGAAAAGGTCTCCTTATAGGGACGTACAACTAGCATTTTTTTTTTTCAAAATACTAATGTTGAGCAGAATAAGAGATACGTAGTCAATATGTTTCGAATTATACGTGAAACTAAAGTAGTCATAAATCTAGCATAAAATTCCTCCTTTGGCAGTTTCATCAACATCAACCTGTCCCGATCTGAGTGCGTTGAGCGACGCAGGAATCCTAGCTGGACATGCGTATGCGCATTGGCTGGCCACACAGCAACCCTCGACGACGTTTTTTGGTAAGTATAAAATAACACAGGGCCGGCCGAGGCGAACGGTATGATATGAGAGAAGCCTATTCCACAGAATACTAAGGGACAGAAGCATCACTCTTGCGACTCTTGCTACGACGCAATAAAATTCAATTCAGCTCGCGTAGCACTGCACACCTACCAGTCATATTAACCTACAGAGCGCCTCTCTTTCTATCGCATAGCTCTTATCTCTTCTGACGCGGCACGTGTAACGACGCGCGACCCGCTGTCGGTGTCCGGCTATGTTCTTATAGCTTCATACCATTGAGGTCTTACACTATAGAGGGATAATTACGAAGTTTTCCGACCTAAAAAAGGATAGCGCTATACAACAGGCTCTTATAAAGAACGAGGTAGAACTATTATCATATTGTCTCTATCGCGTAACCCATTTTCTTAACATTGGCCATGACATGTTAAGTCAAAATAGTGGCCCGGCAGGGTCGGCTTGTGGTTTTTTAATTTGTGTTGTGGTATTTTTTATTATTTTTAAGTGAATCTTTGTGAATGTGTACTAGAAACAATTTAGAATTAAATGTGAAAAAATATTCGGGTGTTCCATTCATGGTGAGGTGAAAATTGTACTGAAAGATTAAGTTTTCAAACGTTTGTGTTTTTCTTGTGTTTATTGATGTTTTTCGGTAACTATAATTTATGTGGATGTAACTATACATCGGGTTCGACAATTAGAACCTGCATTTGGCTTGATATATTCAGTTTTCGGTGTTATTTTGTTAAAACAACATTGACCAGTTTCGTGTGTCAGTGTGGCCATCGTATAAACATTTCAGTTCCCATTACGTCGGGTAACAAATTGCATATTTGTGTAAAATGTTAAATGTATTAAAACTGTGCATTCTTAAACCATTTAATTAAGATATAGGTAATAAAAGTAGTTAATGATTATAGTTTTTATTTAATTTGAAATTAAAAAGTTAAAGTTTAGTAAGAAGAGAGTAGAATTGTTTTAATAGTAAAGGCATTCGCCTCTTATGTAAGAACATATGTTGTAAATAAGTTCTTATTTTGTGTAATAAATTTATCTTACAGGTCCTTGCTGTCGATTACTATGGCCAATCATCCAATTCCATTGATGGATCACAATCCTACAATAAAAATGTAAGCAACGAATCTCAGATTTCTAATCCTAATTAACGCCACATAGTGAGAACGAGTTCATGAACGTAGACTTCATCATCATGTGAACGTCAAGGCTGTTCAGGACACAAAAGGACAAACCGTTTCGGGTTAGTGTAGTGAATTGACAGTTATGTATAGTTAGTGCTATCCAATACGGTGGTATGGTCAATGTAATAATTGACTTTCATAAGTACGTCTGTGATCTACTCCGACAGTATGACATTTAACTGAGACACTATGCTATTTAGAATACTTCAAGTGTTTTTTTTTAACATTGTGTTTATCTATCTACCTATATCCTAAGTATCAGTTGTGCTGCAGTCTTGTAAATTATGTCAAAATACTAGTTCTTCTATTGTAAATTTTACCTGTATGGAAATAATTAATGTATGTATATTTTTAGGTAAGAAGTGAAATATCAATAAAAAAATACAAATTTAATCAAAAACTGTCACAATCACATTTTAAATCGCAAAACAAACACCGAATTAACAGTTTACTCAAATCAACAGAGCAAATCAAATACTTAATTAGGTACCCTCACAAATCACTATTTCAAATCACACCGAATCACTGAACGTCAAACCGACAGAGCTTCCGCACGCGACCGCAGTAAAGAGAGAAGTGACGCTAATACTTCCCGCGCTGGCTTTTATAGGGTTTGCGCTTCACTACTGCTCACTGACTACTTGACAGCTAACACGGCCTCTCCTGACTGAGCGTCGCCCTCGACCGCGTTTTGAATGTCTGGGAGCGAGCGCTTGAAGTGGTACAGCATCCTCAGGCTTCAGCAGACCGGGACGATCCAGCCACCGCGTCATCAACTAGAAGAGAAGTCGATAGCTGTTCACCATCATCGACGACAGCTGTTACGTCTTCATCATCGTTATTATCTGTGAATCATACAAATGTCAAACTAAATACAAATTTAAAGCAAAGGTTATGCCTATTTCTCACATACACTCATCGTACAAGGCCCTCAAACATAAATCCTCAAGCGATCTTTAGCTAAAGACAATGTAAGGGTTCATGGAAAGTCAAGAGTAAGCTTTCATAAAATTCCATGAACTCTGGACGAGTCAGACATTCGTCGTTCTTACTTCATTCTGTCAATTAACATTCTTATGCTCACTTAACACTAAACATGTAGGGCAAACATCCCGCAGTCTGTTGCCGATAGGATCGTCCCGCAGTCCGTCCTTTACATGTAGGCATCCCGCAGTTTGCCTCCCTAAAGATGCCCTGCAGTTCATCTTGACATATAAAATACACATGTAGGGCAAGCATCCCGCAGTCTGTTGCCAATAGGATCGTCCCGCAGTCCGTCCTCTACATGTAGGCACCCCGCAGTTTGCCTTACTCAAGATGCCCCGCAGTTCATCTCGATATACGCACAAAATACACATGTAGGGCAAGCATCCCGCAGTCTGTTGCCAATAGGATCGTCCCGCAGTCCGTCCTCTACATGTAGGCACCCCGCAGTTTGCCTTACTCAAGATGCCCCGCAGTTCATCTCGACATACTCACAAAATACACATGTAGGGCAAGCATCCCGCAGTCTGTTGCCAATAGGATCGTCCCGCAGTCCGTCCTCTACATGTAGGCACCCCGCAGTTTGCCTTACTCAAGATGCCCCGCAGTTCATCTCGACATACTCACAAAATACACATGTAGGGCAAACATCCCGCAGTCTGTTGCCAATAGGATCGTCCCGCAGTCCGTCCTCTACATGTAGGCACCCCGCAGTTTGCCTTACTCAAGATGCCCCGCAGTTCATCTCGACATACTCACAAAATACACATGTAGGGCAAACATCCCGCAGTCTGTTGCCAATAGGATCGTCCCGCAGTCCGTCCTCTACATGTAAAATATTCACGCTCAAAAATGCAGCACAGGTAACCACTCTCCTCGCCAGGGCACCATGTACAGCAGCCGTCTTTTCATAGGAGTCGATCAACAGTCGCAGCTTATAGTGACCGCTCGGCAGCGCACGGTACGGTACGGTGTCGGTGTCTCCCGGTACCCGGACCCGCATGCCAGGATCTAGCCGTTCCGTTAACTGCAAATACTTATACAAGATCGTTAATGTTGAAGACGCCTTCTCTGGTAGGCGTATGTGTCCTGCTAGATGGTATTTGATTTCGTTACATCAATTTAGTAGTCTGAATTCGACGTAGTTAAAGTTGCGGTTACTGGTTTGGATACGGGTCGCGTCACGATTGAGTGCCCGAATCACTGAGGTGGTAGCGTCAATTCTGATCAAGATATTCAGCGCGGAAGTCTGTGCCGTCTTCTGCCTTGAGAAGTCCGGTGTCAGCTTGAGCTTCCCAAGTGTATCGATCACACGGCATTTCTGTGGTTGACTTGTTTACACATCTCTTAAATTATTCCTAGAAAATGGCGGGCCCGTTTTATATTTTGTGGCACCGGTAAGTCTACCTCTTTAAAGTTGCACCAATCATGGATAAAATCACTGAAAACCGCCTCAGATGGTATGGACACGTTCAAAGGCGAAACGAGGATCATGTGGTAAACATTGCGCAGGAGATGTAGATGCCGCCCGCTATCGACCACATAAAAAGATTGTCAAATATCAACAGACTGGAGGTCAAATACAAAAAGAGACCTCAAGCAAGCCCAATTGCCAGAACCGACAACCTAAGGCAGATTAACTCGGCGGAGAAAAGTGAGGAGGCCCGACCCCAAATAACGAGACCAGGGATGTAAGAAGAGTCAGTACGTCTACCAAGAGTGGATCTTAAAGCGGCTCGGTCTAACCTGACTAATAATTTTGCTGTTCGGATCTTACTTTTGCGAACGAGCTAATTTACGCGACCTACTATATACGCGATCAGTCATGCGAGATGTGATGTCGGCGTGATCGGCTACGTGATTTACGTGCTTTCGGCATATTTTACGCAAAGATAGGAGGAAAAACGCAAGATTACAAAACAAAACGAAAATAAACACGAAAGTAGGGTAGAAAGTACTGATTAGTTCCTCTGGTTTGTTCACTTAAACGTCAGATTTGAATGGCCAAATCAGTCAATGCAATGGGTTTAAATTGAGATCCCACTTCTGATTTTAGGTAAGAAGTGAAATATCAATAAAAAAATACAAATTTAATCAAAAACTGTCACAATCACATTTTAAATCGCAAAACAAACACCGAATTAACAGTTTACTCAAATCAACAGAACAAATCAAATACTTAATTAGGTACCCTCACAAATCACTATTTCAAATCACACCGAATCACTGAACGTCAAACCGACAGAGCTTCCGCACGCGACCGCAGTAAAGAGAGAAGTGACGCTAATACTTCCCGCGCTGGCTTTTATAGGGTTTGCGCTTCACTACTGCTCACTGACTACTTGACAGCTAACAATATTGTATAAATGTGTCATATATTTTATTTGATTATTTTATTTACCTGACTGGTTTAATCCTAGATAAAACCTGGTTAACAACAAAATATTAATGATTGCATAAGAAGCATACCGTAAGGAAATGTAGTTACCGCAATGTCATTCGAGCTCTGAGTTGTATCGCCGCCACTATAGCTTCAGAAAGTCGTAGGTAGTTGGTCTGTAAAAGGTAGGAAATCTATACTATTATTCTGTGGCCACGCTAGAATGTATTCATTACTCGGCCACCTAAAAGAGACCTTTTGATCTGTTTATAGGAGTCTATCATAAAAAGTAATTTCTAGATTTTTCGACAACATATGCATATTCCCTATTTCCCTATTCTTCACTCTGGGGTACAGAATAGTACAGATGTCCTACCTTTTACAGACCAACCACGAACTTGTGAAGTTATAGTGGCTGCAATGCAACGCAGAACACGTTACATTTTCATTCAAGCGAATGGGAGAATTTTTCATAGGTATGGTAAACACTCCAAAATTACTGTCAAAAAACTATTGCTTTCCAAAAGTGTTACGCTGTCGAGGACTCTATAGTGTCATTCCTCAATGCTTCATACCTTCAGTGCGGAGTGCGCTAGGCCTGCCCATACCCAGTAGTGGGATAGGAAAGGCTATAGATGATAATGATGAGGAAAGTGTGGTAGATAAGATATTTTGTAATCATTATAAATAATTTCGTCGGTATGTAGGCGCGTTCGCATGCCGTCGGCATGTTGACAAAATTACCTAAGTTATAGTCAACTTGCGAATGTATCTACCTAACGAACGTGGTTTCAACATAATATTTGTTTTTAGCGGAGGCGTTTTATTTAATTGAATTTTTAGACTAAAGTAAATTAAAGAATTTTGGATTTCCCTACTATCGATACTTGATCTGACTCGACTGTAGTACAGTCAGCGTCAGATAGATCAAGATAAGTTGACGCGTCTAAAATAGCCAAAATCATCTGATGATTGTTATTTCATTATTATGTACGCAGTCAAAGTAAGAGTATTGTTTAAGGCATCCAAAGTCGTCAATATATGTTAGCAACTCAGGTTTCAATTTTATACATATAAGCTGTCAGTGTGTACTATGAGTGAATGCGAGCCAAATAAACATTTTTTTTAATAAACTTACTTAAAAATGGTAAGGGTTAAGGAGATCAGTTTGTATTTGTTTCAAAAAGACATCGCACGTGGACTCTTCTTCCGTGTTTGCGTGCTCCGGATTAGGGTCCTCAAGTTTTGCATACGGACTTTCTAATTCTCTGAGGCGTGGCCTCAGAACAGCAGCCACCTCGTATAACGGTGAGCGGCTTTAGGTACTTACAAGAAACACTAGGTAACTAATACCGAACCAATAACCGCTGGGGTGAACATATTGTAGAGTGGAGACCGCGAATTGGTAGACGGGGATCGTGCTCAGTGGCGTGCAATTGGAGTGGCCTATGTCCAGCAATGTACTGCAATAGGCTGATTATGAAGCTAATACCATTCTCATCTTAGAATTGGTTTAAAGCTCGGTTAAACGCTAAACCATGAACGCTAATAAGACGGAAAGAGACGGTAATTAGATAAAAGACAGAGATGCATGGAACATTCCGCTTCTGCCAGGTAGCTATCAACTGGTACATAGAAAACATAATATTGTCAAAAACAAACATAAAACATTGTATTTAAAAAATATTGCCCCTCAGTTTCTTGTCGTATCTTCTGAGTAGTTGTTCCTGTTGCGATACGGTGGTAGAGTCATTGTAATAATTGACGTTCATAAGTGCGTCTGTGATGCCAACAATGAATAAAGAAAGAACTTTTACACTTTGAAGATGCTACTAGAAAAAATCCCGCACAAATAGACAATCACTCTTGTTCCAAATGCTGGACCATTCGTGACGCAATCGCGTGATGTCCGTCGGGTGCGAGCGTTCACACGCGCCAACACGCGAGACACGCAGCTCCCCGCAGCGTCTAATAGTCTTTATACATTTGCGAGATCTGAACACCTATGATTGCGTTGTTATTGATATTAATTACCTGTCTCCTGCACGGGAAAGAGCATTCGGGTTAGCTCAGCTGATAAAAGTGATGTTTCGTATTAAACAAACCATTGTAGAAAACCAAAAAGTTGTAACAAAGCGTCTAAAAATGCCCCTCAGCTTCTTGTCGTATCTTCTGTGTAGTAGTTTTTTTCCAATATAGAGATGGTAGAGTCATGGTGATAATTTGAAGTTCATAAGTGCGTCTGTGAAAATGAATAAAGAGATTTTGATTTAATTTGAAAGAAATAGGTATACTTAGTCTAAAAGAGGATCTATTACACTAAGTATTTTTTTTGTGTAGTTGATGCCCCTAACTTTTATTGTTTTGTTAGGGTTGGAAACATTTCATAGTTTCATAGTAGTTGACGTAAGCGTGTTAAAAGATCCACCGCACGTAATGCGTAATTTCAAATTGAATTAATTAACTCTTTACTATAAAACTATACCTTAACTATATATATATATACGGACAAGTAAAAAGTACAAACTTATTTATAGTATCTTCCTTTTATTTTAAAGTATTTTATGTAGTTTTGTGTGAGTACCTAATGAAATATATATATTCAACTCTCAGATAAAAAACAGGTCTGTGGCGGTTCCCCCGCTGGCGATCTCAGCCATATCCCCATACTTAGCTATAATATAAATAAATATTCTAAAATATACATCAAGGTGAAGATGCCAAAATAAATGATATTTTATTGCCATTGGCACGGCGCAAAAAGCGATTACGGTCATCCAGGCTTGTTGTGAATAAAATAAAATAAAAAAATGTTATAACGTTTATTTCAGGAAAAAAAACCCATATGTAAATTAAAATTAAAATGAATAAATAATGTTATACATCCTACCTCCAACTATATAATCATATTACTTATATTATATAATATTTTAAAGGCGAAAGTCTGTGTGTGTTTATCTCTACTTTTGTCCTAACGACTAAATGATTTTGATGATCTGAATGGAAATCGTTCCAAATGATAACTGGGTATGCTGTAACAACAGTTTCACCATTGTTTGCACAGTTTTGTCACCTTTAAAGCGACAGTCGCCCAAAGGAATTCCAGTGGCTATAAAATTAGTAGGAGTGTGACACGTCCGGTGGTGGTGAGTACTTGAGTAGCGACACAGAATAAGTAATAGTAGAGGAAAGTTACCAAATATGGAATAGTATCCCTAATTTGGAATACCGGTATTTCTCGCAAACAAAGACTCCTAAACGCAAGAAGCTGTGATCGTCTATCTCTTTAAATCACTATATGCACATAAAGGTTTCTTCGTTTCAGTCAAGCGAGTCCTCAGGTACGTAAATATTAAGTATTTTTCGTAATATACTTGCAACAGTATTGTGTTTATTGCTTCTATATATTGTAAAAATGTTTGTTTGAAAGTTTTAGAGGTAATTTATAGTCTTAGTTTATTAAGTATAAAAGTATGAGTTTATGTTTAAATTATTTAGAAATGCCAAATATGGACAGTTCATGGGGTCCAAATATGGACTATACGAGATGGTACTGTTTGACACAGACAGTGAGCCCGAAGCCTTGATAGGATTTACAGCTCTAGACTCAGAAGATGCGGCGTGTATTTTTTGCCATATGCTTTATTCTAATGATACACAGGGGAAACCTGGATCCAATGCCTTATGTGCGGTCACTGGACACTTATTGATTGCACTGGTGCAGAGTTTGACACCTGGATTTGTGATTTATGCAAAAAAACGAAGTTAGTTTTATATTTGAGTAAAGTTTCTTAAGATTCTCATATAAGTTAGGGTTAATTTTTGATATTTTTACTAATGTTCTATATTTGGGGTACCTATTCCATTATTATATACCTTTAGGTTGATTTTGTTTTTGAGAAATTATAGTACTTATAATAAATAAATATAATACAAGACTGTTACTATGTAAAACGCAAATATATGATTTTTAATGATAACGATTAAAAGATTTTGATTTATTATATTTGTTTCGTGTATGCCTTAAAAACAAAACAGTATTCCATATTTGGTTACTTTCCTCTACTAGATGTGGTGACGACTTTCTATGTCAATTTCTAAAATGTGATGAATTACATTAGTGAGCCTATAAGTACGAGTACAAAATAAGTTTAACTCGTAATTATAACAGTTTCTTGGTGCTATCTTCTCTATCGGGTGTATTTCCGAAGCACTGGTAGATTCAGTTTTCGAATTTCTTTTCTGGGCCTGGACTTCAATTTGTTTAGGTATGGAAAAGGAACTGGTAGACAGAGATGCTTACCTTTTTCTTTGAAGTCATGATATCTTAAGTTACATTTTCGTACCTTTAATAATACTTTCCTAGCGTCAATGGTATAAAGTCGCTGCCTGCGTCCTTTTTATAGATTTCTGTTTTTTTAACGGAAGTTTGTGTACAATACATTCTAATAAAGTATTTGTGTATTTATTTATTTATTTTGTAAATTGCATCCGTGCAAAGCCGGGGTGGGTTACTAGTATAGTATGATATATAAAAAATATTTTAGTTTACCACGTTTTTATTAACTCCCTGTCTGATTGTTTGTTTGTCTGTATGGTTCAAATTTGGCAATCGACTTAACTGACTTCCTGATGACTTGAAAACATAGCTTAGAACAGGATGACATTGAAATGATTGCAATATATAATAATAAAAACGTGGTAGGTACCTATATAAAAATTGCGCAAACCAAATACACTTCACCTTACAAAGTTACATTTATCTGTAGTATTTGGCGAATCAGTTAGCACAAACAAACAACTTCATTCATGGCTCAGAAATTAAATACGCAATTCGCAAGTTTTGAAGTAAAATTTATACCTACCTATACGAAATACATATTTAAAGCGCAGTTAGGCCTTAATCCTTTAAGCCAATTCGAAGACGTCTGAAAATTAGCGGCTAATGTGAAAAATGTTCAACGGTCAATCTAATTGTTAAGGACAACAGCACAGAGGCTTATGTGGTAAGGCCGAGGACACATTCGACGAAATGTCGCAGCGGTCGGTGGTCGCGCGCGACTTCGCACCGAGGTGTCGGCAAACAGCTGCTGCGACGATAATTACCAACAAAGCTGTGCTGTTTGTACACCGCCTTAGCGGCCTCTGTCACATCGGGTAGTATCCAGAAACTGAATTAACATGGGGTCTCTAGTGCACTCGTCGATAGTTCAAATCATGGCTTACTTCGGTTTGGGTTCGAATTTCTGATGTAGAAACATTATGAATATTAGGTTAAAAGTCTTTTACGAATGTTATTAAGATCCGAATAGTTGAAAGAAGCAAGAGTGTTGTGATGTTATGAGCTTCTGTGTCAGCACGTATCTCATAAACGAGACCGAGAAAAGATCTTGAGATGAGAAACTAGTTAGATAACCATTTTCTCTATATTTCAATATGAAAATATAAACCTTTATGCGTTTGTCAAGTGTACCTAATAGAGAAATATCTGTCTATTACTTTGATTGTGTTAATAAATACCTATCCTTACTAATATTATAAACGCGAAAGTTTGTATGTATGGGTATGGATCTTTGTTACTCTTTCACGCAATAACTACCGAACCGATTTTGATGAAATTTGGTATACTTTAGGACTTGGAATAGCACATAGGTTACTTTTTATCCCAGGAAACCGCGGGTGGAACCGCGGGCCGAAGCTAGTATCTTATATATAGGTACATAGTCAACACCAGCCCTTTTTTTACAAAAAATAGGCAGTATTTTGTTCAACGAGGCGGATAGCTCCTCATTACTGCAATAATTTTAAATCATTAACATAGATCATCGCAGACCGATTGCGCAAGCGTTTAGCGTTCGGTTAGCGGTTATCGCACATACTGACACCACAATGGGGTGTTTACACGGGCGACTTCTCGACGCTCGACGCTCGGTCGCAACGCAAACAAGCTGATTGTGTTTATAGCCAGTTAACAATAACCCGCGACAATTCCGATTAGTACACGAAAAAAACTTTACCGTGTATTTGTCTTTAGCGAGAGCAGCTACTTTGTAATGGGGGCGTGCTTTTAAACGCCTCGAAAGTTCATGATAATCGTTTGGTTGGTTAATATTCATGAGTTAAGAGTAAATCTGTGATTTCATCAATGGTTTAACACCTCATCGTTGATGCAGGCCTTTAGTCGACGGCATGGTTTCTTGATACGTACCTACGTACCCAAATAAATGTGGCGTAACATTTGTATGTATACCTACCTACGTCACAGAAAACAACAGAAACCATAGAAGAGTGATGACCTTCTATTTTCACAGCAAAAAACGTGTGTGAACTAGAGGACATACATACGTAGTAGGTGCATACCTATATTATTAAGGCGCGTTTTTATAAATACCACTTAACTTGTTCAATATATTTTTTCACTTGAGGTGGGAATAGAAACTTAAATAAGTAAATATTGTGGTTGTAGGCATGTAACAGAAATCACACGAACTTATAATTAAACTTAATGAATCAAACTCACGAAAACTTTCATACTAAAATGGTAGAAAGGCTAGACCTTTCTACCATTTTAGTATGAAAGTTTTCTACTCTAGACATTTCCACCATTATGTGTCAGTCTAGACTCTAGACTAACATAGGCCAGAGGATGATGTTACGATTAACGATTCATTAAAGACCTAATTAAAGAAGAATTACCTAAATACATATATATATTCATATACGAGTACTTCTTAAGACGGAGGCTTTTATAAAAAAATGTGTAATTAATAAAATAATTTTTCCTTCCTGCAGATGATAAGGCCAGAAGACCACGTCGAGTGGGCCCCGAGCGGAAACCCCGTCAAGCATACAGCGCCAAGCAACTCGAGAGGCTTGAATCCGAGTTCAAACTAGACAAATACCTGAGCGTGTCCAAGCGAATGGAGCTCTCCAAAGCTTTAGGCCTCACTGAAGTTCAAATCAAAACCTGGTTTCAAAATAGAAGGACGAAGTGGAAGAAGCAGCTTACTTCGAGGTTGAAAATAGCACAAAGGCAGGGGCTGTTCCCGGGACAACTGTTCGGACACGCCCCGCAGACCTATTCCCTGTTAAATCCATATGCGTATGCGCCTCTTAGTTGCGTGTTTACTCCAGTGACTCTGCCGTCTTCGCCGCCATAGTCATGGAAAATGCTAAAAAGCTTGAAGAAAATAAACTTGTGGGTTTGAGAATCAATCATTCTAACGATATGAAGATTTCTGCGTTACAAAAGTAGTTCTAGTAATTAGTCCTGTACATAATAAAACATTAAATCACTAATATTATAAATGCGAAAGTTTGTGATGATGGATGGATGGATGTTTGTTACTCAATCACGCAAAAACTACTGAATAAATTTTGATGAATTTGGTATGAAGGCTCTTTAGGTCCTGGAAAAGGACATAGGCTACTATTTATCCCGGAAACCGTATAGCTAGTAAAATTAAAATAACTTCGAAATATTATAGTGTCTAGTTCATACTTTATAACAAATGAGGCTGCCATTATAAAAAAACAAAGTGCGTAAGTACTTGCGTAGGTTTCGTATACAGAGAATCTAAATAGAGCTTTAAATATTCTTTACTATACAAGACGACGTAGCTATAACAGATATTTGCTCAAATCAACATTATTTAACTCATTTAACTACTGCTGCTTCTCTGTGCGAAAAGCAAATTGTAATAACTTAAGTCGCTACTTCTAACACCTATTTAACAATTGTCATTCTACTCAAAAGATGCTGTCATTTTAAGTTAAGTAACTAAATCGTTAAACCTATTTCGAACATAAAACATTTCATTCACATCATCATAATGGCCCACGCTTGAATGAATAAAAAACGCGGACGGAATCTCGCTGAAGTTCTTTTTTTTTCATATAACTGAATGACGAGACGAGCTGGTCGTTTGCCTGATGGTAAGAAATACATCAGCCATGCCAGCCCATAACAATAATAGCACCACCCAGATATTTTGCAAAATCCTGCGCGGCGCTGCACTGCGCTCGTCACCCTGAGACAATTTAGCTGTTGAGTCTCATAATGCCCATTAATTTCGCTGGCTACAATGCCCTTCAAACCGTAACACAATAAGTACTACTACTACTGAAGCATAAGTAAGCGTAAGTACTACTGAAGCATAGCAGTGGCGGTGCCGTTATGTTAGTGTGAGTGGATGGAGGGCCGAAATCAAGCCGATGTGACGGCCGATCGGCATAGCATGATGTAATTGTGTGCGTGAGGCTTCTGTACGATCGGCATAGCTTGAGTGCTTCACTTTTAAATTTGTTGACGAGGCATCCACGTTTTTATATTCGTTCAAGGGCCCACGTATATAAATAAATATAGATAACTGTCGGTTGACATCTTTTTAAAGCAATAAAATAATCATATATGCTATCCAAGTATTTGTCAATAAAGCTGTAAAATTTGAACGAGAGGTTGTAAATAGTAAATAAGTTTAGATAAATGGACGACACATATCTTTGACATTACGCCAAAAATAATAATATCTAAAAAACAATAAACATTTTAAACCAAATACACTATTTATTTATTTGTTTAATTCGTTCACATACAATGACTTACCGTCATTTTTACCTATCTACTCGTACAACAAATAATATCATCTCAACTCTGCAAAAAAGGATTATATGGAAACGAGGAGAGATCCAGGTTATACATAAAACTTTACAGAAATATTTTTTTTTATGGAATTGAGTGATCAGACGAGCAAGTTGTTCGCCTGATGGTAAGCGCCACGCCTGCCCCTAACAATTGCCGTGCCACTCAGAACTATATATATATATTATCATAAAAAGCACTGCATCGCGCTCACCAATATTAAGTCTCATTTGCCCAGTAATTTCGCTGGCTACAATGCCGTTCAAATATAAACGCAATAATGCTTGCACACTACTGCCTGGCGGCAGAATAACTGGCAAAGCGGTGGTACCTACTCCAGACGGCCTCACACATACGAGAGATCTACCACGAGTAAAGTTCAGGGGTCAGCTTCTTCCAACAGGCTTTGATGAAGATAGAAGTAACACTTCTAGACTTAGAAACTGAGACTTTGAACTTAACTTAGTCCTAATAGTTTTTTAAGCTTCACAATGTGCAGTTGGGTATGCGGCGTCACAGTCCGCGCCGCCGAGGCCAAGCGCCGCCGCCCTCACCGCGCCTAGGGCGCCGCCGCGGGCCCATGCCACCCCTGCACTATAAAGACAGAAAGCTCCTCATAAGCTACCAGAATATTACTTAAGAGTTTATTTAAAAGAAATCCTAAAAGTGAGCAGTTTAAATCGGTAATTTGTTTTAAAGATAAGCTACTGTACTGTCAGCGACATAAGTAGTTTTCATATTCAGTGAATATCCACTGAATAAGAAAAGGGCAAAATATGGCATGCAATGTATATTTTCAGTTTTATTGTCAATTGAACTATTGTACTTAAATGTTCAGCTACTTATGTCGCTGACTGTACCTACCTACCTCTGTTGCATTAAAATAGAAAACCAGACCTTAATGGGGATCAATTAAATTTCTTCAGTAAAGACTGAACTAATAATTGATTAGTAAAGTTACCTTATCAACTTCGTGATGATTTTACAGAGGTAAACTTAACTTTAAATTTGTTCTTTTTGAGGCACACAATGCGGTAGGTAGGTAAGTCTAATTGTTATGGGTCAAAAGAGAAAATTTGATAACATATAAAGTATGTTTGTAAAAAAATTTTTACTTACTGCCAAACAGGTAGCCAGAATCTGCTACTATCTTGCAGACTCCTCGCTCTCTTGTTCCCCACGCACAGAGCCCGATATAGGCACGGTGTAGACCTCGGTCGTATTGCCATCAGTGCGTACCGAGCTAGCGTATTGATGGAAGACAAAGGCGGTTTGGTTCTGGGCTCTGGAGCTTCTCTCTTGAACCGAAACACTTCATCACCTGTATCTCCGTTGCTGTCCACCATTTGCATTACCTGAGGTTGTTGATGGCTCTGAAATAAGTGCGGTACTTAGCTAAAACGTTTACGCTGAACTCTATCGTAACTGTGTAGTATGTAGGTACTGCGAATTTAAATCGTACAGGTACATAGACATAGTACATATACATATAAATAATATATAAATAACAGGTCCGTAACTATCTGACTTACTGACTCGCAGAAACCGCACAGCCTACAACACTGAAGATAGGAACATTCAATTTGGAATCTTCGAAAGGAAAAATTATTACAAATTCCCAAGGGAAAACTGAAAACCGCAGGCGGGGGCTGCCGCCGCCGACCGGCTAGTGACTATTTATAATAATAATATATTAAAAAAATAATTTATTTTCAGACAACAAAATTAAGCTAAAAAACAAAACAAGGTACATATATATAAACCTTAATATAAGTTATTTATAAATTATAACATTTTTTGTTACTGACGATCACAAAGGCATCCTGACTTTAGGTTCAAGATCTAGATAGGGATTGTAAAACAAGAAATACGGGGGTCCCACAAACCCAGATACCACAATATATCTACTTAATTGCTTAAATGTTGTGCACAAACATTTGTTCCGTAACAGGAATCGAACCGACAAATCCCGTCCATTAAGCTTAGTAACTTTTATAATACTACTTTGCTTTGGTTTATGTTTAACTGACCACCAGATATAGCAAAATATAACACCAAAAATAGTAAAAAATCGCCTGTTCGTTTTGCTCGCCACCTCCCCCCTTCGCTCCACTCAGCCTCGTAGGCTTGCTTCATTCAGGACCTCCTTCGCGAGCTTCTGGCTCCGCGCTTTTTATATAACTATACTCTAGGGATAAGAGCGAGTTGGACCACGGAAGAACGAGGTGCGGCAATTTGGGTATGATTTGGTGGACATTTACTAAATTTGGTGATCATTTACTAAAATTGAACAATTTTTGGATAGAAGTGTATGATGACCTTAAAGATTATTTTGATGGTCATTATATTTTTTCCATTTTGCTTTGCGAGTAGGTACAGAGGCCGGCGGCACCATATCGATACATAATAAATAATATCTATCTATAATAAGCATATTAATATTTAGAAGTTTTTAATACTTACCATAGTAATACACATAAGCACTTGCAGTATGAACATGCCAAAAGATAAGAACGCTATCCCAGTCAAGGATATATCGAAAAGGTCTGCCAGACCCAGGCCGTGGCTTTCCTCCACTGCGTATACCTCTTCCACAGCGTGATGTGCAGGTTGGGGGTGGTAGAGAGGTGGAGGAGGCGGCGGCATGGAGTACTCGTAACCGCCACCTGGCATGCATAGATGCTGTTGGTAAACCATCTGATACTGAATCCATATATATATATTATATTATAATTTTTTGGGGAGATGCAGTTAGTAGATAGATCGGTAAGTACATTAAAATGATTCGTCATCATCATCATCATCAGCCCATTAACCTCCTACTGGTTGGGACAAAGGCCTTCACTCATAGACAGAGTATGTCATAATCCGCCACGCTGCCTCAGTGCGCTGCGTTTTGGTAGATTTAACATGTCCCAGATTTTTTGTGATTAATTCTTGAATACGTATGCCAGTTTCCTCACGATGTTTTCCTTCACCTTTTGATGATTATGATGATTGAAATGATTACGGTAGGTGTAATGATTATATTAGATAATATAGATAGAACATGGAATATAGAAAATTCTTTGGCTAGGAACCGAAAACTATGAGGACCCCCTATTGTGGGGTCCTCGTAGTTTAAGTTGTGTGTTCATAACATGAAAAAAAAATTGTATGACATTACGCATGCCTCTGGCATGCTGCGGCATAGTAGGGACGCTTTAGATAGATAAGTAAGATTTGACGGTAGTAATAAACAACTTACTGTACTTGGAGATATCATGAACACCAGGCGCACTCTGCACACCATGCACTCCCTGACCCTGGACTCCATGGTTCTCCGGCGCGGTGTACCCTACCTCACCGGGGGGTGTACCGTACATCTCATACCCTTCTCTAGTCTGCAATGTAGGGGCTGGTGACGGTATTGAAGTGTTGTCCATAACTAGATTAGTGTTCATTGCGACGTTGTAATGACGGTAAACGTCGTTGAGAGCTGCCACTCTGAAATAATTTCAGGATTAGGTATATCTACAGCCGCACTAAGTTCCTGGAGGTAGCTCTGCAATGTGTAGTTAAGTGACGCGGGATAACTGCGCAGAGGTATCATGAACATCAACGTCGTGGTAAAATCATCATTGGGTAAGATCAAATTAAATTCAAACTCTTTGACGAATACTGACAGACGAGCAAGTAAACGGATATGAAAGAAAGAAAGAAAGAAAGAAAGAAAATACATTTATTCCGGACATCACACAACATTACACTGAATATATACATACTAAAATAAATACAAAACAAAAAACAATAAAAACAATACAGTGAAATGTTGCGCGATGTCAGGAAAAGGTTCCGACTCAGCAAACGCTAAGGTATCTTAAGTAGGTACCTTAGCACTGATTTTCAGTCGGAACCCTTCCCATGACATCACGAACAATCAGACGAAGATAAAAAAACAAATATTAAAACAATAAGAAACAAACATTAAAATTCTATAAAAAACAAACATAAAACACAATAAAAAAAAAAAATATATATATATATCATCATCCCCAATATACCCAAGACCTCAATGGATATACCGATAAGACTTCGCCAGTGACAAAACATTGGCGGAATTGTGGTATGACAACTCCATAAATGAAATTCAAACGAGAAGTGAAGTGAACTAGGGCGTCTTGGCATTTGTATGTTTGTATATGGCTTCTATAAATTCAAGGTTTGTATGTACTCGTTGGTACTAGCAGAAAAACGTCAAGCAGCGTTGAAATTAATATGCCTACATGAAGAATATTATATATATAGAATATAATATATGTTGTGTAACTAGTAGATCTCCTGACATGTTTGATTCAAAGATTAAAATTGTATATAGGTACCTACGGAAAGTTTGATTGACGATTATCCCTTTTTTAGAAGTCTTTTAACATACGAGTAACTTTATTTCGCATAAGAACTACTATTCACTTAAAATACTTACGTTAAGTTCTTAACAGCCTCTGCGGTGGGGCGATTGAGCAGGCAAAAACGAGAAGTGCGGGTTCATTTTCCGCAATGCGACAAATATTTGCTTAGAAAAATAACTCAATAACTCAACATTTGTTTCGTGTATGGGTGTCGAAAGATATTTATTAAACAGGCACAAACAATTTATAACAACTTTTAAACGTCAAATACACATAATACCACGCAGTAAGCGTTTCGCAGATTCCTTTATCATGCTAACTGCTAAGGAGTGGAACGCTCTGCCACCGTCTTTGTTCTCAAAAGGCTACAAATTGTGTCTCTTTAAGTCTGGAGTGAATAGGCATGTTATGGGCAAGCGTGTTCCATCTTAGGCCGCATCTTCGCTTTCCACCAGGCGAGATGTCGTCAAACGTATGCCCATTTACCAATAAAAAAAAGGTAATACCTACAAATCAATTAAAATATGTTAAAAACCAAACGAAAGTGTCGACTTTCCTTTACCTAGAGCTGAACAATGACCTGGGATTGTAATCCACACCACATTTGAATGAATTTGAATGCTGTACACCACAGAATATTAGAACAAAGTACAGTAATAAACAGTAGGTACATACTTAGCCAACCACTCCTGGTAACTGGCAGAGCCTACGTCGTACATGAAGTTAGTCCTGAGGTCCTGGGAGCGTCGCATCAAGCTTTGGTCTTTTCCTACAGCAAAAGGTTTTCCAAGGCGATCTTGTAACATGTTTTTGCCCATTTCTTCCAAAATTTGCTCTGCGAGGTAGTTACGACAGTGGTACTCGTTCATCATTTTTCTGCGAAGGATACTCATTGTAGCCAGCGAAATTACTGCGCATCATGAGACTTAACAGCTAATTATCTAAGCGCAGTGCAGCGCCGCGCAGTATTTTGCGAACCAAAGTTATGGGTAATGCTGTTACTATTATGGGCAGTCGTATTGCTTACCATCAGGCACATGACCAGCTCATCTCGTCGCTAAGATACATTAAAAAAAACCCAGTAGGTTCCATTATTTAGTTACCTATAACTAGCAACAAGCCCCGGCTTCGCACGAATGCAATTTACATTCAATATGAATGAACTAGGTAGGTATACTTATTACTTAGGTACAGTACCTACCTAAAACTTCATTAAGGAATTCGCTAATTAACAACCTAGGTATGTGATGGTGAAAATAATTATTTTATTATATTAAGCGGATGAACAAACAGGCGCGGTTAAGCGATTTTGTTTTATAGGTACTAATTATAAGTTAGAGATAGACATTCTATGTACAACGAGAACCTATGGCGAAGTGGTTAAAAAAGTAATTATTAATGTTTAATTTAAAAAATAGAGCGAGTGTGGCTCATTGGGAGCTCGTGCGACTTTCGATTCGACGCACCCGAGTTCGAATCCCGCTGGTCCCGCACCACTGACTTTCTTAAGTTATGTGCGGATTTAACACTCGCTCTAAAAACGGTGAAGGAAAACATCTTGAGGAAACCGGCATGTCCAAGATTTTTTCATAAAAGTCGAGGACATGTGACATCCACCAACCCACACTGGGCCAGCGTGGTAGAAAATGACCCATTCTCTCTCTATGAGAGAAGGCCCGTGTCCCAGCAGTGGGAAAGTGATGGGCTGATGATGATGATGATGAATTTAAAAAATACACGTGAATATTTATTATTATTATTATTGTTACCTACTAGCAGCTTAAAGCTGATGCGTATATGTCACTTCAGTGCACTTGTCCCATGTGTCACTAGTCTTGCTTGAGTTTAGTCAAGCAAATAATCTAAGTAGTGAATTATTTTTCGTAGTAGTAAGTACTACGTAGAAATAGTATCAGTTGCTTGAGCACCTCAGACTGATTCTACTTGTACCTAGTGCTACGCTGCAGTGTGGTCAACGTACCTAGTAAGTGATCGAAGTCTAGAACTTCCTAATCTACAACAAAAAAAGAAAGAAACAATTTATTTTGACAATACTGCACACAACAACAACACTATTACTTATACCTACTAGCACGGAACGGAAGGGCGTAGGGTAGGTGCATACGCTTCGAAATAAAAAACATTTGCGAGTAAAAAAAGATGCACCAACCTGTGATAGCCAAGAGTAGACAACGCCGCGTCAATAGACCCGTTAACCGACTCAACACCTTTGCTCACTGTATAGTTTGTACTATCTCCTTCTTCTATAAAATATGTGGGCATCAAATCCGTGCGAAGAATATCGTTCACATTTAGATCACTCATCAACATCTTCGTACCCTCTGCTGATGATATAAAGAAAATAATAAAAGAAATCCCATACATTTTAGACATGTGATTCTCTTGTGGTTTGAGTCTGAAATGGAAGCAAGGAATGGGTGTCGCATAGAGTTGAAAGCATATTACTCGGGTTATAAACCGGAAAATGTCAGTGCATTGGGCGTTGAGATGCTATCCGCAACTCTCTAGCTAAATAACTGTTCATAAACTGTTTGTTTTACACCATTTCTTAGTTTTTAACCGACTACATACAGAATAGTTATAGGTTTTATAATACGCTACATATTTTTTGTTTTTTTCTGAGGTGCAAAAGGGCGTGGCAAACTTTTGGGATCTTTAGGGGAAAAATAGATTTCAATTCTTTCAAACATTATGTAGGCGTTGGGAAGTTCTTCAAATATTTCTCGAAAACTTGCAATTTGATATGATTGGTCACTTTGAAAAAAATATCCTAGATAAGAAACAGGGTCCTAAGATTTTTAATAATTAGGAAGAAGAAAAATGATACATAAGTCCTATAGCTCGGGCAGGGATCGTCCCCGTAATAAGACGGTATAAGATGGATAGAAGAAAGGTTGCTCTAGCAGTTGATTCGGTGGCCCAGTACCTACCTAGTTAAGGCGTCGCATCGGGGCGGTATTCCGAAGACGCAGGTTCGATCCCTGCCCGAATAATATCCTTTTTCTTCCTAATATTTTTTTTCATATTTTACTGTGACTAGACGAGCTGGGCATTCGCCTGATGGTAAGCAATACCCCTGCCCATAACAGTAGATAACAACACCAACCAGAACATTGTTTTGCAAAATCCTGAGTGGCGCTACACTGCGCTCGTCACCCTGAAACAATTAGCTGTTAAGTCTCATAATGCCCAGTAATTTCGCTGGCTACAATGCCGGAACTCAGGAATGCTTGCGCACTACTGCTTGGCGGCAGAATAACTGGCAACTGAATGTACTTCTTTAAAAACTAAATTTTAAAATTTTAAAAACCGTGGACATATTTTGATAAAACATATCTTAGAACCACCGCTAGAAAACCTGCTTTCATATAAAACAAACGCACCCAAATCGGTTCACCCGTTTAAGAGCTACGGTGCCACAGACAGACATACATAGTCGTCAAAATTATAACACCCCTCCTTTCGCGTCGGGGGTTAAATATCTAATAATGCAAGTTTTCTTTTCAACTAAATTAATCCGATGGTTTCTAAAAACATAACATCCTAGCTGCAAAGAAAAAGGTTACCCTAAAGATCCAAACCTTTTCGCCACAACCTGTATACCTAAGTACTTAATACCTACCTATATGTATAATAAACCTACATAAACCATTTATTAATCGTACCGCTACGCCCGTAAGTAGTATCTACCTACCTTTAAATCAGATCCACCCTTACAAATATCTGCTGGTGGTCGGTATTAAGATCGACCCCGCTGGGTTGTCGATGTTCATAATAAACTCTCCTACCCTTGCCAGCCCACTTAGAGGCGGTAAAAGGATCCATTGTTGCATTACTTATGTTCGGATGTCATCGCGGCGACGTTTGACGTGAGAACAAACCATATTGCACGTCCATTAGGATGCTTTTTACTGGTGGGTAAATATATCGAATGTGCTTTAAAACATAAGTACCCACAATAAATTTAAAGTAAGTAGATTTACCTTTTCTACAAGGTTTTATTTAACTTGCAATGTATGTATGTTTGATACTGTCCATCCAAAGGTTGTCTGGAAGAGATCGCTCTAAGCGATAAGACCACCCATTGTACTACCCATCTGTAATCATTTTTTTATGTTATTGGTATACCTACAATAAAGAGTATTTGTATTTGTCCGGGTGGAATCTTGCAAGCTGAATTAGAACCACTTCCTCTTATCCTACGGAGTTGAAATTTTGCACACTTGTCGAAGTCCGATGACAATGCAATATTATGGTGACAGCCAGCAGATCTGATGATGGAGACGGAAGGTGGGCAATGGAACTCCTTGACGGATAATCGTAAACTACTAGTGTTTGGGCTCATTTTAATCTGCTTGCGGTTACGAATTCGTTAAACGTTTGTGTTGGAAAAAATATGTTTCAGCAAAAAAACTTATTCATACGATAGCGAAATATATGCAGAGTCATCATCATTATCAGCCCATTTCGTTCCCACTGCTGGGACTTGTAGAGAGTATGGGCCATAATCCACCACGATGACCGAGTGCGGGTTGGTGGTTGTCACATTCTATCTTTGCATTTTGTGATAAATTCCTGAACATGCCGGTTTCCTCAAGATGTTTTCCTTCACCGTTTCTTGAGCGAGTGTTAAATCCGCACATAACTTAAGAAAGTCAACGAGATTCGAACTCGGGTGTGTCGGATCGAAAGTCACACGTGCTCCCACTGAGCCACATTCGCACTCAGAGTACAAAGTATATGTACTAAAAACATACGAAACGGGCGCTTGTTTTCTAAATATATATAAAAATTGTGCAATACTTACTAATATACAAAAATTGCGCATAAGTTGTTTGATTATTATGTCTGAGACTAAAATATAATTATGCCATATATTTAGGTACTATACGTTACTGTCAGTTACAAGATAATGGGGTTAAAAAAATATGATAAAGTTTGCATAAGAAACTAAACTCCTCAGGCAGTTACGCAACATAAATACAAAGATCAGATTAATCAAAACTTTATTAAAACGTAGGAAGTTATAGATACATCTACTTATAATGAGTATGTTTAAAAATACTAAAAACTTTAAATCAGATTTTATTGCAATTTCATAAGTACGTACCTATTTTATCGGCAATAAAATGTATAACAATCGAATACAATTTGTGTTTAATGCCTAGTTGGTATGTCAATTTTCCGCCACTATTCATACATACTGTTACTTATTCTGTAACATTTACATACAATTTTATTGCGAAAACCGACAAATCCAAATAAAATGACCGGTCTCTACATACATGCATCCAAATCATACGTCTTATGTTTTAAGATTTAACATATTTTAGATTACATTTATCCGTTTCAAAGTTCATTAGATACAGCTAAACACTTACATACATCCAATTATTTAAATACGTTTTTTAAATAAATCACATGCACATTTTTCACAACTAACCCTAGTCATCTACTATAAAAAAAATTACATAATTAGTCATAAAGTTTTGAAATATGCTGCATTTTGTAAATCGTTCACTTTGAAATTTTATGTGTAAAACGAAGGACAATAATAATATATGCAAACTATAAACTATTAATACTATCAATATGTATGAATAAAGAAAGTCCTTCAAGACAATGCAGGTAATGATATACATAAAAAACATATAAAATAAGAGATTTAACGCCATACATTAGGAATATAAATATAATAGCAAAATGATTCAGATTATATCTGTTTTAATTTCCACTCCGGCAAGTTACTATAATAAGTATTTGTTAGGATGACAACAACACATCCCAGTTTATTTCATTACTGTACACTTCCTGCTCAAGCCATAATTCGTAATTATCTTTGAAGTCGTCATCAAGCTCAATGTTTGTTTCTAGAACACTGTTTATATCTGTTTCAAGTGGAGTCAGATCTATTTCTTGGTCTCCACCTGTGCCATATCTTCTATGGTTGAAACGGTCCACACTGACTCTCAATGCACATTCCTCATCCTGGAAATCCCACGGCCTGGCATCCACATCATTACCAAACGCCCAGTCGTCATTCAACCTGTGACGGACTTTTGAGTATATTGCACTGATCGTTTTCATGTTTGTTTTCCTCCACTGTCTGCCGAGGTATTTGCTCTGCATTTTCAATAACTTTAATACATAAAACTGCATTAACGCATGCCTCACTTTCAGGGTTCTCTTTAAAATGGGAGCACTTTTGAAGACAACCAGCATCATTATTCTTGCATTCTTCCATTTTGTGAGTTTGTTTAGTATCCTCAGTAGGTTGATACAAGAGAAAACATTTCTCCAAGAGTACCAGACAGAGGTATCACCAATGTCCAAGCATTCTTTTGTCAATTCCGGTTGTTCTCCAATGACGCAGGCTGGGAAATCAAAGATTGGGATTGTATTCTTTGCTCCAACATACGACAAGATGTTCTGATTGAAGAATTTCAATACAAGGGGCATGCAGTTTGCATAAACCAGATGCTGGGACATAAATTCAAATTGGTAAACATGATTTAGCTTGAAGTGTTTTAAAAGAAGTAATAAAATTGCTGTCACAGCTTTGACAATGATTTCTTTGTGTCTGTTGACATCTATCCCGAGTTTCAGGGATTGAAGAACTGTCATGGGCATTTCTTCTGGAAGTAAATCGGCCATGATGTTAATTGAATAAGTTTTGGCAGTGGATGTGGGGGCAGCTGCTAGTAGTATTTTCAACAGGGCGATCATATATTGTGGTAAATTTGGCAACATAGCTCTGTATAAGATTTCTGCTTCAGTTTCTTCTACTTCTTTCTCACCCATTGTAAGAGGGTTTCTAGCAATCTCTAGTTCTCGATCTGCTTGGAGTTCAGAAAGGCTGGTGTACATATGCTTTTTTAATATATCTATTCCTTCATGAATTGGTTGTGGTAGCCCTGCAATGGTTCTCCTGTCACCAGGAAGAGAGTAACCAACAAACTTTATCCTCACATTTTCCAAAAACATGTCTATATCTTTTTGTCTTACTTTAGACAGCCATGGCAGGCTTCTAGGCAGTGGTGGTGGTGGGGGCGGGCTGTCGAATTGCTTGAAGTACATGTAGTATGGGCAATTTTTTGCCTGATTTCCCATTTGATCATTAGGTATATTCTGAAATTCCATTGAGTAGTCCTCAGAACCGTTGCCTGTTTCTTCTTTATCAACAAATATTTGTTCATCGGATTCATCCAAAGATGTCTGTTTCATGAATGTCTGTCTTCTTAGAGCCCTTTCATTTTCTTTCAGTTTTCTGTTTCCCGGGTTTTGGTTTTCCAACATGTCTGCAGCACTGGGAGGTGGAGAGCTAGCTCTCATGCCTTTGGTGATCTCAATGGTGTCTTCAGTTAGTGGCGCCAATCCGTGAGTGTCTCTAAGTTTGGCTTTCCTTTCTTTTAATTCTTTTGAACCACCCAAGTAAACTAGTAACACTTTCCATAGAAGCAGCAATACCTTCTTCATCGGGAAGTGAGGAGTTGTTCCTGCACATAAGTGTGTGACCATGCTCAATAACTTCACAGGCAGCAACTCCTCACCAAAAGGGGTACCAAGCTCTTCTTTGAAGTTCTTCACCAAATGAGAAAATTCAGAGTCATGTATATCTTTCTCAGTTCTCATATGTTCTGTAATCAAATACAGCACAGATAAGATAACTCGCAAGTTTGTGGAGTCTGCCAGAGATTCCGCCAGCTTTCTGGATGCTATAGCAGAACTGCTACGGACGATCTCGAGGTTTAGTAGTTCGACGAATGCGGAGAACGTTCCCATATCATACAGAGTCATGATATTAACGCGGGCCCAATGAGCCTGCTCCGCGTCGGACTGCATCTCGGCCCAGCATCCCTGCGCCAAGTAAAGGATACAACGCGTCGCTCGCATGCGGATTTCACTTACAGCAACGTCGAGATGCTCCAGTAATTTCATTATCACGGTGCGCTGTTGTTTGTTCGTGAGCCGCTGCCAACTGGGGCGGTAGTTAAATTCCTCCATAATATCCTCGAAAGCCTTTACATTGTGTTGATACTCAGGATGTTCTGTGTAGCTGTAGAGCTCGGCTATTTCGTTAGCTTGAGTGTCGCAGTCATCGTAGACAAAATCGAGCTCAGGGCTCTCCATGTCGTTGACACAATCCCCTTCTTCCATGGGGCGGCGGACGTCAGGCATTTTTGTGCCTCCTCGTCGACCGTTGCCGTTGGTTCCCATAATCAGGCACAATGTCGTTGTAAAACACGGTGATTTTACATTTCAGAATCAATAAAATGCAAAGTATTCAAAGAAATAATGTAATGGCAGACTTCACTCGATTGATTGGTTTTTAATCCAATGACATTGACAAATTAATAATATTGACATATTATGAGAGTACAGATAACAAAAATTAGGTATTCAACACACGGAAGTAAGAAGTAGAACGTTTTATTTATCTATATTTTATATTTCTTTCCAGTGCAGTACTGCTTTACCGACATTCAGTTATGAGTAATCTGTGCTGTGTTTGTACTCTTTAGTTCACTCACAAAGTTTTTGGAATTGGCATATTTTGGATTTTGTTGAATTGTCTTTGTATTTTGTTATATTTTTACCATTGCGATGCTCTGAATATTGTCCTACAATTTATTACCTAGTCTCAATACACAGGTAACAAACTAAACTCCTACAATCATTAAATTCTTATATCCGTATCGCATTTTCTTGTTGATAATACCCGACAACGACGACCAACAGACACACCTTTTTCTCAGATAGGTATACAAATTGCGCTAAACTTTCAGCCTCACAATGGCCGAGCTAGCGGCGTTACTGCAGACGGACATCCCTGAAGGGCGGACAAACCTCACAGACAGCCACACGAATCTGGAACGTGTAGCTGATTATTGCGAGGCGAACTACTTCCAGTCTGAAAACAAACGTCTCGCCTTGGAGAGCACCAAAAACTATACCACGCAATCACTGGCCAGCGTCGCGTATCAAATAAACACACTTGCATACAACTTCCTCCAGCTCCTCGAACTACAAACAATGCAGTTGTCAGAAATGGAAGGCCAGATGAACCACATTGCTCAAACTGTAGCAATTCACAAGGAAAAAGTAGCTCGAAGGGAGATTGGTGTGCTGACAGCAAATAAAGTAACCAACAGGAACTACAAAATCATTGCTCCAGCTAATCCTGAGAAGCCAATCAAGTATGTGAGGAAGAGCATTGATTATACAGGTTTGTAAACTTAGTATAACCTATTATTTTCATTATATACATAGCAAACTATTATTGCCAAGCTGAATGAATTTAGCCAAGTGGTACCTCGGTGTGACTATCTAACATACTGGACTAACCATCACAAACTTCCCACCTACTTGTTACTTGTTGGGCAGTCCGCAACTAAGTCATTAACTGAAATGATTACTATGTAGCAATGAGCACCAGCTGCATAAGTTCCATCAAATTTTAAAACTCCATAGTAAGAGCGAGTATTTCAAATTGTAAGGTGATAAGCCCAGTGCTGTTCTATGTCTGTTTAGTACTTCCCAATTAATCATTCTCAGAGACTCATATTATAAGCTGATGCTTATGCTGATTATTATGAATGAAAATTTTAGTATATGTAATAATATGTACATGTAAAAGATTTTGTTCCACAAGGGCTGAACTGATTTGGATGAAATTCAGACATTTTATCCCGGAAAACTTGTCCAAATAGGTGAAACATTTTAGAAAGAGAATAATTTGTGTTTTGTGCACTAAAATAATACACATCAACTTGATTCAAAAATTATATTCTCTTCTATTTCAGCATTGGATGACATTGGTCATGGTGCACGTTGGAATGCGGCCACGACCGGTACACCGCGCGGCCGGCGCTCGGGCTCTGCCCCTAGCGCTGCGCCCTTGCCTGCGCCTACAACTAAGCCTCCAACACCTCCAGCTGCTGTTAGAGCAGCGTCGGCTGCTAACACCGGTACTTTGGGACGTGGCACACTAGGTAAAAAAATAAAATGTGCCTCTTTACCTGCTGCTTAATGAAGAAAAATCATTGACTCACTTTTGTTCGTAATTAAGAATTCAATTAGTTTATTTTTTCTCTCTTATATCTGTTTATAGCTCTGGTAGGGAGTCAAGAGTCAACTACATGCCTCTAATTTTGTATATGTTAAGAATAGTAAGTTCTTTACTACGACAATCTTCCTGTACTACCCCATTATGGAAAAATACTTGCTTATTTCTTTCAGTCTTCATAAAAAAATATGTGTCATCAGGAGAATTGGCACCAAAATAAAAATTAAAAACCAACAAGTTTAGGTCAACAGTCGTAATAACACAATTAAATCGATTTCTAAACCGTAATATATACATATGTATGTATTTATTACTATTTATAGAATCAACTCGCACTACACCTTGCATGATGAGTCATGCACCAATAAACACAGTAGTTGTAGTCAAATTATAATCATAAGCTACATACACGTTATTGTGACATAATTGAAGGCGTGAATTATTAGCAAAGGTTACACTGAAAAACATTATTTTGTAACGTTGCTGCTTTGACTTACTAAGGATTATAAAGAACCTCCGGTAAGATTTAGAAATCTCATTGACGAAATGCTGGAAGGCAGAAATGTTCATTTTCAAATCTCATACCTATATTTAAAATTGTTAAGTAGATTATGGTTAATTAATTTTGTATAATAATGACATGCCTAACATAACATACATTGTTATAATTTGGTCAATGAATGAATTGAATTGTCTAGGGTAAGGCGTGTGTCAATAAGAAAAATAAGTTAAAATAGTTCTTTTATCTCAAAAGTTTATTTGCTTCACAAAACACAGCAGTGTCCCACTAATGTCCCTTATAAATTCAGGTGCACTACAGTAATGTACAGTGTTATAATTCCAGATACACACTTAGTAATGTACAGTGTGTACCTGGAATTATAAGGGACATAATGTCCCTGAACTTTACTGTATTTTGTGACGCAAATAAACGTTTGAATAAAAAAATATTTTTGTTACTGGAATTATAAGGGACTTGATTATAGCAGACACTTTTGATATTTAACGATTTTACGTCAATCAATGAAAACATTGACGTCAGATGACGTAGAATCGTCCCCTTAAGCTGATATAAGAAGGATAGAAGAAATTTGGTTGCTCTAGCAGTTGGCTCGGTGGCCCAGTGGTTAAGGCGTCGGGACGGTATTCTTAAGACGCAGGTTCGATCCCTGCCCGAGCAATATTATTTTTCTACTTCCTGATCATTAAAAAAAATTTTAAGATGTTGAAAACTTCCAATCTCGCAATACAGTGTTAATAGTACTTTGCATGGTATTAAAAGTTCTGGGTGGCTCTGCAATTTTTATGATCAAGCGTGGCGCTTACCATCAGGCGAACGACTTGCTCGTCTCATTGTTTTCAGTTGCATAAAAATAAAGATTTATGATTACTTGTGTGTACACAGGTAAATCATCTCGGGAGTACCGCACGCCGCCGGCGGTCGCGCCTCCCCAAGTGCCCTCACACTACGCGCCAAATTACCCGCGTCGCCCTCCCGGATACTCCACATTACCCGTCGCACAACCACAGGTTAGTAACAGCACTAACAAGCGGCAATTCTCCACTGATACGATGATTTACACTGATTTATAGCTCTCAATGTTTAGTACCATCTGAAACACTGGCCAATGCTGATTTGATTTTAATTTTCTTGTTTCTCAGGTTGGTATGGTCATGCCGAATCAACACCAAGCGCAGACGACCTACTCTACGCAAGATTTGCATTCCAGTATGCCACGTAAGTAGACCCTTCATCAAATATTTTTCAAAGCTCTTCGCCTATTAAATTCCCAAATTGGGACAAGGTTCCTTTCACAGGAAGAGAGCAAACTTTGCTAGTTATGACTTTTTAAACCCCGACGCAAAGAGGAGGAGTTTAAGAAGTTTGACCACTATGTGTGTCTGTCTGTGGCACCGTTGCTCAATGGGTGAACCGATTTGGATGCGGTTTTTTTTATTTGATAACAGTTTTCTAGCGGTGGTTCTTAGATGTTTTATGAAAATCGCTTCAGCCTTTTTTTACTTTTCATAGGTTTTTCGTATCGGGGATTTTTTTAATTTTAGTTTACTGAAATTCGCTTGTGTTTATAGGTTCAGACCTTAATTACTTTACTTTTGGCTCTTTGCTTATAAATTAATTCCTTTTATAACTTTTGATTAATGCTGGAACTGGCTGCTTGAAGATGTTGTGTCTGGCACTTTAGTGAATTTTTTATAAATAAATTGACCCTCTACAAACTGAAAAGAAATCACTTTTACAAAAATAAGAAACTGAAAAGGCTTACAACAGTGTGTTGATTATAGATAGTAGCACAAGTGCTGCCTTTCTATTACCAATGAATAAATAATTTGCAACTAGTTTGACATTGTGTTATGTTAATCGTAATTTATACTTCGTTGTTTAGTGTTATATTTTACACATTTTAAAAGATTGAAAAAAGAGACATCCCACAGAGTTTAAAATCATGATATTTTTAGATACAACCAGCTGACCCGGCAAACGTTGTTTTGCCATATAAATTAAAAAAAATTATAAAAAAAAAAATTGATGTTGGCCGATTCTCATAGATACCGGATAAGCACAAAAATTTTTATCAAAATCGGTCAAGCCGTTTCGGAGGAGTATGGCAACGAAAACTGTGACACGAGAATTTTATATATTAGATTTTCGACGAATTTTAATTGATTTGTATTGTGTATAATAACGTTTAAAAGTGCATTTTTGTGCCTATTTAAATTATCTATACTATTTAATTTATTCTTTACTTTTTTTTTCTTTAATTTTAGCCCCACCTTCTCCGCTGATTGGCTCAGATGGAGAGCACAGCCAACATTCCTCAAGCCTGCCTGGACAGGTTAGTCTAAAAATCCACTTACATACGATTGACTATTTTCCTAGCGAATTGGATCCCTTTTCAATTGGAGTTTTGCTAACCTTGAGGAGTTCGTCAAGGTTGAACCTCCTCAGTACTTCTAAATTATTTAAAAGATTTCGGTGTTCCTTTTGAACTACGACAGTTTTTTATTTCGACACGACACTTCGAAAATATATAGTTCGACTAATCATTGTTTTGACTGAACATAATTCGACAACACAAACATTCATCTAGCGCTTCGCCGGCCGGTCGAACTATATTTTTTCGAAGTGTCGTGTCGAAATAAAAAACTATCGTAATTCAGAAGGACACCCAAAAGATTTCGATGTTTCTACTGTAATAAGTTGTTACTTTAATAAACGTTATTATTTATAATATAGTATGTTGAAATATTTGAATGTCTGCTGAATACTGATTGAATACTGTGCCTGTAACTAATTTTAAATTTTTTAAGTATTCTCACGAATTAATTTTTTGGCTTGATTTCCCAACTGTACTGTCTGTTACTATGAATTTGTGCAAGTTTTTAAGAACATACGTTATATTTATAATAATAAATGTATATTTATTATTTACGTATGTATGTATATTTTTTATTATGTATATTTATTAGTTACATTATTTGGTATGTATATACCAAATAACGTAACTTCACAAACAACTTTTATCATAAAATTTTATTGTAACAGCGAAATATTGCCAACATTTTAATTTTTCCTGTGAAGCCTGATGCCATGTTTAATCTCAGTTCATACATTTTTCAATCTGTCTACCCAACTTCACAATTGACAAATAATAGTGTTTTATAAATTTTATATATATATGTTAGTCTATAATGTATTTGTGATATGGGCCTCTGATGAATCTACGATTACTCTATGATTACTCTACTCTAAGAGCAAGTGTGGCTCAGTGGGAGCACGTGCGACTTTCGATCCGACGCACTCGAGTTCGAATCACGCTGGCCTGCGGGGCCACTGACTTTCTTAAGTTAGGTGCGGATTTAACACTCGCTCTAAAAACGGTGAAGGAAAACATCGCGAGGAAACTGGCATGTCCAAGAATTTTCCACAAAAAGTCAGGGACATGTGACATCCACCAACGCGCACTGGGCCAGCGTGGTCGATTATGGCCCACCCTCTCTCTATGAGAGGAGGCCCGTGTTCCAGCAATGGGAATGTGATGGGCTGATGATGATGACTCTACTACTTTTTTATCATCATCATCATCAGTTTCTGTTACTTTTCTATCATCATCATCATCAGCCTATTTATTACGTTCCCACTGCTGGGACTCAGGCCTTCCCTCATAGAGAGAGTATGGGCCATAATCCACCACGCTGGCCCAGTGCGGGTTGGTGAACGTCACATGTCTTTGAATTTTTGTGAAAAATTCTTGGACATGCCGGTTTCCTCACGATGTTTTCCTTCACCGATATTAGAACGAGTGTTAAATCCGCACATAACTTAAGAAAATCAGTGGTGCGGGGCCAACGGGATTCGAACTCAGGTGCGTCGGATCGAGTCGCACATGCTACCACTGAGCCACACTCGCTCACTACGTACGTACTCGCTCGTACTTTTCTATGATTGCCTGAAATAAATGAATTTATCATTATTATTAATCATCTATTACAGTCGTTCAATTTCCAGCGCGCGTCGTCGTCGTCGGCGGGCGGCGGGTCGCTGCGCGGCGGCTCGGTGTCGCCGCCGCTGCCGCCGCCGCCCGCGGACGACGAGCTCGCGCCCGAGGGGTTCGGCCGCCCGCACCAGCATACCATCAACGTGAGTCTGATACTGTTTTCTGCCCCGACCCCGCGCCCGACAAGCGAACACGACTTTGTGGCCTTATCATATTTTAACAATTTCTATTAGATATTTATTGTAGTATACGTTGTAGTGTTCAATAATCTAATGAGGAAGATGTAAATGTAAATTAATCGCGTTTTTTTGTCTTAAAAACTTCATCCAATTATAAATGCGAAAAAATTATGTCGATATCTTGTAAGGTTTTTTAAATCGATCAATTTTGGACTTCCTAAAAACTTCCTCTGTCCGGTAACCGTTGTGACGTCACACCGCCGCACCCGGTCGCAGGCAGCGGGCGCGCGCATTCAATTTAACAACCCTAGCGCGACCGCCGAGCGTAGGTATGAAAAGTGAAGTACATACATGAGATTGACTTCTGTACTTATCTGTTTTGGACTTCATGACCAGGAAGTTGGAAGTGACCAGGCTTTTCAGTCATGCTCACTCAAATGTCTTTGCTTGCGGCGGCTCTGTGTGTCGGGTGACTTCCTCCTCCCTTCCCTCGAATATGGTTGAGGGTGATGGCTGGTCCACAAGTCATACTCGTGAACGGGTGCTGCTTGTGGGGACTGATCTGGTCTGTCACTCTAATTATGGTATCTATATACCTATTTATATATTACTTATATTGTCATGTTACTGATACCAGGCCTAGCGCACTCCGCACTGTAGGTACGAAGCTACAAGTACATAGCCGGACACCGACGGCGGGTCGCGCGTCGTTACACGTGCCGCGTCAGTAGAGATAAGAGCTATGCGATAGAAAGAGAGACACGAAACAAATGCTTGTGCTTTTTTTTCTGTGAATCGAACCCGCAACCTCAGTGGTGTATGAGATTTGAGCCAACCTATTTTTTTCTTTTTTTTTTTTACCCTTAATAGATCTATGTTTGGCCACTAACTCGCCTGATGTGAAGCGATGATGTGGCCTAAGACTGCGCGCAATCGCAATTGTGTGCTCAATCACTACACCACAGAGGCTGTCAAAATATGTAATACTATGATTATGGGACATTTCCCTCGCACTTCTAGTTTCACATTGTGTTATGTTAATCGTAATTTATACCTCATTGTTTAGTGTTATATTTTTAGACATTTTAAAAGATTAAAAAATAAGGACATCCTCGCTGAGTTTCTTGGTGCTATCGTATTTCCGAAGCACTGGTAAGAGACAGAGGGAAAGAAATAGGTAGACATGCTAACCTTTTTTTCAAAGACATCTTATTTAACGTATTTAAGTTGATTTGTATGATGTGTATATGACGTTTGAAAGCGCATTTTTGTGCCTATTTAATAAAAATATCTCAAGACTTTTTAATTTTGAAAAGTTCTGGGTGGTACTGCAATTAGTGGCAGGCGTGGCGCTTTCCATCAAGCGAACGACTTGCTGAAAAATAAAAACCTATAGAACAAGATAAATCCACAGTATTCGAACGCGGTGCCGGCCATCGTCCCGGATGAAGATGACCTGCCAGGATGGGTGCCGAAGAACTACATTGAGAAGGGTATGTTTATATATCTAATCCTTTTAGCATTTACACAAGTTAGTATGTAATCAACAAGCATTTTTGACCATCTAAGTTGCACCGATTAATCGACTAGCAACCGCCCGCGACTTCGTTCGCGTCGACATATAAAATATGAGGAGGTTCTTTTCAAAACTTGACTAAAAGCTTTCTTCTTTTCTGGACTTTAAGCTTTCTATCAGTAAAAGAGTTTTCAAAATCGGATTAATCGTTCCAGAGATTACCTCAAACATACAATTTTACTTCTTTACAATATTAGTAATGGTATAAATTTCAGTTATTAGTTTAGGCATATACAAAACGCTCAATCATCGGCTTGTTACCATTTTTTAACCCCCGACGCAAAAAGGAGCGGTGTTATAAGTTTGGAACCGATTTGGATGCGGTTTTTTTATTTGAAAGCAGGTTTTTTAGCGGTGGTTCTTAGACATGTTTTATCAAAATCGGTTCAGCCGTTTTTTACTTGATATAGGTTTTTGTGTCGGGGGTTTTTTTTAATCTTAGTTAACTGATATTGGCTTGTTTGATAATTATTTCCGTTCCATCAAATAAAAAAGTAATGAAAAAAGATTTAACGTAATATAGTGTCTATAATTCAGGCTTTAAATCCAAAAACAGGCATTTCTATAAATACAGGCATATCAGTAGAACCACATATTATTATTTATATATTTTTAGACGGGTCTGAGCAGCCGCTCAACTGTCGTCTCTCTCTAGATCTATGTGCTCCATCTTAGGCCACATCATCGCTTCACATCAGGCAAGATAGTGGCCAAACATAGATCTATAAAGGGTAAAAAAAAAATAGGACACTATTTTTAAGTTAATTATAAACTGTTAGTGCTTGATAAAATAAAATACATACACTACGTGCGCTTGACTCCTGCTTCAGTTGAAATATGTTTTATGCTAGCGCCACACTCTCGCTCGGCGCCCTTGAGGCGCTCGTCACGGTGATGGGTCCGCACTGCTCCGTACCTCCATCGCTCTGTGCTGGCAGGATGTGATCGAGGTACACGGACGGTGCCTTATGCCTAGATTTCACCAAAAATTGCGATGGCTCCGCCGTACTTGAGTCTTGACCCCGACACGATAAAGCACAATTACTATCCTAGTGTCCTTTTCAATAGTGCACTTTCCACTTCACATCTCCATTTTAGACTCGGCCTTATCAGGTTTTTATCCTTTATCGTATTAGATTCTACTGCATGATTTACGTCGTATCAATCTAGCAGAGCCATCGGTGTCGGTGTGATTTCCCCCGATATTCTATAATGTAGTCCAAATTCGGAGATTTTAATGAAAAGCTCAACTGCAACCTATATCGGTCGGTTGTTGGTGAATTCTGGTGAAATCAGGCATTAGATGTCTTCATACCCTAAAGAATTTGACAAACGTAATAAACTGAATATCCCTTTTTCTCTTATGCAGTGGTGGCTATCTATGACTACTATGCAGACAAAGAAGATGAGCTGTCATTTCAAGAGAGTGCGGTCATCTACGTGTTGAAGAAAAACGATGACGGCTGGTGGGAAGGTGTTATGGATGGCGTGACTGGACTATTCCCGGGAAACTATGTAGAACCTTGCGTCTAGGGACCAATTTGAAAGACCTCTGAGTTGAGTGAAGCGTGAAAATGAAGGCAAATATGTTTTGAAAATTGTTCGTTTTAAATATTGTAATATCCATATCGGTTATTAATTGATTTAAGTGTAAACTAAGTAAAGTTGTTATCATGTTAGGGTTAATTACGAACACAGAACTAAATTAGAAACGAAATATGCGTAGATGGTAAATAAAGTAAACTTTAATTCACGCCAATAATATTTTAAGTGTCATATAATTCAGTAATTATAATTCTACTATCTATAGTATTAAGGCCTGCGCACACGACCAGTCGTCCGCCTCATGGCTGTTCACGGCTAGGCTGACTTATCGCGGACTTAACGCAAACAACGCTTGTTTTTCATGTACCTGTTTTTAAGGTTTTTAACAATAAAGTGTTTATCTATCTATCTTTATATATATGTATATTATACCTATTTATACATATATTTATAATTTAATTTGCATTTCTTTCAAAAAACCACCGTCCTTCCAAATTATGTTAGTCCTTTCTATTCAAAGGTTGTCTGGAAGAGATCGCTTTGAGCGATAAGACCGCCTATTGTTATGCTGATTACTGTGAAATTTACTTGTTTTTCATGTACCTATATTTAAGGTTTTTAACAATAAAGTGTTTATCTATCTATCTATCTAACGCTCCATCATTTTTGTACGCAAGAACGAGCGAGGTATATTTTTGGCGTTGGCGTATACAATTTAATTCCACGTACTGCTCGTCGCGTCGTCTGCGCAAGCCTTCAGTAGAACGTAGAAGTATGGTAGGTATCTATTTAATTTGTAGAAGTATGACTTAGCAAGTCTTGTTATTGGATATGACCTATTTATAGTCTAGGTAAGCTAGAAATGTTGGTACGTAATTTGTAAGTTTAGATTCTTGTAGGACATACTATTTTATGCAATTCTAAATTTTACAGTAATCATAAGTAATGTGTATGATTTTGTACCTAAGTTTTATTGAGATTAGTAAGCTTGAATATTATGAAATAAAAAAAGTTTATCTTCGTACAGTACATTTAATTTTTCATAAGACTATGCATTATCCATAGATTGTAATGTGTAACTTATATGTAAAGAATTCATTTATATCAATAAATACCTCAGTATACAATGTTTCATTTATTTCACAATTTAGTGCAATAAAACGATAGGCAGCATCATATACTTTGACAACTTTGATACGATTTCTTATACCTTCTCTCTTAAATCATTTCGATCCTCCTTATGGAGGTGTATTTATATGCATCACTTGACATAAGTTTTGCAGTGTGATATTGGGCGCACGGATTTTCTAGCATGAACGCAAATGCCCTAAATAGTAATGAATATGTAAAACTACTTAATATTATAATTGAACGTTACACTCACAGTAGGTAGTCTTTTAATCCATAAATTGGAGTTTCTAGGATATCCGTGAAAATGGATTCAAGGTCTGCGCGGACGATACACATTTAAAAAAAAATACATCGTCCTAATTCTCGCATATTAAATATAAGTACTCGGCGGACCGTACGTCGCCGTCTGCGCAGCCCCCGTACCCATATGTCCCTCAAGCGTCAATCGTATATCGTGTTGATCTCAAATTAAGGTATACCTTCACTGCGACTAATGAGATACCGACTAATTATTATCGATTCAGGCAAGAGATCGAATTAATGTCATTCATTTATACCAACATATGATAACTACAAGTTGAGATAAACTTAATGGGACAATAAATGGCATCATAAAATATTGTCGCAGTGAATTCATACCTTAAACTGAACTCAACACGATATACGATTGGCGCTTGAGGGACATATGGGTACGGGGGCAGGTCTCAAACAATATTTTACGTATGAATATGAAAATAAAATTTCACGACATGTTAAGCAAATATAATTTACTATAAAATAGGTCCTTTAATAAATGAAAATTTGCGAACTAAACTTCCTTCAGATTATTAGAAAATAAAAATAAATCTAATTGATACAAGTAGATTTTTCACAGAAAGTGCAGATTATTGTAAACCATAGAAAACTTCTGCATACATGGATTATATACAGGTGTGGCAAATTTTTGGAACTATCAGGGTAGGTCTTCCTATCAGGAATATTTCCCTCAAAGTAACCGAAATTTCGAAAAATACATACTTCCTTACAGCAAGGGCAAAGGTACCTTGAAGTATCCAAAATTTTGCCACACCCTGTATAATATTCTAGTCTGAATGAAGTGAATCTAAATTTTCATTAAAGACATTAATTACACAATCTAGGAGCCATCGAAGTTTATCTCTATATTAATCACAAAGAATATTTTGCTCATGCTAGAAAAAAATCATCTGGTTATTTTTATGAACAAATAAGAGAATTCCACTACAATCTAACAATTTATTCGTAATTCAACTTAAATTGGTAAAGTCCTTACCTTACTTTACTTACACATTACCTTAACCTAATATTAAAGTCCTACAAAAGTGACTAAAAGCATAGTCAATCGATTTATGGATGCATGAATTGACAGATGAATAAAAATAATTAATTTTTAGAAAAAAACAGAAACCGACTTCAATCTTCGAAGTCCAAGGTCGCATATCGATGAAATTTATATGGGACCACTTCGTAGCTATACTGAACCCGACGCAAAAAGATTTTTTCAAATCGGTTCATAAATGACTGAGTTCTGAGGTAACAAACATAAAAAAAAATACAATCGAACAGAGAACCTCCTCCTTTTTTGAAGTCGGTTAAAAACGCTTTTTAACATTATCATTCAAGCTGCAATGTGACAGGCTGGCACCTCTGCCTACAGTTGTCCATAAGTTCTTTGATGAACAAGATAAGCTTTATCCACAACTTCTCCAGCTATTTCTACATCCTGCTAAACCCTTAACGTATTCTTTCGAAAAACATCTTGGCAAGATCTCCCTAGTATATGAGAGTGCGTACTATGAAGAGGTCAAGCTGTATCTCCGTAGTCACCCAGCCGATTTTGATGAAACATATACACATATAGTCTATGTTAGGACTAATGCTACCAAACCCTGAAAACCGCATTAAAATCCGTTCAGCAGTTTCCGAGTCTATCGATGATAAACAAACAGACAAAAATTCTACAAGCCGCTGGATTCATGTTCAGTACCTTCTAAATAGTCAATCCCAGTTGGATATTTAAAAATATTTTAAATGAATTGGCTCAGTTCCATTTTCATAATAGTGTAGATAAAGCGTTGCATATAGTTGTTGACATTCTACATGTGAACGAGTTTTATAAGAATCTCTCAATTTCTCCCAGTTTTATTTTCTAATATAAAATATCAGCATCCATAATTCGATTAGCACCGCATCCCTAATGTTTCCCTATTTCAATTATTCCTTGTCATCTAAATCCATATTTTCTGTTGAGATAATGTCTTTAACCTCATCTTTTGTCTCTTCTAGTTTGGCCTTTTCTTCTTCCGTTACAGGTTCAGATTCTTTGACGTCTGGCTTCTTTTCTTCATCTTCGTTTTTATTTTCTTTTTTCGTTCTGAGAAACGAAACATCCTTTTTTAGTTTTTGGGCAACACTACTAAGTTTTATAAACATACTAGAGACCGCCCGCGACGTCGTTCGCGTCCGCATAATAAAATACAGCCTATAAGCACTCGGGGATAGTGTAGCTTTTCAAGAAATAATTTTCAAGAATGGATGGATCAGTAACTACTGATCCAATTTTGAAAATTATTTTTTGAGAATTACTCCCAGATTACTCACAACTTTACCTCTTTATAATATTTGTATAAGGTGACTGAGATAAACTTACTGCGTGTTGGCGGGTCCATTCACGATTTCCACAACATCATCGTCTTCATATTTGATGTTGACAACTGCATCAACTTTGGCTTGGATGCTCTTCAAAGCGGAATGGAATATTTTAGAGCTTGCCTGAAAAACACACAAGAATTTTATAAGTCTGCTATCTAAAATAAGTACAGGGATTTGTTTTGTCGAATGTTTCGTCATGATTTTTTAGTGAATTTACAGACTTTAAAAAAAAGGAGGAGGTTCTAAATTTGATTGTTTTTTTTATGTTTGTTACCTCAGAACTCCGTCATTTATAATCTATGTTGGGTTCAGTATAGCTACAATGTGGTCCCAATAAATTTCATCGATATTCGACCTTAAACTTCGAAGTAAATCAGAATTGAAGTCATTATTTTTTTGATACAAGTGTATACTTGTTACGACTAAACAATTGAACTGATCTTGATGAAATTTGGCACAGAAATAGTCTGTATCCCGGAGGAGATAGGATGATTTTCATCCCAATTTAACACGTATTTTCCGAGGGATCGCGATATGAAATAGTTTCAAATGTTTGTCAAAGCTATCAAATGTTTTTAGTTACCGTAAGCGAAGTGATCCTGGCCCTCGCAGCGGCCAGACTGGCGCTGACGTCACTGAGCTGGTTGGTTGCGCCGCGCTCGGCTTGCTGGATGGAGGCGGCGGCTTGCCGCGCCGAGCGCAGCGCCGCGCGCGCCTGCTCCAGCGCCGACTCCAGCCGCGCGCGCTGCGCCGAGCTCCGCGCCTCGGCCGCTACTAACGCGCCGACGTCGACCACGCGGGACTTGTACATCACGACGCCTGCGGAGTTCAACTTCGTTAGGAGTAAAAGTTCTTTTCACTTCAGCAGCTCAAACATGTAGGTTTTGCTGCCTGAAATCAGTGAGCAAAATGCGATTTTGCTCACTGAGTGAGACAAAGTAACTTTTTAATTTTTGTTTTCAGAAAGCCGCGATTATCTTATTCCGCCTTGGGTTAATCATGCAATTCGAAACATTCACACTCTATCTCTTTCCCGCCATTAGAAACAGAGAGAGACAAAGACCAGCCCTTTCGAAGTTCCGACTGTTCCGATTTTGAATTCGACCTCAAAGACAAACACGTTCGGAATTACGTACTAACTAAAAAAAATTTGCCAAAAGATAATTATGTCTTTTAATGTAATTTATTGAATTTTTAACTTATTGTTGTATTTAAACGAAAATGTATTTACTGCAAATAAAACTGATATATTACCTGTAATATTTATTTCTAGTTTCATTAATGTTACGTAATATATTTTATCTCCTAAAGTGTTCTCGCTGCTGAAGTGAAAAGTTATGTGTGTTACACGAGAGCAAAGTTTTTTGCATCTCGTGCCTTTGAATCCCTCGCCACACTCAGGATTCAAAATCAGCACTCGCAGCAAAAAACGACTTTGATCTCTTGTTGCACAAATAACTATTATTCAATTTTGCCATCACAGACGCACTTATGAACCTCTGTTATTACACTGACTCTACCAATAGGAAAAAGAACACACCCAGAAGATACGTTGCTTTATCTATATTCATTCTAGGCGAATTATCATTACTACTACATTTTCTTCAATATCAGAATCGAATGGCCTAATGTGTTCGGATGGGGATAGTCTCTGTTTGTTAGGTACCTATAATAGGGGATCGGACAACTTTTCAGAAAGTATTTTATATTAACTACAATTAATATACATATATAGCCATGAAAAATACTATTTTAATTAAATAACGCTCTAAAAGTACCTAAAACTATGTTTAAATATTATGTTTCAAATATTGCCGCGTAAAAGGTCACCTCAAAATTTGTGACGCCATATGTAGGTAGAAAACGACAATCTCTTCGAAATAAAACTTGCAAAGAGATTTAAATACGTTTTGTTAAGTTTGGGGACGATATTGTAGTAATGGAACGAAAAAATTAGCAAAAGTACATTTTATGAAAAGCAAAAACGTAAAATAAACACAAGCTTGACCCACGGCATTTGCCTTCAAATGACGTCATGCGCTGGATTGTTGTTTCGTTTGAGATGAAGAACAGATTAAAAATGTCAGAATTATTTATTGATTTAAAAATATACATCATTATTATTTCACAAAAATATTGATAGAATGATCTTTCTGGTTCGACGAACATTCGTTCTAACTACGTTTTAGATTTTTTATCGATTACTGTCCGATCCGCTATTGTATTGCTGCTCTTGTTTACTCATGCTGTGCACACATGGTTAGGGTACTGTCTAGTTCACAACTTCAAGTTTAAATGTTGTTATAATGTATATTTTTCTACTGTATCCTGTTTTGTGTTCCATAATAAATACATTTAAAACGGCAAGAAACTGAGGAGCATTTTTTTGCAGATTATGCCTATTGGTCGGTTGCGAGAGTAGCGTTTTATTTGGGCGTCTTGACTTTGTGAACCTTCTGTACGTAGTACTATTGTCTATTCTGTATAACAAAGTGAGGAAAGAATTCATATATACGAATACCGAGACTTAAGAGTGAATAGGCACCTCATGGGTAAACGTGCTCCACCTTAGACCGCAACTACGCTTACCATCAGGTGAGTTGTTGTCAAACGTGAGCCCATTTAATCATTAAAAAAAACTTGATTTTATGACATCTGAAATATTGTATATTATGTATGTGTATTCTGGCAAATAAACAATTATGATTAGAAAAAATAAAGGTGCCAATACTAAAACTGATACCTAGTACGGGTGTTTCAATAAAAGCAATCAGTAACACCCTCAATTTTTGTTCACACATAATATTGTTAAGTGAGATGAATTTTGTTGCATTATGGAATTACTGAGGGTTAACTTACCAGTATCGCTAACGTCTTTAGTCTCGCCCGGTGCACTCGTACCATCCTCTTCGGTAGCCCTGTTGAAGACGGGCAGCAAGTCGCGGTTGCCTGTAGCGATGGTCTGCTCCAGTTCCGCAATCTATGAACAAATATATGTTTGACTATTTCTACTTGAAACTACTAAAGCCGCGTTCAGAAATGGGTAAATGTTCACGAGTGAATACTTGTCAGTTAATCTCAGTGATATGCCAAGTTAAAAATTAACTAACGCCTTTCTGAACGGGCATCGAGTAATACAATGAGCCAGCCAATCAAAACCAATCATTTTCAAGACCGAGATTTCCCGCGCTTTTGTTTATCAGATTTAACAGCGTTATTTTGGCTAACATCGGAATTTTACCTTATATTTTGCTTCAAATACACAAACCGCTTATTTAATTTATATGTACAAAAAATCAATGCAAAAATATTGCAAAATGTAAAGGAAAATGACAACTGACAACTATTACCTGACAGGTGAGAATCGTAACCCGCTTTTTTATCGGTGAATATTTTCACCTGTCAGGTGAACTTTTACTCTCCCCAATTGGTTTTCTGAACGGCTCAGGGTAAATGTCAATTTTCACCTGAGTCATTTCTGAACGGCGTTAGGGTAATAATTACATTAACTGGGTGATTTCTGAACGCGGCCTAAAGATCACTTTGAAAATAACATAAATCTTGATTTGTATAGAAACTTTAGAATAACCTGATATATGATAAACTGCTCAATAACATTTCCTTATTAGCCGACTTCAAAAAGGAGGAGGTTCTCTGTACGATTGTATTTTTTTTTAATGTTTGTTACCTCAGAACTCCGTCATTGATGAACTGATTTGAAAAATTCTTTTTGCGTCGGGTTCAGTATAGCTACGAAGTGGTCCCATATAAATTTCATCGATATGTGACCTTGGACTTCGAAAATACATTGAAGTCGGTTTTTGTTTTTTTCTAAAAATTGATTATATTACCTATAAATATATGTTAACCTAAAGAAACTTCTTTTTGTGTACTTACATGCGCTGGAACTTCGTTAGAAACGACAGTAGAGTCGAGTGGCAAATCTTGGATCGCCTCTGGAGTTCCAGACGCAAGGTCCTTGATAGCCTGCATCAGAGATCTGTAAAAAATGTCAACCAATAATTTTACAATTATAGATGTCTTGTTAGATTTCAATGGTTAAGATATAAGAGTAAAACATTTTTAACCGACTTTAAAAAAAGGATGAGGATCTCAATTTGATTGTATTTTTTTATGTTTGTTACAGCAGAACTCCTTCATTTATAAACCGATTTAGAAAATCTTTTTGCATTCAGTATAGCCACAATGTGAAACCATATAAATTTCATCGATGTTCGACATTGGACTTCGAAGATACATCAGAACTGAAGTGTTTTGTTTGTTGTTATAAAATGAATTATATTTTCTTATTTCGATTGTTTTTTGCGTGAAAAAAGCTCTCAGTATGAAACATGAAAGTTTATACTTATCTAAAGACAACATATAAACCTGCTAGGGATATAATTAATTTTTAGAAAAAACAAAAACCGACTTCAATGTATCTTCGAAGTCCAAGGTCACATATCGATGAAATTTATATGGGACCACATCGTAGCTATACTGAACCCGACGCAAAAAGAATTTTTCAAATCGGTTCATAAATGACGGAGTTCTGAGGTAACAAACATAAAAAAAAATAAAAAAATACAATCGAACAGAGAACCTCCTCCTTTTTTGAAGTCGGTTAAAAAGCAGGCTCGTTAACGGTACTCACTTGTAGTTAAACACATCCTTAACGCAGACCTTCTCCAATATGGCGCGTATCTGCGAGCGGGACAGCTGAAGGCCCAAGCTCATGAACAGGTTCTGTAGGTCCTTCTTGTTCATGGTGCCCCCGCGGGACGTGTCGAAGTACACGAGGGACAGGAGCAGGTAGGGGTCAGACGGGAGGTCGACGCCGCGCCCGCGCCGCCGCGGCTCCACGCTTCGCTCGTCGTCGCTGTGAGAGTCCTACAAGACAATGTTTGGAATGAGACTTTCTTCATTGTGAACAAGTACTTACTGGGTAAGCGTGCTACATTTTCGACCACATCGTCGCTTCCCATCAGGTGAGATCGTGGTCAAACGCTGACCCAGTCAGATGTAAAAAAAATAATAAAAATTTTACTATGATATGTATGGTATGTGGTGTATGGTGTATTGTACTGCCATAGTTAAGGACTGTGTATTAAATTGGTATACACTTCAAGAGTTTTTCTATTCTATTCTATGTTATAGTTAATATTTATAATGAATAATTAAGAATTTTTAAAACTTCCCATCGCGCACTTTACTACACCACTACCATTTTTCTTGCACGTCTCCTGGATGACTGGTAAAAAATGCTATCTAGCATTAAGTCCTCCATGTACAAACTGTTTTGTGCTAAAGTATAAATGAATAAGTGGCAACCTGATAAGGGCCTGATGTGTTAAAATGTTCGTAATTACATAGAAGACAAAGATGCTTGGAACATTCCACTTCTGCAAAGTAACCAACTGGTACATAAGAAACATAACATTGTAAAACCCCAAAAATTGTAACAAAATCTCTAAAAGAAAATGCCCCTCAGTTTCTTGCCGTATCTTCTGAGTAGTGGTTCTTTTTCCAATACGGTGGTAGTCATGGTGATAATTTGACGTTCATAAGTGCGTCTGTGATGCCAAGATGATTAAAGAGATTTTGATTTTGATTTTGAATGTGAAAAGGTTCAGGTCACTGCATAAGCATCTTCAGCCACATTGTCACGTCTGTTCCCATCTGATGAGATTGAGTCAATGCTGGTTTATTCCAATGTAAGAATCAGTTTTTGTCAAAGATGATTTTGCGTTAGTGAAAATGGTACTTAGTATTATGTTTGTAGTCTTGTTATACCGATCCATCAAACATGGTTAAAAACATACCTTCCTTTCACGCCTACGCGAGTCCCGCCTTTCTTCAATTTTCTTATCTTTATCCTTGTCTTCCTTCTTTTCTTCCTTTTTTTCATCTTTTTTCTCGTCTTTCTTTTCTTCCTTTCGTTCCGGCTTCTCTTCGGATTTTTCTTTGACTTCTTCTGCCTTTTCAGGCAGGGTATAGAGCGTCTTGTAAATGTAGAAGCCGAAATCACGCATCAACATCTCGTTGAAAAGTTCGGCGAAGACGAATAGCTGTTGACAATAAATTAGCAAGTTGAGTTCATTGTTTACTGGCTGACGATGACAATGACGTCCAACTTTACATTGTAATAAGTAAACTATTTCATACTTCTACGTGCTTCCACGGAACTTTTCGCTGTCAAGGCATATAAATCTTCGTTTATGACTTCTAGTCAACCTAGTCGCAAGAGAGCACTAACTAAACTATGACTAACAAAGGTAACCAATAATGGAAATTGATCAATTTTTAATTGCACTAAATGCTCGCCTCAAACCAAAAACGAACTTCGTTGGAGACATCACGATTTTACCTGTTTAGCTTGAAATATTATAGCAATGACAATAGCGGTACTAGATAAAAATACTGGCTAGCACATGGTCTTTTTGCAGGTATGCTGCACTCTTAGTATTTTGAAAAGACAATATAGTAGTGAAGTAGCATTTCCTAAACTTTTAATTATCTGCCAAAAAATAGTGACTTACCTCAAAACTGTGCTCCTTATTGTCTGTAACGCGGTAGTCCAGCAATAGAGACAGCGTAGCGACGTTACAGTTGAATTTCCCTCCCTTGGCGCTTGTTGAGGGATGGACGATAATGTGAGGGGCGTTCGGGATCTCATAGCGAGCTTTCAGCAGCTGTTTTTCTTTCTCCAGCTGAGTATATCATTATTTTATTAGGAACATAATATGATAAGAACCACATTGCATTATGTTGTATTATGTTTAAGTTTAGCAAAAGTTATCTTAAAACTGGATAATAGGTGTTAAGAGTTTGTAATAATAGCTGAAGAACATTATTTTTTATTTTATTACTAGGCAAGCATTCACCGCAGCAGCATTAACCGCAGTCTTACCTGATGGAAAGTGACGACGCGGTCGACGATGGATCATGCTTGCCTAGAAGATACCGATTCATTCGAGACTTGAAGACGCCCAGATTATAAGAATCGGGACACAAAGACGCACGTAGGGGAAACAAAGACGCCATTAATTCTAGTTATATAGTCGCGATTGATTCCTAGTTGGCAGCTTGTACTATTAAATATTGAGTCCAGAGTCAATTTTTAATATCGGACAGTGATAGGTACTACAATTAAACAATTACCTTCTTCTTTTCTTCTTCAATTTCCTTCTCCGTTTTCTTAACCTCTGGCTCTTTCTTCTCTTCTTCCTTGTTTTCCTTTACATCACCTTCATCCTTTGCTTCAGTTTCTTTTTTTTCGGCTTCTTCTTTGTCATCCTGAATCTCAATATGTTCTTCAGACGCTGGTTTTTCAATTTTCTCCTTTGTTTTGTCTTTTTCATTGTCATCATCTTCCACTTCCATGACGTCATCGCTCTTACCGTCGTTTTCTTCTTCGGCTTTTATCAATTTCGATAAGCGAGATATAAGTTGCGCACGTAAACCTGTGAGACACAAGTATTTTTATAATTAGTGGGTTCAATAATAATAATCATCAAAGAACTGACTCTTTGATGACCATTATGTATATTATTGTACCCAGTACTTTGTGCAACATCATCATTAAGTACATCGATTATTTGTTTGGGGCTAGATAATTAAAGTAATGTAGCCCTAGTGCAACAGTTTCCTTACCTTTGCAGCTCACATTTCGCGCTCGTAGCTCTTGCCTCAATTGATCAACCTTAATAGTCCTTAGGTCAATCTTAGAGTAGTGTGTCGGTTCAGGTTTTTCTTCCTCATCATCGTCATTCTCATCAATAGTTATGGTGCTGTCATTGGCATCAGATTTTTCCTGCAAATTGAGCACGCAATTACTTCAATGTTCGTTTTTTAGAAGGTGTGAGGATACTTGAAGAGGTCAAGCAGATATTTACTTTTCACTATATTGAGATAGTTCATTTTAATCTTTCTCAAAATATGTATTGAGTGGGGGTATTGTTAATTACGTACGTAATTAAAGATTTATTGAAATTGACGAGAATTAAGTAAAAAAATGATGATTTTAAGGAGTCAATGAAGTGTTCGAAGATGTTTTAGATGGCCGATGTCTGCTCAACCACGTGGGATGTCGACATCGCAGGAACGGGGTTCTTCGTCTTATTAGAAGCGCACGACCCGGGAACATAACGAAACAAAACTGGGAACAAACAATTTGGGATTTGTCCGCTGCCGCAGCCGCTGCCGCTGCCGCCGGCGCCGCCGCCGCTGCGACGAGCTCTGCGCGCGGCGGGGACGCCGGCGCGGGCTCCGCCTCGCCGCCGCCGTCGAGTTTCTTTAAAGCCGCCTCGCACGCCGCCTTATATTGTTCCTGAACGCTGGTCCACTCGATACGCGACGGCTGAGCCGACCACACGTCCGGCAGGAACAACACCACGCTCTCGAGCCGCGACTTGCCGCCGCTGCCCTCGCGCCAGTAGTAAAACTCCACCATTCGGTACCTGCGCGGGTAATACAGTTATAGTCGAATACTCACAGGCGCGCGAGATCGACAGACGCCGGTTTGGCTAGGTTCGTACATCGATTCTGCAGCAAACTGCGCCTTTCGCGATGTACTGACGCCTCCAAACTCTCGCTTACGGATATGTAGTTACTGTATGACTAGTGCGGAAGGGATGAAACTAGAAGCCTCTTCTGTCGACTCACCGTTTTGTCTTCGATTTATAATTGAGTAGACAAAAGAAACTCCTGCCTGACCGAAGTTATGTTTAACTTATGACTAACAGTCCAGAAGTCGGGTATCAGCAGAGTAGTGTTTGCTAGTGAGTAATTTATTTTTTAACACTTACCACTGCGTGCAAGATGATAGATCTATTCCAGTGAGAGCTTTGCAAGTACGAATCGCAGTTTTCACCAAAACTTTAGGATCAGATTGGGGGTTTTCACCGTCTAGGGAAGGGCTCCATGGTCCACCAATTGCAAAGTTTTCACCGCTTTTCCCTTTTTGTCCAACCAGGAACTTGACTAAGCGAGTGGGGTGCAGTGGACTTTTGTTACTTGAACGCTTGTCTTTGTCATCAGTTTTTGTGAGTCCACATTTTTGATATAGAGACTCCAGTGTTGGTAAGCTCACTAGCATGACCTAAAACAGAGTGTGAATAAATATGATGTCATAGTATCAAAACTAGTAACATGTTTAAATTGTACTGTGTTTAAGCACTTACCTTTGCAGAGTATCTGTAATCTGCATCTGGGGGTTCCAGAATAGCATCATTAGATACTGGATTCTCAATTTCCTTGTACATGATGTGGTATGCGCAAGGATTGTTAAGGGCAAAAGGTGTTTGGGGTGGAAATGTCTCACCCCATTTGACTTGTGCATTGAAGAAATCAGATGGTACATACAAGTTGGTGTACCGCTGGCTTAAAGCCGGAACATCCATTTTTTGTCTATAAAACAAATAACTTGTTAGTTCAGTGGCTTGTAATCTTTTGTTCATGAGTAGGTATCTTGGTTAAATTTATTAATGTACACAAGTGTCTTTACCATGTAACTTTAAGGCTTTGTTGACTTACATATCCAATGGCATGCGGGGTACTCGAACCATATATTTGACTGGTGAGGGCTGATGGATTACTGGCCTCTTGCGAGGTGGAGAGTCTCTACGATTGCGACTGTCACGTCTATCACGGGACCGGGAACGACTTCTTGAGCGAGATCGTTTGTTTTGCTAAAATAGTCATTAATATTATTCAGTTATAACTAAAGTACATAAATGTATGATTTTGTAAGTATGTCAGAAACAATTTAAAAAATAATAAAACTCTTACTCTCATCATATTGTCTCTATCGTCATTTCTGCGGGGAGGCCTATCATCTCGACGCATCTGCATTTGCTTGTCCCTGCCGGAAGGCGGCGGCACAGCATTGTAGTTGTTGCTTTTCTGGTTCTGATTCTTTTGATTGTGGTTTCCACCTCCTCCTCCAGGGCCCGATTTAGGCAATACTTGCACACGAGTCGCATTCCACTTGAACGGCATATTGGGATTGTAGCTAGCTTCCACCAATACCCTGTCGTTAACTTTAGGTATGACGCCTTTAGCGCAGACAGATGTCTGATAAAAAACATCATGATCGACAAAGCCGAAGTCGTTGTGCGTCTTTGTTACTGTTCCCGTGAAAACACGCTGTTCTGAACTGTTCGCAGACTGATTTGAATTGGAGTTTTGGTACATGCCGGGGTTCAAAGCGCGCGGCGTAGGGTACGCCACAACATTTCCCGGATACATCTGACCTTGAGCCATTTGGTTCATTGGCATCTGTCCACCCATTGGCATCGACATCCCACCTTGGGCTTGCATCATATTAGGGTTAAACTGTGGTTGTTGAAAAGGCATGATACCTTGTTGACCCATCATGGCATTTGGATCCATGATTTGTGGATTCATGCCGGTCATGTTTGTATTCACGTTCGATCGCGCCCATGGCGGATTTTTGGCACCACTACCGGACTGCATGATTTACTTACAAAAATATCTAGTTCTTACGACCGCCAGAAACAACACGTTTTTTTACTATATTTCGAGAGAAAAAGAAACGCACCTTCAACAAAAATCGACACTCATTGACAACAATTTTGACAAATTAAAAATGGCGTTCGCCGGCGCACGCTTTCCTGTGCTGCCATGTGCAAAAATGTTGATTCATGATCAGGGCTTGAGGCTTGACCGTCTTGAAACCGTTTACCTCCACCTGTCTTTGACGTCTACAATAGGGCATCCTCAGATAAAGTATTTGGCTGTCTACTCGAAGAGGGGATCGGATATATTTTCAGAGTGGTTAAAATTAACAATGATGCATATAATATATATAATAATGAAATTTTTTATTTTAATTAAATAAAGTCCTAAAAGTACATACCTAAAACTATGTTTAAATGATATGTTTCAAATATTGCCGCGCAAAGGTCACCTCGGAACGTATGACATCATATGATGGCAAACGAAACGACAAGCTCAACGAAAGCAAACTTGCAAAGTGATTTTTACGACATTTAGGGTCGTCATGGAATAACAATCGTATCGTTTCGATTTAGGTTATTTTTTACTAACCTATTTGATCCCACTGCTAGGCAAAGATCTCCTTCATCTCCTTCCAAGGATCCCTCTACATTGCGATCTCAGGCCAATCACTCCGGAAAGCGTCTAAATAAGTAGTCCCGCTAACGTTTTCGGGGCCTTCCTAGGCGTCGGGCGCTTAGGCTTCCTAGGCGTAGGCGGCGCCGCCGCCGGCGTGATTAAAAAAGCAAAAATATAAAATAAACACACCGTGATAGGTGCTTAGTTAGATATAAAGAACAGATAAAAATGTCAGAGTTATTACATTTTATTTATTGTTTTTGAAATATAAATCATTTGTATTTAACATAAATATTGATTGAATAATTTTTCGGATTCGACAAACATTCGTTCTAACTACATTTTAGATTTTTTCCGATTTCTGTCCGATCCACTATTAAAAATGGCGTCCGCCCACCTCAGATAAAGTTTCCAGCTGTCTACTCGTACTCGAAGCCGCTCAGAGGTAGGCGCCTCAAGGTAGGCGCCCACCTTCGAGTAGACAGCCAAACGGAGTCGACACGACAGGCCTACCCCTCTCGCCAATTTTGCCAAACGTCAAGGACAAAAAAATCCACGACGTTATATAAAACTAGTTGACGCGCATCACGCGCCATTCACCAACTGTCGTAGCGGGCGAAAGAGCTCCTAAAAAATGCCGAGTTGCAGCATATATTGGTGCAAAAACATTTCAAGAACATCAAACTACACCAAGGATAACGTAACTTTTCATCTGTATGTATTTTTATATCTAATAATGCACTAAAATAGCAAAAATTTAAAAATTATTGTCAGTCACATAAACTCACATAGTGTTGCAACTAAATCGAAAAAGTTATATTTCGGATAAAATTTTTAGCTTATTTTCATGTATCTAGGCGGCCAAAGCTCTGTTTTCCTGCACGTTATAAGAAAGTCAAATAAAACTGAAACTATTAATACATATTGTTTTACATTACAATTTTATATACCTACATGTTATTGTTTTGAATAATTGTTGAGTCGAAAACTGCAGAATGGATTTTAATTTGGTTTTCAGCGTTTAGTATTAAGTTCCAGCTTCGATTATAGGGTATACAGGTGTGGCAAAAATTTGGGTCCTCCAGGGTAGGTACCTTTTCTCTTGCATTAAGAAAGTTTTGTCCTTAGAGTAGAGAAAATATAAACAGCATTTTTGGTATTTTAAAAATTTTGCTGCACTTGTATACATCAAAACCGGTTGGGTTGGTGGTTGGCGCTCTCATATGGGAGGTCTTGCGAAAATGGTCTTTGAAAAATACGACTATATTGTCTGTCGTCTACGCAGGCGAAGTCGCGGGAAAAATCTACTATAATGAGTAACTAATGAGAATGACCTAATCGAAAATAGGCACTTATATTATTTGAACGCTAGCAACACAGTCAAGAAACCGGAGTGAAATTAGTGCTGGGTCAGAACCAATTTAGATATCGATAAAATCAATATGTTTAAAAATATGTCGATAAAAATACAATTGTTGTATTACACTTTTATTGGGCAGATTTCCAAAAGAACCTGGTAGTCGGGCTGCCTAGATTCAAGCTTGTGGAAATGATTTATCGTAGGTTCCTAAGCGTACCAGCACAATTTGTTCAGAACCTTTTGAAAATACCACGGCTTTATACCACGGTCTAACAAGACAAGGAAATTAAAACAGGGTTCCGTACCAACATTAAAATTATCTAAAGTAAGTTTTAAAAAACTGTTCATTTATTTCCCCAAAACTAGGTCTAAACTGGTTAATGTAAATGGTAATGATTGAGCCCACGCGGAATGAATGGTGTCCGATCGTGAACTGATGACGCGATACATGAAATGTGGCATGCAGGCGAAAACTGCTGACCGCGCGCAATGTGCGATGCTTCCATCGTACATACAGCAATAGTTCTTGCAACGTTATTTCACGTTATTGCAAGTTTAATTTTAAATCATCGCCTATAGTAATTACATAGACTATCATTATCGTTAGTAATCACATATAAGAAAAAAATGCATGGAACATTCCGCTTCAGCCAAGTAGCCATCTGGCACATACAAAAACATAACATTGTCAAAAACAAACATAAAATATAGCATATTTTATGTTTGTTTAGTCATTGTAATAATTAACGTTCATAAGTGCGTTTGTGATGCCAAAAAATAATAAAGAACTTTCGAACTAAGTTTGATAGTTATTACTTTGATTCTCTTGAGCAACAGAATATGTCATTTAAGAATTCTGTTTTATTTTATTTTTATGTGTCTTCCATGCTTTAGCAGAGTTTATCGATAACACAATATCGATAGTATCAAGCATAAAGTTGTTTACGTGATTGACGTTTAAATATCGTGCACCGATAGAACGTCTCTGTGTGTGAATGTGATTGTGTGCGTAAAGTTTAAGCTAGTGTTAACTTCTTTTGTTGTGTGCGTGCATAGCGACGTGATTTAAAAATGCGTTAGTGGTGATCATTTATTTGTTGCGTTTCCTCGTCCCCCACCGAAAATGACAGACTTTTTGTAATGGGAATGAGTGCGCGTCACCAATCCAGGCTGGATACTTTATCTGAGGCGCCCACACGCGCTTTCCAGTGCTGCCATGTGCAAAAAATCTTATTTGTGAGGCTTTAGGCTTGATTGAGGCTTGACCGTTTTGAAACCGCTCAACTCTACTTGTCTTTGAAGTCTACAATTTCCGGTTAGCTTTATCTAAGATTGGACTTTTTGGCGGGAAGTGAAAAGTGATACAGTTTGATTTTGTTTTATTTTCCAAACAAGTGTTATTTCGAGTGATCATGTGTAATATCGCAGGAATATTAACCATTATGTGTTCGTTAACGTATACGAGTGTAGGCAAATGAAACAAAATAGGGAAAACATTGCTTTTTATGTTCTCACAAAAAGTCCATGGAAAGCTTGAATAAAGTTCCACCACTTTATTGAAGCACTAGGAGAGGGCCGGCTTGCTGCTGTTGACCCTCATTCTCAACAAAAGTATAATAAAATGGAATATTAAACTATCAAATAAAAACTACGTAAGACATGGCGGTATGGTCCTAGAGACTTTAGCCTGCCCTAACGGGCAAACATAAAAAAAAAATTATCTAAGATTTCCATTGAGGTCTCATTCCTCAATGAAGATTTCTATGGGTTTGTGTTATCTATGGGTTTGTAATCGGTGTTGTCTACTACCATTGAGGTCTTACTCAATGTCTACTACGGATTGTTGAAAAAGCGGGAAAACAAAATTTATGTTTTTCGTATTTTTATACACTCACACTATGGAATAAAAAAATGACTTTAACTCGCACACAATCAGTGACACCAACAGTACTGCAGGCTGGATACTTTATCTGAGACTGCAAGTGGTTAAATTATTTTTCCTAATTCGTTTAGGATCATATTGTCTGAATCAATGAGTTAAAATATAATTTAAATGAGAAAAAAGTAGTAGCTATGTAACTTACTTAATTAAGTAACACGAGTTTTTGTATTTGTATTGTATTATAATCATTAGAATAGGTGCATATAACACATACTCACAATACACACGTACAACACGTATTCACATAGGTACTTACTATAGGTACCTTCACATACTTAATTAAAAGCAGTATAAGTATAGTTCATCTACTTGATTTCTTTCCTTTACTTTATGTAGGGTAGACTGGGTACGGTTGTGACAGGGTACGGTTGTGACAATCGCAATATTAGCGAAACTTTATGGAATACCGGGGAGGCGTAGGGGGAGAGAGGAGCGCCATGCGGGTCTGAACGTGTTTCACAGTATTGCGTCAGCCAACGCGCGACGTTGACGTTAGCAGAGGCCCTCATTACTTTTTAACGGTCAAAAGTAAGTATTTCTATTCGATTTCTTTTAATGATTGTTGTTATATGTGTACATATACAGTAATGAATGTTCTTTTTTATTATTAGTTAAACATTAGAGGTTAAATAGCAGTGCTTACATTGTACGTACGTTATTTTATATTGTCATAGTGATTGTTTTTTTTGCAAAGGAGTGCCTTGGGTACGGTTGTGACAATGTTTTTGGGTACGGTTGTGACAATGTTTTTGGGTACGGTTGTGACATTTTTCTTTATTTTTATTTTTTGCTTTTAGATGCCAAGAAACCGCATAAGAAAGACGGAAAGAGATCAATGTGAAATAGGAAAATATGAAGAAGCTTATACAGAAGTGAAACGAGGAACATCATTACGAAGAGCTGCAGAAATGCACGAAGTTAATCGCATGTCTTTGTTGCGATACATTCGAAAACGCGATGAAGCCAATAAAGACAGCATCAGCATGGGGTATGTTGCTCATAATAAAGTTTTCTCTGAGGAGCAAGAACATCAGCTGTCAAGATATATAACACGTTGTGCTGAAATATATTTTGGCTTGTCTCCGAAAGAGGTACGGAAGCTAGCTTTTGAGCTTACAAATAAATATAATCTCAAGCGACCTGCTACTTGGCTTGAGAATGAGATGGCTGGTGAGGAATGGTTTCGTTCATTCATGAATAGAAATCCTTCACTGTCTGTTCGTGTAGCTCAAGCTACTAGCCTTTCAAGAGCAACGAGCTTCAATAAAACAAACGTGGAAGCTTTTTACGACAATTTGCAAATTGTTTTGGACAGACATACCTATGAGCCACAGGATATATATAATGTTGATGAAACAGGCGTTACTACCGTCCAAAAACCCAATAAAGTAGTAGCAAGACGTGGCATACGGCAAGTAGGAGCTCTTACTTCGGCTGAACGAGGCACATTGGTCACAGTTACATTTGCAGTAAATGCCTTGGGCAATACTATTCCTCCTTTATTTATATTTCCTTGAGTTCGTTATCACGATCATTTTGTTAGAGACGGGCCTGTAGGATCGATAGGAACTGCAAATCCTTCAGGCTGGATGCAAGATGCGTCATTCTTAGTTTTTCTCGAACATTTTAAGAAATTTTCTAATGCTTCTCTAACGCATAGAATTTTACTAGTGCTAGATAATCATTCCTCACATATCCACATTAATACATTGTATTTTTGTAAAGAAAATGGGATCACTTTGCTTTCATTTCCTCCACACTGCTCGCACAAACTGCAGCCCCTGGATAGATCTGTCTTCGGACCCTTAAAAAAAGCTATAAACACTGCTTGTGACGGGTGGATGCGAAATCACCCTGGAAGAACAATGTCAATCTACGACATACCAGGTATTGTAAAAACTGCAATGCCTCTAGCCTTCACACAAGCGAATATTCAGGCTGGTTTTTGCAAAACTGGTATATACCCGTATAATCGTAATCTATTCGATGAAATTGATTTTGCTCCATCTTTTGTAACGGACCGACCAAATCCAGACAATGAACTGAACAATCCTGCAACATCATCTTCTGCAATTGATAGGCAAACCCCTGTGACTGGGGCTACTAATATAATCGAATCATCTTTTGTAACGAACAGACCAAATCCTGACATTGAAGGAAACAATCCTGCTCATAACAGTGAAATACCGCCGCTATCACCACTATTAGACTTTTCGTTAGAGGAGAAAGATCCTGTACCTAATGATGAAACACCACCACTTTCACCTACCGTATTGGGCGAATCCTCAATTCGAAATCATAGCAATGATCAGTCAACTGCGTCATCCTCAGCCACACCACTTGTGTTTTCCCCTGATACTGTTCGGCCTTTTCCAAAGGCTCCCCAAAGGAAATCAAGAGGTTCCAGAATCAAAAAGTCAACCATTTATACAGACACCCCAGAAAAAGAGGCAGTAAGGCAGGAATATGAAGAAAGAGAAAAACGGTTGAAGGCTAAACAGGTAAAGAAAAATCTTAAGAAACCAAAAGAAAAAAATAAAGAAAAAGGAAAAAACAAAGCGAACAAACGGAAGACATCACCACCGTCATCAAATGAAGAAGAGTATTTTTGTCTGGTGTGTATAGGCACATATTCCGATAGTAGGCCTGGCGAAAAATGGATAAAGTGCCAAGGAAAATGTGAGCTCTGGTCACACTTAGAATGCACAGATGGTAGTCACCATTATATATGTCATAATTGTGATGATTCTGACTAGATCTTCAATATATTATTTTTCAAAATTAAAATTTAAAATGAACGTTTCTTCTATTTTTGTATGATGTATGTTGATACAATACACAAAATATTAGATTTTTTCGAAGACATTGGTTGTTATATAACATTTGTTAGTGATTTAATTTGTATTTTGACATTGTTACCGTATTGTATAATTAGGATTCTTTGGTTAGCTTTTTGGACTGATTGTAATTTAAGACTGATTAAAGTACTAGTTATAAGCAATATTGTATTGTTATTTGTTATAATAGCTATAGATGCTAAAATGCCTTATTTTAAATGTTCTTGTGTTACGTAAACGTTAATTATTTCGAGAAGAATAGATATTTAGTGCAATAAAAGTGATTGATGACCATTTTGGTGTATTTTTGAACCTGTCACTACCGACCCCAAGTACTGTCACAACCGCCCCTGGGGTGTGGTCGGTTGTGACATATTCTCTTTTTTTTCTAAGTCGCTCCTGTGAGTTAACCATAGTACTTAGATATACAATTTTAGTATTTATACGTAGGCAAATGTACTCTTCACAAAAAAAAACTTATTTTGTACAGCTAACTGCAACAATAACAAAATTATTGGTCGTCAAATGAAAATTGTCACAACCGTACCCAGTCTACCCTACCTAGGTAAATACTAAGACCGTTAGAGCTTGTCGAATCAATAAGGCTCGATACGTCGAAAGTATAGGCGCCCGTTCTCACCTACTTACCTAATTACACATGACGCACGAGTTAAGCCTCATCCTAAAAAGCGGAGAGATTTGACTTCACATCTCTAGTTATGTAGGTACGAAACAACGTCGCATGTCGGCATGCCTGCTTTACTCTCGCAGTTTCCTTCGAGCGATGGTGAAGCAAGGTCGACGCTCGGAAACTCGCTTCGACATTTTCCGCCGCGGAAAACTACGGTCCAAATTTTACTCGTCAACTATCTGAACTGTTAATCTAACTAGTGCCTAAGTTTATTCTGCGGTGGTTAACTAGTGGTTTCACGTGGTTATGTGTTTGTAAATAAAATGATAAAGTTTAATAAAATGGGACGCAGTTGATTCAAGGTGTGATATTTTGGTACCCGGGCAGGACGCCAGATTGTGATGTACTTCAGTGATAGTTGATATCGGTGACGCTATTATTTGTAAACAAATTGCTTTACCCGAAGATGAATCAATGCAAGGTTGCTACAAATTAACATTGACTAGTCAAAGTGCGTTCCAGTTCGAAAAGCAATGTGACTTGGGAGTTTTAAAACTTTTCTCAAAGTTAAGACCAAAATAGCCACATATAATTGCCAAATTTGTTTTATTCTTTTTTGGTTTAAAGAGTTACACTAAAAAATAGGTGATGCTCTCAATATGAGTGCGGAACTATCAAAGTCTGATTCAGAGTCTGGGACCACACAATGTACGGTGCCTAGGATTTTAAGACGAAGCAATGGACCCCCAAAGAAGTCCACAGCATCAAAGCTGTGGGACTTACTCCAACCTCTCGCCCGGTTATGGGGCCTTATAACATCTATTGGTGAGTTTTGTCAGATGCTAATACTAGACGTCTACTTAGCCTTTGATCTTTTGGTTAATCAAATAGATGAAAATAAAATCACTGGACTGCTTTATATTTATTAGCATTAGCAATGTGGTTTTCTGTTTGGGAGGCTAATTTTAACTGATGAACATGTGGCGACTCTTTTACTAGAGCCTTTTTAACTATCGTATTCATGAGATTAGCAACGTTTCTACCGAGTAAGTATTCTAGGTACCTTGCGTAATCTTTACACCTTAGGAAATAATATCATTATCAGATGCTCTATTTTCATAGAGCAATAGATGCTCTATCATTATAGAGCACAGTGCCAAATCTCTTTATTCCGTTAAACTTCTTCAGCGTTTTACGTTTTAAAGGTGATCTACTTACTGCCTTACTATTTGCCCAAATATCTTGCCATTTTTCCTAAAGAGACTAGGTATGTATGATTATGCTACGAGTTGTTTAAAATCACCTTTAACATAGGTATATCTCGTAGTTCCTGGTTTCCTAGATATAGGGAATCCTAGTTAGAGGCAAGGATAACTAGGATTTAAGTACTTATGTGATTGTTGGCCGTAACAATAATAATATACTCGTGCGATAGGGCATTGTCCGGTCAATGGCAATATGCCTACATACCTATTTATCTCGGTGTATCTTAATTAATGATATAAATATTATACCTATATCTTAATATTTATGTTATACAGTCATCCTACCGCAACAATTACTAAACTAAACACATCATTGAGTTTTTTAAAACAGTCCTAATCAAAATTTACTTTATTTAACATTGAAAGATAAAGCCAATTAATATTATGAAGAGTCCAGCAGTTTCCAGGCTCATGACGCATATTTGGCGAAAATCTAACATTTTTAAATATTCGGAGAAGAAAAATCAAATATTTCAGGCAGCGTTTGAAATTACATCTTCACAATACCATCGGTACCACGCTCAAGCATTTCTTTTTCATTTTTAATATTGTATAATTACCTAGGCCTGCCTGATATCTCTTTCTACACCTTTCCTTACCAATTAAAAGGGAATATTCCTAACGACCAACATTTTGTACCCCCAGGAACCTAAGGGTCGTATTCAAAGAACGCAATTATGTCTCCACTCGAAATACTTCACTGTTTACTTTTACGAGTTTCGTGTCGTCTCTTTAACATTTTCTTCAAGATTTCTCGCTCTTTACCAGAAGCAGGTCGCATTTTTTGCCCAAATCAAAATATTTTCGCGGCATAAACGTATAAGTAGGTAGATACTGATGTAGGAACCCCTTGCGGGAAATTTTGATATATAGTAGCTATTTATTTTTATCGCTACTGCTCCACTTCAACTCCTTGTACGCTCGCTGACTTGATTGAATTTGCTATTATTTGTATACCAACAAACAAGTTACCTCTCAACCTCTATACCTCTATACCTCTCAACGAATACATTAGTATTTTAGTAGATTCAGCTGTTACTCACAAACTATACAATCTGTTGCGGCCGGGCCTAAATTAAATTAGCCCGACTTCAGTGTGAAGGACAACATTCAATCTTAGACGCGGATGTGATTCTATCAATGTATTTTATGTGGTATACATATTATTATATATTATTATGATATTATATTATTTTGTGATATAATATTACCTACCTAAATATTATATCACATTCCACTGATATATATCAATATTATATCTATTACTTTGATGGTGAATGGAAAACGAACAAAATTAAAGAATGCAGGGTGAGTTTTCAAAACAAGGATCTGATACAGACCGTTTCTGTGGTTTAGTGGTTGGGCAGGTTGGCTCAAATCTCACACACCAGGTTGCGGGTTAAATTCGCGCGACGCGACGCCAACGACAGGACAAATGTTTGTACACAGGAGAAAAAAAAGCGCAAGCATTTGTTACGTGTCTGGTCATGCTGTCCGTGCTGCCCATGGTCCTCATAGCTCCTGGTTCCCTAGAAACAGGGAATCCTAGTTAGGGGCCAGAATATATGTACCTACCTATGTGATCGTTGGGCGTATTTACTTAATAAGATATCGGCATGATCTCATAACCCATGTTTTAACGAATCTAGTTAACAATAAGATAAGATAAGGCTGTTGTGCCCAGCAGTGGAACACCGCAGGATAAAATATCAACACACATTGTGTTATAGGTACTTAGGTCTCCCGACCCAATTTCACTACCACAACATTGAATAACAAAATCCTTTACGGCCATAGAGTTAACATTACACGGCATTGCATTGCACTATACTTATCACTATGAGATAACTGATAACATTACTCATAAATTATGAGTCATAATATATGAGTTATGTTAGGTATATTAGGTATATATATTTATTTTCTGGTGTAGGTATAATAAAGAGTATAAATCAATCAATAAATCGAGATTGTTATTACTTGACGGCCCGCCCTGCAGCTTCGCTCACAGTTTTTGCATTGTCCCTTCGGAAATTTTGAAAAATAATTCCTATGAAAAATTACGTGGTTTCGATACATTATTAATAATAATTTACGGGTGACACTCACGTTTAAATTGGAGTAATACAACTATAGTTTCAACCACATCCGGTGCTCTTTTTCAAGGCGAGTGGTTGAAACTTTAAATTAAAATTAAAAAATTATTTATTTCAAACTATAGTTGGATTACTCCAATTTAAACGTGTCTCCCGTAAATTATTATTAATAAAATAATTGCTAGCAGTTTAAACATATAATATTTTAAATTTCGTTTTTCTAGGATCAGCGGTTTGTTGTTTGTCAGTCAGTGAGTCAGTCACGGAACGTTTTCTATGTATAGATTTATCTATTAGGATGCCCATCAGCAGTTTCGCTATCTACAGTGCAACGTACTTACAGCATATTGACTTTATTGACCTTTTATGTAATATCTAAGTTTCAATGACTATTGCAGTCATAGAATTTGCATAGAGAGCACAGCTTGGCCTATCTACATAAACTGTTACTATTATACCCTGATTAAACCCAAGTACCTACTATCTATACAAATATGTTGTGTTGATAATAATTACCTGGAATATTAGAATTAGATTATTTTTAATTAGGATGACTGGAAGAGATCGCTTTTAGCGATAAGTCCGCCCATTGTACTTTAGTATTTAAGTTATTTTCATGTACTTACTGATTATTTTTGTATGGTATATGTAGAATAAATGCAGGTAGCATGATTCGATAAAGCTTTATTAAGTTGGTAGGTACCTACTTATTTAAATATATATAAAATACATTATATATAGCATGACTAATAACTGCTAATAACTGATGGTTATATTATACCTATCGAATATGTTCTTACACAATAGGTATGGTTAGTTTGAATAGCTGTAACACCTACATAAGACATCATTGAGATAAAGGTATACCTTATTCACGAATGAGCATGTAGATGATGCGTTTTTCACAAGTAGGGGTTCTTTTAATTCTTTATTTTTTCTTCATAAACGTGTACCTAATTAGTTACCTACTTACTTACTGGAATGCCTTGATGTAAAATTGTTTGTTTTTATGCAGAAATAAACATATTTTCATTTTTCTTCGTAGAGTCATTGTAATAATTAACGTAGATAAGTGCGTCTGTGATGCCAAAAATGAATAAAGGACTTTTGAACTTTGAACTTAAATTTAACATATACTTAAGGCTTTAGGTTCAAAAAATAAAAAAAAGTAACTACTCTGAAATTTTTTTAAAATGAGATTCACGTAATAGAATGGAAAACTGCGAATGCAGATGCTGCCTATTACTAAAGATCACAAACTTTATTGCTAACCTTATTAAGTGTGCCCGTACAGCTATGCTGATGTGTGGATCTAAGTAAGGAAAGTCAACCAATACGATACTAATAGGGGATCGGACAGTAATCGAGAAAAATCTAAAATGTAGTTAAAACGAATGTTCGTCGAACCAGAATGATCATCCAATCAATATTTTTGAGAAAAAATAATGATTTATATTTTTAAATCAATAAATATAATGTAATAATTCTGACATTTTTATTCTGTTCTTCATCTCAAACGAAACAACAATCACAACGCATGACGTCATTTGTAGGCAAAAGCCGTGACTCAAGCTTGTGTTTATTTTACGTTTTTGCTTTTCTTAAAATGTATATTTGCTATTTTTTTCGTCCCATTACTATAATATAGTTCCCAAACTTCACGAAACGTACTTAAATCCCTTTGCAAGTTTAATTTCGAAGAGTTTGTCGTTTTCTACCTTCATATGACGTCACATGTTTTGAGGTGATCTTTTGCGCGGCAATATTTGAAACATAATATTTAAACATAGTTTTAGGTACTTTTAGAGCGTTATTTAATTAAAATACTATTTTCCATGATTATATATATTCATTACAGTTAATTTAAAACACTTTCTGAAAAGTTGTCCGATCCCCTATTGTAGATTGCTTTTGTTTTTATACATGATCGAAGGGTTTGAGCAATTCCACAGCTTCGTAATGTTATATACCTACCTATTAAAAAGAAGCCGTGATAATGATAAGGATTTTGTTATTCTTTCCAGTAATGAGCGGCGCTGGGGCAGAACTCTGCGTTTTAGGATATGAAATCGCACCAGGCTTGCTGTGAGTACGTCATTGCTTTTTATTATTTTTGACATCTCAATGTTTTTCAATAACGAATTACATCCGCTCGCTTTAAGGAATTTTATCTAACCATGTCACACACTCACGCTATGTATCTACGTTAACATTGCGTAAGAAAAGTAGATAATATTTACTATTTGAAATTTCCTTATTGTTTTGATGCCTGGTGAAAATTGGCGAGGATGACTCTGTCTATGCTCTGTCCGCAAGGACAAGTGGTGGGTGTAGCTGTGACAATATACGCAGTAGCAAACAGTTGACTGTCGTAAACAAATCACTTAAGATTTTCTGAAAGCATATAATATTTATAAAGATGTACCTACGCAATGTGGCGTAAACCTACTTTTTGCTTCTCCTGCATAATATCGTCAATAGGCACATTTAGTTGTTTATTTATTCACGAGAATATTGATAATGGCTCAAATTTTACATAAAAGCCTCCCCTTAGTAGAGTTAAGTTCTACATATTCTAGAGTAGAGAGTAGAGAGAGAGAAGTAGAGCTCTACATATTCAATTTCTCCATTACTTCTACCTAAGTAGGTAGAGTAATTAAGTTATATCGTTGTGAAATTCCAGTTGCCAATTGCCAAGCTCATTTAAAATGTAGGTTTCTAATATTGGCATTCTAAGTAACTACTAATTATACATTTTGCACAATATGCCATTTTGCCTTCAATGCTTCTGTAACAGCGCCATTCCTTTTATCACATGCAAATTGTATGTAAACATTTCTATTTATTTTTAGAACTCAGGCATTACCCACTACTGACTGCTTAGTATTCTGCGTGGCTATGGTTGTTAAATATTATGAGCTCGCTTTCTCTTAGCACATGATAAGTACGTTCCTACTAAGGTGGGTATTAGGTTCTTTAAGGCACGTTTCTTACATTATTACGGGGAACTATTAAGCAAAGTCATTTATAGTAACATGCTCTAACCTCACCCAACCCTTAATACATAAACGAATAAATGCTATAGTAAGACCCTTAATGGCCATTCTAGATTAATAAGGTTGGATTTTCTTAGCATAATGTAGGTACATGTAAGTATATAAACACGGCTTCTCGATATAGGAGGCAACAAGACTTTTATGGCACTGGGTTTTGTTTAATCATACCTATGTTGCGTATGTTGTAAGCATTGCTGTTTAGCATTGGGCAATAGGTAACTGCTTGGTTTTATATGTCACTTTCGTCCAATGGCGAACGACACAACTTTAGTACTTCAGTTCTGCCGTAAAGTAAGTCCTCAAACGTTTTATGTCTCCCTTTTACTATATCCTCAGAAGTTTCCAAAATGTAACAAAAGTTGATATGTGGCAGTAAAGTATCTTGGAGTTTAAGCACGGCATTGACCTTTTCCTAAAGAAGCGTAAAGATGCTCTCTTTACTTAGACTTATCTACGCAAAGTGGCTGAACCCTCGAGATGGCCTGCGTAATGACAGACATCTGTCTCCCAACACGCGGTACTGATGGCTTATAATATTTAACACCTTTGAACTAAACCACCGCGCTTCATACCTGACGCGCAACACTTTGAACTCTATTTCTTTCAACTTGGGTTTGAAATTATCTAAATCCAAACAAATTAATTGGGCAATTTAACCTTCTTTTGCAGTTATTTTTAATTAAGTAAATCAAACGAGATAGTTATATAGCAATTACCTAACTAATGCTTGTGTTAATGCGGTGGAACAACTGTCATAAACGCCGTCAATCTGCCGTAACGATGTTCTCTCATACTAACCCATACGTAAGGATTGTAACTCTGTGCCTAATTCATTAAAAGTAGGTTATCATTATAATCATATTATTATTAAATATTAAACTATAATGTACCTTCTGTACAACAACAAAATATTTGGACGGAAGCACTCGATCAAAGCTTATAGAAGCTGAACTCAATGAGGCCACGTGCCAAGAAGATAGCATCTTGGTAACATTCATTGGAGTAATCAATACAAATTGGCAACGACAGAGAGCTCCTTCAACCGTTAACATAATAAACATGGTAGCCAAATGCTTATAGGTTTTCTGGTTGCACACGATTTTGTTTTGCTTCGCCATTCCTAAGAGTTTTGTTTATGAAGGTTAATTTCCTTTTTTGTTTTGCTATGCCGTTTTTGGTTATGCAAATAAAATGTCTCAGCTAACTCAGACAGTAATAAAATATGGTACAGAGATACATCATACAGTTATACTTTATACTGTGTATGTCTCCATGTGTAGTTTTAGTAAGTTGGTACCGTAATACCTACGTTTGACGTTCCTAAGAGTAAGATCTCACAAGGTATGCGGTGCGCAACTCACGTTATAATAAGGCAAACCTCCAGTCTGCGCTTGTCACGCTATCTAGATGTCCTGTAATTTTATTGGTACCACTTAACTGAAACGCAGTAATGTAGAGGCACAATACCAATGATTACTTTCGACTGCAGAATAACTGACACTGCTGTCATACATTAGACGCTATTGCAACTATTGCAAGAGCCGGTATTTTGGAGTGAAATGAGGTCATCTCAAGATTTACCAAGCATCCTTTTACTAAGCCACTTATCGTCATATTATTCTGACCAAAATCTTTCTCCCCCAGTGTCGCAGCAACCATGGTTTTCCTCTTAGAGACGATGTGGGTAGCAGCTCTCTTCATCGACCTGCTCTGCCGGCGGGGGGAGTACACACTGACGCTGAGGTGTTGGGACTTTATGAGGTGGTCGTGTGGACGGGCCAGGGCGCCTTTCTATGCATGTGTAGCGACGGCGCTGCTGTTTGCCAATATGACGTTGCTAACCACTATAGCTGGTGAGTACTACTACTGTCTTATATTGAAATAAATTATTTTTCAAAATAACTAAACCGACTTCAAAACCACTAATGGCACTCAAAAGTAAAAAATAAATTAATATAATTATCATAAGCGCTACCCACTTCAAATATATGAATATATGTTGGTATTTCTCGTGACGATGGCAAGAGGCCCGACGGCATGACGTTAATTCCTTGGTGCCGTGGAAGACCGTTGGTGTGGGACGCCACTTGTGCCGATACACTAGCACCGTCCCACCTCAACGGTACTTCAAGGGTGGCAGGAGCGGCGGCAGAAGCAGCAGAGAGCCTCAAGCGGAGGAAATATGCATCACTCGGTGAGGGATACATATTTCTTCCGTTTGGGGTTGAAACTATGGGGCCTTGGGGGGCGAACGCGCGGCTTCTGTTTGAGCTGGCCAGACGCCTCATAGAAACAACTGGTGACCAAAGAGCTGGCGCTTACCTCGGCCAACGAATTAGTCTGGCCATTCAACGAGGTAACGTTGCGAGCTTTTTGGGCACCCTGCCCGCAGACGGTGACCTAAATTCTGTGTTTTATATTTAATTTCATTTTTTAATTTTGTTGTAGGTTAGTTTAGTTTTTATCATTCTATATGTTTGTACATAATTGTTAATTGGTTCTGTAAATAAGTTTGTGGTTTTGAAGTCGGTTTAGTTTTTTTTTGAAAAATAATTTGTTTTACCCTTTTTAGTGAAAAACAAGTTTTAATTAAATTAATTCAAAAAGTTTTTAAAGACAAGCTTTTATGATCTAGAAGTCACATCATGGCGAAGTTTAAACGGGCTATCACAATTAAATGCATGTACAAAAAAATTTCATGTCTGTCCTATATCTCTGTTGAAGAGTTCCCTCGCCGGAAGTCAATCCTGGGTGTATCTGCCATGTCATGATGGAATTTAGAACAGACTATTATGGTTAAATCCATTTACGAAATGTTGTGTCTGTACTATTCACCGTTGAGGAGTTCCCTCACCGGAAGTCAACCCTGGTTGAAGCAGGTGAAGCAGTCGAATACAAACCTCCACCTTTAGAAAGTTGGTTACGAAAAAAACAAGAACCGACTTGAAGATTAAACTTATATTTTTTGTTTTTGCTATTTTTATCAAAAACTACTGAATGAATTTCGATAAAATTTATATGGGACCACCTTTGAAGTATTAACTACCAATCAAAAAAAGAATCATCGAAATCAATGCATAATTGGCGGAGTAACAAACACACAAAAACAAAAAACATACCGTCGAATTGTAAACCTCCTCCTTTTTGAAGTCGGTTAAAAAAACATAAAAAGTGATGAAAGAGAAGCTGCGGCTGCCTCTCCAACTGGAATAAGCGATCACTGTCGCCTGTGGACATTTGCAACACCGAGACATTACAGGTAATTGAGTCGGCAATTAGTAGTATTAGTAGAAAGAATAATAAAAATAATAATAAATAAAATAATAATAATAGAATAATTTGATGAAGATATGATTCAGGACGGGTCTGAGCTTCTCTCATAATAAACATAATCATTTTTTGGCATTTATTGATAATTACACTGTTGCACGTCAACTATAAACTATCATAAAATTCAAATTGTATAAATTAATCAATGTCGTACAATAATAAAAGACAACACACAAACAATAATAATAGATTAATATGTACCTACTATAACATGTAAATACTATAACAAAATCTTACGATGTCAGTATTACAAAAGGATCTCTTCCTCATCATCATCAGCCCATCACGTTCCCACTGCTGGGACTCGGGCCTTCTCTCATAGAGAGAGAATGGGCCATAATCCACCACGCTGGCCCAGTGCGGGTTGGTGGATGTCACATGTCCTTGAATTTTTGTGATTAATTCTTGGACATGCCGGTTTCCTCACGATGTTTTCCTTCACCGTTTTCAGAACGAGTGTTAAATCCGCACATAACTTAAGAAAGTCAGTGGTGCGAGGCCAGCGGGATTCGAACTTGGTACGTCGGATCGAAAGTCGCACATTCTCCCACTGAGCCACACTCGCTCTTACATAATACAACAATTAAATAAAACTCTACATATGTGCTCCATCTTCGGCCACATCATTGCTTAACATCAATCGAGATAGTAGCCAAACATAAGTAGCTCTGTAAGCTCAGTCGTTTAAAAATAAATCATGTTATTATAATAACATGATATACCATTATATCATTACCTTTATACCTAAGTACTTTCTTTGCTTTGTCAAAGCCAAGAATATATTCAAAGCAAACTTCTCAAAGGAGCCTACTCTCCCTCAAACAGGAAATGTATTATTTGCTGCATTGTATTATTTGCGACAAGAACATTGTCACAAGTCATTTGAGATTGAGAGTCGAGACAGTAGGTATACTTTCTCACATAATATATTTGTCATGATAATAATTATGTACAACAAAATATGTGTGACAAAAACATTATTTGGAAAATTACTTATTGTCCTACTTTAATCCTGATATCCGTGATTCCGTCCGCGTAGAATTCATTTTATAGTTGTAACCTAAGGAAATATTTGTTTTTCCGGAATGAAAAGTACCCTTTGTCTTCATTGAAAAGTATCAAGACCTAGGGTATCTACATACCGAATTTCATCAAAACCGTTCAGTTAATAAGTCGCTATTTAGTTATATGGTAAAAAACTCATAGATACACACACACCTTCACACACACACCCCCACCCTCACAGCTCAGACCGCCACACTTTTTGGCAGGTGGTTTGAACGGCATTTTGTCCTAACCTCAATCGGATGATGCCGTGCAGATCTATGACCTGTACCAGGAAGCCATAAAAGGAAGCTATAAGAGTGACATGTTCTTTTAGAATAAGCCCTGAATAAATAAATGAGGAAGAAAACCACATCAGTCTTTCGCATTTATAATATTAGTAGGAAGGATAGAATACTCCTCGTGTTTTCCTTTCAACGAAAATGATTTTCTACCCAAAAAAGTTTGGTAAAACTGTTGACTTCCCAAAAAGTTGGAAGTTGTGTTGCTTTGAAGAAAAACTACTAGCACTCAGCACTTTTCTTAACTTGCAACATTTACTATAATAAGAAAAAGAGTTGAAACAGTTCGTCCGTAAGTGGGTATCATGGCGAACAAATAGCCGCAGTGTAAGTTCGAAGTTGCGGAACTTCATTCATGGTTCAAGTCACGAAGGAACTTTAGCACAGCAAAACGTATTACGGTAAACTAAACTCTGTCACAGTTTTCTTAAGGTAGAGTATGCAGTTACTTGAAAAAATTGTTAAAATGTGGCCATATATTTTCGGACCTTAATTTATCCTACTAATAGCAAATATAACTATTACTTCTAATAGATACATATTATAAATGCAAAAGTTTGTGAGGATGAATGGATGTTTGTTGCTCAATGACACAAAAACTACTGAACAGATTTTGATAATACCTATTTAGTATGTAGGTACCTACTTTACGTCCTGGAAAAGGACATAGGCTACTATTTACCCCGGAAAACCGCGGGGCGCAGCTATAGAATAGGCATAGGTTACTATTGTTTTTCCGTGTTTTACAAAATTTTGATATATTTTTTTGGAATAAAATTAATGTGTTAATTATTATATAATACTCATATCATTGTTCAAAATTGCACGATGCCCTCGGCATGATATTAAGAACGTAGGTAGTTCTTTATTTTTATTTATGGTAAGACCATAAGTTTTTTTTTCCACATATAAACCTTACACAAAATAATATACTTATGTTAAATGTACCTATACCTACCTAAAATGTAGGAAGGTAACTTTTGTGTTCGAAAGTCCGAATGTATTAGCCATTCTGTCTCACGTTCCCAAACCGTAAACAAACATCAGTCTTCTAATGGTTTTCTCTCGTTCCTTCAAAATTAAGGGATGGGGATACTTCTAATTGCATTCAATCATTATTATTAAGATATAATTTGTGTCCATATATTGACAACCTCTGTGATGTAGTGGTTGGGCAGATTGGCTCAAATCTCATACACCACTTAGTTTGCGGGTTCGATTTCCGAAAAATTGCAAAATCAAGCATGCATTTGTTTCGTGTCTGGGTGTTGTGGGACCATGATTTCCTGGTTCCCTAGATACAGTGAATCATAATTAGGGGCCAGGATCTATGTTTGTGATCGTAGGGCGTCAATTAATTGAAATAAAAATAATAATAAATATTTATTGTTCAAGCTTACAATTACCTATTTGTAGCCTTAAATGTGACCTTAATATTTAAAGGAGCCGATTAATAATAAAAAATAATAACAATCGAGGTTTCACAACACAAGTGACATTCAGGGAACATTACCTAGTCACATAAATAATGGATATTTTGTTTAAAGTTAACCGTAAATACAGTAGGTAAAGGCACGAAACAGGCTTTACTTAAAATGATGAGTGATGGACTATTTTTATCGAATGGCTTATTAATTATCTTCTAAAACAAAGACAAGATTTGAAATCTTCCCCCAAGGAGGTAACAAACCATCTGATATCTACCTACGGACCTACGAACCATTTCTATGGCTTTATGCTTATAGAACCCAGAAGTGGTTTCAATTAATATTATTGAAACAGCCCTGATATTCGATTGATTTGAACTTCGACTGCACTCTCCTTTCATTGTCATCAATTACTACAATTAAGTACTTAGATACCTACTCCTACTTAACTACCTTCTGAAGCGATATAAGTTTTCAAGTTCTTCTGTGACGTACTTAGTTGTTTTGTGAGCACATAATAAATAATAGTAGGTATAATAGGGGATCGGACAACTTTTCAGAAAGTGTTTTTAATTAACTACAATGAATATATATAGCCATGAAAAATACTATTTTAATTAAATAACGATCTAAAAGTACCTAAAACTATGTTCAAATATAATGTTTCAAATATTGCCGCGCAAAAGGACACCTCAAAACTTATGATGTCATTTGTAGGTAGAAAACGACAAAGTCTTCGAAATAAAACTTGCACAGAGATTCTAATACGTTTTGTGAAGTTTGGGGACTATATTGTGGTAATGGAACGAAAAAATTAGCAAAAATACATTTTATGAAAAGCAAAGCGTAAAATAAACACAAACTTGACTCTCGGCATTTGCCTACAAATGACGTCATGCGCTATGATTGTTGTTTCGTTTGAGATGAAGAACAGATTAAAAATGTCAGAATTATTTATTGATTTAAAAATATAAATCATTATTATTTCACAAAAATATTGATTGAATGATCTTTCTGGTTCGACGAACATTCGTTCTAACTACATTTTAGATTTTTTTCGATTACTGTCCGATCCCCTATTATGTATGACTCTTTAGATCGGCTAAATAACATACCTAAAAAAAAGAAAGAAAGAAAGAAAACATTTGTTCTAACAAAACTGCACACGGTACAAAAATAATAACAACACTTATACATACATCAATAATAAATAAACTAAATAAATAAATAACGCCCAACGATCACATACATAGATCCTGACCCATAACCAGGATTCCCTGTAACTAGGGAACCAGGAAACTATGAGGACTATGGTCCCACAAAACCCAGACACGAAACAAATACTTGCGCTTTTTTTTTCTGTGCACAAACATTTGTCCCGTCGCGGGAATCGAACCCGCAACCTCAGTGGTGTATGAGATTATAGCCAACCTGCCCAACCACTGCACCACAGAGGCTGGCAAACATGTAACGATAATTCATTTTATATAAAAACTTCAATTCTGATGTATCTTCGAAGTCCAAGGTCGAATATCGATGAAATTTATATGGGACCATTTTGTACCTACACTGAACCTAATAATTTTCCAAATCAGTTTATAAATGACGGAGTTCTGAAAACAATCGTATTGAGAATTTCTGCCTTTTTGAAGTCGGTTATTCAAACTATGTGAATCGCTGCCGTGCATAGTAAAAAAGGTCTAAGCTCAGCATAATGCTGTAGATGAATCCAGAACGCTGGTTTTCAGCTCATATCTTTGGTGACGCACGTTAAAAGCTAAAGAAAAATAAATCAATTTATAGATACATACCTACAGTAAACAGTCCTTTTTTATGGATCTGAGTGACGAGACGAGCAAGTTGTTCGCTTTGATGGTAAGCACCACGCCTGCCCATAACACATTGCAGTGCCATCCAGAACTATAGTATAGAAACTACTTACTAAAAACGTACAGCACGTGCTGTCAAACGTGTAGGTAAGTCTAAATTGAGTTTTTCCGAGTTACTATTAAGTCTTCTGTGGTCTTCAGAAACAGACAGAATAAGCAAAGAATACTAACTATTACTTACGGAATAAGTATGTACGTATTCAAACCATTTTGTGTACTTCAAGTAATCTTTAATGATCATAAACGTTAACTCAAACAACCATTTTTCGCACTAAGATTTTTTTACCGTTTCTTTAAGCCTGAGGTGACCTTGCTTAATATTTGTACAGGCAACATAGGCATAACAACAACAGTGTAATAACTTTGAGTGTCATAAAATAATATGTAAGTTGGTTCTACCTACATACGTGGTAGAAAGCGCCAATCCTGTTCATAACAATTGCGGTGCCACCTAAACATTTAAAACCATAAAAGTACTGCGTAGCACTGCATTGCGCTCATCATCCCGGGACATCAGATATTAAGTCTCATAAGGTGGTTACAAATGCCTTTCAAACCAGAACACAGCAAAGCTCGCGCACTACTACGTGGTGGCAGAATAACTGGCAAACGAGAGACCTACCAAGAGAAACTCTACATGAACGCTTAACCATAAATGGGATTAGCCAACCACAAGCAATCCATTTTCACAGTAGATTTATAGCGAGAGCGAGTGTGGCTCAGTGGGAGCACGTGCTACTTTCGATCCGACGCACCTGACTGCGAAACTCGCTGGTCCCGCACCACTGACTTTTTTTAAGACATTTCCGGGCTTAACACTTGCTCTAAAAACAGTCATCGTGAGGAAACCCGGCAAGTCCAAGATTTGATAACAAAAATTCAAGAACATGTGACATCCACCAATTCGCACTAGGCCACTGAATTATGAGGCTGCACACTGAGAAAACCCTCCGGCAAAACTGTCATCAAACAAATTATGCAGTAGTGTGAGCAGCGTATTTTGCCGTTAGTACAGTAGAGCGAGGCAGTCCCATTTCCTAATGTATAGTATATATTAATGACATTATATCATCGTCTATTATAATAGCGAATACCGAGCTCAACATAGGTGTTGCATTGATTTATTATGAGCTTTCTAGAAAATTTACTTGATATAACAGGCGGTAGCTTTCCATACTTGTCACTATGATAAAAAGTCACTTTACCCATCTCCTCTCTACAGGGTGGGCCTCTTTTTTTCATCGGGGGTTATCAAATCAAATCAAAATCTCTTTAATCATTTTGACATCACAGACGCACTTATGAACGTCAAACTATAACAATGACTCTACCACCGAATCGGAAAAAGAACCACTACTCAGAAGATACGGCACGAAACTGAAGGCATTTTTTTGAGATTTTGTTACAATTTTTTGGGGTTTTACAATGTTGTTTCTAAAATAAAAAAATACTTCTATATATACAATATTATGCATATTCGTTATCGTCATCCTTCATCAGGTGGAATGCTCCTAGTCCTGGCGGCACTGCGAGCAGCCGTGCCATTCTCTCCGTACGCCACCCACGGTCCTCACTCGCCAAGAGCCGGCAGCTCATTGCTGAGTCAGCACGACTCGCCTCTGCCAGATGTGTTCTACAACGCTGCACATACAGGAGAAGAAAGGTCAGTTTAATTAGACTAGTTAGTTAGCTTATTTGTACAATACAATACAATACAAGCAAGCTGAAGTGGCAATGGGCCGGTCACATATGTCGAAGAACCCATAACCGATGGAGTAGACGGGTTCTAGAGTGGAGACCACGTTTAGGCAAACGTAGTGTAGGACGCCCTCCGGCCAGATGGAGCGACGACCTGCGTAAAGTGGCTGGCAGTAGTTACATGCGAAGAGCCGAGGATCGGGCTCAGTGGCGTGCATTGGGACAGGCCTATGTCCAGCAGTGGACTCGTATAGGCTGATGATGATGATGATGATGAATACAATACAATGACACTTTATTGCACACCAAACAAACACACAATACCAAAAAAAAAAGAAGTATAATGACAAAATACATCAATTTAAGGTACAATTTGTACTTACTTAGTCGAAGGTTTTCTTCCTAAATAAGAAGTTTTGAACCATAAACTTACCTTTTACTAGTGAAGCACTAAACTCTTATAAGCATTGCACATTTTGTTCTAAAGTTTGTTGCGTCATTTATTTGCTTCCTCTATCTGTGTTTGTGTCTGTGACTAACTTCGTTTACCTACTTTAGTTAGAAATTTATTTCATCGTCACAAAACTCTGTTTAATTACAGATTCAATTAATCTAAAGATAAATAATTTATCATTGCTATGATTTCTAATTAAAGTCATTATTTCATCAGCAACAAATGATTTCCTTTTATAAGACATTTAATCTTGGAAAAAACTGCTCTAGAGCATTGGCTGCCACAAAATCAGTTCGAATTATTATTAAACGAAACGTCCAGGTTTATTCTTTAATGTGATGTCAGTGTCATTTACGACCAAACTATAAGAATTAGTAAGGTTGGTAAGAATTGATGGTTGGGTGTAATATAATAAAAATATCAAGTTCAGAAGTGGCAATCAAATTTATATATCGCTGTCCTCTCGTCGCATCGCCGTACATTTTTTAAATAAAAAGGTGAAATCAGAAATTTTTGCCTGAACATTATTATGCATACCTACCTCTCTCATCCCTTCGCCAAAAGGTCAGCGACGTGGGCCCCAACAAAATTGTTTTAATTATTGTTACATAGGTACCTACTCCGTCCATAAGTTAAAAATATGGTTTGTGTAAAACAAATATCTTATTTTCAGATGTGAAGAAATGAAAGTTCTGGACATAAAGACACCAGACAGATCGCGGTCCGTGACGCCAAAGCCATCTTTACTTGAACTATGATATATGCAAGACAAAAGATTCAATCGATTCCTTCGCTAAGGGATTCCCCAAATCATTTGACACAAAATCGTCCTTAGACGGTCAGAAAGTTCTAGAAGAATCCTTCAGCAACCTTTAGTCATTGACATTGAATTCTACCGAATTGGGATAAACTCGAAATAATTCTGAGAAGGTAAGTACCTAATAACCGAATAAGCGTCGATTACCTAATGCGGGAATTCTCAACGCTCAAACAATCTCCAAAGAAATTAAGCGTCGTGATCATAAAGGGCAGCAAAGAAACTATGATTAGGTAGTGCCACTTATTCATCACTTTTTTAATTTTTATACGTACGAAACAACTGTGATAGTTTAGATTGTAGTTATGTGCACAACGAACGTAACTTAATTGCAATGGTGAAGTTTCTAATTAAATTATAATGGAAATGTTTTGCTGTTTTATTTCTCCGTTTTTACGATCACACATCTTGTGTTTGACTGAGCACGGCGTAATATGAATATGCTGCTTTCATTATCTGAAACAATGGAGAATTGCTTATTGATGTAAGATAAACAAACTTAACGTGTGTTTTATGCATGTTTTATGCTTATGTAAGAAAATCTTACGACTGTGAGTAGGTATGCTCTCGCTGTTAGATATTCACATACATAAGTATGTCGGAATGTATTCTGTAAATATCATCTGATTTGTCAACGAGACCGACCAATTTTTATACCGGTATTATCTTGACATTGTGCGAACAAACTTGTATTTTGATCATCAATTTGGGACAATTCGTCAATTTGCTTGAGACAGAAGCATTAAAGTACCTCTGCAATACCGATATAAATAAGAGGAATTTTGAAACTGTCTAATAATATATTTTTAGGTATCAAGAAGGAACTAAAGTAATATCATAATGTTAAGTCACAATCAAGATTTGATATTGATACACAAACATTTTCCTACCTAATTATAGTAATACATGCAAGTATCTAACTAAACTTAATTTAATGAAATCTGGTTGTTTGTTCCGGCACCTCACAAATATTTAAAGATGTTTGCTGGCGCTGTTTGTTTCGAAGTTGGCGCCAAACTAAAGTTTTAATGAAGATTTGTTTTCTAAAAATGACTGGTTTGAGTGAATAATTATATTTTATCTGACAGTCTGCAGATTTAAAGTCATAATTTGATTGTAGAGAATCTAATATCTGATTGCAATTGTCGCTGAGATTATTGTCATAATAATATAATGAGTGTTCCTATAAAAACCATCGACGTATGAGTGATATCAGATATGAAATAAAGATAAGATAGAGAGATGATATACTGAACCTCAGTGCCAAGGGAGGGATATAGCAAAAGGCGAATTATCTTGGAGGAAAATGAAAGAGGGGTCATAGTTGGACCCAAATAAAGATAAACCATACTATGGTTATAGAAGTCTCGCAGAAAACTATTTAAGATAGGCATTTCCCTACAGAGGACTTGGCGTGATAGTGATACCTACTCGTATACCTACTCGTGGATTAATAATAGGAGTAGACCTTACAGAAACAAAGCACTGATTGTCCATATATGCGAATCCCGCTGCGGTGAGTCGCAGTGGCCGTTGAGCCCTGGCCATTACCAGTACCAATAGTAACCGAAGACGAGGCGGCATCCGTTCCCACTTGCAATTCATCACGGTATCAGCTACTAGAGACGCCTAGAAAATAATAAGTGTAAAAATGAATAAATGTTCTTTTCCATTCTCGTCGAGAGGTAGTAAAATTTGCCTTGATAGAAAAGTGGGTCGCGCACCTACGCTACAGAGATGGGGCTTAAAAATGGCTTAAAAGTATAGGGGTCAGGAGCACACTTTCAAAACAGCTTAAGGACCACTTGCGCCAACGTAAAATAACGGTTAACCCGTTTACTCATGGGCTACATGTTTATTTCTAGGTACTAAATATTCAAAAAGATTAAAAATACAATTGCTCCTTTATACAAAATTCGAATCGGCGTTTTCAAAATACCGTCCGAGTTTCAAATCCTACGGATTCTGCCCGAGCAATTTTATGTTACTTCTGTATAAATATTTAAAATCATAGATTTTCACTATGCATGCGCATATATCAAATTAGTTACTTATAAATAAAATTTGACACTTGTTCTTAATTTAAGCCATTTTACGTTGGCGCAAATGGGCCTTATAATTTTATTGTTGTGATTTTACAACGTTGATTATATAATTATACATCGTATACAATGAAAAAGCCAAAGCAAAAAGCAGAGTTAACCTTCCTACTCAAAAAAACAAATGACAGTAGAGGTAACGATCGTCCGAGACAATATTTACGTGAAAAACATCTATTGTTCTAATTACCTACGTGCTTGGTATTATGAGAACCTTGCACAAAAAGTTCTTACTAACTTGTAGAGTTAGCTCGTTTCCCGTGAAACATTGTATTGCTAGTTGAGTTATCATTGCAGAGAAGAAAGCTATTGATGTCACCAACTTCATTGATTTAAAACTTCCCGCGTCTTTCTGAAATAAAAAAAGGCTTCGAGTGAGGTACTGCTAGGAAAGTGTAAGTGAAGGTTGTCACTTCATGGCATGATGGGTGGACAGGTTGATCCCTTTGAGCCCACATTCCAAATCGTGAAATAAAACTAGACATTTATATTTTATACGTGTTTTGAATTTCTAATAATAGGCCGTCTGGGTGGGTACCACCGCTTTACCAGTTATTCAGCCGCCAAGCAGTAGTGCGCAAGCATTACTGTGTTCCGGTTTGAAGGGCATTGTAGCCAGCGAAATTACTGGACATTATGAGACTCAACAGCTAATTGTCTCAGGGTGACGAGCGCAGTGCAGTGTCGCGCAGGATTTTGCAAAACAATTCTGGGTGGTGCTGTTATTGTTATGGGCTGGGGTATTGCTTACCATCAGGCAAACGACCAGCTCGTCTCGTCATTCAGTTCTACAAAAAAAAAATAAGGTATCACAGCAGGGCACGCCCCCTGGGTAGGTACTATTTATACAAAATTGTGTTACTTATATACCTAAAGTTCAATTGTACTAGGTACCTCAGTAAAACCTGTTCGAATTGGTATTGTACTTATGTTTGTGTAATATATAGTAGATCCATTATACTGAGACTTACCGAAACTTGAACCATTACTGCGCAAATTGCCGCCGTGCTTGAGAGCAGTTGAGTCATGAAGCCGGGTGAATAAGTGATTGAGAATTGCTCAACGCATCTGAAAAATAAAATGAAGCAATAATATGGTGACACTGAACAACTAGATTACAAAATAGAAAAATATGGTTATGCCGGAGCTATAATCTGCTGAAAGCTATGAAATATATTTTTATTATTATTATAGCTATTTTTTGTGATGCCAGCTTAGTAGAGTTTATCTATGTATATTGTATTGGAACTAGATACTACTCTAGATAGATCCACGTTGGTTAGAGTAGCGGGATTCGCGCCCCAAAAGCTCCTAAAAAATAAACCCAAAGGCTGAAATCTTCATTTCTGCGTTGAGTGACGAAATGTATAAACCTACACTGTGGTGGCGAATATATAAACAGCAGCTTACGTTGATATACCCAAAAAAGGCACATCTTCCACAATTTCGGGATCGTATAATCCTGAGTTATTGCAGTTTGTCATAACCGCATATAGGTAGCTACCTGCCTACTTACTTAGGTCTCACGATGATGGTTTCGTATAGATACATAAGTATATAATAATAATAAATGTAATTGAAAGACAGTGATAAGAATAAACTGATGCATAAACATTTTTCCATTTACCTTCCTGCAACTTTTCTCCACAAAGGGTAAAGTGAAAATGGCGATGTCGCCATAGGTAGGTAATATGTATACATGGAAAGATTATTGAATTTCCACAACGGAATACTAAGCTACGAAATATGTACCTACCTTGTATTACCTACTATGTTCAGGGCCTGAAACTTCAGCTTGCTTGAGAGTGATGGTTATTAAGTTAGCGCTCTTTTAGTTGTTTTACAAGGGTCAAACTGAAAGTTTTTAGAATTGGCCACTTGTAAAAAAATAAATAAATAAAAAATTAAATTTTGAAAATGGAACTCTTTGCCAATATTATTGAGTATGAATTTCATTCAATTGTCATTTGTTTTACGATTTGGCGGCAAATTGAAAATTGTCTGTGTCACGTCAGCATGAATTTAACGCGAGAAAATTTTCGTGTTATGATTTTTTATGACTTTCGATTACATTTAAGTCAACAAGAAAGTTATGATAGACTACGATTGGCCTTTCACGATAAAGCCCCATCTTGTGCCACTGTTTAGAACTGGTTTAATGAGTTTAAGCGTGGTCGCACTAATCTCACCGATGATCTGCGTGAAGGACGGCCTTCTACGGCGACGACACCTGACAACACCTGTGCTGTGCGTCGTATGATAGAGACTAACAAAAGAGTGACCTATCAGCAGATTCGGACAAGCTTAGGCATCGGTATGAGTCAAGTGCACAAAATACTCCATGAACATTTAGCGGTCAGGAAGCTTTGTGCCCGGTGGATACCTCATATTTTGACTGAGGCCCACAAACTCCGTCGTGTTGATTGGTGCCGTGAAATGCTTGAAAGATTTAACGGAGGTGACTCAAATGCTGTGTTCGACATACTTACGGGTGACGAAAGCTGGATTTACTGTTATGATCCCGAAACCAAAAGACAGTCTGCTCAGTGCGTGTTTCCTTCCGAGGAGTTGCCAACTAAAGTGAAGAGTTCGAAGCGTGGAAAAAAAGATGGTAGCGTCGTTTTTCGGAAGGACAGGTCATTTTGCGACAATTGCTTTAGAGGATCGAAAAACAGTTTCTGCGGAGTGGTACACTAACAATTGTTTGACACTTGTCTTGGAAAAAGTTCGGGAGAAACGACCTCGCAGTAGAATCCTCCTTCACCACGACAACGCCTCGTCGCACACCGCCAGGCGAACGATCGACTATTTGGCCACGTCAAACGTGGAATTACTGGGTCTTCCGCCGTATAGTCCCGACCTCGCACCTTGTGATTTTTATTTATTCCCAAAAATAAAAGAAAAACTTAAAGGAAAACGTTTTGTGGACGCTGAGGAAGCTGTGGCCGCGTTTCAAAAGGCCGTCGAAGAGACCCCTAGGGACGAGTGGGCAAAGTGCTTTTCTCAGTGGTTCCATCGGATGCAGCGATGTATTCATATTCATATTCATATTCATATTCATTTATTTGCAAAACTAATGTATTGACGTGAACGGACACTATTTTGAAAAGATATAATAATAGTAATAACTAGCTAGTTTAATCAGTTTTTGATTTTCTAAGAACTTTCAGTTTGACCCTCGTATCTCTACCGCCCTACTATTTATGCAGAGCAAAAACCTCAGTTACTGTAGGTGGGTACCATTTTCCTAAAAAGCTTAAAGCTAAATTTTAAAAGTGTAAATTTATAATTATTGAAAGCTTGATTACACAGCTCTGAGCTCATTACGTCACTCAACGCGAACATGGACCGTAAAAATATTACCCTGTTACGTACCACAGGTACGTCAAAGTTAATTAAAATATTCAACCAAAATGGGAATGCACATTCATAAATAACATACGTCGCTGCAATGTGTTTCAGTATATTACACAAAACGAGAGTTCGATAACTAAGTAAAGAACCTTCAGCAAAAACTTCAAGCCAGATTTATACTCACCCGACAAGAACTTGATGTTGACGAATACAATTTACTACCGTTGTTTGTAACGCTAATTCAATTTGCGTCTTCGTGTAAAACGCTCTAACAATCTGTTCGTTTTCTTTAATTTTTGCGTCTCCGTCGTTGGTTGGATTATCCTCAACTTGAAGCTCTACACCTTCACGGAGTTGTATCATAGTGCGGTCGTAAGCAGTCTCTATAGCTTCTCTCAGGATTACAAACTGTGAGCTCATATGCAGGATGATTGATGCGATGAATGTGTCTATGACTAATAGGATATGACCGTTCCAGAGAAGCCCCACCACCTCCAGCATAAGAGTAAGAATATATGGACCCTCTTTTTCATAGCTCCAAGGTATGTATATCGCCTGATACAAAGAACGTGGGGGCTTTTCAGAAGAGTCATTCAGACTCCTTACTAAATTTTTCCACTGAATGTCCTGTATGGCTCCATACGCGAAAGAGTTGAAAACAGTCGCCCAGCCAAGAAATATGAAAGTAAAAGAAACAACTTTACTTATCTTCACAGTCGTCCGATTTCTGTCTTCGTTTTGATAATAATCACGCAGCTTTACTTCTATGGTGTGTACTGTTTTCTGAATTTCTTTGTTTCTTGTAATAAGCAGGTAAATTTTAATGCAAGTTAGGTTGTGGGTGATGACAAACGAAAGGCTGAACATAATGCGGTCCATGTCTATCTCACTAATAAAGGGGTCAACTGTTTCTAAGGTTACAAACCCGACGACCCATAAGACCATGGCTACGATGGAGTAATATAAATACCAGCCAGGAAAGTTCCTCGTGTCTTCTTCATCAGGGTGGTGCCACCATCCGATGCCGACGCATCTCATAATAAAATAATGAAAAGAGAAATAACGCGATGGTCGAGAACTGTTTGTAGCAAACATTGTGGCTGTTTGTATTTACTCTACACTCGTTTTGAACAAGTCATCGACTAAAAAGCAATTAATCGGTATATAAACACTTATCGAAAGTAGGCGGTTCACTCGAGACAGCATAATTGCCTGTTTAGCTAGAAATATAGCCATAAGAGGGATACGTACTTATACTCGTATTTCTGATAGGCCGTCCTAAATAGTCAATAGGTGTTCTCTTGGAGTTTTTAGATAAACAATTCACCACGGCAACAAAACTAACTCAAAAAAAGCACTCTCTGAAATTGTCTTTTCGATTGCCAGCGTCGAAATCAAAAGAACACGCGACTGTCACAAACAATGCTATCTAACTTATTTGTATAAGGAACCATTAGACCTTTTCATGTTTGAACTGTGTGTTTTAGCTTGCTGTATGTATGCAGTCAACACTGCTGACTACAATCAACATATTGATACAGTGGCTTTCCCAAGTCAACACGACTAACATGCATTTGGACGAAAATAGCACAATTTGTGTCAAAAACGTACTTAAATACGTTTGAATTATAAGTTCTAAAGTATGTAGTAGTATTGAATAATTTCTCATATTCACACTATCCGTGACAAATGAAATGCGACCTTCCTTACTCTTTATCATAAGATCTGATGAACCCCCGTCCCTGACAACATGAACAATAATATTTTTTTACTATAAATTGTTAATTGTAAGAGAGCTAGGTGAATAATAGAAAATTTATTATTCCATAATAGGTCCTTTTAAAACAATATAAACTGGCTAAATTTCATTCTTATGTTACCCGCCTAGAAATATTATAAGTATTTTACAGGTGTTCTTATTATAAATTGTCTAGGGTAAGGAGTAAAGGAGTAAATTAAACAAGAGTCTTAACAAGAACAAAGTATTTTGAATTGGGTATTAGGTACTTCTCTATTGTTACGTTTCTTGTAAAATTGCTCGGTATAGCGGTAACAATGATGTGATCGATATATTATATACTTACAAAACTACTGATTTATCCTATGCTTGGACGTAGATACACAACCTCTATAGGTTGTGTATGTTTCGCTTCACTTACACATTTAATTGGTTCAAATTAAACTGTCGCCGCTGAAATTGCCGTTTGGCTGAAGTGTGATGTGAATGGGTGTCATCTATACATATAATAAAATCGTAGAACCCAAAAAATCTGTACATGGAAGATATTAGAAAAAGAATCAAGCAGGGCGACTTAAAATGAGTAACTAAACATATTAAAACAGTTTTTAAAATTTTTGTTTGTTTGTTTGGACTTCTATAACTTAAGAAGTACTAATGGGATTTTGATGGTATTTCCACGAATATGCTTAACTGAACCCTGATTATAATATAAGCTATAAAAATTTTGAAAAATCACTTATGGGGGGATTAATAGGGGGGCGAAGTTTGTATGGAAAAAAGTTATTAGATTGTCTTAGAACCTTGAAACTCAGATTTAATACTTATAAATTACAAATTAATAAATACGGGTTCGAGCATTTTTCAAAATTTAGCTTCTTTAAGCGATAACGACAGAAAATAGATAAAAATAGTCTGACTTTGAAACGCTGTGTAGACTACGAAAATGAATGAAATACATAGGTGTAAAATTATAATTACATAAAAAAATATCATGGTAGAAATATAATTTCAGCGTTTTTAGGAAATCTTACAAAATAACTTAGAATCTTTACACGAAAGAAACTATAATTATTTCAACACTTGAAAATTACTTTATGCAATAGAAAGTAGATGGCGCTAAAATTATAATTACATGAAAAAATATCATGGTAGAAATATAATTTCAGCGTTTTTTGCAATACTTGAAAATTAGTATATGCAATAGAAAGTAGATGGCGGTAAAATTAAAACTCGCAAACAGTAATTTTATGGAATGCACCAGACCAGTGAATAATGTTAATATATTTTTCTTTTCCGATTCGCTTAGGTCGACGTTACCTGATTTATTGTTGGTATATCAGTACGTACCTCTGAAGCGGTGTGGCGAATTTTGGCTTCAACCGTCCGGCTCAAACCGGCTCAAACCGTTCAAAAGCCTTTTAAAACCCTCTCCAGACTGTGGTCTATGGAATGTGTGTCAGAAATATGCTTCTGGCGTTTTTAAGGTTTTGTCAAGAGGATAATTCTGCAGAAACTAATGTACGACGAAGTGCCTTTGTTCAGAGACAAACAAATTGATCTATTTAACAGATGATGACGCGATATGGTGGGGGCACCAAGTGTCTTTAAGAAGCATGCTTTAGGCAGGACAATATACACTGTCATGTCAATACCAGTAACAAAGAATGCTACTATTTACAGCTACTAATACACGATGTCTGTCAGCGGCGCTACCTCATTTGCGTTCCTCAGAACAGTAGATAGAGTTGAACGCCGTACGTTCCATGCAGCCTGCAGATTAAGGCGCCTCCTGAATGACGACCAAATTTGGGATGATATTCTAGCAAATGCAGTCGTGATACTTCACGACGTATGCGCCATTTGTTTGCTGGGTGTTGGTGTTTTAAGGTCTCTCGAGCTTTGTGCAACGAGAGGGAGATAAATTGTTATCTTACTATGCTACAAAATGTTGTCATTGCTATCGGTGGCGATTCATTAGACCGCGTAAATCCCGTGAAAATTGGCGCATCGAGTGCATCTGGGATTCCAGCGCACTTTATAATGTTAACAATTGCAGGTTAAATTATGCTTCTTTAAAATTGAACCACTCCGAAATTGTGTAACGTAACTCGGCTAAAGGAAGTGTCGCTACAAAGGAACCTGCTTGAGCGTTAAACTAAAAATACGATCCTGCATGGAGTGCTGTAGCCATCTATAAGGTGGGTCAGCCGAATACCAACTGGCAGCTCTGGAATCTTTAGAACATTGCCCAATTAATTTTATAAATAACAATGTGCTGGTGGAGAAGAAACTGACAAGTCTTAAACACGGACGGAAACTTGGGTGTCTGTCGCTTATCTATCGACAGCACTTCGGCAAGAATTGCACTAACCGATCCCTTCTTCTCCTTTCCACTTAAGGTCTTCCAGGCGAGAAGAGTCGTTTCCCCGTACGTACTTAATGTCCCACCGATCGGTACGAAATATTTTGCAGATTCTTTCATCATGCGAACTCCTTAAAGAGTAGAACGCTCTATAACCTGCTTTTTGTTTCCAAATAGCTACAAAGTTTAGAGTGAATAGGCATCTCATGGGCAACCATGCTCCATCTTCGCTTTCCATCAGGCGAGATGTCATCAAACAAGTGCCCATTTACCAATTTTAAAAAATATAAGTAGTCGACGCGAACGAAGTAGGGACATTTCTCGCTATATAGCGTAAAACTATAATCCACGTGAACGAAGTCACGGGCAACAGCTAGTTCCTTAATAAATATACCTACCTACAATACGAGGAAGCCCAATACGGGCTTCCTCGTAATTATACCTTTGGGCTTCGTAATAGCAGTAATAGTTAGTTTTCTTTGATTATAGTGTGTTATCAGTATCATATAGATCCGGCTTCAAGGTCCTAGGAAACAACGTATAGGATTAAAATGGTTAGCCTAATAGGTATCTAAGTAAATTCTTACATAATGCTGCAAGCAATTTTGACAAATTTTGTAAACTATCGTATTCCGATAGCGTTGCTATGGCAACACCTGAAAGAATTTCGGAAACCGTACAACTGCAACACGATAGCAGCTATTTAATTACTTACAAGGAGCATACAATAAAATACATATTGGTAGTTAAATGATAAACATAGATTTCCATGGTTTCGTACAATTTGCCAGAATACCAATTTCTGCGGTGCAATTTTTGAAACGAAATTGGCCACCTGCGCTCTCACTTGCACCGCATCAAAGTTTCGAATATAAACGAGCTCCTGGAAAGATTAAGGTCTGAAAAATCAGTGGAAAAGCAAACATCCAGAGTCACAGTTAGCGCTGTCCCACTGTCTACTTCTAGAATTATTTTTTTGTAACTAGCCTATGCTGTCCCACTGTTGGGCAAAGAATAAAGGCAAAGATTATAATATAAATAAGAAAGTTTTGGCTAATAGCACCTTGACCCTCAGTTTCTTGCCGTATCTTCTGAGTAGTGGTTCTTTTTCCGATACGGTGGTAGAGTCATTGTAATAATTGACGTTTATAAGTGCGTCTGTGACGACAAAAATGAAATAAAGAACTTTTGAACTTTGAACTTTAATAGCTAGTACTAGCAAAGAAAAGATTCTTACTTCACTAGCCGCAACACAGAGTGTCATAAATTGTCAACAGACGCAGAGTGAGAGCCTATGGAATTGGTATTTTTGTTACGTAAGTTTTAAACCTATCTAGTTACCTATCTATGACGAAACAAAATTAAAGCAAAACGTGCAATAAAAAGCTTAGCAAGCATTGAAAAACGAGGCGCTAAATATATAGGTAAAGCAGTACAATTACGGTTTACGTAATCAGTGCGTTAATGATAAAATAAAGGTCTCTTGAAATCTACCAATTATTATTTGACGTGTTTTGAATGTGCGTTACGTCTCGTCTTGCAGAAGTGTCGTTGACTGATTTTATATAGGTACAAGAATCGACAACACGGCAGGAACACCCATAATGTGCTTCAGTAATAACTAACATGAGTCTGACGATTATGAAAAAAACCGGACAAGTGCGAGTCGGACTTGCCCACCGAGGGTTCCGTACAAATTTGTTGGTAAGTACATATTGTAAATAGTTCAGGAATCGAGTCTCGCAGTTTTTTTTTTAATCCATGATTGATTATTTACGTACTTTAAATAAAAACTATATTTTTTATGATGTAATTAGAAATGTTTACAGATTTTTCCCTGTACTTGTAGTAGTTATAAGACGATATTACTTGCCAAATTTCATAGTTCTAGGTCAACGAAAAGTATCCTATAAATTTAGATTTTCTTGAGAGTGTCGAAATATACGTTTTTTGCAGCATAAACGGCCGTATCTTTTTTTACGTTAACTTAGATGTGTGATTTTTTCACAGCTTCAAGGGACTACTATAGGGCTATAAGGAACCTGAGTATATGGTTTTAATTCAATTTAATACCTCCACGCGGTCCTGAGATAAAGGGTCTTTACAGACAGACGGACAGACGGACAGACAGACAGACGGACATTAAAGTGATCCTATAAGGGTTCCGTTTATTTTCTTTTAAAGTATGGAACCCTAAAAAGACCTTGTCGGCGTAAAATCTTATATAGTTGTATATTATTGATACAAGAAAGTTATTGTACGTAACCAAAGCTGCCAGAAAACAGAAACACATTGTGTAACAACGTACCTATATACGGAGGGAATTGAGCCGGCCGGCCCCTAAAATGTGTTGTCCGAATACTTATTAAATTACTGGTACAGAATACAAATAGACGGAACTATTTAAAGAGAGCGAGTGTGGCTCAGTGGGAGAATGTGCAACTTTCGATCCGACGTACCCAAGTTCGAATCCCGCTGGCCTCGCACCACTGACTTTCTTAAGTTATGTGCGGATTTAACACTCGTTCTGAAAACGGTGAAGGAAAACGTCGTGAGGAAACCGACATGTCCAAGAATTAATCACAAAAATTCAAGAACATGTGACATCCACCAACCCGCACTGGGCCAGCGTGGTGGATTATGGCCCATTCTCTCTCTATGAGAGAAGGCCCGAGTCCCAGCAGTGGGAACGTGATGGGCTGATGATGATGATGATGATGATGATGATTTAAAGAGGTGTGAGTAAACTCTCGCTCGCAGATTAAAATTATACAGATATCTTTCAGATCCGCACGCAAAGCTACATGTGTGATGAATTAAGTAACTGCTTACATACTAACAGCTCTATTACGTAACTTCGCACAAAGTTGCGAACTCCCATCTGTCTTCTACTTAGTAAGCCGAACGCAAGAGAAAAACTCTCCGCAAACATCATGCGGTTTCTTTCCGCTAAAAGGCTTACAGAGAACTTAAAAGCTTTTATTACACGTCAATTATGTACAGCTCTTGGAAAAACATAAAAATAATATATACCTACGTAATTTCACCGGCGGAATGTTTATTAAAACGTAATGCCGAAAGGGGTGCGAGGCTGAACAACGGCGATTTAATGTTATAGGTACCCGATACTGTTTGTTTTCCATATGTAGGAAACTGGGAATCGAGATAAAATAATAGCTAGGTCTACACAATAAGACGAATACAATTTATCAGCGTTGCGCGTAAAGCTGATTCAATTTGATTTTCCGTTTAAAAGCTTCTGACAATTTGCTCGTTACTTTTTCCAAGTCTTCTCTGTCACTCTGAAGATTTTCATCAAAACTTTTTTCACCTTCACGAAGCTTTAACATCGTGCGGTCGTGCCTATGCACTATGCAGTCACTATTGCTTCCCCTAGGGTTGAGAACTTGGAGCCCATGTGCAGTATAGCTGAACCAATGAATGTGTCAATAGCCATCACGATGTGTCCGGTCTAAGGGATAATTTCAGTGCAAAACTCGGAATATAAGACCGATCCTTTTGAAAATCCCAGGATATGTAAATATCGGCTGTGTCAAAGGACAACACGGTATTTACGAAGTGTCGTTCGTTCTCTCTCTAGGTACATCTATTTGAGTGACCGATTGTCAACCAGCCGAAAAAAATATAGTTGAGTAGTGATGGTATTCTGCGATTATTTTTCTAATTTTTGTAATTATACATGCATTTATTTGAGTAGTGCGGACTCTATCTTGTATCTTTTGATTTCTAAAGAAAAAAATTAGTTTGATGATCGATAAATTGTGAAGGAATGAAAGGCTGAACTAGAGCTGGAGCTGTCCAATTCTTTTTAACCGACTTTAAAAAAGGAGAAAGTTTTCGATTGTATTTATTTAATGTTTGTTACCTCAGAACTTTGTCATTCATGAACCGAATTGCAAAATTATTTTTGTGTTGAGTTCAGTATAGACACGAAGTGTGAATTTCATCGATATTTGACCTTGGACTTCGAAGATACATTTGTTTGATAAAACGTATAGTTCGCCTACAAAACGGCTCAATAATTTCTAGGCCGACAAAGCCCATATGACCTGGGTCGCGATGGACTAGTTGTGATACCATCCGGGGAAGGTTCAGTATCATTTTCATCGGGGTGATGCTACCAGCATAAGTAGGTAAACCTTACATGGAAGTAATGAAACCAAAAGTGGCGTCTGGGACGAGAAGAAACTGTGTCAGACATTACATCACAACCCCAACTGTGAACATTTTCAGGAACAGTCTATGTAGGTGATCAGTTAACCGCAACTCGAATCAAATCACTTTTTATACATTTTTATTAGAACACTCATATGAACCCAATATTTTATTATAAGGATTGCAGTGTGATGCCGATGGTACGACATAAAAGGAATGAGTAGTTAATTATTGAATTTATTTGAGTGGTGGTAAAGTGTACCTACTGGCGCTAGGGACAAATCTATGAGTTTTTTTTTTTACGTCACTGAATGATGAGACGAGCTGGTCGTTTGCCTGATGGTAAGCAATACGCCAGCCCCTAACAATAACTGCACCACCCAGAACTTTGTTTTGCAAAATCCTACGCGGCGCTGCACTGCGCTCGTCACCCTGAGACAATTAACTCTTGAGTCTCATAATGCCCAGTAATTTCGCTGGCTACAATGCCCTTCCTGAGTTCCTTTTATAAATTGGACAATCAAGTTAAAGTCAAGTAATACCTAAACATACCCTGTTTGACGGGATATTATTATATGTATATTTTACCTGTGATTTTACTGCGATTAATATTATACCTTTTATCTCATCGGAAAATGGAAAGCGTTATTTCCTTATGCACCTTACCACTTGCAGAATTCTTAATAGTATAGGACTATACGTAAAATTCGGAGCGCCCATAGCCTTGTTTCGCATTTAAACGTGTGCTGGGTCGTTCGCCTAATATTGAAAATATAATAATCGGTTTAAATAAGCTGTCGTCGCTGAAATTGCTGTTTGGTTGAATTGTGAAGGGGTTTAATTTCGTCGTTGATTTATATAATTTATGAAGGTTCGTCGTAATTATGTCGTAGGAGGCGGTTGGTGCGGTTAGTGTATTCCAAGTTTCCAAGTAAAGAGAAGCCTTTATCAAGGTACGGTAGTGGCTTGCGGGAAGAGAGGGTAAGAGGGTGACGAAAATACTCGTATGGCGTTAAAGCAGATATTACCACTTCTCTTCTCGTTTCTAGGAGCTTGATAGTTTATCGTATCTATACCTAAGTTAGCTCTCTTGTCGACAGGCCAAGAAAAGCAACGGTGCCGTGCTAGGTACTGTGCCATATAAAACTTGATGGTGAAATGGTTATCAATTATCAATAGAGTACATAACTAAAATAAAAGATTCGTTTAATTTATAAGTGATTTTCTTTTCAGAGGTGAAATAGTGAGATACTGTTCTCATACAATTCGTTCACTACTTTTTTGTGTCTGTGTTCAAACTTGTTTTTGGCTCAGTACGGCGTAATATGAATACGCTGCTTTCATTATCTGAAACAAATAATTAAAAATGACGTAGATACCAATAGATGCGCAGCAAGTAGGTACGTAATTACGTACGTAAGTATATAAGTTTTTTTAATATGTGTTGGACCTATAGTCCTGTATTCTGAAAATTATGTATAACTGTCAACTCGAGTGATCTAATACAGACAGTCTCAAAGTCTCCGGCAAATTCCGATAAGTAAGTTCAAAGTTGGTACGAGATGGTATGATACCACCGTCTCCTACCAACTTTGAACTTAATCGTTTATGTTAAGTTTAGAAAAAATAGAGCAACCTACAATATAATTAAGTTACTGATACCGTAGGCAATTGCTGTTTGATTCTTGATTTAGATACCTATACACATGTAACGATATGAATTTAAGGTAGGCGCACACAAAATGACTCCGGACGGGGTTCCAACCCGTAATGTGTATGCTCCCTTTTTACAGGTACCTACGTTACATAAAAATATTTTAAAAAATGAACGATCTTCGAGTATATTTCTAACCAATACAAGGACTGACAAGGTCCTAAGGTTAACCTTGTTTTTGCTAGGCTAGATACCTTATATATATCTATATATAAGGATTACACCACACAATGGGCAGATAATGTACCTACTACCTACATACGTTAATTCAATGACTTACAGCCAAAAAGCAATCGTTGTCCATATGAGTAAAGCCTGCCGCTGACAGCCGCAGAGGGCGCTGCGCTCGCATCATCGTCATCACGAGCAACGAGCGAAGGCGCGGAGACATGCGCTCCCACTTGCACTGCATCACCGCGTCCGATATACGAGCCGCCTGGAACAATTTAAGCACAATTTAGTCACGCGAATTTCAGTAAACTAAAGTTGCAGCAAAACTCTTAACTTTATGCTTTAAGATGAAATTTACTTTAATTTTATGACTAGGTATTTGTAATATATTAGTAAGTAGTAAGTAGGTATATTAAATAGGCGACAGGAATAAAGAAAATTTTTGCTAAAGCATAACTATCTGCAAATATTATTTACCAAATAACTAGGTACTTAGGGTAACAATTTACGTAGTAAATTATACTAGGCAAATAGGTAGAGGAACGATTTACATAGTAAAATACTCTGGGTAAATAGATAGAGTAGGTACCTAACGATTTACTTAGCACAGATTGAATTGGGAGAGCTGAATAACGCGGCGGTTTGTAACTGTCGAACTATGGGTAGGTACCTTCTTAAATTAAGGAATAATTAATAATCATTTTGTTTCCAAATATATACAAAATCAATCTTTTATTCTAAGTAAACAAATAAACAAATAAAATACTGCGAAATATACAATTAGAAGTGTAGTAGCCGTACTAGGGTACCCTGTATTACAGCTATTACGATTTCTTCATCTATAGTTCTAGACGACTGGAAAAATATTAAAAAGTAAATGGTTATTTTTTGGTCTAGAACACAGTGAGGGTACATGCATAATGTTTTCTCATTTTCTTTCTTAGCTAGATGGCGTAGGCTGGCATATGCAGTGAGTATCTCATCCAACTCGGTATTCTGTGTCGTTAAACAGAATACCTAGATGGGAACTATGTCGCAGCGTGCTATAAAATATGTACCTACATGATGAATGAGAAAATACCTACGTCAATAACAACAATTTTGCTAAGCAGTAATAATTCGAAACGCGAATTTTTTCACAAATTTACTGTCTACAGAAAGTATACTGTCAAATCAGTTAAGGAATGGGGGTGAGATGGGTGGGATGAATGTCCACCGCTGGTTTAAAGCTATTGTGACTCTGATACCATTAAAAGTAAATTCAAAGGTATTCTGCATCTGCATTTCACAGCATCACATAATATGGCATTACATATTTATGGTCTACCTAATTTGCCAAATGGTGTTTAATATATTATTTTTATTTCGGTTATATTATCATTGCAATTGTGTTTTCCGAAGAATAAACTTGAGCACCTAATCTTTTTTTTTATTTATTAAAATTCTACAAAAGTATATATTCGAAAAAAATAAAATAAAAAAGTCAAAGTGGATAGCGCTAGTCATGCCAGTTAGAGCAGGTTCACCAGCATCCCCTAGTAGCTAAATTCCCTGTCATAAGAAATTAGGTTGCAAACAGACGGCAGTGATGAGGCATTAACCTGACTCGAATACGGAACAACCCTAATAACGTACATATGTCACTAGGTCGACTCCATCAAAGAGGATATTTTCGTACAAGGTATGATTAAAACCAAATAAAAAAACTATGTACCTAATAGTATTCTTTGCCTACATCTACATAGTATGTCATCATCAGCATCATCAGCCCATCACGTTCCCACTGCTGGGACACGGGCCTTCTCGCATAGAGAGAGTATGGGCCATAATCCATATTATGTAGTTTGATCTATTGAATAAAAATGTTTAATGGTGTTGCAATATTATCACTACATAGTATAAAACAAAGTCGCTTTCTCTATCCCTATATCCCTATGTATGCTTAAATCTTTAAACTACGCAACGGATTTTGATGCGGTTTTTTTTTAATAGATAGAGTGATTGAAGAGGAAGGTTTATATGTATAATAACCGTGCGAAGCCGGGGCGGGTCGCTAGTAATATATATATAATAATGATGGTAGATAGGTAGAGGTATATTTGGTAGCTGATGAGAATGAGGGCTCTAATATTTGACGACAAAACAACAACAGGCGGTTGGAAGGTGTAAGGTAGGTATTCTTAACTCGTTAAGTTTTTACGGCAGATATTTCTCATCATGTCTGATTCTACCAACTCATAGTTTGACTTTTTTTGTGAATTTCCATCACGTTTCGAAGTTGTCGCTGAGTGATAAAAAATCTGCATTAAGAGTAAAAAGCCTGTCAGTAAGTATAATTAACCGTGAATATGCATGAGTTTGGCGATTAAATATGGTAATAAGATCCTCTTCGCCGTGCCACGTGAGCAATTTAAAATATATATTTTTTTATGTAACTGTATGACGAGACGAGCTGGTCGTTTGCCTGATGGTCAGCAATACGCCAGCCCATAACAATAACAGCACCACCCAGAACTTTGTTTTGCAAAATCCTGCGCGGCGCCGTATAGCGCTCGTCACCCTGAGACAATTAGCTGTTGAGCCTCATAATGCCCAGTAATTTCGCTGGCTACAATGCCCTTCAAGCCGGAACACAGTAATGCTTGCGCACTACTGCTTGTCGGCTGAATAACTGGCAAAGCGGTGGTACCCACCCAGACGGCCTCTCGCATACGAGAAACCTACCACTATTACTACCTAAGTGTGACGTAATCGTTACTGTATCATCATCATTAGCCCATCACGTTCCCACTGCTGGGAAACGGGCCTTCTCTCATAGAGAGCGTAGTCTTTACTACCTATCCGTAAACCTAAGGAAATCGATCCCAGATAGTTTTTAACCGAGTTCAAAAAAGGAGAAGGTTCTCTATTCGTTTGTATTTTTTTAATGTCTGTTACTTCAGAACTCCGTCATTCATGAACCGATTCAGAAAATTCTGTTTGCGTTGGGTTCAGTAGCTACGAAGTGGTCCCATATAAATTTCATCGATATATGACCTAGGACTTCGAAGATATATTGAAGTCGGTGTTTTTGTTTGATTTATCAACATAGGTAATAGGTTTTAACCTATTTCCAAAACATCTTCAATGAATAAATAAATAACGCCCAACGGTCACATACATAATTCTTGGCCCCTAAGTCGGATTCCTTCTAGGGAACCGGGAGCAATGAAGACCATGGTTCCACAACAACTTGACAGGAAACAAATGCTTGCGCTTTTTTTTGTCAGGGCACAAACATTTGTGCCGTCGCGGGAATCGAACCCGCAACCTCAGCGGTGTATGAGATTTGAGCCAACCTGCCCAACCACTACACCACAGAGGCAATGTGTGGACATGGCTTTAATGGCTTAGTTACAGTTTTATAATAACGTTTGTAGTTTTTTTTTAACTGAATGCTGACGAGCTTGACGAGCGCAGTGCAGCGCCGCAGGATTTTGCAAAACAAAGTTCTGGGTGGTACTGTTATAGTTATGGGCTGACGTATTGCTTACCATCAGACAAACGACCAGCTCGTGTCGTCATTCAGTTATATAAGAAAAAAAATGATATAAGAAATTCAGTGGTGCCAGTGGGATTCAATGTCAGGTGCGCCAGATTCACACGTGCTCTCTGAGCCACACTCGCTCTTGCAGTACTTTTTAACAATTAAAAATATTATAAGTTCTGGGTGGCAATAAAATTGTGATTGCAAGCGTGACTTACCATCAGGCGAACAATGTTCTCTTAACATTTCCAAGTTGTACAAAAAACAAGTATACATTTTACCAAAAAAAAACTGACTTCGATGTATCTTCGAAGTCCAAGGTCAAATATCGATGACATTTATATGGGACCACTTCGTAGCTATACTGAACAGAACCCAAAAATAATTTTTGAATTCGGTCAACAGTTGGCGGAGAAATCCGTTAAAAGAAATATACAGTGGGACATAGAACCGCCTCCTTTTTAAAGCCGGTAAAAAATATTAAGTAAACTAATACTTGTAATGTAAGCTCGTTTCCAGTGAAGCACTGGATTGCCAGTTGAGTGATCATAGCGGCGAAGAACGCAAGGGACGTAATCAGCCGCAGTGACTTGAACTGGTTTGCGTCTTGCTGAAACATAAATAAACATAATCAAATTATCATCATCATCAGCCCATGACGTTCTCATTGCTGGGACTCGGGCCTCCCTCGAAAAGAGAGTATGGGCCATAACATAATCCAATATCTACCACGCTGGCCCATTGCGGGTTGGTGGATGTCACATGTTCTTGAATTTTTGTGACAAATTCTTAGACATGCCGGTTTCCACACGTTGTTTTTATACACCGTTTTTAGAGCGAGTGTTAAATCAGCCACAGAAGACGAAAAATCTTTCTGATAAAACCAGAGATGAGGATTTCCATGCCCGTATGTGTACAATAAAAAATGATTTTCTTCTGACTTAATTAAAATTCCACATCTCCTAATACTGTGACGGCAAATTATAACATTACGGTAGTACCTACATTTAGCTTGAAGAGCTCTTCTAGGTACTACAAATAAGTACCGCAGTGTAGGATGTTTACCGTAATGAATATGCAATGATATGAAAATCTAGATTTACGTTTACCCACAATACTCATAGACTGGAGAATTATACAATAATATATACATACCGAAACTTGGACCATAACGACGCAAATGGCCGCCATACTTGAGAGTAATTGAGTCATGAAGCCGTACGAATAAGTTTTCGAGAATTTCTCCACGCAACTGAAAAAATGAGAATAGGGTTGTCTGTTAAATAAAAGATTATACTAATTATCTAAGCGCTTGTCGTTGACCCAGTTGCTTGTTGATCAGACAGACAAAACACTATTATACCTATACCTCTAGAAAAGATAGTAGAACGCATTCGAGCCTGTTATTAAATGTTTCTTTGGGCAGAAGTCATATACATAAAAATGAGAGCCCCCAGCGATATAGTGCTACGTTTATTTTGAAAAAATAAAACACATTATCATTAATTCCAACAGACACGAGTGCCTACCGACGTTATAACTTTAACATAAACACAGGAAAAATTATAGTACAAACATAATAGTTATTTAGGTCTACTATTACAGCTACATCTATACTCACATGTGCGTGAGTACCGATAGGTTTGTGGTATCAAGTGATTTTATACCCTTTTTCGTTTGATATATCGGGATTCGGAACATACACACCATTGGTTTTGATCAACACGATTTAGTTTCCAAAAGAATTTAATTTATGGACGCTAGCGCCACGTTTGCAAAAACCCGTGAGCGTTGAGCGGAATGGCCTAATTTAAAAAAACATCGGTGTTAAAAAACGCAAAAAACAGTGAGCGATGTTTTTCGCACCGCGAACGTCGTCAGAAGAAAAATATTCCTACTTACCTAGGCATCTGTTTGACATAAACGGTAAAAACTTCATTTCAGTGTTCGCTATTGAATGAATATGAATCTCAGATTATGTTGATCCCAGTGTAAAAAAGTTGTTGACTCACAATATTGGGGCTGTAATCCTGAGTTATTGCAGTTTGTCATCGCACACAACTCTCACCCGCCCTTATTGCTTTCGTATCGACTGGGAACTTACTCATTTTTACGCAGAAGTCTGTCTTTGATGACTGTACTGTGTAAACTTTTCGCAATCATTGGAATACTTTTAGGTCAACAATTTTCATGCAAACAGTTGTCAGAAATAAACCCAGCCTATTTCTGTAAATTACACGAGTGCGTCGTTTGAAGTCAAATTTTATTAGCTCATCTATTTACATAAGTGCTTTAGCCCAGAGTGAAACTATTTACAAGGGAGCGGCGAACTTTGGCTCTGGTTCCGGCGGCACAGAGCGTAGCCAGTTAATTTGGATCACACTTTATGGCAGTTTTGTAGAGCCGACTAGTCCAAGTCCTGTGCCAAAAGTTCGCTGCACTCATTTAGCTCAGACTCACAGCACAACTTTACACATCACTGCGACTGCACCGCATAGAATTGTTGTTTACAATTTACACAGCTGCCTGAAAATCTAAACGTATTTTGGAAGAACTCGTAAAATCTGTGCGTATCCCGAATTTTATTGAATTGCCTGTACGGAATACAAAACGTCGAGCGTCAATATTATTTGAAGGGGTGTGAGAGGGCCCGCTCACTAGAGGCTATTTATTTCAGATTGGTACACCTGTCACAGAATAAGTACGTATTCGTATCCGCTTACATCTCTCTTACGTAGCTTCACGCAAAGTTGGAAAGTTTCATCTTGCGTCCTTCTCAACACAAAAGGTAAACTCTGCGCTAACATCACGCGGTTCCGATAAAAGGCTTAGCAAGAACTTACAAGCTTTATTCCACGTCAATAACCATTTCAAGCTTTTAAAAGGACATAAAAAAAGAAAACGCTAAAAGTTTATCAAAATATAATGCCGGAAAGGGTGCAGATTCATAAACAACGGTGATTTTTTATTATATACCTACTCTAAGTACCTATACCTAACCTGGAATTGAGGGAAATTGTATATATCTACAGACTCACCCGATGAGAACTTGATGTTGTCGAATACAATTTACCAGCGTTGTTTGTAAAGCTGATTCAATTTGCTTTTCCGTATAAAAGGCTCTGACAATTCGTTCGTTATTTTCTTCCAAGTTCATTAGAGAGGCTGTGCCGTCACTTGGAAGATTCTCATCACCATCATGAACTGTACCTTCACGCAGCTTAAGCATTGTGCGGTCGTAAGCAGTCTCTATTGCTTCTTTTAGTATTGTGAACTGTGCGCTCATGTGTAGAATAACTGACCCGATAAATGTGTCAATTCCCATCACAATGTGTCCGGTCCATAGGAGACCAACCAATTCCAGTGCAAAAGTCGGAATATAAGTCTGATCCTTTTGATAATCCCAGGGTATATATATCGGCTGCGCTAGAGAACGAGGCGGTATTTGCGAAGTGTCATTCGTTTTCTTTAATAAAGCTTTCCAATGTATATCTTGTATGGCTCCGTACGTATTTGAGTTACCGATAGTCAACCATCCAAAAAATATAAAAGCAAATGTAAAGGTTTTACTTATTCTGATAGTTCTACGATTCATCTCTTCATTTTGGTAATAATCATGTAGACCTATTTCAATGGTGCGGACTATATCCTGTATCTCCTTGTTTCTGAAGAAGAACAAATATAGTTTAATGATTGTTAAGTTGTGAGTTATGACGAAAGAAAGGCTGAACATAAAGCTGTCCAGTTCTTTTTCACCAACGAACGGGTCAATGGTTTCTAGGCCAACGAAGCCTGCCACCCATATGACCTGGGTCGCGATGGAGTAGTAGAGATACCATCCGGGGAAGTTCCTATTATCGTCTTCATCAGGGTGATGCCACCAGCCTAAGCCAGTAAATCTTAAAAGTCGATAATGAAAACTGAAATAACGCCTGGGACGAGTGCTAATTGTGTTAGACATTGTGTCTGCACGACTGCGCAGATTTTCTGACACTAACATATAAATGGGCGCTCGACTCAGAAATTAAGTTATCAAATTCGATCAAGACAATATAATTACTTGGCTGCGCCGAACAAACCTACATATACAGGGTGTAGGAAGGTGTTGAGATTTAAAGGAAATCTTATGTATTTTTCTTTAAGTATTACGGAAAATTACAAAACTCAATTAGAAAAGGGAAATGAAAAATGGAGCCAGGCTTAGTGGACTCCGTATAGTCAATTTCAGATTAGGCCTTCCATAATTATCTTTTGCAGTATCTTGCGCGGCACTGTGCTGCACCCGTCGCACCTCGACTGTCTCATTATTCTTAGTCAGTTTCTAGTCAAATTATGCCCAGTCATCATCTTCTTCTTCCCAAGGCGGACTTTTGCAGAAGAGACCAACCACTACGACCGTCTTTCCAAAACATGTATAACGGTTTTTCGCGCATAGGGTACAAATTCTTAAACGTTCAAGATACGGGTTAGATTGACACGACATAATTACAGTTCCGCATCAAAAGAGCGAAAACAGAAAGGCGGCGTAAAGAGAGCTCGTGAAAAAAGCTGTAGGTATGTGAGTCTCGAAAATCGAGGAAGCACTCTCTGAAATTGTCCCTCAGTGTGCCAGCGTCGAGATCAAAAGAACACGGGCTGTCAGAAACACGGAATACTATCTTTCATTATACGGGTAAGGAATTACGGGTAAGAATAAAATTAAAATAATACGTATATTATACTTAACTTATACATCCTTTAGCTTTGATTATATCAGTTTATTAAATATTTAACCGATTAAGTATCGGTTAGTTGGAAATTAGAATTAACCCTTGGTTGTTACTTAATGAAAGGGTTTAGGTGATGAGTTAAAGGTGTTAATTTAACTTTAGGTTATTAATAATGCTTTCTGAATTGTAGGCTATGGTCTCAGTTACCTACTGACAATTTAGGTATACTCTGTGAATTATTTATTTATTTAATTTATTCGTTAGTTCCTTAGGTTGAATCAAAAACATATATATTGGATCACTTTGTTGTTGGTCTGTTATCTGAATAAATCCTTTTCTCGAGAACAGTTAGAGGTAGGTTACATTAAAATTAATATAAATAACGAGGTTATGAAAAATTTAGATACTAATTCAATGCAATGTGAGTTAGGTAGGTACTCAAATTAAAAAAAATTGTAGATGACTAGTAAAGTTACAAATTAATTATTTATTAACCTTTTGAGCGCCATAGTCACTAGTCGCCTAGTCCTTTTGATCAGCACTTACTGACTCTGTGCGCCAACGACGTCTATAGTTAACCAAAAACCCGGCCCCCAAAAATATAAAATAAAAATATTGAACATTTTTATTCAGAGTAGGTATTCAAAGGTTCACAGGTTGTTATTCAGAGTAGGTACAGGTAAGTGTTATAACTCTACCTAATTTATTAACGTAGCATATAGGTATAAGTAAACGTTAAATTCCTACTGTAATATGTAGAGTCTACTCTACAAAAGTTGTATTAAACGATAACTTTATTGAAGAGATTATTAAACTCAGTACCTACCATAACATTTAAATAAAACCGGAGTGAAGTTGGCGCTCTATATAGGTACATAATAAAATTATACCTTATATATATACATTTTACATAGAAGATTAGCCTATGTATCAAGAATTAAAAGTATGTCTACGTAATTAAAGTATTGAACAACTAAGAGCTTTCTTTGCTCATTTGTGCCTTGCGCCCTCTGTGTAAATTGAAATTGTTATGCAAAACATCTGATGGTAGAGTGTCAAGATACAACCACAGGATACAAACACGGTAGAGCTGACACGGACTAAACTAACTCTTATGAAATGTGACTAAAAACCGCCAGATGGCGTTAGCAGTCTCTCGTCTCTACTAGTCACCTATAGTTTTGTAAACGAAGACGGTATGCAAATAGAGCAGAGTAAATTATATAAATAGAAGGTTAAGGTTCCTCAAGTGTCATGCAAACTCATTTGGACGATAAATATGTACGTAGGATACTTTTCGTGATAATATGATTGCAATAATTTAATAGAGTACCTTTTAATATTATACTTCTTAATAATATGAACCCGTAGATACTAAATTTCATAAAATACCTATAAAATGATTCATTCAAAGCCTCTCTCAGATCCCTCGTAAATGATAGCCAAAAGAAATATGCGCGCGCAAACCATACAACATTTTAAAATATTTAGCAGCTGAAGCGCTTTGGTTGGTTGGATGACATTTTGAGTGAGGGTGAACATAAGTAGCTAATTAAAAGATTGGATCATTTTTTACAAGTAAGTTTTTGTTAATAGTATCTATTATAGAAAGTAGCTACCTCGTACTTTTATATACCTAAACTAAATTATTAACTGAATGAATATTAATATTAATTGAATGGAAATTTCTTTAAAATTTTATATTCACAAAATCACAAGCAAAGTGTAAATTATAGTAACTTGTTTAAAATAAGAAGTTCTTAGGAGTTATTTATTGTTTGTTAATATTCTAATCATTGATCATTGATCCCTGTGATCAAAGTCTAACTGAAAATAACACAATGAAATAACGTCAAGCGCTGAATACGCTGCAATTCTACAGTCAAAGTATCGTACGAGCACTCGAAACATAACATAACCTCAAAACAGTTAAATATTGCCAACAAAACACCGGTCGTCTGTGCTAAACGTACAGCTATTACCAATACCAACACCACACGATTTTTTTTTAGTTATTAGTTCGGCTCGGTGAACGATGGTCATGTGTTCTGTGATTTTTTTAATGAATATTCTTTCTACGTCATAATGTAGCGTTAGTGTTGCCAAGGACAACACCAATGATATGTGTTTTGACTTTTGCTTACTCTGTTTACTCGAATGTTTTAAAAGTGTGTGTGTTGATTCGTACTTTTGAACGTGTGAACGAATTTTAAATAACGGGATCGTCTATCTACTTGTTGACCTAAGTAGGTAAGTGGTCTTATAAATGTTTATTAATTAATTATGATGAAAATTAACATGCAAAGTACTAAACAGGTGTTCGTACCCGAACATTAAAATTTAGAAAGCTTTTTAAGTTAGTAAAATATAAGTAGGTAGTGTATCTTTGGTCGAGATTTACGTTTTTAATGCTATTCTACAATTTTGTGCCGAACTATTGTTTATTAATTAATTTACTTACGTACTTACTATACCTATCTACATGACGAATGAGGAAAATAATATCCTAACATAATGTATGTAAAAAAATCAACGTACCTACTTAAAAGCATCGCATTGCTTACAAGTAAAACTTCAGCTATAATTATATTTACATGCATTAGAAAATAATATATTATGTAGGTATAAATCCTACCTGTCTGCAATCCAAAGGTAATTTTTACCTTTCGATTACATATTAGGTAGGTAAGTATTTGAGTATTCCACCCGTGCTTTAAAATAATGATTATTTTTTAGAAAAAAACAAAAACCGACTTCAATGTATCTTCGAAGTCCAAGGTCACATATCGATGAAATTTATATGGGACCACTTCGTAGCTATACTGAACCCGACGCATAAAGAATTTTTCAAATCGGTTCATGAATGACGGAGTTCTGAGGAAACAAACATAAAAAAAATTAAAAAAAATACAATCGAACAGAGAACCTCCTCCTTTTTTAAGTCGGTTAAAAATGACTTTCTCTGACAAAATCTAGTAAGTACTTACTGGGGACTTAGTCTGAAAGGTCCAAATTGAATGGACCACGGGCCATTCGAATGTAAACAGAAATCGACTACGTCCCAAAGGACCGATGGTAAAATTACATCAAAAATATATAATTTTATTGGTATACTCGCATACAGCATTCATTAATACTTGGGAATACTATTTATTAAATTTGTTAAATAATTACTTTTTTAAATGATTTTGTTAATTGAATTACTACATTATTTAAATACGTATTAACTTAGATGAAATCAGTTTATTTTAGATATTTTATAGTAGTTGATTATTTGTTTACATATCTTATGTAATTAAAGTCTAAGAATATATTATAATCTTTTATTTTTACATTTTAACTTTTATACCTGAATGTATTTAATATTATGTATGACATTGAATTTGTTTACAAAATATTATCAGTGGTCCTTTGGAAAGTAGTCTATTTTCGTTTACGTTCGAATGGCCATTCAATTTGGTCCTTTCAGACTACGTACCCATGCACTTACCTAATATAATAGTAACTGCAAAGTGTAAATTAAAATTGTTCGCTAAGGAAAGTAGGTACCTACATTGGTTTCTGTTACTGCAGTGCGTCCACTTGAAAGAAGCAGATGCTACCTACATAATAATATAATTCTTACGATCCTCCTTGGCGGTTCTCTCAAGGCAATATTGAAAAAAAGTTTAACATATTACCTAGTTACCTACCTACATATCTAAGTATGCTCTCGATAACAACCATTCTTTAAAACTTGTTTTCTAGATGAGAAAAATGGTGCAAGAGCAAGTGTTTGGGATATGGGATTATCTTATAATGGCAGCGACAATGGTCGCCTCAATAGCCATTGGACTTTATTTTCGATTCAGTGGAGGAAAACAAAAAACAAATGAGGTTTGTTATTGAACTTAAAGAAACAATATTATTTAATTATTGAGCCTTCGCGTTCTTTTCTTTTATTTGTCTTGTCAAAATATAGAGGCTCTATCCTTTGATTAATTACTTGTTAATCCAAGCTTTACATTTTCGATCTGAATTTTTTCAGGAATATCTTCTCGCAGACCGAAACCAATCAGTATTACCAGTATCAGTATCATTGATGGCATCATTCATGTCTGCAATATCACTTCTTGGTGTATCATCCGAGAATTATTACTTTGGCATGCAGTTTATAGTTATCAATATCTCATATGGGTTGGCCACTCCCATAGCGAGTCGGTTGTACTTACCTGTATTCTTTGGACTTCAGAAGACCAGTACTTACGAATATTTAGAGTTAAGATTCGGACCACAAATAAGATTGCTTGCCTCGTTGACGTATACTTTACAAATGGTGCTTTACAATGGTGTAGTTCTGTATGCCCCAGCTATAGTACTTGAAGCTGTAACAGGACTTGACAGGCTGTTATCAATATTACTCGTCGGCTTAGCTTGCACTTTCTACTCATCCTTGGGAGGCATGAAAGCAGTACTATTTACGGATCTCCTCCAGTCTTTACTAATGTTTGGAGCTGTCTTTAGCGTTCTGGTGTTTACTTCTGTACAACTTGGAGGATTTGGAAGGATGTTCGAGATTGCCAGAGAAGGTGGACGTTTGGATTTTTCTAAGTAAGTTTCTAAAGGCTATAAGATACTCCTGCTTAATATGTGACTAACCAACCATGTAGTTTCAGTTTCGATCTGACGCAAAGGAATACGTGGTGGTCTTTGAATATCGGAAGTTTGATCACCTACTTGTCGCTGTATGCTGTTAATCACACTCAGGTAATATAGTAGGTATAGGTCGAACCTTTTACATTTTGTAACCTTTTAACAAGTTATACTTGTTGATACTTTTAATTTTGTTTCCAGGTCCAAAGACTTTTAACAGTCAGTACCTTAGAGAAGTCTCAGCAATGTCTATGGTGGAGCTGGCCTGCACTATCCTTGCTGAGTATCACGACCTGCATTGCTGGTATCGGCATATATGCCGTGTACCACGACTGTGATCCGTACACAAGCCAGAAAATCTCAGCGGTGAGTTGCCTACTGCTACAAACTTCTTTCGGGTCTGTCATTACATAGCCAATAACGCTATTTTTTCGTATAACGATTGAAAAACGTAATAATGTTTGTAGCGCGAAGCCAACCGTTACCAACTGGTTTGTTAGCATATAAAGTAGATTCTTACATAACGAGACTTTCTATGACAACATGACGTTTCTTTTCCCTTCAGATAGACCAGCTGATGCCATACTACGTGGTGGATGCGATGCGCTCCGTACCTGGACTGGCGGGTCTCTTCGTGGCTGGTATCTTCAGTGCTTCACTTTCTACCATATCTGCGTCATGCAATGCACTGGCTGCGGTTACTCTTACAGATTATGTAGGCAGGTAAGCCAGCAGAATATTATTACCTATACCTTTTATAATTTGAGATGACCAGGGCAAAACTGTGGCTTCTGAATAAATGTTTAGATTAGGTTAGGGATGCATAGTAGAAGTTTACTCCATCGTTTCTGACCTTATTTTAACCAACGACAGTCTGTGATTATATCTCTTAAGACCAAACACGATTAAACTGAATTCAATGTAGTAAAAATAAACAAGGTAAACATTCTTAGTTCAAGTTGTAATCTTGTAAGTATTATTTACGTCTTGTTCATATTATTTTCTCGTTGTTTTTAGGTGGTTCAAAGTGAAGCCAGCATTTATTCCATGGTTTACAAAACTGGCCGCGTCTGGTTATGGCCTGGTCTTCCTTGCGCTAGCATTCATGGCGGAATACCTTGGAGGAGTGCTGCAAGCCGCCTTCACTATTTTCGCGGCAGTTGGTGGGCCGCTGTTAGCTGTGTTCACTCTTGGGATGTTTACAACTTTTGCGAATGAGAGGGTGAGAAGTATTTTTTTAAATTAATTCATTAGGCGTTATCAAGAAACAGGAAATATGAATGTATCTTGCACAGGAAAACAGAAAACCTGCTGACGTTGCACAATGGTGAAAGCTTGATGGTGTTACCTGTATATACAAAGATAGCCACACATCATGCAAAAAGATTTTTTAAAGTTAAGATATACTCGTACCTCAAGAATGTTGTGTTTACTTTTTTAATGTGATTTCCAGGGGGTCAGCATCGGTCTGCTGAGTGGCATCGCCGTGACTCTATGGAAAAATTTCGGAGGCCCACGACCCCCTCCAAATTACCTGCCTCTTAACGTCGAAGGGTGTGGGTTCAACGTCAGTGTACCACCTACCGCCGTAAATCATGAAGAGTACTGGTACTTCTACAGGATATCATATTTGTGGACTAGTCCAGTAAGTAAAAAAAAATCGTTACATAATATCAAAGAACACCTTGCCGTATTATCTATATTTTTTTAGTCTAAGCATAGATTAATCCTATCTTTACTTACAAGTAGGTACTTTTATTTGCGATCGTACCGACTTAGATCAACTTAAGGTGGTACGTTATTCATACAAACTTCAAACCATTATTAACTTGTTCACTGAAGAGTAGAAATGCCTAAATTGTACCATTTTATTATAACTGTACCATTTATAATACAATTAATAATAATTATTGTACCATTTATGGTACAATTAATAATTATTGTACTATTTATAGTAGGTACAATTAATAAAACCATTTTATAAATATGTAAAAAATAACCACCCGTAAATAGTTCACCACGCATAAATTTAGGCATTTGTACTATTCAATGAACAAGTTAATAATGGTTAAATTTTGTATGAGAAACTTACCTCCTTAATACTTAAACGGTAGAAGGCCTGTTTGGTTCTTTATTTGGTGCACAATCTCTCCGTAGTTTCGCATAAGTTTTTCATTTATTCATTGGTACAATACAATTTACTTGGTATCGCTCGTAGCGTAGCTCGCCTAGCCGTAACAGATCTTTTAGGTTAAGCAACGTTCGCAGCGGTAAAAATCACAACTTGGATGGGTGACTGTTTGTGTGGTATTTACATCAGAGCGCTACCGTGCTTGGGTACGTTAAGCCGGCGGTCCCGGTTGTTGTCTTAGGACAATAGTCGTTAGGGCATGTCGGAGGCCTTCGGGCGGTCTTAAAACTCCGACACCAGAGTTGGCCACACTCCCACACGAGAGAGAGAGAGAGAGATTTACTTGCATAATTCATGAACTATTGATGATTTATGATGATTTAACATGAATTAATCCAAGTTCGTGAACAAGCGGCACATTAAGGAAACCCATGTATTGTATTCTAATTCAGCAAGTTTATCAGATTGTATTGCGTTTAATAATATTTGAATAAATGAATATAGTAGTGAGGACACTCTCTGTGTGCCATTCGGTAGAACGCTTGCTCTATTAAATATTTATTTATTACAAGCTTTTATTTTACTTGCAATATTTAGGTCAAATCTTGCAAGTTGAATCAGAATCACTTCCTCTTATTCTACGGAGTTGAAATTTTGCATGTTCTTGTCAAAGTCCAATGACAATGCAATATTGTAGTACCTAACAGTCAGCTGATCTGATGATGGAGATGGAAAATGTGCAATTGAACCCCTTGACGGATAATCGTAAACTGTTGTGTTTGGGCTCATTTTAATCTGCTCGCGGTTCCGATTACGAATTTGTAAAAAGCTTGTCATGAATAATTTTTTTTTTACAAAAAATCTTAATCGTTTTCAGTTAGGCTTCGTTTGGGTAATAGTGGTGGGGTCAGTAGTGTCTCTGTTGTGGCGGCAGCAGCAGCCGTGGCAGAAGGAGGGTCGCGGCCACCCCGACCCCGCGCTCTTCACACCCCCGCTGGCCAGGAGGCTTAGAGCTAAACATGAAGCTAAACTCCTAGTGCAGGTAAATAAAGATGACTACACAAGTACTCGCAGACTTTCTGGGTGCTATCTTCTCTAGCGGGCGTATTTCCTAAGCACTGGTAGAGTCAGTTTTCGCATTTCTTTTCCAGGCCCGGACTTCAATTTGAGTATGGGAAAGAAATGTGTAAACCTGATTACGTATTTTTTCAAAGTCATGATATTTTAAGTAATTTTTAACGAATTTTAATTGATATGTATAATGCGTATATTACTATCCGTATATTTTTTGCCTATTTAATAAATATCTTTTGACTTTTTACTTTTAACTTTTGTTAATATAATTTCTATAGCTTAAGCGTTTTTTGGCACGTGCGTGCTAGTTTCTTCATTGAAATCATTGAGCATTTTAGTAGGCCAATTTTGAGAACACTTATAATTAGATAACATTTATGTACCTACCTAAGTAAGGTACTAATTGTAACATTTTACACTTATTGACTACATTGAAATGTTTTAATTTAATGTACTTTATTATTATTATTTTATTTTATTTATAATTAATTATTGAAATTCAAATATTTATAAAGTTATTGTGATGTATATATTCTGATCCATGTTGGTGGAATAAATGAATTTAAATGAAAAATTGAATTGTAAGTACCTACTTAAACTTAACTTATATATTTTTATTGTTTCAGTGTGAACTATTGCCGGTTAAGGAAGACATTATTGAAGGATCTCATAACTTAAGTTCCTGTTATGAAACAACATAACATAATACATACATATTGTTTTTTACTTATTACTTACTTAGCTACTTAACTGGAAAGATATTAGATATTACGTTACTGAAAAATTATGATACCTACTTTTTATTTGATTGATTATATTATTGATACTACTTGCCGAATTACCTACCTAAACTTACTTAGGTATGTAGAAGCTTCAACTTAGAAGTTGGATGTAATAATGTCCTTGTTGATCATGGTTCTTGTTACCTTATTTACAGTTGTGATAGCTAGTATGTGATACTTAACAATATTATTATATATATATATACTTTTTCTTACGCACTATGGGTATTAGTAGTGACTGATTTCTAGTAAAGTGTTTTTGATAAATTCACTTATTAATCGTATGCTTGAACATACCTACAAAATAAGTATGTATATAAATAAGTAGTCATAATTTCTAGAAGTTGTATCTATGTGGGTAAATAATTAGACTTTAGTTAGGGATATTTCCTGCACTTATTACATATAAGAACAACGTAGGTATAAAATGTGTGTATGTACCTATTTATGCAGCCAGTAAGCAAATCATTTTCACTATGCATATATGTATATAACCTTTATTATGGAAGACATACCTAGCTTATAGTAAAAATATTTTATTACGAGTAAATACTTACGATTGTGTCCATCTGTTTTCCGATTTTAGCGCGAATATATTTTTATGTTAGTCGTTGTTTTGTCCAAGTTATGGGTATTTGATTCTTTAAACCATATAAATAAACATATATATTTATGTAATAAAGTTTTCATTTTACCTAAAATTTTCTACAAGATATAATAGATACTTCTCTAACTAATAGCTAATAGTTAGTATTCTTTGGTAATAGCTTAGTCTACAAACCTACAAATCAGTCTTGAAATGCTTCGACTAAAATTTACTTTATTTTGGTCGAAGTTAAAATGCTACTACTTGAAATATGCGCGCGCAACTCAGTATCGACTTTTAGCCGCTGAAGCGCTCTATAGCAAGTATTCAGCCTTAGAATCAAGCTCATCATTTTTTCGCAGACTGTTCTGTTACACTTGATAAAATTCTAATGACATCTATAAATAAAATATAGGAAATGTTCTTTTTTTACTCTACCTGTTAATTTATGTTTAAAAGTAATTGATTATATAATTTATCTAACCGCATACCATTCGAAACGCCGTAATAAAAATATTTATATAAAGCGCTGAAACCGCTCAGTTCATTCTATCTGATAAGTTTCATTGAACTACCAACCCAACAGAATATAACCTCAATCAATTCATAGATAACTTCACTCAAGGAAAAGTCTCGCGTGAATTGAAGCTGTCATTTTGCAGACGACACGACATTCGCATTCGCACGTTGTGCGGTGCAGACGTTTTTAACGTACCCACTCGTACACCTGAAAAGTGCAAATAGGTTATGCACACTTCTTTATATATACCTACGTACCTATAAGTGAAAAATATACCCTTTTATATAGCGAAGTTAGTTCACTCAGAAAGGTGCTTGTAAATGTAGATTGTAGACCATAGCAACAATGACAATATATTTAAAATGATGTAAAAGTGTGACGAGAACGGTGCCGAGTTTTGTTTTGTGGAGTTTATGAATGATGTAAGTATTTTTTATTTGTTATATTATGAAACATTTTTTTTTGTAGTTAAATAAAAAACTTTTATGGATTAGATATACCTACTTAATTAGACATGCCTACTATGTTTTCTTTACTTATTTTATACAGCTAAAAGTCAATTTATATTCCTTTTTTTTATTTCCCATTTTTTACCAATACGGACGTACAAATAAACAATTAGGTAGGTCTATTTATAAGTACAAAATATTTTTTTAAGTAGTACTTATAATTTAAAAAAACCTTATAATTTATGAAATAATCATATATAATTTAGGTAGGCAATAATTAATAAATTATATAATAATATGTCACATTTTAGGAAGAATGTTTTGACAGTCGGTGTTATATTTCAAAAGAGAACATATACGTATCTACTTATGTATTTAACTACTACCACCTAGTACTTATATGTCTACCTAGGTAGTTAGAGATAGTAAAAAATATGGTTTGTCAGTATACTCAGTATACTCTACATGTGTATTTTACATCAGAAGCATTTTCAGATTCCCTAGACTTAATTCACATCGTTTTTAAAATGTTTATAGCTATTTTCTATTTTCAATACATACGCAAAATGAGGTTTGTTTTTAATTTCATTTTGACGATAATAATTTAGAGCAATACCTACTTAATTAAAAAGAGAAATATTTACTTATATAGTTTGTTATTTTGAAGAGTTTAGTTAATTCTCTATAAACAATAAAATACTCAACTATACAACTTCTCCAAGGCCATTGTTTCGAAATCTTAATGAAACAACATTTAGCAATTGATGTCATGACAAATTAAACAAGTTCGCTATATTGGTACCAATTCACGGCGATTCAGTAAGAACTATAATGATTGTTATGTTATATGATACATGTACCTACCTACCTACCTACGATAGTGTAATTGCACCTCTGGTATCCCTTACTTTTTTAATAGGTGCTTACATAAACATCTGATGCTTCTCTCTAATTTTATCTTTCAACTACAATCAAATTAATAATCTATGTAGGTATTTGTTTGTTCCTTTAACGAGTGAAAAGGTCAAGTATAAAGGAATCATAATTTCATAATATATTATTTTATCACTAATTATAAATATTTTGGATTAATTCACGTAATAGTAGCCCTTGAACGTGGCTTCTAAGTTCAAGTACATATCCATACAATATTTTTCATAGATCGACTATTAAACTGAAAATATTATGAACTTAGATAGCTAAGCTACAATTGTAGATACTTTTTGTAGTTTATAAGGTACTTACTAAGGTAAACAGGAAGTGTCTGTACCTAGGTACCTTACTGAGGATTTCATTGAATTGAATGGCATTCATTGTTAGTGTTAATTTTCCATAGGAAGTTTTATTTTACAAGATTTAGCGTCCTCCTTTAATATTCTACAGTTTACACCCATAATTACCTTCGTTGCTTTATAGGACTTGAAATCAGGGGGAAACATTTTTTTATTTACTTTGGCCCAGGTTTTCCTAGTGAAGATTTCTTAAAATTATGACGCTAAACAACAGAGGTAATGAGGAAAATACCGTTTCAACGTATTAAATTTTTACAGATTTACCTACATTTATTACAACATATATCTAGGTACAATAACGTAAAAAAAATGTAAAAATGTATGTAGTGTAAATTATAATCATACCGCAATCATCTTAAATTTGGTAAGATCTACAAACAAAACCTACTTAACTTATAAAATGGAACGAAGGATATGTTATATATGTATACATACTATTATTATTATTTTAGCATGCTAGTATTAACTTACTTTACTTGTATAATCCTATTTTGGACTTATAAACAAGAAATATTATATTAACATAAATTAGCTAAGACGCTGTTTGGATTGCAAAAATAAATATAATAAAATAAATATATTAGATACGTATTTTTTTCAAATTTAGACTGGCACTTTACCGCACTCGTCGTAGTAATTTCATTGATAAGTTACAAAGGATTTCCTATTTAACGAGTTATTTTTTTTACCTATTTGAAATATTTCAAAGTAAGGATTCTAAATATAAATTTTATCGGAGAACAACTGCAGTTTTGTAATAACCTATAGGCCTCTGTTCTAAGTCGGTCGTCATCAGCCCACCACGTTCCCACTGCTGGGACACGGGCCTTTTCTCATAGAGAGAGTATGGGCCATAATCCACCACGCTGGTCCAGTGTGGGCTGGTGGATCTAACTAGGTACCTATATAAAACTGTACGTAGGTATCTAAACCTATAGTTTACTTTCAATGCTCTCTTTATAGAGACTATCTCTATAAAGAGAGCATTGAAAGTAAAATCTACATGATGGCATCAAAGTTCGTCAACCATTCGTAAATAAGTATCAGATCAAGGAGTAATAATTTTAATTAATTAAATTATCTTATTATAGACATTAATAGTATCATATTGTAGAGTTTAATTCGTATCGTAAATTACTGTGAAGAAACTGTGCACTTATTTGTCAGTAAACTCAGTAGCAGCTATGACCTAAAGGCATAAAATATTATTCACCTAACTGTAGGTACCTTTACTTACTCTTATTATCTAATAGGATTTTTTCCCAACTGCAATTAGCCTCAGAATTACCTGCCGATATAAATATTTTATTACAAAACTAGCTGCGCCTCACGGTTCCACCCATGGTTTCACGGGTTAAAAAGTAGCCTATGTGCTATTCCAAGTCCTAAATTACCTACATACCAAATTTTATCAAATCGGTTCGTTAGTTTTTGCGTGACAGATTAACAAACATCTATACATCCATACATACAAACTTTCGCGTTTATAATATTAATAAGGATATAATAGGAAAACAATAAGTACTATCAAGATTGTTTTGTTATACATTTTCATGTAGATAGTTATATTGTTAGTACTAGTCGCGAGCAGTAGCTAGTGCTAAACTGCTCGCGACTAGTACTAACAATATAGCTAGTATAGTATTAACAATAACAATGTAGTAGCACTAGCTACTGCTCGCGACTAGCTGAAGCTATGCTTCGTGCTGACAGTAGGGCTTTTTTACTTTACTATATTTTATGTTTTCAGACAATAATGGCTCAATCGGTGTTCGGAGTATGGGACTACATCATAATGGCGGCCACAATGGTGGCCTCAGTCGCTATTGGACTTTATTTCCGCTTCAGTGGAGGAAAACAAAAAACGAACGAGGTAAGATTTCTTCGTGGCTATTTTCAGAACTAATTGGCCGCGTCGGTGATATCGAGATACCTACAGCTACTAACACAGCTAGTGTTGTCCATTTTAATGTTATTGATTGACGATAGGAGCAGATTATTCACCTAATAGCAAGGTAAGCTACACGCTAGCCGTAATAGTCGTAGCACCACCCAGAACTTTGTTTTAAAAATTCCTCTGTGTCACTGCACTATGCTGAGACGGTTACATAATGTCCAGTAATTTGCTTGGAACTATGCTCTTCAAACCGCAACACAGTAAAACTACTGCTTAGCAGTAGAATAACAAGCAAAGAGGTGGCACGAACCCAGACGGCTTCTCGCATATGTAAAAGAAGCCCACTTACTACTACAATTTTGTCAATAAGATACAGTGACTAATAAGTTAATATAACTATAAATTAAAAAAATTAAGACCCCCGACACAATAAAACATAAATCTAAGAACCACCGCTAGAAAACCCGCTCACCCGTTTAAGAGCTACGGTGCCACAGACAGACATAGTAATATAGACAAAATTATAACACCCCTCCTTTTTGCGGGGTTAATAGCTGGCTGGTAATATAATGAAAATACAAATACAAGATTCCCTTTCTCTTTTCAGGAATACCTCCTCGCAGACCGAAACATGTCTACACTGCCCGTAGCCGTGTCTCTGATGGCGTCTTTTATGTCAGCCATTACGCTTTTAGGCGTATCTTCAGAGAATTATTACTACGGGATGCAGTTCATTGTAATCAACATAGCATATGGCCTCGCGACACCTATAGCAAGTCGGTTGTACTTGCCAGTGTTCTTCGGCCTGCAAAAGACTAGCACTTATGAGTATTTAGAACTTAGATTTGGACCTCATATAAGAATGTTAGCATCGCTAACTTATACATTACAAATGGTGCTTTACAACGGGATAGTGTTGTACGCTCCCGCTATAGTTTTAGAAGCAGTTACTGGCTTAGACAGACTTATCTCAATTCTAATAGTCGGGCTGGTGTGTACTTTTTATTCAACTTTGGGAGGAATGAAAGCGGTGCTGTTCACTGATCTACTGCAGTCTCTGCTGATGTTTGCAGCAGTGTTTAGTGTCGTCATATTCGCATCGATTCAAGTTGGGGGATTGGATAAAATATTCGTGATCGCTGGCGAAGGCGGGAGATTGGATTTTTCGAAGTAAGTTGATTACAAGTTACAGTTACAGATTTTTGAAAATGAATTTATCTAAATATATACAGAATTATTTGGATGCGTAAAATACGGCTCCTGACTGGGTTCGAAACCGGTCCCTGTTGCGTATAGCCGGGAAGTGCTATAACTACAGAGCCATCGGTCGAATGATGTGTTCTCCGGGCGCTATACTCTATTGACAATATCAAAATATTCACTTATAACCCGACTTCAAAAAGGAGGCGGTTCTCAATTCGACTGTATGTTTTTTAAATTTATTAAGCGATTACGCCGTCATTTATAAACTGATTTGAAAAATTATTTTTGCGTTGGGTTCAGTGTTCTTCAAGGTGGTCTCATATAAATTTCATCTTTATTTGACCTTGGACTTTGAATCTAAAGAATTGAAGTCGGTTTTTTTGTTCTAAAATGAAACATTTTTCCACTAGACAAATCCAACTAATGTTTGTAGGGCCGTTTACATTGCAACTAGTAGATACTTATTATCTTAATTTATAACCTAGCTTATAAATTAAGAATTATTTGAACAGTTTCAGCGCCGACCCAACAGAGCGGAACACGTGGTGGTCTCTCATCCTCGGAGGCATGATCACCTATCTGTCTCTCTACGCCGTCAACCATACACAGGTTAATAATCGCATTATTAACTGTAAAGTTATAGTATTTGACTCTAGAGATATTAATATTAACATTTTCTTTATAAACTATACCTACTCTACATGCCCACTCAACAGTTATGTAGAGTTTGCAGAGCATTTCATTTTATAACTGTACAACGTAAATGGTGCTCAAAACTCAATAATTATGAGAGTATCCGAAGGTACCTAACTAAAGCTTCTTAATTTTTTTTATGTATATTATGACTAATACGAGTATATGTAAGTCTTATATCTCTATCTTATGGAAAACACGCTCAAGAGCAATACAATTGTAAAAGACCTTGCTTCACAAATCTTAGATGATTATTTGTCTAAACAATTATTATATCTTGTTAACATAATGACATACATTTTATCAATGATAAGCCTAAAAGATGCTTATGATCTTTGTTTATTAAACTCTGCGTTCAGTAGAGCAACAAAACTCCAAGACAAATCAACAATAACTATTATATCTATAGTTCAATTCAAATTCAATAGCATAATATATAGGTACCTATTTTTCTTCTCAAACATCAACCTCGAACCTGTTTCTTTAAATCCTGCCTATCCAAAAACATGTCTGGAAAAGGTGTTCTTCGGAGGAGCCCATTATTTTCGCAATACAAACTAAGAATCACTACTTACTTCCTTCAGTTCTCTCGACCAACAGAAATTAAAATATTAACATTACTTAAATGTTATTTTCTTTTCCACGACATACTTACATTGGCTTGTTTTCTTTCTCACGACATCCATGCATGTGCATGAGTTTTTAAATAACGGTCAGCAAGGTAAGCATCTGATATATTTTATGAACAACATACATATTATATATCTTCCAGTAGAAAAAGATTTAAAACCTACGTTAACATAATGAAATAGGATAAGACGAATACACGTTGTACATAATTACATATAATAACTAAGTATCAGTTTACAATAAAAAATGATATAATTAATTAAAATTTATATTTTTTTGTTGTTGTTGATATTCTGCGCAGGACCGGAACAAATGGCGTGAGGGAGAGGAGGCCTATACCCGGCAGTGGGTGGACATGGGCTGAAATGATTATGATGATGATGATGATGATATTCTGCATCTATTCTTGTGCATTGTCGTAACAATAAAGAGGTCTATATCTACGTACTTGTACCTAATTATATATAACCAATCTATGCTCAACTCTCCAGGTCCAAAGACTCCAAACAGTGAAGACCCTGGATCAGTCCCAGAGGTGCCTCTGGTGGAGCTGGCCTGTGCTGTCACTCCTCAGCTTCGTCACCTGCATCAGTGGCATCGGAATGTATGCCGTTTACAAGGACTGTGATCCTTTTACAAGTCATGAGATCTCTGCGGTAAGAGCTATCTTTATTTATTTATTTATTTAATGCATTCCTTAATGTAGGTACAACAGATGGTCAATTTGTAGTCAGTTCACTAAGGACCCTGTCGGGCACGCAATTTAGAAGAGAGGAAGACTCCTTCTTAGTATAAAATTTGTATAGCAAAAATTAACAAATTATGTAATAATAATAATTGCGATTATTTAAAAAGTCTTATCTATCTTCTATTTTATCACCTTCCTGCAGTTATGTGATGTTTCCAAAAACATACGGTCAACGGCATACCTGATCGATGTGAAATTTATATATTATATGTTTTTTGACACCTTTATCTCTCCGTATTCAAGACAAAAACGTGATTTACAGATTTTCATTCGATACATTTTCGTTTTTTTTTTTACGCTTAATAGATCCATGTTTGGCCACTATCTCGCCTGATGTGAAGCGGTGATGTGGCCTAAGATGAAGCACATAGATCTGATAGAGAGAGACGGCAGTTGAGCGGCTGCTCAGACCCGTCTCCCAGTTGGTTCACCGAACATCATCCCGAAACACGACTAGGTCGTTTGACGGCATGGCTTTGTTCGGTGGGTGGTATTACAACCACGGACAGAGCCGACTACTCCAAAGCGCGTATGCGGGTTTTCATCACGATGTTTTCCTTCACCGTTTTAACGAAAGTTACGCTTTTTTCAGTGATGACGTTTTTCTGCTCAAAAAATAATGACTACAGCAAGAAATGTTCACTATCATCATTTTACGTAGGTTAATTACACTTATAATTTGGGGACATCTTTTTATTACAGTTTATTAAAATTCACGCTTAAAAAAAATTTAGTAAATAGTATAGGTATAGGTAGTATAGGTATATTTTATAAGACATTAATGACGAGGTCTTTCCTGACGATATCATAGACGAAGACGAAATCGAATTATGCGAAAGTATTGGGAAATAATATTTATTTGGTTTGGGTAGTTTATACAATTATACTTATGTACCCAAACAAATAAATAAATATTATTACATACTCATATGTTGAGTATGTATAGTTTTTATTAAATAAATAATATATAATAATAAAATAATTTTATTTATAGAATCATAACTTAATAATTATTACTCTACTTTATTTTTGATTTGCTTTTGTCCTGTAGGTATACATTATACACTTGTATCCTTACCCTTTTTCAAGACTTACTTGCGAACACAGAATTATTATTTAGATTTCAGTGCTTGCGAACGATGACACAGGTAGATAGTTGGAAAATACTTGGTATTTTGCATATTTTTTTCTTTCTTTTCCTTCCACAACCAGTTTCATTATCATCCATTCATCCATTAAGATAATATACGATTAATTAGTGAACCCATCGGCATCACGAAAAACACTTATGGTGCAGTACCACGGTAAAATTATACCTAACACGTCTGAAAAAGAAACTTCTTACTGGAATAATACAGTATAATTTTCATTCAGATAGACCAACTGATGCCGTATTACGTAGTTGACGCCATGAAGTCTGTCCCCGGCCTGGCTGGGCTCTTCGTGGCGGGGATATTCAGCGCCTCCCTATCTACTATATCAGCGTCTTGCAATGCGCTGGCTGCCGTCACTCTGGAGGACTATGTCAGCAGGTGAGACGGATAGTTGGACCACCACCCTTACTATAGGCCCGTATAGTTAAAATGGTTGGATAGATGAATTGGATCAATGGTTGCCCACTTAATTAGGTACTTACTTTCAGTTTGATGACTGCATCACAGACTTTGATTTATGTGTGAAGACCCTATCTTCCAACATTCGTTATGGTTTTCACGACACTCAGACGCTGCACGATATTTATTTGTTACCCAGGTACATAAGGTCCATTAATTAAGCGAGGCGTTAAGGGTGAGAGAGGGTCGAGCCGAATCTCACCCATGTCACGTGGGCAGAGTGGGTGTCTCTGCAAATATCACGAAATTATTCCCGCTTGAAACAGTGTAAAATTGCTGAGAAAACTGGGTGGTGGAAAAATATGTAAAACATGTTTCTCCACTAAAATATGGCTAAATCCTACACAATAATATTTAGTTAATCAAATTATGTTTTTTAAATAAATCCAACGCAATTTAGCATAGATTAACGTATTTACATTAAAAATACGCATTTGGAAATGGGGGGGAGGAGTTCGAGCCAAATCTCACCATATCTCACCAAGGTGGGAGGGGGGGTCGAAAAATCGCTAAAATCACCTCACGTAATTAATGGACGCCCCTATACCGCTTTACTTGTTGTATTTATTTATCTCAATGTTGCCTCTGTCTGTTTATTCCTTTAGTACCTACTTCTTAACCACCTACTTTAATTATTTGCGGTTTTCACAATCATTTAGATAATTTCTTCAGAAATGTTTACAAATACATTCATTTTATATTTAATGGCTTTTAAGCGTTTAAACTATCTTGAATATTATGAAAATACCCGTGTTGATCTCTTCGTCTGTTCCCCTCTCTGTTTCCCATATAAATTCCTACAATTGACTCAAAATATTATATATAATATTTTGAGTCAATTGTAGTAATAGATACTAGATTCTACAATTCTTTTCAGATGGTGCAAAATCAGCCCAGCCTACATTCCGTGGCTGACCAAACTGGCGGCTTGTGGTTACGGCCTGGTGTTCCTCGCCCTGGCTTTCCTCGCTGAGTATCTGGGCGGCATCATGCAAGCTGCACTCACTATATTTGGAGCCGTTGGTGGTCCGTTGTTCGGAGTGTTTACTTTAGGAATGTTCACGACTTACGCTAATCAGATGGTAATTTTACTGCGCTTTTCTTTTAACGTAATTTCTTATCAAATGTTTGACATAATAAAATATGGCTATATTCACAGACGCCGCTAGAGTAGGTTTTTATCAACGCTTGCCTGCATTTGCAGTGTGGTGCTTTGCGTAAATTTGTGTAGCAAATGCCCAGAAATTAAGTTCGTGTAACCTGATTTTTAACCCCCGACGCAAAATTGAGGGGTGTTATAAGTTTGATCACTATGTGTGTCAGTCTGTGGCACCGTAGCTCTAAACGGGTAAATCGATTTGGTTGCGGTTTTTTTTATTTAAAAGCAGGTTTTCAAGCGGTGGTTCTTACACATGTACACTTTTACTTTTTATAGGTTTTTGTGCCGGGGGTTTTTTAAACTTATGTTACTGAAATTCGTTTTTTCTTAAGTGACTGCTCTTACTACGTAAAATCATCACATTCCAGGGGGTATCAATAGGCCTTCTAAGCGGTATGGCTCTCACCCTCTGGATCAGTTTCGGAGGCCCGCGACCCATGCCCGTGAAGCTTCCCCTCAGCGTGACGGGCTGCGGGTTCAACGTGACGGTGCCTCCCGCTATCGCGTACAACCCTAGCGACTACTTCTACCCTTATAGGATATCATATCTGTGGACTAGTCCGGTAAGATATTAAATTATTATAAAATATATATATATATATATATATATATATTATAGGGGCCTTTGCCGCAGCAGTGGGACAGTAGGTACAGGCGACGGTTTTTTGCTAAATTAAAAAAAAAACTGTAGCGATCTGTTTATTTTAATTTTTTTCATTACCTGATAGGCAAGCATTTGACCGCAGCCTCACCTGATGGAAAGTGACGACGCGGTCGACGATGGATCATGCTTGCCTAGAAGATAACGATTCACTCGGGACTTGAAGACACCTAAGTTATAGGAATCGGGAAACAGAGACGCTGGTAAGGTGTTCCGATGATCTGTGACGGAGTTCTGAGGTAAGAAAAAAAGTACAATCGAATTGAGAACCTCCTCCTTTTTGAAGTTTGATAAAAAATTAAAATAAATGACCAAAAACAATTGACAGTTAGCTGAAATGTTTATTTCAAAAAACGCGTTACGCGGCACAATGCTGGCTCACGGCACGGGGCGCATCGTCGAATTGAAATTGTTGAATTTTTTGTACAGATTGGTTTCATCTGGGTACTAGCAGTGGGTACAGTAGTGTCTCTGTTGTGGCGGCAGCAGCAGCCGTGGCAGAGGGAGGGTCGCTCGCACCCCGACCCCGCGCTCTTCACACCGCCGCTCGCCAGGAGGCTAAGGGCTAAGTTCGGAGAAAAACCAGCTGTCCAGGTAAAATTTGGGGCTCCTAAATTGAGTATAAATTACGGAAAGTTTTGGAATTTAGACCATAATATTGGGTACATTACATTAGATTTTATTTTAAAAGCTTTAGCAGCCTGGTGAAAACTTGAAATGTTAAATTTATTTTTTTATTTGGTAACAAATTTTAGTAAACTAAAATTTAAAAAATCCTCGACACAAAAACCTATAAAAAGTAAAAACGGCTGACCCGATTCTGATAAAAGATGTGTAAGAAGCACCGCTCCATTTTGCATCGGGGGTTAAACAATAGAACAATGACATTACCAGAAAAAGGTTTGAATTCCCACAGAGTAATTTCATTTTTCTTCTGAATATTGAAAATCGTAGCATTGATTAGATTTTATAATAAAGTAGTTGCATGAAATGTTAAGCTTGCATTTGGGGTTTTAATTGATAGTGTACTGTGTGTGCTGTGTGCTTTACGGATTTTAATACCTAATTCTTCTGAGAGTATATATCATACCTACTGCCGTATCTAAAGAATGTTGCTTATACGATATTTCTTTAGACGTGCCGTATTTTCACAATTTTGTGAGCTACAAAATATCATAATTTTAGGAACATTTTAGGAATTTGCCTTCATAAAGGTATTTTAAATTTTTTACATATTCAAAATTTCAAATTCAACCGATGCTTCCTAGAACAAAACTTCCTCACGGCAAGGGAAAAGGTACCCTGAAAGTTCCAAAAATAATGCCCTTTTATAAACAGATGTGGCAACATTTTGTCTGGGTAAAAGTGGAAGTAGACTGTTTGGATTGTGTTTTTAATCTTTGATCTTTCTTTCATTAATGCAAAAGTATTTTGGTAGAGTTGTTTGTGGTGATAGAGTTTGGGGGGCAAAATTTTCATGGCGTATTAATATATAATTAGAATTATTCAATTATGTTATTTATTTTTGTATACCTAATTTATTTATTTATTTGGCATGCGTGTTATTTTTTCTGAGCTTCATTAGTTGCATGAATATTTCTAGATTGAGGATTCCAGTGCGCATTAGCAACTTGAACTTGGAGAAATCGGAAATCGAGTTCAAGGTTTGTACTACTGCTTGTGTTAAAAACCTATCATGGAGACATTAAGTGGGATTCGATTTGTGGGACCCGTTGGGAGCTACTCCATATGTCTAACCTAATGCATTTGTTTTATGGTTTCTTTGCATTTATATTGGTTTTTGTTTATTTGGTTGAGGATTGTTGGCTCATCTTTACGTAATTATGTACCTATGTTAAACTTGGTACTCATTTTACTAACATTACATATATATAAAGAGCTGATAAATGTATCAGCAAAGAATCACGAAAAAAAAAAGGTTTTTCGTGATTCTTCTCTCGTGTCGGTGTGTGAACTCTGGTGTCGGAGTTTTTAGACCGCCCGAAGGCCTCCAACATGGCTTAACGACTGTTGTCCTAAGGCAACAACCGGGATACGTGTCCTTCGAATCACGGTAGCGCTCAGATGTAAATACCACACAAACGCTCACCCATCCAAATGATTATACGATAAGTCTTACTACAATAATATCTCAGTTATATTCAAAATCTTTGTAAATATGGATGTACAAGAAGGAAAAGAAACTCTGTTATCAGGTGACCTTAACACTGTAGTGTAGAAGATAATGTATTATTGTAGGTAGGTATAGCTTTATCTTCAGAGATCGTTTTGTTACACAAGTAACGTTACGCAATGTAATCTAACCTACCTTAGGTATTAAATACAAACTGCGAATATATATATATATGATTGCATCTTTATTTCTATGTAGGTACCTACCTACGAGTACATTAAAGCTAATAAACTAAAGCAGTACCTACCAGTGTATACCTTTGTACACCTTTTAAATTGGTTTTCGTTATTCGTACTATAGTTAGAAATTAAAATAATTATTTTTTATTTTTTGTTATTGGTTTCTTTTTAATGCTAAATCAATTTTGATGAAATTTATATGGGACCACCTCTGAAGTATGACCTACCAAACAAAAAAGAATCATGAAAATCAATTCATAATTGGCGGAGTAATCGCGTAACATACAAAAAAAATACCACCGATTGTATGATTGTGTGTGTGTCACAAATGGATGGCCTTATCGCTATGTGCAGTTCATATACTTAATGTAATTCTTATAATTAATTATACTTGAAATTTTATTATGATATCATTAACTGATTAATAAATAGATTAAATTTTCATTAATTATAACTACTACAAAGCAAGTCTTCCAACGGACTGGGTTCAAAATAAAGTACCTACCTATAATAATTATTATTAATATCTCTATAACCCGTATTATAGAGAGATTGTTTTATCATGTTATTATAATATTAGTTTAAATCAAATTTAAATCTATAAATATATAAAACTATCAAAGACAATAGGTATATTGACTGTAGGTAGGTTATTATGCGATAAAATTTCCATTAATATTCAATCTCGTTTCTAACAAAGGTGATGGCTCTACACTATGTACATGTTCACTATTATAAACAACTATAATCGAATATCAGAGGATACACTACAATTTTTGATATTAATTTTATCGTCCCCGTAAGACGATATAAGAAGGATAGAAGAAATTTGGTTGCTCGAGTAGTAGGCTCGGTGGCCCAGTGGTTAAGGCGTCGGGACGGTATTCCGAAGACGCAGGTTCGATCCCTGCCTGAGCAATATGATTTTTCTTCTTCCTAATTATTTAAAATCTTAAGATACACTACATTGTACCTATAAATGATTTTGTTTTTGTAATATGATAATTAAGACTTACGACTTATATTAAAGACAAGACATATTTTTCTCATGTAATTATGTTTGTGGTATGCAATAAAGTGTAATTGTATTGTATTGTATTATTTATTTTCCAGTGCGAACTCCTGAAATATAGAAACGGCAACGGCGTTCCTGAAAAGTTCCTGAATGACCAGTAGATAATAAATAGATCAATGTATTATTTAATTAGTCAACATTAAATTAATTATGTATTAGATAGATATAGTTTTACCGAAACAGTTGTTTGTGATACATTTACATAAACTCGAATTTGAAAATGTAGTATATTTTTTTATTATAGAACATTCCTAGAGGCAAGAGAAGTGTTTTTAAATAGTTTAATTTATAAGTAAAGTTTAACCCATTTTTGTAATAATTTAAAGGATTTTTTTCTGTACGGGGGTGACATGGTCACTAGGTGACAAAACCCCTTCCTAATTAATAAAGATTAAAAAAAAAAAAAAAAGTAAAGTTTAATATAATAAGTAATTAATTAGGTATATTTATTTACTCGTGAATTTATGATATATAAATGTACTATGTATCTATTTCAAATAAAAGTGTAGATAAAGTTTTGTAATCACATCAAAATCAATTGGTTTTCATGTAGCGTTTATTACTCTGAAATATCAGTCAGGTATTCTGTACCTAGGTATATTCAAACAAGTGAATCTAATACATAATGCTAAATAGACAATAATAAAAATATTATATAGTAAATATGTCGATGTCTGATGATCTGTGATAGCATACTGCTAATGAAATCGATCTTCCAGTAAAATATATAATACACTTATTATATAAGTAGATATATATATATATATATATATATATATATAGTATATACTGTTAACTAAATCTTAGGTAGCTAAACGGAAATAAACCTTGTTACCTATGTCACAGAACAGATAATAGTACCTTGATACTAGCCTCTGTACTCAAAGTTTTCATACAATGACAATCAATGTTTAGTGTAATCAGAGGGCTGTGCATTTTTCAGCTTAGTTAGGTGGGTAACAAAGGTGACTATGGCAAGAGATTTCTGATCTGTGATTAGCTGAAGTAGGCGAAATGCAAAAGCTTATTAAACTAAAATTGATATCACTTGGTAACCTTTACCTACATATATATACCTACTTAGTTTTGACTCCATTTGGTAAATATATTTATGAGTGTTGGCTGTCTACTTAATAAGTTATTTATTAAAGTGATTGTTAAACGAAGGGTTGTTTCTCTTCATTTGATTAGGTACGCCATTTTCAGATCGGAATACAATTTGCGGCGCATGTAGTGCATTCCTCTTTGTTTGGATGGCGAATTTAGCTGCTGGGTAATTTTGTTATCCCTATATTCGTCGCCAACTGCATGCATCCAGATTTTCTTATTTTTGATTAATATATACATATAGCTATACTTGCTAAAAACAATAGTAGTCATTGTAATAATTGACGTTCATAAGTGCGTCTGTGACGACAAAATTGAAATAAAGAACTTTTGAATTAAATTGAAGTACCTATAACCTTGATTTTTACTGGAAAGCTTTCTTGAAAATAGAACGAAACATCTAAGTAATAACGCGATGGCGACACCGACGTAAGTAATTATTTTAATAGCTGTGTACCTACATCTTTGAAAAATATGAATCGTTTTATTAAAATTAACACTTAATCCGCATATCTTCTTAACATACTTACTTACATTATTTACCTTAATATGTTGATTTTGATTTAAGCTAGATATGTCTACTAATCCCCGAAATTTTCATCTAAATCTGTTCAGGAGTTTTTGAGTTTAACAAATATTTGTTATTTCAATATGCTAAGATTAAGTACAGGTAAGTAAATACATAACAGATATATGCATTATAACTAGGATAAAGTTTTGTTGATAAGAGAGATAACTGATTTTATCAGTTCCAGACTTAGGTAGGTACCTATGCACAATGTTTGTTGTACCTAGTCTGTGGTTGCCGTTTACTTTAGATCTTTACTATTTTCAGTCTTCGGAAAAAAATACAAGCTAAAGTAAATGCTAAGTGAAAGTAACATTAATAAAAAAACATAGGTAGTAAAACTATATTTAACTACTAATATTTTTCACCGTCAAAAGATGTATTGTTTAGTTATAATATTTTGAGATTTTTAAATGGAGCATCCAGTATTCGGAGTATGGGACTACGTGATCATAGGAGTGACGATAATTCTTTCAATAGCCATTGGTCTATACTTTCGATTCAGTGGTGGAAAACAAAAGACAAATGAGGTGAGTAGGGATATCTTTACAATCTCCTTGTGATACCCACTAAACCAACCAACATCTATCACTGTAAATATGAGTTTTAAAATTACGTATTCGTTTCAGGAATATCTCTTAGCTGATCGAAATCAGGCGACATTACCAGTGGCAGTATCCTTAATGGCATCGTTCATGTCAGCCATCACACTGCTTGGTGTATCAGCTGAGAACTATTATTATGGCATGAGCTTCTTTATCATGAACATCGGTTACCTCGCCGGCACTCCTATAGCAAGCAGACTGTACCTACCTGTTTTCTTCGGGCTTCAAAAGACCAGTACATACGAGTATTTGGAGCTGCGATTTGGTCCACGAATACGAATGCTAGGTTCATTAACTTACAGTGTGCAGATGATACTTTACAATGGGGTGGTTTTGTATGCCCCAGCTATAGTACTTGAAGCTGTTACAGGACTCGATAGACTGATATCTGTAGCGCTGGTAGGATTAGCTTGCACCTTCTACGCGACATTGGGAGGCATGAAAGCAGTCTTGTATACTGACCTCCTGCAGTCGTTGCTGATGTTCACGTCAGTGATAATTGTTGTCATCTTCGCTTCAATAGACCTTGGTGGATTTATCAAGATCTTCACGATTGCATGGGAAGGTGGACGATTTCATTTTTCTAAGTAAGATATTTATGATATCTACTCGTAAGTACTTTAGTTAGTTTTTGTTGATAAATTTATCTACAGCATTTTCATTAAGTGTTTATTCAGTTTCAGCGTTGACCCTGCTGAAAGGCATACGTGGTGGGGGCTCATGATCGGAGGGATAACGACTTTCTTATCACTGTACGCTGTTAATCAAACTCAGGTATCTCGCTTTTTCTTATTTTTTTCGAGTGCTAGGAAATTCTCAGTTTCTTAAAACATAAGAATGCGATGGCAATGGTTGATAAAATTTTGAGTGAAGGTGGCGGTGATGAAATAGAAATAGGTAACCCCAAACTTCGCAGGTCCAGCGTCTTCTAACCGTCAGTACCCTAGACAGGTCTCGGAACTGCCTGTGGTGGAGTTGGCCCGCACTAGCCCTCCTCAGTCTGATCACTTGCATCGCTGGCTTGGGCATGTACGCTGTCTATAAGAACTGCGATCCGTTTACCAGCGGCAAGATTACAGCGGTGAGTTGTAGTAAAGATATGAATTTCCTATATCTGGTTGTAGTTAAATTTTAATGGCGATAGTAGTGGCCCAAATTAGGCAGACGAATAGTCAGTCTCCTAAGGTATACCTACTGCCATTATCAGTGCAGATATCGCAGAGGATTGAAGTCAGACTAACAGGGCATAAAATAGGGATGCCTTTGGTGGTCCAGTATTATGTTTTCCGTCTTCTCTACATTCATTTCTTCCAATTTTGTCAGATAGACCAGATTATGGCATATTACGTGGTAGATGCAATGCAAGCAGTTCCAGGCATGACGGGGCTCTTCGTAGCAGGGATCTTCAGTGCTTCTCTCTCTACCATCTCGTCATCTTGCAACGCGCTCGCTGCTATCACTCTTTCGGACTACCTCAGCAGGTGAAATAAGTCATTTTACTATAACTTTTGGTATTATCTATGCATTTACATCAGTCCTTTGGCTGGCTTAGGTTCAATTACCCGCCATTACCTGTATCTACCTCCAACTCCAAGATTGTTTTGAGATACTCGATGTACCCTGACATATATATCTCGGTATTGTTACCATTTCAGGTGGTGTACTATAAAAGACTCCTACAAGCCTTGGCTGGCTAAGATAGCGACGTGTGTTTTTGGCTTGCTCTTTATAGTTACGGCTGTCCTCGCAGAATACTTAGGAGGAATACCTCAATCAGCACTAACAATATTTGGAGCCGTTGGAGGACCGTTACTGGGTGTATTCACGCTAGGAATGTTTACGACATACGCCAATGAAATGGTTAGTTAAATCGTGATTAAAACTGGCTTTCTGCACCATTTGTGTCTAATGACTAAATCCAATTAATAAATAGTCCTTTAACTTTTAAACTTAGAGATATACAGAACTAGGAATTAACAAAGACGTTTTGGACCGTCTTGCATCTTTCTAGAAATCATCAGATAGGACTATAATGATTTGTTCGACTTTTCCAGGGCGCTTCGCTGGGTCTTCTCAGCGGATTGGCAGTGACTTTCTGGATCAACTTTGGACGTCCTCGCCCCGCCGCAGTCAAGCTATATCTGAGCGTAGAAAGTTGCGCAGCCGATTTGACTGTCAATGGCCTGAGCGAACCAGACACAAACCACTACTTCTATTTATATAGGATCTCCTATTTGTGGACAAGTCCTGTAACTAGACCTGTAACTACTCATTCGATAGGTTCTAGGAGTTGGTTATGATACCTATACTTACATAATAAAATCTACTAACATTTCTAGATCTATATGGACTACCTTGATCTCAACCAGCCATATAGAAGCCACAAGTTTACTAGTGTCTACCAGAATTTCTGTTTAATTCTATTCACTTTATCATTATCAGAATCCTAATGTGCCATGTTTTTGGACTATTTGTATTCTCAACAGATATACGAGTACTTAGGTACTATTGTAATTCTATTCTTTTTTTATTTATCTGAGTGACGAGACGCGCTGGTCGTTTGCCTGATGGTAAGCAATACGCCTGCCCATAAAAGTAACAGCAACACTGAGAACTTTCGTTTTGAAATATCCTCCGCGGCGCTGCATTGCGCTCGTCTCCCTGATACAATTAGCTGTTAAGTTTCATAATACCCAGCAATTTCGCGGGCTACAATGTCCTTGTTCTTGTGTATTTCTTATTTAAATATGAACTCCTTTATAGTAGCGGCAATTATAATTTATAGATGTTGTTCCGTAAACATGTACCTAGTTACAATATGTTTCACAGATCGGTCTAGTCTGGGTGTTGATAGTGGGTACAGTAGTGTCTCTGTTGTGGCGGCAGCAGCAGCCGTGGCAGAAGGAGGGTCGCTCGCACCCCGACCCCGCGCTCTTCACACCGCCGCTGGCCAGGAGGCTAAGAGCTAATTATGAGGAGAAGATCACTACCGAGGTATTTTCATTAACTCATTAATTTCAAAAGAGATGGTTGGACGAGCTCTCTGGTCTACACCTCTGATTATATCTGGCAAACAATAGCACAGAACCTCGAAAAGATTACGATCTGTCTTCGGAACCTTTGTCCAGCAGTGGGACACCGCAGGCTAAGAAAAACAACAACATTACTAATTAAAATAAAATGCAACAGATAGACGGTTCAAAAATTGAGCCCATTGCTAGGAAAAGTAAAGTAGGTTAGGTCACTTATGTCAAATAGTATAACCAACCCATAAAGGTATGTATCTTATTTTATGAGCCCTAGCAACCCACTGGTAGTCTTGTCTCTAGTGAAAGGTTACGTTGTATTTTTTTAGATTGGACCATCTGCTGAGGGTGACAATCAAGACGCTGGAGCTAAATTGTGAAATTAATAATTCAAAACCTATGAGAAGACTGACGACTTATTGAGGTATTATGAGAATAAAGATGTCTGATTGAAAATTTTCTGAAATTGTTACGGTAGGTGAGTAGATTCATAAATTATAATTGAATACGTATTTATTCGAAAGTATATTAATAATTACAATTATAATAAAGTTACTTAATTATTATGACCTAAGTGTTTAAAATGATTACGAAAGTATCATGCCAATGGTCTCATGGTTTCGTAATGGGTAAATTTTGTAAGGAATAAAATACTTCTTATTTTACCAATCAATTTAATTTCAAAGCCCTTACACATAATAATATTAGCATGGTGTACAAATAATCCAATTACTTAGATATAATCAATTCCATAAATGATGGATTAAGCGAGAAATTCCTAAGCAGATAAGAAGCCTTCCTTTGTTTTTGTAAGATCATTCAACTGACGGCGCAAGAATGCATTCTGAAAAAATAAAATACAGAAACTTAGGCACATTTTATTTTATTTATTTATTTTATTTATTTAAAAAGGTCTACCAACGATTGTTACAATATTTCTTACGGTAAATTAACTTTATCAAGACATGTTTCAAACTAATTGCACAATCAATTATAGGTAAATACCGCTAATCCAAATTTAACTTAACAGGTATAATTTTACATAGGTATATAGTATAGATTAAGTACAAATTCAACTCGATATTGCATCCAACAATTGCAGATGAAAGTGATATAAAGACATGGAGTTAATGTCTAAGAGGCCACTAAAGCTATTTAATGATTTGCTTAATCTGGCTACAGGGGAATTACATCCTAGAACAGTCTTGCGAAAGGGGGGGACAAATTTTCGTAGGAATATGACCTAAACAATAGGTACATAACATATATCAATAAAAAAATTAATTACAAAACTCGTTATTTTACATACCGGTTTACAGAAACAAATAATATCAGCACAAAATCTCTGACTATGGTAGTACAATGGATGGTATTATCGCTCTCTTCTAAAGCGATCTCTTCCAGACAAATGGACAGTATCGAAAAAGGAGTAGATGGCGGCGTACAGTGTATTCAAAGGCTTTGTGGGTAATTTAGGTTACAAATGTAAAATCTAACTTTAGTTGCAGGAAATGTAACTGGAGTTCATGATTTTACCTCTCTCAGCAACTCGTCCTCCCTTTCGGCGGCTATCTTGAGCATTTCTTTGGACCTTTCCAAAAGTAAATCTTTGTCCTGTATGCTTCTTTTGAGATTTGCTATCTCTATACGATGCGACTCTAATCGAGTTTGTCCCTGGAACAAGTTAAGTAAATCATTTTCGGCTATTTTTGACCATGGATATCGAATTTAAACAACAAGGCCAAGTAAAACTATTCCGATTTAAAATAAAACATACTAATTGAATCAAAATGTCTTACCATCAAATCTTTCAACGTAAATAATATATAAGCTTCCTAAATTTAGTTTTTTTTCAAGTAGGTATTTGAAAAAATAAGTAGTTCAAATGTTTAAAAAAGGTTCGCATTTTTTTTTTTTAAATGTTGTTTACCACAGATCTCCGTCATTTATAAACCGATTTGGCAAATTCTTTTTACGTTAGGTTCAGTACAGCTACAATATGGTCGCATATATGATTTCATAGATATTTATTTAACCTTAGACTTCGAAGATACAGAATTGGAGTCGGTTTTTTTGTTATAAAATGAATAATATATCGTTAACTGTATTTAACTCTCACCTTTTCCGAGACGCTCCGACCGCTACTGGGCCTCGAGTCAATCCTCTTCTGAACTGATGAGCTTGACGACTTCTGTTCCGATTGTAATTTGCTTACAAGACCTGCGTCACAAACAATAACCATAGAAATACATCGTTTTACTTCTGTGTTGCTGTCCCACACACGCACACCTTACAAGGGTGTAAGTGTGTCACAACCTCTCACAAATAATACATTTTTGTGTAAGCAAACTAAGCAAACAAGAAGACTTATCTCGTAGATGTCACAAAAGTTATCACAAAAGGTAGTAGTAATGTTCGCAAAAGTTTTCGGTAATCTAGTAGGTAAAAAAGGGCATATTATTTGCACTTTGATCGCTTATAGATGTATGCTTGGTCTCTATCTTGCCTGATGTTAAGCGACAGTGATCGAAGATGAAGCACATAGGAAAATGGTACTAGACAGTAGAGCGATATTGCTCGAATCACATCTGAATCCCTTATATTTACCACTATCATTTTTAATTTATTTTCGGAGCTTTTATTAGGTACTACCTAATCTATCTGCCTGTTTATAAGCTCACAATTGTTACCTCTCAATGTAAGAATGGTTTGTTCCAAGTCGTTGATCCTGTGATGATGTGCCGTGGTGGGCACTGACTCCATAGAATTTACTCGCAGATTCAACTGCACGTTTTCTTCCTTTAGCATTTCACAATAACTGTTGAAAAGAAAATCACAATAAGAGATTAAGTAGGTATGATCATGTCACCATCAATCTATTTAAATGCTGTTCGTTGGTAAGCGCATCACTTGATATCAGCTGGACACATTAGTTTTTTTTTTATGTTCGTTGTAGACCGGATAAGATTTTTGTGGAAAGAAAAATTGAAAAAGTTGCCTAAAAAATTGAGAAATTCTTGAAAAACAAAATGCTTTCTGTCGCGGATGAAACAGTGGGATAGTCATCATTAAAAACAAGATATTACTCCAACTGCTGGCACGCTGCGCTATGTATGATTTCCTCAAAATTGTCCCTACTAAAATATGCTTAGTGCTATTGCGCCTACGTAAAATGGCGTGTTAGGGTTGGGCTAACTTGTTTTTGTATAAAATGTTCACTAACCAGTAACAAGTGTAGGCCCATTTGTGCCAACGCGAACAGAGGGTTAACCCTTTGGTTAACATGATTTTTTGTATGAAAATTGACACTTAATCCGTGGATTAACCGCGATTTCACGTTGATATTAGTGGGTCTTAGTAATATTACCTACCTCCTCCAGTACTCAAGTTCCGGTTGCGGGTCAGCGTTGGATTTGAGCGGCGATCGTATTTGAGACTCCAATAATGTGGACTCCAGCTTTAGAACTTGTCCTTTGAGTGACGTTATCTCTGCTAATGTCTTCTCGTATTCTGATACTAAGTGCTCGTTACCCTGATTGGTCATAGAAAGTTTAGAGGTGGAAAATTGCAGACTAAAATAAGCGCTATATATATGTGTATGTTCAGGAACCAAATCTAGGAACCTTGGTGTAAGACCGGATGGAGTTTCACTTAGATATTTTAATGCTTTAAAGCCTCTTGAGTCCGCTGGAGATATAATTAAACTATATAATTACATATTGTGTTACCTATATAATTAATTATATAGGTAACACATTACAATCGTTGCAAATTTCCTTTTTAAGGAACATTCACAAAACATACTACCTACAGGTAGGATACTTTACCTTTTCTGCTAGTGTGAGTGCCACGATTCTCCTCTGCTGGGCTTGCACTCGCTCCAATAACGTATGGTTAGAGAGTGGTGGAGCGTCCATACAGTTGGGACATACTACGGAACGATGGGACTTTTCCGGTGATTCGTTGTCTTGCTTTTCTATTGCTAATTGAGTTTCACCTAAGAAAATATAAGGCATATAGTTATTTTACGTCTTGAATCATTCGAAAAACGAGAAGCTGTAACTATTTCTGCTGTTTATCATGTCATACTTTTGTGGAACCTAGACGTATTCTACTCGTTTAGGCTTTGTAATGCTCTTGTTATGTTTATCCAATTATGGATTTAAAGAAACATTATTGTGCCCATATTGCAATTATTACAATGTGTCAATTCAATAAAATTATTCATTACGCATTCCACAGATTAGAACAAACTGGGCACAAAATAATGTATAAGGAAATGATATGAATAAATAAAAAAATATTATCCACAATGTTGCACCATAAGACTGTGTTGTAATTTTAATTGTGTAATAGGTCTAGGCTCTAGGTGTTTACCTTTTAGATCAGATACCCTGGACAACAGAGCGCGTTTCTCTCTTTCTAGTCTTGAGATAGCTGATTTGGCGAGTTGTATACCGGCTTCCAGTTTTTTAACTTCATGGCACTTCTCTTCGAAACGCGCCTGCCAACGATCCGCTGCTTGTTGTGCCCTATATGAATGTAAACATTAATGAAATATAATAACACTAACGATTATTTTTTCCACCGCGCTAGACCTTTGTGATTGTGTTTTTCGTTTTACAGCGGACATTTCGAAAAAGCCCTTCCCTATAAAGTCTGAGTCTGCCATAATATAAACTAACATACCTATAGATTTAACAGATACATACATGTGCCTAAAACTTTGAATCAGGAGATTTCGTGTTGAATGAGTCAATGAATATTGTATTGAAGGAGTCAGTAATATAATATTAACTCATAAAATATAATCACAGATAAGAAAAACTTTGAAAAACCGTTGGCCAGTGAAACATGAAAGCAGGCACGAAACCAATAATTCTGCATACGGTATCATTAAACAACTATCATAAAATATTCTATGCTCTTTATTGCCTTCCGTTACCACCGAAAAATAGACCTTGCAAGACGACAAAGAAAAGAACTTAGGTAGCTTTAACTAGCTATAATAATAGTAGGTACCTAAGTGCGTAGTTGTAAAATAGTCTTCCCCTTACCTCTTCCATTTATCCCACAGTGCAATGCTGGAATGAGTGTCGCGTCTCGCACTCGCCAGTTGCGTCTGCAGCATTGTGATCTTATTTTGTAGAGCTGCCGACTCCGCTGTCGCCACTCTGGCGCCAGAGCTGCTTCTAATTATTAAGTTAATCGGTAATTTTTTGGAGTCCACGACAGGCAGAAAATAATCTTACGATTTTCAATTAGGTATGTCATCTGGACGAGAAGCACAGAGTCGAAGCTAATGGCATGATATGAGAGAGACCTATACCCATCAGTAGGGTTGATGAAAGGCTGTGGATGATGATAATGATGATTATGTTTCCAATGATATTAGTGGAGATAGATAGGAAACAAAATAAAATACTATAACAGTTGGTAGAAGATACTAAGCACATATCAGCTAATCTTTATCTTACTTGGCCTCTCTTGTCGACGCCGATGGAATCTTATAAGATCTGTGTAGGTCATGATATCTCTCGTTATTTTATCTATGTGGTTGGATCTGAATAGACCTTATACCTACTTACAATCAAGATTATCTTGATAATTCGGAATTTATATGCCTCGCAATTTCAAACGCCGTTTAGCACCTACAGGGAAACCTAGTCAGATCAAGATTATGAATGCAAGTAACTGGTAGGCGTCATTTAATTTATTTACGTATACGTTATTTCCGTATGTTTATTAACGTATTGTAAGCGATTATGTAACTGTCTAGTAATTATGTATCTCTGGAAACCAATCACAATGAATCACTTACATCCTAAACACCTGATTCTTGAGATTCTGTGCGTCTAGCCGCGACCTCCTCTCTCTGGCTGCTAATACTTTGATCTGACGACGGAGTATGGCGTTCTGTTTGCCAGCCATTTGTTTGTCGCGACGTAAACGTTCTATGACTGGTTCCTGCCTAAAATAAGAAAACAATAATTTAATATTTTGAAGATTGAGCATAGGCACATTTATTGAAGTGAGGTATTGAGGCAATTGTAGAGAAAGCTATTGTCGACGCTAATATTTTCAATGCAGTATTTTCTATTCTTTTCATCCTTTCATTGGTTACCATGGCGCGTTCGGAATGGTGCCATGTGGTAAAGTCGATGCCTTTCTGAGTCGCATAATATACATACCTACCTACCGTACCCAGTATACATACGTCTAACTTTATCGATTGACCTGTGCTCTAGACATTCTTTACGACTAAGTAGGTAGGCAATGTGACAAATAAGGCATTATTATATAAGAAGGTATTATAGGAACGGCAGAATATTGAATCTAAAAATGAAGAAAAATGCAAATAAGTAGATAGATAGGTACATAGATATACGCTTAATTGTGAACACAAAATTACAAGACATTACAAAAAATAATACTTAGAAGAGTATGTTACAATGGGCAGCCTTATCACTAAAAACAATCTCTTCTAGGCAGTCAGGTAGCTACATAAATAAAACGGACTGACCCGTATCAATTTCTGTGATCAGTGTAAAGATCAGATTCTTAGATGTAAAAAGAATCATATTGTGAAACACTTTAAAAGTAATAGGTATATAGATTATTCACTGACCATATAGCAGTGGAACTGCTACCAATCCTCCCGAACTCATCCGACATATCGTTCAAGTCGCCACTCGAGTCAAACTTGATCTCCAACCTATCCGATCCGTGCTGGGACATCGCATCGCTCGCTTCGTCTACCTCTACTATGGCAGAGAGATCGAAGCTTGGGTCGTGTACTGATATCATGGTTTGCATGTTCATAACTTGCGTCTGAAAAGTTATATAAACAAATGCATAGCAAAAGCAAGCAAGGTATATATAACAAATGTTCAATGGCAGTGGGGATCCCTTTCCATTCTGTTTACGCCTGTACGTCCTACCATTCCAACTCCCAATGATGTAACGGAACCTAAATCCGAACTGGCCCTACAAGCAACTCCACAATTATTTGATTAGCAGGACTTAACTTACTCACGCTAAAGTAAAATTTTCAGCTAGCTGTTGTAGTAAAATTTCCTAACCTTCAAGTTATTGATAACCGATCTCATCTGCTCGATCTGGCCGTCTTTCTCAGCTAATTGCTTCACATACATCGCCTTTTGTTCCGTGAGACGGGAACGTAGCTCCATGTGCTCGCGTTGCGTGTCGTTAAGTTGGGATAGCCAATGCTGGTTCTCTTGTTTGTATGACTCCACCTAATTAAATTATATCTGTTCAGGCTTTGCACATATCATAGCATAAATTGTTAGAAAAAGTAATAAAGTGATTTTTTTTACAGATGAAACTTTTAATTTCCTAGATTCCGTTTTTTGCAAAGAAAGTATTCTTAGGTATGTTATGACTCTTACCTCATGACAATGCCTTTCTTGTAATTGAGCATTCAGTTGTTCCATCTTCACCAGTCTCTCTGTAGCTAAGCCTTTCCAGCGATCCACTTCACTTTGATATGTTGTTCTGTAAATACCAAACAGTTATGCAACACGAAATAACTTCACAAAAACTATAAGTATGTACTACATAATTAAATAATAATATGAGTGTCCCTAGTTTAACTTACAGTTCAGTTTTGCAATCGTCCAAATCACTTTGCAATTTGAAAGATTTGTCTTCCAATTCCACTATTCTCACTGTGTATTTATTGACAACTTCCTTCAAGGCTTCGCCGTTGGTACCGTTCGAGTGGCTGCCTTTTCTGTAATGGACGATACGTGATTAATTACGTAAATTAGCTATCAACTGATAGCAAGATGTTTATTTACGAGCTGTTCAGAATTCAGAATGATCGATTATAAGTGAAGCAAGACGCAATTCATAAAATTACAAGGAGGTGGCACTTTGTTATATTATTACCTGTCTAACTTTGACTGCAACTCCATAATTTTCACGTTCAAATCTTTAATAGTTTGCGAATACTCTTCCCTCTCATTATTTAATAATTCTTTGTATTCTGCAGCTATCATATTTTTATCGTTTTCTAATTGTTTGAGAGCTGATAGAAGAGATTTGTTTTCTTCCACTGCTGTATCTCTCTTTCTATTTATTTCAGCGATTTGCATACCTCTAAAATTGTCTAATTCATATTTTAGTTCATCAACATGAATTTGTAATTGTTCAATCATTTTATCTTTTTGGTTACAATTTCTTTTTAAACTTTGAATATCAGCTTCTAAGTGGATTTTTTCGGAATTAAGAACCAGATTTTCTTTATTCCTTTGTTGAACTACAGATAGAGCTTCACCTACTTCTTTATATTTCTTTTTGTTATCCTTTTGAAGAGAATTTAAATTTTGTTTCAATTCATAGATCTCTCTATCAGCAATCGTTTGTATGGCAGCATTCACTCTTTGTTGTTCAAAAGAAATTGTTTGTATCTGTACACTTGTGACTTCAGCACATTGCTTTATTGTTTGATTTCTCACTGGAGAACTAATAAGATTTCCTTTTGCGTTTTTGGACTCATTTTCATCATCATCATTGTTTTTATCTTCCGTTTTATTTTTTAATGGTTTCAAAACTTGAGGTTTTGGTAACGTGATAGTTTGACTTTCTGTAATAAAAAACGTTTCAGATAATATGAACGATATTCATTAGTAGTTACTGCAATCAATTAAAAGATTGTAAATTAATCTCTTTACTTACTACGGCTACTTGAATCATCATCTGATTGAATATCCTCCAGTTCTAAAGACATATTTATTTCTCCGTCAGAATGTTTTCGTTCTGGTAGACCATTTAAAGTAGACTTCTCAAAGCCCTGATTCACAAGCAACAATGTTTTTTCCAGATGATTGCAATGTTTAATTAGATCTTCCCGAGATTGTTCTAAAGTATGCAGTTTTTTGTTTATATGATCTAACTCACGAGCATGCATAGATTCCTAAAAGCATTCATCGTAAATATATTTTAATAAGTCGAAAAGGATCTGAAAACTTCATAGGTAGCTCAGAGTAATAGATACCGTCATGGCTGCTTTAAGTTTATGTGAGCAGCTACTGTTATCAACCAAACATTTATTTCTTGAAACATCTAGAATTTGATCAAACACGCTATGTTTGGCCATAAGGCTTGATCTTAGATCTTCTATATCATGTAATTTCTCATTCATTGCATAAGTTTCTCGAGAAAGATCTTCACAATTATTCAGGTAGTTTTCAATGGATGCCAATGGTATACTTCCTTGATACTGTTGTCTCAATACTTGCATAACTTCAAACATATACCTAAGAATAAAAACTCAGTTATTTTTAATACACATTTCGATATTTCACCCAACTAAAACTTATATTGATACGCACCTAAATTTTGATTCATATCTAAAAGAATACACATCAAAAATCTTTTGTCGAGCTTTGAATATTTCTTCAGCTTCAATTCTTAACTCCTTTTCTTTATTTAAGGCTAAATTTAGTCTTTCAATCTTTTTATTACTTTCTGACGCTTGTAAATGGGCTACAAGTACTTCACCACTTAGCCTGAAATCGTATATAGCATCAAGATTTGTGTTTACTGTGTACACTTTTTTGGTTATCTAAATGTATACTTATGGTTTATTGACTGCCTTGAATAGGTCTTGCTTACCTCGCTACTACGGCTTTGTTATCACTACTCGATTGCAAATCCAGTATTTGATGTCTCAGTAGGTTAATTTCCATGTCATTACTCATCTGTCTTTGATTGTTTTCTTGTAACTTAAGAAAATATAGTTATAATTATGTTTTATAGCATACGATTATAACTAATTATATCTACATTCTACATATTATTACTTAGCATCGTCTTGATATTTTATTGTACAAACTTGATCACTTCCACTACCTACTAGTACCTACCTGTAACAAAGCTATGTCTAATTGACTGCTAACGTGCTGACATTGTTCTCTTAAAATCTTATTCTCTTGAGCCACATTTTGTAACTGAGTTTTCATCAAATCGAGGTCTTCTATTGTTATCGTAGCTAAAGACTTATCTCTGAAAATACAAATATCAACATATAGTTAGTAATATTATAATAAACTTTTAGCGCTACAGTGCTTCGGAGGGCACGTTAAGCAGTCGCCGTCGGTCTCAGTTATGATTATAGGAAAACCGTTGTAAGCCAGTGTCATGAGATAAAAGATACTATTTATAATATAAACTAATATAGTAGCTTAGTGCTTACATAATTTTAGATTGAGCTTCTTGAATTTCTATATTTTTATTTTCTAAAAAAACAATTTTCTTATTTTTATCTTCTAGTTCTTTGCATAATCCTTCAAGCTGCTTTTTAAGAACAGATTCTTCAATATTTGATAAAACTTTTTCTGTATTATTCTGTCCATTTTTAGCTGTAATAAAATTGAACTGGTGATTATTTATGGGTATACTTGTATGTAAGTTGTACATAGGTATAAAATTATATTATTTGAAAAAAGCAAGTAAACCATACGTACAACTTTGGCTTATTTGTTTTTGGAAGATATTCATGATATCTAATTTATCTTGATCTAAACGTTTGATAAGATCGACTGACTCGTTTTTAGATTGTACTTTTTCTTCAACAATTTTGCGATACTTTACAATAATATCATTAAAAGCAGAAGTTTGTTTCCAAAACAATTCAACTGGTATAGAACTTCGCAATTTATCCGTCAGATTAGCAATAGCAAGTATTAACCGTTGTATTTCAGTCTCGTATTCGGAAGTCATTTGCATTATTTGCCTTTTAGCATCCATGTTTTCGTTCTTTATATTTTCATTTAGAGTTCTTATGTATTTGTACGAATCTTCTAAGTACAAACATTTTCTTTGTAGATGAATAGGACTAGGGAAAGAGATCAATCCCGGAGAGTTCTCACTTATATCTTCATCCTCTTGTTGTTGTATTTGTCCCTTTAAACTTTCTATGTAAGCTTTGTATTGTTCTTCTTGTAATAACCACTTATTATTATCATCAGCTGCCTGAATTGCCATTGTCGTAATTTTATCATAAAGTATCTTGAATTTTTCATGAAAATATTCCAAACCTTTCTTCAATTGACCTTCGTAAAGGGAGTTTCCTCTGTCAATCATATTTTCAATTTCAGTTTTGTCATTTATATCAATAATATTCTGATCTTTTTCAGCCATCCAAGAACCAAATTCACATAAATTAGTCGCTGGCGTAGTGTCTTTCGTCTCCTTTTGTTCATTTTCAGCAACTATGGCTTGTAATTTACGTTCCAGTTCAGAAGATTTTTTAGTTTCTTTGGAAAGCTGAGTCATAACGTCAAAAGTTTCTTTCCTGTAATATATTATTATTTATTTTTGTTTATATCAAAGTCATATCGTTTTTCTTATCAAATGAATGGGATCAAAAATATTTTTCGGAGCAAAATTAAATGTGTTACCTGGCTTCATGTAAAGCGGTAAGTAAAGCATCTTTGCCTCCCATAGCTGCCCTCAGTTCCATGATTGCCGCCATATGTGGAGCAAACCAACCAGCCGCATGCCGCGCTTCCATAGATCTCAGCAATGCTTCTAAACTTGGGCACTGCAATGCCAATATTCCCGACGATGTTGTGCCTAAATAAAAAAAACCATCATAGAGACAAATTTTATTTCCAATTATGGAATCATGTAACATTTTTGCAACTTACGTCAAACACATTTTTGACACTCACTGTTATCTTTTAAAAAGTCTAAAATTTCTTGTAGACCCTTTCGTAGACCTTCATTTTCTTCGGCTAGTTTCTTCATTTCTGTTTCGGCAGTCAGACCATCATGAGATTTGTCATCAATTTCACTTGCATGTTTTGCAATGATTCTAAAAAATAGACTTATGTTATTAAGCTGTCAAGTTAATATCATATTATTATACCATCGAAATGTAACTCATACGTTGAAGACTCTCCTCCGCCATCATTAGGCATCTCACTGTCGTCACTGTCGCTATCTTGAACGGCTTCATCTATTTTATTCTTACTGTATCCCATTGAAATTAGCAGTTTTGTAATCCTCGCAATACGTTTTTTTAAATTGCGACTTTGTAACTCGAAACTTATTAGCTTATTTTCCATCCGTCGTATTTCTTTGCACATATCTGTATTGTTTTGTTCAAGATCACGATATTTTTTTACAATTTTATCAGTGGCTACAGCTTCATCCGCAGGAACGTTATATCTTTGCCTGGAATGATAATGTTGGTTAATGTACCTACTCTTCTATTGAGACAGAAAGCTCTTTGTAGGTAGGAACTGAGTATCTTCATAGACTTATCCTTACCTCAAAGTTTCATTTTCTAGTTGTAAATCATTGACTATTTGGCTCATTTTATTGACTTCTTCTACTAATGACTTAATTCCTTCATCCTTAACTTTCAATTCACGCTTTTTGTGTTTCAATCCTTGCAAAAGTGTGTTGATTCCTTCATCTGACTGAAGAAGTTGCAGTTCTGATGCTGTTTCTGCTAACTAAATAAAATATAATTTCTTACCCACTGAATACCGCGCCATACGCAGCGTAAGAAATCCGCGTTTGTATTCACGATGCCGATCGAATAAGCAATAACGTATGCTTACGGATGTCCATTAAATACATTTTTGACAAATTATTTTTGCAAATATTTCCAGCCGAGATTCGAACTCGGGCGTCTTCCAGACAGGAAGCGCTCTAACAAACTGAGCCACCGGAGCAGCTACGTGGCGGCACAGAATACTGGGATCGATTATTTAAAGGTCGAATATTATTATTTCCTTTACTTAGCTGCCTTGGGGGTAAAGGACGCAAATTCTATAAAATATGATCCACATATTTATCATGTTCAACCAAGGTTGGATTTTTTGATGGAGAGATATTTTGCCCCCTCAAAAATTCAATTAATTAGTTAAAAATTATTTAGTGTCTATTAGATTCAAAATTCTGTTTCTTTTTGAAGGGCATTGTAGCCAGCGAACTTACTGGGCATATGGGATTACTATTTGGCGAATGACTTGCTCGTCTCATTACTCAATACAATAAAAAAATACCTCTCTTTCACGCACAGCAACCATTTCTTCAGCACCTTGTAGTGATATAGTTAAGCTTTTAACTCTCCTTTTTAGTTTATTTATCAACATTCTTTGTTTACCATCATCACTTTCATTTCTACAGTCAATTATGGTATTTTCTGGTGTTTCTTCAATGATAATCTTTAGTTGCCTGTTTTCAGCTCTCAATAGAGTTATGATATTGGCTGATTGTTCCATTTCATTGGAAGCTTCAATTAATTTTTCTTGTAGCTCTTTCAGTTTTTGGTCTTCTTTAGGGGTTTCATTTTTCTAAAAATGAATACTTATTGGAGGTAAGTAGGTACTTGCGCAAAAAGTTTATAAGTATATTTAATTTAAGGCTATTTAATTTTTGAGAGGGCGCGTAGCTGAGCAGTCGTGTTATGTTTTGTTCCGTGTTAATAAATCTTTAAGTGCTCAAAAGTTAAAGTTTCTTCACTAAAACTTATATCAGTGTGTAATATAAACAATGACAATTAATTTGTCGTAAACATTTTTTGTGTAAAGTGTGGTTTAATTACTATAAACTCAAAAATACTTCATTCGAAAATCGTTACAATGCAAATTTTCGGTGAGTCATTAGTGGCATCAAAGTGCAGTGTTAATCACCGAGTTAACTCGTAACTTTGGTTCATAAGACAATCGTTTGGACGACTATACTGTGCGTATTTTAGACCGCAATATTAGAAGCCTCTGCGGTTCCGTGGCTTACGTGCTGGATTTGAAAGCGATAGGTACCTGGATCGGTTCTTGGTACCGTGATTGACTTTTTGCACCGAATTTTTGTAGCAAATATGGCTCTAAGTTGTTGTAAATGTAAAATCGTAATCTCTAACAGGCAATTTTTGATTTGCTCTGTATGTAAGAATGCATTCCATATTACCTGCGCGAATAAGTCTGAAAAGCTATTCTACCTAATGGAACCTGAAAAAAAGGCAGCGTGGCGGTGTATAGGTTGTATAAGAAATAAAGGTCAGTGCATGAGAGTGTCCGCTAAAAATACGAGATCTAAAAAAATTATGCAAAATAAAGTGCAAGAAAAACAGGACTCTGTCACCATTAATCAGACTTCTCCCATGTCGCTAGGCAGCTCAAGTTCTAAAAACCTCCAAACTAGAGTACAAGAGAGGCTGCTAGACTCTGTTGTCACACACGATGAGTCATTGAGCATACCACAGGATATAATACAAGAGAGACTGCTAGACTGTATCACACACGATGAGTCATCGAGCACACCACAGGCTATAAGACAAGACACACTGCTAGACTCTATCATACATGATGAGTCCTTGAGTACACCACAGGACAATGTCACAGTACGTAGACCGTATATTGCAACTATACCAACACAAAATTCGTTTGAATCCCTTCCACTAGACGAAGAGGTCGAGGATGTGTCCCTTATCTTAAAAAGCGGCTCGGAATTGAACAGAAGTTGTCCGAATCTTAGAGAGAACAATGTTTATAAAATAGAAATTTTAGAGAAAAAACTTTTAGTTTTAACAGAAAAATTAGCAAGCGCTGAAAACGAAATATCAAACCTTCTATCAGAAAACTTTAACCTTAAAAAACAAATATCATCATATGGTACACGAGTCAATCAGCTGAAAGATATATGCAAATCTACACCGAAGAAATCTCGCAGCAGCAGTTTAAATAGAACCACATTAGACTTTACGCGTGAGCGAAACAGTCCTAAAGTTTCTAGTATACAAAAGAATAAATATTCTGGACGAAACGTACGCCCATTTAATTCAAATAAGATAAATGGCCTGGAACCTACACATTTGTTAACTTCTAATAATTGCCGTTCCATGAATCCATGTACAGAAGATAAGAATAATAGCAAGAAAATCTATATAATTGGTGATGAACAGGTAAGAGGGCTGTCTGCACACTTAACAAGCAAGAATCAACCAAATGGAAGCTACAGTACACAAGGTACAATAAAGCCTCACGCATCATCTGAGGAGATCCTACGCAATTTAGATAACCTAGCTAAAACTGTACAGGAAAAGGATTTCGTAATTCTAGCAGTAGGACGTCATGACAGGGACCCATACATACTACTTAGTAATTTATACAATTTTTTGAGTAAACTGAGAAATTGTAATGTCTTATTGTTAAATGTCACTGAAAATCGTTATTTGAATGTAGGCAAACTAAATTTTGAGCTTAAAATGTTAGTAAAAAACTTTAGCAACTGTAAATTTATTGAAGTTAAAGAAATGCATGTACATCACAGACAAAGAACGCTGAAATTGGATTTGATGGCTTTTAAATTACGTTTAGAAATTGATTTTGTAAAATGTTATTCAAATAATGATTATTCACCTAACATTGCTCATAGCACTAAAACCAGTGAAAATCAGAGCAACGAAACATTTTTTCGTTCCTAATATCACATGTTCCATCTCTGATTCAAGGCGAAGTAGCATTAATGTTAAACCCTATCAGTGTAATTTAAATTCTAGTCATCAAACAGAATTTAGGATTTTACACCAGAATGTAGCTGGTCTCTGTAACAAGCTTGATATCGTTGAATTGGCCTTAGCCGAATTAGCAGAAAATGAAAAGGAGGTTGATATACTTTGTTTCACTGAAACATTCGTGAAAAATAATACAGTAGGCAATATTATCTTTAATATATATTATATAATTATATTATCCTTAAAAATTACAAATTGGCAGCATCTTTCTGTCGAGATAAATGTAGAGGTGGTACTTGCATATTGGTTAAAAAAACACTTAATACAAAACCTTTACGCATTCCATCGACTCTAGCAACTAAATTTTACTTTGAATGCTGTGGCATTGTTGTCATCGGTCTTAATATTGTGGTCTTGAATATTTATCGAGTACCAGATCAGAGTAAGTCACAGGTAGGCATATTCTTGCATAAACTTGATAAGTTACTGAACTTTGTGACTGACGAGTACAGAAGGAAAACAGTAGTTATATGCGGTGACTGGAATATAGACATCATGAAGACTAATGCAGTAACAGACGAACTACACAGCCTATTGGAGAGCTATAATTTTAGGGCTCATATAAAATCGCCGACGAGATTAACCTCTTGCTTAGATCAAATTGCCACTAATTTAAAAAATGTTCATTCGGAAATACATTATCTAGGCCTATCTGATCATGAAACAGCGCAGTCAGTTACGTTCAGAGCAAACAAGCAGAGATCCATATCTCTTTGGTTTGAGTATAAGCGTGATTATAGTTTAGAAAATATGGAAAAATTTGGTAAATGCATGTCTTCTTTGTCTTTTGTAGATGTATTCGAATCACAGTCGCTATTAGATGCTTTTGAACATTTTTACAAGACCATTTGCTTGTACTATTCCTTGTGTTTTCCAGTGATCAAAGTCAAAGTTAATAATAAGCCTTCAAAACTCAACTGGTTAACCAAGGGCATTAGAAAATCTAGTAAAACTAAACGTATCTTATATATGAAGTATAGAGAAATAAACATAAATAAAAGTAAAAATAAAAATAAGTATACAAAGTTTAATTATATATATAAGAAATGCATACATAAAGCACAATTAATTTCGAATATAAGACGTATTAATAATGACAAAAATAAATGTAAAGCAACATGGAATGCAATATCAAATACTATTTCAAATAATTTGTATAAGAATGACATTGAGACAATTAATTTTAATAATAAGACCTATAATAATCCCACTGACATCTGTAATGTATTGAATAATAATTTTATGAATTCATCGACTACACAATCATCTACCAAAATTGACAATAAATTAAAAAATATCAATAGGATCACAAATACAATTTTTATTAGCCCTACTGACCCTGATGAAGTCTATAAAGTAATAATGGCCCTTAATAATAGCAAAACTAGTGGTCATGACGAAATAAATACAAAAGTATTAAAGTACTGCGCCAAGTCGATATGTCAACCTCTTTCTCATGTTATTAACTTGTCTTTTCTGGAAGGTGTTTTCCCCGAAGAACTGAAAACTTCTATTATTAAACCACTGTTTAAAGCGGGTGATAAGGCAGACCCCAACAACTATCGACCTATAACCATAGTGCCAATTATATCAAAAATTTTTGAGAAAGTTATGCTTCATAGAATAAATAATTTCCTCTCAAAACACAATATACTATGCAAGGAACAGTTCGGTTTTCGCAAGAAAAGTTCAACGTCACTTGCAAGTTTTAACTTAATCAAAATGGTCACGGAAAACATTAATAATGGAACCCCAATAGTATCTTTATTTTTAGATTTAAAAAAAGCATTCGACTTCGTGGATCATCCAAAATTATTACATAAGCTTGATGGTTATGGTATTAGGGGTAGAGCACTTGATTGGCTATCTAGCTATTTAAAAAACAGAAAACAGTATACTGAGATAACTAAAGTAATAAACAACAACAAAAATACATTGACAAAACAGAATTTTAGGTCCGAAATAGTTTTAAATAATAAAGGAGTCCCTCAGGGGAGCATTTTAGGCCCTTTACTCTTCTTGATATATATCAATGATCTTCCCGAAGCTACAACTCACAATTGTATTCTTTTTGCGGATGACACAACAGTAATCGTAAAATGTGACAAAACAGGTTCAACTCCGAAAATTGTATATGAAGCCTTATCTGACATAAATAATTGGACAGAATATAATCACCTCAGTATAAATATAAAAAAAACAAAAATAATTCAATTTAATTCATATAATAACAATCCATTACCCCTTGACATTATGTATAAAAATCAAAAGATAGATGAAGTGGAATCGTTTAAATTCTTAGGTATACATTTGGATAGACATTTGAATTGGAAGGTACATGTCAATGCAGTACATCAGAAGCTGAGTCGCTTTGTTTTTGCGCTGAAGAAACTGAGGCAGACGGTTTCCAAGGAAGCTGCATTAGCTGCTTACCACGGATATGTATCATCAGTCCTTAGTTACGGTCTTATAATGTGGGGAAACTCCGTAGAGTCTGGGTCAGTTTTTAAAGTGCAGAAAAGGTGTATCAGGGTGATAAACAAAGCATGGTTCTTGGACAGTTGCAAACCATTATTTAAAAAATGTAAAGTCCTTCCACTTCCATGCATGTATATAAGAGACGTATGCATCTTTGTTAGAACACATTCAAATTATTTTACAAAACGCAATGAAGTTTTAATGAGACAAAAACGAGCAAAGTTTAAAAACTTACTATATCAACCTCCTTGCCGTAAATATATATATGAAAAAAATGTTTTTAATATGTGTATCCTAGTGTATAATAAACTACCCGACAATATAAAATCGTTGCAGGGCAATGCATTCAAAACTGAACTTAATAATTATTTAATGGACAATTGTTTTTATAGCATGATAGAATATTTTAATCGAGAATGTAATTAAATTAAATACAATTATTGTTTTAAATACATTTTATAGTAATTAGAGACTTGACATAATATTTGCACGCTTGCTTGCAGGCTGAATACTGGACTGTTGTAATTAGTTTTAAGACCTTTATTGTATGTATTCTTGCAAATAAACGATTGATTTGATTTGATTTGATTTTGTAAGTATGTACCTAAAGAACAGGAATACTTACGGTGATTTTAGGGGATGAAACTTGTTTGGAAACATGAATAAGATTGTCCTTTAACTGTTCGTTTTCCACATACAATGCTTCTAGTTCAGCTTTTTTTGCTCGTGCTATATTCTACCAATTAAGAAAACATAAAAAATTTATCACCTTTGTTATATTTGTAATTAATGTACGAATGAAAATAAAATAAAATTTACCTTCCAATGTTGAACCTTGGATTTGATTTCGTCATAAATATTTTCTCTATTAGATTCTTTTTCAAAAAGTTCCTTTCTCAGAGACTCAATTTGACACGAAAGCTCTGCCTTTGATTTTTCGGATTTGCCTAGTATTTCTAAAAGAAACAAAGGAGTAATTAATCATATTCTTAAAGAACCAAACAAATAAATTATTTTAATTGACTACATAGCAGTGATTTAAAACATTTCACCTTTCAGTTGACTGCAATCGTTATTAATACTAAGTAGCTGTTCTGTTAAGTTATCTATCAGTTGTGTAGCTTCTAAAAGCTTATCTTTGAGCACAGAAATCTTCTCTTTCAGCTTAGAATTTTCATCTTCCAGCACCTAAAATTCAAAGCACATAAAATTTATTTTTATTTAGACGATTTTCATTGTCATCATGTGTTTTATCGTCACTTACATTGACATCACTTATAAGTTTTCTGATGTGTCTGTTTTTCATAGAAACTTCATTTTCTAGTTGCACCATTGCATCCATTTCTGACAGTGCATCTCTACTAGAATCACTATCTCCTAGGTTATCTTTGTCTTTTTCTAATTTGTGTTTCTTTCCTTCTAGTTCTGCTATATCTGTGTACAGTTGTTCTAGAATTTCTTTGTTGGCTTTTATTACTTCTTCCTGATGTGCAATAGTTTCCAAGACACTATCGGTGCTTGCTGGTGACCCTACGTAATCGAATTATCGAACATTATTGATGCTACCTAACATTGTTTCACGATATACATTTTATTATGTCTCCGTACAATTATTTAGAAAAATAAATTGGTACTCACCTGTGTGTGAACTTTTAGCTTTTCCTTTTTTACTTTTTCTATTAGCACTTTCCAGTTTACCCAGTAAATTGTTGACCTTATAAAATAAAACGGTTTTAAAATAAATACCTACTTTTTAAAAACTACTTTTGAATCATGTTTGCCCAATTACCATCAACAAAATCAGGGGCCTTATTCTGAAAAAGTAATTTATTACGATCTTCGTTCTGTCGGATGAAAGGGACAGCGCTATGCAACAGGCATAAAAGTGTATCTTTTAGTCCGCACGAACGAACGAACGAAAGCAACTCGGAGTCCCAGACATCATCATAAAAACAAGGAATAGAAGCGGTTGATCGAAACTAAATTTTAGAGATTCATACGACAAAATTACACTTAAGTAAATTGAAAGGTAATGTTACCTGTTCAGTTTTGTATTTTATTATATCCTGAGCAAGCCTGAATAGTATTTTTAAGTCTGTAAAGTTAAGTTCGATGTCGTCAGCTTCCATCCACGACAAACTTTCACACAGCTTCTCTTTATCAGCCTGCCCCAGCTCTCTCTGAGAGAAACTCAGTATTTCCCTCCAATCTGTTTCCACCATAGTTATTGTAGTATATTCTTAATTCAATAAAATACAATACACGTGTGAATCAAAACTTAGAACTCGCTATTTTATAAGCGTCAAGCAGACGCATTCGCCAACTGACTCACCAAATGTCTGATTTGTTATTTGTTGTGAGTGTTGTCGTTGCTAGGTAACGGGTTAGTGCAGTGTTTGCACGACGCTAGTTTGCCCAATTAGCTTCGATTAAAAGTATTGTAAACTTTTTTATAGCAAATAAGTATTCGGCTTACGACTTTTTGGCGGGAAGTGAAAAGTGATACAGTTTGATTTTGTTTTATTTTCCAAACAAGTGTTATTTCGAGTGATCATGTGTAATATCGGTGAATTTTAACCATTATGTGTTCGTAAACGTGCACGAGTTAATTTTCTCTTTGGTGTAGGCAAATGAAACAAAATAGAGAAAACATTGCTTTTTATGTTCTCCCAAAAACTCCATGGAAAGCTTGAATAAAGTTCCACCACTTCATTGAAGTCCACCACTTCATTGAACAGCAACAAGCCGGACCCTCTCCTAGGGTCCGGCTTGTTGCTGTTGACCTTCTCAGCAAAAGAATAATAAATGGAATATTAAACTATCAAATAAAAACTACGTATGACATGGCGGTATGGTCCTAGTGACTTTAGCCTGCCCTGAAGGGCAAACTTATAAAAAAAAATTTTTCACCTTACTTTTTCTTTAAATTTTTTATACAGCCAGTATTAATTTATACAGCATATATTTGGGTTTCCATCTCCACCTCAGATAAAGTTTGTCTACTCGAAGATCGCCACTATTAATAAAATAATCGCTTTAGGTCCTTTTTTATGCCTATGTATGTCCAAGTTATTTAAGGGCGACCGTATGGAAGTGGCCATTGTAGTGATTATTAACTTCATCCATAGCAGCCTTCGATCAAATAAAACTAATAGATAGCTATATAGTAGCAGGCCTAGCGCACTCCGCACTGTAGGTACGAAGCTATAAGTACATAGCCGGACACTGACGCGTCGGCCGCCGCGACGGCGGGTCGCGCGTCTTTACACGTGCCGCGTCAGAAGAGATAAGAGCTGTGCGATAGAAAGAGAGGCGCTCTGTAGGTTAATATGACTGGTAGGTATGCAGCGCATTGATAAAACAATATAAAACAAAATAACTTATTAATAAAACACTTTGTAATTATAAAGATTACTTTATTAGATGTGATGATGTCGATCAATATGTAGTAGAAGTTAATGATACATTGTATGTCGAAGTGTCAACAACAAAATAAAACATTTGTGCTTCCTAAAAATAAATTAACAAAAGTAAATACAACAATACATTAGTTTTTCAAATAATCAAGGCTTGCGCAGGTCTACACAAATGAAGCATTTACATAGGGCGAGGAGTGTATGTAGGTATAAACTTTGGTAAAAGCTGATAAAATTGGGACATTACATACATAGATGCTAGGTAAAAAAAACTTCATTATATGTGTAATAATAGAACACGATAACATGGTTATACTGAGTCAAAACACTGACGGTTACATTTACGTAGGTAAAATGAAATTAGATATGCAAAAATTGTTACAAAACTGATTCATGACTAGATCACACCAATCGCAACTCTAATATTGCCACAGATACAAAAAGCAAATAAGGCTGTTCCCAGACACAAGTATAAATAGACATCAGACTAAATAGCACTCGTAATTTCGATACACCTAATTTAAAATTAAGCATACTATATTGTATTGTCAACCGTTGTTACGCTCGCCCTAGTCATAATATAACTGCTTAGTTCGAGTATTGTAGTTTATAATGATTATACAGTTATTATGAGGTAACTTGTATAGTGTAAAATTGAATGATTTGTTCAGTATCAATCAATAAACAATTATACAACATGGCTTAGTTTCATCATATAAGTTGCTTCGGAACTGAACAATTCATTTAACTTTCACACAGAAGGTAATCGGTAATTTATCAAGACTTAGAAATATGTACTGTACTTTAAGCATGTACTGCATTCTGCATTACACAAAACGTCTAAACTTTGTTAACGCCATGTTTCTAATAGAGTTAGTACAAAGTTTGACTTTTGCAGATATGTAACTCCAATAGTGTAATGTTAGTATATTATTGGTTAGTAAACCGTGCCACAGCTGCTTTCTTTTAAAATGTCACTTTTAAAAGACGAGCCCACAAACTCTCTCCTACGTTATAAATAAATTACTACTCTAAACAATTTTACAGGTATATAAGTATTTTTATTCATTTTTTTTACACAATTATACAACATCGTAATTATCAGATAAACATACTCTTTGGGACGCGTAAAACAACTTTGGATAGATTACACTGACGTAGGTAAAGTCACGCTTGCTATATGAAATGACGGAAGCGATGGAACACCGATAAAATTGTAATGAGACAACTAGACTATATTATACGGTTAGTAGAACGCAGTTAAATATAGCTACAAGTCCGCGTTCAGAAGGATATCTCTCGCTCACAACCGAGAAAACATCGACCGCTAAACATAGTTTCGTACAAAACGTTATAAAAAGTCATGGTAAAATTTTGGTATCATATTGGATATAAAATAAGCACTTAGGTACACTATCCGCGTGGTAACCGACGGCCAGTTACTGTAGCACTGTTTCACTAGAGATGAGGGAGCTTCGATACTTCGGTGAGTTGGTATACACCTGTTCACTCACCAAGGCGCGACCCATTTATGAATGTTATAAACGTATGCGTGAAGACCTACATCATTTTGCATTTGTTTTTGCCATTTCTACTGCTAGTCTTTACACACACACATTTAAATATCTTCTAATCACGAGCTTTACGCGCACAAATAAACTCCGACAATTTATTTGGGAATTGGAGTCTGGTGACCTGTATTACAGGTCTTTTAGACCTACATCAGGCACCAGTCTCATTCTAAATAATTAAAATAGATAGATTGAGAAATCTTTATTGCATTTATAAAGGAATAACAGTCCACTTTAAAGAAAACTAACTTTAAGTAAGTACCTAATGATAAATTTGTAAACCTTTGTGGGAGATGAATAAATAAATATATGGTTATTAACATACCATAGGGACTGTGTTTCTTGAAATTGGTATACAATAAAGAGTTTATGTATATATATTTGTTATTATTGTATTATAAGTTGGAAGGGCGCGCCTTTGTAGTGAACAGTACTATAGGTAGTTGAACAATGTTGGTGGCTCACAGTGTCGTCGCGTCGCGTCGCGCGTGCGTGCGCGTGTGCGTGCGCTAGCGGCGGCGGCGCGCGCAGAGCGTGGCGCGGCGCAGGCGTCGCAGCAGCGACGGCGAGCGCTATCAGATGCGCTCCACGTAGTTACCTGCCAATGCAAAGCAGGATTGTTTAGTGCCTGCTATTCCGTATACTCTCGGCGAGACCGACCGAGATAGGCCGAGTACGAGACTGTACAGGGAACGTCTCGTTGCGTCTGCTTGGTCCTCCCCGAGTATACCTTTAGTCCGAGACCAATCGCGAGGCATGGTGAGAGCACTCGGGCGAGAGTGTACAGTCGGCATATTAATAAAAAGGGCATATTAATATAATGGCAACATTTTTTAATGCAACTGTGCAATGAGACGAACAAGTCGTTCGCCTAGTGTTAAGCTCCACACTTGCCCACAACAATTACTGTGCCACCTAGAACTTTTAATACCAAAGTACTGCGTAGCACTGGCATAGGCTGTATTTGGCTCGGGGATAATGTAGAAAGCTATCCTATCCCCGAGTGCGGGGATAGTGTGGCTTTTTATCATTGAAATAATTTTCAGAATCAGGTCAATAGACACATTCTTTACTATCTTTACCTATTTAATTAATTTAATAATAGTTTAGAACAAAGAACATAAACAAATAAAAGAGAGTTAAAAAAAGGGTAGCTACGAGTTAAAGGCTCACATAGAGACAAAGACAGAAATATTAAATGAAAGAGACAGGAAATGAAAGGTAACGTACCAGGGAAAGTCCCGAAGCGGCCGGTGCGCTGGCTGGAGCCGACGTACCAGCCGTCGTCGCACTTCTCTAACACATACACCGTGTCGCCCTCATTCAGTTCCAACTCGTCGGGGTTCTGCGGCCGGTACTTATACATTGCGCGGTAACTGGAAACAAGTAAAATTCGGTAAATTAAAATTTAGAAAACCCCGACACGAAATATCTATAAAAGTAAAAAAAGGTTGAACCGATTGTGTAAAAAATTCATAGTCTAAGAACCACCGCTAGAAAATCTGTTTTCAAATAAAAAAAAACCACATCCAAATCAGTTCACCCGTTTAAGAGCTACCGTGCCACAGACAAATACATAGTGGTTATTGGTTAACCACTAAACTTATAACACCCCTCTTTTTTGCGTCGGGGGTTAATAAAAAAGGGGGTATTATAATAATTGACATGTGAACATTTTGCTGCGACCTCTAGTGGATTTTCTCAATTTAACCTATCTAAGAACCTTAGCAGATGAATTTTAGAGGAACTACTCTGAAAACTGCATAGAAATTCATCTCGAAGATAGATGAATGAATGATAAATAGATGAAATGAAAATGAAAATGGGAACATAGTCTTCTTCTTCTTCTTATGTGGGTGTGTAGCCAACCCAGGTGTCAGAGTAAAAGACCGTCCGAAGGCTTAGATGTAAATACCACACAAGCGGTCACACATCCCAATAATGACCGCAACAAAGTTTGCTTAACCTAGCTTGTTACGAACGGCTAGATGAGCGAGTTAAGTACTAGCGCTATGTACAATCACTTAAAAAAAATGTACAATGTATGTACAATGTATGTACAATGTATGTACAATGTATGTACAATGTATGTATATCTAAAAAGTGGTAAAATGTTGCAGCAATAGTGTATAAAAACTTGGATAAGTCTAAAGTTAGACAGAAAGAGAGACCATTTACGAAAAGGGTTTCAGTGAAAACAATGAGAGTGAATACTGCTCGAATTCGAGTCGAGTTTCCAACTTCTACAACATAGACAGCTATATAGTAAATATGTGAAATATTGTCAATAGATGTCGCGCCTATCTCTCTAAGACGGTAAAGAAAAGGTGTGCAATTTTTTTTTTCTTTGCAACAACTAATAAACTATGAACATATGACATGAAAAACAAACAGAAAAAAAAACATTAAGTCTGACAGAGTAAATAAATAAAATAGGTAATTGTTGCAAACCGGCCTCAACTCAGCGTTGTGCGGTTGTATTTCGACCACAAAGATACCTGCCGTGGTATCTCAGTTGGTTTAGAGCGTTTTCTGTACTGAAGGAAAAGGTCTTAAACTTCGGCTGCGGCGAAATATTTTGCACATCTAAAAAGTTTGTTAAGCTATAGTAGTTTCAGATGATAAACTCACCAACTTCGCATTTTTGTATTTAGTATAGATGACGATGATGATACTCTCTCTATGAGGGAAGGCCCAATTCACATCAGTGGTACCGTGATGAGCTGATGATGATGATGAACGATGATGATGTAGCAACGTGTTGTAGCACAGTGGCGTGCATGGAGAGTCTGAAGTCATTGTTCTGTTATGTGCTGATGATGATGTGAACAGAAGACTTACGGGATAGCCTCAGCGTTAGTGTCGACATAGAGCGGCTCGGTGTTATTGAGGTCGACGCCGGCGCCGGTGGGCGGCCCGTAGCCGCGCTCGGAAGGCGTCATAGCTGGCTGGGCCTTTCGAGTTGCGTACCCTGGAATGTCAAACATTGTTGATATTATTATAAAAACAAGAAATAAAATCCACAAAATACCTATAAAATGTAAAAAACGAACTGATTTTGATAAAACAAATGATCGAGAGAAAAAATAAAAACATGTCAATATTAAAAATTAAAATAATAACTAACCAGGTAGAGGTTGCGTTGCGTCACCGGCTCGTCTAATCTGTTTTGTGACAGAAGTATCTAACCAGGTAGGGGTTGCGTGGCGTCACCAGCTTGTCTAATCCTTCTTGTGACAGAAGTAACTAACCAGGTAGGGGTTGCGTGGCGTCACCGGCTTGTCTAATCTCTTTTGTGACAGAAGTAACTAACCAGGTAGAGGTTGCGTGGCGTCACCAGCTTGTCTAATCTCTTTTGTGACATAAGTAACTGTAGTATAAACTCCTTAGAGTTAGAAATGAAACCTTAGTAGTCAATGCTATAAAGACATGCCAAATAATACTCAATGTTGTAAAACGTCAGATTGAGGTTTTGACATAATAAATAACGAGATGTCTTTAATCTATCTTTAATTTATTTCGAAGAATATTATACAACATTTTGGCGACGAGATGTCGTTAGAACGTTTTAAATTTGAAACATTTAACAATATTAGTGATGATTGGGACTATTACATCCAAAGATTTGAGATTGAGTTACAACTTCATGGCCTCGATGCAACATCAACAGACGATGAAAAACGTAAAAAGTTACTTCTTTCTCGAATCGGACCAGCGGCATTCAAGGTACTTGTCGACTATTACCGCCCTACCGCCGTAACAACAAAAACATATGATGAACTTGTGAATATACTAAATGAATACTACGGCAAGAAAACATATGTACTATCGGAAAGAGTATCTTTTGCCACGAGATATAGAAACGAGAGCGAAACTATTTCACAGTTCTTACAGGAACTCCGTTCACTCGCAGGATATTGTGAGTTTGGTAGCACATTAGACGAACGCATTAGAGATCAGCTGGTAATCGGCATCAACAATACCGCGTGGCAGCAAGAACTCATTAAAGAACACCCAACAAACAAGTCAAAACTTGCTGAAGTAAGCGCCACGGCACAAAAACTAGAGCAAGCTGAAATTCAGAGCCAACGCTTAGCAAATAATGGTCAAGCTAAAATGGAACAACAAACCATCAACAAGGTCAAAACGAGACCACACCGACAATCTCAGGAGAAACGTTATTATAAGAACAGTAACTCCAAGAAGTGTATGTTCTGTGGAAAAGAATATCACCAAGATATGAATGATTGTCCTGCGAGAGGAAAGAAATGTGGTTCCTGCGGGAAACAGAACCATTTCTCATGCGTATGTATAACAAGCGGACGCCTGAAATTTAAAAACTTTCATGCAAGACACGTAGCATCGAGCAGTCAATGGAGACGTGGTGAGACGGAGAGTGAATCCTCTGAAGACGAGAGCGCACACACACGGGCAATCAAATTCCGCAAGCCGGCTAGTAAAGTTATGATACCAACAGAACTTAACAATAAACAAGTTGAAATGCTTTATGACCCTGGAGCTGTTCACTCTGTCATCGGAAAAAAATTATGGAAATCAATTGGACGACCAAAACTTAAGAAATGTCAGAACCTTGTTGCCTATACGGACATTACTATCGAAACACTGGGAGTATGTGAGATACCTGTTAAAGCTTTTAATACGATGAAAGTTTTGTCGGCATATGTGACACATAATAACGATGTCCCACTCTTTGGATTAGACTGGTGTCTACAGTTCGAGCTTCCAATGCCAACTGGTGCTAGATTATGTAACATTAAAGAAAACACAGTTAATCCGACACACAATACGAACCCAAAATATGATAAGGAAATAAGATGTCTACTAAACAATTTTGAACAACTGTTTGACGACAAACTGGGAACAATAAGAGGGCATACAGCTAAGATATACATTTCAAGTGATGTAAAGCCGAAAACATTTCGGCCACGCCCGGTACCACTTGCGCTACGGGAACAAGTAAACGATGAATTACAACGATTAGTACGAGAGGGGGTACTTGAACCAGTGGACACAATGACAACACCTATTGAATGGGCATCCCCCATAGTCATAGCAATCAAAGCAAATGGAAATGTACGTATCTGCGCTGATTTTAAGGTTACAATCAACCAACACGTACAAGTCGATGACTATCCATTACCGAGATTTGAAGAAATAACAGCAAAACTGTCAGGCGGTCAACTCTTTACAAAAATTGATCTTAAAGACGCGTATCTTCAACTATTAGTACATCCAGAACACAGAAAATATTTAACAATCGCAACACATAAGGGTTATTTTCAATATAAACGCTTACCCTTTGGAATATCTTTTGCACCTGCAGTTTTTCAGAGAACAATGCACCAGATCCTTAGCGGAATAGATGGTGTGGTTTGTTATCTTGATGACATTTTAATAACGGCCGAAAATCTAGAAGAGCACCTTAACAGAGTGAGAAATGTGTTACAAAAACTCCAAGACGCAGGTGTAAGGAGTCAAATATCCAAGTGCTCTTGGTTACAAGAAAGTGTAACATTTCTTGGTCATAAAATTGACAAAGACGGTTTACATCCAACATCTGAAAGAATAGAAGCTATCAAAAAAATGCCTATCCCAACAAACGTTGCGGAACTACGATCTTTCTTAGGCTCTATTACTTACTACGGCCGGTTCATTAACAGTCTTCATGTGAGATGCGCTCCTTTGTACAGGCACTTAAAGAAACATCAAAAATGGGACTGGACTGAACATGATACACAAATAACCAACGAACTAAAGAACATCTTAACATCGAACGACACCCTTGCTCATTACGATGAAAGTCAACCGATTTACGTGAGTAGCGATGCCTCAGATAAGGGTGTGGGAGCTGTCCTGTTTCATAAAACAAACAACATAATGAGGCCAGTAGCTTATGCCTCGAGAACATTATCTGATGTAGAACGTCGATATTCAACAATCGATAAAGAGGCACTAGGCATTGTGTATGCTGTAACAAAATTTCACCAATATCTCTACGGGCGGAGATTTTTCTTATTAACAGACCATAAACCGCTTGAGCGTATTTTTAGCCAAAATAGAGAAACACCCAAAATAGCAAGTAACCGATTACTCAGATGGGCCATGATACTCAACAGCTACGAGTATACGATCAACTATTTAACAGCCAAAGAGAACACTCCAGCAGATGCACTTTCAAGATTGCCCTTACCCAACACTGAAACAACAATAGAAGAGAGAACAGGATTACCCGAATTTGCTCACCTATTACACCTGAGGCTGAGCAACATACCAGTAACAAAACATACGCTTAAACGAGAAACCGTCAAAGATACGACTCTTAACAAAATAAAAGAATATATTACAACTCATTGGCCAGAAAAAAAAGAACTACATGACGAGCTACACACGTTTTACGAAAAGAGGGACCAGATGTCTTACGAAGATGGAATTGTTTTATGGAATGGAAGATTATGCATACCTAACAAATTACAATCAGCCATACTAGAAATGTTACATGATGGCCACAACGGCATCAACGCCATGCAGTCATTAGCACGCTTACATGTTTACTGGCCAAACATTGATAAAGACATTCAAGAGTTTTCAAAAAGGTGCAAACTATGTCAACAATCTAAAGAAAACACAAACACCGCACCGGTGTACCCTTGGGGCGTGCCACCTGAACCTTGGCACAGACTGCATATAGATTTCGCAGGACCTTTTCTCGGAAATATGTGGCTAATAGTAATAGACGCATTTACCAAATGGCTAGAAGTAATTCCGATGAGATCAACAACATCAAAATATACCATATCACGACTGGACAACATTTTTGTAACATTCGGAGTACCTAAATATGTTGTAAGTGATAACGGCCCTCAATTTGTATCAGAAGAATTCGAAAACTTCTGTCAGAGAACTGGTATAACACATATTAAAACGACACCATATCATCCTAGAACGAATGGTTTGGCAGAGCGCGCCGTTCGTACATTCAAAGAACACATGTTAGCAACGGACAGGAGCCGAGATATATACGAACGCCTTAACCGATTTCTTCAGTCGTACAGGAATACACCACGACGATCAACAAATCGGACTCCTTACGAAACAATGTTCGGAAAACCGATGCGCACGACATTTGATCTACTAAAACCAAACGTAAAAGACGATTTAGAAAAAACAAGGCTTTGCCAACAGTTGAGGCCAACAAGCAAAGTAGTAGCACCGCCACAATATAAAGCAAGAGACAACGTTTGGATTAACAAACCTATAGGGAAGGGCTCCGATCCTGGAATCATAGTCAAATGTAACGGACCATACTCTTACGTAGTAGAGTTCTTAAACGGTATCCGGAAACGCAAACATGCCGACCAGCTGCGCCCGAGAGTTGTCGATGAACCGAAAAACATTAAAGTGAGAAAACACACTTACTACCGACGAAACAAAGATGAGCAAACACAACAGAGTGGTGATAGCGAACAACAACAACAAACTCCTATGCCCTCGACCAGCAGGCAACACCCTGAAGGGCCTACACAGCAAACGGTCGAGGATGCGGCCAGCGCCTCAACGTCACGCGCTAACGACGCTGACGCCACTGCTGCCCTGCCGCTGCTGTCGCCACGCCGTTCGGAACGCAAGCGCAAACCACCGGCACGGTTTGGATTTTTTGGATTTTAGACCTTTTGAAGGAGGGGAGTGATGTAGTATAAACTCCTTAGAGTTAGAAATGAAACCTTAGTAGTCAATGCTATAAAGACATGCCAAATAATACTCAATGTTGTAAAACGTCAGATTGAGGTTTTGACATAATAAATAACGAGATGTCTTTAATCTATCTTTAATTTATTTCGAAGAATATTATACAACAGTAACTAACCAGGTAGGGGTTGCGTGGCGTCACCGGCTTGTCTAATCTCTTTTGTGACAGAAGTAACTAACTAGGTAGAGGTTGCGTGGCGGCACCGGCTTGTCTAATCTCTTTTGTGACATAAGTAACTAACCAGGTAGAGGTTGCGTTGCGTCACCGGCTCGTCTAATCTGTTTTGTGACAGAAGTAACTAGCCAGGTAGACGTTGCGTGGCGTCACCGGCTTGTCTAATCTCTTTTGTGACATAAGTAACTAACCAGGTAGAGGTTGCGTGGCGGCACCGGCTTGTCTAATCTCTTTTGTGACATAAGTAACTAACCAGGTAGAGGTTGCGTGGCGGCACCGGCTTGTCTAATCTCTTTTGTGACATAAGTAACTAACCAGGTAGAGGTTGCGTGGCGGCACCGGCTTGTCTAATCTCTTTTGTGACATAAGTAACTAACCAGGTAGAGGTTGCGTGGTGGCACCGGCTTGTCTAATCTCTTTTGTGACAGAAGTAACTAACCAGGTAGAGGTTGCGTGGCGGCACCGGCTTGTCTAATCTCTTTTGTGACAGAAGTAACTAACCAGGTAGAGGTTGCGTGGCGGGCGGTGCGTTGGAGAGCGCTTGGCTGTTCTGTTGCGGCATATAACTGTGCGCGCCCATACTGCGCTTGGCCGAGCCGTTCATGAGGCCGTGCGCCGCGGGAGACGCCACCGGCTTGTCTGTTTTGTACATCTGTTGTGGTTCTGCAATAAAGAGATTAGATAAATATTTATTGCTACATAAGAGCCACCGCTAGAAAACCTGCTTTCAAATAAAAAATAATCGCATCCAAATCGGTTCACCCGTTTAATAGTTACAGTGCCACAGACAGACACACATAGTGGTCAAACTTAAAACTCCCCTCATTTTTGCGTCGGGGGTTAAAAATTAATAGATTAATGCTGAGTTGTGTATGCACCCGGTTAAGCGCCACGCATAATCAGTGACATTCAAAACATTACATTGTAATATTCTGCGCGGATAATTAATAATTGAAAAACAATTTTGACGCAATGATAATTAGCAGTCCGCCCTGTTTGTAGTTGACTGATAACCTTATAACAGACATGATCATTAAATTATTAATATTAATTAAACAAGGGTATAACAGATATGGGAATAGAGCGAGTGTGGCTCAGCGGGAACTCATGCGCCTTTTGATCAGACGCACCTGGGTTCGAATCCCGACTCGGCCCTGCACCAATGACTTATAGTTAAGTGCACATTTTGCACGCTCGCTCTAAAACGGTGAAGGAAAACATCGTGATGAAACCCGCTTACGCGCTTTGGAGTGGTAGGCTCTGGCCGTGGTTGTAATACCACCTACCGAACAAAGCCATGCCGTCAAGCGACCTATTCGTGTTTCGGGATGATGTTCGGTGAACCATCGGAGAGACGGGTCTGAGCAGCCGCTCAACTGCCGTCTCTCTCTAGATCTATGTGCTCCATCTTAGGCCACATCATCGCTTCACATCAGGCGAGATAGTGGCCAAACATAGATCTATTAAGCGTAAAAAAAAAAATAACATATCACTGACTTCTAATGAAAGTCATATCAATTACAGCTCTCCGCTAGGTTACCTTTCGCATGCTCTAATAGATTCCACCTTCTCTTTTAGAGAACTAAATCCGATCTAATCTATGAGATATCAACATGCACCGCATCTAACTTCACTATAAATCGCTAATATTCAGATTTTTTTTATTATTTCACGTTCTTTTTTTGAAGAAAATTAGTTGAGCATGACGTTTGACTGATGATATATATATTATTTATTAACAACTACAAGGAATGACTTAATGCTATTTAGCATTATCTATCAGTCTTCCAAGTCGAGAAAGAAATATGATGCGCGTGCGGCTACGTTTTGAGCACAAGTACATTGAGAGATACTAAATAAATAACATCAGATTATTATTTATGTAGGAAGTTAGATCAAATTAATATGATAGATTTTATAACAATATAAACATATATACAACATAATAATAAATGTATTAATATATTATAAAACAATATACCTAACCTTTAATGGACAAGCTTGGCAGCTTGCCCATATTAATTGCAGCGATACCCAAAATTTCAATTTTTACATTTTATTGCTATATATTGTATTTAGTGATTATAATATAGCAGTTTAAATAATGTAGTTTATGTACATTATTTAAACTGCCCTATCTACAATTTTTTTTACAATGAAAAAACAAAGATGACTTACCAGGTTTATTCTGACTAGGTTCCTGCAGAATCGTGACATAACTGTCCGGGAAGATTCCCATCTTCTGTCCATTTCTGCCTTCCCACCAGTTCTGGTCGATCCTCCTGGTCAGCACGACCACTTCGCCTTTCTTTAAGGGTAACTCAAGGTTCGTTTGCGCGGTGAAGTCAAACTTGGCTCGCGCTCTACCTTCAACAATAGCGGGCTTCTTAGGCGCTTGGACTGTGTCTCCTTTTTGAATCTGTAATTTTTTTACGTTCATTTTGTAATGGCTGGTTTGAAGCGCTATATCACACGTATGTATCCGAGTGAACAATAAAAGCATTCAAGAAGGCCAGACTGTTTCAGAAGTGTAGGCTCTGTAGCTAAGTCAACCGCTAGTTGATCTGTAGCTATTTGGCGAAATAAATGAGTAACGCACGTCCACACAATGACCAAACACAACATTCACGATGCCCACGTAATCTACAAAAGGATGGACAAAGAAAGCATTCTGATTCACGATCCGCTTCGAGATAAGCGAGTGGGATCGCATTAAGGAGACGGCTTAAACGAGTCCTGATAGTCTTGTATATTTATTTTTGTAAAGTATGCATATGAAACATCGATCGCAAACCGGTTCCAAGACTTCCTACTTCACGTTACTGTCACTTGGTCTCTAATGAATGGAATTAAAGTAAACGCAGGTTATGATTTTGCTGTCGAGATATTTGCGTATTTTTAGGTGCTACTGAAATATTTGCTAATTACTATCGGGTGAATCGACTCGTGTACTCGACTGGTATATATTTGAACAAAAAATGTACCGGCTTTTGAGAGGCACCTCCTTTGTGGGCTACCACTTGATCATATCATTATTGGAACTTGATATACCAGAAGTATCATTATGTGTCTTATTAACTACTATAAAAATATCTATCGTTTCCGAGTTATAAAAAAAACAAAACACGGTGTAGAATACCTACTAGAAAATAAGTTCAGTAGTGGGTATTACTTATTGACGTAGTGTCAAACTTACCTCAACATAGTTGTAGGGGAACAGTCCAATCCTCCCGTGAATCTCTCCCTCATACCAGTTCGAATCGATCTGCCTCCTCACATGGATAATGTCTCCTTTCCTAAAGCTCAGTTCCCTGTTAGTCTGTCCATTGAACGTGTAGAGCGCCTTGGCGACCACTTTCTCGGCTTCGTCGTACCGATTCAAAGGTAGGATATTTTTCTGCGAAGGCGTGAAGTTGTCCTGGTGGCGACGATTCTGCATGTCTTGCAGTTCCTGGAAAATTATGAGCAGCTTCTTTAAATTGCTGCTAGTATGAGGATTTTTCGAATGAAACTCGTTCCTTCAACCTTGCTCGAAGATTTTGTGATTTTCTACAGAAATAAATAATTGTACCCAAGTCGAGGAAGGTTGAGGAAACGACTATGAGTACTTGGACAGACTCAATATTGAAATCAACAATTCGTTATCCGAAAACCATGCGAAGCGTAACCACAATTTTCAAAAATGTTATCCGTACACTCATCTCGCATCTCTCAGTTCTACTCGTATTTTGCAAACAATTTAGCAGCATTATTACATGGAATGGTGTAATGTTTATATGAATTAAAATAGATGATATAATTAAAAATCGAGAGGCATTCAACATCAGTTAGAGCACTTCAGTCACGCGATCTTTCAAACATCACCTTCATTGAAGCATCAAACGCTTCTATGTCCGTTGGATGGATCGCAACTTCCTGTAAATATCAAGTAAATAATATATCAAGATAAGAAAAAAAACATTTGATAGTCAATACTAACAGAAATCACTAATTTGTCCAACATTTTCGCAGCCGCATTGACAGTTTTTCATTCAACAACAATTACATTTATTACTACTTTCTACGTTTTCAATTTTACACTGAACTCGTCGCAATTATACGCGTATTAAATTAATTATACACAAGTAAAGTGCACGAACATCGCGATCGTCTCTCGGCCGCGCCGCGTTTGTACTGGAGCAGCAAAAGTGATACAAGAGAGTTCGTTTATCCCAACAATACATGAATAAAAGTATTATAATATCTCCGAAACTGCGCTATTTACACTTTATTACCACATTAACACCTTACGCTCTAAGCAATAAGGTTGTTAGTGGCATAAAAGATGTGGATGAAGTTAGCGTGAAGCGTTGCGAACGGTATGAAAATTTGATCAACGGACTTTTGGCTGGTTCCATGCGAGATTCAAGGTCGTATATTACCGGATTTTAATAGGTATTTAATATTGCTTTAATAGACCACACCTATAACTTGCCTTCAAGAAATACTACATAACCCGTATTTAATTTGGTTCCGCATATTTAAAATTTTGGGTTATACGTATTTTTTCCTGGTATGACCCTGTTTAGATTTTATTCACGCTTTCATTGAACTTCTTGCTCTACAAAGTTAATAGTATATATGTAAATTATATTTCTGCAAAAAATTAAGCACTGTAAAGTTGTAAACTTCATGAGGAGAAATCTTCAGAAAGTCTGCACATAACCAAATAATGAAAGTGAAGCAGAGCTATAACCACAAAAATCTGTGCAGGAAAATAGTAAAAGTGGCGCGTCTCGTATGTTAATTAGGTTCGAGTAAGTTCTACCTAGGAACGAGTATTTTTCCTAAGGCTAGGTACACTATACATTATAATGCAAGAGGCGACTGTGAGAATATGACCACATTTGCACTATTGTGACTTGCGGATGTTTGTACCAACATGCAGTGAAACTGCAGTGAAAACCATCTCCTCTCGCGTAACAGATTTGTTTGTTAAACCTGATTCATATGCAAAAGCGTAATGCGTATAATGAACTCTACGCAGTGAAAATGATTGTATCTCGGTGTTTCTTTGAAGTGGGACGCATGCAAAGCGTGGAACTTCACATCCGGTGGACAGCGCGCGGGCCTATTGAATGAATTTGTTTGGACGATTACTTTTATCCTTCTGTGACGCGGTGCGGTAAACGAAAATTCTTTATTGATCAGTGATCACCAACACAGATAACAACAGTTTACATAGGTAAGTGAAATAATGGACGTAATTACAATGGGCAGTGTGCAGTTTTTTGTACTGACCTTTGGATGGACAGGAATATAAAAACATAGAGGTCTGTGATGTTTATACTGTTTCTACAAGCATTGACGTCAGCTTAGAGCGCTTAGCGAAACTAATAATGCACCCTTGAACCTTTGAATGTAAATACTAAATTAGTGACTAAGGACGTAGGGTCTCCGGTGGCTTAGTGGTTCGACCATCTTTATTCAAATATTATAATTACAAAAAGTAACTAAATTATTCAATCTACGTATTAGATAATATTTATATGCTTTATCGTTCGAAGAAACACTTTTTACAGCAAACTGGAAAACCAGTATAGATTGCAGACTCGGTTAGGTATTAGTGTCTTACCCAAGATGCTAATAACCAAGCATAAATACCAACTAAATCTAAACTCGCAATCAAGATTGATGATATCCTGTGTGCAAGACACGATTAAAATTAAACTAACATTTCGCTGGCACTAATAACCTAACTCTTGGTAACTTTATTTTAGCGCACTTCTCACACAAGCAAATCACTTTCCACAGAGCAAAATACGTAACAGAGTTGAACTTACAGAATAATTTTCCCGCGTAACTTTTTATGTAAACACGATGATGAGTTCGTTCTATTACGAAAACTCGAGTGGAAATGAGCGGTGAACAATAGTCGGGCGGTCAGTGAAACCGCAAGTAGATCATGTTACCAGCGGTGGCTCTATAGAAAACCTTCGGCTATCGTATGCACTGTGACCCCGGAAAGCCCTATATAATCTGTGGCACTTATTTAAAGCCCCACAAGATCTATTTTGTTATGAATGTTTTTGTTTTGTCTGAAATACGTTTTCAAGATTTAATTACAGGAAGGGGACGGACGTATTAATATAAAAATTAAGTCTTATTTAGTGGACTTCGCGACTGTTGTGTTGTGCGCTAACCAATATTTATAAAACGAAGGAAATTAAGCGTGCCTATGATGCAATATAGTATAGGTGAATTTCACGAATGTCTGTGTTTTATCGCCCACCTGTTAAACTGCTTAATTACTAGTGCGGAAGTTGGTTAACAGATATAAATCTGCATAATTCTAATATTTATATAGAAAGTTAGCGTAGATAGTAAAATACAAGCCGCTATTTCAATAACATGGCCGTTGATTTATTGTTTTCGTAATATTCTATTGCGGTCACATAAACAAATGACGTGTATATTGTATGTCAACATATTTAAATACCAGTCCATAGGTCATTATATCAATTGAGATAATAAGGCTTCGATAGTACTGCCCTATCAATCTACGATATCGATTAAACTGCAATGGCGTGCTCTACCCGAGTTAACTAGATTAAGCATATCGCAAACCGAGCAGTGACTGACACGATAATCGCATTGAGAAAATTAACTTCGAGTTTTTATCGAGTCGCTATGGAATTGCGATTCAATTTTTTTGCAGACATAGATATAACTCATAAGAACTTACATCATCTATAAATTGTTATTACACTTTAACTTTTAGATTTGATTAAGAAAGTTATATACCCAAGACCCTTTTATTGAATTTTTCTTTAGGCAAAATAAAGGTACGAGTTCGTAGCCGACTGCAGACATCAGCTGCAGACGACGTGTCGCTGCGACACGTCATGTCGCAGCAGTCATGATTTCGAAGCGACTGCAGCCTTCTGCAGTTTGGGTTCGATTTGCACTACTGATCTGCGGTCGGGCGACACGTCGTCTGCGATGGTGCAACGTGTAGTCGGGCGACGTGTCGCTAGCTGCGAAAGGTATTTCATAGAAATATATAGAGACCAGTAGTGTCGCAGCGACACGTCGTCTGCTGCTGTAGTCGACTTCCAACTCGTACCTTTACGATATTCCATTTTTAAATGCTGCTTTTCTTAAATGTAACGAACATGAATGAAAATAATGTCACAACGATGATTTCAGACACAGCATAAATACAAAAAAGTCCTCAATGTCTACTTCTATGATGCAGGTATGAATGACCCAGATACCGTCATTATAGAATGTGTGCATAACTAGAAAGATGAAGCAGGAAGAGATAGCCCCATTGTTATCGCTATCAAGCATGGGAAACTTGTTTATTGCCTGCGTGACATACCGAGAGGTCGGAGCCGCGGAGGCATGCCTCGCAGGCTTACGTCACGCAATATGTAAGAAAGTAGTGTTGTAAAATGCGCATACTGGTATAGACTTTATTGTATCCGATATGCAAAGACCGTGCAAAAATTTTTCATGATACTTCTGCCGAATAGTTATGGGACTTGGCTTTTTGTAAATAAAACTGAGCGTCAATTCACAAGCGGTACCTAATATCGCTTAACCGTGTTGTGAGGATTATGTAAATGTATGAATTTCCGTTTCTATACATTTGTGACGCTTTTACTACCTCTATGTTGTGTCAACAGCGTTGGTCTAGGTCATCATGTTCCTGTTATGTTTGAACCAAGTCAATTATTTCTAAACAATAATTAACTTGGTTCTATGGACTATGCTTTGATACAAACACTATAGCCCATTACGGACAGAGACATCATTTAGTGCTACTGAGCTATGATAACGAGAGCTCAGCTCCTCTCAGCCGACTGCTGCCCATAAAGATTTCAGATAGATTCAAAATACACATATATATACACATATATATTTTATACATATATATTTTTATATTATTTTAGACCACCGCTCGGCTACAGTGGAAAAACATTATAGAGGCAATTTAGGTTGCAGATGATAAGGGCACAGACGGCACGACTGCATGACGAATTAACTGTCTCTGTGCTGCGGTGGTTGGGCAAGCCAGCTCATTTTCACATCTCATTTACCACGTAGGTTGCGGGTTCGATTCCTGCTTCGGGCAAATGTTTGTGCACAGAAAAAGAAAAGCGTAAGCATTTGCTTTGCATTGAGTTTCGTGGGATCATAGCCCTTGTAGTTCCTGGTACAATGATATAGGAAATTCTAGTTAGGGCCCAGCAGGGTCGTTGACAGCCCTTACAAAAATATTCTGTATTGTTTGCGCTGAGTAACCAATAAGACCATGTTGCTAGAGAGATTTACTAGACCAGTAATTGCTACGAGGTACTATGTATATGTATAGGTATATGCTGACCTGAAGGTACTTGTTCCTCTTCTGTTCCCTGTAGAGCCTCTTCATGTGTTCCGCCTGCTGCCGCGCCAGTTCCTTCTCAGGAACCAGCGGCAGAGGGTCGTGCCGCACCGGACATCGATAGTGGATGTTCACATCGCTTTCCACGTAGCGACGGGATGGGGATTCTAGAAGAGAATAGCGGAGTTAGCAAAGTTATACGTCATTGTAGATGCTGCGCTTTTTAAGGTGAAAGCGATAATTATAAGTAATGCAATATAAGTATGTAATAAGTTCTCAGGGATGAATGTCAAAATTACCTGAGATAGACAAGGCAGAAGAGGCAAGGCTCTTTGAGGGCTGATTTGGCTTTAAAACTTTATGGTTTTGTCAATAAATTAATATATTCTTAATATTTAATTAAGGGAGATTTTAGGAAGTGAGGTATTCTCCAACCCGCATAAAGTCTGCCTGGTGAAATATGCAACCCTATTTGTCTGTAATACAAAAATAAGAAGGCCCATGATGGGCTAGTCAAACTCATTGTTTTGAGTCGTATTGTCACCATAAATAGTCGCGCGTTATGTAGATAGCGTAACACGAGTTACCAGTCATTGCTCAAGCTTTCTTGTGTTTTAATTATTCTATTTCCTACAAAATGGTTAATGCTTAGTGAATAAATTTGATGTAAATACCAAAGAATTTTAATAGAAAATAGACAGTTACTTTCTCATAGAATACATGACATTTGTATTCTATATATAGGAACATAATTATCGGCCAATCGTTTATGACGGTTTATGATTTCATAGACATAATTTCAATGACAAAACTATACCTGCGGAAAAATGGAAACAACACGGCTATACCGTTTAAAGCGCGTCAAGCGCACGGCCAATTAAACAAAAAGTCCGTTTTCCACAGTAAAAGTGAAAGCGAGTCGTGGTCATGGCATTTGTCTCGCCATCGACGATGCGGTAACAGCTGCCTCTCATACCCGTACCCATATCGGAAATCGAGATTTTAATGTTAAGGCGTTTGTCTCACTAGCTGATTATTTTCCGGTCGACTTTATTTTAAATCTGTCTTCTCAGAACTTTAAGATATTGGGCTTATCATTAGAGAATATAAGCTTCAATTCCGAAGTAATTTAACTTGGCATAACACAAGTTGACGATAAATAAAATAATTTGAAACTGCGGCACTGGGCCAGCGTGGTGGATTATGGCTAATTCGCTCTCTATGAGAGAAGGCCCGTATCCCAGCAGTGGGAACGTGATGGGTTGATGGTGATGATGTGATGATGATGATGAAACAATGAGCAGGAGAGTTTCGCCAGTGTAAACAAAACCTTAAAATTATAGAGATGTCCGACACTCGATTATACGATGACACACGTAACACCTCGTGAATGGAAACCGGTCTAAGATTTATTATTGTTATATCATCGAAAGTGGGTAACGATGCTGATCAAAATAAAAGTAATAGTTTTGATGATACTACTAATGGATGAAATAATATAAAACCAACATTTACAGCTTAGCTGTTTGACAATGATGGGTGTTTCCAGGTAGTATAGAAGTAACCAAATATAGTTATGTATATATGTGCGTCAGTATAATAATGATGATAAGATAAAATAATTTGATGAGTGGGCTTAGGGCGGATGAGATTAATAATGCTAGTAAGTATATATACTTTGGTAAATTGTTTCATCCATCGATTATTTAATATCAATAAGGCACTAACATTTCGTTGAATTCAGCACATACGCGTAACTACCTCCATAGGAAACAGTTGACCGATACTTACCTAGCAAGGATTTTTTTTATGTTCTCGGTTGACACCGTTTTATTGTTATTCCATCATCAAATAGTATACAAGCAATGGCTACTCCGAGTATGAAATTGAATACAATGTACCAGACCCAAAGGCTTCATTAATACGAATACCCAAAATATAGAGATCAGAATCGCTAAAGTAACCAGCAAACGTAATCGAAAGCCCTACGGAATACATAAGTTAAATTGTCTCTAACTTTCTCAGTATAGCCATTCGAGGCACGTGCTTGCGACACGACGCTACCAAGATGTCCAAGATAACATTACAATGCACCATGGTGTTTACATGGCATTTCGCACCTTATTTCTTGGGTGGAAATGATCTATGCTACAAATATTGTAAGATCTTTACGCATACTTTGAAGTTTATGCTTAGGAATTTCATTTGCTAAATAGTTTCGCTTGTCAGATTTTGCTGCGGTTTTACCTATATAGATGTAAGTTCACATATTAACTGAAGTTATAACTATAAATGTATATTCGTCTAACGATTACTTGAGTACTGCGGGTACTATAGCATCCGTTGCTTGTAGGTGGTTCTTGGCAAACAACTTTCTTAGTTAAGCTGTCGGCAATTATAGGAAATGATTGCGCGAAACAGACGTGGAAAGCTGCCATGATGGAGCTATTGCAACTGCTTTCACTCTATGTATTAATGGCACAGGAAAGAAAATGTTAAGCCATGTAGTTATTGCTAAATCAAGTTTTAAATCAGGTACCAATAGGTACGATGATTACCTATAATATATTTATGAATGCAAAGTTACAACACCATGCCTTAGCCTTATTTTTATAGTTGTTTGAAAATTTTAGTTTTTGATTTGAATGATAGTATATAGCTTCTTTGTTTATTAAAGATTATATTATCAGAAGATGATACCATCTTCATACATAATGGAATTAAAGTCATAAGGTACAGTTTAAAGTAGATAAAATAATGTAGCAAATTGTAGAGATATAAAAAAGTTAATGGACCACATTATAGTATACCATTAATGTTCAATATAATTGCGGGGCATTCAGCGGAGCACATTGGTTATATGCAATAAAACTTAGAGCAATAATTATTTCGTGAGGAAATCCGGATCGGACGTTGCGAAAATTCTTAAATAGAAAAATATTAATGAAAAACTCTTGTTAAGTACAGTCGGAACAAATTAATTTGAAACTTTGTTAGTCACGCCAGAATTACATTATTTGTGAAAGTAAAACAATGTGCGTATAATTTTAACTCAGGCAATTATCTAACTAATTCTGAAGCTGAGAAATGATAGAATTGCCCACCAGGTGTGTCAAATCAGCGTATTAATTAACAAATTAAGCAACTCAGTACTTAGTTACAGCGACCTGCCTAAATATTTCATAATCTCAACGAAGCATAGCGTGGCAAACGACAGAAAATATCTCTAACGCGACAAACTTGAATTTTCGACATCGGCATCGGTGGAGAAACTAGAAAAACAGCTGAGTTGCGCAAATACATGTTATATTACATTCATCTATCAATATATATCAATAGAAATAGTTAAGAATACAAGTAAAAGGACTTAATTATCTTCGAAAGAAATTAACTGGTAGATACGTATTGAACCAAGTAATAACTCAATTGCAGTAACTGTATAGCATAGTAATTAAACAGATATAACTATAAAACAGACTATTACGTATGTAAATTTTATCGCTGACGAATCTGAAGATGCATCTCCTTAATTATTATTGTAATTAACAAACCGTGAATGGCCATCTTCTTGAACTGCTTTAGAATGCCCATTGTCCACTACACTCCACTTATTAACACCACAGTCTATGAGACCACGAGGTAAGGTCTATCAGACCAATCCAAACAGACAGTTTTCGTTGTTGTGGTCTGTGAGCCGTCACGTGCACTGTCGCCGGCCACCGGTCTCGATAGATCACCGAACACTTGTAGTGTAGACTTTCGATACTAGTAAGTACATTGCATCTCCCGCCAAAACCCACTGCGGTTTACTTTCGCTACGCGGACGCACGTGGTCGCTTTGACAGTTTTTGATGTTTGTGTTTCGTAATTTGTTTGTGTATGACTTCAAAAAGTATCAGCTTGTTTTTCCGTTTGTGAAGTAAGAGATGCGTTACTCAAAAATTACCAATTAATCAATTTCAGTAGGTATTTTATTATTTATTTATTTAATATACAGATAACACACTTTTGTATTAGCGCAGTTATGCGCCTTGCACAAAGCATTTGACTCAGATAACCGCATTGATAAGACTATCGTAAACACTCATAATATATGTATGAAGTGCCCGGTGATATTTTATGATATCATAATATGATGCACCTGACAAAAGGCACTGGTATTCACAGACAACGCCTAATTAACTCAAACAATAAGCATAATGTGACTTTAAGGTATATTAATTAATTGCAAACACAAAACAGTGAAATCACGAATAAAATAATGGAATACCAACTAAGTATAAACAATTTCTGGGAAGTTTTCTAGAAACTGCACGCAAAAAAGGAAAACAGAACAATGCAACATAGCCATGAAATCTATACTTACTATACGGAAGCGGGGCATACACATCCGGATAGATTTCTGTTCTATTGACCCAATCGGAAACGTCGTGGATCGTGTGACGATTTTCTTCCCTTTTCACATCACGCTTTTCGCGAATTACTACGCTTTCTGAATATGTATTGTCTTCTTCATCTATTGGAGTACCATAGTCATTCGTCAAGTCGTCTAGTGAAGCAGATTTAACTTGCTCAGCTTGTAAAGTTGCAGATTCATTTCTAATGTCACTGTATTCTATAACCACTAGAGATTTTTTGAGCGAGTTATTGTTTGAATTATCACGTAACTGCTTGTATTTGTAGTCGTCTGTTTGTTCGGTGGCATTTGGTATTTCGTGTAAAGGTAATTTTATTTGTAGGTTTTGATCAGTTGCATTTGGCATTTTGTTTAAAGGCGCTCTTGAAGGTGGAGGTGGATAAAGATCTTTTTCAATGTGTGATTCTTTTGAAGCTAAAGTATAATTTTGTTCGATATGTGTTGCTCTTGTAGGTAAAGTCGAAATATAGGTTTGTTCAATGTGTGTTATTCTTGGAGGAAGATTGGAAATAAAATTTGTTGCGGCTGGAGTCGAAACATAATTTCGTTCTATGTGCGTTTGTTTTGGTGGTACAGTTGAAGTATAATTTTGATCGATGTGTGTTTCTTTTGGAGGTAGAGTTGAAATATAAGTTTGTTTAATTTGTGCTTCTTTAGAAGGTAGCACAGTCGGAATGTTACTACTGTCGATAATATGTGTTTCTATAGTTTTCGCATGAAAATCACTTCTAGGTTCATTTATGGGCACAGTCATGTTTGGTTGGATTCCGATATGTGATGTTTTTATTCTATTTAAGATTGTTTTGACAGGTTCTTCTTTCTCAGTTGATACGTTGCTTTTTGCGCTATCAGAATCATATCTTATCGCTGATTCATTTGGTGAACTCTCCTTCGAAAAGTATGCGCCATCATTTTCATATTCATTTTCTTCATAAAGCAAATTCTTTTTCATAAACTTATTCAGAGCAAGCTGCGATCTGGATAACGACCCAGACGTGGGGACATCACTGAAAAATCCATCATCTTCATAGGCGAAATCACTGTCCATGTCTCTGTCCTTGCTGAGATTTAAAATGTTTTTTTTATTTACGCTCATTTTGCCAATATGTAAACACGTAATTATTTCACCATGTTAACACTTCACACGACAGCTAGGTGGACCGAATAGAACTGAAGTCACGATAACGCAGATAAACGTATTATCGGTGAATAATACGAGATAGCACTTGTTGATATAATACAGTAAATGGAATAAGTTATCGTAAAGGTTCACTAAAACACTTGTTTATTACTTCACGCGAGACGTCGCATACCGCGTTTGGGCGCGAGGTTACAACAACTATTTACAATCGAAAAACCGTACCGACAGGTTTTGGCGATCCTATCGTGGCAAATGACGTAAATCGCGGACGGCAAACGGCTAATCTTAAAATATGAATGGTCTTTTTATATCACAGCTAGATTCCGCAGGTTTTTCACGCAACAATGACATAATCATTATTTGATGCGAATTTAATATAGACACAACTTATTTCGAATTCAAATTCAGATTCTACACCACGTATGTTGACGACGACGGTCAAAAGAATAAGTTAAGACGCGGATTGTCTGGAACAAAGGCCATTGTTTCTTTTTTTATTCGCACCGATACTATAGATAGATATAATTATTGCGTGTTAGCTCTCACGGAGCTTGGACCGCGTGGTTTTCGGAAGCTGAGCAAGAGGAAATGTTACCTAATGTGTAAAAGTAGGTTACTATTTAGTTTTACTTATTTGTGTGAGTTAACTGTAGCTGTTATTACCACTGTTACGTTGGAAATAAAACTATTTCTGTTTAATGAAAATAATGATGTTTAAAGAGATTATGTATTGTTGTACTTGCCTGTGTCTGAAAAGCTCCCATGGGACGTTCTGCGTGGAGGCTCCGGGGCTGAGTCGGTCTCTACCAGTGCACAACAAAATGAAATGATGAAGCATTAACACAAAAACAAATGAAAAACTAAAGAAAATGCTACTAATCAAAGAATTATTGATTTTTGCTCCGAGAGCGCCCAAATTATGAACAGAAATGCCCTATTAGAATTTAGTACAATACGATTAGTTAAAACAGAGCCGAGGTTAATAGCAAATAACATATATCGCAGTAACTCCATTTCATTCATACGAATTTACGATAGCAAACATAAATAAACTCAAAGACAACAACGAGCGGAGCAATCACGCAACGCAGACACGCACGGGGCGATGCGGACTACGAGCGTAACGAGAATCAATAACTCTTTATAGGAAGCATCATGTACAAACAAGTCACTCCAAAATGAAACTAGAGCTTTACAATAAATTAATTCTATAAATTAACCTTGAAACGTGACCGTGTGACGTGAGGGCATCACGTGTGGCGCCAGCCGGTAGGGCCAGGAGGCGGGCGGCGGGCGCGGCGGCGTGCGCGTCGGCTCGTAGCGCCGCACCGGCCGGTGCAGCGACGGGTCAAACTCTTGCTTCTCTAGTGTATCACCCTTCAAGATGGAACTCAATTTTATACTCGATTCCTTGGGAACTTCTCTTTTTATTTCCTTTTTAATTGGCGATGTCCGACCGCGAACTAGAGTAGAGGGATCTTTGATAGATCTGTTATTGTCGCTACGTCGTGGATAGCGGTGTGCGACCCAGGATCCCGCTAAGTAGGGCGCCATGTCGTGAAGCTCGCTCACGTCCGGTGCCGATGCGTATATCTGACCCAAGAGCGACATCGTTTCGAATCGACGCCGAATGCGGTCTACCTCTCCCTGGCGACATTCTTGAGCTTCTTCCGCCGACCTGGACCTGGGTGCGGTACGTCTGCGTAGAGCTGCCAACTTGGATATTATATCGATGTGGGGCATGTACCGATTGGTCGGACGGAGCGGCACCCGCGCCACAGGTAGCATTGCGCGGCATCGGCGCGACGACAGTCTCTCGAACGCAGACCAGTTTCTATTGAGCACGTTGCGTGCGATCTCGGGATCGCTGCGGTGTCGCCGCAGCACAGCGCCGGCCGCGGTGGGCGAGTCGAAGCGACGCGCGAGGCGGCGCACCTCTCCCGCCCGCGCCAGGTTGAGGTAGGCGCGCCAGTACCGCTCCGGGTCGGGCGACGGGCTCCGACTGCGCCAGATGGTCTCGTCGCTCGAGCGTAGCGTGTCTGGAGTTAGACGATCGGCAATGTATACTTCCGAATGGGGTGACCCTGATCTAGAACGTTGTTCCGGCTTCGATGGAAGCGACAAGAATTTGTTTTTTTCGCTCTCCCCGAAAAGTTCTTTAAAATTTGTACATGATGCAGATTGCACGATTTGGTGTTTTGGTGGTTCTGATTCCTTTGTCTTATGTTCTTTTTCAACAGGTACTGGAAGAGACATAATAGATATTGACTTTTCTTGCTTGTCTTTTTCGTCTGAACTTTCTCTAGCGTGGTAAATGATTTTAGTTTGATCAGTCAGTTTTTTCACTGATTCGAAGTATTTTACTTTCTTTTGAACTTCTTTGCAAGGAGCCCTATAAATCACTGTTTTGTTAGAATGGTCTGAACTAGCAGTTTCCGTTTCGCTTGCAGATGATTGAAACTGTGCTTCAGTCTTTTCGTTAGGAGAAACTAAGTCTTTAGGTGAATCTTCGGTGACACTATCTTTTTTCGATGAATTATATTGTCCTTTGATACTGGCAGGTTGGATTTCAAGGGAATCGACACTTTGTAGTGATAAATTTTCTTTTTCTTGGCTCATTTCCATCTCTTGCTTTAATGACAAGGGGTTATCGAACTTGTTTATTCTGTCTAATAGTTCCTTGCTTAACGTTTGAGATATCCGTCTTTTTTCGTTTTCAGTCAGAGTCATTTGTATTTTATTTACATTGTTCTTTAAATCTTTGACAGATGCGATAGGGCATGGTATAGCAGCTATTGAGTCAGATTTACTCAATTTTATAAAACTTTCCTTTTCAGGCATGTAATCAGACGTTATTAAAGAATTACACCTGACTTGTAATTTAGGTTTTTCCAGAGATGCTGTGTCTTGCACCTCAATAGTATACTTATCACAGTCCTTGTTTGATTTTGTATCCAGCTCTTTACTGTATATAGCATTGAGCTGGTTTTTTAAAGCATTTACTTGCTCCATGGACAAACTACTCCATAAACGACTGCCTAAGCCGATCTTTTTCCTAAGTTCAATAAGAGTCGTATCTTGTTGCAGTGCAACAGTGGGTTTTATGATAGGGCGATCGTTAGGATTGTCATTAACTTTTTTTCTGTTGATATAAAATGCTGTTTCAGCGACACTGGTACCACGCCATAGAGGTTTATAAGTATCCTTAGAAAGTTGAGGTTCAGATTCTAACGAATCATAGTGAGGTATCTGTTGAAAGTGATCTTTGAGATCTTCGACTGATTTTTCTTTTATCCGAAGACCACGGTCTGTGTCATAGCTCCACCGAAAATCTTTAACATCTCTAGGGTAAAAGAGAACGTCCTTTTCTGTTTGAGCTACCTTTAGTTTGCGATAAAGAGTATTCAATTCATCTTCTGCTCGTTCAATGGATCGTATTTTTTTCCAACGTTCAAAATCTATGATTTCTTCGTCTTTCCGCCTATGCCGTAGATCACTAGTTGATGTCGCTTTCTCTAATTCACCTACTCTTTCCAAATATGTGTAATATCTATTAAGTTCCCGAAATCTTTCGGATCTCATCTTATTGTTTTGCATATCACGCACATACTCGTCGTATTCAGGGTCTTCAGAAGTCAAGTTGGAATCACTTTTAGTTTTCTGAGACAAATTATTTTTGACATCTTTGTTTTCTGCGTCGCCAGCACTGCGTGTACGGAATACGGATTTAGCGTTATCATGTCTACTACTTTGTAAGCGAACATTATGTATACGACGATACGACGGTGAGCGTATCGAAACAGGCGATGTTGACTGACTTCTGCTTTGGCTTTTTCTTACTTTCGGCGAAACAGGCCGAGACGTTTGAGAGAAAAATATAGTTGAAGGATAATTAGTATCGCTTTCAAATGTTATGTCTGCCTTTCCCTGGTATACTTTCCGTTTTGTAACTATCGGTGAAATAGGCCGCACTGTTTCAGTTAATACAAATTTTGGTGGAGACAAAGAATGATTCTTAACTTGAGTCACAATTTTGTCTACTTTACGTATAACTTTGGGTGATACAGGTCTGGAAGTTTGGGTAAAATATAATCTTGACGGCGACACTGAACTGCGATCCGGAGATTCTTTACAATGTTCTCTTTTGTGAAATATGACAGTAGGTGATTTTGGACGTGTGGTTTGCGAGAAGTACATTTTGTTATCTGGTGGTTCACTTTTACTTCTGATTGTGGCCAATGACGATGTAGAACCAAAATCATCAGATCTGGATAAGCTGTCGAATTTACGAATTTCACCGTGCATTCTACCCGGCCATGATACAGATCGCGGGCTTTGTACAGACGAGAGGCTAGGGTGTCGGTCCCACATTTTAAAACGAGATAGCGAAACAGGCTTTCGGTGAATTAGATATGAATTTAAAGATTTTGGCATGTTATTGCCTTGGGGGATGGACTGAAACATTTTGGCTTTTTGTAAGACAGAGGTGTTTTCTTCAAACACTGGATATGCCATAACTGTAGGAGGAGCGTAGGATTTACCTAAAAATAGATGTTGAAAGAACGAATCAGACACGACTGCATCATGTGATCGTTTTATTTCCTTAGAACATATTCTTTTCCCATCCAAATTTTCATATGAACCGAAGTTAGAGATGTCGTACGATGTATCCCCAAACTGACTTCCAGACTCGGAGTCGTTACTGGACCTTACTGAAGTTGTTTTTTTAACTGATTTAAGTTTGGTAGATTTCTTTGCATTCTTATTATTATCTTTAGATTTTTTACTACAAGATTCATGGCAAGGAACACTTCGAGGTCTAATGACAACACTTTCTAACGACTTTTTCTTTTTGAGATTCGTGACCGTTGCAGTCTTTATTATATTTGGCTTTTTTGTTTGAACTGAAGTAATATTTGTTGACGATTTCGACATGTTTGATGAAGTTTGAAGAGCGTTTGGTTTTGTTGCTTTTTGGTCGCTCTTACTCGCTAAACAGGGGTTTGATTTAGTGTGGAGATTGGACACCTTTAGTTTTTGGACTTTTTCGGCAGTCCGAACCATATCTCTGCTCCTGTGAGTTGCGCTTGGTATACTTGATTTGGCGGAGGATGCAGGAATAGGTTTTATGGCACTGACTTTACTCGGTATATTGTGAATACTTTTACTAAGTGACCTATGTTTTGTCAAATCAATGCGTTCATTCCTTTTTTCTGCACTCCAAAGCTTGTCCAAAGAAGTGACTTTGTCTAATATGTTTGTTATTGGTGTTCTTCTGCCTGCTCCGCCTTCAATAATGACAGAAGATTGACTTTCACTATATTTACTATGCGATGAATTAGAATATTCAGTTGGTAATAAAGTTCTTCTCGATGAGCCGAAACTGCTTGTGCAGCCAGGTAGTTTATCGCTCGGGATTACTTTTGTTGTTGGTTTTGGAATAATAGTCACTGTATTTTTTCTGTTCACAGCAGGCGGTGCTGAAGTCGACATCACTCTACTTTTGGCTTTTTGGATGTCTGTTATCGCAGGTGATTTTGATATAATGTGCGTATTTTGTCTTTGCAATTTGTGACTTATTTTATCTTTCAAAAAATCGACATTTGACTGTGAAACTGCAGATTGTCTCTTAGGCGATGTAGACACAGGTCTTGTTGACGTTATTAATCTTAGAGTTCTGCTATTCTTCGATGAAATCCTTCTGGGTGGCGCAGGTGGGTATTCCACAGCTTTGTTGGGATCCGGATTGATAAAAGACGGCGCCTGTTTTCTGAATTTTACATTATCCGTTTCAATTTTGGTCACAGGGTAGCATATTACTTCGTGATACTGAGGCGTTTTCTTGTGAACTCTTATCTTCGTCAGTGTGGGGGAGATCGGAATGTACTCAATTTCCGATTCGTCTGTGGAATTTCAACCACATTACTGTCAACTCTTCTCGTTTGGTTTCGTTAGATGTGAGAAAAACGTGTTCGGTTGTGCTCCTGGAATAAATTGTGGTTCTTGAAAGCGTTGCTGGTTTTCTAACTGTGATTCTACGAGTGTGCCGGTCAAATTTGTCGTGGATTTACTGTGCTACTTTAATTTTGGAGTGTTCTAGTGCATGCGTTACCTGTTCGAAGTCCGAAGTCCCACCACCTTCGTTACGAAGTATGAAATTTACATGCATAGAGTGATACCAGTATTTATAGTAGACTTACCTCGTGTGTAAAGGCTGTGAACTAATGTGCACTCGATTGAAAAGCGTAGCCACTGTGGTCAGTGTTATTACGAACGGCCTTGGAGTGACACATCCAACCATAGTTAGGTACCATATGATTGAGAGCATACGGTCGGCCACGTCGGTCGTAGTGATGTAATGCACTGACCATGATTATTTTCTATAGAAATATTTACCGAGTTTAATTATTTTTTCACTTCCGTTTGATAAGTTTTTAAATTAACTTCTTGTCGAAGATATAATGTAATAGTAGAAAGCCGTCACAATACATATTAGCACCGACACCAAATAACTTTTTGAAAACCATGCAGTAAGTATACCGATACACAATTCAGAGCATTTTGTAAATCGTTTGATATTAGGTAATTGCATATGTTATTTAAGCATATTAGATAAACCTATCACTAAAAACTTGTAATTTTAAATTTATTTCTATTTAAACTCTTATAATAATTAATCTTGCTGGTAACCATGTCGTTGATCTTGACCCAACAATTTAGGTGATATGGTCTCCTAATATTAATACTAGACCATTGTAAATACTAACAAAATGAATGTAGGTATGTCTGTGTATAAATCTATTGCGAAAATTAAACCCTTTACCTATTTATTAAGGACCGAATAACTTTATTAATATTTTCCTCTAATCCAACTTATCGTAGTTGAATCTGGTTTCAACTCTATCCTTAACAACTATAGTAGGTAGTATTTATTCACTATTATTTACTCTTATCCAACTCGAATGAACATTAAACGCTATCCCTAACAAGTTAAAGTCGTATTTACTCTTATCAAAGTTCAATCCTATCCCTCACACCTAAAGTAGAATTATAGATGGCACGTTTTTGATACAAAATTCAACCATTATTAACTTTTATGCCTAAATTTATGAAAAAAATAATAAAATGGTACAATTTATATCAGAAACCTAATATACATTTTTATCATTTTATTAATTTTGCGTAAATAACCACCCGTAAATAGTTCACCTCGCATTAGGTTTCTGATATAAATTGTACCACATATGGTACAACTTATGTCAGAAACCTGACATCAATTGTTTTCTATGTCAGTCCAGTCAGCTGTCTAATTGTCTATGCCTTTTAATTGTTTTAGAAATGGTTTGTGTTGAAATTTTACTAATTTTGCGTATGAAAAACGTACCACCTGAAACTCTATTCCAAATACCTGAAAGTACTAATAGCTATCCCTAACAACTTATAATAGGAATTACTTCAATCTTATCCTTAAAAACTTAAAAATAGTATTTACCTTGCCTAGGCGGCGCGGGCGAGCGGAACCCCCGGAGCGGCGGCTCGCCCCCCGCCTGCAGGTCCCGGTAGGCGGCGCGCCGCTCCGCCGGCGAGAGGGGGCCTTCCGTGTCCTCACGACGACGGAACACGAGCGTCGAGTCGGATTCGTATCCGGATTCTTTCAACGCTCTGGAAGATGGTGTATGATGTTAATATCTGATGTCTCGGGGTGATGAGCGCAGTGCAGTGCTACGCAGTACTTTTTATGGTATCTATTAAATGTTGGGTAGCACTGCAATTATTATGGGCAGGCATGGCGCTTACCATCAAGCGAACGACTTGCTCGTCGCATCACTCAAGTCCGTAAAAAAAAAAGAAAAAAAGATGGCGTATGGATGGAAAGTGCCCTAGATAGGTCTGACTAGTATTCTTGCTAACTATAGAGGGGTAGAGGAGTGAACAGGTATCTTCTTGGTAAAGTATGTTACATCTTAGACCACATCATCGCTTACCATCAGGTGAGATAGTAGTCAAACGCATATAACTAGTAAAAAAATAAAGGTGTAACTGTCACCCAAGTTTATGGCATACTAGCTGCGCCCCGCGGTTTCTCGGAATAGACCTACCAAATGTCATCAAAATCCGATAAGTAGTTTTTGCGTGATTAAATAACCAACATCCATCTATGCATATAAATTCAAGGGGAAGCGCAGATGCCTATATTACAGGCATACGCCTAGCTTAGGCATCTGAGGTTCAACAACTGCTAGTGTAACTGTTGTGTTTGTATAATTATTGAGGCCAGTATGTTGTTTAAAAATGTTATTTGAATTTTTTTGGTAAATAAATTATACTACTATTATTAATAACCGACTTCAAAAAAGGAGGAGGTTCTCTGTTCGATTGTATTTTTATTTATTTATTTTTTTATGTTTGTTACCTCAGAACTCCGTCATTTATGATCCAATTTGAAAAATTCTTTTTGCGTCGGGTTCAGTATAGCTACGAAGCGGTCCCATATAAATTTTATCGATATGTGACCTTGAACTTCGAAGATACATTGAAGTCGGTTTTTGTTTTTTTCTAAAAATTAATAATTATTATTATGCATCCATCCTCAAAAACTTCGCATTTATAATATTAGTAGGATTTGGTAGGATGACTGGCGTATCGCGTGACTTGCCCAGTACCAAAAGTGAATACATTATCGTATTTGGGAAACCAAGAACTATGAGGACCATGGTACTACAACACCCAGACACGGAACATTGCTAAATGAACTAATCGTTTCCATCAATTTCATTGGATGTCGCTAGTCTTGCGTCGATGGCCTTTACCCAAATTTTATTCAAGTTCATAGAGATATTTGTCATCATCATCATTCACAGACTTTCCCTTTTTACTGCTGGGTATTTGCCCAAAGAAAACTAAATATTACTACGTAAAGAAGCGACACTCCCCCCCCCCCCCCCTAATTTGTCTTCACCCGCAATGCCGTGCTTGCGTCACTCGGTTGTCACCGCTCGCTGCGAATGACTAATGAGTGAGATTCAAATGTTTATTTTGTATGTGCGATCAATTAATGTTATTTGAGGTTGTTATGACCTTTTTGGATGACGACGACGACCTGCTTTACAGAGGTAGAGCAGGCCGGCTGACTATTTGACTTTGATATACAAAACTTGATTATTTGATCTGGCTTGATTATTTGATGGCTGACTATTTGACTTTGACAGACGAAACATATTGAGAAAAAGACGGAGAACGGCTGAAGTCGGTAGAGCTGACCAGGACTTGACTGACGGAGGTCTGCCTATCTCTTTTAAAATGGTTCGTTATTGTTCTGTGTATGAATGCAAAGAAACCACTTACACAAATAAGAATCGAAGGTTTTTTGGTTTTTCGCGTCTCCCTGCCAAGCGATAGTGGGTGTAAAAGAGAAACACTTAGGTTGCTTACGTATAGCGTTGTCCTGGTCGCGCTCGATTCGTATTAGCTCATCCTTACAATAATTACGCACACACACAAATCGTGTGCGGACAGGCCGGTGCGCCAGTAGTAGTACTTGACAGTTTAGCTCGGCGAATTTGACAGTTTAGCTCGGCGAATTTGTATGAAGTGTCGGGGGTCTGATTTGCCTCTCTCGTGTAATGCTATTTAAATTTATGCCTCAATAATAGTTCAGGTATGGTAAAATAATACTAACCTTGCCATATTAGACTTGGAAAGGATCGCAGAAGTGATATCTTTCTTTTCTTTCGGTGAAGCTTGAGGCAGCGACGTCGTACTCGATATGTTTTGCTGCAATCAAATTCAAACATTAATTAAAGGAAAAATTACCAAGTCTCGTCTCACGAGTACGCAGTGAGATTATTTACAAAATTATTATATCCATGCATAAAAGCGTTATTTTACAAGTCATTAGACAAAAACATCGCTGATTTTGTAAAGAAACTAGTAAGAATATTTAAAAATTATAAAACGTCTCAATAGGGGATCGGACAGTAATCGAGAAAAAAACTAAAATGTAGTTAGAACGAATGTTCGTCGAACCAGAAAGATCGTCCAATCAATATTTTTGTGAAATAATAATGATTTATATTTTTAAATCAATAAATAATTCTGACATTTTTAATCTGTTCTTCATCTCAAACGAAACAACAATCACAGCGCATGACGTCATTTGTAGGCAAATGCCGTGAGTCAAGCTTGTGTTTATTTTACGTTTTTGCTGTAAATAAAATGTATTTTTGCTAATTTTTCGTTCCATTACAACAATATAGTCCCCAAACTTCACAAAACGTATTAGAATCTCTTTGCAAGTTTTATTTCGAATTTGTCGTTTTCTACCTACATAATTGACATCACAAGTTTTGAGGTGACCTTTTGCGCGGCAATATTTGAAACATAATATTTAAACATAGTTTTAGGTACTTTTAGATTGTTATTTAATTAAAATAGTATTTTTCATGGCTATATATATTCATTGTAGTTAATTTAAAACACTTTCTGAGAAGTTGTCCGATCCCCTATTACATCATGCTTTATCGTATACTGAATCACAAAACGTACATAGTAATTTATGTACTTATGAAGTAATCGCCGTTTGGCTTTGAACAATACACACATTAATTAGAACTAATTTTCTAACAATACACATAAATAAAATTCAAATTGCTGTTTTGTTTACAGTAAATTAGGGAAATACACAAGACAATAGGAGAAAATGCATACACCAGGGATGACTCTACGGAGAAGATAGTAGGTATAGCGCCTGATTTACACTGACAGTAGGAAGTAGTAAAATAACGCTCGACTACCATCAGGTGTTATACCAATAGCACTTTTAGTTAAAATACAATCTTTCTCAAAACAAGTGAATGTCGTATATTTAATTAACCATTTTACTATTATTTAATTGTAAGCTTCACGTCCTATTGGTCCACTTTAAAACTGGATCAGTGAAACGCCTAATTACTAACTCAGAAGAGTGTGAGAATATTTCCTATCGCAAATAGGCGTTGAGAAATATAGTGTTATACTTAGACGATAAACCACGTAGACCGCAGTTTACGCAATCCTTCGATTAAGTAGGAATATTAGAATATCATAGACTAACAAGCAAGCCTATAGAATTATTCTTTTTAATAAGTTTTATTTTGAAAAATAGGCAAGAACCAAGAGTTTTCCCTGCAAAGCTTATACACAGCTAATAAACAGTAAAGACTATGAACAAACCCCGTTCAAACTCATGCACACTATCGTAAATTTCAGTATTTAATCTCAACGGGCTAACGAAAATTTATATAATTTTTTTAATTTTGTTCTTTTGATACATTTATCTTATGTCTTAACGCGTTACTGAACTCACTGCGTATACTGCGTCTTCTGTGGCTAACATTTTAACGCGTTAATTCAATAACGGTACTTGTCATGGCAAAGACGTTACACGGGAAGTCGGGTGGCGGAAGTCGGTATTTTCGACACATCAAAGAGTTTTAACACGTTACTGTACAATGCCATATCGACGGCGGTGTACCTATAGTGTAGCCACAGGATTAACGCGTTATTTTTGACTTCTAGATTATGGCGCAATTAGACTCAGCCATTAACGTTAACGCAGGTGGAGCAACCACTTTAAAAACTGAATCATCACTGATTTCTTAATTTACAATAAGTAAGCGAACAGAGGCTTAAAACCTGTCACATAAAATCTTTACTGTTTATTGACCATGTCATACACAAACAGCAGCGCACAAAAACACACATCAAGCGCACAATGCGGACATGTTAAGGCCCTTACACTCTTTTGGATGGCGCGAGCGAGCAGTGTGGTGTAAGGGGGCAGAGGGGAGTTCTCGTCTAACCACTGTTAGCCGACACCAGCCGCACCAATGTGAACATACCGTTAGTGGATCAGTGACAAACGTATGCATGTGGATCTAAGAAGGCGCAGGCGACCGATTTATTGTAAGGAGCAGTCGATGGCAGATATGTAATTCGTTAGAGAGGTGCTAAAATATTCACATTATTCAACTTATATACTCGTACGTACAGCTGGGTCTCACGGTTTCACCAGCGTAGGCAATTTTCCAGAATGAAAAGTATTCTAATACCTACATACTAAATATCATCAAAATCCGGTCAGTCGTTATCGAGCGAAGTGATAACAAACACATACACACAAAGAGACACACTTTTCGCATTTATAATTATTTATTAGGATGTGTTTGGTAAGTCTCAGATGTTTTGGTTTGTGCCGTTTGTAAGAACATTTACAATAGCTGCCAAGCAGTAGTGTGCAATCGTTGCTGTGTTCGAGTTGGATCTGCCATCGACTGTCGGTTGTCTGCGTTTATTCCTAAAGCTTTTGGTATGTACAGTTTGCTACGAACTAATAATAGCGATGAATTAGTAAAAATGAGGATGATATCCCAATGGATGAGATTATACAAATCAACATAAAAATGTAGTAGCCAGGAACTGCGCAGAATAGTAGACCATAAAGCGATTAGGTACTTTTTATTATACATATGTATTGGTAGCAAACTGTTCAAACCTACACAATTAAAGGCCCATGTGAACAGAAATATATAATTAAGAATATTATAGAATCCACATTTGGCGTGAATAGCTTTACTATTTTAATCAGTGTTTAATATAACTCGATACAAATCAACCTCTTCCAATTGAAATAATGAAACATTGTAACATTTACAAAAAAATGATGAACAAGGAACATATTGAATATATACACTGTTATTGGTTATCACGAGAACACAAAATAAAATAGTAAAAAGTTTTCGTACCCCGTCAAAAATGTCCATGACCTCGTCCCACCACTAGAAAAGAAAGAAACACATCTTGTTTTTGCTCTCAGTATGAAATGTGGACAGGCTGTTAGGGATGAAACGGTAATAAGTTAGTTGACTAATCATTATTTAATTGATATTCATGGGATGTATAATAAACCTCTACTAAATGCAATGAAAGTATTCGCTGAGTAGCAGTTTAATCCTAACGTCGTGTTACATCTACAACGTAGGTTCAAACTTCCACAAATTGCTGAGGTTGAAATCCGTCATGCTTTTAGTGCAACATGAATGAACATGATATTAATGTGAAGCGCCACTTTCAACGTCCAAGAGATTCATAATGCCGAACACATAGAAAAAATGTGATATTTTTTCCTACGTGTTCTATTGGTAGAATAGTGATGGTAAAATCCCGAAAGATTTCTGACGGAATAATTACGTCGTCAATATTCCGCTGCGAAATTTTTGCAGTATAGTAGATCTACCAAAGAATACGCACTACCAAAGAGTACGCAATGCTTCTAAACAAAGAATATTATTTTCTAATGGCACTTCTGTGACACCAATCAGTTGTAAGTTCGCTTCGCTTTGATGTTATTTATCATCAATTTTGAATTTTAATTGTAATATAAATATTGAATACTCAATGTATGAATGGGGATTATTCATTATATTTGCACACAGAACTTTGTATAGATTGAGGTTATGTTTTTTTTTACGCTTAATAGATCTATGTTTGGCCACTATCTCGCCTGATGTGAAGCGATGATGTGGCCTAAGATGGAGCACATAGATCTAGAGAGAGACGGCAGTTGATATAAGTATTGTTCTCTTTCTACACAACTTCAAACTGTTTAATAACCGTACGAAATGCAGACTATGAGACTTCATGACAAATCAATTAAAAAAATAGTCAACTACCTTACTATGTCTTTCTAAAGTATATGCATGTTGGATGATTATGGGACTGAGTCATTAGAAGCCCAAGATTTACTCGGTCATATTTTGAGGGTACCTGTTTAGCTTCTTTGTCAACCACGGAGGACTTCCCGGGCATGTAGTTTTCTATCCTGCCCGGTTGGCTTTTGTATACTTCTTGACTCGCCCTTCCTGAAGCTAGGGTGCTGTATCTGAAATAAAGGAGAGATAAAGAATTTCAGTAAAGCAAAATAAATAAAAAACCGACACAAATACCTATAAAAATTAAAAGAAACGGCTGAACCGATTTTGATAAATGTTATGTTTAAGGACCACCGCTAGAAAAGCTGCTTTCAAATAAAAAAAACCGCATCTAAATCGGTTCACCCGTATAAGAGCTACGGTGCCAGAGACAAACAGATGGTCAAACTTATAACAACCTTCCTTTTTGCGTCGCGGGTTAAAACTAGTAAGTAGTGTGTCAGGGTGACGAGCGCAGTGCTTTGCTAAGCAGAAATTAAAAAAAAAATGGTTCTGGTTGGCATTGCAACTATTTTGGGGAGCCGTGTTGCTAACAATCAGGTGATCGACCTGTTCGTCTCGGTACTGCTTTAGACCAAAGTAACTTCTGTCAAATTTCTCTTACTATTCAAACTCAATAGGTACATCTAGCGCTTGTGGTTTAGCTCGCTTAGCCGTTTGCAACAAATCTGCTAGTTTAAGCAACCTTCGCTGCGGTCACCACTTGTCTCGGTAACCGTTTGTGTTTACTTATGAGCGCTACCGTGTTTCGGACGGCACATTAAGCCTTCGGTCCCAAGTAACGGGTGCCGGGTACCGGGTTAAGGAGTCGTTAGGCAAAATTGGAGGCCTTCGGGCGGTCTATAACTCCGTACAACCACATTAACCTCCCATACAGGAAGAAGACTCATTGCTAGGCATAAATGAGATGGAGGACTCGATGGTTCTCTTATCTCCCTGCAGAATATATACAGTTCTGATTTGTTGCTAGGCGTATACGGCGTCATAGTTTCGTTCATTCTCCTATCCTCCTGCACTGACGCCGTCCGCCGGCGCGGGCCGGTGGTGACGTGACTGTCATACGCGTCATTCAACACCACTTTACGTGCTCGCTACAACTACATACAGTACTCACTTGTTGCTAGGCATATACGGCGTCATAGTCTCGTTCATTCTCCTATCCTCCTGTACTGACGCCGTCCGCCGGCGCGGTCCGGTGGTGACGTGACTGTCATACGCGTCATTCAACACCACTTTACGTGCTCGCTACAACTACATACAGTACTCACTTGTTGCTAGGCATATACGGCGTCATAGTCTCGTTCATTCTCCTATCCTCCTGTACTGACGCCGTCCGCCGGCGCGGTCCGGTTGTGACGTCACTGTCGTACGCGTCACTCCACGTGCTCGCAGTGAGTCGACTAAGTCCGCCCTCTGGTTCGCTTAGGTAGCCAGAGCGCGGGTCGAAGTATGCGTATTGGGACTTGTTGCTGGTTACCCTTTCGGGTGGTTGACCTGCGGAGTGATGTCATATTAGAATTTGATCAAGAAATCAATGTGATTATGTATTGAGGAGGTATTTCTATCAAAATTGCTAATGATAAAGAATTCAGAGAACAAAAAAATCAGGAAAATTTCATTTATTCTTTGATCTATTCAGATATATTTTTAAGGTAAACCATGAATGAGCCTTTGTTTTTTCTTTTACGATGTATACTTTTAATTTAGTTTATGAAATTAAAATATATTATTCTATTTTGAAATGAATGGAAAACGATGATTACTAAATAATGTTACAGATGCAGAATTGCAAAAGCATATCTGAGTTTATTGTGGTATTGTGATTATTGTTAAACTGAGTGTTATATGGTTCTATTTTGAGACTACTTTGCGCTTTCAGAAGTAGTAAGTTATATTTACGAGGCCCACAGGCTCTTAAATTAAATTATCGGCTAATTTATTATTTTCAAGCAACTAATAATACTTTCTTAAACTATAAGAGGATTGTTATCGATTATTAAATATAAAGTTGCAAAATTAGTTATAATCTTTTCGGATGAAACTATATCGATAATGATTCCACCAACCTCCAGCAAACATATTTACAATGGTACAACAATGAAAGTATGGAAGTAAAAGCTTAGAATTGTTAATGAATTAATGCGTTTCAATGTGGAGCAATACAGCCGATGCTGAGAATAATTTGGAAAATCACTTATAATCACCTCTTCGACTTTTGTACCGTATAGTCACATAATCGTCTGAAAAAGAAAATAAACAGGGGTAGGAACATAAAAATAAAATATAGACCCATATTAATCACATATGAAGTGGGATTAAAAGTTGCGCTTACCGTCATATTTGTTTTTGTGAATGGTGTCGTACATTTTCTTGTACCATCTTGAAGGGTCTTTAACTTCCTGAAAAGTAATAAATGTAGGAGTCAGAAGACACATTAACTTAAAATTACAAACGGTCTATGAACACCAGCAATTATAGTATATCAAGCTTTTAGTTATTTTTAATTGATCGTGAAATAATTTGTAAAATAATAATATAACTAAAACATACAAATGAAAGAAAGAGACGATACTAAATTACAGATTACTGAGGACTGTGACACAATAAATAAGAAAATCTATACATATAAAACAGTTCCGTGACTGACTCACTGACTGACAGACAGCCTATACTACTGAAGATACAAACATGATTTATGTTCTCTATATTATCCAAATATATATATTTTTTAAAGATTTTTTGAAATTCATGACTGCAATAAATGGCAAGAACTTTGTGGTGCCAAAAGGGTTTATTGCTTAGCACAAAGTGCGAGTATTCGCGCCCTGACATATATGAAAGGAAACAAGAAAGGACGGACAAAAAATGTCATAAGACCTTTTGTAATAATTATTGTGCAGGTACAACTTTGCCATAGAGCATAGACAATTGTACTCACAGATCTGAGAGAAACCGGCATGCCTTCTTTGGTAATGGGTCCTATTCCTTCTATCTTCTTCTGCGCATCCGCCATCTTCCGCGCGCTGCGCTCGTGCTCGGACCTCTCGCCTTCTGTCTCGCTCGCGTATTCTCTTCGCAGCGCATGTACTGGAATCATCCAATTCACGGATCAGTTTCATATAACATGATACAAAGTAGATACAGTTACGTTAGTATATTATTTGAGTCGAATTTTGTAAATTCGACATATTATTATGTATTATGTAAGCATAAGAACTATCTTTGCATGAGAAACTAATAGTACAGAAACAGTATACATACATATATGTTTACCAGTTTTAATACCTATGTATCGCAAGGCTTTTGATGAGAAGCTATAATAATGCAATATACTTCTGAAAAGCTTTACTAAATTTAGTGTTTTTTGTAGTTTAGGACAAATGATGCAACTTTGCAGGCTATTTAATAATTTGCAAGAGACTATTTACAATGATACTTATAATGATAATTAAAATATTTTATGTTGTCTTATTTAATCGACAAAATATATAGCTAATTGTGTAAGTTAGTTACATTCGTCGACACCCTCTAGAGTTAAGGTATTCTTAACTATAAACAAGTAATAATTACATAAAAGACAAAGATGCACGGAACATTCCGCTTCTGCCAAGTAGCCAACTAGCGAATAAGAAAAAAAATATTGTCAAAAAAAATACAACTGAATAGGGAACCTCCTCCTTTTTGAAGTCGGTTAAAAACAAACATAAAATATTGTAACAAAAGTTCTAAAAAAATGCCCTTAAGTTTCTTGCCGTATCTTCTGAGTAGTGGTTCTTTTTCCGATACGGTGGTAGTCATTGTAATAATTGACGTTCATAAGTGCGTCTGTGATGCCAAACATGAATAAAGAACTTTTGAACTTTGTACCTGGATCGCCCCTAGGAGGTGATGGCCTGTCGCGTGGCAGACGAGCTTCTTCTTGTAAGTAACTCGAAGCGCGCGGAATCTGTCCTTCTGAAAATTAAAAATGTTTTTACGTGAAACCCCTCGAAAGCTCACGACATAGACGGGTTTCCAAGAAATTGTATATCAAGCTCTCAACCTCTGCCCGGGAAATAATGGCCAAAAATAATTCCTAGAACTTTTTCTATACCTGCGCGTTTTATTAAACTTAGCTACCTACGTGAAATACCATGAAAAATTACAATTAAATAGAGATCTCTTTGTCGTATTTTTGACACGAAAGTATCATTCAGTAATATTTACATACTACAATTTTTTTTATAAGCTACACCGCCTGCTTAGCGAAACCATACATTTTAGGGTAAGTAGGTACGTCACATACCACTGAAAGGGATTCGCATGAAGGACCGGAAGATGTGATTACCGCGCGAGACGCATAGCGTATCCTATGATGTATAATGTATATAGCACCTATAAATATATAACCCTTACGTACTAAATTGCACCATCTTGAACTTCTAAGAAGATTATTCCATGCATAAAATCACAAACTTTTTATGGCAATACAGTTACCTTAGTTGCCTACATATTTACAGAACCCCCTTCCTGTCACTGGCACTCGCAGATACTAAGTTTAATAAAGTTGCGACCCTCGTCACTGGTAGTTAAAACGTGTAACATCTTTTCTAAATAGCAGTTATTTGTAACGTTATTTATTGAAAAGGTGAGGCCCCCAACTTCGATATAATATTTACATTTCAATGTGATACGCAGAGGCGACAGGAATTTTAATGCGTTACATATTTTTGTTAAAAGAAACTATTGTAGATATAATGGCAACCGGTTGCTAAAAGGGTATTCTAGTCTAGGTATCTGCATATTACCATAGGAAATAATATAAAAAGCTACCTACTTATATCTCTGATAGACAAAGCATCGATAAAAATAAATGTTCCTCTAACTAATGCAAGCTTCAGTACGTGCATCTATTAAATATTCTGTGGTACAATAACTATTGCAAAAGGAGTTTTCATATTAAAAAGAAACAGCAAGCAGCATATTTTCTTTGTTTACTTGTTTTATAGGTGTCCCTATGACTTGAGTATACGGTTTACGAGATCATAAATAGTTCAAAAGTTATATCTATCAATAAGTAATAAAATGAAACTCTGAATGAGCGCTTGGATAGCAAACCGTCGGCTTTCCATAAAAGGCTAAACAATGAAGGGTAATTATAATACTCTCAATGATTCCTAACGAAGGGTTGTCGAAGACGGCCGCCAATTACTGAAAGTTTGGCACCAATTAGCAGTCATTGAGAACGCGGATTGAATACATTATGAACCCTTTTTGTGAACGACGCACTACGGCTAAGACGATATTTTTCTTTGGTAAGTAAGTAGGTACACATAATAAGTAATTACTAGCGACTCGCCTCGTCTTAGTACGGATGCAGTTTACTAATGTGGTGTCATTTTTTGACGACTTGATTGAGCATTAAGTCCTCCATGTACATACTGTTTTGTGCTAAAGTATAAATAAATAAATAAGTTTCTAGAATCATTTTCTCGTCTTGAATGTCTGAAATGGTTTTCAAGGACTTCAAGGATTCAAGGACCGCCTTATTTTTCTGCGACTATTTTACAAATAAAAATGCTATGAATAAACTAGATAATCATCTGTTTTGTCAAAACTCTGGACATAAATCGCTTCAATAGTTAACTTTTATACCGTTAGGTATACCGGATATAGCCCGATTTCCACATTTTGGCTCAATTCGTGGAAATAACTTTAAGACGAGATAACTAAAAACACAGTCCACACTTCTTTACACTTGGAAGCAAGTGTGAGAGTGGATAAGTGTGGGAGAGGATAATTAAGAAAAAAATGACCTAATTTAGAAACTGATAGGATAACCTGTAATGATCATACCATACCTTCATAATCACTGCGAAATTGAATTTAGGTAAACCCATCTAGTGAAATATTTTACTGCCAAGGCGATGGAAACACCCAAAGCAATTTACCCGGCGTAAGACCTGTTTATCTTACTAATGCTAACGAATGTCTAATGAAATTACAGTGTAATGGAAACATCCATCGCACTAACCGCAGATAATAATGGAAGCGCGCAGGTAACCTACGGCCTTGTCAATTAATGGGCCCGAAATACGCGCTCGAATATTTACACTAAGCCGATGACGAGACTGATAGACAGTAGCCGATATAGCCCTGTATTAAGAAAATACGCGGCACGAGCGATCGGAAAATAGACTGCCATATTTTCTTAAACAACTGACTGACGAGCCGCGCAGGTCGTTGACCTGATGGTAAGTAACACACCTGCTCATAACAGTTGCAGCACCACCCAGAATTTTGTTTTGCAAAATCTCGCGGCACAGCACTGCACTCGTCACTCTGAGACAATGATATTTGCGTATCATATTTACCGAGGAACGCGTCATACTATGACATACTTTATTATTTCGAAACACCGCCGTCTACTTCTTCTTCCGATACTGTCCATCCAAAGGTTGTCTGGAAGAGATCGCTTCAAGCGATAAGACCGCCCATTGTACTACCATAGTTAAGGACTGTGTTATTGTCTATTTCTATAATTTGGTATACACTACAAGAGTTTTTCTATTCTATTGTATTCTATATCGCGTCAGGAAAAGAATCATGAAAAGAGATTATCCCGAGATCCAAACCCTCCTACCCTTAAACATGAGAAACTCTACAGAAGAAGTACCTAACAGCCCTAACAGTTCTAGGTACATATTTTAGAAGCTATAATATCGAGTAGGTACCTTAACGAAAATGGTTCACGTTTGCATTGGCTTTTCATATGGCTTTTCCACCTTTTCCATATACCTACTAGGTGAATGATAAACAAAGCACCTCTCTTGTCAATAGTTTGGACGCTGTATTCTATAACTCTGCATAGTCTTCATTAAAGTGATCAAAACAGGGATTATAAGGGCCTACATTATTGCTTCAACTGTATTAGTCGATGTGTCAAACGAGCTCAGCAAGCCCAGATAATTAATTAGTCTAGTTCGTATATGTCTAACAAATAAAATGAAGTCTCATTTTATCGAGTCTGCATTTGATTATCTTCTTTATTAACTTTATATCTAACTGTTTTTCTCTATTCTTCAATCACATTACAACTTGGTCTGTTACAGCGCGTGTTTCATACAAAATTCAACCATTATTAACTTGTTCACTGAATAGTACTAGATCAGGATTCTGATATAAATTATAGTATTTTATTAAATGTACCATTTATGGTATAATTTATATCAGAAGCCTGATATAAGTTGAACCATTTTATTAATTTTGCGTAAATAACCACCCGCAAATAGTTCACCACGCATAAATTTAGGCATTTCTACTATTCAGTGAACAAGTTAACAATAGTTGAATTTTGTATGAAAAACGTACCGTAACGTACCTTAAGGTTGACTTTAACAGGGATGGCACAGGGAGGAAGCCACGGTTGTAAAGCACCCACCGAAACAATGCTCGAACCATGCCCTCTAGCGACCTAATCATGTTTTAGGATGATTTTCAGAACCATCAGGACACGGGTCTGAGCAGTAGATGCGTACCTATCAATCTATATGCTCCAAGCACCTTCGGCTAAATCGTAGCACATCATCAGGCGAGTGACCAAACAAGACTTGTTTAGGTGACAAGTAGTTCTTACCTCTAGCTTTTTGCAGTAAAGTGACGGTGGGGTTCTGAGCTTTGGGCAGTCGACTGGTGACGTTAGACCCTCCCAAAGTATTCAAGCCGGTGACCGGCGCGCTCTGGGACGTTCGCAGGGTTCGGCCTTCGCTTTCCGAGCCGCTTGTGCAGCCGTTCTGCTCTGTGTTCTGAAAAGTGTAGTATATGGGTAAAATATACCTAACTACATTTATGTGAAGAAACAGACTGTTTATAAGTTTGTGTACGGGTAAATAGACTGCGAATTATTATGACTAACTAGGTCACGTAGCAGTGCGTGTCAAATTCTCATATTTGGCTATAGTTATTTGCATTATATAATGTAGGTGTCTGGGATGAGTTGGACAAAATGTTCTTGTAGAGTACAATTAGACACAAATATAAACACTTAGGGGACTTAGTAATAAATGCTGTCAGTACAACAACTCAAGACCTTCCGCAGGGGTACCGGTTAGTGGCTCACGGTAGGTCGGTAGATAACAATCGAACCCAGATGAGAAAACCGATTCATGTACTACATTATTTATCAGAAGTTCCGAAACTCTAAGCTTTGATGTCAATGTCTTATCCAAAGTCCAACTCAAAACTCACATAAATCAATTCAGCGACTACTCTCAAAAACTCGATTATTGCAAACTTCTTCAATTGGAAGCCTCTAAATAAATGATAAGGTTTCGTACTTTGGAAAGGAGAGAATTCACAATAAACTTGAATAAAGGCGGGCGTAGAATATTTCCCTATAAATGTATTATTTGCCTGTTTCTAGTGAAATACGTTTGATTTATCTGTTTACTTGGAAAATAGTCTGGTTAGAACGTTTTATGCTACCGAAGCAGAGGGATTGAAAGCTTAGCTTCAGCTTTAAAGCAAACATGTCAGATTTTTACATCAGCAATTGGACGCACATAAACACGACATACCCTGGACAATCAGTACGTAACTACTATACCTTTCACAAGAACAAATGAATAATTTGATGAAGCCCTAAGATAAGATGTAAGAAGAAACACTTCGCGACACGACTTAATCAGTAGATCATTTAGTTAGCTTATTAAATCAATTGATACTTACTACAAACTTACGGCGGGTGGGAGGAGTCTCTTCGAAGTGCACAGGTCTGTAGGCCTTCCTGCCGGATAGCGGGGAGGAGCCCGGCGTCCACACCGGCGGCGGCGGCGGCGGCGGCGGCGGAGCGCTTGGGCTGCGCGCGGCGGGCGCGGCCGGCGCGGGCGGCGGCGTGGGCGCACCCGGCCTCCACACGGCTAGAACCATCAAGTCTTTAATAAATAAAAAAGAAAAAAACATTCACAAAGGCCCCATAGAATATATGACCAAACATTTTTTTATTATATACAATCAACTCACATGAACATGCTGAACTTTTTTTTTTAATTAGTTTTTCGATATCTCTAACACCAAAGATATTTAATGGTAAAAGTCAGTGGTACAACGAAGTTTTCTTGCAAAACGTCTTTTGTACGTAGCTCGTGTCATCTTGTATGCCGCAACCAGACTGTGACGTCACATTTAAGCTATTGGCATTTCTTTCTATTTCCTTGTATCTAGTACCAAATCAGCTGTGAAGGAAATGAGCAAGGCTCAAGAACGAGGACAGAAAATACACGTAGGTGTCAGGAACATTCTCATAAACCAGAAGAGGGAAACTAACAATATATAATATAAATCAAAGTGGTAGTAACGTTGGTCATAAAATTAATACGACTCATTTGGCCTCGCCCAAGTTTTGGGTCTGGCAATATGTCAATAACTGGTCAACAAGTTTAAACAATACGTGTACAGAAAACATGGCCGTGACTTCAGAATCTAATGTGTTACGCACTTTGTATCTTGTATAAGTAATGTCACAAAGTTTTGGGAAGTTGTACGAACCAAACCTTATGACCTTAATAGAGCTTTCAAGAACTTTCACAATTTACAAATATGACCTCTCTCGATATACCTAATCTCTCGACCGCAGCAAGGCATCGCAAAAATCGCGGTAAAAATATAATTTTTCATTTCATCCCCAGTAATGCCCACTCTATTCGATTTGGGCATTTCACGAGTTCTGCATTTTACGATGTCACCATAAATCTCGGCGGGCTGTAGAATCGTGTGTTTACTGTGTCGTCGTTTTGTACAAATTGGGTTAGTGATGTCGACGCGCCCGCCCTGCTGATGCCGATGCCGCCCTGCTGCCCTGTGTCGAGTGCCGCCCGCCGACACCGACGACGTAATCGCTTAGCCTATTAGGACTGTGACGTGATCACGGCCCATTTTGAATCTTCCCATATTTACCTTCACTCGCGCATTGATGGATATGCACACAGGCATGTTAAATCAAAATTGGAAGCGGAAACGTTTGTTCCCGCGCCCCGTGTGAAACGATATTTACTCACTAATCCTCAGTGTAGGTATGTATGAATATAATAAAATACCTTCAAACGATTTATTTCGAGATCGATTAAATTAACCCTCTTATGATTGCGCTCCATATTCTCATGCTATAATTATCATCAGTAAGAGTTCGCAATATAGGTTTAAAATACCAGAGCACATATGCGGCGTCGCACTGGATTAAAATCGTATTGGGATAATTGGTTATTTATCTAAAAAGCCCTGAGAGCGCGTCTGCCGACATCAAAGTGGGTAAGCGAAAGCAAATAAATTAAAAGTGAGCTAAAAGCAAATTCAATTAAGGCGCAACTGAGAAAAATCCTCGCTTCATATAATGTCTGTGTGAGAGTTGAGTCCCCTTTATTGTGTGGTGAGTTTTGGAACTCTGTGCTCGTGTGCGTGGAAATTTGCAAGCTCCGGTGCCGGGCACATCATTTTTTGCTCAGTAGAAAAAAATAAAGTTTACGGAAGTTTTTGCAGCAAATTAATCTCATCCTAGATATAGCAGACTCTATGGAGTTATATTATTAGGAATACAGTTTAGAAATGGCTTTCGGTTTAATGTAATTCTTTACAGAGGGTTTTATTTTTTAACCGCAATATCGCTATTATGTATTCTGTGTCAAAATGTCATCGCTGTCGGGAACACTTGCATAGAATATCGATAGAAACATCGAAATATGAGTCCTTCTAAAATAGAAAATGATAATATTAAAGATATGTTATATAGATATCACAAAATAATTCAATTTCCTAAATTGAATCTGAATTTGGAAGGCTTTTTGTGACACATATTCTGTTAACTTGATTCTTGCCCGCGTTTTGGGGTTGATAGAACCTACGAGATTATTTGCGCTGCAAATAGATTTTTGTGTAGGTACCTACCCTCGCAGTACAAACCAATAATACGTTTTTACCGAGCTCCCGATTAAGGATTCAAATCACAGGCGCGCCGTACGCGCCGGCTAACTTAGTGCTTCCACTCGCAATTTAATTATGAAACTCAAGCTCGTATTTAAGCAACAACATTGGGACATGTTTTCTATACACTATAGTATCAAGCATTTGGACATATAGTAATTAGTTGGTACTCAGGTTTCACGAGAATACTTGGCGCTTGGCGACCTTATTCGAGTTAATCGTTGGCAATAATTAGAAACAGATGGTAGCTGTATGATTGAAATACATACCTAATATAATACTTATTATAGTTGCTTATGATATTATAGTTTCGAAGTTACTGGCAGGTTCTCGAATTATAAAACTACAGTACTGAAGTACCTACATACTTCCAAGTGGTAATATATTTTCATCCTCTCTTCCTGTTCGCTAACTTTTCTCGTTAGAAAGACTCAGTTTACTAGATCATTCGTAGCGTCTTTGCGTCCAACTACTTCGGTATTTACGACAACAAGTTCCCTCGGGAATAAATTATTAATTTAAACTTTGAACATTTCAATGTTGCATTATTCAAAACCATTTAGTATTGTTAAAGTTTTCTTAAGCTCCTTTAAATTACTTTGGACAATCTGAAAGGACACAACTAGGTCGGTATTGTGTTTTAGACAGTTAAGTATAATAGGCAGGCCTGGCGCATATCGCCAGGCGCACGAATATGTTCGCCTTTAACTCATTAATAAAGGTAAGTAGTAAAGGTAGGAATTTAGATGCGGAAATAAAAGTTTGTAATTTAGACGGTTTAACGACCTCCATGGGGCACATTCACAAAGGGCATGGCATTTTCTTTGTTCAAAACAAAAATGTAAATGTCACTAGCGAAGACTATGAAACAATGCTATGAAGAAATATCGCTTAAAATTCTACGTAACAACTTTTGACGACGAGCATTTTATTCCAACCAATGCATCGTATGCTTGTGCACATTCTCCAACTGGAAAATATGCACAAATACGATCGATATGGCAGATTATTATTTATTCAACAAAAACTCAATTTCGTGTCTCTATGACAAAAGCTATCTCTCTTTGCAACAAATAAAACGTAGACATATATAATATACCATATATTTGAAATAAGGGGACTAGACACCAATAACCTACCTGTGTTTAATCTAGCAGATAATTACAATAAGTATCCAATAATAAGTCAATTGTTGTAATTATTCGTGACGCGTCCTTCACGGTATGAGCACATAGAGGGCAATAAAGATAACCAACAGTCTTAAAAATGTGTACAGTTTTGTATCTAACCGATTCGAGGGTTTATTTTATAAATTCTATCGACACAGGCGTGACAATTTATATACCTTAATGACTTTATGGAATTAAGTTAAAAGACGAGTAGACTAGTAACGCTAGATCATGCATCTTTTTAATATTGGTGTCAGGCCTAAGGCCCATCATAATACATCCAATGCCTAATTATTTAGCAAGCTATATATGTTATAATATACCTACCACCTAGTCCTGTTAGAGTAACGGAATGCTCTTTTTCCTGTCAAATAACTGGGTCAAACTTTTCAATATGGTGTTTGTGGGAAACGTTGAACACTTGAACAATTTTAAGTAAGATGTACGAACTTTAGCTAAAGGAGGAACTCCTTAAACGGGAAGTTTAGCGCGTTCTGTTGCAACCAGAATGAACTCCTTTTACGTTTACAAAGGCAGTGTAAGTACTTGAAAAACAGAACTTTCAGAACAAGGAGATAGAGCTCTAAAGAAAATGAGGTTTCTTGACAATCTTGGTCAATCTATTGACCATAAAACTTTATGTTACACTTCATTAATTTCGCCATACCGAGTTCATTGGTATCCAATAAACACATAAATGGAACATTTTTAGTAAATAGCAGGAATATCAGCCTTGTGTGATAATAAGACAATGCGATGTACCTATTAGTGCACTTATATCAGGAAATTAATTGAGAAATTAAAATTGTTGTCGAAATTACATTTTTAAAGCACGAGGAAACTACTTTGCACAAATTTAGTAGGTGTAGCGATTATCAAGCACTCAATTTTTAGCAAGGTTTTGTAATTTTCGTGAGAGAGAAGATACTGAAGTTTGAAGAATAAGGCTGAGAGACTGAAGATACTGAAAATGAAAACATTCTGATTCGGAATTCTGAGTCCCTATGAGGCTGGGGCCCTAGACTAAGTGCTCGATAACATGTGGTTAGTAAACGGTTAAACGGAACAATTTAGGGGTGGAATGGCGAAATTCTACATTTTACGGTCAACACGGTATCGTAATAACATTATCGGAATTTAACGATACATGATATTAAAGCGGCTGGGTTCGAGCGCCAGCATGTTTTTCACCGCCCTCTCATTTTACCAGAACGCGGGTATTCATATGATAGCAATCTAGTTATCGGACGGACTCGCCTCGATATTAAAATCCAATTTTGTATGCTTCATGCTATACCAACCCCCATATAATAAATTCACTGCATAAAAATATTTTTAGGTAGCAAATGGGTTTAATGATTTCGTTATCAGGTTGAATCGAATTTGCATTCGGCGTAATGGTAACTAACTACTGTAATCATTGCTAGTGCGTGCAGCTCTTATTCAACATATGAATATGGAGGAGGACTAACTGTTGTTTATATTTCCTAACTATGCGTCATTGGTTCTCAAAATCTTCTTCTCTAAATGTATACAAAGCAACGCTTGTCTATTAGCTTAGAAGTCTTAGAACCTAGACAACAAAGACTTTCTTTTATGAAAGTTTTACAATGACCTAGAAATCCTTTCACGGCCTTGAATCGTCATATAACAGAACGAATAGAGTTAATAGCAAAGGGAATTAACCAAAGATAGTCCAACGATAATTCGCAAAACAAAGCGAAAACAACAGAAGCTCGCGGAAAAACGAAAGAATGATGTCAGCATTCGCAAACCGTTCTACAGAGAGGGGCAACGAGATATTAAATTATTGTCTGGGAGATGCTAATAGGGCTATTAGTTAAAAGAAGGGGACCGGCAAAAACTCCGCATTACCATGCGATCCGTGCGACCAGGCTTGTCTTTAACAAATAGCATCTCATTTGGAATTTGTTTATGCTCTTTGTTTAATATCTGCCGGAATCATTTTGGTGGCTGATTACTAAAGTTCTACGAATTCAATATTGCCTTTCTATATATGATATATACTAGCGACCCGTCACTGCCTCGTACAAGTCAGTTTTGAGATTAAAATATAATATAAAATAGTTTTAGTTTAGTATTAACATATATATATATATATATATATATATATACATTCTAATGAACAAAGCAACCAAACATATGGTTTTATTTTTATGGTATTGATTGTACCTGTATGCTACGGCACAAATTATATTAAGTACTTTTACGCTAAGATTAACGTAAACCTGGCAACAAGAAACCTAAAACGACCGAAGTGAAACGATAGCTTACGAGTATATCCGCATGTTTATGTCGGGTATATTGCTACCTATAAATTACACAACAGATTCAAGGGTCTAATACAGTATAGAAGAGTACAACGCGAACTATATTTTATGTATGAGTATAGAGGTACCTACAACGTGACAAAACCGCGCGGGCGTACCTATGGCGATTTAACAAAAGAATAACACAGGCACATTAACAATGTTTGATTAGGGAAGTAATGATTAATTATTGCTTATATTTCATTAGAGGACCGGATCTCGTCTGCCCACTGAATATTTTCTGTACTAGTTAGTTTAACTGGGCTTAAAATTCTGACGAGCTATTGTTGCGATGCCAGCAATTTTTATTTGTGTAAAATAAAATGATTTTCTCTTACAGGCGCTCAGCTACCAAGTTTTAAAATATTTTTATGCATATAGTTCTCGATACTGCTTTCAGAGTTAAAATAATTTTATGAAATGCGGTTGTTTAATTTAGCCAGGCACCAGTTTGAACCACGGACCATGTGAAAATTAAGTGATTCTATATAAGATTTAGTTCTATTTCATGCAACAATGCCTTTCATTATGTGACAAGAATCATAAAGTACGTAATTTTTTATTGAATAATATGATAAGTAACATTGTTAATACGTGCATTTTTCAAAAAATGTTTGTTCAAATACATTATTTCAGCTAATTACTTAATAGGCAATACCAATACTTTCCTTAGAATTAACCGAGCACAAGTTTGCTTTGCTGGAGGCGACAAACGTGCACATGCGATTAATTGAATTTCTAATTAATTCCCTTTTTAAAGCGTAAAAAGTTAAATTATATAACATTTAGATGATTCTTAAATCTCTATAAAAGGAAGCCAACTGCTTCGCAACCGAGTTTTTGTTAACTTTTCAACTTGATCCATTTAAAATTGTCTTGAAGACTCGGACTGTTAAAGTGTTATAATTATAAACAAGTTAGTAACAGTTCTTACAAGTAATAAATGTATATATAAAGTTTTTTGTCTGCTATTCAAATCTGGTATCGCAAAGTGTTATGTTGTAAAAGAACATGACATATTTGTTTATATTTCACGAATTCTAAATCATTTTAAACTTCCTGCACAAAAAAATGAATGTCCGAAACCGGTGCCAAACTCGGGAAAATTACAGCCTCAAAATCGCATAATTTCACCGAATGAATAAAACTGAGGTAAAGCTTTTCACATCCATATTTTTTCCCTCGCACTCGACCTAACGGTCGAACGGGCGTGATTTTTATGTCACATTGAATTTTTACCACAAAAACGTACCTACATGTTGAAAATACGAACAAGCAGAATTTCGCAAATATTTCTGCACTTTGACATTGCACATCGAGTGCGATCGCTGTGGACGACTACTATCGAAACTACTCTTACATATCGACATATGCGTTCGAAATGATGGAATTTTGATAGTTGTAAGCTTTTATCTATAGAGCTACAAAGATATTTATGAAGACAAAATTGAAATAATGCTTTCTAGTCGCCGTGTAATGATAACCCACCGCCGTGTATAATATAGCAACCACCCTTGACTCCGTTCGCGTCGATATAATAAAATATAGACCATGTTACTTAGGGATAGTGTAACTTTCTAACGGTGAAAGAAGTTTAAGTCAAAATCTGATCTGTAGTTCCAGAGATTACCTACTACAAACATACATACAAAGAATTTTACCTTTTTAATACCTAAAACACAGATATTAGTAGGTATATATGTACATATGTGTATGGCTAATGTCAAAGCAGCGCCACCAATTATGCAGGCTCTTGTGTCACCATAGCTATAAGTTTATAAGAATCGGCGTGATTAAAAGCAAAATCGGTTGGGCTGTTTTTAATGAAATTGAGAGTAGTAGGTTATTCATCTAATGGTAAGCAATACGCCAGCCCATAACAGTTGCAGCACCACCCAGGACATTGTTATAGGTACAAAATCCTCCGTTACACTGCACTTCGCTCGATATTTATGCTGTTTGTGATTTACAAACAGAAATAATACTTACCTACATACCTGAACCTACACAAGAAACTTTGTGCAGTTGCGTCGTAATAAAAATGGTTAAGCCACGTTCAAGATCGACTGTCTGTTGTTACGCGCACAATGCATAAACATGCTTACTTACGAGTGCATCCTTGAACTCTACCTCAATATTATCTCAAAATAACTTTACACTTTCATGCGTTTGCGAACGATGGCGCCAACTTACCTAAAACAAAGAAAACAAAACATTAATACAATCAAGTACTTAATCGTCGAAAATTCAAACACAGTTTTGATCAACAGTTATGATTACAAATATATGCCTATAACACATGAATGAATAAACGTACATAATCACAACTGGGGGAGTTCTTTGCTTAGCAGTGGAACAGCTTAGGTTTGGTAAAAAATCTGTCGCGGGCCAGGATTCCCGGGTGTCAGAACAATTGAACAATGGACAACAGAGAAGATTTGAACAATTGCCATCATAGCAGAATAGTTAATTGCCGTGTGTAGATAGATAGATAGATAAACACTTTATTGTTAAAAAACCTTAAATATAGGTACATGAAAAACAAGTTAATTTCACAGTAATCAGCATAACAATAGGCGGTCTTATGTATATTAGGTACGTAGACATTTATGCAAACTTACATTGGTTTACTCTACGCATGAGTCAACTCTTCTAAACATAAAAAAGGGTGCTAAAACGTTGTAGGTGAAAATTCCAATTTTAACTGATGTGTCCGGAGAAAGATTTGTTATTTTGTAGTTTATTATGGTTACTCAAATAGTCGTGTTTCCTGTTTTCGCGTCGGCGTCGCTGGGTTATGCAATTTGACATGGTGCCAAACGCTGGGCGCTTCGCTACGCTCAGGTGTAGCTTGACCTCCATGACGCCTAGCTATTTGTTGACACCATGAGCAAGATAGGTGATAGGCGACTCATGGTCACGTGACCTCGGCAGTTGTATCACTAGGGATGCTGCTAATGACCAATTAGACTCCGACCAGCCGACCTTACCTGGAGTTCGATAAATGGGGCTGTGCAGTTTTTGTGCGACATGTCATGTATTTACATTTAATAGCTGCAGTCACTGAATCTTACTGACAAGGGTCTAGTATAGGGTCTTATTCTGGGTACAATTGCTTGCTACGTCGCTCCGACCCAGTGGGGTTTGATCTCCACAAAAATCTTTGCGTCGCGTTGCTACGTTTTTAGCTTACGTCTTTCTACTCTCATGTATGAATTTACAAATAAATAAATGAAAAGTTTTGTTTTGACTGAATATGTTATCTAATTGGTATTCACATATAAACCTGTGCGTGAAATCGATATGAGCCATAATTGATAAAAAAATTACGTATGAAATTACACTGATACAATTGATTGTTTCGGATTTCAGACCACATTGAATACATTGTGTCATTGTGGAAAGTAATTGTACAATCATAGGTTGAAACGGGATCAGAGGCCTATATTGGTGTCTATTTTGTGTTCAGTCTGGCTGGTGGGCGTCATCGTCATGACTAGTAACGTCACTTCCGTTGGGAGACCACAGAGCCGAAGCCGAGAGACGACATTGACGTTATGTTTGCGGGAACGACAAAGAATAATTTACTACTTCTTTCGTGATCTGAATGATTCCCTTATTTGTTAAGTAGGGGCCTATTAAACATAAATTTATTGCCAACTTTATTTTTATTTATGTCACGCACCGAGCCCTTTGACACGCATAAGGCAAATTACATTTGGAATGTGCGGGCAATGTAAATGTTTCAATATTGTCCAAAAGCCGAGGTCGCAACGTAATGTATTGGATACTACGGGAATCGAATGCGAATATCCAGGTAAACACGTATACGAGCGCGGTTTAACATTCGACCACTTTCGACCCGTATTTACCAAAGCAGATGCGGTAAAGAGCCGCGTTACAAAACATTGAATACATCGGCCGACGTTGGTAAATATGCCGGCCAACATTCGGTACCGAGATATCGAATGGAAATATGGAGAACCAGACGCACTCACCAAATTGGATATGTACAAATATGTAAACGTATTTTATTTTGTTAGAGTCAGAGGTAGGTACCAATTATACCGTAGGGATCTGGGTTGTACATAGATCAAGGTTTTCTTATAAAGTTTCTGATTTTCTAGATATAAAGAATTCTGGTTTGGGGCTCGTTAGGGGCACAAATGTGTGTGAGTGTTGGGTGTTTATTTTGTTACGATATTATGTATTAGGGGCACGTGGTGTAAAAATCGCTGAGCACGGCCATGGTCGTAATAACCCGTATAATGAATATTTTAATACTAAACATACCTCTAGAAAAACCTTAAGATTCCATTCCTAATGAACCATCAAATAAATGCAGATTTTGTGTCCTTAAGAAATCTGGATTATAAATTATGCTTAAGCATTATCGATCATTTTAAATTAAGTAATATTAATTGCAGCAATGTTAGAATAATTTACAAATTCTAATTTTATTACTTAAAATGTAATTTATGTTTTGTATGTAATTTATTTTTATAACATTATATTTTTATTAGCTGCGAAACTAATGCAAATTCTTTGCCAACAAATTATATATATAGGACCATGTTCTGGGTTAAAAAAACACTCCACCCTTTATTTTATATCGAATATTATGGGCAGTTAAAATGATTTCGGCGTCGGTTGACACACATCTGGGCCGCTCAAATAGAACCCGCTATTTTTGTCGGTCGCTCCGCTTAATGACTCGAGACGTTATTCATAGGAAAATTAAATTTAGCTTATTATTGCGTAATTTGAAAGCCATTTAAAACAACATAGGTTTTTGTAGAAGTCATTATGACGCGTTTGTGAAGTTTACGTTCATGAAATTTTCGTCAATGTAACTGTAAATACTCATCTTTTAGATCGCTGAAATTGCAATTTGAATAAATGAATATGAATATGAATTTCTTATTTTAAGCAAATTTCTACAATAATAAAGCATGTGTTTATATTTTTAATTACTACGTAATCTAATATAAATCTTTTTAACCGATTCAATACATCATTACATTGGGGATAAATGAAGATGTAATCTAAAACAAATTATTTTATAAATCAATTTTTATACAAATCGTCTACAAATTTGATACATGTAGAGAGAATTGAATTTTATTGTTAAAGGAGGAAACGTGAAAATTGCTTGGAGCCGTGAAGATGTAAACACATCCTCGCCAGAGTCGGATGGGATGAAAAATGTGATGAATGAACATATAAATAATCGCAGCGTCTGTTGCCAAGATTTTAATCTCGGAGATAACGTTGGTTAAACCTTAATACTTGCCGTTTTGTACATATTTCATGCAAAGAAAATATATGAACCCAAAGGCAACGGTTTAGCATGTTAAGGCGTTCGTATTTTAGCATTGAACCACAACTAAAAATGTTTTAAGCAGCGTCACATTAATATCCAAGGAACCAGATTGATCTATATCGATCACTTTTATTAAGAGAAAAATGCAAACTGAAAATGTTGCGGGCAGACCGATACTCATTCAATATTCAGTCTATGAATTGTTAACTAACGAACGGATATACTAGATATCACCAGCCGTTGAATGCAGGAAACCTATACGGAACCAGTGCTGAACTGCATTGCACGCATAACGCGAACAGAGCTAGATCGCCATTCATTCGATATACCGGCAAAGATTAGAATTACCGGTAGCTGGTAAGATCCATCGATCACTATGTTTGACATACGGGAGTTTATAATTTCAGATAGGTGATTTTATGTAGACGGCATGAAGTGTCGTTTCTCAAAGTTGGCAGTTTGTCTCATGAGGCTCAAAATTAACGATATATTTTGGTTAAATAAATTTTAGTTAAGGTTCTCTAGAAAATGTGAACAGAATTCGCATGAATGGTCGAAAATGAAAGTGTCGAAGTGCCGATGACATTTAGAAGGTCGCTGAAAAGACCTTGGCAAGGCTTACGCAGCAAATGGGTGAATCGTCGAAAAGGGGTGCTTTGTCCGCCATGGGTAGAGCTACCAATGATGATTTCACGCGGCCGGAATAAAGTGTCGGTTCCTCAAGGACGCAGTTCGTCTGCGGCTTCATAGTAAACGCTTTGTTTTGCGATAAACGCTAACGTGGTGTAAACGGCGGCATCGTACCGTTGTTTATAGCCGATGGTGTTCGTTCATAAGATGTGTAATGTTATAAAACGAATAGAACGTAAGGTCGCAGGGCATCTGGCGGTGAACGCACATGTGTTCGCTATTTTTATCGCGACTATTCAAATAACTGATATATCTAAAGCCAACAAAATTATGGATTGGAAACGCACAGTTATTTAACTTATTAACTATGATTTTTTTACTCGTACCAATATGAAAAGCAATGGCGGCGATAAAATTGTGTTAGAATGGATTCGTGGAAATAATTTTAGGATACAATGACCACTAATAACTCCTTAAGTTTAAACAAAGGTAACCTGAATTGCAGTTATATTAAATTGTGTTTAAGTAGGCGAGATAGTGGCCAAACATAGATCTATTGGGCGTAAAAAAAAAAGTTTCATCCATTAACCAAAGTTCAATACCAAATAACTAAAATCAAATTAAACATTTCCACTCCAGATTTATCGTATCATATATAATAGTAATTTAGGTCGTTTTGTTTGTACGATTTGTGTTGCGTCATTTCAGTTTAAATAACGTTCTGCTTAGAATTGTTTCTTGCCAGAAACTGACTTACCAATGACGGAAAATCTAATTTCATTGCCATTGTTTATTTGCAAGATTTTATTCTCATCAGAAGCATATTTACTTTGTACACTAACACTTTGTACATTTTTCAATATGTCTTATAAATGCGAATTTCTCTTAGTCATGTATTATGAAATTGTCAATTTGAAAACTCTACAAGATTCACTGGCGAGCTCATCATCAGGCCAGATAATTCGTTTCTTGTATCTGGTATTATTCAGCGTACCTATAATACCTGAATCAACAAGGAGTTACGGCTAGAATGCAGCTGACAGGCATCTATGTATCTGGATTGCCAATGAGACAATTATGCAACGTACTCGCAAGTCGAATACTGATACTCGAGTCTATCGAGATGTACCGGATAATTGGGTTCATTTGGGGTATGTTGTTTGGCGATAGGTTTATGTAGGAGGGATTTTTTGTTCTAACTTAAATAGCTGTCTATAATTAAAATAACTAAAATTTAGAATGCGTCTTCCAGGTATGGGTTAGTGAGAAGGTAGAAGGTGGTATTATGCGAGTGAAAATATAACCGTGACCGTGATCTCTATCAAGATTTACAGTTGAAAGGATTTTTAAAAGCCACAGAATCCATACCAATGACATTTATATTTATATAAGACTAGCTGTTGCCCGCGACTTTTTTTGTAGAGAGAAATGTCCCTACTTCGTTCGCGTCGACTACTTATATTTTTTAAAATTGGTAAATGGGCACTTGTTTGATGACATCTCACCTGATGGAAAGCGAAAATGGAGCATGGTTGCCCATGAGATGAGATGCCTATTCACTCTAGACTTTGTAGCTATTTGGAAACAAAAAGCTGGTAGAGCGTTCTACTCTTTAAGGAGTCCGCATGATGAAAGAATCTGCAAAACGCTTCGTACCGATCGGTGGGACATTAAGAACGTCCGGGGAAACGACTCTCCTCGCCTGCAAGTCCCTTAAGTGGAAATGAGAAGAAGGGATCGGTTAGTGCAATTCTTACCGAAGTGCTGTCGATAGAAGAGCGACAGACACCCAAGTTTCCGTCCGTGTTTAGAACTTGTCAGTTTCTTCTCCACCAGCACATTGTTATTTATAAAATTAATTGGGCAACGTTCTAATGATTCCCGAGCTGCCAGTTGGTATTCGGCTGACCTCACCCATAGATGGCTACAGTACTCCATACAGGATCGTATTTGTAGTTTAACACTCAAGCATTAATCCCTTTGTAGGGACACTTTTTTAGCCGAGTTACGTTGCACAATTTCGGAGTGGCCCAATTTTAAAGAAGCGTAATTTAACGTGCAATTGTTGTCGATGCGCCAATTTTTACGGGATTCACGCGGTCTAATGAATCGCCACCGATAGCAATGACAAAATTTTGTAGCATAGTAAGACAACAATTTATCTCCCTCTCGTCTGATACGTCCACGTCCTGTTCAAAGTTCTTCAAAGCATATAGGCGGAATATCTTCGGCAAGATGGTGTAGACACTTCTCCCACAGTTGCACGAAGCTCGAAAGCCCATAAAATACCAACACCCAGCAAACAAATGGCGCATACGTCGTGAAGTATCACGACTGCATTTGCTAGAATTTCATCCCAAATTTGGTCGTCATTCAGGAGGCGCCTTAATCTGCAGGCTGCATGGAATGTACGGCATTCAATACTATCGACTGTTCTGAGGAACGCAAATGAGGTAGCGCCGCTGACAGAAATCGTGTATTAGCAGCTGTAAATAGTAGCATGCTTTGTTACTCGTATTGACAGGACAGTGTATATTGTCCTGGTAAAGCATGCTTCTTAAAGACACTTGGTGCATGGACATATCGCGTCGTCATCTGTTAGATAGATCAATTTGTTTTTAGTTGAACAAAGGTACTTCGCCGTACATTTAAGTTTCTGCAGAATTATCCTCTTGGAAAAACTTTAAAAACGCTAGAAGCACATTTCTGACACACATACATATATACCACAGACTACCGTCTGGAGAGGGTCTTAAAAGGCTTTTGGACGGTTTGAGCCGGTTTGAGCCGGACGGTTGAAGCCAAAATTCGCCACACCGCTTCAGAGGTACCTACTGATATACCAATCATAAATCAGGTAACGTCGACCTAAGCGAATTGGAAAAGAAAAATATTTTAACATTATTCACTGGTCTGGTGCATTCCATAAAGTAATTTTATGGTTGCGAGTTTTAGCTTTACCGCCATCTACTTTCTATTGCAAAAACTAATTTTCAAGTGTTGAAAAAAAAACGCTGAAGTTATATTTCTACCATGATATTTTTCATGTAATTACAATTTCAACGCCATCTAGTTTCTATTGCATAAACTAATTTTCAAGTGTTGAAATAATTATACTTTCTTTCGTGTAAAGATTCCAAGTTATTTTGTAAGATTTCCTGAAAACGCTGAAATTATATTTCTACCATGATATTTTTTTATGTAATTATAATTTTACACCTATGTATTTCATTCATTTTCGTAGTCTACACAGCGTTTGAAAGTCAGACTAATTTTATATATTTTCTGTCGTCATTGCTTAAAAAAGGTAAATTTTGAAAAATGCTCGAACCCGTATTTATTAATTTGTAATTATAAGTATTCAGTCTGAGTTTTAAGATCCTAGGACAATCAAATAACTTTTTTCCATACTAACTTCACCCCCCATTTAACACCCCCATAAGTAGATTTTTCAAAATTTCGATAGCCTATATTAGAATCAGGATTTAATTAAACAAATTCCTGGAAATTTTATCAAAATCCGTTTAGTAGTTTTTAAGTTTAACGCTTTCAAACAAACAAACGGACAAACAAACAAAATTTTTAAAAACTGTTTAAATATGTTCAGTTACTCATTTTAAGTCACCCTGTTTGATTTTTTTTCGAATATCTTCCATGTACAGATTTTTTAGTTCTACGATTTTATTATATGTATAGATTTTTGTTGGGCGACCGAAAGTAAGATGGGTCCACGATGTAGCAATAATTTCGGGTCAAACATGGACAGGAGTGGCACAGGACCGAGGCGAATGGCATGATATGAGAGGGGCCTATATCCAGCAGTGGGACGTAGAAAACTGTGGGTGTTATAAATTACCAACGAATACATAATTATTATTCATTTCCAATTACGTAGGAGTATGTGTCACTGTTCAGCGAAGAAGTACTGCTTGCACTACTACTTTGATCTTTAATAAGAAATCTAACAGTGAATGCACGTAATGAGCAATGTTCAATGGCTCTGCTAACTAAAAGCCTCAATAATTACACACTATTTGACTGTATTGTTTTTTATAGATAGGCATAGTTACAAATAACAGAGAAAACGTTAAAGCTTTCGATTGCCTCGCTTTTAGTGAACTTGAAGCAAACAATAATAGTGGGTACAATGGGGCTTTTAGATAGACTGGGGCCTTTGTCTGCACGGGGAGGTACGCCTTTCTTTAAGTGCATTATTGCCTACGCCAATAAAGGAAATTTCACTGTCTGCCTACGTATCAAACTTTATTTTCCAATTGTTCGTTCCTATCAGATTATCCATAATTATTCATACAAAAAAACCGTGATTGCTTCAATTACAATCGTAACAGAATAGAAGAATTATTAACTCAAAACATTCTCCAAAGTATTTTTTTTCTAATGCTTTGCTGTTTACTACAGCACCTTTGACTTATTCGCAGACCGAGCGTCTACGTGCGCTTTGTCTCTGACAAACGAATTCTTTTGAAAATATTCAGTCAGCAATAAATCTCTAGAGAGCATGATAACGCCGCAATAAAAATATTGGAGAGTACGCGAAAGACGGGACACCAGTCAGTACTAATGCGAGTCGCATTCACATCACAAGAGAACTTTCATTGAGTTTAATTCGAGCGTATTTCTGCGTCAAAGATTTTTTTCCCCGGTGTAAATCTGAGCAGCGTAATGGGAAAAGTTGTAACAAGTATTCAGAACGTATTATGTGCCATTAATATTCTGACGAGTCGCCGACGTCGGCAACTCTATAAAAGTTCAATGAATGTTGCCCACGCTCTGGCGTAGGTTATAATTTTGACATCTTTATATCATTACGTATATAGGTACTATGTTGCGACGGCGTATGTGCGGCAAAAGTTACGTTTCATCATCATAAAAACCGTGATTTTATGTCTGAAAATGCGATGCGAATTGCTTATCAGTAGGTACAAGCTTATAATATAGCTGTAGGTATATCATCTCGTTATTATTATACTTTTATACTTCATCATACTACGTATGATACCTAACTTTCTCAGAATATCGATTGCTTTGGAGTTTGGAATAAGCAATTCAATAGGAAACCTTAAAACTGTAATTGAAAATGAATCTTAAGTATACGAAAAGCGCTGATCACAGCATCGCAAGGCAAAATACGTTTTTATTTGCGCCTTTTAGAGCGAGAAAAAAAGTTTTTCCACAAATGGAAACGTTTTCTTTTTAAAACCCCTATTGTTTGTGCAAGGGGTGACGGCGAATATTTTTTCGGCAAAGCAGAACCCTTTTCGCTGCGTTTTACTCAACAGTCTAGTGTTCCGTACTACCTAAAAATAAAAAAAACTTAATCATGAAGGCTTTATTATGGTTATTCAGATATTTAAAGATATTTGGGGAATAAGTCAAACCATATTTGCATAATTTTGAACAAGAAAAATATATTTGAAACGCGACATTTTGGTAGCTGTACGAATTTGTCTGCACAGGGTCATATGAATCATTTTTAGCAAAGCAATAAAATTGGGTAATAGTAGTCTATAATTATGCCTAATTTTAAATCGTTGTGTGCTTGTACCGCAGAAAGACCATACGTGTAAATTGTTGTTATCGGTGTTAAATAAATTTTTGAATAATATTTTGACCACAAAATAATACACGAATGTCGTCACGTCTTTAGCGCTGTGATAAAATTATCGAAATATCTCACGTCTGGATTACGTATGTGTGAGTCATTAGGATTGATATTCAAATTATGTTAAGTTGAGAATACTTAGCGGTTGTAAATACGAACGCATGCGACGTTGACAGATATTTGAAAAGTGTCTGTGCCTACGTATGTCAAGCTTATCTTTAGGCCTCTCACCCTCTCACCAAAGACGAAAGATAATATGAACTTCTTGCCTCTGACAAACTGCATTTTTTATCGCGATATTTAGGAATTACCCTTTGCAATAAAAACGATAATCCATATTCACAACGCGTAATATTGCACAATTTTGTCATAAACGAGCCGCCTACTTTCCAGATTACATCGATAGTAGAATGTTACAATGGTTCCATGTGTCTTAAAATTAGCTTTATTCAAACAGGATAATACGCATTTACATATACCTATCATTCTCTAAATAATTAGTTATTATCCGAAAAAAACTCTGAATAAGCTAATTTCTTAGTTTTACTCCCCGTACCGTATCTCTTTGGTGGTTTTACCTCAACGTCCCAAACTATGGAGCCTGGCAACGGTGCCACCGTTATGCCATCATTTAACCGTAATTTTACTTTGTTTAGTTAACTGCCAGCCACCGCGGTTAATATAATGTTAATTATTTTCTAAGATGTTTTATCAAAGTTACTTCAAAATGTTATTAATTTCCTTATCTAATGTCAAATCTATTATTTAACGAGGTCATTGGATTATGCCATTAACGAGATGTCGCCTACATTGAAGCAATTTTATGACGCGGCCCTTGGAGACGAGCCTTGGGTATGAGCGGGTGTAGTGGGTAACCCTGATTCCGGATTTACGACATATCCATTGGTGACAAACTAGCAGCACCCACTGGGGAAATTATGAGTCTGTTGTATGGAATTCCTAATTTTCGTATATGTTATCGGAAACTAACATGGATCAGGGGTCCAGAAATATCTTGTAGCGAAACAATATCATCATCATCAGCCTATTGTGTTCCCACTGCTGGGACTCGGGCCTTCCCTCGTAGAGAGAGCATGGCCCAGAATCCACCACGCTGGCCCTGTGGGGGTTGGTGGATGTCACATGTCCTTGAATTTTTGTTATAAATTCTTGGACATGCCGTTTTCCTCACGATGTTTTCCTTCGCCGTTTTTAGATATACAAATGCAAAAATAATAACGCAATGATATTTGTGGTGTAAACATACCTAAAAAAATTACAAATACCTACTTAATCCTGTTAAATACTGAAATAAGGAATGGAAGTTGTTTCATAGGCAAAGGTTAATTACTTTTGCCTATGAAACAACTTCATTAGCTCAATCTAAATACTTTGTCGCATTGAGGTAAAGAATTTGATAATATTCAAAGCTTATAACAGGAAGTGCATGGTTTTATCGTTATCACATGACGTAATGTTTACATGTTCCCACGTGGTATCCGAGGCCCCACACAGCTCACGGCAGCATGTGTACGGCAGGGTTAAACACGTGTTCACGGATTTATTCAAAGCGTAACTCAAATGTAACAAAAGTACTGTGCGCTACGATTTAACGTTCATATTTTAGCACGGTCACTTTTTCAGCTGGCGAAAGTATCTTGTTTATTTATACCGTAAATATGTGTAACATAAAAGTAACGACGCCGCTATCAAGTTCGTGAATAAAGGGCGTGACAATTATTTCCCAAATAAAATTAAGACCGCGGTTAACCGCCTGAATAATGTTACAATATGCCAGAATGCCCGCTCATATCACGCATATGCCGATATGGACCGTATTTCATTAGCCAAAAGGGATATTGTACCGTTTTCTATTCGGGCGTGTATTACCGAGAAATTCCGCCGTGTCAGCAGTAACATGAAGGGACTAATGCTCGTTTTATGACTTTGCCCTTTTTATGGATATTTCGGATATGATTGTCGACACTCGTAAAAGGAGTTGTCTTATAAACGTCGCCGTGTAACTCAGCAGTTACGGTATTATTCCAGAATTTGTCTCATGAATTTCGTTTACGATATTACACATCATCACGGGACATGAATATAACATGACAAGTCTTAATGAATATAACGCTTACCTAGATCAGGATTAAAGTTTGAACACAAACTGATGATTTAGTTCGAGACAACTGCAAACATTTCACAATCAATTAGTAGTTAAGTAGTAGTTAGTTGGAACTCGAAACAGGCACAAACCAAATCGAAAAGAACAAACGAAACGATTCACAATGTTAATGTTCATTCCATACAACACTGAGCGGTACATGGAGGGATCGAATGAAATATTTCAGGTGTTTTCTAATTAGCATAAGCACGGTAGGTGGCCTGTGAAGGCTGACTCATACCATTCTTATGTTAATAGTAAATATTGTTTTACTTATTGTATGAAATGTTTAATTTATTGGACATTCTTATGCCTTGTACCTAGAAATGAACGCTGGTTTTAATTAAAATACCTTGTACGGCGTATTTATATAACCAGTCTGATTTACTGTGTCAAATATGTATTACTTATCTGCACAATAATTTATACTAATAACTTTACGGAGATAAAAAACAGGTTGAATTGAATTGTTTCTACTTCGTACATAATTGTTTGGTTTTCCTTAAGTATATCAAGGACTTTTTATTTGAATTTTAAAATTGAACAAGTTTGTGCTTATTATTCAAAAGGCACATTTAAACTAAATATAAATAAAATTGGTATTGGGAAATCGTAATTAGCCCTTTCGACTCTTTAGCGTCGATATTAATCAAGGCACGAGAACATCCAAAGCAGAACAAAGCATCAGATACGTTATCAAACGGTATGTCAATGTCAATACGGCATCAGGGACACACAAGTTACCTGGCGAGGTCGAGCGCGCCTTGAACGACGGAGCGATCATGACGACCTCTGGAACACCACAATTAGAATCAAACACCCTATATAAAAGTGTTATTTTTACATTGTAGAGAAAAAATACTAATTTGAAGATGTCACAAAAACTGACACAGACTACTGGAACAGATATTTAGTCTGGATGGCACTGTAATTGTTACGGCCAAGCGTAGAGCTTACCATCAGGTGAACGACTTGGTCGAGTCATGGCTCAATTATATAAAAAACTGACCATTGAGCTACGACTAAATGACAACTATAATTTGTACTAAATAACTATTATTTGTACTATGTTATAAAATCCTGTATAACTTATAACTTAACAATAACAAAATAACAGTCAGTCCTTATCCACCCACTACTGCTGGCTATAATGGACCGACTCTATGTATTATAACTCGTACTATGTAGTACTCTAGAATAGATAATAGTACTACATAGTAGTACTCTACTAAGTCACTTTTCCACCCTATTGCTAGTTTCATCGCCTTCTGACATAAGCTCATAAGATATTGCAGAAGTTAAGTCTGTTGTTTATATATTATAAAGTAACTACGAGTTCGCGGTTCGCGACTGTGCTTTGTAAACTTGTTTGAGGTCATCTTCAGAGTTATTTGAAGTGATGTTTACGACGGAAAGTCTAAGCTAACATACATAAGTACTGTATAGTGTATAACTAAATACTCTTGACATAGAACGTTTTGTACTATAGTTTTGGAAGCTAAGTTTAGTTCAAATTCAGGGCAAGTCAGAGACTCATGATTTATAAACTGTTTCAGTAAATTTTTCATCATTAGCTTTCTTGAGTAGACATATCGTAGACTGACTACATAGCTATAAATATTCTCGATGATGAGTTAAATGGGAGTAAAGAGGATGTTACAACACGTTGAAACTAAAATTAAGTTCGGTTCTTTCGGCACCCGCCAGTTGGCAACGTAAACAAAGAGTTACTCACGGTGCTAATTATACTGCGATAATTAAATAATACAAGTAGAGAAACACAGGGCGAATAATCTCTTTACTACTCAGAGTAGTGGAAGATCTGGGGACATTTTTAAGGTTTCCAGCAATTTTCAGGTCCGCAGTATATTTAGGACGAGTTTACTCTATTGCACCATTACACATCGTCACAAAATTTATGATATACATACATGCTCTCTAATGACATCGTGTCATATAAATCTAGTTCAAAATAAGACATTCACAGGAACAAAGAGGGAATAAAAATGGGAAAACTTAACAGCGATTGCATATACGATAAAACGAATGAAATTTCTTCGCAATTTAACAGGAATAAAAGACTATTCCATTTGCAGTAAAGTAGTGTACCGGTGTAATATTTCAATATCTACAATCGGATAGCAATAGGACTTAATTCATGTATTGATATCAAAGCTGATAAAGAGCTTCTAAAAATATTAACGTTATGATTTTAAGAACGACGGAAATATTACATATTCTTCAAACAAAAACTCGATACATGTAAGTGCAAACTCTACGGTTAGCGCTTGTTTATAAAACAAAACAGCCTAGAACTTGAAATGTAGAAGCATACCTACATAACTAAGATAAATTCCAAACAGAGTTTCAATTTTTCAAACTTTTAATTGTTGCTATCGCTACGGTATTACGAACAAGTGAGCCTTATCTGCCTGCGACGTATAACAATAACTCAAGAAACGTTAGTGGTTGAAAACGATAACGTAACGTAAACTATCGGGGTTAAGGTGAAGGATGTGGGTCAGCCCGGCAAGTCCGGCGCGAGCGTCATACGAACGGTGCTAAACCAATATTGAATTAACGCGCTCGGAATAATTGTGGAGAAAGCTTTGTGCCACTAGGCACTGCTTTAGGCACGTGTACTGCTATTTGTCATTTATTTAGATGCTACCGAATTTGGAACGTTATACAGTATGCCCGACGATCAATATTTGACCGCTTAACTACTCATAGTATACCTAATTTGCTACTACAGTTAATTTTTACAATGGCAGAAAAATAGAATCGTGTCATCCAGGTGTCATTCGTCTCTGACAGGCTTAAGAATAGCTTCTGTTGTTCTACTTCAAATATTCGACAGTGAAACTTTCATTATAATTTATCATCAACAAATCCTATTGTGGCTAACGAAGCGAAAAATACAGAACTTCTTTAAAACAAGTAATAATTTATCATAATCAAAGAAAATTTAATGGAAAGACACCTCGTATAAAATAAAAGACGGGTTGGGAAATACCGTCCATCATTTTTCTAAATGAGTTATAGCTTTGGAACGGCCCGTTAAGCCCAACCTGAAAAAGTTTCGTACTAAGTCAACGACCTTTCACATTTATTGCCAGCAGTAAAGCCTCCAACCGTTTCAAGAGACACGTAAAGGACACTTAGAAGCAAACAAATTAAAATACCTTCAGTCAGCCCTATAATCCTGAGCCTATAATTTGGTCTCCCGCTTCGTGACACGTCGTCGCTTGCTGCTAAAAGAAGCAAACATTAGGTGCCTCCGGAATAAAGATTATCATTCTCCCTGCGCTGTCAAAACGTGTGATTTCGACAGACCAGACATTGGCTCAAGCTTAGAAATCTACGCCTCCATGCATACAATCCGACGTTTGAAAAGGGAATCGAACGCACAGACCACTATAATCCTTTGGACTAACAATCCTAGAACCATGCTAGAGTGGAATATGAAAGGTAAAGCTTGCCTGTGTTGCCATTGGCAGCGGTTGGTCCGTGAAATCGAATTGGCTTACAGTCAGAGACGAAAATAAGTAGCTATACGAGTAACATCGTGTTCGGTGAAATGGGAACCCAAGGCTTAAATGCAGGTGTGAGCTAATGAATCAGCTATGAATCTGTTTTGAATGTGCAGCAAGTTGTGAGAATCCGAACACACAAGTTGCACGGAGGCAGGCCGCGTGCCCACGTTAATGGGAATAAGGAATGCCTTCATGATGCTCACTGTTGCAATCGCAGAATAGTGCCTAGGATTTCTCACTGCAGAATTAACAGAAATCAGGCACATTAAGTGATACATTTAGTGATGTTTAAATTACGTATCTGTTACCGACTTGAGATATCCATAAAACTGTGGTCACATTTACGTCACAGAAAATTATTATACCCCGCTAAAGTCTTACAAACATCTATGCATGTTACGAATTCATTACTATTTAAAACAACAACAAATGCCAAGTTGTCATTCAAGTGCGATATTGGACTTTACGGTACGTAAAGTTACATCTCTTATCTCCTCATCATCAAAGTCCATTGTCGCCGTTTAATAGAGTCGTATATCACTGTTAGGGCGGGTCCTCACTCGCCACACATGACTGGCGCAGGCGCAAATAGAGCCCAGATCCTGTGCACTGTGTGAACCGGCCGCGCCCGGTATCGCACAATCAAACTATCCGACTGTCTGATGCCTTTATGTTCTTAAATCGCCCTTTAATAGAAGACTATCGCTCCACTTCAATATACCGTGTGAATACAGAGTCATTGACTCTATGATCTATTTCACTTATATCTGCAAATAATTGGTTTTCCGTGTTCGATTGTTTGCTTTATCTATCGATTTTGTATTGTAAATGAGTTTTTAATTCGAGTCGTGTTTAGGATAAAGACCGCAAGATATTAACTATAATGACGCAGATATCGAGGTTATGTTTGAATATATTAACAATGTCTTAAAATGTTCAATTAATACTAAATACAAGTATGACACACTTTATTTAATATTTTTCTAGACAACAGTGAATCAATCAATGTTATGTATAAACGAAAACGTCTAGCCAAGTACATATAGTCATAACATAACCCAATAATGAATATTCAAACGTTTACCTAATGTTATAACTTATAATATAAGTCTATCGACTAAAAACAAACTGATAAAATCTTCCTAACGCTTTAGACCGACTTTGTACATCTAGCTACTGCTCGATATGGGATTGGCTTCTTTGATATTATTTCGCAAACAAAGTCTTTTGGCGTAATACAAAAGGCAAAAGGATACACAGGAGTACGGACGAACTATTCGAAATCCGAGGAAAGCAATTTTACCAGCACTAACGTACTAGGGAACGTTTCGAACAATGCTTGTACCTGCGTTCCAGATCCGTGCACGTAAAAAAGACACAAATCAGTAAGAGCAATTCACTGTAATCCCTAGAAGAGAGCTAAATCTTCTGTAAATCTTGCTGATACATTACGGATTTTATGATATCTACAGAAACATCTCATCGATACCTTCGGACCAGCGTTTTAATATCAGATAGCAGAGAAGTACATTAAACGGTTTATAGCGAGTATCTACTCGAAGTTTAACGATCCATATATTTAAATCATGGATTTACATAATATTACATCTACCCTAGTCATTGTGACTCACTCCATTGATAGAGTATTTGCGGATGCAAGTAGTGCAGGTTAAAGTCATAGAACAATGACGTTAGTTCGGTTTGCGTTTTGATGAATGATTGCTGACTCATTAGAAATGGGCTGGATTAAGGAAACAGTAAAGTAAGCAGAGACAGTGTAAGAATTAGGTGATTCTCGAGCGGCCCCTGACATTGCGAAGTTAAATGCCTCAGCCATTACATTTTAACTGCTTATAAGACACACAGCAAATTGACAGCAAATGTTAATTCAATAAGTTCTAATCCTGATGCATAGTTATATTAATTTTGCCATATCATTGCTAAAGCTTTAAGATCATATAATCGCTTTGAGTGATAAGACCGCCCATTGTTACACCATTGTAAACATTTAACTTGTACTTAATTTATATGTTTAAGGTAAATAATAAAGTGTTTATCTATCTATCTATCTATCTATACTTTAAAGACTGCGATTAAGACATAACTTCTGTCACATTACAGTGAAAGCAAACTAGCAAATGAGTGGATATTGATTTCACGAATTAAATATTTCTTAATAAGTCACAAGACTTGTCAACTTGAAGTCAAAGTAATTTATTATTCTTTCTGGGAATTTACAAGGAAAACCTGGAAATGTCAATTGGGACCCTAACTTCACACTCACGCTTTGCACTACAAAAAGCAGTTCAAAGCTCATTTCAGGTTTTCCCGAAGCACTCCGCAGCAAAATGTAAAATTGAATTAGTACGTGATATTTCGAAGTTAGACAGCGTTACTCTCTCTAGCTGGTCTCATTTCGAGAGTGTTTTCCTAATGACACTGATGTGCACTGATACTTACATGAAAACGTTAATTATTTTCTGATAGAAAGATTAGACATGACTGATTGGAATTACAACGCGAACGTCGCATTCATCAGACTTTCAGTAACAAATTTCCTCTTGCAGGATAAACTGTTATAATAAACTACTTTGTTTTTCGTGCATGCATGAAATTCCGTAGGAAATATAAACCGTTAAGCTCTCAAAATCCCTGCGTGCAGGTAATATGCGAACCTGTATGTAAATGGGTGAAGCGTTCAACTTTCCGCTTTTATTGACTCGCAAACAAATAAGCTGAAATTAAAATACTCATCTTCTCTCAGAACAAACAACAGCAGTTACAACCCAACAAGCACCGAGCAGAAGCCGACGTGAAATAAAGTTGACTCTCAACTTCTCAATCAAAAGTTCATTTTTAAACAAGACCTAAAACCATTTGCCAAAGTTACTGATGACCCACCAACGTATTTCGTATTTATTATTCATCAAATGAATAATTTGTCTCTCACGTAACATTTTAATATTTTATGAGCGCTTTCGAATGACGGAAATGAAGTGAAAACCTTTACTTCTTCGAAGTTAAGTTGTAGAACTGCACAGTTAAAGTAATTTCCAATAATTTTACCCAGGTTGCTATATGAAAATCGCTGAATGAAAATTCAAACGTTGTTGCAGCTTATTACCTATTACAAGCTATGCATTAGTGCTTATTCAATACTGGTTTTACCTAGCCAATAATATTACATGGAGAGTACACAGAGTAGACACTAAGTTGCACACTGTTGCCATAAATGGTGTCTCAAAGGACCGTGGTGCGTCGATTTATGACTGCAAAGTAAGCGTGAAAATTGATTTCGAGATTTCACGGGTCGGTCGCATTGACCTCAATGCGGGTATTTGTAGGGTTAATAGAATTTATTGGCGTGAAAAGAAAGGTTTTGATGGTTTCAACATTTTTATGACCCTTACATTATGTTTGCCTTTATACCTTCGAGTTAGCTATAGATGTATAAAGTACAGAAGTATGATACATCGTAATGGTTTTTCCTCTTACGCGTAGGTACGATATATACCTACATTGAAATGCCTATGCGAAGTGTACATATATCACAGGTGTAGGTAACCCCTTGTATACTACAGTTGATTTTAACTTTCTGTTTTTGTTATATTTTTGTGATATAACAATAAAGAGTATATAAATATATAAAATGTATATAGTATAATGTAATATCATTTTTTATAACTTTTACTACTTGAGTCAACGTAATCGTATTAATGGAAACATTGTGTTCCTTTACTCAAAATGTATATGCAGCTTAAAGAGTAGGTATTTATTTATTTCAATTTCATGTCATTTCGATATTCGACGATATAGTCATCATCATGCATTTTGATAGTAGATTGAATATAGGTACTTACGAGTTTATGGATATGGAGAGCTGATCAAATGTTTTGTCATATAAGAAACTAACATTTTATATTAAGATATATATATTTTTTACAAAGGTTTACACATGTTGGCTGGAGTGAATGAATAAATACATAACTACAAGGAATTTACCAGAGTCATTTTTAGTTATTTCTATAATAATAATAAAAACCAACTCCACAAATACCTCACGTAAAGATCACTAAAGATCAGGCATAGACCAGAGATTCTAAATCTATTCGAATTAGAAAATGAAAAATAATAAACCCCAATATCGATACCATACAATCCTGACCCCTAACTAGGACTCCCATGTATCTATGCAAAAAACTACGCATGTATCTAGCCAGTTATATGAAAAATCTCACATAATAATGGATCGAGATTGATATCGGTACTGGTCAATATCCTATTAATCACGGAACATAATACTGTACTCAGTACTGATTAAGTGTAGCGAGGGATTATCGTCTAATATAATAGCCCACCTCGGGGCGTAGCCCGAGACTTAGTCCCTGACCTGAATGGGGCTCGGCCTGCGCCTGTTTATGACTTCGATCTAAGTGTATTGTGAGAAATAACAAAAGACGATTAAATTTTAGGTCCCCACGCAAGTTTTCTATTGTATAGGCATAGAAAAGTTTGAATTTAATAGTGTCTTTCTTTCTACGCATCTCTTACTTTGACAATCATATTAATTGAATATGAAGTTAGTCAAGATAGGATTTGCCATTTAAAATACCGGAAAATAGATTGAGCAATGTTAAAACTAGATCTTGAAATTCCTGTTGGTAAACTCTAACTACGAACATAAAAAGAAGTGAGATAAAAGCAACTAGCTAAACTTTAATTGGATTAGAGTCAAAGAAAAGTAACTGGGCATTCCTAGACACAATGCTACGAATATCTAAGTAGACGAAATGAGACTATTTAAAATTCCAACTCGGTAAATAATATTAAGTGAAATATAAATTGTACTCTAATTAACTTTAAAAGGATTTTTCTAATTTAATTTAATTTGATTACTTAACTAGAATGGGTATGATACGACTACGCCCCTAATTTGTCGGCAGTAACGCAGTGTATCTAATTTAAATATTCACCTTTTGGCCCGAATAGAAACACGGCTGTTGCTCTGCCTGCTAATGAACATTAATTTCCCAAATGGAAACCGTCGAACAACACACGAGCATTCCTATTATTTGTCCGATTGGTCGATTGTACTAATTAACCAATATTTGACCATTGTGCATTATTTTGTTGTTGTCATTGAAAATGTTGTCAATAATTTTATTCGCGTTTATGCAAATGCCCATCAAACAGTCTCGATCAAACATACATTAATTCACGAAAATAGGCACAGAGAGAGCAAAATCATTGTATTGGAAATTTCTGGAGGCTTAAAACAGCTTTCAATCAATGACGGAAAATACAGCTTCGTCAATTAAGTCCGAACCGAATAAACAGTGGGGAGGTCACGTATTCTGTCGGATTAAAGAACCAAAGACAATATTAGCGCCTGGTTTCTAGTGCAAACAGATTGTACGGAGAGTATGCTCTCTATAAAGCAGTTGAGCCTTGACCTGGGCTTCTTGGCTTTATAACTGCAACTGATCATCGCGCCCACATGGCGAGAAAATTGTGCATAATCACATAATAGCGATGATAGGTGGGAGAGGTAAAAGGGAACTAGCTCTACTAAATCTAGAGATGACATAAAAGTAGGTCTTTGCCAAGATGTGCTGCTTGGAATGAATGTGTTATGTATAGCACCAAAAGTATACAACAAAATACCATTAGCTATTCGCTCAAACAATAATCAAAATATTTAAAAAGTCTCGAAAATTTCTTATTAAAAAAAAAACTACACAGTTAATAAATTCCTATACGATAAAATCGTATGATTTCACAAATCAAAAATCAGTTTTTGCTGCTGTCTTTTTCTCAGTCTATTTTTAGAGATTAAATCTAAATATAGGATAAAGCAATGCCCGTATGCGACAATTTCAAACATTGACATAGTTACGAAATTGGTATGTCAGCTAGTGTTTCGCCGTTTCAAAGTTATAATTACGTTTCTGAGCCATTGCCTCACACTGTTCGTGTGCATACACCCATGTATGGTGTTAAGATTAGTCCCTATTGTTGTACATCTTCGAGAATGTGTACCTATGTATTATAATTATATGTAAACGGTACCATAGCTGACCTTTTATGTAAGTAGGTATGTATGACAAAATAAGTCAAAATACTTTTTCTGTAATAAATTTGATGACCTTTAAATAGAGTTGTTGAATAAATCAATTACGAGCGCAATCTTTTATCAATTTCATGCGAAGAAACGCGCGTGTAAAAAAGCCAGCTCATTTCAAGGAAATTACAATATTTATACAGATGTCAAATCCACCTTGAAATGAAAAACCGAAATTATCAATGGCTTTTGTAAAGTATGTGAATGTCGCCTAACTTGTTCGCAGGTAATTTGAGAAAAGGCAATTCAACAGGCAACTACTACGATAGGAAATCGAAACGTATCCTATTTTATAATACTTCCTTATACTTACTCGCCTACTTAACCAAAGACAAAACATTTTATCTAATCAAACAACTCAAACCAATAGACTAGTCATAATAACAGCAAACGCGTTGTGATATAAAGGATAATATCTAAATATGCCTAAGTACATATTAGGTCATGGGGGTGTAAAGGGGTGGCGGATAGAATCGTGAGGCGTATAGATAATATGCAGGGGAGGTGAGAACATAAACATGATTTGAATGTTCACGCAACAAAAAATGCTCCAATAGCGTTTTATGATTATATGTGTGCGCCCTTCATGGGCGCCGGCGCTGATGGCATGTCGTTTAACTGTGATAAAGGTAATCTGATATTCGTAGACGATACAGTATTGCAACATCTGTGTCGAATGTTTGAATCCCGCACAGTATTTGATGAGATAAAATTATGCAATAAGAAACATTGTTATTGTCATGACATGCCATATTAGGATCATGGTAATTGACGTTAGATAACTAGCCATACAATACATAATGAATTCATAACGACATCTTGCAGTAATGCGCTTGGTACATAGATTTAAGGTAAAGTGTATTACGTATATTATTATATCAAGTTTATAATCATAATTTTGTCACCGTAGCAAAAAAAAAACAGATAACTGGAGTCAAAATAGAAATGATAAAAAGATAAACATTACAATCAGTGCGGCCTTCGACACATTAATAATCATGGTGGTCATTTTATCTCCGCTCTCTGACAAAACAGCGGCCCTAATCATTAATTAACACCCTAGAATTACCTACTTACGTCAGTTTAAAACAATATTATCCCTTAGGTTTGCAATCCGATCACGCGCAGCACACACAGTGTCGAAGCTATACACATTAACTTATAGTTAAGGTAGAAACACTATAGTGTATATGTGTACACACCGTGTTGTGGTTGTATCAGCGTGACATTTCCCGGCGCGGCGCGGGTAGCGGCGAGCGTGACAGATGCTCGAGCGGAAAACTGTCGGGAAACGTGCGGGAAGGGAAACGCGGCGGCGAAGCGCGGGCGTGCGTCGAGCGGCGCGACCGACGTCGGACTGACTGCCGGTGATAACACCGCGACGCGATACCGCCGCGAGGAAAATGAAAAACAATAGAAAAGCGACGTGTTATGGTTATTTTCAAGAGATAACAGTAATGAGATGATACGGCATTTGATTTACAGGTAATTGAAGGAGGTGTTGCTACGGCGGTGTTTATTTTTCATTGCGTTGGCACGCACAGTTTATTTAGGTATTACGAGCAAAGGAAAATGATAGAGCTTATCGCGTTGTGTATAACCCAAAATAAAGGGTTTACGCACATTATACTTTTAGCTTGGTCCTGTCTATAAACTCAAAATGATGCTTTAAAAATAAAGTCCCAATGGACATTTCTGATGAGATGTTTTTCTGTTCAATCACAATTCAAAGATATAATATGTACAATAAGTACTGCAGAACGAACGCTAGCAAATAATTCATATCCAATTAAGTCTCGTATTCTTTACCTACTTATAAAACTACCTACGTCAACTCTCACAAAAGGTGCCTCTAGAGAACATGGAATGAATATTGGAACAAAATATATTATTTGTCCAAATTATTTGTGTAGTTGGTTCGTATATTAAAGAAATTCCCTTGACATTCGGCCGACGAGGGTAAGCAGAGTAAGCTAAACGAAAGGAATGGCAAGCAGAGCGCATACAGAGACGCAGAGTAGTCGTATTTTGTATAGGCGCCCTTAAATTCGCACGTCGCGTCGTTCGTCTCTACATGAAGGGCCCGAAATAAAGTGGGACCAAATATTTCTAAATAACCCGTATCCAGTTCGAGTTTGAACTACTCGAAAAACCCAATAGAATTTGTGGGAACTCTGATATTAGATTCAACAATAATAGAGAGAAGACGAGGGAACTAGAAACCAACAACAATTACGGAAAAACTGGATTGTTTTAATTGAACTTCATGCCTTCTTCATTTCACTAAACACTTTGAAGTATGGTGTATTTGTTGTTAGCCGAATCGAACTTCTTGTTAAAAGTGCACTTTGATAGAAAAGTTATTCATAAATGTAGGTATATAATTACTGTTGTGAACTCAATATTTACTTTTTTTTTTTTTGACGCCTAATAGATCTATGTTTGGCCACTATCTCGCCTGATGTGAAACGATGATGTGGCCTAAGATGGAGCACATAGATCTAGAGAGAGACGGCAGTTGAGCGGCTGCTCAGACCCGTCTCCCCGATGGTTCACCGAACATCATCCCGAAACACGACTAGGTCGCTCGACGGCATGGTTTTGTACTATAGAAAAACTCGGATCAGTTTCAGAAACTTAACATAAAAATAAAAGAAATTAAGTGTTGTCACGGGAGTTTCATTTAAGCTTAGCAGGGGCATTGTCTAACTCGAACACCGATCCCAATCGCTTTCACAGATATCTCGAGATCGGTATTAATTTGTTTGTGGAATTGTCTATCTTTTTTTTACTTAAAGTCCGCATCCCAATCCCTTGCCCAATCACGATCGCTAAAAAATTTGAAGGGTGCTAACGACTTTCAAGTTGAAATTGAAAGCGATCGGGATCGGTTTTAACGTAAGACGATCCACGGCCAGCCTTATTTTGGAGGTTTGGTGATGAGTATGTAAGTGACTGAATCGATGAGTGACAACCGTATTCATAAACAACACTTATCGAAATACTTGGCTAAGTAAGGTACAGCAACCAACATTAAACGCATGCGTGCAAATGTAGAGTTCTGTATCGTTACTGTGCCTTACCTAGTGAAATTTCGACATATTATGTTGTTCCTGAAAAAAATTGTGTCAGTCGTCAATTATTAATTGGGATTTCCCTACTAATATAATATTATAAACGCGAAAGTTTGTAAGAATGTATGTAAATTTGTTACTCTTTCACGCAAAAACTACTGAATGGATTTTAATGAAATTTGGTATGTAGGTACTTTAGGACTTGAAATGGCACATAGGCTACTTTTATCCCGGGAAACCGCGGATGGAACCGCGGGGCGCAGCTAGTACTTAATAGTTGGGATTTTGCTTAATTATTTCAATTTGTGAGAATATGAGATTACATCGAGTTCCCACAGTAGCGGAATTGATTGAACGGAGTTTACCAGTGGAAGCAGCAAAAGTTTAACATCGAAGCTTCGCATATCCGTATCGCCTGTTAGAATTCGTAACCCGAACCGTCTTCATCAACGATGCTGTATACAAACCAATCTACCGCATCCAGCTATCTATCGGCGAGAATCTATCTATTTGCGGATTGTGGGTTAAATTGGTTTCCTGTGCAAATGCTGAGACTACTCTCTACCTTGTACGGTCTGAGTGTATTCTTAGGAACCGAGTTAGGTCTCTTTCTGAACGTTGGCAAAGTTTTTTGTACGAGAATTCTAAATTGTGACTTTTGAAAAATCTCAACTATTTCGTGATTCTTTTTAGGTACATTCGGAATGTTTCTATAAAACTTGAGGATCCTGATAACAAAAATTATTTATTATTGTAACAGTATGTAGTAACATCATATACCTAAATGGCAAAATTCAGCAAAACCAAGTGAGACAATATCTTTCTCTCTTTCTCGTGTGAGTTTGTGGTTAACCCTGGTGTTGAAGTTAAAAGCTATCACTCAAGGGTTACCGACATGGCCTTACGACTGTTGTCCTATGTAATAACATATATCTGAATTCAGCCGAGCAGCTGGAACATAATATACTAAATGATGATGATAATGATCCCTACCTACTAATGAATATATAAATTTGCTACATTTCGAAACCTTGTCAACAAATTACCGAGATTATTGGAAAAACATTGTTCAATATATAGGAGTAGACGTAAATAAAAAATTTCTTGATCTTATGTTTAATTTCAAGACGATCTGTCAGTCTGTAGGCTTCAAATCTACATTCGTCATATCATCATCAGGCCATTATATTTACACTGCTGGGACACGGGCCTTCTCTTATAAAGACAGTATGGGCCAAAATCCACTAAGCACGGGTTGGTGAATGTCACATGTTTTTTTATTTTTTGTGATAAATTATTGGACATGCCGGTTTCCTCTCGTTCTATCAAATTCACAGTACAAACGATAAAGAATATATTTCTGCCTATAATTCCAACAGTAGATAGGACATCGGGATCAAACAAATTGGCCCATTATAATATCGGGCCGGCCAAATTAGCTTATCCAATATCGATGTCCCCTGACATCTGGTATTGCATTTCCACGGCAGCACGGCTAAATGAGCTGCATTATTCATTGGTCCGTTTGATTTCAGAACAATCGCTGAAAATAGATATCTATTGCTACTAATTTTATAGCTCTGAAAGTACCTATTTGTTTTGCTTTCAAAAGTACGAGTTACTTTAAGCTTTATTAAGCTCTAGAGCTTATCTAAAGATCTAAAGGTAGTTGTAGGAAAGCCGATGGTGCTATACTATGTTCATCGTTTATGATTCACACCTGAGCGTAAAATAGTGACTATTCAGATATTGTTATTAAATCAATTAGTATTATTTTCGAAATAAGTTGGTCTAATATGTGGTATTGCATTTCCACGGAGCAGCTGCTAAATTAGCTGCATTATTCATCCAGGCGTTTGATTTCAGACATTCGTGAATAATTCTATAATATATAATATAATATATAATAATAACTGCTCATGTTATTACTGTATTAGCTATAAATTATCAAATTCTATAGTATTAATCTACAGCTGTTAGTGAATTGATTAGTGCGAGTATATTAATCAAATAATTAACCGCGGTTTGGAAATAATGTAAAGTTTATATTATTGAAAAGCTGCACCCCGCGGCTTTACCTGCGGTTTTCCGGGATAAAAATTCTATGTCTTTTCAAAACCTTAAGTAGGTACCTATATACCAAAATTTCAATCAGATCCGTTCAGTAGTTTTATGAGTGAGTAACAAACATCCATCGATCTATCCACCCAACTTCACAAACATTTGCATTTATAATATTAGTTAGAATAGGAAATTCGTTTCAAAATTTTTATATTATTATGTACTAAAAACATAAAATAAAATGTTAGCTCTATACAGGCTACAAGTCGAGGGCGTATATTTATATTTTATACTCAACAATGACACCAATAGTGGTAACCTTGGTTCACTGTCGCCAGAATGAACTCATTCATAATGTTAGAATGTATAATGTAATTTGCATCCCAATGCGCCTCCGTGTCACCAGAGGTCACTCTGACTTTATTATATCACCCGACTAGAATTGACATAGAGACTAAACTATTATTCCATTTATAGCTAAAATAGACGTAAAGATCATTCTCATTTAACGCCTGCCCTGTAATCTCAGTTTTTATAGCCTCTCGTTATTGTCTGAAGTCCTTGTAAAACTAGCTGATTGCTTCGATTTCGAAAAGGTTATAAAATGAAAAATCATTTTAGCAAAGAATGGGTACAAATCTTATTTGCATTGGAGAACATTACTAAATATAATTTATTATAGCAAACCTTCAAATTACTACGCAGATCGCGCGGTGGCCTAGTGGATTTATGTGGACGAAATTCAACTAGATTAATCAAATTAAAAGATAAGAATATCATCTCGTTCCACACTTATAACTACAAGTAGTTCACAAAAGTTATCAAACTTAAACGTGCCACAACCGAGATTGGACAATCCACGAAAACAGTGGACGTAATCCTCTGAGCGCATTCAAAGCGTTAATACGATTTGATTATCTCGAGGTATTGTTTTGTTTGGGCGGGTAAGCCTCCAGGCGGCCGTCCAGGGGTGCGTGCTACCCGTTATTAATTTAACCACAACACTAATTAATCTTGCCCGATGCGGACTTTCCCACGGTGAGATTCGTGCGGATGTGGCGTTTGAGACCAATTCAGTCTGACTTACGCGATGCCGACTGTTGAAATGCTAAATTACATAATTGAAGACATTCGCCGTGATTCATAGCCAAGAGTTATGGCACGACACGTAATTAATATAACGAAAGGATGACACGTTCACAACCACTCCTAACAAAAATTTTGATATTTCACCAGATTAAGTTTTCCAATATTCAGTGGTAAATTGGTACTGAAGTGAGAAAGCTCTTAGTAAAGTTATTCGGTTTTAAAAAACTATTGTGCATACGTTATTTGTGTTTATATTTGAAGTTTGAATAACACAGTATACAAAATAGGTGTTTTAAAAAAAATCTAACAATAGGTAGTTTTGGCGTTTGTCGAATTTCTACTTTGAGGAAGGTGAAACCTTAAAGAGAGTTTCTAAGTATAATTCCAACAACATCAAAAATGAAGATAATGTAAACCAACTTTAAAGTAGCATGTGAAAGTATGCTTTACTGTTTATTAATTTCGAATTAATGAAAAATACGGTATCCATATTTTGAGAAACAATATGGACAAAGCATTTGAGGGTTAATAGGTACCAGGATGCTCTCGACATACTACGCTGGATCAATCAATTCAAAGATTGATTCAGGATAGAATGTCGTCCATCAATTTGGGTGGGCTATCGGTAAACGTAAACTATAGCCCATTTTGGTAACTGACTTTGAGGACAAGCGATTTTCACATAATATGGATTTAAGCAACAAAACTGAAGACACCATCAAGCGGGCGCCATAACTGTAAGATTAGGTTATATACTAGTATTACTTTACATGACAGTTTCCTGTTCTAAGGTAATATACTCGTAAGATAATAAGCAAGATCTCCGAAACGCAGGTCGTACATTTTTGTTAGGTGTACAGTCAAGCAATAAAATAAATAGACTTCTTTCCTTCCCATTGCCTCCCAAGACTGGAGGCCGCGGCCGAGGCTGCAATCGCATCTACATAAAATTATGTCACCACTATCATCAGGTCTAGGACAGAATGAGGAAGCATCGACTTTATGACGTTAGTTAATTACGTAAATTTTTATTTATACATTTTATTTATATGTTACATGTTTTAACGCCTGTCCCTGATAACAAGGGTCAAAGTAGGTAAGGATCTTTATATGCACTCTTTTGTTAAAATGCTCTACCTGGTAGAGCAGTAATGGTAGACTCTACCATTACTGTAGTATATATAACTAACACTAAACACTGTACAAAACTGTAGTATGTATATGAATTGTTTATTGCTTAGAGCTTTGTACAAGGCGTTGAGACTTTACATTCATGCATTATATTTATGTTGCCGGCGCGTTGCTTTTATTCAATAACATGTGTGACCAAAGTCTCTTTTCTAAAGCCGCGGTATGCACGCCTATAACGGTTTTCAAGAGAGTTGGTTCTGCAGAGGAGACCGTAGAAATTTCGTCAAGTAAACAAAGTTTCATTAGCCCGTGTGTGCCGAGGTTCATAAACCGAGCTTTGAAAGATGTGTGCCTTGTAGAGACACATAATTTACATTCTACGCAGTTTGCCTAGACCTGACTGCTACAATAGCACGAGTAGGTGATATTAAGTAAGTTTTTGGTGAGCAAATAGTTTGCCTCTATAGTATCTGTCAAACAGTCTGTAGGAATAGGTAAAAACAAACATTACATGGCAGATATTTTCATTTAATATTCCGAATTTTATCTATAATTCAAATAGTTTAGCAAGTTTTTGAGCGAATACACAGCTACATCTATGTAGCTCTAGTTTATTACTGGTTAATTAAGCTATTACTAAGAAAAATAATGTTACTGATTTAAACCATTGAATTCCGTGAAATACGCGTTATCGTAAGGAATTGCACTCGCGGTCGCGATGCCGATGGGTTAAGAAGAGGTGATGTTTATTGTTGCAAAGAGGTACTTGACCCGATTATATTTTTAAATATGTTCAAGTACACGCATGTTTAATTTTACATTCGTTCAGTGCAAATAAAATAACAAAACATCATTGCGTGCGTGATTTCGATTAGCAACATGTTACATTTATAAATCTCATACGGACTCATCACTTGTTAAATTGGCATAGGCATTTCATTCTTAAATCTTGCTCACGCGGTCTATTTTGGCATTCAATAGTGTAACAATGTAGGCTCATTTTAGAGCGGTGTCGTGCCAAAAAACTGTCATGTTCCAGAGAATATTTTTAACTATCGGATGTGGAATGAAATATCCGCTGCGGAAAAATCGAGCGCTTTGAGACATCTTGCGGGGATCTATGGAACTTGTGAGTTTACTTTCGTATAAGATAGATGGCGTTAACAGTCAGATTTGTGGTGAATATAGTTAATTTTTTTTTTTATAAGCATGACCGACAAAAATTTTATTAAAAAAATTACCTAACTCGTAAATATATTTTACAACAAGACGTCAGCGTTTCTTATCATTTTATACTACTTAATTAATAAAATCAAAAAGTAAAATGGTAAACTATTGCGTAAATTTAAAGTTTGTTTCGACATCAATCAAACATTATTTGTATATTTTATAATATTCAATCTATCGGAACGATTACTACGATTACGATATAATTAACTGCAATGCAGCAACCGATGACACCCAGATAGTGTCAATAATACTATACGAAATATGACTACTTCTGTGTCAGCACAGTAGAGCCCCCCATGTCGTTACTTCCGGTATCGAATCGCTTCCGGCGCGCCCGCGGTCTCTGACGCTACTCTTTGTTCGGGACCCTGACACGTCAAATCCCTGGACTCAGGTGACTAGCCACGCGGAAAATGGAACAAAGTTATGTACCATTGCACAGTTGTTAAGAATTTTGCATAGTTAGAGCTGCGTCTCACCACGCTTACGATATACAAAAGCCTCCGTTGCCGCATTATCTAAATTGGCTTTAGCAATCAATAAATAACAGAAAATAAAACGGAACCCAAACGTATACAAAAAATGCAACACCGGTCTATAGTGCACCAATCGTATAGGTACACATTGCACCATAGAGTGAGGCGACAGCCATGTAATATCGGCATGTCGTAAAATAAAAAAGTTGAATTTGAACGGAAGTTGAAAAACATATTTGCCGTTTTTCAAATTTCCTCGAGTCTGCATTTTCCAAGTTTACGACAAGTAAAAGCAGCCGATATTTCCGACGGAACACGTCTTGGCAATACATTAACGAAAGCTGATTCAAGATTCATAACTACTTACAAAACTCTGTGAGCTTGTAAGCATATATTTTGTCCGCACGTTAACGAGATTGCCGTGACAGTATATTTTCATAACGAAACACGGTATAAATCGATATTATCTCTCGTTAACTTAATAACAGCACATATCTAAAATTTTCCCATAAAGAGAAGGGGGATAATGTCTGATGTTAATTGAAATGCCATCATTGCCTCTGCACCACCGCCCGCTGGCCGGGTCGAGATTGGACAATTTAATTGACGGTGATTGATAAATTTAGATAGAGGTTATTGCCGAGCCCTCTCGGCTCCCGACGTCACCCTCAGTATAATTTTGTATATTACATACGGCACGAGCTATCGCCGAAAACTGGACAGGCATACCTGCGTTGTTAGGTAATTTCTTATTTATTTTTAACACTGACAGCTTCTAGACTTTACTTCTAAAATAATACGTGACGTAATCTAAACTATTAGAAGTCTTTGCATATCACACCTTCATTACATTGCTTATACATTTATTTCATGTTGCAAAATAACAAGATATGCGTTCGAGACTTTGAGTCACCAAAGGCCATTTAGCACAGATTTAGACGGTCCAAATATTTTCACGGACGTCGCACTTGCCTCTCTCGGCAGGCAAATTATTCTTGCGATATATCATGGAAACTGTATCCGTGGTCACATGGATAATGATATAATTGTTTACTGCAGTGCTATCGCAGAAAATGTGTGCGTTATCAGTTAAATTATATACTTGGTTAGATATTGGGCATTATTGCTAATTAGGTTTATTATTTTTGATTATATGCATTGCTGATGATGACGTAAAGAGCAGGTAGGAGTCTCTATATCGAGCTGCAATCATCTGTCGATCACCTATGCCAATGCTAGTTACAAAGCTAAACAACAGACCATTTGTGTGTAAATCATATTCACCGTATTCATGAAGTGCACATGACGTAACAACACTGTAGTTATAGCGCCAATGTCATGAATCTAAGCATGCATCTGCATGTTTAGAAATACAATTGAGCTATTATTTGATTTCACTTACACCGACATAAATTTCAAATTTCATATTAAAATTTCATTTATTTCAGGCATAACCCGTATTGTGCAAATTAAATAATCAAATAAACTAAAAGGAAATTACAATAAAATAGTTCATAAATTATGTCCATAAAAAAATACATTCATAAATTATGTCCGTAATTAAATACATTCATAGACCCTAACATCTTTTTTATAAGTACCTACCTAAGTTTTTAAACTGGAATGGTCACTAACGTAACACTATTATAGTCAATCTTAGAAACGGGATATAAGATAAAATCAGCGATAGTATTTTTTTCAAACCAGAACAGGTGACATAGTGGTCAAACGCAAGCAACTAACAAATAATAAAAAAAAAAACACATGTATATTTACGTCTTTCTGAACTAGCTTTAATTTAAATAGGTCAGAGCTGAAATGTAAAATTACGAATAATCTTGGCCAGTAGGAATACATTGCTAAATCTATATCTCATAAAACAATGGATACATTTCCTATAAAATCCATGCACACGTCAATTCCGCACATTCTAAAACATTCTAAATCGAACTAATGGAATGGAATACCAAATTTATTGGTAACATTACAAATGCATACGTTTCTAAAATGCTACTGATTCATTCTGAAAATTCCCATTCAGTAAATGGAAGATATTACTATTGTTCGGATAGGAGAACACATTTCAGTAAGAGATAGTACAAGTAGGTCAAAACTTACCTTTTACATTTTTTGATTACGTCGCCAATTTTGTTTTCGTTGATGGTAATTCCTGTTCGAACTGGGATCAATGATAATATAGGAATAACTGTTATTATTTTAATAAGCTAAAAAACTTTACAATCATGCGGCGGCATACACTAATGCTATACATACAGGCAAACAAATTAACAGTTACAGTCTCAATCAACACATTGTGAGTCTCATTTATTTCTTAGCAAACGTAGGAAATATTTTCCTACGGCTAACACTATTATAACCACTGCACACCAAATCATTACGTGCGGGGATGCCGGTCCACTCTTCGACTCACCGGAGCTGTCAGTCCTTTGCTCCTTCTCTTTCGCGGTGAAACGAACAAATTCTTGCAAATGGCGCGGCAAATTACCCACATCCTTTTCTTGGCCTCCTTCAATCACTTTTATTTTATGTTCTATCACTTTTGGTTCCCTATACACGTTGTTAGTATTGTTACCTAAATCCCTTTCGTCTTCGGTTTCAGGATCCTTAATGCCTAGTTTATCCCATCGTTCGCGAGCCTTAGAAATAAACTCCTTTTCTATGCGATTATTTATTTTTGCATCTAAAACATCTATTGATGGCATACTCTTAGATATTTTAGTGTTAGGTGTAGCCAGAGTATTTGTAATTTTGATAACTTTATGTTGCTTCCTCTCCTCGCGCTGAGCCATTTGAGTCACATATTCCGAATACATCTTTTCACGCAGTAATTCTTCCTGACTGCTTGAAAATAATGATGAGAGTCTTCCTTTCTCATGTTTACGGCTGACATTGGAGTGAATATTTTCTCTGTGTTCTGGAGCGCTCAAACTGGCGAAAAAATCTCTTCTTTTCGATACAAAATAATTATTGGAGTCCTTGACTCTTTCATCAATCACTTCTTTATCAGAAATTAAAGGAGCTCTAGGTCCCATTTTCTGGGGTGATGATGGTAGTGTTTTTTTTATAGATTCAAGTCGATGAATTTCAGCTTCTACTTCCTTTTCTTTTTGTCTTATGTATTCCATTTGCTGGTCGCATAAGTCTTTGGGCAATGAAGGCCTTCGTGGGGAACCTTCATTTATACTATCCCTGGTGTTTGTGTAGTATCTGTGCATATTTTGTATAGATGATATATCTTCCTCAATTTCTTTGTTTAAATGTCCTGTTGAAAAGTGAAAGAACTTACGTTCACTTTTCATGGAGCGCATTGAACTATCAGTAAAATCAGAACTTTCGTCACTTTCATAAAATGAAGATGCCATTTTCTTAGGTCTTGGGGGTGGTATAGGCCTAAACGTACTTGTATTAGACAAATTTTGGTTTCTATTATGATGCGGTGCTGTTGTAGTCTGTGACATCGTATATTTTTTCTCTAATTGGTCTAAACTAATATGTTTGTTATATGTGTTGATATTGCTTGTAACAGAAGGATCACATATGAGGGCTAACAAACGGCTTCCTGTTTGAGATTTGAAAGACACAATTGGAGAATCATCATTACCAGTTTCATCTTTTTGTTTATCATTGGTAAATTGTTTAGCATGGCCTCTACGATCAACATACTTTTTGTGAACGTCCGCGAGCTCACTAGCAGCTTCTTTAGATAGATCTGTATTCGTTTTCTCTATTAACATTTTTTGTGAAGGAGATAAACAAACATAAACTGGTTCCGTTTTTGTAGGTACGCCAGTCGAACCTTCCTCTTCTCGAGATTTCTTCTTCAGTGAAGAGTTACGAGGTTGAACTGGTGGAGGCACGGGTTCTTTAAATTTAGCCGGTAAAACTACATTTCTTATAGGAGTTACATCAGGTAGAGAGTAGGAGGGAATTTTATTGTCAGTGGTAGACTGTTCTAAATTATAGTATTTATTTTTTGATGCTGTATTATCGATAGTGTATGCTCCAGCAATATTTTGTATGCGTTTCGATACTGACGCAAGTTCTTCTAGAATTTTGTCACCAAAGGGAAACGCAGCGATTCTTTTGACACACAAATCTCGAAGATGCGACGGTCCTTTAGTGGCCACATCAACCTTGTCCTTAACTTCAGTTGTATCTCCTGCAACATGTTCAAATACATCTTTAACATGGCTACCAGCAGTCGCTGCTTCACTATTTTCTGTATATAATTTGTTGTTTTCAGAGGTTTCGTCAGGCAAAATGTTAGACACATCATTCAAGGAAGAAGAAGTAGGGTTATACTTTGCAGTGCATTGAGAAGAGCAAACGCTACTGGAGGAATCTTGACGGACAAACGCCTCGTTAGTATTTTCATTTATTTCGGAATCTGAAACTTCTTTTATCAGGTTATTTATTGCATCATTTAATTCACATTTTAGAACTTTTATTTCTAGATCATATTTATCATCAGTTTTCTGAGTGCTCTCTCCAATATTTTTACTGCTTGACAAATTCGTTAATTGTTCTTCATTACCTTGCAGAATGTTTTTCTCAACTTCTACTGATTCAACATCTTTAACATATAAATTCGTTTTTATATTATCTGTAGACAAAACTATTATTTCATGAGTGTTTTCAACAGATTTCGTATTCTTTTGTTCTTCAGTTTCATTTTTATAATCAACGCTAATTAAATGTTCGTTACTTTTATTGTCTTGTATTTTTTTTAGCTTATTTTGGTCATTAGTTTGCGAAATAAAAGTATTTTTAAGTAAATTTTCCGTGTCTGTAACTTCGATGGTAGGCGTTATCATACGTACTGATACGTCGGTTTCCATACCATCATCAGTTTCGTCTTCGTAATCGTGCAATGAGCTTGTACTACTGGAAGAATCAGTTAAGTACACTACTTCAGCACCAGTAATTTTTTGAACTGTTTGCACTGTCCAATCGCCTCTTGCCTCAGTAACTTCAGGTTCTAAAATTTTTGCCCCAACTAACATGCACTGTTGTGGAACCAAACGTCCAAAAGTCTTTTTGTGAAACGTGGTTTCGGTTCTTCTTGCCATTTTTTCTTGTGTTTTATTTTTATCTTCAAAAACATCATCTTCCAAATCTTCGTTGTCGCTTTTCTTATCACTTAAATATGATTGACGACGAGAAGATTTAGAGGAATCACCACTGCCTTCTTCGTCAATAACATCAAGTGTTCGAGGAGGACCAAGTCTCTGCAATCCAAAATCATCAGCTAATCCTTTTTTTCGTAATCTATGTTTGATTTCACGATTTATAATTTGTTCGATTTCTGCCTTTATTTCAACCGAATTAACATTTTCTGGGTTTGTTGATAAATCTAAAGTCCTTAAATAATTCCTCAAAGATGTTTCAACATCCGGAGTCAAGGAAATATTGATTTCTTGACATTGCGCTACATTGAGCGGTACTGTTGTAATTGATAATGTTCCAGTTGCAATATCATCTAAAGGGGGTAATTCAATATTTTGTAATTCATCAATTTTTTCCCATTCAATATCTGATTCAACATCAGACACTATAATATTACTTGTATCTACTAAAGATACTGTATTATCTTCCGTTACGTCGCCATCTTCTGTTACATCAACAATATTCGTAGTATCATCGTTATCTAAACTTTTACTTTTAATTTTGTTATTTAATTTTGGTTTATTTATAAAAGATTGCTCTGGAGATTCCACAATATACGTGTCAGATTCTTGCACTTCAATATTTCCATCTTCGACATTTTTCAATTGTGGAACAGAAAGTGGTAGTGTTTCAATAGCACGCGTACTGCTGTTGTTGTTAACATCTTCATTTACACAAACAACATCACATACAATCTCTGGAATATTTTCGTTTATTGCAGACACATTTTGATTTAAAGAGGTTTCGGCAACTACAGTCTCATAACTCTCTTCACATTCGGGTACTTTCTCATTATTATCGATTTGGGTACTACACGATTCTTCACTCTCTTTTTTAATCACTTCACTATTTTTATTATTGTTATCGGTACGATTGTTTTTATTCTTACGTTTGTTTTTGTTCTTACGACGTCTTTCAGGCATGGTTGAAATAAAGTCGCTACACTGTTATCACTAACTCAACGTAATCATTATCACAATCACACGTTCATTGAAAAGCGAGTCTACGCGTCTCACGACACCGGTGTCTATTGCGTAGGAGTGACGGCTCGGGCACGAGGCGTCCTAGCGTACGTCGGCACTAGGGTTTTCGTGTCGTTCGTGGATAAGGGCCCGCGGGACGGGGACGTCAGATTCGGGTTCGAGGTTAGCAATTGTGATTTTTCGGCGAGCGGACGCCGGCCGCGGCAGTCGTGCACTAGCGCGGCGATTTACTGATAATTATAAATGGATAGAAGTACGCGAGCGAGCGCTGTGGACTTTATTTTTACGCGGAGACGTGTACGCGAGTGGTGCGCGCGCGACGCCGGCACTCGGCCACGGAGGGAGCGCGCGCGCCGCCGCCACCGCGCCGGTCGCTGCTCCACACAGAGCCCGGCCGATTTATCATCGCGCACTATGTAAATCGCTAATTAATATTGCACACACGCACTTTCACCATTTTAGGGAGGAATAACGGGAAGGACTCTCAAATACAATGGCTTCTTAGTCTTATTAGGGTTTGAATGGACGCAAACAAAATTAGTTATTCTCGGTTCAAAACAATGAAGCATGCACATAAACATAAACTGTATAGAAGTGTGTGTCCTTACTTTACGTGTGCACAGATTTAGCTAGCGTCGTATTTTTGTGTGCTTAGCCGATAAAGTATAGCAATAGGTATTAACACGTAATAAAAACAAAACATGATCAGAATTATATCGGTTCGGTGGTAATATGCTTAGGTATACTTATACCTACCTAAAATACTATGTATATAATTTAACAAAAATAATAGTAATATTGTTTTTTTCCCCTAATATTACATATTAACAAGTTGATTATTATACTTGTTTTAAGGTCTTTCAATCAAGCTAGGCCAATGCTAAATGATAAGGAAATTAATACGATTTATCTTTTGATTATCTTGAGTAATATGAATAAAATGGGTTTATTTCAATGTCAATATAACAACACTATTTTCCTTTCTACAACATTCAGGAAACGGATGCAGAACTAATAATAATTTTAGTATTGACTATTCGTTGAACAGTTACTGTTATTCTGTGGTGAAGGATTTTTCGATCGACATTGCAAGCGACATATTAGTTTCGTAGCTGTGCTAATAACCTTATAGTTTTTTCTATGGGAAAACTACATTTTCTTTGCCATTCAATCAATAAATGACTGTAGTATAAACTAATCAACATCTATAGGATTTTTATAATCGGTACTCAGAAAGTTAGGTCTTACATAAATCAAGGAAGTAACTCACAAAAAGTTATCAAGGAACTTGGTGCAGTATTACGTCGGCACTGCCGCACTCAACTAGTTAAGAAAACCGGGATAAGTAACGCAACAGGGTGGGTGTGCTAAAAGTGGACTAACTAGCCTAGCTCACTGTACCTATAATCTAGACTTGCAGGCCATCTAGGCTGATTGACCACTTCCACTGGAGCGGCGCAGTTACGTTCAATCAAATGTTGGTATTTTATACGTAAGGATGCTGGACAGGGTCAAATGGAAATAGTACATGACGATACGTTGAGGATGAAAAATACAAAGCTAAGACAATTATTAAAAAAATTGAATGATTTTTGAGATAGCAATAGTACGTAAGCGACATGTAACTGACGTGGCTCATTACAATAGTCATCTTTGCTGAGGAAAACAATTAACCAAAGATTTTCATATGAAAAGTGTATATTTTAACAATGGATAAGTCAGTTACGTTAAAATAATTGACAGAACGTTTACGTATTTCATGGTCACCAGTAAAAGTGTGATACAAATTACTGAAATAAGAGGTAAGCAGCTAAATATGTTATTGTAGAGTGACTGGATGAGGTTAACAATTGCTTGAATAAATGGACGGCTATTATTTTATTAAATAACAGATCGCGCCCTAAGGCCTCACAATTTTCTGGGAAAAGTATCTTATTTATGTCATATTCAGAGATCTGAAATACCGACTAACAAAATATCACCAAAATCCGTTTAACAGTTTCTTCGTGATTAAGTAACAACCAGCGATACATCTTTTACTGGTGGTAGGTTTCTCGTATGCGAGAGGCCGTCTGGGTAGGTACCACCGCTTTGCCAGTTATCCAGCCGCCAAGCAGTAGTGCGCAAGCATTACTGTGTTCCGGTTTGAAGGGCATTGTAGCCAGCGAAATTACTGGGCATTATGAGACTCAACAGCTAATTGTCTCAGGGTGACGAGCGCAGTGCAGCGCCGCGCAGGATTTTGCAAAACAAAGTTCTGGGTGGTGCTATTATTGTTATGGGCTGGCGTATTGCTTACAAAACGGCAAACGACCAGCTCGCCTTGTCACTCAGTTACATAAAAAAAAATCTATCTTCACAAAGTTTCGCACTTATAGTATTAGCACATTAGGTCGGAAGAAGAGTAGGATTAATTTTAATTGTTTATTCTAAAGAATAGTGATTGGACATTTTTTTATACAATTCTTATCCTATGAAACCCATTGTCTTTAGACTAAGTAGCAAAATTACGTAGGTAGAATTGTAATTGCAACAAACGAACATAAATCCTCGACAGAGAGACGACGCTTTAAACCTTCGACCACATTAAAGAAAAATATAAAAGTTGTAACTCTAGAACTAAACCACCTAGTCTTGCTGATTTATTCTACTGGAACGAATCCTCGACGGTCTTGAATTTGTTCCAGCTTTCGGCTAAAGTAATCTTATATCCGGCATTACGTAGGTGCTTGAAACCTATCTGGCGTTACCTAACTACATAAAAAAATATAGTTTCCCCAAAATAAAGTCCGTTTTAGTGAAGGATGCACGTCTCTGAATGACGAACGTTAGGAGACGATGAGATAATGCGACTTAATTATAATTATTTTAATAGCTTACTGACGTGCTTAGAGCCGTAATAATATAAAGTGCTCTAACCTTTCTCATTAGTAAAAGTCGTAAATCGTAAAATTAGTTATCGATCTTTTTAAACCTGGAATTTACTTTGTCAACATATATTCGATCCCAAGGATCGAGTAACTACCATAAGGCAGGAATTTTAATGGACATATCCTAAAACCACTATTATAATCTACGTAAAAGTCTATATTAAGAAGATTGATTTCTGCCAATCACAACGATTCAGTCCCATTGTGACCACGGTCTGTGATGATTGGAATAGTCAAGGTTAGTGAAAATCGATGTTGTATATTTGGTTACGCGATTAAGGCCCGTCTCTCACTATAAATATGGACTCCGTGCTTAGGTGACGCGACGATGGGCTTAGAGTTTTAATGAGACTACCTATAGTTAGCCCTTTCGGTATGAACTTTTGTTAATTTTTTTATCCAAGCTAATATTATGAAACCAACATTTTGGTTTAATAGTAATAATAATCGCGAGAAATAAAAATTATAAATAGCTGAACTGATTTTGAAATAATTAGTTTAAGTTTCTTGAATTTACACAAAATTAAGCTTTGAGCAAATATCTCTAAAGGAAAAACACATGCGAAAACTAGTACGAATAAGTATAGAAAACTCTCCACGTGCAGTAGGTAAAGACCACTAAATTCGCCAAATTAATGGAAGATGGAAATAAAAAGGCCATACCATACAAAATAAAACACACGCAAACAAATAGGTCAAGACTTTCGATCTTGTGTTTAACGCGTTTAAATCTGGATTATACCGACGCTGATTCAAAACAACTGTATATTTTCAGTTTTAATTAATTTTGTTTTGTGTGCGAGTCGAGATTATTGACATATAATTTAAATGCTGTTAATGTCACTCACAATAGAAATAGAAGATAACATCTTTGCAGAGTCCATAGGTAACTTAAATGAAAAGCGTTCCAGATAGTTCTAAGAATAAATAAAATGTTTGCTTTTTGTAACATCTTGTAAATAACACTATGCAGTTTTATATATCCGTACAAATTCCAATGCGTTTTGCTAAGCGACAAATCGGCTACTTGCACGCACGACCTTCCAGAATATCCAGAAATATCCCACCCTCACCGACGACCGTCTCACTTTCTTTACGACAAAACGCCATTTCGATATTATTCGCGGAACAGTAGAATAACAAACAAATTGGAAATCTCTATGCATGACATAATCGCCTGGATAGATCCGGGCCAGTGTGCCAAAAGCGCCAGGCGTCGGTCGGACCGCCGCGCCGTCGACCGCCGAGACGTCGATTTTTTGGCACACTGTCAGAGGGTTAAAAGGTGAATGTGTCGACTGCATGCGTGAACTGATAAATAGTATTGTTTGAAAGCGCGTACGTATTTAGAAGCTGCAATAGGGACACTGACTAGGTCGTTCAGGGTTAAGCTTAGAAGGAACGTCTTTGGTATCTGAATGTTGGCTTCATACGTTTGAGATTCATAACTTCATAAGTAGTGGTGTTCCTTGATTGTTCGGTTTATATTCAAATCCGTTGTCGTTGTCATAGAAAAAAGATTTAAAGAAGGGAGGGATAGAATTCAAGAGTTAACACTAAGCACGGTAAACACGCTGTCACAAACAAGTAAACACAACAGTCAGGAATTAGGGACATCCGCAAACGGCCCCGTTGTATGCCAATCGGACAATTAACTTGCAAATATCTGTTAACTGGCAGCATAATGCATCTCAATCCTGTAATGAAGCATTAGCAAACTGGCTTTTAATATGACTTTTCTAACATTTAGAGGCCAACTTGGATTGTTTATAATTATACCCAGAGATCAGTTTCATTAGTACTATTTTGTTTCTATTGCTATATGTCAGATATTCACTCAGTGAAGAAGGAACCTATGGCGTATCTGCGCTAGCCCAGTGCAGACTGACATTTTTATGCAATTGAGTGACGAGACGAGCAGGTCGTTTGCCTCAAGTAACCTATAATAGTAATAATAATAAATAATAACGTTTATTGATAAAATAAATTGTTTCAACAATAAATTGGTTTGTTGGTTCTTAAACTAGGTTAAACTGTAGTTGATACATTTTATTTGTTTTTTGAGAAAAAACGTCATTTTCTAATTTATTTTTACAAAATATATTATAAATTTATCATATGAGGCAAAACATGAGTTTGTATATGAGTGAGAGGGTATGTGTCATGTGTGGTGTTAACTGATGTATTAAACATGAATTTAAGGTCATTTACGTCACTAGCTTTTCTTCGTTGTTTTGAGCCAATCGTGCTTTGATAGATCCGCTTTAATTCAGGAATGACCGCAGGGTAACTTGACATAACACAAGCGATCCAGGTCGCCGTATGACAATAGGGAATTTCACTTGCTAATACAAACTGACCGGCGGCATAATGTGTTGTTATCTTGTTCTTTGTGCCACGTGACACGATAGACAATCTAATTTTGACCAAAGGGATACGCTGAATAATCAGGTTAACGCGATTTTTATCTTTCTGTTGAAATAGTTCTGAAGTTATAATAAGTATGTGTGAGAATCATCTAGTTATGTTGCCTTTAAATTTGCATTATCTGCAGCTGCATAATTAAAGAGTCTGTTGTGGTGGTTATATTCAGGTTAAATCTTAGATACCATTATGAAAGTTATTAGTTAAGTATCAACATGAATTCAGTCATCGTCTCGTTATCATTATACACAAGATTTTATCTTGAATATCTACTAATACAAATTCAATCGCAGAAGATATTAGATGCATACAAAATGACCGGATGACCTTCGTGTTAGGTGCCAGGAATTTGAAGCATCTTGTGTCAACTAATTTTCGTACTCACTATGACATAATTTGGTCTAGATATTATAATGTTTATTTAAAGATTTCGATGTAGAGACGATATTGTCATCAATGAGTGTACATAAATATGTAGTGTAATAAAGAGAACCTATGTAAAATTCGCATTTGCAATTCTCCTTTGACTGAGTTCAAAGCAGTTTTAGAAAAAAAACTACAAAGCATACCATGGCGTATTCAATAAACGTAAGGTAACCCAAACCAACTCAGCAGATGTCAAGGTGTCGAGTTGTTCAAAAAACAAAGGGATTTTCAATTTCGAACAAAGAGTTCATTTTGGGTGGGTGCCGAAAAACAATGCGCCACAAAAATGTACACGTATAAAATGTGAAACAACATGTATAGTTCTAAGTATACTTATTACTTACGTTTTTGTGTGGGGCTCTGGACGACAGGAGTGGGTGTGCTGGGAGACTTCAGTGGCGGCTTGACTGTGACCACCTCGCATTCGCCGCTCTGCGTTTCCGCTGTAGGGAATAGGAAATGTTTAATATCTTCATCGTTTAATATCAGAACAACAATATGTTTCTGTCAAAATCAGTGAAGATGTTTTCAAGTTCATCAAGATTCAGCGCATTACTTATCTAGTCACTACACTAATGCCAAATAGTAGTTACCTAAGTATAGGATAGTTAACTTACTGCAGATAAGAGTCTAGATAGAACTATATAGATAGAGTTAAATCACAATGGTCCTTACGGACAGCGTAGTTAAGAAGTTACGGATATTTGCTCTACTTTGTTATAATACAACTAATAAAATAGGTATAGATAGACGGTAACGCTACGCTTTATTGTTACACAATAACCCAAAAACTATATAGTGAAAGTAAAACTAAAGTGTAACTATGGGCTTCCTAGCTTCAAGCGATCACTTTTAGACAATCTTTGTAGGGAGAGGATTAAAAGAAACTGTAAGGAACAGTGATGAAGATGAAGAACCTTTCCAAAGATGTAATGAATAATTAGGTAACAAAAAGGTTTAACCCCTAAACATCAAGTCACTTTTTAAACCTAATAACTCTATAAAGACAGAGTCAGACGTTAGAGTAGTTCAGATCCTTTTGACTAAATAACAAGTAAAAGCATCGTACAAAGTAGTCGAGTCCTAGAAACTGTTTTTGTAAATGTCGCAATGAGAAAAGAGCAAAGGTAAAAGGAGCGAAAACAAATATGAAGTCGCTTCTTTACAAACAATAAATTATTTGGGGGCAGGCGCCTGCTCCGACTGTCGCGCACTTTGTTTATATTTGTCTGACATCACGGCACGGACGAGGAGTCACAATATTAACGCCACTCTGTTTACTTACACTTGACTTTTCAAGGAAATTTCATATCGAATGTTCAAGAGAATTGTCTACATAAAGCAAATTTAAAGACTAGAGATCCAAAGCTTTAGAAAAATAAATTTTTCGCAAAGTTATAAGTCTGGGAGCTTTAATGCTTTAAGAAGTATTAATTGCTTTTTTTGTAGCTTATATTACAACCACACCTAATTTGAGAGAAGGTAACTAAACAATAAATACGAAACAAACTTAGAAAACGCTTCAACATCAATCAACATAAATAACCGCCCACGTTTACCCAGAACTGAGACAGTCACTTACCATAATTTCGGGCGGAGTAAAACGATACGATTGCGGAATAGCATTCGTGAAGATAGCTTACTGGCTAGTCTGCAGAAATTCAACTAATGAAATGTAATCGCCACAAAGCGGGAATAACGTTTTCCTATAGGTTAAAATTAGTCGGTTCCACTGAACCCGTTTTATAAGGGGGTTTGTTGTTGTAATCAGACTAGTGCACTTCCCGCCTTCCCGGCGGCGGCGTTCGGTTTGCGGACCGCTGACGACACGGGCGCGGACTAAATGCGAACTCTAGCTGCATCTGGTACCCACCAGGAAATGAGTTGATTGGACTTGGCACAGCTTTGTCTTTCTATTGACCTGCTCTATCTGCTTGCTAAATAAAACTTCCGACTCGGCATGTCCTACTTACTACAATATAAGTCTTGAGGTTTAATCTTACTCCAATTTAAGTCTTACAAATTTTTGTTGTAGAATAGGCACTATATGTAGAGTCTACTTTAGTTTTACTTCTCAATACAAGCCTTAGGTTTTTATGAGATTTTTATTCAGAGCGCACCCAAACAATATTGCTAATTTGTTACTGTCGGCGTCCACCAGGCGGTCGCCGAATGCCCTTAAATTTGTAAAGGACACCCTAACGACAAGTGAGAAAGTTTTATTTTTATTGAAATGGCTATCTAAAACAACACCTTCCCGGAGTAACTTTCATCCGTATTTTTCTCGCTCGATTGCTGATTAAGCTGAACGGCTCGTCTGCGTCTATCGTAAACAAATCCAATAAGCATCGAACGGAAATTTTAATAAGATTCAATAATTCAATGACCCTCGACAAAGCTCTGAGTTTATTTTTCGAGTAGCACGATTGACTGAGTGAGGATCGTAGTTACTTGGTCGTCCCACTTCGTTAGCTATGAAATCAAGCCGACACAAGTTCTGCTTGAGATGTTGAGAAAATTTACAAATAAAGCTCTTAAGGTCGTAACGGCAACACTTTGTTCCAATAAACAGATCATCTGCTGATGTTTACGACCGTAATTTGTTTCAGATTATATTGAGGAAAATTTTCTTCGATGAACATCTAAAAAACTCGGTTTCAACAAATTCTTGTTAGGGCAGTCAGCCAAAATATTGCATTTTCCGACCGTAGACAGTTGAAAAGTGATTAAAGGCTATTTCAAAATCACTTTCCTTTTAAATTGGCCGACCGAGATTTTCACAAAACTGAACTAAGTGGCAAAGAACGTTGCAATGCAATTAGTGTTCAAAAATAACACCGAAATTGACCTTTATCATCGACAAATTTTACTTACACAGGAATTGAAAACGCAATTAGTCGGAAGCTTCAGCGCGTGTCAAGTGGCGTCGGTGGTGTTAAGTTCACTTCACTAATAGATTAACCTTATAAACGCGACGCGGGTCAAGTGGCCGGCAGCGGCGGCCGGCGGAGGCCGGAGGGCAACTGTGACAGGGCGAGCGCCTACAATGGACACTTTCTGTATGTAAATCACAATAAAATACCCGCTTTGTACACACATTGCGACACGCTGAACTAAACACCGAACAGGCCATCCTGGCTTCATCCGATTTTGGTACTGATGAGGGAATGATGACTTTATGCATCACATGTTACGGTTTATTCGTTAGCTGCAAGGTTGAGAGCCATTGAATTTATTGATGTAAGACTGTAGGCACTAATCATATTGAAACATATACACAAAATCAAAGTTTTATAAAGCAACTTTAGCTAATACTGAAACGATCCAAAAAGTATCTTCAATGTGGAGAGCTATTGGTGGTGTATTTTTATAAAACGCACCCAATACCAACCAATTTCAGCAAAGTATTACAGGGCAGAGTAGTTCATTCAAATGTACATTTGCATGTTGATACGGATACGAAGAACCAACTCGCAAATTGGGTACGACTAAAATAACTTGCAAAGGCACTCAGCGGTTCGAAATATCGGCGAACCAAAACACAAAATAACGCTTACTACAACGATGTAGTTACCTACTTATGCAGCCTTTTTCTGAAGATATAAATAGGACACTTAATTGAACTAGCGTTAATGCATAGATCCGTGCGTGCGACCATTGATTGACATACAATATATTGTCCGAAGGCAAGGTGTGGTGGTGGAATGTCAGGTTAATTGAGCGAGACCAAATAAGTTCGGCTCGAACCATCCATCACCGTGATACGTGTCACTGTCCATTCAAAGCCATTCCACTAACTGACAAAAATATGGAACATGGACAATTTGTCATTTTAACGTTGTATTAATCGCTTATTGCTTCCAGACAATCATGACTCTTGTATTGTTCGCCGCGAATCCATCAGTTATGAAACATTATTGGTAGGTTTTAATTTCTGATTATAATTTATGTTGTTTTAAGGGATATACCAATCGCAAACATTGATCAAGCTACCTTAACATAAATTACTTCACAACAATCCAATTTACGACAGAAGGCGCGTCCGGTGCGTCCTTTAGTTCCACACGGCTTTCGATCGATTCCAGCGTAAGCTGATCCCTGTAGCTCAGTTTGACATAACAAGCTGTAAGAAACACATCGGTCTATTTAATTTGGTGATATTTATTTGCGCGGGAAAAAAACATCAATGGCTGATTATGCAAGATTGTAATACGCCACCACACGTGCTTGTTGGAGCGTGACGCGAGCCGAACCAATCAAATCGGCGGAACTGTGCCTGTCGGAATAACGCAATGCGTAGGCGCACCCCTTTGGATAGTGGAAAAGCTATCATTGTGTTACATCCGGCTGTATTTTAAGCCTGGCGTAATGTTTATCTACGGTATTTTATGAATGAATGTGGCCCATTCCGCTCATTGAAGCGATTTTCTAGTTGACAATGATAGCAGTAATCGTAGCCCTAGCATCCTGCAATAAAGCTGGCAAGCCCAACTGGAACAGTTATTCCATTTGCGTAGTTTAAGTTTTTGGGTCAAGTGTCTGTGTGTGAAAATGTAAATTCAACCATTTACGTGCCCGAACAAACCGCAGTACAATCTTTGGGCGTGTTGTGTTCCGAACTGGGAGCACTGCTCCAATAAAGAAAGATAGCCAACACCTGCCGACCATATAAAGTCGTTTAAGGTGTGTAGACTACCATAACATGTATTTATTAGCCATCGACGCAACGCAAAAAGAAGGGTGAAGTTAAGCATTTTTTCGTGACAAAACAATGACATGTCAAATGTGACGGCTTTATTATTGTACCAAGTTTAGTGCATCTTACAGACACAATAATAAGTAGGTACCGACTTCCATCGAACGTCACATTAACATCCCGGCTGGATACATTTCAGAAAATTTAATTTATGTCGTTGTACTTACTACATTACCCTCTCGTATTCAGTCACGTTAGGCATCCTAAAGTAATTTATCGAAAGGAGGAATGTGAATTGATATACATACTTAAAAGAAAGGCCTAGATGGAATCTAGATACGATGAATCAAAAAACCTAAACGTAAGTAATCGAGTACATCATGTTTACTCGTGGTGTATGTTACAATAATACTAAAATAGTGACACAAAAAACATGCAAGTATAAACCTTCTCCAAAATAATCACTCTACGATATCTACTGGAGCACAAAAGTTCCCATTCGATACTTTATGTTTTGCTGAATGCCATTTTGTTTGAATTGCAATCTAGATCAAAACTATAATAATTGTAATTATATGCTTATATATTAATACATATAAGCAATAATTGTTATTTGTACTGTGCATCTATTATAAATATATGCAATAAATAAATATACACCCAACAAGCCAGCGATCACATACATAGTAACATTCAATACTAATAACAGAACAAATTCTGGTCGAAAATACCTTTGGTAAAAAGCCTTTGGTGGTTGGGAGATAGCCCTTTTTTGTAGGAGTTCGTTATTTATTTAATGCAACTGATCAATGAAACGAGCAAATCGTTCGCCTGGTGGTAAACACTACGCTTGCCCATTACAGTTGCAATTTAGCCATATTACAATTGCAATTTTGCCTTATTTTGCCTTATTTACAATTGCAGCCAAATTTTGCCTTATTTACAATTTCAGTCTTACCCAGAACTTTTTATACCATGAAAGGACTGCGATAGTACTGCATTGTGTCTTAGTATGCCTAGTAATTTCCCGGATACATCCTCTTAAACTAAAACACAGTAATGTTTGCGCACTACTGCTTAGCAGAATAACTGAAAAAGTGGTGGTATCAATCAAGACAACCTCTTATATGTATAAGAAATCTACCACCCAGAAAAATTATAATGTAGATATGTTTTTTTTTATTATATTGTGAGTAATATAAAATTTCAAATTAAATTGCACTCGCCTATGACTGTATATAGGTATTTACTGAGAATTTAGAACTTGAAAGCTAGTCTTTTATGATGACAAAAATAATGCAGTGCAGGACTTGTAGCTTAACATCAGGAGCATGACTCTCTTTTGCTACAAGGAAGCAAGTAGGTAATACAAAAGTAATGAGGCAATAACAAATAGTAAGTGTTATATTCAGTTCTAACTCTGACTACATTCAGTTGCAGATCTAGCCAACGATTCGATAATTCCAGTTTACGGCAGGCCATTATGGCGTCCACAATGTTGCGCGTATTTTAAGCAACGCTCTATGGCATTGCTCTCCGCATATGGGCAGTATCGAAACTGCAACAGGTCAAATGAGCCGGACTGCTTTACCGCAGCGCTCTGAGTGCGTTGAACCAATACAAATAAATAGCCAGAATGCCGGTGCATGCATGGTACCGATCATTCACGGAAGCGTTACATTGTGCCAGACTATGTATGGTAACGCTATCGGTCCTATTTACTCATTGGACGTCTATTATAATAACATATACTAACATATAGAAGACTTAGGACTCATAACTAAAGCGCGCTTGTATCTTTCAGGGTTGTAATTTTATAAAAGCAAAGAACTGCGCGGCTTTATTACAAGGAGCTATTGCAATATGTTGTTAAAAGCTTGCCGTGCGCAGTGGATAGTGGAGGACTAATAGTCTGCTCATTCTAAAAGCAAAAATCCTATAGAAAATAACAGATATCTTTATACAACGAGGGGGTTGTGATGATCATAACAGTTTCTGTGGCACGTTTCCCTAAACCAAAACGTCGGTTATTTCTGAACAATACTTTTGTCGTATTTTGTGAAGATTGGAGGGGCTCTTTATCATAATTTTGGAAGGCGAGGGCCGGACTGACAAGATACGAGCATATTATACTTTCTGGTTCAAAACATTCGGGTCGAATGAAAGTATGCACTGGCCAATTGGAATCTTTATGGAGGGATGCTAATGTAAAAAGAGTTTCAAGAATAAGTGTTGAAGTTGCTGACCACGTGAAGCTTTTGCTGTTTTACGACTTCATGACGCATCACACAACATATTCAATGCAGCTCCATATGACTCCCGTCGGTTTGTTTACAGCCCGGTCGCTCCAGTGATGTTAATGCAAGTTTTATTGTTCAGAGATACTCACGAAAAGACAAGACGAGCTTTTTAGGAGTAACATGTAAAGGTTACGCTTGCCGATGGCAAGCAGATCGGAAGCAAGATCTAATAAAGTTATAAAATCATTTTCCACGTACAAACATACAAAGGAAATGTTCTGTTTCGATCAATTCGTCATTCAAAGGCGGCACCTTCTGGCAAACCTTGAGAACCTTGGAGCCTTCGTTTATGTATGAGCGTTTACGACGAACCCTACGAATCCTCATTACCCACTAAAGTCTATTGTTTCGAAGTAAACTGGCGGGATGAGTGTGCTTTACGATAATCGCAAGTTTCCAACCGAGTAGCTATTTAGTGTATAGCAATGCGAATTATGAGATAGGTATTAAGAAAATACAAACTAGTAGTTTGAGATCTACGTTTAATTTCCAATGATTGACCACTGTGGGTATATTTTCAGTGGAAGAAAGTGCACATAGAACCTAATAAAACCTGAAAAGGATCTCAGGTGAATAAAAAAAATAATTACGACTGCGATGTGATTTTTTACTGAACTTTAATAAATTATTTTAAAAAAAAAACTAAACCGACTTCAAAACCACAAATGGCACTCAAAAGTAAAAAATAAATTAATATAATTATCATAAGCGCTACCCACTCATATATTTGAAGTCGGTGCCAGCCAGTGCCAGTTGAGTGCCATTTGTGGTTTTGAAGTCGGTTTAGTTTTTTTTGAAAAATAATTTATTATACCCTTTTTAGTGAAAAACAAGTTTTAATTAAATTAATTCAAAAAGACAGGCTTTTATGATCTAGAAGCCACATCATGACGAAGTTTAAAACGGGCTATCACAATTTAATGCATGTACAAAAAAAATTCATGTCTGTCCTAATAAAAGATAATAATTGGCGGAGAAATCCCGTAACAAACACAAAAAAAAAAAAAAAAAAAAAAACATACCGTCGAATTGTAAACCTCCTCCTTTTTGAAGTCGGTTAAAAAAGTAGGAGATTCTCTAAATTCGACGTGTATGGTTTGACCTCTGTATGGTCCTACACTGATAAGTAACTAAATTATAAACTGATTTGTGTAATTGTTTTATCGGATGAAAGAGTAATACCCGCCATGAAGTTTCATATAAAGGTCATCCTTCATCATTCATTCTATATTTGTAAGAATGTACAGTCAGCTAATCTTTCAATTGGAAATAACGTAGAAAATATATGCATGCATATTTACGCAATTTCCCTATTCGCACAGGATGTTAACAGATTAAAGCAACATTCAGAGAAATAAGACCAATATTGAAGATGTAGTCAATCAAAGATTCACAAATGTTCTAACTTACAAAAAAATTACTTTTGTCGCTCACCATGCTGAGTTCAGTTACTTTTTTATTATTATTATTTTAATATAAGAGTACCTATACAAGAACTGTAGATCTATGAAGTGTTCGACACTCAGTTGGAGAGCGTGGACTGTATGTGATGTGGTGCGATGGTGGGCCGGAGAGAAAACCACTTTTTCAGGAATATAAATTATAAAAGGTTTATTCGAGGCTAGATACATCTAACTAGCCTAGTTTACATGGAAGGTGTGGGGAGGAAGCCCTATAGCCAACCGTATAAAGACAATGATATTATTAATCAGTTTTGACAACATTAATACAGAAAAAAAAAAAGTGTGGCACTCGGAGACTGCCGCGGTAAAGCTATTGCATAGCATTCGGAGTGGGGGGTGTTAGGTTATTTTCGTTACGGAATTTCTGGATTCGGTCTCCACGCTCAAGGCCCGCGATAGAAGCTATGCAATAGCTTAACATGCTCGGCAACTATATAAAAAAATATTATGTTGGGTTGCCAACATGAAGTATATATTGATAATCTTAAAAACATGCGCTGGGTAAGGGCATCAGACCCGTGTTAATAATACAGCTCAGATCGTCTGATTGCGTTCAACCACAAAAGTAATTGAGAAACTGCGCAACTCTTTGCTTGTATTTCAATAATTCATGGTTCTCAAATCTTCGCGCAATTTCATCTCTTACAGCATTTCTCACGACTGTCTGTTCCACCTGATGATAAACACGTGTAAAGCGAATTTGATAATAGGCGCTGGTTCTTACCACCATCACACCTCTACATAACATGTGTATTATTAAAATTCCGTTTAACCAACACTAATAATGACCTCCATTTCAGCAAATCAAGTTCCGAAATACCAATGCTATTGAAATCAGATTGTTTCCAGGAACCGAGCGCGGCCACGTTCAAATATCAACACCAACTAATGAAGAAATACTCGAAATGTAAAGTGAGACGGTAAACTGAAGAAACTTTGGTGTTTTGAGATATAGCAACTTCGTAATCCACAGAGATATGGTAAAAGTAAGATGCAGTGTAAATATACTGAATTGTACGATACGATATCTTGTAAGGTCCATAAACGTTTTTATGAGAGCGCATAAGTTAAAATGTATATGGTATATGCGATATTCCTATTAGATATACTACGTGGTGTTGGTTGGTACCACCGCTTTGCAAGCTATTCTGCCTCCAAGCAGTAGTGCGCAAGCTTCACTGTGTTTCAGTTTAAAGGGCCAGCAAAATTAATAAGCATTATAAGACTTAAGAGCTATTGACTCAGGGTAACAAATACAAAATACAAATACAGGGTGGTGCTGCAACTGTTATGGGCAGGCGTGTTGCTTACCATCATTGAATGACATGCTTGTCCCGTCACTCAATAACATTAAAAATATACTAATACGGATTGCATTTTCATTGTACTTTCAAATGAATCGGCACCGGAAGTGCGTACTGATTGTATGCCTTCCTTTACTCAACCAAGGTAAATACGCCAAAAATAAAATGCTCCGCAACAAGCTCAAATCATTTCACAATTTAATTTTTCTGTATATAGTGGTATACAGAAAAATATAGTATATAGTGGTGTTTTGAACGTTGAGCTTGACAAAGGTCGGAGTAAATATAACTTTTAAAATATTTTAAACGAAGGCAATGTTGTCAATGCCTCGGCGAGTTTATTTCGATTGTTTAAGAATTATAAACGTGTTATTTACTGGTGCACAACGCCTTTGAAGTTTTTACTAGGGTCTATCCACACACATTGCTACTTTATACACGCTATTGCACAGGATAACGTTTCTCGCTTTGTGTACGCATATCCCTAAACAATATCACTCAACTCGATGTAATGGACCAGAAATAGGTCATGCTAAGTCTTCCCGAGAGAAACACGAGTCTCCACACAGATTCGCATAATCGATAGTCAAGACGATCTCATATCTATACGACTCGATATTATGCTTTGCTCACTGACCTAAATGTTAATATTTTTTGAAATTGTTACTCGTATCTCATAAACAAGATATATTTAAAGATACAACTTGTAAATATTTGTGTTAACGCTGCACTAAGTGACAGGCGATCTCTTTAATGAAAAGGGATCGTCTCTAGCCGACTAATGTTGTACATTATGGTCAAATTACACCAAGGCTAGCAAAAAGGTGTAACGTACCTTTACAGGAGGAATATTACCTATACCTAACATTAACAAGAATCCTTTAGGCAAAGTTATACAAACAGCACAGCGGAGAATAATAATTGTCACCTCTATTTGATCATGTAACTGTGACTCTACCATAGACAATTTTATTGTTAAGCCTAGTAGAGTCGACGACGCTTTAATTGAAAATTGTCTATGTACCTTTGCAACAAAGGATTTGTTTATATGCATGGAATATGATTAAATAAAAACTAACCCTTTTCCACAGCAGGCTCAAGAACTTTCTTCACCTTCTTGCTGGTATTTTTTTTAATATTACATGTCAGTCTCTCAATCGCTCTCAGTATCTTCTTGCTGACTTTGTTAATCGTTCTCGATTTCGGATCGGTATACTTTTTCGTTCGGCTACCGTCGCCGTCGTTGCCAACTATTTTCTCGCGCCCAGAGTCCGCACTGTCGTCCGATTCCGTGGCCGAAGTGTCCGATACCGGGTGAAATATGTACGGACTGCTCGCGAAACAAGGCGAATTCATCTTAGAGCACAAGAACACTTGAACGCGGCACTATCCTATCTCACAACCAGCAAAATCATTATTCGTTTGTTTTTTAGGATTATCTGAAGTAAATAAACGTCTGTTCTCGGTAAAGTCTAGGAGAATGTTGGGCTGTCAGCGCCGGTACTGGCTAAGATCAGAGATGATGTATCCAGGAAGGCATTGGAGCGTGGAGCCGCTCCTCGAAACAAGCCCCAGGGACCTTGGCTGTCTTATTAAGATTTGTGGCCGTAATTAACCGGAATTGGACTATGTAGACTGCTCAATGGCAAAATAAATATCTAGATCAGTGGTTATGATTGAGTTCGGTTGGATGATGTTGTTAGATGGCTAGACAATAACGATTAGGTAACTAGAGCGTGGACCTGAAATATATATAATTTCTACATTAAATGTAACGTTATAATTATTTAGGCGTTTTTGTTATATTATACCCAAATCTACTATCGAAGGTTCGGTTGAGATATCGTTATATTAGGTATATATATTATATTACGTATATATTAGGGAAATTTTATATTAATCCCATGATTTTGTGATGTTGGATTTTACGAAACCACATAATACATTATGATTTAGAATTTACAAAATAATCTAAGTACCTACAGATTTCAATTTTCACATTATACACTTTCTGTAAGAAAGTATTTTATTTTATTACCTTAATTTAGGTACAATACTCTGCTACTTAATGTTATCCCAATTACATAGGAAAAGGAAGATAATTTTCTGCTCGGGCGCGCGTTCTATGGATTTGGACAAGCTCATTTATCTAATTTTCAGGGGTCTTTCGTTCGGCATCCTCGAGAGAATTAAACATGTATAATTATAATACAACCTTGTGTCAAAAGGTGTTTCATAAATCAAACACAACAGAATAATAAAACAAACAGAACAAAATGAAGCCGAACATAGTTTGTTTTTTATAATCCAAGTTGTTGTTGACAAGAAAATCTTACGTAATTATTTTGTTTTCATTTAATTATATCGCGGAACTTTTATTTTGCCCCGCAACGCAACTCCGAACTTTATCAGCGCCTACAATTTATAGCATAGCAACTCTCTCCAGGCGCACAAACTCTTCTGTTTTCTCAATATTGGGAACGTTTATCCATGTTGTCTACGGTTTCGCTATTTAATAAGTTCCTAACAACCTGCGAAAACTTCCAAATGCTTGTACGAGTAATCGGGTATACCCTACAGGTAACCGAGTAATAGCAAAAACTTCGTAATCTGCATTCAAGACCTCGATCCTTACGTAGTACTTACACACTTCGCAACCGCCTCAATAGCTCTTTAAATAAGTCTGGAGCTAGTACCTACTTTCCCCACTGTGGGGCAGGACTTAGTCACTCCACTTGAGTTTTAAAACTTAGCTCGGGTGGAGTTTGCGAGTTTCCGTAATGACGAAAGTCACTAAAGCTCCGCGGATTTCGTCCTATCGGAAGGTAAAATGACTTAGTTCATCACGAAGTTCCAGACCCGAGGCTAATTAATCCAAACAGGTATTCCAAAGGCTCCGTCCCAGCTTTATTATTTCCGATCAATGACTCTCAAGCTCGACTCCACAAACAAGGTAAAGGACTTAGTTGTTTTAGGTCACGTAATAAAATCTGATAGCATAGAATATCTGTATTACATAGCAAGATTATCTCCAGTAAATATACTTATTTAGGATGCTATTAAGTAAACCCACTTCATGTGTACTTGTTTGTTTAAGCGACCACATCCTTGTACACTTCTCAAGCCTTCAACTTTACGAGGCTCTTATGAAGGCGGTTGTATGACGGTTTTGTCATACAAATTAAGCTTGCCTCCTTCGGCAATATAAAAGATATGAGTGAATTTCTACGAGCTCGGGATATAAACACGAAAACAATTTGTTTGCGAAGCAGTAATAAAATACATCGGCACCTACTCTCGTAAATCTTTTCTGGTAAATCCGACCCTTTTAATAAATATGTGTTATCATGTATGGGCGTACCTAATCGTGCAAGTTAGAATCACTTTTCGAAAAGCCGAAAACTTTCTGTATAGCCTGTAATCCAAAAAGATAGCGTAAGTGCCTCGATTTTAGTTTAATGATTCATTAATCTTTTAACGAAAATGTTATCGTGCTTTTTAGACTATATTTATACCTAATAATTATTTAGAAACCGTCACAGATTATTATTGGTACAGAGGTTCAAGTTTCATAAAATATATAGTATTTTTAAAGTTTTCCTTAAATTTAGACAATCAAAATTAATAACAAGCAAATTTTAGTAAACTTAAAATATATATATATATACATATATATATATATATATATTACTAGGTGTAGCCGCACTTCGGGTATTAGCCGTAACATATATATATATATATATATATATGTTACGGCTAATACCCGAAGTGCGGCTACACCTAGTTTTAGCCGGTTAGAACTAGGTGTAGCCACTTACTCTTGGCTACACCTAGTTCTAACCGTAAAAGTAATTTGTATATTTAGGAGACACATGAAACTGCATCTAATGAGATGCCAAAAATTGTGAATCCACATTAACACAACACAAAATATTGCACCTCACCGGGTGCAGTTTCATTGTTGTCACTTACGTATTGTGTACACATAGTACATAATATGTAAATAATTACCTATTTAAGAATGCAAATAAATGTTACCTATAAATATATATATTAATTTTATAAGATCTTAGCTAGATTAGGTATTAGGTAGTTTAGTTTTAATATAGTAAATAGATGTAGTTACCTACCTCTCACAGTCCTGGTGGTCTCGTTTATTTTTATTTTTATTTTCTTTTTGATATTGGTCCATATTTTCCAAAACATAGTGCGTTTGGATTTGCTTACGCTGTCTCGACCGATTCGTCAGTATAGGTATAGCAGGCTTTACCCTCCAGCTTAAGCTGGTTAATTACTGTCTGCTTGCTTTGCTGCACGTTTCGAACGAGGTTTGCATAACTGTATATTTATATATTTTTTTTTATTGTGTTTTATGTTTGTTTTTTATAGAATTTTAATGTTTGTTTCTTATTGCTTTAATGTTTGTTTTTTTATCTTCGTCTGATTGTTCGTGATGTCATGGGAAGTCAGTGCTAAGGTACCTACTTAAGATACCTTAGCGTTTGCTGAGTCGGAACCTTTTCCTGACATCGCGCAACATTTCACTGTATTGTTTTTATTGTTTTTTGTTTTGTCTTTATTTTAGTATGTATATATTCAGTGTAATGTTGTGTGATGTCCGGAACAAATGTATTTTCTTTCTTTCTTTCTTTCTTTCTAGATGATAATCTACATTATATTATATCTAATATACATGTTCGCGGCGTTGGGGTGGCCCAAGGGCCACCCCCGCCGCACCCTAACCTACCGAGGGCTGCAGCTATATTCACATGCGGCTGCACCTAGTTCTAGCCGCTATGATGAAGGCTAAACCTAGTTCTAACCGAAGATAAGTAGGATACATCTAAGTTTAACCGCATGTAAACGGCTGCACCTAGTTGTAGCCGGCTAAAACTAGGTGTAGCCGCACTTCGGCTATTAGCCGTAACATATATATATATTAAAGATTTAAAAAAACCTCGACACAAAAAACATATAAAAAGAAAAAACGGATGAAGCGATTTTGATAAAAGTCTAAGAACCACCGCTAGAAAAGCTGCTTTCAAATAAGAGACACACAGACAGACACACATAGTGGTAAAACTTATAACACCTCTCCTTTTTGCGTCGGGGGTTAAAAACTAGTATTTTTACTCAAGCAGAATTTCTTGATAAGTTTTTGATTAGACGATCAAAAAAATTATTAAGAAATTCTCTGGAGTTCTTGATAAGTTTTCTTCGTCTGACCTTTACAACACCACTAGCTTATCCACGGTATAACTTAAAGTGCCACAAACACCTCACTGATACCTTTACGTGCCCATGTACCTACATAATCTAAGATCTAATTACACATACGTTTTATGAAGTTTACTCACGGGATACGTGACGGAGAAAGTCATCGGCATAAATCGTGTCGTATCGGAACTAAGCCCGCCTGTAATCTATCCTGTTTAACTACCAACCTACCCTAATATCTCATGCGAATTTGCACTTTACCCGTAGAACCTAAGGCCTTATTTTAAATAAACGGTAATAAATTAGTAAAGTAGGTGTAACACTGTGTTGTTCCTTTGAGAATTAACTGCGCTTTACCTCAGCACTGAAAATATATTTTAATAGTTTTGCATATGACAATTTGTGTCTCTCTTTATAGGGAAAGCGCATGAATTGGCACTGATATGTGCACATTTGTATGCAGAAAAAACTAAGAAAAAAACTTTCTGTAGGTACTTATTTGTTAGCAGGTAGGTATATAAGAAAAGTCTTACCTGAATATTGGCCGTCGTATCCCTTTTGCGTCGATTGACGAGAAGTTGTTGAAGAGGTGAAATTCCTTTCGTCCCTTTCTTTTTGATCGAATGACGTACTAAAAGGTTCATTCCGTTGTTGGCTCGGGGTTAAAGGAGTATGTTCCCTTCTTGGAGATTGTTGACTGGAATAGAACTCTTTACTTTCATGCGAAATGAATTCGTTCGCTTTCTCATTTTTATTCGGAGATTTAAAAAATGCATCGTTCGATCCTTCGCTCGAGTCTTCGCGACCGTTGAAGATTGTTTTCTTAATCGTCTTCACCTCTTCGACTTCGCTTATCTTGTGCTCGCTGATCGTGGAATATTTACTCGTTTCTTCTTTACTTCGGAAGTTACTGTCGCTCATCGAACTCGGCATAGTTTTTATGTCGTGATCAAAAGAGCCGTTAATTTTGCTGTCAGCTAATAAATACTTTTCAAAAGGATCGCTGTTTCGTTTTGTATCGAAAGGATTTTTAATCTTATCATCGTTTGGAAGACTTTGATTATTAAATTGATCGAATTTTCTACTGTAGGAATAATCTTTTTTATCGCTACATTTCGCCGCGGATTCGAAGCCATTCGTATTGTCAGTGCCGTTGTAAGGCGAGTATGGGAGACTAGTGGGGCCCGAGTCTAACGTCTTGAAAAATGAAGGCGATTTCAAGTCGCTGCTGTAATCACTGAACGGCAAGTCCTTAGGTTTATTCCTATCTAAAGTGGAAAAGGATGGTCTACCATTCGGCACGGGCAGTTTGGAAGCACTCGAGTAATTCGACGGTAGAGTCGTATAAAAGGGGTTTGTGGGATGAAATCTGGGTGGTTCCTCGGAACTGGCCACGGATTTGACAAGTGGCGTGGAATTTAGTGCGGCAGGCAGCGAGTTGAGGGAAGATCTGATTGATGGCGATGGTCGGCTCTGCGGAGAATGCGAGGGTCTTATCGTTGCGTAAACAGGGGCTTGCGGGGTCGCTCGACCGCTGTTGGATTCATAGATGAGTTGTGAAGGTCCTGAAACCAAGGAAAACCCGGTTATAATTTACTACAACGTTTCAAATTTTGATATATTCTAGTCGATTATTTGGAGATCCTCGAACCCGAGATATTTCTTTATTGAACAAGTTATTGAGATGGAGCTTTCAGTGTTCGAACACGATAAAAGTAAATACGCTTGAACCGCTAAATCTAGAATATGCAGCCGAGATTTACAAACCAAGTAACTACACTCGAGAGCAATGAATCCGGGTCACTTAAAGAATCCTAAAAATCTCGGAAACTAAAAATGCTAGGTTAATGCAATAAATTGTATTTAATAGACAATGTGATACTCCTTAAATGAAGGTATTAAAACTTCTTAGTTATTGTAAAGTTATATCATAAAAAAATCAAATTTGAAAAAGGGCCACTTTCGAAGATGGAACTACGAAATTACAGCATTTGGTTTTGCTTTTGTTTGTAATCTGTCATTTATGTGGGTACATAAACCATGTTGATAGTGCTCTATATTCATTATTCAAGCTGAAATTATGTCGCTTACGCCTGAAGAATGCACCAGAATACTTACAATGCTGGAAACCGGCCGGAGTCAGCGCGATACAGCCAGGACTGTCGGTGTGTCGCTGTCAACAGTACAAAGAGTTCTCCGACGTTACGAAGAAACTGGTTCTAACCTACGCAGACCAGGAACGGGCAGAACCAGGTGTACCACAGCACGAGAAGACCGATACTTGGTGAACACCATGCTTCGAAATCGCTTTCTCACAGGAACTGAACTCACCAATCAGTTTCGACGCCTCGGAGGAAGTAACCCAAGTGCATGGACAGTAAGACGTCGGCTTGCTGAATCTAACTTAAAACCCCTTAGACCTGCAAACGGCCCTAAACTGGAGCGTGGGCATCGTATTTCGAGACTAAGATATGCCCAGAGCCACGTAAATTGGAGTATTGAAGATTGGTCAAAAGTTATGTTCTCCGACGAATCAAAATTTATGCTCTACAAGCACGATGGAAGACACAGAGTGTATCGAAGACCAGGGGAAAGATTCAAGCAAGCATGCATCGAAGAAAAAGTAGCCTACGGTGGTGGGTCTGTACTTGTGTGGGCCGGAATTTCTTCTGAAAGTCGCACAGAGCTGGTGATCATAGAAAACGGCTCTTTAACTAGCGTAAGATATGTGGAAGAAATCCTCAATGATCACGTTGGTCCATTTATGGTCAATTTAGGTGAGGATGCTATATTTATGCATGACAATGCCCGACCTCATACAGGTAGGATTGTGAATGACTACCTTCAAGAGATGAACATTACTCGTATGGAGTGGCCAGCGCGCAGCCCGGATATCAACCCGATCGAGCATGCTTGGGACGAGCTAGGCAGATGCGTAAAACAACGAAACCCTCCCCCAATCACGCTTCGTGAGCTCAAAATTGCTCTCACAGAGGAATGGGAGAATATTCCCCAAAATCGTATAAGGAACTTGGTGTACAGCATGCCAAACCGCGTAAACGCAGTAATGGAAGCACGAGGAGGCAATACGAAGTATTAAAATTCAAGAAAATCGTAATAAAGTTCAAAAATTTCATGTTTCCTATTTTTGTTTTAAGGAGAGATCAGCAGTTTTTTTCTTTATGTAATTTTGTGTTGATAAAATGTATGGTGACTCATATTTTTTTTACTTTCATTTAAGGAGTATTACATTGTCTATTAAATACAATTTATTGCATTAACCTATCATTTTTAGTTTCCGAGATTTTTAACATTCTTTAAGTGACCCGGATTCATTGCTCTCGAGTGTATAATTCAAAGTACCTTTCTGCATAAGAATTAAGATAAAATAAAGCTTCTACAGGCATATATATATCTAGTGCAAATATTCCCTTCCCTTCCCTGGAACATTTCCATTGTGTACAGTTAGTTGCATGTAGTAGTTTATCGCACGTCTGCATGTGCAAAGAGGCATGGCTCGACAGCCAGCGACTTTATCATCCCGTTTGCGAGAAAATTTTCAAATGCAACTGGTTTCCGAGCCTTCCTCTCAGTATTCATGCTGCCGAAGTTCAATATTGCCACGAAAACTGATTTGAATTTATGTTTTTTTAAAGATTTTATTCTTGGCTTTCGTATACTACATTTTATTTCTGTTATGTTACTTGTTTAACTAAAATTCCGCTTACTCTTTTTCACAGAATATGATAGGGTTTGTGTGACATAACTTATTATGTCCTGCAAATAAAATAAAAACCCAGACGACAGCTTTATATGTATGGTAGCTACTTTTGACACAAAGCCGAAAATACTCCAATTTATTTTGATTCCTATTCGATTGTATTTAACAGATTATTCTTAAATACTTACGAAGAAAAGGCAAATAAGTCAGATCAATCTGGATCAGAAACTCTTATAAACGTCTGAAATCCACATAAACAATTAGGGATTTAATATACAAATCCCTTTATATTCCAGAACAAATACAAGCAACGATTTACAAAAGAAACGATCCAGTTTCTCGCAAAGGAATTAAATTAAATGGAATCTCTTTATCAGCTCTAGTGACTTCGCAATAAAGATTATGATAATCGAGCTGTTCTCTTTGCGTCGATAATTGCAAATGATAATAGTTCTACGACGTAAGTTTACCATTACGCCCGGGGCGTGGTGGTTGCATTGCAGCTTTTCCATATTATGAGACTTTATCGGGCGCTTTATACAAGCCAAGTTTGTGTTCGTGTCGTGTCTTTCTGTTGTTTTGTTGAGTTTTACTTCAAATTTACTCCGATTCGAAGACTCATAAGTTTCTCATAAAACAAACATCGTACAAAAGTTAGTTTTATGCTAATTTTATTAAATGGTTTCGTTTTCCGCTATACGGGACCAATGTTTGTGGACAGGAAAAAAAAGCTAAAGTATTTGTTTCGTGTCTGATTTGGGACCACCAAAATCCTATTGTTAGAGGGCAAGAACTATGTGATCGTTGGGGCGTTATTAATTTATTTATTTTATGATTCTAATATCGCACAATAATGTGCGTCTAATGGGAGCATCTACACATATCTTGACCTATATTTTCAGTAGTACTAGAGCCATCCGTCAGTTTGAGAGGTTTTGTCACGATCATCACAGTCACCATATACAGTAGAACATGGAACCTCCTCCATTTTTGAAGTCGGTAAATATAAAGTAGAACATAGAACCTCCTCAAAAGTCGGTAAAAATGAAAAGTATTTAAAGAGAATTTTTTTTTAACCTATTTGATCCCACTGCTGGGCAAAGGTCTCCCCATCTCCCTCCATGGATTCCTCTCCATTGCGAGCTCAGGCCAGTCACTACGGAAAGCGTCCAAATCGTCCCACCAACGCTTTCTGGGCCTTTCTAGGCGTTGACGCCCGTCTTCAGGCACCCATTGTGTAGCTATTTTGGCCCTCCTTTCAAAGAGAAATTACACAGGTTTTTTTTTAATTATTATTATTATTTATAGGCTTGCGTTTGACCGCTATCTCACCTCTTCTTAAGTGACGACGCGGTCGAAGATGTAGCACGCTCGCCCAGAAGAAACCTGTTCACTCTTGTCTTAAAGACACCCAGATTGTAGATATAGGTTCTACGGCAATTTAGTACCAGGTACGTTTTATTCAATTTTGCCGCAAGGAATAAATCTTATAGGCATTACTATCGGTAATAGAAAACGCTAAGAGCGTAGAAATACTAGAAATGGTTGTGCTGGGAGCAGAGTTTTCCCATTACGCTCGAGGCGAGTGGCTAATTCCAGCGATATCCTGGGGGCCTACTGCAGATGGGAAACTAGCACTACTAACCCGAGGGAAATAGCGTCGATTAAGCACAGCGTGCGTCTTTTTTATTAATTTCTTTTTTCATATGTCCACATATTACGCAGTTTTTATCCGACTTCAAGAAAGGAGAAGGGTCTCTATTCAATTGTATTTTTTTATTATTTTTTATTTTGTTACCTCCGAACTCCGACGTTCATTAACCGATTAGGAAAATTCTTTTTGCGTTGAGCTCAGTAATATAGCTACGAAGTGGTCCCATATAAATTTCATCGATTCGTCCTTGGACTTCGAAGATACATTGAAGTCGGTTTTTTTGTTTTTTAAAACGTATACTTGTTATTTTCTCCAAAATCCATCGATGTTTCCTACGAACAAAATTGCCTAACCTTTGTAACCAAAATTGTACCACACCGTCAAAATAAACAAGGCGCCGATAATAGAAGCTTATAGGTAACGCGAAAGTTTGTAAGAATGTATGGATTTATGTTTGTTACTCTTTTTTGACGAAATTTGGGATTTAGGTACTTTAGGACTTGGAATAGCACATTAATACTTTTGGCTACTTTGAATCCCGGGAAACCGCGAGTGGAACCGCGGGACGCAGCATTTGAAACGTATAGTGGAGTTATTTTGCAGTGGTAGGCCTCTTCTGCAAGTCCGTTTTGGAAAGTAGCAAATTTTCGCCGGATATTCAAACGGAAAGTAGTGTGCAAACATTACTTCTGTTCCGGTTTCAATGTTTTATTGTATCTGGGTAACGATCGCAGTGCAGTGCCGCGCAACAGTTTTGGGTGGCGCTACATCTGTTATGGGCGAGCGTGTTCCATACCATAAGCTGAACAAACTGCTCGTCTCGTCACGCTGAACACTCAGTTGTTTAAAGAAAATATAAGATAAGTAATTATGCGATGACCACCTGTGTCATGCGTGCAACATACTGTCAGAAAACGCGCAATTTAAACCGCTGGCAGGACCTAGCCCTCTTAGCCAATAATTATGCCCCGGAGGGTCGATAACGACCCGCCTAGATATAATGCATCGATCATCGATTGCTAAAAATATGTTGGTTAAATAAAATCCTGGGCATACCTATGTAGGTTTGTAGGTATATCGGTTTGGAGTTCACTGAAACGGGATTTTTTTAAATTCTATTAGTAAAAGACCGTACCTACATCCGAAGTCACACAAAAACTAGTTTATAAATTTTGTATAATATCGCATTGTCATCTAGGTAATTATCTATATTATATTTTATATATTTAATTTCTAATTATATAATTATTTTATTTGAGCTATGTCAAATAATATTAAGTATTAAATTGCATGCTCTCCTACTTGCTGGGCCCAACAGGGCCAACAGGGCGACACAACAATATAACGAACTGTTTTAACTTAAGATGAATATATTAATTTATACTTATGATGAATAAACATTAATAAATATTAATAATTATATAATTAATATAACATTATATTATATACAATGCCATTAAGAATTGAATTGAATAAATCTTACATGCTATATATTTCATTTCATTACACTTCCGTAAGTGGGTCAAACTTGTAAGATTTCGCAACACCAGCCAGCCCCAAACAAGTTCAACCAACCACAAACAAATGAGAATTTTATATATTATACGATCCGTCCGTTCCTATATTGCATCATTTTGTTTAGCTCAACTCGTTTAAGCTACTATGCGACTATCCGAGACAAGGATTAAGTTTGATTGCAACGGAGATTTCTTTGATAAATTAAGCTAACTTTATTGAAAGCACAGTCAAAGACTAGGCAAGTCTGCGAGAAAATGAAAATGGTAATACTTCGCTACAATATAAAATATTTATTATGAATTCTGTATCTATGCAAATCAAGTTTTCATCATATCTTGTCGTTATTAAGACCTTTATCGCATAAGTCAAACGCTTTACAAGAATCCTATCCACTTTAGCCTATTTTCAGATCGGTGTTGGTTTCAGAATCTAAAACCAACCCATAAAATATCCAAGCACCAACATTCAACAAAGGACAAAGCCGGACACCTTCGACATAATAGATTGTATCCTTATCAAAGAGTTCAGGTAAAGAACAAGGTTTATAAATCAAGTTATTTTCAAACTTACTTTTCAACTCGCTGCCTTTCCCAATAGATCTTCTCCGGGGTGACATCTCACGGTCTCTGGCGACAAGAAAACTTAGATTAGACAACAAGGCAAACAAGAAGTTGCTGAATTACATTATAAACTTGTGTATAAAACTATTAGTGGGCTTCTGGAGAGTATTTAGTAAGTTCCAGTTAACCCAGTTTTCTTTATTTAACGTACCTATTTGTACTGTTTGCGGAAACGGTCAGTAAGGATACGTATAGTAATAATAATCTCTTATCTTTTATAATGTGATTTTCTTTGGGGATTACGTGCCTGCCTATATCTATGGATATTCGATTAGAAAGTGTCGGATATTTCAAATTTCCGCTGCGGTTTGCGGAACGACTTCATATCAAAACGAGTTGCGTAAGCTATTTTTCAGACATATTAAAAAATACACAGGAAAATATAATGGCAGTCGATGGTATGTTCGAGCATTATTGACGCGGAATCTAATGCTCGTATCTTACAGAACTCTTCTTCTTTTTTTATTGGTAATAGTAGGTAATGATAACGTCGAACGATCACATAGAACAGATCTTGGCCCATAACTAGGATTCCCTGTATTAACAGGAGGGACAGGGTGATTTCGTTACAATACAATGACATGTTCTAATCTGTCGGTGGTAGAGTCATTGTAATAATTGACGTTCATAAGTGCGTCTGTGACGACAAAATTGAATAAAGAACTTTTGATTGATTGATTGATTGATTGTCAAAAACGACAAACCGCGCGTTTATAAAGCAAGTAGTAACAGAGTGATTGGCGATGGTTATGGGAAACACAAAATATTGTAAACGACGTTACTAATGTAAATATTAATGTAATAAAACGGCTAGGACTCACGCAGTTTGTCGAATTGGTCGACCCTAGATCGACATTCCTCTATTCCGAGCATACCTATAAGGTCAAGGTGAGGTACAATATACCTTTAATGTCTACAAATTGAGTCCTAGTCCTTCATTAATATTTATAACTAGCTGATTTATAGCTAACTGTTCATACAAAATTCCAATAGAGAAAAAATACTTTCAGTTTTTCTCGAAGTTCCCAAATTTTCGATCAACTTTTCCAATTTCTATTTCCATAAAAACTAATTCGGACTACTACAAACATTACAAAACAAAATGTCAAATCGGTTCAGCCGATCTCAAGTGATGCGCTTACCAACGAACAGCATTTAATTTCTATATTAATAGATGCATGACACGAAAGTTTTCATATAAAAACGTTACTATATTTTAATCACAACATACAGAGTAATAGACACAGTTCGGAGAAATTCGTTCAATCATTTCGGGAACTTCCGCTCTTTGTAAGTTTGAAGATGGCACTGAGTTCTATCTTTAATCCTAGCTCGGCTCTGCCTTACTTATTTAAGTTGCGGCTTGAATACTCTAGAAACGGTAAAGAGCTTTTCTTCGTGACTAAACTGACATGTCTAAGAGTCTCAAAGTTAGATGTCATGTATTGTATCCTCCGCTTTGTCCACCATACCGCCATACGGCCAGGCAGCGTAGTGAATAACGGTCCATAATAATATTGTTTCTAATTTATAAAACTAATTCAATAATTATCTATCTTATAGGTATACTAATTATTATAAAAATGTAAATGAGCCAATCCTGTACATAAAATATATTTTTAAAATCAACTGGGATCAACTATTTAGAGTTTACTAAACATGAATCTACGGTTTTAAGAATGTTCGTCTGTTTATTTTTTATGGCCTCGGAAATTGCAGAATAGATTTTAATGCGACTTTAAGGGTTTGGAAGCATTGGTCCTAACTCAGATTATAAGGTATGTTACATAAAAATCGATTTGGTGACAATGAAGATACAGCTTGACCTCTGTGTAGTACGTGCTCTGATATATTAGGGAGGTCATGCTAAGATGGTTTTGGAAAAAATACGGATATGGGCTTCCTCTGTCGGTCACGCGGACGAAGTTGCGGGTAAAAGCTAGCAACTAATATGACAGATACTTTTACTTAGTGGTTCATTCCGAGTGCAATGGTCCCGTTTTACCCTTGGGTACGGAACCCTAAAGAGGTAAAATAAAAAACGTGGTGATAAAAACAACAGTTTACCTGATCAGTTTACCGATTACCCGAGTAATGCCCCACAAAGGGGGAGGAGTCTTAAGAAAATTTATTTAACCACTTAGCGAACGTACACTGTGACGAATCCGTACGCTTGTCATACGTTCACTAAGTGGTTCAATCTGTGCCCGTATAATCTGCAGACGTCCATGCTACCGTGTGAAACGGCGAAGAGTGATCGGATTAACGTCAGCCGACGTTGTACCGATGTGCAGCTGAGCTGAATCCGAGCTAGCTTTAAACGGGAATAACTGCCCACGTTTTCTACTAACGTGGATAGACGTGAAAGGATTCAAAACGACTGATTGTTTAATTCATTTTTCATTTCTTAATTACCGATCCGTCGAGGCCATCTGGGTGGGTACCACTGCTTTGCCAGTTATTCAACCGCCAAGCAGTAGTGCACAAGCATTACTGTGTTCCGGTTTGAAGGGCATTGTAGCCAGCGAAATTACTAGGCATTATGAGAATCAATAGCTAATTGTCTCAGGGTGACGAGCGCAGTGTAGTGCCGCGCAGGATTTTGCAAAACAAAGTTCTTGGTGGTGCTGCTATTGTTATGGGCTGGCGTATTGCTTACCATCAGGCAAACGACCAGCTCATCTCGTCATTCAGTTACATAAAAAAAACCGATTGTTTAGCTATGAGTATTGGGTCATAGAGATATGGAGAGAAGGCCTATACTCTCTGATGATAAGAGCTGAAAAATAAACAGCTTTTTAAATCACCCACGATCGTACGGCTCACGAATTTCGATCACGATAGGTAAACAATTAATTTCATATGCTTCTAGCAACGCATTTGTCTAAACTTTATATTAAAAACATCAAGTAAAACAAGCACTGCTTTCTATAAGCTCCACGAAACGGTCATACGGGAATTTAATGTGTTTTGTCTAAATTCATAATAATTAATTTTTAGAAAAACACAAAAACCGACTTCAATGTATCTTCGAAGTCCAAGGTCAGATACCGATGAAACTTATATGGAACCACTTCGTAGCTATACTAAACCCAATGCAAAAAGAATTGTCCAAATCGGTTTATAAATGACGGAGTTCTGAGGTAACAAAAACATAAAAAATAAAAATTAAAAAAAATAAATAAAAAAAGATAAAAAAAATACAATCGAACAGAGAACCTCCTCCTTTTTTGAAGTCGGTTAAAAATAAATCTAAGTGTGAGAGGTAGAAAATATGCTCGTAAAGCAGGCATTGCTTTTATGCCCTAGGGCACAGTGTGATACATGAGCGAAGCTTTTGCTCTAGACACGCGAGCTTTTGATGGGTAGATATCACAATCTAGGTCAACCCTCACTATTTCACGTCATAGGCGGGTCAAGACAAATGTATAATATTACAACACAGTCTTACAAATTGTATCACATAAGTTTTTGTGTATATTTGAAATGATATAATAAAAATAAAACCAGCCAAATGCGAGTCGGACTCGCGCACGAAGGGTTCCGTACCATTATCTATAAAAACGGCAAAAAAATCATGTTTGTTTCACAACAAGAAATAAAATTTAACAAATAAATATTTATTCTGTTTTTTAGTATTTGTTGTTATATCGACAACACTACATCATCTGTGAAAATTTCAACTGTCTAACTATCACGGCTCATGAGATACAGCTTGGTGACAGACGGACAGCGGAGTCTTAGTAATAGGGTCCCGTTTTACCCTTTGGTACAGAACCTTAAAAATGGCAGAAAAAAATATTTAGGTATTTCTTTGCAGTTTGCAGGTGTTTAAGAGTTTTTTTATCCCCGACGCAAAAAGGAGGATGTCATAAGTTTGACCACTATGTGTGTTTGTCTACCTGTAGCTCTTAAACGGGTGAACCGATTTGGATGCGGTTTTTTTTATTTGAAAGCAGATTTTCTAGCTGTGCGGACCACCGCACAGCATGATAAAACATGTGTAAGAACCATCTTACACATGTTTTATCAAAATCGGTCCTGCCGTTTTTTACTTTGTTTTTTTTTACTTGTTGTATATCCGGTTTAAAACTGCATGAGATAAGCATGGGGTTATGGGAAAATATACGTATGAGGTAGGAAATCACATGCTGTAAATTAGCTTCAAAATCGATTGGATGAATTCAGAAAACCGAACGACGTAATACCTTACGAATGAAGAATGGACGTCCGCGATCCGAATGCAAATAAGCGTGGCACTTTATCTCGTATGCACATGATGCTAGACCGTAGTGCATGTTACTCAAAGACGCTTCTTGCTAAGGACTTGATTTGCTACTTCAACTCGCCAACCGGTCCAGTCGAACCGAGAATTGCATACATGATAACACATATATAATCGCATAGGTATACGAAAATATAACGTCTCCTCAAAAGCCGCAAAGAAACGTCTATATTTATGCTAATATAGCTGTGAACAGACACTTCACTCTAAGAGACTTTACTTAAAAGGAAAGGTCCCCAAGTGTCCGTCTCCGATTTGGTTCGTTGATAATGTTACAGAGTTTTGAAGAATAACCAAACTTTATTTTTTTTTACTGGCCTAAATACATATTTTGTTGAGGAAATCGCCCTTTCAAGTTTTTGAATGTAAATACATTAAGTGAAATCGGATTTGAACATCATGAGCACCGACTCATCCCATTTATTAAAGGTAACTTAAAACGAATCAAAATGGAGCCAGGTACTCGGGGAGTTGGAACCTTGGTTGGTTGTTCCCTGTTAGTAGGCAAGCTCATTGCCGATGCGCTGGTTAAGACAAAGCTTCAGAGTCTTGAGCATGGGCGCAAAGTTGCCAGTTTATCGGTCTTTTCAACCGACTTCAAAACAGGAGGAGGAGTTCTCAATTCGATGATATATATTTTTTTAGTATGTTTGTTACGCGATTACTCCGCCAATTGTTAATTGATTTTGATGATTCAATTCGATGATGATTTTTTTGTTTGGTAGGTCATACTTCAGAGGTGGTCCCATATAAATTTTATCGAAATTAACTAAGCAATTTTTGAAAAAACTTAACAATGTCATATAATATAAGTTTAGTGTTGAAGTCGGTTCTTGTTTTTTCTAAAAATTAATGCCGGATATATTTCGAAAAGTGTGCGATGGAATTACATGAACTTATTCTGCCATCCCCATTCCATCGCCGGACTACCAAACGTACGGCAAGCCGTCATCAACGTATGGTTGACATCCCTCCTGCTCGCACCAAGCCCTTTGCTTTGACCTTCAAAATGTGAACGGCCAAGGAGTGGAACTCTCTGCCGGCATCTGTGTTTCCGGATAGCTATAATCTGGGTGCCTTTAAGACAAGAGTGAACAGGTTTCTCCTTAGCGAACACACACATCACACATCTACCATCATCACATCTACGACCGCATCGTCACTTAACAACAGGTGAGATAGCGATCAAACGCAAGCCTTTAATTAATAAACAAACTTTTTTATTTATCAAGTACTCACTCGTTCAGCCCAAGCCTGAGTACCGGGCCAGCCGACCTGAGCATCGCATGGGCATCAGCGTTGCTCATGCTCCTAGTGGGTCGACCGTTGATAGAAGATATCATATCTCCTTCTCGGATGCCGCATAGCGACGCCTTGCGACCGGGATTCACCTGAAAGGATGTATTGGGACTTTAGGCCTATGATGTTTTTAAAATGATGATGAGAGCTGCTGAAGTATTTACCTAATTCTTAGGTCAGAAGAGATAAAAAAGTACCACTGTTAGGTGTAGTTAAAGATGTTTTTATAAAACAATGGCTACGGACTTTATCAAGTATTTGATATTAATTTTAACTTGATACCTCTAGCCATTTCTGAAAAAAGAGTCTTGACAGATTGACAGACAACAAAGTGAACAAAGTAATCTAATGCTATTTTTGAAGAATGGAAAATATTACTAATTACATTTTTATTTATTTACTTAGTTTCATTAGTGGAGTAAAAATCATCTAGAAGTCTGGTATGAAAGTGTAGTGTGTCAAAGAAATGGACTTACGTAAAGTAAGTTTATTAACGCTTAATGACATCGCCAACATTTAAAGTGAGTATTTCCCAAACAATATATTTATGAGGTAAAATTATAGGTACCGCATACATTACGGGGCGTACTCGGAAACAAGTGAGCAACTTTAGTTACAAACCGCATTCGGTTCCCGACGCCTTGCCGCCGGTGAACAGAACTTCAACATGTTTCCTTCCTGAAGCTCACCCTCGACCACCCCAATCCGCAAACCCACCCCACACGCACACGCGAAACCTATAAATATTCACCCTACGAACACACACACAGCGTTGAGAAAGGTCATTGCTATCAATGGTTGATTATAATGTCATTTTAGAAAAACGATCGTTAGTGTGATTACACAGATTACGAGTTAATAACACAAAAACACACAGCATACAATTATAAATGGTACAATTATGGCGAACGCGGGAGTTTCGTTTGCGCAATTTTCAAGAGCGGCCGCGGTCATGGCTGCCCCAAGAAAGCCATGGACTAGACTGAACCACAAAAGGTGGCCACGCGACGTAACAGCCAATTTCATCGAAACATTATATGGGCATTATTCGAAAATGCATGCGCCGCCGTGAGGGAGGACACACGCCTATTGTTACGTCGGGACGACCACTCGCCAAGAATATTAATCTCGTCGAAGGTGAGCCGAGGTATCGACTTGTCGTGCTTTAGAGGAACACTGATGTATACTTAATGGGACAATGAACCTCGACATTGTATGGAAATAACATTAGATTATCGAACCTGCAAATATTTCATAAGGTTTCTCGTTACGATGATCATTCACTAAAACATAAAATTATTAAGCTCAAGGGCTCGCACTTGGAACATCTTAATTAGCTTGAAGCGAGTCAAGTGGCAACACAGTAATAACACTCATTAATGTTACCCTCGCGTGTAATCAGGAGCATTCCCTATCACCCAAGGGAAGCAATATAAACTTGAGTCTTATGATGCCCTACTCTAAATTTACGATTAGAAACGTAGTTTTAAACTCAGATTTTTTCGTTTAGATAATAATTTTGTCTTTGTACTGTATTAGGGTAAGGACCGTTTATTGATTAAAGAAAACAGATCAACACAATTCGATCCGAATCAATGTATCGGTATCTCAGTATTTTGGAACGCTCATAAACGTTTTCGCGTGTTAACATTTTCGCAAACATGTTTAAAGGTACGAGATATAAACAACTCCATAAAATTTTGTGAACTCTGGTTTCACAGCGCCTTAACACGAATACAGTATTTTGCAAAAGCACTTACGATAAGCGACCCAGTCTACGCTGCTCGTATAAGGAAAAGTGGTGTTACGAACTGATGAATATGGAAAAGAAAAGGCGTTCGCTGTGAAGGAAATTCAAATTGCAAGTCCAAGTCCATTGTTCCACAGCCATGTGCGGCGTCGGAAAGAGCTTAAACGTGTAGCTAACGTCGACCTTAGTTACAGATTAATGCGAGTTCCTCGAAAGCCGATGAAGAATGAATATGCGCGCTTTACCGGTTACTGATCACTATGCAAAGCACTCTAACGCAGATGCTCTTTTTTCAGCTATTGTGTGGCAGAGAGATACATAATTTAATGATATTGAATGTTTGGCAGATTTTTGATCATGGACAAGCATATCAAAACTTATAGATGGTAGAGCGTTAAACATTCCCTAATCTGACTTGGATACCGACGGTCTCAAGGATATGCCAGTTGCCCACGAGTGTTTCGTTTCTAGTGTTATAATTAAATGCAAAACTTGCCAGCGGTATCTTGTTAGTGCAATTAAATCAAGTGTAGAGCTCGCTTCACTCTGACAACTTGATTCGTTTAAAATTTTAGCACTGAATGCGTGGATGATTTGAATAACTTTAAGGGAATTTACTATTTGGCGTCTTTTGAATAATGGAACTTATCATAGAAATTTTCACAAAGAGACTTATCAGTTGTTTACTTAATTAAGTTATTCTCGGAAACATTGTCAACCTCGAATAAGAGAGGGAATGTACTCGTATAAGGCTTCAAAATTGTTGACGTTGATTCAAATCACAACTAAAAAGGCGCTAATAAAATTACGCGACGGGTGATAGCATGTTTAGATATATGATGCTCTTGGAATGACCAACGTTATAAGGTCTGTCTCTTTTCTTTTACACTCGAGATACGTTAGGGGGAGCTCAAGGGTTTGACGTATAGGCGGGTCTGTATAAACTGGGCACGTGTGTATGCGGGGCACGTAGGGCGCGTGACTTCTAACGCACGTGTGTAGGTTCCCCGATCCCACTCGCATATCTACTCGAATCCCATGCCCAATTTATCCTGCTTATTTCGGAACATTCTGTACACTTTTATCACTCTGTATTCGGTGTCAAAAGCGAAAGGGATGAGCCAAATACAGAGTAATGGATTCGGAGATATGTACCTTCCTGGAGTAAACCAGGAAATCTTACAATTTTACAGACTTTGAATAGGAGAACAAATTATTATTTGAATATCTGGCTATAAGGTGGCTTTAACAAGAAAATGAAATGGACTACGGCATTTTTCCTGCGATTTCTTTAAAAGCAAGTATGTGTATTCTTTGATTCCAGATTGGAATGAGGTCTTACGAGCACGGGGTCATACGAAGTATAATAATAATAAAAAAGAGGTCTCTAAAATGCTCATATAAAACATTTCATAAAAAAACACAGCTGATTACTGTCCCGACTGGTACCGACAACAGCGGTGACTATTTAAATTTGGCACCATAAAATGTTCTAGTTTACCGCTTTACAACACAAAATTCAAATGTACCCGCAAAACGCACATTAAACGCAGCACACGCGGCGTAATCGTACTGTTACACACATGACGATTTTTTAAACGAGCGCTTGCATAGGCGCGTAGCCAGGATTAAATTTGGGCAACCGAAAAATAAAGGAGGACGCCACTTCTGGGTTATAGATTATGATGATTTGATTTAAAGTAGCCTTTCCAAATTATTTTTTCAAGTTGTTTTTATTGGACGGCAAATTTGGGGGATTCGAACCCTTTCACAACCGCCCTCATTACACTCACGAGCGCTTGTCAGTAATTCTCGAGCGCCAGGTACATTTTACGCGTGGCCAAACGACAAAGCGTCAACATCGGCAACCCTTGCAATCTACGTATCTACGCGTAATGATTTATACCTACGTATGTAGGTGTAATGCCTGACGCCTGCTACCCTCGACTTTTGACTTGGTAGAATGGAATTTAACTAAGCTTTGATCAAGCATTGTCTGGACGTCGGATTATAGGCATTAACGTTTGAAAGTTACTTTTAGCGAATAAATTTGCTGACCTTCATAAGTTAGGTAAATTAACCGTGATTGTTGAAATCTAGAAAGAGTACATAGATAGGTGAACATAGGAATACATAGGTGGTAGAGTCATGGTGATAATTTGACGTTCATAAGTGCGTCTATGATGCCAAAACTGATTAAAGAAATTTTGATTTTGTTTTTTTATATTTGCTCTTTTCATAAATATGAAACGATTGATCAAGTAAATTAGTGTGAAATAAAACATGCTTGGTTGAGTTAGTAACAAATCAGTATAGTTAAGTAGTATAAGCAAAGTAAGAAAACAAATCATAAAATATCGAAATCACACAAGACCGAGTTAGTAAAGATACTACCACATATTATAATAGCGCAAGGGTCTCATTCTTAATACTTATTGAACCATCAAAACGATAAAGAGAGGATTTTAGTATCTTTGTTACATTAAGAAGGGATTTAGTCCCTCTATCTGTGACATCTACGGGATACTCTGAAAATACAAAAGAAATTCCCAGAACTGCGGACCTTTTGTTTGAATGTGTAATTAATGTGGGTAACCTATCAAGACCAAATATTTCTAATAGCGACCTCTTAGAAAAGCTGGTGATTGTAAGTTAGACAAAACTCGCTTAAGTGAGGGTTGGGATCGACAATAAAATGAATAGCCTCTGGAAAGGTTCAGGTCAGATTTCTTTTGTTAGTGTAGTAATTTCAGTAGAATACTATTTTTGGGTTGAAAGTGTCACCCCCTAGGCACTATTAATTATTCTGTGCCCTAAGGGAACAAGGCGACAAAACTCGATTACAAGCTAACGAGTCAACGAGTTTAGTAGGATTTTCGCAAACAACAGATACACATTAAATGGTAAGTTCATGTCTTCTTCAACCATGTAAAATGTATAGTAGTATGTATAAAATTACGTCTATCACAAACCTATTCTATATATGTAACCAAAAACCACAAATATATTTCTGACCTACAAAACGACAGCTCCTAATGAAAACAGCGTTAATAAAAGTAATTCGTCTTCAATCTTGGTCCCTGGCGAGGCGAAAAGAAAATTTAATAAAGGCGATAGGGAGTCGTTAGTGGAATTGATTGATTATTGTTTGGTTAGCAAACACAATTGGCACACAATTTTACTCACATCGAGGGTGCGGTACGGAGTATCGCTCAGACTCTGGAAATAATCAAACCGGAAACATTAGAAGGAGTCACATGATTTCTTTGAGTTGTTTGTTTAGGTATATTTTTGCGTTTGTATAAGCACTTGTGGCTTTGAGGTCGACTGGCAGTATCGGTACTAACGTTTTTTTTTGTACTCAGACTTCAGAGCCATTTTCTCAGGATGACAATCGCAGCGCAGTGCCACGGGATTTTACAAAATAAAGTTATGGGTGGTAGTACAACTGTTGTGGGTAGGCATCATCAAGTAAACGACCTCCTTGTCTCATCAGTCAATTGTACAGGAAAAAGTTTCACTTCTCCTTTTTTGTCATAATTTCAATTTGTAAGCGGGATTTAGCCCTTTCGTCATTTTACAATAATGTACTAGCAAAATTGTTTGGTTGTCATCCTTTTTCCTATCTACGAGAACTAGATATTTATCTAGTTCGCTGCTATGCTATAGCATAGCATATATATCTTTTCAAGCCAGAAATTTAGTTTTCCTATAGGAAAACTAAATTTCTGGCTTGAAAAGAGGTCAATAAGCCCGTATCTTATTTAATTCTAAAACTAACCTAAAAAAATTACGAGAGGGCGTTATCTCCGTCCTAGCTTTGTCATAGATCAGACAACAGCAACTACACTCGGTAAACACAGAATATAATTCCGTCGACAAATCTCTGAGAGCTGTCCGTAGACAAAGTCAACAAAGTGCACTCCACAAGAGGCGTTTCATGGTTTGCAACGAGATTTAATCGTGTATTTTTTTATGTAATGAAATAGCAGTCTTTCACAGTTGCAGCACCACCGAGAACATGTTATGCCAAATCCTCCACAACACTCTGCGCTCTTCACCCCGAAACAATAGCTCTTAAGTTTTATAATGCTCACTAATTTGACACTAAACCATACTAGATTAATCCAGAGCTCAATAGAAAAGTTACTTTACTTTTTAATAGAAAGATTACCTACCTACCTAATTCTTAGTTTGTATTAAACTGTCGCAATCCGTGTCTACTAGCAGACTAGTAATAATTCAATGGATTTTGATGCAGTTTTCATCATTTAAAGAATTTCTTGAGAAACATTTTACGTGTATAATTAAAGTAAATCGCACATGAGCGAAATCGGGGCGGGCCGCTAGCGAATATTTCATAAGCTCAAGTTTAGATAATAAAATAAAAGTTTTATTGAGAACGCACGGAAATCTTCTCTGCAGTTAGTCTATGCTTCGCTATTTTCTCATTGAATTTTACAGAAAGATATAAACAGACAAAGATATTGTAGGTTAGCAACACAAACAAGCGTCCTCCCAAGAGTCCGTGATAGATTAAGCAGCAGTTACCGCGCTCTGTAACTATGGTACACAATTCCGTCTACAAATCGCCGAGAGCTGTCCGCGTACAAAGTGCTCTCTACAAGAGCCGTTCCACGGTTTGCAGCGAACTTTAATTGCGTAATCTGATACTAAAACATACTATGTACAACTATTTGCTAACTTCACGAGGGATGGATTTTTCTTTATAATAAACAGGATAATTTTGATCGAATTCCAGTCGAAAAATTAAGGAAACTTCACATTTTGATTAAGCTATCTTAATTAGACAAGAAGCATTTCATATAGAGGATCTGATAACATAGGGAACTTCTAAGTTTTCTTTTCACGAACGAGAACCACCGACAAGGTATGTGAAGAAACACAAGTAATTAGGCTATCGTATATTCATGTTGACGACAGCACGTCTCGTCATTCAGTTCCATAAACAAAAAAAAACTAATAAATTCACATAGCGTTGTCCTGCGGCGATTTTATGTCTTCTGATTGTGCAAAAGGATGATTCGTTTCTTACCGTATCTTCTGAGTAGTGGTTCTTTTTCCGATACGGTGGTAGAATCATTGTGATAATTTCACGTTCATAAGTGCGTCCAAAATGATTAAAGAGATTTTGATTTTGATTCGTAGTATTCAGTACCATCCTTGTTAAAGTTAACGGATTACAGAGATCCATTAATTTAAATTAATAAAGGAATTTAATAAAGCCTGCCGAATAACCGGTTGAAACCGGAACTTTCAGACTCGGAGAACTAACACATAAAGTACATCAACATCGACATACCCTCGATATCCTGAGCGGCTGGTTGAGATCGGCGCCGCCGTGCATGCGGAAGCCCCACGGCGCGCCGCCACTCAACTCCACCTCCCGCGCCGACATCGCGCATTACTCCATTACCGCTCCCATACACCAACAAATCAATATACTTATATTAACCGGCAGTGTACGCCACCCCCCAAAATTAAAGCGTAAACTGGAAGCCCGCCATTTCGAATATCACAATATTGTTCAGTCGCGCCGGACGCTGCGGTCTCTGTAACAAACAATAATTACTTTTGAATGACTGGCTATAAACTGAGTGTAATAAAGCAGAAGGTCCGTTTGATGACAAGTAATTAGTACTATGGACGGCTGCAACTAGATTGCTGTGTTTACACTAAATTGTTAAAGAGGGAGACGTTAAATGCTACGCTGTGTGTCACACATATTATATAGCACGTCTTGCTTAATGAGTTAATTAATCATTGTTCTACGTCAAATCCTCAAATCGAACTAAATGATAGGATACATACTCGTAAATATTATCTTAGTCACACATGCTCGTTTGCCTGGATGGTTAACTATTACGTTTGTATATTTAGTTTTATTGACAGTCCATGATAGTTTAAATGCCTCGTAAACTTGCAAAGACGCATAAATAAACGTTTGGACGTAACAGATGTAGCTTCTGAAGTTTCTTAGATAAGATCAGATATGAAAGTTGACCTACTTACTTCTATTTTCCTATATATAGAGCAGATATTATGTCAAGACATGCTTTTATAATGGCACCGGACATTTGCCTCTAAGATATAAATTAAAAGGTTCAAAAACTTATAGAAGAAATGGTCTTCTTTTAAGTGTATTTTAGAACGCAGCACTCAGAAACGTCTGCAACATCTTGAACGTCTTAAAACAGGTAATAAACTTAAAATCATATCAGAACTTATAGTCCCATTCCAGTTTCAAAACACTAGGCTCAGTTGACACCCTCCAATAAGGCAGTTCGAAATGTCAACTATATGACCCCATTTATGATCGCTCTATGTAGGTCGTTCAAAACTAAGACCACGTTCTAAAAGTTCATTTGTAACTGAGCAATTCGTTCCAAAACTTTGGCCCATTGTAACGAGTATATTTAGAGTTTGTAAACAGAAAACAACAATACGAAGTTGTAACAAATTGCTTCAATATTTTAAGCGCAACTAGGTAAAGAACACCATCGTAAACTAAAAGTAATATCCCGAGCGAGGCCAGTGGGCAGCGAATTATTTTCAGGCCATGATGCAGTGTTACATCAGTGCTGAAGGTCGCTGAGTAAGTGGAATATGAATCACTTTTTGGTTCCCAATGAGATTGAGCTTCCACCTGCATATATTAGATATCAGCATCAACCACCAGTGCATTACAATTATCACGTGTATGTATTCCATTCAGAAGTATGCTGGACTGGAACGGTTGTAACCGCTGGGAAGGACGTAAGTCAATTTGCTGCGGGGATTTTATTTTTAAGGCTATGCTTACAGAATATAAATTACCTAAGTTTAATGAACCAGCTCTACAATAGCAACTTAAGTAAAACAGCATTTTTAGTTTAGAAAGCAGAGCAAAAAGAATTACTATTCCACAAGTAACTCATTCGATTCAAAATTACGATGCTCTACATTCTTAAGAAGTCAACCCTTCTTCAGGAATTAGCTTCAAGGAATAAATTGGCCAAAAGTTTCGTAGCTCATTTCGAGAGATCAAATTGTCGCTTCCATTTATTTGGACGTGGAATATACCAATTACAAAATCGCGGTTTTAATTAAAATGTGATAGCGGCGAACGAAATTAATTTAACTCGCGCGCTTTAGGTCGCGTTATATCAATGATGACGTCTAACTGAAATGTGCGGTTTGTTGCCGACCGCACCGCCGCCGCTGCCGCACATTTGCGAGGGGCTATGTGACACGTGTGTAAACATGTTCCATTGCATGGCTGCCGTGAACGCGAAGCATGTCAAACCTGATATTTCTGATGGAATAATTAATTGCATGCACACTAATAATAATTGAGAAAGACGAGTCTATACTCTATATCTATACCTACCCTAGTATGAAGATTCTTAACGTTTTATGTATTTACGATTTTTGTGCACGCCTAGATACGAGAGTACGGTAAAGATCTGAATCTGAATGTTATTAACATCTCGTAGGTACCCTGAGCCTTTATCATGGTCTCTGAACACGAATATGGTAACTAAAAAATTACCAGGGAGTTTTGATGTGTACTGTCATTTCTAACAACACCATTACAGCGTCATCTGGGAACCAACTCGTATATAAACATTTTGGGTGGGCAAATAATAATATGTGAAACAATTAAATGTGGGCAAACAGCCGACATTTTTTCCAACACTTGCCTGGTTCTTTTCTTTGTTTATAAAAGGGTATTTATACTCGGGGGCGCGGTAAATAAGCATGGAGCAAGCACACCCGACACACAGGAAACGTGCGAGTGACATCTGAATCGAACCCTGCGAGCCATCTCCTCTGATACGCAATGTTTCTCTTGACCTTGTTTCAAATGACGAAGGCATTCATAATGTCAATTAAATGTAAATAAAGATTATATAGATACCTCAGAGAAAGAACACACACCTAGGTTATTCCGAAAATTGTTAGCCACAGAATAAATACAAACTCTTTCTTAACCGACTTCAAAAAGGAGAAGGTTTGTAATTTTTTTTATGTTTGTTACCTTAGACCTCCGTCATTTATGAACCGATTTGGAAAATTCTTTTTGCGTTGGGTTCAGTATAGCTACGAAGTGGTCCCATATACATTTCATCGATATTTGACCTTGGACTTCGAAGAAAAATTTTATTGAATTGGTCACCTGTGTGTATTTTTTTTAAGATTAGTTGACACTTTTTATTGTTTGACACGATTGATTCAGTGGTTATTGCAGAAGAATAGACACATTACATATCGAGATATACAGGCTGAACTGAAGATTGGATCACAGGCAATTTCCACCATCTTGCATGAACACCTTAAAGATGCACAGTGAAAGGTCGCAATAGACCGAGCGCGCTATTTCACTCGCACCCGTTTGCGTATATGCCTCGTACCCGCGCAAACCTACGGTAGACTTTTAATGTGTCTGACAAGATGGAAGAACCATCGAAAATTTCTGATTACTGTGAAAACATCTTTTGGTAGTACCACATATGTAAAAATCAGGTTTTATACTATAACGTAAGTATAATTATGATTCAATATAGTGTAAGGGTGTCTGACAGGGGTTGCAACCAGGTGTCTGACAATGGACGAGGTGCTTTATTATATTGTTCCAAATAAAATATATAAAAACTGAGCTTTATACTTTAGCGAATTTGTGGAGCAATTTTATACACCTTTGTTACATTCAAAGCAAGCGTGATCCAAACTTCATAGTCGGGGATCGTTCATACCTGTATTAGGGACATACACAGAGAAACTTTCAGGTTTTATAAAATAACGAAGGTCTGATCGTCACGGGCTCTTGCTCTATAACATAGACAGATGACTGCGCACCTATAGTTATTTGTTAATAAGAAATGTTCTTCAGAGAAATACAATTTCTTTGAACCTAAAAAGACAGTCAATACGTGAGTGTTCATGAAAACAGAAACAAAGGGGACGTTCTGTTTTATTACCCATATTTTCCACCGCTTTTCTCTTGCTCTGGGTGTGAATGTGTTTTTATTCAAACGGGCACGATAAATAAGCATCGAGTGAGCATCCCCGATACACGAGCGGAAACGTGTGAGTGACACAGCCATCTCAGTTCTACGCTGGTGTGTCACTTGTATAACATTATTATCATGTTACATGTGTAGAAATATGCCAGTCAAGTTTAGAGACAACCAAGGAAACAGTGCGATATTGAAGTTCAATCATTTAACTAGCTTTTTCCCGCGACTACGTCCGCATGAACGACAGAGGAAGACTATATTCGTATTTTTTTCCAAGACCATCTTAGCAAATCCTACTTCGTATATATATATATATATATATATATATATGAGAGCGCGTACTACAAAGAGGTCAAGATGTATCTTTTTAGTCACCCAACCGATTTTGATGTAACATACCCTATAATCTAAGTTGGGACTAATGCTATCAAACCTTGAATAACAGTATAATAACAAATATATAAACAAACAGACAGAAATCCTAAAAACCGTGGAGTCGTGTTTAGTACCTTCTAAATCGACCACAGAGGTGGTTTCTTAAAAATATCTTTAATGTACAGAATTAGCTCAGTTCCATTTTTATAATACCTACTAGTATAAATAAATAGACAGTCTACAGGGACAAGAAAACGGTTGTGATTATCGATCTATCTGGATGACGTAAAAACAATTAGAAATCTTTTTCTTTTTCCCAGACAATCTCGTCTATCTATAAAAGTGTGGTCCGATATATATACTTAAACATATTTAAAGGTTTTCGTATTATAAAAAGTAGTTTGAAACAACCAACCGCACCACTCTATCCTCGGAATAATTACTCGTCAAGAACGCTAGGCAAAATGGCAGGGCGTTAATTTAATAACAGAGCGAAACGAGCACTTGTAAACACAACCCTTGCTATTTTAATATTAACTTGTATTTTTTATAATATTTTAATACGGAAAATTCTTTTATTACTGAAACAATATTAGTTTTGGCGGGAAATTAAAAGTTACGAATCATGGAGCTGAATTTGTTTTACCTCCAAATCTTGTGTTTGTTCGAATGACAATGTACATTAATGTAAAATTGCTATATTAAAGTTCATGCACGTAATTTTACTGAAGCACGTCAAGGAAAGAGGAGGGGGTACTCCGGGCACGGCTTTCAGCTTCACTCTAGTAAGTAAGTACAACTTCGCCGCGTAGCATTATGTTTATAGCTAGGTATTCCAAAGAACTGTTCGTTCGTTAATGAATTAAAAGCAAAAATAATTAAACAAACCTGTCCACTTTTCCATGTCATCGTCTTAAAACTCCCACAACCTATTTTTACGAGACCTTCAAACTCAGGGAGCTTTAGATTACACGGAAGGTTCAATTTTGAAGTATCAATATAACTTGAACAAAGTACGCAATAAACTACAGAATTCGGCGAAGATGGAGGTTTATAGGTATCATATTTTAGTATAAAAGCCCGACGCTGACCAAAGTGGCGAGATAGGGCAACGATGGCCAGTAGAATTTTGTGACTCTCCAATAAACTACACGACCATCGATACCGCATCTACTTTCAACATGTAAACCTATGAAAACTGAAACTTGTTTGCCGCTACGATTGACTCGGTAGTCTGGAATATAATTTATCGATAACATCCTATTTATTCGTACTTGAAGTAAAAATAATTTCCTTTTCTGTTTTCTTTTAATTAAGTACAATAAAGAATTTATATAGGCACCTAATTAAGTAACTTTTCATTTGGAATGCGGAACGTAATATTCTTGCTTCGATGAACTCAAATATTTGTGATGCAGTGATCTCACTCGGTTCAAAGATAGCCTAACAGATATAAAGTTTACGTTGTTTCGTTGTTTTCACTAACGTCAGCACCTTCCAGCTATCAGATATCGATGGATGTAATCGAAAGGTAGGATGTGATATGACGCAAATAGATCACGAAGCCAAGTGTCAGTACAAAGACGTTGGGAGTCTTATAATAGCCCAGACTTGGGTTGAGTCATTCTGCATTTGGTTAATCGAAGGTTAAATATAATGGTAACATTACTCACGGAATATACGTTACAGAAAACTCCCATTATTCAGACTCAGGCGTAGAGCTAAAATGATCAGATATAAAATGAGCAGTTTAGTTCGCTTTTGCTCATAACATTTTAATGTATCTTATATTTGTTTCATGTGGGTCATGTCTTTAGTAACAATGATAAACTAGACTTTAATCTATTACATTGATAACTACATCAATTTTAAATTAAGATCTCGACTGCCCGTAACTGACACACGAATATTGCAAACTATTAACAAGATAAGAAATGAAATAAATTTGTCATAAAGCAATGTTGCTGCCCTAGAAAGAGATTGATAAGCACACCCCTTCCACACGAAGTATGTAGTGTATCTCCCAAAATCTCTACCAAAAGGCGCAACGTGTGAAACAAAGCAAGCTCTACTGAATCCAACTATTGATTTGGACATAATAAGTGGAGGCGAAACTTTATATCTACTTAGAATTTATGGACACCGTAAACAATAAATAACAATAAGTTCTCACATGGGCCGTAGAAAATAAAATAATACCTCGTAACAAAGGTTTAATAGGGAGCATGTCGCGGTTTCTGTAATTAATTAAATTGACCCCTACCCTTAGACCGCAAAGAGCACCCGAAATAACTTCCGAAGAGAAAGTAATTTGAACTCTAAATAGAGATGGCAAAAGGAACTCTCGGATGTCAGTTGACAAGAATTACTATTGTCCAAGAATTCCTTATTTTATTAGTTCGAAAGGCTCACCTAGTGATTTGCTAAAGGGTCCGCTGTTAGGGCATGGGGTTTATCCCTCCCCTCGTCTTTCGTAACAACTTTATGTTAGGGTTATGAAAAACCTTTCATTCATTTAACGAGTCCACTACAATATGTTTATTTAGGAGTCCAATGTCATGAACGGGCGTAATCATTAATTCATGACTGCATTAAGGAGAGCACGACGCACTTTTACACGTCACAATCATGAAATCAATAAGTTTTCTCTTCTTTATTGTCTGTTTTGGACACAAAAAGAGTGTCTCAGCTATGTAATTATCTTTCGTGCACGTTTAAAATAGAAAATGCAGCATTATATCGCTAAGCAGCAGTGTCAAAAAGAAGCATGGCAAGGGATGGCATCAAATTGCTTGCATATTTCAAGCTCGAGTTTTAGCCACCGCAAAATCATTTGCTTCATGCGCTACCCTGACTTCACAATAATTGTTAGTAGTTTGTAGCCAGATAGCCATACACAAATTTTAATTTACTTGTACTATTAATTATTCTGTGATTTCACATTTCCGTTCTTCGGGTTTAATTACGGTTAGTTTAATATTTTATATGGCTGTGTATTTATAATGTGAAAAAAGAGGATGATAGTAATTATGAGCACACTTCAAAATACTAAATCGAATTTCCACTTGTAAGACACTGATGGGCATTTCAATCTACGCGTCATATTTAACCTTAAGTTTTTCTGTTGTTTCTCAATATACATACACATTATAATTATTAACATTTCTCTGCGGAAGCCAGCTTTAGTTTTCCAATTGTTCCGTAGAGCAGCACAAAGCATCCATTCAATTCCGTTTCCCAGTGGATCCGCTTTAATTCCCATCAAGTGCGTAACTCCGCCAAAATAGGTATCCCCAGTAACGTGGCGTATATCGCGTAATAACGCGGGATCGAATAACGAATAAATCAGGTTGCCGCGGTCTTACCGCAAATAATTCTGATCTTTAGCTCTTTATTGTGTTTTGTGTGTCAATCTTGGTATGTCAATAAGCGAAAATTAAAAACCGATGTCCTAGAAAGTGGTTTCAGGCCGTTAGTTTTGTTTACTTGCTAACTATAATAAGTAAACATAGGTACCTATACATTATGATGAACAAATTTGATTTTGATTAATACTTACATCAACTACAAAAGCTAGAAGAGAAGAGCTTTACTATTTCTTAGGAAACCTTGTATATTAAATAAGGTTATTTACTTTAGATTAGATAACTCTTTATTGTTTCAACACCAGAAAAAATAATAACAAAAAGAAAAATAACAACTTAACAACAATAGTGTGTTACTTTCTATGTAGTTAAATATAACCAATAGAAAGTACAAATTAAATAAAAAAAAACATTGTTAAAATAGGTTAAGTTCGCAGTTAGGATCAATATAATTCTCTTAACTATATAACTTTGCAAAAAATCATTCAGCTCTGTCCAACACGGAAGGTAGGATACTGGCTTCTAAGATACAGGTGTATTACACACCTAGTTTAGAAGACAGGGGTCCATATATTAAGCCTAGCCTAAAAAGCCTTAAGAACAACCTATCTTGTAACCTAATTAGCTTAAGTAGCTTTAAAATAGTTTTAGATGTTACCTTAATTACCTATGTTACATAAGGCTTCTGATTTAAATAAAATAAATTAAAAAAAATATATGTACTCGTGTTAATCTTGAATCTGTGGAAGGATTTAGTTTTTCAATTTCAATCATCATATACCTCCCAAGACTTGAGCGGTTGATTGTATTGTATTGTATTTGCATCCAATTGTTTATCGAACTATAATAATAACATGAATGTGTGTTGGCGACACTGAGCCTTACCCCGAGATTCTCCCTGTGGCTAAATGAGACCCCTGACCCCCGGCTTGCCTTAACTGGCCGTCCGGGGGTGGAGATCCAAGAGCTAAGAACTAAGCTCCAAAAAGGGCATAACGCCGGGAGTAGCGTTTAAGTGAAACTGCAGCACACCTCTCGACACCCTTTAGCCACCTACACCAACGTTGCCCTTCTCGTCGCCAATGAACGGCAGCCCTTATAGGGGGCCCGTTTAGTGGGTGGCGAGTCACCACCTGCCAAAATATTTTCTTATGAGGCGGAACTGGCAGGTGCCGAGGTCTCATATCATAGACCGGCTCTCATCCATTAAAAATTCACCTCAATAGCCCAATCATAAGTAATTTTCATATCTTCAATAATAGTCCTCGCACTTATCGGGGGCTGTCTTTGATTGTATCTTCTAATGATGCACTTAGAGACAGTCCCCGATAAGTGTTGCCCATTACATATCTAAATTAAATGCTCTATAAGGCCTCTACGTGTTGGACTCATGTCCCCGCGCAAGCCTTCCAAAGGACCGGGTGTATAACCCGTGAGAAAGAGCGACATGAATGTTAACTTAAGTTTACGCATAACTTTAATGCCTAAAGCCACAAACAAAAACAAACATAACCTAACGCTAAAAGCTTTAGAAACATTTTAGCTATTGAACACCGGCCAATGTCAAGTAAATATTTAAAAGCAAGGTACAAACGTGCGTACGAAAAACCTCATGTCGTAATCAACGGAAACAGAAGGGATTGATTCGGGCTATGTTTACATCGTCGGTATTTGCGGGCTATGGTTTACATGTGCGATCACATTGACCCACATCTCGGCCATTACCGTACAGACAAGCCGGCTTTCAAGCCATTTAGAAAATATGTGGATGTTTGGAATTTGAAGATATTACGTAGAGATGTATGATCGTACTGAATCAAAGCGGAAATAAAAGAAACTAGGGCCTTTACAGATTTCAGAATAATAAATTCAAGGTTCAATGACGGTTGTACCGAATTGAGATAAACTCCTGGAACCCAATTTTAAAATGTAAGGAGTTTTGAAACCTACTATGGCAATATCAGAACTGTATCTTCCTTTTACTGAAAAGCGAATACAAGATTTTGCAATAGTTTAATGGCATTTTTAAGCTTAATCGTCTTTGAAAAGTACCTTCAAAATATGAAGGTACTTTTCACATCATACATCGTCTACTCAATTTATGTATTGATCTACGGTTTTTTTACAATATCCTTTTAATCGATCGGTCGAAAGCTGAATTTAGTTAATTTTTCTTCAGCTTGACGGAGCAAGACAAGTTAAAGATTTATTGAGGCCTCGCAAGTCGCAACAAATAATGGTACTTATTAAGAAAGTTACAACAAACTTAGCTATACTTGAAGTACATTTTGATTCATTGGAGGCCTCTGCCTTAAAGCCCCTTAGGCCATTTGCGTCTGAAAGTTAAATTTATAAATTAAGAACAAAATGATCGGTCCTAGGTCTGTTTAATTAGGTATAATTATAAACGGTTTATATGCTATTTTAACAAGAATAAAACACATGGAAAGATTTTACTTGTGTCTAGCGTGTGTAATTTGTATCACAAAACCAAATATTTTGGTATCGACAGGAGAAAAGAAAAGAAAGCAAGAGTCGAATCTTGTCGTAGGTATAGGTATTATTTTCATCGCGCTTGTATTATACAAAAAAAAAACTGTTAAAGTAATATCAAATTAATTTTTTGAACAGTCCGGCGTTTTCCCAATGTTTTTATTCCACATTTCAGTCCGTATCTCATCCGTTCCCGGCGAAAGCCCACAAAACGTAGCGCTAACGGATGCTCGTTCATTTGCTGCCAGTGAATTTATCGCTGTCATGCCACTAAATGCATATTCTACTCAAATTGCTAACATACTTTATTGCACGGCTTTTCGCTGGAAATATAAAACCCGGCCGTTTGCGAGCCTCGGAGTCAGGGAACTTAAGCACATCAACTTCACACTTTATTAAAGCGAATTTGCATGTTTAAGGAAGCCAGTGGGTAAATTAAAAGTAAGCAACGGAAGTGGTTTCAGCGGATTCGGCAGATCCAGCGGCATGGCGGTATCTATGCCGGGAGAGGATAGAAACGGTAAAATTCACTTTGACCAAAGTTGACATTGTCTGCCGTCCAATCAGAACCGCAAATACAGGCCATAAACACTATCACGTTGTTTCTTTTTATTCAGGATTGCTTTGTTTCAAACATGAATAGTAAATTCAAACGTTCAAAACCTATATATAACAATCGAAAACAAAATACAATCAATTAACAGAACCGTATAACGAGCCGTAAATGAGTTAAAATGTTTTTCGTGAAACTCGAAGAAGCCGAGAAAAGCGGAAGAAAGTCTAAAATAAAATCTAAGAGTAAAACCATGCTGTAAGCAGTTAGCTGGAACCTTGAAAATAATAAAGCCGATTATCCAGAGTAGGAACTCCGTATTGAACACTGTACTTTGTAGCTGTATAATAATACCTAGAGCACAGTCAGTAGTGGTATAATGGAATGCAAGCCTGCTAGTTGCGAGTATCAAATAGCAAGCAATAATGACCAACAGTGGATCACTATGCGTTCTTGTGGCGCTAACGAATCGTTCCTCAGATGCACACTGTCAAAGAGCACTCTGTTATACAGAGATAATATCGGTTGATGACCCCTCATACTTCATACCATTGTGACTGGCAAACCGACTCGCCACTTGAAATTCGAGATAGAGCACCGCATTAATTATAATTTCCTACCTAAGTACGCTGAATAATTTAAAGTAGAATAACAGTAATTAAAAGTAATAAGAAAAGAGAAGATAAGTCGTACTTACCGAAAAATCTTATGGCAAAGCACATAACTTGTATATCAAATTCTTATACAAAAAGTGCTTAGGAATCGGGTCAAGTCCCAAATAAACTTTTTCGAAGCTTTCGCCAAGTGCGGAAACACAATAAACTAAGAATAACCTACATACAGAATACAGACGATGAAGCCAACAGTTGTAGTAATATATTTCTTAATGACGTAATTTCTGGGGTTTTGCCAAAGCCCTAATTTGGAATATCATTACAGATTACTACAGATTTACTATTTAGTATTCTTCTCAATACTTGTGGTGCTAACATTTACAAGAAGAAAATATTTCACTTAAATAACAACAAAAACAATGATCGACGAAGAATGGACAGATCAGCACTGATTATATTAATGACGTACTCAAACTCTAAATAAGGTGGCATTTTGTAAGATTTCTTTCCCAACCATAATAAATAGACCGTAAATAACAGAGGACCGTAACAAAACACGGAGGTCGCTGATAACGAAAAGGGCTCCTTTGTAAAAGCGAGCAATGGAATCGTAAGGAGAGATGACAATCAAAAGGGATCAAGGTATCGTATGGATGTGAAACCTTCCTATACAGAATACTCCGAACTACCGATCTAACCAACTACTGGGGACAAAATGGAAGAAGTAAACGCTATATTAACACGCTATACATATAATGGAACAAGTATACGCCTATACCTACTCGATAGTCATGAAATAGAATGAAAAAAGTGCAGAACACGTGCACCCGATGCGAGAAAAGGTACCTCTTGCGACATTGATGGATTTCAGCCATATTGCGCATTTGCCGTGAACTGCCTAAGTGCACTTTGTCGGGGTTAGTGAAATGTAAAATATTCTCTGAAAATAAATTGCTCTGTTAAATTCGTGTGCATGCTATGAGCACATATTTTTGTGAGATAAAGCGCACTACCGCCGCCCCATAGCTTGTATTTACCTACATAGTTTACATGTAATATTTCACGATAGCGCTTTATGCAACTTTGTCTGATTTTTGTGGTTATTAAGACTAGGATTCAGAATTAGGAATTAATGAAGGGTAGATCTCCAATACGATATTTCTGTCCAATAAAAGAGATCAGTCAGCACGCATTTAAACTCCCTAAAACATATACGTAATCCTTCGATAACAAACGAAGGGCTGCGTTAGGGGCCGACGGACGGCGCGGCGACGCGGCGGCGGCGGCGCAGCGCGGCGTCCGGGTGCTCGGCTCGGCGAGGGTTGGGCGGTCAGCTGCCGATAACTAAAGACGCATCTGACAACGGATTTATAGAGGGACGTGAGACCCACAATTTAACCGGTTTTCGACCAAAACTACTATTTTAGCCGCCACTATCTCACTGTCAGAAACTGTATTAATTCAGTTTGGAAAATTTTCAACGAGAATTTTCTAAACTATGTAAATGACATTGGTACAGAGGTCGAGCTGTTGAACCTCTTGATGAGCAATGAACATACATTGAGCATCAAATGTTAAATTCTAATTCCTAAATTACGTCATGAACTCATGAACTCATGATTACGTAATCGTCACTCGTAAAATATTTATAGCCTATTATATTGAATGGAATTAGGTGATGAGCTGAAATATAGAACACGCATTCACTACAAAAATGTTTTCTTTTATTGGATAACAAAAGGTTCAGGAATACATATTTATTTCAAGGCTTTGAAAATGAAAGCATTTACTCAAACACATTAGTATAGAAAAAAATTGCGCGTTGGTCTGACAGATCAGATAATATTAATGTTACTTTTTGCTACAGAAAAAGACAGCTGATCGATCTAAGGAATGTGCTTAGAAAGGTTAACAGAAAATACTTCTGGCAAGTGACGAGAATACTGATCAATGAAACGATCTTGATAACTCTCTCTACGAGTTGTGATTCGAGATGCGAATACTAAAACGAGTAGTTCCGCAAAATAGATATTTCGCACAAAATCCTATGTGGAAATCAGAGGGGTTTTTTCATTTCAATATGTCGGAAACTCAAGGCAGATAATAGACAACAACAAGACAGAAAATATGTTTGGAAACATGTCTACTCTTGTCAAGTTGTCAGCTGGAGAAAAGAAAGCGACGATTTGCCTATATAAAAAATACCAAAGCATTTCGCGAGCAACAACGAGCAGCATCAAGGATGCCAAGTGGGTCTTTTCTGTAATCGCCACATGACTTCATGAGGGCATCTGTATAACTAGAGAAGTATAATAGGCCTTTGAACGTGGCAGTGAAAAGGGTTGGGTCAGCTAGATAAGGCCGGACAGTTGCCAACGTCATTGCCAGATCGTAATGCCATCGCACCGGGTCCCCGCTTTATCACGATTTCTTCCCAAATTTCAATTTGAAAGGCGATTTCCCTTAGACGTTGGCCACCATTGACGGGCTCCTTATTTTTCGGGGATGAAAGTTATGTTTAAGATTCTTTAAGTGACAGTTTATATTACAGAGGCCTATTTAAGGAAGGATGATAACTCAAGCGGACTTTCCAACATGCGATTCGGTACGGAAAATAATTTAGAGAGACACGAACAGATTTAGCGAACACAAAAGAAAAGAAACACAATAGAAGGACTGTTACAATGCCTGAGAAAAGGAAAGATATTTGTACAAGTGTTCCGTTCAAGGCTCTAAGTAGGTACTGCGGGGAAACTTGAGGTAATGGGATAATGATATAAATTAAAGACGAAATACTTACTTACCTTAAACGTTGCTAAACTTATTTGGAAATTGCGCAAGCTGTTCGAAAAACACTTTGGGAGTACTTTTTTATTCCATAATTTGATTACGAAATTTTTAAAATGCTTTGCGAACGATGCTGACACCCTATGGAAATTGAAGTAGACATAAACCCAGACATTTCATATCAAATTTAACCTTATCCCAATTTTTACAAGATAAATTGTTTACATTACTCGATGAGAAAGACGACGCACCCGTTATATTAGTTTTATCTCTAAGTTTGTTTACACATACATGTGTCTTGGACGTTAGACTTTTGTGAAACAGCGCGCACAATTTCTTAGATATTTATATTAACGTATAGTTAAGAAGAGATTTGTTTAGGTCGGAATCTAGGTAAATAAAATTGATGATATGTTATGATTATGACATAGGTATAATCTATTACTTTAAATTTCACATAACCTATTGCTTATTGAAGAATGACACAAGTATTGAATTACAAAGGAAATAAAAAGTTTTCCATTTGACGATGACTGTTTGAATGTTTAAAACAACAGACGCGTATGTATGTGCTATTTGGCACGTCAATACGTCTTTTGCGTAAGATTAATTATTATTACGCTCGGTAACTAAAGCTTTGAAACTATGTATATACCTATCTAAATATACTACGACAGCATACTATTATAATCGATAACGAACATTCAAAAGGAGTTATTTTAGACGTTGTTATGTATTTTATTATGGATGAAAGATAAACGCTAAACAGGTAGATTTGCTTGTTTGATGCGGGCCAAAAAACTAAATCATTTACTGTACGATAATACGGTATACTAATGCGTACAATCGTGTCGCCTTTAATATATATCTAAAAGGACAATAAAGTAAAATTTAAGGCCGATTTCGGGGATTAAATGCAACGAAAATATTATACAATCTAATAATTTATAAATGACAAGTTTTCCAACATTTCAGATAGCGATAACCATCAGGCTCTATGAATATGCGCTTCGAAGGTAAGTTTCTAGGATTGCTGGACTAACCACTATCCACCTTTATGAGATAAGTTTCTAGAAAGCCAAACGCGGAACTCTGCAGTTCACGCGCACAAACTGTCACTAGACACGAATGTGCAGATGCATCCATTCAAAATAATATGAACCCCGTACAAAGCTTGGAATATTTCGCAGAAGATGGCTGTGAGAAGAACTACGTATTAGATGAATTTAACGCACACTAGATCACACTATCCCTCTCTAATAGAGGAAAATCTCTCTATTAGACTAATGCTAATAAAATTCATAAATCTCCCCAAAAAAGAGCGGATGCCTATAGCAAAGAAAACCTAATAAAACAAAGAAGGAAGTCAATATTTCAAGCCATTGTTTTGTCTATCAGTTAATAGCAACACTTCGTTGAAATTAACAAGTTATTAAGTCTAATGAAGATTAATTGGATGTTGCAATAGACCGCGGGAATATTTATGTAAAACGGACACCGGCTGTGATGTCACCACAAAGTTCTGGATATGATATCGCTCATGGAGAACCCTAAATAAGGCAACTGAATGCTGAACATCTGCCAACCAATTTAGGAATTCTCATTTGAAATCGTCGAACCAATGACACGTAAAGAAGAAGGTATGGGGCTTATTGGAGATAGGTACCAGCAAAGGCGTAACTTAGTGCGCCAAACGTTTGCAAACATGCTGAATACTAGAATTTGTTGAACCTTTAAAGCAACGTAAGTTCGAGACATATAATTTTTCAGTTAAGTAGTTTCCAGTTTATAAAACGTATATAAGAAACTGATCTGATAGATCCTAAGCAAATCAACCACAGACAAACCCCGTAGGTACCAAAATCGGGCAACCTTTGACAAACATAATTTTCCTAGACCTCTGTTAACTATCTGAATCTTCAACAAATTGCTATACTTTTGGGTAAATTTCAGACTCTAGAATCTAGAGCTTACAAAATTTGTGGTCTAATTAGAGAGAACTACAACGTTTTGAAACATCTCTACAATATTCTACGATATCATTAATTATGGGGTAAGCAGTACCAGAATACATTCTATGTATATTCATTAAAAATATCATCTTGCACAAGTACTTTGCGGTATGTTTATAAATGCGATTTAAACTATGTTCAACCATGAACTAATTTGACAATTACATTTAAGAGTTTAAAACGTGCAAGCCAGCCATCGTCGTCTATAAAGAATGTAAGTCGAAGAAATGCAACAAATAAGTAGGTACCTACATATTTGCTGGTTCCGCTTACCCGATTCTCTATGGGCATTTCTCGCCACTCAATATTTCACATCGGCATTTCCTAGCTGCTATTTGGAGAGCGTATGAACTGAGCATGTAGTAAATCTTTACTATCTGGAGTTCTTACATTTTGTGATGGGTAAGGCAAAGCAAAAATTGTATGTTTTACCTAATTTACCCGTTTTTGTGTAGCGTGTGAATTGCGTATATTTTACTTCTGGAATTTAAAATATGCCTATTTCCTATTTGTTGCGTACCTAAATTCTAACTTGTCGGGTATTATCTTTGTGCAAAGTGTTGAATATACTTTGAAATACCTTTGTAAAATGTGCCACTGTCAGTTTGCAATCAATTATATCTAACTTAGGTACCTACTAGATTGGTATAGTGTACATTGTGTAGAGCAGGCCAAAATGGATTAATTTAGTACATATTTTTAATATATAAGCGACATACTTTTAGGATTTGGTATTTAAGATACTCGTCTTCAAATGTTTAAAATATCGAGCGTTATTACATTGTTTTTTTTAATTCCATATACCTATAGATTACGTGATTTTGAAACAAATTGTGTACAAGTTCTGGAAATTTCACAATAGTTAAGACTGTTTAGAGTTTAATAAACATTGTGCAGCATCCATAAAAACAAATTACCTAAGGAGAACCTACAGAAGAAACATTGAATGAAACTGTTGCCGCAATAGCATATAAAATGTATGTGGCATAAAAAAGTAATTTAAAAAGCGCCCATTACTTTGGATAAAATAAAGAAGACGGGGAAACCCGGACGAGGCGGAAAATGTGCATTGCGGAAAAACAAAAATGAACATTTTATGGGACAGCATAGTAACTTCTTTGGAGACGGTCTGTGTGGAGGAGAATTAATAGGGCTTATTATCTTACATTTGCAATTATCGATACGGTCTAAAATAATTTAAAATAACATAAGCACATTTTTGCTAAGAAATTATATGTTTACTAATAAATTCCGCTATTTAATAATTTTAGAATAATAGCTTTTTTCGTCCAATTCTAATTCATCAAAAGTACTTGAATGAACAATGGCAACAATGCATGTTAAACTTACCACAAATTCCGGCGACCACAACAAAAGTCTTACAATACTTTAATCGTTCGTTAATCGTCGTTCAAGCGTAAGCGTTCATTTAGTACAAAACGTCAACACTGCACTGTTAACCACGCCGATCAGTTTTGTGCACTGTTCCGTTTTTAACCACGTGTAATACACGCTACGCTAGCAGCGTACTGAGAAAACGGTCCATATTTTGGCCGCCTCATTCATGACTTGAGTCTTACTGAAATCACTCCGCGTTTCACGCCCGCGGAAGCCGGCTTGCACCCAATCTGTTGTCTTTCAATACATAAACAAACCGTGCGAGATGAAGCTAGCCGCGATTGGACGGTCCTACTCTATTGCCGCTTTTATCGCTACTTTTATTGCCCATTTTTATTGAAACTTCCCCTAATTAAAGGCAATAACCAATGAAAGTAGACTGTTTAAGAGTTACAGAATTTAAAACTGAATTAAATGCCAGCTAATTCAAAGGACATTGGGATAAAAACGATACCAAAACAATATAGGGAAGGCCAAGATTAGCGCTAGTGTGACGTATAATTCCGCGTCTGCGCGATGCCACTCGATGTCACAATGCAGGGCCAATTTGGACACTCTGTCCTTACGACAGAGTCTAGATGCGTATTATCACCCTTCAATGCTGCTTATCAGGATATCTGCAAGCCAATTTAACCACTATTTTGTAGCATATAAGGTTGGTAGCTATAAATTGGAGGTGGTGATAATACTGCAGGCGCGCGCATCACGTGTGAAGGGGGCCAGATGATTGCAGTTTGGAGAACGTACGAGTTCACGACCCCTCACGAAAGTGTAGGGTTTCAATAAAAATAAAACTCAGTCCGTTTGTTTTTGTTGGAAGAGCTGCAAAACGATCGTACAATAGAGAACTTTGCCCAAGTTTATACCTAACCAGATTTTTGTTGAAAAATATATTTTTCAAGACAAGCGGAACCGCAAGCAGGTTAAAATGAGTCCAAACACTAGTAGTTTACGTTTATCTGTCAAGGAGTTCCATTGCCCACCTTCCGTCTATATTATGGTGACAACCAGCTGAACTGATGATGGCATTAGAACAGCTTGTTGTCACCATAATATTGCATTGTCATCGAACTTTGATAAGTATGCAAAATTTCAACTCTGTATGATATGAGGAAGTGGTTCTGATTCAACTTGCAAGATTTGACCCAAACAAAAACCATTGCAAGTTAAATAAAAGCTTGTAAAATTGGAAGTATTTGGTAATTTGCAAAATTCGCTTCACATCAGGCGAGATGGTGGCCAAACATAGATTATTAAGAGTAAAAAAATATATTTAGGGACCGTAGACTAGACTTACAAAGTTCAGTAAACTAAAAGTACCTACTAAGTTTCGTTCAATTTATAGAGATAACAAAATATAAAAGACTTACCACCTTACCAAGCAGTAGGTATGAATACATTCGAAGGCGACTACATTTCTTGATGCTGCAAAAGAGAAACATGTTTAAGATTCATCATCAACATGCATCAAAAACATACAAAATCCAGCTGATATTTTGCTTGCTTATAGAGTCGGTTTACGCATTGCTTTTGGTTGCATTACTGAATAACCATTATAAACTTAGTGCTTCATCTTAGGCCACATCATCGCTTCACATCAGGCGAGATAGTGGCCAAACATGGATCTATTAAGTGTAAAAAAAAAAAAACATTAAAAAAATATTTATTGACATAGGAAGTGTTTCAATTTCATTATAGAAGTCTCTAGTATTATATTATACTAGCTGCGCCCCGCGGGTCCACTCGCGATTTCCCGGGATAAAAAGTAGCCTATGTGCTATTCCAAGTACTAAAGTAGCTACATACCAAATTTCATCAAAATCGGTTCGGTAGTTTTTGCGTGAAAGAAGTAACAAAGATCCATACAACAAACCATAAATTGTACAAACTTTCGCGTTGATAATATTAGTAAGGACGTTGTGCTTATTGACAAGATTGTGTATTTTGGTTATAATTGTAAATGCTAGGTAATTCCAATTTGAAAAATGTATTGTTTGTAGATACTTATTTTGTAGTGAAGCCATATAGATAATGATCTTACTATGAAAATTAACGTGGTTTGGACACATTATTAATAATAATTTACGGGTGACACTCACGTTTAAATTTAAATATTATATTAAATAATAATTAATATTATATTATATTTAATTTTAAATTGGAGTAATCCAACTATAGTTTAAATAAAGATCTATTATTCTGCTTTTTACTTCACATTCCTAATCTCTATATATGTACTTAGTGTGAGTGAATATAATATTAATTTGAATTATTAATTATTAAAAAGTTTTGGAAAATGTACAAACATCTAGCTACAGTTATTTATATACCTATTAGAATTTATTTTATTAATTTGTATCGCATTATACATAATGAACGGTACACGTTAGGACTCTATATTTTATCTCTCTCTAATTAATTCAACCTTTGAAAAGGTATGTTCAATTAAACATATATTTTACAGCTATATTATTTACCTGTGTCTCCAATATTTGTCTGAAATAAAGGTAGGTATATAAAAATCTTATATTAAATAAACCTTTAAAAGTAAAGTAACTTAAAATGGATTTTGAATAACGACATTAAAACCGATAATTTATTATAACTTTATTTGCAATACACAGAAAACATCAAATCCTCAATAATTGTTCACAAATTGACACATATTCTACACATAATGGCAGCTTGGTCATGGGTAGATATATAATACTTTTATATGTAAAGTTAAATTATTTACTAAAACATTTATAAGCCGATCACAATAATTATCGAAACACGTTACTAAATATAGATAATATGATATTTAATATATAGAATAATGTCCCGTAGAACTCTTTGGACTTTGGTGTTATCATAAGAATAATATAATCGTATTGGTACCGAATACCAACCTTATAAAATTTACTTGTATAATTTATATTTGAGATCAAAACTTTGTGGTATACTTAAATATAATAATTAAACAAATGTTATTATAACAATTAAGTTGTGCAAAAAGTTCACACTTGTGCGAAGACATCGAATGCTGAATGATAACTGTAATAAAACTCCTTAAGCATATTAGGTCTTTTATCGTTTGACTAGAAATACCCTGCACTCGTAAGGATTTAATAATGCATCTTTGGCAACCCCTTTTCTTTGGTAATTAATGGCTTCTCACATTTTGTCCATTCAGTCAGAGGTATAACTTTTTTTTTACATAAGTTTAGTGTTTAGTAAATTTGTCAGGTTGTTGGATAATACACGTGTAACGTTATCCCTTTGTGCTAGTAAGTGGCGGAACTTTAGTCAAGATTTGCGAGGTCTTCTTGGAGAATTTAAAAAATAAGGCTATAAGTACTGTTTTGTTTCATTTCGTAGCACGTAATGGATACTTAGCGATTAATTATCCACCATTAATACACTGTCATATTTGAAGAAACACAAATTTTGGAATTTGAATGTATGCTTTATTTCTATTCTCATCTCTCAAAAAACCTTGACATATTAATAATATTTATTTGGTTAATAACTCTGTCCTTGCCACTTGTATAAATTTTGAATTTGTTATATATAAGGTAAATAATTTAATACTTCATTTTTAAAATAAAAATCAGTCTCATTATAACGGTGTCCCAAATTGGGCGGCAGCTTTCCGAATCTTTCAAATGTTAGAAATTTTAACGTTTTGATAGATAAAATATATCTTATTAATTAAAATATTTGTAAATATATTAGCAATTAGTTTAAAAATATGAAAGATAAAGTAAAGGAATGTATATAAATATAAAATCACAGATGATTCTAACATGAACAGAGCTCCCTTTCCTTTTTTGCTTGAAGCTTTTGCAGCGAATGCTTCCGACGGCCCGACGCGCAAAGCATTGCGTACTCTACCGATGACTCCATTCTGAAAATAATACATTTAAAAATACTTCACTTGTTTTTTTACTTGGGTGTTGCTTGGATGTGGGCCTTGTCTTAGAAAGAGAGTATATTTATTTTATTAAACGCCAACAAAATGTACCATTTTTAAAATTCAACGTTACTAAATTCTTAGATCTAATGCCTAAGGTGTTTAGTACTCCCTGAAACTGCATACCTCGTGGTTATGGAGGTTCTTGGGGCTTAAAAAGCCTCGCCCCCCCGCGCGGCGAGCGCGGGTGTAGCATAAGACGCGACGTAAGCAGTTGACGGACCCTTTTAATTATTATTAATTAAATAATGTTCACATAAATAACATAGATACCACCAGGATAACAGCTGCCTGCAGGAAAACACTCACCTTCCCTTCACTGCTCAGAAATAACTAAACAATCCGCATTCTTCAACTCTATTAACCTATGGTATACAATTCAATGAATACACACCTCAACATAACTTTGTCCAGTAAAATCTCAATAGCTCGATCAATGTTCTGTCCGCTCTTGGCACTGGTTTCCAAATATGGCAAGTTGTAATTCTTAGCAAATTCTCTTGCACGATTCTGGTTGACGAGCCGCTTCTCTTGCAGGTCACACTTGTGACCACATAACACGATATCAGGGTCTTCATTGAGGCTGTGTGTCTGGAATATTGAGTTTCTTCATAGAAATACATGTATAGGTGTGAAAATTGTTATCCTCCATCCAGAATAATCTATATGGAGAGGTCAAACCTATGATGGATCATTTAATAGCAGACAAGAGCTCTGCACTCTAAACCCCATTACAGCAGGTAAGAAAAGTATGCAATGTATGGGTGATGAAGTTTGGATCCACTGAATCAACAGTCTCTGGGCTTGCTCTCGGGGATTATTATTTCTTTTAGTCTGTGAATTTTGTTCAACAGATTTGTTGTGCAAAGATTTATAAGTTTATCCTCCATTGTAAACATCTCCTCAAATGAAATTATCTTAATGACAAGATTATTTAGTAACAAAGAAGAAGTATTCATATTATATTTTAGTAGGTGTCTAGCTGCGCCCCGCGGTTTCCCGGGATAAAAAGTAGCCTATGTGTTATTTTGATGTGTAAGCTATATTATTGTAAAGTTTTATCAAAATCCATTCAGTAGTTTTTGTATGAAAGAGTAACAAACATACATTCTTACAAACTTTAGCGTTTATAATATTAGTAGGGATAATAGCATGCTAAGTGAAAAGCTCAGTTTTGTGGACAGACAAACATCACCCCCTAAAACATTAACAAATAAGCAAATAACTGAAGAATAAATTCAGCATGTGTTTGCAACCATCGCTCAATTGAGCACCACCCTTCCTGTGCCTAGGGTATGTTTTGATAAGGTTCCAAGTCCCAACCAGTGATCAGAATTTATTCCTTTTAAAAAAATACTGTTAAAAATAGTGAATTATCACAACATTACCTTAAGCTGTTCAATCCAGTTCCTCACTTCAAGAAATGAAGCCTCATTAGTTAGGTCAAACAGTAGGAGAAAGCCCATTGCATCTCGATAGAATGCTGTTGTTAGGCTTCTGAATCTGTAAAGATAAATTACATTTGTGTAAGTGGTTATGTCTTATGGTAACCATGGTTTCAATCGGAGAATATATTTAAATATTTATACATAGACTGAACCCTTAAAGATATAAATTCATTCTGAAACTAGACAGAGGTGAAACCTAATATTAGTATAGTTTCATAATAATACTTATTGGGTAAGCTAACTCATGGATATAAAGCTCTGCAGATAATCAGCCCCAGTAATAAAACTTTTGGACCTAATCACTAGATAAAACTTTAAGGTATTGATAACAAGCCCAATGTCATTTATGATCAATAAATATACTGCCAAGGTTACACACTACTTTTATTTTCATCAGGGACATTATAAACAATCATGCTGCATTTGTTGGTACCAACTATACAACAGTAAGGAACAATTAACCCATTGGCAATGCAAATGAGAATTCCTTATGATAACACATTTGGCGTAGAATTCAATGGCTTAACACAACACATTGCCGTACTAGGCTACTATCAATCTTATTAGTTGTTTTTTTTTTCTGTCTAACTGCTGGGCAAAGGTCTCTTCAAGCGTCTCTATCTATAAGGGGACGTCCATTAATCATGTGTTTTTTTTTAGCATTTTCTCCCCTTTGGTGATATGTGGTGAAGTCTAAGACTACTTTACCTCTCCTGTCCCGCAGTATCCCACAGCTGTAAATGTATTCTATGCTGCCTCCCATTCTGCTGGTATATCTGGAGAAGTATGTAATATAAATAATATAAATTATGGCTATAGTAAATATGTATCTTCGTTTTTTGTTATTTTCTACAATAAATGTTAACATAGGACTATCAATTTCTATCAGTGCTTCAATATTGTTTTAAGCTTAAAATATAGAGTAAATTATTATATTATATGCATAAAGATGAATACCTGTAGGAAATATTACTTACCACACTCTTTTCCCTAAAATCAATCCCAACTGTAGAGATAAACTGAGTATGAAAAACTCCATCAGTATACTTGTAGAGGAAACTAGTCTTTCCGACTCCAGAATCTCCAACGCAGAGCAATTTTATTAAATAATCGTAGTCCATACTGCAGGCGGGGCGAGTCTACTATCCTTAGGATAAATAAGCGCATCAGTGTACTACCTAGAATATGCCCGCTGATGCAATTCGCAATTACTAAGTATTCTTGGTTGTTGTGTAACTAAAACGACTGCAAATGCAATAAAGCATCTGAAAAATAACAACAAACAGAAAATCGATTACCAACCAAAGGCGTTTTTATTTTGTTTGAAGTTTTATTTCTGAAGTTTATAAATGTTACTTATCAAAATCTGTTCTGTTGTCAATGTCAGAATATCGATCAGTTCAAGTTTGATTACCTACCCCTTGGAGGGGAACGACTTCATTTCCCCAGCAGAGGTGCTAAGGGCCGTGCGGAGGCTGCCAGGGAAGAAAGTGCCGGGGCATGACGGGATCACCAACGTCATACTGAAGCAACTTCCCACGAGGGGCCTGGTAGCGCTAGCCCGGCTCTTAAATGGGATCCTTCGCACCCAGCACTTCCCCAGAGAGTGGAAGACTGGCAAGGTGATCGTGCTCACGAAGCCAGGGAAGGACCGCCGTGTACCTGACAGCTACCGACCCATGACGCTCCTACCAGAACTTTTTGAGGGCCTGTTGCTGCGGAGGTTGAGGCCCTACCTGACTCCCAGAGACGAGAAGTTCGGCTTCTGCACCAGCCACTCCACGACGCTCCAGCTCACCCGGGTGATGCATCTCGCACGGTCGGTATCTTCCTGAACATCGAGAAGGCATTCAACCGTGTGTGGCACGAAGGGCTCCTATGGAAGCTCACCCAGACCACGACGCCACCGGCCATCACCAGAATCGTGGCGTCGTTCCTAAAACACCGAGAGTTCTTCGTCGCGGTGGAGGGCCACGCGTCGACGAAGAGGCCAACCCTCGCTGGTGTCCCCCAAGGGAGCTGTTTGTCACCAGCTCTCTACGGCCTCTACACTGAGGACATCCAGACCCTGGAAAATGAGCAACTCCAGGAGGGGGAACGGGGTGTCACCCTGGCGTCGTTCGCGGACGACAGCGCATATTTTGCCTCTTCAAAAAATGCTACCATCGCCGCGAACAGGGTGCAGAGAGTCCTGGAGCTGCTACCCGAGTGGCTCGACAAGTGGCGGATGGCCTTCAACGTAGGTAAGACGGCCGCGCTGCTCACCGGAGGACAACGCATCCTGCCACCACCACTTCCGTCCACCAAACGAAGGCCGCTCGCGCGCTCCTCCGTCCGGTGCTGGCCTCTAAGTTACCCCTACGGACCAAAGTGATAGTACCGGCTACCTAGCACAGCACTATCTGGTAAAAGAGACACGCAGTGGATTATAAATAATATATATTTTAATAGTTAATATTAAAAATACATCTTGACATAACATATGAAAAAACACGACAAAGAATTATGTCACCAGTATAGTTCAAAACTTAAACTAGACTTTCCGTATATACAATTTTTATCTAGGAACTAGACATAACTCAAGAAGTTCTCTCGGTGGCCAGTCATGATATGATATAACCTCTTTTCTAAAAAAGTCCTGGAGCTGCTACCCGAGTGGCTCGACAAGTGGCGGATGGCCTTCAACGTAGGTAAGACGGCCGCGCTGCTCACCGGAGGACAACGCATCCTGCCACCACCACTTCCGTCCACCAAACGAAGGCCGCTCGCGCGCTCCTCCGTCCTGTGCTGGCCTCTAAGTTACCCCTACGGACCAAAGTAGGGGTATACAAGGCGTACATCCGCACCCGCCTCACGTATGCGGCTCCGGGGCGTGGTACTCACTATGCTCGGAGACCCAACGGAGGCGGTTACAGGTCGTACAAAATGTCGCCCTGCGCGTGTGTACGGGGGCGGGGCGATATGTCAGAAATGACGTCAACGCCCGCGATGTCGGGGTGGAAAAGGTGGGGGAGTTCGTGGTCCGTCTGGCGCGTCGTATGTACGACCGCGCCGACAACGGGCCACACCCCTACCTGCACGACATCGCACCCCTCCACGCGAGACCCCCTGACAAACCCCAGAAACGCGCCCTGCCCCGCGACATTCTTCCGCCGCCAGAAGAGGACGAAGAGGGCAGAGGCGACAGCAACCACCAGAAAAAAAAAAGGTCCAACACAGAGCCGCTGAGAGGCGCACCGACTAGCGGAGCAGCCACCAGCGGCCTGCCAGTTCCCCGGAGGTAGAAGCCCCCGCGCGTTTACGCCAGAGTAGAGGTGACCACCCCGAGACCCACCCCTACCACCCCCCAGGGGAGGTGGAAGATTAACTTGAACTTGAACTGCCCATACGGGGGACAAACAAAACATTAACTAGTAGGAAACGTCAACATCAACTGTCAGACTTTTTGGCGGGAAGTGAAAAGTCATACAGTTCTATTTTGTTTTATTTGCCAAACAAGTGTTATTTCGAGTGATCATGTGTAATATCTGTGGAGTATTAACCTTTATGTGTTTGTAAACGTGCACGAGTGTAGACAAATGAAACAAAATAAAGAAAACATTGCTTTTTATGTTCTCTCAAATATTTCATGGAAAGCTTGAACAAAGTTCCACCACTTTATTGAAGCACTAGGAGAGGGTCCAGCTTGTTGCTGTTGACCCTCATTCTCAACGAAAGTATAATAAATGGAATATGAAACTATCAAATAAAAACTACGTAAGACATGGCGGTATGGTCCTAAAGACTTTAGCCTGCCCTAACGGGCGACCCTTAAAAAAAAAATGTCAAATAAAAATTTTTGTCATTTCAATGTCATTGTCACCTAATCCAATAGAAATTTTAATTTTATTTAAAATTTTGGTGTTTGACCCAAAGAAATAATAAATGAATAGGTAGCGGATCAAAATAGAATTTTTTTTTGGTAGCAAATATATACATAACCTCTGCATTGAAATGATGTTAGAATATTAAAACTTAATTATTTATTTCGTACTTCTTCATATTCACATACAATGCCAAAAGAACAAGCAAAAGCTGAAGAAAGTCTCAAAGTTAATGTTGAATATTGGTATGACATAACTTTTTTGGTCCTAATAAGAATTCGGTCCAGTCCTATTGCTAAGTACCTATTTACTTATCCTTCTTTTCAGCGGCGCCTGCGACTATGGTGGCCACTGTTTGGCGCTTGCAGAGATCATTAGATTAAGCGCACCTAGTGCTACAATATTTTGCAAGAGGGGTCGGCAAGGTAAGGCAAAATCTTTTTTCTTTCTCTATAAGCTTCAATGCAAACTGGATTTGAACTGCCCATCCTCTTTGTAAGATTTCTAACACATCTATTTTATAAGTATTTTTTATATTTTGTTTCAGGTTCCTTTGAGATAGTTGTTAATGATAAGCTAATATATTCAAAACTCCAAACAATGGCATTACCTGACTACAAAGAAGTAGCACAAGTTGTAAAAGATGTTTCTATGGGAAGTGAGCCTAAGGAAATAAAAGGACAACAACCAATCGACTGTGTAATATCATAACATTTATTTTATATCAAGCCTAGGAACATTATAGCTGTGATTAATATCTAGTTTTGATATAAACATCACACAAGTAGATTTTAAATTAGATTAAATATGTGTTAAACTTAATACAATAAGTTATAATCTTGTTACATACAATAAAGTATTTACTTATTTCCCCTGAGTTTAACTATTTTAGTTTGATAGGTGCCTTCTACCTAAGTACTTTATGTTAGGTATGGACTTACCCCTATAATAAATTATTTAGCATCTAGCCCATTGTTGTGTGCACATGTAATACTTAGCTATGCATAGTACAAAACAAGATATAGACAATATACACTGGTCTGGTCTGGTCACTCCTAACTGCTACTGTCCTATTTATATATTATTGTTACTGATTCTACTACTATGGGACATCTGACTGTCTCTTCTTGTTTGATATTCTGATAATTTTAATTTATACCTAATTACTCATTGTTACATTACAAGGCATTTAAAGAGTTGAAAAAAGAGACATTCTCGCATAGTTTCTTGGTGCTATCTTCTCTAGCGGGCATATTTCCGAAGCACTTCACATTTCTTTTCTGCACCCGGACTTTAATAGGAGTATAGTTACGAAAGACATGGTTAAACATACCTTTTTTTTCAGTCATCAACTCAAGATATCAAGTTACAATTTTTAACATATTTTTAATTTGATTTGTAATAAGTGTTTATGACATTTAAAAGTGCATTTTTTGTGCCTATTTAATAAATTATATTTGATTTTGACTTAAGGATTGTGAGATAGAAGTACTTAAAATATGCTGATATTGATTAATATTTCATTTGTATGTTGTCATTGTCAGTCCCCTGAACAGCTGAATGTCAAACATTGGGCAGGAGTAATGACTATATTTGACCAATTTTGTTAAGTATCTCTTTTTTTAAGTAAGACCATAATATGATTATATTAAAATATTAAGTCAAACATTTTTATTGATATTATTGTTACTTAAAAATTGTATAATATAATGGCATAAATAAACTTAATTGGCACACTACAAACAATTTTTTTATAAGTACCTATAGGACTTAATTTAGTTGAGGTATAAAGACTCCCCATATTTTTAATAAGGCTCAGTTCACGCAAAATAATATTTTGACAAAATCTAGTATAGAATACAAATTTTGTGATCCATCTATTTGTAGAACTAATAGATTAGTTCTTCAATAAGTGCGAGCAAAGTAGGTCTTTTCTCCAAGAGACTTTCAAAGAGGGCAGTAACGAGTTTAAATTATGAACATGAATACTGTTCCAGTGTTCCGCGACCAGAGAGATAGAGAAAAAAAAGTATTGTATGAAAAATAGTAGATTGTATCATAAGGGAGCAAAATAATATTTTTACAGCGAGGCCCCTTTTTTGAATCCAGAGCGAAGTGAGGGATTCTAGAGTAGAATCCCGACCGTAGCGAGGGATTCTTTAGTAGAATCCTGAACGTAGCGAGAGATTCAAAGTACGTCGCCCGAGCCAAAAATATATTTTGCGCCCGAGTGATACACTCTACTTTTCTTCACCCACTATGAGAAAATAAAAGCGCCTCATATTTTATTGTAATATTATTATTTAATAAAACATAGAGTAACAACTAAATTGAAATTAAATAGTATCCTTTATTAAAACAACTAAAAACTTATTTTTTCATTCATCCGGCGGCGTGACTATGGGCCGTCGTACCAGCCAGTCTTTATTCAAACAATATTTGCGTTCGATTTCTTTGGTGCTGAACACTAAGATGTTCCAAATTCAAAAAGTGCGCGGCAAAGATAATTGCGGCGCACTTATAAAGAGGATTAAAAACTCATTACTGCCCGCTAAAAGTTTCTTATAGAAAACACCACCTTTGGGTGCACATAAAGGCGAACCAAGTCGTCCTTTTCGAATAGATGGGATGAAAACTTACTTGCCGGTCAGTTGGGCAGCGCGCTGGCTACGGCTGTATTTTAATAAAACAAATGAAAAACGCTATGCCCTTCCCTTTATTTCTTTTTCTCATAATGAAAAGTAGAGTATCAGTCAGCCGCAAAATTATTTCCTCGGGCGACGTATATTGCTACGCTCAGGATTCTTCTTTAGGATCCCTCAATGCGCTCGGGATACTACTCCAGAATCCTTCACTCTGCTCTGGGTTCAAATATGGCGCTCTCGCCATAAAAAGAATTTGCTGCCTTTTAAAAATAAATATACTAGTAAAGTAATAGTAGAACGTATTAACTACCTGTGGCTGTTTCACACAAAACTATTAAAACGTGGTATGATACAAGGACATAAAGGTTGATACCTACAACCTCGTGACGATTTACCCTCGCCTTCGTCTTCGGCTCGGGCTTACAAACGTCAACTCGTTTGTAATTTACGAACCTTGTATCACAATATACTATTACTTTACGTAACTCGCTTTTGCTATCTGTACTGCTCAATTTACCACGGAGTACCTACCTAGGTACTCCGTGGTTTAGATTCAGATCATAATTATTTATTATAGGGGACTAAGCCCACAGGTTGCGCTACGCAGCAACCTGCACTATGTTCTATGTATAAATGAATGTATATAAATAAAAAGCACAATATTTTTTAAGATTACCTACAGTTATGGACAAATATACAAGTATACAGATCTCAATATGCTTGGATAGTAGGTAACTGCGTATAATGGTAGGTTACTTAGTGGTTATTTTAAATTCCTCTGATTTCGTGTTAACAACTACCATCTTAAATATACTTACCTAAGTACTTAACTAATTATATCATACATAATATAAAATTGTAATTAAGTAACTAAGATTAAAGTACTTGATTATAATACTTCATCACAAAAAAGAACTGGCAAGATACCTACTTACAAAAAAATAGTAACAATCTCTATTATAAACAATACCTAGGGATTCAAGCCGTGCCGACAAGTTTCCCCATGTGCCCCAGCTGGCTTTATCGACTAATCGGCAACTAGTCGATAGTACATCTCTATTCTAAATATACAATTAACTAAACATTTGGAAGCCATTTGGACTGTAAATTCAATGCGGATTCGGATTACCCAAATAGGTAGGTAGTTGAAACATTCCTTTGACATTAGCATAAGGGCTGTCTGACTATCCGATGCTGCATCGTAAAATGTAGGTCTACCCATCCATATTATATTGATATGACTCAGTCATATCTCTTAAAATTACTTGGGTATTCAATAACTATACTAATACAGTTCTGCTAAGAATTAGGTACTTAGGTATATCAATTTCACCTGCTTATATCATCATCATTAATGACAGGTTTAACTAAGGCACTAGTTTTCAATGTGCGGTCCTTTGATCCATCTGTAGTGCCGACGTAAGTTAGGTAAATGCCGAAACGTAGCTTGCCTGCAAACTGTGCTGATATGGTTCTCAGAGGTTCTACAGTCTTTTCACCAGTCTGTTGATCAATGCATACCATCTGGCATCGAGGGCATTGTCCTTCCACCTGGAAATATAACGAATAATGATGTGAGTTTCACCCGTGGTTTTTCGGGATAAAAAGAAGCCTATTTTATTTTCCAGGACTACATACATATATAAAACCACCATTTCATTAAAATTATATCTGTAGTTTTGCTACGGAGGATTTTTCAAAATAAAGTTCTGGATTGTGCTGCGTCTGTGTTAGGTGTGTTGCTTACTATCAGGTGAACAACATGAGTGTCCTCACTTAATAACATGAAAAAATTATAAACTTGTTGTATCACCATCATTATTTTCAGCCTATTACCAAAGAATACTAACTATGACTACGTAATGCGTACTGCTATTACGTTTCCACTGCTGGGACACGGGTCTTCTCTCATAGAGTATGGGCCATAATCCACCACGCTGGCCCAGTGCTGGTTGGTGGATGTCACTTGTCCTTGAATTTTTGTGATAAATTCTTGGACATGCCGGTTCCTCACGACGTTTTCCTTTAACGTTTTTGGAGCGAGTGTTAAATCCGCACATAACTTAAGAAAGTCAGTGGTGCGGGGCCAGCGGGATTCGAACTCGGGTGCGTAGGATCTAAAATCGCACGTGCTCCCACTGAGCCACACTCGCTTCAGCTCGAAACTTGTTGTATACATACCTTAAATTCGTGCTTCCCAATGAAAAGCTTATGCCAGTCAAGTTCCGCCAGCTCCGTTTCCATATCGACTATAATATTACCCCTGAATCGGTCAGTGAGCTTGTTCACATCATCTACGAACTGTGGATCTTGGATTTTATCGTGCAACCATCTCACTGTAGCCTTGTTTATGAGCAAGTATTGAGCTTGGTTGCTAAGAGAAAGTAGCTTTTGTCCACCTTCGTTCTTTTTCTTTTGAGCTCGGCCGTCCTCGTTTGATTGGCGAATAAGCCTGAGGAATGACACTTCTAAAGCTTCGGATATCCAATCAGCTACGTCGTCTCCGCAGTCGTAGCCTTTAACCATGTCAGTACAGATCTTGCTTTGACATAGTATGCTATCTCTGAGTCTGTTTTGTGGAGGGTCCAGTGGCACAGCTATTGGTGATTTCCCTGAAATGTTTATTACAAACATTAGTCATAGTCATCAGTTAAAATATCAATGTAAATCACAGTACTGTTTTTGTGTAGCATTAATATAAAATAAACCCATCAAAATAAGTCAAACGATTTTTTTTACGAAATTGAACAAATATAATTTACATTTATTAATTAAATATAATATTAGTACCTATAAATATTTATATATTTGTTCAATTTATTTTATTTATCGTTTTTATATGTACATTTATTTCATCGTTTTAGTTATCTGGGTCGAATTCTAAATTTTGCTGCGAGATCGCTATGACTATTTATCCATAGCTAGTCGTAGGTTCCGACTTCCGACTGAAAATCAGTACTAAGGTATTTATTACCTTAGTTTTATGCTGAGTCGGAACCTTTTCCTGACATCGCGCTACGTTTCATTGTACTATAATTATATTATGTATTTATTATATGTTACATGTGTTATCCTTTTCCGTTATATTATGTACTAGCGACCCGCCCCGGCTTCGCACGGTTATTATACATATAAACATTCCTCTTCAATCACTCTATCTATTAAAAAAAACCGCATCAAAATGCGTTGCGTAGTTTTAAAGATTTAAGCGTACATAGGGATATAGGGACAGAGAAAGCGACTTTGTTTAGTACTATGTAGTGATAGTATAGTATTATAGTTCAATGTAATGTTGCGTGTATCTGTCTGGAATAAATATATTTTCTTTTCTTTCTTTTCTATTTCACCATGATGGGCCATCATGTTGTTCTATTCTAATCCTAGCTGAGACTAGTAAGTCTCTAAAGTCGTTAAAGTATTAAAGGACCGAGAAAATACTGTATTTACCAAAAGGGGCTTTCTTTAGGAAAATAAATCAACGACAATATGGAATAACATAATATTTAAACCAAGGAAAAAAAAATTACTTACCTATAAAATTCAAGATAAGAACCCTTTGTTTCAAATCCACTTTCGGCTGTATCAAACACATACGGGTATTTTGCTTTTGAGTCAAACAGACACCATTGTCTTTGACAATCATCCACTCTCTGTCGTATTCGAAACCCTTCGGCCCTATTTTCCAAGCAGTTCTAACTTTGAAGGCGCCACACGATTTTACAGGAAATATTGCCATCTCTTTCAATTGTATGGCAGTATCAAAATGTGTGGGATCTGTAATATCGTTTACAAAGTGGTCTATCTCAGTAATTTTTTTATGGTGCACATCTCTATTAGTATCATTTTTCAAATGTGACGTTTCAACAGCTTTGTAATTGATCATCTGACGCTTTGGTCTTTTGAGTTGTGTTTTGACGAAGCAGCGGCATATCATGAGCATTAGCTTGTCGACATCGGCGAAGGTATTGAAGTATCCGAATGAGACACGCACTGCTCCAGTAGGCCTGCCGTTAATTATGTCCAGTTCATCACCACACTTGTGGCCTGCCTTGTATGTGTCTTTTATTTCCTTGTTGGTCACCGCCAGGTGCCTCTGACAAGATCCTGAATTGCAGAAGCATCCTGTCCTCACACTGATATTGAACAAGTCTGCCATGTGTTGGAACTGAAAATGAATTTAATTACCTGAAATGCTATGCTTAATTTTAATTAAGAAATGTCTTTGTACAGGGTTAGCTAAGAAATACAACATTTTGTCAATAAACAAAGATAGGCTTATTATTATTTTATTAACCAACTATGAATTAAAAACATAAAGTTAGATTACCATGTTACCTCTGCATACCCAATATAAGATCCATCTTGTCGCAGTAAATTGAAAGTTACATAGGCGCCTTGGTGCTTGATGTGACTAAAATCAGAATCCATGTACAAAACAGCTGCCTTGTTGCCGTTTGAGTGATACAGCTCAGAAAGTTGTTGATAAAGATCTCTCGCTAAGCAGAATGTGTGTAAAGAAATAGTTTTCATCAAATCATTATGGACCTCTTTGGGTATCAGTCTGTGCAATGTTTCAAAACAATGCTTCAAGGCAATGATTGATAAGAAAGGCACAGTTCCGTCCTCGAACCTGGGAATGAGAATAAAAATTTATTGATATTATCAAGCTTATAAATAATTTGCAGTGATAAGGTGTTTACTCTCAGTATATATTTACCGTTCATACAAATTTTCTCTCTTGACATGAAAATCTTCAGTACTCAGAACAACATCTACTGTACCACCTCCAAAGTATTTTTTTTGGTTCAGGACAGCCTCACTGCTATTCTTTACAATAATTGCTCCTAATCCAGTTGGAAAGCCAAATATTTTGTAAAATGACAGGCTTACAAAATCAGGTCCATCTTTTGACAAATCCAATTTACTGGTCGACACATATGTTGCAGCATCCAGTAATATGTACCAATTGCAGTTAATCGTGCAGAGATGTTTCTTAATGTAATTGTTCAGACACCCAGCTCTAATGTTTTGCATGCAGTTAATTGGATACTTGAAACCATTAAAATTACTTTGTGCTGGATAGACAAGCAATGTATTGCCTTCGTTTTTGTATTTATCCTTCCAAGGTATGACATGTTTCTCTTTCACGGCTGTTAGAAAATTTACATGTGATATGTGAATGACGTCTCGGGTTTTTTGTATTGCAATTTCCCTTAGCCCAAGGACAGATGTATGATTGTCTTGTAAGTATACGAAAGATCCACAATTCGACTCATCATCTTCATTATAAGCATATTGAAAGGACTCTGCAACTAATTTCAGAGATTGTGTACACCCAGAAGTAAATATCACTGTGTAATTAGAGCTGTCAGTATTAAAATGATTAAGGATAAGACACCTTATTTGCTCAATGCAATCTTTTGTGTATTTGTCTGAGTGTGGGTTCATATATACATTTTTCATCAAGTCTTCATTTATTGATGTAATTAAACTTTGAGGGTATAGTGAGGCCCCTGCATTCTCTAAGTAGCATTTATCTGAAAATTAATAATTAATTAAATCAGTAAATTACTTATAAATTTTCACAAACTCCTATAGATTAAAACTTCTAACAGTTGTTATGTAGACATAGTGGTAGAGTGGCTTGGCCATTAGACTTTGCTACTACACAAAATGGTATGAGATGAAGTAGGTAGAAAAGCGGGGCAAATTATAAATACACCCTCCTGTCAAGAACAAAATTCACCTCAGGGTAACACAACTGACAATATAAGCATTAAAAATATATTATTATCTTATCAAAAAATAAAGGCTTGGCAACCTTAAACACATGTAAATAAATTAATCACCGTTATTTATTTAGCTGGCTCGTTACAAAACTTTATGACACACCTACCATAGCATATTATAATTATTGTGACAAACATGACTACAGACAAGCTTGTTCAATATGTAATCCTAAAAACATTGTCTTTTTGATGTTTTTCTGTTTTTTATGGTTACAAATTGAGTGTTATGATGTAAATAATACATCTGCTCATGCATCTGATTGTACAAATCAAATTGGCATGACCATCCCATAGAGTATACTTATTTACAAGGTCGTCTCTATGTTCACTGTCAGCCTTTACTGATTACAGCTATTAGAAGGTTGGTATTACTAACATTTGAATTGCATTATTCTTTTTTAACCAACTTCAAAAGGAGAAGGTTCCATAGAACCTTCCATTGCATGTATTTTTACAATACTTTAAACACCATAAAATTCTACAATACTCCTTAATTAGAATTATCATCAGAGTAACTAAGTTATAATGTTTCATTTTGATCACTTAAGTGCAATTATTGATTATTTTTACTTAAAAATATATGAACCCATATTAATATACTCAATGCAGTTGGTAGCGAGTTATAATTAAAATAATATCAAGGATTAAATGTGAAAAGCTACTAAACTGCGAATGAAGATAATTATAATTTCGGCCTCTTTTAATTGTTGTTGCTTAATATTGTGTAACATGGAATGCACACTTATTATTGAAGGATTCCCCAATATATATTTCTTCTCATATCATTGAAAAACTTAAAACGACACGTGTCTTCAAAATAAACTAGTTCAATTTAAAGTTATTGACGATCCTACGGAGTGAAAGTACGGATAGGTTTAGAACTTACCTCCCAAACGCGAAAACTCCGATGTAATTCTCTGCATATGCTCATTATCAATTACTTGACTCAATGTGGTCATTTCGGCATCAATTTATTTCGGTCCTGCACGTTAAACAAGTTTAATAATAAAGTAATAATATAAAATACTAAGAACAAACAGCAAACACCTCTAATCAATGTAGCATACTGAACTCGACTGACCTGACTACAATATATAATATTTACTTGGCGATGACGTTCTGACCTTCTATACATGAATCTCGTGTAATGTAATCGTAAGTTATTGTTACTTGATAGCAAAAACATCACGATATCCACCCGCAGACAATTTTTGCTATAAAAACAAATTAGTTTCACAGTTCACACTAGTCGCAAAAGTACTGACTTTTGATTTTGACATTTGTCCGAGTCTCTGACAGTCAGTATTGTCAATGTCAGTGTCAGCTGACAATTGATTGAAGGAATGTTTTTAATTTTTTTTAAGCCGAGGATCGGGCTCAGTGGCGTGCATTGGGAGAGGCCTATGTCCAGCAGTGGACTCGTATAGGCTGATGATGATGATGATGATGATGATGTTTTTAATGTCAATTTACTGCAGCCATTCCTTTGACCCTAAGAAACATTGAGGAGTGTGAGACCTCAATGCTAAGAAACGACTTTTTGGCGGGAAGTGAAAGTGATACAGTTCGATCATGTGTAATATCGGTGGAATTTTAACCATTATGTGTTCGTAAACGTGCACGAGTGTAGGCAAATGAAACAAAATAGAGAAAATCATTGCTTTTTATGTTCTCCCTAAAAGTCCATGGAAAGCTTAAATAAAGTTCCACCACTATATTGAAGCAGTAGGAGCGTTATTGATTTTGACTACTATACGAAAGAAATCATTGTAATGTTTTCAAACTATCAAATAAAAACTACGTAAGACTATGGTATGGTCCTAAAGACTTTGGCCTGCCAAAGCGGGCACATTTATAAAAAACCATAAGAAACTATAGGAGACTTATAAAATTAAATAAAAGAACGGGTTGAAGATGAAGAGGGCAGAGGCGACAGCAATCACCAAACAAATAGGTCCAACACAGAGCCGCTGAGAGGCGCACCGACTAGCGGAGCAGCCTAAAAAAGCCAAAGGCCTGCCAGTTACCCGGGGGTAGAAGCCCCCGCGTGTTTACGCCAGGGTAGAGGGGACCACCCCGAGGCCCACGCCTACCACCCCCATAGGGGCGGTGGAATATTGACTTGACTTGAGAACGGGTTGAATAAACACAAAATAATATAAAATGGAGTAACATCCGGCCACCTTTTAGTACTTGCAATTCAACGTTTTTTTTGAAGTCTAACGCACTTAATTCATTGTTGTCCTTAAATCACAATACATAATTATATACATTAAATATTCACAAATAATTTAAATAATCGCCAAAGAAGAATACTACAAGCCGAAAGTTGAACCGGAAAGATGGCGCTACGTGACGTCATCACAAAAAAGTGGCCAATAAATGAATTGACTATTGCTACCTTTTTCTTTTATGAATATTGTATATTTTTTTACTTGAAATCAAAAGCGACAGACAATATTTTAGTAGTTTAGTTTCGATTTGCATCACTTTTGTATAACACACAAAATGTATAGACGCGTGTTATTACTCTTGTTACTCTATGAGCCATTCAGCTTTTTGAAGCATGGGACGTCGTCGCCTGCGATGTCGGGGTGGAAAAGGTGGGGGAACTCGTGGTCCGTCTGAAGCGTCATATGTACGACCGCGCCGACAACAATAGGCCACATCCCCACTTGCACAACATCACACTCCTCCACGCGAGATGCCCCGACGAATCCCAGAAACGCGCCCTGCCCTCGACATTCTCCCGCCGGCAGAAGAAGACGAAGAGGGCAGAGGCGACGCAGCGACCGCAAAAGAAAGAAGCCCAATACAGACCTGCTGAGAGGCGCACCGACTAGCGGAGCAGCCACCAGCGGCCTGCCAGGTACCCGGGGGTAGAAGCCCCCGCGCGCTTACGCCTGGGTAGAGGGGACCAACCCCAGGGGAGGTGGAAGATCACCATGTCATGTCATGTCAAGGATGTGAAGCAATGGCTAGAAGAATTAATTTTATAGAAAATTTGCAAGGTTAAAAAATTCAAAACAAACTGTACTAAAACCTATATACAATAACTCAGCACTAATAAGCACAGTAGTATGTGCACTGTCAAGTACCTACCCTACTGACCTCATAATATCTATAAGTTGTGAGTAACTTACATATAAAGGTTGTAAGTATTTAAATAAGTTTCTTGATATATATAAAGAAATCAAGTTTTTATGCCTTAGTAAAGAAAGAAATAAAGAAACAATTTATTTTTGACTAAACTGTACACAAGTGTTACACAAGTGTACACAAGTTAGTGTTTAAAGGCCACAAAGAGAATTGTATTATAACCACTGGTGACTAATTTTTTTATAAGGAACTGGAACTATCAAAAATGTCTGGCTAATGAGGAAACATCATCTAATTATTACCTAATAGTCTAAGATCCCGATGCAGAATTACTGCGCTCATCGAGTATTTGCTAAAATCCTAATTCCTATTAAAACAGAACAAAACGAACTCTGTCATCACTTTTCACTTCCCACCAAAAAGCAGTTATTATTATGGAACTAGGTAATCATAGGTGTACCTACTTATGTAGTTACCTCTACCTAGCTCGAACGCAGTCTTGCTTTTGATAGCGACGTCTTACCACAGTGTATACTATTAGCACAGAAGGGAAAGACGGCGCGGGGCGAATCGGTATAAAAGTATAGGTACCTAGGTGAGAAAATTATCAGTAGCTTTTTTATATCTTCAAATAAGCAGACATAACAATAGCCCACCAACGGTCTCGCTGAGACGATAACGCAACGGATGAGGTCTCCTGCTCTCCTGTGCGGACCACAGGAGTTGCTAGAGTCAGGTTCAGCTTGGAAGTGAGAGAGCACAAATTACATACTTACAGATATACAAAGAATACTGACATCCCAAGAATATCTTTAGAAAAACGCTCACTAGAGCAAGCACACCGCAAGCACACTAATGCGAACTCAGAAGTTAAGACATAGTCGAGTGTTTGGCTCAATGTTAAAGTAGGAGTAGAAGTACCTAGGAGTAGATAATTCGTCGACAAAGTAAAGCAACTCCGTCCAGACTAAGAGCGAGACTGCGAGACTAAGGAATGTGGTTTCGACCGACACAGATATCTAGGCGAAAACGACATTTCTCAGCGTCGAGGACGGATCTAAAAATTGAAGGATGGATTCAAGAGTAAACCACTTGGAGACATCAATGCTATCCAATAGAGCTGCAAAAATCGACTTCTCTCGACGACGCGCTGCCTTTTGTTTCTTTTCACCGCTTCTTTGGGTATAGCTATTAGTGGTAAACGAACTCTTTGAATTATTAAACAAAGACGGTAGGTAGATATAGGCACCATAGCATAATGTAGATGACCTGGCCAACATGATGTCTCGACTTTTTAAGGCGACCCTCTGCGAAAAGATGCAGAAGGCGCTTCGAAGAAGTCGAACGTAGGTGCAAACGCCACTGTAAACCCTAAAACAGAAATGGTAAAACCAATGATCCTCAAAAAACCTACCTACCTATACTGTTTGGAACCTCGTGAAGCCCGTGCTTAATATATCTAGGCATTTGGCTAGACAACAAACTATAGTAGGGCAATCACCTCGAACACATCGTCACCACAAAAGCAACTTATATCTTATTTATGGTAAGGATTACTAAGGACTGCATGGGAACTGAAACCAAAACTTTGTAGTTCGCCGGTCCTCATATTTCCAGGTCCTCTATATAATTCTAGATACACACAAGGCATCCTATTCAGGGAGCAGACCTATTTATGTGATAGATGGAAAAAAATATATCATAATTAATAATATTTTTTAGCAATACCATATTTGAAATGTTTTAAGTGTAAAACATTTTCAATTAATTCAATTAATCAAAGCAATTCAATATCGCCATATAATATTTGTAAGCAGTCATCGCCTATAATTACTATGGCATTAAGCATGTACTATCTTAGAATTAAGTAACATTTAAATTTAATAATGTACATTGTGTTGGCGTTCAATAAATAAATAAATAAATAAATAAATAATAGGTACATATACGATAATATGACTGACTATTAAGTACGAGTACAAAGATTCTCGATAGGACCACCCACCTAAGGAATTGCATTGCGTAAAGCGGAGTGCACCAACCGTCTGTCTGTATCAGCCACTGTGGCGATACTAAATTGCGTTACACCAATTTAATTATTGCTTTTATGGGGGGCTTTTAGTAGCTTTTAGCAGCAAGCGGCGGCAGAGGCATGATCGACTCCCCTTAAGTGAATTGACGTCCACGAAAGGACTCGCTTTACTGCTTCCACACTTGACGGTGTCTTGTGAGGAAGGCCGCGGAATTGGGAGAGGTAGCGGGTAGCTTTTACCTTTTTTGAATAGCGACCTTTTTCAAACCTTTGTTCGAAGCAATTAGTTCATTTTACGAACAATTTAATGGAAGGTTTGGGTCGATGTTAATTTGATGCATTTTCTTTTAAATTTAAATATACGTAGGTACCTTAAGTATCCAATAGTACCTAATAGGTATTAAAACGGGTATGTAGATAGCTGGACCACCATATTTTATGAATAATAATTATCACAACCTTTTTTAATTTTTCAATTTAAAAATGACTACTCATTACACTATATAAGATTACTTAGGTACCTACCTAGATAAAAATATATAGGTAACTCTTTGATGTTAGTAGGTATTACCTAATTATGAGCGCTGCTTATACGAAATTAACGCACCTAGGTAGTCATAGATGAAGTAATAATTACCTACATTTTATGCGTACCTACATAGCTACTAGCAGGTACTTGTATTTACTATTAGTTTGTGGTAGGTTAGCAAGCATAACAAAAGAGGATTCATTTCCTCTTGTTATTCAACCGAATTATTATGCGGGTAAGGAAATAATGATGGGGACGAAGCTCTGTATAAACTCGTGAAAACCGCAAACCACCATGGTAGGTATACTATGTACCTATGGAGGTTTGAAAGTAGGTATTGTCACGACCTAAAGTACATCGACTGAAGCTTTGTTGATGTCTCACACAAAGACTCAGTAAAGAAAATGTTCTGGATGACTCATGGAGATAAATAGGTAGGTACCTATATAAGTAAAACCTATAGGCACCTTCCTTTAAAATAGAGTTGGACAGATTTAATTCAAGCAGTTCCTATCCACACCTCATTAAGTGAAGTCGGTGAAATAACTGGCTTAAACCGAGGGAAATGGCGAGGGCCAAGAGGTCTGACTAGTAGCCGTTGATAGGAGCCCCAAATAGCAGAGCAGCCCGATAAACCCCGGGGTTAGAAACTCCCTCACTTTCCAGGGCCTAGGTCATTAGGAATTAGCTAAAATGTCTGTAATGCATTAAAAATAGAGTAAATTTATCTTACCTTTAGCATGCTGCAGCTTCGACCCCGTGTCTCATTTTGCGAAGTGGACAAATGAGTTGAATCCAATGCTTCCACGTATTATTATAGCTTTTGAACCTATTGTGCTAAGTTATTCACCTGGCTAGGGCTACACAATGGCGTAGTCTCACTCAATAGACCAGTCTCCGTACAGCTTGCTTCTGTCAATGAGTGATTATCTCATCTCGTCGACAATCGAGATTACCACTTGTTTACAAATATTACGAAACCGTTGTGTCACTGTTTGTATAATACGCAGGTACCTACATTAAATATCGAGGGATCTTTTTACAGTAAACAGGTTCAAGTATCATCAAGGTATGTATTTAATTAATTGTTGTAAATAAATGTTTGAAATAGATTGAGATTTAAATAGATATTATTTTCTTTTAAGTTTTCATAAAGGTAAACTAAACTTTTTTTTCCAAAATAAATAATTCATAAATATTGATTGGGTCAAAAAATCAGCATTGCCTTTCAACGTGGCAATGCGGCCATGGTCTCACAACACCCAGACACGAAACAAATGCTTGGGCTATGTTTTTCTGTGCACAAACATTTGTCTCGTCGCGGGATGCGAACCCGCAAACTCAGTGGTGTATAAGATTTGAGTCAACCTGCACAACCATTACACCACGGAGGCTGACATGCTTTTATTAACAAAAAAGAAACATAAAAGCACCTTGTTTTTCAATATAGGTTAAATATAAAATATAGGTTTTAATATAGGTACCTGGTAGGTACATAAAAACCGATAAATGAGCAATGTTCGACTCCTAGTACCGTGAGTCTGTGACGAACATTGCATACCTATTCTATACTGTTATATAATACTAGCTGACCCGGCAAACGTTGTTTTGCCATATAAATAAAAAAAAATTATAAAAAAAAAATAGATGTTGGCCGATTCTCATAGATACCGGATAAGCACAAAAAATTTCATCAAAATCGGTCAAGCCGTTTCGGAGGAGTATGGCAACGAAAACTGTGACACGAGAATTTTATATATTAGATAAAAAAAAAAATGGATGTTGGCCGATTCTCATAGATACCGGATAAGCACAAAAATTTCATCAAAATCGGTCAAGCCGTTTCGGAGGAGTATGGCAACGAAAAGTGTGACACGAGAATTTTATATATTAGATATTATATTATATAATTATATATTATATATAATAATATATTATATAATTTATATAGTACTCGTATTTTGGCTTTACCCGATAACGAATAGGCCAAAACAATATAACATAGGTACAATTTCCTACTTGCCTAGGTCTAGGACAGAACTTCTCCGAAAGATCTCGTTCCGCACACATTCCATGAGAATATAGTAAATATCCTCTGGAACTCCAAAGTCAGCACAATTTGGAGAAAGAACCTTTGCGCATCAAAAAGGCGAATTTCTGCGAAGAGATATTTTCGGAACGAAGTCTTAAAGCTGCAACCATGCCCATTCTATTTAAATTTGTTTTTGTAGAATATAGATGGTATCTCTATCTATCTATGCCCGTGACCCAAAGTCTGTCTTGGCTTCTGATACTAAAGTAAGCCACTTATGTTGATCCAGTGGTGCAAGTTCCTGCCGGGCATCAAGTTGTAGCTCCCGTAGATCTTTTGCCACCTCCTACTTCCATCTGAACTTGGGGCGACCGACCGGCCGTCAAACAATCGGTTGTCCCAAGTTGTCCCACGTTTTGAAAGGAAGAAAGAAAAAGTCAGTGGGAGCATGTCGATCCGACGACGTAGTTCGAATCCCGTTGGCCCCGCACCACTGACTTTCTTAAGTTATGTGCGGATATAATATTCGCTCTAAAAACGGTAAAGAAATACATCGTGAGGAAACTGGCATGTATAAGAATGACGATGACGATGATACTCAAACACACGGACAATAAATATAATAATAATTTATTAGCAACCATCAGAGAGCCATGTCAGGTTTATGTCAAGGCACCTATAATATAAGCTCTCCACATCAATGCTACTATTACAGAAGATTGTCAATTAATCATTTATGTAGTAAACACTAGCAATCAAAATAATTTAGCAATCGTTGTTGCGTCGGCTCACGAACTGCGATAAGGAGTCAAGGTTAAGAATTTTTTGTAACTATGATCGGAGGGAAACTTGTTACATAGTCGCAGGCACATAATACTTAATACATAGTAGGTAGGTAGGTACCTACATAAGTCGCAGTTAGATATATACTCGAATATTTATGTACATAACATAGGTACCTATGTACTTAGGTAGGATATACAGAATAGGGGATCGGACAACTTTTCAGAAAGTGTTTTAAATTAACCATAATCAATATATATAGCCATGAAAAATACCATTTTAATTAAATAAAGCTCTAAAAGTACCTAAAATTAAAGTTAAATATTATATTTCAAATATTGCCGCGCAAAAGGTCACCTCAGGTGTGTGACGTCATACGCTGGCCGAAACGTCAAACCAGTATTATTGTTCTGTGCGTCAAACTCAAACTCTACGAAAGAAAACTTGCAGAGATTTAAATACGTTTTGTGAAGTTTGGGGACTAAATTGAGTAAATTGTCGGAATGGAACGAAAACCATATCGTTGGTGTGCAGTACCTCAATGTAGAAATAATTCTATAGCTACTCCAAATAAATTATTAATTGATGTACCACGAAAAGCAGAAATGCGAAAAAAATGGAAGGATCTAGCAAGACGAAAACACGAAGGGATGTCTATAACATCAGCGATTTTCTTTTGTGAGGACACTTCGATGTAAGTACCTTTAGATAGAGTTTAAGCGGTGTGTAAAATAATGTTACTTTTGTGTATGTATAGGTTATATTTACAAGTAAGAAGTTTAGTATAAGTGCTTAAATAATTTGTAATTTGTGTTATAGATGCCGAATGATATGGAAAATTACATGCGATATCATATAATGGGCTTTGTAAAAAACTAATGATAAAACCTGGATGCTTTCCTTCAAAATTTCAATGTCAAACTGATAGGAAAATAAGTTTGCCATCAACTACTAGTACATCTTGCCCCGCTGCAGTCAAAAGGCAAAGACTGTCTTTAATAGAAGAAGCCCTTGCAGAAATTAAACTGGAGACTAATATGGAAAAAGAAAATACAACTCAGTCTCTTAGTAAGTACCTAGCTAAATACCTACTAGTTTAATTTGAACCAATACCTTTTTCGGAATGGTTAACAATAATGACCAATTTACTTTTATTTTAGATTTACAAACTGACTTCGTAAGAGAAGAACAGCCAAAAAGCCAAGATAAAGGTGTACAAGTTGTTGACAAAAGTAAATACTTCAGAAGCAAGTATACACAAACACATAACAAATCCAAAAACATTGCAACATCACCATCTAAAACGTGGACAACAACCACATCGACATCTCCGTTCAAAGTAGAAGAACAAGTAGAGCTATCAAGACCAAGTGTGTCTAAAATAAACAGAACATTCATCGATGGATCTGATAGTGACATATCACTTTACACACCATCAATATCATTTCAACCATCATCACCTTCTGTTCAATCGTTACAGTGTAAAATACCATCTGACAGAAGTAGCTTAAACAAAGAAGCTAAAATAGAACAGGAAAGAGAAGCAAAGCAATCCTTGAATAATATGTGGAAAAAAATTGTAGCCAAACCACGTTTTTATATAGGCATAACAAAGGATTGTTTCTTTTTGGTTGATTTAGTACAAGGAAACACCAACATTCCAACAGACCATGTCCTACTATGCTTGAAAAAAATTAGATTAAATACAACATTTTCAGAACTTGCAGATCAATTTGGAATATCGACATCATATGCAGGCAAAGTATTTCAAATAATATACCAATCATTGCTAATATTCTCAAACCATTTATAGTACAACTAGATAAAAAAAATATTCGCCTAGAAACCTACAGTTTTCCACAAGTACTATGTCACCATGCATCCTCCATAGCCTCATAGTCCCCACCGTCAAATCTTTGATTCCATAGTGGGAAGCACCTCACTGGTTGTACAAAGCTGATGGAGAAAAAGGAAAGGACTTTATAAGAGTTATTTATTTATGAATGTGTACATACCTAATATTAACTTTATAAATAAAACCATTGAATATGTAAAAAAAATATTTTATTTTGAACTTTCATATAGAATAGGGTATACATTTTTTTTCCAAAATTGAGTTGAACTTGAAATATAGTGCTTTACTAAGGCCTCATTATAGCTTACTAATAACATTTCAACATGGTTGTTGAGTTCAAAATCCCAGTGAGCAACACAGAAATAACAATGTTTCAAATTTGTGACAAACATTTGTATTTGTGCAATATATTTTTCTGTCACTTTATTATCTTTCAAATAATTTTTATATGTTTTTCCACTGGTTGAGCATTTTATTTCAACGCATACTTTATTGTCAATAATACCATCTGGTGAACCAGCATAAATGGGTATCGTGAGGAAATAAATAATCCGCAGGTCTTCACTTTCTTGCCAAGTGTTTTTTCCACTGTTTCTTTCACTTTTGTTTCTAATTCCCGACCTCTCTTCATTGCTTTTGTGTCTGGGGTCTTGGCTCCCATGATCATAGATATCAAAGACCCATCTGCAGTATGACATTTGCTAACTTCGTAGGATTTTGAAGCTGTAATACGCCCATACCTGAGCTCGTGCCACAACCTGTTCTTATATTGCATTCGAGAGTTTTCTTCAATCAGTTTAATGTTTTTCTCAGTAAAATACTGAGCTATTGTATCCAAAAATGTGTCACAATCACCGTCATCACAATATTCAATGATTAAGTAATGAATAATAAATATTTCAATAATTCACAGTTTGTGACATTTTGGGTAGCAGCTGCTTGGAGAAATTGTTTCAGCATATTATTGTGTGGAGCAGTCTGTGTAGAAGATACTCTTTTACCAGACGAAAGGTCCTTTGCAGTAACATACTTAACATTGGTACCAATCTGAGCCAGTTTAGATTTCTTCCAGTAACACTGTATTTCAGTACTAGATGGCTCCTCACTTCTCCTGTGGACCCACATCAGAAAAGCGACAGCATGTTTGCAACCTCCCATTGATGCAGCACAGTCATGACACTGAACGCTGACTACTTTTTCTTCTTTTTCATTTACTATCATAGTCGCATTATACGCCTTTGAACGAATTTTGTGCTCTGGACACACTTTACATTTGATCATACACAAATCCGTATCTCGCCGAAGTTGGACGTATCCTATCGCATCATCCCCGTATGATTGTCTCGCTGATCTAAAAAGACGCAAAAGTAAAACATTAAAGTAAGTCATTATAAAAATAAAAAGGACGTAACATTACATCAATTATCACAACCTACACTTTTTAGGTTATGTTTCCCTTTGTTATTTCCATACTCACATAAATTAGATCAAATGAAGAATAGCTGAAATACTTACATAGATGTTTTAACATTTCGAAATTCAGCAGCACAGAAGTCCGAGTTTGAGGCAAAGAAATTGCCAACCATTAATATATCCACTCTCGGCAGACTTCTATTGTCGGCTTTTATATAGCTTGGTTCCATGTTATTTATTGTACAAAACAAGTTGTAAGCAAAGAGATAATGATCACTTGGGAGAATTGGACCTATTAATGGACTATTTTATTATCTCTTAATTCTAAATATTGTAAGATTTTATGAAAAGCAAAAACGAAAAGTAATCACAACACAAGCTTGGCACACGTCATCCGCCTACGGATGACGTCATGCGCTGTGATTGGTGTTTCGCTTGAGACGAAGAACAGATTAAAATAGTCAGAATTTTTAGATTTTATTTCTTGATTTAAAAATACAAATCATTATTATTTCACAAAAATATTGATTGGACGATCTTTCTGGTTCGATAAACATTCGTTCTAACTACATTTTATATTTTTTCTCGATTACTGTCCGATCCCCTATTATTCCATGTTATTCTCGTTCAGGGGTTAGGTACGTGCTCTGATAATGGTACAAAAAGTATTTTGTTGAAACTTTAGGCTACCTACCTACCCCTTGAACGAATCCACATAACTAGTACCTATAGTTTGCCCCGAACTGGACCTAAAGACTATTATTGCTACTACATAAATTTCGGTACGGAAAGTAAAAATAATCGCGATTTTGGTTTTTTAAATCGGGACAACTTCAAAAACTACAAAAGAAAACGGGTTTATATGAATCAGCGTATACATTTTTATCGGATAATCAGTTTGCTTTAAATGGTATAACATATAAAACTCTCTAAAATATAATAAATTTCAAACGTAACCATTTCGACTAATCATTATAATCATTAAGTTTGTATCTTCTTTTATCAAAATTATCAAATACGGTACAGACTAAAGAAGTTTGTGGAAAATCGGGACATTTGGCGTCTCCGTCAAAAGTGAATCGGAACGTGTCACCAGTATATGTTCCTTGGTCACCAGACCCCTAAAAATCGGGACGTCCCGCGCAAATCGGGACACCTGGTAGCACTACTCAAGATCCTTTACCCTTTAATATATGTATATATGCAATCCCTTGACCGATTTTGCTCATATTCGAACTTAAAAATTGTATTACATTAACTAGTCTACAAAATTAAAATTTCATGATGATCGGATCAACGTTATTTATAAGCAAGTTATCGTCGAACAAACATAATAAACATAACATTACAGTCGCCGCGCGATTTGTCCCACCCAGTAGTCTTGGAGACCTCGCCCTTATCTATTCAGTAATCTGTGTATGCAATAGCGGTATTAATATTAACACAGTATGAACACAGTATTAACATAGTATTACAGCAGTATGCTGATATTTTTCAATCTACGTGCAACTATTTATAGTAGGACTAGCTGACGCTGCGACTTTTTCCACTAGACGGATTATTTTTCATTTTCCGATAAAAAATATAGCTACAAACTTATCGCAAAAAAATTGTCTCTGTAATATAGTGCCTAGTGCCTACTTGGAAATTACGATCTAATCGGTTCAGTAATTTCTACAAGATAAATGTTATTATCGTGTCCTCTTATAAATCTTATAATGACTTAACCAAATAGTTTTCGATACTTCTGCGACTTCCGCGTCAATGACCGTGGCTTGATCTGCAGATATTCGGACCTTGGCCGCCTTGGGGTCGCTTGTACATTTTAGTCGGAGAGAGGATAGTCAGTTTGAGACACAGTTTTATGTTTTAACGAGACTTGTGGTAGGTTTCTCGTATGCGAGAAGCCGTCTGGGTGGGTACCACCGCTTTAGCAGTTTTTCTGCTGCCAAGCAGTAGTGCGCAAGCATTACTGTGTTCCGGTTTGAAGGGCATTGTAGCCAGTGAAAATACTGGACATTATGAGATTTAACAGCTAATGTCTCAGGGTGAGGAGCGCAGTGCAGCGCCGCGCAGGATTTTCCAAAACAAAGTTCTGCGTGGTGTTGTTACTGTTATGGGCAGGCGTATTGCTTATCATCAGGCGAGCGACCAGCTCGTTTCGTCACTAAGTTACATAAAAAAATCTTGAACCAATCATGCTTTCCGTGTGCTCTCTAGAAATTGCTAATTGCGAGATATTCTAGAGTTTTTCTAGAGTAGAGTACATAAACTATATTTATATGTACATAGATATAGGTCGGTAATGTCGGTATCTCCCAACTGGTTATATCGTCATTGGTATCTCCTAAATAAGTGTAGCGGTTTTCGTTGATATTTATTCGATTCGTTTGTATTAATATTTGAACAAGTTTCATTTGCAAAATCTTTGTGGAATCACATAGCTAGCTCTCTACCTCTCTGACTAAGGGTAGGTAGGTACCTGTTTACTGAACACATTTTGAGAACAAATATTAATTTAATTTAAATTCGTGACCTTTCCTTTAATCGGTCTTCCGGTTCGAAGAGATCATCAGATTTTCACCAGGTCATTTGTACTATCAATCATAGGATAGGTACGTTTATATAAACCTACCTTAGCTATGTCTACATATAATACATAATCTTTGATGCACGGCATCGGTATAGGAATAAATATTATTCATTATTCTTATGTGCACGGTACATAACTACTTAGGTAAGTAGGTATAACCAAAGAATACTAACTATTATACTGTATAACTACTGAGATTTTTGATAAATGATGCTAATTGATAATATAATCATTATTATCTTCTAAACCACCCCTATAATAATTGCTGGGCTAATTATCTTCGTGTACTTTTTAATACTGTGCAAAATTATTACCTATATACCATATAGTTATAACGCTATATACCTACCTCAGTTTCGTTTTTGTGAGTTACGTACTTATGATAGTTATCTATCTATGTACTTACCTATACACTTGTGTGTGTTATATCTGTTGTGCAGTGAATTTTGACAGATTATTTGTTATTTAACTTCTTTCTTTTTTTCTATTTTACGTATGAATTCTTCCTACGTAAATATATACGAACTACGTACCTATATGTCTTTGAAGATTTGATTTGTGCTCCTAATTATATAACTTGTATCTAAGGTTTGGAAACTATCGTGAGTCGAAGAGTCGTGACACGTGAGTGTAGCCGTCTATATATTTATAATGAATTTTTATATCTACTTCAACGTACATATAATAAATAGATAATTTTATATAAACCAACGACTGGTAAGCTTTTATACTTTTTATACCTTAAAATAGGATAAAATTATAAAGCTTGACTTTTGAAGTTTAGATTAGGTAAGTAACAATATAAATGTGTTATAAATGGAATACTAAATAGAGACTTCCGTGTGGCCTGCGAATGAATGACGGAAGATACCTATATATACGTATAAATTGACTTTGAATAAGATTTATTGCATAGTTTGTTAAATATAGGTAGGTATTTGGCCTTCTTAATAAGATTATGAATTTATATTATTTTAATTTTAGTTACTTACCTCACTTTACTTTTTAACGGGTCTTCTTCTTCGTGTCGATTGTCCATAATTTGTTTAATTGTTAAATAATATTAGCCCAATGCTCGGCTATGGCTACCCCAGGATGAGTAGCTTCATACAGGTCTTGTAAAGTGCAGGTGTTGGGGCACTGCGGGCATGACAGCAAGTTTAAGGCAGTGTCATCGTTTTAATGATGATAATGCCTTATACTTAATGTCATTTTATAAGCTAACCTAAGTTATCTAATGTGTTAATTTCATTATGGATTGCAATGATAAGTTCTAAATTACCAGAGTGCCGAATGCCGGCATAAAGCTTCACAGTGTTGTATACCTACTGACAAGAGAGGATGACAGTCGACAACGCGCGACCATTTCCATATTAACAAAAATAAAGGTCTTATTTATTTTAATGAATGGTAATTCTTCGTTCAACATTCTTAGTTCGAATGGCGACGATCCCGTCCGTAGGTCACCCCTGTCTAAGGTCAGTGCTGCCTATCCTATCCAACGAGTTCTCGACTCTTGGCATTGACGGATACTTCGCCACTAAAATAACGTAAATTCTTGATTAAACGTGCAGATTATTTTTTGTTACTGCTACAGCAAGACGTATTGAACGTAACAATGAACTTAAAAAACGCGAATCTCGTACGCTGTGTTATCTTAGTTTTCTGTTTTGGATATGTGCAAAATAAAAGGAAAATTAAAAGATACGCAGAAATATACGATCCCAATTCCGACATCAACTTAGATTCTTTACAATTAATAGCCAAGTACCGGAATCCTCCTCAACGTCACTCAGTGGTCACAGAAGATGGATACATAGTGAATATGTTTCGGATTCCAAAAAAAGGACCCTCAGTACTGATGGTGCATGGAATAGGCGATAGCTCCGACTCCTGGCTTGTAACGAGTCCATCGTCGTCGTTGGCATACCAGTTATCAGACCTCGGATACGACGTGTGGCTTTACAATGCGAGAGGAAACAAATACAGCAAAGGGCACGTCAAAAACCTTCCAGACAAACAATATTGGGACTTCAGTTACGAAGAGATGGGATCGCTAGACTTGCCTGCAGTGGTGGACTATATAATTTCGATAACCAATCAGCCTAAGCTGTACTATGTTGGATATTCTCAAGGCACCACCCTATTTCTCATCATGTGCAGTATGAGGCCAGAATACAACGAAAAAATTAAGCAGGCTGTTCTACTGGCGCCGGTAGCTTGGCTCGACAACGTGAAATACCCGTTCATGGATTTTTTTGCCAAAAATACGCAACTAATGAAGTCATTCCTTGACGGAATCGGTGTTTATGAACTATTTCAAAACAATAAATTATTAAAATTGTTTCACGCCCAAACGTGCCGGAGTGAAGTGCCTGAAAATGTTTTGTGTCATTTGGAATACGCGCTGTCCTATGGACTAAAGAATTTCACGAATTTGAATTTAATGCAACTGCCTGTCATATCTACTCACATCCCATCAGGGGTGTCGACGAGAACGTTCGAGCATTTCTTTCAAATATATCTGGCGAAGCGGTTTCAAAGGTTTGACTACGGCTTTAAGCGAAACATGGCAATTTATGCATCTTCTAAGCCGCCAGAATTTAACGTGTCATTGATAACCGCACCTGTGAACGTGTTTTTAAGTGATGCAGATTGGTTCAGCACAGTGGATGACGTGAGAAGGCTAAGGACACAGTTGCCAAATTTAGTGAGTTATGTTGTGTTCAATAGATCTTTAGATTTTACTCATATAGAGTTCGTGTATGGTGAAAGAGCTAAAACATTTGTGAATGATCCTGTAGTGGATATATTGCTAAGTGACTTGTACACCAAAAATAATTAGGTACAGAAATTCATGCTTTACTCGTTATTAATTATCCAGCACAAAAGAGCCCGATGTGGTATTCAACAATTGTTTTTTTTGTTATAGCACATGTTTGCGTGAAGGTTAAACCAACTATTTTACACTTACAAATATTCTGTACCATGTTCAGTTTAGAATTAATACTAAGGGCTGGTTTTTTTGAGTGTATTTTCGGTTGATCTCTTATATTATCACAATAATGGCTTATATTCCGTCTCTAAAGTAAATGCTAAAGATTGACCATGACAGATTTTTTAACATATTATATGATACTTTATAAGTTATTAAATTTTCCGTTAAATTCAGTATAATTTCGTAATATGGATATAATTACACGAACTGTGTGAGCTCATTTTTAATAATATGCTATGATATTATAGCATAGATACATACTTGAATCAAATAATTTATTACGTAGATTGTAAGTTTTATGTGAACTAGTCCTAAAGTGAAGATTTATATAATATCAATCGATGCAGTTACTATTTTTGTAATCATATATATCCTCAAGTCAATGCCATACGGTGACGCCACATCGTACATTCGCTTTGAATATGTCAATGACAAAAATACACACAACTCGTCTATATAAGTGTTAAATTAGCAGTAAAATGGTATCAATAGCTATAGACCGTTAACTGTGTTCGAATCAACTGAGAATATAATACCCAAGCATGCGCGAAACCACTTTACTTTCCTTATCCCTATACTGATGTGTCTGCTACAATTTTAAAACACACTACTTCTCATCCATAATATATAAGTAACTAAAAAAATAGCAAACAAGTACACGGTCCGTCTAAATGTAGGAGTAGAAAACGTTTAATGGATGATTGTCGATTTTGGTTTTTACCACAGAATATGTGCTCCATAGTAGGCACCTAAGTTACTGAAAACATTACTATTAAGAAATAGAGCCGAATTCAATTTTTTTTAGATATGTATGTCGGTTTCCTGCAAAACCTGAGAAAGAAAAGAAGGATAGAAGAAGCAAAGATGAGACCAGCCGGTCAAGAAGGTAAGCAATGTCGGTTACAATACGTTATGTAATGTTAGTAGGTTAGTACATAATATAGTATATCTCTTCCGTGTTTATGACCGCCTAGTAATAACTAAGTGATGCGAATAATGGGAGTATGCATATTTTTTAATACTTTTAATACACTATTGAATACAATTAATAAAAATGAAGTTTCAACATTTTACGGCGTCCTTAGTCAATAAATTAATTAAATGAATATTTGAATCAATAAGTCAACATAAATGATTTTTAAAAACTGTCATTGGGATAAGGTTTTGATTCAAAATCGACCTAAGTAACATTCCCTAAAACCCCGACCACCACTTTCTGGTTGAGAATCGTGACGTCCCAATTTTTTTGAAAAAAATCTTTGACGATTTATTGCCAACCCTTTAAATAAATAGAAGTAAAAATATCCACTGCACCATCATAGCAAGATTTCAATTCAACTAGGTATATGGCATGGAAGTATGGTAGAGTGGTTGATATAGCTGAAAGCGGGCTAGGCGAAATTTATAAAAATATGATTTTTGCTGAAAAGCATTATTTTCAAGACAAGCTTTTAACAAATTCGTAATCGTAACCGTGAGCAGGTTTTAATGAACCCAAACATTTGTAGTTTACGACTATCCGTCAAGGAGTTCCATTGCCCACCTTCCGTCTCCATCATCGGATCAGCTGGCCGTCACCATAATATTGCATTTTCATCGGACTTTGACAAGTATACAAAATGTCTACTCCGTAGGATCAGAGGAAGTGTTTCTGATTCAACTTGCAAGGTTTGACCCAAACATTGCAAGTTAAATAAAAGCATGTAATAAACGAACTTGGCGTGCAGTATTTAATAACTTACTTATTTAATGACTGAAAAATGAATTACATTTTATTGTTGTATCCACCATACCTACATAGTTAATTAGTATCTTGTCTAAGTTAGGTCACTAAATATTTTATGAAACCTATACAAAGCAGGCCTGGGGCTGTGCTTCCGGACGGATAGTTTAATTTGGCAGCGATTGACTATGCATTATTCTGCAGCCTATAGGTACTACTGAACGGGTCATTGGGTATGATCAAACTTCACTTCATCATAACGAGGTTTGAACCTTGCGGTTAATTTTATCTACGAACTTTAAAGCTCTCTAGATACTTATGTATTATGTATTTTATATTATGTAATATGTATTATGTATTATGTATTATGTATAATATATTATCAGGTAGGTATATCAATTTATTATATTGTAAGTAAGAGCGAGTGCCTTCATATTAAATCCTTCGCAGGTTTATCTTAATTTTGATGGAATATTAGTTTTAAAACTGTCATGGTCACGACGCTAAAATTCACTTGAGCAATATAATAATACGTTAGGGACAATAACTTGACAAGTAGAGTAATCTATACATATAATAAAATCGTAGAACCCAAAAAATCTGTACATGGAAGACATTTTAATCTGCTCGCGATTCCGATTACCAATTTGTTAAAGCTTGTCTTGAAAAATATATTTTTCAACAAAAATCATGTTATAATGTAGGTATACCTACCTAAATTGAGTGGCGAGACGAGTTAAGTACCTCACGTGTTCTTTGATCCAAAACCAAGAAAGTGTTACTTAAAACAATAAAACCGGTTATTTAAATATGTTTCCATCACGTGCTAATGTAGACAAATAGGAAATGGCTTTGAATTTGGTAATAAACTTCAAGGTAGATAAAGTTATCTACCTCGTAGAGATCACGTTGGCAGTAAATTCCATGTCATTAGCTAATAACAGCTTACTTGTTCTTTCGTTAGGTGCTACTGTACAATTTTTGAAGTAGTAAAATTATCAAAAATCAATTAAAATGTCGTTATCAATAAAATGCTGATACCAGGTGGGAAAAATTTGTTATTAATTATTTAATTACTCTAAATCGATTATTACGCCATAAACTTGGTTATTAATGTGGTTCAAAGTAATTAGGTATAACATTTTAGTCGTAGTAGGTCTTTCTTATGCGGGAGTCCGTCTGGGTGGGTACCACAGCTTTGCCAATTGTTGTGTGTTCCACACATGCTTGCGCACTACTGCTTGGCGGCACCGTTTGGCGGCTTTGCTGCTTGGTTTGAATGGCATTGTAGCTAGCGAAATTACTGGGTATATGAGACTTAATTTCTGATGTCTCAGTGTGATGAGCGCAATGCTTTTTATGGTATTAAAAGTTCTGGGTGGCACTGCAATTGTTATGGGCTGGTGTGGCGAATACCATCAGGCGAACAATTTGCTCATCTCATAACTAAGAAACATAAAAAAAACAAAATCAAGTTGTTTGTACTAATGTCCAATATTCAGACCTATCTTTCATAACTACGAATGTGATACATAATATAGGTAGGTACTTTAAGTACGTAGGAATTTCAACAACGAGACTATAAACAAAAATAATACTTTTGCAAGCAGGTTAGTATTCAATGGCTCAAAGAGAATTGCAGAAAAATGAAAAACATTTTATAAATATCAAGCGAAACGGGCCAACATAATTGAAAACCACGCACACAACTCACACATCGGTGAGAACTAAAAGTAAAACAAATAAAATAGGTACCTACCTACCTATGTGTAAGCCCGGGAGCGGAGGGCCAAAAATTAAAAAACTCGGTCTGTCGGCGTCGGTGTCGCGAACAGACGCTCTGTTCGAATTGCCTCTCTACACTCAATTTAACGTGGAAAACACTCTGTTTTGTCCAGGTAATGAACGCACTGGCCTAGCCGGGTAACTGGGAGCCGCCTACGGTCAACAGCTCTTCATTTCCGAACGGACGATTATCGCAAGGATTTAATCACTCGGGAATGCTAGGGTGACCCCTTAATTACCTACTTTCTTAAAACAAGCATACCTAGTTATGGCAGTTTAACTTAGCAGCCAAGGAACTCAACGGGTGATAGTTTTAGGTGTCGACCACAAGGGAATCGAGTTCAGTCATGGTCTCTAACTCAGGCATTAAGCCATAAAATAAGACTTATACGCAATCAAGTATGTAGGTATATAGTGGTATGAAATAATATAAGAAAAAAAAATTTTTGATATTAACTAGGATTCCCTGTATCCAAAACTGTTCCCGTTACCACTGCACTGGTACCACAAGCCAAGCCAATCGTCGTATTGAGCTTAGATTAAGGTGTAGATTCTTTGCGACATTGTCTTGTGATGTCATATATTGTCCCATGAAAGTTTATCTGAACTTATAGTTATCGTATTTTCGTGTAAATTTATGAGATTAATTGAATTTCTTCCTGAATCGATAAAAATAGGGGTGGACAACTTTTCAGAAAGTGTTTAAAATTAATCATAGGGTATAGATGGCAATGAAAAATAATATTTTAATTAAATAAAGTCCTAAATATACCTAAAACTATGTATAAATGTCATGTTTCAAATATTGCCGCGCAAAAGGTCACCTCAGAACGTATGACATCACACGCAGGGAAATGAAACGACAAGCTATATGAAAGCAAACTTGCAAAGTGATTTTTACGTTTTTGTGACGTTTAAGGACTTTAGGGTCGTCATGACGTGAAAAACATATAGTTTTGATTTAGATAAAAAGCCAAAATATAAAATAAACACAAGCTTCGCTGACGGTATAGACGGTACAGAGACACAGAGATACATACATAACTTATTACCTTGAAATCATATAATTATCTATATCTACTTTGTTTCCTCAAATCTGACGCATTATAAAACCCTTGAATTTTTATTCAAATCGCAGACCAATAGGTGTGTTATGTTTATCAGGACTTGCCTAAACAGTATCAAATGTGAGTGAATTGTCCCTCAAACACTGAAACTGTTTTATAAGCAAACCAAAATATGATACATTTCTGGGTACACAAACGACTCCTATTTAGCATGGTGTGGTGGTTAAAACACTTGTCGGCTATTAATACTTCGTCGCTTTATTATTCAGATATAGTATAATAACAAGTGTAAGCACAGTGTAAGTAACTTTTAGTTTACAGGCAACATTAACTATATCTTCGAATAAAGCGACTCGTATAGTGATGATCGAACTTCACAAAGTTCATTTGATCATCTATTATATTCAATTCAATTCAATTCAAAAGTCCTTTATTTCAATTTTGTCGTCACAGACGCACTCATGAACGTCAATTATTACAATGACTCTACCATACACACGTAATATCACAAGTTTCCTCGTTTCCAAGTATCTGAAACTGAGTCTTGCGCACTCAAAAATGTATTACTTAACTGTTTATTCAATTTCCAAAACTGTCGTGCACGAAGGATCCATGCAAATTTTGGAACGCAGACGCAGTAACAAAAAATATAACAACATAGAACAAAATGTTAAATGCAACGACTTACCTACGGTTTATATTAGGCACTAAAGATAAGTTTCTGACTTTTACTTCATGATAGATAGTCAGATATTTATTAATCAATCGTCTGTATTGGAAGTCGGTTCTACCGTTTGTTTGTTTGTACTAAACTTAGCTAGGTCAACTATTCTCCTACGAAGTACTGTACTTAGGTATAGAAATGCCCTCGAATCCACTGGAATGCCACTGCAATCGAAACACACTGTAACTGCAATTGTTTGTGTTATGACACTGTAACTATACTTATATAAGATAAATATAAGTTATATTTATATTTCTATAAGTATCTAATGGTTTAATAGTATTATTTATTTATGAATTATTGTACACCACCGTCTACTTCTTTCTTCCGATACTGTCCATCCAAAGGTTGTCTGGAAGAGCTTGCTCTAAGCGATAAGACCGCCCATTGTACTACCCTAGTTATAAGGTTTATCTGTAATTTTTTATTTATTTATTGGTATACAATAAAGAGTATTTGTATTGTATTGTAACTGTAATAGCTGGTATACTATACCAATATAGGTATGACTTAGTGTGACAAGGGCATTGCAATGCCGCGGAGGGCTCTGCAATGCAAAGCTCTAGGTGACTCCGCACCTGTTATATATAGTAGGTACTTTACTTTATCTACCAAAAAATTCAAAGGAAAACAATCGTCAATATTTTAAGTGGAACAATACGAAATATAAACTCATGTGTAACCTAAAATAGTATGAGGTATGTATGTGAGGTATGTTGTTCCCGAAACTAGACTTGAAGAGCCTGTATTTTCGGAATCAGCATAAATTCTTCCTTGACTGTGATACAGCATTGACAAATAGAGTAGGCGTCGTAAATTTACAAATGGTACGGCTAAATGTAATGTCTAGGTATACCTATTATACCAAAACTAACATTATCTGATTCCCTTGAAAGTTCTTGGCAAGTAATATTCTGGGTTTCATTACACATTGTTATTTCTATTTGAATGAAGTCAGTGCGGACTATACAGCGCCTGTAGCCAATTAATTAAACGTCTTTGGAGTTTCAGCGATACATATTAAATAGACTTATCAATTTGTTTTATTACATATTATAACCGGTATAAAAAAAACAATTAAATTGTACCGCTGCTTGTTATTCTGTAATTTATTAAACTATATGGAGGTAGAAGTAAATAGGTTTAATGATGTTGTGAATTCACAAACTTTTTTTTTCTTCTCGCCTTTGTGGGATTTGGCTTTGCACGTCTTGTGCATCTGCCAGAGTCAAGTTTCATTCGATGGAGTTCAGTATGAGGTTGAGGTTTATTAGGGTGATTTGTAATTACTTAGTATAAAGGTAGGGAAACATTTTCGCGAGTAATAAGAGTAGTAATTTAGAAAATTTGGAAAAAGGATCAGGAAGAGGTATTTAAATAACAGTATCCTCTAGCGGATAAAAACGACTTTCTCAGATATCGAAGAGCAAAAATACTCCTTCCGAGATGGGGGGATGAAAAAACTTTTTAGCCATGCGAATTATATTGAATGACCCAGTTCGAGTATTGATAAACATGTGAAATATTTTCAATAGCGTCCATTAAGACTGCAAAGAAAAGATGTGAAAGTATTTCAACCACCGAGGTACTTGCCGTGGTAGCTCAGTTGTTTTATACGCGTTTCCTGCACTGAAGGAAAAGGACCCGAGTTCAAACCTCAGCTGCGTCGAAATATTTTGCATACCTAAAAAGTTTGCTAAGCTAAAGTCAAGCATGCGTTGTTGCTTAGAAACAAAAATTCAATATGTAGTATTATATTAATACCATATATATTTTAGAATAAAATCATAATAATATGTTATACATTTCTAGAATGAAGCTTTTCATAATAAGTATTTCCTGTTTTTCATAATATATACCTATATATCTTTGGGGTTGCAGTGACTGACGCTACCGTTTCGCGAAAGGTAGTAGAGTGTAGAGTCAATCTAGGTATTATGTGGTAAGAGGTAGCGTATTGTGCAGAATAGTAATATTAGGCAAATTTACAAAATGAAATAAAATGAAATTTACTGACAAAAAACGACTGAAATATGCCTTCTAAGTGAGGAGTCATTTAGAAGGTATATCTGACTTTTTTAATGAGTTTAACTGGACATCCTACGGATGATAGATAGATGCATAATCTTATGCCGTTATACTTATGGTATTAAACCAACCTTATGGGTACATATCTAAAAACATAACGTAAATCGAGACTAGTATAACTATTGCGCATAATATACCTATCTATGCTTCGAGTTTGCGACGATTATTATCTAATCGTAAGATTTGCATTTACCTACAATTATATTCCATAATCTTCTTCTATTTACAAGATATTTAAAAAGCAAATAGAGCTGCGATTCATCACAGTCTGCAATAAAATGTAGAGAATCCTTGGCGTGTGAGTATTCGACGCATCTCTGCGCTCTGCCTAAATAGCCCACTTGAGCTAGCTATTTAGGCAAAGCGCAGAGATGCGTCACAGCATCACAGCCTCCGCACCGCTGTCGGTAGACGGGCGCTATTTCCGCCTGTCGCGTCGCGTTGAAATCCGATAGCGGTTATACTTTATATCCAATATTTCAGTAATCGAAATAGAAACATGGCCATTTTTGAAACGTGTTCGGAGTCCGGCCACCGGCAGCGGTGGCTGCAATCATTTTTTGGTAAGGTTTTGCGTATTGGTTTTTTGCTCTTTCTCTCTCTCGACTGTCGTTGTATATAGGTTACCCACCTACCTACACCAGACCTCTAGTTTGGTTTGGGGATAGATGGCTGTCAATAGACTTTTGTGAAGTAAAAACTGTGCTTATACTTAGGTAACTTGGTTCATATTTACTTGTAGAGTAAAACTCCCTTGCAGAAATCCGTACTAATATTAATTGTTAGTATTCTTTGCTAATTATATACAAACGAAAGTACTATGTACAAAACTCTGTTACCTTTTCATGACTGAACGGCTAAATCGATTTTGATGACATTTAGAAACCTGCATTATCCTATGTCTTCAGGATAATTTTCATCCCAATTTAACACTTGGTTCCCGAGGGATCACGATAGGTATATGACCAAATCCCATGCGCACGCAATCGTAGACAATATCTAGTAGGTACCTAGTATTACCTAGTATATATATAGGTAAAAGTATAGGTAGGTACTTAGGTACCATATAGGTACACTATACCTATTAAGTTTTCTATGACTATACTTTCATCGACCTATATTTATGTCGTATGCAAAATTTCAGGTCAAGCAGACTTTCCCAACATCTTTCCAGGTGCAAGTTTATTCTAAAACTTCTGTAATAAAATAACAAGATTGTTACCTGATCCTACGTCCGTATGTCAAGCATCGTTATATTCACTCGGGAATTCACTACCAGATGGGGTTCCTGCAGTTTTTGCGATTTCACTATAATTCGAAGCTTTCTCTAAAATTGAACTGTCAAATTGCAGTAGGAACAAAAGGGCACAGGGAGAGTAAAGAAAAAAATTGCACATGTCCGGTACACGCCTCTCTGTAGATTGAGTTTCATTCAAACCTGTTATGAGGAACTCGGTTTAGACAGGCTATTAATTTTGACCTAGGAATAAACGTTCTACCTGACCGTGCTTCAGGGACGGAATCAGGAAATACACAGGGGCCAGTATCTTCCAGATGTTTATGGCATTGTTTTCATAATTATTAATTAAACTGTCGATTTTCTTATGTTGACGTTACGCGATTCAGCATTGATGGAGGTGAGCTCCCCGAGTCCTAGTTTTTTCTAGATAAAAGAAGACTCAATTACCGATTTGATTTCATGTGCAATTGCGTACGTTTTATAAAATTCTGAAATGTATAACGGAGCTCACAGAAAGTAAATTCAAATTGCGTGTGGAAAATATTCTAATGAAAAATTGCATGGAACTTTCCGCTTCTGCCAAGTAGCCAACTGGTACATAAGAAACATAATATTATCAAAAACAAACATAAAATATTGTAACAAAAGTTCTAAAAAAACGCCCTTCAGTTTCTTGCCGTATCTTCTGAGTAGTGGTTCTTTTCCCAAAACGGTGCTCGAGTCATTGTAATAATTGCCGTTTATAAGTGCGTCTGTGATGCGAAAACTGAATTAAAATCTATTCAACTTAAAGTTAATAATATAATAAATAGCAAAAAAAACTAGCTTGCCCCTTAAAGTATTTCTTTAATACGTCCAAACGGAGTTACGTAAGAAACATTAAAAAACAACTGACTTATGCAGTTATCCTTGACTTCCGATACTATTATGCTGGTCCATTTTGTACAATGATACTTAGTCGATGTAAGAATATGGCAAGTATACCCGAATTCGATATTATTATGTAAAAAATTGATTATTCGTTTTTGGTAAAAACCACTTTCATCAAGGCCGATTTTGTCAAGGTAGCATTCCACTTTGACTTTGAATTATATAATTCATTTAAAACAAAAAAAACCGACTTCAATAATTCTGATGTATCTTCAAAGTCAATTTTATTGATATGGGACCACCTTGTATCTATACTGAACCCAACGCTCCAAATCAGTTTATAAATGACGGAGTTCTGAGGTAACAAACATAAATAAAACAATCGAATTGAGAACCTCCTTCTTTTTTTCGAGCTCGGTTAAAAAAACGGTGGTGACAAAAGTATAGATATGATTATAGGCACCTATATTATCGTCGGTGCAAGAAACGGGTATATTTCCCCTAGAAGGATTGAAACATTACTTAGCCCTTCCCCCGTTTCTGACCTCCTTTAACCTTTCAAATTAATAATTGATGTTGTTTTGATATTAGAATTTTAACTTGGTTATAAATGCAATTTATTGTTGGATATTGATTCAAATCAAAACCCAATATTATAATCATCATCATCATCAGCCTATCATGTTCCCACTGCTGGGACACGGACCTTCTCTCATAGAGAGAGTATGGGCCATAATGCACCTCGCTGGCCTAGTGCGGGTTGGTGGATGACACGTCCTTGAATTTTGTGATTAATTCTTGGACATACCGGTTTCCTCACGATGTTTTCCTTCACCGTTTTTAGAGCGAGTGTTAAATCCGCACATAACGTGACATAACTTAAGTCAGTAGTTAGTGATGTGGGGCCAGCGGGATTCAAACTCGGGTGCGTCGGATCGAAAGTCGCACGTGTTCCCACAAGCCCTCAAGCCCTAGATCTTGAATGTAATATTTCGAAATAATTTTAAGTGTTTGCGAAACTTTAAAAATATCAAGTTCGCTTTCTGAACGGAGTAGTCTTTTCTTATTTTTATTGAATTAAATTGAAATGGTGGTATTTATACGGATTTAAGAGAACCTTTTTAAAACTTTCTTTATTGCCACTTACCTACCTATCAAAGAAAAGGGTCAGCGAAATGCGGAAGTATAAAGTTCGAAAACGGTGGTCGTTCACTTTCTGGCTGCAATTTTCTCAGTTACCTTTAAAAAAGTACACCTAACTACCTACCGTGGTCTGCTTTTAAGATATATTTTTATCTACCTACTACTGAAACAATCTAAGCTATTCAATTTAATTCAATTTATTGATTGCATTCTTTAATGTTGAATTAGGTATGACCTTCTATCTGGCTTCTTTTAGTAAAGTCTACCTACTTCAATCTAGTTGCGAAATTTGCATAAACTAGGATAGGTGTTACCTATAAACTAGTTTACAAGCAAAACGTTCGAAAACCTATCGAAATTTCGAACGTGTGTCGACGGGCAAAACGATAAGCACGCATCACTGAACTTTAAGGGATGGCCTGATGAGCGTGGATACCGCGAGTACCTGATACTATAAAGAATTTCGGCATTAAAAACGCCGCGCCGCGTAAAAACGTCCGTAATATTGTACGGAGTTTCTACTAATTGATTTAGGTGGCATTATCGCAGTCTATTGTGGTCTCAAATTGAACCTACTTTCCAAATATGCAAGACTCTATTGCATATTAAAATTTGGAAAGTTGGTAGGATGCAACCATTTGACCCGACATGATAGAAAGAAAGAAAGAAAGAAACTATTTATTTTGACAAAACTGCACACAACAATCATAGTACATATATACAAGTGTAGTATAAAATATACATACACAAGTGTAGTAGTGTACAGTAGTAATAGTGTGTGTATAAAATATTTTTAGTTAATGTGCAAGTAGGGTCAGCGTAGTCGCGGTTGGTAAGACCTGGACAAGGCTAGTGCAGAACAATAATGAATGGCATATAAGGGTGGATGTTTATGCCCTGCAATGGGTGGAATTCACTTAATGATGATGTTTACAATGACATAAAGGAAAAACTGTACCGAAATATATTTTTTTGTTTCTTTATACTAAGACTATAAAAAGCATCCGTGAAAAATATCTAAATCCGATTTACTGGATTTAGAATGCATTATCATCCAGTTGTGAGCTACACTGAAAGTTTCAGCCCGATAGCTAATCATGAAATGCTCGATATTTGAGTTGCAAGATTCAATCCGGAACGACAGAGAGGCAGACAGACAAAACGTGGTAAAAAAGTAGCTATCTACCTACCTATAACTTACTTGGTAGGTAATACCTCGGAAAGTCAGAAATTAGGCAAAGTAACACAATATATTTTTATTTTTTACCATTCATCCAGATTTTAGTATCAAAAAACCAGTTAACAAGCAGATACGTGTCGACGAGCAAGCGTTTAAAACGATAAGCACGCACCGCTAGCCTCTAGTAAGGGTGCAAACATTTAGCCCGATGTTGTAACTTTAAAAAAATGATCGCAAAGTTTTTGAAAAATATTTGGCATTGATTTTGCGTGCTTTTATACTCGTATTTCTAATTGTCAATTAGTGTAGCTCCCATAATACAAAAAAGACGTGTGGCACTCGGAGACTGCCGCGGTAAACCTATTGAATAGCATTCGGAGTGGGGGGTGTTAGGTTATTTTCGTTGCGAAATTTCTGGATTCGGTCTCCACGCTCAAGGCCCGCGATAGAAGCTATGCAATAGCTTAAAAATATCAACGTTGCCTTGATAATGAAAATCAAATATTTGTTTCATGTCTGAGTGGTGGGACCTATGGTCCAACTGAGGTTTTATAATTTACACATACATATCATCATCATCGGCCCGTTATTGCCCACTGCTGAGCATAGGCCTCCCTTTGGAGCTGCCATTCACCGCAGACTGCTTTGACAAAACACATGACACATTAGTTTGAAATAAGATAAATTGATTGAGTTACCTAATCGATTCACTTGCCGTCAATCTTTATATCGATTTCCTAATCGATAGCGGCATCCTAATCCAGCCACAAACCAAAAGTTCCCACAGGCAGCACGTATTAATAAGCCAAACCAACCGCATTGCTCATACGAGCTCTACCTTCATCTAGCTCTAGGTAGAGTTATACGCTATTATATCTACGCTGTAGTAGCTTCTGTTATGTGAACTGCCTCTGAATGACTAGCTAATACCTGCGACTTCACCCGCCTGGCATTAGATTAGATTAGATTAGATTAGATAACTCTTTATTGTTACACCACCAGAAATCATAACAACAAAAGGAAATATATAACAAACTAAAAACTAAAGTGTTACAATGAGCGGTCTTATCGCATAAAGCGATCTATTCGGGATAACCTTATAACTTTCGGGATAAATACTACCCTGTAGTTATATTCTATATTTGAAATGTCTACATTTTAAATGTCATCAAAATCAGTTTAGTAGTTTATGTGAAATGCGAGTATGCGGACAAACAATTTATGAAATGAAATGAAAATTTATTGCAGAATTTGTGTATAAATTGGTGTTAAAAATGCATTATGCTATGGTGTCAACAATTTGTCCATGACGTACGTACAATATTTTAAAAATGAAAGCATTGAATTTAAAAATATTATACCTACGTTTAGATGGACCGACGACCTGCGTAAAGTAGCTGGCAGCAACTACATGCAAAGAGCCGAAGATCGGGCTCAGTTGCGTGCATTGGGAGAGGCCTATGTCCAGCTGACTCGCACAGGCTGTTGATGATGATGATGATACCTACGTCTCATTATTATTCTCAATATCTGTAGATTACTCTCAAGCCATTATATTATACATTTTTTTTCTTGTCGAATAACCTTACTGTACTCACTTTGTCAGTTAGTTACTGCTTTATTACCTTATATGCTATATCAAAGTGAAACCACAGGCTATGATGTGGTTGCAACGTTAATTGGGTGCTGAAATAATTAGGTTCAATTCTAGGTGCTGTGAGAGACTATAATACATTTGTTTGACCTCTTTCTGATTGCCTGACGTAGTAATTATAGGTAATATAAAATAATAAAAACAATCACTTTTTCACAGGGGCTCGCCCAGAAAACCAAAAAAATTGTAACGTTTCTTGCCATATCTTCTGAGTAGTGGTTCTTTTTCCGAAACGGTGGTAGAGTCATGGTGATAATTTGACAAGTGCGTCTGTGATGCTAAAAATGAATAAAGAGATTTTGATTTAATTTGAAGTAACTGCGTAGTTTTAAAACTTCAAACCATCAATCCAACCTTTATATAGCCTAATGCTAATGTACCTACCTATCTTCCATTATTTCATTATAAATTGATTATGATAGCAAATCCTAACCATATAGGCTTTGTTGGCATTGAGTACCCAACTAATTCTTATGCATTCTACTATCAAAGAAAACTAACGTTCAACCGACGTGCTAGTCTTCTGGTCTTGCCAAAGCCACGTACAAACTAAGGCAAAAATATGTTAACTTTTGAAGGGGCACAGTTGTATAATGGAATACCCTAAAGAATTAAAAATGAATTCATATCTCAGCTAACCCAATATCTTATCGCAGACAGTTTCCTCTTATGCAAATGAATGCATTAGATGAGTACCTACTTAACTAAATTTTTTCTTACCGATCGGACGTAATGACGAAAATACTATTTTGCAATTAAGCTTAGTATTGTTCTCAAGTACTTAAGTGACATTTGTCTTAATAAGAATAAACTTCTTTAAACATATGTTGGGAAGATTGAAGCTATTTTTATATAAATACTTATACACAATACAGCATATTGCGACTCTTAGAGGATGCTCATGTTACAACGTTAACCGTTCAATACGATGTTTATAAGCCCTTATGTTGCTTTACAAATTTGGAATGCAATTAGTCACCAATATGATGCGCCATATTGACCACTCTGTTATTGTAATAAGGGATGGTTTGCAAAAAGTGTCACGATGCTTTAATTTGTGGACCATATAAACAGGTTCATTGCTCAATAACACGTTCTAATGTGTGTAATGCGATCACTCGGCCCAGCGGCCCCGGGATCTTTCACTTAATTAACCTTTCAGAGACCGTGCCACTTCAAAGTGATATATAAATAAAAGCTTGTTGAACCGGCATGTTTAGTGGAGTAAATCATTTGGGTTAACGTGTTTTAAAACGTTGTGAATCTAAAACGGATAGTGTTTGTGCGCCTACAAAACATTAGCGACAAGAGATTCCTACAGAAAATAAAGCATATTATGAAAGTAGAAATTTAGATTTTCGTTATTATGTTGAATTAAACACTGAAAGACACGTTTTAATATCATCTAGCTTTTCTGTGACCACAAACGCTGTAAAGTTTTCGTAACCGTCATCAAAAAGTGTATAATTCGATAAATGCAAATAGGTAGAGATTGTACATATGACCCTGACAGTAGACTATTAGTCAGCACAATAAATAATTATTAATTTATTAATTACAATTAATTCATTAATAATAATTAATGATTAGATTTATTGTATGTATTTAAAAAGTGACCCCGTATATGCGATTGTTTAATTTATTTAATCGGGTCAGTACAACCCCACTGCCACACAAAAGCAGCACCCCGTCAGTATTTGCAATAATAAGGACCATTCACGTCCCCTCGTAATCGTCTGATGTAGGTCATTGAATTATATTTAGGTAATTGCACAACTAACTTTTCACCCCAAATCTCTGTCCTAATTTTTTCCGTTTTCCCGTGGGAACTATGTCCTTAAAAGTTTTTTTTTATTTTTATTACCGAATAGGCTAGCATTTGACCGCAGTCTCACCTGATGGAAAGTGACGACGTGGTCGACTATGGATCATGCTTTCCTAGAAGATACCGATGATGATGGAAAAGTACGGGGATAAGGTAATAAGACTGAATAAAACAATAATAATTATCATCAACCCATTTTTTCCTACCGCTAGGACACGAGAGAAGAGAGAGAGTATGCGCAATGTTTCCCCACGGGTTGATAGACAAGTGCGGGTTGGTGGATGTCACAATGGCCTTGAATTTTATGGTTCCTAGACATGATGAAAGTTTGTTTCTCAATCATCCAAAAACTACTGAACGGACATTGTAATGTAATTTTGTAAATAGGTATTTTAGATAGAATTAAGAAATTCATTGCTGCTGATGCCCAGCCCGAATTCCTGTGCGTCGGATCTTAAAAAAGCCGCTCGAGTTCTTGCGGAGCCACACTTCTTTAGGTAGGTACCTAATACGTACTCATTGATAAACTCTTTATATTCTGAAAAGTGTTTACTTCAATTGGCTCGACCTCGGCCCATTATCGGATAACACAACTAATTGTTTTAAAAGCTTTTCCAGGCATGTCGGATGACGCTTGACGGGATGAAAGTATGTATTCGCGCTACAACTGACAACATATTGAACGGGATGTGTTAACCACTTCACTTACGGAATTGATTTTTTTATGAGTGAAGCGTTCCGATGAATTTTACCGTAATTCGATAGTGGGTTTACGCTTACATATGTATTTAGAATATAAAATAAAATTATATAAATGGAATCGATTTGTGACCTCCAATTTAACTTTGTAAATGTTTACTTAAATTTTATTATAATAAGTATTCGAGAATATCAGCAAAAGACAATTAAGATGATGATTCTAATTAAGATTATGTGTTCTTATAAGGAATACCTTAACCGAACTCCATTCGAATAAAGTGGGTCTGTATTAATTATAGTTACGTTAGTTTAACTTACCGTTCACATATCTTAGGTAAGTACAAAGATTTATGGAAGGACTGAAACAGGCCTTATCTTTATGCTCAGGAATTGAAATAACGATGTCAGAACTTAGGAAACCTGGAATAGGGTATCAAGTAGGATTTATGTAAAGACCTTTTTATTTACAACCTACATTTATGAAATTGATTTTGGTACTTAACGTAAAGTAATACGAATTCAGGTAGATTTATTTGATGGAACCCAATTTTATCACAATACATTTAATTTTTATTAAACAAAATCTTTTAGATGGCATAACCCAATAGCAATGCCGATTTTGGGCCAAATGGTATGCCATATTATATGTGGGTTACTATAGCTAAAGGCTACACAGTCTTAAAAATAAACCAGGCAACAAAAACAGCTTTTCCGTGGTTTGACAAGTGTCCAATACACTCCCCTTAATCGAGGTAAATTTTACATTGCTTCCAAGTGGATTGATTTTTACTCATGTTAACTTACGCAGTAGTGTGAAGACACTGTCCTCTACAGAGTCAGCTAAAAAGAATTGTATGCTAGGAAGCATAAAGGGCTTGTAGATCGCTAGGTTAAGCGCTGTGTGATGAGAACTTCGCTCAATGGGTACACTGAGCAGAGACGTACTGTAGGGTGGGACTACTGATATTATATCAGGGGCCACGAGGCCCCTAAATAACCATGTATGGTCTACAGATTATTATACTACCCCGACTAAAGATGGGCCGGGGATTTCTTTTTATTTAGGTATTCTCCCATCGCCCTTCTCTATAATAGCTAAATTATTTTGCAATAGGACACAAGACTGCAAGTTTAAGGGCGTGAAGGGCCTCCTTTTAAAATTGACTAGTGGCCCCACACTAAGTAGTTCCGCTGCTGACACTGAGCATGTTCATGAATTATTAACGAAGCACGACGGCCGATGAGTCCCCGCACCTTTATTATGAGATCGCTTTGAGCCCTTCAAGTGCGGTTGAAATTTTCCTTTTTTTGTCACAGTCGCAGAAACACGCTGGAAAATGGGAGTGCTACAAATGATGTTCCGCGACGCTTTTGTTGGGATTGATCTTTCAATTAGAAATTCTTTTTAGATGTCGAGTGCTTGAGCTGCGGTATTTTTAAGGTTCTTTTATGATACATACTTGAGATTTTTATTTTATTTTTAGGTCATCTTAGAACTTCATAAACGTCCTGTCTTTTAAATTCGGTAGAGATTTTTTTAGGTAAACATATTCAAATATAAACAGGTTACATTTGTAACGTTTGCAGATAAACAATATTAGAGATATAGAGCCATTCATTATACGCACTCCGTGTGAGAAGGTCGCGTTTAGGACCATCGCCGAGTATAATAAATAACATAAAATCTCTTATCTCGATCGGCGCGTGAGGCGCAGGTCCGTGCAAGCGGGCTGCTAGCCGGGCGCTCGGTCGCGATGAATTCTAAATCTATTAGTGTGGATGATTTGGTGCAGTTTGATGGGGCAGGATATATAGGAGGAAATTCTTTGGAGGAGTCTACATGTGCAGTAGAAGACAATACTTTACTAGAGGATATGGAGTTGGACGAAATAAATGATATCAGAAAAAGGAAAACAAGAGAGGATAACTCGTCGGAAGAGGGATGGCTAGCAGTTACGCGGAAGAAAAGAGCAGGAACAAGAAAAGAAATAGAAGCACATAATGAGGAGTCTATTCAAGTCTGCATTACTTCTCAGAATACGTTGCCTAAACAATTCGCCTTGGCTAAACTGTTTCAAGAACATAAAATCAATGATACATCCAAAGTTAAATATGTTAGCAGTTCGAGAATCCTAGTTACCTTTGATAAAGAATCGAGCGCCGACGAACTTGTGCACAACAAAGCTTTTTCTGATATGGCGTGGAAATGCATTAAAACATCTGAAGTCGGGTTATCCTTTGGCGTCATCAAAAACATTGAGATGAACCTTTCAGAAGAAGAAATGCTCCGGTCTCTTTCGTGTCCCATAGAAATTGTGTCTGCAAAAAGGTTGAATAGACGAAACATAGAAGACAAGGGTGATGCCTGGGTCGCGAGCGAGTCGATTCGCCTGGGATTCAGGGGGTCTACAGTTCCATCACATGTATTTATATACAACATGCGCATAAAAGTTGACTCTTACGTATTTCCAGTAACCCAGTGTGGCAAATGTTGGAAATTTGGACATTCTTCTAAATTTTGCCCATTTTTAAAGATTGTATGCCCTAAGTGTACTAAAAAACACGAAAATTGTGAAACTACTACGTTTAAATGTGTTAACTGCTATGGTTCTCACATGGCTATGCAGAAAATATGTCCAGTCTTTAAGAAAGAGAGAAGAATTCGTGAGTTGATGTCAGAATTCAACGTCACTTACAGAAAAGCCCTTGCTATGTATGTGCCACCTACTCCAGTGTCGGAAAGACTAGTAAGATCTCCCGTTATTGACGAGCATGATAGGAACGTCTCGGAACCGATAACGTTGGATGAGACACGTAATGCTTCTTTGTTTCCTTCATATGTTGACAAAGTGAAGTCGCAGAAAGTTAGAATAGAAACATCATTTAAGCAGACAAAGGAACAGAAAGAGCAGGAGCAAAAATCTAAACAGAAAGAACAACAAGTACCAGATGAAGAACAAGAACAAGGCCAGATCCCCGAAAAAGAACAATCGGGTCTAGAAATTGGACGAGGACGAAAGAAACTGAAGAAGCGCAAACAACCCCAACCTCAAACCAGTTGGTTTAATGAAAATAAAGAGCCTTCGGAGGGTTCCAATGAAGATTTACATAAAAAATCATATATGGATGTTGAAGAGACAGTGAACGAGGAAAAAGATAATAAAATTATGCTTTTGTTAAGAAAGTTAAAAGATATCATATTTAGTAGACATTCATGGGATAAGAAAATAGAACTATGTATTAAGGTATGTATTGAGTGGTTCATAACTAAAGTAGTCGGTGGTATAACGGCCGGAGCTTTTTTAAGTTCTGACCCTAATTATGGATAACAACCGTCTTAATTATTCTGTTAATTTAATACAATGGAATTGCCAAAGTTTGAGACCTAAATCTATATCATGCGAAGCATTTCTTACAGTAGAGAAAATACATATAGCAGTTTTAAGTGAAACATGGTTAGAGCCTGAGAGTACATTTAATATGAATAGTTACAATAGCTATCGGTTAGACAGGGCTGACTCATATGGTGGTGTGGCCATATTGACACACAGATCTGTTAAAACGCTACTCTGTTCAACACAAAGCTTGAACTCTGGAATTGAACTGTTACACGTAAGGATTCTTAATTGTCGGCATATTGAGAATATTATCTCTATTTACTGCCCGTCAACGGTCCGTACCTGTCAAAATGATTGGGATTATATATTTACATTATTTAATAGTAAAACTTTGATCTTAGGTGACTTTAACGGGCATCACACTAATTGGTCATATAAAACCGACAGCAGAGGTAACCAACTCATGGAAGCTATGTTAGAATCTAGTTTTACTTACTTGAATGACGGAAGTCCTACGAGAATCAGAATGGTCAATGGTGTTCTGCAACAGTCATCTCCAGACATTTCCTTTGTATCGTCTGATTTAGCACTACATTTTACATGGAAAACAACCAACGAGTCTCTCGGGAGTGACCACTTAGTAATAAAATTATCTAGCACCCAACTCTTTCATGGCAACCTTATAAGAAAACGAAACTTTAAAAAGAGCGATTGGTGTTCATATTCTTCATACATAGAAAGTTCTCTGTCAAATTTTGTCATTCCCGAAGATCATCAAACCTTTTATGATTTATTTTTAAATATTTTAGATAATGCTGCAAATGCACATATCCCTAGTACTATAATATCTCAAAACATTAGTAAAAAATTTATGCCTAAACCGTATTGGAATTCGCAGTTATCAAAAGCAGTTGCAGAGCGTCGACTAGCTTTGGCAAAATTGAGGCGCTGCCCGTCGCCTCAAAACTTAATCGAATTAAAAAAGAAGATAGCAGATGCACAGAGATTAATTCGTGTAGCTCGATGTAATTCTTGGCGAACATTTTGTTCATCAGTAGATGAAACCTTTTCTGCATCGGAAATGTGGCGCAAAATGAGATGGCTAAAAGGTCGTTACTCACCTAGGCAGAGCATTGACAAGGCGAGTGCTGAGCGACTATTAAACGACTTAACCCCTGATTTCGTGACCCCACCCGTTCCATCTTTACATTCCAGCAACAGTATGTTAGAATCAGAAATATCTATTCAGGAATTACAAAATAGTATAAAGAAAACTGATACCGCTCCCGGTTGTGATGAAATTTCGTTTTCCATGATAAGTCACCTCCCTTTAACTGGTAAACTTCTTTTATTAAATTTTTATAACCGCTGTTACTCATCCGGTTTTGTTCCAATTCAATGGCGAAACATTAAAATAGTTCCAATACCTAAACGTGGTTCATCAGCTGGCTCAAGGCCTATCTCGCTCATATCTTGTTTGTGCAAAATACTGCACTCAATTTTAAATAAAAGACTCGAATGGTTCTGCGAAAAACAATCATTTTTCCCTGATGTCATGGTCGGTTTTCGTAAAGCACGGTCGTGTTTGGATAATCTTACGTGTTTGACCTCTCACATACAGTTAGGATTTACTAAGGACTTGGTAACAGTAGGTTGTTTTATTGACATAACTAACGCTTATAACAACGTAGAAATTACCTGTTTGATAAAGCTGCTTGACGAGTTTCAAGTAGGCCATAAAATGAGTAAATATTTATGGTCATATCTAAGTTTAAGAAAATTACATATTGCAACTGATGAGTGTATTCTGACGCGGTGGACTGGTCGAGGACTAGCTCAAGGAGACCCGTTATCTCCTTTACTTTTTAACTTAAGTACTGCTAAAATATGTAAGAGCGTAAACAATGTGGAAATATCTCAATATGCCGATGACTTTGTGATATATATTAGTAAATCACATGTCAATGATGCCATAACTGAATTGCAATTAGCATTAAATCTAATAAGCAATTTGTTGAGTAACATAGGGCTTGCCGTATCACCAACTAAGAGTAAAATTTGCGTATTTAAGAAGGGTATATATAGAGGTATAATCGATTTTACGTTAAATAACTGTCCCGTACAATTATGTTCATCAGTAAAGTATTTAGGTTTGTGGCTCGATAGTTCGTTGAGGTGGGGCAAACATATTAATGAGACTGTTACGAAAGTTCAAAAAATCAATAGGTTGCTAAAAGTATTAGCGGGTTCTGGTTGGGGAGTACACCAAAAACATCTAAGGCGGCTGTACATATCTTTGATTCGCAGCAGAATTGACTACGCTTGTTTCTTATACGACAATAGTTGCCAATCCAATCTCATTAAATTAGACAGGGTTCAAAACCAAGCCATGCGTGCGGTTGGAGGTTTCATACGAAGCACTCCTATCCATGTAATGGAAAACGAGTTATGTTTGCCCCCTCTTTTAATTCGAAGGAGATTTTTAGCCGGAAAGTTCTGGCTTAAATCAAAATCATTTCTCAATAACAAAACTATAAAATGTATTGACAACCTTTCGTTACATAATCAATCGCGATATTGGACAAACAAAAAGATACCTATTCTTGTTTCTATACACTCAATATTAAGTTTTTGTTCCATTCATGCAAGTAAACAACATGAGATGTTTTCATTAGAGACTTGGGTGAGCAACATTAATCTAAAAGATGTTATCGTCATTAACGTACCTACAGTAGATCGAGCTAAGCGCTCGTACAACTGTCATGCTTTAAGGTATTTATGCTCAGTGTACATTGAAAATCAATATAATAATTTTTACAAAATTTTTACGGACGGATCCAAAGAAGGTTTGGAAGGTGGTGCCGCCTTTTTAACCGACTTCAAAAAGGAGGAGGTTTACAATTCGACGGTATGTTTTTTTTTTTTTTTTTTTTTATTTTTTTTTTGTGTGTTTGTTACGCGATTTCTCCGCCAATTATGCATTGATTTCGATGATTCTTTTTTTGATTGGTAGGTAATACTTCAAAGGTGGTCCCATATAAATTTTATCGAAATACATTCAGTAGTTTTTGAAAAAAATAGCAAAAACAAAAAATATAAGTTTAATCTTCAAGTCGGTTCTTGTTTTTTTCGTAACCAACTTTCTAAAGGTGGAGGTTTGTATTCGACTGCTTCACCTGCTTCACCCAGGGTTGACTTCCGGTGAGGGAACTCTTCAACGGTGAATAGTACAGACACAACATTTCGTAAATGGATTTAACCATAATAGTCTGTTCTAAATTCCATCATGACATGGCAGATACACCCAGGATTGACTTCCGGCGAGGGAACTCTTCAACAGAGATATAGGACAGACATGAAATTTTTTTGTACATGCATTTAATTGTGATAGCCCGTTTTAAACTTCGTCATGATGTGGCTTCTAGATCATAAAAGCTTGTCTTTAAAAACTTTTTGAATTAATTTAATTACAAACTTGTTTTTCACTAAAAAGGGTAAAATAAATTATTTTTCAAAAAAAACTAAACCGACTTCAAAACCACAAATGGTACTCAAAAGTAAAAAATAAATTAATATAATTATCATAAGCGCTACCCACTCATATATTTGAAGTCGGTGCCAGCCAAGTCTAAAAGGTAGTAGATAGATACTACCTACAAGTAGTACTTACTATATACATAGTATTTATCTGCTACCTAAAAGACTTGTCTGGCACCGACTTCAAATATATGAGTGGGTAGCGCTTATGATAATTATATTAATTTATTTTTTACTTTTGAGTACCATTTGTGGTTTTGAAGTCGGTTTAGTTTTTTTTGAAAAATAATTTATTAGATTCCCGCCTCGGAAGTTATATAAAATTAAAAATTAACTCAAATGTTTCCATCATGCATTTAGAGCTGATTGCCATTGCGGAGGCCCTCTCATATATTGATTCAGTCGAATGTGACAAATTTGTAATCCTCAGTGATTCAAAGAGTGCGTTGCAGCATATAGCTCGGTGCACCTCACACGTGCGAGGCACGCCGATAGCATATACGATATTAGAATCAATTTTAAAATTACAATCGAAACGTAAAATTGTCGTTCTGCAATGGATTCCGTCGCATATATACCTTAAAGAGAATGACGAAGTAGACCTTTTGGCAAAACAAGCCAGTGTTGATGGTATACCTTTCTCAGTAACTCCATTACATTCAGACTATATTAGATTAGTTAAACATCAATGTCAAGATCTGTGGCAGGAATATTTCGATAAAAGGTCAACAGAGAAAGGCATTTGGTATCGGACAATACAACCGCAAATAACCTCTTACCCTTGGATCGATCAATTAATCTTGAATCGAAATGTTTTAGTAACAGCTCTCAGACTGCGCTCCGGACACATTCCAACAAACAAGTTTGCGTTCTTAATGAAAAAAGTAGCATCGCCCAATTGTGAAGTTTGCGGGACAATAGAAGATGTACAACATGTGTTGATGGAATGTGCCCGGAACGCTAGCTATAGAACGAACATATTTGGTCAGATAAACATTTCTTGTGTTGGTCAGTGCAACAGCATATTGTCATCGCCGCTGTCTGACAAAGCTCTGAACCTATATAAACTTGTAGATTTATTCTTTGCTACTAGACAACGTTAGTTTTTTTTATTAGTTGTTAATATATATTATGTACCGATTGGGCGATGTGGTCGCACAGCGACAAAGCCCTGATACCATCGTCAATAAATTAAAAAAAAAAAAAAAGAGATATAGAGCAAAACTGCTCTCAGTTCCTTAACCTTACTCTAGGAGCTCTAAATAAATATAAAAAATTACGGCTCTCTAACATCTGGCTGCACTTTTGAAATGAGATTTCAAATATTAACAAATGTATGTAATTACCTATCTCATAACTTTGATAGAGCATCTCTACTTACATAGTGTACCTGCATCTGAGCATCGTGTCTCAGCGCCAACAGCCTGTGAAGCCGTTCTCTACAAACGTTAACCTTCCGCAATAACAGTTCCTTATCTCTGTTAGCTCTGCCAAGATGTGTGCAAGTTATTGAGAGTGCTCTAATTTCTACGTATTATGAATGCAGTTTCTTAGATAACAGTAGATAGTAGTAACATTGCCAACAAACATTTTGTGTTTTGGAATTTTGAGATTACCTTGGAAATGCTGATATGAAATTAAAATTAAACTAACATGACAAAATAACCTAACGAAGTGTGAAAATTTGCAGTCTTATACCATAAAACGATCTCTTCCAGACCGTGTACGGGTGTCTTCTTGAAAGAAGATAAATAACGCTCACCTGTGTTTGGTTTTTACATTAAATTAGTGTAGGTACTCGTATTAGCATTAGGGTAACAAACTCTTAAATATGCTATAATATTTTAACTTTGCTGATGTTTTTATTCGCGACAGGCTATGAAAAGGAACCGTGGCCAAGGGGGCATTTTCCTAGGCCATTATTAGTTTTTAATTGCCCGGTTTGCAGAGTAGAGTGAAGACGCTCGTAAATTGTCTATATTTGTTTGGGCAATAAAGATAAAAATCTTTATCGCACAAACAAATTTGTAGGTACATATATGCCTATATATAGAGTAGATAGATACTACCTACAAGTATCTACCTACTTACTACATACATAGTATCTATCCACTACCTTTTAGACTTGGCTGGCACCGACTTCAATATATGAGTGGGTAGCGCTTATAATAATTTTATTAATTTATTTTTCACTTTTGAGTGCCTATTTATGGTATTGAAGTAGGTTTAATTTTTTTTTAAATCATTTATTTTATTCTTTTTAGTGCAAAACAAGTTTTAATTAAATTAATTTAAATAGTTTTTAAAGACAAGCTTTTATGATCTACCAGCCACATCATGACGAAGTTTAAAACGGGCTATCACAAATAAATGCATATACAAAAAAAAATCATGTCTATCCTATTCTCTGTTGAGGAGTTCCCTCGCCGGAAGTCAATCCTGGGTGTATCAGTCATGTCATGATGGAATTTAGAACAGGCTATTATGGTTAAATCCATTTACAAAATGTTGTGTCTGTACTATTCACCGTTGAGGAGGTCCCTCACCGGAAGTCAACCCTGGGTGAAGCAGGTGAAGCAGTCGAATACAAAACTCCTCCTTTAGAAAGTCGGTTACAAAAAAAAACAAGAACCGTCTTGAACATTAAACTTATATTTTTTGTTTTTGCTATTTTTTCAAAAAGTGCTGAATGAATTTCGATAAAATTTATATGGGACCACCTCTAAAGTATGACCTACCAAACAAAAAAAGAATCATCGAAATCAATTCATAATTGGCGGAGTAATCGCGTAACAAACAAGGTAAGACCAGTGAAAAACAACAAACCATTGTAACTATTCTTAGTTTCAGTTATACTACCCCCTGTACAAAGTTTCTGACATGTACTGACAGCACCCTATATACTCGTACCCACATGAAAAGCTTGTAAGCAATATCTGCCACAATGTAAAGTAGGACACTCACGTGATTTCCTGTGACACTCAATGGTATTACTACCTAACCATATGCAGGTAGGGAGTTGAAGTCAGAATGGACAGTATGGAAAACTACCATTTTTATTTACTATAACTATAATGGATGTTCGAACACTGAACACAGCATATATAGAGCCAATATCTAGGTGCATGTGCATCTAGAGTGAACAAGTATTTACTGGGTAAGCGCGCTACATCTTCGACCACATCGTCATTTCCCATCAGGTGAGATTGTAGTCAAACGCACACCGAGTCTGATGTAAAAGCCAGCAGGGGAATCGTGTAACTCGAAAACCGATCCCGATCGCTATTAAATTAAATTTGGAAGGCATTTGCATGATCATAATTTATGATAGTCAGCAGCATCTATCATAAATTGTGATCATAGCTACTGAAAATAGAGATAGTTTTACAAAAAGTCTGATTAAGGTAATGGCCGTATGTGAACGACCCGTTTAATACCTCCTCACATAATATCAGGAAGTCAGTTTAACTTATTTCACCTGCCTTTGACAAAAAATATTTGCAATGATCTATGTTAGATATTTTGTTTAGATCCTAAAATAGTCGAAAAGGAATTGATGCTTGTTCCTCGGTAATTAGGCGTTATTAGAGCGGCAAGGCTCGTCGTAGCTGCTACGCTATCTACGCATGTAGCCTAAACGCTAACGGTAATAGTAATCTTAAAATCCGCCTTTTGTAATCATAATTACCTTTAGCATTCCCAGGTTCCCACTTCTTTCCCTTACTGTTCACATTATGTGTATGATGCAAGCAGATCGCTTGCATCATACACTGTCCTGTTGTCGGGCAAGGAAATAAGACGTCACTCAACGCTTTTGCATTGGTGATGGTGACTAGCGGAAGTGTCACGCTCCCTTGTCAGCGCTGTTGGCACTTTAGTTTAGTTTGAATTGTTGTATTCTTGCAGAGATTTTGAGTGCCAGTCGGAAATATTTTATACTATTGCAGAAAATAAGCGCTGTGACTATGAAAAATATTTATAGTTCAAAATCTAAATTCTAAAGTTACACAATAAATAAAACAAGTGGGCAGTAGGTACAAACAATTACGCGACTTTATCGTTAACACTTTAGTCTTAGATAGATAGATAAACGCTTTATTGCAAACATTAAATTAAATACATTACATAAAAACAATTAAAGAAATAAAGCATCTTTAGGTAATGTAATGGGTAATCTTTCTTAAAGCATCATTAGGTAATCTAATGGGATCCGGCATGACAAAACTAGGTATAAAGCTAACTTAACTAAAGCTTTACCAATCTAGTAACATCCACGGGTAGAACAAAACGTAGCCTCCACATGAACCGCCATAGCTTCCAACATACCATCATGAGAGTTTCCAGGATAACGTAATTGACATGTCAAGAGCAGTAGCGGTCACAAAAGGGTCAGAGATTGTAGAAAATTTGCCGACCGATAACGTCGGACCGCAAATAGGTTTCAGCTCGACCACGCGTCCACGCGTCGCGTGTTCTAGACAACTTGTAAATGCAGATGTTACAAATATCATGTCAAAAGGGGGTTTCAAAGGAATAGTGAAAAGGTCCAGTGTTTCGACACCGGACATGTGGAGATAGCGACACTTGACAGTCAGTGGGAATGAATAGGACTGCGTGAACGAAGAAAGATACTGAAGTTACAATGGTTTTGTCTTTGGAATATATTATTTAGGTATGTACTACATATTTAGGGAGTGTGTTTCAATTCAAAGGAATGAGAATTCAAATGATAAATATACCTGTATAATGTCTGGTTTATACAGCTACTTGGTATCGATGGAAAGTCGTATAGTAAAGGTCGCTTTTTTAGGTTTTTTTTTAATTTTCTTTCCTTTTTGGTAATTAAGCTTACGACCGCGACCTGGTGGTGAGTAATAAACCTGAAATTCATGTTTACAAGTTATAATATACCTAATTTATTTTTTTGTATTAGAACTGAAATGTAAAGCCATCTAAAATCTTCCGTATTTAAGAAACTTGTGCACATTACAACTGCTGTAGATTGTTTTGTAAAATGTCACTTGAACACTACAAGCAATCTGGGTGTCTTTAAGACAAGAGTGAACTGGTTTCTTCTAGGCAAGCGTGCTACATCTTCGACCGCATCGTCACTTAACAACAGGTGAGATAGCGGTCAAACGCAAGCCTATAAATAATAATAAAAACAAGCAGCGTAGACAGAAAAATAATAGGTATCTCTGTACGACAAGCAGTTAAAAAAAGCACGTGGTTTGAACTCCAATCACTGCGCATACAATGACGGGACACGTGGCGACGGCGACGAAACGACGACGAAACGACGAGGCAGGAAAACAATCAAATACCGGTACCCCGACCTCTACGCAGCACGGATGTTATCACAGCCATATCACTACCACCTACCATCTGCACAAAAACCCATTTTTACTAGGCATCGTTTTTTAGATTAGAAACAAAGTTGGAGGCTTTTCCGTTTTTCTTTTATGTCTGTTTGCTAACTAGTTTAACACGGTATTCCGATCGAAACGAAACTCAAATGTGTCAAACTAAAATGTCGAGCAAGCATAGGTTGATTCTATATAAATACAAATGTTGATCAAAATTGTATTAATTAAAACCTGTTTTTTTAGATGCTTTACTTTTGTATCTAATTATTAAAGTCAAATTGTTTCCTTGAGGTGCTCAAAAATTGATTAGTTCTTCTGACGAGAGACTTATCTTAATTAAGTCAGTCTGGACCAGATTTCTTTAAATATAAGGCCTTTTGCCATTGGTTCTGGGGTCATAACAGTGTCAGAAGTTCACTCATACCTGCGCCACTTGAACCTTGATTGGTTTTGAGGTTCAAGCTGCGCGATATCATAGAGCAGAGAATAAAACCGGGCTACATATCCAACTTGAGTCCATTTCAGCAAAGGTGAAAATTCCGTTGTCATCCGGCCTACCTAACAAGCTGGATGTAAAAAGTTGATACCAGCTAGAAACCGGCGGACATGTTTGCTGCTAACACAATTACCGAGCGCCGCCGTCCTGCAATCTGAACCCGATTCAATTAACATCGGCTTTTAACTTCACCTATTGTCCAGAGCTGCACCACCCCTGAATGCCTGGTGCCTACTGGAATGTTTTGTTTGTGACGTTTTGTGGCCTGCTCTTGTAATTAAGCATGCGCTTTATTTACTGGTAATGATTATGCATAAAAATGAAGTCATAATATAGCAAGCAACAAGAACATGCTGTACAAGTATGAACGTGGACACAATCTTACTCTTAATGTCTAATGAAAATTTTTTTAGTACCACAAAAAAAAGGATTTTATTGATTTTTAAAAAAGTGAACGACGTGCTTGTCTCTTACTTAGTTTTATAAAAAAATATAAATGAGAAATTTTATAAGGATGAAGCGTCAAAATACACTTACCTATGTTTAAGGGAAAAACAAAATGGTGCGGGACTTATTTGGCTTAACGTATCAGCAGTATTGCAATCCAACGTGGCAATTCTGCCAGAATCTTGGGTACCACCTACCTACGCTGCTAACTGGTAGCGGGCTGGAGTATTTAAAAATCTTATGTTTAATTATTATTACTGTAGACGTAAAGGCCTTTCAAAACTTACACTTCCATAGACCTTAATACCTTGATCTTACCTACCTACATATATACCAACCTTTAATCTTTTGAACCAGTCCATAAAATAATTACCAAGGAAATAAAAGCTCAACGGTAACGAATTCAGAAGTCGCACAAAAATAATTGCTGCCTTTATCTAAGAAGTTAAGAGGTGCTCGAGGAGACACTGGGTTTTTCTCTTATTCACTCGAATAGCGAGAACCAATTATAAGTTGTAAGTAATCCTCTTATCCAGGAACTCTGCGAGTCGACGCTACCAGCCACTCTGAATATAATTCACTTTATCCATATTCAATATCAGATCGTGCGACGGGCGAGCAAATAGAGCGATTCGAGTGAGAATTATTATTGGATAAAGCTCGCCTCTTTCCTCCTTGTCTATTTTCAGTGTCCAGTGGAGCGTAATAATTTACGTGTTGTACTCGATATTGCGCTTTAAGATGTAACCATTATTACATCGCAAAAATGTTGAAAGTATTTGGTTTTAAGAGTTTCGACTTTTTTAATCTGCTCTTGTTGTTTCTGTGAAAACAAAAGTAGACACTTCGGTAAAATAAAAGAAAGAAATAAAATCCAGTTGTTTATTCTGTGCTCAAACCTAAGATTCCCTAAACAATGCGGAAAAAATCCAAGTGCAGTTTCATTCAATCATCATTATTTCTAACTAACTGCTGCCCGTGACTTCATACGTGTAGTGAAGTAATCCATCCTGCTCCCGTCCATTTACCGTTCTACCTTAATCC